>CM066035.1:124485656-129285656 GCA_033557465.1 Ichthyophis bannanicus | reverse complement strand
TTTATTTATTTATTTATTTATTTGCAGTCTCTTTTATACCGCGCTATTCGACATCAGTGCGGTTTACAATGAACATAAGAGTTGCACATCTCAATTTTGTGATTTGTGCTTACAGTGAAACAGGTATAATAACTTGGGTATACATTAAACAGGAAAATTAAACTTGGGTATGCATTAAGCAGGTATAACAGGTAAAATAGGGTATAAATAACCAGTCCCTTAACAAGGAGACACAATGAATAAATACAGTCTACTTTATGCAACAATATAATGAGTTATGCGGCACTGCATAAGTTTCTCATGGTGATTGGAGGGGAAGGTGTGATTGCGAGTGATCAGTCTGGGAATGTGACGTGCATGAGTTTGAGGTGCTGCATTGAGATGTGAGAGTGGGTGGGTGTGGGGGGAAGACTGCAACATCGTAGTGATGAAAAAAGAGGTGACGTTTCAGTGCCTTCTTAAATTGGGAGAGTTCACTGATGGTTCTGATAGTTGCTGGTAGTGCGTTCCAGCAGGATGGAGCAAAGAAGGAGAAGGCTCTGGATCTAGTGAATTGAGAACACTTCGTGCTTGCCTTAGGTAATATGAGAGTATTTGCGGCATTCGATCTCCTTGCTCGATTGGGAGGTGTGATTGAAATTAGGTCAGTAATGGCAGTAGCAGGGTATTTCTTGATGGCTTTATGGGTCATAATTAGGATCTTGAATGAGATCCTGGCTTGTATGGATAGCCAGTGCAATTGTTTTAGTATTGGGGTAATATGAGAACTTCTTGAGGCTCCATGAAGGATTCTTGCAGCTGAATTCATTGCAAGTTGTAAGGGGTTAGTCGTGCACTTAGGTAGACCATACAAGATCACATTGGCATAGTCAAAGTGAGGCATTATTAGGGCCTGAAAGACAGTTTGGAAGTCATCAGGCTCTAACAGTTGACGCAGATTGCGGAGGGTCCGGATTTTATGGTAGACCGATTTTGTTATGTTTTTGATATGAGCCTTCATATTAAGTTGTTGATCAAGCGTTGCACCTAGGTATCTTACTGTAGTCTTGCATATGATCTCTGTGTCGTGAACCTTGATAGACAGGGGTGGAGTAAAAGCCAGATTTCTGATGACGAAGAGGGCTTCTGTCTTTTTGAAATTTAACTTAAGCATTTGTGCATTTAGCCAGTCTGTGACAGCATCAAAGCACCTGATAAGTAGGGATAGTTCAAGATGTTCTGTCGAAATTGGCATGTACATCAAGACGTCGTCAGCATAGACCAGGCAGTTGATATTAAATGATTGGATGAGATCACAAATGGGTTGCATATAGACATTGAATAGCAAGGCGGATAGAGATGAGCCCTGTGGAACACCTTTAGTTTGGGGGAAGGAATCGGAGTTGGAGGGGCCAGAACGGACATGTTGCCAGCGATCAGTGAGGTATGAAGCGCACCATGACAAAGCTGAAGCGTGAACTCCCTTCTCTCTGAAGCGTAGCAGGAGAACTTCGTGGTCTACGGTGTTGAATGCGGAGGCAATGTCCATGAAGATTAGTGCAAAGCCTTGTCTGATGTTATCGAGACCTAAGGTTATGGTGTTGAATAAGGTTGTGAGTAATGTTTCAACACCATGTGCTTCGTGAAATCCATGCTGGCAGGGATGCAGGGGTGCATTAGTATCTATGTGATCTTGTAATTGGCGTTGGGTAATCTTTTCAATGATTTTCGATAGGAGAGGTATGCTGGAGATAGGCCTGTAGGATTCCATCATTGAAGGGTCCAACTTACTGTTTTTTAGGAGTGGTCTGATAGCCGTCTGTTTCAGGCTTTGAGGGAATGTTCCAGTAGAGAACGATACATCAATCAATTTGGATAGGAATGGGCTGAGCTCGGCACGCAGGGCCTTTATCCAGGGAGCTGGTCACGGATCGGAGGGTGCTGTTATAGTGTTTATGTTTAGGATAGTGTCTTGAATGACTCTGTCAGATGGAGTAGAAAATGATGTGATAGTGTGTTGGGACCCACTCAAGAAATGACCAAGAGGAGGTTGTGAGATGGAGAAAGGTAGGCTGGCTGTTATGGGGGGCTTAGCAGGTTTGGCAAGCTGATTACTTTTCTTAAGCAAGTAATAAGCATATTCTTGTGGGTCTGGGTAGGGTAAGTTCTCTTGAGATGGCTCCTTTGCTAGAGATTTCACAATTTGGAAAAGCTTGTGGGGTTTGTTCGAGGAGCGTTGTAGTCTTTTTGCATGATATTGTTTCATACTTGATGATACAGATAACCGATATTTTCCTAATTGTGCTGTGAATGCCTCATGGCTCTCAGCTGTTCTTGATCGTCGCCAGCGTCTCTCAAGTCGTCTGAGTTGAAGGAGCGAATTACGTAGTTCTTGGGAGTACCATGGGGCATTCTTTTTCTTATGTGGTGCTTTGTTCGTGGTAGGTGAGTGGATCACGGCATCTAGGCTTGAGTTCCAAGTGGCGACCATGTCATTGAGGCTTTGAAGAGGAGGGTCAAATAGATTCTGTGTCCTCTTTAGAATATCTTCTCTGTTAAAAGGGTGGAAGTGCTTTAAATGTTCTGATATGGGTTTATCTTCAGGTATGGATTTGGAGGAGTTGGTGCAAATTGGAATCTGGAATCTTATCAGGAAGTGATCCGACCAGGGAACCACACTTACGTTTAGGTGAGACTGGTGCAAATGTGTGAGGGCTGTTTGTGGTGCAAAGATAAGATCAAGTGAGTTGCCTTTTATATGGGTAGGGGTATCAACAAGTTGAACATAGCCTAGATCACTGAGAGCATCAATAAAGGCATTGGTGTGGCTGTCCTGAATGACTGGGAGGTTGAGATCACCTAATATCCAGTTTAGAGTATGCAAATTCGTGGTGTTGCAAGCAAGATCAATTATTGTTGCTAAGTCATCTGGAGATGATGATGGAGTTCTATAGAGCAAGTTAATAGTGATTTGTTTATTTGTAATGGTAACAGAGTCAAGGGTAGAGGTGCTGCTTGATGCGGCAAGCCGAAATTTGAGGTCGGCTTTTGTTAGGATAAGTACTCCTCTGCCACGACGGTCAGCTCTGTGACAAGAGTGGACTGAGAAATTAGGCGGGACACACTGGTGAAGGATCACGGCGTCAGCAGCTGAAAGCCATGTCTCGGTGACACATAGGATATCAAGGTTATGAGCTGAGAGCATATCAGCTAGTGCTGGCCATTTTTTCCTTATTGATCGTGCATTTATTAGTGCACATTTAAGGTCAGGAGGATGGTGGGACTGTAATCGTCGAGATAGATTTTGCTGCTGAAGGTCCACATAGATAACATGTGGGCCTGGTGTGCGCTGAAGTGTTTTGAATTGATGGTTGGGGGAGTCAGGGAATCTCCAACAAGATCTACGGAGGACTGGTATAGTGTTCTGAGGTGAAGTAAGGGCTAGGGTGTAAAAGGTCAGGGCTATTAAAATGTAGCACATAGCAAGGGTAAGGGGGTACGGGAATACCCAGTGAGATAACATGATGACTAATGTATATAGTAGATCCAGGAATGTTTCTAGCTAGTGAAATGTGCACAGTGTGGTGGTACTGGAAATCTGTTAAGCATCTGTGTAATGAGGCAATATGTATTCAGTGTAATTCACAATAAGGTTGTGGTATCTGCACAAAGTGGAGGTAAAGGATATCTGTTAAGAACTGTGTGGTTAGGCAATATGCACATCAGAGTAATTCACAATAAGGTAATGAAATATGCACAGTGTGGTATGTACTGGAGCTCTTCTCTTTTCGCTGAAGACAAAGTGACGGATGTGGAACCACAGTGGCCACGGACCACAGCCTAAGGGCCACGCCAAAGGGCCCTCTGGCGAGGCCCTCAGGCGCGGGCCCACCAGGCGCGGGCCCGCCTGAAGGCAGCTGCTTTTGAAATGGAGCTGACTCCTCCCCCTCTCAGACAGCCCCAATTAGGCTGGAGTTCAGTAAGCAGGAGAGATGGATGGCTGCTGGGCTGTGTAACCCCAATCAGGGAGCAGAAGCTGATGACAGTTAGCTCTTAACTTGCCTGAGGGCAGCTGCTTTTCAAATGGAGCTGACTCCTCCCCCTCTCAGACAGCCCCAATTAGGCTGGAGTTCAGTAAGCAGGAGAGATGGATGGCTGCTGGGCTGTGTAACCCCAATCACATACCCCTAAGTAAAGACTACTGCTTTCTGAGATATTACAGCCATGTTTTTTGATGAACAAAAGAATGTTGCACATCAAAATTGCAATTTTTAACAGAATGCCATTGCATAAAACAGATTTTTTTGTGGAGAAATAATCATTTGAAAATTGCTCAACACATACGAATGCCGATGTACGTGCATGCCGGAGAGGTGTTCCCGAGGGTGAAATTGGGGTATTTGGGGAGTGCATACCCTTTTTTTCCTGGAAAAGGTACCACACAAGTGGCAGAAGCAAGTTTGTGTGTATATTTTTTCTGAGTCACTTTTCGAAGAGAATTTCTTCCCTGTTGAACAGTGATGTAAAGTCTGTGGGCAAAAAATACTTGTAGAATTTAGGTAGATAGACCTTGTCTGAAAGTATCACCCTCCCCAAAGTAAAGCTATTGCAAAGGTAGATAATATCGGCCCCAAACAGGGAAACATCCTTTTGCAAATGATTATAAATATGTCTTCTCTTTCTCTCTTCCCAAGAAAGCTGACTTTCTGCCATTTCTTTCATTTGATAGAATTCACTGCAGAAAAAAATGTCTCTTCCCATTCTGCTACTTCGACTGACTTTTGGGAGCTGGGCCTATGACTGAACACTGAGATCTCAGTTTTGGAAAAGTCTCAGAAAGGTTCACGAGTGCAGAGTCACTGAAAGGATTTGAGGCGCCCTAGGTGAACCTGATTTCTAGCACCCTTTGCTCCCGCTCTTACTCCCCACTGCCACTGCTCTGTGGGACCTGTAGTGGTGGCAATTATTTTAAATAACACTGCAGCTCTTACCTAAATCTCCAGCATGGCATGCGGTTGGTGGTTCTGCCCCTCCAATGCCCTCTCCACCAGCAACGTCTGTCCCATACCCACAGGAAGTTTACATCGATGGGAACGGAAGCACAAACCATACACAGCGGTGGAGATTTAGGAAAATGCCGCGATGCTGTTTAAAGTAATTGCCACCACGGCAGGTTCTGGAGAGGGGCTGCAGCGGTCTTTTCTCGAACCACTGGCACTCTAGGTGACTGCCTGGTTTGAATAATGGTTGCGCCGGCCTGCAGGAATGTCTTCACAGACTCAGAATTTGTTCTTTTGAGGGGTCGCCTACAAAAATTGTCAGGTCAGCTGACTAGATTCATAAGGTTGTTCAAATCAGCAGTCTGGAATTTTGAGTATCAGTGTTTCCCTTTTAATTCTATAAGCACAAAGAACATTTTTAAATATTTTTCCTATTGTTTTAAATATTTCTTCTAACACTACTGCTTACGGTGGGCAACAGGAGTTAGTTTGCTCTTATCTGAGTTTATCCAATGCTTGACAGCTCAAAAACAGTCATGTTTCTTAGAAGTCTGGTTCCAAACCCTTGGATTAGGACATGTGCTGGATCATAGCAGACTTGCAGATGGATCCGAAGTTAAATCACAACAACATGTCGGTTGAACAATGCTTAAAATCACTACCTCTTTAGTTGCCGAGCAGATATGTATAATGCTATGTGTGTATCATTTGCAAGAATAAAAATATCTAAATAATGAAGTCCTTCCTGCTCTTCTGTCCAGAAAGCACAACTTTGCTGACCTTTCTATTCAAAATGACTTTAAATGTGATCACTAATATGATCTTGTGAGTGCATCTTCCTAATACTAGCTGTATGTTTATGCTATTGGTTTCACAGTAGGGTCCCTGCTGCTGCCTGCACTGTGAAGGTTGCAATGGAGATTTGTTGCTTCACTTGTTCCCAGGCTGCCTTTTGGTCCATTTTGTTTTCAATACCAAACATGGCATCGTAGATCCCAGGGAAAGATTCTCCTGCGTACTTGTTGTGGCTACTAGGAGCAAAGATGATGTGCCTGTGGATTAAATAGGCCGAGACCCAGAATTACATATCATTGCTTAAGCAATAGCAGATGATGAAGAGAGTATCATTTGCATTTTCCTAGGAAGAAGTAAAAGTCTAAGGGGGCTAGTTACTAAGGTGCACTAATACTAACGTGTTAATTCACTGCCACGTGTTATTTTAGTGCATGTTATTCATTGGGACCTAGTTGCTAATAATGCACTTTAATGTTAGCACACCTTAGTAACTAGCCTGTTTTTCATAATAACAGATATGGAAGTAGCCAGAGAAAAAAATCATTCTATAACATTTGTCATAGATAGTGTCCATGCAGCAATCGGTGAAAAAGAAAGGATAAATTAAGATTTTCTTACCTGTAGAACGGCGTACCAGGTAAACCTAGGGGATCAATAAATGCCCTTTCCAGAAACATCAGCTGATCATTTAAGGATCTCACTAAAATAGAGCTAAAGAAAGAAAAAGAGAAAATAATTTAAAAATGTGGAACAATTTTCTAGAAACACATGTCAATGCTAAAACATCCTCTCAGTTTGTGGACTGATGGTTAATGCACACAAGGGTGTCCAAGGCAATTTATGTCAGACTTTAAATATTTCTTTGCTTTGGTACTGCTTCAATGAGGAGAAAAAGAAAAATGAGGAAAAAATAAAAGTGATGATGAATTTATACATGTAATTGGGATATGATAGTTTGTTATACATGTTACAAATAGACATATATTTTAGGGATGGACATTTATTTGGAAATTAAGAGCACAAGAGAAACAATTTGTTTCATTTGTATTTTTAATTTTTTTACAAATGAAACAAAGGATCCCCTTCCAGAGCTCATTTGCTACATGGGGTAAGGCAGGCCTGAGAGGGTGTGGGGATATAAGGGGAGATAGGGAGAAGCTTTGTTACTATTGTTTTGACTTTTAAAACATTTGAGATTTATTTCATTAAAACGAAACAAAATAAACACAAAATGAAATGAATAAAATGACAGAGAAAAGCAAACAAAGAAAAAAGAAAACAACTAAACAAAAATTTGTACCATCCCTAGCCCTAGCACTTGCAAATGTGAAGCCCAATTTTGCATAGGTTGGCTATGAAGGAAAAGGGATGTCCAAGCTAGCACATTCACAATTTGAAGTGTATTTTACAAAAGGCTCATTGAACGTGGAACCTTTTGTAAAATACCTATAAGATCATGAGAAAAACCCATGTATTTGGCAGCACGTATGTCAGGGACAGCCATTTTACAGTGGAGGAGTGGCCTAGTGGCTGGGGCAAGGTACTTCAGGCCGGAAGGTCGGGGGTTCAAATCCCACTAGAGGACAGCAACCTTGGGCCGGAAGGACTGGGGTTTCTAGTCCCCACAGGTGCTCCTTGTGGTCTTGGACAAGCCACTTAACCCTCCATAGCCCATGTTCCCTGTAAAATAGTTATCTCCAAGTTATAATACCCTGTTCAATGTAATTTCAGTTTGTTCAATGTAAACCGCATTGATGCAGAATAGCGCGGTATATAAGAGAATATAAATAAATAAAATAAAAGTTTCCAAAAAGACATGTTCTAAAAAGAGCCGCATCGCTCAGGGATTGAATGTGTAGATAGCAGCACATGTGAAAGTGGCTGATTCTGCAGCCTGTGTATGCCAGTGCCACTACTTCCATGTAGACATGCCAGATTTCACAAAACTGGACATCCAAAGATGGCCAATCAAGAAGCTGAGCTCTAAAATGCTAAATTTTGGCTTATTGATGTGCTTGTTGACACTGGAGAAGCCACTGCAATTGCTTAAATGCTTAAAGGTAAGGTGAGAGAAGCTGTTACAGCTAAGAGAGAATCTTTCAGAAAATGTGAGAAAGAGCCAAATGACAAAAATAGGAAACAACATAAATACTGGCAAGTTAAATGCACGGCATTGATAAGGCATGGAAAGAGAAAATTTGAAAAGAAGCTTGCTGTGGAAGCAAAGCACATAAGTACATTCGTAGCAAAACACCTGTGAGAGAGTCATTTGGATCATTAGATGATGGAGGGATAAAAGGTGCACTGAGTGAGGACAAGGCTATAGTAGAGAGACTAAATGAATTTTTTGCTTCGGTCTTTACTGAAGAAGATGTACGAAACTTACCCATGCTAGAAATTATATTTAAAGGTGATGTGTCAGAGGAATTGAAGCAAATCTCGATAAATCAAGAAGATATAATACAGATAAACTAAAGAGCAGCAAATCACCTGGACCAGATGGCATACATCCCAGTGTGCTGAAAGAACTGAAATATGAGATTGAAGACCTACTATTAGTAATCTGTGACCTATCATTAAAATCATCTGTAGTACCCAAAGATTGTAGAGTGGCCAATGTAATGCCAGTTTTTAAAAAGGATTCCAGTGGTGATCCTGGAAATTACAGATCAGTGACCCTGATCCGGGCAAGATAGCAGAAACCATTATAAAAAACAGAATTACTGAACATGTAGATAGTCATGGATTAATGGCAGAAAACCAACATGGATTAAGCCAAGGAAAGTCTTGGCTCACTAATCTCTTATATTTTTTTTAAGGTGTGAGTAAACAGGTAGATTTTATTTATTTAAATTCTCTTATATACCGTGCTATTCTGCATCAGTGTGGTTTACATTGAACAAACTGAAATTACATTGAACAGGGCATTATAAATTGGAGATAACTATTTTACAGGGAACATGGGCTATGGAGGGTTAAGTGGCTTGCCCAAGACCACAAGGAGCACCTGTGGGACTAGAAACCCCAGTCCTTCTGGCCCAAGGTTGCTGTCCTCTAGTGGGATTTGAACCTCTGACCTTCAGCCTGAAGTACCTTGCCCCAACCACTAGGCCACTCCTAGATAAAGGTAATCCAATTGATATAGGGCCCGATTCCGTTCCGGACATCGGTCCCCTCTCTACGTTCATTCTGAACCGGACGTACAGAGGGGATCGCGATTCTGATCCCACAGGAAACGTCTAGTTCCCCAACCCTGTTGTCATCAGGTGTTCCCCGACCTTATCGTAGTAGGTGTTATCATTGACCCATAGCCATTAATGAGGACGACACATGGGGGTGAAGAAAACACTAGAGCATGTTTTAGCCTGATTTTTCTGGCCTGGTCCATAAACAGGTTCAGTTATATTTCCTATAATGCTCCACCAGCCAACTTCATAATCCTGCCAGAGTCTGACCTGCCCCTTTAATGCCTATGTCTATCATTGAAACCCCAAGTATATTTTAGTAATACTAGACTATGTTACCCAATACACAGAGGCCATTGCTCTAAGGAATATAAAGACTATCACGATCACGAATGCCCTCTGGGAAGAATTCTCATGGGTGGGAATACCCAATGAGATCCTCACAGATTAAGGAACACTCTTTGTATCCAAGGCGATGAAGCAAGTGTGTGTCTTGTTGAAGGTCAAGATGCTGTAAACATCAGTATATCACCCACAGATGGATGGCCTTGTAGAGTGATTCATTAAAATTCTGAAACAGATGTTTAAAAAATTCCTGCAGGAGGACGGAAAGAATTGGGACCTTCTCTTGTCTTATTTGATGTTTGCCATCTGTGAGGTACCTCAGAGTTCCACGGGGATGTTGCCTTTTGAGTTACTCTTCTGAAGATGGCCAAGAGGCACATTGAACATAAGACATGCCATACTGGGTCAGACCGAGGTCCATCAAGCCCAGTATCCTGTTTCCAACAGTGGCCAATCTAGGTCATACGTACCTAGCAATATCCCCAAAAGACACAGGTTCCACAATGCTTGTACTGGGTCAAGCATTGATATCCTGGGTCCCTTTTTAATAGTGGTTTATGGACCTTTCCTCCAGGAACTTGTCCAAACCTTTTTTAAACCCAGCTATACTAACAGCCTTTACTACATCCTCCGGTAACAGATTCCAGAGTTTGATTACACGTTGAGTGAAAAAATATTTTCTCTTATTTGTCTTAAATAGTTTACCCTGTAGCTTCATTACATGTCCCCTAGTTTTTCTATACTTTGATAGTGTAAACAATTGATCCACGTTTATCCGTTCCACTCCATTCATTAATTTATAGACCTCTATCATATCTCCCCTCAGCCGTCTCTTGTCGAGGCTAAAGAGCCCTAACCTTCTTAGCCTCTCTTCATAGGAGTAGCCTTCCATCCCCTTCACCAATTTGGTGGCTCTTCTCTGTACTTTTTCTAATAACGCTATGTCCTTTTTAAGATACGGTGACCAGAATTGCACACAATATTCAAGGTGCGGTCGTACCATGGAGCAATACAGAGGTATTATAACATCCTTTGTTTTATTCTCCATCCCTTTCCTTATGATACCTAGCATTCTATTTGCTTTCTTGGCCGCCGCTGCACACTGGGCGGAGGGTTTTAACATGTTATCCACGATGACTCCTAAATCTTTTTCCTGGGTGGTGGTTTCTAATGTGGAGCCTTACATCTTGTAACTATAGTGTGGGTTGTTCTTTCCTAGGTGCATAACTTTGCACTTGTCCACATTAAATTTCATCTGCCATTTGGATGCCCAGTCTTCCAATTTATTCAGATCCTCCTGTAGTTTTCCACAATCCTCTTGGGTTTTAACAACTTTAAACAGTTTTGTGTCATCTGCAAATTTGATAACCTCACTAGCTATTCCCTTTTCCAGGTCATTTATGAATATGTCAAAAAGCAGCGGACCCAGTACAGATCCCTGGGGTACTCCACTATTCACCTTTTTCCATTGGGAATATTGGCCATTTAGCCCTACCCTCTGCTTTCTATCTTTTAACCAGTTCCCGATCCACAATAGTACACTGTCTCCTATCCCATGACTTTTTAGCTTCGCCAAAAGTCTCTGATGGGGGACTTTGTCAAAAGCTTTCTGAAAGTCCAGATACACTATATCAACCGACTCACCTTTGTCTACCTGTTTATGCACACCTTCAAAAAAACATATCAGATTAGTAAGACAAGATCTTCCTTGTCTAAAGCCATGTTGGCTGTCTCCCATTAGGCCATGACTATCTACATGCTGTGTAATTTTGTTCTTTATGATGGTTTCTACCATTTTCCCTGGTACTGACGTCAGGCTCACCGGTCTGTAATTTCCTGGGTCACCCCTGGAACCCTTTTTAAAAATTGGTATTATATTGGCGACCCTCCAATCTTCAGGTATTACAGATGATTTTAATGAAAGTTCACAGATTACCAATAGCAGGTCTGCAATCTCATATTTCAGTTCTTTCAACACTCTGGGATGTATACCATCCGGTCCAGGTGATTTGCTACTATTCAGTTTATCAAATAGTTGTAATATATTTTCCCGGTGTAGCGATATTTCTCTCAATTCCTCTGCAGTATCACCTTTAAATACCACTTCAGTCTTGGGTAACATCCCTACATCTTCCTCAGTAAAGACCGAAGCAAAGAATTCATTCAGTCTCTCTGCTATAGCCTTGCTTCCTCTTACTGCCCCTTTTATCCCTCTATCATCTAATGGTCCAATTGACTCTCTCACAGGCCTTTTGCTATGAATGTACTTGAAAAAGTCTTTATTTCGTGTTTTTGCTTCCGTAGCAAGTTTCTTCTCAAATTCCCGCTTTGCCTGCCTTATCAATGCTTTGCATTTAACTTGCCAGTGCTTATGCTGTTTCCAGTTTTCATCATTTGGCTCTTTTTTCCATTTCCTGAAGGTTGCTTTTTTGGCAGCAACAGCCTCTCTGACCTCACCTTTAAACCATGCTGGCAGTTTTTTGGACTTTCTTCCATTTTTCCTAATGCGTGGAATACGGCTGGTCTGGGCTTCGAGGATAGTATTTTTAAATAACACCCAAGCTTGCTGTAAGTCTTTAACCTTTGGAACCGCTCCTTTTAGTTTTTTCCTAACTATATTCCTCATTCTATCATAGTCTCCCTTTTGAAAGTTAAAAGGTAGTACTGTGGATGCCTTTACTATCTGTCCTCCACTAATTAAATCAAACATTGGATATGGTAAGGGAAACCTTCTAAGAAGAACCTCATGCCAGGCATAATTTGGTGGCGTATGTTATACAAATGCAAGACCGGCTGAGAAAAGATGGAGAGGTGGCCAAACTCAGTTTGGAAAAAGCCTAAGCCGAGCAGACCAGGGGCTACAATCGGGCAGCCATACATCTCACCTTCCAACCAGGAGACAGAATTTTAATCTTACTGCGCTCAACAGCAAGTTACTCTGTAAATGGCAGGGGCCCTATGAGGTGGAAGAGAAGGTGGTGCCTGCTATTTACAAGATTGCCCAGTCAGACAAATGGAAGAAAGCCAAAATTTACCACAGTAACCTATTAAAAAAGTGGACTCCGGTGACAACTATGATGATACAAGGAGATGATTCTGGGCTGGAAATTTCAGCCCTGTCTGATCCAGCTCAAGTCCCAGTTGGAGACCAGCTTTCTGCTGCCCAGAGATCTAGAAGATTTGATGCACCAGAACCTAAAGGTGTTCTCTACCCGCCTGGGACAAACTCATCTCATGTGTCATGATATCATTATTGACCTTAGGGTGGTTATCCAGCAAAGACCCTATTGGATTCTGGAGGCCCGGCAACAGGCCATCGTTGAGGAGCTGGAAGAGATCCTTAACCTGGGAGTTATAAAAGAGCCCATGAGTGACTAGTCATCACCTATCATCTTGGTTCCTAAACCTGATGGAAGCATCAGATTTTGCATTGACTTCCGGAGGATCAATGCAGCTTCTAAATTAGAAGCATATCCAATGCCCAGAGTAGATGAGCTAATTGAGCGACTCAGTGGATCACGCTTTATAATTAACCTTGGATTTGACCAAGCGATACTGGCAGGTATCCTTGACACCAGTTGCTAAGAAGACTGCTTTTTCAACATCACAAGGTCTGTTCTAGCTTACCCTTTGCCCTTTGGATTACACGGGGCTCCTGCCACATTTCAAGTCCTAGTCAACAGACTACTGAGACCGTACAAAGAGTATGTGGCTGCCTGTCTTGAGGATATCATCATCTACAGTGGAGATTGGACCACCCATGTAACCCAAGTACAAGCCATGTTGACCAGCCTGTGGAAGACTGAGTTAATGACCATCCCAAAGAAATATTTTCTGGGAGGCCAGGACATTCAATATCCGAGGTATTTACTTGGGAATGGGTAGATACATCCTCAACTATGGAAGGTGGATGCATTGCCCAGGTCCCCACCCCGAAATCAAAGAAAGAGGTTTGTGCCTTCCTTGGATTAATTGACTACTACCGCTGGTTCATCCCTAATTTTGCAGAGGTGGCGGAGCCATCAATCAATCTTCTCCAGAAGAGAAATCCTGGATGGATCTAGTGGTCACTAAACCTGGACCTTCCAACATTTCAAGAAGGCCATGTGCTCTGAATCCATCCTGATCAGCACTGATTTCTCCCTACCATATACTGTGCAAACTGAGGCCTCAGAGGTGGGCCTAGAAAGTCAGAACATCCCATAGCATTCATCAGCAGGAACTTGCTTCCTTGGGAGAAGCATTATGTGGTGATTGAGGAGGCAGCTCTGGCTGTCAAGTAGTCACTTGAAACCTTCAAATACTACCTGCTCAGCTGTCCATTTATGCTGATAATGGACCACCAACCCATCAAGTGTCTGGTTCAACATAAAGAGTCCAATAGCCATATTATGCAATGTTTTACGAGTCTCCAACTTTTTTTTGAGTCTCCTGAACTTTTTCTCTTCCCTTTTCCAGCATCTCCACTATCACTGTAATGGATGAGAAGTCTAGTGGTTAGAACACTGGTTTGGTAACCAAGAGACCAGGGTTTGAGCAAGTCACTTAACCCTCTGTTGTCTCAGAAGAAATGCCTGGCAATCTTCTTCCAGTCATATTGCCAAGAAAACCCAGGAGCTGCTGGGTTGTCAGGAGTCAGCATTGACTTGAAGGCACATATTGCATTTGCCACCATCACTAAAACATCTCTGTAGCTTCCAACAGCAAAACAAGTACGCATGAGGCTTTTCAGCCTATACATGCAGTCAAGGCCTGCTGTATCTGCACCTCCACTGATGCAGACTTCTTATTTGGAGGGACAAGAATCGGCAGGCCTTGAGTGCATGCATGGATTCAAAACCCCGCGCTTAACTAGTTGTTTTGCTGTCACTTGCTTCAGCTACCCTTCCAGCACTCACCCCTCTATCTGTTCTTCACCAAGCTTTCTGCTCAGGTGGAGGGGAAGAGAAAGCCTCCTCCTTCCCATAAAAAATTGAGGCTGTTGCTGCAGGGGCATTTTGGAGGGCATTTGCTGCTGCTCCCAAAACTTTAAAGTCTGAGATAGCTGCCACACTTTACCTGAACTGAATCACATCCTGGGGCATCAAAATGCATTTCTTGCAGCTACCTTGAGTGGGTCAAGATAACTTGAAATGTTATGCTTTTATTTCATCATCAGCTGAATTAAAAAAAACAAACACTAGTTAAGAGAACAATAAAACTTACTTGTTCATGTCTACATTTTTCACTTTCTGGTTAAATCTCATAGCAGCTTGAGAAAAATTGTTCACAGCAGAAAAAAGGGAATCTACAGAGATCAAAATGACTTATTATGAAGATTATGTGCTATGTATGAATACTAATAATATTAACATTGCAAAAACTGTAAAATGCATATACAATAGACCATGATTTCCCAAACCTAGTCCTGGAATCTCACCAAGCAGGTTTGGTTTTCAGGATATCCCTAATGAATATACATTAGCTATATTTACATGCACTGCAGACCCAATACTTGAAGATCTGTCTCAAGCATTTTTATTGTGGATATCTTGAAAGCCAGACCACTTAGGCAAGGCTTAAGGAGCAGGTTGGAAAATACTGCAAGAAATTAAAAAACAAAAAAACAAAACTCGAACTCTAAACTCTAATTAAAAAACAAAAAGACACAGAAGTAAAGGACAACAAAAGAGTTGTGGGCAATGCCTGTTATTGACTATATAGAGGCTACTGTGGCACAAAGAGAGCATAACTCCATCTCCAGGGGACCTTCTCCACCAAGGGTGCTATGCTGCAAACCTTCATGGGACAACACCAGGGCCAAGTCTGGCCCTTTGTCAGCATGCATTTGATATTGTAAGCGCAGCGTGCTAGGCAGTTATTGCACGAGCACAGTAACTGTTACTGCACAGGCATGACAGAACACACATGGCAGTTAATGTCTTCTGCTATAAGATGGCAATTAGTAGGTAAAGGGCCGAGAATGGGCATTGACTGTATATTGAGCTAGAATGTAGCACTTTACTGAGCACTAACTGTTATGGCTGTTATGGTTAGCGCCTCCTCAAGAGTTTTATCAGCATGCAGATACATGGCCCACTGATTTAAAGAAAACCGATTCCCCTTAACAGAATCTCAACCCCCCAATCCCTATCCCCAGCATCTTCAAAGTCAGCCCAGGCATCTTCCAAATCACCCCAACCCCTCAGTAGAAGACCTGATATCCTTCCCATCACCCCCACTCCTTATAAAGATTGTCACCCACTTGCACTTCCCCAATCACCCCATCACTTACCAGGAGTGTCCCTGGTGGATTAGTGGGAGGGGCAGGAGTAGTTCCAAGATACCCCTTCCCTGTTGCCGGCTTGGGTGCAAATGGTGTCTCTGACCTGTAGCAGTATCTCATTGTACTATCTCTAGCAAGTCAAGCTGCCAAATATGGATTGCAGCTAATGAGCACTCCTTATTTGGCAGTTTGACCCCTTCTCCCCCTCTCCACCCGCAGTGATAGTATCTAAAGATTACTGGTAGGATTCAGGGCCCCTATTTTGAACTTGGGCCAATGACAGGGCAGAGGCTTCCACGGATTGCTCCTGCTCACACCAGTAACCCACCAGACACCTCTATTAAGTGTCAAGAGGGTTTGTGTGGGTGGTGGTGCGTAAGAATCCTAATGGAGGGGGAGGAAGATGACCTGTAAGATGTTTGGGATACTGGCAGGGGATGGGGGTGTCTTGGAAGATATCAGGTATGCTGGTCAGTGTTGGGAGTGGCTTGTAAAATGTTGCATATGCTGCTTGAGGGTAGGGGTGACTTGAAAGATCTCAGGAAGCCAACATGGTGGGGATAATTTACTGCATGTTAAGTGTCAGCCAGGGAAGTGTTTCCAAATGGGTGACATTGTGCATACCATGAATACAATGAAACTCATCCCTAAGCCAGAGTATGTGGAATATGATCTCAGTCTCTCAAATTTACAAGTAATATTCTCTGTAGTATTTGCATTGTGCCAAAGAGAACTTCCTTCTGGAAGATGTAATATGTGTGGAAACCTATTAAGGTGTGTTTAGAAACAGCTTTTAATCTTCTGTTGCTCCCAATATAATTGGAAATACAGAATTTCTGTTATCTTTGCCACATTTTCTTGGTCTCTGATTGCATTTCTTGGTATTTTAGAATCTTCTCCTTCTCCACTGGATACACAGAATAAGTGTTCGGCTTAGAGGAGTAGTTCCTAATGTGTGTGGATGGAATAATGAAAGATTTATGCCAAATAGCACACATGAAATGGCAAAACTCTGCAATATTTGCCCTTAACACGTTATTTTACTGCAACACGAGATTAAAAAAAAAAAGATCCAAAGCATGTAAATGCATGCAAAACACCTCATTCTTGCACAAATTCAACAACACAGCTTGTGCTTAACTTTGCAGGCGGTGAGATAAAGACAGTTTCAAGTTGGTGTCTTTTCTCTCTTGGAGCATTATGCCTCTAATACATGGCTTGATGCTCTTGGGGGACTTTTTAAAGGGGCTGGTGCAAACGCCCCCCCCCCCCAAATCCAATATCCACAATATCCCATATAGGTAAAGGATGTCCTTCCCCCACTCCCAGTACTTATTTGTGGCTTTCTTAATACCTATTAGTAGCCTGGTGGTTACAACAGAAGTCTGGTGACCAGGGTTCAATTCCCACTGGTACTCCTTGGTTAAGTCACTTTACTCTCCATTGCCTCAGAAGAAAGGCCTGGCAATCTACTTCGCGTTACACCTTACCAAGAAAGCCCAGGAATTGGGTCACTAGGAGTCAGCATCAACTCAACAGTCCACACACTGGATGGGCAGGGGAGATCCCTTGTCACACCAGCCCTGTCATCTGCTGGCTTCAAAATTATACTGTTCAGTCCCTAGCAGTCGTCTCAAAGTATTACTGCTTAGGGCCAAGATGCCAAAAAAGAGCCTGCACACTTCTAAAATTATTACTCTTGTGTGTGGGCCCATTTACATATGTAAACCTTACTCCTCTCATTCAAGGCCATCAATGGCCTTTCATCTTCCTCACTTACAGAACTCATTCACACAGTGCCCCCCAACAGATCCAGAAGAGCAACTGCTGTAAACTTGCTAATAACCCCGAAGGCATTGACAAAATGCAACAGTACACCGGCAAATAGGGCCTTCAGTCTCTACGTCCCCAAATGCTGGAATGATCTACCACCCGACATTCGGGCCATTGTAGACCTATCTCAGTTCAGGAAGGCACTCAAATATCACCTTTTCCTCCAATACTACCCGGTCAGCAACGAAATCTAGGCAACCCCACCTAAGAAAGTAACCATTGTTAGTTCTGAGACAGTGCCAGCACCCCGCCTGCAATTTATGCACATATTTTCCTTATGTTATTGTTGCTTCAATCTTGTTCTTTGTAATTATTTCATGTACATGGTTCACCCCTGTTATCCAAGTTTGTACTCCTGTTCTATGTAAAACCAAACAGCTTGTTGTTCTGGTCATTTTGTTATAATGTAAACCGCGCTGATATCGGATAGTGCGGTATATAAGAAATTGTAATAAATAAATAAATAAATAAATAAACTAGCTTTTTGCTGGAACTCTCTTCCGCGGGCACCATATGCTACCTTCCATATGATGTTTACCCCTTCTAAAATGACATCCACTGTCTATGGGCTGGTGAAGAGTAACTGATGAAGTTTAACAAATGAGCCATAAAAATATTTAGTTTTACTAGACAGTAATATTCTTAATACATAATTAAGGCAAACTGATTACCAACCCATAATGGAAAGAAGAGAATCACCACACTTTTAAAGAATTATGTCAAGAGTATGGAGCTATTGTGTGAATTAGAAGAAGTCCTGGGGTCTAGAATCCTACTGTGAATCTTCAGATGGCTCTGTTTTGTGCATATAGGAAAACTCTTTTGCAAAAATGATGTGATAAGCACAGAGGATCCCTGTAGAGCAAGAGGGTAGAAGCAAAGTATAGAGCAAGATGCAAGACATAAACGAAGGAGGAGGCAACCTGCACACTGCTGTAAGTACAACCCTATCCAGCTTACTAGATGGGTCATGCTATCTTTAACCGCCACTATTTTATAAGTTAGACTCTTTGGGCCTGATTCTCTCCTGGATGTCCTGGCCCTCTGTGCGCCCGGTCGGAACCAGATGCACAGATGAGATTCTGATCCCGCAGGGCACGTCTAGCCCCTGGGATCAGAATCATATCCAGGCCTATACGTGCAGGCCAGGAACTCAATCCCGCTTGGCTTGCATGTACAGGCCTTGCCCGGTTAACTCAGCCAAGGCTCCTGAATGGAGCCGCGGGCCATGGCGTCCGGTTGCCATGGCACCGTGGCTTCATTCAGGAGCTGCGATCCCCGGCTGCAGAACAGATTTGTGCATTCCCCATAGCCCAATCCCCGATCTGGCCTCCCAAGAGGTAGAAAAAGTTCCCTGTCCGCAGGGTCATTCCGAGCCGACCCCGACTAACTTCCCCGCATGTTGTACAGGGAGGATAGACAGGGGCGGGAAAGGGGTGGTGCAGGGGCAGAGTTAGGGCAGACAGTGGGGGGTCTGCGGTCCCGGACGTACAAGGCCGATTCCAATGTCGGCCCTATATGTACGGGGCCTGCAGACTGAATAGGGAGCGTATTCCACCTCTGAGGTGGAATAAGGTCCCCTAGTTGGTGGGGGATGGCAGACCCGGGCATCGGAGGAGATAGGAGGGGTAGAGGGGGCCAGATTGGTGGTCAGGATGTGGAGAATGCACAAATCTCTTTGGCCGCTGGAGATTGCGGCTCCATCCATGGCAACTGGACACCGCAGCCCGCGGCTCCATTCAGGAGCCTTGACTGAGTTAGCCTGGCAAGGGCTGTGTGTGCAGGCTGACTGGGATTGGGGTCCTGGCCTGCACATACAGGCCTGGGTGCGATTCTGATCCCGTGGGGCTAGATGTGCTCCGGGGGACCAGAATCCCATCTAACACTGTTCGTCCGGTTCCGACCAGGCGCACAGAGGGCTGGGACATCCAGGACAGAATTGGGCCCTCAGTATGCAGGCCCCGGATGTGCAGGCCCGACATTGGAATCGGCCCTGTATGTCTGAGGCCATGGACCACCCACTGCCCGCCCTAACTCCACTCCCACACTGCCCCTTTCCTGCCCCCATCCAACCTCCTCGTACAACTTGCGGGGAAGTTAGTTGGGATCAACAAGGGGCCGAATAGTGGGGATGAAGATTCCAACGAGACGCCCATCCCTGCTATTTGTGGCTCGGAATGAACCTGTTTGTAAACTGGTCAGCTAAGGACAGTCATGGTCCAACAAAATTAGAGGTGTTAATTAAATAGTTGAAAAGTATAGAGTTGTTGCTATCTAAAATGGATCTCCCGCATCATCTGAGATTCATACTCAAGTCTTTTTTTTGACTACCTGCTATAGAATCAACTGAAAATGCAAAACCTGAAGTTTAAGTACTCACAAGAAAATGGGTTGAAATTATTACTTACCAAATGATACATTAAATACTTCAAGCTGAGCTTGATGCTTTCGTGCCAACTGATAAATGGTGTCGGCATAGTATTTCAAAGCATCGGCATAATCTTGGCAATGGAAGGGAAGGACTATGGAGTCAGCCAGTTCAAAAACGAGTCCACCCCGCACTTGTGCAACTGTGAGGTGATTCCTAAACGTGGGATCATAGAACTTCTCCACTATTTCAAACGTTTCGTATACACTGTGGTAAACGGGATAGCCGCTGTATCTGCTTTCCTTCTAGAAAAAAAGTGCAAGGGAGACCAATAATATAGCATCGGTGAAAGGTAGTGAACTCCAGTCCTCAAGATTCACAAGCAGGTTTAGTTTTCAGGATTGCCATAATAAATATACATGAAATAGATTTGCATACAATAATGCAATACATGCACCCTTATTTCATGCATTTTTATTTAGTAGTTTGATATACCACCTTTCTTAGATACAAGGCAGTGTACAGTCCAGACAATACAGTGGAAACATACAACATTGTTTGCAAAACTAATCACACGATCAATATACTTTATTAGCAGGGAAAAACACAAAATCTCCATGGAAGAGATGAACAGAATAAGAAATTACAATTAGCAGCTGCCAAGCTAAGAAGGAAACATGCCTAGAGGATTAAAATTTCTTTATCTTTTATCTTTATTTAAACATTTGATGTACCACCTTAACCCAAATAGTAAAAAGGCTGTTTACAATTAATTACAATCAGGACTGTACCTAGCCTTGTGTGAGCGGTGCGGCCATACAGGGCGCAAAGGCTTAAAGGGTGCATTTCAGCTGTCTGCTGTTGCCTGCCGCTGCCACTTTTTCTTCTCTCAGCGGCGGCAGGCAACGGCAGACAGCTGAAATGTGCCCCTTAAGCCTTCTCGCGGCACGCTAAGCAGGTCTGGTCCCTCCCTCCTCTGACAGGGCATCAAAGCAGGGAGGGACAGATCTGCTTTGCCTACCAGTGACTTGCACATTGGGTGCACCTCTTCTCTCCCGCCACTGTCCAAAAAGTGGCTAGATGTAGGTGTGAGGGGGGGGAGGCACGTGCCCGATGTGCAAGTCACACAGGGCGTGATTCATGCTTTGTACGGCCCTAATTACAATTGCTGCAAAAATGAAAAACAGAAACAGAAAAGGAACACCAAAAATAAACAGGACAGGAATGAAAATCAATCAGAGGTATAGAAAAGACAGGGAATAGAAGGGGGGGGGGGTCACTAGTTTGAATCAGAGGAGGGGGGGAGGTCAAAAGCTGTCTGGAAAATGTGGGTTTTGAGCATCGCCCTAAACTTCAGGAAAGAGGCCTCTAGGCAGAGTGGGGGGGGGG
This sequence comes from Ichthyophis bannanicus, assembly GCA_033557465.1. Classification (NCBI taxonomy): domain Eukaryota; kingdom Metazoa; phylum Chordata; class Amphibia; order Gymnophiona; family Ichthyophiidae; genus Ichthyophis; species Ichthyophis bannanicus. The sequence goes on along the minus strand of CM066035.1, from coordinate 129,264,497 downwards.
GGGGGGGTGTTCCATAAGGCGGGGCCAAGGAAAAAGAAAGCTGAATGACAGGTGGAGTTCCTTTTCTGATTTCCTGCTGTTTTTATTGTACTGAGGCACACTTTACTCTGGTGTTTTCAGCCAAGTTTCCAACACAAACATGTCTAAGTCTGTGAATGGAGGAAAAGGGAAACGTGGTATTATGTCACACTCTAAGGGGGGTATTTTGGAAGCCCTATTTGTGATTTGGATGTCTGAAAATGGACATAGAGGTGTCCAAAGCACAGAGACATCTCCAGAGCCATTTTTGATGCTAGCACTATGGACGTCCAAGTCTGAAAAAGGGTGTGGTGGAGGCATGGCCGGGGAGTTTCCAGGGACCTGGACGTCTGGAGTGAAGCCTAAATTTAGACCTGCATCAGGCACAAATAAGCATAGGGAAAGTGCTTATTTTGGCTGAAAAAACATCCAGAGGATATAGAGAAGAAAGCACTCAGTCATCCCCAGTACTCAGCACAATCACAATAATTGTAGCAGTGCAGGGCTGGCTTTAGGGGGTGGCAAAAAGGACAATTGCCGTGGGTCCCATGACTGCCTCCAGTTGAAGCAGGGGTAGCCCACAGGTGGGCTTTGGAGCCTCTTCATTAATTTTCGCCCTGGGACCCTGCAAGTCTAACACTGGCTCTGCAGCAGTGTGATTTAAACTCTGGCTTCCCAGGTCTCAGTCTACTACTCTAACCATTAGGCTATTCCTACAAATCCAGATTCTGAAAGACTATTCTGGAGATGTCTAAGTAAACACCTCCGCAGGCATCTATATCGCGCACATCCATGTTTGTGAAATCATGTCTGCACCTGGATATCCCTGTTATTTTTCAGACATTCTGGCTTAGATGCCCCAGATTGTACTTGAACGTCCTTTCTAAAATGCCCCTCTATGCATGCAATTTTCAGCTTGTTTAAATCTGCTGTTATTAGTAAGGCTTTTGATTTTCAGAGCACCTCTTTATCCTGGGCCCTGTGTGACTGGGTGTTTTTTGACCTCTTGTAGGGTGAATGTTCCCTTTTTATATGCCGTTTGTTTTATATTTCCCCTCATGTGTTTAAGCCCCTTTTTTCATCCCTTGTTTCATTCCCCTAGATTTTCCTTCTATCCTTCCAATGAAATCAACCTTGCGAATCAAGTACCCTGATGCAGGTGATTCACCAAAATGTCTTGGGCTGTTAAGTGACTGATTGACTTTATTTATGTTGATATGTTTAGTTTGTTTTGGGCTTATTTATTAGAATAAAGACATAGAAACATGACGACAGAAAAAGACCACATGGCCTATCTAGTCGGCCCTTCCATATCAACCACTACAACAGTCCCCTTTTTTACTTTAGAGATCCTCTGTTTTTCCCATGCTTCTTTGAATTCAGATACCGTCCTCATCTCTACCACCTCCACTGGGAGACTATTCCATGGATCCCCCACTCTGTCCATAAAGAAATATTTCCGCATATCACTCCTGAATCTATCCCATTTCACCCTCATCCTATGTCCCCTCAGAGCAGAGCTTGCTTTCAATCAAAAGAGGCTCTCCTCCTGTGTATTTATGCCATGGAGGTATTTTATTATCACATCCCTCCAGTCATTGTTATCCCACTGCTGCTGTTTGAGGTATGATAGAAAAGTGAAATGGAAATTTAATTTAAAAAGTATAATATTGATGCCTTAGAAAATCATACTTAATTTATCCAAAGACAGAGTAGACTGGAGGTTCATTCTTCACATTTTCCATTTATTTTAGTTATTTATTTATTTAATGATTCTTTTATACTGCTTAATCTACTAGTCATCTGACATCAAACGAAAATGGAAGTTCAGCTCTATAATCATCTAAAACATTCTTTGTAGTTTCAGCAATCAAAACCATGAGATCCAATGAGCATTTCTTAAGAATACGATTCCATTTTCCTATGAAATCCGGATCCATGGTAAACATCCATGGTTATTTATATATTCGTAACCCTCTGGGGATGTGTTGGCGACTGATGTATTCTATCATAGATAATCTATGCTGTTCTGATCTAACGATCTGTTTCTGCTTCTTTAACAGCGCATTCCAGGTAATCATATCACAATCAAATTTCTCTATTTCATCCATCGAAAAAGGTGTTCTCTCTTTACATAATGTCAAAATGTGGTCTTGCGTGAAACTCAATGTATATTTCCACAGTTCATGACCATCCATTCTTGTATAGATACAATACTTTATACGGTCCTCTCAGAGCTGGATAACAACTGACATCAAACTAAAATGGAAGTTTAGCTCTATAATCTTCTAAAACATTCTTCGTAGTTTCAGCAATCGAAACCATGAGATCCAATGAGCATTTCTTAAGAATACAATTCCATTTTCCTATGAAATCCGGATCCATGGTAAACATCCGTGGTTCTTTATATATTCGTAACCCTCTCGGGATGTGTTGGCGACTGATGTATTCTATCCTAGATAATATATGCAGTTTTGATCTAACAGAACTGCATGGATGGTCATGAACTGTGGAAAGATACATTGAGTTTCATGCAAGACCACATTTTGATGTTATGTAAAGAGAAAACACCCTTTTCCATGGATGAGATAGAGAAATTTGATTGTGATATGATTACTTGGGATGCGCTGTTAAAGAAGCAGAAACAGATTGTTAGATCAGAACTGCATAGATTATCTATGATACAATACATCAGTCGCCAACACATGATGAGAGGGTTACGAATATATAAAGAACCACGGATGTTTACCATGGATCCGGATTTCATAGGAAAATGGAATCGTATTCTTAAGAAATGCTCATTGGATCTCATGGTTTTGATTGCTGAAACTACGAAGAATGTTTTAGAAGATTATAGAGCTGAACTTCCATTTTCGTTTGATGTCAGTTGTTATCCAGCTCTGAGAGGACTGCATAAAGTATGGTATCTATACAAGAATGGATGGTCATGAACTGTGGAAATATACATTGAGTTTCATGCAAGACCACATTTTGACATTATGTAAAGAGAAAACACCCTTTTCGATGGATGAAATAGAGAAATTTGATTGTGATATGATTACCTGGGATCTAAAAGCACATACCTTTGACCACATTACCCCCATACTATATGAGCTACACTGGTTACTCATCCAAAGCCGCATTAAATATTAATCATTAATGATCACCTTCAAGCTCCTAAAAAACATAGCCCCATAACACCTCTCCATGCTCAACACAAACTCAAATGAATGAGTACAAAGTGGACACTCACAAAATACACTAGATTTCCCTTCTGACTTTCGTAATTCAACTTGTTCGACAACTAATAGAGCATTTACTTACGTAGCACCTGTGGTCTGGACTTCCCTCCCAGAAAATCTAAAAAGCATTAATGGCCTGGCTACATTTTGCAAGAAGATTAAAACGCATCTCTTTAGAGAAAACTTTGGGAACACACTTCAAAACTCTCAAATATACCCAATCTAAGCCGTCACCCACCTATTCATTACATTCTTCCCATCTCCAAACTACCTGATGCACATGTTTGACTTTATACACCATTTCTAATACATCATAAATTACGAGACCATTAGAATGCACACTCAGATCCAAGATGGTAGATGGTTGCTAGTCAGCGGAGCTTTGATGGGGAAACGCTAAGGAAAAGCGCGAGCTAAAACCCCATCGCAGTCCAGCTCTTCACCTGCCAGTGCTGTTTCTACTATTTTGCCTTACCTGCTTTGCCCATATATGCAGCAAGTAGACTCCAAAGGGCAGCCTTTGGAGTCAGGACCTGAAGTGGGGAGCCCAGGTCTGGCCTCTGACTCAGATATTTCCTTTAGCCCAGAGTTGCGGGTTCCCCCTGCCCAGCCGTCAGCATCCCCTATGGTATTGGCCCAGGTGCTTCACACGAGTATGGAGTGCATCGCCATCCCAGCAGTGGTGGACACTGAATTGGATCACCATCTGTCAGTAGAGGCAGTCTCGGTGGAGAGGAGGAAGCAGAACTTGGCAGTGTTGAGTTCGGCTTTGGCGATGGATTCCTGATGATTGATTGTCTTTCATCTAGAGTTTCCTCTTTGGACCAGAGATTTGTTATGGCGGAGGAAGGAATTCAAGAACTAGAAAGACTGACTCCAAAGTATGAAGAGCATTTAGAGAAGATTTCTAGGTCTGAGGAATTACTGGTTAAGGACAATTTTCTTCTTCGCAGTAAGGTAGAGACTTTAGAAAATGTAGTGAGACAGTCTAATTTACATATTATAAATTTTTCTAAAGTATCTTTAATATCACCTCATGATATGTTTAAAAGGTATTTGGTTGAGATTTAAAGGTCTCGCCGGAGGCAATTCCCCCTGTGTCTATTTATTATTTGCCTATGGGACGGGTTCGCTAGGAGTTGTTGCAAGTTCAGGGGGGTCTCCATGGATGTTTTGGATATATTGGCTGTTTTACAGTCTCCTGATTCCACCAGTGCCATTCCTGCAACTCTCCTGGTGACCTTTGCTATCCCCAGGGACAGAGATTGGCGCTTGAAAATATTTTTTCGACATAAAGATGAACTGTTTCTTTCCTCTAAGGTTAGGATGTACCCGGATGTCTCACGTGAGACACAACGGCGCAGAAGGGATTTTTTGTTACTCCGCCTGATGTGTTGCAGTTAGGAGCTTTGTATTTCCTAAAATATCCCTTTAACTGTATTATCAGATATAGATCAGTGAGATATGTGTTTATTGATCCTGCACAGTTAACTGCCTTTGTGTCAGCTCAGTGAGCCTTACAAGATGCTGCTCAAGGAGAATTTAGTACACATATTTTTTGGTTTACTTGCTGCTCCTAGCAATCATTTGTTTCTCTTCCCTTATGTTTAAGGGTAAATTATGTCATTTTGTGTGTGGTCTCCAAAAGGAGATAGAGCAGCTTTAAAACTAGATAATAGGGGAAAGCCGACAGTCGCCCAAGAGTGGATGGTTCGGAACAATATATCCTTGAAGGATACTACAAAAAAAATGAAGTTAGGGCACATCAGAAGAGAGGTTCCAATAAAGACAAAAAAAGCCCAAATGCCCTTGAGTACAAAGCAGACAGAGCTTACATTCCAAACTGCCCCTGCCTACCGATAGCCAGATTAATATGAATAAAATCCAGTCTCTAAAATGCTTGTATACAAATGCTAGAAGTCTAAAAAATAAGATGGGAGAGTTAGAATATATAGCACTAAATGAGAGGTTAGATATGATTGGTATCTCAGAGACATGGTGGAAGGAGGACAACCAGTGGGACACTGTGATACCTGGGTACAAACTATATCATAATGATAGAGCTGATCAAATTGGTGGAGGGATTGCGCTCTATGTCAGAAAGGGCATTAAGTCACAAAGGATTAAAGTTTTGCAGGAAACAACATTTTCTGTAGAATCTCTATGGATTGAAATTTCATGTAAAAAGGGGAAGGCGATGGCAGTGGGGTTGTACTATCGCCTGGCCAGAATGAACAAATGGATGATAAAATGCTCAAAGAAATCAGGGAAGCTAACAAAAGTTACAGAACGTTAATAATAACGGGTGATTTCAATTACCCTGGTATTGACTGGGTCAGTGTCATGGCAGGACATGATAGGGAGATAAAGTTTCTAGATGAAATAAATGACTACTTCTTGGAGCAGCTGGTTCATGAACCAACCAAAGGGGAAGCCATTTTGGACTTAGTCCTTCATGGAACATCAGATCTGGTGCAAGAGATAAGGGTGTTGGGGTCACTTGGCAATAGTGATCATAGCATGATTGCGTTTGATTTAATTAATGGAGGAGGGATGGTAACGAAATCCACAGTACTACCTTTTAACTTTCAAAAGGGAGACTATGATAAAATGAGGGAAATAGTTAAGAAAAAACTAAAAGGAGCAGTTGCAAAGGTCACAGACTTACATCAAGCTTGCGTGTTGTTTAAAAATACTTTCTTGGAAGCCCAGACCAGCTGTATTCCACGCTTTAAGAAAAGTGGAAGGAAGTCTAAAAAACTGCCAGCATGGTTTAAAGGTGAGGTCAGAGAGGCTGTTGTTGCCAAAAAAGCATCTTTCAGGAAATGGAAAAAAGAGCCAAATGACGAAACCTGGAAACAGCACAAGCACTTGCAAGTCAAATGCAAGGCATTGATAAGGCAGGCAAAGAGAGAATTTGAGAAGAAACTTGCTGCGGAAGCAAAAATGCATAATAAAGACTTTTTCAAGAACATTTGTATTAAAAAACCTGTGAGAGAATCAGTTGGACCATTAGATGATAGGGGGTAAAAGGGGCAGTAAGAGGGGACAAGGCTATAGCGGAGAAACTGAATGAATTCTTTGCTTCGGTCTTTACTGAGGAAGATGTAGGGATATTACCCATGACTGAAGTGGTATTTAAAGGTGATACTGCAGAAGAATTGAAAGAAATATCGATACACTGGGAAGATGTATTACAACTATTTGATAAATTGAAGAGTAGCAAATCACCTGGACCGAATGGTATACATCCAAGGATGTTGAAAGAACTGAAATATGAGATTGCAGACCTGCTATTAGTAATCTGTGAACTATCATTAAAATCATCTGTAATACCTGAAGACTGGAGGTTCGCCAATGTAATGTCAATTTTTAAAAAGAGTTCCAGGGGTGATCCGGGAATCTACAGACCGGTGAGCCTGACATCAGTACTGGGAAGAATGGTAGAAACCATTATAAAGGACAAAATTACTCATCATATAGTCATGGAGTCAGCCAACATGGCTTTAGACAAGGAAGATCTTGTCTTACTCATATGTTTTGTTTTTTTGAAGGTGTGAATAAACAGGTAGACAAAGGTGAGTCGGTTGATATAGTGTATCTGGACTTTCAGAAATCCTTTGACAATGTCCCTCATCAGAGACTTTTGGCAAAACTAAAAAGTTATGGGATAGGAGGCAGTGTAATATCGTGGATCAGGAACTGGTTAAAAGATAGAAAGCAGAGAGTAGGGCTAAATGGCCAATTGTCCCAATGAAAAAAGATGAATAGTGGAGTACCGTAGGGATCTGTGCTGGGTATGCTGCTTTTTGACATTCATAAATGACCTGGAAAAGGGAATAACGAGCGAGGTTATCAAATTTGGAGATGACACAAAACTATTTAAAGTTGTTAAAACCCAAGAGGATTGTGGAAAATTGCAAGAGGATCTTGATAAATTGGAAGACTGGGCATCAAAATGGCAGATTAAATTTAATGTAGTGAAGTGCAAAGTTATGCACCTAGGAAAGAACAACCCAAACTATGGTTACATGATGCATGGTTCCACATTGGGAACCACCACCCAGGAAAAATATTTAGGTGTCATCGTGGATGACATGTTGATACCCCCTGCCCAGTGTGCAGTGGCGGCAAAGAGAGCAAACAAAATGCTAGGTATCATAAGGAAAGGAATGAAAAATAAAACAAAGGATATTATAATGCCTCTGTATCATTCCATGGTACGACCGCACCTTGAATATTGTTTGCAATTCTGGTCACCGTATCTTAAAAAGGCTATAGCGTTATTAGAAAAGGTGCAGAGAAAAACCACCAAAATGGTAAAGGGGATGGAAGGATACACCTATGAAGGTTGGGGGTCTTCAACCTGGAAAAGAGACGGCTGAGGGGAGATATGATAGAGGTCTATAAATTAATGAATGGAGTGGAATGGGTAAATGTAGATCAATTACACAGGTACACTACCAAAAAACTGCCTCCAGTTTTGCAACTGATTCCTATAGATTTTGGGGTGCTGAATCCAGGAAAAATAGCCAAAATGTTCCATCACGTCACGTTTTCTTGCAAAATTAGATTTCTTACCCATATAAGGAATGTTCACATAATTTCTTTTTAGCCGACTGCAGTTTATTTTCTTGGCCCAAAATAGAGGTTGTAATGGTTAACTAACTAGAAACACTCCCTCATGATATTTTAGAGTGTTTTGTATTCATTTTATACATTAACAGGACAATTGGGAGGCAGGGGGCTAAATCCAGTACTCGCGCTGGCGCATGTTCTTTCCTGTTCGCCTCGTTCGCTCGCTCAAACACGGTGGTTGCGACATGAACGTTCCTGTCAAATTTCAGTTTCTTGCAAGTTCATTATTACCTTTTGTTTGCTCAGTCGTAATCCAGCTTTATTCCGAAGTGGTTCACTACAGTTGTAGTTTGCAGTGCTGTGTATTTGTGATGGCTCACAGAGCCAGAGGTTGCGTCAACTCTCCGGACAGTTTTTGTTTTATTTGTGGGGAATATACCGTGAAAAAGCGGCAGAGGAACATTTCTGCATTTATTAAAAAAGTATATTTCGCCTATTTCGGTTTGAAGTTAGGCGATCAAGACAAACCGTGGGCTCCTCACAAAGTGTGCAAGACATGTGAGGAAGATCTACGCTTATGGATGAAAGGTAAAAAACAAGCATTTCGTTTCAGAATACCTATGATGTGGCGTGAACAAAGAGACCACAGCAGTGACTGCTATTTTTGCTCTTGCATTGTGAAGGGATACAACTTAAAAAATAAGAACGTAATAAGTTACCCCAACCTTCCCTCAGCAATTAGGCCTATGCCTCATAGCAACGAAGTACCTGTGCCTGAACCACCAAAATCTTTGGATCATATTTGTGTGGACGGTTCTGATCATGATGAGACTCATCAGATGGCTTTTCCCGATGAGTCCAGTACTTCCGAGTTTGAAACTGAACCAGATCCGAAACCTGAACTTTTCTCTCAAGCTGAATTGAATGATTTAGTCCGGGATTTAGGACTCCCAAAAGATGCTGCCCAACTGCTAGGTTCTCGGCTTAAACAGAAAAATCTATTGTCACCAGGAACAACTTTTTATTGGTACCGCAACCGCGAGACACAATTTTTGAAGTATTTCAGCAAAGAGGAAGATTTGGTATTTTGCAACGATATATACGGAGTGATGGAAAAGTTTAAACTCAAGTATGATCCTGCTGAATGGCGGCTGTTCATTGATTCGTCAAAAGACAGCATAAAAGGTGTTCTTCTTCATAATGGCAACACATTCGCTTCAGTTCCTATTGCTCACTCTGTTATTCTCCAAGAAAATATGAGAATTTGGCCCTGATTCTTCAGAAGATTCGTTATGATGAGCATAAGTGGATGATTTGTGGAGACTTTAAAATTCTATCCATGCTATTAGGGCAGCAATCCGGTTTCACCAAATATCACTGCTTCCTTTGCTTGTGGGATAGCCGGGCCCGCGACCTACACTGGGGGAAAAAAGACTGGCCAATTCGGGAGTATTTGAGACCCGGTGAGAAAAATGTTCTTCATGAGAGCTTGGTACCTCGTGATAAAATTCTATTACCACCTCTCCACATTAAGTTGGGTCTCATTAAGCAATTCATCAAGTCCCTTCCAAAAGATGGTGAGTGCTTTCGGTACCTTTGCTCAAAGTTCCCCCGACGTTTTGAAGCAAAGCTAAAGGAAGGAGTGTTTGTTGGCCCTGATATAAGGAAACTCATTTCAGATGGAGCATTCGCTGAAACGATGTCTGAGAAGGAAAAAGAAGCCTGGGATTCCTTCAAGGATGTTGTTCTCAAATTCTTGGGGAACAGGCGGGATGAGAACTATAAGGATATTGTTGCCAGGATGCTCAATGCCTTCAAAGAACAAGGCTGTAACATGAGCCTGAAAGTCCATTTCTTGCACTCCCATGTGAACTACTTTCCCGAAAACGTGGGGGTGTACAGTGAAGAACAAGGTGAAAGGTTTCACCAGGACATCAAGGACGCAGAGAGAAGATACCAAGGAAGATGGAACACCACTATGATGGCTGATTTCTGCTGGTTGCTGCTGCGGGAAACCCCAGATGAAAAATACGCCAAGTAGCGCACCAAGAGAAGCATTCGGGGGAAGAAGAAACGGGCCCACCAGGAGATTGATTGACCCAAGAATGACTTTAAAATCTAAACTGTGTTGACAAATATCGTGTTTTTACTAAACTTTGAAATAAAAATTTGCTAGTTATTACCACAGTGTCGGATCTCATTTATTAGAATTTTATTTTCACACCATCGGGTGTTTGTCTTCATGTATTGCAGTGGTGCGGTTTGCGTTTTCTATTCTTACATACATACCTGTACAACATTTTTTGCACATTTCTTTGCTTTGCTTTGTGTCTAACCTCGCTCTTATATGCTCAATGTTTGTGCACATGTATGTGGCTGTTTTAAGTGAAGACAATTTTGCTACCATCACAGTGTGTTTTGTTGACATTACTCTATTCTTATGTGCTGCCTTGTTACAATTTTCTTTATTCTTATTTAAATAACTACTAAACAATTAGTATAAAGAATTCATCCAAGAAACTTTTATCTCGATCGCACTCAATCTGAAACGTTCACCTCAAACTGCTAACCCAATGTAGCAAAAAATCTGTACGTGATGGAGCAAATTGGTTACCAGATTTGGATTCAGCGCACCAAAAAATGTAAAAATCAATCGAAACATTAGAGGCAGTTTAAAAAAAATTTTTTTTAGTGTACCTGTGTTATTTACGTTGTCAGAATATAAAAAGACTAGGGGACATGCAATGAAGCTACAGGATAACCTATTAAAGACTAATAAAAGAAAATATTTTTTCACTCAACGTGTAATGAAATTCTGGAATTTGTTACCGGAGGATGTAGTAAAAGCTGCTAGTGTAGCTGGGTTTAAAAAAGGTTTGGACAAGTTCCTGGAGGAAAGGTGCATAAACCATTATTATTAAAAGGGACCCAGGATATCACTGCTTGATCCAATACAAGCATTGAAGAACCTATGTCTTTTGGGGAGACTGCTAGGTACTTATGACCTAGATTGGCCACTTGTTGGAAACAGGATACTGGGCTTGATGGACTTTGGTCTGACCCAGTATGGGCTATCTTATGTTCTTATATCTTTATTGAGGAAAATTGTTTCTTTATTATGTGTTAAAATGTTTAATTTACCTCTCATTTAAGACTTTTCTTTGCAAGTGGTTTACTTGTATTTGTAATGTAAACGTATTAAAGATAAATTAAAAGGTATGCAAAACTGAAAAAAGATGCACACTCAATCTGTAACTAACCCAAGTGTACATAGTACTCCCAGGAACCAAACACTAATAGTATATAAAGCAGTTACTCCTAGTTATTGTAAATTTCACACACATCACTTCTCAACTGACAGATTAGTTACACTTTCATCTATTCCATATGTAAGTACATTGTTGATTATACTCACACATTGTAAATGTGTTCTGTTTAATTAGTTCTTGCTGATATCCCACATTTACCCTATTTTGCCTCAATATGTGTTACTTAATATGTTACCTGTTTGATGTAATTGTTTGATTCTGTTCATTGTAAACCACTTTTATTTCTAGAAAAGGCAGTATAGAAAATGCTTAAATAAAATTAATTAATTAATAAAAATTAAATATATATACCATACCACTCCCCCCCTCCCCCCCATATACATCACTAGTCGCTAGGGCTGGTGTTAGATATGCTGGGGCCCAGGGCAGAAATTTGGGACGGAGACACAAAGCTCACCAAAATGCTTTTTTTTAAAAAAAACTTTGGACAAGTGCGAGGCTTCTGTGGCATGCAGGTGTACGACATTTGTCCTGGTTGCACCCTCTTCCTCCCATGGCTGGCCATGGGTGAGAGGTGGAGGCTCTCTATCAGGAGATGAGAGTTGACTATTTCATGTGAGGATGAAAGTAGAGGGTCATGCTTGGGGATGAGAGACAGAGGATGTGTGTGTGCACTAAACCTTTGGGGGCTGTGCGTGAGGATGGGATTCAGGGGCAGAGTGTGATGAGCATACATGGAGCTTTGGGGTTTCCCCCCTTGACATGAGCAGAAAGGAGAAATGCGAAAACCACCAGAAAACTAAACAGGAGGACTCCTGAATGCATAAAGGTCCTGGAAAAAAGTGAGAATCCAAGTTTTTCTGCAAACATATTTCAAAACCTGCACCCGCTGCTTATCTACACTGCACCCAGTGTGTATCTGCACTGCACCTGACACAGATACGTGCATGCTGTCTAATGTATATCCCAAAGCTCCTTCCATAGATCTAGCTATACCCACCCAAGTACATAGCCACACCACACCCAATGCAGATCCTCATGGTAGTCCGAACTGAGGTGATTAAAACACTAAATCAGACATGGTAAGGGTTTGGTCCAGGACAGCAAGAACCAGAGCTGGGCAGGAGTGAGGTGCAGTGGCAGAGACGTGTGTATGTGTGTGGCGGAGGAGGGAAAGGTCTCCATACAGAAATAGGACAGGAGAGAAGTGTATTGGAAGAGTTTTGTGGTGAAGGGGTAGCAACTCTGGAATAGTTTAATTTGATGCAGTACAGGAGTGAGGTGTGTTGGGGGAGAACATGTCAGTACTCTAAAACTTGCATTCACCGTGTTGATCTCTGTGTTGCTCATCTTATGCCTCCCAGAACAGAAAAGACCTGACTTGGAACTCCTCCAGTGGCTGTGTAATCCAGCAGCTCAGCAGCATTCCATTGATTCCATCGACTTGAAGGACTCCGGCTGACTCACACAGGTCTTTTTCTTCCGGCAGTATTGCTACACTCACGTAACTCCTCTTCTTACGTCAATTCATTGGCTCCCTATCCTTTTCCACATACTGTTCAAAGTCTCTTACTGACCTCCAAGTACATTCATTCTGTGACTCCTCATTACTTCTCCTCTTATCTCTCCCTACGCCCCTCTCTGGAAACTCTGCTTATCAGGTAAATCACTTTTATCTGTGCCCTTCTTCTCCAAGGCCAATTCCAGAGTCTGCTCCTTCCACCTTCAGCAACATATGCCTGGAACAGAGTTCCTCAGTCGGTATGTCAGATTCTGTTTCTGCCTTTTCGAGGCCGTTTTTGGATCCTGACTCCCTCACTCTTCTGTTTTATACCCATGTGTGTGTTAGGTGTATGGGTATACTTAGTAGTGCTACAGAAATGATTAGTGGTAGTTCTAGTAGAAGTACTTCTGACAGCCCCTGAAGCTTGGCTAATCCCCTAAATCCAGCCTATGACTGTTTCACCTTCTCGCGGGGCTGATGCTTAACCTACCTCCTTCTAGAGAAGGAGAAAGCTTTTCTTTTTTTAAATTCAACCAGAGGACATTAGAGACAGACAAGCAGCTGATGACCACTAGGAGACCACAGCAGCACCTCTGAGGAGCAGAACGATATACAGTTGCAGTTGCAGACATGGCCTCTTCCGCCAGGGAATCAGTTTGCTGGTGTGGCATTTCAATCCTGCCACAGCTCAGTCACCATCATGTTGCATGGCTATTCTTTGAGAGCAGAGTTTGGTGACTGCTGTAACCTAGGTACCCTTATTGATGGTTAACACTGTGAATCAAGTAAGTTAGCATAGATTGTATGGGCTGAGATAGGGGAGAGGTAAATATGAGTTGGGTTTTAGTGGGTGTGGGAACGGGGTTATGGTGTCTGTAGTTGGGGATGAGGGGTCCATTGTTCTGGGGAGGTCTTGTAGGCTCCTCGGGTATTGTGAGCCTTTGGTTTGCTGACAGCTGAGTTTCTGAGGATGGGGACTGATGGTGGTTGTCCATCTCCCTGGGGTAATATGGGTTGCCCTGGGGGTTCCCCCATAGTTTTCCCCATGGGGGGGGGGGGAACATAACCACCCAATGTGGGCTTCCACTCACCCCATGGTAGATGGTACCCTATGGGAATGGGTGTCCTGTCAGGGGGATATCTGTGGGCATCTTGGCCCCCATTTTCTGGAGCTGCTGGCTGGCTGACTATGTGCATCCTCCCCCCCCCCCCCAACACATACCAGTGTGCTGAATGTGTTTGAGCTGCTTGTGTCTCCTCTAATTACAGTTCCTTTGCATTGGGGGATGAAGTAGTTGGTCCAGCTTCTTTTGCCCTCTTGCAGACAGGAAGTCTGCATCGGAGGGGGGGATGAAGCACAAACAGCTCCAGAGCACTGGAGGTTTCGGTAAGTTCTGCAATACTATTTAAAGGCATTGTCACTGCTGCATGTCCCAGAGATGGGTTGCAGAAGCTCCAATGGGCCTCCCTCAGACTGTTGGTGCTCCAGGGGGGGGTATTTTAGAAGCCGTTTTCATGCTTTGGATGTCTGAAAATGGGCATATGGACATCTCCAGAGGCATTTTAGAAGTCGGGTCAGTGAAAGGACTTCCAAGTCTGCACAGAGGCCTGATGGAGATGTGGCCGTCATGAATAAGCATTGGGAAAGTGCTCATTTTGGTCATAAAATATCCAGAGAGTGTTGAGAAGATGGCACTCCACAATCCCCTGTATACTGCATAATCACAATGATAATAGTAGTGGGATCTGAACCCTGGCTTCCCTGGTCCTAGCCATTAGGCTATTCCTAGACATCCACAGTCTCAAATATATTCCAGGGATGTCTATAAATATGCCCCCATAGACGTCCATATCAGGCTTGTCCACATGCTGCCTGAATTTAGACATGCCTGCTTTTTTTTTTCAGATGTTCTGGCTTGGACATCTCAGATTGCACTAGGACGTCATTTGTAGTTCACCTAATGGTAATGCTGGCCCTGGGAAAATGATTTATAAAATCAACAATCAACTACATACAAAGAGCAGGGACTGTGTCTTATGTCTATGTGTACAGCAGCGGCTCTGCAGTAAAGATAAGTAGTAAGTAAGTGAGAGGAAACAGTTCCGTCTCATGGACAGTACGGGAGGAGAGCAGACTTACCCTATTTTTCGTGTAACGAGCTCTGCCAGAAGAAATCCCAAGTCGCTGAAAAAAGACTTCAAAGTCATTTCCGGACCCCAGCTTGTTTATCCTTTTGTCAAAATGGTAAAAAGAAAAGCCCAACAGCATAATACTTTTCATTAGGATTATCAGAACATGGGAATAAAGACATCTACAATAAACCATTCAATAAAAATGAAATTATTTTTAAGAACACGCCTTTGTTTACAAATAGGGAAATTGTAATATTTGGCAGGCTGTTTGATCCAAAATTGAGTTCTGTGTTTTGTCATTTTGGATTCTTTCCTTAAAAAAAAATGAAAAGGTTCTGTGTGGTTTAAGATCTCCTCCTATTCATCCCTTTTAAAAAATAATTTGTCCAATTTTCAGGTGGTGTAGTAACCGGATTAAGTTAAATGCCGTTGTAGGTACTTAACTTAATCCATATTTGTTCAGCACCACTATCGCTATAGGTAGCAGTTCTGAATATATGTACAGTGCAGTCACTGTGGCAGGGCTGATAGATGCTTCCTTTAGCAGGCCAAACTAAACAAAGCAACTTATCTGGATAGTGTCTGAATATCACTGATATGTAGATCATTATTTCAGCGATATTATCCATATATTTTTAAAAAGAATACAGGTATTAGAAAATTACGAGGGATATTTTAAAAACTCTATTCACAATTTGGGCATCTGCAAACGGACATGCAGACATCCAAATCACAGAGACATCCTCATAGCCAGTTTAGAAGCCAGGTCTGTGGACATCCCCAGCGCGAGGGTGACCAAGTCTGAATGGGGGTATGGCGGAGGCATTGCCAGGGCATTCCTAACAACCTGGGCATCAAAGCCTGATCTCAGAAATGCTCTGGATGTCCCAAATCGCATCTAAAGTTAAACCTGCTCTGGGAATGAACAGGCATCTGAAAAGTGCTTGTTTTGTCAGGCAAACATCTGGAAGGTGTGGAGAAGGAGTTAAACTAATACCCCCTTTATTTTACCATATGTCAACGAACACTGACGGGGAATTGGGGCTCATGTTATCACTTTGCTATGCCGCTGGAAGTCCCCTTTGCCTGAGATGGATGTTCCTGCTTCAGGCATCCCTCCTGGGGCATCTATGTGGCTGCCCAGGGGTATCTATGTTCCTGAAATCAGCTGCAAACAGATGCCCCAGGCGTTTTTCTGGAAGCACAGATCACGCAGAACAAAGAACAACCAGTATGAGGCGTGAACAGATGGAAAGACAGAGTCCTTTATTAGGCCTTTGACTGCTCGACACACATAAAAAGAAGCAAATAAATGAAACAAAAGTGCTCGGGACCTAAGGTAAATGAAAAAACATGTAAACATGTAAATACTTATAAGATAAAAGTAATTACCAACCTCTGTTGAAGGCCATTAAAGAAGTCTTAAATCACGCTGTTATAAGAATATCTAAATAAATAATGGTACTAAAAACATAAATAGTACAGTTAAAAACATCTTATAAAATACAGGGCATCAAAATACATATAAATAAATAAATAAAGCAAACAAGGAGATGGAACTAAAGAGAGGAGAGGAGTAACAGGATATGAAGTAAACGTGGAAAAGATATCCAATTACATGACACGGCCTTCAACAGAGGTTGGTAATTACTTTTATCTTATAAGTATTTACGTGTTTACATGTTTTTTCATTTACCTTAGGTCCCGAGCACTTTTGTTTCATTTATTTGCTTCTTTTTATATATTATCTTATTATTGATTTAGATATCTATTGTTTATATGACATTAAGGGGTATGTTTACTAAACCGCGCACACATGCGCGGCGCACAAGAGCGGATGCATTTAAGAGCTCTTAAGCGCCGTGCACGCGTGCGCGTCACTTTAACGGGCCGGCGCACGTGTGCGGGGCGCTCATGTGCGATAGAGGCGGGGAAACGCTTACGGAGGGCGGAGGAAGGCTCCCGAGGGGCGGGGGGACAGGGTCAATGGGTGGAGAGTGGGAGGGGAGAGGCTCCCCGCACAGGAGCGGGGCTGAATTTCGGCATTAAAAACACCGCGAGTGAAACCCTCGCGTTAGAGCCGATTTAAAGGGAAGAGAAACCATTTCCGTCAGCAATGTACTGCAAAACCGGGGAAACCTGAAAAACGTGAGCAGTGTGATACATGTGCACAGAACAAAATAGCAAATATAAATTAAAAATGACCACAACAAATGTCAAATAAATTATAATACAGCTGGGCAACAGTGATATTAATGGGCAACCATATAAAACACTCCCAGGAAAGCTCCAAAAAAAAGAAATGATTTTTGGAAGGGTCTACGCAAAAATCACTGCATGTCAATGGAGCTTTCCTGGGAGTGTTTTTCATGTTGCCCATTGATATCACTGTTGCCCAGCTTGGCTTTGGTTTTTTCCTCTTCTTTTGGAGGCCATTTATGAGGTTAATTGCACCCCTGTCCCCATACAAGGTAAACGAGCCCACAGTAAAATTGTGCAGAGCAGGGTGTCTGACTCGTGCGTCCAGGTTTCCTACCTCCAGAGACTGCACTGTCTCTGTGGCTACAGTGTGATGCAGCAGACACAGCCAGTGCCTGTAGAACCAGAGAGTCACCGGTTCAAACCCCAGCTGGGGCTCCTGCCAACCCAGTCCCCATAGTTTTACCCACCACTAAACAGTGATAGTACAGACACTCCTGTATGGCAGAGAACATAAGCATGGTTCCAACACCTATATTTTACCCTACACCGCACACAAACCATAACAATGGGCATTACCAACAGCCAAGTCCCCCAAATTCAGTCCTGGAGTGCCACAACACAATCAGGTCATATGCTTTTTACCAGATAGGGACATGTCTGCATGTTGGCGGAAGGGTACAGGTGGTGGAGGGGGCAGTGGCTGCAAACCACAGCAGACAGTAGCCTAGGCCTGTGCAGGCTGGCACCGTCCACCGTAACAGACAGGCTCTGTCGGATGTACAGTCATGAACTCCCCAGGGAGCACAGCACATCTGTGGCAACACGGTGGTGCAGTGCACACAGACAGCGTGTGCAGGAACAAAAGGTCACAGGTTCAAAGCCCAGCTGGGGCTACTGCCAATCCAGTCCACATATTTTTCCTACAACTAAACCGTGATAGTAAGGAGAAACCTTTATTGCTGAGAACATACGCATGGTTCACATGCCTATATTTTACCACACCGCACACAGACACCATAAACAGCCACAATACCCAGAGCAGAGTCTCCCAAATGCAGTCCTGGAGGGCCCCACACCATTCAGGATCCATGCTGCCTCTACTAAAGATGCCTGTGCTGCATATCTATGCACCACCCCCATGGTATGCTGATGTAGCTCATGCATATTCATGAGGGACAGCATGAAAACTCGGTTGGAACACCAGGACTGGAGTTGGGACACTCTGCCGTAAAGCAGCAGCCAACAGGGCCAGACACCCCCCCCCCCCAGGCCCCATTGGCCAATGCCTCCTAGAGAGGCAGGACATTGGGCCCTGCCTGTATCCCCCAATACTAGCAGTTGCATACCTTAGCACTGCCACCCTACACCTGGGTATATGGTACACAGCTACCAAACGTTGCCCATGATAACTGGCAGATATCAATTCCTACATTAAGCACATGTTGCTCATTGATCTCCACCATAACATTGTTGATGTCTGCGGTGTGTGCTGCAGGTCTGGTCTCTGACAGTGTTTACCACCCTGGAGAGTGACCCCCAACAGTAGTGCGTACCATATCCATGCCTGTACTGTGCCCAGGACTGGTGTGGTGGGTATGGCTGCTGGACCCCTCTATAGTAGCACAATGCTGGCATAGGTGTGGGGGTGGCTGTCTGCCTATCCAGTGTGAGGTGGCTGCAAACACCTTCCACAGTCCACACTGCCAGCAATGTTGCCAGTATTGGGCTGCCAATGTGCATAATGAGGAGCAAGGTACCATGGGTATAGGCCGGACAGGGTGGCTTGGCCAGGGTGCATCTGCACAGGGCTTAGGGCACTGACTGGGACATATTAGTGCCCGGCCACCACCTACACAGACAGGGTGACCTCAGTATGTCCTGCTGAGAGATCACTCTCACCCTGACTGTGCAGTGACCATAGCATGGCTAGGCACCCCCATAGTGCTATATAGTATTTCTCTCATGTGATAGATATGGGTTGCCTTTTGGGGCCCAGTCACTGATTTAACTGCTTGCTGTGTATGCTGACATTCCAGTTCTGGGTGCATGCATCTCCACTGGGAACATGCACTGTGGACTAACTAGCGCACTGTTTGCAGCTGGAATGTGTCTTGATGGAGCAGCTTGCAGGGTGCAGCGGCTGATGACTTGCTGCAGGAGAATATCAGATAGTGGTGGGGTGCAGCTTAGCATATCCAGGCCTAATGTCTGTCTGCTATTATGTTATGGATGTGTACAGAGCTGCATTGACTGCCCTGTAGGGTGTCTGTTCCCCAGCAGGACTGGGGTTGGTGGTCCCCTCTACTGCCACCTTTGCAGGGAGGTGGAATGTGGATCTACTGATAGGAGACCATGTTTGCCACCCTCAGCCGGGGTGGGGGTGGGGGTGGGGGTGGTACATGGCCCACCTGGGAGTCCATGGGGGCTACACCTGACTGAAACAGACAGAGATATCCAAGGTGTTCGTGCAGAAACTAACTATCTCACACATTAACACTGCTTTGGACCTCTGGCATGGCCTCTTTCAGCCATGGAAGGTGTTGTGGACCTGGTCCTGGGCGCCTCATTGCACCCTCAGGGTGAGCACAGTACCCGCACAATGTGACGGTGTGTAGCTACTCTGTGCCAGTAAAACACACGGTCAGTACCCCCTACCAGGCCGAGGTGGTGTGTGTGGGTGCACATGGTCACTTCCCTCTACCGGGCAGAGGTGCTGTGGGGGTGCATTGCACATCTTGTGTTAATCTGTGGACAGCTGATTTGCATGTGCAGTGCATCATGGGTATGGGTAGGCTAACCCTATCCTGGTGACCACAGCAGACTGTCTGTGTGGTGACATGCATGCCCTCTGCAGCCAGCCAGGGGCTTGCTAGCAGCTGTAGCCCAATGGTTAGTGCACTGCCTCTGAAGCCAGAGGTCATGGGTTCAAACCCACAGTGGGGTTATTTGATAGGGTTGTCCAATGCATTATCTTTCTTTAATGTACATATTTTGATGCCAGCAAAAACACCCTCAGCGTACTGTATCCATAAGGTGCCTCTGAGGGTGCTTTATAGGGTGCCCTATAGGGCACCTTATGGTTCCCGTCCATATAAGGTGCACTATACATTCTCCTGTGACGCAACCTATAGGGTGCCCTATAGGGGACATTTTAGGGTGCTGTGGCAGACAGTGCAATTTATAATGTGCCCTATGGAGTGCCTTATAGGGTGCCTTATACGGCACCTTCAATTACGGCACGTGAGGGCAGCAATTAATAACATAAATATAAAGTGCTGCAGGCCAAAATATGTACAATGCAAAGCTGATGCCTCAGCCAGCCTTACATATTAATAAACCCCTCTACTGAGTGATTGTGTAGTGACTGATATTAACTAGTAAATCATGTGTGTTATTTTTTTGTCGGAAGTTATTGCCTTGAGAGATCTCTCCCTCTTGAAGCGTGACTTCCCTTTTAATTACTTTTATGGTAACCAAACCACCGTATAAAAACTTGTGAAGTAATTGCATTATCTAATGCTACATCACAAACAATCTCACTAAAAGTTCTTAATTAAACTTCAACCCATAGAACATTCTTAATTGCAGATCTCCAACGAACACAGCACTGCGTTTAGAACCGCGCTCACTCTTCGGCTCTGTCTCAACGCTTAAATATCCGCTATATATACTCATCTGGATTAATATCTTCTTAGATTCAAATAAGCTGCTTCCTTCAGCTCTGATAAATCTATAAACTTCTCCGTCACAAACCGGAGCTCTCCGTTGTTTCAGTCTTACTTCTGTGAGTTTCAAAGCAAAGTGCAAAGATATTTAAAGGCTACTATAAGCCGCCTCCTTCTAAAGATGTCATTGTCAGCTTAACCAATCATATATCAAAATCAACCTTTCAGTCATAGGATGTTTAAACTAAGCTTGACCAATCCTGTTCCAAATTCAGCCCTTTAGGCTCCACACAATCAATACGAAATATCCAATGTTGTTCAACCCATTGAAGCCGCTGTTCTCTATCACCCCCTCTCAAATTCGGGGGAACTTGATCAATAATTCGCCACTGAAAATCTGAAAAGGAGTGTCCAAATTCAATGCAATGTTGTACTATTGGGGCAGTGGTAACTGAATTCCGTATTCTAGATGCATGTTCTTGGAGACGAAGTTCTATCTTTCTGATCGTTCGACCAACATACACTTTTGAACATGGACATACTAGAATATAAACCACATAAGAAGTGGAACATGTGGTAAACCCTTTGGATATCTGTTTTATTGTTGTGTTTGGAATACACCATTCTTTTCCTTCTATTGATTGTTGACATAAGTCACATGATAGCCCCTTAGAACACCGATAATGTCCAAATAGGGAATCTTCTGAAACCCGCAATCCTTGCGGCTGTGTTGTATTGAGTAAATTGCCTATGTTCAGGCCTCTGGTATATGCTATCCGCAATGGTTTCTGAAAACATGTATGAAGAGCCAGAACATGCCAATGTTTCTTCAAAATAGATGTTATTCTTGAACTGTTCAACATATAAGATAGTATTTCGGTTATAAAACCATCTTCAGATTGTTTTTTTGCATCATGCAACCACTCTCTATGGGTATACCGTGCTCGTATCATAGCCTGTTTTACAATAGAAAAAGGATAACCTCTCTGTAATAATCTAATTTTAAGTTCTTGTGCGTGACGCTCAAATTCTTGAATGGAATTACAGATCCGACGAAGACGTAGAAACTGCCCATAGGGCAAACCTCGTTTTAAAGCTGGGAGATGGAAACTTGAGAATTGTAAAAGGGTGTTTCTTTGTACAGGTTTTCTATATAAAGTGGAGCATAAACGAGCTCCTTGTTTGAAAAGTTTTACATCTAAAAATTCTATTTCTTGTGTATGAAAATGTAATGTGAAAGATAAATTTTCTTTTTGAACATTCAGCCAGGTGACAAAGTCTACTAAAGCTTGTTTCGGTATCGTTCCAAAGAAAAAAGATATCATCCAGAAACCTGACCCATGTATTTATCTTAGAATACCATTCAGATGGAAAAATTGTTTTCGTTTCAAAATCCGCCAAATAAAGTGTGGCGATTGAAGGAGCTACTGTGGCTCCCATTTCTATACCCTGAACCTGGTAATAAAACTTACTATCAAATTGAAAAATTAATTTTGTAAGAACCAAAGACAAAATTCTAAGGAAAAATTCCTTTGGTAAACGGGAAGGAAGGGGTAATTCTAATCCCTTTATTACTTGTAAAGCCTCTTGTTGAGAGATGTTTGTATATAGGGCCACTACATCTAAGGATACTAAAATAGTACAATCTATAGATTGTGTAATCAAATCTATCTTCTCCAAAAAATGGGATGCATCTCAGATGTAGGAATCCACCCTTTGTGCACAAGGTCTCAAAAATATGTCACAAAATTGTGACAATGGTTCCAGTATGGAGCCTCTACAAGAGACAATAGGTCTACCTGGTGGATTCATTAAGGACTTGTGTACTTTTGGTACCGTGTAAAAATATGGAGTTAGGGGATGTTTCGGTGTCAAAAAATTAAATTCTTTTAAAGTTAACCAACCCCGATCTAATCCTTCTTGCATCAAAACATGAATAGTAGCCTGTATTTCTAATGTCGGATTTGTATCTATTGGCTGATAAAATTTAAAATCGTTCAATTGCATTAAAGCATCTTGTACATAATGTTCATTAGATTGTATCACAGTAGCGCCCCCTTTATCGGCTCTTTTGATTATAATAGATGGCATTTGCCTTAACTCTTTCAATGCTTGCCATTCAGATTTTGTCAAGTTATTTGCTATATTGCAACTTCTACCTTTAGGGAGCATCCTTTCCATCTTACCTACATCCTGCAACACTAATTGTTGAAATGTAGAAATATGCGGATCTATTTCTCCACCAGGAATCCATTTTGATGGTAATCTCACCACTGACGAATCAGGTGGTAGTGGATTCATAGCATAAAATTGAAGCACTCGCAATTTACGAAAAAACTTTTGTAAAGCAATCCGGATCTGAAAAGGTTGATATTGTACACGAGGGACAAATGATAACCCTTTATCCAACACCATCTCTTGAGTGTTCGTTAAAGGGATTCCTGAAATATTTATTATTGAAGTTTCGCTCGTGTTCGAGTAATGGGGCCCTGGGGTTGGTCGATCAGGAAATCCTGATGTTCTTCTCCTGTCTGCCATTCCCATCGCCGACCTCGTCCTCGTCAGCCCCGCCGAAAAACCTGTTCTTGAAAGGAACCCGACCTTGTCATGCCCCCTCTACCCCTACGGGAGGTGGCATATTCATCTGAACTCCCTTCTTCCGATTCCATATCAGAAGAGGCCGGAAAGGAAACTTCTTTTTGTTGTAAAGTAGTTTTTTTTAGCCCAAGTGAATACTTGATCTAGTTCATAGTCTTTCCGATCTCGATTGAATTTTTTAATTTTTATGGATTTAACATAGTCTCTGAATTGATCTAATTGAGTGGACAATATCAACCTTTTCAGATCCGGATTGCTTTACAAAAGTTTTTTCGTAAATTGCGAGTGCTTCAATTTTGTGCTACGAATCCACTACCACCTGATTCGTCAGTGGTGAGATTACCATCAAAATGGATTCCTGGTGGAGAAATAGATCCGCATATTTCTACATTTCAACAATTAGTGTTGCAGGATGTAGGTAAGATGGAAAGGATGCTCCCTAAAGGTAGAAGTTGCAATATAGCAAATAACTTGACAAAATCTGAATGGCAAGCATTGAAAGAGTTAAGGCAAATGCCATCTATTATAATCAAAAGAGCCGATAAAGGGGGCGCTACTGTGATACAATCTAGTGAACATTATGTACAAGATGCTTTAATGCAATTGAACGATTTTAAATTTTATCAGCCAATAGATACAGATCCGACATTAGAAATACAGGCTACTATTCATGTTTTGATGCAAGAAGGATTAGATCGGGGTTGGTTAACTTTAAAAGAATTTAATTTTTTGACACCGAAACATCCCCTAACTCCATATTTTTACACGGTACCAAAAGTACAAAAGTCCTTAATGAATCCACCAGGTAGACCTATTGTCTCTTGTAGAGGCTCCATACTGGAACCATTGTCACAATTTTGTGACATATTTTTGAGACCTTGTGCACAAAGGGTGGATTCCTACATCCGAGATACATCCTATTTTTTGGAGAAGATAGATTTGATTACACAATCTATAGATTGTACTATTTTAGTATCCTTAGATGTAGTGGCCCTATATACAAACATCTCTCAACAAGAGGCTTTACAAGTAATAAAGGGATTAGAATTACCCCTTCCTTCCGGTTTACCAAAGGAATTTTTCCTTAGAATTTTGTCTTTGGTTCTTACAAAAAATTTTTTTCAATTTGATAGTAAGTTTTATTACCAGGTTCAGGGTATAGCAATGGGAGCCACAGTAGCTCCTTCAATCGCCACACTTTATTTGGCGGATTTTGAAACGAAAACAATTTTTCCATCTGAATGGTATTCTAAGATAAATACATGGGTCAGGTTTCTGGATGATATCTTTTTTCTTTGGAACGATACCGAACAAGCTTTAGTAGACTTTGTCACCTGGCTGAATGTTCAAAAAGAAAATTTATCTTTCACATTACATTTTCATACACAAGAAATAGAATTTTTAGATGTAAAACTTTTCAAACAAGGAGCTCGTTTATGCTCCACTTTATATAGAAAACCTGTACAAAGAAACACCCTTTTACAATTCTCAAGTTTCCATCCCCCAGCTTTAAAACGAGGTTTGCCCTATGGGCAGTTTCTACGTCTTCGTCGGATCTGTAATTCCATTCAAGAATTTGAGCGTCACGCACAAGAACTTAAAATTAGATTATTACAGAGAGGTTATCCTTTTTCTATTGTAAAACAGGCTATGATACGAGCACGGTATACCCATAGAGAGTGGTTGCATGATGCAAAAAAACAATCTGAAGATGGTTTTATAACCGGAATACTACCTTATATGTTGAACAGTTCAAGAATAACATCTATTTTGAAGAAACATTGGCATGTTCTGGCTCTTCATACATGTTTTCAGAAACCATTGCGGATAGCATATACCAGAGGCCTGAACATAGGCAATTTACTCAATACAACACAGCCGCAAGGATTGCGGGTTTCAGAAGATTCCCTATTTGGACATTATCGGTGTTCTAAGGGGCTATCATGTGACTTATGTCAACAATCAATAGAAGGAAAAGAATGGTGTATTCCACACACAACAATAAAACAGATATCCAAAGGGTTTACCACATGTTCCACTTCTTATGTGGTTTATATTCTAGTATGTCCATGTTCAAAAGTGTATGTTGGTCGAACGATCAGAAAGATAAAACTTTGTCTCCAAGAACATGCATCTAGAATACGGAATTCAGTTACCACTGCCCCAATAGTACAACATTGCATTGAATTTGGACACTCCTTTTCAGATTTTCAGTGGCGAATTATTGATCAAGTTCCCCCGAATTTGAGAGGGGGTGATAGAGAACAGCGGCTTCAATGGGTTGAACAACATTGGATATTTCGTATTGATTGTGTGGAGCCTAAAGGGCTGAATTTGGAACAGGATTGGTCAAGCTTAGTTTAAACATCCTATGACTGAAAGGTTGATTTTGATATATGATTGGTTAAGCTGACAATGACATCATTAGAAGGAGGAGGCTTATAGTAGTCTTTAAATATCTTTGCACTTTGCTTTGAAACTCACAGAAGTAAGACTGAAACAACGGAGAGATCCGGTTTGTGACGGAGAAGTTTATAGATGTATCAGAGCTGAAGGAAGCAGCTTATTTGAATCAAAGAAGATATTAATCCAGATGAGTATATATAGCGGATATTTAAGCGTTGAGACAGAGCCGAAGAGTGAGCGCGGTTCTAAACGCAGTGCTGTGTTCGTTGCAGATCTGCAATTAAGAATGTTCTATGAGTTGAAGTTTAATTAAGAACTTTTAATGAGATTGTTTGTGATGTAGCATTAGATAATGCAATTACTTCACAAGTTTTTATACGGTGGTTTGGTTACCATAAAAGTAATTAAAAGGGAAGTCACGCTTCAAGAGGGAGAGATCTCTCAAGGCAATAACTTCAGACAAAAAAATAACACACATGATTTACTAGTTAATATCAGTCACTACACAATCACTCAGTAGAGGGGTTTATTTAGGTTGAAGTGAGTGAAGGGTGGTAAAAAATTTTAGCCTTACATATTAGGCACACTGGGGAGCAAACCCATGACCCCTGTATCAGCAGTCAGTGCCTTAACCTTTGTGCTCCACTGCTGCTCCTCCTTGCTTGTCAGCGCACCTACGTATGCTTTTCATTCCTTAAACTGCACAGTGCTGC
Organism: Ichthyophis bannanicus; assembly: GCA_033557465.1. NCBI lineage: Eukaryota > Metazoa > Chordata > Amphibia > Gymnophiona > Ichthyophiidae > Ichthyophis > Ichthyophis bannanicus. Next base: position 129,238,169 of record CM066035.1, on the reverse strand, counting down.
CATAAAAAACAGTACACTGACCTTGCGGTACCTCATATGGCACCCTCTAAAGCGCCCTATAAGCAACATTCTAGGATGCCTTGGCTGACAGTGCACTTTAAAATGTGCCTTATAGGGCACCTGATGTTAACACGCTTTGGGAGTGCGTTTGCTAGTAGTGGCAATTAAAATATGACTAAAATGCCTCCTAAAGCAATCTGCCCCATAATATGTTATGCCTCAACCTGCCTTGTTCATTGGGCACTTTGGGGGATTGAACCCCTAATCCCTGCACCATTGGTTAGTGTCTTAACCATTGTGCTGTGGTTCTGTTCCTGTGACTATACATCAGCGCGCCGCCTTATGCCGTCCATCATTTATATGCCTCCTAAAATAATGCCTCAGCCAGCTGCCTCCATTGGGCACTGTGGGGGATTGAACCCATGAGCCCTGCACCGTTGGTCAGTGTCTTAACCATTGTGCTGTGGCTCTGCCCTTCTGCTTGTCCATCAGCGTACCACATATGCCTCCCGCGCAGCCATCTGATGCACTAAGGTGCGGGGCGTACAAGGGCGCCGCGCACCTTAGCACATATTTAAATTCCGGCTTTTCTTTTTCAGGATGGAACGCCCACTCCTTATATGGCACCCGCACACTACCGGGGCCCGCACCTTACCGGGGTTTTAGTAAACATACCCCTAAGTATTTAGGAAGAGATAGGTTTATTATGTTTTGCTTGTCTGTTCTTTCTATGATTTTAAATGTTTATATATTTATGTTTTTAGTTTTTTGCCTGGCTAGCCCCTGACGAAGGGTAATGAAACACGGCCTGTGTCGGGCAGTCAAAGGCCTAATAAAGGACTCTGTCTTTCCATCTGTTCACGCCTCATACTGGTTGTTCCAGGCATTTTCTGTACATTCTGCACTGGACGTCCCTGATTTAACTTCGATATCCTTTCTAAAATCCTCTTCTTTATGTTTACTGGCTGCTCGTGAACGTATAACTTGTATTGGCCTAATTAATTCCATCTTGTCTAAGGCCCCAGAGAATCTGTGTAGAACACAGTTTTTCTGGGATTATGGACAATCTCTACAAAATAGATCCCATCTCCATCCCCCTACAACTTCCCAAAGCTCCTTACAAGCCACCATCTTAGTGTCCAAAACTGCTCTTAGTAATGGACTGATTAAAGGTAAGGAGATGGGGTTCCATGGATCCAACCTCAATTATATTTATTTTTGCATAAAGAAATACAGAAGAAACAAATGTTAGTGAGCTTAAAATGATAATAAGAACATAAGAAATGCCATACTGGATCAGACCAGGGTCCATCAAGCCCAGTATCCTGTTTTCAATAGTAAATTTAGATACTCATCCCTAGTTCTTTTCTTCAACAATAATTACAGAACACATGTTTAAAAGTTTTTTATACCGCCTTATCAGTCAATCAAAGCTCAAACCATTACATCATAACAGGGTTAACTATGTACATCAAATCAATCAATAACTATTTACAGAGTAATTAGTTGGGTTTACTAACATTCAGTAGCTATTTACTTTTGATGGGGAGGGCAGTATATTTAGTGAGTTGAGTGCATGGTATTTAAGTTGGGTATGCATCTAGATCTATTTGTTGTGTCCAATAGTGTTCTGTGAAGAGTAGGGCCTAGATATTCTTTCGGAAGTCCGCAAGATCACATATGTTCCTTATTTTTTGGTGGGAGGCTGTTCCATAGGATTGGGGCATAATATATGAATGCTCTATTGTTCATTGATTTGTTGGTTTTGCGGAAGTCAGCTGGGAGGGCTAGGGTTTTGGGTTCATCCCTGTTTCGTTTCTGGTATTTTATTTATTAAGATGGTGAGGTAGGAAGGTGATATGTTATGGGGCAACTTGAATATAATGACTAGTTTTTTGTACTTAATCCTACTAGAGACAGGAAGCCAATGTAACTTATATAGAATTGGGGTGATGTGCTCAGATCTTGGTGTCTGCGAGATTACATGAGCTGCTGCATGTTGCACCAATTGCAACTGTGCTAATGCCTGTTTGAATAGGCCTTGCAATATACTATTGCAGTAGTCTATGTGCGAGTTAATCATCGTCTGCATGACCAATCTAAAGGCTGGTAGGTCTAGTAGGGGTCTTAGATGTTGTAGCATTTTGATCTTTCTGTATATAGCCTGTGTGGTCTTGCTTATGGGTGATGATAGGCTCAAATTTTTGTCTAGAATGATGCCTAGATATTTTATTTCATCTTTTACTTATATTGTGGCTTCTCTAAGCCGAATATGTGGTGGTGGTGGGGGGGGGGGGGGGAATTCTTTGTCCTTGGTAATGAAAATCGCTTTTGTTTTATTGAAATGCACTTTTAGGTTGTTCAGTGAGAGCCAATGGGAGGCTTCATTGAAGCATATTACAATTTGTTGTAGATTAATTTTTTCTGTACTAACTGGTAAATAAATCATTATATCATCAGCATAAATGTGGTAATTCACTTTAGGCTTCCAAAAAATGTGGCATATCGGTTGGAGGTATATATTGAATAGTAATGCTGACAGGGTGGAGCCTTGCGGGATTCCCTGATGTCTGAATGTATTTGATGTAGCTTGACCAATTTTTACTTCTTGGGTAAGGTCTTGGAGGTAAGATGTGAACCAGCTGAGGGCAGTTCCATTAACTCCTTTTTGCTGTAATCTTGCTAACAGTATATTGTGGTTAATTGAGTCGAAGGTTGACGCAATGTCAAGGAATATCAAGATGAATGCTTGCTTTGGAGCTCCAATACATTTAATAAACTTATTGAAGAGGGCTATGATGAAGGTTTCTACCCCATGGTAAAATTTGAAACCTTATTGATGTGCATCCAGTGGGGCATTGGCATCCATGTGGTCCTGCAACTGATTTTGTACTACTTTTTCAATGACTTTTGCTACGTAGGGGAGGCTCGATATTGGGCGGTAGGAGGTTGGTTGAAGTCTATCCAAGACTTTACTTTTTAGGATTGGGCAAATAAATGTTTGTTTCAGTGTTATGGCATGTATCCCTGGGATAATGATAAGTTGACCATCTTTAATATAGCTGGGCCAGTTCATTGCAGGACATCTTTAGCCAGCTGACAGGGCATGGGTCACCTGGGGAAGTGGTGGTGTTTATTGTCATTATTATTTAATCCAGGTGTTCTAAATTGACTGGGATGAGGGATTGCCAGGCCCAAATGTTAGGTAGCGGTTCTGAAATCTTGGTTGCTAGATCACTGGTAAGGGGACAAAGCTTTGTGCTGTAGAAGTTGGCTAGGATCTGTGGACTGATGTATGTGGAGGGTCCCTGTTTGGCAACTGGGTAATGATTTCACTATCTCAAATAGTTCCCTTGGTCTATTCAGTGATTTCATTAGCAACCTAGTGTGGTTTTCTTTCTTAAGATTGTTGATGGTATATTGTAAGACCGCAAAGTAATCATATAAGAACATAAGATATGCCATACTGGGTCAGACGAAGGTCCATCAACCCAGTATCCTGTTTCCAACAGTGGCCAATCTAGGTCATACGTACCTAGCAGTTTCCCCAAAATACACAGGTTCCACAATGCTTGTACTGGGTCAAGCATTGATATCCTGGGTCCCTTCTTAATAATGGTTTATGGACCTTTCCTCCAGGAACTTGTCCAAACCTTTTTTAAACCCAGCTACACTAACAGCCTTTACTACATCCTCCGGTAACAAATGCCAGAGTTTGATTACATGTTGAGTGAAAAAATATTTTCTTTTATTAGTCTTAAATAGTTTACCCTGTAGCTTCATTGCATGTCCCCTAGTCTTTCTATATTCTGATAACGTAAACAATCGATCTACGTTTACCCGTTCCACTCCGTTCATTAATTTATTGACTTCTATCATATCTCCCCTCAGCTGTCTCTTTTCCAGGTTAAAGAGCCCTAACCTTTTTAGCCTTTCTCCATAGGAGTATCCTTCCATCCCCTTTACCATTTTGGTGGCTCTTCTCTGAACCTTTTCTAATAACGCTATATCCTTTTTAAGATACGGCGACCAGAATTTCACACAATATTCAAGTGCGTTCTCACCATGGAACGATATAGAGGCATTATAATATCTTTTGTTTTATTTTCCATTCCTTTCTTTATGATACCTAGCATTCTATATGCTCTCTTGGCCACCGCTGCACACTGGGCTGAGGGGTTTAACATGTTATCCACAATGACGCCTAAATCTTTTTCCTGGGTGGTGGTTCCTAATGTGGAACCTTGCATCTTGTAACCGTAGTTTGGGTTGTTCTTCCCTAGGTGCATAACTCTGCACATGTCCACATTAAATTTCATCTGTCATTTTGATACCCAGTCTTCCAATTTATCAAGATCCTCTTGCAATTTTCCACAATCCTCTTGGGTTTTAACAACTTTAAATAGTTTTGTGTCATCTGCAAATTTGATAACCTCACTCGTTATTCCCTTTTCCAGGTCATTTATGAATATGTCAAAAAGCAGCGGTCCCAGCAAAGATCCCTGGGGTACACCACTATTCACCTTTCTCCATTGGGAAAATTGGCCATTTAGCCCTACCCTCTGCTTTCTAACTTTTAACCAGTTCCTGATCCACAATAGTACACTGCCTCCTATCCCATGACTCTAGTTTTGCCAAAATTCTCTGATGAGGGACCTTGTCAAGGGCTTTCTGAAAGTCCAGATACACTATATCAACCGACTCACCTTTGTCCACCTATTTATTCACACCTTCAAAAAAACATAACAGATTAGTAAGACAAGATCTTCCTTGTCTAAAGCCATGTTGGCTGTCTCCCATTAGGCCATGACTATCTACATGTTGAGTAATTTTGTTCTTTATGATGGTTTCTACCATTTTTCCCGATAATGACGTCAGGCTCACCGGTCTGTAGTTTCCCGGATCACCCCTGGAACCCTTTTTAAAAATTGGCATTACATTGGCGATCCTCCATTCTTCAGGTATTACAGATGATTTTAATGAAAATTCACAGATTAGTAATAGCAGGTCTGCAATCTCATATTTCAGTTCTTTCAACACCCTTGGATGTATACCATCTGGCCCAGGTGATTTGCTACTCTTCAGTTTATCTAATAGTTGTAATACATCTTCCCGATGTATCGATATTTCCTTCAATTCTTCCGCACCTTTAAATACCACTTCAGTCATGGGTAACATCCCTACATCTTCCTCAGTAAAGACCAAAGCAAAGAATTCATTCAGTCTCTCCGCTATCGCCTTGTTGCTTCTTAGTGCCCCCTCTATCATCTAATGGACCAACTGACTCTCTCACAGGTTTTTTGCTACGAATGTACTTGAAAAAGTCTTTATTTCACGTTTTTGCTTCCGCAGCAAACTTCTTCTCAAATTCTCCCTTTGCCTGCCTTATCAATGCCTTGCATTTGACTTGCCAGTGCTTGTGCTGTTTCCAGGTTTCGTCGTTTGGCTCTTTTTTCCATTTCCTGAAAGATGCTTTTTTGGCAAGAACAGCCTCTCTGACCTCACCTTTAAACCATGCTGGCAGTTTTTTTGGACTTCCTTCCACTTTTCTTACAGCATGGAATACAGCTGGTCTGGGCTTCCAAGATAGTAGTTTTCAACAACACCCAAGCTTGATGTAAGTCTTTAACCTTTAGAACTGCTCCTTTTAGTTTTTTCTTAACTATTTTCCTCATTTTATCATAGTCTCCCTTTCGAAAGTTAAAAGGTAGTACTGTGGATTTCCTTACTATCCCTCCTCCACTAATTAAATCAAACGCGATCATGCTATGATCACTATTGCCAAGTGGCCCCATCACATATATTGCATCCTGTCACCTGGGAGCTTGGATCTCCTCCATTTTCTCTCCAGTTTGCACATGGTTTTCTTTAGGGTTCTAAGGTCTTTGTTGTGCCATATGTTAGTTTTTCTAGTATTTCCTTTGCATGTGTTTGCTGGGGCAGCTGCAGCTTTAGCTAGAACCAAGTTTCAGTTATCCAGTAGTGTATTGATGCCAGTGGTGTCATGGTTCAGCTGTGAGAGTGTTTCTTGCAAGAATGTGTCTTTGTTGTTTGTTTTAAAGTGTGTTTTTGTAGTGTGATCTTTACATGTTATACCATCTATTACTAGAACTGGTGCAAGGGTATTTGGGCACCCTAAGAGAACCTTCAGCCTTATGTCCCACCCCTCTCTGAGATTTTTATAATCAAACTAAACAATCATAACTATTGCAACACCAGCCATCCCACAACAGTCTTATAAAAATGCATAACTGGACAACATGGGGGTCATTTTAGAAGCCCTTTTTGTGCTTTGGATGTCTGAAAACTAGCACAGAGAGATCCAAAGCACAGTGACTGTCTCCAGAGCCATTTTAGAAGCTGGCTGTGGGGACATCCCCCGCATGAGGATGTCTGAATCTGAACAGGGATATGGAGATGGCATGGTTGGGAACTTCCCAGGAACCTGAGGCATGGTTAGGACATTCCCAGGGACTAGGACGCCCCACCTGATCACAGAAACATTATGGATGTCTGGCATCAGGTCTAATTCAGGCCTGCATACCGACAAACAATTTCAACTATAGTAGCAGCAGCAGCAGCATGGAAACCCTGGCTGTGCTGTTCCTAACCCACTGCTCTAACCATTGCACTATCCTAGATGTCTGGATTCTGAAATATGATTCTGGGGATGTCTAAGCGGATGCTAGGGTTGCCAACTGGCTACAGATGTGGAAGACAGGCTTTTTCCAGTCCTGGGTTTACCCCATTGCATTCAGGGATTTGTAGTCTTCCTTTTCTTATGGAGTGCAATAGGAAATCAGAACTACATGTCCCTGCGTGCAGTGGGGTAAACCCAGGACTGGATCAAGTCTGTCGGGCACATCTGGAGCCAGTTGGCAGCCTTAGTAGACACACTGCTGAAATCCCTATCGGGCATGTCAAGGTTTGTGAAATCATGTCTGCACCTGGTCATGCCTGCATTTTTTCTGACATTCTGGCTTAGACATCCCAGATTCCACTTGGAGGATCTAAAATTCCCCTCCATACTTTTAAATATGAAACTTTGCTTTGTGTATATGTGCGTGCTTATTATCCCTGCAGGTAAAAGAATGTGCTGATGGTTCTCCGAGTTCGTCTAGCTGTCAGGTTCTACTCTTTTGCTTTGACCACTGCTGTTTCTCTTTGTTGCCCCTCAGAAGCTGCAGGCCTAGTTAACTGTCTAATTTTGCTTATTGGTTGAGTCAGCCCTGTCTACTACCCATCAAAATATTTCTGTGCTAAAAAGTATAAAATCAAGCGGATTAACAGTGGGCTAAAAACAGAGTTGCCAAGTTGCTCAGTACCAGGAGTGAGATTTTTTTCCCAGTTCTGGTTTTAAATTTGCATTTATAGTCCCTGATTTTACCCATTAAAATCTGTGCTGCAGGTCCCCTAATGCATCAGAATAAAATTGTCAGACATCCTTGAAATCTCACTCCTGGAATGGGTAACTTGGCAACTTTGTAAAACGGAAATTTTTACTGCAGTGTGAATGTAACATTCTTACAGTACCATAGGGAGGGTTATTTTCAAAACTATTTTGATGGGTATAACAGTGCTTTACCCATGAAAATGGGCATCTATCATATTGCCCATCTAGTGTTGTATTTAACGTATTTTCACTCATGGGATTGGAGTAGGAGTGTGGTTTGTAGCTATCCGAAGACATCTGAATTTTCAAACATTTGCTCATAGCTATTGTTAGATAAACTTTGTGCACAAATTAGCAGGCATAAATGCATGTAGTTACTTTTTCTGGGATAATTTTCAGAGTGAAAGTTCATGTATGCTTTTGCTTTCAAGATTCTGCAAAGTCAGTAGAATGAAAAGTATGAGGGTAATTTTCATTGATGTAGGCAGGGCTGGATCTTCCATTAGGTCAACCATTCAGTTGTCTACAGTAGAGTTCCAAAAGTATGTGCATGACGGTGGGAGCGGAGGAGAAAACACTAAATCAGAACCAAAGCAGTCACCATGGGGCCTGAATAATGCAGTCAGCCAACATACAGTACGCCAAGCAGGAACTAGAGCACAGGAGCCATCAGATCCTGCCAGTTATACAGTTGTGGTCAACATTATTGGCACCCTTGAAGTTCAACCCCTTAATGTCCAATATCGCCTAAAAAAGGGTGCCAATGAAATGGCTTTGGACTATATATGCACATATATTTGACCCATAACAAAAATCAAACAAAACAAGACCAATTAAAAAAGGAAATAGTAGGAAATAGTATAAAAACTGGGACATTGCCAGGACATGATTATTCCTACTAAATACAGTGAAACTCAAAAATCCTTAACCTTCGCCTATCCTAAATGATTATCTTACATATAATTTCTTGTCAGAGAGTCCACCATGAAAGAATACTCCCTCTTGAAGTGCGTGCCTCCTTTTTAATCATTTTTTTTTAGAAAGCTGAAAATCAGCCAGTTTACCATGGGCAATACACACACCTGAGTGCTTCCATAGATACCCTCAACTCACTAAGTGTTCCACAGTAGTTGAAGTGAAGCTTAAGCCAGAGAAATGTTACTTCAAAACTGCTGCGTCTTACTCACACACTGCAGTCATTAATCCTGGCACACTTGAATACCGTGAAACCATTCACCAACGGGCTGATAGAACACTCTCCTTCTATTCAAGTGACAAACTTCAAACAACAAATGTCATTTTCATTTTCCTTTACAGGTACTTAGCTGAGGGTCCAAAGAAGTCAAATGAATTCCATTCGCCGTACTATTAGTTCATCCCAATGATCGAGAACCGCAACACACTGTGTTTCAAACCTTAGCTCCTCATGGCTCTTTCTCAAGCAATGTATCTTGATCATAGCTCCGGTTCCGGTTTATAAATTCTACCCAAATCTTCAGCGATTAAACTAGAACTAAATCACTATGGCATCTGAACATCCCAAATGATCATTGAAAAAGTTGTTCAATTCATTGTAATGATCACCATTCTACATCGGTATTCAAACCCGCCTGGGGCTACCGTACCCAATGGAAAGATCCAGCGTTGTTCTTTAAAATGCAAACGCTTCGCTCAATCACCCCTCCCCCCCACCCCGAGGGGACAGCTGTACTTCATCCAGGATCAACCACCGTAAATCTTGTGCTACCTAGTGTCAGAAAGCTAGGTCTGGGTTGAAAGTGATGGGTTCACCAGTAGGACAATGACCCAAAACATACATCCAAAAAGTACAAAAGAATGGTTAGAAAGGAACAAATGGACTGCTTTAAACTGCCCATCAATGAGTTCTGATTACAATCAAATTGTGAACCTTTGGAAAAAGCTGAAATCTGCAATTGGTAAAAGGAATCCTGGAAACATTCATGAGCTGGAACAAATTGCAGTTGAAGATTGGGAGAAATTATCAGCAGACAGATGTATGAAACGTATAGATGGCTACAAGAAGCGTTTGGAGGCTGTCATCATTGACAAGTTTTGTGCAACCAAATATTAGTGAAGGGTGCCATTATTCCTGTCCAGGTCATATTTTGGTTTTTTTTCTCAGAAATGACTATGTCTAAGTTGCACAATCTTTTTTGCTGTTGTCTACCTTTGAACATACTATTAAAATATTATGATGACATACAGTTGGAACATTTCCAATTATTTCTCAAGGATTGTATACAACATACCTAGAATGTGAGGGTGCCCATAATATTGATCACAACTGTAGATACTTTGAGGTGCTTGTAGGGGACTAGTGGGAGACTCTCCCTTCACTTCCCACTGCTTTGACTTATCCATCATAGTGATGGTGCTACCCATACTTTTTGGACTTGCAGTCAGGTACATCCAGTTGATAATCTCATTAGATTAGCAGCAAGAAGTGCTTATCTGGAGGTTTCAAATATGTTTGTACTACTAGTACCATGATGGAGATGAAGCACTCAGAAGCAGAAGGACAGATTACCACTATGATGGAGGAAGAGGCTAATGCCAGACTCTGGATAGCACATGAATGGAGTGGCACAATGCAGGAAGGTCTTTCTTCAAGTGAGTCTAGTCACCGCTACTTTGTAAATGGTGTCAGGTTAGAGAGGAGAGTTCTTGTGTGGCTTGTTTGGACAAGTTCCTGGAGAAAAAGTCCATAAACCATTATTAAAGAGGACCCAGGAAATCCATTGCTTACCCCAGCATTGTGGAACCTGTGTACCTTTTTTGCAAACCTGTCAGGTACTTGTGACCTGAATTGGCCGCTGTTGGAAACAGGATACTGGGCTTGACGGACCTTGGTCTGACCCAGTATGGCATTTCTTATGTTCATATGTTGTTCTATGCAAGGGACAAGTATGCCCCTGATAGGAGGCAGGGGGAGAGGAGGGCGGATCCTGCTGCTGGTACTGGGTGGGGGGGGGGGGGGGAAGAGAGAGCATAGGAGTATGCTTGTTATAGGGAGGGGAGAGGATGAGAAAGGAGAAACTGGATGATGTTGGTGCTGGAAGTTGGGGAGATGAAAAGGGGAATATTTCTGAGAATGGAGTAGAGAGAGAAAGAAGGGCAAACTCCTGGGGCTAGAGTGGAACTTGGAGAAATCATACTGAGGCAGAGGGTGACAAGAGAGAGGGGAGTCCTGGTTCCAAAGGGTTTTTATTTATGAGGTTTTTTATACTGTTTTATCATTTTTTAGTCAAAGCGGTTTACATTGTAACTTAAACTTGGTAATGTACATTAAACAGGGACCTTGATAACTTGGATTCTTCTGAGGCAATGGAGGGTTAAGTGACTTGCTCAAGGACATAAGGAGCACTAGTGGTCTCTTAGTTCCAAGCTAGTGCTCTAACCACTAGGCTATACCTCCACTCCTAGATAGAAAAAATTGCTACTTCTTTTCAAAACATGCTACCAAGATCCTATCTACTCTCTAGTCATCTCCTGTTTAGACTATTGTAACCTACTCCTCTCACTGGTCTCCCCGCCTGAACCATCTCTCTCTCTCCTTCAGTTCCTTCAAAACTCAGCTGCATGCCTAATCTTCTGCCAGTATCACTACGCTCACATAGCTCCTCTCCTACTGACCTACAAGTACATTCATTCTGCAGCTCCCAGTTACCCTATATCCCTCCTCGGGAACTCCACTCATCAAGCAAATCACTTTTATCTGTGCCCTTCTCTTCCACTACCAACCCAGAATCAGTTCCTTCCACCTTGCTGCACCATATGCCTGGAACAGACTACCTGAATTAGTATCGTCAGGATCTATCTCTGGTCCTATTCAAACCTAGGCTAAAACCCCAACTCTTGAAGGCTGCTTTAACCATTTCCCTTAAAGATTTACCTTAGCCCTTGCTTGTCCTGTTTGTCTGTCTTGAATAGATTGGAGCAGGGACTGTCTCTCATGCAAATGTGTACAGCAATGCTATACCAACACTGTAATAAGTGGTAGCAGTAGGGGGCTGCTGGACTCAGGGATGGAGAGGGGATGCCCTGTCAGGGTTAACACTTATAGATAGTCGTAGTTGCGTAATGGGTTGGGGGAGGGATGAGCAAGATTGAAGGCTTGCTCATAGTGCCTAATATACCTGCACTGGCCATGAATACTGTATATGCAGTGATACAATTACAACCCTAAACAAAGGCGCAGAGGAGGGTGACCTGAGTGGCGTGGCAGGTACCACTATTCTAGACACCTTACTGGGCAGACTAGAGCATACTGGTCTTTATCTGTCATCATATACTATGGGGGTTATTCTGTCCCGCGAATAGTAGGGATGGACGTCCCATCCCTGCTATTTGCCCCCTTCTGGCCCTGGCAAAAGCCTCGTACGAACATCGGGTTTGTATGGGGAGGCTTAGACGGGGTGGAAGGGGGTGTTCTGGAGGCGGAGTGAGACCGGGGCATAGGTGGACTGCGCCCCCGGACGTACAGGGCCGATTCAGAGGTTGGCCCTGTATATCCAGGGTCTCAGATCTAGACGGGGACTTTTTCCTCCTCAAAGGATGTCGTGGGATTACTGAGCTGGGCTGCTGGAAGCAGGTGTGGGGGCGTAGGGGGTTCCCCGCAGCCTGACCCTGGCCATGGGGTCGGGCTGAGGGGAAAGAGGTTTGTTTTCCGTGGCTCCTGAATGGAGCTGCAGTGCTATGGTGGCAGGACGCCATGGCACTGCAGCGCCAATAGGAGCCTGGCTGAGGTAGTCGGGCATGTGGCTGGGCATGCAGGCCAATCAGAATTGGAGCCCGGCCTGCACATCCAAGCTGTGGACCTGCTTCTGATCGCGTGGGCATGTCTAGCCCCTGCAGGATCAGAATTGATCTACCTTTGTGCGCCCCACTTCTGATAGGCTGCAGAGGGGGCTAGATGGCCATGTTACTATATTGTTACTGTATAATAACAGGATAATCTACTGCATTTCCCATTTGTTTTTGCCATGCTACACTTTCTGTACTGTTCATTGTCCAGTTTTACCATATAGAAATACAAAGAAAATGAATATTGTACTGTTTGCAAATTGCTGATTATGGGTTTTCCAATTCTGGCCTCCCAGTGCTGCAAACATGTTGGGTTTTCAGGATTTTTAGGCACATTTTGCATAAGCAATAGTGTCTGTTGGGGAGGCTCCATCCATCTGTCTGTCTTTTTGCATAGGTTTATTTGTGCTTGCAGAAACAAACCTATGGGATTGGATTAAGACAGGTTGATAGTCAGGCAGACAGGGATTTCTTATGGCAGAGAATGAAGAAGCTGTGAGACTGCTTGTAGTCTGCCCACTGGGGTCCCATCTCCCACAGGCAGAGGGTAAAAGAACCCTACACAGCTCTGGAAGAAGCTTACACACGGGAGATGAACAAGAAGGCAGGAGACATTTAAAGGGGCAGTGGGGATGAAAGCTAAAGAATAGAGGGAGAGACCATGGTGGGGGGGGGGGGGGGGATGGAGGGCATGGGGTGAGTGCAAGGGGAGTGAGAAAGGGAGATAGTTTGGAAAAGGAAACAGAGTAGAGGATGAGAGTTCAAGGGGGAAAGGCAGCAGGAGAGGTACTGGAGGGGGGGAAGAGTGCAAGGGTTGGAGGTTTAGGACATGAATGCATGGTAGCAAGAGACCAAACTATGCATATGTCAAGAGGTACCCTACCACCGCAGTGCAGGCCCCCCCCCCACTCCTGTACCACATACACATACAACCTACCCTCTCTTCACACACACAGACATAGGCACACACAAACACACACACACCCTCCACCTCTATATCACACACACACACACATACACACAGAGATGCATCACCCCTGCACCATGTATACACTCACACACATACACTCCCACCCATATACTGCATACTGCACACACACACACACACACTCACCCTGATAGCCCACCCTGTTTCATACATGCACACACCCTAGCTCCATATCATACACACACACACACCCCACCTGTACACTGCACACACACAAAGACACAAACACCCCACCCCTGCATCACATACGCACAGACACCTTACCACTGTACTATATACACATCTGCAGAGACACCTCACCCCCATATCACACACACAGACAAACCAATTCCACCCCATACCATATACATGCGCACACGTATATACCCCCGCTGCATCCTTGTACTGCTACCCACACACAAACACAGACATCCCACCTTTGCACACACACACACACACAGATACCCACACCACCTTAACATCAGATACATACACATACACTACCTCTATATCACACACACACAAACACAGACATCCCACCTTTGCACACGCACGCACGCACACACACACACACGCACACACACACACACACACACATACCCACACCACCTTAACATCAGATACATACACATACACTACCTCTATATCACACACACACAAACACAGACATCCCACCTTTGCACACGCACGCACGCACACACACACACATGCACACACACACACACACACAGATACCCACACCACCTTAACATCAGATACATACACATACACTACCTCTATATCACACACACACAAACACAGACATCCCACCTTTGCACACGCACGCACGCACACACACACACACGCACACACACACACACACACACACATACCCACACCACCTTAACATCAGATACATACACATACACTACCTCTATATCACACACACACAGAAACACAGTTTCAAGATGTGCCCAAATATATAGCCGACACTAATCATAAAGGTGCCTCATGAGCCCACATTCTCTGCTACCCTAACGAGACAGACTTAATTATGTCTCTTTGAACCCCCTATGAACATATTTTGAGTTTGCAAATGTGCTATTTTGTCACCCTGTAAGTGTGCATTTTCAACTTGCTCTTCTATGCATATGAGCCTTCTCCTTAGACTGCATGCATGCAAATACACCTGATGAAAATCTTCTCTTGATATCCCTAAACCAGACTTTTGTTGGGACTTCTTGTTATAAGTCATATCCCAAAAGAAGCAAGGACACAAAAGCATATCTGTCTCTCTATATATGCACATGTGTGCGTAAATCTGCCTACAGCTATCTATATATAGATATAAAGAGGCAAGTTTACTAATGTGCTCTAATTGATAACACGCGCTAGTTATGCGCTAGTTACGTAAAACAGCCAGTGCAGTAAAAATCCCACGCTAACTGCTTAGTGTGGGACGGGGTGGAAAATGGGTGAACTGTGGTTGAGAGTGGGTGTTGACTGGATATTGTGGTTAGCTTGGGGTTACTAACATGTGCTAATTGTCAATTCTGCAGTTAGCACAGGGGCACTAAATGGCAATAAGTGCACCAACATTACTTGCGAAAGCATGCTTAGCTTGCTCAGATACTTCTCAACGTGATAACAGCCAGGGAACATGCTGGGTACGCTCTGACAGCGGGGGCACGTTTCCCTTTCCATGCTGATTTTAGACTCCCAATGCGTGTTAAAGTGTGAAAACTCTGCATACTATAGCAAACATGCCCAAAGTCTGTATATACAGACATGCATTGCACACACATGCTGATTCTCAGCAATATTTTTATGGTAGAAATTCATCATTCGAAATACAAAAGTAGCCATTAGACTCTACAGAAGTCATATTCAAAGCAGTTTAGCAGGACCTGCTAAAAGTTAAGCCATTGCTAGTGGGATATTCAGCGGCACACAGCTGTTTAGTGTTGCTGAACATCCCCCGCTACCCTGTTTCAATGCTTTGAAGCTAAGCGCATATCATTGGAGCATTCTGGGGTTAGGACCAGAGTTAACTGGGCAGTGACATCATTCATCTACTACTACTACTGAGCATTTCTATAGCACTATAAGACATACGCAGTGCTGCACAGACACATGTAAAAGATGGACAAGTAGGAAGACGTGGACAGAACAAAATCAATGCAAAATACACGCAAGCCAGTTAAATGCTGGAAAGCAATGAGTACAAATGCTCAAAGCTTAGCCAACAAAGTTCCGGACCTGGAAGCCCTAATGGTGGAAATGGACTTGGACATTGTGGCCATTACAGAAACATGGTTTAATGAATCGCATGATTGGGATATAGCCATAGCTGGCTATAATCTGTTCAGAAGAGATAGAGAAAGTGGAAAAGGAGGAGTAGCCTTGTATGTCAAAAGCAATATTAAAGCTACTGCAATGCAGGTGGCATGGGGAAAAGAAGAAGCACTCTGGATTGTGTTGGAAAGAGGAGATGGCACTGTCATCCATACTGCTGTTGTCTACAGACCTCCGACTCAAATCGAAGAAATAGATAATGAATTGATTATAGATATTGCCAAGATAGCCACAAAGGGGGAAGTGATTATGATGGGTGACTTTAATCTACCCGATGTGGATTGGATTACTCCTTATGCGAATCTGGAAAGAAGTAAAAAAATTGTGGATGCTTTCCAAGATGCGTTACTTAGACAAATGGTGATGGAACCAACCAGGGAAAGCTCAATGTTGGATTTAGTGCTCACCAACGGTGATAGCGTGTCAAATGTCTGGGTGGGTGCCCCTGTGAGCAGCAGTGATCATCACACGGTGTGGTTTGAGATAAAAGTCAAGGTGCAGTCCAATCATAGCAAGCTCAAAGTCCTAAACTTCAAAAACACTGACTTCAGTAAAATCGCCAGGTACCTGAAGGAGGAGTTGGCAGGGTGGGAAAGGATAAGGGAAGTGGAATTGCAATGAGTAAACTAAAGGTGGAAATAAAAGTGGCAACAGATAAATATATAAGGAAAGTAGATAAAAAGAAGAGGAGAAGGAAACCTATTTGGTTTTCCAAAGAAGTGGCTGCTCAATTGAAGGCAAAAAACACAGCTTTCACTCAAAAGCTTGCAAACAGAGGAACACAGAAAGGAATACAAGATCAGACTAAAAGAGACAAATAGAGAAATAAGGATAGCAAAATCAAAGGCAGAGGAAAAGATGGCTAAAGATGTGAAGTATGGCGACAAAACTTTCTTCAAATATATTCGGGAAAGGAGGAAAATCAGAGGTGGAATTGCAGGACTCAGAAGTGCTGGGAATGGACTCGTGGAAAGTGACATTGAAAAAGCGAAATTGTTAAACAAATACTTCTGCTCTGTTTTTACTAAAGAAAATCCTGGAGAAGGACCACCTGTGACTCTCAAATATAAAAATGGGAATGAAGTAGATACCACACCATTCACAGAAGATGATCTGTTAGAATGAAAGTGGACAAGGCCATGGGACTGGATGGGATACATCTCAGGATACTGAAAGAGCTCAGAGAGGTTCTTGCAGGGCCGTTAAAGGATGTTTTCAACAGATCCTTGGAAACAGGAGAAGTTCCTCAGGACTGGAGAATGGCTGATGTGGTAACTCTTCGCAAAAGTGGTGACAGGGAAGATGTGACAAACTACAGGCCCATGAGCCTTACCTCGGTGCCGGGAAAAATAATGGAGGCACTCCTGAAAGAGCGAATAGTGGATTTTCTCAA
Organism: Ichthyophis bannanicus; assembly: GCA_033557465.1. NCBI lineage: Eukaryota > Metazoa > Chordata > Amphibia > Gymnophiona > Ichthyophiidae > Ichthyophis > Ichthyophis bannanicus. The sequence goes on along the minus strand of CM066035.1, from coordinate 129,221,258 downwards.
AACCAACATGTTGCATGATCCGAGGCAACATGGTTTTACTGAAGGACGATCTTGCCAAACAAATCTGATTGAGTTCGTTGACTGGGTGACCAGAGAACTAGATCAGGGGCATGTGATGGATGTCATCTACCTGGATTTCAGCAAAGCCTTTGATACTGTTCTTCATAGGAGGCTTATCAATAAAATCAGTAGTTTGGGGATGGATCCCAAGGTGGTGAACTGGATCAGAAATTGGTTGACTGACAGACGACAGAAGGTGATGGTAAATGGAGCTCACTCGGATGAAAGGAGAGTGATTAGCGGGGTGCCCCAGGGTTCGGTCCTGGGCCCGGCATGGTTCAATGAATTTGTGAGTGATATTGCTGAAGGACTGAATGGAAAAGTCTGTCTTTTTGCAGATGACACGAAAATTTGCAACAGAGTGGACTCCCCTGAGAGAGTGGATAACATGAGGAAAGATCTACAAATGCTCTTGGCAGTTAAGATTTAATGCAAAGAAGTGCAGTGTCATGCACTTGGGAAGGAGAAATCCAAGGGAAATGTATGAGATAGGGGGTGAGAAGTTGGTGTGCACGGACCAGGAGAAAGACCTTGGTGTGATTATTTCTGAGGATCTCAAGGTGGCAAACAGTGTGACAAGGCAGTGGCAAAAGCCAGGAGTATATTGTGTTGAATACAAAGAGGAATTACCAGCAGAAAGGAAGAGGTACTAATGCCACTGTATAAGTCACTGGTGAGGCCTCACTTGGAATACTGTGTTCAGTTTTGGAGACCATATCTTGCAAAAGATGTAAAAAGACTGGAAACTGTTCAGAGGAAGGCGACCAAAATGATTTGGAGCCTGCGTCAGAAGCCTTATGAGAAGAGACTTGAAGACCTAAATATGTGCACTCTGGAGGAGAGGAGGGATAAGGGATATATGATTCAGACCTATAAATACTTAAAGATAAATAATGAACCAACAAACATCTTCCAAAGACGAGGAAGCTGTAAAACAAGAGGGCATAACATGAAGCTGCAAGGGGGTAAACTGAAAGGCAATGTCAGGAAATATTTTTTCACTGAAAGGGTGGTAGATGCTTGGAATGCCCTCCCGATGGAAGTGGTGGGGGCAAATACAGTGACAGAATTCAAAATGGCATGGGACAGACACAGTGGATCCCTTTACAGCAACAGGATAAAATCAAAATAAACTTAACTATCTAATTTCTCAACAAATAGGGGTGTCCTACACAGAGCGGTGGGTTCACCCCTAAACAAAGACATGGAGAGGGGTGGCCTGCACAGAGCGGCATGTGCACCTACTCTTGCCATCTTACTGGGCAGACTAGATGGACCATACTGATTTTTTCTGCCGTCATTTACTATGTTACTATGGTCCCTTCTCATCAGAGCTTACAGTTTACTCAAGACAGACAACACAGTAGCTGTAGACATGGGATACATCTTGGGGGAATGATAAGGAAACACAAAGGAGACCAGGTGAATCAAGATCCAAAAGTGGCAGCGAAGAGGTGAGTTTTCAGCCTGAATTTGAAAAGGGCTAGAGATAGCGCCTGATGTACAGACTCCAGTAGTTTGTTCCAGGCATAAGGAGCAAGAAGGTGAAAGGAACAAACCCTGGAGTTAGCAATAGAAGAGAAGGGCACAGAGAAGCAATTTGCCAGAAGAGCAGAGTTCCCAAAGAGGGGCATAAGGAGAAATAAGAGAGGAAAGGTAGTGAAGATCTGCAGAGTGAATGCACTTATAGGTCAGCAGACCTTTGAACTGGATGCAGAAACAGATAGGGAGCCAACGAAGTGACTTAAGAGGAGGGGTAATATGAGCATGACATGGCTAGCAGAAGATCAGCCGAGCAGCAGAGTGTTGAACAGATTGAAAGGGAGAGAGATGATTCAGAGGGAGACCAGCAAGGAGTAGGTTACAATATTCTAGAGGAGAGGTGGCTAAGGAGTGGATAAGTGTCTTAGTAGTGTACAGTCGTCCCTCGCCACTTCGCGCTTCGGCTTTTGCGGCTTCACTTTATCACGTTTTTTTCAAATATATTCATATATGACTAAAGAGGCAATATTTCACGTCTAGAGGGCTCTAATAATGTTAAAAACCATATTTACAAGGTCGTAAACAGGTTTTCTATGCTCTAACTACGAAAATATTCGATTTATAAATAAAGAATCCTACTTCGCGGAAATTCACTTATCGTGGTAGAGTCTGGAACTGATTAACCGTGATAAACGAGGGACGACTGTATTCAGAAAGGAATGGGCAGATTTTGTTGATGTTATAGAAAAAGAAACGGCAGGTTTTAGCAATCAGTTGGATGTGTGTGGAGAAGGAGAGAGAGAAGTTAAAGACGACCCCAAGATTGTGAGCTGAGGAAAGAGGGAGGAGTAGAGAGTTATCCACAGAGACTGAGAAAGGAGGAAACAGGGAGAGGAGGGTTTAGGGGAAAAATAAGAAGTTCAGTTTTGGCCATGTTCAATTTCAAGCGGCTGGGAGACATCCAAGCAGCAATGTCAGAAAGGCAGGCAGAGATACGGGCCTGGATTGCCAGAGAGATTTCAGATGTAGAGAGATAGATCTGGGGGTCATCAGCACAAAGGATGGTACTGAAAGCCATGGGAGGAGATGAGTGCACCAAAGAACTGTGTATAGAGAGAGAAAAGGAGTGGAACCCAAGACAGTTCCTTGGGGTATGCCAACTGAGAGTAGGATAGCAGCAGTCGAGGATCCACCAGAACTTAGCACAGAGTCCTTAAAACCAAGTGAGGACAAGGTATTGAGGAGAAGGTTTGATCAACAATGTCAAAAGCAGCAGAAGGTAAAGAAGGATGAGTAACGTTCCTTGGATTTTGCCAGGAACAAGTTGCTGGAGACTTTGGCAAGAGCAGTTTCAGTAGAATGTAAAGGATGAAAGTCAGATTGTAAGGGGATCCAGGAGGGCTTCAGAGGAGAGAAAACAGTGGCAATGGTGGTAAACCACACATTCAAGTAGTTTAGAAATGAAGGGGAGGAGGGAGATGAGTTGATAGTTAGAAGGACAGGTAGGGTCTAGAGAGGGTTTCTTGAAGGGAGGTGTAACTACAGCATGCTTGAAGGCTGCAAGGACAGCTGCAGTGGAGAGTGATAGGTTGAGAATATGAGAGATGGAAGGGACAACAGTGGAGGAGATGGGGCTTAGGAGATGGGTGGGGATAGGTTCAGAAGAGTGAACAGTGAGTTTGGGGGAGAAAATAAGGTGTGTGTGTGGTTTCCTTCTCAGAAATCATCGAAAAGAAAGAAAGGGTACCAGAAGTAGGAGGAGAAAGTTAAGAGTGAAGAGGGAGAGGAGGGGAAGTAGCTGACCTCGTGGGGAATTGGAGTGTGATCTTCTGGATTTTGTTATGGAAATAGTCAGCCTGAGTTTGGGCAGAAAGGGAAGGAGGGGTCGGAGGTGAAGACACCTTGATAAGAGAGTTGAGAGTTGTAAAGAGACGGTGAGGGTCAGAGGCAAGAGAGTTAGTCAGATGGGCATAATAGTCTCATTTGGTGAGTGCTATGGCTGACTAGAAAGATACAAGCATGAATGTGAAGTGTAGAAAGTCCGCAAGGGTGTGGGATTTGAGCCAAGCGTGCTCAGCTGAATGGGCACAGGAATGTAGATAGCAGGTAGTAGAAGACAGCCAGGGCTGGGGTATAGTATGCCTTACAGGATGTGACATGAGCGGAGCAAGAGCATCCAGAGCAGAGGAGAGCGCAGCGTTATAAGAAGCTACTGCCTCATTAAAAGATTCATAGTAGAGGAAAGAGGTGATGAGACAGTGGAGGAGAGAGCCAAAGGGTCAATAGCATGAAGATCTCTAAAGAGGTTGGAGGAGAGAGGTCGAGATTGAGGCGGCAGGTGATGAAGAGTGACGCTTAGCAGGTGAGAGGGAAGAACTGAGGTATAGAAGTTTGAGGGTAAGCAATTAGAGAAGATTATAAGGTTAAGGCAGTGGCATATGCTAGCTGGTTAACTTAAACTAAAGTTAGGTACTGACCAGATAGCTAAAACACTATCTGGGGCCAAGCATGGTTCTGGCACTGCATATCCAGGTTTAAATTAAGGGTGCTGGCTGCTGTTGCTGAAAATGCCCTCCAACATCTTTTCAAAGGCCATTCTTGGGCTGGAAAGATTCTGTTATGCTGACTATTTCCTGAAATGTTTGTTTACAAGTGCTGTACTTCTTTAAGCTATGGAGGTCATTCTGGAAAGTGAATAGCGCCAGTAGACGTGCAGCATGGACAATGTCCTAGTGAAAACATCCTGGATCATATTCTGCATCCATTGCACTCCGTATGTACATGGAGGCTATGTGGGGAATGCAGAATGTGGATGAGAAGGGGCAGAGCGGGGGCATGGTCAGCTGCCGGGACATACACAGTGTGTTCATGAGCAGCCTGTGTATGTTCACCATGTGACTCCCCAACGTACAGGTTAGTCCTGCAGGAACATGGAGTAAGGGCAGGATTTAGATTATTTCCAGCTCTTCTATTCAGAGTCACATAGCGCTGATTGGCTGTGCATTGCATGTCTTGATGTGGCATGTTGGCAGGCTGTTGGCCCCCAGGATGCAGTCACACAGAAGAGAGTGCAGTGAGGAGGGACGGAATGGAACATGATGAAAACCCACCAGTGACAGATGTAGATGAGCATGAATGTTTCATTCGTTCACTGTCGACAAGTCCTATGTGCTGCAGGTTGGGCCTGTTGACGTTTGGAGGGAACTTTGGTGATGACAGGATGGCACATTCTTTGGGGGTAAAATGTGGAGCAGACGTGTTGTCCTGTGATGCCATGCCCATCTGCATCTTGCCAGGTCATGCTTTCTGTGTGTATATTAGTGGTTTCAGAGTTGCATGAGGCATGCAACAGCGGAGCATCTTTGGTCTGTATCGCTGCTGCACTGTTGTTCTATCAGCTGTACTGTGTAGTTGTCAAGTGCACAAAGCTGCCAGTGAGCACAGGGATGAAGGGTGTGCATTTGTACACAGGAGGCGTGGCTGTGAAGAGATGGGAAAGACTGGCTATGTCTACCATTGCTGAATACAGTGAGTATGTGTCCATCTATGTACTTTCACAAGGTGGACCTATTGGAGCCTGAGAAAATGGAAATCAGCAGCAGTGATCAGAGAAGAGATGACAGGATAAACAAAAAACTGTCAGATGGTTGCTACAGACAACCTAGGCACACGTGGGTAAGGGCTGAGAAGACACACCCAGATAGCAAGCAAAGGGAGTTTGCTTTGCCTGATAGGAATCAGCTGGGTAGAGGTGGAGCCCAGAAACACAGAGATATAATACGCTCCCAAATAGTTAGAGAGGGAGAGGAGGTGAACCAGCAAGTCTCACAGCAGGGGAGACAACGGTCAGCGCAGCAGAAGCTGGCAAAAGTATGGAAGTGGAATGAAAGAGAGTCTGAATTACTGGGACAGCATGCAAGCCCACACGAAGGTCTGAGTGAGTCTCAAACCCAGAGTGAAACATTTGGAAGGCAGAAGCCAGATATTGAATGCATGTGTGAAGAGCACGAGAGACGTGGGAGAGTTGCTGTACAAGGTAACAAAGCCAGAAGTGTTGATAGTGGCTGTTTTCTACCCGAGTGGGTAAAACCCTGCAGCAATAGAAAAAGCCACCCAGAAATAAGCTTTGGAAATAATCCCTTCCCTTGTGCTAGAAAACCCAGGAGAAAAGAAGTTCACTTACTTGGAAAAGCTAGAGATTCTAGTATCCACTTTAAACTCCCAGAGTTTGAGCAACCTCCGTATAGAGCAGTGCAATCCAGGGCAGCTGTGAGGAAAAGGCTAGACCCGAGCACACTCAGAGTCTACCGTAATCACTCTAACAGCAGAGCCAGGGAAGTTCCTGAATGTCCTTATGCTTACCAGCAGGGGCTGAGCTCCCATAAGCCTCATACAAAACTATATGGTAGTTCCCAGGGAGGCTTTGAGAGAGAAGGACAGCATAACTTCCTGCTTGACGAGGAAAACCTACATTATCCTTTTGAAACAGCTGACCTTGAAAACGTGAGTGTTAATGAACCAGAATCTATGGAATATGAGAATACAGAGTTAGCAACAGTTCCTGAGCCCATGAAATGCTCAGTCTCGGTAATTGACCCAGAGTTTTCCTTAAGGTGAAAAGGGTTGAAGATAACCTGAATAGGAGTCACAAGGTGTGGGCTGGAAAACGTGTCTCACAGAAAACCATGTGAATGAGCTGTGCTCTGGCAGCAAAAAGGAAAGCTTGTGAAAAACATTGAGAATGTTTAATTCTTTTCTTTTTGCATTTAAGCTGAAGTAAGCAATTTTTGTTTAACCTTTTGATTTCTGTTATATGCCCGAAGTGGGTTGTTTGCTTTGTTTTGCCAAGGAGAAAATACCTCACGGACGGGGAATAAAACCCTGAGTTTGGAACACAAGTGTCTTTTGTGGTTTATAGAGAAGGTACAACTACCACCCTCAGGGGAGTCCTCAGGCAGTACCAAGGCCTCACCGGTAGGGCACCTGGGGGTGCGACAGTACCCAATTCCGGCATCACAGATGTGTTTGCAGAATCTGGTCTAGTTTGGCTTGTCCTCCATTTGTATGTGCCCACGGGCCGAATGTATATTGTTGCTGAATCGCACTCTATGTGAATAGCTGTCTCTTAATGCTGAAATGTAATTTACATGGAAACAGGGAAAATGATGGCAGAAGGGGTCCTCAGAGTAGACTTGGTCTGCCCATTCCAGAAGCAATACTACAATAATAATTAAAGGCTGCAGCTGTTCCTGTTGGATAATCTCTATTAGAAACATGCATGCAGCTTCAAATTTCAGTTCGGAAAATTAATGTGCATAGCGAATGCTCACTAAATAGACTCAATGCACATAAAACCTCCAAATTAATGTGAAAAATGTGATTTATGCATATTAAAAAGTTTTTGTGCACTCATTAATTGAATGTTACACACCTTACTGTCTGAAGTGAATGAAAATATATCTGAAAATCCAAAAACGAACCAGTTTTTTTCCCAAGCACTCTCTATCATCAGGGGAAGTTAATGGGAATTTAGGTAGCTTTAGGTGGAATCTAAATAGCTGGAGGAAACTAACTCATCAGCAAAAACCTATGACATTACAAATAAAAACATGCCTTAGTGGAGCCCATTCCATGACAAAACCCCTTATTACTTGCCTACAACCCATCATTAACCTATGACCTTATTGTAGAAAATGCTGGTGATACACACTGTTATTCAGTCTATGAGTCATTGCATCAACTAAATTTATGCCTTACCTGGGAACGTCTCTATGGTTTGTCCAGTTGTCTTTTTGATGCCAACTCTCATACAGAGACTTTCCTTCAAATGTCTCGTCAGGACTAGGTATCTACATGAACATTGAAAAGGCAATTGCATGAATATTATTATATAAAAATCTATTCAATTAGACATTCAATTTTATACAAGTTAGTTAATTGGTCATGCTGCCCCTTAACTGGTAATTTTAGAACTAAGAGTCAGCATTTGGGTATCCCTCATTCAGCCGCATCATATTCTTGGCATGATTTAGAAATAATAAAACTGTAACAGACTAGGAAGTAAAGTGAAATTCCCTAGGTAAGTGAAACACATTCCTTTATAGAAATAGGTAAAAGGGGCAACATCTGGAAAGCAGCATCTATAAATGGCCATAGCATGGGAAATAAGATCCCGGATGTTGAGGCTTTAATGGGAGAGGTTGACTTGGATTTAGTGGCAGTTACAGAGACATGGTTCATGGACAACCATGACTGGGATATAACTACACTAGGCTATAGGTTATTCAGAAAGGACAGGGGAGGAAGAAGGGGAGGAGGAATGGCACTATATATAAAAATAATATTAAAGCTATGGAAACACAGGGCTTAAAAGGGAGAGAGGAGGCCGTGTGGGTTAAACTAGAAAGAGGGAAAGAGAAATCCATTTGCATTGGCGTGATATAGAGACCTTCATCACAGGGAGAAGAAGTGGATGGAGATTTTATAGAAGGCATATGCAGCACTGCCAGGAAAGGGGAAGTGCTACGGCTAGGGAATTTCAATATGCCAGCTGTTGATTGGCGCATCCCTTCTGCGGTGTCATCTAGAAGCAAGGCGATCCTGGATTCTTTACAGGAAGAAATATTCGAGCAACTGGTTACAGAACCCATACATGAAGGGGCTATACTGGGCTTGGTGCTTACCAATGGGGAAAATGTTTTTTGATGTTATAGTGGGAGATCATCTGTCATCCAATGATCATGAGATGGTGTGGTTCAGTATTAGGACCAGGCCTGATAAAATCCATTCAAAAGCAAGGGTCTTATACTTTAGGAAAACTAACTTTGCCAAGATGGGCAAATACCTCAAGGAATCGTTAGCAGGATAGGAACAGCTGGGGAATGTAGAGAAACAGTGGGCCAAACTGAAAGGGGATATTTTAAGTGATTGGACTTTGTGCTATCTTTATATTTTGCACAGTATTGGGAAACTGCATCTCTTATTTATCTGATGTTGCACTGCATGCAGAATCTGGCTTCTTGGGGTTTCAGTTTAAATTTTGTCTACATAATTTTATTTTTACTTTAGATTATGTTTACTTATTCTGTACTTGGTGAGGGGCGATGTTGTGAGTGTGTGACTGAGGCCAGGTGTTCTGTTAACATGGAGTTTGTACATAAAGATCTATACTGTACTGTATTAATTTGACTTGTTCAGCTTTTTAGATAGGTGTATGGATGTTCCAGGGCCCACTGTAGTATTTACAGTGACGCTTTTTTTGGATGGGCTCCTTATGTGAGTTTTGGAAGTTTGTGCTGATATTATGGTATGGTAGGTTTGCTCTTTGTTGTAGGGTTTTGTATTAGTTCACAATTTGCCTGGTACTGGAGAATAGTGGTGGTGGTTGTTAGTGAGATGATCAGAATCAGATTTATTTTTAAAATATTGAGTTCTGTGGGTGAATGTTCTGGTTCTGCTCTGCACCCACTGTGGATGCAAAATATATGTTGAAAAAGAAAAAGCAAGAACTATAACGCAGTTTATAATAACAAAATAAAAATGAGTTATAATTATATAGTTCTTGCTTTTTCTTTTTCAACATATAAACTGTGCTGTTGGTTCTTGCTGTCTTTTAGTTCCTTGGTGTGCAAACAGGATTGTACCTAACCCTGTGCAAGTGGTGCAGCCGCACAGGGCGCAAAGGCTTGGGGGACGCATCTCGGCTGTCTGCTGTTGCCCTGCCGCCACTGGCAGGACAATAGCAGGCAGACAAAATGCTCCCCCCAAGCCTTTTCACAGCACTTTAAGCAGGTCTGGTCCCTCCCTCCTCTGACGCGATGTCAGAGCAGGGAGGGACAGATCTGCTTAAAGTGCCGGTGCCTTTCAGATCGGGCGCACGCCCCCCTCCTCCTCCCCATACCTCCGTCCAGCGCTGCCTGCACTTTCCTTGCTGCTGGCGCCGCCGTGAAAAAAACATAGGACAGCAGCAGCAGGGAAAGAGCAGGCAGCGCTGGACGGAGGTATGGGGAGGAGGAGGGGCCGCGCCCAAACTGCACATTGCACAGGGCGCAATTGCAGCTTGGTACGGCCCTGTGTGCAAACATCTTGCATTCCCTCTATATAATCTAATCGGCTTTTTGGTTTGGTTCAGTCCTTGATTGGAGTTCTGAAAAAGCCCCGCCCCCTCTAAAGGGGGGGGGGGCGCCATCTCATTCTTCGCCTCAAGCAGCAGATTGCCTTGAGCTGCCCCTGCCTGTGGCGCTCTTATGATATGTATCCACCCAGTTTCTGGCACACTCCACCTGTGTTATAAAATCTTGCTGTTCTCCTAGGACAAGCAGGATGTGTCAGCCACACCTGGTGACGTCATCCGACGGCGCCGTGACGGAAGTGCTCTCTAGCTCAGAAGCTTCTGAGCATGTGTGAGGTGACCCCACCTCCCCGGTCCGCCCCCAGCCCGACCAGTTTTCAATTCTTCCGCCTTGCCTCAAGACGGATCTCAGCTCTCTCTCACCATATTGAAACTTTTTAACCTTTACAATGCCTAAACCTGGATTTAAACTATGTCCAAAATGCAAAAGAAAAATGAATATCTCCGATGCTCACCTGAGCTGCCTCCGATGCCTCGGGGCTTCTCACAACGTGGAGGACTGTTCCTGCTGCGCCCAGATGTCCCCCAGGGCGAAGAAAATGAGGGATTACTCCTTAAAAGAATTCCTGGCTGCTCCGGGGCACGCTACTGAATCCGGCTCTTCAGAACGCGGTAAGTCCGCTAAAGGGAAGGCACCCGCAAAGAAGAAACACCGGGCGGGCCTAGGCCCTGTGCCTCCTCCCCTGCCGGAGAGATCTGCCTCCTTGGCTTCCGCGGTGCCTGGCTCAAGCTCCCCCACCGCCGGATGCTCCTCCGATGTTCCCACGCGGGGCTCCAGCGATCCGATCGCTCCTCTGCCTTCAGGAGGCCCCCCTGATGCCTGTCGCTCCTCCGGACTCCCTCCATTGCCATGCAGCCCAGGCGGTTGCGGTAAAGATGGCGCTGCCCACGTGGTCTCGCCAGACTCCACCCCCAGAGACTTGCCTTCCAATCGGGTGGCCAGGTGCGGTTCCTCCCACCACGATGACGTCAGGGCTTCCCCTCTGCACAGGCTTCCCTCGCCCCGAGCCAGCCTACAGAGGATTTCCCACGATGAGCTCCCTCGCGCCGAAGATCTCCTCCGCGCCGAGGGCTCCCACCGCAGCAACCACAGCCGCAGCAGCCGCCACAAACACCGCGCTGACTCCCGGGAATCCTCCCATCGGTGCGGCGATAAGCACAAGGAGCTTGGAAAAAGACACAGGAGCAAGAGGCACCGGGGAGACCGCTCCTCTTCGCGCGATGGCAGTTCTGCCAGCGAGTCCTCCCGCGACCGCGGGAGAAGCAGGAAGTCCAACTCGCAGGGGCACCGGAGCAACAGATCTTCTGGGTCCAGTACCTCGGAAGCCATATTGCAACTTTTACAACGCCTGGTGCAACAAACTGCTCCTCCAGGCCGAGACAACTCCGTTGCAGCCCCCTTGGATTTACAAACTCCTGACAGGAAGGAGGCATCACCCACTCCGGCCTCGCCAGAGCATATCCCCTCAAGGGAGAGGAGCCCTTCCCCTTTGCTGGGACAGGACTCCGAAGGGAGCGCTCCAGAAGAAGGGGGCCCGGAATCACCTTCATCCAAGTCTGCTCCAGATGAGCAGGGGGAGACACAGGCTCCGGTGCAAGAAGACCTCACCTATCCAAAATTTCTGAAGAAGGTTGTGGCCAAGCTAGATCTCACCAAGGAAGAGCCCTCCGACGAGAAAGATCCGGAGGTAATGAAATACCTCAGCGGACCCAAGCCGGCCTTGTCTCTCCCCCTTCACCGGAAACTTAAGGACAAGCAATCCACCCTCTGGCAGTCCCCTGCCTCCGGTCAAGCCTGCGCCAGACGTCTGGACAACAAATACCTCCTCCAGACAGCTCCTGGCTTTGACAAAGCCCAGCTGCCTCACCAATCTATTGTGGTAGCGTCAGCCCTCAAGAGGTCTAAGTCTTCGCGCACTCAAACTACCCATCCCCCTGGCCGGGACCCTAAGCTCCTCGACGACCTAGGGCGGAAAGTTTTCCAGGGAGCGATGCTGAGTGCCAAGATATCAGCTCATCAATTTCAACACCTGCTGTTCCAAGATGCCCTCCTAGCGGAACTTAAAGACCATCTTCCTAAGCAAACCCAGCATACAGCCACGCTCCAGGAACTAGCAGAATGCTCCAAACACCTGATGAGCACGGCTTTCGATGCCTTCGACACAGCTATCCGGACAGCGGGCACGGCCATTGCAGCCCGCCGCTGGGCCTGGCTGCGAGCCTCCGGCCTGTCAGATAACACTCACGACAGGATTGCTGACGCGCCCTGCCTGGGAGACTCCCTCTGGGGACAAAGTGGCAGATACGGTGAACGGCCTGAAAGAGGACTGCACCACTCTGAAGACATTAGCGGCGGACGGACTCGAACGCCCCTCCTGGTCACAGAAAGGGAGCTATTACCGCAAGCCCTTTGCCTCGTCGAAAAAGTATTACGGTTCCAACCGGCAGTGGCAAGCACTGAAATACAAGCAAAACTACAACAAATCATCCTTTCAAAGGCAACCACAAAGAGAACGCAAACAGAAACCAGCAAACACCCAGCAAGCCGGTAAGAACACTTCCTCTTTCTGACAATCCGCTCCGGCTGGCCACGAGTGTCCCTGCTGCCCCACCGGTGGGAGGCCGTTTATCCTACTTCCTACCTGCCTGGCAGGAAATCACCATGGACCGGTGGGTCATCCGGATTATCCAAGCGGGCTACCGCTTACGGTTCTCTTCCCCTCCATGGCAGCGCACACAACCCAGCAGCAGACCACCGCTGCACCTGGAAGCTGCCCTTGCGGACCTCCTACAGCAACTCATCAGAACACGAACGATCGAATGGGTTCCCTCTGACGAGATCAACACTGGCTTCTACTCCCGGTACTTCCTTATTCTCAAGAAGTCCGGGGGCCTTCACCCTATCCTGGACCTCCGCAAGCTGAACAACACCCTCTTGAAAGAGAAGTTTCGGATGTACTCCCTGAACTCCATCCTTCCCCTCATCAGACCGGGGGATTGGATGGCCACGTTGGATCTACAGGATGCCTACTCTCACATCCCAGTCCACGCCTCTCACAGGAAATTCCTGAGATTCGTAGCAATGGGGTGCCACTACCTGTACCGGGTACTTCCCTTCGGACTCTCCCCAGCTCCCAGGGTCTTCACGAAGTGCGTAGCTGTGGCAGCGGCACACCTCCGCAAACAAGGGCTCGCCATATTTCCCTACCTGGACGACTGGCTGATATCAGCACCTTCCGCCACGGAACTCAGGGCGGCAGTGCGAAAGACTACCACTCTGCTGTCCAAACTGGGTTTCCTGCTCAACATGGAGAAGTCTCGGCTAGAACCTACCCAACGCACGGAGTTCATCGGGGCCATAATCGACACAACCTCAGCCAAGGCCTTCCTTCCCGAGCATCGGCAGGAAAACATCATCCGCCTTGCGAAGAAGGTATCGTCCGCGAAGCTAACCAAGGCCCAGGACATCCTACGCCTGTTAGGTCACATGGCAGCGACTACTTCAGTCCTAACACTGGCCAGGCTGCACATGCGCACACTCCAGTGGCACCTGCGCTCACACTGGAAACAACGGTCTCAACCTCTCACCACCCTCATCCTTATCAAACCGAGGGTATCTCAGAGTTTCCATTGGTGGATGGCTCCTGCCAATCTCAACGAAGGCAAGAGCCTGCAACCCTGCGGCTACCAGTTCATCCTGACCACGGACGCCTCCCCCACAGGCTGGGGAGCCCACCTCTTGCACCTCAGCACACAAGGAGCTTGGAGAAAGACGGAGCAATCCCTCCATATCAACGCCCTCGAACTCCGAGCCGTCAGGTATGCGCTCCAGACCCTCATGCCACATCTCGCGGGGAAGACAGTTCTGATCCAGACCAACAACCAAGTGACGATGTTCTACCTCAACAAACAAGGGGGTACGGGCTCCCGCACTCTCTGCAGGGAGGCACTCCAGACATGGTCGTTGGCCCTAGCTCACAACTGCCTTCTACAGGCGACCTACCTCCCGGGAGAACAGAACGCACTAGCGGACAGACTAAGCAGGCAGCTCCAGCCCCACGAGTGGACGCTTCACGAGGAAGTAGCGGACTCCATCTTCCGACGTTGGGGAAATCCACAGATAGACCTCTTCGCAACCGAGGACAATTCCAGATGCCCTCTGTTCTGCTCAAAACGCCCCTCACCCCGGAGAGTGGCCTCAGATGCATTCGCAGTACACTGGGGGCAGTGGGAACTGGCCTACGCCTTTCCCCCAACCCCCCTCATGACAGCCACCATACAGCGCACCATCAACGACAAGGCGCACATCATCCTGATTGCGCCCCACTGGCCAAGACAGATGTGGTTCCCCCTGCTACTGCAGCTTTCACGGGAACCCCCCATCCGGCTCCTGATGAGACCAGACCTGCTCACACAGAACGACGGAACAACCTGGCACCCCAATCTCCAGACCTTTGCGTTGACGGCATGGAGACTGAGAGGGTGAACTTCCAAGAACACCATCTACCGGCGGAGGTATAGCGCATCGTACTGGCATCCAGGAGACCGTCCACGAGAAAGTCATACAGTCTCAAGTGGAAACGTTTCAGTATCTGGTGCGCAGGCCAAGGAATCCCGCCAGACTCTTGCCCTGTTCCGGTTGTGCTACAGTATCTCTCCTCGCTCTTCAGTCTGGGCTTGAAGCCCCAGTCAGTTAAGGTGCACCTCGTAGCCATCGCGTCCCTGCACCAGCTGCGAAACAACTCGCCCACGGGCTCCATAGCCGCTCTTCCCATTGTGACCCGCTTCATGAGAGGTCTCAGGAACCTGCAGCCCCGGTCCAGAGACCTGTTCCCTCGTGGGACCTCAACATTGTCCTCCAACAGCTGACACGGGAGCCTTTCGAGCCTCTGCCCTCAGCCGAATCAAAATTCCTGTCCTGGAAGACGCTTTTCCTCATCGCCATCACTTCCGCAAGGAGGGTGAGTGAGCTACAAGCCTTGGTAGCTCACCCCCCGTACACCAAGATTCACCACAACAGGGCGTCTCTCCGGACACACCCGAAGTTTGTTCCGAAGGTCTCCTCAGTCTTCCACGTCAACCAATCAGTGGAACTACCGTCTTTCTTCCCTGCCCCTCATGGGTCACCAGAAGAGCAACGACTCCACTCACTGGACTGCGTCCGAGCACTGCGCATCTACATTGACAGGACGGCCTCAGTCCGGCAAGGGACCCAGCTCTTTGTGTCCTTCGACCCCAACAAACCGGGACGGCCCGTCACCAAGCGCACGCTCTCCCACTGGATATCTGACTGCGTCTCCTACTGCCTCCAGAAGGCGGGCGCTCATCCAGCAAACAAGGCGAGCGCACACCAACTCCGCGCATTGGCCACCTCTCTCGCAAGCGCACACGAGGTTCCAGTGAGCGAGATCTGTAAAGCCGCCACCTGGTCCTCGCACCTCACTTTCCAAAAACACTATTGCCTTGACCTCCAGGCAGAAGCCGACAGCTCTTTCGGCCGAGCGATTCTGTCTACAGCGGCAGGTTCCACCTTCCCCGACGTGACAGGAGCAACTGACCAAGTCGCAGCCTGCGGGGAGTAACTCCTGTACCTCCTAAACACCACGGGCCAGGGTAGCCCACCTGATCGGGACCCTCACGATGGTGGTTATTTGCACAATGTTATTGCACTGTTGCACTATATTATTGCACAGATTGTTCCGTTGCACTGTTGATTGATTGTACTATGTTCTACCTCACTGCGTGTGGCTCAACCACATTTCTGTTGAATTCTTCGCTGTTGATGCTGCAATCCACTGTATGTCGATTGCACTAGGTTACCTCACTGCATGTGCCAGCTGGCCATGCACTTATGTTATTGCTTTAGTTGCACAATAAACGTCTGTTCTGCACAATAAACGTTTGTTCTTATCATATCATCGGTGTCCCACATGACTACTATCCTGTCTCAGGCCTCCCTCAGCCTCAGCGCGTAACAAGTAGCTGGGGAGACACCAGGTGTGGCTGACACATCCTGCTTGTCCTAGGAGAAAACAGAGTTACTTACCTGTAACGGAGTTCTCCGTGGACAGCAGGATAGGTCAGCCACACGATCCCACCCTCCTCCCCTCTGAGGATGGCCTGCGGTCCGCGCCCCAGCCTCTGGCCGAAGCTAATGACTCACTGGTCGGGCTGGGGGCGGACCGGGGAGGTGGGGTCACCTCACACATGCTCAGCAGCTTCTGAGCTAGAGAGCACTTCCGTCACGGCGCCGTCGGATGACGTCACCAGGTGTGGCTGACCTATCCTGCTGTCCACGGAGAACTCCATTACAGGTAAGTAACTCTGTTTTACTGCCTTCTTGGGCCCTTATAAAATCTTGCTGCCAATTCTGATTCTGTCTTCTAGAGATGTGTATTCATTAGCATGCAACGGACTGTTGGCATGCATTAAAATGGGCGCGAGCAAAATCAAGCCAATGCACGTGAACCTATGAATGTTAATAATGTATGTAAAGTAAATCTGCATGCATTAAAATTGTTTTTAACATGAATGTGCAAAGCAGACCAAAAAAACCTTCAAACATCAGGAAAAGGACTAAATGAACCAAAAATATCTTTCCCTGTGCACATCCCAATTGCCTTCTAGTGTTCCTTTCTTATCTCACTTTTGCTGTGTGATGACCTTCTTTGTCACTGTATTTATTAGAGGCACAAAACCAAAGTAAGCTTCTGTTAAAATCTGGCCCATTGACAGGGAGAAATAAATAGTCGATGCTCCCAGTGCTATACGATGTCAGTTTCTTCAAGCAAGTTTTTTGTTAGCAAGATTTAGCTGCTTTAAAGGGCACGGCATGAGGTTGCAATGTTTCATTTCAGTTTAAACTTGATGAAAAATCGATTCCAAACTGATAGCTGGACTAGAACGTTGCCTTTTGAAGGATAGGGCCCCTGAATGATGCGCTCCCCTCCCCATCCTAAACAGAATTATAATGCCTGGATTGATCGGCCAATAGACTACTATAAGAAAGTAAACAGAATCATTCTGTTAGGAGGACAGTGCTCCTTGTTTACCAAAGCACAATGCTAATTAATGGATTATAAATGCACAGCAACAAGAATATAATTGGCAGGGATGCGAGATTACTTTGAGACGATTAGACCAACTGATAAAATAAGTCAATGGAGATCTTGTTCAGCACTGTCAAAGCATCAGTACTGCTACTAAATAAAGCACTGTCTACAAAGTTAAGCCCTTACCTCTTTTGTCAGGTTGTATACCAGTGAATACATCAGAGGTGTACAGTCAACCCTGAGAGTATAGTTTCCTGAAAAAAAAAAAAAAAAAAGATCTGAACATCTAGAAAATAGACTAAAAAAACCCTCACCCTTTCCTAACAAAATTCAGTTGTTTATTTTCTCACTATTTGCCTCACTTTAATTGTATCTGTGGAGAGTTATGCTATAAAGCTTTTGCTGTGTGTAAAGGGTACACTGCAAGGCCAGTGACAGACAGAGAGACTCACTGCTGAAAAGGTAGAAGAAATAAGAGACAGTGGAACTTTTAGAACCATGGTCATCATCGTGATGAAGCAAGTGTGGATGGAGACTTATCTGAACTCCCTGCCTCATGCCCCCATCCCCCCATCCCCACGATGTGCAACAAGCAGTTTAGGCACCATACTAAGTATAACTTGCAAAGATACTTGGCAGAACCTTATTTGCTGCATGCAAATTTTCTCCTGACAGCCCCCAGGTTTGCAAATATCACCATTTCAATACAAATATTTGCAATAATCTGTTTTTAATAAACTGGAGTCCTTTCTGTTCTCCAAGAATTTAGCTGGCTTTGCTTTTAGGTATTATGATTTATTTCGGTATGAGTAACTCCCCTCACAAACTTCAAAACCAGAAAGGCCTAAAAATCATCTGCCATCATGTTATGATAGTTGCAGAAACAGCCCTGGGAGATACCATGTTAAATTAAGATTAAATACTGCGATCTATAAGAGGGGCAAGATTTATTTACATTCTCTTATATACCACGCTATTCTGCATCAGTGCAGTTTACATTGAACAAACTGAAATTACATTGAACAGGGCATTATAACTTGGAGACAACTATTTTACAGGGAACATGGGCTATGGAGGGTTAAGTGGCTTGCCCAAGACCACAAGGAGCACCTGTGGGACTAGAAACCCCAGTCCTTCCGGCCCAAGGTTGCTGTCCTCTAGTGGGATTTGAACCCCTGACCTTCCGGCCTGAAGTACCTTGCCCCAGCCACTAGGCCACTCCTCCATTCCTGATGGTGGCAGGAAGATGGCGGCAGGAAGCTGACGCCTGCTGGCTGCACCGCAATAAGTTTCGCGTCTCTGTGCCGGGTGGCAAACTTCGGCTCTACAGGTGATGGGGCGGAAGAAAAGGAAGCAAGTGGGCTTACCCGGAGCTCCCTCACAGGCTTCTGTTGCTGGCCAGAGGACTTTGGAGCTTTGTGGTTTTGCGGCTGCGGGGTCCGGAGCAGCGTCTTTGCCAGCACGACACGAAGAGCAGTTGTCTGTGCTGGGCGCATCTGGAGCGAGTCTCTCTCTTCAGATCAGCGGGCGCCTCCGACACAACCAGGATCGTATCAACTCCCAGCGGCGTTTGTTTTCTGTCTTCGCCGGTTCTTCGGGTGAGTACTCCGCAGCCCGGCAGTGGGGGACGAGTGCTGCAAGGGTTTGCCCTACCTTCCAGAGGGGAGAGTCAGCTTGAGGGTGGCGGCGTATCTGAACCGTCCACTCGTGTGGTGAATCCGCGGCTGTTGGAGCCTGGAGGAGGACTGCTTCCTGTGAGTTGGGTGTTAGAGCAGCCAGCGGTGATTACTTTGGACGCGCTTGGGGCGCCTTCTCTGCATTGACCACAACCCTATTCACAGTTGTGGATTCTGTAAGTACTGAGATACCAGTTTTGAAATTGGAAGCTTCCAAGAACCAGGAGTTGTAAGACGGTTCTTTGTTAAGGTGAAGGAGGATGTCAGTCATCTTCAGGAGGAGGATGTGGCTCTAATGAAAGAGAGAGCAGTGCTGACATGAAAAACTGAGCATCTTGAAAATTTTGCACGACGAAACAATCTCCATCTTTTGAACTTCCCGAGGTCTCCACTCTTGTTCCTACTGGAAATGGTGCAGAAGTATTTTGGGGAAGTGCTAAAAATTCCAGCTGAGCAATTGCCCCCAGTAACTAGGGCTCAGTATTTGACGGTTAACATCTCTGGAGCAAGGGGAAATAACATGGAGGCATCAGTGAGTGGAGTTGGGGACTTGACAGGATTCCTGGAAAGTTCTATGGATGTGATCACCAAAAGAACTACTATACTTGTGATTCTGGCTCTGGAGGCCGATAAGGCATTCATTCTTCGGTCTTTTTTCAAAAATATTAAAGAGATGTTTTAAGGTTCAAATGTACGTATATTTCCTGATCTCTCTCGTGCTACCCAATCAAGGAGAAAGGAATTCCTGGCATATCGTGCTAGGACCACATCCTTGGGTGCTACTTTTGTGTTAAAATATCCTTCTAAGTGTTATATTTCCTATGAAGGGAAGAATTTCCTATTTTTGTGAACCAAAGCAACTCTCAGATTTTTAGGTGCAAGGGAAGAGGCCAGGGTGGTGGCTGATCCCATTTCGGCTGACGTGTAAGTCTTATCCTGCTAATAACAGGTTCTTTTCTTTTCCTTAGGCCCTGCTTTGCTTTCAAGATAGGAATGTAAATTGGGGTCATTGGTATTTCCTATAGCCCCCCTTCATATTTTTGTGGATTAATGTTTGGGATGAGTTTTGTTATTTTTCTTTATATATGTATTAACATATCTAGTTTGTTGTGGAGTTCCCATATTTTTCTGTTTTCATTCATGTGAATACCTGAGGGTTACTATAAATGCCAATAAAGACTATAAATATAAAAATACTGCGATCTATAAAATCCACTTTTACATAAGCTACTCTGGTTCAAAGAGAAGAACAACAAAACATATCCCACCGTTTGGTAGCTAGCATCCATATAACCGTAATCTAGCTAATAGTCTCCAATCTAAACTTTTAACATTTTTACAGAAGAAAAAAAAGAAAAAATCTTTTCTTACCTTACAAAGGTATTCCTACACTTCCCCCAATTTGATTTCCTAAACTTTAATCTGCATAAGCAAATGGCCCGATTTTTGAAGGCCTTTACACGGGTAGTGCCCTTCGAAAATCCCGGATATCTCCCTAATGCGTCCAGATGCTATGCGGATAGTGGGGCGAGTTGGGGGTGCTCTGGAGCAGAGCAGAGCAGAGGCAGGCGATGGCGCTACCCATGTAGCACCAATTTTCGATGCTACACGGATAGCACTCTATGCGGCTTGTTTACAAAGCCGCGGTAGCGGTTTCCTATCGTTAGGAGCCGCAGCCCCATTGAAATCAATGGGGCTGCGGCTCCGATAACGATCGGAAACCGCTACCGCTGCTTTATAAACAAGCCCCTATGTCTTAAAGATAGGCAAGGTTTTCCCACAACTATCTTTAAGGCGCTGAGGCTGTGTAGCATTGAAAATCGGTGCTACATGGGTCCTGCGGCTACCTGGCTGTGTGGTGATACCCAGATTTTTAATGACAGGGCGGACAGCGCAAAGAAAAACTTCCATTCAGCTATTCTAACCAAATCTATCAACAGACCAAGAGAACTATTCTCCATTGTCCAAAACTTAACTAAGAACACATACAACTCTAGCTACGAAGTTAACGATATATCCGCTCAAACCTTAGCAAATCATTATATAAATCAAAAATATATACATTCTCACCAATTACACAAGCCATCTCTCACCAACTTTTATCAGATGATTGGAATGAATTCTACCCCATAACTAAAGAAACACTCAAGAATATTATGTCAAACCTAAATACTACAACTTCTCACCTAGATCCCTGCCCTGTAACCTGGATAAAGAATACCCTTCCAACATTATCCCCCTTCATTCTACCTTTAATTAATCTCTCATTAAATCAAGGCTACCTTCCACCCATCCTAAAACATGCACAAATTCGACCAATGCTAAAAAACAATACCCTGGACAAAACATCACCGAATTCATACAGACCAATTTCAAGTATACCTTTCATGGCTAAACTCATAGAAAAAGTAGTTCAAATTCAAACACAGGAACACATTGACACCTCAGCTCCCCTCGATGACCAACAATATGGCTTTCGCCCCGGTCATGGAGTAGATACACTCTTAACAGTACTCCTTGACACCCTTGTAAGAGGAATTGACAGTCCCAGAAAAGCATTCTTACTACTTTTCCTGGACATATCCGCAGCATTTGACAGTGTACACCATACTGTAATGCTCAATAGGCTCAGTCAAATAGGTGCTAACTCAATAGTACATAAATGGTTCACTTCATATCTATCTAACAGAACCCAAACTGTCAGGATCGGCACCCAAACCTCTAACACATACAAACAGGAAATTGGCCTCCCTCAAGGACCTGCCCTCTCTGCTCTCCTTTTTCATATCTATATGCAACCAATTTGCAACATCTTTAAAAAATTCAAAATCCACTACCACATATATGCAGATGATATCATGATGTACATTCCATTCACGATCCCTACACTTCCACTTCAACTATTAACTGACTGTTTCAATGAATTAACAACTTGGCTAGAAGACCACAACCTTCATATTAACCATTCCAAAACTGACATATTGATTGTAACAAAAAACAAATCGTACACCCCCCCTACTCACATCACACTTCAGAAACATGATATTAACATAAAAAACGAGATAAAATACCTAGGGGTGACCTTAGATACACACCTCAGTATGAACACCCACATAAGAAACACTACAAAAAAAATATACTTTAAGCTCAGAGTACTAAAACAATTACGCCCACTAGTCCACCTGCATGACTTCTTGAGCATAATACAAGCCATTATTACAACGCACTTCGACTTTGCCAACCTCACTCTAGTAGGCACAACTAACCAAAACATCAAAAGGCTCCAACTTGCCCAAAATTCTGCAGCTAGAACCATAATGAAGGTACATCCATTTGAGCACATATCACCCTATTTAGCTAAACTGCATTGGCTCCCAATTCAATGCAGAATAAACTATAAATTAATAATAACCACCTTCAAAGCTTTAAATAACACTGCCCTAGCTACACTAAACAAACTCCTCACTAAAGACACACCCCAATCTGTTCACAGAAGATGCAACACTAATAAAATAAGGATTCCAAAAGAGTTCACAAAGACTAAAAAATCAACAAATAAAAAAGCATTTTCCCATGCAGCCCCTATACTCTGGAACTCCCTACCTGAAGAAATAAGAGCCTTAACTGACCTTAAAGAACTACGTAAAACATTAAAAACTCACTTATTTAGCTCCCACTACGGTCCACTTGCGAATTCCCAATACCAAAATGAAAAGGGATAATATATAACACTTTGAGCTTAATACCATAATGACCCATGAAAATATGACCATTATACACAGTCTACGATGTTTGCAAATAGCTACCTTCCTTGTTAAATTCAACATCCGTTGATTGTACATAGTTCTCTAAAGTTTAATTGTTAAAGTTAAGATGTACATAATTCAAGCGATGTTTAATGTAAAAACAGTTATGTTACACTGTTTATTTACCTGTTCTATGTAAACTGCACCTGATCTTTGGAAGGTAGCGGTATATAAGCAACTGTTAAATAAATAAAATAAATATGACTGCGGCATGGAAAATCTGGTTTAGGTGGGAAGTGGGCAGGCTATGTGCCGATGTGGCGCATAGCACCGCTCAAATGAAATTGGGACCCGATATCTTTAGGGGCTGATCTTCAGCCACTATGGTCAGTGTTTATTTTAAAATGCCATCCGTGGAGGTTTAAGGAAATCCAGATAGTCACTTCAGTCTCAATTGTCTATTGTTTATCGTCTATTAGATTTGATATAATGCTCTTTACTGGAAAACATACGGAGCAGTTTATAATTGCTAAGAAACCATATTTATGCTGCTATATCTCAATATCTGTGGCTATTCAGTTTTCTGTGGGCTGGGGAGGCAATTGTGCATAAGCCATGGTATTTTCAATAACATCATATGGATGTGAAAGCTGGACAGTGAAAAAGACAGACAGGAAGAAAATTGATGCCTTTGAATTATGGTGCTGGCGGCGAATACTGTGTATACCATGGACTGCCCAAAGAACAAACCAGTCGGTAGTAGAGGAGATCAAACCTAAGCTTTCTTTAGAAGCTCAGATGACAAGACTTTGACTTTCATACTTTGGACACATCATGCGAAGAGAGAGATCATTAGAGAAAGACATCATGCTTGGCAAGATAGAAGGTCAACGCAAAAGAGGAAGGCCAGCAATGAGATGGATCGATACAATAACAGCAGCTATGGGTACCAGTCTGTCAATAATGAGCCGCCTGACTGAAGACCGAACACAATTTAGGATAGCTATCCAGAGGGTCGCCATGAGTCGACTCCGACTCGACGGCACTTAACAACAACAACTGCTAGTACCTCTTCAAATGCGACATTATTGAATATTTGAAAGTTGATGTGAGAAACTAATTTGCTTAAGGGATTTATGGATCAAACCAAAAGATTTTCTCAGGATTTTATTAAAAACATTTCAGGAACAGCATGTTAGATTGTCCCAGGTTCAACAGAAATGAGATAAAATGGACTTACAACTGGAACAGGTGAAGTGGCACTTTAGATTAGAGAGGGCATCCAAGAGCAATCTGGAATGTCCAGGGCAAAACATGCAGAAAAAATGCCAGAGACATCTAGGTGTGGTCCAATGTTAGAAACATTGATGCCCCCGATTTGGATGCCCATGACGGCGTCCATATATATCCCAGCTATGAAATCATGGGGCAGGGATGTCCATTTCAGACAAGGATACCTATGGGGACATCTAGCAATGTGTTAAAACAAAAACATGAACCCTCATCCCCTGCCATTGCTCTAAGAACCCCAAACACCAAAGATAAGATCTTAAATGTTATTCAAAGTCTGAGAGGGAGCCAATGTAGAGCGATTAACAATAGAATCACTCTATCCCAGTGGTTCCCAAACCTATCCTAGGGGCTCCCCAGCTAGTCGGGTTTTCAGGATATCCACAATGAATATGCATGAGGCAGATATGCATACACTGCTTCCACTGTATGCAAATCTCTCTCACGTATGTTCTCTGTGGATTTCCTGAAAACCCGACTGGCTGGGGAGCCCCTTAGACGGGTTTGGGAACCACTGCTTTTTTTGTCCTGTTATTACCTCTGCCAGTGTAGTTTGGACACTGGCAATCCATCAAAAGGTTCTTTTAAATCTCTGAGCATGTTTTGCTAACAAAGGTTTTTAGGGATGTCCCCATATAGTCAGCATTGCAGTAGTGTAGACGGGACAACACCACTACTACATGATTTTCCTCAGATCTGAACAATGCATGAAAAACACTCCCTCCACTGATCTTTTTTTATTTATTTATTTAGTTTTTTTTATTGAGTTTACAACCTTGAACAATATAAAGAAAACAAAACATCAAACTAGCAACATCTGGTTATTCACCATGACTCCCAATACTTCCCCTAGTATGATACATCATCTAATACATATGACTTTCCTATCTGTTTGTTGGAAAAGAAAGTATAATTATACTTGCATCTAAATGATATATTCACAAAAGTCCAGGGATCCATTAGCTGATTTAGGTAATGTTTGACACATCAGAATTCAGGGTATCCCATTTTTAAGCAGGTCACGACAGTAGGGGTTTTGTGCCACATAGGCCACTTCATATAGTCGATGCATACAGGGCAGGTTTCACCAGTGATCTGCAGTTAATTGTAAGGAGTCCTTCCAATGCATCATTATTACTTTTTTTTTTTAATTTTTTTTATTTTATCTTTATCATTTTACAATAAATCCAAGCATAAACACACTTGTATAGAAATTAGGGTACAGAAAGAAAGCAACATTGATACATCAATATTATTAAAAGGAAACCGTAAATCAAATGAAGAAAAAACAATATACATTCCTGCCCCTATTATAGCCCACAACATCAGCAGAGGGAGAACCATCAAAGTTATATAACTCTTAAATCCGAGAAGAAAAACCTGATGGAAACAAACAACCAGGCTAAAAAAACTATTACAGTGAAGCTGAGTCAATCTCAGCAGGGCGGCGAGCACTCAGAAAGGCCAGCAACAGAGATGGCTCAAAAAAACAAAATATGAAACAGAATTCAACCTAACCATACATTTGCAGGGAAATTTCAAAAAGAATTGTCAGCCCAACAACAAAACACCTGGACAAAGCAATAGAAATTCTTTCCATTGTTTCTGAGTTTCCTTAGATAAATCTGGAAAAACCCGTAGAAGTTAGCCCATAGAATAATACATTATGTTTCCTAAAAAACATATGCAAGAACCAATTCCTATCTGAGGAAAGAGCAAATGTTACAATCGATGTAGAAGGGGAAACAGATTCAGTTAGTGAAGTTTCCAAAATAGCAGAAACATCTAAAACATCACTTTGTTCTACGCCAGGAATTAACCCACCTCCAACCACCTTTTTACCCAAAGGAAGATAGTACATTTTAAGCATAGGGGGATGAGACTCCATAGGAACTCCCAATCCTTCTACCAAATATTTTTTAAACATCTCCTTTGAACTAATGCCTGGAACCTTCGGAAAGTTTTCATTATTACTTTTAAGGCTAAGCTTATCATTAAATCTAACAATTTATGATCTTTTTTTTTCAATGAAAGGATTCCTGCCAAGGATTTGAATGTAATTATATGGTACATAAGTGGATCATGAACACCTATATATTGAGTAATATGTAACTATACTTGTTGCCAATAGATTTTAAGATTTGAGCAAAAGTATATCATGTGAAACATTGTACCTATATCAGCTTTATAAGACCAGCAAGTATTTCCAAGTTGGGGTTGCTATTTTGCTACTGTTAAGAGGGTTTAAAACGCTCAATGGGCTAGAAAGTATAAAGTTTGGGTAAGGGAAGCAGCTCAAGCGATCCTGATCTGGGATTCCCAAAAAATATCCCATGTCTTATGGCAGCGGGGGTCCCCAGCTTCTTCTGCCCAGATTTGCTGAACCCCTTCACATCTTCCTGCAACCCCTGACCGTAGGAGGGCAGCACATTTCGAAATAGGCCATGTAACACTTTGCATTTCTCTAAGCTTTTGTAGAAGAGGCCAGTCTGGCTGTTTTTGTAGATGGGAGACTCCAGTTTTACTTATGCAGTGCCTCAACTGATACCATTGGCAGAGACAATTATCCAACAACCCAAATTCTTGTTGCAACATTTTAAATGATTTGAAAGTGCTATTATGTATGAGCTGTCCTAGAGTCCATATACCCTGCTCCTGCCAATTGCTCCAAGCAGAGTCAGTTATTAATCTTAAAATGCGCGTTTGACCATATGGGCATGCTTTGTGCATAATCTTCAGTCCCCTTGATATATTGCATTAGTATTAGAAAAGCCTGTTGTGTATCTTGTATGATTTTGTTCGAGGAATGTTTCGATGTACTTGTTGTACCAATAAGTAGATTCATTGGCATAGGGGTACTTATTGCTTGTTCCAACTAAACCCAGATGGGCATGTCATCTGGCAGAATTTCTTGTGTCCAGTGTAATCCTTGCTTCAATAGCGATGCAATGTGAAACCAATAGAAGTCTGGAAAATGTACACCTCCTCTGGCTTTAGGTAGTTTGAGTTTTCATGCTGCAATCTTTGGGATTTTATTCTGCCAGAGCAGGGGTCCCCAAACCTGTCCTGGAGGGCCGCAATCCTGGCAGGTTTTTGGGATAGCCCTAATGAATATGCATGAGATATATATGCATTAGAGATATCCTCCCAACCTGACTGGTTTGTGGCCCTCCAGTACTGGATTGGGAGACCCCTGCCTTACACCTCTGTCATTTAAGATTGTGAGTGGGCAAGGTACAGATGTCCTAGACATCAAAAGGGTAGACAGAATTTGTCACATTGCTCCTCGATTCTCACCACCACCAAAAAGTTGTCTAATAGGTGTAAGGCAGGGGTCTCCCAATCCAGTACTGGAGGGCCACAAACCAGTCAGGTTGGGAGGATATCTCAAATGCATATATATCTCATGCATATTCATTAGGGCAATCCCAAAAACCTGCCAGGATTACAGCCCTCCAGGACAGGTTTGGGGACCCCTGCGCCAGAGGAATGTTAGCATCTGCTTGTCTAGTTTCTAATAGAAGGAGTGCGGAAACAGTATAGGAATCGTACTTAGGATAGAATTTACTTTGGGAACTATCACCATCTTAATGGTCTCCAAACGACCCTATCATGTGAGATAAAGGGTGATCCACTTAATTGTGTACAATATTTTCACATGTCTTTATATTCTGATTCATTGTTTCTTGTACAGTGGGCCAATATGTAACACCTAAATATTTGAAGGACAATTGTACATCCTGAAAGGGGAACCTTTGGGTTAGTGATGGAGAGACATGTGAGTTAAAGGGTATTATTATAGTCTTATTCAGGTTGACTTTGTATCCCAATAGATCTGAGTAGCTATTGAATACAGAGTTAGTGGTTCGAAGGCCAAATTAAAAAGGAACGGGGAAAGGGGACATCCTTGTCTGGTGCCTCTATGTAACCTGAAGGGGGTAGAAAACGATGAGCTGGCTAGGATACAAGCCCCTCCACTGATCTTTCATTGTCAGCATTGAGTTAATAATGATTCTTAGGAAAGCAATCCACCTTGTACTCCCTTAAAAAGAGAGGCAAGTGGAAAGGAAATAAGGACCTAAAAAAGTGGCAGAAAAAGGAAGCACAGTCTTGTGATACTGTTAAACACCGAGCAGTCAAGTTAGCAACAGAAAACTACAATTCCCAGAAACCAATCACTTCAGTGCCAGTAGGTTGGTGACAGATACTAAGAGACTTGGAGAATGAATATTGGGATGCACACAATTTTTGGCCTCCGGTAGATGGGGAGAGAAGAATATCGACTCTTCCTCCAATCTTTTAGAAGTGCTGGGCTAGAAAGAGAGGTGCAAGGGAGCTGGTGGAATCGTTCTTTAATCAAAGGAGATAAAGAGGATGCCAGTGGCCTGTCACCTCTCGTCCCCAATGCAATCTTTAAATGCAGTGGAAGGGAAGCAGAAGATCATTGCCAGCTGGGAAGGATGGTAGAGTTTAGGCACCCACTCTCAGTCAAGAAAGAGCACCTGAGTCTGGAATAACATGTCCTGTTCTGGAGAGTGTTAGGGAGAGGAGAGAGATTGATGATGAACAGAGATGCCATAAGCCTTGGGGAGACGTCTAAAGGAATGCTGGTAAATCCTAAATGGCTGGGGAGGGGACATAAGGCAGTTTCGCTATCTTACTTCATAGTCTAAAAGAAAATTCATGTTTTTAGTATCTGCTGAAGTTTAGGATTTTATTTTCTTTTATTCATAATGCTGTACTAAATCATCTCTGATAAAGAAGTGGAAACCTGCTGTTTTAAGTTTTGGTAGCACAAACTTCCTTGTTTAAATGCTTGTGAGTTAGTGTGGAACTCATAATGTAGTAAACTGGAAGGCCCTGGTAGGAAACCACTACAACATCTTTAAAACCAATAGAAATAAGAACTTCACCTTCTACAGAAGAGTCTGCGTTGATATAAGCCACCCCACGTGCCTGGAGTATTTTGGCATTCTCCTACAATGAAGTAAAGATAACAAGTGAAAGGAAATAATGCAGGTTCAAGCAAGAGCATTCAAAAATCTCTCTTTGTTAATGTAGCTAGAAATTCCTGCAATTGCCATGCTTGGAAACACTGGGTACACATGCAAATATAAAATTCAAATTTGTGAATGAGAGGCAAATAAAGAGCATAAAGACACATTTTGGCTGAAAGATTGCCAAAGAGGTACCAGAGCTGATGTTCCTCTCCCATTTTATAAAAATGTGTTTCTTTGGAAATTTGTTTGTGTAAAAGCAACTGAAAGAAAAAGTGTGTGGTTTGTAAAATTTTGATTTAATGAACAGGGACTCTATCTTATTGCTGCATAAATTTTGTTTTGTTTGTAAAGGGGTTTTCCCCAATAACATTTTTTAAAATCTTAAATAGGCTAGACGTGCATGCATATGCCTTTAGAACATAGGCTCCTACAAAATCCTCAACAGTGTACAAATGCTATTCGACGAAGTTACTGCAATGGGACATTTATTTATTTATTTATTTGGTATACATTTGTAAGCCGCCACTTCCAGCGATCAGCGGCGGACCAATGGTGTAAAATACAAGGGAGTAAAGTATAAAATCAGTTGAAGGTACAGAATGATTTGGGGGAGGGGTACACCACCAACACACAAAATTACCAATAGACATTACATTTTGCTCACCCAGGTTTGAGCCACAAATAAAAAAAAACATTTGATTGAACAGATTATAAATATACACTTGATTGGTCAGAATAAATATACATTTGGTTTACCGTATGAATTTTTTTTTTTCAACCAGATTTGAGCAACCAGTTAATTTACAGGTTTATCAAGAATATAGATAGTTGTAAGGTATATTGCCAGTTATGCAGTCTTATTAACATTGACATTGGAATCTATTTCCTGCCTCTTGTGCTTCAGGGGGTTAGGCAACTTGGGTACGGAGGGAATGATTGAATTTGTCTAGGTGATACCGTAATGTGTTTGGAACAGGTGGGTTTTAAGCTTTTTTCGGAAGTCCTGTAGATTGTTGATCAGTCGTAACTCATGAGGTAGTTTGTTCCAAAGCATGGGTGCAGTGTACGTGTATGCTCGGTTGCTCGTTCCCTCATTTACGTCTCTCAAACTACTGGGTACGCAGAGTGTGTTAAGATTAGTAGTTCTTCGGCATCTGTTGGGGGGCTGTGTGGTTATGAGGTTATCGAGGAATGATGGGGATATCTTGTGAAAGATTTTGAAAGTTGTTACCAGTATTTTGTATACTGCTCGTGCAGAGATTGGGAGCCAATGAAGCTCAATCAGTACTGGAGTTATGTGATCCCTCAGTTTCTTATTCAAGATGATCCTGGCTGATACGTTTTGCGCCAATTGTAAGATGTTTATGGTTTTTTTTGGTAGACCTTGCAATATGGCATTACAGTAGTCAAAGTGCGGAATGATGAGCGCTTGAGCTACTGTTCTGAAGTCTGTTTGTTCGATTATGTTGCGCAGGGGTTGAAGGACTCTTAGTTTGTGAAATATGGCTCTGTTGGTTAACCGGAGATGTTTGTCCATTTTTAGGTTAGCATCAATGAGAACTCCTAGATATTTGATCTCATTTTTGATTGATAGGTGTTGTTGTTGAGGGTGATTGAAGCAGGAGGTTTGAAGTCTTGTTTGCTTGATACGAACATCACATCAGTTTTCTTGTGGTTAATCGACATGTTGTTATCTTGGAGCCAAATTTGCATTTCGCCTAGGCATTCTTCTATTTGATTGAAGTTGGGGTTGTCTATGTCAAGTTGTGTGTATAATATGATATCATCCGCGTATAAGTGGTAACTGATGTTATGCTTTTGGAATATCGTACAGACTGGCTGGATGTAAACGTTGAATAGCAGAGAGGATATAGCTAAACCCTGAGGTATTCCTTGGGTTTGGGGGAAAGGCTTTGCCTGCTCGTCATTGAAGCGTACCTGTTGCATTCTATTTGTGAGGTATGACTCGAACCATTTTAACGGTGTTCCTGTTATACCTATGGACGCAAGTCTTTGCAAGAGTGTTAGATGATGTACTGTGTCGAAAGCTGCTGATATATCAATGAATATGAGTAGGAACATCTTACTTTTGTTTTCTAGACCCTTGATGAGGTTGTCTAGGAGCGCAATGAGTAGGGTTTCAACTCCATGGTGCGGTCTGAAACCATATTGATGGTGGTCAAGGATTTTGTTTTCGTCTAGGTGGTCCTGTAATTGCAGTTGGGTTACCTTCTCAATGATCTTGGCGAGGAAAGATATGCTTGATATCGGTCTGTATGATGTTGGGTCTTCTTTGTTGAGTGCTTTATTCTTTAAAATAGGCCTTATTAGGGATCTTTTAAGTTGGGCGGGCATGATACCCTGCTGAAGAGATTGATTTACTATGTGCGTTATCAGGTGGGCAATTTCCTGCTTAGTAGATTTAATCCATTCTGCTGGACAAGGATCTAGAAGCGAGGTGGTTGTGTTAAGGTTAGAGATGGTATTTATTATGATCCTTTCGTCAATTATCTGGAAAGTAGACCAGCTTTCTTTCTGTTTACAGCTTGAGTTCATGCTGTCCGGCTGCTTAGGGCATGTAGTGATCAGGTTCTGTGATTGGATAGTCAGGCTTTGTGGATTTAGTTTGACGGCATAGTGGTTTGCCAGATCTTGGGCCTTTAAATTTCCATTGCAGTCGACTTCCGGCAAGGGTTTCGTGAGTGATTTGACTAGCTCAAACAGTTCTCTAGGTCTGTTAATAGCCTTGTTGAGCACTTTGGTGTGGTGGGTTTACTTTGGTGTGGTGGGTTTACTAAGGTGAACCAGTCACTAGCACAGAGTTTGGTGTGTGCTAAAGGCACTATGCTGACATTTAGCACAGGGCCCTGTGCTAAAAATTCCATGCTAAGTGGTTATCATGCAATTTTGCAGGGATTGGATGGGTTAGAGGCCTAAGGTGGGGAGAGCATGTTGCAGTTAACGAAAGCATTTTGGGTGCCTGATAACCGTGCTTGCTGTGGTTAGCATAGGTGCACAGAACACCACCTCAATGGACGGCGGTAGGTACACTCACATGCCAGTTAGCGTTCTGCTATCGGCAGGGGGATGGATGCACATGCCTCCATATATTACTGTGGGCCTATTTGGTGGCACAATTGGATGCTACCAGCATGTATCTCAGTAAACATTCCCCTACACATTCCTTCCCAACTCAACGCAAATGCTGCGGATCTGCACGGGCAAAAAAATAAAATGCTTGGTTTATGCTTGTGTCAAACAAATTTTTGTCATTTTCTCATGTACGTTTGGGCTATTCATGTTTATATATGTGAGTACTGTGTGCATATTTAAAGTTAAAAACATGTGCAGTAGATTTTACACACATTAATTCATAGATGTACTGCATACAAATAATTTGCATGCATTTTCACTTTTAAGGTGCCCAAATGAACCAGACACACACTCATGAATACACATCCCTTCCAAATTCTGCCCCAGGAACATCCACACATGGAGCATGTGAAAGTATGCGTGCTTTGGTCAGCACATGCACTTATATGCATGCATACACCCATAAAATTCTATAATAGTCATTTTGCAAGTAAAAAGCATGCTTTATACATGGAAATGCTCTATAAAATTACCACCGTTGTGGAAAATAGATGCTGAGGGATATGGAGGCGGGGGGACCAAGTAATTCCTTCATATCCCCCTCTCCCTGCACATATATCTATCTTCCACAATCAATACAAAAAGCAGTAGAGTAGTGCGATGATTTTTATGACATCAAAAGCAAACTCTTCAAACCCATTCCCCTATCTCATGTCGAGAAATGCATTCTACTGTAACCAGACCAAGGCATTTGTTATTAATGAGGCACTCCAAAATTCTTCATCAGCTGAATAAAATGAATCACTGATGTAGCTCTGGCATGACTTGGGAAAACACACGTTGAAATTCAAACACAACTAAATTAGATGTAAAAAAAGGAGTTTCTAAAATCATGGCCCAGTGAGAGTGAAGATAATAAAGATTCTTGGGTTATTGACTTACTTCAGCCCATTCTGTAGAACCTAAAAGCCCAAATTCTTCAGCATCCCAGCTTGCAAATATCATTGTCCTTCGGGGTCTCCATCCTACAACAGCCATCAACAACAGCACAAAGACAGTTCCATAAACATTAAAATCTATTTTACTGAAGAATGAAATCAAGAAATATAATAAACTCATGTCTTGGTAAAGAGGTCATGAAAATCAAGAAAACTACGTTTCTGCACAATTGCCGCCAAGGTCCTCAAAGCATATTTGTTTCCTAATATCTGACCTTGGCAAGTGCCATGAATCCTGTTTCCAGTGCTAAAAGGGTGAAGACATATTTGAAATCAGAATTGTCTAGCTAGTTGTATTTTCCACAAACTTTGATGGGTTAATGCAGGGGTTTTCCATCCAGTCCGCGGGACAAACTGCCTCCATTGTATACAAATCTATCTCAACTATATTCATTGTGCTTAACCCGAAAACCTAATTAGCTAGGTTTATCCTGAGGACTTGGTATGAGCAATCAGGGAATAGCACACACTATTTACCCTTTAATGCACCTTAAAAGGCAATATTACACATTACCTTATCATAGCACGTTATTTTACCTCAACATGCATTGCATAATAATAAGACGTAAAGCATACAAAAGGCCTGTATATGGGAGCTTGTAGTGGTAGTACCATGAAACCAGTGCTAGGGGGTTAAGAGGGCTGTTTTGAACCCAGCACCAAGATGGGCAGGAGTGACTGTGGATTGCTCCTGCCTGGAAACCTCTAGATCACCAGGAATAATTATGGTAGGACCCAGATGGGAATGGGAGGAGAGGGGTAGTCCTCAGTGGGGTTGGGACTGCAGGATTGGAAGTCTGCAGAGTTGGGGGGGGGGGTCTTTGAGGTGGGGGACATTTCAATGTGGGCTTGGGTGGGCACAAAGGGTGCTGAATGTTTGCTGCGACCCCTAGATTATGCTTCCTATCTTCTGATGCCAGTACCTCCAGGATATCCCCAGGAGAGCAAAACAACACAGTTTCTGAGGATGATGGCAGGCTTTTACCGTGGGAGTTACTAACACACGGTAATTGAGTTACTGCAGATTAGTGACTCCTGCGGTAAACTAAGCTTTGGTAAAATATATTTTACTGCAGCTTAGTAACTAGCTCCTTCAACATTCTCCCCATAGACAAAACACTGCAAAATCCCCTTAAGGATAACAGACCCAATGTAGCCCATATTCTAATGTGTTTTTTCCAGTTTTATATCTACTGTGACAAAAAGCTTAGTAGATCTGGCCCATAACCAGCGACAACCATTAGTACATCTGAATCGCTTTTATGCTCCCTTTGAGAATTCTTACCTTCCTTCATCAGTTTCCCAGCACTCCTGACAATCTCATGAACAACAGCTGCCCCACTTTGGGGGTCGATGCCACCAAATACCCATGAATCACGGTGACCTCCTAGGATAACATATCTATCTGGGAAATTAAACATGTCATTTCAATTAAGAATATAATACAGATATTATTTGCAGAATAGATACAGTAGCTCAAAAAATTGTTGCATGTTGCCAAAGGTGATATTCAATTTTTTTTCCACAATAATAAGATTAAGAAGTATCCTGCAACTCTAGCACCCCATCAGTAAGGTCATTCTTCTTATAAGATTATTGCTCCATTCTAGCAATGTTGAAACCAGAAAAGCGGTTCATAGGATATCAACTGCATAAATCAGCTGAATCTAGTTGAGGTTTTTTTAAAGCATTTTTTTCAATTATTAAGGCTAGTTTAAAACAAAAATAATGTTGATGTTGTGGCTGCTTTTTGAGAAAGTGTCAAATAGCAGAAGAAACGCACAGCTCTCTCTTTTTGAAAAATAGTCCCTAGTATTATCTTTAGCAGTGGCTCTCTCCTTTTGCACTTTCACCATGTAACTGTCTTGCAAATCTAAATCCTCCACTAAGGGAGATAGTTGCCCATTGTTGCCCCTTGCTGCACGTTAAATGGCAAAAATATGTGGGTATTTTAGCATAACACACGATTTTTGTACCCCACCACAGGTTTGTTTGTTTATTTATTTATTTAACTACTTTTATTTAATGCCTCATCGGAATGTCAAGGCAGTTTGGTGGTTTACATATTAACAGATTAATAAGAACATCAAAGTTACATATGAACAAATAGGAACAAACAAGAGTAAGGAACAATATGCATATTGCTGGAGAATCAACATGGATGAGCAGGAAGGGGGCGAGGGGAGGGGGCAGAGCCAGGGAATGCAACTGAGTAAATTATACAGTGTGTTCAGAATAGCTAACTAGAGGGTAGAGTTTTGTGCACTTAATGGTAGGAGGAGAATTATTCCTCTCTTCCAAAATGCTCAGAGAACAAGTGAGCTTTCTGTCTCTTGCAGAAGTCTAATAGGTTGAGTGCTTGAGTTCGGTGGGCATGTAAACCTTTAGTGAGAGTGTTGTGTGATCTTGAGTAGTGCAGAGGCAAGCTGAGTGTGAGATTTTTTGATCTAGTTTACTGGGCATGGATCTAGAGGGGAAGTGTTGCTGCTGAGATTTGTGATAATGCTCTTTACGTGCTTTAGTGAGATTGGGTTGACGGTATGCCAGGTGGAGAGTGTTGGGTTGTTGTTTGGTGGCAGTACGTTACAGTTAGTATGCTGCCCATCTTGTAGGTTTTGGCTTGTAAGTGGTTTGCTAGAGCTTGTGGAGCTGGGGTAGCATGCTTGGTCTCTTGAGTAGGATTCTTAACTAATGATTTTGCTATGCCAAATAATTATCTGGGGTAATTTAGTGAATTTAAAATGAGCTTGGTGTGCTGTTCCTTCTTCTTTTGGTGTATCATATTCTGGTATTCTTGTACTGTAGCTTAGACATGTATTCATCACAGTCGTGTGGTCTTGGATCTTTGCCATCTTCTCTCTGAGCTCACATTTAGTACTTCTTAGATTTCCAGCGTACCACACTGCAGAATGGTGTTTTCTCATGGCTCTCTATGTTTGGGGTGCGATGGCTGCTTTGCACATTATGTGGTTGCAGTTGTTGATCAAGATGTCGAGGTCTTCTGAATGATGTGCTAAGGAACACCTTTATTTAAGAACTCACTCTTGTCTATGCACTGGAATCTCCTTTTAACAGGCTGTGGTAGGGTGTGTGCATGTGGGTGTGTGTTTAGAGGAAGACAGAACATGATTTTTTTATGGTCAGACCAAGCGATGGGGATATGACGGGGGAAGAGAGAGATCTATGATAGCTCCTTTTTCGTATGTTGGTTCATTGATGAACTGGGTGAATTCCAGTGCATCCATAGTTTCAGTGAAGAATTTGGAAAGCCTATTTGGGGCAGAGGGAGGTTCAGGTAACCTAGTAGCAGTAATTGCTTGTTTCTTGTAGAGCGTTCACAGATTGTCTGCAGGAGGGGTGATAATTTATCAGCAGGTGCACCTGGGGATATGTAAGCTAGGCAGAGCATGATATGCTTATTTGAGATGATGAAGATGTCCATTCCTCCTTCTGAGTTGGTGATAATGTTGTGGAATTTGCAGTGGTCCCTGGCTAAAACAAAGATGCCTCTGCGGTTTGACCCAGGACAGTTGAAAATCCAGTGGTAGGAGTTGATTTATTAGCACATTGTCATTGTCAGTGAACCATGACTGTGTCATACACATTATATCTATATTGTGGTCACTAAGATAATTCAGATAATACAGGGACCTTGTTGTGCACTGAGCTGGCATTGAGAAGAAAATATTTTGTGCTATGGGGGTGAATTGCATGGTTTTTGAGGTATGCTCTTATGGATTCATGAGGCTTTATTTTAACGAATAAAGTGAGGACGAGTTAAAAAACTACAGCCCCTGATGAAACAGCTCGGCAGTGAAATGCAGCAGCGCTGAAACTGGCGTTGGGCATATTTTGAAGATAAGCAATTATTCTCTCTCTCTTTTTACAAGTTCCATTTTTTGAAAATCGTTTTCAAGGTAAAGAGTTGAAACCACCTTAATAAGTCAAATGCTGATGAAAAAGCAACATAAGGGTCATTGATGCAATTTAGAGCATTAGGTCGAAACCATATAAAGACCGTAGCTCGTTGAAGTCTGAGACCCGTTGCTTTTAATATTTTACATTTCACATGTGCTATTCAAGTATTGGGAACGAGTAGTAGTTTAGAGTTCTGGATAGTGGAGCAATAAGTTTTTTATATACGGCTTCCCATTAAACCATGACTAACTACTTATACAAAAGTCACTATCACCATCTTTTCCTGCTGGCCATTCCTCTTCCTATGCACCCAAGCATCCTTCTGGCTTTTTGCATCGTCTTTGCTACCTGTTTGGTTACTTAAGATCATCTAATAAAATCCCCTCCCAGGTCCGGTGCTTCTTTCATGCATTGAAGTACTTTGCCCCCTATACTGCACCACTCCCTTTGTTTTTTGCATTTTTAAGCATTAAGTCTTAGCTGTCAAATTCTCGACCAGTCTTCAAACTTCACTAGATCCCTCCTCATGCTTTTCACACTTTCCAGGGTATCTACCCCGTTGCAAATTTTGATATCTGCAAAGAGGCAAACCTTTCCTCACAGACCTTCCACAATATTATTTCCAAAAGTGCTTAAAGGACAGAAGACCTATGCAGCATACCACTGATAACACCTTTATCTTCAGAGTGAACTTATTTACTACTACCCTCTGTCTCTTGCCACTCAACCAGTTTCTTATCCAGTCAGTCAGTTTAGTGTCCATCCCAAGGCCACTCAGTTTATTTATAAATCATCAAAGTGGATCGGTGTTGAAGACATTGCTGCAATATATGTACACAACATCTAGCGCTTTCCCCTGATCCAATTCGCTGGTCACCCAAAGAAGTCAGTCAGATTCATCTGACAAGACCTATCTCTAGTAAAGCCATGCTGTCTTGGATCCCTTGGATTCCAGAAACCACACTATCCTCTGGTTTAGCAGTGTTTCCAAGAATTTACTCATCACGGAGGTCAGATTAACTGGCTTGTAGTTCCTTGCTTCCACTTTGGCTTGTAGTTCCTTGCTTCCACTTTGGTGGACAAAATCACATTTGCCCATTTGCAATCATCCAGGATCACACCTGACTCTAAAGAAGCATTAAAGAGGTCAGACAGTGGAGCCACCAGTACTTCCGTAAGTTCCTTCAATACCCTTGGAATAATCCCATCCAGCCCCATCGCTTTGTTTACTTTTTGGTTATTTAGCTCCTAATGAACAGTCTTCTGAAAATAGTTTGAAGTCTCCTTCACTTCCAATCCTATTTGTGTTTGTTTTTTTGAGGTCCCATTCCAGGTCCTTCATCTGTGAAAAAAGAACAAAAAAATGTGTTAAGCAATCTCGCTTTACTCTCATCAGCCTCTACATATTCCTTCCCCACCTTCAGGTACATTCACATACCCCCCCCCCCTCTCTTCCCTAATCCCCACCATTTTCTCTCTGTCCCTTCTCTTCTCTTGTCTCCTCTCCTCAGTTCTCTGTCCCTGCAACACACTTACTATTGCGGGTCTTCTTATGAACTAGATTCTTTGGGGTATCACTGCTTCTGAGGTCCCTTGGCTTTGCTCTTTGTCTTCCCTTTTGAGTGAAGTGCTGCAACAAGACTTAAGTGCCCTATAGATTGGTCAGGGCTTCACGTTTGCTCAGGGGTGAGATAACAGGAGCCGTGTGCATATGCACACCTCACTCAATGGTGATAGACAGCCTGCTCCTTCATTGACTATTATATATAGAGAGATACTATCAAAGAAAATGTATTTTCCATTGCCACAGTAACTAAAACTACACATTCCAGATTAAAAAGGCATGAGAGAATGACAGCTCTGAACAAGTCAAATTAAAAGGACAAAAAAGAATAGTAAATTAAGGAAGTGTTTAAAAGGTGTATTAGCATCATGATTTGCCTCTCAGATCAGGTGGAGTTTTTGGAACAGCCATTAATTAAATTTACACACTGGACCTTTTAATAAAACTATGATTTTCCTAAGGTGAACGTGCAAAAGAATAATAGCCAAAGCCTCTGTTATTTTACCTTTTGCAATGATTTTTTGTTACATCCTCCCATTTTAGTAGACATATGGCATTACCTGGTTCTACTGCTCCTTTTATGGTGCCAATCACATTGTAAATTCTTGTTATTTTATTCATGGTGTGGATGTGCATTCTGACCTTCCTAAAACAATAAAGATTCAAATGAAAGAAAATCTTGCTTACCATTTTCTCATAAAACGCAGTAGGTTTTTTTTTACATTTTATATGAAAATGCAAGGAGGCTTCATCATGTTGCATAGTAAAGTAGCTGCAAGGCAAGTCATCCTACCAGTAGATCAAAGATGCTTAATTGGTTCTTTATGTCACGTTTATATGCTTAGACAATGGATAGCTCTTGAATTTTAATACAATAGAATTATGCTGCTGACTCCGAATGGCACTGGGGCCATAAAGATTAGAGATGACCTAATGAAAAAGTAAACCATTCCATTTCAAATATCGGGACATGTTTATTAGACCATGCTAACGGGTAGCACAGGGTTTAACATGCATCAAGTACGTTGCAGTAAAATTTACCACATGTCAAAAATGCAGTCATGTTAAAAATCCCACGCTAACCACGTGGAGGGCGATTCCATAACGTGCATGTCTGGGCCACGGGCACATACAAATCAAAGACCGGCCCGATTTAAACCCGATTCCACAACCGTGGGTGTAGACGCATCCGTGCTTGCGGAATCAAGGACATAGATGGTTCCGGCATGGCACACACAAAGTCCGGTATATGGGTATAAGTAGCAAGTGGCCTAGATGTCTCTGTCCTCTGCAAATTTCAAACAGATGTAAGTATCCAATGCTGCCTGTCTGTGTGGCCACGCCTCCCCAGTTAAAACATGCATCCTGAAGCTGCTCAAGATCCGGCTGCGATTTACCGCGGCCGGACACAGGCACGGCGTCAGCAGACCAAGGGTTAACCTTGGCGGTGGGCGGGGGAGGGGGGGTGGGGCGAGGGCGGGCGGCGCGGGCCTGGCTATAGAAACGCCAGTCGCACCGCGGCTCGCCCTCTTTGCTTCTTCCTCCGGGCGCGCCAACGCGTGAATAATCAGCGGCAGTGTTGGCATCCTTTTTCCAGCCATCGGGCAGTCGGCGGGTCGGTGGATCAGCGGCGGTGCGCGAGATCAGGCGGCCAGAGGTGCGAAGGCACAGAGCAGGAGAGAATTCGGCAACGAGGGGGTGAGCTGGGGGAGAAAAAGGGGGGGGGACGAATTGGAGGTTTTCTTTTATGGGGCCCAAGCGGGGGGTAGCTAAAAAAGCACACAAAAGAGTCCTCCTGGGGGTGTGCTGCCGGAGCACACGGCGCAGGGTAGTGGCGGAGAGCCAGTGTGGCGAGCAAAGTGGTTTGGTAGGTAGGGGAGGGGGGAGGGGGGCCGGATGGCCGGCAGCAGTTGGTTTCTGAGGCCACGAGGGGCAAAGCGAAAGGGGAAGGGCGCACACGCTATTGCTGGGGCCCAGGGGAGGAGGTGTTCGCCTGCACAGGCAGAGGGGTTGAGTACACTCTGGAGTGCTGCGGAGATGGGATTTGGTGCAGAGCGGGGCAAGGCGTGGAGGGAGGACCACAAGGTAGCACAGTTCAGTGGGAGGAGTATTTTAATTATTTCAGCATATATAAAAAGAGTCATGAAGGAGCGCAATGGGTTTGGAGTTGACGGGGCCAGGAGGTGATGCCATGCTGTGAAGTTGCCCAATAGGGCCAGAATATTTATTTATTTATTTATTTATTCACATTCTCTTATATACCGCGCTATTCTGCATCAGTGCGGTTTACATTGAACAAACTGAAATTACATTGAACAGGGCATTATAACTTGGAGATAACTATTTTACAGGGAACATCTTTTGCTTGCTGTGTCACAGTGCCTGGATTCTGTTGTTCCTGTTCGTCTCTCCTATTTTCCTATTCTCTGTCTGGTGTTGTGGTTTATAGGTTGGGGGTTTATGCAACACGTGTGCGATGGAGGCCATCTAGTGGCGGTAACCGGTATATCTGGTATCTTGAGACAAGGATTGAATCTATGTGCGTGGTATTAGCTGATGGGGGGTGCCATCTAGTGGGAGAAAGTGGGATTGTACTAGTAAGGGAATAGTTTTTGGTAAATAAACGCGCAGGACAGATAAAGGAAAATGTTGAAAATGTATATATGGATATGTGTATTTATGCACTTATACACTTAAAGGAGGAAAGGGGATATATCAAAAAAAAAAAAAGAAAGAAAGAGACAGAGGGCATCAAAGGGCTCCACTGACTCATGGTTAATATGAAAGATTCCAAAGCAATGATGGCAAACTCTGTTCCTTCTCCTTAGCATTTGTTCAAACAGGGCGGCATGCCACGG
The DNA here is from genome assembly GCA_033557465.1 of Ichthyophis bannanicus. NCBI lineage: Eukaryota > Metazoa > Chordata > Amphibia > Gymnophiona > Ichthyophiidae > Ichthyophis > Ichthyophis bannanicus. Next base: position 129,180,390 of record CM066035.1, on the reverse strand, counting down.
AAAGTCATACAGAGCGGTGCGACGGAGCGCAAGAGACAACCAAATGCTGAGAGAGCAGGGAGCATGCGGGGTGCAGAGCGGAGAACGACACGCAGTGCTGTGAAACGGGCACCGACAGCGGCTACACAAGGGAAAGCAAAGACCGCGGACGTATCGCACGGATGCGGGGCGGCGAAGACTACGCAACAGAGTAGTCGGGCCCAACAACAACAAGCACGCACACCCTCGCCAACGGCTTCTAATCAGGAGCTGGATGAACTTTTCCGACTGATATGCGAGCAGGTGAACCAACACGGCCTGAGCGCTTTTAAACAACGGCTGGAGGCGTCTAACATGAGACCAGAAGAACCACCAACAGTGAGAGAACCACAAACAGTGGGCTACAGTGCGGCGAGCACCAGCTCAGCGAGTGGTAAGTCTGCGGGCGAAAAGCGAGCATTTATAGTGTCATCCTCGTCATCTGAGGAATCTACCTCTGATACAGAGGGGGATGTTTCATTAGCAGCCACCATACAGAGCATCTTGAAGTCTTTCAAAAAGAAAAAGAGCAAATCCCATAAAGAAAAACAGTTAGCCAGGGTATGGACAGAGCGCAGGGACACACCCACGCGGGGAGCTGAAACTGGCGAGTCCAGTGTAACAGGGATGGCAAAATCAGCCACGGCGGCACTGGCAAGCCCAGCAGCGGTGAGCGGTGACCCGCGTTGCGGAGTGAGCTCGCTAGCTAGCGTGGTGCCTAGGAAGTTAAAAAAGCGGATCTGGCGGAGGGAATATATCGATATTTTCTCCTTGCTGATCAGGGACCAAGAGGGGGAGGCAAGTGACAACAAAGATAAGGATAGGATATGGGAGAGGAAGCCGAAGATTGTAAAATCTATCAACAATTGGGTGTCGGCCTTCCATATATTTATGAGCGTGGTGCTGGAGCGGGAACCGGAGTTGAGCCAGTATTTAATCAAATACCTCGACACCATAACCCAAGCACATAAGCATCTGGGTGGATGGGCATGGCTGAACTACGATGTTAAGTTCAGACAGAGCCTGGTGGAGGACCCAACCATGACCTGGCAACACAGGATCATGGATTTATGGCTGGAAGAAATGGCCCCCAAGAGACCATTTAGTCAGGAAGGGAACCCGCAGTCCTTTCAGGTGCCACAATGGCGGCAGAACCCCCAGCTGGCCGGTCGCAAAGCGTGCAGGCAGTACAATACGGGGAGCTGCACATGGCAGCCATGCAAATTTTGGCATGTATGTTCCAGCTGCGGGGGCAATCACCCCAGCACCGTGTGCCGAGCCAGCAGGGATACCAAAACATTCCGGCCAGTGCAACAACGAGGGGGTGACGGGCTTGGCCCCAACCCCCATCAAGCTTGACCGCATGCGGGTATGGCTGAGAGCATACCCGCTACAGGACAAAGCTCTCAATATCGAGAACGGCTTTGCGTATGAATTCCGTATCCCTGCCTCAATTACACCGCGGGGACAGGTAAACCGTAACTCCCCTTCAGTCAAGAAATTTGGCGCAGTGGTGCAGCAAAAACTAGTCAGAGAGATGAAATTGGGGAGAGTGGCGGGCCCTTTCAATTACCCACCCATCCCGAACATGGTCTTGTCCCCGTTGGGAATAGTGCCAAAAAAGGAGCCAGGAAAATTTTGCCTAATACATAACCTGTCGTTCCCGGAAGGGAGTTCAGTCAACGACCACATTGACCCGTCCTTATGTTCCGTAAGATACTTGACGATCGATCATGCCGTGGACATCATACGGAAGTTAGGACGACGGGCACGGCTGGCGAATGCAGATATTGAATCAGCCTTTCGATTGCTTCCAGTTCATCCGGAGTCCTTTTCATTGCTGGGATTCACCTTCAACGGGGAATATTATTACGACAAATGCCTGCCCATGGGCTGCTCGATATCGTGCGCATATTTCAAGCAGTTCAGCGCCTTTGTACAATGGGTTGTGGAGGACATAGCGGGTCACGGCACTGTGGTCCACTATTTGGACGATTTCCTGTTCATCGGAAACAAAGGTGCAGACTGCCAAAGGATCCTCAATGTATTCGAGCACGTTGCCGCGTGCTTTGGGATCCCCCTAGCAAAAGAAAAGACTTGCGGGCCCGTAGGGACCCTCACATTCTTGGGCATAGAGCTGGACATAGCCGCGCAATGGTCTTGCCTGCCCGAGGACAAAATCCAAAAGCTGAGAAACATTGTCCATGACATTCAAGTGCGGACAAAGGCAACGCTGGAACAATTCCAGTCCTTGCTGGGTCTGCTGTGTTTTGAATGCAGGATCATGCCGATGGGGCGAGTGTTCTGCCGTCGCATGGCCATGGCGACAAGAGGGGTTAGGAGAAAACATCATAAGATTAGGATCACAAAGGGCGTAAAGGAAGACCTACGAATGTGGAAGCTATTCTTGCAATCCTTTAATGGCCTGGCATTCTGGCAGGAGCAGCCAGTGTCGAATAAAGACCTTGACCTATTCACTGACGCTGCAGGAGGGAATGGGTTTGGGATTTACTTCAGGGGCGCATGGTGTTCGGAGGAATGTCCCGGTGAATGGCACTCCGGGGGCATCACGAAAGATATTACTTTCCTTGAACTATTCCCCATCGCAGTAGCTCTATACATATGGGCCCCGCAGCTAGGTAACAAAGCAATAACATTCCACACCAACAACATAGCGGTGGTCCATGCAGTAAATGGAATGCGTGCGCATACGCTGGGGGTGGTGGCGTTGCTAAGGCACATAGTCATGTTGTGCCTAAAACATAATATAAATATCAGGGCGGAGCACATCCCCGGCCAGTGTAATAATATTGCCGATGCTCTCTCTCATTCCAAGATCCCGCTATTCCGATCGCTCGCTCCCAAGGCTGAAGCAGCCGGAACAGCTGTACCGGGACATGTATGGGACCTTGGTCCGCCAAAGTTTGGGAGCTTGTGCTGAGCTCCCTATCTGAGCGGACAAGATGGAAATATTTGGCGGCTTGGAAAAAATTTCAAGCGTTCTGCGGAGGAAGCGGGATCAAGGACGACTGTCCCACGACAGAATCCATCCTACGGTGGATCCTACATTCCAAACGTAGTGGAGCGAAGAAATCAGCGGTCCGAATGCAACTGGCAGCAATTACTTTCTTCACGAAAGCAATGGGTAAGAGCAGTCCAAGAGCGGACTTTGTGATATCCAGGGTAATGAAGGGCTGGACGACGGAGCAGCGCAGCAGAAAAGACTGGCAACGCCCTATAACACATATGATATTGCAGAGACTATTAGCGCTCACGGGTCAGATATGCTTCAACGATTTTGAGTCCCGGCTGTTCAGATGTGTGTTTTCTTGGGCATTCTTTGGAGCATTCAGAATAAGTGAACTGGTAGCCTCGGCGAGTCGTGAACACGCCGAGGGGGGCATTAGGATGTCAGCCTTCAGAATGGGATACTCGTACTGCAGTTACGAAGATCAAAAACCGACACAGAGGCGAAGGGTGCACGGATAAGACTAGCTCCACTGCCAGGGGACCCAGCCTGCCCGGTGAGAACCTACACTGAATATAGGCAAGTACGGCCGGCAGGTGCCTAGCGATGGTTGATCCATGCGAACGGGGCCCCCCTCTCGCGTTTCCAGTTCGCCAAAGTACTCAAACTAACGTTGGAGGTGGCGGGTTTGGAGGCATGCTTTTACGGCACCCACTCCTTCCATATAGGGGCCGCTTCAACGGCGGCCAGCCTAGGAATGTCAAGAGAGCAAATTATGAACATTGGGAGGTGGCGCTCAGATAGGTACAAACTATATGTACACCCGGTTTGATGCCGCGTGTAGGCTGGCCCGACTTAGGAATGGGAATAAGTAAAAAAAAAAAAAAAAAATTATTAAGGGAAAGTTAAGCGTGACGCACGTTCTTATTGTTCTTTGTACAAGTTGTGAGCAGTTAAGTGTGATGCAAGGTTTTTTTATTGTTTCGCTGTGCAAGTTATAGGAAAGTTTAAGGGTTATGCAAATTTTCATTGTTCTTTGTGCAAGTTATAGGTAATGTTAAGGCAATATGCAACAGGGGAGCACTATTCTAACCACTGTAACACTTCATCCGAACGTTATTTAACAAGTTGTTTCTCTCTCTCGATAATAACATGATATAGGTGCCAGTTCTCCTTGTGAGACGTGGATATGCGGCCATTCGTTTGTTCATTGGGCGGAGAGGAGGACGAGAGTCAGACCGAAAGGGCTTAATCTTGGACTCCCCAAGGAGAAAGTGGTAGTGAAATGGATGGGTCGGCGGGGTATGGTGTGGGACCAGCTGATGCCACTCCTATGGCAGTTGAAAGGAGCGGGTGGGCAGCCATGGGCAATAGTGGTGCACCTCGGTGGTAATGACCTGATGGGTACGCGCAGTGTCGAGCTCACAAAGAAAATGCAGAAGGACATGCTGACACTGACGGGTACCTTCCCGGGAACATTACTAGTCTGGTCACACATCATACCGCGGCGAGTTTGGAGAGGTGAATGGTTGCATCACGCGGTAGAAAGAACAAGGAGAAAGGTGAATAGGTGGATGGCCTGATTCATGGAGTCAATTGGAGGACATGGCATCGTCCATGACCTGATAGAAGAAAACTGCCCCGGATTGTATTGTGCGGACGGGATACATTTGTCAGACATTGGGATGGATGTGTACCTCTGCGCAATACAAGACACGCTTGAACGTCTGTGGCAAAGACACGTGTTTGCCACAGCAGCTAAGGGGGGTGGGGACCCTTCCGGCAAGCAAGGAGTCGCTGCCGGGAGGGATTGGCAGGAGAGATAGGGACCCCACCCTTATGAGAGAGCACACAGCCCAGACATGCAAAGGGGGAGCGGGGCACGTAGGAACTGACGTGTCTCCAAGAGTACCGAAGTTGAAGCAGGGGCAGTGTCGAGAGGGTCTCCCGATGCTTACACGGCGGGGGAGACCAACATGCAGATTTTCAACGTGGCCCTGCGCACGCCTTTGACGGGCCATGGCAGAGGTAAATCCGGACACTGCTGCAAAGAGCAACAGAGCCCTGAAGGGCCGGGTTTTCAACTGAAGCACCCCTTATACGTTGTCGTGATAGTTGGGACCGATGGCAGTGGGAAAGGCTTGGACGGCCATTTTCAGAATATCCCTGCCGGGCGTCAAAAGATCAGAATGGAGTGGGCTGTGCCTCTTGAGAAGGGAAGAGGTGAAATGTTACATGAATGTACAATTATGCTAGCTAGGATAGAACGGTGTTATAATGTTTATAATGTGGATAGGTTGTTATGCTGTGGCCAACAGTCTGCGATACTGTATTTCCAAATGTCGATAAGTAAAATAAAGACGCATCTTTTGTTGCAAGTCCGGATGTATGGTGGTTATTTCTGGCAAGGGGGGGGGATGGGGGGAGGGAGGGAAAAGGGTAGAGACCCGAGGCCGACATGCTGGTCGCCTGGCTGAGATCCGGCTGCGATTTACCGTGGCCGGACACAGGCATGGCATCAGCAGGCCAAGGGTTAACCTTGGCGGTGGGCGGGGGGAGGGGGGGTGGGGTGAGGGCAGGCGGCGCGGGCCTGGCTATAGAAACGCCGGTCGCACCGCGGCTCGCCCTCTTTGCTTCTTCCTCCCGGCGCGCCAACGTGCGAATAATCACCCACCCGACCCACCCCCTAGGTAGGGATTGTCGTGGCATAACAGGAGAGAGAGGAACCCCACCCTTACAAGAGAGCGCACAGCCCAGACATGCAAAGGGGGAGCGGGGCACGTAGGAACTGACGTGTCCCCAAGAGTACCGAAGTTGAAGCAGGGGCAGTGTCGAGAGGGTCTCCCGACGCTTACATGGCGGGGGAGACCAACATGCAGATTTTCAACGTGGCCCTGCGCACGCCTTTGACGGGCCGTGGCAGAGGTAAATCTGGACACTGCTGCAAAGAGCAACAGAGCCCTGAAGGGCCGGGTTTTCAACTGAAGCACCCCTTATACGTTGTGTGATAAGGAAGCTTATCATAGCTCAGGAAGGTGCTATAGAAAAGGTGAAGTGACTCTGAACAAGCAACCTGTCAGTTCTGGTAGAAATAAGAAAACAGAATTTTCACATAAAAGACTACCAGTCCCAGAATGCACCAGGTTTCCAACAGCCATTAGAGGAGCTGAAGTGGGGAAACGTGTGTTCAATCAGGAGGGCTATGAGGTAATCCCTAAGCACTCATCTCAAAGGGCAGGGCCTGATTCAGCACAGCTGCGCTGTATTAGGGGGGAGCACTCATCTAGGCAGAATAAAGATAGAGTTTATTCTACAGAGAATTATCCTCATTATCCAGAGAATCAGCTTGAGCTTGATCATCAGTTTCATCTGAAGGATCATCAGAAGCAGAAGCCAAACCGGACGGACAGAGAAGGAAAGAAACCCTTTGGAAGAAGGAAGAGAAAAGCCTTTGAGAGGTCTAGAAGAGTCCAGAGCAGTACGTATACTGGGAGGCATTTCAAGGGCCAGCATACACCATTGGACTGGGGAAAGCCAGAGGAATGGTGCTGCAGAGCTAGGAAACTCCAGACGCTACCTGTGAGGGAGACGGCTGCACGTGGAAGGGACCCTAAGACCTGTGCCGGAAGGTATGTGAAGAGCGATCCAGTGTCCAGGGATCTGGATTGGAAGGCTGGACATAAGAACTGGACTACATACTGGCCAGGCTATATAGAGAGGAACTCTAACAGCAATGGAAGCTCAGGTATGAACACTGATCTATGCCCTAGCTATAACCTTGAAAGACAGCAGGGAAACAAGTATTCTCCTGAAAGTGCTCCATTGAGAGATTCATCTGTGCCAATCCATGATATTGAACCCATGCTTGTTGAAGAAGGGGGAATGATTGCAGATGAAGAATGTGTTTATATGAACTGCTCTCTGTCCAAACTCCTTTGGTGATTTTCTGTTATAAATACAGCAACCATCACAAAGAAATACAAACTTGTTCTTTAATCTACTCAGAAAAGCTCCTGAAGCAGGATTTGACCCACACAGTAGAAAGCAAGCCAGCTAAGGGGTTTCAGCTGGATAACTGCTAGCAATTGAGCCTTACCTAATTGCTTGTGAGCTAAGAGAGAATCACTTCTGAATCTATGTGGAAAGTTATCAGAAGTTAACCTGAAAAGAACAGTTTTTTTTTTCTTTCTTTGTGGCTTTTCGTTTGTTGTTTGATATATGCTAAGAAAACATTAGCTAATGCCTGACAAGTTTGAATGTTGTTTTCCTGATTTTGATTTTGTTTTTCCAAGTTAAACACTGGAAGCAAGTAACCTGATTTATGTGCTACCAAGCATATCTGTGTTGGGAGAAATAACCCCATAAATAAATATCTTATTGGCTTTAACACTTGAGCACAACTAAATTATTGTCAGCAGCTGTGTCTGGTGTGAATGAACTGCATTGCCCACAATCCCTTGCAAATCATATAGATATATGCACTTGCCAAGACTATGAAGATTCTCACCCAGGCAGCCGTCTGACAGTTGTCGTGATAGTTGGGACCGAGGGCAGTGGGAAAAGGCTTGGACGGCCATTTTCAGAATATCCCTGCCGGGCGTCAAAAGATCAGAATGGAGTAGGCTGTGCCTCTTGAGAAGGGAGGAGGTGAAATGTTACATGAATGTACAATTATGCTAGCTAGGATGGAACGGTGTTATAATGTTTATAATGTGGATAGGTTGTTATGCTGTGGCCAACAGTCTGCGATACTGTATTTCCAAATGTCGATAAGTAAAATAAAGACGCATCTTTTGTTGCAAGTCCGGATGTATGGTGTTTATTTCTGGCAAGGGGGGGGGGATGGGGAGGGAGGGAAAAGGCTAGAGACCCGAGGCCGACATGCTGGTCGCCTGGCTGTGATACTGACTGTGGTTCTCATGCAAACTACCCATGAAAACGGATGAGACAAATGTGCTGATGCACAACAGACCATATAAGCTAGTCCTTTGCATGACCAGAACACTGCAAGGTAATCCCTGTGCACTCAGAGATGCTACAACAGGAAGTAGAAAGTGATATGAGTGTCCTGACATACCGTGCAGCATAACATACATGGCAGTAGGAGAACATTTTAGTTGTGCTTGCATTGATCATCTCTGACAACAGCCTTACAATGCTCTGTATGGACCAGAATACATCAGAAAAGGTCCTCTATAGCTAAATGTCAGAGCATAACCCTGGCAATAATTAGGGATCCTCAGATTGAGTGCAAGCACCAGCGCAAACAGCACCACTAGATGGCCAAAAGCGCCAGCATCTTTCTATACAAATGTGCACTTTTGTGAGTCCGCTGATGGTGCTGTGTGCCCTGATGCATGCACTCATTCTGAGGGTCCCTTATCATTGACAGAGATATGCTGTGACATTTAGCCATAGAGACCCCTTTCTGCTGTATCCTGGCTGAGCACACTGGCACCAGGTCATGCTGTGGTGATCTCTACGAACCTGGTACTGGCCAGGCACTGATGTCCTCCCAATATTGCGGTTGAGCACACCAAGGCCCTCTATGCATCCCTCTAATCACACACAAACACACACACACACACACACACACACACACACACACACACACACACACACCAGCTGGTATAACATAATGGCATGGAGTCCCAGGAATAGTAATCAGAGCTGCGTTTCTTATGTACACATGAATCCATCCTATACTCACCCACATAAATCCCTACATCGACAGTCCCACTTCTCAGAAGACAGGAATTGTTAGGGTGTCCTAGAACATCTCCTCTAGTTTATTTATTTATTTATTGAACGGTTTTATATACCGCTTTTCAGCAAAATCAAGGCGGTTTACATAGAACAAAACTTGAAACATTACATTGTAACATATTTTAACAGTTAACATTACAGTGAACAAAGGGGCGTGTTATAGAATTTTACATAATAGATTGCTGTTGTGAATTACAATGTTGAGTAAATGCTGATTAGAGAGTTAAATAGTTTAAACATATAAACAGATTTACAATATATACAAAATTTAAACATGTCTTTTCATCTTATCTGGCTCAGGTAATATGCATAGTTCACACAGCAATTGCCAGCATAGCAGGAATAATCACCATTGTGCCTCAGAATATTTCTGTAGGGGTGCTTAGTAATATGTCTTTATCATACAACCTTCCCCTACCTCTGCATTCTGTTCTTTATAACTGCATCTTGTGGTCTTCCAGACGGCAGACACACCGGTTCAAAACATCTTTGTCACAGCCATTCATCAATATGGGATGCATTACAGAGCAAAGCAGAAAAGTTTATAAGTCCAGGCCTTATTCCACGTTTCCACAGGTATAATGTGGACATCCACAGGAAACACACAGAACGTACATGGGCCATTCCTGAATATGCATTGCACGTCTCTGCTGCTGACCATGCCCCTGTTCCACCCACTCCCGCCCACGTTCTGAGATCTCCATGCTAATACCGTGTATGTGCAGGGCCACGGAGGTCTCAGAATACGGTCATAGGCGTTTTCGCTAGAAAAAAAATCTATGTCGCACGCCCAAAGGGCTTATTCGTGTTGTGGAATGACCCCCATAGTGTAGGTTAGGACGGAGACAGAGTGGTTCAGGTACGGAGGATTCACATTGTGGTTAATGCAGGCATTCCTGCCAAATGCTAACTGGTAATGTTGCAGTTAGCATGGGCGGAGCTAATTACACCTGTGATGATCACACCAAACAGCATAGTGCGGGGATGACATGAAACCTGCTCTAGCTACAAGGGGACTGTTGTAGAGGTTGATATGGAAGGACAGACTAGATAGGCCATGTGGTCTTTTTCTGTTGTCATGTTTCTATGTTTCTATGCTGTGCACGCCTCTATTTTTTTTAACATGGTTCCGGTGCCACTCCTGCGCTCATTTCTCAGGGAAAAATGCATGGTAGGCACCCGTGGTTTATTAAATATACTCCTTTGTCAGTAGTTTTGCAATACGACCTTGAATACCTTACTGTAAATGAATCTGAACATGCTTCAGGGAATGTTAGAAGCAGCCTATGCAGATAGGAAGGCAAACTACTGAGCCAGTTCCACTTAGACAACAATCGGCAAAAGGACATGTGATAAGCACCTGTACTACTTCTGGTGGGTCCTAGTGAGGTCGAGGTGGTCTGGTTGGTCATGTTGCAGACAGCCTTAATTTGGATTGTGAATGTCAGGGAATTGCGTGGCTGAGGTAGACTAAAACTTGGATTTGCAATTATTTTCTCATGTTTCCAAACATCAGCTCAAGGAAAATTATGTTTCATATACAGTAGGTAATTCCATACCCCTGGGGAGCCAGATTTGTTAACATGTGCTAATGACTGTCATTCACAATCAGTGTGCATTCATGTGATTTATGCCCATTATTAGCAAATACGGCTCATTGCCAATAATGAACAATAGAGCAATGGAGGGTGCAGTGACTTGCCCAAGGTCACAAGGAGCATCAGTGACAGACGTGGACTTTGAACTCTGCTTTCCTTGGCTCTCCCCCTGCTGCTTAACTACAGTATATACAGCACCTCAGGCAAAGACAAGTGGCAAAGCTAATTAAAGAAGAACATTTGCTAAATGCTATAGAAAAGGGATGTAAGCATAAGTATTTTGACAGCTTTGGAGCCTGTCACGCCTATTTTGAAAAGGTTTCATTAGCTCCTTTCCCAGTAGTTTGGAGAATTAAGCTCAAGGTCCTGTTGCAGTCTTACTTCCCTGCATGCAGTCTCAGGTCCTTTCAGCAGGATTTACTTCCTGTTCCAGGATTAGCAGACGTCGGATTAGCCAGTAATAAATGTAGAACTTTCAGATTCTTTGCCGCTAAATTGTGGAATGCTGTTCTTATGAGATTATATCACAGCCCAACTATTTCCATTCTAGGAAAATTCTGAACATGTGGCTATTTGTTTGTGCTTTCAACTGATTGAGAGACAGATGTATTATACTGGCATGAAGGCATATTTTAGATAGTGCCTGGAGATTGGAATTAAGCTGTCTAGGTCAGGATGTTCTCATTTCTGACAGTATTTTAGAAAACGTTCTGCTAAAAATGGAGCTGTTTCTAAAATACATAGAAAGGAAGTGCAGGAATGCACATGGATCAATATCCATGGACAGTGGTAGGTGCCAGTTTACAAATTTACACATGGGGAACATCAATGGAGGCAACTCAGCAATTTCCACTTACACTTAGACGAATCTTCTAAAATTCCCCTTGATGCGAATATATTGAATTTTGTAAATAAATAAAACTATGTAATAGCTGCTCAGTGGGATATTCAGCAGGACTAATGTGGTTAGTGCCGCTGAATATTCTCGGGTGCTGCCCGATGCTAATTGATTAGCATTGGGGCATGCAGAGGGTACTCCAGGGAGGAGATATTGAGCCACTGCCTGGTTATTGACATGTGGCTAAAGTTAGGGACAGTAAGCTAATGAGATAGTGGTTGATTATCACTACTGCTCGGATAGCTTCCCGGCAATCTAGCTAACCAAGATATTCAATGCCAGGGCCCGGATATCTGGGTTTGGAGTTCAGCGGCATCAGCTAGACGCGTTAGATCAACTAACCACCGCCACTGACTGGTGGGCCCAATGCTTTTAAAGACGCAGTTTTATACATGGAAAACGTTTCATAAGAAAAGTAGCAAACTTACTGTGTGGAGTAGTTTGCTGTAAACCCAGGTCCAATGTTATAAGATACATTAAGATTTCCTTTCCAGCTGTTTGGTGGTGGAGGTCCTCCCATGTTCCTGTTCAAAAATTTCAAGACTGCTCAGCACTGTGAAGATTGGGTGGGTTATAAATGCATTAACTACATAAATAAATTAATTACAATATGAACCCTGTAAAGTTTTCTGTATGTTGTCAGATCTAGTTATTGCCAGGATATATCAAGGTACATAGAAGAAGAAACTGCTCGCATTCTAATACAGATTAAAAAGGCTGCACTCATAGAACGATAGGGAGGAGATACTAGGGAAAGTAGAAGGTCAGATAAATACTCCTGAAGTTTTGCTAAAAAAGTCAGATATGCAATAATTAACATTTCAAGTGCAAAACAAAGCTAAAGTAGAACTGATTAAAGGTACTAAATAGGACAGTTATCTTGATATCACAGAGAAATTTCATCCATACTCTGTTGACAAATTACTTTAATGAAAGATTTTAAGGAGCATACAGATTTAGACATACACAAATTGTAAATTTAGGTGTTTATTTTCAGGCTAATTAGGGGGTTTGTTGAAACAGGTATTATTTCTGAGTACTTTCATCAGTGGAATCAAATATGTATGTATGTTTGTGTGATTTAAGAGTCATCAGCACAAAAAAGACACAGAAAGTGAATGGAGGATATGGGACAAGCCAGGCGAAGGATGACAGCGTAGTAGGGGAAATGGCATTTTTGCAGTGTTTATCCACTAAACACAAATTTTTTGCCTTGAGACTTTGTGATCTCAGTTAAGGACTATAAATGCCAATTTTTATTTAAGTGCTATCAAGTCAGTGCTGACACCTGGCAACCCAGCAGCCCCTGGGTTTTCTTGGTGAGGTATAACCAGAAGTAGATTGCCAGGCCTATTTCTTCCAAGGCAATGGAGGGTAAGTGACTTGCCCAAGGTTACAAGAGTGCTAGTGGGAATTGAACGCTGAATGCTTGGGTACTTGGCTGTTGCTGTAACCACTAGGCTACTCCTCCACTCAGGAATGACAATATATTTATTTATTTAAATACAGTTGATAAACTGTATCCCGTTAATAAAAAATCCAGGTGGTGTACATTAAAATACAGTTACATCAATACAATAGATAAGAAAAGCCAAACACAGTAACCTCTCGCAAAACCTTCTTCAGCAGCAAGAGACTCTCAGCTATGTTCAAAGCATCTTATGACCTGAGAGGTCTTGAAAACAATTAGCAAACATGTAGGATTTTACCATTTTTCTAATGTGCATATACCTAGTCTCCAACTATTTCCAAAGGCAGCTGATTCCAGTCAAAAGGGAAACATTTCAGAACATTCTACAGTGGAAGAATTTTTAATGTTGGAAGAACCAATGATGCCTGGACACTTCACTGGAAAAAGGGAGATGGCTCATAAGGCTCCAGTAATTGTGCTAAATACTGGGGGCAACCCAACTGATGACACGTAAAAACTAACACCCAGAATCTTAAATCTTAAATGTTGCTCTATAGGCAGCTAATCCAAATGATATAACAATGGAATCACAGAGTCATATCAACAGGCACCATACAACAGACGTGCTGCTATATTTTGTACTAACTGTAAACGCTTCAGTCGAACCTGTGTAATTCTTTTATAAATAGCATTACAATAATCAAGAACCAAAACTTAAATTATTTTATGCAAAAACTCTACTGAAGAAAGGCCTTCAGTTTCCATATCTGATGTAACCCACAATACAAAGCTTGCACCACCCATAACACATGAGGAGCTAATGTCGATTGTGCATCAAGCAATACACCTAAACTCTTAACTTGCTCTTTAGACACAGTGGCTACTTTACCTAAAACTGACTGAACAAGCAATGACCGTTGATGCAGGCTGACCCCAAAAGCCTCTGTCTTCACCAAATTCAACTTTAAAAAAAGACCTATTAACCATGTTTCTATCGCAGACAAATAATCATTCATCCTAACATCATCCATCCTTTGGTCTTCTCCTATACGGGCGATTAATTGCATGCGTGCGATGATTTAAATAACATAACAATCCATATTGTGCAATCACATCCACTAGCAGGGCTAAGTAAAGATTAAACAGTAGTGGGACAGTACTGATCTTGGGGTATTCCATACTTCAGAGGAAAGAAAACCAGATTCCTCCCCTGCCCATTTCACATAAAACTCCCTATCCTTTTAAAAAAAAGTTCAAAACAAATAAAAACTTTGCTCCGCAATCTTAATCTATCATGCAACAAAAGATCATGGTCAAGGGCACTGAACATTACAGAAGAACCAGCAATATCAATGAGTCACCACCCCCATCTGCCCAGGCCTGCATTATACCTAGTAACAGGGGCGGCCCAAGGGGGGTGCGGGGCCATGTGCGGGGCCTCATTTGCATAAGGGACCTCATTTGCATGAATATTTGCATAATGTTACCATACACTAACTTTTAGTAAACATGCCTCTTAATGAGTATATGGATAAAGAAAGACTAAAAGATTTCTACATTACTATAATCCAGTGCCAACAGCCAGGCACATTAGGAACTGCTACAAACACTGCCCATTTAGAACACATAGCAAACCCGCTGTATCCTAACAGCACTACCAGGACTCACAAAGCACCATACCCTACCTATCAAAAGGCAACACTGCAAATATTAAACCAATACATTTCAGAGAATAACAATACATGACCCACTGGGGAAAGAGAACAAGTGGCTATGTCAAATAGTAATTACATAAACAGAATACCTCAGCTCAGTTACACATGCAGAACATAGACCATCACCAAACAAGGAATCACAATTTAAAAACAGGAAAATAATAATTAAACTGGGAACCCCAAAAGCCAAACTTGCAATGTACAACAACACTGGAGAAATAAAAGTATACATTAATTTCCTCTTGTACTAAACAAAGCGCAGACGTTAATGATTCACATTTCCCAGAGCTGACATATTCCAGTTAATAAATTCAAAATAAAGAGATATTTTTCTACCTTTTGTGCATTTTTTTCAGTTGCAATTGCTCCAGCCACTTTCTTCTGGTTTCTTCGTGCCTTCTGCTAACTCTCCATCGTCTGCTGTCCATTTCTCCTTTCTTCTATTTTTTTCCATTCTCTCTCTACATCTGCTTTAATATACTAATCTTTCTCCTTTTGCTCTTTCCTCATTCCTATTTCATCCACTCAAATTTTACCCCTCCATCCTCAATCCCCACTTACTCTCCCAATATCCGGACAATTGTAGATTTGTCTTCCCTCCCACACAAAATATTTTTCCCCTCTCCATTTCACTCTCCCAGCCCCAGCCCCATCCCATTCTAATCCTCCCCCAACATCAACTCCCTTCTAGTTCCAGCCCCACCCAGCATCCGCTCCCTTCTAGTCCCCCCCATCAGCCCATTTCCAGTATTAGCCCCCCATAGCCCATTACCATTCCTAACCCCCCCTTCATCCCATTTCCAGTCCTAGCCCCCATAGCCCATTACTAGTCCTAACCCCCCATCAGCCCATTTCCATTCCAAGCCCCCCTCCCCATCAGCTATTTGCAGTTCAAACCCCCCTTCCACTCAGCCCATTTCCAGTCCTAGCCCCCCATAGCCCATTACCAGTCCTAAGCCCCCCCATAACCCATTACCAGTCTTAAGCCCCCATCAGCCCACTACCAGTCCTAAGCCCCCCATCAGCCCACTTCCAGTTTTAGCCCCCCCATAGCCCATTTCCAGTCCTAAACCCCCCATCAGCCCATTACCAGTCCTAACCCCCACATCAGCCCATTTCCAGTCTTAGCCCCCCATAGGTACCAACGAAGAGCACTAATTCACGTGCCAAGACAAAAACCAACCAAAACCGTGGATTGCAATGGAAGAACTGTTTATTTAATGAAAATCAGCCAGGCCCGACACAGGCCGTGTTTCGCAACACCTTCCTCAGGGGCTTATTGGCTAAACACACAAACATTAATGAAAATAAAAGAATATAATAAATACATTCATAATGTAAATAATATTAAAAAGGATTAAGAAAATCGTCAGTGCACATAAATAATAATAATTGGAAATAAAAAGTGAATGTAAACAACAAGAATGGATTATGAATTGCTTAAAAAAGTACATGTAAACAATAGTACGGAACTAGGAATAAAACACAATGAATTAAAACCATATATAATACAATAAATATATCATAAAAATCATATAGGCATTCAGAATTACACATACATTTATAGCAATCTATAAATAAATAATGATATGTAAAAAATTGAATAATAAAAAAGATACATCATAATTAAAACATAATATAGAAGACTCAAAGAAACTACAGGAGTGTGACAACGAAATAGCAGCCCATTTCCAGTGTTAGCCCCCCATAGCCCATTACCAGTCCTAACCCCATCAGCCCCTTTCCAGTCCTAGCCCCCCATCACTCCATTTTCAGTATTAGCCTCCCCCCATAGCCCATTCCCAGTCCTAACCCCCCATCAGCCCACTTCCAGTCCTAACCCTCCATCACTCCATTTTCAGACTTAGACCCCCCATAGCCCATTACCAGTCCTAACCCTCCATCAGCCCACTTCCAGTCCTAACCCCCCCATCAGCCCATTTCGAGTCTTAGCCCTCCCCATAGCCCAGGGGTCTGCAACCTTTAAGACGTAAAGAGCCACTTGGACCCGTTTCCGAAGGGAAAAAAAAACCTGGGAGCCGCAAAACCATTGCGACATTTAAAACAAATCTAACACTGCATATATTGTTTCTTACCTTAATGCTATATACAACCCCCTACTTTTCCTGTTAAAATATAGGTGTTTGGCCTATACTCGCCGTATAAGACTACCCCTCTTCCTTCACACACCAAAAAAAAAAAACGCCAGAAAATATCACAACAACAACAAGTAACAATATTTGATTTCAAAATTATGATGATTTTGTAGTCAAATCACTAATATGAAATAAAATTATTTTTTCTACCTTTGTTGTCTGACCAATTTATTCTTTGATCATGCTGGTCCTGATCTGAGGCTTCTGCTTTCCTGTCTTCTCTTAGCTCTCTTTCTGTGGTCTATGGTCCATCTGCCATTTCTTATCTCTTCTTTCGTTTTCTTCACTTCTTTCCATCAGCCTATTTCCAGTCCCAGTAACCCTCCCCAATATCAGCCCCTTTCCAGTCCTCACTCCCAGTACCTTCCAGTGCTAATCCCCCCTCAACCCCATTACCAGTGCTAGCCTCCCCTAATCAGCCCAATACCAGTCCTACCCCCCATCAGCTCATTACCAGTCCTAGCCTCCCCTAATCAGCTCATTTCCAGTGCTCGTCCCCTCAACCCCATTACCAGTGCTCCATCCCTCCATGTCAGCCCCCTCCCTCCCTCCATCCATATCAGCTCCCTCCCTCCATGTCAGCCCCCTCCATCCCTCCATGTCAGCCCCCCTCCCTCCATCCATATCAGCTCCCTCCCTCCATGTCAGCCCCCTCCATCCCTCCATGTCAGCCCCCTCCCTCCCTCCATCCATATCAGCTCCCTCCCTCCATGTCAGCCCCCTCCATCCCTCCATGTCAGCCCCCCTCCCTCCATCCATATCAGCTCCCTCCCTCCATGTCAGCCCCCTCCATCCCTCCATGTCAGCCCCCCTCCCTCCATCCATATCAGCTCCCTCCCTCCATGTCAGCCCCCCTCCCTCCATCCATCCATATCAGCTCCCTCCCTCCATGTCAGCCCCCCTCCCTCCAAGTCAGCCCCCCTCCCTCCATCCATCCATATCTGCTCCCTCCCTCCATGTCAGCCCCCCTCCCTCCATGTCAGCCCCCCTCCCTCCATCCATCCATATCTGCTCCCTCCCTCCATGTCAGCCCCCCTCCCTCCATCCATATCAGCTCCCTCCCTCCATGTCAGCCCCCCTCCCTCCATCCATCCATATCAGCTCCCTCCCTCCATCCATATCAGCTCCCTCCCTCCATGTCAGCCCCCTCCCTCCATCCATCCATATCAGCTCCCTCCCTCCATGTCAGCCCCCTCCATCCCTCCATGTAAGCCCCCCTCCCTCCATCCATCCATATCTGCTCCCTCCCTCCATGTCAGCCCCTCCCTCCATCCATATCAGCTCCCTCCCTCCCTCCATGTCAGCCCCCTCCATCCCTCCATGTCAGCCCCCCTCCCTCCATCCATATCAGCTCCCTCCCTCCATGTCAGCCCCCCTCCCTCCATCCATCCATATCAGCTCCCTCCCTCCATATCTGCTCCCTCCCTCCAGGTCAGCCCCCCTCCCTCCCTCCATCCATCCATATCTGCTCCCTCCCTCCATGTCAGCCCCTCCCTCCATCCATATCAGCTCCCTCCCTCCATGTCAGCCCCCTCCCTCCATCCATCCATATCTGCTCCCTCCCTCCATGTCAGCCCCCCTCCCTCCATGTCAGCCCCCCTCCCTCCATCCATCCATATCTGCTCCCTCCCTCCATGTCAGCCCCCCTCCCTCCATGTCAGCCCCCTCCCTCCATCCATCCATATCTGCTCCCTCCCTCCATGTCAGCCCCCCCTCCCTCCATGTCAGCCCCCCTCCCTCCCTCCATCCATCCATATCTGCTCCCTCCCTCCATGTCAGCCCCCCTCCCTCCATCCATATCAGCTCCCTCCCTCCATGTCAGCCCCCCTCCCTCCATCCATCCATATCAGCTCCCTCCCTCCATCCATATCAGCTCCCTCCCTCCATGTCAGCCCCCTCCCTCCCTCCCTCCATGTCAGCCCCCTCCATCCCTCCATGTCAGCCCCCCTCCCTCCATCCATATCAGCTCCCTCCCTCCATGTCAGCCCCTCCTCCCTCCCTCCATCCATCCATCCATGTCAGCCCCCCCCCTCCATCCATGTCAGCCCCCCTCCCTCCATGTCAGCCCCCCTCCCTCCATCCATATCAGCTCCCTCCCTCCATGACAGCCCCCCTCCCTCCATCCATCCATATCAGCTCCCTCCCTCCATGTCAGCCCCCCTCCCTCCATCTCAGCCCCCTCCATCCCTCCATGTCAGCCCCCCTCCCTCCATCCATTTCTGCTCCCTCCCTCCATGTCAGCTCCCCTCCCTTCTTCTGCAGCCACGGCTCCCTGCCTCTTACGGAACCGCGGCTGTGCTTTTAAAATCATCTCGGCCCCCTTCCTGTCTTTACGGGCTCCGTGCAGCATTGTCCCGCCTCCAAACTTCCTTTAGAGGCGGGACAATGCTGCACGGAGCCCGTCAAGACAGGAAGGGCTCCGAGATGATTTTAAAAGCACAGCCGCGGTTCCCTAAGAGGCAGGGAGCCGCGGCTGCAGAAGAAGGGAGGGAGCCCATAACGCCATAAATACCGGGCGGGCAGTGTGCTCCGGAGCCGCGGCAAAGGTGAGAAAGAGCCGCATGCGGCTCCGGAGCCGCGGGTTGCCGACCCCTGCCATAGCCCATTACCAGTCCGAACCCCCCCATCAGCCAATTTCCAGTCCTAGCCCCTCCCCATAGCCCATTACCAGTCCTAAGCCCCCCATCAGCCCACTTCCAGTCCTAACCCTCCATCACTCCATTTTCAGACTTAGACCCCCATAGCCCATTACCAGTCCTAACCCTCCATCAGCCCACTTCCAGTCCTAACCCCCCCATCAGCCCATTTCGAGTCTTAGCCCTCCCCATAGCCCATTACCAGTCCTAAACCCCCCATCAGCCCATTTCCAGTCCTAGCCCCCCCATAGCCCATTACTAGTCCTAAGCCACCATCAGCTCATTTCCAGTCCTAGCCCCCCCACATAGCCCATTACTAGTCCTAACCGCCCCCATCAGCTCACTTCCAATATTATCCCCCCCATAGCCCATTACCAGTCCTAACCCCCCATAGTCCATTACCAGTCCTAACCCCCCTCCCCCCATCAGCCCAGGTAGATTAAAAAAAAAAAAGGCTGCTGCTGCCACTGCCGCCGTGGCAGCGCAGAATCAAGCGTCCCGCGGGGCCTCCCCTGCCCGGCAGAGTCCTCCCTGCAGCATCAGCTCCCAAAGCGCGGGCTTTTCAGAGCCGTGAAGGGAAAGTTTCCCTTTCTCGCGGCTCTGTTAATCTCGCTGGGGCTGATGGGATTTCCCATTAGCCCCGGCGGGATTAACAGAGCCGCGAGAGAGAAGCTCTCCCTTCGTGGCTTTGACAGCCGATGCTGAGGGAGCTGATGCTGCTGGGAGGATTCTGCCGGGCATGGGGGGGCCCCGTGGGATGCTTGATTCTGCTGCTGCCACGGCGGCAGCAGCAGCAGCAGCAGCCATTTTTTTTAAATCTACCTAGGCTGATGCAAAATGTTCTTTGCGTGGGGCCCCCTGAAACGTGGGGCCCTGTGCAAAAAACATTCTTGCTCAATGGACGGGCCAGCCCTGTCTAGTAAAGTCACCACCACTGACTCGACACTATGATCCCACAGAAATCTTGATTGATAACAAAAGCACCTGTCAACTCCAAAAATATGACACCTTTTCATAGCAAATCTCTATCACCTTTCCTAACCATGACTAATGAGACACAAGACAGTAGTTCTCTACTATCTTAGGATTTAATCACTCTCTTATAGAACTCTCATAACAATGCTCAATTGTTACATTATAAAAAGCAATTAATTGCAAGATGGCTTGTGCTTACCGTAGAAACTTCTCAGCATCATGGTAACCAATAGGGTGAACTGGGATTTTTGGAAGTCCTACACCTTCTGCTGTGCTGTACCTGAAAGTATACTCTGGAGAAATAAGACAAACTCATTTTTTGGGGGTGTTGAGAAAACTGAAACAGTTTGAATTAACATCTAAAGATCTGTTGAATTTTAGCACCATGGCTTTATGAACAGTTTAGCTGATAGAGATGCAAAGAATATTTAGTATTATTTTTTACTTGAGCCAAGATGTGTATTTCATTGTTTTCCATGTATTAACATTTTTTATAGATTGCCCAACATGGTGTACAAAATTCATGAGCAAACCAAGAGAAGAAAATAAAAGATAACTTCCGCAGTAGTACCAAGTACCAACAAACAGCAAGCACAAGGTACACAGGCAGTTAAAAATTATTCTATGGCCTGATCTGGCCAAGGTTCAGCTGATTAGCCTTTGTCAGGGGCCTGAAGTCTTTTAACATGATCATACTGTTGTAAGCATGACCGTGTTGAAAGACTTCAGGCCCCTGATGAAGGCTAATCAGCCGAAACATGGCGAGGTCAGGGCATAGAATAAAAGCTTTTTAAATGCCTGTGTGCCTTCTGCTTGCTGTTTGTTGGTCCTTGGTGCAAAATTCATGAAACACATCACCTACAAAGCACATAACCTTAGGAGTTCCAAACGGACAATATAGCAATACATTAGACAGTATTCTTGCTGATTGTACTTCCAGGTCTTGATGGCGCAGTTCAGAAGTCAGGGTTAAGCAATACCCTTTGATGCTCAGGGCTAAGCAATTCCCCCTCTTCCTCTGCCCCATAACAGACAGAGCATGGGGTTCTCATGCAGGGGTGACCCAAGAGGGGTGTGGGGCCATATGCGAAGACACATCGCGGGCCTCAATTGCATAAGTGGCCTCATTTGCATACATACATGCATAATGTTAACGTGCACTAACTTTTAGTAAACATACCTCTTAATGAATGTATGAATAAAGAAAGACTACCAGATTTCTACATTACTATACTCCAGTGCCAACCGCCAGGCATATTAGGAAGTACGACAAACACTGCCCATTTCGAACCCATAGCTGATACATCTCAGAGAATACCAATACATCTCACTGGGGGAAAGAGAACAAGTGGAACTGTCAAATAGAAACTACATGAACAGAATTTCTCAGCTCGGTTACACATGCAGAACATAGACCATCACCACACAAAAAACAAGGGATCACAATTTAGAAATAGGAAGATAATAATTAAACTGGGAACCCCAAAAGCCAAACTTGGAATGTACAACAATGCAGAAATAAAAATATAAATTAATTTCCTCTTGTGCTAAACAAAATGCAGATGTTAATGATGCACATTTCCCAGAGCTGACATATTCCATAGTAACATAGTAACATAGTAGTTGACGGCAGATAAAGACCAGCATGGTCCATCCAGTCTGCCCAGCAAGATGGCAAGAGTAGGTGCACCTGTCGCTCCGCGCAGGCCACCCCTCCCCAGTTAATAAATTCCAGTTAATAAATTCAAAATAAAAAGTATTTTTCTACCTTTTGTTGTTTGTGCATTTTATTTTTCAGTTACAATTGCACCAGTTATTTTCTTCTGGTTTCTTCGTGTCTTCTAACTCTATTGTCTTCTGTCCATTTGTCATTTCTTCTCTCTTCTAGTTTTTTCCATTCTCTCTCTACATCTGCTTTAACATACTGATCTTTCTCCTTTTGCTCTTTCCTCTCTTTCTTTATTCCTTTTTCATCTACTCAAATTTTACCCCCCCTCCTCAATCCCCATTTACTCTCCCAATAACTGATCAATCATAGATTTTTCTTCCCTCCCACACAAAATTTTTTCCCTTCTCCATCCTCACTCCTCCAGCCCCATCCCATTCTAGTCCTCCCCAACATCAGCTCCCTTCTAGTTCCAGCCCCACCCAGCAGCCGCTCCCTTCTAGTCCCATTCTCCCATCCCCTGCATCAGCTCATTCCCAGTCCTAGCCCCCATCAGCCCATTTCCAATCCTAGTCTCCCCATCAGCCCATTTTCAATCCTAGCCACTCCATCAGCCCTTTCCAATCCTATTCTAGCCCCCCATCAGCCCATTTCCAATCCTAGCCTTCCTATCAGCCCATTTCCAAACCTAGCTCCCCATCAGTCCTTTCGTCCTATCCTAGCCTTCCATCAGCCCATTTCCAGTCCTAGCACTCCCATCAGCCTTTCAAGTCCTATTCTAGCCCCTTCATCAATTAATTTCCAATCCAAGCCCTCCCCCATCAGTCAATTTCCAATCCAAGCCCCCCCATGAGCCCATTTCCAGTACTAGCTCCCCCATCTATTTCCAGTCCTATCCTAGCCCCTCCATCGGCCTATTTCCAGTCCTAGCCCCCCCCCCACACTCAGCCCATTTCCAATCCAAGCCCCCCCACGAGCCCATTTCCAGTCCTAGCTCCCCATCCATTTCCAGTCCTATCCTTGTCCCTCCGTCAGCCCATTTCCAGTCCTAGCCCACCCCCACACTCAGCCCATTTCCAATACAAGCCCCCATGAGCCCATTTCCAGTCCTAGCTCCCCATCCATTTCCAGTCTTATCCTAGTCCCTCCATCAGCCCATTTCCAACCCTAGCTCCCACCCACTCAGCCCATTTCCAGTCCAAGCCCCCCCCACTGAGCCCATTTCCAGTCCTAGCCCCCTCCCCATCAGCTATTTCCAGTCCTAGCTCCCCCACACTCAGCCATTTTCCAGTCCAAGCCCACTCCCCTTCAGCTATTTCCAGTCTTAGCTCCCCCCCATGCAGCCAATTTCCAGTCCAAGCTCCCCCACTCAGCCCATTTCCAGTCCAAGCCCCCCTCCACATCAGCTATTTCCGGTCCTAGCTCCCCCCCCCCACTCAACCCATTTCCAGTCCAAGCCCCCTCCCCATCAGCTATTTCCAGTCTTAGCCCACTTCCCTCCGAAGAGCCCCGCGGATGTCTAAAAGGCTTTAGAGGGAGCCGTAGAGGCCCCGGCTCATCTCTGACAGCTGCCGAAGTGAACAGTACCTTTTTTCTTCATGTCGGCAGCTGTATTGTAGTTTAGGACACTGATGCACTGAGGTAAAAGGGGACTTCCTGTTTCCTGGCACTCAGCGCGCCAGCATTCTAAACTACAGTACAGCTGCCGAAGTGAAGAAAAAAGACGCTCTTCACTTCGGCGGCTATCAGAGGTGAGCGGGGTCCTCTCCAGTTCCCTCTAAAAAGTCACCCTGCCTGCCGGTGCTGAATGCGGAATGTTTTTGGTGCGGGGCCCTGTGTGGACAACATTCTCGCAGACTGGATGGGCCGGCCCTGTTCTCATGATGGCAAAACTTCAGCAAATGGTAGGTGTTTCAGTTCAAATAGCCTAATCAGATGCTATCTTGCCTCTCTTTTCATCATTTCTGATGTGATATTACAAAAACATGGATTCAAATCTGTCTTTTTCACAAAGAGGCAAACAAGCAAGTTTGGTGCATGAGGGTGATATCCAGTAATAAAAATCATTTTGCAAAAATTAAACTGCCAAACTACTCCAACATAGTTACTGTATGATAGTGGTTCTTAAATCAGTCCTTGGAACACATTCAACCAGTTTGGTTTCCAGGATATCTGCAATGATTGCAATGTAATATGTGCTTTTGAGTCAGTCCTGACTCCTGGTGACCCAGAAGGTCCTGGGTTTTCTTGGCAATGTCACTGGAAGTAGATTGCCAGGCCTTTCTTCTGAGGCAATGGAGGGTTAAGTGACTTGCCCAAGGCCACAAGGAGTGCTAGCAGGAATTGAACCCTGGTTGCTTGGTTACCAAGCCAGTGCTTGAACCACTAGGCTACTCCTCCACTCCTCCTGCAATAATTATGCATGATTTATTTATTGATTTAACATCTTTTTTTATACCGTCTCTCTACCAGTCAAGACGATTTACAGAGAACTCAGTGCATAGAAACAATATAACTTTAAAAGTGTAAATTTACATGTTATGCTTTAAAAGTTTTAATATGAAATTGAGATATCTTACATAGAATGAAGTAATATCATAATGTTACTAAGCTAGGGGGAATGTAGGATACAAAAGGAATGAGGATGGCTGAGAAATTAGTTGAATGAACTTATGAACAGAGCTAGTTACTTGGTACACTGGGACAGGAAACTCTAGATGGTGTTATTGGGCACAGGCTCATGAGCCGGGATAGCAGTTAGATTTGCATGCACTACCTTCATTGTGTACATATCTATCTCTTGCTTATTTATTTTGGATATCCTGAAAACCAGAATGGTTTAGTGTGTCCTGAGAACTGAGTTCAGAACTCCTGCTGTAGGGTAATATTTTCCCAATATGCAAATTAACATTTTTTGTGACAGCAGTTCTTGTACAATGCAAACAGAACTTAGGCTATTTCATCAGAAAATTAGCATATTTTGTTGACTAATGATGTTAGGTCAAAAAATAGCATCCTGATCAGTGCATTGTTTGTTCCCTTTGTAATACTGAAGATTAAAAAAATGACTTTTAGCCATTGTTGTTATTGAGTTGGTGTCCACTCATGGCGACCCTCTGGATAGCTATCCTAAACTGTGTTTGGTGTTCAGTCAGGTGGCTCATTGTTGACAGTGGCATCCATAGCTGCTGTTATTGTATCGCTCCATCTCATTGCTGGCCTTCCTCTTTTGCATTGATCTTCAACTTTGCTAATCATGATGTCTTTCTCTAATGATCTCTCTCTTCGCATGAGGTGTCCAAAGTATGAAAGTCAAAGTCTTGTCATCTGAGCTTCTAAAGAAAGTTTGGTCTGATCTCATCTAGTACTAACTCGTTTGTTCTTCGGGCAGACCATGGTATACACAGTATTCTTCACCAACACCGTAATTCAAAGGCATCTGTTTTTTCCTATCTATCTTTTTCATAGTCCATTCATAAGATGTTATTGAAAATACCATGGTATGGATAAGTCAAATCTTTGTATGGAGAGAGACATCTCTGCTCTTGAGAATCTTGTCTAGGTGCTTCATAGCCATTCAGCCAAGAGCAATGCATCATCAGATTTCTTGACAGCTTGTCGTTTCTTTATTGACTATTGAGCCAAGCAGGTTAAAGTTGCCCACTATTTCAATTTCTTCTCCATCAACAATGAACATTGATTTTGCCAGTTTTAGCCATTAATGGGGCTATTTTAGAAGTCTTATTCGTGATTTGTACATGAATAATCAGGCATATACATGAGGAAATGGCACTCATATGTAAATGGCTCAATTTACATGTGGATGTCCTTACTATGTGGAAGATGCAGAAGGGCATGTTGGGGATGTGGAAAGGAAATGGCCTGGGTGAGTCAAAAATGTACATATGCATTCTCCATTTCAGATAATATACTGGGAGAATTGTAAATGTTGCAATCTCAGCGCCTCAATTCTGATTGCTATGTCTTTTCTAAAATGTGCCTTTGCATATCACATACACAACTTGCATCTCATAGAATAGCCTGGACCATTCCTTTCCAACTAATAAAAAAACTAATCCAAAGAAGCAGAGTGAAAAAGAAGAAAAAGACAAGAACTGTATTGAGAACTGAAGTGTTAGAGCCAAGTGATTATTTTGCAAAATGCGTAGAGAGGAGGAGGATTCTCAAGTATCAAGAAATGCAGTCAGAGACAACGAAAATATGGCAGAAAGGTACCAAATTATTTTCCGCTGTGTTGGGTGCTACAGGCCTGGTGAAAAGCAGTTTCCAAGCACAACTTGATGGAAGCTTTCTTCAGTATAATACAAGTACTGCAGTGAGTGTTTGCAGTAAAGTTGTGAGACTAAGATCATACTCTACATGCCCTGGCTTTAGAGTCAGGTTCATTACTGTCATAGTATCAGCAAATTTAACCTATATATAAGAACATAAGCATATAAGACTTGCCAAACCGGTCAGACCAACACATCGATCAAGTCTGGTATCTTGTTTCTAACATTGACCAATCCAGGTCAGAAATATCAAGCAGGATCCAAAAAAATTAATAGATTCCATGCTACGTACCCCCAGGGATAAACTCTGCTATGCTAACAGCTTTACCATATCCTCTGGCAATGAGTTCCAAAGCTTAACTATACATCCCCTAAACTTTGTACTTCTGACTATAATAATCTTTTAGCTCACCTTTTAACCATAATGGAAGCAATTTGGACTTCCTTCCATCTTTTTTAATATGTGGAAATCAATTGTTCTGGGTATTTTTGAGCAACATCCACATCTGCCATATATTCTTAATCTTTGTAGCTGCTCTTTTAGTTTTTATTTTTACCATTTTCCTCATTTATCAGTTTCCCTTCTGAAAGTTGTATACTACCACCATAGATTTCTTTGGTGTCCTCACTCCAGTTATTACGGTAAATTTGATCATTTGATTACTATTTTCAAAACCTCAACACCATTAGCAAATCTAATAATCCAGTAAGGGCAAGGTCTAAAGTAGTTCCTCTTCTTGTCATTTCCAGCTACTACATGAAGCAGTCATTTATTTCATCTAGAACACATTATCCATGAAATAACCACACAATAGCAGCCCAAGAATCTCCTTGAATTCACTTTTACAATACAGAGGACATCCTTTTGAAGATATACTACAGACTATGACATCTCACCTTTTGCAGGATAGCCTGGAGTTAGGGGATCTCCTGCGCCATTCAAGTTTAGCACATTACCACGCTGGACTCCATCTCCAGGAAGGTTCCAGCCAGCTGGATAAGGATCTACCCCAGGGGCTGAGTAATCAGCTGGGTCTGAGTACAGGATGAGTCCCTTGGCGCCTGCTATTTGTGCATTCTTAACCTGCAAATAGAAATTTTCTTCTTAAGTAATATGTGGAAATATTTCTTTATGGAAAGAGTGGTAGATGCATGGAATAGTCTCCCAGTAGAGGTGATAGAGATGAGGAAAGTATCTAAATTTAAAAAAGCATGCGACAAACACAGAAGCTCTCTAGAGGACAAAAGGGGAAAAAGGGGACTCTTGTAGTGGGTGATATGGAAGGACAGACTAGATAGGCCATGTGGTCTTTTTCTGCCGTCATATTTCTATGTTTCTAAGTAGATGGTAATTTGACTCGTATCCCTCGTGTTCACCACATGTTTTCATTCTAGCTGAAAGAAGAACAGCAGATGTTGATGAGAAATGTCTAATAAATAGGATGTTGAACTAGGAGCAAAGAGAACTCTTGGAATGTCACAATATGAGGCTGGAAGTTGTAAAATTGGGAATATGTCAAGGAGGCCTTTCTCCACAGGAAGTGTGGTGGATATTTGGGTTAGCAAAAGAGGTAGTAAAGCAAAACTAGCACTGTAAATCTCTTTCATGCATCTTCTTTGTGAACGGAAAAGAGGGGAAGCCATTTTGGACCTAGTCCTTAGTGGAACACAAGATCTGGTGCAAGAGATAAGGGTGTTGGGGTCACTTGGCAATAGTGATTATAGTATGATCATGTTTATTTAATAAATGGAGGAAGGACGGCAAGGAAATCCACAGTACTCCCTTTTAACTTTCAAAAGGGAGACTATGATAAAATCAGGAAAATAGTTAAGAAAAAAACTAAAAGGTGCAGTTGCAAAGGTTAAAGACCTACATCAAGAAGGGTGTTGTTTAAAAATAATATCTTGGAAGCCCAGACCAGCTGTATTCCGCGCTTTAAGAAAAGTGGAAGTCCAAAAAATTGCCAACATGGTTTAAAGATAAGGTCAGAGAGGCTGTTGTTGCCAAAAAAGCATCTCAGGAAATGAAAAAAGGAGCCAAATGACAAAAACTGGAAACAACATAAGCAGTGCCAAGTTAGATGCAAGGCATTGATAAGGCCGGCAAAAAGAGAATTTGAGACGAAGCTTGCTGTGGAAGCAAAAGCGCATAATAAAGGCTTTTTTAAGTACATTCATAGCAAAAAACCTGTGAGAGTCAGTTGGACCATTATATGATAGAGGGGTAAAAGGGGCAATAAGAGGGGACAAGGCTATAGCGGAGATACTGAATGAATTCTTTGCTTCAGTCTTTACTGAAGAAGATGTAGGGGGATGTTATCCATGACTGAAATGATATTTAAAGGTGATGCTGCAGAAGAATTGAAAGAAATGTCAGTACACCGGGATGATGTATTACAACTATCTGATAAACGGAAAAGTAGCATATCAGTTGGACCGGATGGTATACATCCAAGGGTGCTGGAGAACTGAAATATGAGATTGCAGACCTACTAATAGGAATCTGTGAACTGTAATTAAAATCATCTATAATACCTGAAGATTGGAGGAGAGACATTGTAATGCCGATTTTTAAAAAGGGTTCCAGAAGTGATTCTGACATCAGTACAGGAAAAATGATAGAAACCATTATAAAGAACAAAATTACTGAACATGTAGATAGTCATGGCTTAATGGGAGACAGCCAACATGGCTTTAGCCTAGGATGATCTTGTTTTACTAACCTGTTATGTTTTTTTAAAGGTGTGAATAAACAGGTAGACAAGGGTGAATGAGTAGGTTGATATAGTGTATCTGGCTTGTCAGAAAGCCTTTGACAAGGTCCCTCATGAGAGACTTTTGGCGAAATTAAAAAGTCATGGGATAGGAGGCAGTGAACTATTGTAGATCAGGAGCTGGTTAAAAGACAGATAGCAGAGGGTAGGGCTAAATGGCCAATTTTCCCAATGGAGAAAGGTGAATTGTAGAGTACCCCAGGGATCTATGCTGGGTCCGCTGCTTTTTAACATATTTGTAATTGACCTGAACATGGGAATAATGAGTGAGGTAATCAAATTTGTAGATGACACAAAATTATTCAAAGTTGCTAAAACCCAAAAGGATTGTGAAAAATTGCAAGAGGACCTTAATAAATTGGAAGACTGGATGTTCAAATGGCAGATGAAATTTAATGTGGACAAGTGCAAAGTTATGCAACTAAGAAAGAACAATCCAAACTATGGTTACACAATGCAAGGTTCTACATTAGAAACTACCACCCAGGAAAAAGATTTAGACATCATCATGGATAATGTGTTGAAACCCTCTGCCCAGTGTGCAGCAGCGACCAAGAAAACAAATAGAATGCTAGGTCTCATAAGGAAAGGAATGGAGAATAAAACAAAGAATATGATAATGCCTCTGTATAGTTCCATGGTGTGACCGCACCTTGAATATTGTGTGCATTTCTGGTCGCCGTATCTTAAAAAGGATATAGCGTTATTAGAAAAGGTACAGAGAAGAGCCACCAAAATGGTAAAGGGGATGGGAGGATACCCCGATGAGGAGAGGCTAAAAAGATTAGGGCTCTTCAACCTGGAAGAGAGACAGCTGAGGGGAGATATGATAGAGATCTATAAACTAACGAATGGAGTGGAACGGGTAAACGTAGATCGATTGTTTATGCCATCAAAATATAGAAGGACTAGGGAACATGCAATGAAGCTATAGTGCAACCTTTTTAAGACTAATAAAAGAAAAAACATTTCACTTGACGCGTAATCAAACTCTGGAATTCATAACCGGAGGATATATTAAAAGCTGTTTCGTGTAGCTGGGTTTTAAAAAGGTTTGGACATGTTCCTGGAGAAAGGGTCCATAAACCATTATTAAAGGGAACCCATGAAATCCACTGCATGCCCCAATACAAGCATTGTAGAACCTGTGTCTTTTGGGGAAACTGCTAAGTACTTGGAAACAGGATACTGGCCTTGATGGACCTTGGTCTGACCCAGTATGGCATATCTTATGTTCTTGTTGTTGTTAAGTGCCGTCGAGTCGGAGTCAACTCATGGCGACCCTCTGGATAGCTATCCTAAATTGTGTTCGGTCTTGAGTCAGGCGGCTCATTGTTGACAGACTGGTACCCGTAGCTGCTGTTATTGTCTTGATCCATCTCATTGCTGGCCTTCCTCTTTTGCACTGACCTTCTATCTTGCCAAGCATGATATCTTTCTCTAATGCTCTCTCTCTTCGCATGTTGTGTCCAAAGTATGAAAGTCGAAGTCTTGTCATCTGAGCTTCTAAAGAAAGCTTAGGTTTGATCTCATCTAGTACCGACTGGTTTGTTCTTCGGGCAGTCCATGGTATACACAGTATTCGCCGCCAGCACCATAATTCAAAGGCATCGATTTTCTTCCTGTCTATCTTTTTCACTGTCCAGCTTTCACATCCATATGATGTTATTGAAAATACCATGGCTTGAACAAGTCGAATCTTTGTATGGAGAGAGACATCTCTGCTCTTGAGAATCTTATCTAGGTCTTTCATAGCCATTCTGCCAAGAACAATGCGTCGTCTGATTTCTTGACTGCTTGTTGCTTCTTTATTGATAGTTGATCCAAGTAGGTTAAAGTTGTTCACGATTTCAATTTCTTCTCCTTCAACGATGAACCTGTTGATTATGCCAGTTGTCATGATCTTTGTCTTCTTTACATTAAGGTGCAAGCCCATTTTGAGACTATGTTCTTTGATTGTGAGAAGCAAATGTTTCAGATCATCTTCACTTTCAGCCAGTAATGTGGTATCATCAGCATAGCGAAGGTTGTTGATGAGTCTTCTACCAATCTTCACACCTCTGTTGTCTTCATACAATCCTGCTTCTCTGATGATTTGTTCTGCATATAAATTAAACAGGTAGGGGGAAAGTATGCAGCCTTGTTTTACACCTTTGTTTATTTTAAACCATTCTGTTTCTCCTTGTTCCGTTCGAACTGTTGCTTCTTGATCAATGTACAGATTGTGCAAGAGTACGATCAGGTGTTCTGGTATACCCATGCTTCTCAATGTGGCCCAGAGTTTTTCATGGTTTACACAGTCAAAAGCCTTGCTATAGTCGATAAAGCACAAATAGATATCCTTTTGGTATTCTTTAGTCTTTTCAAGGATCCATCTCACATCAGCAATGATGTCTCTTGTTCCTCGCCCTTTCCTGAACCCTGCTTGCACTTCAGGTAGTTCTTGTTCCAGGTATGGTTGTAGTCTCTTTTGAATAATCTTCAGTAGAATCTTGCTGGCATGTGGGATCAGAGCGATTGTGCGATAATTTCCACAGTCAGTTGGATCACCTTTCTTTAGTATTGGTATAAATACAGATCTTTTCCAGTCAGTTGGCCATGATGTTGTCTTCCATATCTTATGTTCTTATGCCCTGAAAATCAGAATAGGGTTAAGGATACTCTAGGATTAGCTTCAGAAACTCTGTATAGGACATATGTAGCATAATTACTTTCTACACTCATTCCTGTTTTATTTCCTTTATTAAGTTCTTGGGATTCATAATGCTATGTTTTGCGTTGGCAAAGGCAGAGTTACAAACCCCAGTGTGTTTAGAGAAGGAAATTAAAGATGCAGAACTTTATTTATTTATTTAGCTGCATTTATATCCCGCTTTTCATTGGGTCAAAGCGGCGTATTTGGAATGTTAAATTGTTTTTATTGCTTGGAGTACCACTTGTCAGGCTACCTCTGTGCCCACAACACAAATAGAGATTCCTACGGCCTACTTCTTAACAGATTTAAAAAAAAAACCAACCTACAGTATTTAAAAAAGCTACCTAAGGAACAGCGCACCAGACAATCCATCCCAACCCACATCCCTCACATAACCACCAGTGGCATCTACTTTCAATCAAGAACCCAAACAACTCCTGGGCAGCATTTTCACACCAAAAACCATGGACTACACTAGTTAATTGTTAATTCCACAGTTCTATGTAAATTCCACTTTCCATATGAAAAAAACGTCCTTTCTTATTCTTTGTAAAAGGCTACATGCATAACTCATTCCATACTCACTCCTCTAGATTAGATCCTCTCCACCGCAATTCACTTATTCCTCATCACTAGACCATTTTACTGTAAATCCCTTTAGGTGGTCATTCTGATCCAGCAATAGCGGGGTTGGATGTCCGGGTTGGACGTTCAACCCACGCACAGTCCCTGTTCGCAATTCCAGTTCCTCTGCTCCCTGCACGTATACTGTGTTTGTGTGGGGAGCATTGGACAGGGGTGGGAGGGGATGGTGCTGGGGCAAAGCAAGGATGGAGCAGGGGTGTAGCCAGGCACAGGGACGTAGAGAGGCCTGATTTGAATGGCCTCTGTACGTCCCCCGAAGGTGGAATAAGTGCTGGGAGTACCTCTGATTGCGGGCTGCAGTCCCCCTATCCCAGCGCACCATCACAGGGGTGTTTCTACAGCCAGAACCTGATCTTGGGGCCAGACAGCGGGGCACAAGGGTTGTTCGGCGGCTGGGTACCTGGTTGCTCCGGCTGGACGTGTCGGTGCCATGGTGACTGGATGCCGCTGCACCAGAACACCAGCCAGAGTGTTAAGGGGGCTGGCCAGGCAGAGCATGGGGCATCTCCCTCACCTGAATTGGGGGCACACCGGGCAATCTACATGCCCTGATTCCACAACTGCGGGAACGTTTAGCTCCCACAGTTGTGGAATAAGATTTAAATTGGCCCCATACATATTTATTTTGGGCGTCCAGACAGCCCAGATGTGTCCACTTCAGAATCGGCATCCACATCACTGTTATATTGCAAACAATATGGGGGTCATTCAGTGGCACTACTAGCAGGGATGGATGTCCAGATTGGACGTCCGTCCCTGCTATTCGCTCCCCTGCTGTCCCCGGCTACTGACTCCCCATATGAACAACTCATTTGTACGGGGAGGCCTAGACAGAGAGTAAAGGTGAAGCATGGGCAGGCCACGTCCCCAGATGTACAGGGCCGATTCTGATGTTAGAGATAGCTAAACTAAAAAAAGACAAAGTGATGGAGCAAGATGGAATACATCTGAGGCTATTAAAGGAACTTAGGGAAGTTCTTGTGGCTTCGCTGTTTGACCTTTTCAATGCTTCTTTAGATTTGGGAGTGGTCCTGGATGACTAGAGAAGGGATGTGGTCCCTCTGCACCAAAGCAGAAGTAAGGAGGTCCCGGTTAGCATCAGGGCATGCAGCAGCGGCATCTGCGGATATTTAGGATTTTCTGCCAACCATGTTCCTCCTTTTGAATATCGGGCCCGTAGATTTCAGCAGACTTTGATATAGTTCTGCATACATGAGTTGCA
The DNA here is from genome assembly GCA_033557465.1 of Ichthyophis bannanicus. Classification (NCBI taxonomy): domain Eukaryota; kingdom Metazoa; phylum Chordata; class Amphibia; order Gymnophiona; family Ichthyophiidae; genus Ichthyophis; species Ichthyophis bannanicus. The sequence goes on along the minus strand of CM066035.1, from coordinate 129,146,955 downwards.
TAAGCTAAGCCTTAAAGTAGCCCTTAATGTGGGCCCTAAAGTTACTGACTGAGTTAGAAACTGTTTGAGTGGGAGGAGACAAGATTAATGCTAAATGAAGTTTACGCAGAGGATAAGGACATTACTAGTAATGTGCTACAGGTATTGGTCCCTGTTCTGATTTTTTTAAACCATATGTTTAATCCATATTGTAGAAGAGTTGTTCAGTAAGATTTGCCTCTTTGTAGATGATGGAAGACATGGAGATAGAGAACCGTAGCCGTGCCGCTGCTGTCTCTGGATCTGGCATAAGCATTTAATTTGGGCAAACATCAGATTTTACTACATCGTCTGGCTGACATAAGAATTACTGGTATTGTTCTCTGTTGGTTTCAGTCATTTCTCCAAAATCATACTTTAATATAAGAACATTCGAAATGCCTTACTGGGTCAGACCAAGGTCTATCAAGCCCAGTATCCTGTTTCCAACAGTGGCCAATCCAGCTCACAAGTGCTTGGCAGGTTCCCAAAAAGGCACACAGGTTCCACAATGCTCATCCTGGGGTAAATAGTGGATTTCCTGGGCCCTCAATGGTTTATTGACCTTTCCTCCAGGAACTTGTCCAAACCTTTTTTAAATCCAGCTTCACTAACAGCTTTTACTACATCCTCCGGTAACAAAATTCAAGAGTTTGATTACACATTGAGTAAAAAAATACTGTAACTTTATTTCTTATATGTATTTTTATTTTTTGTTTGCTTTATTAATGATCTGTGAATCGTGTTGTGTCACTGATGAAGTGAGGTATAGCAAATACAAATAAACAAACAGCCAAATACCGATAAATGTTCAAAGCAGTAGATATATTTTGAGTCTTTTAATAACTTAATCTATTGCTTTGAACATTTATCAATGCTTGGCCATGGTCTACCTCCATTTCTTTTTTTGTTCCTATTCTGGTTTGCTATTTGGAGGTCGCCTTCTCTTCTGATTATCTTTGCCGATAATACGAAAATCTGCATAACAGTGGATAACATGAAGATAGAGCTTGTAAAGCTTGAGGGATGCTTAGAAATTCATAGTTAAGATTTAATGTTAAAAAATGCAGGGTCATGCATTTGAGCTGCAAACAGCCAAGGGGCCATAATATAGGGATTGAAGTACTTCTGTGCATGAAAGAAGAATGCAACATAGGAGTGCTCATATCTGATGATCTCATGGTAGCCAAACAAGTAGTAAATGTGATGCAATTATCAGAAGGATTTTTGGGTGCATAGGGAGAGGAATGACCAGCAGGAAAAAGGAAATGATAATGTCATTGTATAAATCTCTGGTGAGAAATTATTTGGCATACTGTGTGCAATTCTGGAGACTGCACCTTCAAAAAGATATAAACAGGACGGAGTTAGTTCAGAGGTCGGCTATTGAAATGGTCAGCGGTCTTCATCACAAAGCAAATGGGGACAGACTTGAAGATCTCAATATGTATACTCTGGAAGAAAAGCAGGAGAAAGGAGTTATGGTAGAAATATTTGAATACCTCTGTGGCATAAATGTACAGGAGGCAGGTCTCTTTCGATTGAAAGGAAGCTCTGGAATGATGGGGCTTAGGGTGAAGCTGAAAGGGTGTAGATTCAGGAGTAATTTAAGGAAGTATTTCTTTACGGAAAGGGTGATGGATGTGTGGAATGGCCTCCCAGTAGACGTGGTAGAGATGAGGACCATATCCATATTCAAGAAATCATGGGACAACATAAAGGATCTCTAAGAGAGAGGAAGGGATTGTAGAACTTAATATTTGATATGAACGGCCAGATTGGATAGGCTGTATGGACTTTATTTGCTGTCATTTTTCAATGTTTTTTTTTAATCTTCACAACTAAAATATTGCAGGTCCATTACCTTGAGATATTCAAAAAGTTAATGTGGCTTGAGAATTTAGTGGACTAGAAATAGAAATGGTACATCACCACCAATAGAATCTATTTCATTTGTATCTTGTCACAATGGTGCTACATAACATGCAGGATCTTATACAAAACCCTCCTCTTGACCTTCAAAGCGTTCCATCAAATCTCTCCATCCTCACTATCTGACATCCTCCACCACCCCCAAAATATCAGATCTAGAAGATCGGTAACAGAAAACACACTCATGGTCCCAAAAGACCCAGCGAAAGCCACACAGATGACTACCATGAGAGCTTTCTCATCCTTCGCTCCCAGGTGCTGGAACATGTTACCATCCAACATCAGATCACTAAAAGACCTGTCCCAATTCAGAAAATCTCTAAAAACACACCTCTTCACTCAACACTTCCTCCAAGACACTACCTCCTCACCTACCCTCCTTCCAACCCAAACTAGTGAATATGGTTAGGCAAATAAATTCCCAAAAATCCATTCCTTCCCCCAAATCAAAATCTATTCATGCCTAACCTACGAAGCTCAAAGCCTATACTAATTTACTGTAAATAGTTGTAAATTATTTGCTGTTGTTATATTGTCTTTAACCCCAGTTATCCCTGTTCCACTTCCTGTTATCAGTAAACTTGACATATGTTTTATGCTTAAGTACAATGTTGTTAAAATGTAAACCGCACTGATGATGAATAGCGCGGTATATAAAAACTACTAAATAAATAAATAAATTACCTTATTTCCTCTGAAGATTTTCCCATATCTGGCAATGACGATCTTCCCAGTACAGTTGACTCTCAGCTCTTGCTCTAACTGTGAGAAGTCTTCAGTTCTTGCATAATTGACATATACTAGATCCCCCTAATGGATACAAGACGCAGAATCACAACAGGAATGCAACCTTCTAGGCATTGCCTCAGTAGACAAAGAAAACAGAAGAGAGGAGATTCTCCACAAAAACCAAAAGACATCCAGCAGGAGAGTGGAGAATAACACAAGTAAAGTCTTTGTGAAGCAAATTTATTTAGAAGGACCCGACTTGGCCAAGTTTCGGCTTGGAAGTCTGCATCAGGGATCAGTAAAGTAAAATGTCACTTCCAACTTGACACACGTGTTGGAACGCTATGGCATATAGAGTCCCCAATGCAGGTGGGTCGGATATGGATATGCAGCTCCATATGCCATAGTGTTACAACACATGCGTGTGAAATTGGAAGTGACATTTTACTTTACTGACCCCTGACGCAGGCTTTCAAGCCGAAACTTGACCAAGTCGAGTCCTTCTAAATAAAATTAGTTTCACAAAGACTTTACTTGTATGGCTGTGGTTATTCTCCGCTCTCCTTCTGGACTTCTATTGACTCACTAGACCAAAATCCTTTGAACACTAGCCGGTCAATATTAACCTTTTCTTGAAAGTTATTTATAGCAAACGCATAAAGTATGCCTCATTGTAAAAGAGAATTCCTTTCAATATGCAGTGAGTACTCTCATGAAAATCATAGGTAAGAACACTGCAATACCAATCAACCAAAAAAAAATTGTTACATAGTTTTGATATTAAAAGAATGAATTAAAAGGATTGATTTTCCATCTGGACAGTGATTATATTATGATAAATTAAAACCATGATGTTTAAAACAACATATACATTCAGCACTGCTATCTCGAAAGGTGACAGCACCATATCTATGAATAATGTAGTCGACTGCTGGTAACTTTGAGGGGAATTTTAGAAAGGATGTACAAGTAGTATCTGGAACCTCTAAGCCAGAATGTCTGAAAAAAAGCAGGAATGTCCAGGTGCAGACATGATTTCACAAACACAGACTTCCCCAGAATAATATTTTAGCAGCTGGATATTTAGGAATAGCCTAATAGTTAGACTAGTGAGCTAGGCACAGGGAGGCCAGGGTTCAAATCCCACTACTTCTATCTTTGAAATTGTGTTGAGTACTGGGGATTATGGAGTGCTTTGTCCTCTCCGCCTTCTGGAGCAGATACCTGGAGCAGGTCTAAACTGAGATACGACGCCGAACATCTGGGACGTTTCTGAGATCAGGTGGGGGACAACCTGGATCCTGGGAATATCTAAAGCCACGCCTCCACCACACCCCCATTCAGACTTGGATGACCACAGACCCATTTCTAAAATGCCTCTGGTGATGTCTTCGTGCTTTGGACACCTCTAAGCCCACTTTCAGACATCCAAAGCATGAATAGGGCTTCCAAAATGATCTCCTTTATCTTTTACAGTGATATTCAGGCATGTGAAGAATAATTTTATAAAGGCATTTTCATGTGCATAAGCCAGAATATACGCCACTATAACGCCTTTATAACATTTATTTATTTAGCTACTTTTATATACCGCTTTATCTGTTAGTCAAAACGGTTTACAAATTAATGCACTTTAATGTTACACGGTAACACAATTGCAATGCACAAATAAAATTATCCTCGGAGTACCAGTATTTGCATATTTGGCAGCGAGATGTCCAGCAGGAGTGCAGAAGGCCCGACATTGCTGCAGGCTTGCTTTCCCCACTGCTCGACCCTTGGTGGGGGCAGGCAGGATTGGGCGGCGGGGGCTTACCTGCCCCTGTGCCATGACTTTGATAGGGCTGTCTGACCTGATCACTGCTGTCAGTGGGACTTATTCCACCTCTGAGGTGGAATACGTCCCACGCCCATCTTCCCAACGCCGGATGTACAAGACCCTGATCAGCATCCGGGTGCGTGGGACTGCCCACACTCTGCCCTCGCTTCACCTAGTCGCTTGTGTGTGCGGGGAGTTCTTGCCTCAGAATACGCTCCCAATGAATAACAGGGGTTGTACGTCCAAACCAGATGTACATCCCCGCTATTTGCTGTAAAGAATGACCCCCATTCTGTGTGGATCAATGACGGGGTTACAATTTACACACGTACTTTAAAAAAATACACATGATTGTGACATAGGTTCATTTACACCTGATCTCTAACTGCCAATTAAGATGTGCTAACATTTAGTAAGGCCTCTTAATCATAGAAAGACTCAGTTAACCAGCATTAGATCATAACCGATATGTGTTGCTAATAATGTAGCAAAAAAGGTTCCCCCCCTTTCCCCTCCTCTCCCCTCCTCCCCCCTTTCCCCTCCCCCCCTCTCCCCTCTCCCCCCTTTCCTCCCCTTTTTCCTCCCCTCCCCCCCTCCTGTTTAGGGATAATTTCAATGCATTCTTCTCCTTTTTTCTGTTCTTAGAGCCTAAGGTCCCATATGTTTTTATTTATTACTCTTCTAAATATGTGTTTTAAGAACTTCGCATGTGCAGATATGTGTTTTGTAAAGCTTTTACATTATGTATTTATTTATACATTTTTAGTTCCTTTTGCAATATATAATATGCCAAATCTATTTTGTAAGGTGTGTTTTGATTTTGTTTTATCATTTTTTATCCATCAAGCTTAGCTTTTAGGCTTGTGATAACATTAACTTTAGCTACTGCACATGCGCCGCGTTTCCATTGGACTGGTTTCACTGAATAGTGTCTTGGTTCCCCTTTTTTTGGTCCATCGAGCTGAGTTCTCAGGTTACCGGTGTGTGACATCATTGGCTCCATTGCTATTTAGCTACTGCACATGCGTCGGCGTTTTAACCTAACTACATTACTGAACAGTGAAGTTTTCATGTTCCCGGCTATTTTTGCTATCTTTCAGTGGTCCTGTTTTAAGTGCCTGGGATACAGCGGTATTTTTGGATAATGTGAGTGACAAAATTTCTCTACAATCCTGGATGGATTTTGTCCTTTTTCAGTTTTTGGAAGTTAGAATGATTTGTGTCTACTTGATTTCAGCTGTGCACGAGGTTTTCCAATGAGAGTGCTTTGTAAGTAAACGTTTTGCAGCGGTTCTCAATTCCTTTATTTATTGTGACGGTTTTAAATGTTGATGGTTTGTTTTGGGTGATACTACACGTGAAGGTCATATGGATTTAAGTTTCTGGTTTATTTGACTGTTTCATCTAAATTTTGACACCCATGGTTTTTCAGCCATCTAGTATGGTCGCTTGCAAATTAACGCAATTCTCTTGGTGATAATTATGCATGTGGCTATCCCCTTCTATTTTGCTTTTCATATATAATTTTTTTGTGCACTTATCCCCCCTTTACCTTTTTTATGATTAAGGTTTTTTAATAAAAAATCTTTGCTTTACTGTTCCAAAATGTATATGCCCTATGACTGATGGACATTTTGGGCTTATAAGACGTCTCCTTTCATTTTGGACTCACTCCTTCTCTTTTGTTCCTCGCCCTTTTACTTTCTGTTTTTTTAGATAGTGAAGAACATTTGAAGTGTATTGGTAAGGTTTTATGTATATTTATTTATATATTTGTATATTTATGTATTTCTTGTGTATTCTTACGTTCCTTATTTTGGATAAAGTACCTTATCACCTTTGATGATGTTAATATTTATGGATATATGTTTTTAAATAGCATTTCAACATTTTGTTTTAACATGTTTTCACATTAATTGTTTTTATATTTATTGGAAGTAATTGTTCAGATTGGTGTTTATATTGATGTTTACATTGTATGTTTTATTTATTTATTTATTTATCTAATGGTTTTGTTGTTTTTAGTTTGCCTTTACCCCTGAAGAAGTACTCACGAAACACGGCCTGTGTCGGGTTGGCAAATTTGTACCTGGGTTGGCACTTATGTGCCTTGATTTTTAATAAAGTTTCATTGATATATGTTCCTGTCCTTGGTATCTCATCACGTTGTCTGACTGTGTGAAAAAAAGGTTCTATACATTTATCAAAGATCATCAGTATTGGAATATTAAATGCTATTTTAGATCAGAATAGAGCTATTAACTTGCCATCTTAATTTCCTTTATGCGAGCAAAACCTGATGTCATAATCAAAAATAGATTGATTTTAAAAATAAAAAAAACAAACCCTCTTCTATTCAAGGACCTTGAAGGCTTATAACCACTAAGTGATCCTGAACAGACAGTTCACAAGTCATAAGCATGTACTGAATAGCTTGCAGTTCCAGTTTGCATTAATAGGCCAGGGAAACACTCTCTTTTGGTTTCAATATTTGAGCCTTCTAGCCTGATCGTTCTCATTTTAATAGAGCTCACAGCACGGAAAATTGGGTTGAGCAGCTGTTTATTGTGCTGTGAGGAATTGGAAGAGAAAATAAGCTAGTGATAGGCAGGATATTGAGAAAATCCATAAAAAATATAAAACCATGTTTGGGAGACTGTGAGTACAATCCTTATATGCACTGGGGCCAATGTAATAAGAGTGTGCTGAAAATTTGTGTTCAATTTTTTTCCATGGTTTTTTAAAAATGTATTTGTTTATTAAAGTTTTAAAATATACACATAACATTGTGGAACAACAAAGCTTTTACACAATCAATGTAAGACATCCTATACACATTTTGAACTGCTGTCCAGCACCCATTACATTAATCATTCCTCCCCTTCTCCCTGCTTCAACCCAAGCCCTTTATTCTAAATTTGTCATCAGAAATCCGAATACGCCATAGACAACCCAATTCTTGTGAAGACTATATGTTACTTCCCCATCAAATAGTATGCTTCTCGAATATATTATGCACCAGAATAACATCTTACCCCATCCCCTACACCCCAATCTCCCCCATCCCCTCACTTTTTCTATTATTTAGGGAGCACGAGAGATCCAAGCCCTCCTCATCCAACCATTCACCCTCTTACATCCACATCATAACCAAACCAAATCTGTTAATATACATCCTCCCCTAATATCCATCACTCCTTCAATCCCATACCCACATCCCCTAGGATTTTAAACCCTCTTCCCAGTGCCTAATAGGCTCTCAAACCTCAGTAAATTGATCATCTATACCATCTCAGCAATGTAGGTTTTGCCATCAAACAGATAACATATCTTTTCCAAATATTCCCCTCACTGTGGGGCATCACCATGTTTCCAAGACCTTGCAATTACTAACTTGGCAGCTGGAACTTCCATTCATATCCATTTTTCCTTGTCTGCTTCAAATTCCCCACTCTAACATTGGTCCCCATGTCTATCATAAATGGTGATACTTTCCCCCAAAGGACCCTAATCTTTTGACATGTCCACCAAATATTTACAAAGGTGCATCATCAACATTGAGAGGACCATTTCCCATATATGTGTCACAGACGTTTGGGGATATAGTAATATTGATACAGCATTTTCAACAATAGCTCCATTCAGCCATTTCTTCTCCAAATTGAAGAGCCCTTACCTTTTAAGCCTTTCCTCATAGATGTATCCTTCATCCCCTTTATCATTTTGGTCTCTCTTCTCTAATTCTGCTATATCCTTTTAAGATATGGCGACTAGAACTGCACACAATATTCAAGATGTGGTCGCACTGATGAATATGTAAAATGGTCCCAGTCCCAATACTGATCCCTGGTGCATTCCATGATTTACTTTCTTCTATCTGGAAAAGTGACAATGTAATCTTCCTTTCTGTCTCATAACCAGTAACCAATCCACAATAGGACATTATCTCCTCCCTCATGACTTTTTAATTTCATAACAAGTCTCTCAAGACAGACTTTGCCAAATGTCCTCTAAAAATTCAGGGCCTGACATTTAAAAGACTTATATGGTTAGCATTGAGGCTGACTGCATAAATCTTTTTAAAATATGATTTTATACATAGACTGTGCCATAGCAGGCTACATTCATATATGGGTTAACTAGGAGGTGGGATTAGGGACGGGTTGGGGACCAGCATCCGAGTTATCTGGAGAGTGGTGAAAATAAGTTGATCTCCAGATAAGTTATAGACATAATGGAGGAAATTTTATAAAGAGCCACCTAAACTAATGTGCCGTCAATGCTCGTAACTCATCATTTTCAATAGGCCTTTGCGCACTTAGGGCCTGATATTAAACGCGACTGACATGTTAATTACCATGACAGGGAAATTTAGTTTTGTTTGCTTGATTATTTCCTTATAAGGAGGATGAGTCCGATATTCTTCTGGGCAGGCTATGCGCCGGTATGACACATAGCCTTGCCTGCTGACCCTTAACCGCGGATATTCAATGCCGAGGTCATATGTGACCCTGGCATTAAATATCCAGGGATTTCCGCACACTCCGGAAGCCACATTAGGTAACCGGGCAGCAGTGATTTTGCATGCTGCCCAGTTAGCTCCTGCCCTGAAAGATAGGCAAGGGTTTTCCTCACCTCTTTTTGGCGCAGATTGCTAACTGGGCAGTATGCAATATTGCTGCTGCCTGGGTATCGCCTGTTGCCGCCTCATCTTCGCCCCCCTCCCCTCCTGGAACGCCCCTGACACCCCCCCGATGCTAACCAGATAGCATCGGGGTGTGTAGGGGAGTTAGAAGGGGATATTCAACGGCACTAACCATGTACAGTAAGTGCCGTTGAATATCCCGACTTAAGGCTTTTACATGGTTTACTGGGCTGTAAATGCCTTTCGACATGGTTTACCATGTAAATGCCTTTCGGATATTGGGCCCGATATCTGAAAGGCAGTTCTTCTTTTTTCTCCCCTCCCAGCTTTTTTTCAGTTTCCTTTTTATCATTCCTTTTTCCTAATTTATGGACATTGATTGGGTAATCTTAGATATTTTTTCCTTGATAATGTTTTTAAAATTAGGCTCAGTTTGAGCTGAAGTGTACCCAATTTTCATTTCAAGTTATGTTTTTGAAATCTGTGAAAGTGTTAAATACTACTATGATTTCTGAAGGGACTAGATTTAACTTTTAACAGATGTACCATTGAATAAATCAGACCTGCTGTGTGTGGAAGACTAATTTAGAGGGACTCTAGTACAAGAGAAACAGCAGTGCTTGCTTTTTTGAGTGAACACTGCCATCATAGACCACATGTTTTACTTTCTATGTTGAACTTCCCAATTCTGCTTGGAATTAATTGCAAAGCACTTTTCTTTTAGGGAGTTTATTGGTACAATCTCTGTAGGCTGAACTTTTTCAAACAGCATACTGTTTACTTACACTTTTAATGACCTCTGATGAATTCTTTCACTTATTGCTGTGACTCCTTGATTTTCTCCTCTACAAATTCCCAACACAGTGATGGTGGACGGCTTTATTCTGTGCTTGCTCTTCTGTTGGTTTTAGGGCTGTGTGGAATGTTTTCTATCCCTCTACCCTGATGCAAGAAAATGCCTGTCATGTACAGAAATATGGACTTTAGTGTGAGGTGAGACAGATTCTCAGGAACTTCCAGGATGGAAGAAAGGAGAAGTCAGTGATCAATTGTATTGGTTGATCTAACCACCCCTGTTATACAGGGAAAGTAACGGACTTTAATCTGTGCTGCATTGTGCAGAAGAGCATCTATTATTTCAAAAAACGACACCGGATAGATGAAACATCTAGCACCTCAATTTGGTTTGCAGACACAGCTGATAAAAGTGATGCGGAGTAATTCCGCTTAAGAGATTCTCAAACTGGTGACAATGGCAGAAAAGGAGAAAAAAAGATCTTCGTACAGACATCATTGGCATTGAGAGCAATATGATGATGCGCTGACTTTCCAAGAATATACACGTTGAAAATGTATGAAAAATGTTGAACGACCATGTACAGCAGAACGTGGAAGCGCTTAAAAGTAAAATATTGATCCTTCAGCAAGAATATTCTGTAGGGCATACAACAATCAATGATCTAACGGGAGAGAAAGGCAATATTCTTGAGTTTTCTGAAGAAAACCTACACGATCCTCGGAATTCTGATTTGGAAAAAATAACGTATGAATAGTGAAACTCGTGTTACCTGTATCTGAGGCTATGGAGAAGGTTAAGGTTTTCACTCAGAAATGAAGCTGAAAACTGAAACGTGACTCCATTATGCTCTCATCATCTCCATCCATAAGGGCTGTCCACTTTTTGAGGAAGATTCATTAAAAAAAAAAAAAACCCCTTGCTCCCCCAAAGTTTTCTAAAAACATATTGATGACAATATTTCTCTCATCTGGGATAATTTTAATTTAATTTTATTTCACTCACTAAAACAGGGTGTTAGCGAGGGATGGAAGTGTTCTAATGTTTCTAAAGTCACTTAAATTTGTGAAACCTGATATTTGCTATCTAGATTTTATTAATTTATTTAACAGGTCTTATATACAACTTTATCATTTCAATCAAAGCAGTTTAAATTGTAACTTAAACTTGGTAATATACATTAAACAGGAATAGTTATAACTTGGAAGTTTCTGAGGCAATGGAGGCCCAAGGCCACAAGGAGTACTAGTGGGAATTGAATCCTGGTTTTTTAGTTCCCAAGCCAGCAGGGCCGGCCCGTCCATTGAGCAAGAATGTTTTTTGCACAGGGCCCCGCGTTTCAGGGGGCCCCGTGCAAAAAACATCTTGCATCAGCGATCAGCCCAGATAAATATAAAAAACCACAAACTGGCTGCTGCTGCCGCTGCCTCCGTGGCAGCGGCAGAATCGAGCACCCCGCGGGGCCCCCCTGCCCTGAAATTTACCATCAGCCCCGCAGCGGGATTAACAGAGCCGCGAGAGGAGAAGCTCTCCCTTCGCAGCTCTGAAAAGCCCACGCTTTGGGAGCTGATGCTGAAAGGAGGACTTTGCAGGGCAGGGCAGGGGGGCCCTGTGGGGTGCTTGATTCTGCTGCTGCCATGGCGGCAGCGGCAGCAGCAGCCGATTTGTGTTTTTTTTTTAATCTACCTGCGCTGATGGGGGGAGGCGGGTTAGGACAGGTAATGGGCTATGGGGGGGGGGTTAGGACAGGTAATGGGCTATGGGGGGGCTAGGACTGGAAATGGGCTAATGGGGGGGTTAGGACTGGACGTGGGCTGATGGGGGGGGTTAGGACTGTAAGTAGGCTGATGGGGTTAGGATTGGTAATGGGCTATGGGGGGGGATAAGACTGGAAATGGGGTGATGGGGTTAGGACTGGAAGTGGGCTGATGGGGGGCTTTGGACTGGTAATGGGCTATGGGGGGCTAGGACTGGAAATGGGCTGATGGGGGGGTAGGACTAGTAATGGGCTATGGAGGGGCTAGGACTGGAAATGGGCTGATGGGGGGTTTAGGACTGGAAGTGGGCTGATGGGGGGGTTAGGACTGGTAATGGGCTGTGGGGGGGGGGGTAAAACTGAAAATGGGGTGATGGGGGTTAGGACTAGAAGTGGGCTGATGGGGGGGTTAGGACTGGTAATGGGCTATAGGGGGGCAAGGAATGTTAATGGGCTGGGGGGTTGCTAGGACTGGAAATGGGCTGAGTGGAAGGGGGGCTTGAACTGCAAATAGCTGATGGGGACGGGGGCTTGGAATGGAAATGAGCTGAGTGGAAGGGGGGGCTTAAACGGCAAATAGCTGATGGGGAGGGGGCTTGGAATGGAAATGGGCTGCGAGGGGAGGGAGCTAGGACTAGAAATGGGCTGAGTGGGGGTGGGCTAGGACAGGAAATGGGCTGATGGAGGGGCTAGGATAGGATTGGAAATGGGATGTTGGGGGGGTGCTAAGATTGGAAATGGGCTGTGGTGAGGGCTTGAATTGAAATGGACTCATGGAGGGGCTAGAACTGGAAGTAGGCTTATGGGGGGCTTGGTTTGGAAATGGGTTGAGTGGAGGGGAGCTAGGATTTGACATGGGCTGATGGTGGGGCTAGGAAAGGACTAGAAATGGGCTGATGGGGGGCTGGGATTGGAAATGAGCTGATGGAGGGACTCGGATAGGACTGGAAATGGATGGGGGAGCTAGGACTGGAAATGGGCTGATGGTGGGGCTAGGATAGGATTGGAAATGGGCTGATGGGGGCTAGGACTGGAAATGGGCTGATGCAGGAACTAGAATTGAGCGGGATGCTGGGTGGGGCTGGAACTAGAAGGGAGCTGATGTTGGGGGAGGATTAGAATGGGATGGAGCTGGGAGATTGAAATGGAGAGGAAAAAATATTTTGTGTGGGAGGGAAGACAAATCTACAATTGGCCTGATATTGGGAAAGTAAGAGAGGATTGAGGATGGAGGGGTAAAATCTGAGTGGATGAAATAGGAAAGAGCAAAAGGAGAAAGATTAGTATGTTAAAGCAGATGTAGAGAGAGGATGGAAAAAAACCTAGAAGAGAGAAGAAAGGACAAATGGACAGCAGACGATGGAGAGTTAGCAGAAGACACAAAGAAACCAGAAGAAAGTGGCTGGAGCAATTGCAACTGAAAAAAAATGCACAAAAGGTAGAAAAATATCTCTTTATTTTGAATTTATTAACTGGAATATGTCAACTCTGGGAAATGTGCATCATTACCGTCTGCACTTTGTTTAGTACAAGAGGAAATTAATTTATAGTATTATTTCTACAGTGTTGTTGTACATTCCAAGTTTGGCTTTTGGGGTTCCCAGTTTAATTATTGTCTTCCTGTTTCTAAATTGTGATTCCTTGTTTGTTGATGGTCTATGTTCTGCATGTGTAACTGAGCTGATGTATTCTGTTTATGTAATACCTATTTGACATTGCCACTTGTTCTCTTTCCCCAGTAGGTCACGTATTGTTATTCTCTGAAATGTATTGGTTTAATATTTGCAGTGTTGAATTTTGATAGGTAGGGTCTGGTGCTTTGTGAGTCCTGATAGTGCTGTTAGGATACGGAGGGTTTGCTATGGGTTCTAAATGGGCAGTGCTTGTAGTAGTTCCTAATGTGCCTGGCGGTTGGCACTGGATTATAGTAATGCAAAAATCTTTTAGTCTTTCTTTATCCATACACTCATTAAGAGGCATGTTTACTAAAAGTTAGTGTATGGTAACATTATGCAAATATTTATGCAAATGAGGCATCTTATGCAAATGAGGCCCCGCACCGAGTCTCCGCACATGGCCCTGCACCCCCCTTGGGCCTCTCCCTGCAAGCCAGTGCTCTAACCATTAGGCTACTCTTCCACTCTCAAACTCTATCACCACTGCATGCCTCAGCCATGGCTTATTATGATTTGATGGCTTTGATTAATGAATTATTGCTTTTAAATACAAGCATGATAATTTTAAGTTCTTTGGCAGATGTTGAGGGTTCTGCTGTGGATTTTATGGAGATGATGAGAGATGTAAGGTTTGATCAGTTAGTTCAGAAGCCAATGCATGTAGTAGCAAGGAATATTTTGCTGTTCATTTTTGTTCCTAGCGAGGGTGGGGAGGTATTGAGTAGATACAGAATGCTTGGGGCAATGAGAGCTTCACTGGTCCTTTGGAACAACTATAATCTTGCACAGTAGACATGCAAATTATTGGATCGATGGGAGATGGAAGGTATGATTAGTGAAAGATTTTGAGGTTTTGGATGTTCAGTTATTTCAGGAGGGTCTCAGGATATTGGAAAAAGAGGTGTGTGGAAATGGGAGCAGGGCCGGCCCGAGGGTTTCAGCTGTCCTAGGTAGACCTTCGATGCTGAACCCTGAAGACTGCAGCGGCACCCCTCCCCCCCTTCCCAGCATCCATCTTCTCACCTGGAAGACTGGGGGGTGGCACAGCGATGCCTCTACTGCATCAGGCTTTAAAGTACTTGCGCACGGCCTGTTGCTCCTACCACCCTTTGATGCAACTTCCTGGCGCTCCTGCTCCCTGAAAAAAAATGTTGTGTCACGGGGGGGGGGGGGGGGGGGAGGAGCAACAGGCTTTGAGCATGCCTGTGCAGGCACTTTTTAAGCCTGAGGCAGCAGAAGCATCACCGTGCTTTCCCCCCTTCCCCCAAGTGAGAAGATGGATGCCAAGAGAGAGGGACGGCATGGTGGGCCACTTCACTGAAGGACGAATGCCATTCACCAGGGCCTGCCGACCTAGGCGGCCACTTAGTTTGCCTAGTGGACGGGCCAGCCTTGAATGGGCGTGGTAATTGTTTAGAAGTTTGGAATAACGACATGTCAGTGCTTGTAGATGTACTTATATCTACCAAATGTATTACTGTAAGTGAGGACAGAGCCTCCTCTTGGTTTATGTCGGAGTTGTCATGTAAGAAACAGCTCGTGATAAAAGACATGTATCGGCATTTTTGATAGCTGTCAATCAGGGTTTCAATACTGCCACAGCACTGAAACAGTTTTGATGAGTTTGGTGGATGATTTTCAGCTTTTACTGAATAAGAGATGGATTCTGTTTTAGTGCTACTGGATCTTAGTGCTGGGTTCGATACAGTAGCACTATAATATTTTATTGGAATGATTAGAGGAAATGGAAATGGGTGGTAAAGTGCGATGCTGGGTGGAACCATTTTTGCGCAGGATATAACAAGTCATTGTAGTAGGTGGTCAGGAAGTCTCAGCACTATCCTGTTTGCTGTGGAGTGCCCCTAGGAGCTCTGCTGACTCTATTGTTGTTCAATATGTATTTCATGCTTCTTACATGAGTCTTTAGGAACAGGAGGATTACATTTCAGTTCTTTGCAGATGATGTACATTTTTATGTCCCCCTTGGGGAAATAGTGTGAAAACTATCACAGTAGCAAGCTTGTTTGCAAGCTGTGAAAGAATGGATGTATCAGAATAAATTAATCCTGAATCCACAGAAGATGGAAATTCTAAGGGTTTGGAAACCTTCAATAGACTGGGGCATCCAAATTTGTCTTGGTGGTGTTTGGTAGTTAGGTGAAAGACCAGGCCCAAAGCATTGTGGTGGAAACAGTTTGCTGTCCAAAATGTAATGTGTGCCTTCGAGACAGTGCTGAGTCCTGGCAACCTGTTCATGAAGCTATAAATACTACTTGTAGTTAAGTCATGCTTTTTCCATCTGTGCCTGTTAAGGAGCATGGAATATTATTTTGTGCAGAATATTTATGCAGTAATGAATATCCAGCTTGAATACTATAGTCTGCTTTATAGGGGATTACCTAAAAAATAAATATCATGCACCATCTTCAGCTGGCCCAGAATGCGGTAGCATGGGTTTTAACTTGGGCAGTTATCTGTGACTACATTTTACTGATTTTGTTGGAGCTACGCTAGCCACCTGTAGCATTGCAAATTAATTTTAAAGCTTTGATACTAGCCTTTAAGGAGCCAACATTGAGACCTTCTAACCAGTTAAAATGTGTTGAGTCCAATATTCAACTGGACCATTAGATGATAGAGGGGTAAAAGGGGAAGTAAGAGAGGACATGACCATAGTAGAGAGATTGAATGAATTCTTTTCTTTGGTCTTTACTGAAGAGGACATAGGGAAGTTACCCATGTTCAGAAATTATATTTAAAGGTGATGTATCAGAGAAGCTGAAACAAATCTCAATAAATTGGGAAGATGTAATACAGTAATTTGATAAACTAGAGTAGAAAATCACCTGGATTGGATGGTATACATCCCAGGATACTGAAAAAACTAAGTAATGAGATTGCAGACCTACTATTAGTAATCAGTGACCTATCATTAAAATCATCTCTAGCACCTGAAGATTGGAGAGTAGCCAACATAACACCAATTTTTAAAAAGAGTTCCAGGGGTGATCTGAGAACCTACAGACCCATGAGCCTGTCATCAGTAGAAACATAGAAAGACAAACGTGACAGCAGCAAAAGACCACATGGCCTATCTAGTCTGCCCTTCCATATCAACCACTACAACAGTCCCATTTTTGCCTTTAGAGATCCTCTGTGTTTGTCCCAGGCTTCTTTGAATTCCGATACTGTCTTCATCTCTACCACCTCCACTGGGAGACTATTCCACGCATCTACCACTCTTTCTGTAAAGAAATATTTCTGCATATTACTTCTGAGTCTATCCCCTTTCACCCTCAACATATGTCCCCTCGTAGCAGAGCTTGCTTTCAACTGAAAAAGGCTCTCCTCCAGTGCATTTATGCCATGGAGGTATTTAAACATTTCAATCATATCACCTCTATCCCGCTTTTCCTCTAAAGTATACATATTAATATCTTTAAGACTGTCCTCATATGCTTTATAATGAAGACCACTAACCATTTTAGTAGCCACCCTCTGTACCGACTTCAACCTGTTTATATCCTTTTGAAGGTGCGCTCTCCAGAATTGCACACAATACTCTAAATGAGGTCAAACCAAAGACTTATGCAGAGACACTATCACCTCCTTTCTTCTGCTGTCCATTCCTCTCCCTATTCACTCAAGCATCCTTCTAGCTTTCCCCGTTGCCTTTTCTACCTGTTTAGCTACTTTAAGATCATCAGACACAATCACGTCTAGGTCCCACTCTATTTTTTACTGAGCAAAATGGTGGAAACCATTATAAAGAACAAAATTACTGAACATGTAGATAGTTGTGGTTTAATGGAAGAAAGCCAACATAGATTTAGCAAGGAAGGTACTGTTTGACTAACCTGTTATACTTTTTTGAAGATGTGAATAAATGCCCTCCCAACCACCATCTGAGCTATTACCGACCTCGCCCAATTCAGGAAGGCACTAAAGCACCATCTTTTTCTCCTACATTACTCCCAGTCCAGTGAAACATCACAATCCAACAAACCCTCCACCCACCACAATGACACCACCGGCACACCCACGTCATGCTGACGCAACCACATCCAGACATACTACTGCACAAACCTGTAAATAGTTATCTAAAATGTATATAGTTTCAGAGCGTGTCATGACTCCACATTCATACCTGTGGCATACCTGTGACACAACAGCCTCGTTGTATATAGTTACCACCGTTGAAACCCAAGTTATAATACCTGTTCTCTGTAATGTACTTTGCATGTTCCGCTGCACTGTACAAATTGATGTTACTTGTAAACTGCGCTGATTTTAAAGAGCATGGTATAGAAATAATTTAAATAAAATAAAATAAATAAACAGGTAGATAAAAATGAGCCAATTGATATGTTGTTGTTGTTAAGTGCCGTCGAGTCGGAGTTGACTCATGGCGACCCTCTGGATAGCTATCCTAAATTGTGTTCGGTCTTCAGTCAGGCGGCTCATTGTTGACAGACTGGTACCCGTAGCTGCTGTAATTGTATCGATCCATCTCATTGCTGGCCTTCCTCTTTTGCGTTGACCTTCTATCTTGCCAAGCATGATGTCTTTCTCTAATGATCTCTCTCTCCGCATGATGTGTCCAAAGTATGAAAGTCGAAGTCTTGTCATCTGAGCTTCTAAAGAAAGCTTAGGTTTGATCTCCTCTAGTACAGACTGGTTTGTTCTATGAGCCAATTGATATAGTGTAACTGGATTTTCAAAAGCCTTTAAAAAGGTCCCTCATGAGAGACTCTTGAGGAAATTAAAAAAGTCAGGGGATAGGAGGCAGTGTACTATTGTGGATAGGGAACTGGTTAAAAGATAGAAAATAGAGAGTAGGGAGAAAGGTGAATAGTGGAGTACCTGAGGAATCTATACTGGGCTCACTGCTTTTTAACACTTTCACAAATGACCTGGAAATAGGAACAAAGAGTGAGGCGATCAAATTTGCAAATGACAAAGTTGGAATGTTGTTAAAACCCACAAGAGAACTGTGAAAAATTGCAGGAGGACCTGAATAAATTAGGAAGACTGGTTTTACAAATTGCTGATGAAATTTCATGTGAATAAGTGCAAAGTTATGTACTTAGGAAAAAATAACCCAAACTACAAGTACACAGTGCAAGATTCCACATTAGGAATCACCACCAAGGAAAAGGAGCTGTGCTGATGCAAACTACACATGAATACCGGTGATCCAGAAATGCTGATGCAAACTAGTCTGTTGCATGCCCAGAACACTGCAAAGTAATCTCAGTGCGCTCAAAGATCATATCAAAGCAAGTAGAAAGTGATAGGTTTGTCATGACATACCTTGTATCACAACTTGCATGGCAGTATAAGAACTCCTTAGTTCTTGCATTGGTCATCTCTGAAAACGGTCTGTATAATGCTAAGTATGGACCAGAAAAAACCAAAACATATCCCTGTCAATAATAAGGGACCCTCAGAATGAGAGCATTCAACAGTGCAACAGCACTAATACATGCCCAAAAGCACCATCATTGGTCTCTCATTCTGAGGGTCCCTTATTATTGATAGGGGTATGTTTTGACCTTTAGCTATAGAGAACCTTTTCTGAATTTTTCTCTCCAATCACACTGGCACCTGATGATGCTGTGGTCATCCCTTCGGGCCAGGTACTAGTCAGGCATTCATGTCCCCCCAGAATAGTGGATGAGCACACCAGATCCTCCCGTGCAACACTCAGAACACACACACACACACACACACACACACTCTCACACTCACTTGCAGTCACAAAAATCATACTTCTGCCAAAGAGATGCCGGGCACCTATCAAGAACAGCTGATCTGCATTTCTTACCCAAACAAGAATCTTTTCCATACTCACTCACTCACATACTACTACTACTACTGAGCATTTGTATAGTGCTACAAGTCGTATGCAGCGCTGCACAGACATGTAAGAGACAGTCCCTGCTCATCAGAGCTTACAATCTAGTCAAGACAGACAACACAGAAGGTGTAGGCAGGGATAAAACAAGGGGGAAAGAAAAAGAAAAAGGAGATCAGCGAAGAGGTGAGTTTTCAGCTTGGATTTGAAGAGGGTTAGAGAAGGTGCCTGGCGTACAGACACAGGTAGTTTGTTCCAGGCATAAGGTGCAGCAAGGTGAAAGGAGAGAAATCTGGAGTTAGCAATATAAGAGAAGGACACAGATAGAAGCAGTTTGCTAGAAGAGCGGAGTTCCTGAGGGGGGTTGTAAGGAGAGATAAGAGAAGAAAGGTAGTGAGGAGCCGCAGAGTGAATGCATTTATAGGTCAGCAGGAGAAGTTTGAATTGGATGCGGAAATGGATAGGGAGCCAACGAAGTGACTTGAAAAGAGGAGTAATATGGGCATGGCGAGGCTGGTGGAAGTTTAGCCGCGCAGCAGAGTGTTGAAAAGATTAAACGGGAGAGAGATGATTCAAAGGGAGACCAGCAAGGAGTAGGTTACAGTAGTCAAGACGGGAGGTTATTAAGGAGTAGATAAGTGTCTTAGTAGTGTGTTCAGAAAGGAAAGGGCGGATTTTGCTGATGTTATAGAGAAAGAAATGGCAGGTCTTAGCTATCAGATGGATGTGTGTTGAGAAAGAGAGAGAGGAGTCAAAGACAACCCAAGATTGCAGGCCAAGGAAACAGGAAGGAGTACAAAGTTATCCATAGAGACTGAGAAAGGAGGAAGAGGAGGGGAGGTTTTAGGGGGAAAGATAAGAAGTTCAGTCTTGGCCATGTTCAATTTCAAGTGGCGGTGAGACATCCAGGCAGCAATGTCAGAAAGGCAGGCAGAGATCCGGGTCTGGATTGCCGGAGAGATTTCAGGCGTAGAGAGGTAGATCTGGGAGTCATCAGCATACGGATGGTACTGAAAGCCATAGGAAAAGATAAGCGCACCAAGGGGCTGGGTATATAGAGAGAAAAAGAGCAGACCCAAGACAGATCCTTGGGGTACACCAACTGGGAGCGGGATAGCAGAGGAGGAGAAGCCACCAGAACACACACTGAAAGAGCGATGAGAGAGATAGGAGGAGAACCAGGAAAGTACAGAGCCCTTAACATACTATCCCCACATCACCAGTCCCATTTCTCAGAATATAGGAATTGTCAGGGACCCTAGATTAGCTCCTTTAGCACAAATAGAAAATGTTGGCACAGCTAGAATAAACACTATCAGCCCTATTCCGTCCCGGACATAGAACTCTCTGTACGTCCGGTCTGAACCGGACATGCAGAGGGTGTCACGATTCTGATCCCGCGAGGCCTGCACATACAAGACAAGCCCGACTAACTCAGTCAGGGCTTTTAAATGGAGCCACGGTGTCATGGTGTCGGGTTGCCATGGCACCACAGCTCCATTTAAAAACTGCGATCCCGTCCGCCGGAACACACAGTTTATTCCCCGCAGCCTGACCCCCAATTTGGCCTCCCAAGGCCAGGGTTGGTATGCAGGGAATGCTCTCTGCCCTCTGCTGCCCTTTCCTGGCCCTGGGCCCACCGAAACCTGATGTCCAGGGAAGTTATTCCACCTCGGAGGTGGAATAACTTACCTGTTCATGTTGCCGGCCCTGAACGTACAGGGCCAACATTAGAATTGGCCCTGTATGTCCGAGGCTGGTGACCGCCCACTGCCCACCCTAATGCCACCCCCAATCCTCCTCTTTCCCGTACAACCGGCTGGAAAGCTAGATGCCAGAGGGAAGGGGCATGAATAGCTCAGAATGAGCCTGTATTGCTCTTCTTAATATTTCTGTATGGGTGTTTATTAATGTTTCTTTACCTTACATCCTTCCCTCACCTCTGCTTTCTGTTTTTTAAAACTACATCTTGTGTTTTTCCAAACCGGAGACACACCAGTTCAAAACATAATTGTCACAGCCATTCTTCAATATGGGATGCATTGAAGAACAGAGCAGAATAAGTCCTGGCCTTATTCCACGTTTCCGCAGGAATAATGGGGACATTTGTGGGAAGCACTGCAAATGTACATGGACCTTTCCTGAATATGCTTTATAGATCTCTGCGGCTGACCACGCCCCATTCCGCCACATTCTGAGATCCCTGAGCTAGCGCCATAGACATGCATGGCTGCTGGGGTTTCAGAATATGGTTTTAGACATTTTCGCTAGAAAAACATCTATGGTGCACGTTCAAACGGCTTATTCGTGTTATGGAATGACCTCCATAATCACTTAAAATAGAATAAAAGGACTCAAATGAAGAAAACTTATTATAGCAACCTCGGCTTAATAGTCCAACAAAAATATCCTTTAAATAATTTCTTTGGAGCATAAAATTACGTATAGGACTACTGGTGTCACGAGTAGTGGGAAATATTTGATCCTATGCTGGTCCATGTTTGATTTGAGAGTTATTCGGATGGCAGTGATATTCAATCCATTGTCCAGATAACCCTTTGGATAACTTTAGGACAGATTTTCCTCTCCTAAAGTTATCCAGATAGTGGACTCAATATCGCTGCTATTTGCACATGCTCCACCCACGCTATACCGACAGTTCCAGAGTAGTCAGTAATGATTTTTAATGGCACTATGCAGATAGTGCCGCTCTATCCTTTATCTACTAAATCCAGCAGATAGATCCACTCAGCAACACTTATCCAGTTAGTAGGCGCAGCTAACTGAACAAGCGTTTTTGACTATTGACCTAGTAATGTACAAGAAGGAAAATAAACATCAGAAAAAGCCCAAATCAGCCAATCATATTTAGCTTTTTCTAGATCATCAATCCTTTATGTGGGACAAACGTGATGCTGTGCATTAGGTCACAAGTTTAATAATATTGATTAGTGAACTAACATTCTCTTTTAGAAAATTAGATAGTTTTCAAAACTTTGGTTTCTTCAGTTGTATTTTCTATTCCACTTTTCTCTCTTTTTTTCTCATCTTCTGTTTCTTTTTCCTGCTTATTTTTAGTCTCTCTGGTGTCACTGTTCTCCTTACTTTTTATTTTCCATTTCAATTTTTGCACCCTGTCTCTTTTCTTCAGTGAAATCTTTGTTCCTTCCCCCTTAACTCTTCTCTTGTCTCTCTCTCCCCCTCCTTCCTGCTCTTCTCTTTGTCCTTTGACGTTTACTCTCTCTTTTCTGCCTGTGTTGTTTCCTAACTGGTCTTCCTCTGGTACCTTCTTCTCTTTCTCTTATTTCTTTTCTCTCAGTGGTCTCCTCCTTGCTCCCAATGCTTACTTTTTAAATGGCACCAAATTGGGACTAGTGGGGGGACCAGCTGCAATGACAAAAAGGAAGCAACTTCAAAAAGGTTTCAGGTTCTGGACCTGGCAGAAAACCATGCTTTCCTCAGCAGCAGCTACAGCAGCTGCCAAAGCACTCCGAAAGTTAGCCAAAATGAAAAACCAGTTCTTGCCTTTCAAATCACTTTCCTTCTATCCTGTATATGCAAAGCCCTTGCTCGACGTGCGTGTTTACATCTCTGACAGAACCCTGAGGGACTAACTTTCAGCTCTGGTTCTAGGGAATAAGGATAAATTTCACCTGGGAAGAATGAATGTAGAAAACTTATAACGGATCTTTTATGGACTTCTTTCTGCCACTAGCCAAAGTCATTAGAGGAGGGAATGTTTAACCACAATGCTTTTCTGCTGCCACATAACCTTGCCTTTGCTGTGAGGCCACAACTGCATTCACATGTCCCCCTTCTGAAAGCAATAACCTTATCCTGTAGGAGGCCAGAGATGCTAAGTCTCACTCATTGGGAGTGCGTCACACTCATTTGAAGGCTACCTCACTCTCACATTCACTGAGCCCCTTGTCTCAAGCATTAGTGTCTAAAATGCCAGTGCACTTATCCTGATCACTGCTCTCATGAGAGACAAGCCTAAGAGAAGAAAAACCAGGTGATCTAACCATTAGGAAGAAATCTGAGCTTGCCTTCCTGTGTACCATCCCTGCAAGTACAGGTGCTGTGAAACCGGGGCACACACTTTTAGCTGCTGAGTCGAGAGCAATTTGCAGCCCAGAGAATTTACTCATGTTGCCTCTACTATCTCCATATCCTTTCAGAGGCACCAAAGAAAAGCAAATAACATTTTAAGCTTTTTTTTTTCATTTATAAAGCATTAATACTTTTATATCTTTCTAGATTTATATGTTGGCTCTATCATCTGGAAAAACCTCACTCTTTGGACTTCAATCTCACTCTCTGGGACCGTAACTCTTATTCTGTGAATGATTTACCCTTGGCATTTCTCAGAGGTGAGGGAAGGGCTGCACAGAAGAGCAACTTAGTGGAGAGGGGGAGGAGCAGTGTCTTACATTGCCAGGCCTGATAGCTCCTTACCTCTGGTGTTCCTTGTATCGAATATGCATTAAATGGTGGTACTATATCAGTGATATTTTCATATCCTTCCGGGATTGGCTCAGATAAAGACGTTTTTAAGATCTGAAAAAAATAAATAAACATTAAAATATTGTGCATAAAAGAATATACATCTGTTGAATACTGGTTGTTTTCCACGTTGGGCCCTGTGTTTTTATTCGCTCCCATCTGTGTCTATGGAAAAAAGCCTCGTACACTAGAGTCCCTGGGATTAGACAAGATAAAAACATGGCTCAGACTGTTGATTTTAATCAGGCATTTCTAGAATATTCTCAGTTCTCAGTCTCCTCACTCTGGCACATAGTTTATCCACTTCATTTGACTCTGGTGATTGTCATTCATAATGTAGACTAACGGCTTTCATGATCGTTGGAGCACCAAGCTGTTCTGTTCTTTTCTGACAGTATGTTCAGGATCTAAATAGCAATGTCAAGGTCTGCCAGCCATACAAGGTTATCATCAAAGTTTTGTAATTTTGCTATTCCTCCATTGAAGAGGCATGGATTGTAGTGATGGTCCATAGATTGGATTATATGGCTCTTAGAATAATTTATTCTTTGACCTTTTCCACAATTCTTAGGGAGGTTTCTATCTATCTATGGTTACTCTTAGATACAGGGGTGATATTTGTTACATGTTTGCTCAGTGGAAAGCCCTGGTAGTCTCCAGCAATAGAAATATACAATTAAAATATGAACAGATGAGTTATTAGAATATTGGCAATGATCTTGTGCAGCAAAGACTATGGGGTATGTTTAGTAATTGGCGGTAGCAGCTTCCATGTGATATCGGAGCTGTGATCCCATTCAATACAATGGGGCCGCGGCTCAGATATAGCACGGAAGCTGCTACCGCCTAGTAAACATACCTCTATGTCACCTGCATATCAACTTGCAAGTTGATTTTTATGGCAGAAATGGAGTGGAGGAGTAGCCTAGTGGTTAGAACACTGGCTTGGTAACCAAGCAACCAGGGTTCAATTCCCACTAGCGCTCCTTGTGGCCTTGGGCAAGTCACTTAACCCTCCACTGCCTCAGAAGAAAGGCCTGGCAATCTACTTCCAGTGACACTACCAAGAAAACCCAGGAGCGTCTGGGTCACCAGGAGTCAGGACTGACTCAAAGGCACACATTGCATTTTTGCACTTGTATGAACCATGAACAGTGATAGTGCTAGTATCAAGACTGGAGGGAGGTCGCTGTTTATATTTGTCTTGCGGTTATGCTTACCAGTAAAGAATATGCTCTAGGTGGTCATTAACTGTATACAGCATAGTATCTGATGATTTCAGTTGTCTTCAGCAACAACTCATGATGCCAAATGGTGTCTTGGACTGTAGAAGTTCAATCACTGTTGTACTATACAGCCAGGCAAGAGTGCAGCGGTTCGGATTACACCCCCCCTCCCCTCTCTCCCCCTCTCCATCCATGATGACACCGTGACGCTTCTTTATTTCAACATTGTTGTTGTTGTTGTTAAGTGCCATCGAGTCGGAGTCGACTCATGGTGACCCTCTGGATAGCTATCAACATTATCACTTGTTCATTGGTAGTTCTTGGCTGCAACATCCTTTCTTAACGCATTTATACATTATACAATTTGATTAACCATATACAACTCGCACATCATATCTTCCATGATCTTAACTTAACGCTTCAACTTCACAATTTATTTCAGCACAGTTCAAATTTGTACAGTTTTATACATTTCACCAGGTTTGCGAGGAGACCCACAGCCTTGGGGTGCGGAGCCATAAAAAGCCCTGCCCCCCATCCTCTAACCCTAATGAACCTCCCATAGATGTGATTCCAGTAAGGCATGCTGTAAGAAACTCGCCTTACCCTCGCCACAACAGGGTCCATCTCTTGGCTCTGCTGTTACACCCTCCAAGGTCAGCTCGGAGCCGTTCATGTCTGTGCCCTCCTCCCTGCACCGTTTAAGTGCAGAGGACTGTGGAAGGTGGAACTATCTACCCATTGCCCCTGCTGCAGCCCATTGCCCTGCTTGGGGGAGGAAAAATTAGCTCCAGGCCACTCCCCCTTTATCCCTAGCCTGGCTGTGAGTCCCTTTTTATGCTCCCCAATTTGCACCACTACCTGCCAACTCCTCGCTTGTCAGTGGGCCCCCACTTACCCCTAGCTGCGGCCAAGCTTCACCCTATCACATAAAATTTCACCCGCGTCTTGAAGTTCAGAGAGGAAGATATCCATCCCAATGTTAGATAGGTGTACCCCTTCTGGGTGATAGAGCCCCGGGCACCTCTCCTTGATTAGGTCATGTCTCACACAGTATCCCCTAACGGCTTCCAATAATCTCTTCATCCATCTGTTGACCTTGCGATGAGTCTTCTCAATAGCCTGATGCGAGTGCTTGCCTCTCCATACTCTGTGCGGTATGATGCAGGACCAAGCCAATTGTGTACTCTGGAACGTGTCTAGCAGCGCCAGTATGTCCCCTTGCATCTTTCTGGCCAAATCCATGCTGCGAGTCCCGGTAAGGTCATTTGGCCCTAGGTGTACTATTAATGCCCAGGGGGCCCCCAGGACTCCCTTCTTATGTAGGAGCATGGGTATTAACTGGTCCCACATCATACCACACAGACCCAACCAAACAACCGATACCTCTGCAGGATTTAAATACAATTCACAGGGTAAAAGCAGGACTTCAGATTCAAATGTCGTAAGCATATACAGATAACTGGAATGTAGTTAACCGGATAAATAGGCTGTTTGAAAGCTGCTCACCTTTCATCAGGTAAAAAACAGTGCACAGTGGTCAATAGGATGGAAAACATCAGGCTCAGGGCTAGCTTAGTTAGAGGATAGCTTTATAAAGAGCCGCAGAAAGTTATGTGCCCCCTGTGAATGTAAGTCAAGGATCTTTAGGGCACACTAACTGAGGAGAAGAGGACTAGTCTAGTGTTTAGGGCCATTGCCTCAGGTACAAACTTAGATTGGAAACCCTCTGGAGACAGAGAAATAACTGCCATTCCGGAATGTAGCTCACCTTGATCATCTAATAGAAAGGTGTGAGCTAAATACTAATAAATTAATTAATTAAGAACTGGCTACTATTCTATAAATATATGCATAAGTCAGATTGGGCATACTTTCACTGTGGGTGTGCATAAGGGTAGAGAATAGGGAGAGGACATGTGAATTATACTACAATTTCTGTGTGTTCTTGAAAAATCTAAGTGCAGGCTTCTCCACTGGTGTAAGTGATTACTCCTAGATTTAAAGCTCATTTATTAACACTTACACCCCTATTTTATAAGGTAAACTAAGGGGTATGTTTACTAAACCATCTTAACGTCACAGCGGTGGTATTATCGTGATAATGTAACATTATTGCGTGATAATGTCACTTAGCGCGCGATAACGCTACTGCAGCGTTAAGGCACCCTAACGCTGTGAAATCCGGCTCTGAAGGGTGGAGTAAGGCTTCCCAGAGGGCGGAGAGAAGGGGTCAATGGGCGGAGAGTGGGAGGGGAGAGGCTCCAGGCACACTAACGCTGTGAAATCTGGGTCTGAACACTAACGCCAGTGAAACCCTCGCGTTAAGGCACATTTGCAGGAAAGAGATACCATTTCAGTCAGCAATGTACAGCAAAGCCAGGGAAACCCAAAAATGTGATAGTAGTGATACATGTGCACAGAACAAAAAGGCAAATAGACATAGGGGTATGTTTACTAAACCGTCTTAATGTTACCGGCACTAGTTACAGTCTTACTGTGACGAATGCCATATAAAGTAGTGGGCATTCCGGTCTTAAGGTAGCATTTCAGGTTATCGCGCAATAAAGTCCGTTATCGCGTGATAGAGGGAGCCATGGCACGTTAACATGCGTTAGCCTTAATTAGCATGCTGACCTGGAAACACAGCAACAGAGGTGTAGTACAATGGTTAATACATTGACTGATAAAACAGGGGTCATGAGTTTGATCCCCCAGTGGGCTTAATGAGCAAGGCTGTCTGAGGCATTACCCTTTACTTTACATCAGTGCTGTCTGAGGCATTTGCTTTTTTAATTTAAATTAGTGCTGCCAGCAAACACACCCTCAGTGCCGTAACCTAAGGTGCCGCATAAGGTGCCCTATAAGGCACTCCAGTGGGCACATTATAAAGTGCACTGTTCGCCAAGGCACCTTATAATGTTCCCTATAGGACACCTTATAGGGCGTTTTATAGGGCGCCTTATGAGTCACCTTAAGGTTACAGCACTGTGAGGGTGTTTTTTCTGGAAGCACTAATTTAAATTAATAAAGGAAATGCCTCAGACAGCCCTATCAAACAAAACCACTGTGGGATCAAACCCATGACCTCTGCCTCCACAATCATTGAAGTAACCAGTGGGCTACATCTCTATAGCTACTAACAAACCCCTGGCTGGCTACAGAAGGACTGCAGGTCACCACACAAACTGTCTGCTGTGGTTACCAGGATAGGTTTAACCCACCCATACCCATGATGCACTGCACATGCAGATCAGCAGTCTACAGATGATCACAAGATGGGGTATGCACCCCCACAGCACCTCGGCCTGGTAGGGGGAACTGGCCGTATGTGTTACTGGCACAGAGTAGCTAAAGACCGTCACATTGTGGGGGTTCTATGCTCACCCTGAGGATGAGGTGGGGCGCCCAGCACCAGGTCCACAGCACCTGGTTTAGCTGAGATAGACTATGCTGCAGGTTGCCATCAGTGCCAGTGCACGATAGGTAGTCCTTGCAGACACACCTAGGATACACCTGTGTCCATCCGTATTTCCCAGTCACATCTAGCCCTTGTGGACTATGATGCACCCAGAACAGTGCATATCCTGTGTGAGTGCTATGGTCACATGATTTAAGTGAAGGGGGGTTTTTGGGCCCATAGGCGGATTATGTAGCACCACCCAACCCACCCTCTGGGGCTCAGAGTGGGGGACAGGATCTCCCACCAACAGATCCACATTCTACATCCCTGCAATGGTGGCAGTAGAGGGGACCATCAACCCCAGTCCTGCTGGGGAACAGGCACCCAACAGGGCAGTCAATGCAAATCTGTACACATCCATAAGGCAATGGCAGACAGACAGTAGGCCTGGAAATGCTCAGCTGCCCCCCACCACTATCTGACATTCTCCAGCAGTGAGCACAGTGAGTCTCCAGCCGCTGTACCCTGCAAGGTGCTCCAGCCATACACAAACTAAATGCAGACAGTCTGCAAGCTAGTCCATAGTTCTTGTTCCTGGAGGAGATGCGTGCACCCAAAACTGGGATGTGAGCACACACACCAAGCAGATAAGTCAGTGATTGGACCACAGAAAAGAGAACCCATAAATATCACTTGAGAGAAATACTATATAGCACTATGGGAGAACCTAGCCATGCCGTGGTCACTGCTCAGTCAAGGTAAGAGTGACCTCCCAGCAGGACATGCTGTGGCCACCCTGTATGTGCAGGTGGTCGCAGGGCACTATAATGTCCCAGCCATTGCCCTATGCCCTGTGCAGATGCATCCTGCCCAGGCCACCCTGTCCGGGCTATACCCACAGTACCTTGCTCCTTCATTATGCACATTGGCAGGCTAACACTGGAAACAGTGCAAGCAGTGTGGGCTGAGTAAGGTGTAGGCAGCCACAACACACTGGATAGACAGATACACACTCCCACACCTATGCCAGCATTGTGCAAATATAGAGGCTTTTGGCAGCCCTGGCCACCACATCAGTCCTGGGCACAGTGCAGGCATGGCTATGGTACGCAATACTGTTGTGGTCACTCCCCGGGGTGGTAAACACTGTCAGAAACCAAACCTGAAACACACTCCACAGATATCAGAAAGGTTGCTATGATGCAGCTCTATCAGCAAATTGTGCTTAACTTAGGAATTGCTATCTGCCATTAATCATAGCAACCTTTTGATATATGTGTACGTATTCCCAGGTTTAGGGTGGCATTGCTAAGGTATGCAAGTGCTAGTATTGGGAGATGCTGCTGCACACAGGGCCCAACAGCTTGACTCTCCATGAGGCTTTGGATAGTGGAGCCTGTGGGTGTGGGTGTTTATGCCCCTGTTGGCCGCTGCTCTAGGGCAGAGGTTCCCAACTCCGGTCCTGGTGGGCCAAACACTGTTTGGGTTTTCATGCTGTCCCTAATGAATATGCATGAGATACATTTGCATACCATGGGGGCGGCACATACAAATGCAGCACAGGCATATTTATTAGAGACAGCATGAAACCTGAATGGTGTTTGGCCCTCCAGGACTGCAGTTGAGAAACTCTGCTCTAGGTAGTGCACATGTTTATGGTGTCTGTGCTCTGTAGGGTAAAATATAGGCGTTTCAGGCATGTTTATGTTATCTGCAATAAAGGTTCCGTCTTTATTACCATGGTTTAGTACTGGGTAAAATATGGGGACTGGGTTGGCAGGAGCCACAGCTGGGACTTGAACTTGTGACCTTCTGCTCATGAACACACTGGCTGTGTATACTGCACCACACTGTTACCACAAGGACAGTTCATTCCCTGAGGATACCATGACTGTTCGTCAGACAGACCTTGTCTGTTGCCATGCACGGCACCCACCTAAATGGAGCTAGGCCATGGTCTGCTGTGTGCAGATGCCACTGCCCCCTCCGCCACCAGCACCCCTCCGCCACCATGCTGCCATGCCATTATGCCGGTGGTGCTGGTGGTGCGCAGTCCCAGGCCATCCATTATGCCGGTAGGCAGCTGCCTATGGTGTGGGTTCTTGGGTAGGGGTGCCTGTCTACATGGACATGCGTGCTTCCCCCCCCCCCATACCGCCTGCCAATGTTATGTGCCCTTGGGGGTACCTGCTGGGTAATCTCCCCTGTGACACTGTGGACACACACTCATGCCCATGTTGGACCCTCGTCAGATGATGTCTTGCTGCTTTACAGTTTTGGCATTCCTATGTGCCACCTAGGCATCTGCCTAACACGCACTGTGCCCCAGCTGGACCACAGCATGTGCCGACTGCAGCCCTCTATATCCCATTTACGGCATCAGTACAGTTGCCATTTCCTACGTGCCCACTTTGCTGTTACTGCACATGTGCACGCCATAACAAACCTGCCCAATATAGATGTGAATTAACCCTGATCAGAACTATTTCAATGTGGGATCATTCACTTTGTAGTGGGACAGAGAATAGACCCTTCCAAACATGATATCTTATTTTTTGAGCTTTGTCAGTGGTGTTGCTTTATGTTTATCATTAATATCACTTTTGGCCAGCTTGGTTATTGGGATTTTAAATGTGGTTCAGGTCATTTTCTATGTTTATTTGCCTTTTTGTTCTGTGCACATGTATCACTACTATCACGTTTTTGGGTTTCCCTGGCTTTGCTGTACATTGCTGACTGAAATGGTTTCTCTTTCCTGCAAATGTGCCTTAACGCAAGGGTTTCACTGGTGTTAGTGTTCATACCCAGATTTCACAGCGTTAGTATGGCTGGAGCCTCTCCCCTCCCATTCTCCGCCCATTGACCCCTTCTCTCCGCCATCTGGGAAGCCTTACTCCACCCTTCAGAGCCGGATTTCACAGCGTTAGGGTGTCTTAACGCTGCAGCCGCATTATCGCGTGATAACATCACTTATCACGTGATAATACCGCTGCTGCGCCGTTAGCGCCATTTAGTAAACATACCCCTAAGACGGTTTAGTAAACATACCTCTAAGTGTGAAATAAAGCACAGAAAAACATGTGTTAACCATGTGGGACTTGATAAGATTACCCTCTTATGGTAGAAGAGGCAATAATGTTGTTGTTGTTGTTAAGTGCCGTCGAGTCGGAGTCGACTCATGGCGACCCTCTGGATAGCTATCCTAAATTGTGCTCGGTCTTCAGTCAGGCGGCTCATTGTTAACAGACTGGTACCCGTGGCTGCTGTTATTGTATCGATCCATCTCATTGCTGGACTTCCTCATTTGCGTTGACCTTCTATCTTGCCAAGCATAATGTCTTTCTCTAATGATCTCTCTCTTCGCATGATGTGTCCAAAGTATGAAAGTCAAAGTCTTGTCATCTGAGCTTCTAAAGAAAGCTTAGGTTTGATCTCCTCTAGTACCGACTGGTTTGTTCTTCGGGCAATCCATGGTATACACAGTATTCGCCGCCAGCACCATAATTCAAAGGCATCAATTTTCTTCCTGTCTATCTTTTTCACTGTCCAGCTTTCACATCCATATGATGTTATTGAAAATACCATGGCTTGAACAAGTCGAATCTTTGTATGGAGAGAGACATCTCTGCTCTTGAGAATCTAATCTAGGTCTTTCATAGCCATTCTGCCAAGAACAATGCGTTGTCTGATTTCTTGACTGCTTGTTGCTTCTTTATGGATAGTTGATCCAAGTAGGTTAAAGTTGTTCACAATTTCAATTTCTTCTCCTTCAACGATGAACCTGCTGATTATGCCAGGTGTCATGATCTTTGTCTTCTTTACATTAAGGTGCAGGCCCATTTTGAGACTATGTTCTTTGATTGTGAGAAGCAAATGTTTCAGATCATCTTCACTTTCAGCCAGTAGTGTGGTATCATCAGCATAGCGAAGGTTGTTGATGAGTCTTCCACCAATCTTCACACCTCTGTTGTCTTCATACAATCCTGCTTCTCTGATGATTTGTTCTGCATATAAATTAAACAGGTAGGGGGAAAGTATGCAGCCTTGTCTTACACCTTTGCTTATTTTAAACCATTCTGTTTCTCCTTGTTCCGTTCGAACTGTTGCTTCTTGATTAATGTACAGATTGCGCAAGAGAACGATCAGGTGTTCTGGTATACCCATGCTTCTTAATGTGGCCCAGAGTTTCTCATGGTTTACACAGTCAAAAGCCTTGCTATAGTCGATAAAGCACAAATAGATATCCTTTTGGTATTCTTTAGTCTTTTCAAGGATCCATCTCACATCCGCAATGATGTGTCTCGTTCCTCGCCCTTTCCTGAACCCTGCTTGCACTTCAGGTAGTTCTTGTTCCAGTTATGGTTGTAGTCTCTTTTGAATAATCTTCAGTAGAATCTTGCTGGCATGTGAGATCAGAGCGATTGTGCGATAATTTTCACAGTCAGTTGGATCACCTTTCTTTAGTATTGGTATAAACACAGATCCTTTCCAGTCAGTTGGTCATGATGTTGTCTTCCATATTTCTTGGCAGAGCCTTGTGAGTACGGTAACAGCTGCATCAGATTGCTGCAATACTTATATGGGAATGCTATCAATGCCTGGTGCTTTGTTCTTTGATAAGGCTTTCAATGCTGCTTCAACTTCTTTCATCACCAATGGTTCCCGATCATAAGGTACAGGTTGAAACGGCTGTTGGTCCACTTGATCTTTATCATATAAAAACTCTGTATATTCCTTCCACCTTTTCTTGATCTTCTCAGCATCATTCAACATAGAACCTTGAGCATCTTGTAACATTCCAATTCGAAGCTGGAACTTTTTCTTTAACTCTCGTAGCTTTAGGAAAGCCGATCTTGTTCTTCCTCTAATAGTTTCTGCTTCTATTTCCTTGCAAGTGTCATTGTAGTACTTTTCCTTGTCCTGTCTTGCTGCACGTTGGAAATCTCTGAGTTCTGTGATTGTCTTTCTTTCTCCTCTGGCTTTAGCTTCTCTGCGTTTCTGGGCAATTTTCAGAGTTTCTTCAGTCATCCATTTTGGCCGTTTTTGCTTTTTCACCTTTTGTAGAGACTTCTCGCTTTCTTCCAACACAACCTTCTTGATGTCATTCCATAACTCTTCCGGAGCTCTGTCATTTGTATCTAAAGCAGCAAATCGATTTTGCAGGCAGTCTTTCAATTCCAGTGGTATATTCTCAAGGTCATATTTTGCTGCATTCATGAGTGGTTTGCTCTTTTTCAACTTTAGCTTGAGTTTGCATACTAGTAGTTGATGATCTGTACCACAGTCAGCTCCAGGTTTTGTCTTTGTTGATGTTACAGAGCTTTTCCATCGTTGACTTCCACATATGTAGTCAATTTGATTTTTATATAATCCATTCGGTGAAGTCCATGTGTACAGTCGCCGCTTGTGTTGCTGGAAGAAGGTGTTTGAGATGAATAGATCATTGGTCTTGCAGAATTCTATCAGTCTTTCTCCAGCTTCATTTCTGTTGCCAAGTCCATATTTTCCAACTACTTTGCCTTCTTCTTTGTTGCCAACTTTTGCGTTCCAGTCACCCATGACTATCAGAATATCCTGTTCGCATGTTCTGTCAATTTCAGCTTGTACTTGTTCATAGAACTCTTCAATTTCATTCTCTTCTGCAGCTGTTGTTGGGGCATATACTTGAATTATAGTTGTGTTGATAGGCAATCCTCGTAGACGAATAGAGATTAAGCGTTCGCTGACTGCATTGTATTTCATTACAGTTCTTGCAAGTTTCTTCTTTATTATAAATGCAACACCATTTCTTCTTTGTCTTTCATTTCCAGCATAGTAGACCATGTGATCATCTGATGCAAAGTGCCCCATGCCAGTCCATTTCAGTTCGCTGACACCCAACAGATCAAGTTGTACATGTTCCATTTCATTCTTGACCACCTCCAACTTCCCTTGGTTCATGCTTCGTACGTTCCATGTTCCAATGTGTAAGACATCTTTACAGCTTCTGACTCTCATTTCATGTGCAGCTACATCAGCAGTCAGACTTCCCGAGGGCTTTGATCCAACCACATCATAAATGCTGGCTTTACTCTGAAAAGTCTTCAGCTCTTCCCCAGTAGCTAGTTGAGTGCCTTCTGACCTGGGGGTCTCATCTTCCAGCACCATGGCACAATTTGTTTTGTTGTAACTATCCATTAGGTTTTCATGGCAAGATACAGAAGTAGATTGCCGGGCCTTTCTTCCGCACAGTTTAAGTTTGGTGTTGTTGCCGTTGTCACAAAAATGTGATCCTCCACCGTCAACACTGTCCCATTCTGCTGCTGCCCAGATGGGTGGTTTGTCTTGGTCTGGCACCTCAGCTGAGACCTGTCCATCTTGGGAGACCCTGCCAGTAGTTAAACTACCGACAGTTTAGCTCTCAGCATCACTGATGCACGCAAGCCCTCACAGCACGACAAGCTGCCAACCAAGTGAGAGGAGGCAATAATACCTATGGTTTTATATTTTAAGAACCCCATGTTATTTTTCAGGTAAAAATTACCCTTATAAAGCACGTGGTAAATCTTTGCACACATGTACACATCTGACCAAACTCCATCCCTGTGCACACCTAGGGGATAATTTTACCAGGTGCTGTCTTTGTGTGTATTTCACAGTGTTTTAGTGATATAGGTGTGTTAATGGGCCTTTACATAAGTACTTTAACCAGTCACTATTCTATAACAATGTGCCGATGGCAGGCACTTTCACTATGAACGTGCCCATGGGTGGAGTTTGGGAAAAGCACACAAGCATGTGCGTAAATTAAAATATATAATTGTTTATGCATGTTCGTGACAAATCTAAGCATGGGCATTTACACCTACCATAGATTTAATACACCTGTCAACCATTTAGGCTCCTTTTTTATAAAATCAAGTATGCAGGTTCTTGACTTTATAAAATAGGCATGACACACATAGAATAGCGCATGTTAGCTATATAGGACTTTATAAAACTACCAGCTTGCACCACACATGTTTTTAGGCACAATCTAATTATATAAGAGCCATTTGGTTAAATCCCCGCTTCCCATGTACTTTTGTGCAGAGTAGGTACCTGACCTGAGAAACCTATTTGGGTTTAGCATGGTGATGGTGTCTTCAATATTTGACTGACCAATAGAGCGTTAGAAGCTATGGATCTGGGACCTGCTATGCCTTGGATAAATGGCAATGGATTTGAGGCTCAGGCAACTGAAATGGCAAGTACTCTTGAGATTGAGACTGAACTGTCTATTGAGGGCTCAGTTGCAATGATTGTTGATGGTGGGACTAGTATCTCACGCCAAGGGGATGGTGTGGTCTAAGCTGCAGTCCCAATAGTGGGACTAGTATCTCACGTCAAGGGGGATGGTGTGGTCTAAGCTGCAGTCAGGACTCCCAGCTAGTTCAGAAGAACTAGCTCCAGTTACTGAGAAGTTACCAACCTACTTGGATCAACTATCAATAAAGAAGCAGCAAGCAGTCAAGAAATCAGACGACGCATTGCTCTTGGCAGAATGGCTATGAAAGACCTAGATAAGATTCTCAAGAGCAGAGATGTCTCTCTCCATACAAAGATTTGACTTGTTCAAGCCATGGTATTTTCAATAACATCATATGGATGTGAAAGCTGGACAGTGAAAAAGATAGACAGGAAGAAAATTGATGCCTTTGAATTATGGTGCTGGCGGCGAATACTGTGTATACCATGGACTGCCCGAAGAACAAACCAGTCGGTACTAGAGGAGATCAAACCTGCGTTTCTTTAGAAGCTCAGATGACAAGACTTTGACTTTCATACTTTGGACACATCATGCGAAGAGAGAGATCATTAGAGAAAGACATTATGCTTGGCAAGATAGAAGGTCAACGCAAAAGAGGAAGGCCAGCAATGAGATGGATCGATACAATAACAGCAGCTACGGGTACCAGTCTGTCAACAATGAGCCGCCTGACTGAAGACCGAACACAATTTAGGATAGCTATCCAGAGGGTCGCCATGAGTCGACTCCGACTCAAAGGCACTTAACAACAACAACATTCATGAAAAGAAGTGATTGTCAGGATGGATGCGAGGCATGTGAAGGACTTGCAGGATAGATTTATTATGCATATTAATATCATGAGGATGAACTGAGTAATTGTTAGCTAAGGTGAGAAGCTGGCAGAGCCAGAAACTTATTATGCATTGAATATTCATTAAAAGGAAAATTTCTTTGGGACTGATTAAAAATACTTTACAGAGCTGTTGCAAATTTCAGCTGTAAGCTTTTCTATTTTGAGAACTTTTTATCAACCTGTGAGAAAATATGCAAAATGACTAAAAACCGAGGGGGCAAAAGGACATATTTAAGAACATTAATCCTACTAAATCCATGGTAATTTTATAATTGAGACTCAGTTATATTCATAGGCAAAATGGTACTTGGGATCAATATTCAGTTGCACTGAAATAGTTAGCAGTACCTGCCACCTAGATAAGTACCACTGGCTGGGATGATCAGCAGCGCTATATGGAGAGCGAATGAATATTCTGACAGACCAGCTCAGCACTATCTGGGTAATGCTGGGGTGGTACATGGGTAGAGCAGGGAAGGAGCTGCAATTATATGTGGTAACACAGTTCTACTATATGCAAAACTATCTGGATATCTTAGGACAGCAAAAAGGTTAGCTAGGCTATCTGTATTATGGATGTGCAGGCCAAAGATTTTCTTTTTTTTTAGTTTTCTTTTTGCTTTTTTTCATTTTTATATATATATTTTTTTTCTATAATGTGCTCCCTTTCACAAGAGAACGTACTATTGAGAAATAGTGCACACTCTTGTGAAGAAGGTTGCACTATTGATGGGAGACAGGAAACAACACACTATTTGCTGGGATTTTCTGCTTTGGTTTGAAATGCAAGCACATCCCTGATCTGTATGGCAGTCTGAATATAACCTCTATATGGATATGAGCCCTCAACAGACAGTTCAATCTCAGTCTCAAAAGTACTTTCCATTTCAGTTTGGAAAACCACAGGCAGTGTTACGGAACAGAAAGCAGAGTAGAGGGAGGCTGTAGTCAAAGCAGCAGAAATAAACACTTCCACAAATGTATGCAGTAGAGCACAGGTGCTCAATCTGGTTAGGCTGGCATTTGCTGTGTGAGCTAAAGGGGCACAGCTAGGATTCCCAACAATGCTCACATCCTGGAAATGATACTGGTGACGGAATCCCAGCACCCCATGTGAATATGTAAGCACAGTCATCGGTGCTATGTGCTGCACCCAGTAGATCCCTACAATATGCTCTGTGCAATGTGTACAGTCCCCTGATGCAGATACGGTCATATGTTCATCCTATCAGAATACTGTCTTGGGGATATCGAATGCTGGTGGCTATATGGCACATATGCTGTGCACATGTCACCGTTGCACAGTTACATATGTAGCCTATAGTGTGCAATAAATATACAGGGTTATACTGGAAGGGCTGTTTAGACCTACTGCAGCTCTGTTTCTGCTAGAAGTCCACTATTGCAGTCAGCGTGTATGTAAGTCGCCAAATGGCAATGCAGTGAGCAGGTATGATGCTGGGTTGGAGGTGCTGATTGCTATGGTTTCCTTTCCATCAGCTATGACATTCAGTTCAGGGCAGTCTTTTAGCAGATGGCTGCTTCTGTGGGACTGCAAGTGAGAGTGCAAGTGTGTGCGTGGTTGGAGGGTTGCATGGGGGGGTGTCTAGATTCCTCATACACATATAAAGGGAGGAGCTATGTAGTAGTTGGGGCAAGTTACCTTGGGCCAGAGGGTCAGGGGTTCAAATCCCGCTAGAGGACAGCAACTTTGGGCCAGAGGGACTGGGGTTTCTAGTCCCACAGGTTCTCTTTGTAGCCTTGAGCAAGCCACTTAATCCTCCGTTGCCTCAGGTACAAAAACATAGATTGTGAGCTCTTTGTGAACAAGGTAAAAAAAATAAAAATATAAATTACTTGAATGTACACTGCTTTGATTGGTAGAAAAGCGGTATATAAGACTAGTTAAATAAATAAATAAATAATATTCGGGGGGGGGGGGGGAGTGGGGGACAGGTATGCCTGACAGGTAGCTGGCCTATAGGGCTGTCTACAGCATTACCAGGTGCCAGTGCATACAGGCAGGAGTGAGCAGGATGGTTCCGCAGAGGGGACCTCAGAGGGAGGGTACACCATTCCCAGGTGCATCAGAATGGGTCTCTACAAATGTGCACCGTTGTAGGGGGCGACGATGGTGTCTGGGCATATCTGTGTAGTGCTTGCACTGCTGCCTGCTGTCATTCCCATGGCCCTTTAGTAGTGCAGGGGAAATGTTTGGCTAATCCCCTATGGGGGGCTTTTGTATGGCACACTAACACTCAGAACATCAACAGTAGTGTAAGGTACTGCAATAGTCTTTAATCAGGCATGCGCTTCATGTGCTAGAGGGGCAATGCTAGGCCTGCCCAAGACAGTCCTTGGAGAAATGGGAGAAAAGCTGCAGGGGTGGTACGTGTCTGGCCGAGAACACCATATATTCATGAAGCAGCAGCAGTTCTGTACAGGTGCAGGGCATGGTCGTGGCAGAGGCATGTTATCTGTGCCTGCAAGCAGGAGTGCGTGAGGGCTGCAGAAGAGGCCCTGGTGTGCTGATCCACACATCTGGGGGCAAAGGTATGCCTGGCCAGTACCATAGGGCTGACCACAGCATCACCAGTGCCAGTGTGCATGGGCAGTATAGTCTGTCAAGCTGTTCCGCAGCAACATGGGCATGTCCCTGTCAATGGTTGGGGACCCTCAGAGTGGGAGTATGCTGCAGTGCACACAGCCCTAATACATATCCAATTGCACCATCGGGAGTCTCTAGCATTGTGCACATCTGGAAGGACAGGTGCTGGTGCACATGGGCCTGCATTGCTTATGTTTTCACTGTTGAATGTTCTCATCCTGATGGGTCCCTGTTATTGTCAGGGCTATGTGTTGACATGTAGATGTAGAGTCTCATTCTGGGCTTTTGTGGACCATACTTTGCAGTGAATATACTGTTTGCAGTGGTATCTACAGCTTGCATCCCTAAGGTGTTCTGCACAGCCCATGTATGTGTTGCTGTCAGGGCAATCACCCCCCTGTCACTTGCTGTTACAGTAGCCTTGATGCACTTAGATAACCTTCTACTATTCTGGGCCTGCAACAGGCAGGTTTAGATGATCCCTTTTGCATGCACTCACCTATTTCAACAGTATTCCTGTCTTGTATGCATGAATTAATTTAACACTGTCAGTGCACCTACTCTTGCCATCTTACTGGGCAGACTAGATTTTTTATTTATTTTATTTCTTATATACCGTGCTATTAAGATCAGTGCGGTTTACATTAGAACTGAACAGTGCAACAATGCAATAATATCACAATGTGCTTACATATAACAGGAATAATCAATAATGGGAATAACAGGGGAAACGATTTACATGGTATATACAAAATATTTACATAAGTTAACATAAGTTAAATACACTAATAATAATTGAAATCTACAGTAAGCATAGCTAGGTCAGGTGGGAGCATGGGTAGAACTAAAGGGAGAGGAGCACCTAACCATTCTCATGTTGGGTTAGTGCGTTGGGGTGGTTAAGGTGTGGGGTGAGTGAGAACGACTTATGTTTTTCGGGACTAGTTTCAGGATAGTGGATTAGAAAAAGATGGTGTTTTATTGCTTTTCTGAAGGAGGTGAGGCTGGATATGGATCGAATGTAAGTAGGAAGGTCATTCCAGGCTGTCGGAGCATAAATCGAAAAAGCTCTATTGGTGGTTGCCTTCATGCACCTTGTGGTGAGCTTAGGTACTGTTAGCATGTTCGTTAGTGCAGGTCTTCTGATTCTGATGTCGGGGATGTTGTTAAGCAGTTTGCTGATTGGTGTGGAAGATTGATTCTTCAGTGCCTTGAAAGTCATGACCAGTACCTTGTATTGAATTCGGGCTTGTAGTGGTAGCCAGTGTAGATTTTTCATTACTGGAGTTATATGTTCCGATCTTGATACCCCTTTAAGAACCCTAGCAGCAGAATTCATGGCAAGCCGAAGCGGGCTGAGGGTTGCTTGTGGAAGGCCATGGAGGATGGTGTTCGCAAAGTCTAGGTGTGGGATCACTAGGGCTTGAAATATGGTTCGATAGTCCGAAAAATCAAGTAGTGGGCGGAGGTGGCACAGGGTTCGTATTTTGTGGTATATTGCTCTTGTAACGGTCTTTACGTGGGTTGTCATATCCAATCGCTGATCTAGGGTGATGCCTAGGTATCGAATTGTGTCTCTTGTCTTGAGTTCAGCGTTTTTGACTTGCAGGTTGGGTGGTGGGGCGAACTTCTGATTCCTTGTGACAAAGAGTACATCAGTCTTGCTATGATTGATCCTCAGGTTTTGTGTGAGAAGCCATTCAGCAACTGCATCAAAGCATCTGATGATAGAGGAGAAATCGGGTTGCTCGATAGTGAATGGAATGTATAGTAGTATGTCGTCGGCATACACTAGACATTCTACATTTAATGAGCGAATCAGAGAGCAGATTGGCTGCATATAAATGTTAAATAGTAGAGCAGATAGGGATGATCCCTGAGGCACTCCCTGCTTCTGTAAGAATGGTTCAGAGGACGTGTTGCCTGCTTTTACTTGCTGCCATCTATTAGTTAGGACCATACTGGTCTTTATCTGCCGTCATTTACTATGTTACTATATATGTTGCTAAGTGCTAGAAGAAGCTTAGGAGATGGATGTTTTCCCAGCAGGGGCATGGCGCATGGAGACGGGGATCATCATATACGTATATCTGTCCGGAATACAGCGAGCACGAAAACGTGCAGGCCATTTTCCGCATATATAAGTACCCCTGTCCCATAATAGCA
Organism: Ichthyophis bannanicus; assembly: GCA_033557465.1. Classification (NCBI taxonomy): domain Eukaryota; kingdom Metazoa; phylum Chordata; class Amphibia; order Gymnophiona; family Ichthyophiidae; genus Ichthyophis; species Ichthyophis bannanicus. The sequence continues at coordinate 129,105,695 of CM066035.1, read as the reverse complement.
GCGGTCGGTCATGTTTCCTCAGATGTGTTAGACATGCCACACCTGTCATGTATATCTCCGTATTCTGGTTCCATGGGTTTGTTTATCTCTGCAGTTCTGGAATCGGGTTTGGAACATGCCCGTTTCCGGTCTACATGTTTCCGTCGGGCCTTGTCATCCTGACCTGAATTGGCCTCCAAGTATTTAGGGGATATTAAGTTAAGTTACCTCACTTCCTGAGGTTAGTGTGATTATTTCTGTTTTATAAAAGCAACACATGCACCTTGCGTGCTTTTATAAAATTGGCCAAGGGAAATCAGGTCACCACATTGATGCCTGCTTTGTATAGCATCTGTGCTGTAAAGGATATGTGCGTATTTTATGAAGCATACCTTCCCCTGTGCCACCCACTTTCCACTCCTCAAAAACCTACATCTGTATCATACAAAAGTAGGTGCTATATACCTCGTATACACATATACCCTGGGCAATTTTATAAGAGTTTTAGAAAATTACTCCCATCATTTGGGAGGTCATTTTATAGCCAGTCATAAAAAGCTATACACTATTAACATGTGCAACTCACCTATATTCAATTACTTATACCAGCAGATTGGCACATGCTCATAGTTTAGGTGGGTGCTATTCTGTAAATATGTGTGTTAGGGCAATGGTATATACATTCAGAGTAGGCGAACACAGGGGCAGAGCTTGAGCAGAGCATAGGCAGAGTCTAAATTTGCACGTATGAGTTGTAAATATTATAACTTATGCGTGTTTTCTAAAACTCCAGTCATGGGCATCTTGACCAAGGTCCATCAAGCCCAGTATTCTGTTTCCAACAGTGGCCAATGAAATAAATGACTGCTTCTTGGAGCAGCTGGTTCATGAACCGACCAGAGGGGAAGCCATATTAGACCTAGTCCTTAATGGAACACCAGATCTAGTGCAAGAGATAAGGTTGTTGGGGCCACTTGGCAATAGTGATCATAGCATGATCGCCTTTGATTTAATTAGTGGAGGAGGGATAGTACTACCTTTTAACTTTCGAAAGGGAGACTATGATAAAATGAGGAAAATAGTTAAGAAAAAACTAAAAGCAGCAGTTGCAAACGTTATACAGACTTACATTATGCTTGGGTGTTGTTGAAAAATACTATCTTAGAAGTCCAGACCAGCTGTATTCCACGCTGTAAGAAAAGTGGAAGGAAGTCCAAAAAACTGCCAGCATGGTTTAAAGGTGAGGTCAGAGAGGCTGTAGTTGCCAAAAAAGCATCTTTCAGGAAATGGAAAAAAGAGCCAAACAACGAAACCTGGAAAAAGCACAAGCACTGGCAAGTCAAATGCAAGGCATTGATAAGGCAGGAAAAGGAAGAATTTGAGAAGAAGCTTGCTGCGGAAGCAAAAATGTGAAATAAAGACTTTTTCAAGTACATTCGTAGCAAAAAGCCTGTGAGAGAGTCAGTTGGTCCATTAGATGATAGAGGGGTTAAAGGGGCACTAAGAAGCGACAAGGTGAAGGCGGAGAGATTGAATGAATTCTTTGCTTCGGCCTTTACTGAGGAAGATATAGGGATGTTACCCATGACTGAAGTGGTATTTAAAGGTGTGGAAGAATTGAAGGAAATATCGATACATCGGGAAGATGTATTACAACTATTAGATAAACTGAAGAGTAGCAAATCACCTGGGCCGGATGGTATACATCCAAGGGTGTTGAAAGAACTGAAATATGAGACTGCAGAACTGCTATTAGTAATCTGTGAACTATCATTAAAATCATCTTTAATACCTGAAGATTGGAGGATCGCCAATGTAACACCAATTTTTAAAAAGGGTTCCAGGGGTGATCCGGGAAACTACAGACCAGTGAGCCTGACGTCAGTAACGGGAAAAATGGTAGAAACCATCATTAAGAATAAAATTACTCAGCATGTAGATAGTCATGGCCTAATGGGAGACAGCTAACACGGCTTTAGACAAGGAAGATCTTGTCTTACTAATATGTTATGTTTTTTTGAAGGAGTGAATAAACAGGTGGACAAAGGTGAGTCGGTTGATATAGTGTATCTGGACTTTCAGAAAGCCTTTGACAAGGTCCCTCATCAGAGACTTTTGGCAAAACTAGAGTCATGGGATAAGGGGCAGTGTACTATTGTGGATCAGGAGCTGGTTAAAAGATAGAAAGCAGAGGGTAGGGCTAAATGGCCAATTTTCCCAATGGAGAAAGGTGAATAGTGGTGTACCCCAGGGATCTGTGCTGGGTCCGCTGCTTTTTGACATATTCATAAATGACCTGGAAAGTGGGATAATGAGTGAGGTTATCAAATTTGCAGATGACACAAAACTATTTAAAGTTGTTAAAACCCAAGAGGATTGTAGAAAATTGCAAGAGGATCTTGATAAATTGGAAGACTGGGCATCAAAATGGCAGATGACATTTAATGTGGACAAGTGCAAAGTTATGCACCTAGGGAAGAACAACCCAAACTATGGTTACACGATGCAAGGTTCCACATTAGGAACCACCACCCAGGAAAAAGATTTAGGCGTCATTGTGGATACCATGTTAAAACTTTTGGCCCAGTGTGCAGCGGCGGCCAAGTGAGCAAATAGAATGCTAGGTATCATAAGCAAAGGAATGGAAAATAAAACAAAAGATATTATAATGCCTCTATATCGTTCCATGGTGAGACCGCACCTTGAATATTGTGTGCAATTCTGGTCGCCGAATTTTAAAAAAGATATAGCGATTTTAGAAAAGGTTCAGAGAAAAGCCATGAAAATGGTAAAGGGGGTGAAAGGATACTCCTATGAAGAAAGGCTAAAAAGGTTAGGGCTCTTTAACCTGGAAAAGAGACGGCTGAGGGGAGATATGATAGAAGTCGATAAATTAATGAACGGAGTGGAACGTTTAAACGTAGATCGATTGTTTACGTTATCAGAATATAGAAAGACTAGGGGACATGCAATGAAGCTACAGGGTAAACTATTTAAGACTAATAAAAGAAAATATTTTTTCACTCAACGTGTAATCAAACTCTGGAATTTGTTACCGGAGGATGTAGTAAAGGCTGTTAGTATAGCTGGGTTTAAAAAAGGTTTGGACAAGTTCCTGGAGGAAAGGTCCATAAACCATTATTAAGAAGGGATCCAGGATATCAATGCTTGACCCAGTACAAGCATTGTGGAACCTGTGTCTTTTGGGGAAACTGCTAGGTACATATGACCTAGATTGGCCACTGTTGGAAACAGAATACTGGGCTTGATGGACCTTGGTCTGACCCAGTATGGCATATCTTATGTTCTTATGACCAAGTCTAGGGTTGGTATAAGTGGTCGTGCCTAGATTTAGCACATGTATCCTACTACTTACTCTTCTATTTTATAAAGTAAAGTACCTGCATATTTTATTTTATAAAATAGGTTCAAAATATGCAGATTTCAATGCTCATTAACCCAGCTGACCTTCATAAAATTCCCCACCTGGTGCCCAGATTGATGCTGCCTTTACCTCACTCCCGTGTTCATCAACGATTGAGATGTAGTTGGGGCTGCTTTCATTAGGATAGGATAGGAGGACATCATAATGGGCCAGTTCAGCAGAATCCAATCCAAATTCTCTCCACTGGGCCTGGATTTGCTTTGCAAGGAGAAGATTCTGTTCTGTTCCTGCTAGATGAGGTAGTCGTGTGAAATTGCTTAAAAGAAATTGCACAAACAGTAATCAATCCTTTACATCGGGACGGAATATTGCTCCTTCCTTGATCAAATCTGTAATTAATTAAAATCTGCCTGTTAAACCCAGACAAACCTAATGTATCTTCTGATTGCCTTTACTCCCCTTATTTTCTTTTTACTTTTCCATGATCATTTCCAAATGATACAATTGTATTTGAATTTAAATGGTATTAAAATCATTGTCACAACGTCCATATTATTACTAACGTATTATTAGACACCTCTCTAGTTAGAAACTTACAGGCCAATACGGAGTCTGCAGCGGCCAGTTTAAAACAAATCTGGATATGCAGCACAGTTTTCAGATAGCGGTTGCCGGTGACTAGCTTTGATTTGTGGTCTGCCGTGGTGGCTCTCTGGATAACGATAATTTTCAGCTGCTATCAAGATAACCCAATTCAAATACACTTAGGACAGCTTTTCACTTGTCCTAGATTATGCTTAATATTGCCACTATTTAAATAAGTGCCAGCTCCTGCTCAACTCTGCCCGTGGACTGACCCGCACTATCTGGATAGTGCTGCGACAGTTAGAAGAAATATTCAGCAGCACTATCTGGATGATTTAGCCAGTTAACGGGTCCTGCTAAGTGGATAAATCCTTTTGAATATTGGACCTTCACCCTCTTAAAAGGCACCCCACTCCCAAGAACTCGATACCCCTGGCACTTGGGGGTTGCCCTGATGGGTCAGTGACTGGGCAAAACCGATCCACAAATGCTCCAACCCCATTGTGGTCCCAAGTTCAAAAGGAAGACTCTCACCTCACGTGGTAGTCTTGCAGTACCACTGCTAGACAGGGCCAGTCCATCCGCTAGGCAAGCTAGGTGGCTGCTTAGAGGGACAGATCATGGCAAGCGGTACAATGGCTTTCTGCCAACTCTTTGGTGCCCGTGGTAGGTCTTGTACTTCAGTACACATGGCTGCCTCTTCTAACCCTCCCTCTGATGCCTCCTCCTTTTGGAGGGGGGGGGGGTTAGAAGCAACAGTCCATGTGTGCCAAGCCATATTGCCTGCTGCGGGCACCCCTGCTGCCGGCCTACCACAAGATAGCATCAGCATCAGAGGCAGCGTGGTTTGGTAGGGGGGGGGGGGACATGACCAGGGCTCCTGCCTGGGACAGCAGAAACCCCTGGGCCAGCTGTGCTGCTAGGCCTCACCTCGTCTGCCAACTATGAATCCTACCAACTACTATATTACAAATCCACTTGGATTTTGCTATAAACTTTCATTCTCTTTGGGCCTGTTTTATGCATTCCTGATTTATTAACATCTCCTTCACTGGGAGCCTGTTCCATGCATCCATTGCAGTGGTCCTATCACGGATCTTGCAAAGTATTTCCCAATTCTGATGCTCAGTCACCCCAAATAAGTCACCGCAGAGTAATTAAAATGTATATAATATATGCATGCAAATATGTCTTAATATTAGATATAATTATAGATCTTTTTTAAAAGAAGCATGATAGGCAAGTCTGAAGACTGGGACTGAGAACTGCCTCATTTTTAATGCATCTTCTTGGTCTTTATTTCTTCTTTTACAGCACATAAATGATATACCAAGCTGTCTAATTCTAATTTTGCTTGCGTCATTTCTTTCTTCTGGTTGATCTGAACTCAATGCATGCTAATATGCATCAACAAAATACAGAGAAAAACAAATATAGTTGTGGTCAACATTATTGGCACCCTTGCATTTAGGTATGTTGTGTACAATATCTTGAGAAATAATTGGAAATATTCCAACTATTATAAAATATTATGTCATCATAATATTTTAATAGTATGTTCAAAAGTATACAACAAAAGATGTCTGTGCAACTTAGACATAGTAATTTCTGACCCCCCCCCCCCCAAAAAAAAAGACCTGGACAGGAATAATGGCACCCTTCACTAATATTTGGCTGCACAAATGTTTCTTGTGGCCATCTACAAGTTTCATACATCTGTCTGCCAGTAGTTTCTCCCACTCTTCTACTGCAGTTTGTTCCAGCTCATAAATGTTTCCAGGATTCATTTTACTCATGACAAACTTCAGCTCTTTCCAAAGGTTCTTGATTGTACTGAGATCAGGATTCATTGCTGATAGGTTTAAAACAGTCCATTTGTTCCTTTTTAACCATTCTTTTGTACTTTTGGATGTATGTTTTGGGTCACTGTCTTGCTGGAGGACTCATGATCTTCGACTCATATGTAGCTTTCAGACACTAGGCAGCAGATTTCACTTCAAAATACCTTAGTAATCCTCCAACTTCATGATTCCTTTAATGCATTCCAGGCCTCAAATTCCTGAGGCAGCAAAATAGCCCGATAACATTATGGAACCACCACCATATTTAACTGTAGGAAGGGTGTTTTTTTCCTTATAAGCTTCATTTCATTGCCTATAAATGTATCGCTGGTCTGCATTGCAAAAGATCTCAGGTTAGGCTTCATCTATCTACAGAACATTTTCCCAGAAGGATTGAGGTTTCTCAAGATGGGTTTGGGCAAAGATCAGGTGTGCATTTTATGTCTGTCTTTGAGCAGTGGGGTCTTCCTTGGCCTTTGCCCATGGAGTCTTTCTTTGCTTAGTGTGTGGTGTATGGTGCGGGTTGAAACCACCACTCCAGATTGCTCCAAGTCAGCCTTAAGCTCTTTGGATGTTGCACATGGTGTTTTTCCAACAGTTTGCACTAACCTTTTAAAGGCTTCTTGGATTAATTTTCCTCTTCCCACCTCGTCCTGGGAGATTCATGACAATTGCATGAACAGAAAACTTTTTAACATTGCAAACCATAGACACAGGAATCCCAAAGTCTTTGGAGATGGCCTTGTTTCCCTTTGAAGTTTGATGTTTGGTGATAATGGCGTTTATGACGGTCTCAGGCAGCTCTCTTGTCTTCACCATTGTGAAAATGAAACAAAAGAGTGAATGTGGCCATTTTAAACATTAGAGCCATCATTCTTCAGTTGATTCAAGTCATGTGAGTACTGACAAATGATCACAGGTGCATCTAATTTTACTGCAATGGGAATGTGATTCTTCTCTTGAAAGTGATTTGAATTGTTTAATCATGTCCTCTTTCTGAAACAATCCTGTATATCTTAATGAGACCAAAAGAGACGGCTAGAATTCAATGTAAAATACACTTGAAGCATTAGCCATAAGCACCATTACAGTTCTCCACACCCTAAGAACATAAGATATGTCATACTGGGTCAGATCAAGGTCCATCAAAGCCCAGTATTCTGTTTCCAACAGTGGCCAATCTAGGTCCTAGCAGTTTCCCTAAAAGACACAGGTTTCACAATGCTTGTATTGGGTAAAGCAGTGGATATCTCGGGTCTCCTTTAATAATGGTTTATGGATCTTTCCTCCAGGAACTTGTCCAAACTTTTTTTAAACACGGCTACATTAACAGCTTTTACCCCATCCTCCGGTAATGAATTCCAGAGTTTGATTACACATTGAGTGAAAAAATATTTTCTCTTATTAGTCTTAAATAGGTTACCCTGTAGCTTCATTCCATGTTCCCTAGTCTTTCTATATTTTGATGGCGTAAACAATCAATCTATGTTTGCACGTTCCACTCCATTCATTAATATATGGACCTCTATCATATCTCCCCTCAGCCCTCTCTTTTGCAGGTTGAAGAGCCCTAACCTTTTTAGCCTCTCTTCATAGGGGCATCCTCCCATCCCCTTTACCATTTTGGTGGCTCTTCTTTGTATCTTTTGAAATAACGCTATATCCTTTTAAAGATAATGGTAACCAGAATTGCACACAATATTCATGGTGCGGTTGCACAATGGAACAATACAGAGGCATTATAATATCCTTTGTTTTATTCTCCATTCCTTTCCTTATGATACCTAGCATTCTATTTGCTCTCTTAGCTACCGCTGCACACTGGGTGGAGGGTTTCAACAGGTTACTCACGATGACACCTAAATCTTTTTCCTGGGTGGTGGTTCCTAATGTGGTACCTTCACATCGTATAACCATAGTTTGGGTTGTTCTTTCCTAAGTTCATAACTTTGCACTTGTCAATATTAAATTCCATCTGCCATTTGGATGCCCAGTCTTCCAATTTATCAAGATCCTCTTGCAATATTTCACAATCCTTTTGGGTTTTAACAATTTTGAATAATTTTGTGTCATCTGCAAAATTGATTACCTCACCCGTTATTCCTATTTCCAGGTCATTTATGAATATGTTAAAAAGCAGTGGACCCAGCACAGATCCCTGGGGTACTCCGCTATTCATCTTTCTCCATTGGGAAAATTGTCCATTTAACCATACCCTCTCCTTTCTATCTTTAAGTATACTGCCTCTTATCCCATGATTTTTTAATTTTGCTAAAAGTCTCTCATGAGGGACCTTGTCAAAGGCTTTCAGAAAATCCAGATACACTATATCATCTGACTCACCTTTGTCTACCTGTTTATTCACACCTTCAAATAAACATAGCAGATTAGCAAGACAAGACCTTCTTTGGCTAAAGCCATGTTGGCTGTCTCCCATTAAGCCATGACTATCTACATGTTCAGAAATTTTGTTCTTTATAATGGTTTCTACCATTTTTCCTTCTAGTGACATCAGGCTCACCGGTCTGTAGTTTCCCAGATCATCCCTGGAACCCTTTTTAAAAATTGGCGTTACATTAGTCATCCTCCAATCTTCAGGTATTACAGATTTATTTATTTATTTACATTCTCTTATATACCGCGCTATTCTGCATCAGTGCGGTTTACATTGAACAAACTGAAATTACATTGTTCAGGGCATTATAACTTGGAGATAACTATTTTACAGGGGACATGGGCTATGGAGGGTTAAGTGGCTTGCCCAAGACCACAGGGAGCACCTGTGGGACTAGAAACCCCAGTCCTTCCGGCCCAAGGTTGCTGTCCTCTAGTGGGATTTGAACCTCTGACCTCCCGGCCTGAAGTACCTTGCCCCAACCACTAGGCATAGTTCTGCAGGTCTGCAATCTCATATTTCAGTTCTTTCAACACCCTTGGATGTATACCATCCGGTCCTGGTGATTTGCTACTGCTCAGTTTATCAAATAGTTGTAATGCATCTTCCTGGTGTATTGATATTTCTTTCAATTCTTCTGCGGCATCATCTTTTTTTTAATTTAATTTAATTTTATTTGAGTTTTAACAAGCATAATAAGTTAAGCCAAAACAATTCAGGACAATCAGAAACAATTGCTAAAACATAACATCATTGCAACACATTAACACTATATGATAAAGTCCACATCACTGGGACCCGGATGTGAAAAGAAAAAAAAAAGGAAAAAACTACCATATGAAAACAAGGTTTAAACAAACCTACATTATAGAGGCGTACACTACTTACTCATCCCGACTAACCTCAACAGAGCCCTGCCACTCCAAAACAAATTTCTCCAAATGAGCAACATCTGAAAAGATATAAACAATCATGGGTAACATCCCTACATCTTACTCAGTAAAGACCAAAGCAAAGAATTCATTCAGTCTCTCTGCTATGGCCTTGTCCCCTCTTAGTGCCCTTTTTACTCCTCTATCATCTAATGGACCAACTGACTCTCTCACAGGTTTTTTGGTATGAATGTACTTGAAAAAGTCTTTAATATGTGTTTTTACTTCCACAGCAAGTTTCTTCTCAAATTCTCTCTTTGCCTGCCTTATCAATGCCTTGCATCTAACTTGCCAGTGCTAATGTTGTTTCCAGTTTTCGTCATTTGGCTCCTTTTTCCATTTCCTGAAAGATGCTTTCTTGGCTAAACAGCCTCTCTTTAAACCTCACCTTTAAACCATGCTGGCAGTTTTTTGGATTTTCTTCCACTTTTCTTAAAGCATGGAATACAGCTGGTCTGGGCTTCCATGATAGTATTTTTAAACATCACCCATGCTTGATGTAAATCTTTAACTTTTGCAACTGCTCCTTTTTGTTTTTTCTTAACTGTTTTCCTTATTTTATCATAGTCTCCCTTTGAAGTTAAAGGTAGTATTGTGGATTTCCTTACCATCCTTCCTCCATTTATTAAATCAAACATAATCATGCTATGTTCGCTTTTGCCAAGTGGCCCCAACACCTTTATCTCTTGCACCAGATCTTGCATTCTTCTAAGAACTAGATCCAAAGAGGCTTCCTCTCTGGTCTGTTCATGAACCAGTTGCTGCAAGAAGCAGTCATTTATTTCATCTAGAAACTTTATCTCCCTAATATGTCTTGCCATGACACTGACCCAGTCGATATTGGGGTAATTGAAATCACCCATTATTATTACTGTACTGTAACCTTTGTTAGCTTCCCTGATTTCTTTGAGCATTTCATCATCCATTTGTTCACTCTGGTCAGGTGGTCGATAGTACAGCCCCACTGCCATTGTCATCCTCTTCCCCTTTTTACATGGAATTTCAATTCATAGAGATTCTACAGTGAATTTTGTTTGCTGCAAAACATTAATCCTTTGTTATTGAATGCTCTCTCTAACATGGAGTGCAACCCCACCACTGATTTGATCTGCTCTATCATTATGATATAGTTTGTACCCAGGTGTCACAGTATCCCATTAGCTGTCCTCTTTCCACCATGTTTCTGAGATACCAATCATACCCAACCTCTCATTTAGTGCTATATATTTTAACTCTCCCTTCTTATGTTTTAGAATTCTTGCATTTGAATACAAGCATTTTAGAGGTTGTATTTTATTCATATTAATCTGGCTATTGGTAGGCAGGGGTAATTTGGAATCTTTAATCTTCAAGACTGTTAACCTGTTATATGTAAACCGCCCTTGATCTCTGGAAGGGGCGGTATAAAAGAAATAGTTAAATAAATAAAATAAATAAATAAATAAGCTCTGTCTGCTGTGTGTTCAATGGCATTTGGGCTACTTTTGTCTTAAACCAATTTCTAAAAGATTTTTCTCATTAAAATTGTCATCAAAAAAGATTTGCAAAAATTGATACTACTTATCTGCTCTCAACACACTCAACATGATCATGTTTCAGGCAAAGCCTTGCTTCAGGGGATCTTCCAAAAAATAAATGGAGTATGTAGCCTCCACCAAAATTCCAGCCTCAATTCCAAGCTGTTTCAAAAAAACTCTTAAAGTCACAGGAAGTGACATACATTATCAATACCTTGGCAGAACCAATCAGATAAACCCAGATCAGTGACAGACATCTCACAATACAGATGCCCATTCAATTTCCTGATTCAGCCCAGTGTGCGTCACTGAATTTAAACAACAGATCCACTGTTGTTTTTCAAATTCAAAGTTGCTTCTCTGTTTCCACCTCTCCATTCAGTGGAACCATCAATTACTCACCACATAAATGAAAAATCATCATGAGCACCTGATATGAAATGAGATACTAAGATTTCAGTCATACAAATTTTTACTGGACTTTTTGTACAACCCACATAGATTTTCGGACAGGAACACAGAATAATATACACAACAAAACTTGAAGTGTAAGATGTAGAATGACATGCATAGTATGTCTTCTGAGTAAGTGGATTTGTCCAAGAAGCACCACATATAGCTTTAGAGCACCATTGACACTGACCACACATCACATGCTCATTACCAGAAAGTGAATCATACAAAGGAGATTTTAACCATTCTGCAATATTACATCCTCGTTGATATGCAATACAAGGAAAGGATGCAAATTCCCGATGTACAGTAAGCACTCTCCAATGAGCAGTAGCTTCAGAACTTTACCAATACCAGGCAAATACTGTAAGGCATCACACATGTCAATTGGGATTCTTCTCGCTGCTTATACAACAGAAGATCCCGACAAGCATATTTAGCTCTATGACAGACTCTTCGAAAAGCATTCTCTGGATAACCCCTTTGGGCCAAGCGTTGATGCAACAATTTAGCTTCTTGCAAAAACTGCTCTTGAGATGAACAAATCCTTTTTAAACAAAGAAATTGTCCTACCAGAACTTTACTTTCAGCACAACTGGATGACAACTTCGATAACTTAACTTATTTTGATAAACCGGTTTTCTAACAGGTGTAGTCTATAGTCATCCATCTTCTTTAAAAATTAACACATCCAAAAATTCAATATTAGACATGGAGCATTTCATAGTAAATTTTAGATGATCATCTACAGCATTAAAATGTTCCATAAAAATATTAGGCATCTGAACTGTGCCTGACCACAAGAAAAATATATCATCCAGAAATCTACACCATAGCACCATATTTGAAAAATATCCAGAAGAATAAACATATTTATCTTCAAAATCAGTCATCACCAACATCACTAAAGAAGGGGCTACTGACGAGCCCATAGCAATACCATGATGTTGGAGATAATAATTCTTCCTCATAATAAAAATAATTCTGTGTAAGCACCAAAGTCAGTAGTTGAAGCAAGAAATCAGTTGAAATCCCATGTTCTTATTGAGCTCCTCTAAGATGACAATTAGCCATCTCCAGTGCCTGCTTGTTTTGTCTTTTAGTGACATCCATCTTCACTAAAAGACAAGAATCTATCGCTGTTGACACTGACCTTAATAATTTCAAAAATTGAGAGGTATCCTGAACAAACAATGTTACTACCTGATGTGGATTGGAGTATTCCTTCTGCAAATCTGGAAAGAAGTAAAAAAATTGTCGATGCCTTCCAAGATGCATTACTTAGACAAATGATGATGGAACCTACCAGGGAGTGCTTGGTACTGGATTTAGTGCTTACCAACAGAGTTGGCATGTCGAATATGTGGGTGGGTGCCCATGTGAGCAGCAGCGATCATCACACAGTGTGGTTTGAGATAAAAGCCAAGGTAGAATCCAATCACAGCAAGCTCAAAGTCCTAGACTTCCAAAACACTGACTTCAGTAAAATGGCCAAGTACCTGAAAGAGGAATTGTCAGGGTAGGAGGGGATAAGGGAAATGGAATTGCAATGGGTTAAACTAAAGGAGGCAATAAAAGGGGCAACAGATGCATATGTAAGAAAAATAAATAAAAATAAGAGGTAAAAGAAACCTATTTGTTTCTCCAATGAAGTGGCTGCACAAATAAAGACTAAAAACACAGCTTTCACAAAATTCAAAAGTTCTCAAACAGAGGAACACAGAAATAAATATGGGATCAAACTAAAAGAGACAAAAAGGGAAATAAGGATAGCAAAATCAAAGGCAGAAGAAAAGATGGCTAAAGATGTGAAGTGTGGCAACAAAACTGTTTTCAGGTATATTCGGGAGAGGAGGAAAATCAAAGGTGGAATTGCAGGACTCAAAAGTGCTGAGAACTGATTTGTGGAAAGTGACATTGAAAAAGCAAAAATGCTAAACAAATACTTCTGCTCTGTTTTTACTAGAGAAAATCCTGGAGAAGGACCACCTGTGATTGATAAATATATGAATGGGAATGGAGTAGATACCACACTATTCACAGAAGATGATGTGTCAGAGCAGTTTGCAAAATTATAAGTGGCCAAGGCCATGGGAACGGATGGAATACATTCCAGGATACTGAAAGAGCTCAGAGAGGTTCTTGCAGGGCCATTAAAGGATATTTTCAATAGATCCTTGGAGAGTGGAGATGATCCACAAGACTGGAGAAGGGCTGATGTGGTACCTCTTCACAAAAGTATCAGTAGGGAAGAAGTGACAAACTACAGGCCAGTAAGCCTTACCTTGGTGGCGGGAAACGTAATGGAGGTGCTCCTGAAAGAGTGAATAGTGGACTTCCTCAAAACCAACAGGTTGCATGATCCGAGGCAACATGGTTTTACTAAAGGATGATCTTGCCAAACAAATCTGATTGAGTTCTTTGACTGGGTGACCAGAGAATTAGATCAAGAGCATGCGATGGATGTGATCTACTTAGATTTCAGCAAAGCCTTTGATACTATTCCTCATAGGAGGCTAATCAATAAACTCAACATCTTGGGGATGGGTCCTAAGATAGTGAACTGGATCAGAAATTGGCTGATTGACAGACAACAAAATACTTTTTCACTGAAAGGTTGGTGGATGTTTGGAATGCACTCCCGATGGAAGTGGTGGGGGAAAATACAGTGATAGAATTCAAAATGGCATGGGACAGACACAGTGGATCCCTTTATAACAGGATACAATCAAAATAAACATAACTATCTCTTATATCTCAACAAATAGGGGTGACCTACGCGGAGCAGTGGGAACACCCCTAAACAAAGGCATGGGGAAGGGTGACTGCTTGTTGCTTCTTTATTGATAGTTGATCCAAGTAGGTTAAAGTTGTTCACGATTTCAATTTCTTCTCCTTCAACGATGAACCTGTTGATTTTGCCAGTTGTCATGATCTTTGTCTTCTTTACAGTAAGATGCAAGCCCATTTTGAGACTATGTTCTTTGATCGTGAGAAACAAATGTTTCAGATCATCTTCACTTTCAGCCAGTAAGGAGGTATCATCAGCATAGGAAGGTTGTTGATGAGTCTTCCACCAATCTTCACACCTCTGTTGTCTTCATACAATCCTGCTTCTCTGATGATTTGTTCTGCATATAAATTAAAGAGGTAGGGAGAAAGTATGCAGCTTTGTCTTACACCTTTGCTTATTTTAAACCATTCTGTTTTGGGATTTCTAGTGTGAGATCAATTGTTTAGTATAATAATCATGTCCTGGCAATGTCCCAGTTTTTTTTTTATTATTTCCTACTATTTTCTTTTTTAATTGGTATTGTTTAATTTGATTCTTTTATGTGTCAAATATGGGTGCATATGTAATCCAAAGCCATTTCACTGACCACTTATTTTTAGGAGATATTAGATATTACCACTGCAAGGGTACCAATAATGTTGACCACAGCTGTAATTACTAATTCATATATTTCAAAGCATAATAAGTATAACAACCCCCCCCCCCCAAATGCTATTAATATTGTATATTGGCAGGCTTGCATTATGGCCTAACCCATCCCAACCTTCCCAGAGAGCTGGTTACTAAAATGCTGACATTTCTGCAAACAGGTTTCCATATGCTTAAAAGGCGGTACAAAAGAAATGTAAAATAAGTACATAAATATGCTGAAATGCAAAGAAACCCTGAAATTCTGGGATTTTCACATATTTTAGTACGTGAAGCCCCCTTTTGCAAGTTTTCACACAGTTGCCCTTTGCAATTATAAACCTTTCACACTGACCATGTGTTAAGTGCAAAACCTAATGTGCAGTAAGCGCAAAGCCTGCATGGTAAATGTTGGGGGCACCTCCAGCATCTGCCAGGCATTTACCACAAGGTCAGTTTATCAGCGGATAGCACGGTAAGTGTATCTGTGCTATCTGCTGATGCATTTACTGTTGCCGCTTGCATTAAATGCCTTCAATCTACCCCTATCCCTGATCCTCCAAAGTAACATGAAGTCCCCAACCACAGTCCTCTGCCTCTGCACAGCATCACCTTACCCACCCCCAACCCTGAACCCCCACTTAAGCAAAACCATCTCCCCTAAAGGCACCCTACCCCTACCAACTGATACCCCTCTGCTAGGGTTCAAGCTGCCAAATAAGGGCAAACACTGTCCACACCCTGTCTCCGCTCATAACACCTCATAGCATGCTAAGCAGTTAGCAAGGAATTTTTATCACAATGGCTGTTTTTAGCATGCAGCGGCCGAAAGCCAGTGCAAGAATTGGAGGCGCCCTAGGCAGGCCTTCTATCCTGCCACCCTCTTTGCTGCCCCCATCCCCACTGCCACCACAGCTACCCCTCTACAGGGCCTGCAGAGCTGGCAATTGATCTGAAACCGTGACACAGCATGTTGCCTAAATGCTTCAGTGCTGCATCGCGGTTTCTGTATTCTGATGCCTGCCTCTTCTTCCCCCTCCAGTGCATCAGAGGGGGTGTCATGGTTTCTGAGCCATTGTTGCCACTGCAGAGCCTGGAGAGGGGTGCCCTCTAACTGACCAC
This sequence comes from Ichthyophis bannanicus, assembly GCA_033557465.1. Taxonomy (NCBI): domain Eukaryota; kingdom Metazoa; phylum Chordata; class Amphibia; order Gymnophiona; family Ichthyophiidae; genus Ichthyophis; species Ichthyophis bannanicus. The sequence continues at coordinate 129,090,065 of CM066035.1, read as the reverse complement.
CTAGTTCACCTAATGGTAGTGCTAGCCCTGGGTAGCTGTGAGCCTGGGCATGAGCTAATGCTTAGTGTATGCCTGTCCTGTAATAACAGATTAGTGCACCTTAGTAAATAGGCCACATAGTCCATTACATCTGAAATCTTATTTGGATTCAAAGGGCCTGATATTCAGAAGCTGTATGCATTATCATGGCATGCTGATTGCATAAGTGTTTTTCTCTGAATTTCCAGAAGCTGCCACTGGATAAGATTTGACTGTATAAATTATATGCCCCAAATGTATTCATTTTAAAAGGGTTTGTTTTTGGACCGGGCTAGGAGTTGGGCCAAAAATGATAATTCAGCAGTTAAATTCAGTTGCTGAACGGGGAAATGATCTGTTTTTGCTGGAATGCAGAAATAGCAGGCCTAAGGCCCCCTCACTTGGTTTGCAGCTGGTCGTGCTGTGAGGGCTTGTGTGCATCAATGATGCTGAGAGCTAAACTATCGGTAGTTTAACTACTGGCAGGGTCTCCCAAGATGGAAAGGTCTCAGCTGAGGTGCCAGACCAAGACAAACCACCCATCTGGACAGCAGCAGAATGGGATAGTGTTGAAGGCGGAGGATCACATTTCTGTGACAACGGCAACAACACCAAACTTAAACTGCGCGGAAGAAAGGCCTGGCAATCTACTTCTGTATCTTGCCATGAAAACCCAATGGATAGTTACAACAAAACAAATTGTGCTATATTGCTGGAAGATGAGACCCCCAGGTTGGAAGGCACTCAACTAGCCACTGGGGAAGAGCTGAAGACTTTTCAGAGTAAAGTCAGCATCTATGATGTGGTTGGATCAAAGCCCTCGGGAAGTCTGACTGCTGATGTAGCTGCGCATGAAATGAGAGTCAGAAACTGTAAAGATGTCTTGCGCATTGGAACATGGAACATACAAAGCATGAACCAAGGGAAGTTGGATGTGGTCAAGAATGAAATGGAACGTGTACAACTTGATCTGTTGGGTGTCAGCGAACTGAAATGGACTGGCATCGGGCACATTGCATCAGATGATCACATGGTCTACTATACTGGAAATGAAAGACAAAGAAGAAATGGTGTTGCATTTATAATAAAGAAGAAACTTGCAAGAACTGTAATGAAATACAATGCAGTCAGCGAACGCTTAATCTCTATTTGTCTACGAGGAATGCCTATCAACACAACTATAATTCAAGTATATGCCCCAACAACAGCTGCAGAAGAGAATGAAACTGAAGAGTTCTATGAACAAGTACAAGCTGAAATTGACAGAACATGCTAACAGGATATCCTGATAGTCATGGATGACTGGAACGCAAAGGTTGGCAACAAAGAAGAAGGCAAAGTAGTTGGAAAATATGGACTTGGCAACAGAAATGAAGATGGAGAAAGACTGATAGAATTCTGCAAGACCAATGATCTATTCATCTCAAACACCACCTTCCATCAACACAAGCGGCGACTGTACACATGGACTTCACCCAGCAGATTGTATAAAAATCAAATTGACTACATCTGTGGAAGTCAACGATGGAAAAGTTCTATAACATCAACAAAGACAAAGCCTGGAGCTGACTGTGGTACAGATCATCAACTACTAGTATGCAAACTCAAGCTAAAGTTGAAAAAGAGCAAACCACTCATGAATGCAGCAAAATATGACCTTGAGAATATACCACTGGAATTTAAAGACAGCCTGCAAAATTGATTTGCTGCTTTAGATACAAATGACAGAGCTCCAGAAGAGTTATGGAATGACATCAAGAAGGTTGTGTTGGAAGAAAGCGAGAAGTCTCTACAAAAGGTGAAAATGCGAAAGCGGCCAAAATGGATGACGGAAGAAACTCTGAAAATTGCCCAGAAACGCAGAGAAGCTAAAGCCAGAGGAGAAAGAAAGACAATAACAGAACTCAACAGAGATTTCCAACGTGCAGCAAGACAGGACAAGGAAAAGTACTACAACGACGCATGCAAGGAAATAGAAGCAGAAACTATTAGAGGAAGAACAAGATCGGCTTTCCTAAAGCTAAGAGAGTTAAAGAAAAAGTTCCAGGCTCAAATTGGAATGATACAAGATGATCAAGGTTCAATGTTGAATGATGCTGAGAAGATCAAGAAAAGGTGGAAGGAATATACAGAGTTCTTATATGATAAAGATCAAGTGGACCAACAGCCGTTTCAACCTGTACCTTATGATCTGGAACCATTGGTGATGAAAGAAGAAGTTAAAGCAGCATTGAAAGCCTTATCAAAGAACAAAGCACCAGGCATTGATAGCATTCCCATAGACGTATTACAGCAATCTGATGCAGCTGTTACCGTACTTACAAGGCTCTGCCAAGAAATATGGAAGACAACATCATGGCCAACTGATTGGAAAAGATCTGTGTTTATACCAATACTAAAGAAAGGTGATCCAACTGACTGTGGAAATTATTGCACAATCGCTCTGATCCCACATGCCAGCAAGATTCTACTGAAGATTATTCAAAAGAGACTACAACCATACCTGGAACAAGAACTACCTGAAGTGCAAGCAGGTTTCAGGAAAGGGCGAGGAACAAGAGACATCATTGCGGATGTGAGATGGATCCTTGAAAAGACTAAAGAATACCAAAAGGATATCTATTTGTGCTTTATCGACTATAGCAAGGCTTTTGACTGTGAAAACCATGAGAAACTCTGGGCCACATTAAGAAGCATGGGTATACCAGAACACCTGATCGTACTCTTGCACAATCTGTACATTGATCAAGAAGCAGCAGTTCGAACGGAACAAGGAGAAACAGAATGGTTTAAAATAAGCAAAGGTGTAAGACAAGGCTGCATACTTTCCCCCTACCTGTTTAATTTATATGCAGAACAAATCATCAGAGAAGCAGGATTGTATGAAGACAACAGAGGTGTGAAGATTGGTGGAAGACTCATCAACAACCTTCGCTATGCTGATGATACCATATTACTGGATGAAAGTGAAGATGATCTGAAACATTTGCTTCTCACAATCAAAGAACATAGTCTCAAAATGGGCCTGCACCTTAATGTAAAGAAGACAAAGATCATGACAACTGGCATAATCAACAGGTTCATCGTTGAAGGAGAAGAAATTGAAATCGTGAACAACTTTAACCTACTTGTATCAACTATCAATAAAGAAGCAACAAGCAGTCAAGAAATCAGACGACGCATTGCTTTTGGCAGAATAGCTATGAAAGACCTAGTTGAGATTCTCAAGAGCAGAGATGTCTCTCTCCATACAAAGATTTGACTTGTTCAAGCCATGGTATTTTCAATAACATCATATGGATGTGAAAGCTGGACAGTGAAAAAGATAGACAGGAAGAAAATTGATGCCTTTGAATTATGGTGCTGGTGGCGAATACTGTGTATACCATGGACTGCCCGAAGAACAAACCAGTCGGTATTAGAGGAGATCAAACCTAAGCTTTCTTTAGAAGCTCAGATGACAAGACTTCGACTTTCATACTTTGGACACATCATGCGAAGAGAGAGATCATTAAAGAAAGACATCATGCTTGGCAAGATAGAAGGTCAGTGCAAAAGAGGAAGGCCAGCAATGAGATGGATCGATACAATAACAGCAGCTACGGGTACCAGTCTGTCAACAATGAGCCACCTGACTCAAGACCAAACACAATTTAGGGTAGCTATCCAGAGGGTCGCCATGAGTTGTCTCCGACTCGACGGCACTTAACAACAACAAAAAGGCCCCCTTACCTTGCTTCACAATATAAAAATTAAAAAAAATAAAGGAAACTCTGTGGCTCCTTTGCCATCCCTCTCCTGTTTCCCAGCAATTTGAAAATTATCTCTTCTGCCATGCCCTCCTCCCTGTATAATCTAAGGAGTCCAATCTCAGGGCCAGAAACTCCAACCCTCCCTCTTCCAGTCAATTAAAAAAAAAAAAAAAAAGCCTGTTGAGGATGCCCTGGGATCCGCTATCTCCCACCTGCCCATACAAGGATAGAGGGCTGGCTGGGGAATCTTTTCCCTGATTCTTTTGTCTTTTGTTTGGGATAGCAGGTTGGGGAAAGGGATTTCCTAGCCAGTGCTCTCTCTACATATGGACTGGAGGGAAAGAGGGGCACTGGGGAAACTAGCGCATCCTTTCAGACTTTAAAATTTCTATCCACTGAAGAGGGAGAGTTTGAGCTTCGGATTTTGGAAAAGACTCCTTAGATTATTTGTAGCAAATTAGATAGGACTGGGATGAAAGGGGATGTGAGATGAAGGGGGGGGGGGGTAGAATTTTCATATTGCTAGAGGGAGATGAAGGATGGAAGAGTCTGAGGTTCTAAGGGCTTGTTTGATATTTATAATTTTCACACAGCAGATAAGAAGGAAAAAGGAAATAGATCTCAGGACAATTTTATAAACATTTTGCAAATTGAGAGGAGTGAAGAAGGGAATGCAGACACAGGGCAATTTCTAAAGTTAATTTCATAGAGTCCTTTTCTGGCTTTGCTTGATTTTCCGCATTAACTGGCTAACTTTACTAAGAGGCATGCCACTAGCTTGCGATAGGCGATTAAAAGGACTGCTGGGGTGGCGTTCAACCCACGCTAGTAAACGGAGGCATGCCTGGCATCTCCCCATTTTATTAGCATGGGGTACTGTGCCGTCACCATGATCATTGCCTTTTGGCATGATCAGCATGGGTGCACTTATCACCACCTATTGAGGTGGTGGTAGGTGCATCCATGCTAAGTGTTACATCTATGGGGAGTGTGTGTGCCAATAATGCCCACACTAATTGTGATGTGGGTGCTTTGCCCAAGAACTGTCCATTCTGCGCCCATTCCCTTGCTGCTCAGTTAACACCGTATTTTTAACGACATGGCATTTCCAGCACACTATACCCCATGCTACCCAACAGCACACTTTAGTAAACATGCCCTCAAATAAAGGAAGTAGGGGCGAGGGCTCAGGTCAGTGCAAGGATATCAGTCATCTTGGGCAAATCGCCAGTTCTATGCCCCTTTGTCCTGAGATTTTGAAAATTAAACTCAACCATCATTATTTATCCCAACACCACTTCTCCCATATTCAGTAGAGTTCCAAAAGGTAACATTTTTATTCAAAAACTTCTCTATCTTCCTAGGGTCCTACAGACCTGAGGAAGGAGGTTTTGACCCCTGGAAGCTAGTCAAAAAATATATTGTTAGTCCATATAAAAGGTATCACCTTATTTTTTAAAATTGTATTTATTAATCTTGAAAGTGAACTAAAACGGCAACCATGCTACTCTAACCAAGGCTTCTATCTAAACATGCTCCCAGGGTGAGGAATGATGTAATCAACTACATTTGACAGGCCCGCGTCAAACAAATTGGAACTGGTAAAGAGAGAGGAGGAGATGTAGCCCTAGGTCACCTTGTTCAATAAGGGAACTGGTAAATTAAGGATGAAAAGGGGGGGGGATGGGTTTTGGCTCAGGAGGCAATTGGAATTTGATTTATGGGATGAGAATAAAACATGAAAATGTACAATGTAATTTTCTAGTAATGCTGGATATGCGTAGGAAACAAATGCATGGTTGGCTGTTTACTATAGTTTTAAGTAAAGAGATTCAAACCTGAAATACTACAAGCAAACACAGTACATTTACTTTGTGTCTATTCATTTTCATATCGTACTTTTAAAAAATGTTATACTCCATACAGTAAGAGGCAAGAACATATTTTCTAACAGTAAGGAATTTTTCTTTTTAATACAAAGTCGCTTTTGTCACCTCCTGCAAAACAGTATCAGAACACAAATAGGGTAATTGTATAGCAGGGCATCTAGGTTAAGAAGGTAAGAAGGTGCTTATTCTGCACCTATTTTATAAAGATAAACAGGCTTCTAATTGTCTTTATAAACTATTAGTGCAGCCACCGCAGAAATCACACCTACGCTGAAGGCATGGACATTATGCCTGCTCGATGTAACTATTTGCACGTAGATTATTGAGGTGCGCATGTAAATTAAGGTATTTTATAACCTAGGCATGCACTTCACACTTCACCCCTGCTCTGCTCAGATCTGCCCCCAGCAATTCCAATGGCAAAAGTACTTAGAGGCCACTTTATTAAGCTATAGTAAAACAGTTGTGCTGCTGTGCTGTATAACTAAGAAACTTCCTCTTTAATTTATTAGTATAATATGAATAGACACAAAGTAAAAAAGTGAGTAGCGGAGCACCCCAGGGATCGGCGCTGGGCCCTCTGCTTTTCAACATGTTCATAAATGTCCTGGAAATGGGAATAATGAATGAGATAATCAAATTTGCAGATGACACAAAATTACTCACAGTTGTTAAAACACAAGAAGATTGTGAAAAATTGCAAGAGGACCTTGATAAAGTAGAAGATGGGGCATCCAATTGGAAGATGAAATGTAATGAGGACAAGTGCAACGTTATGAACTTAGAGGCCAATTCCGAAAACATGGGTGTTTGAGCAACATGCACATCCAAATGGAAACGGGCAGAAATAGACTCCTATTCCACACATACAGGGATAGACGCATCCAAGGGAACAGAATCCCCATCATAGAGGTACTCAGTATGCCCACACACAGCATGACTTTGTACATACACGGGTGTATGCCGACAATAGCTTTTTACGTCCTCGCACTCACCGTATTCCAAAAGGATATATGTCTGCGACCCTGCCCATCTTCACAGGATACCCACGAATGGTCATGCCCTCCTCTAAAAAGTGCAGCTATGAAGCCACTGTGGCCATGGACAGTGCTGAAATGAGGCAGAGTGACAATGAAAGGTTACACTACCTATAGGTGGATGCAAGTTAGACAGTAGTAACCAGTCTGTGGCATGGCCAGACTCAGCACCTCAGCAATCTCAGTGCACCGTAATGTAGCAGGATGACAGGTATAGAGTGAACCTGCAGGCACCACACAGACACGCCAAGAGACACCACCGATGCCCCCCCCCCACTCATGCACAGTTGTGGAGACCAAAGCTGGTGCACCTGGGCATGGCATACTGTGTTGTGCTCTATTGCATGCCCTCCCTCTCAGACCCCCTTATAAGTGACTGTGAAATGTTTGGACAGGGAAGTGATTGCAGAAGCGTTCTGTGCACTCCTGCCTATTTGCAATGGCACCTGGTGATGCTGCAGTCATCCCTACTGTCTAGGTACCTTCCAGACATACCTGTCCCCCCCGGATATGTGGATGAGCAATCTAGCTACCACACATACACATGCACTCTCACCTGCACACCCACAGAAACAGATGTCTGCCAAAGGACCGCCCTGCACCGACTAACGGAAATGATGGCAAGGACACCATGGAAACCAGAACTTCCACTCCAGCATCAGATAGGATCACTACTCTACCAAACGTATATAGACATACACCATATCTACAAAAGTGGAGCTCTGACAGATAGAGATATGCATTTGGCCCACACAACCCTTCTAGTATATCAGCCTCATATGTCAAACCTCATATGCGCCATGCATTTTAGGGATCCACATATGTATACAACCACAACAATGACCTATGCACATGATATATGCCAGACAGCCACTGGTGTACAATATCCCCAGCATGTTTTACATATCACCTCACCTACATCAGTGGACTGGAGACATTGCATAGGGTGCATTCTATAGATCCACTGGGTGCTGCACATGGCACCGATGGCTGGGCGTATAGTTTCACATGGTGTCCTAGGGCTCCGCAACCAGTCACATTTCCAGGATGTGTGCATTGTTATGGAACCCAGGCTTTGTCCTTGTAGCTCACTCAGCACATGCCTTCATAGCCAGTAGGCGCACCAGTGCTCCTCCCTATACATTTGTGGGGGTGTCTGTTTCTGACGTCTCAACTTACAACCTCCTTCTCCTCTGCTTTCTGTACCACAATATTGCATACTGTGGTTTTCTAGCCTGCAGGCACACCTGCGCACAGCATAGATTACACATCCATTCACTGCTATGGGCTGCACTGAGGTGCAGGGCAGAAATATTCCTAAGTCCTACCTTTATTCCACCATTCAGCAGGTCTAAAAAGAACATCTGTGGGAGCTACTTTGGATGTACATGGGTAGTGCCAGAATACATTTTATATGTTTACATGTCTGGCAACACCCCCATTATGCCCCCTCCCACCCACGTTCTGAAATCCCTGTTTAAATGCCATGTACGTATAATGCCACAAATGTTCAGAATATGGTTCCAGATGTTTCATGAATTAAACATCTAACCCCGCATGTACAGGCGGCTAATTCCTGGTTCACAATGACCCCCATATGGAAGAATAACCCAAATTATGCTTACACGATGCAAGCGTAGGAACCACCAATCAGAAAAAAGATTTAGGAATCACTGCGGGTAATACATTGAAACCCTTTGCCAGTGTCAGCCGCAGCCAAGAAAGCCAATAGAATGCTAGGAATCATAAGTAAAGGAATGGAGAATAAAACAAAGGATATTATAATGCCTCTATCGTTCCATGGTGCGACAGCAACTTGAATAATATGTGCAATTCTGGTTGCTATATCTTAAAAAGGATATAGCAGAATTAGAAAAGATACAGAGAAGAGCCACCAAAATGGTGAAGAGGCTGGAAAGATACACCTGTGAGGGAAGGCTTATAAGGTTAGGGCTCTTCAACTTGGTAAAAGGACAAGCTGACGGGAGATTCGATAAAGGTCTATAAAATAATGGAGTGGAATGGGTAAACCTAGATCAGTTGTTTACTTCTTCAGAAAGTAGAAAGACTGAGGGACATGCAATGAAGCTACAATGTAACCTATTAAGACTAATATGAGAAAATATTTTTTTCTCTCAACACATAATTAAACTCTGCAATTCGTTACCAGAGGATTTAGTAAAAGCTATTTGTGTATCTGGGTTTTAAAAAGGTTTGGACAAGTTTCTGGAAGAAAGACATAAACCATTATTAAAGAGGAGCAGGGAAATCCACTGTTTACAGCGGGATAAGCAATGCAGAATCTGTGTACCTTTTTGGGAAGCTGACAGGAACTTGTGACCTGGATTGGTTGCTGTTGGAAACAGGATACAGGGCTTGATGGATCTTGGTCTGACCTAGCAAGGCATAACTTACATTCTTATGTAGATTGTAGTACCATATAGAAACATGACAGTAGAAAAAGACCACATGGCCTATTTAGTCTGCCCTTCCATATCAACCACTATAAGAGTCCCCTTTTTTCCTTTAGAGATCCTCTGTGTTTGTCCCATGCCTTTTCAAATCCAGATACAGTCCTCATCTCTACCACCTCAATTGGGAGACTATTCCATGAATCCACCATTCTTTCCATAAAGAAATATTTCCGCATATTACTCCTGAGTCTATCCCCTTTCACCTTCATCCCATATCCCCTCGTAGCAGAGTTTGCTTTCAATCGAAAGAGGCTCTCCTATGCATTTATGCTATGGAGGTATTTAAATGTCTCAATCATATCACCTCTATCCCGCTTTTCATCTAAAGTATTGTCAACGCACCTACTATCCCGGAGGCGGAAGCCTGGGGTTTCGGTGTGGCCCTCTTCTTTTGGTAGCAGGGACAACGTAGTGCCCCCTGGGAGGTGAAGTCCCACTAGCTTTTCAAATAAAGAGTGTAGTTGTGGAGCGAGCAGCTAGGCTTATAAAGAGGTGTTTATTTCCCTTCCCGGGATAATTCTTGCAAACAGGATACAAAGGAAATTAAACCATAATACTGGCATAACACAAGTGGGGACTACAAATTACAACAAAAATGCTTCTTGTCAGCGTTAATCAAACAAAAGGGAAAAACAGGCTTTTTCAATATCAAAAAGCTGAACGGTGAAATCTGTGTTCCTCCACAGATTTCTCTTAGGCAGGCTTTACTCAGGCTTTAACAGAAAGAGGTCACACTATCGGAAAACACCAATGTACAGTCCATTTTGCAAATATCTGAGCTCTCTTCACAGAAGTCACATTCCATGTCCTCGTGTACTTCTTGGCTATTATCTTTTGCAGGGCTGTAATGTGTATCAGTGTTTAATAGTCTCCTCTCTTCTTGGCCAGAGCTTCTCTCCCCTCTATCAATACAGAAAGGCTGGTTACTGTGCACTATGGATTCTCCCCTTAGAGGGCCATACACTTCAGGACTATGGTGAGTAAAATCCAGTGCCCCTCTATTACAGGTAATATGTCCTTCCCCAGGCTGAGCTCTGCCTGAACGTTTTGCAACCGGGAAGTTGAAACTTTTCTCTCTTTCACTTCCCCTCACAGGACGTCTTTCTCTTAGCTGAGAAATGTCTTTAGGATAAGAGCTTTTGCTCCCCAGGTACCTGCTCTCGTGGTATTTCCCTCTCCCAGCTCCTCGTGGTTTGTTTAATGGAATCCCTCTCGGTCCCCAGCTGGACTCTAGTTCAGTACAGCCTGACTTTCCAGCACTAACCTCGGGTAATTCCTCCGGTACAAACTCCTCTGAGGTGCAGATGGAATCCACGTCAGAAGCTCTCAGGTATATGTCCTGGCTATCACAAGCTCTGTTCTTTCCTTTCCCACGGGTCCTTTCCGTGTGTCTTTCTCCTGTGTCTGTGTTCCTGCCTGCTTGATCAGAATCTGCGTCTGCATCTGACTCTGACCCTGGAACTGGATCTCTATCTGAATCTGCTTTGCTCAAGACTGACCTTATTTTAAGTGCGTCATTTCTTGAGTCTCTTGTTAGCTCAACTCCCTGCAGCTGTTCCTGCCTCTCTGATGAGCTATGACGTAATGCTTCTCCTGGGCGTTTTCCTACAGCCGGTGCTCTTGTTTTGGTTGGTTGCCCGTAGCAACCCCTAGCCATGTGCTTTTCAGTGCCGGTTTTAAAACTGCCCTGGATATTTTCCTCTAGTTTTCTAGGCACTATTTGCCTTGCGCCATGACAGTATACATATTAAGATCCTTAAGTCTGTCCTCATATGCTTTGTAACGAAGATCACTAACCATTTTATTAGCCACTCTCTGTACTGACTCCAACCTGTTTATATTCTTTTGAAGGTGAGATCTCCAGAATTGCACACAATACTGCAAATGAGGTCGCAACAAAGACTTATACAGAGGCACTATCACCTCCTTTCTTCTCCTGGCCACTCATCTCCCTATGCACCCAAGCGTCCTTCTAGCTTTTGCCGTCATCTTTTCTACCTGTTTAGCTACTTTAAAATCATCAGACACAATCATGCCTAGGTCCCACTCTTCTTTTGTGGACTAAAGTACTTCACCATCTATTCTATATCACTCCCTTGGATTGCTACAGGCCAAATGCATTACCTTTGCATTTTTTAATATTAAGTCTCAGCTACCAAATTCTAGCCCATTCTTCAAGCTTAGCTAGATCCCTCCTCATGTTATCCACATCTTCCTAGGTGTCTACAGCCCTTCCGCAATATCACTAATAAAGATGTTAAAAAGAATCGGACCAAGGACAGAATGTTGAGGCACACCACTGGTAACCTCCTTCTCCTCATAGTGAACTCCATTTACCTGTACCCTTTGTCGCCTCCCACTCAACCAATTTCTAACCTAAGCAGTAACTTTAGGGTCCATCCCTAGGGTGCTCGGTTTGTTTATAAGTCGCCTGTGTGAAACAGTGTCAAAGCTTTACTGAAATCTAAATACACCACATCTAGGGCTCTCCCTCGGTCCAACTCCCTGGTTACCCATTCAAAGAAATCAATCAGATTTGTCTGACAAGACCTACCTCTAGTGAATCCATGCTGCCTCAGATCCAGGAATCTGTTGGACTCCAGAAATCTCACTATTTTCTCTTTCAGCAGTGCTTCTAATAATTTACTCACCACCTAATTTAAACTAATCGGCCTGTAATTTTCAACTGCATCCTTACTTCCGCTTTTGTGTAAAGAGACCACATGTGCCTCTCTCCAGTCATCTGGCACCACTCCTGACTCCAACGAGGCATTGAAAAGGTCAGTAAGTGGAGTTGCTAGAACGTCCCCAAGTTCCCTCAGTATTCTTGGGTGTATCCCATCCGATCCCATCGCTTTGTCTACTTTAAGTTTAAGTAGTTTTTCACAAACACAGTCTTCTGAGAATTGTTGAAGATGCCCCTCACTTCTGTTCCTGTTATGGGTGTTTTCTGAGATCCTGCTTCTGGTTCTTCATCTGTGAACATAGAACAGAAGTATTTGTTAAGCAATTCCGCTTTATCCTCAACAACTTCTACATATTCCTCCCCTTCACCCTTGAGTCTGACAATACCACTTTTGCCCTTCCTCTTCTCACTAACATATCTGAACAATGTTTTATCCCCCCATTTTATTGCATTGGCTATTTCCTTCTCTTTTTCAATCTTTGCTTTCCTGACTACTTTGCTAGCTTCTCTAAGTTTTTCCAAATATAGATACCTGTCTTCCTCTCTCTGGGATCTCTTATATTTCATGAAGGCCACCCTCTTTTTATTCACCTTTTCAGTTACTTCTTTTGAAAACCATAGCGGTCTCCTTTTCCTTTTACCTTTATTTGGTTGCCCTTAAAATATCCCCTTTAAGTTTTGCTCAGTGTTTTTCTACACCCTCCAGCTGTTCCCATCCCGTTAATGACTCCCTGAGATATTGGACCATCTTAGCAAAGTTAGTTTTCCTAAAATCTAAGACCTTTGCTTTTTAATGGATTTTAGCAGCCCTAGTCTAATACTGAATCACACCATCTGGTGATCACTGGATGCGAAATGATCTCCCACTATAACATCAGAAACACTTTCATAATTGGTAAGCACAAAGTCCACTATGGCCTCTTCACGTGTGAGTTCTGTTTCCAGTTGCCTGAATAGTTCTCCCTGTAGAGAATCCAGACTCTCCTTACTTCTAGATGATACTGCAGCAGGCATGTGCTAATCAACATCTTGCATATTGAAACACCCTATCAGTAGCCCTTCCCCTTTCCTGGCAATGCTGCGTATGTCTTCAATTAACTCTCGGTCCACATTTTCTTCCTGTGAGGGAGGTCTGTATATCACACCAATGCAAATAGATTTCCCTTTCCCTCTTTCTAGTTTAACCCACAGTGCCTCCTCTCTCCCTTTTAAGCCCTGTAGTTCCAAAGTTTTAATATTATTTTTTACATATAGTGCCACTCCTCCTCCCCTTCTTCCTACCCTGTCCTTTCTGAATAAAGTATAGCCTGGTATGGTTACATCCCAGTGATGGTTGTCCATGAACCATGTCTCTGTTACTGCCACTAAATCCAAGTCAGCCCCTCCTATTAAAGCCTCAACATCTGGGATCTTATTTCCCATGCTATGGGCATTTATACACACCGCTTTCCATATGTTGCCCCTTTTACACATTTCCATAAAGGTATTTAATGTTTCACTTACCTGGGGGCTTTCTTCGCCCATCCCCAATGAATCTAGTTTAAAGCTTTCTTTAGTAGGTTAGCTAGTCTGCTACTGAAGACATGTTGACCCTTCTTGGACAGATGGATGTCATCTCTGCTCTGCAACCCTTGGAACAGCATCCCATGGACCAGGAAACCAAAATGCTCTCGATGGCACCAGTCACGCAGCCATGCAATTATCTCCAGGATGCGAGATTCTCTGCCTTGGCCTTTACCCTCAACAGGGAGAATTGAAGAGAACACCACCGGTGCCTCTATCTGCTTCACCCTCTGTCCCAGATCCATGAAGTCACTTTTAATATGCTCAGAGGGATATCTGGCAGTATCATTTGTTGCTGACATGGATGAGAAACATTGGGTAATAGTCAGTGGGTTTGATGAGTCCCGGCAAACTCTCCGTAACATTTAGGATTTTGGCACCTGGCAGACAGCATACCTTTCTGGATATCAAGTCTGGTCAGCAAATGGGCACCTCAGTACCCCTCTGAAGAGAGTCACCAACCACCACTACCCTTTGCTTCCTTGTGGTCACTGATTCTGCAACTTGGGGAGCTCAAGCTCTGGTTCTTCTCTATCCAGTGATGCTTTCCCCTCCTTTATTTCCAGGGCTACATAATGGTTCTGCAGTTCAAGGACTGGAGGAGTTGGATTGGTGACTCGTATCCAACCTTCATCATTCCTCTGCTGGAGAGCTTGGATGTTTTAATAAGTCCAGCAGGAATTTTCCTTGTATTGCCACAGGTGGGAAAAACATATTTCCAGTCACTACAATGCATGGCATTGACTCCTCATCCTGGATTGCCATCTTTTAAGGCTTTCTAGGTTCTGTAAGAATTCCCCTGTAAAAATTCTCTCATGGTCTCTAGGACCTCCTATGAACCACCTCTCCATCCTCTCTTGTGCCATAAAATACAATTTAAAAAACCCTATCCACACTCAAGCCCCAACTCTTTGCTAAAAAAAGTATCCATTGAGAAAGCTCATCCCATCCCTGGACCTTCCTACCTCTCCCCCCCCCCAAGCACTAAGGATTTTGTAGGATAAGTCTGCCTCCTCTGCATCATCTTTCAAATTAACACCACTGTGCTCTTTGTGCGGTATCTTGAAAATGTTGTTGTTGTTCAGAGCCGTCAAGTTGATGTTAGCTCATGGCAACTCTGTAGATAGTTGTTCTAAATTATGTTCAGTCTTCAGTCACGTGGCTAATTTGATAGAGTGGCATCCGCTGCTGCTGTTATTCTATCAGTCCATCGCATTGCAGGTTTTCCTCTTTTGCATTGATCTTCAACCTTGCCAAACATAATAGGCCCAATTCTGGGACATGGGTTGTGGAGCTGCATATACTACTGGGATGTGCAGTCCCACAAGCCGCCCGGGCACAATTCCTTCTCTGGATCCCCCTGTATGTCCTGAGCATCAGGACAGGGAGAGCCGGCAGTGGGGCAGGAGGGAGTGGGATTGGGGTGAAGCGAGGGCAGGCCAGCTTGACAGGACATACAGGGCCAATTCAGATCACAGCCCTGTATGTCCTGCCAGGCCCATGAGGACATGCTGCTTATTCCACCTCAAAGAAGCACAAAACTGGCGATCGGACCTGGATTCAGGGGGTCCTTGCTGCCCGATCCAGGCCATGACAGGTCAGCCATGGATGAGGCAGTGGGAAAAAGGGGGGACGAAGATGCGTGAGTAAGGGTGCCTGCAAGGAGACATCACCACAGGCGGCAGAGGCACGCTGGTCCATCCTCGGTCCCAATTCTGGTTACCCCGGGAACATTCTGTTCCCGTGATCCAGAATTGGGTCCAAATGGGCTCATCTTGCTTGGGACCATCCGGACGGCCCAAACATGCCTCTGCCTGAATAGGGCTCAATGTCTTTCTCTAGTGCTCTTTTTTCTTGCATGATATGTCCAAATTATGAAAGTCGAAGTCCTGTCATTTGCGCTTTTAAGGAAAGTTTAGGTTTGACCTCCTCTAGTATGGATTGATTTGTTTTTGAGGCATTCCATAATATACCCAGACCTCTTCACCAGCACCATTATTTGAAGGCATCAATTTTCTTTTTGTCTTTCTTTTTCACTGTCCAACTTTCACATTCATGTAACATTATTGAAAAGTAAAATGAACAAAATTTATTTTATTTTCATTTTATTTTCAAATAAGCATCCTGGTCTATACAGGTCCTCTTGCACCCAAAAAGAACCCCCTGCCCTCAAAATTAAAACCAATTTCCTTAATCCCTCTTGTAAAGGTCTGGCTGAAATTAACAGTTTTTGAAAGCCTGTTTATGTCAGGGAGCAGCTCTAAATCCCAATGTGGACAATTGCAGGTTTGCATTCGTATTCTCTATATGAACTGGGGAATACATGTGTAGATTTTTGCAATTTCTATGTTCTAAGGCTATCTTTGGGTATATTCAGCCCTTTCTAAAATCTACATTTACAAATGGATGTCATTTTCATTTTAAATAACTGATTTTCCATGTGGAAATTATAAATAAGACTTCTAAAATAACACCCCTAACTTAGAACAATAAAAAATATTGGAACATATTAACAAAAGAAAAATCACATAAAAACATAATATGAAATACCTCTTATCATGATAATGTGGCCTTTGAATCAGTAACAAAACATAACCCACATTAGATGTGAAAAGGTGCAACCAGTCAACCACAAAGGGGTCTGTCTACTAAACCGTGGTAGCTGCTACCACAGGGCTAATGTGGAAATACTGCCATGGGAGAATCAGTGTACCCCCCAATGTACAATTTAAAAAACCTGGCTACCTAGCCAGCCCCATCCATAAAATCTAATTTAAAATAAGATCTGGTTAGCCAATCAGCCCCCTTCCATTCTTCCACCCCCTCCCCAATCTACATTATAAAAACCAGACTAGCCAGTTGGTCCTCCTCTCTCCACCCCTCCAAAAAGTACTAAACTGGCTAGCTGAACCCCTCCAAGCCCTTAACTTAAAATCCCTGGTAGTTTAGTGAACACTGAGGCAGGAGTAGTCCTCCTTGCTCCTGCCCCCGTCATTGTCACTTTCCAAAATGGCACCTTTCCCTTAGTGCTGATCCCTAGATATTGATGGGACCGACTGGCTAGCCGGGTGTTTTTTTAATCAGGAGTGCACCGATCCACCCCCCCCCCCCCCCTGGATAGTTCCCATAAGCATTGAGAACTGTCCAAATAAATAAAATAAATAAATAAAAATATCTGCAGCACCAGCAATGGTGCAAAGTCAGGGGCAGGACTGAATCCTTGGGTGGGATCAGCAGTGATCAAGGAGACAGTGCTATTAGTAGCTCTGTCCTCACCTTGCACTTGCCTTGGATCTCGCGATCGGCAGGCACCACAGAACTTCCCACGTTATCTGCCGATGGAGGAATCATGGGTCTCCATGGTAAGTGTCAAAGCTCCATGGTATCTGCAGTGGAAAGGCTAGGAATGCCCCCTGCAAATTCTGTGACCCTTTTGCAGCTACCATGGGGCTTTGGCAGATATTGCCTCACTATAGCTGCAAAAAGACACCACGGTTTAGTAGACAGACCTCATAGGTAAAAAAGAGAGCATTCAGCTTTTTTCTATAAAGGGAGGCATTGGTTTAATTCTTGGCCTTCTGGAACAGCAGATCTATGAAAGGACCCTGGGACTGTAAAGGTAAAACACGTTTCATTCACCCATAACAACAAACTGACAGCATGTCTAAAAACGGTCTAACTGCATGATGGCACTATACATGGAGGCCTATAATGCAACTTGCTGACTCCCTGTTAAGGGCCTTATAGATATTTACATTTTAAAACTTAACCAATGTAATGCATACAAAGTGAGGGAGAAATAGTCAACACAAAAGTTGCACACAAACTGCGGCATTCTGCCCAGCCTGCAGTTCTTTAAACACCAAAACGGGTAGGCCTGAATAAACTTAATTGTAGTATGCAAGATCAGACAATATAAACACCTGAAGAACAGTTCAATAATCGTCTAATGTTGAGATGTTTCAGTCTGCAAACTAAGCACAGCTTAAAGAAAACTGTCTTGACAACCCCAATAAAGTCATTTAGTGTGAGCTGCCCAGAAGTTATTAGCTTAGAACGATCTAAGTTCCACTTGAAAGCTGTACATTATCTTCATAAATTGCCATAAGTGAATAAATAGTATGATAATGAAAGATCACCTTTAATAAAATAGAACTTGAAATTTATACTCTGCCTTTCTAGTAGAAAATGCTAATCAAAGCAGTTAACAGGAACCAGGGCCAGACCCAGAGTTGGTTCCAGGTGTTAGCGCCCTAGTCTAAACTTAAACCTTATGTCCCCAAGGATGTCAGAATCTATTTCTCTTTGAATGCCCTGCTCTCAAGGCTGACCCATCCACTAGGCGGGCTAGGCAGCTGCTTCTTAGCAGACCTCTGTGAATGCCACAACACGGCACCCACGGCAGGCCATGTGCTTTGGCACACATGACCTGCCGTTTCTGACCTGCCTTCAACAGGAAGTTATATTGTGGCAGGTGCAGGCCTGTGACCCACAGTGTCAGAACATAAGCAGGCCAGCATGGCTAGCTTGACCTGTAAATGAGGCCTGTGGAGAGGCATATAGGATTGCACATCCCCCAATATGCTGCTATTGTAAGATAGAACTCAGTAGAAGTATTGAATTAGCTTAGGTAAGCAGAACTGCAGTATTAAAATATGGAAAAATACAGAAAAACATGTTTAAAAGTTACTGATAAGAAAAAGTACATCTGCAAAGAAATAATTAGGAGTGCTGACAGATGAGTTGCAGAGCCCAGCTCCTCTGCACGTACAAATTAGTTCTATAACCTTGAAAGTGTGAAAGTAACAAGTTGATGAACTGACCATTGTAATTGGGACTAGAAGGGGGGTATGCAGGTGTCATGCCCACTGGAGGGACATAACTGGATAAACTTATCAGTACTGGGACCAATAGAAGAGGTACGGGAGGTACGGGAGATTACCGGGACCAATGAAATGTTTTTCTATACCTAGAATGGAACAGAAGTCTATAAAAGTTGTTGTAATGCTTGAAAACTTTGCTCAGCCATTTTGAAATTGATTGGTTCGAGACTTGTGCACAAATAAATGATTTGGACCTTCTGAATAGACTCCTGGTATCATTGGTTTGTCTGCGCTTTGCTGCTACATATTCCTTGGTGCATTGGCCGGGAAGTTGTGGAATCAAAGTGTATATAGTGCAATATACCACGACTTTCCGCCTCTATAGGCTTGGTCCTGCCGGGATCGCGCCCTTCCGACGAGGGCTGCTCCCTGGCGCCACCGGTCCCTTGTATCGGAGGGAGCTGGTCGGACCTCGGCGGGTGACGAGCCCGGCTGGAGTCAACGCCTCGAACCCGAGTGAGGGGAGTCCGAGGTCCAACTCATGCGCCTGCTTGGGAAGTTTGAGGACCGGATCCGGTGAGTATAGTTTTGACTTTGGGTCTAGACAGAAATAGAAAGCGCAGTACTGCCATTGGAACTTGGAACTTTGGAATTTGTAATCTCGAGATATTGGGAATTGGTAAGAGAGCATGATCACCTCTCAAGGAAGAGCCGAGTAGCCTGGCATGGGAATTCGCTGGGTGAAACCCTCATCCTTTTTGTAATTGGGAAATTGGAAAAGACTAGTCAGAACAGATAGAAACGAATGCATTCTGGGATACGTTGCTAGCATGATTGTGTGAACGAAGTGTGAATGAGAGGTCTGGCAGCACGGACCAAGTGAAGGCGGACCCCTGAGTAGCGCATTTCCTGACCGGGCAACCGCGTTCAGGTCGCGAAAAGGGGGAAGCGATTGTCGTCTTGTCTTGTTATTTGTACTCCTTATACGTTTCCAGGGCCGTGAGGACCCCTTACCCACGGTCCGCCCTCCTTTTCCCTTCTGTCTGTTGTTGCGCGCACACATCGAAATGGGAGGGGCGGGGTCTACTAGAAACACTCCATTAGAATGTATGATCGCACATTTTAAAGAGGGATATTCAGGAGATTATGGTATTAAAATGACAGCAGCCCGTTTGCAAATTTTGTGTACTAGGGAGTGGCCCGATCTAGACCCCATCTGGCCCCGAGAGGGAACGTTCAAAGTAGAGATTATTCAGTCAATACACCGTAGAGTGCGGATAGCGCACCCCGACCAGTACCCCTATATAGATTCCTGGTTAAGTATTTGTGAAGATCCGCCCCCCTGGGCGCAGCGCTGTTATGAGGAACAGTGCAGAATAATGTTAGCTAAAGCAGATTCTAGACAGAAAACGGAACAGCCTAGAATGAAAGAGCAGGATAAGAAAGCCAGACAGAAGCCCATCCTGGCAGATCCTGATTTCCCAGAAATAACTCTCAGGCAGCCCCGAACCCCAGGTCCAGTAAGAGTAGCCCGGCGTCCTGCCCCAGAACCCCAGAGACGGCTAGAGCCGAGGCGGGACCCAACCCCTGATCCCCCTCCTGGAGAAGAGAAAAAGGAAGAATTAGCAAGAAAAGAAGAGGAGGACCTAGAAAGCGAGTCAGAAGTGGAGACAGAAGAAGGAGAAAGAGAGAATCCCCCAGATGAGGAGGAAAGTGTACAAATAATTGAGAAGGCTAGTGTTAGCACTAGCACGCTAGTGACAGCGAAACCCAAAGCGAAACCTGTTGAGAAAAAGAAAGTGACTCCTGCAAAGGCAACGACAATAACCCTTAGATCCCAAAAGACACCCATAGCAGCTAAACTGTTTCCCTTACGGCAAGTCCCGGGAGTGCCCGTAAAGAATGATAATGATGAGGTGGTAGCGGGACCCCTAACTTATGTGTATCTCCCTTTCTCTACAACTGATTTATTAAATTGGAGGTCGCATTACGCCTCCTATACTAGTAAGCCCCAGGAGCTGACAGAATTAGTAACTAGTATTATGGAAACTCACCAACCCACTTGGCCAGATTGCCGCCAGCTCCTGACCACCCTATTCACTACAGAAGAACGAGCAAGAATTAGAAAAGCAGCTATTGAATGGATGGCAGAAAACCCTGCAGCTCCGGCACAGGGGCAGAATATAATAGATCGTAGGGAAGCAGCTCAGAGAGAATTCCCGAATGAAGACCCCCAATGGGATCCAAATACAGATGAAGGATCCACAGCCCTAGCCCGTTTTCGCCAAGGCTTTTTACAAGGCCTGAAAAGGGGGGGCCAGAAAGCTATGAACCTTTCCAAAGTTGCAGGAGTTATCCAAGGGATAGATGAGAGCCCAGCAGATTTTTATGAGAGATTAACTGAAGCTTACAGAATGTATACTCCCTATGATCCCGAGGCACCAGGAAGTTTATGTATGGTGAATTCTGCTTTTGTAAACCAGTCTCAACCAGACATTAGACGCAAATTACAGAAGTTAGAAGGGTTTGCGGGCATGAATGCAACACAGTTATTGGAAGTCGCTCATAAAGTGTATGTGAATCGTGATACTGAAAGACAGAGAGAATGTGATAGAAAGATGAAGAAGAAAGCTGATTTTTTGGCTGCGGCCATAGTGGAACAGAAAAGGGGAGGTGTCCCTAGTCGAAGGAGCAGAGGAAGAGGGCGGGGTCAAGGCGGAGGCCGGACCCAGAGACTAGGCGTGAACCAATGCGCCTATTGCAGAGAGGAAGGACATTGGAGAGATATGTGCCCGCAACTCGAAGACGCCCAGCATGATGACGACAGCAGCCATCAGTGGCGAGAAGAAAGACGAAGCTATCCCCGAAGCCGAGGAGGAGCCAATCGAGAACAATTCCAGCGAGAGAGAGGAGGAACCATTCAAGCATTGGCCACACCAGCCCATGATGAGAATGACGTGGATTAGGACAGACCGGGCTCCAAGTTTGCTTTAGGTCTCCAGGAGCCTATGGTCGGAATACAAATAGGAGACCAAATTATGGACTTTATGGTTGATACTGGAGCGCAACATTCAGTAATAGACAAAAAGATAGCCCCATTCACTACAAAAGCAGTCACCATCATAGGAGCAACTGGTGCCAAAGCCACAAAGTCTTTTCTTCAAAACCGAATATGCAGTCTGGGAGGACAGCAAGTAACTCATCAATTCCTTTACATGCCCGAATGTCCAGTGCCACTACTGGGACGAGATATGTTAGCCAAGCTTCAAGCACAAATATCTTTCTCTGAGCAAGGAGAAATGCAAATGACAGTAAATCCCCAAACCAAACCAGCGGGAGTAATGCTGCTGACAGTTCCCCGAGAAGAAGAATGGAGATACTACATTGATGATTCGATACAAGATACCTATTTTGAACAAACTTTAAAAAGTATTGATGCACCACCTGGAGTATGGGCAGAAGGCAGCCCCCCAGGCCTAGCCAAACATATAGCTCCAGTGATTGTAACCCTCAAGCCTAGTGCTACACCAGTGCACGTCAAACAGTACCCTCTCCCAAGAGCCGCAATTGAAGGCATCCATCGCCACCTACAAAGATTGCTTGAGTATGGCCTACTAAAAGTATGCCAATCCCCATGGAACACTCCACTTTTGCCAGTAAAGAAGCCTGGGACAGATGATTATCGCCCAGTGCAAGATTTGAGAAGAGTAAATGATGCAGCTGAGACCATACATCCAGTCGTACCCAATCCTTACACCCTCCTAGGACTGATACCTGCTGAAGCTACCCATTTCACTGTACTGGATTTGAAAGATGCATTCTTTTGCATAAGATTAGCCCCTGTAAGCCAAATATTGTTTGCATTCGAATGGCAGGACCCCATCTCTGGAAGAGGGGGCCAACTTACCTGGACAAGATTACCCCAAGGATTCAAGAATTCGCCTACCATCTTTAGTGCCGCACTGAATCAAGACCTTTCAAGCTATCCAGTATCCCCGGGAAAGAGAGTGCTTCTCCAATACGTGGATGATCTGTTGATAGCTGCCGTATCAGAAAGTGAATGTATACTAGCCACCAAAGATCTCTTGCAGTTACTAGAGGAAGCTGGATACAAAGTTTCCAGAGCCAAAGCACAGCTATGCCAAAAAGAAGTGAAATACTTGGGTTTTCGTATCACCCAAGGAAGCAGAAGATTAGGCAGAGAAAGAAAAGAAGCAGTATGCAGAATTCCAACTCCAACAACCAGAAAGCAAGTCAGAGCCTTTCTGGGAGCGGCAGGATATTGCCGAATTTGGATACCTAACTTTGCCCAAATTGCCAAACCACTGTATGAAGCCACAAAAGGAGAAGAAAAGTCGCCACTGGAGTGGGGACTTGAGCAGGATACAGCCTTCCAGAAGTTAAAAGAAGAATTGATGTCATCACCAGCACTTGGACTACCAGATGTCCACAAACCTTTCCACTTGTTTGTACATGAAGCACAGGGAAATGCCTTAGGCATGTTGACTCAGAAATTGGGAAATTGGGAACGACCTGTAGCCTACCTATCGAAACAATTGGACCCTGTGGCCAAAGGATGGCCACCTTGCTTGAGAGCAGTTGCAGCTACAGCACTACTAGTGAGTGAAGCAGACAAACTCACACTAGGACAGAATATACGAGTCACTGTGCCACATGCAGTCCTTGCCCTTATGGAACAAAAAGCAAATTATTGGCTCACCAATTCCCGAATGTTGAAGTACCAGAGCATGTTATGTGAAAACCCACAGATACAACTTGAAGTGAGCCATGCCCTGAATCCAGCCACCTTGATACCTATCAGTGAAGAACTCCCAGAACATGACTGTATCGAAGTCATGGAGACTGTGTTCTCCAGCCGACCTGACTTGACAGATGTGCCCATAGACAATCCTGACCAAACCTATTATGTTGATGGGAGCAGTCTCATCCTTGATGGACGACGCTGTGCCGGATATGCAGTCGTCACTCAACACGAAGTAGTTGAATCATCAGCCCTAGCCTCAGGCACATCAGCCCAGAAAGCCGAATTGATAGCACTCACCAGAGCATTGTTGTTAGGAGAAAAACTTATACTGAATGTATATACAGATTCCAAATATGCCTTCACTACCCTGCATGCCCATGGAGCTCTCTATAAAGAAAGAGGACTCATCACATCCGGAGGAAAATCAGTCAAATATGGTCCCGAAATATTGATGTTACTTGATGCAGTATGGGCCCCAACACGTGTAGCTGTCATGCATTGCAGAGGACATCAAGCAGGAAAAGGAGAAGTTGCCCGAGGAAATAGATTTGCAGATGCCTCAGCACGACAAGCAGCTATGACAGGACAAATTGCCCCACAAGCTAAGCCAATGCAAGCAGCATTGTTTCCAGTACCTTTGAATCTATGGACCCCACGATATACCACCAAAGAATTGGACTACTATTGTGACAAAGAAAATGGAGTATTGAAAGACGGATGGATTGAGCTGCCACCAGAAGAGGGCAGTCAACCTCCAGGACGAATAGTAATTCCTGAACTGTTAGGACCATCCTTTGTCAAAGCTTTCCACGAAGCCACCCACTATGGGAAGAGTGCTATGGAAAAAGCACTCAGACCACATTTCTACATCCCTCTGATGACAACCATATCAGCTTCAGTAGCACGACAATGTCAAACTTGTGCCAAGAATAATGCCAAGCAAGGCCTTATTACAGCACCCCGAGTTCAGTCAAGAGGTGTGACCCCCATGCACAACCTCCAAGTTGATTTCACCGAAATGCCAAAAGCCAATGGGTACCATTACCTATTAGTATTAGTATGTACTTTCTCTGGGTGGGTAGAAGCATTCCCAACCAGAACTGAGAAAGCCCGAGAAGTTACCAAAGTCTTAATGAGAGAGATTGTCCCCAGATTCGGAATTCCAGCAGTAATAGGGTCAGACAATGGACCCTCATTTGTCTCCCAAGTTACTCAGCAGTTAGCAAAAGCCTTGCAGATACAATGGAAACTCCACACTGCATACAGACCCCAGAGTTCAGGGAAAGTTGAGCGAATGAATCGTACCTTGAAAGCCCAAATGTCTAAGCTTTGTCAGGAGACACAATTGAAGTGGCCCCAAGTGCTCCCCATAGCGTTATTCAGAATACGCTCAGCTCCTGTAAAGTCAATAGGATTTTCCCCTTTTGAAGTTTTGTATGGTAAACCCCCACCAATAGTGCAGGGAATCAAAGGAAGTCTAGCCCAAATTGGTTCGGAAATAACCAGACAAGAACTTCTAGCTCTTAGTTTTGTTCTGCAGACTCTCCATACGTGGATCCAAGACCAGTTGCCTATCAACTTGACGGAACCCTTGCATCCCTACCAGCCTGGTACTTCGGTGTGGATCAAAGATTGGAAGAAGACACCGTTGGAACCCCATTGGAAGGGACCGTACACCGTCATCCTGTCTACCCCAACTGCAGTAAAGGTAGCCGAGATCGACGCCTGGATCCACCACAGCAGAGTCAAGCCCGCCGCCGATCCTGAACCAGAGCGGTGGACAGCAGAACAGCACCCTGATGTACCCTTGCGAGTTACTCTGAGACGGCAACCAGCAGCATAGACACTTCATCACAAGTGCTTTGCAGTAGCCAAGTCTTTCGAAGAGGATTGCTGTTTTCTATGCAGCAACAGTTTTGTTTCAACGAACCCAATTTGCGTGTGATTTGACACACTACTTTGAGACTACACTGACTAAGCCAGACTCCACAAGCCAACTGAATTGCTAAGTTGGTCAATGTGTACTGGACAACTTGAGGATCTTCAATCAACACTCAGCACCCGTTAAATTGCTTCATTAGCAAACGGGACGAAGAATAATAGATCGTCGTGATCAAGATCAGCAAGCTGAGGATTCAGAAGAACTCCAATCAACATCAACATGTATCTTTGTTTTTGCTTTGCCTTGGTTGTCTTCTTTGGAGGTTTTGAACAGACTTATGCTTTACCTCCATGCACTGCCTGCATTACTTCTACTAGAATTGGACTGAAAGTAACTCAGACTTTGCTTTATCATTCTTACTATACCTGCGAGGGAACAGTAACTCGGTGTATCTATAACACCACTGAACTAAATGTTTGCACTCATGGAAAAATTAAGACATGTTATAATCCGCATCAGAATCCATCCTATTACACGATGGAAATAAGATGGAAGGATGCAGATGGACCTATATTAGCTGCAACGCCACCACTTAAGGACATTACTAAACCTGCTGTTTTGAATTTTGATGCATGCAATGCTATTAATAGAGATAGTTATTCCACCTGTGGTACATGGGAGAAAGCGTATCGAAATGACCATAAGTATATGTGTCCAGAAGGTGCCACGGGATGGAGAAAGTGTACCGGTAAAAAGGAACCAGGCTATAGTACTGCCCCAGCAGCAGACTACTATTGCCCGTATTGGGGATGTGTTTTTTATGCTACCTGGAACACTGGTATAACCGATGAGAAAATAGATAAGCGGATGGCTACTTTAACCAAGCCAACCACAAATGATAAATGTCAGAAAGATGCTTGTAACCTCTTACACTTACGTATACACAATCCCCATGCATGGAAACAAGGATATAAGTTTGGTTTACGTATTGCTGGAGGAGCAATAGATCCAGGGACCATTGTGCATATCAGATTGAATACCCAAGCCCACAAGTCATCTAAATATCATATTCATAATACTTTTTATGAAGCCATGCATGTAAATAAGTTTGAGATCCCTCATCCCTCACAGAATTTATTTCTAGAATTAGCCGGAGCAGTAGTATCTAGTCTTAAGATCACAGATTGTTATTTCTGTGGCGGAACCCAAATGGGAGATCAGTGGCCATGGGAAGCCCAAGAATTGAATTATTCCATGATTTATAATCAGACTGAATTACACAAGACTACCAGTGAATGGGTGTTAGCGCACTCAATCGTTGGACGTCTTTGCTATGCCAGAACTGGACCCCAGTTCACCCAAAAGGTAGGACAGCTGGTCTGTCTTAGCCAGAAGTACTATAATGCTACGACCACAAAGACAGCATGGTGGTCAGGAATCAGACATTCTGAACCTCCTAACCCATTAGCCAGATTTCCTGAACTTGCAGGTCTATGGACTAACCTTGCTGAAATCCAAGCCTGGCAAGCCCCACCTGGCCTATATTGGATCTGTGGAAACCGAGCATATGCACAACTCCCACCACACTGGGGAGGAGCATGTGTCTTAGGAACCATCAGACCTTCTTTCTTCCTTTTAAACACTGAGCATGGAGAACAATTAGGATACCCAGTATACACTACCCACCGACACAGAAGAGCACTAAGACAGAAGAGAGAGGCCTTACAGATAGGCAAGTGGGAGAAATGGCAAGGTGATGATTGGCCACCAGAGAGAATCATTGAATATTATGGACCCGCCACTTGGAATGATGATGGTATGTATGGTTATCGTACCCCAATTTATATGATTAATCGTATTATTCGCTTACAAGCAGTAGTTGAAATAATAACCAATGAAACTAGTCATGCTCTCACGCTCTTAGCTAGACAAAGTACACAGATGCGCACTGCAATATATCAGAACCGCTTAGCACTTGATTATTTGTTAGCAGCTGAAGGAGGAGTATGTGGTAAGCTGAACTTAACCAATTGCTGTTTGAAAATAGATGATAAAGGTCAAGTAGTTGAAGAAATTGCTAAAGATATGCAAAGACATGCTTATGTGCCAGTACAGACGTGGCACTCATTGAAATTTCCTAATTGGTTTGCTAACCTCTTTTCATGGGTGGGAGGATTTAAGACTTTCATCGTATTGGTACTAATCCTTGTTGCTGTTATCTTCTTATTACCATGTTTAATCCCATGTTGTATGCGTTCCATTCATAACACTATTGATAGTACAGTAGAGCGGAAGACCGCAACAAAAATCATGGCTTTATATACAGCCAGTCCTGGTAGAAATCCTTTAGCCAGGATGTGATTCTTCAGAAAGTGATTTAATTCTCACACCTTATTAAGTAATAGGGTGAGATTAATCAAAGGGGGGAATGTGGCAGGTGCAGGCCTGTGACCCACAGTGTCAGAACATAAGCAGGCCAGCATGGCTAGCTTGACCTGTAAATGAGGCCTGTGGAGAGGCATATAGGATTGCACATCCCCCAATATGCTGCTATTGTAAGATAGAACTCAGTAGAAGTATTGAATTAGCTTAGGTAAGCAGAACTGCAGTATTAAAAGATGGAAAAATACAGAAAAACATGTTTAAAAGTTACTGATAAGAAAAAGTACATCTGCAAAGAAATAATTAGGAGTGCTGACAGATGAGTTGCAGAGCCCAGCTCCTCTGCACGTACAAATTAGTTCTATAACCTTGAAAGTGTGAAAGTAACAAGTTGATGAACTGACCATTGTAATTGGGACTAGAAGGGGGGTATGCAGGTGTCATGCCCACTGGAGGGACATAACTGGATAAACTTATCAGTACCGGGACCAATAGAAGAGGTACGGGAGGTACGGGAGATTACCGGGACCAATGAAATGTTTTTCTATACCTAGAATGGAACAGAAGTCTATAAAAGTTGTTGTAATGCTTGAAAACTTTGCTCAGCCATTTTGAAATTGATTGGTTCGAGACTTGTGCACAAATAAATGATTTGGACCTTCTGAATAGACTCCTGGTATCATTGGTTTGTCTGCGCTTTGCTGCTACAATATCGGAGGGGGGTCAGAAGCAGCAGGCCATGTGGGCTGCTGCCACCACTGCACCAAGCCAAGATCTCTACCCCACTGACCCCACCAATGGAATCGGTGGCAGCAGGGGGTATCAGCGCAGTTCGGAAGAGAGAGGGGTGGTGGCATGGCTCAGAGGAGGAAGGAGTGGAATAGTGCGGTTGAAAAGAGGAGGCAGCATGGCTGGGGCATCTACCTGATGTGTCATCTCTAGAAGCTGCTGCCTTAGGTGGTCACCTAGTTTTTCTGATGGTTGGGCTGGCCCTGACAGCAGCATATGATTCCATAATTGCAATTCAATCAATAAAATTAACCCAAAGGCTTTGCAGACATTGGGAGTAATTTTGGAAGCTAACAAACACAAAAAGCAACCAGGGCTGATGTTAGGAGGTGGCAAACAGGGCAATCGCCCTGGGCCTCAATGCCACAGGGGGCACCCAAGCCTGCATTAAGGTGAAAAAGGCATAGCCTGGAGGTGAACTGTGGGGTCCACTCACCAGTTTCTATCCTGGGTCCCTACATGTCTTATACTACTCTGCTTCCAAACACCTCCACAATTATATATGTAACCTGGGGTTGTCTTTTTCTGCCTTACATTGTTTAAAACCTACAGGGGACAGGCCCTGAGAATCTTTCAGAAGGCTGGAAGTTTCTAAAGCTTTAATATGCACTCCAACCCTGGAAGTTCACAGGATTCAAAGGACTTGTAGCAGATGTAGTGAGATTGGTTAACTCTACAGTAAATGAAAGAGTGGGTATCGAGCCCTGTGGTGAAAAATACTTCAACCAAATCTTTTCTTTTACTATCTGAACACGAAACAGTTCACATAGGCAAACGAAACAGATATTTATCATAACCAACCAAAGACAGAAATTGAATCATTAAATAACAAAATTCTCAAAAATAAATCAGCAATTAAGGTAAACAATGGAATATGTAAATTAGAAATTTGCACTACTGGCTGACCACAGAAACTAAGGCAGTTTTATTAACTCAGTTAGTCTATTTTGTAATTGGACCCCGATGTTCTTAAAGGGGTATGCTTACTAAGGACTGTTAAGGGTACAAAGGTGCCATTAGCAGGTGCTATCAGCACCCACTAGCAGGCAAATACCAACTTAACGGCCAGTAACATGTTACCGGAAAGTAAGGTAGAAAGGGGCAGAGAAGGAGCATAAACTGGGTGGATCATAGGTGCAGACAGAGGGCCCTACCTTGTTGGTAGGTGCTATTAGCATGTGGTATGGGTGCAGCCACTGGGAACCTTAATGCCAGCTCAAAGCAGGCGTTAAGGGCTTCCTTGCAGGGGGAGAGCGGGTTTCACAGCTTAAATAACAAACGGGGAGCCCATTCACCTGTATGCAGTGTGCACTTCCCAGACAGGACCCCTGCAATTAGTGACAGTAGTGGTCAACTGCCAGGAAGAGCATGGTGACCTTTTAACAAAGGGCACAATATTATGGGTGCCAAAGTTGGCACAGGTGGTTACACACGAGCAATTCAGTGGGGCTGGCTAGTCTGCTAGGTGGACTTCATGACCAGTGTGACTCTGCTGTGACAGCGGCGGCACACATACACGCTGCTGCTGTCACAAAGGAGTCATACCACCGCCACTGCCACTACGCACCCATGTTAGCATCATGTGGGGGTGGAAGCAGCAGGGGCATTGGGTTCTGCATTGTGCAGAAGAAACCTTTGTCCCAGCCCTGCATGTCAGGTACAACTCTGCTGCATCTGCTGTCAGGCACATGCCAAGCATGTCACTGGCAGGTAAAGCAGAGCCCATGGAGATTCCTCTCTTCCATCTGGTGGTGAGGCTTAAGGCAGCAGCACGCGTGCTCACAGCCTGCTGCTCCTGCCCCCTCCAACACCTCCTGTCATCAAAACCATATCATTTAGTCACCATGTAAGCGCATGCAATCCCTTGACATTGAGATTTGCTGCTAACAAGACTGTATGGCAATAGCGCTTACGATTAAGAGATGGCATAGGCAAGTGTAAACCAATATGTGTTCACACTCGTTGTTTACAATCCTGTTTACTTGTTTGAAGAATTTTTAGATATGTGACATTGGCTGCCTCAGGACGATTTAAGCGTTATAACAACTGTTAACTCATATCCAGAAATATTTTTATCTGAGCTGCTTATCGCTTCAATGCTATGCCAAAACATATTCATAGATACACCACATTGTCTCTCTTCTGTCGAGAGTTCTTTGATATTTCTGGGCCAAAGCAGTTTATTGTTAATGATTCTCCGTTTAAAGCAAGAAGGTTAGGCTTTAATAAGTCTAGCTCCTAATATATATAAGGGAGCTTCCTTTTCAAACACTTTAGCAAGTAGCTTTACAGAAAAGGTTTATCATATAATTATAATTTTGAAAATTTCCTTTTGGCAACAGTGTATCTTTGCGCACCAAGTTAATATAAGACAACAGAGTTCAGCGCTGCAGTATCTGGTAATTTGCAGTCCTTCACATTCTGTTTTTGCACTCTCCCGCATGATTTCCATCTCTCCCAATCGTTCTGCTCTACCTTTGATTTCATTTGAAAGTGTGAAGATTATCTTTTTTACCTAGTTCATGATTTATTAAAAGATTGATTAAAAGATAAGGCGAGATATGAAACCTGTTAAATAAATAAATTTATTTATGGTCATGTTATTGTGATCTTATTTGCAGTTTGTTATTGATTTTATATCTCAAGCTGTGTTCTAATTTATAGTTTAATTTTAAATGGCTTCCAGTGTTTTTAAGTTATTCATACAGGGGGTCATTCTGTGCAACGAGTAGTGGGGCGTCCATCCTTGCTATTCGTGCCCTTACCCTGGCCCAACTACCTTCCCCAACTTCTCAAGATTAAGCGAATGCATCTCTGACTTGTAGACTTGGCTTTCAAATCATAACCTCACAATCAACCAATCTAAAACTGAAGCCCTCCAAGTATTCACCAATGCCTCCTACACTCCTCCTGCTGCAACCCTCACGCTTGATGATTTCACCCTCACTATCAAAAGTCAAGTGAAATACCTCGGTCTTATTCTTGATCAAAGCCTTACATTCCATGAACAGATCAAAAAGACAACTGATACAATATATGCAAAATTATGCACTCTTCGAAACCTCCAACCTCTCCTAAACCCAGACTCCTTTCGCACTGTCTGCCAGGCTCTCACTTTCCCTTCCCTCGACTACTGCAATCTCATATATCATGGCCTTCCCAAAAATAGCTTACACCCTATCCAAATGGCACAGAATACAATAGCTCACCTCATCACAAATAACCCTAGACGCTCACACATAACACCAATCCTCTTTGACTTACACTGGCTCCCCATCCACTCCAGAGTCAAATTCAAAGTACTTACCCTCATTCATAAAATCATTTCTAACGAGTCAGCTCCATGCCTTTCCTCACTCTTATCTAATACCAGCAACAACAGAACACGCCGCACCATCACCAAAAACCTCCTATCTATCCCTTCCTCCAAAAGAAAATGTAGCGAAACCACCTGTAATCGGAGATTCTCCCTTTATGCCCCTTCTATCTGGAATGCCTTACCACATGACCTAAGGAACTGTCCCAATCACCTTGTTTTCCGGAAGAAATTAAAAACGCATCTCTTCCAGGAACATTTCTCCCTACTCACATAGCCCTCTCTTACTCCTTCTACAAATCTCTTTGTAAATAGCTTTCTGACCTGTTCCTGTTAATCATATATACCATCTCAAGTTATGTTCTATATATGCAGTTGTAATTCCGTTGTAATTCACTGCCTGTTACATTATATGGAAACCGTCTTGAATTGTAGAAAGACGGTATATAAAAACTGTTAAATAAATAAATAAATAAATCTCTAAATACTCACTCATTGAAACAGAAATTTTAATGCTAAGTCATTTGTTCCCATGAAATCTTCCTACACTTTTGAGGTGCAAATTGACTTGTATGAGGTTTTTTAGAAAAATATGTATTAGACAATTCTTTTCAGAATTTGATAACACAGAAACAGATATCTCCATTGAGCATAAAAAAAATCCTCCTGGGTTCCTCCCCCCAAAAATGTTTCTATCATTTGAATCCTTTGAAAAGGTTGTTACCAAGCAGGTCATATGAGTAGCATTAGACCTAAAACCAAGGGAGATTTATTATAATCTTACACATGCAGAAAAAGAAGCTGTACAGTCTTTGCCCTCACTTGGTTTGCAGCTTGTTGTGCTGTGAGGGCTTGTGTTAATCAGTGATGCTGAGGGCTAAGCTATCGGTAGCTTAACTACTGGCAGGGTCTCCCAAGATGGACAGGTCTCAGCTGAGGTGCCAGACCAAGACAAACCATCCATCTGGGTAGTAGCAGAATGGGAGGACGTTGGAGATGGAGGATCACATTTCTGCGACAACAGCAACAACACTAGAATTACCTGCACGGAAGAAAGGCCTGGCAATCTACTTCAGTATTTTGCCACGAAAACCCAGTGGATAATCACAACAAAACAAATTGCACTATAGTGCTGGAAGATGAGACCTCCAGGTCGGAAAACGCTCAACTGGTTACTGGGGAGGAGTTGAAGACTTTTTAGAGTAAAGCCAGCATTTATCAAAGCCCTCTGGACGTTTGACTGCCAATGTAGCTGTGCATGAAATGAGAGTCAGAAGCTTCAAAGATGTCATACATGTTGGGACATGGAATGTACAAAGCATAAACCAAGGGAAGTTGGAGAGAACCAAGAATAAAATGGGATGTGTACAACTTGATCTGTTGGGTGTTAATGAACTGAAACGGGCTGACATCAGGAACTTTACATCTGATGAACACATGGTCTACTATGCTGGAAATGAAAGACTTCCAAGAACTGTAGTGAAATACAATGTAATCAGTGAACACTTAATTTTATTTATCTAAAGGGAATTCTCATTAACACAATGATCATTTCGGTATATGCCCCAACAACAGCTGCAGAAGAGGAAGAAGTGGATGAGGTCTATGAGCAAGTACAAGCTGAAATTGACAGATCATGCAAACAGGATATCCTGATAGTCATGGATGGCTGGAATGTAAACGTTGGCAACAAAAAGAAGACAAAATGTTGGAAAATATGGATTTGGCAACAGAAATGAAGCTGGAGAAAGACTGATAGAATTCTGAAAGACCAACGATCTATTGATCTCAAACACCTTCTTCCAGCACATGGACTTCACCCAATGGCTTGTACAAAAATCAAATTGACTACATCTGTGGAAGTCAACAATGGAAAAGCTTGATAACAACAAAGCCAAAACCTCGAGCTGACTGTTCACCAACTATAACTATGCAAACTCAAGCCACTCATAAATGTAGCAAAATATGACATTGAGAATACACCTCCAGAATTTAAAGACTGCATGCAAAATCAATTTGCTGCTTTAGATACAAATGACAGAGTTCCAGAAGAGTTATGGGATGACATCAAGAAGGTTGTGTTGGAAGAAAGTGAGAAGTCTTTACAAAAGGTGAAAAAGCAAAAATTGCCAAAATAAATGACCACAGAAACTCTGAAAATTGCCCTGAAACACAGAGAAGCTAAAGCAGAGGAGAAAGAGAGGCAATCACAAAACTCAGCAATGTGCAGCAAGACAAGACAAGGAGAAGTACTACAATAACACATGAAGGAAACAGAAACAGAAACTATTAGAGGAAGAACAAGATTGGCTTTCCGAAAGCTACAAGAGTTAAAGAAAAAATTCCATCCTCAAATTAGAATGATGCTGAGAAGATCAAGAAAAGGTGGAAAGAATATACAGAGTCATTATACAAAAAAGATCAAGTGGACCAACAGCCATTTCAACCTGTACCTTATGATCAGGAACCATTGGTGATGAAAGAAGAAGTGGAAGCAGAATTGAAAGCCTTAACAAAGAATAAAGCACCAGGCATTGATGGCATTCCCACTGAAGTATTACAGCAATCTGATGCAGCTGTTACCATACTTACAAGGCTCTGCTGTGAAATTTGGAAGACATCATCATGGTCAACTGATTGGAAAAGATCTGTGTTTATACCAATATTGAAGAAAGGTGATCCGACTGACTGGAAATTAGCGCACAATCGCTCTGATCCCACATGCCAGCAAAATTCTACTCAAGATCATTCAGCAGAGACTACAACCATACCTGGAACAAGAACTGCCTGAAGTGCAACCATGGTTCAGGAAAGGGCAAAGAATGAGAGATATCATCGCAGATGTGAGATGGATCTTTGAAAAGACAAAAGAATACCAAAAGGATATCGACATGTGTTTTATTGACTACAGCAAGGCTTTTGACTGTGTAAATCATACCTAACCATACCTAACTAACAGAGAGCAATTAATCCGTACCAGCACCTTGACATCCCCCCCATTCCAGCAACACCAAGGAGTTCCCCAAGGATCCACACTGTCAGCCATGCTCTTCAACATTTACCTTCAACCACTCTGCTCAGTCATACGCACTCACAACATCAGCTTCCACATATACGCTGATGATATCATGCTCTATGCTCCCATCACAACCACGAACCCAACAAACACCCATCTATCATCATGCTTCACCGAGGTGTCCAACTGGCTACAAGTAAACAACCTATCCATCAACATAAAGAAAACAGAAGCCCTCATAGTCACAAAAGACCCGGACTTCACACCACCTACACACCTCAACATAGGTACCACAAGCATCCAAATACAACCACAAATAAGACACCTGGGCATTATTATTGACTAAGCCCTCTCATTAAAGCAGCAAATTGCCAAAACCTCGAACTATATTCCACAAGGCAAGAACAGTGCAACGTCTCAGACCCCTTCTAGAACATCAAGACTTCCGAACTGTGATGCAAGCCATGACGCTCCCACATCTGGACTACTGTAACATAATATACCATGGCCTTCCAGCCACGCAGACCAACCCCCTCCGAACAGCTCTGAACACCACAGCGAGAATCATCCAGAGAGCAAAGAAAACCGACCACATCACCCCAATTCTGAAAGACCTTCACATACTCCCCCTCGAAGCAAGGACTAAATACAAAGCCATCCTACTCACCCACAAAGCCATCCATCAAACACAGAACTCCCAACTTCACACCCTACTGTCTTGACCAGCCCACGGCAGAACTACCAGACAAGCCTCCAGCAATTCCCTCACCGTCCCACACAAAAGAACCAAATGCTCACAAAGGATCTGCAACCGAGCCTTTGAACTCTATGCTCCCTCCTTATGGAACTCTCTACCGAGTTGTCTCCGCAATAATGCCAATCTACTATCCTTCAGGAAACAGCTGAAAACTATCCTGTTCCAGGAATACCTTAACACGACCCCCACCAAAAAAGTGAACTAACCTTTGATCTCACCCACCATGACCCCCCAACGCAAACCTGTACTAACCTATCCATGTCCAAACTCCGTCCATGTCCAAAGTCTATCCTATGTTGAAATCACCAATGTCGTCTCCCCGGTGATGGCCCTGCCCTATACTTAAATTCCCCCCACCCTATTATATGTAACGCCGCTTTGACCCGGTGAAAAGCGGGATATAAATACAGCTAAATAAATAAATAAATAAATAAATCATGAGAACTCTGGACCACAGTAAGAAGCATGGGTATACCAGAACATCTGATCATTCTCTTGCACAACCTTTACATTGATCAAAAAGCAACAGTTCAAATGGAACAAGGAGACACACAATGGGTTAAAATCAACAAAGGTATACAACAAGGCTGCATACTTTCCCCTTACTTGTTTAAAGTTATATACAGAACAAATCATCAGAGAAGCAGGATTGTATGAAGACAACCGAGGTGTGCAGATTGGTGGAAGACTCATCAACAACCTTCGCTATGCTGATGATACCACATTACTGGCTTAAAGCGAAGACAATCTGAAACATTTGCTTCTCAAGATCAAGGAACATAGTCTTTAAATGGGCCTGCACCTTAATGTAAAGAAGATCCTGACAACTGGCAAAAATCAGTAGGTTCATCACCGATGGAGAAGAAATTGAAATAATAGACAACTTTAATCTACCTGGATCAATTTTCAAAGAAACAACAAGCAGTCAAGAAATCAGACAACGAATTGCTCTTGGCAGAATGGCTATCAAGGACCTAGATAAGATTCTCAAAAGCAGAGATATCTCTCTCCATACAAGGATTCAACTTCTTCAAGCCATAGTATTTTCAATAACGTCATATGGATGCGAATGTTGGACAGTGAAAACGATAGATAGGAAGAAAATTGATGTCTGAATTATGGTGCTGGCGATGAATATTGTATATCCTATGGACTGTCTGAAGAACAAACTAGTCAGAATTAGAGGAAATGAAACCTAAGCTTTCTTTAGAAGCTCAGATGACAGGTTTTTGACTTTCATACTTTGGACACATCATGGAAGAGATAGATCATTAGAGAAAGACATCATGCTTGGCAGGGTAGAAGGCCAACAATGAGATGGATCGATACAATAACAGCAGATATGGATGCCACTCTGTCAACAATGAGCCGCCTGACTGAAGACTGAACAGAGTTTAGGACAACTATCTAGAGGGTCGCCATGAGTCGACACCGACTTGACGGCATTTAACAACAACACGGTCTTTACAAAGTAATTCGCAAATCATTATAAAACCCACTTCTAAGGGGAGAGATCTTGTGGTGGTGGACACTGCGTTTTACATTGGTGAAATTAATAAACAGTTACAGGACCACATGCTCTATGAATGCTTCCAAGGAGACCCAACTGTGGGCCTGAAAAGAAGTGTTGATAATTTGCTCACAATCGGATTTGATATTGGGTTTGCTACAACAATTGGTGGGCATGGTGGCCAGGGCCAGAGCAAACCATAACAAAATGTGAGGGAATGTGGCGGGCACTTCACTTCATATGTCCACAACCCAAGATAGCATGGGTGGCCTTCCCCACAGCGTGGCCAAACTGGTGACTCTGTGGCCATCTAAACCTAGTGTGAGCATTGGGGGGTATACAAGAGCTAGCAACAAAGTGGGGCCCAGAGCATGCAAGAGTCACCTGGGTTGGACAACTAGAGCGAGGTAAAAACAGGGGAGGGAGAGGGGGTGTTGGTGCTTGAGACAAGGCCAGCAGAGTACGCCTGCCTCACTAGTGCACTTGATATCCATGTACCTCTAGCCCAGAAGGAGAAGATTTGGAAAAGTGAGTATATTGACATTTTCACATTGCTGGTTAGGCGTAATGACATTAGCTGCGAGTGTGTGGGCTGTAGGGGCAAATGCAAACTGGCCAGTAAGAAGGCGGATAATGTTCCCCGCACAGTAGCGAACTGGTGCTCTGCATTCCATATACTTACCAGTGTTGTGGGAGGGAAACATCCAGAGCAGGGTAGGGGCCTCTTAAAATACATGGACTGCATCTGTGAGGCATACAAGATATATGGTGGAAATGCATGGTTAGATTATGAAGAGCAATTCTGCCGGAACATGACAGAGAACAAGGGACTCAGGTGGGACATAAAGGATATAGACCTCTGAATAAGGCTAATAAGGCAGGGTCAGAAAGGGCACAGGGTGGGGATTGGGCTGCCATCTCAGTGGCCCGCAAGGACCCTGCACTGCTACAGCCCTTTTGGGGGGAGGTTAGGGCAGGAGGGGGGGGGAAATACCAGGCACCTTGTTCCAGGTGTGTCCGCCTGGAGGGGAGTCTGCCAGCTTTTCAAATGGGGGGGAGGGGCCCTGTAGATTTGGCAACACATGCAAATGCAAACATGCATGCATGATCTGTGGCAAAGGTCACACACACCAGATGTGGAAAATGGGTTATTGGAGAACCCCAGTGGGGGCACCTAGCCAGAGGCAGCGGTTAGAGTGCCTACGCCGATGAGGGTGGTGGCATTGCAGTGTAATTTGGAGGGTTATAATGCCTAGAGAGCATGGTGGTTGGTACAGGGATTTTCAAGTGGTTTTGTCATACTGTATAATGGCTCATCAGGGCTCAGTGTGGCTGATAATCTGAAGTCTGTCCTTGCAAACAAAGTGACGGTCCAACAAAAAATTAACAAGGAGTGTGCCCTCGGGAGAGTGGCAGCTCCTGATGGTTTCGCCTTTGGGTCTGGTCCCAAAGAAGGAACAGGGTGAGTTCCAGCTCATCCATCATCTGTCATACCCAGAAGGTAGGTCAGTGAACAATGGTTACCACATCCTGGGGAAAACCGAGATGCCTGCCGTAACGACTGGCCAACACTCATCTCCTGGCCCAGAAGATGTTTGAATGGCCCTCTATCCAGACTGTGGTTTTCCTTATGCCTGCCAGAATAAGGGGAAAGCGTGTTAAATAGGCGAGGTGGGAGGGGGGAATGGGGGGGTCTGACCCAGGTTCTATGGCCGTACATATAACCGAAACCTTTTGTATGCCCATCTCCCAATGTTCTGTATTTGTGAGTCCCCAAAACCCAACCTCTGTGCCGTGGTAGCCGCTCCTATCCTACAGGAGCAGGGTTTGACATTTCAAGCTGGACATGTCAAACCCTGCTCCTTCTAGAGCCCAGTACCACAACGCCTTAAATTGGAACTGGGACAGGCAGGAGCCATCCTGATGCCGCAGCAACGCCCCGTCCTCTGCAGGCCTGCAGATATTACTTCATTACCCGTACCGGGCACAGTTCGCTAATGTGAGTGGTGTGAAGTCACACCATCCTGCCTTTGTGCCCTTGATCTGTTTTTGACCCTCTTAGGAGCAGCCCAATTCTGTACTCCCCTACCATGATGTCCGCCGCCCTAATTGCATCTGACCTAGATCTCGGGATAACCTCGCTCATCTTGAAGGCGCTGAAAAACATGATTAGCAGGGCTGACTTGAAGAGTCTCTCATCGTAACTATCCCTTGAAAACTCAGGTGTCCACAGGACAGCTGCCCTCAACATGCCCAGTGAGACCGGTCTGCACACATCCAGCAGGTGAGTGCTCTCCCTGGCTCAATCCTCCATGACCTTTTTAACCATGAACTCCTTAGTAGTATCCCTCCACCTTCCAAGCTTCAGAAAGGAATGCCACGCCTGCCAGCAGCAGCTTGGCGTGGCGGAGTGAAGTACCCCTTCCCT
Organism: Ichthyophis bannanicus; assembly: GCA_033557465.1. Lineage (NCBI taxonomy): Eukaryota > Metazoa > Chordata > Amphibia > Gymnophiona > Ichthyophiidae > Ichthyophis > Ichthyophis bannanicus. The sequence continues at coordinate 129,050,978 of CM066035.1, read as the reverse complement.
TCAGCCATGTAATGAATTCAAGCAGTTGCCTACAGATAATCCCTGCATTGAGCTGAAGCTGCGATGCTCAGCGAAAGTTGCAGCCTGACCCAGGCTCAGCAGTCGTTACGGCAGGCATCTCGGTTTTCCCCAGGATGTGGTAACCATCCAATGGCTAGGCCAGCAGGGGATGATTTGGGATCAGCTGAGGCCCTTGCTGCTTTGCAATCTGGGAGCTAGTCAACCCCCAGATGTCATCATGCTTCATCTGGGCAGCAATGACCTAGTGTCTACCAAGGGCATTGACTTAATTATAAAAGTCAAGAGAGACTTCTCATGGATGTGCATGGAGTTGGAGGTGGCCGTTGTCTGGTCCCAGATATTCCCACGCCAGAAATGGGCTGGTGCCCTCCTGCCGGGGGGGGGGGGGGGATTGAATGCAGCAGGAAGAAACTGAACATGGAGGTGGGGAACTTTGTGAGGGCCCTGGGGGAGGGGGGGAGGTGATCAAATATGAGGGCATCCTAGCAGGGGGACAACGGCAGTGTATAGTGGTGATGGGGTCCACTTGAACGTGATCAAGTTGGACGTTTTCAATGCTGGCTTGCGGAAGGCGGTTTGCTCGGTTATCATGTTGGGGGAGTCGGGCCACAGCCCTCTTTGTGGCGGGACCTCACCGACAGAAAAGGGGGAGTACCACAGTAGGTGGGGAGGCTCAGGTATTGGGTGGGGGTGCCTTTGCCCGGTAACGGGAGGTCAGGCACCAAGGGCGGGGGTGCCTGGGCTCAGTGCCAAGGGTCAAGAAGAATGCAAATAACCTCGGACGCAGACATGGAGTAGTCGACAGGGCATAAGAACTGCTCACAGGCCACAGCGCAGGTCGGGGGGGGGGGGTAACTGGCACCAGGATTATGGGATGGTGGTACTCCTCTGTGATGGGGATGGGGAACGCATAATGTTATAGTTGTGCTTTGTTACCAATTGGCATTTTGTAATGTTTGGTTGGGGGGGGGGGGGAACTGTTATGCAAGCCGTGGCCTATTATCTTCACAAATAAAGTTGGTTGCACCGAGTAAGCGATGTGGCGTGGTTTTGTGGGTGAATGGGAGAAAGGGGGAGGTGGGGAGAGCTGAGCCCGGAGGAAGTGCAGCATGCCACGGGTTATGGCTTTTATGCAAGGATTCTATTTATTGATTTTACTACGAGAACCCTCATTTTGAGGTGTTTTAATCAGTTTTTTTAGTTTTCTTTTTTTAAAGTTTTACTTTTCATTGTATCCATCTAATTAATTTGTGCACATTTTTTTTTTATATATAGGATGTGATCTCTTCCCATTATTATTATTTATGTATTTTTAGGGAGGTCCAGCTACTATCTCCTTCATTTTATTGATTTTAGAGGTTGTATCAAAGTTTTTTCTGCATGACAACTACCAATCTGGTGTTCTTTGTTCATTTACTTATCAATCCATGGTTTAATGGGAAGTTTGCTTGATTCCCTTTTCCTGTTTTCATAGAGGATATGTATTGGTTTTATTATGTTAATTATTCAAATGTTATTTTTTTACATCTTTTTAGCTCTATATTTTACTTTTATATGTGTTTGTACCCCTTAGTTTTTGTCGTTCTCAACCTCAACGAAGTTGGGATCATAACAAACTCCCATTTGCTAGATTAACAATTTTTAATTAATAATGCATAATTATATTTATCATGATTTTTTTGCTTTTATTTGTTTCTTTGTGTATTGTTGACTATTGCATAGCCTGTTGCTGTGGATAACCAATGGCTTCAATTGATTTTTTTTACTTCTGATCTAGTCATCTTTGATTCATAGGGGTATGTTTACTACTCGGTGGTAGCGGTTTCTGGCAATATTGGAGCCACACTGATTCCCCCTTTTATGCCCATTTTATTGCTTAACGACAGAATTGTGGTGACCTGCTGTAACCCTGAGAATCTCTGTTGGGTGTCCACATAATATCTGTTCATCTTATATGGATCGATGGGTATTAAAGTGATAGCTATAATCTAGATATGCTAGTCTTCTAAAACCTTACCCATGACCCCTTGGTGCTTTTTATTTGCATTTGGTAGATAGAGAACTTCATCACACATAATATTATATTCACAATTAATCTGATCTAAACCCATAGGCACATTGAATCGCTCCTCATCTGCTAGTATTTTTAAAGTATGCCGATAAAAAATAAAAAATGCTGTTTTTTCCCCCTTCCCTCCCACTCCCCCTTTACTTGATTTTGATGCCAAAACCACTTCATTTAAATAGTCACCATGTCAGCACAAGCAATCCCTTGAGATATGAGATTTGCTGCTGATAAGACTGTATGACAATAGCATCTACGATTAAGGTATGGCATAGGCAAGTGTAAACCAATTTGGTATTCACACTTGCTGTTTACAATCCTGTTTATTTTATTTATTTAACATTTCTTATATACCACCTTTCATGATATCAAGGCAGTTTAAATTGAACAAACTGAAATTACATTGAACAGGACATTAAACTTGGAGATAACTATTTTACAGGGAACATGGGCAATGGAGGATTAAGTGGCTTGCCCAAGACCACAGGGAGCACCAGTGGGACTAGAAACACCAGTCCTTCTGGCCCAAGGTTACCGTCCTCTAGTGGGATTTGAGCCCCTGACCTTCTGGCCTGAGGTAACTTGCCCCAACCACTAGGCTACTTCTCCACTCACTGCATGACTCCAACGGGGGCCACTGGGGCTCAAATTCGGCAGCAGGGACTCACTGTGAGTGTCCCGTTGCTCCGGTGGTGACACTGTTGGGCTCTGGGGGGGGGGGGGGGGGACTGCCTGCCAGAATCAGAGGGGCGTCTCACTCTTATTCCACCTCAGAGGTGGAATAAGAGTGTGTTACACCTCAGAGGTGGAATAAGCAGGGTGTTATTTACTTATTTATTTTATTTAACATTTCTTCTATACCGCGCTATTATAATCAGTGCGGTGTACATCGAACAGAAACATACTACAATGCATACAGGCGACATTGAGCTTACAGTGAAACAGGAAATTAAACATGGGATAAACCGGGAAAACTATGTACAGGCTAACTTTATACTATATACACTTCTCTAACTCATCAAGTTGTTACATGTGCATTTGTGGGTGGATAGTACACGTGTGATGGTTAGCGGTGGGGCTTATGTGTAGGTTAACCATTTTCTGTTTGTGTTAGGGTGTTAGGGCGGCCGGGGCATGCAGTTAGGTTGCCAGTTGAGTGTTTACCTCGGATGGTTTCCGGGTAGAATTTGTGAACAGGTGATGTTTCAAGGCTTTTCTGAATGGGGCTAGACTTTTGATGCCTCGGATTTCATGGGGGAGGGCATTCCAGTTTAAAGGAGCGAATATGGCGAAGGCCCTGTTGGAGGTTGTCTTTGTGCATTTTGTCGTCATCTTGGGGACTACTAAGGTGTTCATTGTTGTAGGTCTCCTGTTTCTATTTCCCGGCGTACTGTGGATTAGCTTGCTGATAGGCGTAGGGGGGTGGTTATTTAGGGCTTTGAATATAAGGACTATTGACTTGTATTGGAGTCTGGCATGTAGTGGTAGCCAATGCAGTTCTTTCATGATTGGCGTTATGTGGTCAGATCTTGACGATCCAGACAGGACTCTTGCAGCTGCGTTCATAGCTAGGCGGAGCGGATTTAAGGTTGATTGTGAGAGTCCATGGAGGATGATGTTAGCGAAATCCAGATGTGGGAGGACTAATGCCTGGAAGGTTGTCCGGTAGTCGGTGAAATCCAGTAGGGGGCGAAGGTGACGCAGCGTTCTGATCTTATGATATATTGCCTTTGTGATGTTTTTCACATGTGTTGTCATATCCAGGTGCTGATCGAGCGTGATGCCTAGATAACGGATTGTAGATTTGGATTTCAATTCTACATTGTTGACATGTAGTGATGGGGGAGGTATGAACTTCCGGTTCCTCGTGACGAATAGGACATCAGTTTTGTCATGGTTGATCCGTAGATTCTGTGTCAACAGCCAGTCAGCTACAGCTTCGAAGCATCTTATTATTGGGGAGAGCACTGGTTGGTCAATTGTGAACGGCATGTAAAGGAGGATGTCGTCTGCATAAGCAAGGCATTGTACGTTGAAGGATCGGATCAAATCACATATCGGCTGCATGTAGATATTAAACATCACTGCCGATAAGGACGAACCTTGAGGCACCCCCTGTGTCTGCAGAAATGGTTCTGAGGATGTGTGGCCTGCCTTGACTTGTTGCCACCTATTGGATAGGTAGGATTTGCACCATTCCAGTGCCGTGCTTTGAATCCCCTTTTCTTTTAGGCGCTGTAAGAGTATATCATGGTTCACAGAGTCGAAGGTGGCAGAGATGTCCAGAAAGATGAGGACGAATCCATGTTGGATGTTGTTTATTCCTGTGACCAAGTCATTGAAGAGGGTTGTAAGGACAGTGTCAACCCCCTGTGCTTCCCTGAAGCCATGTTGGGATGGATCTAGCGGTGCTTCAGTATCGACATGATGTTGGATGTGTTGTTGAGCAGCCTTTTCGATGATCTTGGCAAGCAGGGGGATGCCCGAGATTGGTCTAAATGATTCCACTTTGTAATTCATAATTTTTATTGAATTTCCAATAATAATACAAAAATTCAATCCAACAGGAGTATACAACGTAAAAGGTCCACATCTTGGGGAGTACAAAAAAGAAAAGAGAATGCTACAAGCAATACTCAAACAAGAAAATTGTTATATAAGTACAAAGGACAGGAGTCAGTATCCAAAAACCAAACTACAACTCAATTTTACTAGCATACTGATAAATCATTATCAAAACATAATCAGACCTTAAGGACCATGAGAATCAAGAAAAACTTCTAAGGAAGATATATCCAAAAAAACATATTTGGTTCCATTCAATGTGACCAGGCATTTGCAGGGGAATTTCAAATAAAAAGTAGCACCAATAGCCAAGACACGAGGCTTCAAAAAAATAAAAGCCTTCCGTCGCAGCTGCGTCTGCCTGGAAACATCAGGAAACAAATTTATAGTCCCCCCACAGAAATTAGCATCTTTATTCTGAAAATATAACCTCATAACCATATTTTTATCCATCTCTGAATTAAAAGATACCAAAAGAGTTGACCGGGTAGAAATTAGATCAGAAGATGATTCAATAAACTCAGAAACGTCTACAGAATCAAGTACAGGTAAGGCTGCCACCCCCTGGAGAACTCCACCAGGGTTAGCTGCCATTTGCGGTAGATAATACAATTTATTAATTACAGGTTTAGCATTCTCTTCAAACCCCAGGATTTCAGTCAAATATTTATCGAATAAAATCTGAGGAGATAACAAGCGAGTGCGTGGAAAATTTAAACACCTAAGATTTTTAGCTCTCAGAGAATTTTCCATCAGTTCCTGTTGGGTATGAAGAGAAGTACTATCTTTCATAAATGAAACATTAACATTCTGTAGTGATAAGACTTGTTGGTCTAACTTCTTACACTGGTTATCCAAAGCGGACAATTGAGATTCATGCTGAGACAATTTTGCAACCGTTTCTTTAGTAAAAACAGAATACTGTGAAACAACAGATAATAAAGACTTTTCAATCCGCGACAGGACTTGCCACACATCAGTTAAGGATATATCTTTCGTGTCCACAGGTAAAATAGATCCAAATGCCTGTTGGGCCACAGAATGATCTCCTGGGGATTGAAGGATTCGTGGCATAGGAACCACCACAATATCAGTCAATGCCGAAGGAGAGGCCGGCTTAGATGACAAATCCGGCAAACAAGGTTGCTCCTCCTGATTAGGAGAAGAAGTGACTGGGCCCAAAGAACTCTGACCAGCATGCACGGGTGAGTTCATATCCCCCAAAGAAGTAGAGGAATTATCCATGGGAGAGGAAGACCTAAAGGCCTCTTGCGATAGCACTACAGGCCTCTCTAAGGGAGCCAGGTGCTTATCCATGGGGCCAAGAACTTTTACAGCTTTCGACGGATTAACAGTACTCACATTTAAGGTCTTCTTCTTCCGTTTACCCATTCCACGAACTTCCACTCCGTGCTCCTCGTGCGCTGAAGGGGCGCTCAAGGGGCAAAACAGCCCCTTTAAACGTGCCCCTTCAAGCGTGACCGCGACCGCGAAACAGCGGTACTATCGGCAATATAAGCCCCAGATGACGTCAGGGCCAACAACGCGCAGCTGATCCGGCGTGCTCCGCCAACGCGGCACTCAGCAGGCTACAGCTCCGGTCCTCCACACTCACTGCTCCCAGGAACCGCAGCTGCTGGATCACAATTAAACCCCAGATGACGTCAGGGCCAACAACGCGCAGCTGATCTGGCGTGCTCCGCCAACGCGGCACTCAGCAGGCTACAGCTCCGGTCCTCCACACTCACTGCTCCCAGGAACCGCTGCTGCTGGATCACAATTAAACCCCAGATGACGTCAGGGCCAACAACGCGCAGCTGATCCGGCGTGCTCCGCCAACGCGGCACTCAGCAGGCTACAGCTCCGGTCCTCCACACTCACTGCTCCCCGATTCCACTTTGGATGGGTCTAGTCTGCTGTTTTTCAGTAGCGGCCTGATTGAGGTGTGTTTTAGGCTCTGCGGGAACGAACCAGTTAAAAAGGACTGGTTCAGTATTTTGCTCAGGATTTGGCTTAGGTCATGTCGAAGTTCCCTGATCCAATTTGCTGGGCAGGGGTCGTTGGGTGCTGTGCTGGGGTTGATAGAGGCTATAATGTCCTCAACCTCTTTATTAGATACCATGGTGAAATTGCATAATGGTGATGCTTGGGGTGCTTTAGGCAATACGAAGAGGTTACTGACTCTTGTGTTTGTGTTGGTCTTAATCATCTTTGATTGTAAATAGTTTGAGTAGTCCTGTGGTTGAGGCATTGATGGTTGAGTTGACACCGGCTCCCCTGTTATAGACTTTACAATATTGAACAGGGCATGTGGTTTATTGATCGAGCGTTTTAATATATCTGTGTGGTAAAGTTTCCTTCTCTGCATTATCTTCTCACGGTGAGTAATTAAATATGAGTTGTATGCAGCATGTGTCTCGGGGGAGTGGGTTCGGCGCCACCGTCTCTCAAGTTTGCATAGGTGGTGGAGTAATGTTCGTAGGTCATTGGAGAACCATGGTGCATGTTCCCGTTGTCTTATTTTCTTTTCGGTGTATGAGGGATGGGAGGCAGCTCTAAGGTTCTCGTCCCATTTGGATATGAGATCGTCTTAGTTGAGGGTTGTGCTGGTCATAAGTGGTCGGAGATTCTCTAGGACTACACTCTGGTTGAGTGGTCGGAAGCGGGCTGTTGGGGTTCTGGTAGTATTGGTTATCTTTCGGCTCTTGTTGAATGTACTTATGGGTATGTGGAATCTGAGGAGATTGTGATCGGACCAGGGCACTGGTGTTATGGACAGTGCGAGGTCTTGGGTTGTAGTGGCATTGGTCTGAGGTGCGAAGATGAGGTCTAGCTTACCTCCCTTGATGTGGGTGGGGGAGTCGACATATTGTTTGTAACCTAGTTCCTCTAGGGCATCTAGGAATGCTGCTGTCTGGCTGTCTTGAAGAGATGGTAGGTTGAAGTCACCAATTAACCAATTTGGAGAGCGTGGAGTGGATGTGGTACATGCAAGCTCAATTACTGCCGATAGGTCATCTGGTGATGGTGTAGGTGCCCGGTATAGTAGGTTGATTGTGCAGAACTCATTAGATATAGTGAGAGAGTCAAGGTGGGTTGAGCTGGAGGTGTTGCGCAACTTGAAATGTAGATCGGCTTTGGCGAGGATGAGCGTTCCGCCTCCTTTCTGATTGGTCCTGTGGCATGCATATAGAGAAAATCCTGGTGGCAGCATCTGATTCATGAGAGCGTTGTCACAATCAGACAGCCATAGCAATTTCCCTAGCAATCCCCGGATGTACAGGGCCATCACTCACTCTCCGCCCCTGTGCTGTCCCCGTTTCCCACAGCATGTACAGTGGCTCTGTACGTGCAGTGAGGCTGAAGGCAGCATAGGCTGAAGGCAGATAGCGGGGCCGAACATCCCGTTGGGATATCCAGGCCAGTTATTCACCTTCGTGATCGGGCCCATATTGTTTTTAATTATATATTTACTTGATATTGTTCATATTAATTTTTATTCTTATTTATGTTCAGTTTTTAATGTGGATAATTGCTCAAATTATGTTATATTCATTTGATATTTTATTGATTTATGGGTTGTTTGTATATGTCTGTTTAATTTTCACAACTATTTGCACAGCAGTACACCCCTGAGGAAGGCAGGTGCCGAAACACGACCGTGTCGGGTGTGGCTGTACTATACCCCTGAATAAAGAATTCAAAATTTTCATCCGATGCCTCGCTCTTGTTTGCTGATTGTGTTCCTGCAGGTGTCCTATTTTCTGTATGACTAATCTTCCGCCAGCTTTGTCATACTCATATTACCCCTCTTCTCAAGTCTCTTCATTGACTTCCTATCTGTTTCCACCTCCAGTTCAAACTTCTCCTGATGATCTATAAGTGCATTCACTCTGCAGCTCCTTTCTACTTTCCTCTCTTATCTCTCCCTATACCCCTCTTCGGGAACACTTCTAACAAATCGCTTCTGTCTGTGCCCTTCTCTTCTACTGCCAACTCCAGATTTTGCTCCTTTCACTTTGCTGCTCCTTATGCTTGGAACAAACTACCTCAGTCTGTATGTCAGGCGCCTTCTCTGACCCTTTTCAAATCCAGGCTGAAAACTCACACTGCTGCTTTCAGACCTTGACTCACCTGATGTTCTTTGTGTTTCCCTACCATTCCTTCTAGTTGTATCCCATGTCTACAGCTACTGTGTTGTCTGTCTCAACTAGATTATAAGCTCCGATGAGCAGAGACCATCTTTTACATGCGTCCGTGCAACACTGTGTACACTTTGTAGCGCTATACAAATGTTCAGTAGTAGTAGTAATAGTAGTAGTACTTCCGTGTTGGACAGTATTTTATAAGAGGCCGTTTACATGCAAATGTGTGCACATTATTAAAACAGAGGAATTTACGAACATAGTTTGCGCATAAATCTAGGTGGCTCCTTATAAAATAGTCCCCATTATTTCCAGAATAAAGCTCTCTATAAGGCATGTCTAGTAAGATTCACACTGTTAGCGTGATCAGCCCCAAAAACGAGCAAAGAGGCCTGCACTATAAAATGGAGGCATGCCCGGCGTGTCCCCATGTTGCAAGCATGGTTATGCGCCATCCCCGTACTCCTATTGTTTTGTGCGATTAGTGCTGGTGCACTTGTGGGTCACAGTGAGCCCCCGCGCTAAGTGCAACATCACAGGGGAGCATGTGCCAAAAACACTCACGCTATTCACGATATGCACGCTCCACCCCAGAGCCGACCGTCCTCCGTCTAAATCCATGCTATTCGAGTAGCATGGGATTTTCAATGCAGCCATATTTTTAGCATGCGGTACCTTTTACCGTGGCACACTTGGTACTCACTGAACCCTGTGGTAGTGCAGGTTAGGAAACATGCCCTGTTTGCCTAAGGTCTCATTATATGCACTCATTCTGACCTCCTTTATTGAGATGCTATTCCCTCCCCCTGCAGTGGAGCCAATACTCTGTGCATCAGCCTAACACGTGTGTCTTCTTTTGTTATTTTTGGGTTATTTGCTGAAGTTACATAGTAACATATTTATTTATTTATTTTATTTATTTATTTAGCTGTATTTATATCCCGCTTTTCACCGGGTCAAAGCGGTCAATTGGGGGATACATTTAACACGAGGGGATATGAGACACATACACTAATACTTACAGGGAACATGGGCAATGGAGGGTTAAGTGGCTTGCCCAAGACCACAAGGAGTGCCTATAGTATATGACAGCAGGTAAAGACTAGTATGGTCCATCTAGTCTGCCCAGGAAGGTGGCTAGAGTAGGTTTATCCGCCGCTCTGTACAGGTTACCCTCTCTCTGTTTGTTGAGGTATAAGAAATAGTTAAGTTTATTTTGATTTTATCCTCTTGCTATAAAGGGATCCGCTGTTTCTGCCATTTTGATTTTTGTCATTGTATTTGCCCCCACCACTTCCATCGGGAGGGCATTCCAAGCATCCACCACCCTTTCTGTGAAAAAGTTCATGTAGTGCAATATTTCAGACACAAGTGCTGTTTTTATTTATTTAACAGGCCTTTTTATACTGCTTCATCATTTCAGTCAAAGCTGTTTACATTGTAACTTAAACTTGGTAATGTACATTAAACAGGGACATTGATAACTTGGATTTTTTGAAGCAATGGAGGGTTAAGTGATTTGCCCAAGGCCACAAGGAGTGCTAGTGGGAATCAAACCCTGCTTGCTTGGTTCCCAAGCCAGTGGTCTAACCATTAGGCTACTCCTCCACTCCAAGATAAAATTATTATACAGACAAAACATTTTGAGGTTCTCTTGAAAAGATCTGTTTTTATTGAGTACATGCAATTTAAACTCACATTGAGCACATCTAAAAATGGGAACATTAAATACAGTCCATACTGAAATTCTAGCACTATCCAGTGCTTATTTCTGGAGGTATCCGGGAGCAGACACACTGCTTTGAAGTTGGCAGCATTGTTGTGTGGGAACTTCTCAAAAATGATCAAACCTAATTAAAGCCACGCATGTCAAACCTAATTAAAGCCACGCAATTGCTGTTTAAAAATATAAAACAGCATTCTTTTCTGAGCATTTACTTTGGATTTTGTCAGCCCATTCATTTGTCTGGGACACTGATGTCACAGGCAGAATCAGTGAGCAGGCAAAGATAAAGGTTTGAATATTGGTGCTGGTAGGGCCTCACTACCTGGAGAAACGTCCCATGTTTATAGGAACATGGCTAGCAGGAATCTTTTTAAGTGCCATCAAGTCAGTGATGACACCTGGCAACCCAGCAGCCCCTGGCTTTCCTTGGCAAGGTATGACTGGAAGCAGATTGCCAAGCCTTTTCTTCCGAGACAATGGAGGGTAAAGTGACTTGCCAAAAGTCACAAGGAGTGCCAATGGGAATCTAACACAGATATCTTGGATACTAGGCTATTTCTCCATTCCAGCAGGAATCTACTGTCCCAGAAATTGAAGGCATAGAGCAATGCTTTGCTGTCCTCTCCACAAGGCACATCTAGCCAGTTAGAGTTTCAAGATTGCTACAATGAATATACATGAGATAAAGTTACATGCAATGTGCATGCGGACATCCAAATCACAGAGACCTTGCCAGAACCATTTCACAAATGGCTTTAAAGACATTCCCAGCACAGGGAACTCCAAGTAGAAAGGGTATGTGGAGAAGGTGTGCCTAGGGTGAGGCAATGGCCGTAGATGTCCCCACTCGATCTCAGAAAGGTTGGGGATGTCTGCATCTTCATCTAAATTTAGACCTGCTCCAGGCACGAATAGGCGCTGTATGGCTGTAAAACCTTTGGATGAATCCAGGAGCTTCTGGGTCGCCAGGAGTCAGGACTGACTCGAAGGCACACATTGCATTTGATGTAGAGAAGATGGCGCTCCAGCATCCCTTGTGCTCTTCACAAAAGCAACGAAAGTTTTGGGATACCTGGGATGTTTGTGTTGTATTTGCACCTCCGCTGGATGTCTCTGAGACATTCCTGGATTGCATGCAATTTCTGGGCATCTATGTAGATGGCCCTGTAGATGTCCATATTAGGCGCATCCACGTTTGTGAAATCATGCCCGGACTTGGAAGAGCCGCCCTATTTTTGGTATGTTCTAACTTAGATGTCTCAGATGCCACTTTTACCTCATTTTTAAAATGTGCCTTCTCGTGTCTCCAATAGAATAGAATATACTGGGGGGGGGGGGGGCATATTTAGTGGTGACTAGGCTAAAGTGCCTAGCTGCTGCTGTTTTATCTAAACCTGGCGAGTCAGGGGGCTTGCCAGACAACAGCATCACTAGCCAATTAGCATCAATAGTCAGCTGCTAATCAATTAGCGAAAACCAGCTAAGGTTAGGGAATGTCTTCAGCTGACCTAACTTTAGCCAGTTTAGCTATCTGGTTAGCAGCTGAATAGCCCTAACCAGATGGCATCTGACCCTGCCTTCCTCTGCCCACAGACCATCCTGGCTTTAATCGGGCATATTTTGGTGGTCTGTATTTTAGCCAGTTAGTAGGTAAGTACACTGGTTAAAATGCTTTGAATATCCCCCCCCCCCACCCCATTGTTTCTTAAGAGGAGACAGCTCTATTGAGAGGGACTGTCTATTGTGTGTATACCTTGTAGTACTATATAAATGATAAGTACTAGTAGTAGGGGCATTAGGGGCAATCACGCTATTGACCTTTGATTTAAAAAAACAAAACAAACAATCGGATGCTCCCCGATAACATCCCAAGTTACTCTCCCTACTTCATCTCCCCAATAGCATTCTGACATCTTCCAAATTTCCCCACCTCCTGATCAGGTCCCCATCCATCCTTATTCTCCAGTCCCTCTCTGCATTTATCAGGGGTGTTTCTGTTGGATTAGTGGAGGTCAAGAGTGATCTCTGAATACTCCTACCCATCACTGGCCTGGGTTCAAATGGCGGTTCTGACTTCCTAGTGGTAGCCTCATGGTACTACCACTAGAAGTCAAGCTGTCAAATAAGGATGCGTGCTCCGCAAAACTATCACCTGCTTATCTGAAAGTAACTGAGTGCAGCGGCCACAAATCCATGGTGATAAATTACGGTGCAGTGACACCACTTGCGAAGCTTGAGTAATTCAGAGCTTTAGATGGTTGGTCACTAATGCATTTTGTTCAGAAAATTATTTGCTAGCAATAAACACAAATTACCAAGTCTATCCTTGAACTGACTATTCTGCTTCATCGACAGCCTATTTAATTTGCAACCTCCTTCTCTATTATTTGAAAGAGCAAGTAGGAGCCAATCGGGTAAGAGGGAGGTCTGAGCAAAGGATTGCTGCTGCAATGGCTGGATCTAGATGAGAGAGATAAGAAGTTTAAAATTGGACCCCTTCCCCCGGTAGTCGCGAATGGAGGTTGATGATGCCATGGCCCAAGTAGTTACAGATAATTTGGATCTGGTCTTGCTTCTCACATTGCTCTATATGCCTTGCAAATATAAATTAGCACAATTACTTTCAGACACTATTGCACTTAAGACATTCTAATTTTCACTAAGTACTTACTAGAGAAACTCTTTGATATTTTCAGCTTTCATTTCAGCCCAAAATGCCTTCCTTGCATTTGGATATGAATTAGATAGTGTCTCCACTGTTGTGGGTCTTGAAAACCAGCCTGCAGGTTGCAAGAAATACATTAAAAACAAACATAAGCATAATCATATCACATGGAAATCCTCCAGATCACCTGCCGTTAACATGGTTTTGTCTCTTGGGCAGATAAATAGTGGACTGTGGTGCACTTGCACCAAGGGACCTTCACCTGTCACTGTTCAAATTTCCTCACTTCTTCCACCTCTTCTCTTCCGCCCACCTAAGGACGGACTTATGAATCCATCCAGAATTGCTCCTTTACTACATGATGCTCCCTACTCACCCAGGTTTGTGAATACTCCCTTCCTGCATGGTGGCTGGGAATAAGACAGGTCTAAAAAGTAACATTTCATTTTCACAGTTTCATTAATATTCACAATTTTGAAAAAAAAAAAGTATCAGAGTTAGCTCCATAGAAATTACACAAGTTTTTGAGTAATCACTTGGGAAAGACACTGGATTAGAGACTCAAAGGGAGGAGACTGACTGAAGTATATAGAATATAGATCGAGAAAATAATTATGTCATTTCAAAAATACAGATTCTGTAAAATAGGACTTACTGCTACAGCCAAATCCTCTTCTGTTCAATTTATTGAAATGTTTATTTAAATCCGGGTTTGGATTGCCAGAGAAATTTCAGGTGTAGATAGGTAGATCTGATTTTTGTCTGCCTTTCTGATATTGCTGCTTGGATGTCTCACTGCCACTTGAAATTGAACATGGCCAAAATTGAGCTTCTTATTTTTCCCCCTAAAACCTCCTTTCCCCTTCCTCCTTTCTCAGTCTCTGTGTATAACTCTCCTCCCTGTTTCCTTGGCTCACAACCTTGGGGTTGTCTTTGACTCCCCTCTCTCCTTCTCCACACACATCCATCTGATAGCTAAGACCTGCTGTTTCTTTTTCTATAACATCAACAAAATCCGCCCATTCCTTTCTGAACATACTACTAAGAAACTTATCCACTCCTTAATCACCTCCCGTCTTGATTATTGTAGCCTACTCTTTGCTGGTCTCCCTCTGAATCATCTCTCTCCCCTTCAATCTGTTCAACATTCTGAAGCACGGCTAATCTTTCACCAGCCTCGTCACACTCATATTACACCTCCACTCATGTCTCTTCATTAGGCTCCCTATCCATTTCCACATCCAGTTCAAACTTCTCCTGCTGACCTATAAGTGCATTCACTCTGCAGCTCCTCACTACCTTTCCTCTCTTATACCTCCCTATACTCTCTCTGGAAACTCCGCTCTTCTAGCAAATTGCTTCTATTGCTAACTTCAGACTTTGCTCCTTTCACCTTGCTGCACCTTATGCCTGGAACAAACTACCTGTATCTATACGCCAGGCACCTTCTCTGGCCCTTTTCAAATCCAGGCTGAAAACTCACCTCTTCGCTGCTGCTTTTGGATCTTGACTCAACTGATCTCGTTTGTGTTTCTTTACCATGCCCCCTAGATGAATGTTATTGGTACAGAGAGTAGTATACACCCATTTTCTAAATACATAAATGAATAGTACCACTGGCACAATTAGTTTTGACCTACTGAAATGCAACTACAGAAAGCTAGACAAGAAGGTCTAGAAGGGTTGTAAAACATTTACATATGCAAATGCCCTCCACATGTAAACTGCAGTTTCAGAAAGCTCATATTTATACATTTAGACAGGGCCAGTGCTAGGTCTCTGGCGTCCCCCTGCAACATATACTGTACATCAGCACTCCTAGCCTCATTACTATTAATGGTAGGTTGCACCCCCCCGCCTTCCCAAAACTCCTTTGTGAACTCTCTTCACATGACACTAATATTTTTCTTTATAATCAAATGTTGTAACAAGAAAATTGCAGAGAAGGGGCAAGTGCATAGCTGGAATAAAAAGAAGTACTAAGAGGTAAATATTTAACATAGTAGGAAAAGGCTGTGATAGCAAAAGGCTAATATGATCGAAGCAAACACAAGCAATGTGTTTATTATTTAATAAAAAAAAGATAGACAAAGGTAACAACCACTTAGCTTTTCCTGCTTCTTCTCCCACGTGTTATTATTCCACAGATACTACCACTGCTCTACCTCTGCATCCATGGTTGCAAAGCTCTTTTATAAATTTGATAAATAAGGAGATGATAAAAGCAGTCAGTGTAGCTGGGCTTAAACAACGCTTAGACAAGTGCCTGGAGAAAAAGTCAATAGACCATTAAGATAGACCTGGGGAAACCCTGTGCTATCCATTGGTGTAAGCCACATGGAAACCACAGTGAGCACTAAGAGGCAGGACTCAGTCCCAGAGCTGATGTTCACACTTTACAGTGTGACACAATGGCACATTTCCCTCACTCACAGGATCAGGTATTTGGGGGCTTCATCTTGGTGTGTCATAGGACGTGTCAGGGGGGTCTGTGCATGTGCAAGTGTCAGTAGGTGTATGTTTGTCTCTTTCTGTGTTTTGTGGAGATTGCCGGAGGCTACATACGCATGTGTGTGTACCATGGGAACTATCAGTCGCTATATATATATATGCGTGTGTGACTGCCTGTGTGTGTGTGTGCATGTGTGTGTCATGGGGCCTGCTGAGGGCGACATGTATGTCTGTGTCATGAAGAGTGTTGGAGTCTGCATGTGTGTCTGTCTGTGTGTCATGAGGAGTGTTGGGACAGGGCTGTATATGTTTATATCTGCCTGGGACTGTGTGTGCATGTGAAACAGCACTCTTACTGTGTGACAAAGTGACATACTTCCCTGTCCTTCATTTGCATATTCATACGTGTGTGTGTGTGTGTGTGTGTGTGTGTGTGTGTGTGTGTGTGTGTGTAGGAAGAGTTCAAAGGGAGCTGATTAAGTGTGTCATGTTATGGTAGTAGGGGCTGTATGAAGAATCTTTACAACTTGTGTTGTCTGTATTGTGGTGAGGAGGATGCTGCAGAGGAAATGGAATGGCAGGGAGAGGAGCCCTGTTCCTTTAAATCTAGAGAGAAAGGCAGTTCCCATAGAAACCACAAGCCTCCAGGACAGAGAATTCCGAGTGCTAAGCCCCGCCCACCTAGTGACGTCAGGGCTAGGTTGAGCACTGATGAGCTGCACATGGGCAGGAAGAAAGGCGTGGTGCCTGAAAGGCGGCAGTTTAAAAGTGTTTCAGTTTTAGAACAAACGGAAGCGCAGCAAACAGAAACGAAACAGCAGCAAGATGAGCAGGCAGTGTTTGGAGTCCGTGGAGTTCCAGAAGCAGTTCAAGTAAGGGGAGCTGATTCTGAAGGGAACAAGCCTGGAATCAGAAACTTGCTGTGTTTGGAAGCAGGTACTTTAGTTCCATTGAAAAGAGGAGCTTCAGGAAGAGACCTGGCTGATTCACATGCAAGAGTAAAGGAGAAACAGAGGGTGTCTGGAACCCAGGGCAGGCAACGGTTTCCAGGACAAAGAAGTGTTTCCAGGTGGGGAAGTAGTTCAAGACAGCATTTAAACCCTAAAGGTAATGAAAATGTCTTTTCTTTAATTCCTAACCAAAGCCAGGCTGAAGGCATTGTTAAAGAATTAAGAGACAGTGCTAAATGCTGTGTGCCCCTGAACTCTGGAAAGCAAACCTTTATTAAGCCTAGAACTTATGCCAGTGACTGCCAAACCTCCACTCTAACAGAGCTTGCTAACTTGTTGAAAGGGAGAGAAACTCTGTTGCAAGAGCCTGTGGCTGGAGACCATAGGGAACAGCTGTTGTTAAGATTGCAGGAGCTGATAAGGCAGGAGAATAACCAGTCAGCTGATATTCAAGATAGACACAGCGAATCTGGAAATGAAATGGATATAGATTTGCTGGAGGATCCTAATGGTCCAGATATAGAAGAAATGCAGTGCTCTCTGTGTCTGGCCAAGAACATGAATAGCTGCTGATTCTTTGCCTATGTAAAAGACTGTATCAGGAAAGCCATTTAAGGACTTGTGCTGTGCATAGCTTGGAGAAAGGAAGCTGTTGAAAAGAATGACAAGTGTTGGTCTTCCAACTGGTACAAAGTAAAAATCCTGTTTTGAAAGTGAATGACAAAAAGCTAATCTGGAGAACAGATTGAACTTTAGAAGCTTGTTCCTCACGGGAAGTGGAAAGCTGATGTTTTAAAAGGAAATCCTGTATTTTTGTGTTCAACCTGTTTTCACATTCTTGTTTGCCTTATTGGAGAGTTTATCCAATTTCAGTTGAGGTTTTTGAATTCAATGCGGGAGGGAAACCCCAAAATAAAATTCTCTGTTTTGCCTATTTACCCTGTGGTCACACTCCTTGCTCTAAAAACTACATTACACAGCAGCCTTCCTTGGCGGCCATCTTGGACAGTAATTGTAGAGAGTAAGACAGGCAAGTTCACCTGCTCCTAGGCTACCGCCTGGATGAGTAGGTGTGACAGTATACATGTATCTCTCTTCAGATAGTGAGTGTGTGGTGTGTGGGTGGGGTATCTGTGTGTTCCAGCATGTGGTGCAGTATGGGGGTCGGGTCCCTGCCTCTGTGTGTGTGTGGTGTTCCTGTGTGTGTTCATGCTGCATGGGTCAAGCGCCTTTGTGTGTGTGTATATGTATGCTGCGGGGGTGGCATGCTTCTGTGTGTATGTTTGTATGGTGTGGGGGCAGGGTGCTCGGTGTCTTCTGGTGGGAGTGGGGGCAGGGGCTGCACCTTTTAGCATATATTCACTGTGCTCTTTTTTGTCCTCTCTTCAACCTCCAACCCTTGCAATCATATACCTCTGGCTGCAGACCCTCTCGTGCTGCCTCCCCCAACTTTTTTCCCTTCCCAGCCTCTGCCCCTTTCTCTCTCTTCCTCCCCCTAGCATTCTCATTCCTTGCCCTCCATTCCCTTCCCCCTATCTTTTTTCCCAGATCCATTATGCCTTTAAATTTATCCCTCCAATATCCTGTGTATCTCTGGCTCCAGCTCCTCTTTTTTCAATGCTCTTGGCTGCCACTGTGACCTTCTTCTCCTCTTTGGCTCACAGGACAGCTAGTTCCATGAGTACTGATCATCACTGTGCTGCTGGATGCCATCTTGGCCTTCTTCAGTGCCTGCGGGCAGAAGAAGAAAAGAATACCGTGATTGCGGAGAGCAGCACAATGGTGTTCAGTGCCTGGGGGAACAGCCTGTCTCTCAGGCCACAGAGCAGAAAACCATTGCGCTGCTTGCCATAATATTCTTCTCTTCTTCACCTCACTGGATCCGCTGTTCCCATGGGCACTGAACACCGCTGTGCAATCACAGCTGCAACTTTGACACGGTGCCTCCCTGCCGCGCTTACCCATCTCAACGGGTAGTGCTGGTCCTGCATTTAGATCCATAGCTTTCATAGTGTTTTGGGTGGGCCAGAAATGTATGCAGCTTTTTCTGATTTTGTAATGGCGGCACATGCATACCTAAAAAACCCCATAGATGTCAGTATTTATACTGACTCCAAGGCAGGTGTAAGTTTCAGCTAGCTATTCGTTTGGGCCTGGGGTTTGCATCAGTGATTGAGAGAGAAATTGTGCTTTCATCACTGGTATTTAAAGCCTTGTCATATACCTTTGCTGATTTTAAACCATTCTGTTTCATCAGTACTAGAAGAGATCAAACCTAAGCTTTTTTTAGAAGCTCAGATGACAAGACTGACTTTCGTACTTTGGACACATTATGCGAAGAGAGAGATCATTAGAGAAAGACATCATGCTTGTCAAGGTAGAAGGTCAACGCAAAAGAGGAAGGCCAGCAATGAGATGGATCGATACAATAACAGCAGCTATGGGTACCAGTCTGTCAACAATGAGACACCTAACTGAAGACCGAACACAATTTAGGACAACTATCCAGAGGGTCACCATGAGTCGACACTGACTCGACGGCACTTAACAACAACAACAACAACAATTTAAAGCCATAAAAAAGTGTTTTTTAAATTTGGATCCCAATTGGCTCTTCCCTAATGTCCAGTTTTGTAAAATCTTGCATTTACATATGTAAGCATTGACACTTAAATACATACACGTAGGTATTAGCTGTATAGCTGCAACTCACACTTTTGGGATGTTCTTTGATGCTGTACGCTTTCCTTATTAAATTAAAAAAAGCTTAGAGAAAAAGGATATGAGGGTTGAACTGATAAATTCTGTGCTTACTTAAAAGAAGCTTTCTGGGAGTGTATTTAAAAAGTAAGTGGAGCCATAAGCTAGTTAAAAGCTTTCTGTTAGCTTGATTCCCACTCACCCCAAGTTCAGTCTTTGCCTTAAAAGCTTTAAGCCAATTAGGAAGATAAGGGGAAATTTTTCACCACAGAATTGGAGATTTTCATCAGCAAACAATTAACCTTTAGTAAAGCATTATTTCTAGGTTCTTTGGAGAATATTGAGAACTAGCAAACACTTTAAAAAAAGCATAACATATGCCTAATCAACAATAGGGACTGGGGTATAGTGTGGCGAGTGATGGCAAGGGGCTCTTAAAATATCAGGCAAACAACAGTTCAGAACCAAACAAAAACACTTTCATTACCCTTCACTCCCCAGCAATCACTCCCCAGCTTCTTGCCTTCACAAGGCTGGTTCCCCCGAACCACAATTTAAAGTTCAGACTTAAGTTCAGTACCAGAGGGAGAGAGGCCTATAAAAACAGAAAGCTCCTTCCAAGCAAGACTGGGAAAGGAGTCCTGCTGTGATCTAGGCCATTCAGAAAGTGGGAACCATATTCACAGACACCAAGGCCCAAGTGAGTGAATGGACTTTGCTAAACTTAATTCTGAACTTTATATTGTAGGTCGGGGGAATGGCACTGAGAACTAGCCTTGTGAAGGCAACAAGTTGGGGAGTGATTGCTGGATAGCTGAAGGACAATAAAAGTGGTTTTTATTTGGCCCTGAACTGTTTGCCTGATATTTTAAGATTCCCTTGCCACTGCACGCCATGCTATATCACATAATACTGAAACCAAATACAAAAATCAACTATCAATGGACAACTTTCCACATGATTGAAAAAAAACATCTCCTCAAAATTATAACAATGATCAATACCATAACCTCCCCACTTGAGCCATGCCCAGTGTCGTGGATCAAATCCACAAAGGATTTTCTTGTTGAAAACATTCAACACATAGTTAATCAATCACTCTCACAAGGCATCATGCCCAATGCTTTAAAATTCACCTCTATCCGCCCCATCATATGAAACAGTAAACTGGACCCAAAAGACCCAAACTCTTACAGACCCATTGCTAGCATACCATTCATTGCCAAGATAATAGAAAAAAACATACAACTCCAATTACAAGAACACATCGATGAACACAAACCCCTTGATTCGCACCAATTTGGATTCCGCCCCTTCCATGGAGTTGAAACTCTCCTAATTGCATTGCTAGACCTCCTTATCAAAGGCACAAATGACAACAATCAAGGTTTTATACTCCTCTTTATAGATATATCTGCCACATTTGATAGCATCAACCACGACACACTGATCAATAGATTACAAAACCTAGGAATAGGTGGGACAGTTCTTGAATGGTTTAAGTCATACATCTCACACAGACTAATACGTGTTCAATTAGGCCAAGACACTTCAGAAACTTTTCCCCAAGGTCAGGGAATTCCACAAGGCTCAGCCCTCTCTGCCCTACTCTTCAACTTATACCTACAGCCCATTACAAATATCTTCAAAAAACACAAAATTAACCATTTTATATATGCCGACGACATCATGCTCGCCATCCCTATAAATACTAACAACCCTAAATATGACAATTTATCTGAATGCATGAGTGAGGCCACCACATGGTTTGAAACTAACCACCTCAGCATCAACTTTAAAAAAACCGAAGCAATGTTTATAACGAGAAAGCCTGTCGCTGATGACACCTATCCAACAGCAATCACAATAAACAAAACAACTATACCTGTTAAAAAAGAGGTAAAATACCTAGGAGTAATATTAGACCACTCACTCACCATGCTTCCACACATACAACAGACAGTAAAAACAATATTCTTCAAACTTAAGACAATACAACACCTAAGACCCCTCCTTGACACTCATGATTTTAGATCAGTAGTCAATACTCTCATCACCCCCCCATTTCGACTACTGTAATAGTCTCCTAATTGGTCTACCACTGAAAAGCATCTACCTACTACAAAGAGCTCAGAACATATGTGCCAAGATGATCACTAAAGCTAAACTAACCAACCACGTGACTCCAATATTGTTAGATCTACATTGGCTCTCCATAAATAGCCGCATAAAATATAAAATCCTACTAACAACCTTCAAACTCCTTAATGACATTTCCCCCTCACACCTATCCACCCTACTACACCCCCCATCAAGAACAAGAACGCGCAGACGAAATGCAACCCACTCTCTCACCATAAATACAACTATCAGAAAAACAAAGACAACCACAAGCACTAGGGCCTTCTCCTTTGCCGCCCCCACCCTCTGGAACGAACTTCCACTAACTACGATTGATAAAAAACATACATCAATTCAAAAAAGAACTCAAAACCTACCTCTTCAGAATCTACTTTGAAATCCACCACCAACAGAAAACTTCCCCCCAACATCCACCGAAACACCCCCACAGGACTCAAGACAGAACAAATGATTAACGTAAATAATTCTCTCATTAATATCCATTTACTCACTGCAAATGTCTTATGCAAACTGTTGTTTTACTGCGCCTTGTAAATAGTTCCTGTAATTTAGTTCAGTTAATGTTCCATGTAATCTTACCTGTACATAGTTTAAACACTGTTCTATGTAAAGTATACTGATGTATACAAAATTGTTAACTGTTCCATGTAAACCGCCCTTGATCTCTGGAAGGGGCGGTATAGAAGAAATTTATAAATAAATAAATATGGTGGCAGTTTGAGGATTTCCTCTAACCACGTGACAGAGAGGAGAGAAGGCAGCCAATCAACAGCAGACTCTCTCTTTAAATGTCAACATAGTAGGGCGCACCCGCGCCTAACAGGTCCATGACTGAGGGCCTTGCTAGAGGGCTCTTTGGCATGCACCAAGACTGAAATACCTTTATAAGTACAAGGTACTCATTTGTTTTCTACGAGATTTAAATGGACTTGTGGAAAATAGCAGTCAGAGCAAACTGCCCCATTTTTTATGCTAAGGTGATCAATTTTTTAATTTATATTAATGAATTCTGCCATAAGGGCATCAATCTTTTTCCTGGCATTGGTAGGACTTTCAGCTATATGCCATTTTAAACATGTATGAGTGGCCCTTTTATTAAAATGTGGGCCTATATTAATTTTTACAACCCAAACAGGACAATTACTGCATGCTGAAATGCATGTATCACATGATGGGGTGGGATTAAGGGTGGAAAGTGGGCATTTATTTAATTAACCAGCTTTCTATACTGCCTTATCCTTCAATCAATGCGGTTTATGTTATGTAACCATTACAAACGGGCACTGGATACATTCCCTTGCCCCCAAAGGGCTCACAATCTATGTGTACCTGAGGCAAAGGAGGATTAAGTGGCTTGACCAAGGCATGCGTATAGGACTAGAAATCCCAGTCCCTCCAGCCTGAGATTGCTGTCCCCAGGTGCGACGTGAACCCCCAGCTCTCTGGTCTGAGGTATCAAGTCCTAACTACTAGGCCACTCCTCTGATTGACTGCACATTGCCATTAGTGTGTAGGTGCACCTACCAACACCTCAAAACGTGGTGTAGGTGCACCCGCAATAATTGCTAAGGGCTGGAAGATATACTAAGGGGCTTCCCTGAGCAGTGACTGTCAGACACCTGCTGGTCACACCCCTAACAATTACCACAGTGCGTTGGCACCTGATCACATTGATTTTGACTGAAAAAATGCAAGTTACAGGCAAAAACATACCACACTTTACGCCACAAAATGACTCATATTTCCATTTATTATGCAAATTGGATTATTAAATAAACATCCACTGCTCAGATTCCATACTAAAGAAAGATGATGGTGACTTTAACTGAGGTTTGTTAATGAATAATTCTGCTACGCTATCTATTATAATTAGGTGCTAAAAAGCTACAAAGCCGAAGGAGGGATTGCACATTTTGAATTGCCCTAGGATACTTGCCTGCAGCCAACTGAGCTAAATGGTTCATTTTGTTGACAAGGCTTCAAACTGTACACAATCCAAGCAGCATGCCTTGAACTGGAGAAACTTTCTGCCAAGGTGTGCAGGGTTAGCGCAGAAGGCTGACCTTGGCTATGACTAAGGGAATTCTGGTCATGTGTGCGGAGTGCCAAGTTCTTCATTTACTATAGAGACAACGGGACCAAGAACTCGAGAGAGAGAGAGGACTGTTTTACTGCTATGAAATGCCCAGGATTCCATTTACAAAAAGGTCTAAGCATTATGTCACATCATTACAAATCTCAGAAAGCTACAAATGCTCAATTCATCTTCAGTCTCGCAAATATGAGAAAGCTGTTGCTTTGAATTTACTGTGACAAAACCATGCTTCTCTTAGAAAAAAGTGTTTTAAAGGTAGAAGGCAGGCGGCTCTACTGTACACCTGCTTACAGGAGGGACCAGGAAACGGAATACAAAACAGTCTAAGTACCTGAGAGTTCTGAATGAATTACAGTTCAGACAAAAAAACTAAAACAAAATAATGCAGCAAGGAGCCTGTGAGTGCATTCAGAAAGGAAGCAAAAATGCATTCGGAACAGTGCATACCTATGATGAATCCCAGGAGGAGAAAGACAGCCGCCCCCAGGACCACAGCAAAGAGACGGCGTGAATTCAGGCTCTTACTGTCCATGAATGTTTCAGGCTCTTCACTCTGCAGGGAACGCCACATCTTCTTTTCTTTATTTTCCTTAACAAACAAGTGGAGAAAGGCCAAGGAAGGGGGGTGGGGAGGGGAGGGAGGGGGGTTGGCTAGCTAATGGAATGCATGGGATCTGCTGCTAGTCTGTGCAGTGCTAGGGTTTCACAAGCTTTCTCTCATATCCCGCCCTCCGTGCAAAACAGGCGGGTCAAAAGTCCTCTTGTTTTGTTGAATAAAGAAAACTAAGTAAGCTTATAAGAACTGCTTAGAGATATCTCCTGATTCTCTTTATGTTAAGATAAGGTTTATGATTCCAATTCCCCCTGGTTTAATCACTGAGTCCGGGACCACTCCTGGCTGTGGAGGGAATAGGCAACTTTTAAAATAATGTCCTAGAGCTCTTAAATTGAATTCTATGCTGCCCTATGCATTTGAAAACAGGATTCATTAAGGCTCTTCAAGGCCATTTTGTAGAAAAGGTGGACTTTTGTAAATGTGAAAGCTTGGATTTAAAGTTGTGTTTTCTCTTTCTGTAAAATCGGGTGCAATCCTGATTTCTTACAGTTTTCCTCAGTTAATTTCTTTTAAATTAATATTCATCAATCTGCACATCAATTTAGGATTTCATAATATCATATGCAACTGGCTGGGTTTTTTTAACATTTTTGTTAGTGATATTTCCTCTTTGTGGATGATACCAAAATCTTCAATAGAGTAGATACCCAGGAAGGAGTAGATAAGAAAGGAGCAATACAATATAGGGAATGAAGTACTTCTGAGCATGAAAAAAGAGCGGGAACTAAAAAAGGTAGAAAAGGCGACTGTGAAAGCCAGAAGGATGCTTGGGTGCATAGGGAGAGGAATGGCCAACAGGAAGGAGGTGATAGTGCCTCTGTATAAATCTCTGGTGAGACTGCATTTGAAGTATTGTGTGCAATTTTGGAGACTGCACTTTCAAAAGGATAAAAACTGGATGGAGTTGGTGCACAGGGTGGCTATCAAAATGCTCAGTGGTCTTCAACTCAATATGTATTGTCACCCCTTCGTGCTGTGTACCTGTTGGTTGGGCAGGGCACTGCGCTGGGGCTTCAGTGTAACTGGCTCAATTAGCTGCGTAGGCCTTGCTTGGCCCTCTGGTAGTTGTAGTTGTGAGTTGCCAGTTAAAAATCAGTTGTGGAACGATGGTAAGGTTAACAAAGGCTTTATTTCCCCTTCCAAAAGGACTTTTTATCGTGGTATAAACAAAAGGAAAACACAACCCTTCCTGGGCATATAATAAAGGAAAAATGGAACAAAAATAGCTTCTCTTCAGCTTCTTAACCAATAAAGCAAATGTACATCAAAACAGTCTTTCAAAAGCAGATACAAGCCCTTCTTTACAACGTTAGGCTTCAACAGCTCTTACTTCCCTTTATCTCAATGAGGAAATGCTGTCTGCTATTGAAATCGTACAATCCATATGTTCAATGCTTGTCTCAGCTTCTGATGGCTCACATTGCATCGCTTCCTCACAAGCATTTAATATTTCCTTCCTTTCAGCATTTGGGACCTCTTCAAACCGTCTCTCTCTGTTCTGACGTGACTCTCTCTCTCTGTGAGAGTGTGCTGAAGGCTATTACCACATTCACTGAACTGCCTTCGGTAAGAGCCTCTCCCCTGCTGGTGGTTGTTAGGTGAATTGCAATATTCCCTTGCACTTCTATTAAGGTAAATAGGCTTACCTCTCTGCTCTGACTGGCTCAGGATTCTGTGTATGGCTGGAGTTTGAAACGGCAGTTTTGCAGAGACTCCGCTACTTAAATCATTTCCAGAGATACTAGCCTCTTCAGGTAAAAAGCATTTAACCTTCTCATGCCTGGTATAAGGGTAATAAAACTTATCTGCTTCTCTTAAGCTGGCTTCATAAGGCTTTAGCGTTTCTGGGAACTGCTTCTTATAGCCAAGCCCTGTGCTTCCCCTTTCAGGATGAAAATAAAACTCTTCAGCTTTTACCTTTCTCCTCCCAGATCCGTTCCAACCTGAGCTGTTTCCAACACTCTCTGGGCTCCTCTGATATCTGAGGCTTCCTCTCCTGGCTTTGCTACCTCCTCTGTAGCTCTTTTCACATTTGCCGTTATCCTCACTTTCACACTCTGAGTCCAGCTGTCTTGGCTTCTCTCTCAAGCACTCATGGTAATCATTCAAACTTCCATTCAGGCTTCCATAGGGATTATCATGCAGGCTTTCTCCACAGCTCTCTCTCTCTGGCCCCTTCTCCAGCTTCCTCCACGACTCTGTCTAACTGTTTGTGAGCTGTGCTTATCTATGTACCTCCGAGCAGCACCTCCCCCCAGCTGACTTGCATCAGGTGATAACTTCCTAGCTTTCCTGCTGGCTGGGTGTGTCTCTCTGGCTCGTGACCACATTTGTTTTTGTTGCTCATAGCAACTTCCTGACATGTGCTTTCTAAAAACGTCAGTGTCAGCCTGATCCACTGCTTCTCTGTCTATCTTCCTAGGCTCTGGTGAATCTGCTCTGCGACAGATTCCCCCCCTTAAAATATTACAGGCTGCCGCAAATCTAAGCGGACAGCACGTAATCCTGTCCGGGGTGCGACTGTATTGCTCCCTATAAACTAAATTAGCGGTGGCCAACCTCTCCTTCCAAGGTTTTAACACATTAAGGTGATAAACCTGCCTACGTCCCTTATCATTTTCTATCAGATAGGAAATGGGCCCAACCCTTTTTATCACTGTACCTGGCCCCTTCCAGTGGGATTCAAATTTGGGACCAGGGTCCGCCACCTGGATGAGGACCTTATCCCCCTACTTCTAATTGTCTGGGTTGTGTACCCTTATCATAGTAGCATTTCTGACGCTGCTGACTAACCTTGAGATTTTCTACTGAGGCTCTGGATGTTTTCTCCAGGCGTGTCCTTAAGTGGTTTAGGAATTGTGGTACCCCTACCTCCGGTATTTCGGGCTCCACCCACTCTTCTTGTAGTATGTCCAAAATACCCCTCGGGGCCCTACCGAACAATAGTTCGAACGGGGATACCCCCAAGGAGGCCTGAATGCGCTCCCTACACGCGTATAACACGAATGGAAGTAAGGTATCCCACTCTGCCATTTCTCCCTTCCTTAAACCCCTCCTTAATAGCTGTTTAATGGATTGGTTCATTCGCTCCACCAACCCGTTTGACTAGGGGTGGTACGCCGCAGTCTTAATATGGCGTATGCCAAATGCTTCCCATACTCTCGCACGATATCGTGACACAAAGTTGCTTCCCTGATCTGTTAAGATTTCCTGGGGAAACCCCACTTCGCAAAATAATTTTATTAGCTCCTGCGCTATAATCTTGGCTGAGATGTTCCTAAGGGGAATTGCCCACGGGAACCGCGTAGCGTGGTCTACTATTACTAAGATATATTGGTAACCCCTGGGTGTTTTTATTAGAGGGCCCACTATATCCATCCCCATGCATCGAATTGGTACTGAGATGGTAGGCAAAGGCACCATAGGTACGGCCTTTGGTCATGTTATCGAGACCCTCTGGCAGGTAGGGCAGGAGTCACAATACTGCTTGGTTTCTTTATAGACCCCTGGCCAATAAAACCGCGCCAGTATCTGATCTAGTGTTCCCTGAACACCCTTGTGACTGCCTATCGGGTGGTCGTGTGCTAGGCGTAGAACAATAGCCTTAAAAGTTACCGGCACTACCAGTTGTTTCTGGACTGCATCAGTATAAGGATCTATACTTTCCCTATATAATATATCCTTATCCAATAGGAATCTGGGAAGTATAGGTCGATCTTCTTGTGCCCATTCCAATGCTCTTTTGAGCGCTGGGTCTGCCTTCTGTTCCAAAGGGAAAGAAGGGAATTTCTGAACTAGGGCTGCAGGTACCCACGGTAACCCTTCCCCTGCCTCTAGTTCTGCCCTTCCTTGGGTTCTCTTATTTCTTTCTTGGCGTTTCTTCGCCTTTGCTTTTTTCCCTTCTTTAGTTGGAACCTGAACTAATTCATCATGGTTGGAGAGTACGTTAGCCTCAACCTCCTCTGTCCTTTCCTCAGGAATTTCTTTATCTTCCTCCCCCCTAGGCTCCTCTGTCCTCTCCACAGATGGTTCCCGGGTTCCTGAGGTTCCAGCTTGTGATCGTGTTGAAACTAGGCCTGTCTTTGTACATAGGCCTTGCATCAATCCTCCCTGAAATGAAGGCCAGTCATGCCCTAGGATGAGTTCCTGGGGCAGCCCTGGGACTACTGCCACTTGTATTTCTCTTTCTAGGCCCATCCCTCTAACACGCACCTTATGTAGGGGATACTGAAGACGGGTGCCATGTACACATTTTATTTGCACTTGGTCTTTTACCTGACTTGAGGCTGCAGGGCGAAACTGTTCCATGGTCTCCCAAAACTTCTGAGAGACCATGCTCTGTTCTGCTCCTGAGTCGAGTAGAGCCAAGGCGTCTACCCCTTCTACTAGGACTTGGAGAAAAATGCCTTTCGGGACTTGTTTCTCAGCCCCGGCTACAAGGACCGTTTTTACCCTACAATTTTTCTGGTAGTGACCCGGCTTCCCGCATCTGTAACATTTCTTATTAACAGATAGATCATCAACATTATCATCATAAACATTCCTTTTATGTATTTTAACCTTTTCACCTCTTCTCATCTTATCAGGATTTCCTATGCCAGTCATTTTTAACATGCCAATGCCAGAGGTGTCAGCCATTTTAGCCTCATAAAATACATCTGCCATATTGGCTGCCTCTTCCGTATTACGGCAATCCTGTAAGGTGAGGAAGGTTTTCAATTCAGGGGATACAAATTGCATAAATTGCTCCAGTATTATATCATCCATAATGGAGTCTAATGACCTCCCTTCTGGGTTTAGCCATTTATAAGCTAGACTCTTTAACCTCTGATATAAGGCTCTGGGAGTCTCCCTATGCTGTATCTTTGCCTCCCTGAACAGATGTTTATAATGTCTGGGTGTAAGGCCTAATCTATCTTTTATAGCCTTTTTAATTTCTGAATAATTGGTAGCAAGGGTAGCAGGCATTCCCTTAAATGCTGACAGAGCCTCGCCAGTCAAAGTCATGGCAAAGCGCATGGCCCATTGCTCTGTAGGCCATTTAAGGGTCTCTGCTATCCTTTCAAATGACTCGATATAGTCATCTAAATCGTCATGTTGTGTTAGTTGTCCCATAGAAAAAGTATGGCAACTGTTCAGTTCTACTTGCGGCATCATGGATGAACTCGCCGCTCTGGTTTCCTGGGGCTTCTTTAAGAGAGCTTCTATTGCTTCTAACAAAGGCCGCTGCTGCTCCTTCATAGCATTCACATATTGTTCCTGGAGACGTTGCACAAGCTGTGCTTGTCTGTCCCACTGTGCTTGCATCCATATCTGGACGTCACGCGGATCCATCTTCCTGGAGTTGCACCACCTGTGAAAAGAAAAGAAAGGCCCACCAAGTGCGGTATTTCTTTTGCAAAATCCCTGTCTAAGTACAGCGCCCCCTTTCTCACTGGTATCCTTTACCCATCCGCCCAGGTTACCGTTACCTTAGGTTCCTGGCAGACTTCAGCATGTGAGAAAGGTCTTTGCTTTTCTGGCCGACCTGCCAGCGAAATCCTCCTTAGACAGCACTCCTTGTGGTAGCCGTTCCTCCAGAGACGTCCTTTTCCCTTTATGTTTCCTCCTTTTTTCTCTCAGGAAAAACCACGTAGCAGAAAAAAAAAATCCTAAAATACTACGCCATTATGTCACCCCTTCGTGCTGTGTACCTGTTGGTTGGGCAGGGCACTGCGCTGGGGCTTCAGTGTAACTGGCTCAATTAGCTGCGTAGGCCTTGCTTGGCCCTCTGGTAGTTGTAGTTGTGAGTTGCCAGTTAAAAATCAGTTGTGGAATGATGGTAAGGTTAACAAAGGCTTTATTTCCCCTTCCAAAAGGACTTTTTATCGTGGTATAAACAAAAGAAAAACACAACCCTTCCTGGGCATATAATAAAGGAAAAATGGAACAAAAATAGCTTCTCTTCAGCTTCTTAACCAATAAAGCAAATGTACATCAAAACAGTCTTTCAAAAGCACATACAAGCCCTTCTTTACAATGTTAGGCTTCAACAGCTCTTACTTCCCTTTATCTCAATGAGGAAATGCTGTCTGCTATTGAAATCGTTCAATCCATATGTTCAATGCTTGTCTCAGCTTCTGATGGCTCACATTGCATCGCTTCCTCACAAGCATTTAATATTTCCTTCCTTTCAGCATTTGGGACCTCTTCAAACCATCTCTCTCTGTTCTGACGTGACTCTCTCTCTCTGTGAGAGTGTGCTGAAGGCTATTACCACATTCACTGAACTGCCTTCGGTAAGAGCCTCTCCCCTGCTGGTGGTTGTTAGGTGAATTGCAATATTCCCTTGCACTTCTATTAAGGTAAATAGGCTTACCTCTCTGCTCTGACTGGCTCAGGATTCTGTGTATGGCTGGAGTTTGAAACGGCAGTTTTGCAGAGACTCCGCTACTTAAATCATTTCCAGAGATACTAGCCTCTTCAGGTAAAAAGCATTTAACCTTCTCATGCCTGGTATAAGGGTAATAAAACTTATCTGCTTCTCTTAAGCTGGCTTCATAAGGCTTTAGCGTTTCTGGGAACTGCTTCTTATAGCCAAGCCCTGTGCTTCCCCTTTCAGGATGAAAATAAAACTCTTCAGCTTTTACCTTTCTCCTCCCAGCTCCGTTCCAACCTGAGCTGTTTCCAACACTCTCTGGGCTCCTCTGATATCTGAGGCTTCCTCTCCTGGCTTTGCTACCTCCTCTGTAGCTCTTTTCACATTTGCCGTTATCCTCACTTTCACACTCTGAGTCCAGCTGTCTTGGCTTCTCTCTCAAGCACTCATGGTAATCATTCAAACTTCCATTCAGGCTTCCATAGGGATTATCATGCAGGCTTTCTCCACAGCTCTCTCTCTGGCCCCTTCTCCAGCTTCCTCCACGACTCTGTCTAACTGTTTGTGAGCTGTGCTTATCTATGTACCTCCGAGCAGCACCTCCCCCCAGCTGACTTGCATCAGGTGATAACTTCCTAGCTTTCCTGCTGGCTGGGTGTGTCTCTCTGGCTCGCGACCACATTTGTTTTTGTTGCTCATAGCAACTTCCTGACATGTGCTTTCTAAAAACGTCAGTGTCAGCCTGATCCACTGCTTCTCTGTCTATCTTCCTAGGCTCTGGTGAATTTGCTCTGCGACAGTATACTTGGAGGAAAGGTGGGCGACAGGAGATATGATAGAGCCATTTAAATACCTCCATAGCATAAATGCCCAGGGGAGAGCCTCTTTCAATTGAAAGAAAGCTCTGCAACAAGGGGGCATAGGATTAAGGTGAAAGGAGATAGAGTCAGGAGGAATTTGTGAAAATATTTCTTTATGGAAAGAGTGGTAGATGCATGGAGGTAGCAGAGGTGAGGACTGTATCTGAATTCAAGAAAGCATATGAGAAACACAGAAGATCTCTAAAGGAAAAAAATCAGGGCTGTAGAGCTAAGTAATTGGTATGGGAGGGCAGACTGGATAGGCCATAAGGTCCTTATGTACCGTCATATTTCTATATTAAATATAGAGTCTTAAGAGGCCAATTCATCCTACCTATACCCTACCTGGTTTAATTCATCTCAACTAAAAGCAACTTATTTGCGTAACAGACTCCTCAGCAGTTGGGGTTTGGGTAAGGTTACCAGATTTTTGCAGGGGAAAGTGGGGGGGGGGGGGGGGAGAGGGGGGGAGGGGAGGGAGAAAGTGACACCTTAGTTCCAAGACGTGGAGGCAGGAAGAAGAGTCATTATCCTGCCTTCCAATCCATCTCATGACAGCAATAAGATGAATTCCAAGCAGATAAATCAACAGAGAAATAGAAAAGGAGATGCAAAATATAAAGAAAATGGATGTAAATTCTAAAATTGACATATTCAAATCACTAAATTAATAATATATTTTTTTTACCCCCATCTATCCCCATTGCTGGAATCGGGAACAGGAGGCCACCAACCAAGTGGAAGGTGGGGACACAGCTCTAAAATCAAGGAAAATCCCCTAAAATCAGGGACATCTGGTAACCTTAGGTTTGGGGCAGCTTCAAGGGCTACAGATTAGCTTTTTGGATCCTAAGCAGTGAAAGAGGTAATTCTCAGAGCCCAATCTGTGTAAGACAACCCCTTACTTTTTATGGTGTCTTCATACTCCTCTCCATCTACTTCTAGAAGAGACCAGTCATCCCAGTGACAGGATAAAAATATAAGTTACTGGGAGATAAAAAATGATTTCACAGACAGTACATAAAATACGAAAATAGAAAACAGAAATAAGAGAGCTCAGAGGCTGGGATTTTAAATTCTGCATCTTCTCCTGTTTTCTCTATATTGCTTGGATTACTATATTGCTAGTAATCCAAGGGAGCAATATAGTATAGGGGGTGAAGTATTTTTGTCCACTAAAGAAGAGCGGGACCTAGGCGTGATTGTGTCTGATGATCTTAAAGTAGCTAAACAGGTAGAAAAGGGGACGGCAAAAGCTAGAAGGATGCTTGGGTGCATTGGGAGAGGAATGACCAGCAGAAGAAAGAAGGTGATATACAGAGACACTAAGGGGTATGTTTACTAAACGTGAATAACGCGCGTAGTATGACGTTAACGACCGTAAGTGCAGTGTAACGCGCGTAAACACGCGCCAACGACCGGTAACGTCGTACTACGCGCGGTAACCGCGCTTAATGATCGTAAAGACCCGCGGCGCGTTAAAACAGCGCAGAAGGTGGAGAGTGGGCGGAGAGAAGGGGTCAATGGGCGGAGAGGGGGCGTGGAGAGGCTCCCCCTCACTAACGCGCTGTAATTCTGAGCTCAATTCCAACGCGAATGAAAACCTGCCGTTAAAGGCATTTAAAGGGAAGAGAAACCATTTACGTCAGCAATGTACAGAAAAACCGGGGAAACACACAAAACGTGAGCAGTGTGATACATGTGCACTGAACAAAATAGCACATAAAATGTTAAAAATGACCACAGGAAACAGTTTAAAAAGCATAATACAGCTGGGCAACAGTGATAGCAATGGGCAACAAGCAACAACACTGCCTGGAAAGCACCAAATAAAAAAGAAATGATGTGTGGAAGGGTCTACGCTTCACAGACCCTTTTAAATATCATTTCATTGTAATGGATTGTCCTGGGAGTGTTGTGTAATGTTTCCCAATGATATCATTGTTGCTCAGCTTGGTTATGGGTGTGTGCCCCTTTTGTGAGGTATTCTCTGAGGTTTATGTGCACCGTTGTCTGCATACAAGGTAAATGAGGTCACAATAAACCTGTTGCAGAGCAGGGTTTCTGACTCGTCAGGCCGGTTTAACTAACTCCAGGGACTGCACTGTCTCTGTGGCTACAGTGTGGTGCAACAGACACAGCCAGTGCCTGTAAGACCAGAGGGTCACAGGTTCAAATCCCAGCTGGGGCTCCTGCCAACCCAGTCCCCATAGCTTTACCCACCACTAAACATTGATAGTAAAGACACACCTTTATTGCAGAGAACATACGCATGGCCTATATTTTACCACACCAGAAACAGGCACATTACCGTAAAGCAGAGTTTCGCAAATGTAGTCCTGGAGGGCCCCACAACATTCTGGTTTCATGCTGCCTCCAATAAGGATGCCTGTGCTGCATAGCTATGCACCACCCCCATGTTATGCAGATGTAGCTCATGCATATTTATGAGGGACAGCATGAAAACCCGAACAGTGTTTGGAACACCAGGACTGGAGTTGGGGAACTCTGCCGTAAAGCAGCAGCCAACAGGGCCACACACCCACCCACAGGCCCCATTGGCCAATGCCACCTGGAGAGGCAAGAAATTGGGTCCTGCCTGTATCTCCCAATACTAGCAGTTGCATACTTTAGCAATGCCACCCTACACCTGGGTATATGGTACACAGCTATCAAACGTTTGCTATGAGAACTGGCAGATATCAATTCCTCTGTTAAGCACATTTTGCTCATTGAGCTCCACCATAACAATCATGCTGATGTCTGCGCTGTGTGCTGCAGGTCTGGTCTCTGACAGTGTTCACCACCCTGGGGAGTGACCCCCCAACAGTCTTGTGTACCATATCCATGCCTGTACTATGCCCAGGACTGGTGTGGTGTGTATGGCTGCTGACCACCTCTATAGTAGCACAATGCTGACATCGGTGTGGGGGTGGTTGTCTGTCTATCCAGTGTGTGGTGGCTGCAAACACCTTCCACAGGCCACACTGCCAGCAATGTTGCCAGTATTGGGCTGCCAATGTGCATAATGAGGAGCAAGGTACCATGGGTATAGGCCAGACAGGGTGGCCTGGCCAGGACGCATCTGCACAGGGCATAGGGCAGAGACAGGCACATTGTAGTGGCCGGCCACCACCTACACAGACAGGGTGACCTCAGTATGTGCTGCTGAGAGATCACTCTCACCCTGACTGTGCAGTGACCACAGCATGGCTAGGCACCCCCATAGTGCTATCTAGTATTTCTCTCATGTGATATATATGGGTTGCCTTTTGGAGCCCTGTCACTGATTTAATTGTGTATGCTGACATCCCAGTTCTGGGTGCAGGCATCTCCACTGGGCACTAGCAGACTATTTGCAGCTGGTATGTGTTGTGATGGAGTGGCTTGCAGGGTGCAGTGGCTGATGGCTTGCACCAGGGGAATATCAGATAGTGGTGGGGTGCAGCATGACATATCTAGGCCTAATGTCTGTCTGCTATTGTGTTCTGGATGTGTACAGAGCTGCATTGACTGCTCTGTGGGGTGTGTGTCCCTCAGCAGGACTGGGGTTGATGTTCCCCTCTATGTCCACCTTGCAGGGAGGTAGATGTTGTATCTTTTGATAGGAGACCCTGTTTGCTGCCCTGGGGAGGGGGTGGTGGTGGTGCATGGGCCCTTCTGGGGGTCCATGGGGGCTACACCTGACTGATACAGACAGAGATGTCCAAGGTGTTTCTGCAGAAACTACCTCTCACACTATAACACTGCTGTGGACCTGCACCATGGCCTCTTTCAGCCATGGACAGTGCTGTGGACCTAGTGCTGGGCACCTCACTGCACCCTCAGGGTGAGCACAGTACCCGCACAATGTGACGGTGTGTAGCTACTCTGTGCCAGTACAACACACGGTCGGTACCCCCTATCAGACCGAGGTGCTGTGGGGGTGTGGACAGCTGATTTGCATGTGCAGTGCATCATGGGTGTGACTGGCCCAATCCAACCCTGTGAAACACCAGCACCTGCTCACAGGCTCTGCTAAACCATAGGCCATCACACGTACATCTGTTAGCATAATGCATAGGTGCAGGACACCCTACAAAGTCTGTAATATAAGATGCCCACACTGGTAAAATCACACGTACCCACGCACGTAAACAAACACGTACCCACGCACGAATGTACGTGCGCAGCTAAGCACTTACCAATGCACGCACCAACGTACGTGGCTAGGCACACTCCGAGGGTGTTTTTCTGACACCAATACTCAGCGTAACGAAAAACATGCCTCCTCTTTCCTTCTGTAATGTACAGGATGATGCCTGAGACAGCCTTTTGCGTTAGGCACACTGGGGCCTCGAACCCATGCTGCCTGTAACAGAGGTCAGTACCGTAACCATTGTGCTACAGCTCTGTTTCAGTGCTATGTGTCTGTACGTCTTCTTAGATTAACACCCAGTAACGCGGCACGGCGCCCGGTAACGCTCGTTAATTTTTCTAACGCGCGGTAGTGGTAATGATGTACCGCCCATGTCCTTATTTGGGGTTTCTTTCACTACCGCGGCTCCTAACGCGAACTGCACTAACGCGATTTAGTAAACATACCCCTAAGTCTTTGGTGTGACCTCATTTGGAGTATGGTGTGCTATTCTGTAGACTGCACCTTTAAAAGGATATAAACAGGATGGAGTCGGTGCAGAGGGTGGCTACTAAAATGGTTAGTGGTCTTCATTATAAAGTATATGAGGACAGACTTAAGGATCTTAATATGTACACCTTAGAGGAAAGGCGGGATAGAGGTGATATGATTGAGATGTTTAAATAACTCCGTGGCATAAATGCACAGGGGGAGAGCCTCTTTCAATTGAAAGCAAGTTCTGCTACGAGGGGACATAGGATGAGGGTGAAAGGAGATAGATTCAGGAGTGATATGCGGAAATATTTCTTTACGGAAAGAGTGGTGGATCCGTGGAATAGTCTCCCAGTGGAGGTGGTAGAGATGAGGACAGTATCTGAATTAAAAAAAACATGGAACAAACACAGAGGATCTCTAAAGGAAAAAAGGGGACTGTTGTAGTTGTTGATATGGAAGAACAGACTAGATAGGCCATGTGGTCTTTTTTCTGTCGTCATTTTTCTATGTTTCTATGTTTCTCTTGTCCATACTTCTCTGTTTAGAGGCAGGTCCTCAGGTGTCAATTCTCCTGGTCAGTTTCTCTTTACTCCACATAGGTTTGGATTCTGAGTTGAATTGCTGCACGTCCTGGGTGAATCTGTGAGTTCCTGTTATTTATATATTTAGTTATTTCAAGCATTTTCTAGACCACCCTTCCAAGGTAAACAATAAATGATAGCTAAAAGAGAATAAATAACAAATAAAAATAATCCAATAGGATAAAAACAGTCAAGTAAAAATTACATTGACATTACAATTCTCATGTGAGATAAAAATAGAAAAAAATAAGGAGAAAAGTGGGGAAGGAGAGAGAAAGATGTGAGAGAGGTTGGGGCAAACATTTAAATAGTGTCATATATCATGGGGTTTTGTTACGTTAAAGGCTGCCTCAAACATCCATAGTTTATTTGCTTTTTAAATTTTGTATGTGAGTACTCTTTCTCTGAGATAATTGGGCATAGCATTTCAGAGAGAAGGTGCTAGTATGGCAAAAGTTCATTGGAAAGTGGATTCCAAACGGATACGGAAAGGAGAAGGAACATTGAGAAGGGAAACTTGCGAAGACCTTAGGGATCATGCAGGGGTACACGGTATTAGCTATATGGACAAATAAGCAGGTTGATCTGTGTGCAAGACTTGGTGTACCAGAATGAATGTGTTGTATTTTACTCAATAGGATACTGGTAACCAGTGTTGTTCTATCAGGAGGGTGGAAATGTGAGCATATTTGTGTGAACCATACAACATCTTGACAGCAGTATTATATTTTTATACACAGGCTTGGGGCAAGCAATATCCCTGCCACAATAAATGATACACACATTCCATTTCAGACATAGGGCAATTTACCAAATACTAATTAACATTAGGGACTATTGAAGTCACACTTGTTTGTTGTTGATGTGTTTTGCCTGTCTGGTGTTAACTGAACTAACCTCAAGGGAGCAGATACGGTTTTTTATGTGCCTCTGTGGAAGTTCCAAATTGCCCAGTTCCAGGAAGGAGTTTCTAGGTCAGTCCTGGGTTTCCCAAAATCCTTCCCCCATCCTGATGTATAGGTTGGTTGCTGGCAAAGGATGAAAACAAAAAATGGAAAAGCCAGTCGATGTGCTACAACTGAGCAAGGGGAGTGAGCAGTAACACTGCTGCTGATGGGATCTTCCACGGCCCTAAGTAGAGCCACTTTGGAAAAAGCACAAGTCTAGGGACAAGGACATAATTCAGAGGGTCCATGCGCACCCACAACAGCCAAAAAGCAAAAGAGAGGAGGACACGAGACCTGCTGCAATGCATTTTACTCCCTCTCGTGATCAGTTAGCAGCCCGGAATGATCTGACCAGGCAGAGGCTAGTCAGATCACTATCTTCCTATCTCCCCACACTCCCCTCCTCCAGTGACAGTCCTTCCCTTCCCTCTCTGACTGGAGAGCAGTGAGCCATCAGCTGCCAATGATGCCCTGTCACAGGCCTGCAGGGTAAGAGTGTGCAATGCAGCTCAAATTCAGTCAAAAATGTACTCGCGGACCCTTGACTGCCAGCATCATTACTGCAACCGCAGGCGAGGCTGGCAGTGTAGAGAACAACCAGTGCTGATATTCAGTCATGCTGCTCACTTGAAGCCAATCTGATCCACACCTCCCTCCCACCACAGTGGCCCACCTTCAGCAATTCAGATCCACTCATCCCCCTTTAAGGCCAGCAAAGTACAGCTATAGACCAAATCAGACCTCCAGTTTGGAGGGCAGCTAGTAATAAATCATCCCCCCTCCTCATCGGTCATGCCAAAGAGATGGAGAGAAAGTCGACTGCCCCCTCCACAGAGGCTGGAGCATGGATTCAAAAGAGTCTGGCAGAATGTAAGAAACTGGTTCTAATGCTCTACTGTGGGCCAGAGCGGGGAGAGCTAATCAATGAGGATTCTGAGTTTAGTGGAATTGCTAACCACATGGAATTTGGGGACTGAGGGCTATATAGAAACATAGGGGCATGTT
Source organism: Ichthyophis bannanicus (assembly GCA_033557465.1). NCBI lineage: Eukaryota > Metazoa > Chordata > Amphibia > Gymnophiona > Ichthyophiidae > Ichthyophis > Ichthyophis bannanicus. Next base: position 129,012,474 of record CM066035.1, on the reverse strand, counting down.
TACTAAAAACCGCTAATTAGCGCGCCGCAAAATAGCGCACTAAAAGCGGTACTTAAGAGCGCTTAAACGCCCCGCAAACGTGCGATGAAGCCCCGCACACTTGCGCGTCACAGTAACGGGTGCCGCACAAGTACGTGCCCGCAAATGTCCGATAGAGGCGTGGAAAGGCTAACGGAGGGCGGAGGAAGGCCCCGGAGGGCGGAGAGAAGGGGTTAATGGGCGGGGAAGGGGAGGGGAGAGGTGCCCCGCACATTATCGGGGCTGAATTTCCCAAAAAAAATAGCGCGAGTGAATCACTCGCGTTAGAATGCATTTAAAGGGAAGAGAAACCATTTCCGTCAGCAATGTACAGCAAAACCGGGGAAACCTGCAAAACATGAGCAGTGTGATACATGTGCACAGCACAAAAGTGCAATTATAAATAGAAAATGACCACCACAAAAATATGAAAAATAGTAATTCAGTTGGGGAACAGTTATAGTGATGGGCAAAACTAGATAACACACCCAAGAAAGCTCCAAAAAAAAGAAATGATTTATGGAAAGGTGTACGGAGCGGAGACTCGTCCAAAAAACATTTCCCTTTTTCTGGAGCTGTCCTGGGAGTGTTATCTAGGGTTGCCCATTAATATCACTGTTGCCCAGCTTGGGTATATGTTTTCCCCCTTTGTTCCGTGGTCATTCCCGGGTTTTATTTGCACGTTTGTCACCACACAGGGTGAAGGAGCCCACAGTAAAAATGCATACAGCAGGGTTTGTGACTCCATCCTGCCAGGTTTACTACCTCCAGGGGCTGCACTGTCTCTGTGGCCATAGTGTGGTGCAGAGGACATAGCCATGACCTCTAGGACTAGAAAGCCAGAGGTTCAAATCCCAGCTGGGGCACTTGCCAGCCCAGTCCATATATTTTACCCACCACTAAACAAAGATAGAGCAGACACCCCTGTATTGCAGGGAACATAAGCATGGGGGAAACACCCATATGTTACCCAACACCGCACACACACCACAACAATGGGCATACCTACAGCCAAGTCCCCCAAATGCAGTCCCGTACTGCCACATTGCAATCAGGTCATCTGCTTTTTCTGAGAGAAGCTCATGCCAGCATGTTGGCGCACGAGTACATGTGGTGCAGGGGGCAGTGGCAGCTAGCCACAGAGGACAGAGGCCAAGCCATGTGCAGGCTCGCACAGTCCACTGCAACACACAGGCCCTGCCGGATCCACAGGCATGGACGTTCCAGGGAATCCAGCCAATCTGTGGCTACAAGGTGGTGCAGTGCACACAGACAGTGCATACAAGAACAGAAGGTCACAGGTTTAAAGCCCAGCTGGGGCTACCGCCAATCCTTCCCACATATGTTTCCCACAGCTACACAGTGATAGTAAGGACAAACCTTTTGTGGCGAGGACATATGCAATGGTACTACGTCTATCTTTTACCCCACTGAGCACAGACACCATGTACAGGGGCAGTACCTAGAGCAGAATCTCCCAAATGCAGTCCCGGTGGGCCACACACCAGTCAGGGTCCATGCTGCCACTCATACAAATGCCTGTGCTGTATATCTATGCACCACCCCCATGGCATGTAGATGTAGCTCATGCATATTCATGAGGAACAGCAGGTAAACCCGATCAGTGTGATGCAAACCTGGACTGGAGTTGGGAATCTCTGCCGTAAAGCAGCAGCCAACAGGGGCAGACACACCCACACCCACAGGCCCCATTGGCCAATGTCTCCTGGAGAGGCAGAACATTGGACCCTGCGTGCATCTCCCAATACTAGCACCTGCATACCCTAGCAATGTAACCCTACACCTGAGGTATACAGTACACAGCTCTGAGACGCTTGCTAGGAGTACTGGCAGATAGATATCCATACGTTACGCACATACTGCTAGTTGACCCCATCCGAACAATCTGTTTGGTGTTTGCGGTGCGTGCTCCAGCCCTTGCCTCTGACGGTGTTTACCACCCTGGGGAGTGACCCCCAGCAGTACTGTGTAGCATATCCATGCCTTGCCGTGCCCAGCACCGGTTTGGTGGGCAAGGCTAATTACCTCCTCAATAGTAGCACCATGATGGCATAGGTGTGGAATTGTGTGTCTGTCTATACAGTGGGTGTTGGCTGCATGTCCCTTCCACAGCCCACACTGCCAACACTGTTGCCAGTATTGGCCTGCCAATGTGCATAATGAGTAGCAAGGGACCATGGGTATATCTCAGACAGAGTGGACTGACCAGGATGCAGCTGCACAGGGCATAGGGCACTGGCAGGGGCATGGTAGTGCCCGGCCACCACCTACACAGACAGGGTGACCTCTGTATGTGCTGCTGGGGGATCACTCTCACCCTGAGTGTGCAGTGATGGCAGCATGGCTAGGTACCCCCATAGTGCTATATTGTGATTCTCCCATGTGATATGTATGGGTGTCCTGTGGGTGCCTCTTCATGGACTTATCTGTCTGTGTGTGCTGCCACCCCAGTTGTGGGTGCATGCATGTCCATCAGGACCAGCCAGCAGACTGTTCACAGCTGATATGTGTTGTGATGGAGTGCCTTGCAGGGTGCAGTGGCTGATGGCTTGCTGCAGGTGAATATCAGATAGTGGTGGGGTGCATCTTTGAATATCCAGGCCTAATGTCTGTCTGATATTGTGTTATGGATGTGTGTGGAGCTGCTTGGACTGCCCTGTAGGGTGTCTGTTCCCTAGCAGGACTGGGGTTGATGGTCCACTCTACTGCAATCAGGGTGGGGATCTGTTGAGGGGAAGCCCTGTTTTATCCACCTGGGGGCCAATGGGGTGGGGGTCCCCACTAACTGAGCCAGACAGAGATCTCCAAAATGTTTATGCAGCACCTACCTATTCCACAGGTTATTGCTGCTTTGGAGCTCTGACATGGCCGCATTCAGCCATGGCTGGTGTTGTGGACCTGGTTCTGGGCGCAACATCTCACACTCAGGGTGAGCACAGTAACCGCACAATGTGATGGTGTTTAGCTACTCTTTGCCGTTTGTCCACCCACTCAGGACACCCTACCAGGCCGAGGTGCTGTGTGGGTGCACACGGACACTTCCCCCTACCAGGCCGGGGAGCTTTAGGGGTGCATTTCCCATCCTGTGTTCAATCGTGGACAGCTGATTTGCATGTGCAGTGCATCATGGGTACGGGTGGTTCACAACAGCAGACTGTCAGTGAGGTGACGTACAGGCTATCTGCAGCCAGCCAGGGGCTGCTTACAGCTATAGAGCTGTAGCCCAATGGTTACGTCACTGCCTGTGCAGCCAGATGTCATGGGTTCAAACCCACAGTGGGGTTATGTGATAGGGATGTCCACAGATTTATTTTAATTTACTGTACATATGTTGCTGCCAGCAATACCACCCTCAGCGTACTGTACCCATAAGGTGCCTCTGAGGGTGCTTTATGGGGTGCCCTATAGGGCACGTTACGGTTGCCAGCCATATAGGGTGCACTATACATTATCCTGTGCCGCAACATACATGCTGCCTTATAGGGGACATTCTAGGGTGCCTTGGCGGACGGTGCACTGTAACATGTGCCTTATGGGCCGCCTTATATTAATATGCTGTGAGAGTGCGTTTGCTAGTAGTTATCACAAAATAAAATTAAAAAGCCTCCTACAGCACTCCACAACATATAACATACTGCCTCAGCTAGCCTTTTTCACTGGGCATTGTGAGGGATCAAACCCCTGGTCCCTGCACCATTGGTCAGTGTCTTAACCATTGTGCTGTGGCTGTGTTCCTTTGCTTTGGCATCAGCGCGCCGCCTTATGCCCATCAGCACGCCACCTCCTGCTGCCCACAATTAGTGCGCCGCCTTGTGCCGCCCAAAAAGAACAGTGTGCTGCCTTGTGCTGCCCAGATAGTACAGTGCGCCGCCTTATGCCGTACAAAAAGAACAGTGTGCCGCCTTATGCCGTCCAAAAGTACTTTGCCTCCTGAACCACTTTTACACATTCAAGGTGTTGCCTCAGCTGGCCTTTTTGTTGCACACAATGGGGGATTGAACCTGTGGCCCCTGCACCACTGGTTAGTGTGTTCACCGTTGTGCTACAGCTCTGTTCTGATATGTACTCAGCAGCGCCCCACTTAGCCTTCCCACGCGCTAATGTGGGCCCCGCAAATTAGCGCGACGCGCACACGTACGGTCGGGTTTTTTTCTTCTTTCTGCCTGAACCGCCCACTCCTTATATGGCACACGCACACTACCGCGGCCCCGCACGTTAGGAATGTTTAGTAAACATGCCCCATAGAAACAGTCTTTTTTTCTTCATTTCTGTTTTGTGTGGACCCCCTGTAATGGTCTCATTGATCCAAGGACCACAGATAGGCAAACACTGTTCTAGAGGAAAGGACAGATTAAAAAGTAGAGTGAATTCCTTTGAAGGAAGGGAAAAAAACACTGACAAGAAAAAGAGAGCAAACTGAAAGTGCAATAAGAAAAACTCTGTTTTTAGTTGGGATCCAGATTCCTAGTAGATGTAAAGGAGTTTATTTCAAAGGCTGCTGTGAAAATGTTGTCTAGCTGCAGCGACTGGCAGAAAGATACTAGGAACAGGACCAGCAATAGCTGGGAGGCTAGGGCCTAAGGGATTACTCACTTCCTAAAAACACACCCCACACTCCAAGAGGTTTTCCGAAACCAGAAGTTTATAGACAAAAAGGAGAAAAATCAGTAGAAAAGAAAAGCTTTAATTATTATAGAGAAAACAGCCTACAACTTCCACAGTCTCAAATCTCTAGCAAATAATCACGTCTGAAGTATAAAACACACAAAAACCACTGGCCAAGATCAAACTTCCTGAGCACTCACTAAATGGAAACCTTGAGCCTCCCAATGTTCCCATTAGAGCCTTTCTCCCCTGAATCCAGGGACCTCTTCACATGTGAAAGTCACTTCAATGCCGTATTGGAAAACACTGTTCAGGACAGGCTCCTATCCCAGAGACAAGTCATATGCCAGCCTCCTGGATGCTACTCAAATGAGTCTTCTACTTATTTACTATCCGGTCTCCAAACTGAAAGGACGGGCCCCCCCCCCCCTCCTTGGAGCACCTCAGAGTGCAGCCCCTTCAAATGCCTTCTACTGCATCTTGTTGTCCATGATGCCCAAGAACTCAGCCCCTCTTCTCTATACCTGTCCCACTCCCAGAGCTGGCGCTACCTTTTTTGCAGACCTGTGCAAGCTAGTACTGTGTTGCCCCCCCCCCCCCCCCCATCCATTGGATTCCAATGGAGCCCTTTGCAAACCTCTCTTTTCTCCAAACATGATAACAATTTTATGAGGGTTGCTGTCTTAGTCTGGAGTAGCAAAAATGACAGTCAGGTGGCACCTTATAGATTAACCAATTTATTGATGCTCATGCCTCAAATTAGTCAGTCTATAAGGTGCTACATACCTCTCTCACTTTCCCAGCAATAACTTAATAAGTGTATGCGTCTGATCATCATTTAGATGTGCAGTGGGGTTAGAAAGAGGCTACCAGATTTCTAAATAATGATTTCCCTCCAGCGCCAACTACCATATATATGAAGATGTACTATAAAAACCTGCAAAAAAAACCCAGTTAGAGTTTATAGCAAACCTGCCATAATGTAACATTACCAGGACTCACATAGCACCAGTCCGATCTATGAAAGAACAGCAACACAAAGATTTTAAAAAAATACCTCTTAGAGAACACCAATACCTTTCCTACTGGGAAAACACAACAAGTGGGATTGCTAGAGATCTCTACCTAAAACATGCATGCTAACAGAATATCACACCTCAATCACACACGCAAAATACAGGCAGACCCTCAGCCAAATACAAAACAAAAAGGAACACACATTAAAAATAGAAAGATAATTTTTGAAGGGGGAACCCCAAGAAGTCAACTTCTGCATTGATGGCAACCTTGGAGAAATAAAAATTTAAGAAGATAAGAACATAAGATATGCCATACTGGGTCAGACCAAGGTCCATCCAAGCCCAGTATCCTGTTTCCAACAGTGGCCAATCTAGGTCATATGTACCTAGCAGTTTCCCCAAAAGACACAGGTTCTGCAATGCTTGTACTGGGTCAAGCATTGATATCCTGGGTCCCTTCTTAATAATGGTTTATGGACCTTTCCTCTAGGAACTTGTCCAAACCTTTTTTAAACCCAGCTACACTAACAGCCTTTACTACATCCTCCAGTAACAAATTCTAGAGTTTGATTACACGTTGAGTGAAAAAATATTTTCTTTTATTAGTCTTAAATAGTTTACCCTGTAGCTTCATTGCATGTCCCCTAGTCTTTCTATATTCTGATAACGTAAACAATCGATCTACGTTTACCCGTTCCACTCCGTTCATTAATTCATAGACTTCTATCATATCTCCCCTCAGGCCTAACCTTTTTAACCTTTCTTCATAGGAGTATCCTTCCATCCCATTTACCATTTTGGTGGCTCTTCTCTGAACCTTTTTAAGATACGGTGACCAGAACTGCACATAATATTTAAGGTGCAGTCTCACCATGGAACGATAGAGAGGCATTATAATATCTTTTGTTTTATTTTCCATTCCCTTCCTTATGATACCTAGCATTCTATTTGCTCTTTTGGTCGCCGCTGCACACTGGGCTGAGGGTTTTAACATGTTAGCCACAATTTATGTATTTATTTATTTAATGTTTTTTCTATACTGCGCTATTTATCATCAGTGCGGTTCAAGGCAACCAAAATTGTGCAATGCAGAACAGTCTAACATTGGACTTACATTAAACAGGGAGTTTAAAACATGGTGAACAGGTGAACTATATACAAATTAGTATCAAGGTTTTACATGTGATTTGGCATTATTTACAAATTAGACAGTATGACTATATACACATACATAATTGAATGTTGCAGAGTTATGGACAGCTCATCCGTGGTATCCGGGGGGGGGGGGGGGATGACGCCTAAATCTTTTTCCTGGGTGGTGGTTCCTAATGTGGAACCTTGCATCGTGTAACCATAGTTTGGGATGTTCTTCCCTAGGTGCATAACTTTGCACTTGTCCACATTAAATTCCATCTGCCATTTTGATGCCGTTTTCCAATTTATCAAGATTCTCTTGCAATTTAACACAATCCTCTTGGGTTTTAACAACTTTTGATAGATTTGTGTCATCTGCAAATTTGATAACCTCACTCATTATTCCCCTTTCCAGGTCAGTTATGAATATTTCAAAAAGCAGCACAGATCCCAGGGGTCCACCACTATTCACCTTTCTCCATTGGGAAAATTGGCCATTTAACCCTACCCTCTGCACAGATCCCAGGACCCAGCACAGATCCCTGGAGTACACCACTATTCACCTTTCTCAATTGGGAAAATTAGCCATTTAACCCTACCCTCTGCTTTCTATCTTTTAACCAGTTCCTGATTCACAATAGTACACTGCCTCCTATCCCATGACTCTTTAGTTTTGCCAAAAGTCTCTGATGAGGGACATTGTCAAAGGCTTTCTGAAAGTCCAGATACACTATATCAACCGCCTCACCTTTGTCCATCTGTTTATTCACACCTTTAGAAAAACATAACAGATTAGTAAGACAAGATCTTCCTTATCTAAAGCCATGTTGGCTGTCTCCCATTAGGCCATGACTATCTACATGCTGAGTTATTTTGTTCTTTATGATGGTTTCTACCATTTTTCCTGGTACTGACGTCAGGCTCACCGGTCTGTAGTTTCCCGGATCACCCCTGGAACCCTTTTTAAAATTGGCATTACATTGGCGATCCTCCAATCTTCAGGTATTACAGATGATTTTAATGAAAATTCACAGATTACTAATAGCAGGTCTGCAATATCATATTTCAGTTCTTTCAACACCCTTGGATGTATACCATCTGGCCCAGGTGATTTGCTACTCTTCAGTTTATCTAATAGTTGTAATACATCTTCCTGATGTATCGATATTTCCTTCAATTCTTCCGCATCTTTAAATACCACTGCAGTCATGGGTAACATCCCTACATCTTCCTCAGTAAAGACCGAAGCAAAGAATTAATTCAATCTCTCCACTATCGCTTTGTCGCCTCTTAGTGCCCCTTTAACCTCTCTATCATCTTTTTTTTTAAATTCTTTATTTTCGTTTTATAACAACAGAGGAAAGGAAGACATACAGCTAAAGACAAATACAGAACATGTAATACATACACCAAAGTAAACCCCTACCACCCCCCTCCCCCCTGCTTCTTCCCTAGAAAACTAAGCATTCCCAAAGCGGGCGTGTACTTACATGATTGCATTACAAAACCTAACGGTGACCAAAACATGATGAGTGCACATTATACAGGCATGTTGAAGCAATAAGCAGATTGTACATAATCATTAGGGATCTGCAATTTTAGACAAGCAGGATTACGTTTGGACATGGGGAATAGCTCTCCGAGGTATCTGCTCATATTTACTATATAAGCAGACAAGGTTCCACCCTTCATGGACAGTAAGTCGAGAGCTATCCTTCCAAGTCCTCGTGATTAAGCATATGGCAATACCTAGCATGAAATCAAGAAGAAAGCGACCCTTCTTAGGAAGAGAGGGGACCTCCGCCACGGAACAGAGTCCCACGACCTTCCAATAAAAGGAGCATGGAAAGTGTAAGATTGATTGAATACGACCCCAGGCCCGCCCCCCAATAGACCTGCAGTTGAGGACATTCATATAGAACGTGAACGAAGGATCCCACATCAGTATGGCTAGACCAACACAGGTCCCTAGCATTTGGGTTCCATTTGACCAATTTTCTGGGGCATGAGAGCGTCTGTGTGCAGAGAAGAAGAGAGTCTGGGTAACAGAGGCAGACCGGGAAACCCGCACCACTTTACTCCAAAACGCTCCATTGCACAGGGGTTATAGTGGTTTGCAATTCGCGCTCCCCCGTGATCAGTGAAGTATTAGGAGAAGCTTGCGCAACCTAAACTATGGTAGAAAAAGGCAGGGTCATCAACATTAGGAGCGGAAAGGCATATACATGTAACTTCTAGACAACCTATCTTGAGGCGAACTCTAGACCATCTACCTTCTGTATCTGAGCTAGTCGCAACAATAGTAGCATGCAGAGATTTCCAAACCAGTATGGCAACCCCACAGTTCTTAGAACCTGCAGGGGAATAAGCGGCCGCCATGTAAGGTTTAATATGAGTTCAAGAGTTTCCTTCGAATTTAAGTGCGTTTATTTGAGAAAAGCAGACCCGCTGCTTCCTAAGTAAGGTAGCTTAGGATTTTCTTCCGTTTTATCGGATTATTGATGCCTTTTACGTTCAATGAAAAAATCTTACATGGTGCCATCAGTCGGTAGAAAACATTGTAGGTAAGGGCGCTTAATAACATAAAACATAAGCAGAAACGGTACAACAACATCGGAATCACCGAGTATTCTAGCTAATACACCCCATATTGACAAGTATGTACCAACGTATCCTAGAGAAGAAGCAAAACCCCCAAAGAATATGGCGACCAGATGTCTGCGGGAGGAGGCCCTAGAGAGGCAATAGAAGACATGTATGTGAAAGAAAGAAACACCAGAGTCCATAGTAACACTGTCTCTGATACTCATCGAGGCTGCTGTGGGTAGATGGAGTCGGGTCACAGATACCATCAAGAATAAGGGAACAGACTACCCACGCCAGACTCTTTGCAAGGCTGCGGCGGATCCAATATGGCAGATACAGCGGGTATAAGAAGGCTTGCAGGGATATTCTGGAAGTCAGCGCATCAAGTCGGCTTCTTTAGAATCCAAAAACTCCGCTAGTAGATCAGGGTCCTCGAATGTTCTTGTCTGATTGTGAAGCGTGACTCGGAGCTTGGCCGGGTACATCAAGCCGTAACGTGCTTGTAGTTGCTGAAGCCTCGGCCGGAATTCCAGAAAAGCGTTTTCGGCGGTCGACTGTGGGTTTAGACAAGTCGGGATAGAAGGAGATCTTGTGGCTCTCAAACTCCATATGGCCCTTTGCCCGAGAGGCACTCAGAATTTGCTCCACGTGTTGATATCTCAATAGTCGAAAAATGATAGGCCGCGGGGTCTTCCTGTTGAGCGTTATGCTTGTGGGTACACGATGAGCGCGATCAATCTCCAAATCTTTGGTAAAGGTGATTTGGAGCAAGGAAGGGAGGACTTTGCATAAAAACTCTTTCATGTCACCCGATTCCGCTCCCTCCGGTATGCCCACGAGTCGTAAGTTATTGCGGCGCGCCCTATTATTGCCATCTTCCACCTCTTTCTGCAAGGCCCGCACCTGTCGTTCAACTTTGTCGAGTTGGGACAACCGGGCCGCATGGGAGTCCAATATGCTCTCCATTTTGTCCTGACGCGAAGAAAGCCCTTCTAGCTTGCTTTGCAACACACCAAAATCGTCCCGCAGCGCTCGGAGTGCTTCACCGTTTGCCTGCACAAGGGTTTTGACCCCTCTAATCTCTACGAGGATTTCCTGCTGCATTTCGGGGCCCTCGCACGAGGCCGGCCCCTTCTGCGGGGACGGAGGTTCAATTTTGGAACGTTTGCCGTGAGAAGCCGCTGGAGACCCGAATTCCAGGCGCGTTGGTTTGGTCCCCGCCATCTCACTAATGTGCCCCGGCAAAATCAGAGTAGAAATTCCAAATATGTGAGGTGTTAATTCAGGATTCTGAGTAGGCCTCTCGGGAGCCTCAGCGTTATGCGACCATCCCGCTGGACATCAGGCTCCGCCCCCCGTAACCTCTCTATCATCTAATGGACCAACTGACTCTCTCAAAGGTTTTTTCTACGAATGTACTTGAAAAAGTCTTTATTTTGCATTTTTTCTTCCGCAGCAAGCTTCTTCTCAATGCCTTGCATTTGACTTGCCAGTGCTTGTGCTGTTTCCAGGTTTCATCATTTGGCTCTTTTTTCCATTTCCTGAAAGATGCTTTTTTGGCAACAGCCTTTCTGACCTCACCTTTAAACCATGTAAATGTAATGTGTGCCTTCGAGTCAGTCCTGACTCCTGGTGACCCAGAAGCTCCTGGGTTTTCTTGGCAGTGTCACCGGAAGTAGATTGCCAGGCCTTTCTTCTGAGGCAATGGAGGGTTAAGTGACTTGCCCAAGGCCACAAGGAGTGTTAATGGGAATTGAACCCTGGTTGTTTGGTTACCAAGCCAGTGTTCTAACCACTAGGCTACTCCTCCACTCCCTTTAAACCATGCTGGCAGTTTTTTGGACTTCTTTCCACTTTTCCTAAAGCGTAGAATACAGCTGGTCTGGGCTTCCATGATAGTATTTTTCGACACCACCCAAGCTTGATGTAAGTCTTTAACCTTTGCAACTGCTCCTTTTAGTTTTTTCTTAATTATTTTCCTCATTTTATCATAGTCTCCCTTTCGAAAGTTAAAAGGTAGTACTGTGGATTTCCTTACTATCCCTCTTCCACTAATTAAATCAAATGCGATCATGCTATGATCACTATTGCCAAGTGGCCCCAACACCCTTATCTCTTGCACTAGATCTGGTGTTCCACTAAGGACTAGGTCTAATATGGCTTCCCCTCTGGTCGGTTCATGAACCAGCTGCTCCAAGAAGCCGTAATTTATTACATCTAGGAACTTTATCTTCCTAGTATGGCCTGCCGTGACACTGACGCAGTCGATACCGGGGTAATTGAAATCATCCATTACTGCGCTTTTGTTAGCTTCCTTGATTTCTTTGAGAATTTCATCATCCATTTGTTCATTCTGGCTAGGCGGTCGATAGTACACCCCCACTGCCATCACCTTCCCCTTTTTTACATGGAATTTCAATCCATAGAGATTCTACAGCAAATTTTGTTTCCTGCAAAACTTTAATCCTTTCTGACTCAATGCCCTCTCTAACATAGAGCGCAACCCTCCACCAATTTGATCAGCTCTATCATTACGATATAGTTTGTATCCAGCTATCAGTGTCCCACTGTTTATCTTCCTTCCACCATGTCTCTGATATTCCAATCATATCTAACCTCTCATTTAGTGCTATATATTCTAACTCTCCCATCTTATTTTTTAGACTTTTAGCATTTGCATACAAGCATTTTAGAGACTGTATTTTATTCATATTAATCTGGCTATTGGTAGACTGGGTATCTGAGATCTTTAAGCTCTGTCTGCTCCATACTCAAGGGCATTTGGGCTACTTTACTCTTTTCTGGAACCTCTCTGCTTTTGGTAGTATCCTTCAAGGATACATTCTTCCGAACCATGCGCTCTTGGGTGACTGTCGGCTTTCCCTTATTATCTAGTTTAAAAGCTGCTCTATCTTCTTTTTAAAGTTTAATGCCAGCAGCCTGGTTCCATCCCGGTTAAGGTGAAGCCCATCCCTTCGGTAGAGCCCCTCCTTTCCCCAGAAATTCATTTACTCTCGTACTAAACAAAACACAGAAATCAGTAATGCACATTTCCCAAAGCTAACATAATCCAGTTAATACATTCAAAATAAAATACTTATTTTTTTCTACCTTTGTTGTCTGGACATTCTTATTTTTTCAGCTACAATGGCCCTAGTTTTTCTTCTGCTACCTTCTGTTTCCTCTTAATCCTCTTTCCAATGTCTGCTGTCCATTTGCCATTTCTCCTTGATCTTACTGTCTTCTTCCATTCCCTCTCTTTCTGTCTTTGACATATTGATCTTTCCCTTTTAGCTCCTTCCTTCATGTCTTTCTTTAATCTCTCTCTATCCATTCAAATTTTATCATAAGCACATCCCTCAGAGTCCAGCATCTCCCTCTCTGTCCACCACTTACAATCCAGCATTTCTCTCTCTGTCTGCCCCTCAGAGCCCACCATCTCTCTGTCATCCCATCCCTCATAGATGAATACAATGGCATGCTTCCCCTCTTTCCAGAAACAGGCAATTTGTGTGTGTGCATAGAAATCAGCATGGGACTTTGAAGCACATGCGTGTGCTGCACGTTAGATCTGCAGTGCGTGCATGGGTGCCAAAGCTCAGCACTGATTTTCAGGGCTGTTTCATGCAACTCCACCATTAAGAGAGTCGATTCCTTAGGAAATGCCGAAATGCTCCTCAAAAATCAGCATGGGCCCATGCTGATCTTTAATACCTATAATTTGCCATCTGCTGCCCAATGCTGTGCCGCCCATGGACTTCTGGTCACCTGCCCCACATCATCACCTTGTCAGCTCACTGGGCCAACTGGACTACCATCCCGAAGCTGCTGCCTTCTGCGGAGGCACGATTTGTGCAGTGGGTTGCGCCGGCCCTGCCCACCCCTTAGTCAACTCACATCACCCAATGTGAGCTCTCATGCTGCTGGAAAGTTCCTCTTCTCATAAATATAAGACACAAAGAGGCATGTTTACTAAAGTGTGCTAATAATTATCACACATTTTATGCACACTGTTAGTGCAACCCTGTGGCAACTGCTATTATGAGCTAAAAGCAGACCAAGTGGAAAAATCCCCCACTAATTCCATTGAGCACAATAGGGTAGGATCAGGCCAGAGAGTAGGCATGTTGGCCGGTGACAGCTATCTTGCAGGAAGGTAGCATGCACTCCTTGTTATAACTGTGATTAGCTAGAAGGCCCTAAATTATCCAACTACTTATAAAACCCACAGTAATTGTATTAGTCATTGTATTAGTCACTTTATATATGCTGACGATATCATGCTCGCTATCCCCATAACCACAAAAAAACCATACATACGACAAACTAGCTGAATGCATGGCTGAGACCACCTCTTGGATGGAAACCAATTACCTCAGCATTAACCTCAAAAAAACAGAAGCAATGTTCGTTACAAGAACACATATGACTGAGGATATTTTTCCAACAACAATATCAATCAACAATACATCTATACCTGTTAAAAAAGAGGTAAAATACCTGCGTGTAATAATAGACCATACTCTCACCATGCTACCACACATCAAGCAGACAGTAAGAACCATATTTCTTAAACTCAAAACCATACAACACCTAAGGCCCCTCCTGGACACACACGACTTTAGATCGGTTGTCAATACACTTATCACACCCCATTTTGATTATTGCAACAGTCTCCTAATTGGCCTACCACAGAAAAACACATACCTATTACAAAGAGCACAGAACATCTGTGCAAAAGTAATTACTAAAGCTCGTCTAACAGACCATGTGACCCCTATACTCCTAGAACTACATTGGCTCCCTATAAACAGCCGCATCAGATACAAAATTCTCCTAACAACTTTGAAGCTCCTAAATGACATCGCCCCATCACATCTATCAACAGTACTTAGGGTTGCCAACTTTTTCACCGAGAAAAACCTGACACCTGTGGCTTGCCATGCTCCACCCATTCTCCGCCCCTAGTCCCACCCCTGCCCCGCCCCCAGCCCCACCCACAAAAATTACCGAGGATACGTGTAGGCTAACTTCCTTGGTCAGATAATAATTAAACTGGGAACCCCAAAATCCAAACATGAAATGTACAACACTGGAGAAATAAAACTATGAAGTAATTTCCTCTTGCACTAAACAAAAACGCAAAGATGTTAGCAATACACACTTCCCAGACCAGACATATTCCAGTTAATAAATTCAAAATAAAAAGTATTTTTCTACCTTCTGTTTGGGCGTTTTATTTTTCAGTTGCAATTGCTCCAGTCACTTTCTTCTGGTTTCTTCGTGTCTTCTGCGAGCTATCCATTTGTCCTTTCTTCTCTTTTAGATGTTTTCCATTCTCTCTCTATTTCTGCTTTAACATACTGATTGTTTCCCTTTTGCTCTTTCCCCCAATTCTTTCCTTATTCCTTTATCATCCGTTTAAATTTCACCCTTCCATTCTCAAGCCCCTCTTACTCTCCCAATACCGGCCCATCATAGACTTTTCTTCCACACAAAATATTTTTTCCCCTCTCCATTCTCATTCCCCATCCATTCTAGTCCTCCCCCCAAATCAATTCCCTTATAGTTCTAGGCCCACCCAGCATCCACTCCCTTCTAGTCCCATTCTCCCATGCCCCACATCAGCCCATTTCCAGTCCTATTCCAGCTCTTCATCAGCCCATTTCCAGTGCAAGCCCTCACATCACAGGCCATTTCCAGTCCTAGCTCCCCCCCACCAATCACAGCCCATTTCCAGTCCAAGTCCCCCATCACAGCCTATTTCCAGTCCTAGGCCCCCCCCCCACCATCACGGCCCATTTGCAGTCCGAGTCCCCCCGCACCATTACAGCCCATTTGCAGTCCGAGTCCCCCCGCACCATCACAGCCCATTTGCAGTCCTAGCCCCCCTAATCACAGCCTATTTCCAGTCCAATATCCCCCTTCCTCCACCATAGCCCATTTCCAGTCCAGGTCCCCTCCACCCCCATCACAACCCATTTCCAGTCCATGTCCCCCCCCTCCATAATCCTTTTACAGTCCAGGTCCCACCCATCTTTAAAGCCTTTTTACAGTCCATGTTTCACCCACCACCTTAGCCCTTTTCTGGTCCAGGTGCCCTCCACCCCCTTCACAACCCATTTCCAGTCCATGTCCCCCCCCATAACCCTTTTACAGTCCAGGTCCCCCCCCCCATCACAGCCTATTTCCAGTCCAAGTCCCCCCCCCTTAGCCCTTTTCCAGTCCAAGTCCCCCCCCTTAGCCCTTTTCCAGTCCAAGTCCCCCCCTTTAGCCCTTTTCCAGTCCAAGTCCCACCCCCGTAGCCCTGTGCCAGTCCCAGTCCCTCCCTTATCCCTTTTCCATTCCCCGTCCCCCCCCTTAGCCCTTTTACTGTCCAAGTCCCCCCCCCTTAGCCCTTTTCCAGTCCAAGACCCCCCTTAGCCCTTTTCCAGTCCAAGTCCCCCCCTTTAGCCCTTTTCCAGTCCAAGTCCCCCCCCCTTAGCCCTTTTCCAGTCCATGTCCCCCCCCTTAGCCCTTTTCCAGTCCAAGTCCCCCCACCCCCTTAGCCCTTTTCCAGTCCAAGTCCCCCCCCCTTAGCCCTTTTCCAGTCCAGGTCCCCCCCCCCTTAGCCCTTATCCCGCCCATGTCCCCCCCCCTCTTAGCCCTTTTCCCGTCCAGGTCCCCCCCATCACCGCCAATGCAGTCCTTGCCCCCCCCCCCCCCGACCAGCATCGCGGCTGTCTGAGGCTTCAGAGGGAGCCGGGGAAGCCCGCGCTAGGCCCCGGCTCCCTCTGAACAGCCACCAGCGTGAAGAGCCTTTTCCTTCACGCTGGCGGCTGTTCCTGTGAAGCCGCGAATGCTGGGAAAGGTTAAAAGGCAACCTTTAACCTTTCCCAGCATTCGCGGCTTCACAGGAACAGCTGCCAGCGTGAAGGTAAAGGCTCTTCACGCTGGTGGCTGTTCAGAGGGAGCCGGGGCCTCGCGCGGGCTTCCCCGGCTCCCTCTGAAGCGGAGAAAAGCCGGTTTTGCCTCTGCGCCGGCAGCCGGCCTGGCCGTGGAAAAACCGGCCAGGCCGGCTGAAAACCGGCCAGTTGGCAACCCTAACAGTACTACAGACCCCACCTGAATCAAGAGCTCGCAGACAAAATGCAGACCACTCACTTGATATGCCAAAGTCATTCACGAAGACTAAAAAATCCTCAAGTGACAGAGCCTTCACGTTCACTGCCCCTATGCTCTGGAATCAACTCCCACTAGACCTCCGTACCATAAAAGACCTCACCCAATTTCGGAAAGAACTCAAAACCTACCTATTCTCTGAACATTTCCAAATCCCCTACCCTCCAAGCCCTGTCCCTCAACATCCACAGACATACCAACTCAGAAACCCCAAAAACCACAATTAGATAACCCCACACAGTCCCCCTACATACAAAACTTTGATTAAAAAAAATGGAAATAAATTCCACCACCTACACATGGCACACGAGTATTCTGTAAAACATTATATAGAACCACCTGAAAATACCTTATGTAAATAGTTTGGACAGTCTTATATATCTGTCATTATTTGTAAAAAAGTTAGAAAGTTTCCAACTCAATGTAATGTATTCAATGTTCCATGCAAAAAGTTAGAAAGTTTTCTCTGTTCAATGTAACGTATACAGAAGTATACACAATTTGTTAACTTGTTCCATGTAAACCGCCCTTGATCTCTGGAAGGGGCGGTATAGAAGAAATAAATAAATAAATAAAAATAAATAAATAAATAAATAAATCTACAGCTCACTCCCAAAGTAGGATTGTAAAAAATAATTGGGGTCGATATTCATTTAAAGTGCCTGGCCACTGCCCCTGAAAGGAAAATCGGATACACGGTGCTGGTGTCTATCTGGCAGTTGGCACTGAATATCCAGTTTCATCAGCAATTACAGAGCTACTGGTTAGCAGTGATATTGAGCATCTTAACTGGAGAGCTGCCACAAACACCCCGGATTTAACCGGTCTTTCTTGAGTTCTATGAAGATATTCGGTGGCCCTTTTCCAGATAATGCCGCTGAATATTGGGATCACTGGGGATGAGCAAGTTAGCAGGTCCTGCTAACCAGCTAAACCTTTTAAATATTGCCCTTTAGTTTTTAAATGTGAAGACTATTAAACAAAATCAATCATTTCCAACAACTATATATTGTAAGAATACTGATCAAAATAGCTTACTGGATTCTAGAAGTTACCACCCATGGCATTTACAAAATAATATTCCAGTGGGGCAATGTTTATGTACATAAAAAAAGGAATTTATTTCACAATCACAGAATATAAAATCTTATTTTATGGCAAAAATTATCCATATGAGATAGTGAACCATGCGATAAAAGAGCTATAAATACAAACTGGGATCTCTTATTAAATTATCATAATGAGCATAGACATTAAGCCCACATTTGTGTTCTTTCATATTCTTAGAAGGAATTTACTATTAAAAATATTGGGTGGGACATTCAAAGAGATTAATATGGCTAGTAGATCTGCTAACTGTGTTAATGCTCTTGTTCGGGATATTCAGTGCCTCTGAATAACCGTGGGAGCTTCCGCTGAACGCCCAGATGAAAGCTGGTTAGCATTAGGTTGTGCTGGGGGCATTTCTTGGGTGGCACCTGTTGATGACTGGGCACCAGTGATGTCGAGCTGCTGCCCAGTTATTGAGAAGCGGCGAAAGACAAGGGGCAGCAAAGGCTGGCCTAACTTATGCTTCAGAAGCTAATGGGGCAGTGGCTGAATATTGTTCCTGCCCAGTTAGCCTCCTGACAATCTGGGCAACCAAGATATTTAATGTGGGGCCCAGATATGGCCCAGCATTAAAGATCCAGATTTAAGGTTCAGTGGCAGTGGCTAGCTGTTCAAGGAAAACATCTTGAGTTAATCCTTTCAACTGCAACTCCTTGAGCAACTGTTGTACTAATTCACAAAGATTTTGCTGATTATCCATCTTGACATCTGATGCAGGTGAGTTTGCCGAAACTCAGCTGTTGGGTCCTTCAACAAAGATATTTTTCTGGACTTCCTATATTTGTGGCCATTGTCTACCTACATTTCTGGTTTTCTTGAGTTTTGGCATACAAGACTTTCTCAATTGCAAGTTCAGCATATTTATTATTGCAAACCGCATAGTTTATAGATATGCAGTATATCAAATAAACCATAACATAACATTCTGTTTGCCAGTGTGTACCATGGGTGGAGCCATGGGTGCGGCCTGCCCCCGGTGCTGGCCAGGAGAGGGTGCTGCTTCTGGGCCCTCATGAAGGAGGCGTGCGTTGCAGGTATACCTTTGTTAGCTTGCCGCACTTCCTCTTCTCAAGGCCCAGTGGCTGTTCTCAGGTGAAGTCTTGCGGTATAGCTGTTCTCACATGAGCATTATCCCAGGGGAGTCATTTGGGGGGCCGCTCCAGGTGCCAATAATGTCAGAATGCAACTGCTGTTTGCCAGAAGAAATGTGAAAAATCTGTTACACGTTACATGTTCTTATATTTTGGAATAATAGGAATTCGCTCATCCACTCTGGGATTTATACATCAATTTCACAGTAATACTAATTGTGAAACTTTTAAGGTATTTATTAGTATTTAACTCACACCTTTTCATTAGATGATCAAGGTGAGTTACATTCAGGTACAGTAGTTATTTCCCTCTCCCCAGAGGGCTTGCAATTTAAGTTTGTACCTGAGACAATGGAGAGTTAAGTCATTTGCCCAAGGTCACAAGAAGTGTCATTGGGATATGAACCCTGGTTTTTCTGGTTCCAGGCTGCTGCCCTAACAGAGTAAGAAGATATATATTGGAAAAACTGTGAAACCAATTAAATTAAGAATAAATGAGAACTGTTCATCTCTTCACAGAGGCTTGAAAACGCACCTCTGGAAGTCTTGAAGGACTATCAAAAGGGACTGCTACTGCTGGAAAGAAATCTGCATTTTTATGTATTTACCTCTGGGAAATTCGCTAAGTATTAGGGAAAAGAATTCTTTGGGCTCAAGCTGATAAATCTGTGTATTTTAGAATCCAGTGATTTTGTTAACTCAGTCAGGTCTTAGCAGCACAGACAGCTTTTAATTTAGATTTAAACAGTCAGGGCTAAGCATAGAAGGAAGAATAGGGTAAATGTTCTTTGAGTAGAAAGAAATAATTTGTTTCTAGGGACCTTTACAAAGAGACCTTCCAGTTAGGAGGCAAGAGATCTGTGAAATTGTTTTAAATAATTGTTAAAGTCAAGTAACAGATCAGAGGGGCAATTTGAAAGGTTCATGCTATCAAACCAAGGGCTGTGTGAATCACCCAGAAAATTATAAAAAGATTATCTTAGAAGCAAAGCCAGTTTTCACTGTTCTTTTTCTCCAATCCTCCCCAACTCCCACCACCCCAGGCATAATCTTAGCTTTAAAAGTCCTTAAACCTATTAAAGAAGAAGAGATGGTCAAAATCACTTTCAGGTTCAGCTGGTTATCCTCACCAGAAAAAGATGAATTAATCTTGAAATGAACAAAGTTCCTTAAAATTATTAGGTATACTTGTATTAGTACAAGTATCCCTAGCAACTTTAAGTAAACAACTTAAATAGCTAAACTAAACCATAAAATTAAGATGCAGACAGCAGTCCAGCAGTGAGATGGGACTATCCAATCTTTCCCACAGAGTGTCACATGTATAATTTTCTCACAGTTGGTGAGAGATCTTATGTGTGCACTAGGTGCCAGGAGCTCTTTGCTCTCAAGGAACAAGTCGATCTTTTGGAGGCTACAGTAGCAGACTTGGAGGTCATAAGACAGAGAGGTATATAGACAAGATCTATAGTAACATAGTAAATGACGGCAGATAAAGACCAGCGTGGTCCATCTAGTCTGCCCAGCAATATGACAGGAGTGTGCACCCCTTCCCATGTCTTTTAGAGAGTAGGTGCACCCCTACCCATGTCTTTGCTTAGTGGTGCACCCATCAGGAGCAGGTACACCCCTCCCCATATCTCTGTTTCTTTGTTTGTTTAGGGGTGAACCCACCGCTCCTCCCCCCATTGCTCCATGTAGGACACCCCCTATTTGTTGAGAAATTAGATGGTTCCGTTTATTTAGATTTAATTTTGTTGCTGTAAAGTGATCCACTGTGTCTGTCCCAGGCCACTTTGAATTCCGTCACTGTGTTTGCCACAACCACCTCCATCGGGAGGGCATTCCAAGCATCCACCACCCTTTCAATAAAAAAGTATTTCCTAACATTGCCTTTCAATTTACCACCTTGCAGCTTCATGTCATGCCCTCTAGTTTTACAGCTTTCCCCGTCTCTGGAAGAGGTTTGTTTGTTCATTATTTCTCTTTAAGTATTTAAAGGTCTGAAGCATATCTCCCCTATCCCTCCTCTCCTCCAAAGTGTACATATTTAGGTCTTCATATGGGACATAGTACTAAAGTCCCACCTTTAGTCTAGCAGTATTTCAGTTGTCATGGAGAGGAGAGATCATGTGAAAGGAGACCATCACCTTGGTGTGGCAGGAAGTGATCCTGTAGCTAAGACCTGTCCTCCAGGTGATGTAAAACCCTCTCGCTCCGAGGAGGTTTCTCCAGGAACATGTGCCCATGAGAGAAGAGCTAGGATGGCCATTATAGTTGGTGATTAAATCATTAAGCATGTAGATAGTTGGGTTGCTGGTGGACGTGAGGACTGCCTGGTAACATTCATGCTTAGTGTGAAGGCAGTGGACTTCATGCGCCACCTAGACAAGGTTTTAGATACTGCTGCGGAGGAGTCTGCTGTCTTGGTACATGTTGGTACCAATGACATAAGAAAATGTGGGAGACAGGTTCTGGAGGCCAAATTTAGGCTTTTAGGTAAGAAGTTGAAATCCAGAACTTCCAGGTTTGCATTCACTGAAATGCTTCTCGTTCCAAGCACATGACCTAAAAGACAGGCAGAGCTCCTGAGTCTC
This sequence comes from Ichthyophis bannanicus, assembly GCA_033557465.1. Classification (NCBI taxonomy): domain Eukaryota; kingdom Metazoa; phylum Chordata; class Amphibia; order Gymnophiona; family Ichthyophiidae; genus Ichthyophis; species Ichthyophis bannanicus. Next base: position 128,991,132 of record CM066035.1, on the reverse strand, counting down.
AATGCATGGCTGAGACAATGGTGCAAAGAAGAGGGTTTTGGATTCATTAGGAACTGGGCAGCATTCTGGGGAAGGGAAGGGTTTTTCCAAAAGTATGGGCTGAACCTTAACCAGGATGGAACCAGGCTGCTGACATTAACTTTTAAAAGGAAGATAGAGCAGCTTCTAAACTAGATAATAGGGGAAAGCTGACAGTTGCCCAAGAGTGCATAGTTCAGAAGGATGTATCTTTGAAGGGTACTAGCAAAAGAGAGAAGTTAGGGCTTCCCAACAGAGAGGTTCCAATAGAGATCAAAGTAACCCAGATGCACTTAAGTACAGAGATGAAAGATTCCAAATTACCCCCATCAACTGATAACCATATTAATATGAATAAAATAAAACCTCTAAAATGCCTGTATGCAAATATTAGAAGTCTAAAAAATAAGATGGGAGAGCTAGAATATATAGCACTAAATTAGAGGTTACATATGATTGGCATCTCAGAGATCTGGTGGAAGGAAGACAACCAATGGGACACTGTGATTTCTGAGTACAAACTATATCGCAATAAAAGGGTAGATCAAATTAGTGGAGGGGTTGTACTCTGTTATATAGGGCATTAAGTCACATAGGGTTAAATTTTTTTCAGGAAACTACAGACCAGTGAGTCTCATGTCAGTACCGGGAAAAATGGTAGAAACCATCATAAAGAATAAAATTACTCAGCATGTAGATAGTCATGGCCTAATGGGAGACAGCCAACATGGCTTTAGACAAGGAAGATCTTGTCTTACTAATCTGCTATGTTTTTTTGAAAGTGTGAATAAACAGATGGACAAAGGAGAGTCAGTTGATATAGTGTATCTGGACTTTCAGAAAGCCTTTGACAAGGTCCCTCATCAGAGACTTTTGGCAAAACTAAAGAGTCATGGGATAGGAGGCAGTGTACTACTGTGGATCATGAACTGGTTAAAAGATAGAAAGCAGAGGGTTGGGCTAAATGGCCAATTTTCCCAATGGAGAAAGGTGAATAGTGGTGTACCCCAGGGATCTGTGCTGGGTCCACTGCTTTTTGACATATTCATAAATGACCTGGAAAGTGGAATAATGAGTGAGATTATCAAATTTGCAGATGACACAAAACTATTTAAAGTTGTTAAAACCCAAGAGGACTGTGGAAAATTGCAAGAGGATCTTGATAAATTGGAAGACTGGGCATCAAAGTGGCAGATGAAATTTAATGTGGACAAGTGCAAAGTTATGCACCTAGGGAAGAACAACCCAAACTATGGTTACACGATGCAAGGTTCCACATTAGGAACCACCACCCAGGAAAAAGATTTAGGTGTCATTGTGGATAACATGTTAAAACCCTCGGCCCAGTGTGCAGCGGCAGCCAAGAGAGCAAATAGAATGCTAGGTATCATACAGAAGCTCTCCAGATCAACCAACAGTAAGGATTTAAGGGTTTGTTTTATTATATTAAGTTGTTAGCTCTCTGACTGGGAGCTCTTAAAAGGGCTTTTTGTACATTTTTAAAGCAAGGTTACTTTTATTGGTGCTTTAGTGGGACTTTCGTTGAGCACAGTAGGTGGTTGAACTCCAATAACCTCCTCAGCTTTGGGAACTGCTAACACCTAATCAGGAGTTAGTGGACCTGATTTCCTGAGAGCAGCTGAGGGCCTGCATAAAAGGCTCCAGTGCCCTTCCCTGTTCAGGCTTTCCTACAGAGAGGTATGCTGTCTGCCTGGTGCCAAAATCCAAGATGTTACGGAGAGTTTGCTGAGACTCATCAAGCCCACTGACTATTACCCAATGTTGCTAATCCATGTTGGAACAAATGATACTGCCAGGAATACCTCAGAATGTATCAAAAGTGACTTCATGGCTCTGGGACAGAGGGTGAAGCAGTTAGGTGCACAGGTGGTGTTCTCTTCAATCCTCCCTGTTGAGGGTAAAAGCCAAGGCAGAGTGGCTCACATCCTGGAGATGAATGCATGGCTGTGTGGATGGTGTCATCGAGAGCGTTTTGGTTTCCTAGACCATGGGATGATGTTCCAAGGGTTGCAGAGCAGAGATGGCATCCATCTGTCCAAAAAAGGTCAACGCGTCTTCAGTAGTAGACTGGCTAATCTACTGAAGAGGGCTTTAAACTAGATTCGTTGGGGATGGGTGAAGAAAGCCCCCAGGTAAGAGAAAGCCCCCAGGTAGGTGATACATGAAATAACTTTATGGAAATGGGTAACAGGGGTAACATATGGAAAGCAGTGTGTAAAATGCCTGTAGCATGGGAAATAAGATCCCTGATGTTGAAGCTTTGGTGGGAGTGGCTGACTTGGATTTAGTGGCAGTTACAGAAACATGGTTCACAGAAAACCATGATTGGGATGTAACTATACCTGGCTATACTTTATTCAGAAAGGACAGGGTAGGAAGTAGGGGAGGAGGAGTGGCACTATATGTAAAAACTAATATTAAAGCTTTGGAATTACAGAGCTTAAAAGGGAGAGGGGAGGCATTGTGGGTTAAACTAGAAAGAGGGAAAGAGAAATCTATTTACATTGGTGTGATATACAGACCTCCCTCACAAGAGGAAGAGGTGGACAAAGAGTTAACTGAAGACATGTGCAGCATTGCTAGGAAAGGGGAAGTGCTACTGATAGGAGATTTCAATATGCCAGATGTTGATTGGCACATTCCTGCTGCAGTATCATCTAGAAGTAAGGAGATCCAGGATTCTCTACAGGGAGAACTATTCAGGCAATTGGTAACAGACCCCACACGTGAAGGGGCCATATTGGACTTGGTACTTACCAATGGTGAAAGTGTTCTGATGTTGTAGTGGGAGATCATTTTGCATCCAGTGATCACCAGATGGTGTGGTTCAGTATTAGGACTAGGGCTGTTAGAATCCATTCAAAGGCGAGGATCTTAGACTTTAGGAAGACTAACTTTGTGAAGATGGGCCAATACCTCAGGGAGTCGTTAGTTGGATGGGAACAGCTGAGGGATGTAGAAAAACAGTGGGAGAAACTGAAAGGGGATATTTTAAGGGCAACCAACCTTTTTGTTAAAATGGTAAATAAAGGTAAAAGGAAAAGGAGACCGCTATGTTTTTCGAAAGTAGCTGAAAAAGTGAAGAAAAAGAGGGAGGCCTTCATGAAATACAAGAGATCACAGAGAGAGGAAGACAGGCATCTGTATTTGGAAAAACTTAGAGAAGCTAGCAAAGTAGTCAAGAAGGCAAAGATTCAAAAGGAGGAGGAAATAGCCAATGCAATAAAATGGGTGGATAAGACATTTTTCAGATATATAAGTGAGAAGAGGAAGGGCAAGAGTGGTATTGTCAGACTCAAGGGTGCAGGGGAGGAATATGTAGAAGCTGATAAGGATAAAGCGGAATTGCTTAACAAATATTTTTGTTCTGTGTTCACAGATGAAGAACCAGGAGCAGGACCTCAGAAAACACCCACAAATAGGAACAGAAGCAAAGGACATCTTGAACAATTTTCAAAAGACTGTGTTCGTGAGAAACTATCTCACCTTAAAGTAGACAAAGCGATGGGACTGGATGGGATACACCCGAGAATACTGAGGGAACTTGGGGACGTTCTAGCAGCTCCACTGACTGACCTTTTCAATGACTCGTTGGAGTCGGGAGTGGTGCCAAAGGACTGGAGAGAGGCTCATGTGGTGCCTTTACACAAAAGCGGAAGTAAGGATGTGGTTGAAAACTACAGGCCGGTTAGTTTAACTTCGGTGATGAGTAAATTATTGGAAACGCTGCTGAAAGAGAAAATAGTGAGGTTTCTGGAGTCCAGCGGATTACAGGATCCAAGGCAGCATGGATTCACCAGAGGCAGGTCTTGTCAGACAAATCTGATTGATTTCTTTGACTGGGTGACCAGGGAGTTGGACCGAGGCAGAGCCCTAGATGTGGTGTATTTAGATTTCAGTAAAGCCTTTGACACTGTTCCTCACAGGCAACTTATAAACAAACTGAGCACCTTAGGGATGGACCCTAAAGTTACTGCTTGGGTTAGAAATTGGTTGGGTGGGAGGCGACAAAGGGTACAAGTAAATGGAGCTCACTCTGAGGAGAAGGATGTTATCAGTGGTGTGCCCCAGGGATCTGTTCTTGGTGCGATTCTTTTTAACATCTTTGTTAGTGATATAGCGGAAGGGCTTTCAGGTAAGGTTTGCCTCTTTGCGGATGATACCAAAATCTGCAATAGAGTAGACACCCAGGAAGGGGTAGATAACATGAGGAGGGATCTAGCTAAGCTTGAAGAACGGTCTAGAATTTGGCAGCTGGGATTTAATGTTAAAAAATGTAAGGTCATGCATTTGGGCTGCAGCAATCCAAGGGAGCAATATAGTATAGGGGGTGAAGTACATTTGTCCACTAAAGAAGAGCGGGACCTAGGCGTGGTTGTGTCTGATGATCTTAAAGTAGATAAACAGGTAGAAAAGGCGATGGCAAAAGCTAGAAGGATGCTTGGGTGCATATGGAGAGGCATGGCTAGCAGAAAAAAGGAGGTGATAATGCCTCTGTATAAGTCTCTGGTGCGACCTCATTTGGAGTATAGTGTGCAATTCTGGAGACCGCACCTTCAAAATGATGTGAACAGGATGGAGTCGGTGCAGAGGGTGGCTACTAAAATGATTAGTGGTCTTCATTATAAAGCATATGAGGACAGACTGAAGGATCTTAATATGTACACCTTAGAGGAAAGGCGGGATAGAGGTAATATGATTGAGATGTTTAAATACCTCCGTGGCATAAATGTTCAGGGAGAGAGCCTCTTTCAATTGAAAGCAAGTTCTGCTATGAGGGGACATGGGATGAGGGTGAAGGGAGACAGATTCAGGAGTGATATGCGGAAATATTTCTTTATGGAAAGAGTAGTGGATCCGTGGAATAGTCTCCCAGTGGAGGTGGTAGAGATGAGGATAGTAACTGAATTCAAAAAAGCATGGGACAAACACAGAGGATCTCTAAAGGTAAAAAGGGGACTGTTGTAGTTGTTATGGAAGGACAGACTAGATTGGCCATGTGGTCTTTTTCTGTCGTCATATTTCTATGTTTCTATAAGGAAAGGAATGGAAAATAAAACAAAAGATATTATAATGCCTCTATATTGTTCCATGGTGAGACCTGTCAGACGGCTGCCTGGTGAGAATCTTCACAGTCTTGGCAAGTGCATATATCTATATGATTTGCAAGGGATTGTGGGCAATGCAGTTCATTCACACCAGACACAGCTGCTGACAATAATTTAGTTGTGCTCAAGTGTTAAAGCCAATAAGATATTTATTTATGGGGTTATTTCTCCCAACACAGATATGCTTGGTAGCACATAAATCAGGTTACTTGCTTTCAGTGTTAAACTTGAAAAAAAACCCAAAATCAGGAAAACAACATTTAAACTTGTCAGGCAAGCAAAGCAAAAGAAATAAGACCTGGTTGGTACAAACTGGTCTTTTCTGTAGGCATTATCTAATGTTTTCTTAGCAGTATCAAACAACAAACCAAAAGCCACAAAGAAAGAAAAAAACTGTTCTTTTCAGGTAAACTTCTTATATTTTCCCACATAGATTCAGAAGTGATTCTCTCCTAGCTCACAAGCAATTATGTAAGGCTCAATTGCTAGCAGTTATCCAGCTGAAACCCCTTAGCTGGCTTGCTTTCTACTGCGTGGCTAGAAATCTTACTCAGGAGCTTTTCTGAGTAGATTAAAGAACAAGTTTGTATTTCTTTGTGATGGTTGCTGTACTTTTTAACAGAAAATCACCAAAGGAGTTTAGACAGAGAGCAGTCCATGTAAACAGATTCTTCATCTGCTATCACCCCCTCTTCTTCAACAAGCATGGGTTCAATATCATTGATTGGCACAGATGAATCTCCCAATGGAGCAGTTTCAGGAGAATACTTGTTTCCCTGCTGTCTTTCAAGGTTATAGCTAGGGCATAGATCAGTGTTCATACCTGAGCTTCCATTGCTGTTAGAGTTCCTCTCTATATAGCCTGGCCAGTATGTAGTCCAGTTCTTATGTCCAGCCTTCCAATCCAGATCCCTGGACACTGGATCTCTCTTCACATACCTTCTGGCACGGGTCTTAGGGTCCCTTCCACGTGCAGCCATCTCTCTCACAGGTACCGTCTGGAGATTCCTAGCTCTGCAGCACCATTCCTCTGGCTTTCCCCAGTCCAATGGTGTATGCTGGCCCTTGGAATACCTCCCAGTATACGTACTGTTCTGGACTCTTCTAGACCTCTCAAAGGCTTTTCTCTTCCTTCTTCCAAAGGGTTTCCTGCCCTCTCTGTCCGTTCGGTTTGGCTTCTGCTTCTGATGATCCTCCAGATGAAACTGATGATCAAGCTCAAGCTGATTCTCAGGATAATTCTCTGTAGAATAAACTCTACCTTTATTCTGCTTAGATGAGTGCTCCTCCCTAATACAGCGCAGCTGTGCTGAATCAGGCCCTGCCCTTTGAGATGAGTGCTTAGGGATTACCTCATAGCCCTCCTGATTGAACACACGTCTCCCCACTTTAGCTCCTCTAATGGCTGTTGGAAACCTGGTGCATTCTGGGACTGGTAGTCTTTTATGGGAAAATTCTGTTTTCTTATTTCTACCAGAACTGACAGGTTGCTTGTTCAGAGTCACTTCACCTTTCCTATAGCTCCTTCCTGAGCTATGATAAGCTTCCTTATCACAGACCGCATCTTGAATATTGTGTGCAATTCTGGTCGCCGTATCTTAAAAAGGATATAGCGTTATTAGAAAAGGTTCAGAGAAGATCCACTAAAATGGTAAAGGGAATGGAAGGATACTCCTATGAAGAAAGGCTAAAAAGGTTAGGGCTCTTTAACCTGGAAAAGAGACGGCTGAGGGGAGATATGATAGAAGTCTATAAATTAATGAACGGAGTGGAACGGGTAAATGTAGATCGATTGTTTACGTTATCAGAATATAGAAAGACTAGGGGACATGCATTGAAGCTACAAGGTAAACTATTTAAGACTAATAAAAGAAAATATTTTTTCACTCAACGTGTAATCAAACTCTGGAATTTGTTACCGGAGAATGTAGTAAAGGCTGTTAGTGTATCTGGGTTTAAAAAAGGTTTGGACAAGTTCCTGGAGGAAAGGTCCATAAACCATTATTAAGAAGGAACCCAGGATATCAATGCTTGACCCAGTACAAGCATTGTGGAACCTGTGTCTTTTCGGGAAACTGCTAGGTACTTATGACCTAGATTGGCCACTGTTGGAAACAGGATACTGGGCTTGTTGGACCTTGGTCTGACCCAGTATGGCATATCTTATGTTCTTATGTTCTAAATTTCAAAAGGGAGACTATGATAAAATAAGGACAACAGTCAAGAAAAAACTAAAAGGAGCATCTTCAAAGATTAAATTTATATTAATCATGTAAATATACTTGATTGTTTGTTTGTACTCACGCACCGGTTATATTGTTAAAATGTTCAATGTATTTCAGTTCTGCATGTAAACCTCTATGATTACCCAATATGGCGCTATAAAAATCACTCAAATAAATAAATAAACACGTAGAAGGGTTGGAAAGAATTCTATGAGTCATGCTCTGTGTACTTTTTCCACTGGCTTTACATACAGAAGGTCTAAACTGCCAAAAAACAAATTCACAGCACACACACAGTAACTGTTACCGCAAAGAGCTTTATTGTCTGTCAGCTCTAAAGAGCAATGGAAATACTGTGCAACAAAATAAATGGTAGCTAAGAGCTAGGACAAGCTAATATTTCTCTAAATTTTGGACTCTGTAGGACTCATTTGGACTTTATAACGTCTTGTGCTCTCAGGGATTGTGGTTCCTGAATTTTTACACATATTTTCTTCCCCTTTAACAGTAAAACAAAGCTCGATGCACCATTATTCAAAACTACAACAGTCCAAGGGAGCGGTACAGTATAGAGGGTAACATACTTCTGTCCATGAAAGAAAAACAGGACCTAGGCGCGATTGTGTCTGACAATCTCAAAGAAGCTAAACAGGTAGAAAAGGCGATGGTGAAAGCTAGAAGGATGCTTGAGTGCATAGGGAGAGGAATGACCAGCAGAAGAAAGGAGGTGATAGTGCTTCTGTATAAGTCTTTGGTGCAACGTCATTTGGAGTATTGTGTGCAATTCTGGAGACCACACCTTCAAAAGGACATAAACAGGCTAGAGTCGATGCAGGGGGTGGCTACTAAAATGGTTAATGGTCTTCGTTATAATGCATATGAGGACAAACTTAAGACCTTAATATGTACACCTTAGAGGAAAAGCAGGACAGAGGTGATATGACTGAGACTTTTAAATACCTCTGTGGCATAAATGCACAAGAGGAGAGCCTCTTTCAAGCTCTGCAATAAGGGGACATAGGATGAGGGTGAAAGGGGATAGACTCAGGAATAATATGCGGAAATATTTTTATAGAAAGAGTGGTAGATGCGTGGAATAGTCATGGAGGTGGTAGAGATGAGGACAGTATCTAAATTCAAAAAAGCATGGGACAAAAACAGAGGCTATCTAACGGAGAAAAGAGGACTTTTGTAGTGGGTGATATGGAAGGGCAGACTGGATAGGCCATGTGGTCTTTTTCTGTTTCTATATGTCCATGCCTTAATTATAATGCACAATTTCTGCCACTTGCGCTAGTATTTTATAAAGTATTTTATAAATTATTTTATAAATTTTATAAATTATAAATTTTATAAATTATTTTATAAAGTATTTTATAAATTTTATAAATTATAAATTTTATAAATTATTTTATAAAGTATTTTATAAATTTTATAAATTATAAATTTTATAAATTATTTTATAAAGTATTTTATAAAGTATCTGGTCAAGTGTTCTATTGTTTTGATGTAAACCGCGCTGATGACAAATAGCGCGGTATATAAGAAATGTTAAATAAATAAATAAAGTAGACACATTTTTTAAAATTGTGCCTAAGTAGATGCCTACTTTAACACTTGAGGCACAAAAAGAAGAAGAAATAGCTAATGCAATAAAATGGGGGGGGGCGGGGGGGGGGGGAAAGACATTTTTCAGATATGTTAGTGAGAAGAGGAAGGGCAAAAGTGGTATTGTCAGACTCGAGGGTGAACGGGAGGAATATGTAGAAGCTGATGAGGATAAAGTGGAATTACTTAACAAATATTTTTGTTCTGTGTTCACAGATAAAGGGCCAGGAACAGGGCCTCAGAAAACACCCACAAATAGGAGCAGAAGTGATGGGGATCTTGAACAATTTTTCAGAAGACTGCGTTCCTGAGGTACTAGCTAAACTAGAAGTAGACAAAGTGATGGGACTGGATGGAATACATCCAAGAATATTGAAGGAACTTGAGGACATTCTTGCAGCTCCACTAACTGACCTTTTCAATGCTTTTTTAGAGTCAGGAGTGGTCCCAGAAGACTGGAGAAAAGCACATGTGGTCCATTTACACAAAAACGGAAGTAAGGATGAGGTTGAGAACTACAGGCCAGTTAGTGTGACCTATGTGATTAGTAAATTAATGGAAATGCTGCTAAAACAGAGAATGGTGACATTTCTGGAGTCCAATGGATTGCAAGATCTGAGGCTGCATGGGTTTACCAGAGGCAGATCTTGTCAGATAAATTTGATTGATTTCTTTCACTGGGTGACCAGGGAGTTGGACTGAGAGAGAGCCCTAGATGTGGTGTACTTAGATTTCAGTAGTCTTTGACACCGTTCCACACAGGCAACATAAACAAATTTAGCACCCTAGGGATGGACTCTAAAATGATTGACTGTTAGGAATTGATTGAGTGGGAGGCAATAAAGGGTCCAGGTAAATGGAGATCACTTTGAGGAGAAGGATGTTACCAGTGCTGTGCCGCAGGAGATCTGTCCTTGGTCATATTCTTTTCAACATCTTTGTTAGCGATATTGCGGAAGGGCTGTCGAGTAAGGTTTGCCTCTTTTTGGATGATATCTAAATCAGCAAGAGTAGACACCCAGGAAGGAGTAGATAACATGAGCAGGGATCTAGCTAAGCTTGAAGAATGGTCAAGAATTTGGCAGCTAAGATTTAATGCTAAAAAATGCAGGATCGTGCATTTGGGCTGCAAAAATCCAAGGGAGCAGTATAGTGTAGGGGGCAAAGACCGATGAAAGAAAAATAGGAACTGGGTGTGATTGTTTCTTATGATCTTAAAGTGGCTAAACAGGTAGAAAAGGCAACAGCAAAAGCTAGAAGGATGCTTGTGTACATAGGGAGAGAAATGGCCAGCAGAAAAAAGGAGATGATAGTGCCTCTGTACTAGTCTCTGGTGTGACCTCATTTGGAGCATTGTCTGCAATTCTGGTGACCACACCTTAAAAAGGATATATAAAGGATGGAGTCGGTGCAGAGGGTGGCTAGTAAAATGGTTGGTGATCTTCACTATAAAGCATATGGGGAAAGACTTAAAATTCTTCATATTTATACGTTCGAGAAAAGGTGGTATAGAGGAGATATGATAGAGATGTTTAAATATCTCCATGGCATAAATGCACAAGAGGAGAGCCTCTTTCAATTGAAAGCAAGCTCTGCTATGAGTGGACATAGGATGAGGGTGAAAGGGGATAGATTCAGGAATAATATGTGGAAATATTTGTTTACAGAAAGAGTAATGGATGCGTGGAATAGTCTCTCAGTGGAGGCAATAGAGACGAAGACAGTATGGGCCCGATATTTGAAAGGCATTATATGGCTGACAGCCCAGTAAACTGTGTAAATGCCTTAAATGGGAATATTCTATGGTACCTACATGGTTAGTGCCATCAAATATCCCTGTCTATGTGCCCTGATGCATCCATTTCTGGGACAGAGAATGGCGGTAACCGAGTAGCAGCAATATTGGACCTCTACCCGGTTAGCACTCCACGGCTAAGGTGAGCTTTTGGCTCGCATAGTCTTAGCCATGGATGCTAACTAGGTAGTGGTCCGATATTGCTGCTACCCGGTTAGGCTGTGCGGCAGTTTCCCCAGTGTGCCCAAACTGGACTTTCAATGCCATCGGCATGGCATTGAATATCCAAGGTTAAGGATGAACAGGCATGGCTATGCACTGATGCAACACATATCTTACCCAACTCAATATCAGGCCCTATCTCAATTCAAGAAAGCATGGGAGAAACACAGAGGATCCCTAAAGGTAAAAGGGGGAGCATTGTAGCTGATATGGAAGGACAGACTAGATAGGCCATGTGGACTTTTTCTGCAATCAAATTTCTATGTTTCTAAGTAGGTGTCTCCTCTTAAAATTACCATATTTAATGGTAGAAATATGCATTTGTGAGTAAGCATCAGGTTTGTTTCAGTTTATGTAAATGTAAAGTACACACAAATCACTTATACACATGTATATCTACTAAATAACATGCATATAATTAATTTTCATGCTCAAAAGGTTCTAGGATGCATGTAGAGGGTCAATTCATAAGGATTATCACAATGTATATGCATGAGATTTGCATACACTGTGTCTCCAATGTATACAAATCTATCTCATACATATTCATTGCAGTAATTCTGACAGGGTTAGGTTTTCTCCATGATAGCAGTGCGAAACACTGCCCTAGAGGAGAGAAGAGACAGGGGGATATGATAGAGACATTTAACTATTTGAAAGATATCAATAAAAGCTTTTTATGCATTTTCGAATGGGAAATAGCACAAAACAAAAGAAAAACATCATTGGTGTTTTCATGTTTTCAAATGACTGCAGATTTCCAACAAGAATGTTACGGTGTGAAAATTCATGCAGAAAAAAAAATATCAAGGAATACACTCAATACATAAACCAAAAAGTTCTGGGATTAATAAATTAATTTTATGAGGTGGTTTTCACCACTTGGTGGCAGTAGCTCGCTATGATAAGAGGGGACTGGGGACTGTAAATACAATATGAACATCTTTGTAACATTCTCCTGAAACTCTCATGGAAGAGAATTAACACAGTGAAGCTCCACTAATGAATGCATTTAAGAAAAGGGCATTTGAATTCTTGAGACCTGCATGCTCAGATATAGAAATTCATCAGGAGGGAAGGCTATGGGAAGTAAAAGGACATGTTAGGGGGAAGCTGAGGGCCTTACGAGACAAAGTAAAGGGCAGAAAGGAGACTGCAAAGCCAAATGTCTGAGAGAATGTCATTTGAAATATAAAACAATCCCCACCTCAGAAAAATATTCAGGAAAAGACTTCATTGCCGATTTCACTCTGCGCTCTACTGTCCCCACCGTCTCACTGATCATGAATATGCCACTGGGAATGAAATTAAGTAGAAAACATGAGCACGCCAGCTCCAGTCTGAAGGATCTCAGGAAATTTTCTTCCATTTTTTTTCATCTATTGATGGGAGCACATTATCATTTTTTTTAAATTTGCCTTTCCATCTAAAGAGCGAGTTAACGATATAATGTCAGGTTAATATAGCGTACATGCAATGACGAACTCCAATACATTATCATTTTTAGTTCTTTGTTTCACTGTGACACAGGTAAGCGTTATATGGAGAAAGGAGGCTACAGAACACCGAAGAGGGTATTCTGAATAAAGACGCAGAAAGCACGCTTGGAGATTTCTTTCAAAATCAGAAAAAAGAAATAAAAAGAACATTTTGTTCCAGCCATCTTGTGTGGCGTCAACTAGTCTTTGAAGTTTAGTTGTGCGGAAATATCCTATGGCTGTAATAACTTTAAGAGACCAAGAATGCAAGCTGCAGTATTGGCCATCTCCACTCTGTGACACTTCTTTACTGCTTTATGAAAAAGCGAATTATTTCCATTCTGGAAGGCTATTTCTTCTATAACACCCCTCCCCTATCCCCACTAGCTACTCCATGCTCTCTTTAACTATACCAGTACATTTAGCTTTATGTGCTCTTTCACTCCTTTGGTTTTTATTTTCTTAATTCACCCTTTTCTGATGGCTTATCTGTTAACTGTCATTCCTGAGTTCCTTGTTCACAGAAGTAGCCCAGAAAGGCACCACAGTTACAGTAGCTTCGGTTTGAACCTCTCATACTAATGTGATCCTCTGGCAGTGGTAGAGCACAGAAAGCCATATGCATCAGCATGCTTCAGGGCAGGACCGTACCAAACTAGACATGCACATTATGCGACTTCCGAATCTGGTGCCTTCCTCCACCCAGCCACGTTCAGTAATTCACTCTTTTTGAGCTTCCCAGAAGCCCAGTGATGATATCAGTGCCCCGTTCTGTGCTATGGTCCTGTGCGGTTGCACCGCTCGCGCGGTCCTTGGTACGGCCCCGTTTCAGAGTCACTCCAGGCCTAGAGCATGTACTTTGCCCGTACTGCGCAAAGTCATGCCCAACTGGAGTGTAAAGGAGGAAGAAGAAAAGGAGGAAAGTTTAAGCCTTGATCCCCAATGAAAAGACCATGCCGCTTCTAAGCCTATTTTATAAAGGGTCCTACACAATTCCCCAGTAGCACACAACTGACTTCGCACAAATTTACGGCTGCTCCAAGGCAGGTGCAACGTTCCGTATGTACTCTGTAGAAGAACGTGCAGACCTCTCAACTAATGTCCAGCTTCCCCCAGACACCTAAGCATGGGTCTTGTGCTCTTTTTGGCAAGCCTACTTCCACCGCCATGCAAACAGGAAGTGGAACTGGAGGGGGATAAAAGCTGGAAGATCACCTCAGAGCTGGAGGTGAAGGTGAACACTGTAGTGGCGTTTTAAAAATATCGCTGGCACCGCGTGTCCCGGAGAGAGGCAGCTGCAGTGACAAAGGCCTACCTGCAGACCATTGGCACCCTAGGTGACTGCCTTATCCACCTAATCATTGCACCACTCCTGGGCATTTGCCTGTCCCTAGAGGGATTATAATCTAAGGGGGCTTTTTACTAAAAGTGAGGTACGATTTGCACTTACCCCATGGTAATCACCCAAATGACTGAGTGGTAACGGCAAAGAGCAGTGAAACTGTTGGGAGTAGTCCTAGCATTTGCCATTCAGTTAACACAGAGAAAATACATTTAGTGCACATAAGCTTCACTGCAAATAATGAGGTGCACTTAATGCTACTTAGTGAGGTGGCATTACGGGATCTGTGTTGTCTGCTGGGGTAAGAGTTAATGCACAGTACTCATACTCATTACCCGACATGCAGTTAATATAAGAATTAACAGATAAGACTGACTTGACAGCACCAGTTGACATCACTCTGTGACATCAACATATATTAAATTTCTACATTACTGTATACTAAAGCGGCTGAAGCAGTTAAAGCCCCTTAAGTTCATACCTGAGGCCTTGGAGGGTTAAGTGACAATTAACTCCATGAGGAACATCAATGGGATTTGATCCCTGGCTTTCCTGGGTCTCAGCCCACTGCTCTAACCATTAAGCTACCTGTTCCTTGCAGCTAACAGCATGATAGCACAGTACCGCCCCCTACTGGCAGCAGCCCGGGTGGAGGACTCCCAGGCAGCTTCATGGGAACATTAAGGTTAGAGGGGGGTGAGGGGGGGGGGGCAGAACGAAGGAGAAAGACTGGCAGAGATGAGCTCTCAGGCCAATTTTTTTTGCTACAATCTGCCTCTGCTTGTGGGTTTGTAGATTCTCATTGAAATCGACATTTTTTATAAGAAAATGTAATCTTTCAGTTAAAAAGATTCAAAGTATAAAACCATGTTTTGATCATTGAAATTTAGCAATGCTAATCCATGTCTCTTGATATCCCCTTAGCTTCACTGCGGTGCTTATAGGCGGGGTTGCCCCAGCAGCTCCTATGCTAACTCCAAATCACACAGAATTCTGCCTCTCATTCACTGATAGGACTAAGACCCAAGGATCATATTGCTCCTGGTATTAAAAAGATGCATTTGCTGCCCAATGTCTATAGGGCTCCGTTCAAAGCCCTTTCCTTAGCTTTTAAAGCATTGAATACGTCAGGCCAAGTGTAACAAAGAGTTAACTGCAGCATTATGCAAGTTTCTGGAAGTTGAGATTTAGTGATGAAATCCTTTTTAGAATATCTACTGTGAAGGAGCTTAGTCTTATGAAAATGAGAAATGCAGCTTTTACGGGTGCTATCCCCATTTACTTGGAATACAGTAGTGTAACCCCGGTGCAGCTATCAGCTACTCTGGTACAGTAAGCTGGAACGATTGTAGCCGTGGTCTTTAGCTTACCCAGAACAGTGACACGACTCAGATTTAATGAAACAAATTAAACTAACCTTGTCCCTCCTGATTACAAGGAAAGAGGAAAATAAAAAGGATGGAAGTTTTGATTTAGTGCTTGGATGGTAGACCACTGCACTCTTACAGATGTTAATGGGTGCACCAAAATTTCCTTTTTTTTTTAACCCTTCATCAGAAATGAAGCTCACCAAGGAGATAGAATTGCTGAAGAAATGATCTCTATTCAAATTCTCAATGATAAGTATGCGTTGTATTGTTTAGAAATGCATAAAGCATTGAAACGAGAACATCAATTAAATTCTTCCCAGAAGAGAATACAACAGTTAATCAAATAAGCAAAGGCGGGGCGGTGGGACACAGTTCTCCAATGGTTTTATTCTTTTCTTTTTCACCGTTCCTCTATGTTTCTCTGGGTACTCTCTCCTCGGCCCCTTACCTGTGGGGTTCCTCAAGGTTCTGTTCTTGCTCCCCTACTGTTTAATGTGTTTCTTGCACCTCTCATCCTCCTAGTTCAGCAATCCGGTATTTCATCCTACTACTACGCTGATGACATCCTGTTAATTCTTCACATTGACCACTCTTGCCCTAACCTCACTCTCCTTAATGACTGTCTTACCCGCATTGCTTCCCGGTTACTCTCCCATCATCTTAAGCTCAACCCCACAAAGAAAACAGCAACCTGTTTAACTGGTCCACTTAGCCCCCCTTCTCTCATTCCTTGATGGAATCCCAGTTCCACTCACATCCTCCTGCTGCTAACTTGGAGTCATTTTTGATTCTACCATCGCCTTTCATCAGCATATCAGCTCCATTGTCAAGTCCCCTCATTCCTTCCTGTTCTTGCTCCGACTACCTCACTCATGTCTCTCGTTCTTTCTAACTTGGATGATTGCAATCCTGTTCTTGCCAGTCTTCCCCTGTATGAAATAAAACACTTGAAATTCATTCAAAATACCACTGCCAAACTACTCTTATGCTTCTCACTCAGACCACATCAGCCCCCCCCCCCCCCACTCATCCAGCTCCACTGGCTCGCAGTCCAGTACAGAGTCCAATTCCAAATTCTCACCTTGGTCCATAAAGCACTCCAAACTGATAAACTTCATTATCTCTTTTCACTAATTATCCCCCGCACACCACACTGCGCTCTCTGCTCCATTCATATGAACCGCCTTTACCTCCCTAAGGCTTCCCAGGCCCACCTCGAATCCACTTGCCATTCTACATTCTATTTCTGCAGCCCTTCTTTACGGAACAACCTCCCCCCCCCCCCCCCACCTGATCTCTGCCTTGAACCCTCCTTTAAAAAGTTCAAGGCTTTACTCAAAACCCACCTTTTCAAAAAGGCATTCAATCTCTACCCCCCCCCCGTCCTCTTTTCCTCTCTTCTTATGTATTTGTGCTCTTTACACATTCTATTATTTATTGAGTTCCTTTCTAGCTTTCAAACTGAGCTATGTTTTTACACTGTAAACCGCTCTGTTGCTCCCACAAAAGGCGGTATAAAGTTTAATAAACATTAACATAAAAATGCTAAAGGTGTAAATTCCCCCTTGCAGGAGAATTAGGATGGTATCAAAATTATTAAAGTTCTCCTGAGACTGTTTCGGGCAAGTTTTAACCTTACACTGAACCAAACATTTACTTTCAGTCACATAAACCAGCACCACTCTTTAGAAAAAATATTTTCTTTTTCTTTCAGGTAAACCACAACAGGCTTGTTCTCTAGGACTCAAACAAGTAAGTATGTCTTTAAAGTTAGTTCTTAGAACCTTGGAGCCAAAAGTTGGAGATAAAGGGGTCTGTTGACGAAGCGGTGCTAGCGGCTTCCATGCGATATCAGAGCCGCGGCCCCATTGAATAAAATGGAAGCCGCTAGTGCCGCTTAGTAAATAGACCCCAAAGGCTTCTAAAGGAAAACCTTAAGTTCCAAATAATTAGGAAAAAAAATGAAGAATAGTTATGAGTGCGCTAAAAAAGAAATTGATAACTCCAAGGTGTGTGCTCAAGGGTTAGGTATCAGTCTGTTTTCTTCTTCTTGTCTCCCAGGTTCCAGCCTTCATTATGCTGGGGCCTGTTGGTACCAGTTCTGGATCTAGATCGGGATCAGGCGTGCCTCTCAGGAACTGCAGGAGCAGGTGTTCCTACTCCCTAACTTTAAAAATAAAAAAAGGGAAAACCCTTACTAGCACTTCTTGTGGCCTTGGGCAAGTCACTTAACCCTCCACTGCCTCGGAAGAAAGGCCTGGCAATCTACTTCCGGTGACACTGGAAGCTTCTGGGTCGCCAGGAGTCAGGACTGACTCGAAGGCACACATTGCATTTTTGCATCCCTGACAGTTCTCAGTCAGCAAAGATTTTAAAAAGCAGTGCTGAGAGTTTCTTTTCTTTTTAAAGTTACACTTTTCCCCAAGTCTGTTTCACAGAAAATAAAAGATCATCTAGGAACCCTATCTAGTTCAAGGCACACCCTGTACTATGCCACTTACTTGCTCGTCTACTCTGGTACACCAGAGGAAAAATCGGCAAAAAGGACCTCAGACCTTAAACAGTGAGATGTATTTCAAAATTATTCAAAAGCCACCAAAAACCAATATTTCCTGCCTCATAAAAACCTTTACCTTACAGACCTTCTCTTCTGTCAGAGCTACTTCACTGAAACTCTGAAAAATACCCACAAATTCACTGAAAATTTACTTTTAGCAATCATTTTTTCTTCCTGCATCACTCACCTCTTCAATCATTCACGTCTATATCCTTAAATTTTCCTGCTACCTTCCACCCCACACTCATATCCAAGCAGGGTTGCAGAAACTCTCTTTAGCAGATTAGTGCTCCTACGCCAGGTTCTAGAACAAAATAGTTCCAAACAGAAGTGAGTCAGAACATAGGCAGTGATGTCACCTAAATGCCACCAAAATAAACCTATACAGACAGTAAAAGAATTTTTTAGCCATTAAAATGTTAATACAAAATGGTTTTAAAGCATTTAACATGTGCAGGAGTAGTCTAGTGGTTACAGCAACTGCCTAGTACCCAGAAAATCAAAGGTTCAAGTCCCACTAGCACTCCTTGTGACTTTGGGCAAGTCACTTTACCCTCCGTTGCCTTGGAAGAAAAAGCCTGGCAACCTACAGTACTTCCAATGATACATTGCCCAAGAAAACCCAGAGGCAGCTGGGTTGCCAGGAGTCAGCACTGACTTGATGGCAATAAAAAGGCCACACCTAACTTCCCCTCCCATTCCTAGACAAGCTTATCTGTGTCTCCCTCAGCAGCAGCTTTGCAAATGCTCAGTGGCTGTAACTTCCTGCCTGAAGCCTCAGACAGCCAGTATTTAAAAAGCTATATTTCTTTACCGCAGGTTACATTTGCCCTGGCAAAAAGAGAAAAAAATATTATATTATTTTCTAAATCGTCCCTCCCCTAGTAAGAAAAAAATAGGCCATCAGCTGCATAGAACTAGGCAATATTAAATCATATCAGCTCCTCTACAGTCTATTTTTCTTTTCACTTGGTTATAGTACTATAAGGTAGCAAGTCAACTCCTTGCTGTTTCACTGTCTTAAAACCTTGTAGGTCAACACTAAAGCACCACGGTTAGCCTTTTTTAAAATGCCAGCCACAGCAGTTAAATATAATTCATGTATTCAACACCACTATCTGGATAGCGAGTGGTGTGGAATATAGATGACCAGTGCTGGAAATCACCTCTATTTGAACAGCATTAAGGGTGGTTGCTCCAGGTACCACTAGACCTTACTAAAGGTAAGCCTTGGGAGGGGGGGCATTAGGGAGTGTGTGTGTGTGTGTGTGTGGGGGGGGGGGGGGTTGGATTCAGGGTTCAAGGCTTTGGGGGAGTCTAAGGCATATATGGGGAGGGTTTGGGGGGGGCTGGCTGTTTACTGGTGCTGGGGTTGAACCCCAAACCACAGATTTTTTTAACCCCTCTAGCCCCTTTGACAATGCAGCCAGGAGCAGCAGGCTGTGTATAAACAGTTCAATGTTCCTAGGAAAGAAAAATAATGTGAATTTGAACTGAAAAAAACATCTTGCAATGATCACCTCAAGCTGAGCTATTATGGGATGCAATTAAGAAAGTTATGCTCGAAGAATGAGAGAAATCTCTATAAAAGTGAAAACGAAAAAAAGGCCAAAATGGATGACCAAAGAAACTCTGAAAATTGCCAAAAAACGCAGAGAAGCTAAAGCCAGTGGAGAGAGAGAGAGGGGCAATCACAGAACTCAGAGTTTTCCAAAGTGCAGTAAGATGAGACAAGAAGTACTACAGTGATGCACATACAAGGAAATAGAATCAGAAACTAACAGAGGAAGAACAAGATTGGCTTTCCTAAAGCTACGAGAGTTAAAGAGAAAATTCCAGCCTCAAAATGGAACGCTACAAGATGCTCAAGGATCCATGATGAATGATGCTGAGAAGATCAAGAAAAGATGGAAAGAATATACAGAGTTATTATACAATAAAGATCAGGTAGATTAACAGCCATTTCAACCTCTACCTTATGATCAGGAACCATTGGTGATGAAAGAAGAAGTCGAAGCAGCAGTGAAAGCATTATCAAAGAACAAAGCACTGGGTGTTGATGGCATTCCCATTGAAATATTACAGCAATTTGATGTGGCTGTTAACATACTTACAAGGCTCTGCCAGGAAATTTGGAAGACAACATCATGGCCAACTGACTGGAAAAGATCTGTGTTTATACCAATACTAAAGAAAGGTGATCAGACTGTGGAAATTATCGCACAATCGCTCTGATCCTACATACCAATAAGATTCTACTCATGATCAACCAACAGAGACTACAACCATACCTGGAATGAGGGCTGTCTGAGGTGCAAGCAGGGTTCAGGAAATGGCGAGGAACGAGAGACCGTAGCAGATGTGAGATGAATCCTTGAAAAGACAAAAGAATACCAAATGGATATCTATATGTGTTTTACTGACTACAGCAAAGCTTTTGACTGTGTAAACCATGAGAAAATCTGGGCCACATTAAGAAGTATGAGTATACCAGAACACTTAATAGTTCTCTTGCAAAACCTTTACATTCATCAAACAGTAACATAAGAACATAAGATATGCCATACTGGGTCAGACCAAGGTCCATCAAGCCCAGTATTCTGTTTCCAACAGTGGCCAATCTAGGTCATACGTACCTAGCAGTTTCCCCAAGGGACACAGGTTCCACAATGCTTGTATTGGTTCAAGCATTGATATCCTGGGTCCCTTCTTAATAATGGTTTATGGACCTTTCCTCCAGGAACTTGTCCAAACCTTTTTTAAACCCAGCTACACTAACAGCCTTTACTACATCCTCCGGTAACAAATTCCAGAGTTTGATTACACGTTGAGTGAAAAAATATTTTCTTGTATTAGTCTTAAATAGTTTGCCCTGTAGCTTCATTGCATGTCCCCCAGTCTTTCTATATTCTGATAAGGTAAACAATCGATCTACGTTTACCCGTTCCACTCCGTTCATTAATTTATAGACTTCTATCATATCTCCCCTCAGCCGTCTCTTTTCCAGGTTAAAGAGCCCCAACCTTTTTAGCCTTTCTTCATAGGAGTATCCTTCCATCCTCTTTACCATTTTGGTGGCTCTTCTCTGAACCTTTTCTAAAATCGCTATATCCTTTTTAAGATACGGCGACCAGAATTGCACACAATATTCAAGGTGCGTTCTCACCATGGAACGATATAGAGGCATTATAATATCTTTTGTTTTATTTTCCATTCCTTTCCTTATCATACCTAGCATTCTATTTGACATCTCTGCTCTTGAGAATCTTATCTAGGTCTTTCATAGCCATTCTGCCAAGAGCAATGCGTCGTCTGATTTCTTGACTGCTTGTTGCTTCTTTATTGATAGTTGATCCAAGTAGGTTAAAGTTGTTCACAATTTCAATTTCTTCTCCTTCAACGATGAACCTGTTGATTATGCCATTTGTCATGATCTTTGTCTTCTTTACATTAAGGTGCAGGCCCATTTTGAGACTATGTTCTTTGATTGTGAGAAGCAAATGTTTCAGATCATCTTCACTTTCAGCCAGTAATGTGGTATCATCAGCATAGCGAAGGTTGTTGATGAGTCTTCCACCAATCTTCACACCTCTGTTGTCTTCATACAATCCTGCTTCTCTGATGATTTGTTCTGCATATAAATTAAACAGGTAGGGGGAAAGTATGGAACAAGGAGAAACAGAATAGTTGAAAATAAGCAAAGGTACATGACAAGGCTGCATACTTTCCCCTTAGCTGTTTAATTTATATGTAGAACAAATCTGTAGAGAAGCAGGACTGTATGAAGAAAACCAAACTGTGAAGTTTCGTGGAAGACTCATCAATAAACTTTGCTGTGCTGATGATACCACATTACTGGCTGAAAGTGAAGAAGATGATTTGAAACATTTTCTTCTCGAGGAACATAGTCTTAAATTAGGTCTGCGCCTTAATGTAAAAAAGATGAAGATCCTGACAACTGGCAAAGGCAATAAGTTCATCGTTGATGGAGAAGAAATTGAAATAGTGGACATCTTTAACCTCCTTAGATCAATAAAGAAATAACAAATAGTCAAGAAATCAGACGACACATTGCTCTTGGCAGAATGGCTATGAAGGACCTAGACAAGATTCTCAAGAGTAGAGATGTCTCTCTTCATAAAAAGATTTAACTTGTCCAAGACATGATATTTTCAATAACATCTTATGGATGTGAAAGTTGGACAGTGTAAAAGATGGACAGGAAGAAAATTGATGCCTTTGAATTATGGTGCTGGCAAAGAATACTGTATATATCATGGACTGCCCGAAGAACAAGAAGATGTGTTGGAGGGAGGTCAGACATGGCAGGCTATGTGTTGCCGCCAACGCCAAGCTGCCTCCCCCACCCGCCAGAATTGGAGGCAGCAGGGGGCAGCGGCATAACTCAGCATGAGGGGGGGAGGTGGCATGGTTCAGAGTTGGGGGGGTCACAGCCAGGGTTTCTGCTTGGGGGGGAAAAAAACCTCTTGGGCCAGCCCTACATGGTGCATTTCTCTATACAGCAGCTATTGCTATATGCATGGGGTTTAATTTGTGCCATAATGGGGCGGAACATCATTTCGTCACTTCTTAAGCCCAGGATGTAGTCGTGCAGCCACGGGAGCATTTTCATTTGCTCCTGCAGCTGTACTGTACTAAAGCAGTCCATCCTGCAGCAGTTTTAATAAGCTATAGGCCAGGTTTCTTCAGTGCAGCACAGCCATGGGAACACATGGCAATGATCCTGCAGCTATATTAAGCATTAATACGGCTGTGGCGCAAATTACTTCTCAGTTCAAGAAGTGCCAGAATGCCACAGCCGCATTGATGTTTAAAACAGCTGCAGGAGCATTTTTGTTTGCTCCCGTGGCTGTGCGGCACTGAAGCAGCCCAGCCCACTGCATTTTTATCAAAATAAATCCTGTTGAGACAGGCAGTGCTTTCATAAAAATGCCATGGGACAGGCTGCTTCCGTGCAGCACAGCCTCAGGAGCAAACAAATGCACCCATGGCGCCTGCCGGAAGAGGAGGTAGCTGACTGGGGTGATGTGAGGGGAAGAAGGTTAGATGGAGAGCTGATGTGGGGGTGGGGGGGGGGGGTGGGAGGCTGGGAGGCTGGGACTAGGGGCTGATGTAAGGTGAGGGAGGGGCTGGGGCACTGGAATGGGCTGATGGTGATGGAGACTGGAGAGGACTTGGACTGGAAGAAGGCTAATGCTGGGAGGTGTGCTGTGACTGGAATGGGCTGATAATAGGGCTGGAGTAGGCTATATAAATGGGCTGCTACTGGGACTAGAGGGGGACTGGGGACTAGAAATAGGCTGATACTGGGGTTAGGGGGGACTGGGAATTAGAAATGGGTTGATACAGGGGATATATAAATTAGCTGATGCTGGGGGGGGGGGCTGGGAATATAGAAATGAGCTGATACTGGGCCTAGGGAAGGACTGGTACTGGAAATGGGCTGATACTGGGGCTGGAGGGGGATTGGAAATGGGCTTATGCTGGAGGCGGGACTGCTGCTGGGAGAGGTTTAATTTTAGTGCTGGTGGGGCTTGGTACTGAAAAGAGGCGAATGCCGGCAAATGCTGGGGTCAGGGTGTAAAAAAGAAGGCGATTGTGGGGGAGTGAGAAGGGAGAAGAGGAAAAATATTGTGGGGGCTGGGTTAGAAGCAAAGTCATAAACCAGGGGAAAGTTGAGAGGGATGGGTATAATATCAGATGCTGTGATAAGAAGGAGGAAAAGAAGGGTTAATGTGTACCCATAAGTTAGATGGGTGGGCAAAGGGGACATGGGGATGTGGGAGAACAGGGACTTGGGCTTAGGTGGAGAATTCAAGGTTGGGTGAAAAAAAACAAAGAAAGACTCTTAACACAGTCTGGGTACTGGGTGTGTACCTGGGGTCTTAGGGCTTGGGTGGGATTGTAAGTGAGTACTCAGGGACTGGGTAGGGTGGAAGAGTGGGGACTTGGGGTAACCTGAAGGAATATTTGGGAGTCTGGTGACTAAGAAATTGACCTGAGATTAGAAGGGCAGTGGAGAAAAGGTGATTGGGTGAAGGGTATCAGTAGGGCTGTGAGACCAAGTGCAGAAATATGGGGAGGGGAGAAGGCTTGAAGAGCTTTGGCAGGTTTAGAGAGGGATTGGGGATGGTTAAAAAAGAGAAGGGGCTATAGAGTGGGTGGGAGCCACAGGAAGGGGCAGGTCTTCCTTGAAGGTGGTGAAAAAGAGTAAAAAATGGGGGAAGTAAAAGTGGAAATAGAAACCTGGATTTGGGGGGGGGGGGCAACCCGTCCACCAGGTGAGTTAAGCAGCTACCAGCAATGGCAGTGGCATGACCGGCCATGCCGCCCCCTCCCCCAGCTGCTGCTGATTCCATTTGGGGGGGGGGGGGTAGTGGCGGCAGCAGCAGTATTTCCAAAAGTGGCTGCTTTTTGCCGCTGCTTTCTTGCCTGCAGCAGGTCACATCCTTTAGCACACATAGCCTGCCGCTTCTGACTCCCTTCCGAGAGTAGGTTTGAAATGCTGCTGCTGCCTGCCTCCCCCCCCCCCAAGATGGAATTAGCGGTAGCTGGGGGGCGGCATGGTGGTGGCAGCTGGGGTGGGGGCGGTGAGGCCGGGGTTTCTGCCTAGGGTGGCAGAAACCCTTGAGCCGGCCCTGGGGAGAAGACATTAGAAAGCTGCTGAAGGTGGAGGAGAGAGGATATTTGCTAGGGAATGAGCTGAGGCTGATTACGGGAAGAGAGGCAAAAGGTGGTAGATGAGGCTGGGGAGGAGGTGAATATAGGAGGAGGAAATGTCGATGAGAAAGCGGGTGAAAGATGGGGACATAGGAGGCTGGCGAAGGAATGAGACAGTGGGGAATGGAAGGACTAGGGAAATAAGTTTGGGAAATGGAAAGCTGATAAGAAGGTGAAAGGTGAAAAGAGGAAGATTGAAGATTAAAGGAGGGAGAGGGAGGAACAGAAGGAATCTATAATTAAGAAAAAAGTCAGATGAGAGACAGAGAAAAAAAGATAAAACTGAAGGATCGGTGTCGGAAAGAGATGTAGCGAAGGAAAGGATGAAGACAGGCAGTGTGAAGAAACAGAAAATGGAAATGGGATCCTGTAAAAAGACTTAGAAGAAGACCAACAAAAGAAGTGGAAAAAAGAGATTAAGACTGGAAAAATAAAGTGATCAGACAACAAAGGTACAAAAGTGTGGCAGTTATTAGAGAATGAAATGTCTTATAGTTCGGTAGAGAAAGAAATGCATTTTTGTTTCCGTTTCTTTCTTCAGTGTTCTACAGCTCAGTGTCTGTTTTGGGGGTTTTTCATTTCAATTTTTGTCTGCGTATTTTTTTCTAAATTTGTAGTTTTATTCTTTACTAGGTGATGGTCTGTGTTTTCCATGTACAGCTGGTGTGAGGGATTCTGTTAGTATGTTGGTTCTGTGTAGGAATCTACAGTAGTTCAGCTTGTTCCTTTTTTCCAACTAGAGGTTGCTGGTGTTTTAGAATATTACAGTGCTAATTTTTCATTGGCAGGTTGGTGCAGGTTGAATTTGTCGACTTGGTTCTGGTGTTGAGTATGCATTTGCAGGGCTTTGGGTTATGATGCAGAGTGGAGGAGGAGCCTAGTGGTTAGAACACTGGCTTGGTAACCAAGCAACCAGGGTTCAATTCCCACTAGCACTCCTTGTGGCCTTGGGCAAGTCACTTAACCCTCCATTGCCTCAGAAGAAAGGCCTGGCAATCTACTTCCAGTCACACTGCCAAGAAAACCCAGGAGCTTCTGGGTCATCAGTACTGACTCAAAGGCACACATTGCATTGTGTTATGATGCGCAGTGGAGGGAGTTGATGATGCTGTCACTGTTGTTAGACCAGAATTTGAATGGAATCTTTTTTTGTATGTTGAATTGCTCTGCATCTGATGGGTGAGTTTTATTGATAAATCTGGGAGTGTCCTATATGAATGAATAATTATGTCCTATCAGACAAATGACTATGCCCTATTCAAAGGCAATTTTTCATTTGCTGACAAACACATAATTAGGCTAAGTGTGTATTTTCCAAAAATATAGAGATGTTGGGCTGTTTAAATTGTTAAATGCTAAAGGAAGGAGCAGAGAGCGATCATGGCCACACTAAAAGGTCTTCTGTTAATACACTTTATTAAAGACCCGACTTGTCCAAGTTTCAGCAACTGTGCCTGCATCAGGGGTAACGTATTTCAGCTGATGCAATATAAAGCAATAAGACGTCAAAATGAAAAACGAGGAACAGTCCTGGCCCCAGCACCACAGGTCACTTCTGGCCCTGTCTCCACCCACAGTCCCACTTATTTTCTGTCTACAGATTAAGCCCTGTATACACATAAGTGCTTTTGAGTATTGAACATTGTTTTTTGAAGAAACAGTTTGGGGTTGATATTTTGTGGCAGTGGCTGGCCATCATTGCTTTATATTAAGAAGGAATATTAACACCACGATCATATCTGGTCACTGCCATTAAATATCCAAGGTGCCTGGTTAGCTAAACCAGCTAAAGTTCTAACAGCTTTTTATGTGGCCAACGTTAGTCTGTTTAAGTTAAATGGTCAGCAGCTGAATATGGATAAAACTGAGCTTCTTATCTTTCCTCCTATCTCTATCACTGTCGATAATACTATACTACAACCTGTCTCTTCAGCCCATCACCTTGGAGTCATTTTCAACTCCTCGCTCTCCTTTCTCCTCTCACATTCAACAGTTTGCTAAAAACTGTCGTTTCTACTTGTTTAACATTAGCAAAATTCGGCCCTTCCACTCTAAAGACACTACTAGGACCCTTATTCACTCCTTAATGACCTCCCTTCTAGTTTATTGCAACCTCCTCCTCAGTCACACCTGTTTCCTCTTCAATCTGTTCTGAACTCTGCAGCACGGCCGATTTTTTGCCAGCCGTGTTTATTTCATTTCAAACGACTTCTCCTAATCTTTAAATGCATTCACTCTACGGTCCCTCATCTTTCCTCCCTCCTCTTTCCCTAATTCTCCCCCCCCCCCTCGTGAACCCCGCTCCTCCTCTGATCTCCTTTTCTCTATGTCCTTCTCTTCTAATGCTGCCTCCAGACTTCGATCCTTTCACATTACTGCTCCTTATGCCTGGAATAAGCTTCCCCTATCTCTACGTCAAGTCTCTTCTCTCTCCCTTTTCAAATCCATGCTAAAAACGTATCTCTTTGAGACCGCTTTCAGACATGATCTTTGTTTTCCTTGTGTCTCCTCTTCCCTTTGACCTCATGCTTTTTGTATTGTCACATCTGTTTGTCTTTTAGACTGCGAGCTCTTTGAGCAGGGACTGTCTTTCTCTGTGCTTATACAGTGCTGCTTACACCTTATAGCGCTTAATAAATGAATAATAATCATAAATATGAATGTCATAAACAAATAAATATATTTAATTATAATGGTTTTCATTGCATGTTGGTTGCATTCTGTTTATAATCTGCTTGGAATGCATTACAGAGAGGCAGGTCATAATATATTAAAATAAAAGAAATAGCAATATGAAATATGCGTGAAATATTATAAACTAGAAATTAAAAGTCTATGATGTCTATATTCATCAATATGCTACACTTCCAGTTGGTGAATGAGATTTGTAAAGAGGAAGATAGTAGTCTATGGTCTTCTGCCATACTTATGCTGATCCTTAGATGGCACTATTAAACCATCATTCAACAGTTCGAGAACGACAAGAAAATCATCTAGATGAAAGACAGCACCATATCAATCTATAAAATAATTAAAAGCCGCTAAAAGAAAATTAAGAAACGAGATGGGTGACAACAATGCCTGATGAAGGTTTTAAGACAAGCTGCCAGGACTATACACATCTGAAGAAGGGGCCCGTGCAGAATCATTTTATTGTAAATATTCGGCAGACAAAGGGATTCTCTCTACATAGCTGTCTTCTTGATTTTCCAAAAATATTTTAAAAAAAACCCCAGCAATTGGCATTTTCTGGAAAACTGTTTAGAGAATTGTGATATTGTGTAGGAGTATAGATGATAAACCCCAACCAAACTGATTTTATGTATGGGGAGATGGAGGTTGTCTACTCCACGCCATCCTGTGCACATAAAGTATGAAGCAATGCTGCTAACGTGGAGCTCTGATGACAGAAAAGGATCACAACACCTGAGGAGCAGAGAATCCCTGCAGACTAAGAACAGAGTTCTGGGACCGGCTTTTATATGTGTCTGTATAGCGCTACATATGCCCTGTAGCTCTAAGAACATAAGATATGCCATACTGGGTCAGACCAAGGTCCATCAAGCCCAGTATCCTGTTTCCAACAGTGGCCAATCTAGGTCATATGTACTTAGCAGTTTCCCCAAAAGACACAGGTTCCACAATGTTTGTACTGGGTCAAGCATTGATATCCTGGGTCCCTTCTTAATAATGGTTTATGGACCTTTCCTCCAGGAACTTGTCCAAACCTTTTTTAAATACAGCTACACTAACAGCTTTTACTACATCCTCCGGTAACAAATTCCAGAGTTTGATTACACGTTGAGTGAAAAAACATTTTCTTTTATTAGTCTTAAATAGTTTACCCTGTAGCTTCATTGCATGTCCCCTAGTCTTTCTATATTCTAATAACGTAAACAATAGATCTATGTTTACCCATTCCACTCCGTTCATTAATTTATAGACTTCTATCATATCTCCCCTCAGCCGTCTCTTTTCCAGGTTAAAGAGCCCTAACCTTTTTAGCCTTTCTTCATAGGAGTATCCTTCCATCCCATTTACCATTTTGGTGGCTCTTCTTTGAACTTTTTCTAATAACGCTATATCCTTTTTAAGATACGGCGACAAGAATTGCACACAATATTCAAGGTGCGGTCACACCATGGAACGATATAGAGGCATTATAATATCTTTTGGTTTATTTTCCATTCCTTTCCTTATGATACCTAGCATTCTATTTGCTCTCTTGGTCACCGCTGCACACTGGGCCGAGGGTTTTACATGTTATCCACAATGACGTCTAAATCTTTTTCCTGGGTGGTGGTTCCTAATGTGGAACCTTGCATCGTGTAACCATAGTTTGGGATGTTCTTCCCTAGGTGCATAACTTTGCACTTGTCCACATTAAATTTCATCTGCCATTTTGATGCCCAGTCTTCCAGTTTATCAAGATTCTCTTGCAATTTTCCACAATCCTCTTGGGTTTTAACAACTTTAAATAGTTTCGTGTCATCTGCAAATTTGATAACCTCACTCATTATTTCCTTTTCCAGGTCATTTATGAATATGTCAAAAAGCAGCGGACCCAGCACAGATCCCTGGGGTATACCACTATTCACCTTTTTCCATTGGGAAAATTGGCCATTTAGCCCTACCCTCTCCTTTCTATCTTTTAACCAGTTCCTGATCCACAATAGTACACTGCCTCCTATCCCATGACTCTTTAGTTTTGCCAAAAGTCTCTGATGAGGTACCTTGTCAAAAGCTTTCTGAAAGTCCAGATACACTATATCAACCGACTCACCTTTGTCCACCTGTTTATTCACGCCTTCAAAAAAACATAGCAGATTAGTAAGACAAGATCTTCCTTGTCTAAAGCCATGTTGGCTGTCTCCCATTAGGCCATGACTATCTATATGCTGAGTAATTTTGTTCTTTATGATGGTTTCTACCATTTTTCCCGGTACTGATGTCAGGCTCACCGGTCTATAGTTTCCCGGATCACCCCTGGAACCCTTTTTAAAAATTGGTGTTACACTGGCGATCTTCCAATCTTCAGGTATTAGAGATTTTAATAAAAATTCACAGATTACTAATAGCAGGTCTGCAATCTCATATTTCAGTTCTTTCAACACCCTTGGATGTATACCATCTGGCCCAGGTGATTTGCTACTCTTCAGTTTATCTAATAGTTGTAATACATCTTCCCGATGTATCGATATTTCCTTCAATTCTTCCACACCTTTAAATACCACTTCAGTCATGGGTAACATCCCTACATCTTCCTCAGTAAAGAGCGAAGCAAAGAATTCATTCAGTCTCTCCGCTATCGCCTTGTCGCCTCTTAGTGCCCCTTTAACCCCTCTATCATCTAATGGACCAACTGACTCTCTCACAGGTTTTTTGCTACGAATGTACTTGAAAAAGTCTTTATTTCTCATTTTTGCTTCCGCAACAAGCTTCTTCTCAAATTCTCCCTTTGTCTGCCTTATCAATGCCTTGCATTTGACTTGCCATTGCTTGTGCTGTTTTCAGGTTTTGTCATTTGGCTCTTTTTTCCATTTTCTGAAAGATGCTTTTTTGGCAACAACAGCCTCTCTGACCTCACCTTTAAACCATGCTGGCAGTTTTTTGGACTTCCTTCCACTTTTCTTAAAGTGTAGAATACAGCTGGGCTGGGCTTCCAAGATAGTATTTTTCAACAACACCCAAGCTTGATGTGTAAGTCTTTAACCTTTGCAACTGCTCCTTTTAGTGTTTTTTTTAACTATTTTCTTCATTTTATCATAGTCTCTCTTTTGAAAGCTAAAAGGTAGTACTGTGCATTTCCTTACTATCCCTCCTCCACTAATTAAATCAAACGCCATGATCACTATTGCCAAGTGGCCCCAACACCCTTATCTCTTGCACTAGATCTGGTGTTCCACTAAGGACTAGGTCTGATATGGCTTCCCCTCTGGTTGGTTCATGAACCAGCTGCTCCAAGAAGCAGTCATTTATTTCATCTAGGAACTTTATCTCCCTAGCATGTTCTGCCATGACACTGACCCAGTCGATACCGGGGTAATTGAAATCACCCATTATTATTACTGCGCTGTAACATTTGTTAGCTTCCTTGATTTCTTGTAGCATTTCTTCATCCATTTGTTCATTCTGGCCAGGCGGTCGATAGTACACTCCCACTGCCATTGCCTTCCCCTTTTTACATGGAATTTCAATCCATAGAGATTCTACAGCAAATTTTGTTTCCTGCAAAACTTTAATCCTTTCTGACTCAATGCCCTCTCTAACATAGAGCGCAACCCCTCCACCAATTTGTTCAGCTCTATCATTACGATATAGTTTGTATCCAGGTATCACAGTGTCCCACTGGTTGTCCTCCTTCCACCATGTCTCTGATATTCCAATCATTTCTAACCTCTCATTTAGTGCTATATATTCTAACTCTCCCATCTTATTTTTTAGACTTCTAGTATTTGCATACAAGCATTTACGTTTTATAACTGATTATTATTATTAGTAGTAGTTAGGTAGAAGCTAAGAAGAGAATGAGGAGGGCTGATCTAGCAACAGCCTAACATCAGGAAATTAGAGTTTGATTCCTATTGGCACTCCTTGTGACCTTGGGCAAGTCACTTTATTCTCCCTTGCCTCAGAAGAAAAGTCCTGGCAATCTACTTTGAGGGGCTGTTGGGTCAGGATTGACTAGAAGGCACTTAAGAAAAAGAAAGAACAGGAATGTGTCCTACAGAAGAGAACTCATCAAGGAATTGGATCAACAAACAAGGAAAAACAAATAGCAGATGCACAGTACAGTGGGAGATACAGAATGTTACTCCAGGAACCCTTTGCTGATCAAGAACAGACACATGACTGGTTAAGAAGGGGTGAACTGAAACTGAAGGTTGAGAGGTTGATAGCTGCAGCCCAGGACAGTGGCTTACGGACATGATGGTTTACAGTGAGCATTGAAAAAACTGGCAAAATAGATATATGTTGATTCTGTAAGAAAGACATGGAAACGGTGACTCACCTCATAGCTGGCTGTGAAGTTCTGTTGGCAGAAAATGTCTATACAGAAAGACATAATAAAGTAGCATAATTACAGAGAATGAGGGGGTTATTACCACCTGTGATACTCCCAAATTTGAGAGACTGAGATCATACTCACCATGTCCTGGCTTAGAAGTGAGATTCACGACTGTCATGGTTTGCGCAAAACTAACCCATTTGGAGAAACTGCCCCGAAGAGAGAAGGTAGGGAGAATGGGGGGGGGGGGGGGGGGGGGGAGAAAGGGATTGGGAGTGGAATGCAAGCATGAGGGTGGGCCTGCCAACATGCCACACCCTCAAACAGGGTAAAGTACTCCCTTCACATCCACTCACACTCCCATCTACCATCTCCTACCCCGCCATCCCTCTCACTCTACCTTCAAACAACACCTTTCAGGACAGCTCCACCAGCTACTAAACTCCAAGAGGAAAAAGGGCTTTTGTGATTGGGGTTCATAGGGCAAGGGGAGGGAAATTAATGGGAGACTGAGTTTATATCCTGGCATTTATGTTTTCTAACGTCATTTTTCCCACTAGAGACTGTTTAATTATTCCAAGAAATGTTCTTTTGGAAACAAGTTATACTAGATTGTCAGTTATGATAATTAATATTGACTTTTTGTTACTTGGAAAGCAAGAAAATGTTTTAGGCTTTATGGCAGCTGTATCTTTATACAGCATAGAACAAAATCAGTATACAATTTAAACTAAGAAAAAGTGACGCGTTAGCACAACTTTGCAATTTCTGAGCAGTAGCGTCAATCATCAAAGTTGCAGCCCTGGCCTATTGTTCATTCATTCATGCATCTTTCATGCACAATCATAATTCATTTAGGTTAAAGCTGCAAAACAAATGTGGAACAGCATAATGGTTAAAGCAGCGGGCTGAAAACTAGGAAAATTAGCATTCAAGTCCACCTGTGATCTTGGGCAAATAACTAAACCCTCCATGGTCTTGAGGACAATTAGGGACATGTCTACTAAAGTGGTTAGCACAGGCCCATGGGACCAGCTTCCATATGCTGAAAGCAGGCAGCACAGTACAAATCTCGTGGAATGAAAAGGGAGCACGACGACTGGGGGCAGCTAGAGCATAGGATGTTGCTGCTTGTTAGTTGTCACAACTGCCTATAGTTCAGCCCCACTATCAGCAGTCATGACAGCTAGTGCACAGTAGCATCCCCTGCACCAGCTGTCACTGGTCATCATTTATTTATTTTATTTATTTACATTCTCTTATATACTGTGCTATTCTGCATCAGTGCAGTTTACATTGAACAAACCAAAATTACAATGAACAGGGCATTATAACTTGGAGATAACTATTTTACAGGGAACATGGGCTATGGAGGGTTAAGTGGCTTGCCCAAGACCACAAGGAGCACCTGTGAGACTAGAAACCCCAGTCCTTCCGGCCCAAGGTTGCTGTCCTCTAGTGGGATTTGAACCCCCGACCTTCTGGCCTGAAGTACCTTGCCCCAACCACTAGGCCACTCCTCCACTCCACATCATGCCCACTTTCAGTCCTGATCGTGCTGCTTACAGTTAGCATTGGCTTTTTATCATGCTACTACTACAGTGGCTTTTACTCCGGTATACTACGAGACTACCACTGGGGGTGAAGTTCATCATTTTTGAAGCCTTGCCAGGTGGGGCCAGGAGTGGAGGAAGAATGTTCCTGCCCCAGTAATCATTAAAGACCAGGGGATGACCTGAGTAAGATCCAGGGGTTGATGAGAGAGTCTGGGTGAAGCCATTGTGTGTGTGTTGGGGGGGGGGGGGATCTGGAGTGGGGGGGGGGGACTGACTATAGATTGATTTGCCTTTCTAGATGGGAGGTCCTGATGGAGGAGGTTGTGCTTGTGGGAGGGATGCTCGATGGGAGACGTATTTGGGGGATTCTGCCACGGGGCACTAAGCTTTGCAGCCACTGCCACTTGCAACTCAGAGGTCCTGCCTCAGCAGGTAACGTGGGTGCTCGTGCTCCGGAGGAAGGGAACATGGTTCCTGTGCGGACTTTGCACATGCTGCATCATCACTTGCGCAGTTAAGGTATAGTGCGTACAAACACAACAATATTTTAGCAAACACGTCCTTTAGATTACAAGCCCTCTGGGGATAGGAAAATATCTATAGTACCTGAATATAAGCTACTCCTGAACAGGGCATGAAACAATCCCTTCCCTAAAATGACAATGTATCTTAGGTCAGAAAGAGCTGAGCATTCTGACTAAAGTACAAGGAGTTTCCTTAGGAATTTTAAATATGAATGGAAAAGAGTTATATTTTCAGAAAGTACCTGGATTTTTTTAGTTGCAGGGGTTAGAACTCAAATCACAGAAATTAAATGAGAACAACTGGGAAACCCACTGTAAATGCCAAGATGTAGGTCAGGCACAAAGAGAGCAAGAAGCTCTTGCTATTCCAACAGGAACACAATGAGGCAAGAGATATGGATGATCACACTTGCCTTTATTAAGTCCCCTACGCGTTTCGGCCAAAGCCTTCCTCGGGGGGATATACTTAAACATACAAACATGAAAAACATTAAAAATATAAATGAGCATAAAATCAAAACAGGCATGTAACATATAAACACATCAGTCTGGGTAATAATGTGTAAAACATAAACTAATAATAAAAATCATACATTAAAACCATATTTTACATTAAACTTAAATAACCTCTATGAATGAGACAAATAATAAAGCATAAAACACTTAAAACATTAAAATATTGAATACTGGATAGAAAATAAATAAGACGCAGGGCAGAAACGAAGTAAAAAACATAAAAAGGTTACTACACAGCACTACTGGTAAAACCAAATGACACAATAAACAACATGAAAGTGTCTACTTACAGGGCACTACTGGTCAAACTTCCAGTATAGTTATCATAGATAGCGTGTAGATTCCTTGCACTATAAAATACCATAATGCATAAATAATGGATGTAAAAAGAAATAAGAGGAACATAAAAACTATTATATAAATAAACAAACCATTAAATGACACTGTATGGACATATAAACGTGATTACAACCAATAAATATAATGTGCACAACCGTGCATCTAGGAGGGAATATATGAATGAATGTTAGAAATAAACAAAAGAATGTTCAAAATAAATAAACTGATAGCGTAAAACATTAAAATTGACAGCCCCAAGGGCAATTGGACTATTATACATATAAAATTCACTTTTTGATGCATCTATGGATATTTCCCTCTAAAACTGTTTGATAAAAATTACCTTATCTTCACCAAATCAGTTGGGCAACCACTGCATGATAAAAACAAATAAAAACTTTAACTACTGCTTAGACATAAAACTTCAAAAGAGGCGTCACCCGAAAGGCAAAATGTTACCTTGATGCCAGCCTAAGTCTAGTATGACGTACACCATCGTTTTAATGTGAAGACTATGTAAAAATCAAAATATAACTACTGTAAGGAGGGAAGTAAAATGAAGTGACAAAGGCTAAACCTGTATGTATGTAACCTTCGCGTTGGATGGAGGAACATAAGAACAGGCGACTTAACTTATACAAAACAGCCGTGTGATAACGTCAAGATGAAAATAGTAAAAACTACTATCTTGGCATTTTTATACAGCCGGCTTAGAAACTTAAAAAAAGGAAGAAAGAATATTTTTGCCTGTTCTTTCTTTCTAAAAGACGCCGAGATGCGTGCCAAAACAAGTGTGTGGTAAGCTGTTTAAACTCCTGTAGACTACACTCCCGCACTGAATGAGTTTTCTCAGCAGGTAAAATACACATTGTGTGAGATATATTGATGATTCTTACCTAAAAACAGCACTCTGCACTTTCAGAACGAACGTGGCAGTATGTCTAGAAAGAAGGAAGCAATGTCCGTGTATGCGGGCTAAAATGCCAAAAGGAAGGGGCGTGGTAAACATGACGTGTATCATGACGAACAAGAGATACTGAAGAAGCAACAAACTACTATATAAAATGTAACGCTAGTACTGAATTTGATATGTTCCAGACACTATGAAACTGTACTAATGGAGCAGATTAAAACCTTAATATTAAACCTAATGTAAGATGAAGTGATCAGCCCTTAAAAATACAATAAAGGGTACTGCACCATTCACAAAAATACTGTCAAGTCAACCTCCTGATTCAAACCATTAGGTGCCAAACTATTAAACTCATAAATAAGTCTCTGTTCTAACTTCAGAAGTGTTTTATTAATATCTCCACCTCTCGGGCTGGGCACTACTGTTTTGACAACCAAATATTTTAAATCCTGAATTGTGTGGTGTTTTTCTCGCCAATGTGAAACTAGCGGACTATCCAATACATTTCTCTGCAAACAACTTCTGTGCTCTATGATCCGAGTACAGATCTGTCGTTTGGTTTTGCCCACATATATTAAATTACATGGGCATAATATTAAGTAAACCACCTTTTCTGTTCTACAATTTGAAAAATGATTAATGTAGAACTTGTGCTGTGTAACCGGATGAATAAAAACATGTTTGACCGTAATAGTGTGTGCACATATAGAACAACTGCCGCATTTATAATTACCTTTAATTTTGGGTAGAGGTTTGTAATATGTAAGGGCAGAAGGTACCAATGTATTGGCCAAATTGGAATTGCGTTTGTAAGCAACCATAATTCTTTTAGAAATGAAGTTTGCCCCCATGTAGATCTTCCTCTTTACACGTCCTGGCCTGACATTTTGCAAACGGGGATGTGCAGCAGCATGGGGGCCAGGATTTGAAACTGTATTAGAGGAATTGAAACTAACTTCGATAAACCTGGAAGATGCAAGACAGCAATATGATAAACTAAAGAGTAGCTTGGACTAGATGGTATACTGTACATTCTAGGGTGCTGAAACAAGGCAATAATGAAATTGCAGATCAGATATTAATAATTTGTAAATGACCATTAAAATCATCTATAGCAGGCATGTCCAACAGGTAGATCGCAATCTACCTGTAGATCGCGGAAGGGTCAGAGGTAGATCGCCAGCCCCACTTGGCTCCATCTCTCCAGCATCTTGCCCCATCACTAGGAGAGAGCTTGTGCCGGAAGGTCGTCTGCCGAGGGCTTGCCGCCACTGATGATCCTTTGCCTGTCTTTTTTCCCTGCCTGCGGGAATCTTGCTTGTGGGTGTATTGGGGGCGCTTGTTGTTTTTGTGGCAATAGTTTGTGGGTACCCCAGGGAGCCGCCACCCATGCCCCGTGACGAGACACCACAGGCCAGGCATCATACCTGGTCTCCTGCCTCTCAGAATCACCCATTCCTGCCCCCGCCCCAACACCCCTTAGAAGTGTGTTATATACCGGACGATATCCATTCGCCCAGGCTTTACCTGAATACACTTACTGTATTAGTTGTGTCGTGTGCTGGTCGTTGGTCGCTTTATAGCTCGCTTTCATTAAACGTTTTCGGGCAGAAATGTCAAGTGTCAAGAATTTGGTGATTTTGGCGGGCTTTTCCAATTTTGTTCTAACTTGCCTATGCCTTGCCTTCGAATTGGTTCAAACCACTGTGACTTTTGCTTGCCTCTGCAATTTTATTTTGCCTAGCCTTTGCGTTGATTCTACACTGTGTACAGAACTTACTAAATTGCCTGTGGTGGTATTTGAACTTGTTTGGCGCTATTTGATTTTATCTGGTTTGCTGGACAGGTGTTTGAGTTTTGATGATTGTTTGGTGGTATTTGATTATTGGTGCCAGTATGGATGAAGTCTTATTTTTACTTTTAGAACTGCATGTGTGGTTTTGGCATCTCCAGTCCTTGTATTGCACGTCATCCAGAGGTCTTCAGTTCCTGTTGATCTTTAATACTTTGGGACAGTGACAGTTTTGGACCAAATTCAGCCAGTGTTTATACTAACTTAGCAGATTTGGCCTTCTTACTTCTAGCCACCCCAGTATAACGAAGATGAGTGTTCCAAAGAAGAGCAAAACCTACCACTTTCATGATGAATGGGAAATGGACTACTTCTTCATCATGGTGAAAGACAAGTTTTATTGTCTAATTTGTAACGCCCCAGTATCCTTGCCCAAAAAGGGTCATCTGGAATGTCATTATAAGGCTCTGCATAGCAATAAGTTTGATGCTAATTTACCACCCAAAAGTGAAATTCGTAAACTGAAGCTCAAAGAACTCACAGTAAATCAAAATTGGCTACTCAAACAACAGTTGATGGCGAAGCCAAGGTCACATTTGGTCAATGCAACTATAGCATCCTTCAAGGTCAGCAACTTGATCGCAAAGAAATGCAAACCTTTCACTGAAGGGGAATTTTTAAAAGATTATTTTCTTGAAACAGCTGGCAATCTTTTTGAAGGATTTAAAAATAAGAAAGAGATCATAGCTGCTATTCAAGGTGTACAGTTGTCAAGAAACACTGTCATGCGGCGAATAGAAAAGATGTATGGAGACACAACTGAACAATTGTTGGAGAATGTTTCAAATTGTGTTCCTTTCTCACTCCAACTGGATTAATCTACAGGCATAAGAGACATAGCCCAGTTACTAGTCTTTATCCGGATGGTTTTTGAAGACTTCAGTGTTAAAGAAGAACTACTTGCAATGTTTTCTTTAAAAGGGAGAAATACTGGTTAGGAAATACTCAGTTCTTTCCATTCTTTTGTGACAAAGTGTAATCTTCCATTGCATAGTCTTGTTTCCATCACTACTGATGGAGCAAGAGCAATGACAGGTGAGGTTAACGGTTTCATAGCCCTCTGTAGACAGCATGACGACTTCCCAGATTTCCTTTCTTACCATTGCATCATTCACCAGCAAGTTTTGGCAAGCAAGAGACTCAATACAAAGACTGTCATGGACATCACTTTCAAAATTGCAAATTCAGTTTGTGGAAGGTCACTTTAAAGAGGGCTTTTCAATCTTACTCTTGATGAAGGGGCAACGGAAATTATTTTGCACACAGATGTAAGGTGGCTAAGTAGGCACAACTTTCTGCAAAGATTTTGTGATTTTCTGAATAAAATAAGTATTTTGAAGGAGAGGGGAGATGACCAAGCAGAGTTGGAAGATGAGGAGTGGTTATGTGATCTGGCATTTCTCGCTGACTTTACAGGCGAACTAAATGATATGAACCTTGAACTACAAGATAAAAACAAATGCATTGGTGAGATGATGAGTACCGTTTCATCCTACAAGAGCAAATTTGAGCTAATGATGACTGACCTTGCAAACAACACTTTTGATCATTTTCCTAATACGCAGGACCATCTGGGACAATATCCAAATGTTTTTTTTCAGAATGAGAAGTATGTGACAGAAATCTGTTCTATTATTCAGGAATTCGAAAATAGATTCTGTGTGTCATGCCCTCGCTCCTTGCATTCAGCATGGAGGGTCGTGATTCTAATAGAAACTTTCCCTTTTCAGCCTTCTCTGACTGATTCCCCCGCAATGCTTCTTGGGAAATGTAGTTTAACTGCTACACATATGGCTTCAGGTAGAAAAAAAACTTGTAGTTTGGCTCTTTTGGTAAGGCAATGACAAATTTATTAAACTCAAATGCAAGGTTCATAAATTACCTCTTTCAGGATTATTTCTCCAGGTTTCTTTCAAAAACACGACAGGACGTAAGCAAAAGGTCAAAACAAAATATCAGCTTACAGTATTCTTCAGCTCAAAAGCAAAAACCCTTTAACAGTAAGGCTTCCAGCTTTCTCTAGCCTTGCTGGTTAAAGCATAAACACAAACAGCTTTCTTCAATGGCAGTTTTCTTTATTTTCAGTTCCAAACATTTCCAGGCTGTTCTCCTCTTTATAAGCAAAGCAAAACTTCCAACAGGAACAAACTTCCAATAAGCAAACAAAGCTCTACTCAGGTTTTCTCAGGAACATTCAAAAGCAAAACAAAAGCTTTTTTCCTCTCACCGTTAGCTTGGCTTCTTGCCGTCTCACTGCACAGGATAGCAGGTGTTTAATAAGCACAATTATACAACTTCAGCATATTCTCACTTCTCAACATAAGTTTCCCCTCTTTAACACAGGGAATTCACAAAACTTCTTCTTTGCTTTACAAGGTTACCTTGCTTTGGAGAGTTTTCTCTTAAGGTTGGCTTTCCTTCAACCCCTCTGTAGCTAAGGCTTGGCACAAAGAGCAATCCATTCCTCATTCAAAGCTGCATCAGGCTCTCCTAGTTGCATTGGTTCTATCTCTCGTTCTAGCTCACTGGGCTTAGCTGACAGCCTCTCATTAGAGCTGAGAGTGTCTCCTGCAACTCTGCACTGCTCAGTATGGGACAGGTTCCTAAGGCTTGTACCTGTGCCTTGGCTTGTAGCAACTTCTCCTCTCTCGTGCTCTGTACCTCTCTCTGGCTCTTTTCAGCACTCTCCTCTCCTGCTGTTCCTGCTCCTGTTCCCATTGCTCTCCTTCCTCTCCTTGCTAACCTCTGTATAATCTAACCTAGGCTTAAATCTCCAAGGTTCCAGCCCCGCCTCTTCTCTTCCCAGATGACGGAGATCACCTTGCCCTCTGGCACCTGGGTAATCAGGGAGCTTACTAACGTAAGGGTCCTTTACCTTGGGTCTGTATTCGCTCTCCCTTACTCCACTAGGGGAACTCTGAAACCTGTTCCAGCTGGGGATTTTCTGGTTTCTAGGTATGGTTGTGGTTTTAGTTCTCTGACCTTGCAAAATAGGTCCTTTTATTAGGGTGAATTCTTTGTTTTTTTTTCCCTTTCTCCTAACTCAGAATGAGCTTCCTTACCACATAGCCCCCTACCCAAGATATTACAGGCTGGCGGAGGTTGTGAGTGTTCCTCCGAACAGTCCGTAATCCTTGCTGAGGCATCATTGTTTTGATGCAGTTTTCCTGCCCTATGTTCGGCGCTGGGTAAACTATCCACTGCAGATCTTTCTTGCCAGGGCCTAAGTACATTTATGTGATAAATCTGCCTGCGACCCATATTACTTTCTACTTCATATGATACCAGGCCTACTTGTTTGGTCACTTTCCATGGCCCTTTCCACTGAACCTCAAACTTGGGAGTGGCGCCTGCTACCTGTACTAGGGCTTTCTCTCCCAGTGCTAACTGGCGAGGCTTGGCCCTCAGGTCGTATCGCTCCTTCTGGCGAGTTTGACTGTCCTGTAAATTCTTCTCAGCCACTTGAGAGGTCCTATTTAACCACGCTCTTAAATCGCGTAAAAAGTGAGGGACTCCCTTAGCCTCCTTTTCCGGCTCTAACCACTGCTCCCTTAATATGTCTAAGAGACCCTCGAGGGACTCGACCATACATCAACTCATAGGGAGATATGCCCAGGGAAACCTGTATCCATTCCCGGCATGCGTACAGAATGAAAGGAAGAAACGTGTCCCACTCCGACACGTTCCCGGCTAAACCTCTTCTTAACATTTGTTTCAAGGTTTGATTCAGCCTTTCCACCAGGCCATTAGACTGGGGATGATAAGCGGCCGTTTTCACATGATGAATGCCAAAAGCATCCCAAACCTGGGCCAGATACTTTGACACAAAATTGGTCCCACGGTCTGTTAACACTTCTTTGGGGAAACCTACTTCGCAAAACAGCTTTACCACCTCTAAGGCTACTGTTTTGGCCGAGATATTACGTAAGGGTACTGCCCAAGGAAACCTAGTAGCCTGATCCACCATGACTAAAATGTACTGGAATCCTCTGGGTGTTTTAACCAGGGGTCCCACTATATCCATGGCGATTCGCCCAATGGGATCCGATATAATGGGTGTTGGGATCAGGGGTACCACTGGAGGTCGGGCAGCCGTGACCCACTGACACGCAGGGCACGCGGCACAGAACCGGGTGGTTTCTTTAAAAATGCCAGGCCAGTAAAAACGTATAAGAATTTGATCTAAGGTCCCCTGTATGCCTTTGTGACCACCTACTGGATGATCATGGGCAAGTCTTAAAACCAACCCCTTAAAAGTTGTGGGCACCACCAACTGTTTCCTGATCGTCCCTGTCCGGGGATCCTGACTTTCCCTGTATAATATCTCATTGTCTAGAAGGAATCTGGGAAGGACATCTCATAAAACCCGGGCATACTCAAATGCTTGGGTGAGAGCAGGGTCTGCTCGCTGCTCTTGGGGAAAAGTTGGGAACTTTTCAACTAATTCCGCTGGCACCCAGGGTAAACCTTGGCTAACCTCCATCTTAGCCCTTCCCTGTACCCTACACCGCCTCTCGTGACGTTTCAGCGCTTTCCCCTTCTTAACTCTAGAAAATGGGGAAGCCACCAAGTTATCGTGTGAGGGTAAAACTCCTAATGAATCCTCTAGGGACTCGTCCTTTTGGTCCTTGGCTATAGACTGGGACCGGGTAGATACAAGGCCAACCTTTTGCCATAAGCCTTTCTCCAATCCCTTCCTGAACTGCGGCCAGTCCCTTCCCAAAACTAGGTCGTGGGGGAGTTCTGGAACCACTGCCAATTGAATCTCTTTCTGCACTCCTAATCCTTCTATCATTAATTTGTATGTGTGGTAAAAAGAATCAGCACCATGAATGCATCTGATTTGAACCCTACCTTCTGGTCTCCTCTTCTCAGACTTACTCTGGGCTTCTATTGCTCGCCAAAGCCTTTGTGATACCATACTTTGGTCTGCACCAGAGTCCAGGAGAGCATTGGTAGTGATCCCCTGTATGCTAACCATTAAGAGAAAACCTTCTCCCAACTGTTTCATACTTGTACCCATTAGGTTAGTGCGGGCTTTGCAACCCTTCTGCAAGTGTCCCAATTTCCCACATTGGAAACATTTTTTCTCAACCCACTTCCCTTCTTGAGCAGGTACACAAAACGTTCCAAACTCAGCATTATTTCCATTCTTCTTTTTTAATGCAACAAAACCAACCTCAGCACCTGTTTTTGGAGTGCCACCCTTTAGCTGATGAGCTAACTCAGCCTCGATGTAAAGTTCAATCAAAAGGGTTGCCTCTTCCATGCTTTGGCAGTTCTGCTGAATTAGAAAGGACTGTATGTCTTTTGGCACTGCTGCTATAAACTGTTCCAACATAACCATATCCATCACCATCTCTATAGTTTTCCCCTCTGGAGCCAGCGACTTTAGTGCTAAGCCACAAATTCTTTGGCTTAGAGCCTTGGGCGTCTCACTGGCTGTCAGGGCTGTCGCTCTAAACATGCGGTGATATACCATAGCTGTTAATCCTAAGAGGTCCTTAATGGCACTTTTCACTGCTTTATAATCCATAGCCTGCGCTGCTGGCATAGCTCTATAAGCGGCTAGTGCGTCTCCTGTTAAGGATGCTGCTAAGCGCACTGCTCACTGGCTATCTGGCCATCCTATAGCTTGAGCCACCCTCTCAAAAGACTCCAGAAAGTCATCTATAATTGTCCTCCAGGGTAAGCTTCCCAAAATTAAATGCTCCAGTGTTATTTAAGTCTACCAGATTGTCTACATGAGGTACAGCTGCTCCTACTGGTGCTGATACTCCTCCGCTTGCTACTCTCTGGAGCATGATCAAAGCTTCCACCAAGTCCAGGACAGGCTTTTGTTGCTGTTTTATGGCGGCAATTGCACTCTCCAGCGCCAGCTGTGCCATCTCCTGCTGGCGTTGGAACTGGTTTGCCATCCAGTTCACCAGCTCTTTAGGATCCATGCCTTGGGTTACCTGTAAGAAAAAGAGAGAGAGAAATACCAAGGGCGGCACCACTCAACAGCTTTTATTTTTTTTATGCCTCCTTTAATGCACCAGCATTCACTTTTTTTTCCACAATCCGGTCAAGCCACGCCTAGGTATCTTTTACCTTATTCAGGCATTGACTCTTGCTTATTAAGGGTATCTTTTCCTCTGGAACTCCAACTGGAACAATCCCTCTGCACACCAACACTGCCAGGGAAATCCTGCTGCCACTTTCACTGACCTTCGGACTGTAAATCATTGCAGCTGTATATCCTGAAGTAAACTCCTGGTATATCCTTGAGGTAAAAATATCCTAAAAATTACGCCACTGTCACGCCCTTGCTCCTTGCATTCA
This sequence comes from Ichthyophis bannanicus, assembly GCA_033557465.1. Taxonomy (NCBI): domain Eukaryota; kingdom Metazoa; phylum Chordata; class Amphibia; order Gymnophiona; family Ichthyophiidae; genus Ichthyophis; species Ichthyophis bannanicus. Next base: position 128,947,614 of record CM066035.1, on the reverse strand, counting down.
GCATGGAGGGTCGTGGTTCTAATAGAAACTTTCCCTTTTCAGCCTTCTCTGACTGGTTCCCCTGGAATGCTTCTTGGGAAATGTAGTTTAACTGCTACACATATGGCTTCAGGTAGAAAAAAAACTTGTAGTTTGGCTCTTTTGGTAAGGCAATGACAGAAATTTACTAAACTCAAATGCAAGGTTCATAAATTACCTCTTTCAGGATTATTTCTCCAGGTTTCTTTCAAAAACACGACAGGACATAAGCAAAAGGTCAAAACAAAATATCAAAATTCCTTGTTACCTGTAAACTTGACATATGTTTTATGCTTAAGTACAAAGTTGTTAAAATGTAAACCATGCTGATGATTAATAGTGCGGTATATAAAAGCTGTTAAATAAATAAATAAATAATCAGCTTACAGTATTCTTCAGCTCAAAAGCAAAAACCCTTTAACAGCAAGGCTTCCAGCTTTCTCTAGCCTTGCTGGTTAAAGCATAAACACAAACAGCTTTCTTCAATGGCAGTTATCTTTCTTTTCAGTTCCAAACATTTCCAGGCTGTTCTCCTCTTTATAAGCAAAGCAAAACTTCCAACAGGAACAAACATCCAATAAGCAAACAAAGCTGTACTCAGGTTTTCTCAGGAACATTCAAAAGCAAACAAAAGCTTTTTTCCTCTCACCGTTAGCTTGGCTTCTTGCCGTTTCACTGCACAGGATAGCAGGTGTTTAATAAGCACAATTATACAACTTCAGCATATTCTCACTTCTCAACATAAGTTTCCCCTCTTTAACACAGGGAATTCACAAAACATCTTCTTTGCTTTACAAGGTTACCTTGCTTTGGAGAGTTTTCTCTTATGGTTGGCTTTCCTTCAACCCCTCTGTAGCTAAGGCTTGGCACAAAGAGCAATCCATGAATATATCTTCCTCATTCAAAGCTGCATCAGGCTCTCCTAGTTGCATTGGTTCTATCTCTCGTTCTAGCTCACTGGGCTTAGCTGACAGCCTTTCATTAGAGCTGAGAGTGTCTCCTGCAACTCTGCACTGCTCAGTATGGGACAGGTTTCTAAGGCTTGTACATGAATCTTGGCTTGTAGCAGCTTCTCCTCTCTCATGCTCTGTACCTCACTCTGGCTCTTTCCAGCACTCCCCTCTCCTGATGTTCCTGCTCCTGTTCCCGTTGCTCTCCTTCCTCTCCTTGCTCACCTCTGTATAATCTAACCTAGGCTTAAATCTCCAAGATTCCAGCCCCGCCTCTTCTCTTTCCAGGTGACGGAGATCAGCTTGCCCTCTCACACCTGGGTAATCAGGGATCTTAGTGACGTAAGGGTCCTTTACCTTGGGTCTGTATTCACTCTCCCTTACTCCACTAGGGGAACTCTGAAACCTGTTCCAGCTGGGGATTTTCTGGTTTCTAGGTGTGGTTGTGGTTTTATTTCTCTGACCTTGCAAAATAGGTCCTTTTATTAGGGTGAATTCTTTGGTTTTTTCCCCTTTCTCCTAACTCAGAATGAGCTTCCTTATCACATGTGACTTTCAAAAAATTGGAACAGTTGTGCAGTACTTGTCATACCCATTCAAAGTAGATGTGGACATTAAAGAAACTGCAGCTGCTATCAGTAAAAATTACTCATTAAACAAGCCATCTCTGGAAAATGAAATATTAACCCTTAAAAATGACATTTTTCTCAAGACCCGTGCTGAGCAAGAATCATTTTGGAAGCTAGTGCCTAGAGATAAATTTCCCAACTTGAGAAGATGCAGTGAAGCTGTACACTCCTGTTTCGGTTCAACTTATTTGTGTGAATCTGCGTTTTCCCATCTGAAAATGACAAGGAGTGCACAATGTTCCAACATGACAGATGAAAATCTCCAGTATTCCCTGAGACTGGCCCTCACGCAATATTCACCCAACTTCAAAAAGCTGGTGGATGAAATGTAGGCTCAGACGTCTCACTAATGAGCAAGAGCGAAATATTAAAGATTGTGCAAGATCAGCCTGGATCAATACTCGACTTAAATTTAACACAAATTACTCAATAAAAGTTAAAGAAAGTTATTAAGACAGTTAAAGAAAGTTATTACTCATTAAAACTTTAATAAAAAATTTACTTTCCATTTCCCCTCGCAGTTCTTACTGGATGTTCGTCTCTGTGTTTTGTTTTTGCTTAATTTGCTTAACAGCTGATCACATGCAAGTAAATGACAGAAGGTTCATTAAAAATGGTGGGGGAATCCTCCAACTTTATTGGGTTAAAATTTAATTTGAAACTAATTTGAAACTTAATTTTCATGGTGGTAGATCACTGGCACTTTTGGATGGAAAAAGTAGATCACGACCTGTTTGAAGTTGGACATGCCTGATCTATAGTAACAGAAAAATTGGAAAAGCGGCCGACATAACATCAATTTTCAAAAAGGGTTCCAGGGTTGATCCAGGAAAGGACAGAACAGTGAATTTGACATTAGTGCCGAGTAAAATGGTAGAACCCATTATAAAGAACAACATTTCTAAACATATGGATAGTCAGGGTTTAATGGGACAATGCCAACATGGATTTAGCCAAGGAAAGACATTTCTTACTAAGCTGCTATAATTTTTTGAAGATGTGAATAAACAAGTAGGTAAAGGTGATATAGTTGTTGAGGGGCCCGATTCACAATGTGGCATGTCCGAGCAGCCCAGATGGCCCTGAACAAGATGCGCCCATTAGGACCCGATTCTGGACCACGGGAACAAAATGCTCCCAAGGTATCTTTATCAAAATGCTCCCAAGGTACACAGAAATCAGGCTCGTGGATGGCCTGGTGCGCCCCTGCCGCCTGCGGGAATGTCCTCCCCACAGGTGTCCCCGAATCCCATGGCTTAGGCCCCCCCCCCCCCGGACCTGGCCACAGCCCCGGTCTCGGAAAGGGATCCCCGGCTGCAATCGCTGGGTTGGTGCTGCTTATTGCACCTCCGAAGTGGAATAAGCAGCTCGTACCCACGGACCATGCATGATATACAGGGCCATGACCTTAATTGGCCCTGTACATCCTGCCGGGCTGGCCTGCCCCTGCCCCCACTCTGCCCAGACCCTGACCGCTTCCGCCAGCTCTCCCCATCCTATTGCTCAGGACATGCGGGGAGAGCAGGAGGGGGAATAGGTCCCGCTGGGACCTGCAGCCTCTCAACCCGCATCTCTGAATCAGGCTCATAGTGTATCTGGATTTTCAGAATGCCTTTGACAAGGTCCCTCATGAGAGACACTTGAGGAAATTAGAAAGTCATGGGATAAGAGGCAGTGTATTATTGTGGATTAGGAACTGGTTAAAAGACAGAAAGCCGAGGGTAGGGCTAAAAGGCCAATTTTCCCAATGGAGAAAAGTGAATAGTGGAGTACCCCAGAGATTTGTGCTGGGCCTGCTGTTTTTTAACAATGAGTGAGATTTGCAAATGACACAAAATTATTCAAGAGGTTTGTGAAAAATTGGAAGGGGACCTTGAGAAACTGGGAGACGCACATGGCCTGCCACAAGCAACTGCTGTCACCACCATGCCAAGCTGAGTTAAGCCCCCTCCCCACTGACCCTGCCAACAGAATCAGTGGTAGCAGGGGTGCGGCATAGCCAGGACATCTGCCTGGGGCGGCAGAAACCTTTGGGCTAGCCCTGGGCAGAGCACAAGTGATGGTATTCAACTTCCTGCGTCCAACTGGGCAAGGTTCCTGGTGAACAGAAAAAAAGCTAGCTTGTTTGCAAAGAAGGGAGACAGACAAGAAGTGGAGATGTGAACTCTGACAACCTAATCAGAAGCACAGTTTCAGGACAGAAACACTGGAGGGGGGGGGGAAGAGGGGTGGAGGCCAGATGCTTTGGAATTAGTTGTCAGACCCTATAAAATATTGTTCTACACACTGAATTCCTCCTTAAAATACCTACACAATGGCAGTAGTAATAGTGCCACTTCAGGGCCAGGAGATGAAGAATGAGGTTTAGGCAGGGGTAGAAATGCAGTGTGTTTGCTATCAGAAAAGGAATGTAGAAACTGCAAATGTTTGGGGTAGGAATAGGGGAACATGTTTGCTGTGTAACGGGTTCGACAAGAAGCTCAGTGTTCTCTGATTTAGGATATTGCCAGAGAGCTGCGAGAGAGCTAAGCAATGCTGACCTGGGGGCCTAGATGAAGAAATCTTCTAATTAGAATAAACATTGTGCGGCATGAAGTTTTGTAAAATGAAAGGATTTAATGCATGTGAATGCATTTTGGATTAAGCTAGACTGGGTTAGAGTTATGCAAATAAAAGTACATATAAGCTTTGATGAACAAATGGAAAGAATACTCTAACTGAAATGTTGAAGCCTCTTTGAAAGGGTACTTAGAAAAATTAGTTTTTTTGCTGTTTTTTTTTTTAATTTTATTAATGCATTCCAAACACAAACTTCATGTAAATAAGCAGTACATTTGAAAACCTCTGAACGAGAAAAAAGAAAGAAAACCAAAAACATCGAAACCACTACATAGTCCACAGCATGGAGAGCACAGCGATATGAGATACCAGAGCTCAACCAATTTAAGGCTACATCTCCTAACCAAGCAAAAGAAATAATAATAATAATAATTAGAGAGAAAACAAAACAGCCCTCTCACACCTGCAAAGAATCTAAGAGAGCCACAAGCTGAATAGATTCGGTAAAAATATAATTATTACCCTGTATAGTAATCAGACACTTACATGGAAATCGTAGAAAAAAGGTACCCCCCCCCCCCAGCCAGAACTCTAGGTCTAAGCTGGAGGAAGGACCGCCTCCGTAATTGCGTACATCAGGAAACATCAGGGAACATGGATATCTTATGACCATAAAAAAGAAAATCCTTTTTTTAAGAAAAAAGCTTTCATAATTAAAGTCTTGTCCGCAAGCTTGACCAAAGTGACCACTAAAGTAGCGCGGGAGGAGATCAAAACTTGAGAATTTTCCAAAAAATCAGTCAAGTCAAGATCGTTCTGTTCTTCCTCCGAAACTGCGCTACCATCCCCAGAGGTTACCCGAGCTGGTAAATAAAATGAATGAGCTATCCTGATAGAATCAACGTCAGGTAATAGCAACACATCCTTACAATATTGTTTAAAGAGAGAAACAGATGACATGAAACGAGTTTTAGGAAAATTCAAAATGCGGATATTTTTTGCCCGGGAACTATTTTCCAAAGATTCTACCTGCTTATATAATGACAAGGTATCTTTAACGGTAGATTCAGTAGTTGATTGCAAAGAACCAACGTGTGCCTCCACCTGAATCACATGCTGAGACAAGCTCTTAATAGTGCTTTCCACATCATGGACCCTTGTTAATAACCTGTTGGGAAAAAGTAGCGGTTTGGTCCATGAACCTAGACAGCAAAGAGTTTGTAGCTGAAACAAGTTTCCAGATATCAGCCAATGTAACTTCCTCAATATTAACAATCGAAGGTAAAGATGACAAACCTTGAGAACTAACAGCCAGAATAGAATTAGTCGAAAGTACCTCACAGGGAGAAACATTAACAACAGCTGATGGCTCCTCTTCCTCTTCAGAAGCAGACGACGCTGCAGAAGAGGATATATCCAAAACAGGACTTGGAGAGGACCCAGGGTTAGGCGGAGGAGTCCTATCAAACGAACTCAGGGAAGCACCAGAGGTAGACAGCGATACACTTTGTACTGCAGAAATAGCAGATGGTAAAACAACCACGTGCTGATCCATAGGACCATGAGTCACAGATGGAGTAGAGGTAGAATTTGTGAATTGCTTTGCAGACTTGGTTGACTTGTTCTTCCGTTTCGCATGGCCTCTGGGCATCCCTTCAACGGCTAAGGCCCAAAGGCCCCAAAAGGCACCGAAGGGGCACCAAAGGGGTGTTCCCCCTTTGGTCACGCCCCCTTCGGGCACGCGACCGCGGCCGCGAAAGCTGTCGATGTTTAAATACTGCAGGAGTACTGTTGTAGGGAGAGAGGAGGAGCTCAAACTGCAGCCAATCAGTGATGTTACAGACAGCACACCGAGCCCCGGTAACTGCAAACGCTGGCTCTCACCGACTTCCCTCTGCCGGCGTTTAAATACTGCAGGAACGCTGTTGTAGGGAGAGAGGAGGAGCTCAAACTGCAGCCAATCAGTGATGTTACAGACAGCACACCGAGCCCCGGTAACTGCAAACGCTGACTCTCCTTTTTGCTGTTTAAAGTTATGGGCTTCAGTTTAGACAAGGAATGTTCTAGTAGGTGTTAAGGTTTGAAGGCAGCCTTTTGAATAAAGTAATTTTAATTCAGGGTGCCTAGGTTAAGATGTCAATGTTAAGGTGCCAATTTTTAGTCTATTTAATAAAGGCACATAGGCACCTATGCGTCTTTATAAAATACATGCACAAATTGCCCAGAAATTGCACCTAGATTGAAGGCATGGATAAATGCAGGTATAAATGTCCGCATGTAGAGTAGGTGAGTGCATGCACAGATTAGCATATTTAATAATCAATGCATGTGCTTTGCGATTCCACCTGGGTTCCACCCACATGTGGCCCCAGCAACGACTACAGTAAAAGCCATCATGCATACTGTTACCCCTTCACATGGTGGAAGCAATGGCATTTCCATTCTAAGTGGAAAGTTTTTAAGTCGTTTGTAAGAGTTTTACGACAGCACTGATATAGTGAACCAGTATCACTCTGGGGTTCAAATAGTCGTCTGACGCAACTAACACGATGCAATGAAACTCGAATCAGGATCGTGTTTGATTGAAGTGGGACCTGTGAATGGCTGTCCGTTGAAGTAGTGATTCTCATTGAATGCAACTTGATCTTATATGCATTGCAAAATTGAAATTTTGTATACTTATGGACTAGGGCTAATGACTGGATTATGAACAGGCACAAATTTGCTGTAAGTTTGCTGCTCTTCTAAGGTCCTTATATTAACATATAGGATTTGTGTCAGTGTGTTAGAGCCATAAGAACAGTGGTTGTACTTCTAGGAAGTGTGTTCAGTGGGATTGTCATGCAATTTTATAAGCGCTAAAATGACTTTGCAAAATTATGCCTGTGGAGAATTTTATAAAAGGGTGCCAAGCTTTAGAGAGCAAGGAGGTGCCTATTTTCACCCAATTTTATAAAGACAAAGAGGTGCCCATGTGTCTTTTTAAAATACTAGCACAAATCCTGCAATAATCGTGCCTAGACGGAAGGCATGGACATTATGCCCACTCTAGATAAGTATAAATGTTCACATGTAGAGTATGCGAGAATGCACATAGCTGAGCACATTCATAATCATTGTGCATACTAGCAACTCTGCCCACGCTCTACTCAGCCCACACCCTGCCATTGCCTATAGTAAATTGATGCACGATCATGATAAAGCGTACACTTGTATGTCTTCCGTAATTTTATAAGACTCATTTTACATGCTTACATTACCACATGCGCACTAAAATAACTTTATAAAATTATCCCCTTATGTGCAAAATTGTTAAGAACGGTTTCTCCAAATAGGTTAGTTTGCGCTTACCACAGCAGTCATGAAACCACTATTAAGCCAGGGTACGTGGTGTGTGATCTCAGTTTCTCAAATTTACTGCCAGTACTCGGTGTACTACTTGCATTATACCAAAGAGATCTTCCTTCTAGAGTTCGTAAGATGTTACGCGTATGGGTAATTTATCAAGGTGCGCTTGGCAATTCCTCTTAATTAAGCCTGTAGCACCTAACATGATGGGAAATAACTCGGTGCTTTTTTTCCCACATTTTCTTGGTCTCCGACTGCATTTCTTGGTACTTTTAAGATCTTCTCCCTCTCAAAGCAGTTCACAGACTAGTCGCTTGAGACTGACACCTCAATGTCATTCTAGTGGTCTTCTCCTTTACTACTAGGTCTGGTTTCCTTGAATCCACCATTAAGCTCTGTGGAGCAGGTACTGTCTCATATATATAGCTGTATGGCACTGGGTATGCCTAGTAATCCTATAGAAATGATTAATAGTTGTAGTTAGTAAGAAGCCTATAGAGAAACTATTCACTCAAACTTGAAAATAAAGCTTGCAAATAGTGTTCCAGTGCCGTCCTCATTCATAATAAAGGAGTTTAGTGTTGAGCTCCTGCCCTAGAGGGCCCCGTTGTGCCAATAGGCAAAGTCCACCTAACTTACACTGAAACATCTGTGTACATATGTTGGACACATGGTAACAGAAACAAAAAGGGTTGTTAAATTAGCACAAGTTTGAAACTAGTGAGTAATAGCACCAATCGGCAAAGTTTCAGCTGTAGCTGTTAAAACAAACTCTTGCCTAAGAGGGTAGAACGTTCTGTGATGATGGAATGTGTGATTGTGCATTGTTAGGGGAATATATATGTAGCCAATAGGTGTTATATGCCTGTTCTTACATTGTATGCTTGTATATCCTTCCCCCAAGCGACTGTATAAGAGCCCACTTGAGTCCATAAAATACTTCTGTACACACTCAAGTCCTTTATTAAATGATTCCCTAAAATAATTGCACAATGGCAGCAGTGATCGCACCACTTGAGGGCCAGAGGTTGAAGAATGACAGACAGCTCAGGAACTTGAGCTCTCCAGCACCGAGATTTATTATGTACATATGCCAAAGTGATCACACATTGTATGTGCCATGGATTTCTACTGTGGTTAAAACTGCTAAAAGGGAGTTAAGATGTATTGAGCACCATAGGCATTAGGAGTGAAAAAATTAGTGAAAAAAATGACTCTTTCCTTTGGAGAACTATCAATATTTAATATTAGCAACTAAAAAGCTGTTCTACTCTGCAAGGATAAATTCTGCATTGAATTGTTCGGTGAGCTTTCTAAAACTGTACAGAGGTTAACCAAACTCGGGCTTTAGATCAGTTTAACTTGGGCTTACGCCAGATGAGTTTGCTAATTTTTTTTACTCTAAAACAAAAGGCTATTTTATCGAGGCAATACCAGTGTTAAGCAGAGATCTAGTAGTGGGACTTCAGCCCTGATGTTATGATGCACAGATTTCTCTCTTGTGAATTTGGAGTATGTTGAGAGATTGTGAAGTGGAGGAGTAGCCTAGGGCCCGATTCTGTGCCATGAATAGCTTTCTTTGCCCATGTCTAACTTCCCCGCCGGTTGCACGGGGAAGTTATATGGGGGCGGGGAAGTGGAGGATGGAGGCCGCCGACCCTGGATGTACAGGGCTGATTCTAATGTTGGCCCTGTATGTCCAAGGTCAGCGATTTGTATGAGGAAGTTATTCCACTTCCGAGGTGGAATAATTTCCCCATACATAAAGGATCGGTGGACCGGGGCTTGGATTGAGCTGTGGGGGAGCCCGAAGGCATTCCCCGCAGCACAACCCTGGCCTTAGAAGGCCAGATTGGGGATCAGGCTGCGGGGAATGAGTCCCTGAAGTCCAGCGGCCAGCATCAAGACTCTTCAATGGAGTCACAGTGCCATGGAAATATGATGTCATGGCGCCGCAGTTCCATAGAAGAGCCTTGACCGAGTTAGCAGGGGACAGTCCTGTACATGCAGGCCAGGCTGAATCACAGTCCCGGCCTGCACGTACAGGAATGTTCACGATTCTGATTTCGTGGGGCTAGACATGCCCTGCGGGATCTGAATCATGATCCACTCTGTACGTCCGGCTCAGACCGGATGTACAGAGGGGATCGACGTCCGGGATAGAATAAGTCTGCTAATGTTTAGAGCAATGGCTTGGGAACCAAGTGACAATGCATATGCAATGCTGTACAGAAACATGTTAGAGATAATCCCTGCTCAAAAGAGCTTATATTCTAGTCAAGACCATCAACACAACTGGGGACTAGGATATATCTCGGGGAATGCTAAGGAAACGTATAGGAGGTGGACAGAAGACTAGGGAAATCAGGATTCAAAAGCAGTCTCAAATATGGGAGATTTTATCCTGGCTTTGTGTGGAGGAGTAGCCTAGTGGTTAGAGCAACTGCCTCATACCCAGCAGATCCAGGGTTCAATTCCCCTGTACTTGCCCAAGCTAACTCCTTGTGACCTTGGGCAAGTCACTTTACCCTCCATTGCCTCAGAAGAAAAGGCTGGCAATCCACTGACTTGAAGGCACTTAAAAAAAAATCCTGGATTTGAACAGGGCCACAGATGGAGCCTGCCGTACCACACATTATTTACTTACAAGATTTGGTATACCGCCATTTGGAATGATGACCATCAAAGCGAGTTACAATCAGTCCATGTAGGTATTACACAAACAGATACAGTAGGATAAGAGATGAAATAACACAACAATCAAATATCTGAAATAACATACATAATCCAGTGATACACAAGGAAAGGGCACCCCAGACCAGCCAGTTGATTCATAATCTAAGTTATATTAAATGCTTTATATAGGGAAGACAATGCTTTAGATCTAGTTTAAATTTTTGGGGGATATTTCAGAATGTACATCGGGGGGGTAATGAATTCCATAGTATTGGTGCCATAAAGCTGAAGGCTGCCAATCAACTCCTTTCAAGCTTAAAATGAGAGGGTAATGGAATAGTCATAAATTTGATTAAGATGATCTCAACGAATGAATTGGTGTATAGGGAATAATCAAAGATGATAAATAAGCAGGCATATTAGTGTAATAAAGTTTGTGTACTAAGGAAAGAATTTTTTACTTTATTCTACAGGCCAATGGTAACTATGCAAGTTCCTTTAAGAGTGGTGAAATATGCTCAAAATGATGTGCTCGATATAAAATAAGAGCCAAGGTATTTTGCATTAGCTGAATTCTTTTCAGACTATAAGCAGGAATGCCAATGATTAACCTATGGTCATGAGTTAAAAGAAGATATGTCACCTGCCTTACAGGCGCTTCGCTGACAGCCTGTTAAATGTCACATACAGTTTAAGATTGCAATGCTGTTGTTTAAAGCTTTATATTGTGTCCAGCCAGCGGTCCAGCAGCTCCCCCGATCGGGGGTAGAGCACCCGAACAGGAGGGAAGCCTTTGTCTCCTGCTCGGAGGCTCCTGTCCAATCGAGGCAGTGGGAGGTGGAGCCGAGCCAGCTTGAAAAGGCCGGCTCCAACGGAGCAGAGCAGCCAGCAGTCCAGCAGCTCCCCCGATCGGGGGTGGAGCGCCCGAACAGGAGGGAAGCCTTTGTCTCCTGCTCGGAGGCTCCTGCCCAATCGGGGCAGTGGGAGGCAGAGCCGAGCCGGCTTGAAAAGGCTGGTGCCAGCCAGCGCGCCCACGCCTGGCGGGCCCATGCCTGAGGGCCTCGCCAGAGGGCCCTTTGGCGTGGCCCTTAGGCGTGGCACAAAGGCGTAAAGAGCAAAAAAGACACAGCCTCACCAAAAAATCACACGAAAAAAGCAAAAAGACCCAGCAAGCAGCCAGGAGAGAAGAGCAGCAACCGTAAGTGCAAACCACAGAACTGAACAAAAACATGCACACAAATCTGATCTTCCCCCTCAGCCTCATACTCACACTATTCATTCCACCTCACACACACTACCACCACCCACACACATACACACCATGGCCTCCAACAACTATATGGACATACATAGACCAACAGCATACCCACAGGGACTCACAACATTCTCCTACAACAAAGAGACAAGCAAAACACAAGTCCAACATACACGCCAAAACAAAGGAACCACACAAGACACACAACACCCCAAGACCAATAACAATTGAGCTCATAAACGCCAGGTCAATATGCAACAAGATCTATACCCTAGTTGACCACATAGATGACCATCAGCCTGACATACTCTGCATCACAGAAACGTGGCTCAGTCCCACTGACAACGTCCTACTCAATCAATTAGTTCCCGACACATACACAGCATACAGCTGCCCGCACACTCATAGGCGAGGAGGAGGGGCACTCATAATAGCAAAGAGCAGACAAATTCAAATCAAAAAGTAACATGGACACTCAACACTCTAACACCATCTCAATCGAGAACAAACATATGGCCATATGTCTCACCTACAGAGCACCCCATGCGCCACCTGAAGAACTAGCATCAACTCTAGAGACAGTCTGCGCAGTGAACTCCAGCCACAAACCCACAATACTCCTAGGAGACTTCAACCTTAAGTCCACCAACAAAAAGATGCAGAAGCTTTTCTCCAAGCAATGAGTTCACTCCAATTCACGCAAATAATCATCACCCCAACACACAGACATGGATCCTCACCAGACCTTATTTTTGCACCCAACTACCTAACCTCAAGAGGCCTAATATCAACACCCATCACCACACCAGTACCATGGTCTGACCATCACTTAATTGAAGTAAAAATTACACCTAATGAGGAGATACTAAACAAATATCCGGACAACACCCCCACACAAAGAAGGTTTAAATGCTTCGACAGAGACCGGTTCCTGCAGACAAAGTGCAACTGGACCCACAAAAATTTGTGGACCACATCCAAGAAAAGTTCCACTCAGCAGAACAAACAAGACCCAGCCCAACCCCAAAGACTATCACACCCTTGAACACCTGGGGAACATTCAACACCCCATCCACGGAGCTACTCTCCCACATCATCTCAGCAATCAAGACAAACACTGCCCCCATGGATCCCTGCCCAGTGCCCTGGATCAAGGCCACCAAATCAAACTTCATCCAAACCATCCACAAGATAGTACACTCCTTCCTAACCCAAGGGCGCATGCCAAATCAATTGAAGCTCGCAACAATAAGACCCATCCCAAAGAAATCCACACTTGACAAGAACAATCCAGCAGCATACAGACCCATCTCCAGCATACCACTTTTAGCAAAAATAATCGAAAAAACTGTACAGCACCAACTACAAGAACACATTGACAACCACGCTCCCCTGGACAACAATCAACACGGGTTCCGTCCCAACCATGGGGTAGAAACTCTTCTGATATACCTCTTCGACAGCGTCCTCCGCATCATAGACAACACCAAGAAAGGCATACTCATGATATTCATTGACATCTCATCTGCATTTGACACAGTTAACCACAAGACTCTATTGGATAGACTACAGAACATCGGTCTACACGGTGCCACCCTGAATTGGTTCCATTCATACCTAACCGACAGACAAATACAGGTCAAAGTAGGACACAACACATCTCGACCCATAAAAGTCAAACAAGGAGTGCCACAAGGATCGGCCCTTTCAGCCCTCCTATTCAACCTATACATCCAGCCAATATGTGCCATCATGAAAGAGCACCACATACATTATACAATCTACGCAGATGACATCATGATCTACACATCCATCTCAGTCGACAACCCGGACTACACCAACATAACAAACTGCCTCACCCAAATGGCAAACTGGCTTCAGGAAAACAAGCTATCTATCAACTACGGCAAGACGGAGGCACTGATCATCACGCAAAACCCGGCCTTTATCCCCCCACCCGACATCAAGATAAGAGATGCACTCATACCCATAAAATCAGAAGTTAAGTACCTCGGAGTCATCCTGGACAAAGAACTTAACCTCCAAGCACACATAGGCAGAGCAACCAAAAGTGCATACCAAAGAATGCGACTCATCAGAAGACTCAAGCCCCTCCTCGATCCAGAGCACTTTCGCACCGTTTGCCATGCGCTGATAACCCCTCTACTAGACTTCTGCAATCCAATATACACCGGGCTACCAAAGCAGACCCTCAGACCACTACAACTGGCCCAAAACACAGCTGCCCGCATAATAGCCGGTACTACAAGACACGATCACATCACACCCATACAGAAAGAACTGCACTGGCTCCCAATCATCTCACGCATCAAATACAAGACTATCATAAGCCTACACACACTCATACAACCCGACACAAGCACACGGCCAAGAAGAGGCACCTCCAATCGGGTTAACACCCCAAAAGACTTCACCAAGACCCGCAAAGACACCGCACAACGAGCAATCTCCCTGGCTGCTCCATCCATATGGAATTCCCTCCCAGATGATCTGAAACTAACCACAGAAATCAAGGACTTCCGAAAACAGCTGAAGACAACCCTGTTCATCGATTACTATGGACATACCCCCTGAACCAGCATACAAGTCAGATCAACAACCCCCCCACCACCCCAAGACTGTATATAAGACTGTATAATAGCTCATGATGTATAATAGTGCACTATGTAGATAAGCCAAATCTAATCACATCCCCGCCAACACATACACACCACTCTGTACACTGCATGAAAACATTTGCCCCTTTGATTGTTTGCCGTGGAAACCGCTTTGATTGAATGATAAGGCGGTATATAAATACCATTAAATAAATAAAAGCTGTACGTATGAGTTGTGTTTTACCCACATTTGCTGCAATTTGTTTTCCTATTGTAGTTTGAAACCTTAGACTCAGGACCAAAGTTTACTAGGAATTGTAGTACCAATGGGGTATCCACACGGTATCTCTCACAGAATTCGCTCAATCTCTGGTCCTTGATTTGGAATCAGCTTCCCTTTGAGTTGAGGCTTCTTACTGATCTACTGTAGTAGATTTTCATTGAAAACTGAAGGCTTTTTTTCTTGAGTCAGGTTTTTACATCAAATTTGTGCTAGGAGCCCTTTTACTAAAGTGCACTATCATTTTGCGCCTCATGCATCAATATCGTACAAAATCATTGAATGGTGCAAAGCAAGCATGTTATCTGTTGGGGACATGAACAGCATTTCTCTGATAGGTAACGCATGGCATGGTAATGCGGTGCATAATTACTGCGGGTGCAGAGAGCTTCGCCTATTGGGGTAGAGGTAATTGCATCCACGTTAATTGCAAGATGTGTCATTAGCATGTGGTGAACACCCAAGTGCTGATGGTGGGGCTCTCACTATGAACACTCTCCGCCCCTAACCCACCCATTCTGATCTTTACTATGCGGTTCACAGTTAGTAAGGAAATTGACCCATGCTAATTGTGATGGCCATGCCCTCTTACTGTGGGCTGAAGTGTGAAGTTAGCATGGATTTGGTGTGCACTAACTGCATTGTGCACTTTAGTAAAATGGCCCTTATGTGTTTTTAGGTTTTGTTTTCAGATGAATTAGTTTTTAAAGTATTTTTTGTGTTTTATGTGTTATGTGTATAACATGATACATAAAATTTATTCTCTTTTGTAGTAAATGTAATCTGCTTTGAACAAAGGATGATGAGTGGAATACACATGTTTTAAAATAAATAAAAACATGAATATTTATTATAAAATTTCTATTCCACTAATTTTAAGCAAACTCATTCTTGGCAGAAGAGTCATTACTCCACAGTCCTGATTCCATCTTGTTTTGAATAAGAATGAATAAGTGCATACAAAATAAGAATTCAACACACTCTGTTTTGATTTCTAAAAAATTGAAAAAAGAAAACCAAATCCTAATTGTTTACTGTTACAATGGAACACTATATTAAATTCATTTACAAAGCCTATAGTCAGCCATTGATTGCTCACAGAGAAAGATTTTGTCGTTTGATTCAAGCATAAATATCAGAATTGTATGGAGTGAACATGCACCAGAACCTTAAATTGTCAAAAACAAGTGGCCAGTTTAGAAATGACGGGAACACAGGGGCAATCTGTCTACATGACCTAATTGATCTGTCCTCATTAGTAATAAATTGCATTGGCTGAACTGCATTTTCAACAGACTCAATAGATACTTATCCCAGGTCATGAACTAAAGAATTCATCTCGATTAAAACTAATAGAATATTTCCTTTTAGCACAGGCGCAACATAGGGAAGAAGATGACACTTTCCATAGCAAAATATCCAGTTTCATAAAATAGAGTGCATTTCATGTTTGTAATAAATATGCAATACTTATATAAAATGAAAAAATGAAATGATAAATGTATAATCTTAACATTATAAGCCTAAACAGAATACATGTTTACATTCATAAAATTATAGTTAAAAAACAAACGTACAAAATACAACATAATGAAATCCCAAACATAAAAGCAACAATCATTAAGCTAGTTGAAATAAAAAGTTTTCAGTCTCCTAAATCACTAAAAACTTTTCTCAAGCCAAAGTTCCAACTGTAGATCCTTTATGTTGCAAATACTGTTGAAAGGTAGCAATAATCAGACAGACCCTCCTCCTTTCCCTAAACCTCCCTCCCCCCCCCTTTCTTCGTTGCAAATCCTTTCCCAGCTCTTTAATTTCTAATTCTGAGTCTGGTATTGTTTTACACCTTCATTATGGGCAAACGTCTGTTAAAATATATAAAATTGTGATCCGGTTTTAAACCTCTCCACCCTATAAGAAAAAGTATGTGTGGTTAGGTTGGTGAAGGAAATTACACATTTTTCCAAATATTTTTTTATTAAGTAAACCATTCTACAACAGTACGTTAATCAGAACTGTCCAATTTGTCTACCATACAGGTAACTGAAAATGAACAATAACATTTTCATTTATTTCCTTCTCCCCTCCCCTCTTCTCACCCCCCTTCCATATCCATTGACTTTTGTCTCCGACAACATAGCCCTAGGGGCCTCCTGATTAATAATTTGCTCCAGGGCAGGGCCGTACCAATGGTGAAAAGTGCCCTGTGTGAGTTGCACATCAGGCACGTGCCCCCCCTGCACCTCCACCTAGCCACTTTATGGGGGTGGGAGAGAAGAGGCGCGCACCCGATATGTAACTCACTGGCACACTAAACAGGTCTGGACCCTCCTGGAGAGACCAGACCTGCTTAGTGTGCCAGCAAGAAGACTTAAGGGGCGCATTTCGGCTCTCTGCCGCTGCCTGCCACCACTAAAGTAGCGGCAGCAGGCAACGGCAGAGAGCCGAAATGCGCCCCATGCACCCTGTGCGGCCGCACCACTCGCACAGGGCTTGGGACGGTCCTGCTTCAGGGCAAAGTGGGAACTCTTACACTTGCCCCGTGTTCTCTTTACTACTAGCCAGAGATCAACCGAACTCCCCATTTTACTCCCTCCCTCCCCCTCTCGGGACCTCCCCCTCCCACCCCCTACTTCATCAGCCAAGCTACTTTCTACCCATCTATCTTCTTGTCCGAGTGTCTGCCTTACTATCGTGTCTAGGGGGAACATAGCTCTTTGCGAGCATGCAGTGTCATAGTATCAATATATCACCCCCCATATTTCCAAGAATATCTTCCATTTCTTTGGGGACCCTCTCGCCGCCTGTCATTCCATTAGCATAAGCTGATGAAAACAATTACACCACTCCTAAAAAGAGGGTGCAGCTGCCTGTTGCCAGTGCCACACTATAGGTTGTTTACCTGTTACACAGGCTTTGTGAATCAAAGTACAAGGTCCCCACTCATTCGGTTTGCCAGGTGTCAAAAGATCAAACATAACCAGGAAGCAAGACCACTCTATGGGCTGGTTCACCACCATGCACAAATATCTATATATCTTGCCCAAATATTGTTGAACCCTGGGACAGCACCATCACATATGTCCCAAGTCCGCCATGAGAGCTCCGCATCTCAAACAATTTCCTACTAAGGTCAGACCACTTCTATGTGCTCGCTATGGGGAAAATTGTACCCTG
The DNA here is from genome assembly GCA_033557465.1 of Ichthyophis bannanicus. Lineage (NCBI taxonomy): Eukaryota > Metazoa > Chordata > Amphibia > Gymnophiona > Ichthyophiidae > Ichthyophis > Ichthyophis bannanicus. The sequence continues at coordinate 128,930,104 of CM066035.1, read as the reverse complement.
TTTAATGTCCAGAATTGAATTTCTTGCAATCGAGTTGATCTCACCAAATTCGGGATGCATTTGATTGCTCTCTGAAGACTTCCCGCTGGCATGGCCAACCCTAGTTCTTTTATTCATTTATTCTCCCCTTCCGAATAGTCTTTTGCTGGACTCCCTTTTTCTAGTTTCTGGACAAACTGTGAGATGGAGACTTGATGCACACTTTGTACCCATTGTGTGAACGTAAGCATAATTTTCAAAGGGAAGCTCACAGGACAGCAAGATCAGCTAGGGGTGGGGTGGGGTTCATGCCTCAAATTTTGTGCTTACAGAGGCATCAACCTTTTGCTATACAAGAGTTCTATCACATGCATGTTTGATGAATTTAACATTCAAAAGCACTCCAGAGTAAATTCTAATTTGCAAGGGTTTGACTATAAGGAATCTTGCCCAAGAGGAAGGATCCAGCACAGTGGCACTGTACGACAAAGAGAAGAAGTGATGCCCCATGAAACATTATCCTTGTCTGTGAAGCAACTTCTTAACTTGAAGAAGCATTCGAGCATCTATTAGCCTTTTTTCTGCACAAGAGCAGAAAGTCAGACACACTGATAAAGCAGAGGAAACTAGATGGATGCAAATGTGAGATTTTCCTAGAAAGATTCCAAAATTATTATTTTCAGTTTGGTCTGCATACAACAAAAGCTAAGCCCCGAAGCTTTTATTTAAATCTAGAAAATTAGTAGCTTTCATTCAATCAGGAGAACAAGAAGATGATTCTCCAAAGAAAACATGTAACTTACTCATTTGTTAATAGCCAATCCTAAATTTGAAGGGGTATCAAGGCATCCCAAACTTTATACTACAAGGCAAAAAAAAAAAAAGAACTTCTACTGATATTTGTTCACAGAATAGTCTGTTTTAGACCTTAGGGTGACAAATTTATGCAATGCCATTTCTTTTCTTTAATGCTCTAATATTTCTGTCATGTAATTAATGTTTCATCATAATTATGAGATAAGCAAAGCCAAAGGTTGTTTGTTTTGTTAGGTGACGTTGAGTCGGTGTTGACTTATGGCGACCCTCTGGATAGCTGTCCTAAACTGTATTCAGACTTCAGTCAGGCAGCTCATTATTGATAGAGTGGCATCCATAGCTGCTGTTATTGTATCGATCCACCTCATTGCTGGTCTTCCTCTTTTGTGTTGACCTTCAACCTTGCCAAGAATGACATTTTTCTCTAATGATCTCTCTCTTCACATGATGTGTCCAAAGTATGAAAGTTGAAGTCTTGTCATCTGAGCTTCTAAAGAAAGCTTTGGTTTGATCTCCTCCAGTACTGACTGGTTTGTCCTTCAGGCAGTCCATGGAATACACAGTACTTTTCTCCAGCACCATTGTTCAAAGGCATCAATTTTCTTCCTGTATTTTTCACTGTCCAACTTTTGTATCCATATTTATTGAAAATACCATGGCTTGGACAAGTCGAATCTTTATAATTATATCTAGTTCCTTTATAGCCGTTCTGCCAAGATCAATGCATTGTTGGATTTCTTGACTGCTTGTCATTTCTTTATTGATCTAAGCAGGTTAAAGTTGTCCACTATTTCAATTTCTTCTCTACCAACAATGAACTTATTGATTTTGCCAGTTGTCAGGATCTTTGTCTTCTTTACGTTAAGGAGTGGGCCCATTTTAAGACTATGTTCCTTGATTTTGAGAAGCAAATGTTTCAGATCATCTACACTTTCAGCCAGTATTGTGGAATCATTGTTTTAATTGATCATGAGGATAAAAAAAATGTAGAGCCCAGTATTCAAAAAAGCAGAACTCCTCAATGTAGGCTCTTAAAGTTGCCTCCGAAATTTGGAGCATGTTTACTTAAGCGTGATAAGTGTTTGCTCTTACTGTACCTTGACGGTAAATGTCAAGGTGCGGTAAGTGCAACCCCTGTGCAGTAAGTGTAGGGGGCATGCCCAACATCTGCCATGCATTTACCACGAAGGGCAGACACTTATGGCATGGACCCCGCATTATATGTAGCAGCATATAATGTGAGTGCACCTTCCCTATCTATGGCTGCATGTAACATGGGCCCCGATGCTGTCTCACCCCACCCAAAAAATCCATATCACTAGTAGCAAACACAGCTTTCATCCTTCCTACCTCCTGATCCACAGCATTTCAGGTGACAACCCTCCCTCTTTCCTGATCCCACAGTATTTCAAGAAACAATCCTCACACACTCCTGTTCCAATTCCCCATCCTCAACAGAAAAATATAATACATTTGGTCCCTCTCCCAATTCTCCCCTCCAATTCCTGTCCTTAAGTCAAGAGAATGGTATGGCCACTGCAATCCTCTAGCCCTTGCCACTCCCAGGCACTTACCCGGTTGCCTAGTGGACAGAACAGGAGTGCTCCCCCTTCACTCCTGACCCCATTGCTTCCTTGGTATGCAATGGAAAGTCTGACCCCTAGTGGTACTCTCGTGATTAGTGCAGCTGCGCTATCAGCAATCATGACCTAGTGCACAGTGCAGTCATGAGTTCAAGCTATCACCAGCTGACATGCCCATTATCTGCCCATACTCTGCCCATTCTCACTCTCCCATGCTCTAAGCAGTTAGCATGGGATTTTTACCTCGCTGGCTGCATGCAGTTACCTTGGGGCAGCGCTAATGGTTAGTGCATCCTGAAATACGCTGTTAGCACATTTTAGTAAACGTCCATTTGTGCACTATTTTCAGCTAAATTTAGGAGCCTAAGTTTTAGCTCAAAAATCCACCTTTCCCTATGAACCCAAGCATTCTTCTGACTTTTGCCATTTTTACTTTTCTATCTCTTTGGCCAACTCACAATCACCCCTATGTCCCACTCTTCATTTGTGCACCTAAGTACTTCACCTCCTGCATATTTTAACATTAAAGTTTAGTTGTCAAATTCTAGAATGGAAATGAATGTGAGAGCAGAGATGCAGAAGTTAATAGAAGTAGCTAAAAAATGAATTACAAACAGAGGCAGCTGACAGGTTGGTGTGACTAAATGAGGAGCACAGAAAAAAAAAGATGAAATGAAAACAACTGCTGCTCCTCGAACAGCTGGAACAGATAAGGTTTGTTGCAGGAAAGAACAGGGAAACATACTTTGGCTCCCAAATTATCTTGTGGAGCCCTTTGTCCATTTGTCTGCCTGTGCAAATGAGATGCACAATGTATCCTAGCCCTTCCCTCTTCCCCTACACACATCTCACATACCAACCCTCGCCCACCACACACCCTCATTAGCTATGCATCTCATCCACACTGACACCCAGACAGATACATCCCTCTGACACATGCATACACAATTCCAGACACTCACACACACACAAGCATCGCACTCCAGACACACAAAAAGCAGCTTTACTTCTGTTCCAGCTTGTTAAACCTCTACAAGCTGGTTCTCCCAGCCCTTCCTCCAGCTCCAATTAAAGTTTCTATCTCAGAACTCCTCTGCACAGCTTGTATTGAAAGGGCTGCTGACTGCACGGGCCTCTCTCCTTCCTGCAGCCTGCAGGTTCTTAACCTCTCCCTCTGAGCGATGCACTCCCAGCCCTGAACCTTGGGTTGCAGACTCTCTTAAAGGGGACTACTGAAAATCTCTTTGGAGAGCGATGGGTAACATTCTATGGACCCCATAACACACCCTCCCCCTCAACTCAACCATGCTCCATTGAGCGCCTACCTTACCCAAGACCCCCACCCGAGAAAGAAAGTCTGCATTCAGATGACTCTGACCAGCCCTATGGCGGACCCAAAATTGGTAGGGTTGCTTGAAACTCAAAAACTACCACATAATATGGTCATGGGACTCCTTATGTTAAGCCAGCAACTTGAGGGGTTGGTGCTCCATTACCAGAGTAAATGGACAGCCAAGCAGGTATTATTTGAAGGTTTCAAGTGCCCACTTGATAGGCAGGGCTTCCTTCTTGATCACCTCATAATGCTATTTCTGAGGAAGCAGCTTCCTCTTGATGAATGCTACGGATTGTTTTTCACCCCTGACTTCCTGGGCCAGAACAGCTCCTAGGCCCATCTCTGAAGCATCAGTTTACACAATAAATGGTAGAGAGAAATCAGGGCTAATCAAGACAGGTTTAGAGCACCCGGCCTTCTTGAGGTGCTTGAAGGCCAAGTTCAGGTCTGGTGAGCACTGAAGCCATTCAGGGGCTCTTTGCAAAATTAGGGATTAACCAGCGGTAATAGCCATTCAATCCAAGGAAGGCACAAACCTCTTTCTTCGACTTCAGGGTGGGAACCATCTTCTGTAGTTGAATCGTATCTGCCCATTTCTGATTAAATATCCCAGATACTGAACATCCCTACCTCCCAGAAAACATTTCTTGGTGTTAGCCATCAACCTGGCCTTCCGCAGGCTGGTTAACATGGCATGTACTTGGGTTAGGTTGGTGATCCAGTCTGTACTGTAGATGACTATGTCGTCAAGGTATGCAGCCACGTATTCCCTTTGTGGTCTCAGTAGGCAGTCAGCTAGGCATTGAAAAGTGGCAGGAGCCCCATGTAATCCAAAATAGCAGGACTGTATAGGTGGGTTAGGTCTCTTCTCTGGGTAGCAGAGAGCTAGTCTCCAATCAGGACTTGTGCTAGATCCAAAGGGACTGAAATTTCCAGCCCAAAATCATCTCCTGTACCACCATAGCTGTCACTTGAGTCCACTTTTATAAAAGGTTAATATTGTAAATTTTGACTTTCTTTTGTTTATCTGACTGGGCAATCTTGTAGTTAACATGCACCACTTTCTCCTCCACCTCATAGGGCCCCTGCCACTTACAGCATAACTTGCTCTCAGATGAGGACAGCAGGACTACTCTTACTGCCAGTTGGAAGGTTTGGTGCATGGCTACCCAATTGTAGCTCCTGGCCTGCTCAACTTGGAATTCTTCAAGACTTAGGGGCTTGTTTACAAAGCAGCGGTAGTGGTTCGCGATCGCGATCGCAGCCGCGGCCCCATTGAAATCAATGGGGCCGCGGCTCCCATTACGATCGCAAACTGCTACCGCGGCTTTGTAAACAAGCCCCTTAGTTTGGCCACCTCTCTGGCTTTCCTCAACTGGTTATGCATTTTTATAATGTACTCCACCAAATTACTCCTGGCACCAGGTTCTACTTCCCAGGTTTCCCTTACCACATCAAATATGCATCTTGGTCATCTTCCAAGGCACAATTCAAAAGGGGAAAACCTCGCAGAACTCCAAGGTACCTTACAGATGGCAAGCATCAAATAGGGGAGGAGAATATCCCAATTCTTCCCATCCACCTGTTTCAGCGTTTTATTGAATCGCTCGACAAGGCTATCGATCTGTGGGTGATATACTGATGTTCACAGCATCTTGACCTTCACCAAGGCACACACTTACTTCTTCACCTTGGATGCAAAGGGTGTTCCTTGATCTGTGAGGATCTCTTTGGGTATTCTCACCCACGAGAATACTTCCCAGAGGGCATATGTGATCGTAGTAGACTTAATATTCATTAGTAGTCTTAATATTCCTCTGGGTATCAGGTAGCATAGTCCAGTATGACTAAAATATACTTGTTGTTTCGGGTGGTTTGCTCCAAGGGTTCTACCAGATCTATGACCAATATTTCAAATGGAGTTTCAGTGATAGGCATAGGCACTAGAAGGGCTGGTCAGATTCTGGTGGGTTATGAAGTTGGCAGGTGGAACACGACTGGCAATATAAGTACACCTGTTTATGGAGCCTAGGCCAGAAAAAATATCAGGCTAAAAATATGCTCTAGTGTGTTCTCCACCCCCAGGTGGGACAACGATAACACCTGCTGATGATAAGGCTGTGGAACTATCAGTTGTTCGACATCTTCACCCTCTAGGGAACCCTCGGCCACTCTGTATTATAAATTTCCCCTTTAGCACAAAATGGGGAAAGATTCTTGCAGGTGACTGTTACCTAGTGGAACCCCATCCACCTCCAAAACATATTCTCGGGCATGTTTAAGGGACTCATTCTTTTACTGTACCCTCCTGAAGCTCCACGAGTCGTCTCCTATCCCCCACTCTGGGTAGAGGAAATTGTTTTTGGGTCACTACTATTGAGTCCTGAGCTATCCCCAGGGGTTTCTTACCTAGTTTCTCCCTCCCCAGATCTCTTCCCCATAGCCGTCCCCAGATTCTGTTGGCAGCATAGCTTTTCCTTGCAATGCCAACTCCTAGACTTAGCAGGCTTGAGATTCTCAACATAATGATCCGGATCTTCCAGCGGGAAAGTCTCTGGGAAATCTTCCTAGTCTGACTTAGCAGAGCAGTCGATTAACCAGGCCCATATTGCTCCAAAGTTTGGGTAGTCTTGGCCGATTACCACTAGATACGGGAGCCAGGGCAGCATCATGATATCAAAAGTGGCTTGTTCTGCTGGAGTCTTAAGTGAAACCTGTGCCACTGGATACTGCCTCTGGTCTTCATGTACACAGACCAATGTTACCATCTTTGCATAGTCGATTTGAAATCAGGTTACGTTTGCCAGGTGAATGAGGGTTCGCACAGTCCCGGAGTCTATGAAGTCCTGGAGTCAGTTTCCATCGAGCTCCACTGGAATCACAAAGGTCTGTGCCACCGGGTGGTGAATGTCCACAAAAGTGCAGGTATGAGGGGTAGTTAGAATGACATCCATGGGTTCTTCTGTACCTTGGGGACATTCCCAAGCAAAGTGTCCCCAGACTCCACATCTAAAACAGGTGAAAGGGTCATGGCTGGGTCCATGCCCTCATCTTGGAGGTGACTTTAGGGGTCAGAACATGGGAACCAACAACTGTTCCGGCTTCTCCTTCCATCCTCTTTGAGCTGATGAGCAACTTCTTCCCCTTCTCACTGTCCACTTCAGTCGCCGGCTTGGCTTCATGATATCCCTTAGCTATTTCCAGTGAACTCTCCATTGTAAGCTTGGGGTGCTGACATATCCACTGTTTCATCGGAGCTGTCAAGCCCTCCAAAAACTGCTCCAATAGCACAATCATGGCTGTCTCAGGCCCAGTGTTTCCCTCCGGTTACAGCCACTTCCATGCAAGATCCGTCAACTGAGAAAGGAAAATCCGAGGGCTCTCTTATATCTGGAGTGCCCCCTTTCTAAATTGATGGTGGTAAGTCTCTGAGGTACAGCCGGCCCATTCCAGTATGGTGGCCTTGACAGCTACAAATGTACCTCATCCATCTGAGTTGGTGTCCTGGAATGCAGCCTGACTTCTGCCTGTCAGCAGATTCCCCAAATAGATAGTCCATGTTGCCTCCAGCCACCCAACTATGCGGGCAGTTCATTCAAAGTTGATAGGTGATATGATTGAGATGTTTAAATACCTCCATGGCATAAATGCACAGGGGGAGAGCCTCTTTCGATTGAAAGCAAGCTCTGTTACGAGGGGACATAGGATGAGGGTGAAAGGGGATAGACTCAGGAGTAATATGCAGAAATATTTCTTTACGGAAACAGTGGTAGATGTGTGGAATAGTTTCCCAGTGGAGGTGGTAGAAATGACAACAGTATCTGAATTTAAAAAAGCATGTGACAAACACAGAGGATCTCTAAAGGGAAAAAGGGGACTGTTGTAGCGGTTGATATGGATGGGCAGACTAGATAGGCCATGTGGTCTTTTTCTGCCATCATGTTTCTGTGTCTTCCCTGTGCAATAACCAGATGTCAAATGCAACCAAGCCCCCAACAGTTACTGTGCAGACTTTGCAGTTACTGCATGTTAATTTTACCACATTTTAGTAAAAGCTCCTAAATTCAGACCTATCTCCTTGCACACCAGTGGCCAAGGACCCTGGCTATTTCATTATGAACCATAAGAAGTAATACATCAGATACTAGGCTTTTCTTTATTCCTATAATTTTATCTCAGTTCATTTTCCTTTAATAATGTTAACTCCAACTGCCTGCAATCTTTTACACAAAATGCAGCCACCATCCTTATCTGTCTCATTCCACATAAATGAAGTCACTTGTTACCTCTCTGCTGAGAATCAAAGCTATTTACCACAACTCCTTGAAGCCATTCAGCTACCCAGATATGTAATTTCTTCTCATCCCGGCTTTTTCCATTTGCACTAGCCTAGCACATAGCACAGCATCACACACCTTGAGGAAGTCTAGATTGATGAGGGTCATACCTATCCTGTTGCCTAGCAATTCTGAGAAGTTTGCAAAGGAAATTAATTGATTTGGCTAGTGTGACCAGTCTTCCCTGATCCTACAATGCTGGCTGTTCTCTAGGGATCTACACTTTATCACACTTGCTATTGTTTTCCCTCTAATGATACTATGCAGTATATTCTATACATGCACTCATGGCACTTACTGGCATGTAGTTTTCATATGATCCCTGAGTGCCATTCTAGTATAATCAGGCACGTAATAGCTTCCCATATTCCAGTATTCTCCTAACGATAATTTAGATAACGATTAATGTAAATTGTAAGGCAAACTCATTAATGCCATTTTTACTGACACTTAGGTCTGTTTACTAAACCATGTTAGGCTTTTGCAGCTAACGAGTCGTGTTAGTGCAAATAGCGCTGTGTAGCTGCAAAAGCCATGCAGTATCTGTTGGGGGTGTGCACAGCATCCCCCCCAGCACACAGCACACCGAGAATCCAGGGGGGCAGTCTAACACCATCCTGGATGCAGCTAACACTAGTTGTACCCTTGCTGTCTGCAAATCTGACGGTTGCCAAACACTGTTGACGTGCAGGGTAACCGCGTGGTGCAAACACCCCCACTCTCTACCCTTACCCTGCCCATGGCGCGCTGCTAGCATGTTTCTTGCAGACAGCACGGAAAATCACTGTGCTATCTCAATTTGCCCCATGTTAGCTGTTAACGCGGCATGGTTGCAGGCACTACCTGCCATGTTAACAGGTAATGCGGTTTTGTAAACATGTCCCTTAGTGTGTGCTAACAGATGTTAGCTACTATCTGCTGCCATGCCCATGGTGGCAGATAGCATGCAATAATGCCCTTAGCACATGCTACAGTATGTGTTATTAAGAGGGCCCTTACTTTATGTAATAATAGATATAACTTCACTAATCACTGCGCATATAAGATCGGGTTAAAGAATGTGCTGATGGCTATTTTGAGTTTGTGTGGCTGTCAGTATCTATTGCTTCGCTTTGATTTCTGCTGCACCCTCAGAGGCTGTCCTAGGCTACCGCCTAGGTCTTGCCTAATCATTGGGCTGGCCCTCTTTAAATCCTGTGGTTATGAAGGCATTAACTCTTTTTTCCCATTAATGCAGGGAAGTACACACAAGCCCCCAAAACGTATCTATTTACCCAGGCATTTGGCAAACTATCAGAGGCAGTTTCAGAGGGAGACTTAAGATAGCCGTTGTTTCTACACTCCTTTGCTTTCCTGTGCATATTAAAACCTTCTCCTTATCTCTCCAATTGAATGCACACTCTCCGCTTCTATATTTTTTTGATTCTTAATTACAAACTGCTTTGAAGTATCCTCTTCAGGTTGAAAAGTGATATCAATTACTCATGTAAACTAAACTAAATAGGGCATTATTAGGTATTTATAATTTGTACATATAGATATTTATTTTCCAGCTAATTAGGAGGTCTATAAAAGTATAAAAAATTGGTGTTTCTAAGGAACATGTCTACTAAGCTGGGCTAACAGGTTAACCAGGGCTATCTGCACCTAGGCCCCATGTTATTCAATGGGACCTAGGAACAGATAGCCCAGCATAGTACACATACACCTAAGGGGGTCATTCCAAACCCCAAATAGCAGGGATGGCATCCGGTATGGATATCCAACCACCGCTTTTCGCAGGGATCTGATTTCTGCACCAGAGCTCCCCGCACATCCAAGACCTTTGTGCGGATCACTCTGGGCAGGGCAGAGAGTGGTTGGAGGGGAGGCAGGCTCACGATCCCAGACATACAGGGCTGGTTTTGCAAGATAGACATGGGACATATTCCACCTTGGAGATGGAATAAGTCCCATGTGCAGCATTGATAGGGACATTCAGGGCCGCCAAAGACACAGGGTGGAACGAGGTAAGTCCCCGCCGCCCAATCCCGGCCCTGGTGGCCCCCGCCGAGGGACGAGCGGTGGGGAAAGGAGAGCGAAGGTGTCGGGCCATTTGGCGCTCCTTCATGTTATCCCAGTGCCATGGTGAAAAGAGGGAGGGTTAGCTGGGGAGAGTACTGCATATCTTGGCCCTCAGAATTGGGGCCTGTCCAAGTGCCCCAATTCTGCTCCTGTGGGAATGTCTAGCTCCCGCGGGTGCAGAATCGGATGCAAAATTGGCCTGTCCATATTTTGGATATCTGGATGGGCCAACATCCCCCGACTGGAATTGGCCTCCAAAGTTTATATGCCAGAAGTACTACTACTTTGTAACTTTCCCATTGTGATCAATTATGCATGTTCCTGAAATTTAGGAGGAGTCAGCACAGAAAATGCACAAAAATGGAGTGGGTGATACTAAACCAGGGAAGGAGCAAGAGAATATTAAGGAAAGTGGTGTTATCATAAGAACATAAGAACATAAGAACATAAGACATGCCATACTGGGTCAGACCGAGGTCCATCAAGCCCAGTATCCTGTTTCCAACAGTGGCCAATCTAGGTCATGCGTACCTAGCAATATCCCCAAAAGACACAGGTTCCTCAATGCTTGTACTGGGTCAAGCATTGATATCCTGGGACCCTTTTTAGTAGTGGTTTATGGACCTTTCCTCCAGGAACTTGTCCAAACCTTTTTTAAACCCAGCTATACTAACAGCCCTTACTACATCCTCCGGTAACAGATTCCAGAGTTTGGTTACACGTTGAGTGAAAAAATATTTTCTCTTATTTGTCTTAAATAGTTTACCCTGTAGCTTCATTACATGTCCCCTAGTCTTCCTATATTCTGATAGTGTAAACAATTGATCCACGTTTATCCGTTCCACTCCGTTCATTAATTTATAGACCTCTATCATATCTCCCCTCAGCCGTCTCTTTTCCAGGTTAAAGAGCCCTAACCTATTTAGCCTCTCTTCATAGGAGTAGCCTTCCATCCCCTTCACCAATTTGGTGGCTCTTCTCTGTACTTTTTCTAATAACGCTATGTCCTTTTTGAGATACGGTGACCAGAATTGCACACAATATTCAAGGTGCGGTCGTACCATGGAGCGATACAGAGGCATTATAATATCCTTTGTTTTATTTTCCATCCCTTTCCTTATGATACCTAGCATTCTATTTGCTTTCTTGGCCGCCACTGCACACTGGGCGAAGGGTTTTAACATGTTATCCACGATGACTCCTAAATCTTTTTCCTGGGTGGTGGTTTCTAATGTGGAGCCTTGCATCGTGTAACTATAGTGTGGGTTGTTCTTTCCTAGGTGCATAACTTTGCACTTGTCCACATTAAATTTCATCTGCCACTTGGATGCCCAGTCTTTCAATTTATCCAGATCCTCCTGCAGTTTTCCACAATCCTCTTGGGTTTTAACAGCTTTAAACAGTTTTGTGTCATCTGCAAATTTGATAACCTCACTAGTTATTCCCTTTTCCAGGTCATTTATGAATATGTCAAAAAGTAGCGGACCCAGTACAGATCCCTGGGGTATTCCACTATTCACCTTTTTCCATTGGGAATATTGGCCATTTAGCCCTACCCTCTGCTTTCTATCTTTTAACCAGTTCCCGATCCACAATAGTACACTGCCTCCTATCCCATGACTTATTAGCTTCGCCAAAAGTCTCTGATGAGGGACCTTGTCAAAAGCTTTCTGAAAGTCCAGATACACTATATCAACCGGCTCACCTTTGTCTACCTGTTTATTGATGTTTTTCAATAAATGCCTATTTTAATTAGTTCCCAATAGGGTGTTTCACCAGTGTTGATGGGTTAAAACCTAAAATCCAAATTATAATTCACAATAAATGCTTTTAGTTTAAAGATAACTGACATGTTATCAATAAATTGCAGCAAAATGACCTATGCTGTTGTTGTGTGCCATCAAATTAATGCTGACTCCTGGCAACCCTGTGGATAGTCTCCCATGTTTTGACTATCCCCCAAGGTTTTGTTGGCAAGGTGTAACCTGAAGTAGATTGTCAGGACATTTACATTTCGTTCTCCACCTCTACCCTACTCCTTTATTTCTACCCAAAACTATATGCAACCAAGTTCTCAAATTTAGCCAATGTAAATAGTTATCCTAACCAGTTAGCTCTCCTTTACCTCTCTCCATTACATTGTTAACTTGTTCTTGTTACTTTTAATTTATTATACAGTTCACTTGTAACCCTATTAGCCTATATTGTTAATTGTTCCTTGTAAACAGTTGTAATACACTGTACCAATGTTTCATGTAAACCGTCTTGACTAGTAGAAAGACGGTATATAAAAACTGTTAAATAAATAAATAAATAAATAAATTTACTAAAATACATTAGCTGGCAGCGTGTATTCTTGCATGCGCTGAATGTGCATTGGGACACGTGTTGCTAGCTAGCACAGGCCATGACAGTTAACACAGGATTGTATAACTCGTGTAAAGGTTGCAAGGGGGTGGGGTAGGGGTGGAGAGTGGGTGTGGTGTGCTCCGTGCAGTTAGTGCCGGCTGCATATTGCACACTGTTTTAGCCTGGGATCACCTAACGCCACCTCAATAGGTGAGTTAAGTGCATCTGCACCAATTTGACATGCACTAAGGGACAGGGCTCTGCGTTAACTGCTGGGGAAATGCTTTCCATGCCCCATAGCAGTTAACGCAGTGGTGTTGCGCGTAACGCGCCATAGTTTTGGTTCTGCTGGTGCATTTAGTGCAACACCCTAGCACACTTTAATAAAGTGCCCCATAGTGTTACAAGCTGGGGTCTCCCATACAAGTACTAAGATTAGACAAGACTGGGTGCACACTGGGTGGCATGACGACAGTTAAAATAAAATATTTTTATTTCCATACATTTTTTATTTTACCCTTGTTACAATTACTAAACTTGGTACATTCCTTCTGATCTGCAGGCTTCTCCTTGCCTCTGTGCTCTGGGTTTTCGACCAACTCTGCCTAGCTGCTATTAGCTGCTCTCCAATCTTTAAATCTACTAATTTTAAATACTTGAAAGATCTCTTGACTGAGTTTTCCTAAGCATAGTGTTCCTGTAACTACTTGCTACTACTGGCTGAATGAGGGTGTGCTTGCAGGAGGAGGGGTTACTCTCTGCTGGGGCATTATGAAGAGACCAGAAACTAGATATATATCTGCAAGCATACGAATGTTCTCCTTCCCTTTTGAAGGCCCCTCCATTGGTGAGAGAAACTACTGTACAAAGAAAGCTTTTTGCTAGATTCTATTTGTGCTTTTTCTGAATTTTTAGATTCTTGGTATTTATTTTATTGTGTAAGTTTGTGTGCGTTTGTAGTTATTTATTTGTGTATCTTTGTAGTTCGCTCAGCTTTTTTGGAATCTGGGCTGCTGTCCTATCTGCTTTCATTCTGGTTCTTTGCTAAATCTGCTAGTTCTCTCTTTGCCTTTTTCTGTCCTTTTACTCACTCAATAGAAAGTTAACCCCTGCCACCATTGCTAAACTTGGTACATTTCTTCTAATCTGCTGATTTTTTAAGATATACTCCAACTCACTGGCGCTTCCTCTCCTGCTTTACCATATCATATCTCCTCAGATCTTTAGTTTCCCTTTCCATTTCAGTCTTATAGTTCCATGTTACTTTTTCTCTTGATGCTAACTGTCCCTAATATTTTTCCTTCATTCACACAAATTTTAAACACCAAGTCCAAATCACTGATTCCCTACTTTTTCAAACTCTGTCTCCAGCCATTTTGTCCTCTATTATCTGCTCTTGAGTTTCAACAATTTTTTCCACCACTCTATCTGAGAGCACCCCTCCCTCGTCACCATCATGCCTTATCTTCTCTTCCCCTCCCCATCCACTCCTGCTCCTTCTCTCATCTGGAGATATCAGTCCCAATCTTGCTCCCTCTAGGCCAAGGGTGGCCAACTCTGGTCCTAGAGCACCACGATCCAGCCTGGTTTTCAGGATATCCTTAATGAATATTCATGAGGTATATTTGCATCCACTGCCTCCCATTGTGTGCAAATATCTCTCATGAATATTCATTAGGGACATCCTGAAAACCAGGCTGGATCGTGGTGCACTAGGACCAGAGTTGGCCACCCCTGCCCTAGGCACTTCTCACACCTCCTTGTGCAGATGCAACTGCAATCCTTCTAATCTTATTCATCTCTCTCTCTCTTTCCTCTGTCTTCTATCCCTTTCTCATGTGCCTCTGTTATCAATGTACACTACCAAGTTTATCTCTAATGCTCTGTATCTTCATGCTTTAAGTTGGTTTCTTCCTGAAGACTCTGCTTCACTTGCTGTCAATTGACATAAAGGTTACCTTTTCGCTCATACACCTCTCCCAGTTGGTTATGGTGGTGTTGTTGGATTGCTACTCCTTCCTGTAGCTTTCAAACCCTTTTTTCACCTAAGTCTCATTCCTTTGAAGTCCATGCCATTCCCTTATTTACTCCACTACCTTTCTAGGTCACTGTCATTTATCGACCCCCTGACACGTCCACTTCCTCCTTTCTCACTGACTTTGATGCCTGGCTTTCCTCGTTTCTTTAACCATCTTCCCCTTCCCCATTTCTTGGGCATTTTAATATTCATGTTGCTGACCCCCTATGACTCTTATGCTTCAAAGCTGCTTACCTTAACCTCCTCATTCAACCTGCAACTGCATTCTACTGCTTCTACTCACCAGCATGGCCACTGCCTCGACCTTATCTTTTTCTCCAGCTGCTCACCATCATTCTTCTCCATCTCAGTTCTTCCCCTATCTGACCATATCTGCTAATTTTCACTCTTGTCCACATGCCCCCACAGTCTCAACCAATCACTATTAACATATTTAGGAATCTTCAGTCTGTTGATTCTTCAGCTCTTTCTACTGCTTTCTCATGTCTTTCAACTGCTATGTCATCTGAGTCTGTCAATGAGACAGTCTCTTCCTATAATACTATATTCTCTTCTGCATTGGATGTTCTCACTCCTACCATTCCACGCCTTATGAGGTGTACTGGATCTCAGCCTTGGCTGGTCTTCAGTATTCACAGCCTGTTTCCTGTGCTGCTCTTCACCTGAATAGGAATACCAAAGTAAACTCACATTAATGGCTTTAGCACTTCACCATATCAGGAATCTAAGCTACTTTAACTATTAGGCCTGTCAGCTACCTGCATGAAACCATTTTCTTCTATAGCTCATTCCTTGTGGAATGGCATTTCTTTGGAGTTAGAGTTAGAACCAATTTATCTGATTCTTAGAAAAAAAATTCAAGACACGCTTATTTTCTGAAATTAACCTGGGTTAGGATTTGAAAATGTGGGAATATGCATTTTATTGTTATTTTTTTTTAATTTATGAAGTTTATTTAAGGGGTTTTTTGCATTTGTATCCTACTGCATTTTTACTGCATAAATCAATTGTATTCTATTATTATGCTGTAATATTTTTCTTGATTTTATTTCTGGTTGTCTATCCTCTTAAATAGATGATAATCCATGGCAAAGGAGGTTATAAATGACAAATTTAACTTTTTTTCTTCTTTCTTCTTTTCTACCATCTATTTCAGGGATTGCCAACTCCAGTCCTGGAGGGCCGCAAACCAGTCAGATTTTCACGATATCCCTAATGAATATGCATGAGATAAATTTGAATACAATGGGGGCAGTACATGTAAAAATGTTTCAAATGGGGGCCGTGCATGCAAATATATCTCATGCATATTCATTAGGGACATCCTGAAAATCTGACTGGTTTGCACCCTCCAGAACTGGAGTTGGAGATCCCCAGCCTATTTGACATTGGCTTATGTAGTACCATTCTTCACTGGTTTCGGTCTTTCCTCACTGATCACTCTCTCAGTCTCATTCAATGCTACTTCCTCTGCTTCTTTCCCCCTCACCTGTGGTGTTCCCCAGGGCACTGTACTGCCCCCCCCCCCCTTTGTAACATCTTCCTTGCTCAACTTACTACTGTTAATGAAAACTCTGGCATATCTGCTTACTATTATGCTGATGACATCCTTCTTGTTTTCCTACACACTTTCTTTACCTGATCTAGCCCTCATCCACCACTGTCCCTCTCAGATTTCTTCTTAGCTGCAATCTAATCTTCTTAACATAGTAACATAGTAAATGATGGCAGATAAAGCACAGTTACTTACCTATAACAGGTGATCTCTGGGAACAGCAGGAATTAGTCCTCACATATGGGTACGTCGGAACCGACGGAGCCTGCGCGGGAAAGCTCCCCAGCTTTTCAGATGAAAAGCTTTTGGGGCTTCCCACAGCGCATGCGCGCTGCCTTCCCGCCTTCCTGACGAGCTCTCTTCAGTTCGAGTTTATAGCTGAGACAATAGAGAGAGGAAAGGAAGGTAGATAGATAGAAGATACAACTCCTAGGGGAGGTGGGTGGGTTGTGAGGACTAATTCCTGCTGTTCCCAGAGATCACCTGTTACAGGTAATTAACTGTGCTATCTCCAGGAACAAGCAGGAATGAGTCCTCACATATGGGGACTCCCTAGCTAAGATGCCTGGGAGATCCCCCTCCAAAGGTAACTATCTTCGTATGGATCTCAGGCATCCAACCAGGGAAGGTGGGCAGGAGTTGTTTAAGTATGGAACAGGTGTTTGAGGACAGCCTGACCAAACAAGGCACCCCGGCGGGAGTCCTTGTCCAAACAGTAATGGGCTGTGAAGGTATGAACCGAGGCCCAAGTGGCTGCTCGACAGATCTGATCTATGGAAACAGAGTGAAGATGAGCCATAGAGGTGGCCATGGCTCTCACATTGTGAGCTGTGACATGGCCTTCCAGAGAAATGTTCTTACTCTGGTAAGCAAAAGAAATACACTGAGCAATCCAATTGGAAAGTGTACGCTTGGAGACTGGAAGTCCCAAATGAGAAGGATCAAAAGCCACAAAAAGTTGGGAAGACTTTCGATGTGGCTCAGTCCTGTTGAGATAAAAGGCGAGAGCTTTTTACAATCAAGGGTATGAAGGTTCCTCTCTGCACTGGATGCATGAGGAGCCGGGAAAAAAACAGGTAGATATACCTCTTGATTAAGATGAAAAGGCGAGACCACTTTGGGCATAAAGTGGGGGTTCGTCCTAAGGACCACCTTATCATGATGAAACCTAGTATAAGGTGGATTAGCCACTAAAGCCTGCAGTTCACTGATGCGGCGAGCTGAAGTGACTGCAATAAGGAAAACTACCTTCGATGAAAGAAATTTCAAGGAGGTGGAGTCCAAAGGCTCAAAAGGTGGCTTCATAAGCTGACCTAGAACTAGGTTCAAATCCCATGCTACCGGCGGAGGTCGGATGGGAGGTTTAGTTAAGGTCAGGCCTCTCATGAACCTTGCAACAAGAGGATGAGAGGAGACAGCTTGTCCATTTATAGGTTTTAAGGATGCTGCAATAGCACTTAAATGGACTCGTACTGAATTCGTCTTGAGGGCTGCATTGGAAAGATGCAGGAGATAGTCTAGTAGAGAATTCAAAGGAAGTGCCAGAGGGTCAAGACCCTGTTGAGCACACCAAATGGAAAAACGTTTCCATTTGAAAGCATAGGAACGCCTGGTAGAGGGTTTCCTAGAGGCATGAAGGATATCTTTCACTGGTTGAGAAAGATTAAACTCATGAAGGCTTAAGCCTTCAGTAACCAAGCTCGGAGATGTAGGGACTTGGGGTTTGGGTGCCACAAAGTCCCTTTCTCCTGAGACAGAAGGTCTGGCGCAGCTCCCAGGTCCAGGGAGGAGCCCTGGGAGAGCTGTAGAAGTAGAGGGAACCACACTTGGCATGGCCAGCATGGAGCTATGAGGATCATTGACCCGTGATCCCTCTGAAGTTTGAACAGAGTCTTGGGAATCAAAGGAATGGGTGGAAAAGCATACAGGAATTCCTGACCCCAATGCAGGAGAAAGGCGTCGTTGGCCTGAGCTCCCTGACACGGAGTCCTGGAACAGAACCGGGGAAGTTTGGCATTCCACGGACTTGCAAAGAGGTCTATGTCCGGGGTCCCCCATTTCTGAAAGATTCTGCGTATCTGGTCCATATGCAGGGACCATTCGTGTGGAAGCAGAACTCGACTGAGTCTGTCTGCCCGAGAGTTTTGAACTCCTGGAAGGTATACTGCCAGAAGATGAATTTGATGCTCTCTGGCGAAGGCCCATAATCTGAGAGCTTCGTTGCAAAGCGACAGAGAGCCCGTCCCTCCTTGTTTGTTGACATAGAACATGGCTACCTGATTGTCTGTCTGGACTAGGACAGTCAGGTTGACAAGGAGGGTGTGGAAGACTGTGAGGGCAAGGAAGATTGCTCGAAGTTCCAGAAGGTTAATGTGAAGGGTGGTCTCCTGGGGAGACCAGGTGCCCTGAGTGGAGAGGTGTTGGAGATGAGCTCCCCACCCTGTTTGGGAGGCATCTGTTGTGAGGGTTGCTTGGGGCAACGAAGGTTGGAAGGGGGTCCCCAACAACAGATTTTTGGAGGATGTCCACCACTGGAGAGACCAAAACAGACGTTTTGAGGTGAGTACTTGGTCTGAGAGCGCTCCTGATGCTTGAGACCACTGGGTGGCCAAAGTCCATTGAGCTGCCCTCATATGGAGACGAGCGTAGGGCACCACATGGACCGTGGAGGCCATGTGGCCCAGAAGTTGCAGCAGTTCCCTGGCTGACAAGTGACTTCTGGACTGAGCCTGGGAGGCCAAGCTGATTAGTCGTTGGCCTCGGACCAGAGGGAGGTAGGCCCTTGCAGTGGTGGAGTCCAAGTGGGCCCCTATGAATTCCATGGACTGAATAGGGATAAGTTGGGACTTGGGAATGTTTACCACAAGTCCCAGATATTGAAGAATACGCCTTGTGCGGTCCAAGGAAATCTGGGCTTCTGACTGAGATGGAGCTCGGATGAGCCAGTCGTCCAGATATGGGAACACGAAGACTCCCATGCCTCTTAGAAATGCGGCTACGACTGCCATGCATTTTTTGAATACTCTTGGAGCAGAGGCGAGACCGAAGGGAAGTACTCTGTATTGAAATGTTTTCCCTGGAACAGAAATCGAAGATATTTTCTGTGGGATGGATGGATGAGTATATGAGTGTACGCATCCTTGAGATCTAGAGAACAAAGCCAATCCTGACTCTGAAGGTATGGAAGGAGAATGCCCAGAGAGAGCATTTTGAATTTCTCCTTGAATAGAAACTTGTTCAATTCTCTCAGATCTAGGATAGGTCTGAAGCCCCCTGTCTTCTTTGTTATGAGAAAATAAGGGGAGTAGAACCCTAACCCCTGTTGAGGAAGAGGAACCTCCTCTATTGCCCCTTGGGCAAGGAGAGAGGAGACTTCCCGACCCAACAGGGTCAGAAGAGATGGGGGAGAACTGAATTGCCTCACCATGGTATGGGGAGGAAGGCTGGAGAAATGAAGTTTGTAACCCTCTCGGATGATAGAGAGGGTCCATTGCTCTGATGTAATTTGCTCCCATCTGGGAGCAAAGTGAGCTAACCTTCTGGGAATGGTGAGGGGCTCTGGTTGTTCTAGAGCCAGAAATGGTAAGTTCTCTAGGGGCAAGTCAAAACCCCTGAGGGGGTTGAGCCTGCTGGGGTGTAGCAGACACTGCAGGCCTTGACTTTACTTGCTTAGATTGCTGACGTTTAGCAGCAAAGCGAGGCTGAGCAGATTGTTGGCCAGTATTTGTGGAAAATCTGGCCTTCTTGTAGTAAGGCCTCTTAAAAGGCTTCTTTTTGGCAGGAGAAGAAGTAGACTTAGAAAGTCTATCTAGAGTGGCATTTTCTGCGTCCATTTGAGCAGCTTTAATTTGCCAGTCCTCACCAAATAAATTCTCACCTGTACAGGGCAGATTCCTTAAGCCATCCACGACCCAGGGTTCTAGGTCAGAAGCCTGGAGCCAAGCAAGACGTCGGGCTGCAATAGCAATTCCCGAAGCCCTGCCTGCAACCTCAAAGGAATCAAAGGCTGCCCTGTTGGAAAACTTGAAGACCTCTGAAAGTTGTGTCACCACAGAAGTGAAGTCCTCCTTTCTATCCTCAGGGATAAAGGGGGCAAAATGCCGTACCTTCAGGGCAAGGTCTCTGAGAAACATGCCCATATAAAGACTGTAGGAATTGATCCTGGCTATAAGCATACTAGCCTGGAAGATCTTTCTACCAAAAGAGTCAAGGGTCTTATATTCTCGCCCTGGAGGGGTAGAAGAGTGCCTTTTAGGACTCTTTATCTTTTTCATGGCAGACTTCACCACAATGGAGTGGTGAGGCAGTTGAGTCTTTCGAAACCCAGGAGAAGGAGGGACCCGGTACATGGTGTCCAACCTACGGGAATGAGGAGACAGTGTTAGAGGAGTCTCCCACAAATCCATCAAGTGTTCTTGAAGGATTTCATGGATAGGCAGGGTAACTGCCTCTTTAGGAGCTTTGGAGTATCCTAAAATATCCAATTTCTTTGATCTTGGTTCCGTTCCAGAAGATGTAGAAATAGAAAGCCCTTTAGCTACATCAACAATGAAATCCTGAAAGGATAAATCCTCTGGAGGAGACATCCTCCTCTTTGGAGAAGAGGGCTCCTCAGGAAGATCAAGCTCAGCAGAGTCATCAGAGGAATTGAACTCATCAGAAGAATCTGAGTATTCTCTCTGTGCTTCCAATGCACGATACGCGTACCGACCGATATCGACATCGGGCATATCGGGCATGGGATCGGTATCGGGCAAAAGCCTGAATCCGGCATGCGGAACCGATCGACGCTTGGAAGTCGATGGTCTCGGTTTCGGTGTGGATACCGGAACCGGAGTCGGTACCGATGGAATCGGTACCGAGGGCGTCGCAGCCTTAATGAAAGCCAGAACGGCCTGCTGCATGGTCTGGACAGTATTGCCCATGGACGCCACTGCTGCCTGGATGTCGGTACCGGTATCAGCCGGTACCTCAGAGCAGTCTAACAGGTGATCGGTCGAGGCTGTGCCATCGATGTCAACCTGTAACCCCATAGATGGTGCTTTGGAGACCGGAGCCTCCCGCCGGGGTTTTTTGGCTTGGGCAAAATCCTCGAACTCAAGATTGAGAGCCTCTCGATCTTTTGAAAGAGATTTGCTTTTAGAGGATTTGCCCACAGAAAGTTTGGTTACCTGAGATCCATCCGGAGAGGAAGACCTGGATGACTGTGATGCTGGATTATCTGAAGCAAACAGCACATGGAACTTGTTGGCCCGGTTCTGCATACCACGTTTAGACATCTGGGAGCAGAATGGGCAGTCCGGTATGGAGTGGTCAGGTCCCAAACATTTAAGACACCATTCATGGGTGTCGGTGAGAGAAATAACAGCACTGCACTTGGTACACTTTTTAAAACCAGGAGCTGGCCTCTCCATGAGGAGAATTTGTGTAGGCCTGAAGGCCTAGCAAAAGTTACCACGTTGTGCTGAAAATAAAAAACGATTTTTTTTTTTTTTTAAAGAAATAAAGAAAGAGAGACCGGCGGTACCGGTTTTGGTATGGGGAAGGCAGGTACGCGGTCAAAAGAAACAAATTAAAATAACAATTCTTCAGCGGTGACAGGAACACGACCTGCTGGCTCCGCGGAAAAAGAGAAACTGAAGAGAGCTGGTCAGGAAGGCGGGAAGGCAGCGCGCATGCGCTGTGGGAAGCCCCAAAAGCTTTTCATTTGAAAAGCTGGGGAGCTTTCCCGCGCAGGCTCCGTCGGTTCCGACGTACCCATATGTGAGGACTCATTCCTGCTTGTTCCTGGAGATAGACCAGTATGGTCCATCTAGTCTGCCCAGTAAGATGGCAAGAGTAGGTGCACCTGATGCCCCATGCAGGTCACTCCTCCCCATGTCTTTGTTTAGGGGTGAACCCACCGCTCCATGTAGGACACCCCTGTTTGTTGAGAAATTACAGTAGATAGTTAAGTTTATTTTGATTATATCCTGTTCCTACGAAGGGATCCACTGTGTCTGTCCCATGACATTTTGAACTCTGTCACTGTATTTGCCCCCACCACTTCCATCGGGAGGGCATTCCAAGCATCCACCACCCTTTCAGTGAAAAAGTATTTCCTGACATTGCTTTCAATTTACCCCCTTGCAGCATCATGTTATGCCCTCTAGTTTTACAGCTTCCCCGTCTTTGGAAGAGGTTTGTTTGTTCATTAATTCTCTAAGTATTTAAAGGTCTGAATCATATCTCCCCTATCCTTCCTCTCCTCCAGAGTGTACATATTTAAGTCTTCAAGTCTCTTCTCATAAGGCTTCTGATGCAGGTTCCAAATCATTTTGGTTGCCTTCCTCTGAAGAGTTTCCAGTCTTTTTACATCCTTTGTGAGATATGGTCTCCAAAACTGAACACAGTATTCCAAATGAGGCCTCACCAGTGACTTATACAGTGGCATTAGTACCTCTTCCTTTCTGCTGGTAATTTCTCTTTGTATGCAACCGAACATCCTTCTAGCTTTTTTGCCACTGCATTGTCGCACTGTTTTGCCACCTTGAGATCCTCAGAAATAATCACACCAAGGTCCTTCTCCTGGTCCGTGCACACTAACCTCTCGCCCCCTATTGCGTACATTTCCCTTGGATTTCTGCTTCCCAAGTGCATGACACTGCACTTCTTTGCATTAAATCTTAACTGCCAAGCATTAGACCATTCTTCCAGCTTTTGTAGATCTTTTCTCATGTTATCCACTCGCTCAGGCGAGTCCACTCTGTTGCAAATTTTTGTGTTATCTGCAAAATGACAGACTTTTCCATTCTGTCCTTCAGCAATATCACTCACAAATACATTGAACAGTGCCGGGACCAAGACCAAACCCTGGGGCACCCCACTAATCACTCTCCTTTTATCTGAGTGAGCTCCATTTACCATCACTTTCTGTCATCTGTCAGTCAACTAATTTCTTTTTTTTTTAAATCCTTTATTTTCGTTTTATAACAACAAAGGAAAAGGAAGACATACAGCTAAAAGACAGATACATAAAGTGTAAAACATACACCAAAGTAAACCCCTGCCACCCCCCTCCCCCCTGCTTCTTCTCTAGAAAACTAATCATTCCCGAAGCGGGCGTGTACTTACATTATTGTGTTACAAAACCTAACGGTGATCTGAAACATGATGAGTGCACATTAAACAGGCATGTCGGAACAATGAGCAGATTGTATATAATCATTGAGCATCTGCCATTTAGACAAGCGAGAGTGAGTTTGGGCATGGGGAATAGCCCTCCGAGGTATCTGCTCATATTTACTATATAAGCAGACGAGGTTCCACCATTCATTGACAGTAAGTCGAGAGCTATCCTTCCAATTCCTCGTGATTAAACATATGGCTATACCCAGCATGAAATCAAGGAGAAAGCGACCCTTCTTAGGAAGAGAGGGGACCTCCGCCACAGAGCGGAGTCCCACGATCTTCCAAGAGAGAGGTTCGTGAAGGTGTAAGATAAATTGAATACAACCCCAAACCCGCCTCCAATAAACCTGTAGTTGAGGACATTCATAAATAACATGAGCGAGGGTTCCCACAGCAGTATGGCAAGACCAACACTGGTCCCTAGCAGTTGTGTTCCATTTGGCTATTTTTTCTGGAGTATAAAAGCATCTGTGTGCAAAAAAGAAGAGAGTTTGGGTAACAGAGGCAGACCGGGAAACCCGCACTACTTTGCTCCAGAAAACGCTCCATTGCACAGGGGTTAAAGTGGTTTGCAGTTCGCGCTCCCAGGCTTGTTGGGCTCTAAAAGTGGCAGTGTCTGTACCCTGACATAATATTTTATAAAAGTTAGAGGCTACCCCATGTGTACTACTAATAGAGTGAACTATCTCTAATAGCCCGTCCTCAGTAGGGGCAGAGGGCGGCATGATTTGAGCACTTTTGAGGCAGTGTTGAAGCTGCATCAATTGAAAGTAGTGTTTCGCTGGTAACGCAAATTCCTTTTGTAAATCAGAAAAGGTTTTCCAACGAGCTGCAGAGAAAAGCTGTTGGGGTGTCCAGATCCCCCTTGAGTACCAGGGTTTCCATGCTATCGTTCTATTTAGGACTTGAATTCTGGGGTTATTCCATAGCGGGAGTCCGTCCTGAGGACATACGTTCGGACCCAGTGATAGAATGAGAGTGTTAAAGGCCGCAAGAGTATCGACAATCATTGGTGGATGGCGGGTGTCTACTTGATAGGACATACCGGGGAGATGGGTCAACGGAATTGGGCTACTAAGCTCCTCTTCTATATCAAGCCAAACTGGTCTGCTGTCTGTTGAGGCATCTAGCCATCGGGCACCTTGCTTAAGTAGGAAGGCTTGATGATATCTGAGAAAATCAGGAAATCTGGTACCCCCTAGTTCCTTTGCAGACTGTAGTTTTTGTTTAGCTATCCTTGGTGGCTTGCCCTGCCAGAGATAACGGACGAGAAGGCCCTCAATATCTTTATAAGTATGTAGCGGGAGTAAGCATGGCAGCATTTCTAAAATGTAGTTCACTTTGGGGACTATCATCATTTTCACAGTTTCTAGGCGGCCCCACCATGTAAGAGATAAGGGAGACCAACGATTTGTGAGCTCACGGACTTTGGAGACTACCTCTTTGGCATTAAAACTGATAGTGTCTTCTAAAGGAGAACAGTAATGGACCCCGAGATACTTCACCATGCGGGATTGCCAAAGGAAGGGAAAGGCCTGCATGTCAGCCTCATGTACCCAGCGGTTCAGTGGGAATGCTACAGATTTGGTCCAGTTAATTTTATAGCCCGATAATTGCGAGTAGCCGTCAATCAGATCCAAGACAGCTGGAACCGAATCAAGGGATACGAAAAGCATAAGGTCATCTGCATATGCAGAGAGTTTAATTTCTCTGTGACTGAAGGGGACACCTCGAATACGTGCGGACTGTCTAATAAGGAGGGCGAGGGGTTCAAGAGCTAGATCAAAGAGCATTGGTGATAGGGGGCAACCTTGACGCGTGCCTCTTTGGAGATTAAATGGCTGAGACTTGATGGCATTTACACAAATACTGGCAACGGGTTGAGTATACATGACTTGGAGATATCGGAGGAAGCCCTCCCCAAAGCCATACCATCGGAGAACTGCAAATAAGAAGGGCCATTCTAGGCGATCAAAGGCTTTTTCGGCATCTAGGGAAAGACCCACCCATGGATGATCTAGATTGGCAGCACTGGATAGCACATGGCACAAGGTCCGAGCATTGTCAGCGGTGGATCGGCCGGGTATAAAACCGCATTGGTCGGGGTGGATTAGGGTGGCCATCCTGTCAGATAGCCGGGTGGCCAAGATCGTTGCGAAGATCTTATAATCGGCATTAAGTAGGGAGATTGGACGGTAGTTGGCGGTTAGCAGCGGGTCTCTGCCTTCTTTCTCAAATACTACCACATTAGCTGCAGAAAAGGATCCCAAAGAGGATGTATCTACCGCAAGGGCAGTAAAATAGAGTTTTAAATAGGGAACTAAATCTGCACTGAACGTTCTGTAGAATTCGGTCGGGAGACCATCAGGCCCTGCGGCACGGCCCGAGGCTGTTCGTTTTAGGGCAGATTGGATCTCTGAAGTAGAGAAGGGTTCATCCATCGCATCCCTATCATCTTCAGAGAGGGTCGGCCGCTGAATGCCATAAAGCAATCGCTCGAATGTCTCTGACGAGAACTCACATTCAGATTGATATAGGCGGGTATAGAAATCCCGAAAGAGTTCTACAATGTCGGAGTCTGTGGTCAATATGCCCCCTCCCTGTGGGGCTCGAAGGGCCGCTACGCGTTTGGCTTCTTTTTGACCTTTCAAGGCATTGGCTAAGAGTCGACCGGCTCGGTTATTTTCACGATAATATGTCCCTCGTTGAAGCTCAATACTCTTAGAAGCTGCAGTTGAGAGGATTGAATTATATTGAAAGCGGAGACGCTGTAATCGAATTAATACACATGGATCAGTACGTGAAGTTAGAACTCGTTCGCCTGCTTTGATTTGTTGGTCTAGTATGAGTAGCTGCTGTTTGCGTTGTTTCCGCAGGCGGATTTGATAGCTAGTGATCGTTGCTCGAATGGCCGCTTTGAAGCCCTCCCACCAAGCCCAATTCGCAGTATCCTGGGGTAGATTAAAATGGAAGTAATCCTGTATGGCTGCTCGAATTTCTAACTGGAACTCTGGCTGGGTTAACAGGGCTCTATCAAAGAACCAGGCCCCCGAATTCCCTTGGGGTGCAGTAGTGTGTAATTGAAAGGAAATAGCAGCATGATCTGAAATATGTTGGGAGTGAATCTTTGCAGTGTCCACCTGAGGAACTAACAGTTTTGATATTAGAAAGAAATCTATGCGAGACTGGGATTTGTGAGGGAAGAGAAGAAGGTGAAGTCAAGCTCATTGGGGTGTAGTAACCTCCATAGATCAACTAAAGCAAGATCTTTGATCAAAGAGGTAAGCGTGGTGTGACTCTTGGGGGGACCACTTGTCCTAGGCGGCTGTTTGTCAATCAGGGGATCAAGGACTAAATTGAAATCCCCCCCAATTATCAATGAAGTATTAGCAGAGGCCTGCGCAACCTGAGCAATGGTAGCAAAAAAGGCAGGGTCATCCACATTAGGAGCGTAAAGGCATATACATGTAACTTCAAGGCTACCTATCTTGAGGTGAACTCTGGACCATCTACCTTCTGTATCTGAGCAAGTCGCAATAATAGTAGCATGCAAAGATTTCCTAACCAGTATGGCAACCCCACATTTCTTAGAAACGGCCGGGGAATAGGCGGCCACCAAGTAAGGTTTAATATTGAGTTTAAGAGTTTCCTTCGAATTTAAATGCGTTTCTTGGAGAAAAATCAGATCCGCAGCTTCCTGACTTAGGTAGCTTAGGATTTTCTTCCGTTTTATCGGATTATTGATTCCTTTTACGTTCAATGAGAAAATCTTACATGGTGCCATCAATCGGTAATAGACATTTTAGGTAAGGGCGCTTGAAAACATACAACATAATCAGAATCTGTGCAACAATGACATAATCACCGAGTATGCTGGCTAATACACCCCATATTGAAAAGTATGTACCAAAGTATCTTAGAGAAGAAGCAAAACCCCCAATGAATATGGCGACCATATGTCTGCGGGAGGAGGCCCTAGAGAGGAAATAGAGACATGAAAAAAAAAAAGCAAAGAAACACCAGAGTCCATAATTAACACTGTCTCTGATACTCATCGAGGCTACTGTGGGTAGATGGAGTCGGGTCGCAGATATCATCAAAAGTAAGGCAACAAACCGCCCTCGCCAGACTCTTTGCTGGGCTGTGGCAGATCCAATATGGCAGGTACAGCGGATATGAGAATACTTGCAGGAATATTCTGGAAGTCAGCGCATCAAGTCGGCTTCTTTGGAATCCAAAAACTCCGCTAGTAGATCAGGGTCCTCAAATGTTCTTGTCTGATTGTGAAGCGTGACTCGGAGCTTGGCCGGGTACATCAGGCCATAGCGTGCTTGTAGTTGTTGAAGCCTCGGCCGGAATTCCAGAAAGCGCTTTCGGCGGTCGACAGTGGGTTTAGCCAAGTCAGGATAAAAGGAGATCTTGTGGCTCTCAAACTCCATATGGCCCTTTGCCCGAGAGGCACTGAGAATTTGCTCCACGTGTTGATATCTCAAAAGTCGAAAAATAATAGGCCGCGGGGTCTTCCTGTTGAGCGTTATGCTTGTGGGTACACGATGAGCGCGATCGATCTCCAAATCTTTGGTAAAGGTGATTTGGAGCAGGGAAGGGAGGATTTTGCATAAAAACTCTTTCATGTCTCCCGATTCCGCTCCCTCCGGTATGCCCACGAGTCGTATGTTGTTGCGGCGCGCTCTATTATTGCCATCTTCCACTTCTTTCTGCAAGGCCCGTACCTGACGTTCAACTTTGTCGAGTTTGGACAACCGGGCCGCATGGGAGTCCAATATGCTCTCCATTTTGTCCTGACGCGAAGAGAGCCCCTCTAGCTTGCCCTGCAGTACACCAAGATCTTCCCGCAGCGCTCGGAGTGCTTCACCGTTTGACTGCACGAGGTCCTTGACCCCTCTAATCTCTGCGAGGATTTCCTGCTGCATTTCGGGGCCCTCGCGCAAGGCCAGCCCCTTCTGCGGGGACGGGGGTTCAGTTTTGGAACGTTTGCCGTGAGAAGCCGCTGGAGATCCAAATTCCAGGCGCGTGGGTTTGGTCCCCGCCATCTCACCAATGTGCCCCGGCAAGATCAGAGTAGAAGTTCCAAGTATGTACGGTGTTAATTCAGGATTCTGAGTAGGCCTCTCGGGAGCCTCAGCGTTATGCGACCATCCCGCTGGACATCAGGCTCCGCCCCCCAGTCAACTAATTTCTGATCCAGTTCACCACCTTGGGACCCATCCCCAAACTGTTGAGTTTATTGATAAGCCTCCTATGAGGAACAGTATCAAAGGCTTTGCTGAAATCCAAGTAGATGACATCCATCGCATGCCCCTGATCTAGTTCTCTGGTCACCCAGTCAAAGAACTCAATCAGATTTGTTTGGCAAGATTGTCCTTTAGTAAAAACATGTTGCCTTGGATCATGCAACCTGTTGGTTTTGAGAAAGTCCACTATTCACTCTTTCAGGAGCGCCTCCATTACTTTTCCTGCCACTGAGGTAAGGCTCACGGACCTGTAGTTTGTCACTTCTTCCCTGTCACCACTTTTGTGAAGAGGTACCACATAAGTCCTTCTCCATGCCTGAGGAACCTCTCCTGTTTCCAAGGATATGTTGAAAACATCCTTTAACGGCCCTGCAAGAACCTCTCTGAGCTCTTTCAGTATCTTGGGTTGTATTCCATCCGGTCCCATGGCCTTGTCCACTTTTAGTTTTGCAAGTTGTTCTAATACATCATCTTCTGTGAATGGTGTGGTAACTACTTCATTCCCATTTTTATATTTGGGAGTCACAGATGGTCCTTCTCCAGGATTTTCTTTAGTAAAAACAGAGTAGAAGTATTTGTTTAGCAATTTTGCTTTTTCAATGTCACTTTCCATGAGTCCGTTCCCAGAACCTCTGGGTCCTGCAATTCCACCTCAGATTTTCCTCCTCTCCCGAATATACCCGAAGAAAGTTTTGTCACCACACTTCATATATTTAGCCATCTTTTCCTCTGCCTTTGATTTTGCTTTCCTTATTTCTCTTTTTGTCTCTTTTAGTTTGATCCTGTATTCCTTTCTGTGTTCCTCTGTTTGCAAACTTTTTAATTTTGTGAAAGCTGTGTTTTTTGCCTTTATTTGAGCACCCACTTCTTTGGAGAACCAAATAGGTTTCCTTCTCCTCTTGTTTTTATTTACTTTCCTTACATATTTATCTGTTGCCCCTTTTATTGCCACCTTTAGTTTTGCCCATTGCAATTCAACTTCTCTTATCCCCTCCCACCCTGCCAACTCCTCCTTCAGGTACTTGGCCATTTTACTGAAATCAGTGTTTTTGAAGTCTAGGACTTTGAGCTTGCTATGATTGGACTGCACCTTTGCTTTTATCTCAAACCACACTGTGTGATGATCGCTGCTGTTCACAGGGTCACCCACCCGGACATTTAACATGCTATCACCATTGGTGAGCACTAAATCCAGCATTGAGCTTTTCCTGGTTGGTTCCATCACCATTTGTCTAAGTAATGCATCTTGGAAAGCATCCACAATTTTTTTATTTCTTTCCAGATTTGCAGAAAGAGTGATCCAATCCACATCGGGTAGATTAAACTCACCCAATATGATCACTTCCCCCTTTGTGGCTAGGCTATCTTGGCAATATCTATAATCAATTTGCTATCTATTTCTTCTATTTGAGTTGGAGGTCTGTAGACTACACCAGTATGGATGATAGTGCCATCTCTTCTTTCCAACACAATCCAGAACGCTTCTTCTTTTCCCCATGTCCCCTGCATTTCAGTAGCTTTAATATTGTTTTTGACATATAAGGCTACTCCTCCTCCTTTTCCACTTTCTCTGTCTCTTCTGAATAGATTATAGCCAGCTATGGCTATATACCATTCATGCGATTCATTAAACCATGTTTCCGTAATGGCCACAATGTCCAAGTCCATTTCCACCATTAGAGCTTCCAGGTCAGGAACTTTGTTGGCTAAGCTTTGAGCATTTGTGCCCATTGCTTTCCAGCATTTATGATTTGTATAGTGCTAACAATTATATTTTGCAGCCCCTCCTCCTCTATAAAATTTTCTATAACCGAACTACAGAGAAAATAGACTCTGGAGGTACTTTCAGAACTGCAACAACATATATGTTGAACATTTCTAATGGCAAAATAGTTGGAATTTGTGGAAAATTCAGAAACCGTAAATTCCACCACCTAAGTGTATTATCCTGGGATTCCACTTGCCCATGAAGCACAATGTGGTTCCCAATAACAATCTCTTTGTGAGCCTGAGAAACACCAATGATCTGCTCCAACTCAGAGTCTGTTTTTAATATGCGCTAATTATTGCTGTATTTTCAGCACTTGAGTTAAGGAAGCCTCAAATCGTTCAGCCAGATATTGCATCTTATCAGATTGGGCACACTCAAGAATTACTAAGCCATCCCACATAGTCATAATATCAAAATGATCCAATTTCACCAATGCCAATTCCATTTTGGGAAATATATGCAGCTTTCTCCACTCGCTCCAGGGTACTGATCTATGGGGGGAGGGTCTATTCCATTTGAGTTCACATTAACTTGCAAACTGGAGTTCACTAGTTTAAGATTCACCACAGTTCTCATTCCTTGTTCCACTACTCCACTCTGCTCAGTCTAAACCTGCATGTCTCCAGTGATAGAGATCTACGATGCTGGGATGTGACTACCAATGTGCCAGTACTTGACTCTCCCCCTGTGGACTCTCTGGGAGCATTCACTGCTTCAGACTGAATGACACTTCATGCTCGACGGATAGTGATGAGTTTCCTTCCACTACTGCACACACAAGAACGTCACCATGGACCAGTTGCGGTAGATGTCCATCGGCCCTTTAGACATCTGCACTGGCAGCTTCTGCTTCTTCTGCTGCTTGGCTTTAGTTTTGTGAATCATTCAGGAAACGGAATAGCAGGAAAAGAGTTTTCAGCAATGAAGAATTAGCAGCTTGGCGTCAGCATTCTGCAGTGTTGGATCAAATTACCCTTTCACTGCTGGTGTTTCATCTTCTCCTCCGTCCCTAACCAAGGGTCCACCAAGAGAAGCAGCACTCTCTCAATGAAGTACAGAGGAAGCCTCATAAAACCTCAAGTTTTTGAGGACCTGTGGTATGCAGAATGCAATTACTGTAGGAAACACATTAGTAGGGGGAAGCTGATGGGTCCGACACCATCATTTGGAAAAACATTATTCTTTCCAGCTCAGTACAAAGGAGGGTGCTGATCCTAGCCTGGATTGAAAATAGCAATGATGGGGAAAAATACAGGAATAACAAAATGCCTTTCAGAAGTGGAACCCCTAGACTCTTTCACCAGTCAGATGGCATGGCAGTAGACTCGAAGTACATCAGAGCAAGCCACCATGGAAGAAAGGGGTGGTGTTCAGCAGCACTATCACGAGTCAGACAGCATTGAGGTTAGTGACATGGTGCACTGGGGAAGTGATAGCCAGTTTGAGCAGGATGTTAGCAAAGGGCAGAATTTCACTTATGAAATGCTGGAGAGGTTAGTAGAATAATGGATGTCTCAGATATCATGGGAGATCGAGATTGGCATTGACAGACCCTTGGGTTGCCGGGATTAGGCAGATATCACACAGGTGATAGAAGTCCTAAAGTCCTTCGAGGATGCCATGGAAAAACCGAGTTCCACAAGGACTACTTTGAACCTTCTCATTCTGATACTGAATATTTTACAAGCAAAGATAGAGGGTTTCAGCAGCCTCCAGGATTCACAGCAGAGGTTTTGGTGATGGTGGTTTTTTTGCATGGTCAAATGGGAAGAATATTGCAACCTCTTATAAAGGAGGATGCTAGCTGGTCTCTGTGACCCGCAGATGAAAGGAACGTTTGCTTTGTGTTGCAGCTCACTGACATACTACAAGCAGAAACTGGTGACTGAGGATGAGGAAAGGGAGCACCAGAGAGAGGGGATAATAGCAGTTGTTATGTAGTAGGGGTAATACCAAGCACCCTGGCAAGCAGTCCTGGTACTATGAGCACCACACTGTTAACTGCCACTCCCCCCCTCCCCTGGTTTCTATGTAAGTCGCCCATGAGCCTGAGCATTGAGGCCATGCACACAGATCCCATGGCAATCTGTCTAGACCTGGCCAAGATTACACAGCATTTCCTGTTCTGACCTGCAACAGTTGTGTCCGATGAACATATATTGTGACTACCATCATTCATGGCTAGAAACACAATTGGTGGAAAAGCTAGTGTTTTTAAGAAGATGAATCATCCCTTGTTTGGTTTCCCTTCATTTTCACGAGACTGGGAAAGGGAATGAATGTAGAGCTGTATTGAGAAGCAGTTGACCACAATCTCTGTCTTTAGTATCCAGTTGTGTTTCTGACAGTTTGCACTTCAGTCTTTCCAGGATGGCACCCATTTCCAGTGGCTACCTTTCAGCGCGGCATGCCAAAATGTAAAAGAAAAAAGAAATTTAAAAAAAAGCAAAAAACAAAAACATACAGTAAGGAAATAAAAGAAAAAGAACTGAAAAAAAAAATTCTCACCCTGCTGCTGGTGCCAGTCTCACTGTCCTGCAATGTCTGTTACAGCCTTTCTCTGTTTCTAGTCCTGCTCTTGAGGTCCAAACCACAGCTGAATTGCAGTAGTCACAAATCCTTCTTCTGCCTGCACAGCCATTCTTTGAGCTGCCATCACATTTTCAGTGGGTCCATTTAGATCCACATAGAAAATTTAAATAAGAAAAGAGAACCCCCCCCCCCCCCGTAGGGCTCGATATGCAGCAAAGGCAACTAGTGCGATTACAGTGCCTAGCTGTCCCCACTGAACGCTAAACCCAGATATTCAATCCCAGCATTGAATATCCAGGTCAGCCACGGAAGCCAAAAGCTAACTGGCCAGCGGTGATATTCAGCCACTGCCCTGTTAGCTTCGGTGGCAAACGTTAGGACAGCTTTTGCTGCATCTAACTTTTGCTGTTGAGGGATAACTGGACAGCGGCTGAATATTGCTGCTGACCGGTTATCCCCAGGTACCGCCCACAGAACGCTCCGATGCTCATCAGTTTACAGATCTGTAAACTGTGCAAATGACTTTCAATATTGGGCCTGTAAGAACCCCCCCCCCAAAAAAAAGATCCCTTTAGCTTTTCCTCTCTCTGATGCTGCTCCCTGCATCATTCTATTGGCACTACTCATGTTTTGCCCTGTTGCTGTCCTTCACTCCTCCCTTGCTGACTTGGGAGATTCATGCTACACTTCTTGCTATGTGACTAGCACCATTATGCTTTGGCTTTTTTTGGACCACCCATCCTCCTCCTCCTGCTTTGCACCTTTGTGGGTTCTTTTAGCTTGTTATTATAAGCCTCTTTGGGTGTTCTGCCACCCACTTTGGGATGCAGTTCCTAACAAACTGAGTCCAGAAGAAACTGAACCCAGTATTAGCCTACCACTGTCAAAGAAACTTCAGCTCTCTCTTCAAAGTTCAATCTACTTTCGGTTTCACCTTGTTAAGAAAACCCATGGGATAGTCACAACATGGACTGCCAGAACTAAACATCAATTTGATGGCACTAAAGAACAATGACTTGTTTGGAAGTTCGAGCAGGGGAGTTCATCTACTGCTATACTCTTGAGAGAACAATGGTATTTCCTTTAGTGGGGCGATGAGCAGGGAGTGCTGATGGAGAAAGGGGGCATTTCCCCATGCCATCCAAATCAACCCCAACTGTCACAGGGTGACACTTCCCTCACATCCATTAATCCATTATCCTCTATTGGTATACTTGTTGACTATTGATCTTCTGCCACAAGTATTAGCTTAGTTTCTGCTACGTTGATCTTCCTCAGTTCTTCTGGACTGTTGCGGCTAGTGCTACAGCCCTACTTTCACTGCTTTTAGGGCCTTTAGCAGTGTATTCTCTGATTCTTATCTATATCCCTCAGCATGTTATCTAAGCAGTCCTTGAATGCCTTTTCCACCCCAGGAGATCTTCATCTCTACTTAAGGTTCCTGTGCTGGGACTCTAATTTGGAGGCACACATCTTCATTGAACTCACACCACCTCTTCAGCCTGAGCTCATACTAGCTGTTCTGCTGTTTTTGGTTCTTCTCTGATGTTTTAGGCCCTTCAGCCGATCTGGGTGCTGTGCTGGTCCTCTTTGTGTGTTTTAGGACTTGTAGCGGTCTAGATGCTGTGATGGTCTCCTTTCCATTTTATTCTTTTCAAAGTGCTTCCACCGATTGTGGTTTTACTTTGCCCTCTTCCACCATCTTGTGGTGTTCGTTGAACTCTTTGTACAACTTTGCTCTTCTGATGGTGGTCTGTGGTATTCATTCTGCTACTGTATGTACTCTTTACCCCTCTCCTGGTACCTCGGGGTGGGGGGGGGGGGGTTATGACGCTCTTGCTGGTATATAGTGCCTTTACAGATGCCTGCCATCAATTTCAAGCAGGTTTGATTAAAAATAGATGGAAAACCTGGCTATTCTATTGTAAAACAGACTTTAATGGGGAGAAATGGGATGATCACATGAATGTTTTGGCTAGCCAAATGGGTATATTCTAAGGGACAAAAACAAGTCTGAAAATCTTTCGCATGCACATGCTTGGTAAACACCTTTAAATGTGCAAGACTTCCTTTGAAAGTTTCTCCATTCATGTTTCTTATAAATATTAATTGTGCTCTTTTGGATCCAGTACAATGGACCCTATTATTATTTGATTTATATAGTTGTTAGTATATTGTGGTATCTGTAGAGCTTTTCTGTGCTAATTTGCTGCTGGACTGTTGCTATTTTCCTATAAAGCTTTGCCTGTGACAGCTGTCCTCTTAGTTCCTATCAACTTGTATTACCAATGAGACTGCTATTCCCAACATTCCTTTGAGCTTTGAAGTTCCTTAGTCTCAAAAAACAAAACCTTCAGACTTTGAATGAAGTCTATTTATCCTTCTTTCACAAGCCTGCTGATAGATTCCCATTGAGATCATTCCAAATTCACTTACTTCTTTTGAAATTAAATGCTCCCTTACCTGCTGTTCTCCCGTCTGTTCTTTCAGACCCTAGGTAAGCTGTACTGCTTCCATGTTTTTTGTTATTTTTTGACTAGATCTTTTCTTGTGATATGCTCTGAATAACTGGCTCCCTTTTATTATCTGAAAATATCAGTATTCATAGTTATACTTGTGATATTCTGCTGATAAAATATGGATGATTGATGCTCCCTGTTGTCCTTTCCCCAGCTTCATCTCTACATTAGTACATTATTTATGTATGCTTTTGTTAAATTTGATCTGTGTCTTTCAAATAAGTTAAACTTCATGTCATGCTGTTTGGGTAGCAGCCTTAGGATGATTCCTAGGTAGGTCCAATGAAAGGTATCATAACTGCAAAGAATCCAAGTCACTTTGAGATGAGATTTAAAGATAACGCTGAGATTTTCATTTCCTGTGGGCATGCCAATTAAGCACTTGAGTGCCTACATTTCAAAACTGTAAGCCAATTGCAGTGATCACAGCTATGTCCACTACACCTTTGGCAACCAGGACTCTACCAAGCTAGAAAAACGCGCTGTGTGACTTATGAATCTGGTGACCCCCTCCACCTCAACCACATACAGTAGCCCACTCTTTTTGAACTTCCTGGAAGCCCAGCGATGACATCAGCACTATTTCTGTACTTGTGCCCTTTGTGGCTGCACCACTTGCAAAGCCCTCGGTACAGTCCTGATGGCTATCCACCATTACTGGAAGCTTGAAATCAGCTGTAAGTTAAGTGATCAGCTCATTTTTTGACAATCAAGAGAGTTTTCCCCCCTAGCAGTACTTTTTCACCCTTGATTCCATTTCTGGAGGTGCATGCCAATATTCCAATATTTTGCTTGCGTAAGAAGAACATAAGATTATAAGGGCTGTCATACTGAGTCAGACCAAAGGTTTATTAAGCCTAGTATCCTGTTTGCAACAATGGTCAATTCAGGTCACAAGTATCTGGCAGGATCTCAAAAGAATTGCTAGATTGCACGCTCATTTTTTGTCCCTCAGAATATAGCAGTTCAATTAGTCTTTAGGAGTGGAAATATTCATATATGAGACAAGCTATTTTATTTAACAGGTTTTATATACCTCTTTATCATGTCAGTCAAAGCGGTTTACATTGTAACTTAAACTTGGACATTTATAACTTGGATTTTTCTGAGGCAATGGAGGGACTTGCCCAAGGCCACCAGGAGTGCTAGTGGGAATCAAATCCTGGTTTCTTGGTTCCCAAGCTAGTGCTCTAACCATTAGGCTACTCCTCCACAATGAAACAAACAGACTTGCCATCCATTTTCAATCAAACTTGCCTGAGACTTGATGGCAGGTATTTGTAGCAATACTACAAACACCAAGAGTGTCAAAAATCCCCCAGGAGCACCAGAAGAGGGCCAAAGTGTACTAGAGCGGCAAGAGGAGACACCAGAAACCACCATCAGAACGGCTAAAAGGTACAAAGAGTAACATGAATATCTCAAGGTAGCAGAGGAGAGCAAAGCAGTACCACAATTAGTGGAAGCATATCAAGTCACTTTGAGATGAGCAAAATAGCAATGAGACCAGCATAGCACCCAGATCAGCTGCAACACCTTATGCATGCCAAGGGAACGAGCACAGCATCTAGATGGGCAGCAGGGCCCTAAATTATGCCAGAAGGACTAGCACAAAGGAACCATAAGTGATTTAATGAGACATTTGCAGTTTCACTGTACCGGCCATGTGCACTTACACGTGCATGGCTTAATCTTTGAGACAAACATACATTACTGGCAGGATCATCCAGCTACTGGAAGGACCAGAACAGCACACAGATCAGATGCAAAGCCCTAAAAATGCCCTAAATGATGCTGGGAGGACCAGTACAGGCTGCAACACCTTAAACATGCCAAGGGGACAACACAGCATTCAGAATGACTGTACGGCCCTAAATTATGCCAAGAGGACCAGCACAGCTCCTACATTGATTGCAGGGATGTAAGCATGCCATGAGGACTAGCACAGCACAACACAGCACCCAGATCAGCTGAAATCCCCTACATTATGCCAGGAGGACCAGCATACCTGCAAGATCGGCTACAAGGCCAAAACTTATACCAGAGAATCTAAGAACATAATAATACAACATCAGAAGGGGTGACACAAGTCCAGATGAGGGAGGAGTGGCCTAGTGATTGGGGCAAGTTGCCTCGGGCTAAAGGGCTGGGGGTTTGAATCCCGCTGGAGGACAGCATCCTCACGTCAGAGAGACTGGGGTTTCTAGTCCCACAGGTGCTCCTTGTGCTCTTGGGCAAGCCACATAGCCCTCTGTTGCCTCAGGTAAAAAGCAGATTGTGAACCCTTTGGGGACAAGGGAAATATATACTGTACCTGAATGTACACTGCTTTGACCCAGTGAAATAAGCATTGCTAAATAAATAAAGTTCACAGGAGTGGGGTGATTTCAGCTAAGCTGTGTGTTCACAAGTTTGAGCCCTTGTACTTAGGACTTTGGTCTTAGCATTAGAACCTTAAGTGCACAGTAAGATCCCCCTGGGGTGAAAGAAGCATTCATGGACTGTTTAAATCTCATGCTATGGGATTTAAATAAGAATCAGAGAATGCACTACGTGAAGGCCCCAAAAGCAGTGGGAGCGGGGCTGCAGCATTGCCGGTGACAGCTTAGAAGAGCTGAGGATAACTGACAGAGTAATGGAGGATGGTAGATAGGAGGACAGACTGTCACCCCATGATAGCTAGGGTTGATTCAGCTATAATGCTGGCTAGGCAGGTGTGTCCTTCCTCCCTCCACCTGCTATGCTCATCCCTACTAATAGAAAAGCAACTGGGGTAAAAGGAGCATTCATGGATTTCACTCCAGCAATTCAGAACAATCTAAGGGCTTTTTAGTCAATGATTCTTCTTCTACTACTACTACTACTACTAATAATAATAATAATCTGTATAGTGCTACAAGCATATGCAGCACTCTACAGAGATATGTAAATGATTCTCCCTGCTCATCAGAGCTGACAGTTTAGTCATGATAGACAACACAACAACTGTGGACCAAGGTATATCTAGGGGAATGGTAACAAAATACATAGGAGGTGAGTAGGAGACTAAGAGCATCAAGATCCAAAAGCAGCGGGAAGAGGTGAGTTTTTAGCATGATTTTGAATAGGGCCAGAGATGGAGACCGGTGTAATGACTCATTTAGTTTGATCCAGGCAAAAGGACCAGTAAGGTTGAATGAATGAAATCTGGAGTTGTCAGAGAACGGTACAGATAGAAGGGATCTGCCAGAAAAGTGGAGTTCCTGAGGAGGGGTGTAAGGAGAGATAAGAGGAAATGTAATGAGGAGCAGCAGAATAAATGCACTTATAGGTCAGTTGGAGAAGTTTGAACTGGATGCAGAGATGAATAGGTAGCCAATGAAGTGACAAGAAGAGGGGTTGTATGATCATAGCAACACTGGCAGAAGATTAGCAGTGCAACTGTGGGGAGAGATGATTTAGAGGGAGACCAGCAAGGAGAAGGTTGCAATAGTCTAGACGAGAGGTAACTAGAGAGTAGATAGTAGTGTGTTCAGAAAGGAGGGGACATATTTTGCTGATGTTATAGAAAAAGAAATAACAAGTTTTAGCTATCAGTTGGATGTGTGTGTGGAGAAGAGGGAGACATCAAGATGACCCCAAGGTTGAAAGCTGAGGAAACAAGGAAGAGTATTGTACTATCTATAGAAAAAGAGAAGGAAGGAAGAGGTGAAGTGGATTTAGGAGGAAAGATAAGAAGCTTGGTTTTGGCCATATTCAGTTTCATATGGTGGCGGGATATCCAGGTAGGAATGTCAGATAAGCAAGCAGAGATGTGGGCTTGGATTCCTGAAGAGATTTCAGGTCATTTTGAGAGTCATCAGCGTAAAGATGGTACTGAAAACCATGGCAGAAGATGAGTGCATCAAGAGACTGGGTGTAGAGTGAGAAAAGGAGAGGTCCCAGACAGATCCCTAGGGTACACCAACTGAGAGCAGGATAGCAGTAGAGGAAGATCCACCAGAACATACCCTAAAAGTGTGGTAGGAGAAATAAGAAGAAAACCAGGACAGAACAGAGCCCCTAAATCCAAGTGAGAACAAGGTATCAATGAGAATGTAGTGATCAACAGTGTCAAAAGTAGTAGAAAAGTCAAGAAGGATATGGATCAAGTCATTGGAGACTTTGGAAAGAGCCATTTCAGTAGAATACAGAGGATAAAAACCAGATTACAATGGATCCAGAAGGGCTTGAGAGAAAAGAAAATCAAGACACCAGTGGTGAACTGCACATTCAAGTAGTTTAGAGATAAAGGGAAAGAGAGAGATGGGTCAATAATTAGAAGAACAGGTAGGGTCTAGTGAAGGTTTCTTGAGGAGAGCTATAACCACAGCATTCTTAAAGGCTGCAGTAACAGTTGCAGTGGAAAGTGATAGGTTAAGTTATAACAGATGGAAAGAATGACAGCAGAAGAGATGGAGTTTAGTAGATGGGTAAAAATAGAATTAGTGGAGCAGATAGTGAGTTTGGAGGAGGAGAGAATATGTGTGGTTTCCTCCTCAATTATATTAGAAAAAGAAGATTGCAGAGGTTGAGGGAAGGATTTGAGAGTGAAGAGTGGGAAAGCAGGGATGGAGGGGGGGGGGGAACTCAAGAGTAATCTTGTGGACTTTGAAAGGGAAAAAAGGGTGTCAGAGTTGGAGGCACTTTGAGGAGAGCATTGAGAGTCATAAAGAGATGACTAGGGTCAGAGGCAACAGAACTAAATCAGGTGGACATAATAGTCCTGCTTGGTGAGTGCTATGGCTGACTGGAAAGAGGCTAACATGAATTTGAAATGTAGGACGTCCACAGGGGCGGCTCAAGGCAGTCTGCTGCCTGAGGTGAAGGATGAGATGGCACCCCCTCCCCCCCCCCCATAGTGTGGAGGAGGGAGGAGCCTTCTCAAAACTCCAGTCAAGGACTGAATCAAACCAAAAAGCTGGTTAGATAATATGGAGGAAATGCAAGATGTTTGCACACCAAGGAACTAAAAGAATGAGCGAGAACTACAGCACACTTTATAAAACTAAATTATAACTCATTTTTATTTTGTTATAAACTGCATTATGGTTCTTGCTTTTTCTTTTTGAACATATATTTTGCATCCACAGAACCCCTTCCCTCAACAGTGGGTGCAGAGCAGAACTAGAACATTCACTCACAGAACTCAATATCTTAAAAAAAAAAATCTGATTCTGGTCATCTCACTAACAAATATTCTCTAGTACTAGGAATATTGGGAACTAATAAAAAACCCTACAAAAGTCAAAGATCTACAAGGCCAAATCTACCATACCATTACCAGCATAACCTTCCAAAACTGATACAAAAAAAGCAGCACTATAAATACTGCAGCAGGCCCTAGAACATCTAACATGAACAAGGCAAATTGCTACAGTACAGACCCCTGCATACAGATTTCATGTTAAGAGAACACACATAGCCTTGGTCACACACTCAGAACACAGACTCTCACCAAGAACAGAATAAATGATCACAACCTAAAGTAAAACTAAAATATTTCGACAAAAAATATTCTGAAATCCCAAGAAGCAAGACTCTGCATGCAGTGCAACACCAGATAAGAGATGCAGTTCCCCATACTGTGTAAACTATAAAGATAGCACAAAGTTCATTCACTAAATTGAAAATAAAATTATTTTTTTCTACCTTTGTTGTCTGACCATTTTATTCTCTGGTCCCGATCTTCTGCTTTCCTGTCTTCTCTTAGCACTCTATCTGCCATTTCTTGCCTTTTCTTTTGCTTTCTTCACTTCCTTCCATCAGCCTATTTCCAGTCCCAGTGATGCTCCCTTCCAGTCCCAGTGCCCCCTTCCTGCCAGCCTCCTCCCCATTACCCAGCCACCTACCAGTCCCATCCCCAAATGTCAGCTCCCTCCAGTCCCACTCCCAGATGTCAGCTCCCTTCCGTCCCCCTCTTTCCCCCATGTCAGTTCCCTTACAGCCCCCAACTTCCCCCCATGTCAGTTCCCTTCCAGCCATCTCCTTCCCCTCTCTCAGTTCCCTTCCAGCCATCTCTTTCCTCCCCTGTCAGCTTCCTTCCAGCCCTCTTTTCCCCCGTATCATCTTTCTTCCAGCCCCCCTGTCAGCTCCCTTCACCTCCCTCTCCTTCCCTCCTATGTAGCTCGTTCCTCTTCTCTCACTCCCCCCCTCTGTGTAGTTCGCCCCACATCTCTCCTCTTCCCTCGTATAGCTTATTCCGCTTCTCTCATTCCACCCCCCCCCCCATGTAGCTTATTATGCTCTTCTGGCCATGTCTCCATAGTTCTGTTCCTTCCCCTTCGGCTGTCCTGCTCTAGCATCACTTGCTTTTGCGGGTGGGACGCAACAGCAGCAGAGGTTCCATACCACCGGGAGGCTCCACACGAATTTCCTTTCATTTTAAAAGCTATGAGTGGCCACAGCAGTTTGTGCACAGTTGTTTTATTTTAAACTGAAGGTGGAGTGTGGCGGATGTTTTGGGGGCATTTTTGCCACCCCCAAACGTTTTCCACCTGAGGCCACTGCATCACTCCGCCTAATTATAGAGCTGCCCCTGGAAGTCCACAAGGATGCGGGATTTGAGCCATATGCACTCAGCTCAGCAGCACAAGAATGTAGCTGACAGGTTTTAGAGGACAGCTAGGGCTGAGGTACAGTATGTCTCGCAGGATGTGGAATGGGAGGAGTAGGAATATCTAGAGCTGAGGAGAGTATAGTGTTGTAGGAAGATAGGAAGATATTACCTCAGACACAGATGACATAGTAGAGGAAAGAGGTAATGAGACAGCATTGGAGAGAGCTGATAGGAATCTTGATGCTATCAACCTAAAGATGTTGGAGGATATTAGGCAATACTGAGGTGGGGGTGATGAAGAGTGAAGCATATCAGGTGATAGGCCATGTAGTCTTTTTTTCTGCCGTTATGTTCCTATCTAGTTGCCCTTCCATATCACTCACTACAAGAGTCCCTTTTTTCCTTTAGAGAGCCTCTGTGTTTGTCCCATGCTTTTTTGAATTTAGATACTATCCTCATCTCTACCATCTCCACTGAAAGACTATTCCATGCATCTACCACTCTTTCCATAAAGAAATATTTCTGCATATTGCTTCTGAGTCTATCCCCTTTTACCCTCATCCTATGACCCCTCATAGCAGAGCTTGCTTTCAATTGAAAGAGGCTCTCCTCCTATGCATTTATGCCATGGAGAATTGATGGTCAGATAAGGGAAGAACTGAAGTGCAGAGGTTTGAGGGCAAGCAGTTAGAGAAAAAGACAAGGTTGAGGCAGTGGCCATGATGGCGAGTAGGGACAGTAGAACATAGCTAAAGGTTGAATGGGGAGGTAAGGGAAGGGAGCTTTAAGGCGTAAAGGTCAGAAGGGTCATCA
The DNA here is from genome assembly GCA_033557465.1 of Ichthyophis bannanicus. Lineage (NCBI taxonomy): Eukaryota > Metazoa > Chordata > Amphibia > Gymnophiona > Ichthyophiidae > Ichthyophis > Ichthyophis bannanicus. The sequence continues at coordinate 128,887,410 of CM066035.1, read as the reverse complement.
ACATGAATGTTATAATCCCCAAGAATAAGGGAGGGGGAAGATGCATCCAAAAAGAAGGAAAACCATGCGTCAATCAATCAATGAGAGAGGTAGAGGTGAACTTATCAAAGATTGAGAAATGACAGCTATCTGGAGAGGTAATGGAGTAAAAAGGTGGATGGGGTGGGCTTCAAAGGAAGGAAAGGAGTGAGACTGAGATGCTGAAATTGCCAGGAGTGAGAGAGTAGAAACCCAACACCACTGACACAGCCAATGAGATGAGGCATATGGGAGAAATGACAGCCCCCATGACAGAGGGCAGCAACTGAAGCAGAGTTTTCAGGGAGAAGCAGGTCTCAGTTAGATCAACAAGATGCAGAGAATTTGAGATAAAGAGGTCATGAATGAAGACAAGTTTATTGGAGACAGAGTGTGCATTCCAGAAGGCGCATGAGAAAGGGAGAGAGGAGAGGGAAAGGGGAGGGGTACAAATAAGATTTGAGGGGTTGTGTATGGATCTGACCTGGGACTGTGAAAAATCTAGGGGGCCAGGGTTCAGACTGATATTGAGAAGAGTTGGGATTGATATTGAGAATGAAAAGGAGCAGGAGAATGGGGTGGGGGGGGGGAGAGGAAGAGGCACAACGGTAACAAGAGTGAAGTTCTTTCAGAGAGAGAGAGATGAGATGGCTGAATCAGAGGAAGAAAATGGTGAAGCTCAAGAGCAGAGATAGAGCAGAAGACAAAATGACAGGAGTGGTGAGGACAGTAAGGAGAGGGTGTTAAGGAGTGGGGGCTTGAGTTGTTAGAATAAGGGGAGAAGATTAGGACGTGTCAACAACAGAAAGGGAAAGTGATGTGGAGTCATAGGAATGAGATGGAGGGGACAGTAGGAGGAGATATATAATGAATAGGTAGGACAGAGGTCCCAGAGGATTATGGTGCACCTGTGAGTAGTAATGGTAATAAGCACAGGACAGCTATTAAGAGAAAGTTAGCCTAGGGATGGGTGGGCTGAGGAGTGGGAGGGAGGGATATTGAAGAAGGCAGAAAACAAGGAACAGCCAGTAGTAGATACCAGAAAGCTGAACCATATTACAAAAATGCAGATAAGATAAACACACTGGACAATAAACAGGTTCAAAACTCAAGACAAGCACAGGCAAAAAAGTCTGACTCAACAAGTACAGTTTGTTAGTTGAGAAATGCAGTAATGGAGGATGGAGAATGTGAAAATAATCTCTCACCCCATGATAACTAGGGTTCATTTGACTATCAGGCCGGCTATGTGAGTGTCTCCTTCTTATTCCATTCTCATGCTCCCTAATAGAGGAAATACTATATGCTCATTCTAGGATATAGCAGTAGCTGGGCTTTTCTGCATGAACCTCCAAACAAGTACAAGTACAATAATGGAAATTTGAAAAAAGAACATTGAAGGAAGAGCTCAAAGCTTGTTTCCAGTGATAGGCTGGTAGTGTCCCCCCACCATGCTGGGTTCAGCTTCTCCCATACTAAGGTTGTTAGGAACTGCATGCCATAGTGCAGGCATGTCCAACTTCGAACAGGTCGTGATCTGATGTTTCCGGCCAAAAGTGCCGGTGATCTACCACCATGAAAATTAAGTTTCAAATTAGTTTCAAATTAAATTTTAACCCAATAAAGTTGGAGGATTCTCCCCCCCCCCTCCGAACCTTCTGTCATTTACTTGGATGTGATCAGCTGTTAAGCAAATTAAGCAAAAATAAAACAGAGATGAAGATCCAGTAAGAACTGCAAGGGGAAATGGAAAGTCCATTTTTTCTTAAAGTTTTATTGAGTAATAACTTTCTTTAACTGTCTTAATAACTTTCTTTAACTTTCATTGAGTAATTTGTGTTAAATTTAGGTTGAGTATTGATCCAGGCTGATCTTGCACAATCTTTAATATTTCGCTCTTGCTCATTAGTGAGACGTCTGAGCCTGCATTTCATCCACCAGCTTTTTGAAGTTGGGTGAATATTGCGTGAAGACCAGTCTCAGGGAATCCTGGAGATGTTCATCTGTCATGTTGTAACATTGTGTACTCTTTGTCATTTTCAGATGGGAAAATGCAGATTCACACAAATAAGTTGAACCGAAAAAGGAGTGTACAGCTTCGCTGCATCTTCTCAAGTTAGGAAATCTGTCTCTAGGCACTAGCTTCCAAAACGATTCTTGTTCAGCACGGGTCTTGAGAAAAATGCCATTTTTAAGGGTTAATATTTCGTTTTCAAGAGATGGAGTGTTCAATGAGTAATTTTTACTGACAGCAGCTGCAGTTTCTTTAAAGTACACATCTATTTTGAATGGGTATGACAAGTACTCCACAACTGTTCCAATTTTTTGGAAGTCACAGAATCTATTTTTGAATTCCTGGATAAAAGAACAGATTTCTGTCACATACTGCTCGTTATGAAAAACAAAATTTGGATATTGTCCCAGATGGTCCTGCATATTAGGAAAATGATCAAAAGTGTTGTTTGCAAGGTCAGTCATCATTAGCTCAAATTTGCTCTTGTAGGATGAAACTGTACTCATCATCTCGCCAATGATGGAAGGTTCATATCACTTAGTTCGCCTATAAAGTCAGCGAGAAATGCCAGATCACATAACCACTTCTCATCTTCCAACTCTGCTTGGTCATCTCCCCTCTCCTTCAAAAAACTTCTTATTTCATTCAGCAAATCACAAAATCTTTGCAGAAATTTGTGTCTACTTAGCCAACTTACATCTGTGTGCAAAATGATTTCCGCTGCCCCTTCATCAAGAGTAAGATTGAAAAGCCATCTTTGAAGTGATCTTCCACAATCTGAATTTACAATTTTGAAAGTGATGTCCATGACAGTCTTTGTATTGAGTCTCTTGCTTTCCAAAACTTGCTGGTGAATGACGGAATGGTAAGAAAGGAAATCTGGGACGTCGTCATGCTGTCTACAGAGGGCTATGAAACCGTTAACCTCACCTGTCATTGCTCTTGCTCCATCAGTAGTGATGGAAACAAGTCTATGCAATGGAAGATTATACTTTGTCACAAAAAAATGGAAAGAACTGAATATTTCCTGACCGGTAGTTCTCCCTTTTAAAGAAATCATTCCAAGTAGTTCTTCTTTAACACTGAAGTCTTCAAAAACCATCCGGATAAAGACTAGTAACTGGGCTATGTCTCTTATGTCTGTAGATTCATCCAGTTGGAGTGAGAAAGCAACACAATTTGAAACATCCTCCAACAATTGTTCAGTTGTGTCTCCACACATCTTTTCTATTCGCCGCACGACAGGGTTTCTTGACAATTGCACATCTTGAATAGCAGCTATGATCTCTTTCTTATTTTTAAATCCTTCAAAAAGATTGTCAGCTGCTTCAAGAAAACAAATTCCCCTTCAGTGAAAGGTTTGCATTTCTTTGCGATCAGGTTGCTGACCTTGAAGGATGCTATGGTTGCATTGACCGAATGTGACCTTGGCTTCACCATCAACTGTTGCTGAGTAGCCAATTTCGATATAAGTTCTTTGAGCTTCAGTTTACGAATTTCACTTTTGGGTGGAAAATCAGCATCAAACGTATTGCTTTGCAGAGCCTTATGATGACGTTCCAGATTACCCTTTTTGGGCAAGGATACTGGGGCATTACAAATTAGACAACAACACTTGTCTTTCACCATGTTAAAGAAGTAGTCCATTTCCCATTCATCATGAAAGTGGTAGGTTTTGCTCTTCTTTGGAACACTTATCTTCGTTATACTGGGGTGACTGGATGTAAGAAGGCCAAATCTGCTAAGTTAGTATAAACACTGGCTGAATCTGGTCCAAAACTGTCACTGTCCCAAAGTATTAAAGATCAACAGCAACTGAAGACCTCTGGATGACATGCAATACAAGGACTGGAGATGCCAAAACCACACATGCAGTTCTAAAAGTAAAAATAAGAATTCATCATACTGGCACCAATAACACAGGTACACTAAAAAATTTTTTTTTTAAACTGCCTCTAATGTTTCGATTGATTTTTACGTTTTTTGGTGCGCTGAATCCAAATCTGGTAACCAATTTGCTCCATCACGTACAGATTTTTTGCTACATTGGGTTAGCAGTTTGAGGAGAACGTTTCAGATTGAGTGCGATCGAGATAAAAGTTTCTTGGATGAATTCTTTATACTAATTGTTTAGTAGTTATTCAAATAAGAATAAAGAAAATTGTAACAAGGCAGCACATAAGAATAGAGTAATGTCAACAAAACACACTGTGATGGTAGCAAAATTGTCTGCACTTAAAACAGCCACATACATGTGCACAAACATTGAGCATATAAGAGCGAGGTTAGACACAAAGCAAAGCAAAGAAATGTGCAAAAAATGTTGTACAGGTATGTATGTAAGAATAGAAAACGCAAACCGCACCATTGCAATACATGAAGACAAACACCCAATGGTGTGAAAATAAAATTCTAATAAATGAGATCCGACACTGTGGTAATAACTAGCAAATTTTTATTTCAAAGTTTAGTAAAAACACGATATTTGTCAACACAGTTTAGATTTTAAAGTCATTCTTGGGTCAATCAATCTCCTGGTGGGCCCGTTTCTTCTTCCCCCGAATGCTTCTCTTGGTGCGCTGCTTGGCGTATTTTTCATCTGGGGTTTCCCGCAGCAGCAACCAGCAGAAATCAGCCATCATAGTGGTGTTCCATCTTCCTTGGTACCTTCTCTCTGCGTCCTTGATGTCCTGGTGAAACCTTTCACCTTGTTCTTCACTGTACGCCCCCAGGTTTTCGGGAAAGTAGTTCACATGGGAGTGCATGAAATGGACTTTCAGGCTCATGTTACAGCCTTGTTCTTTGAAGGCATTGAGCATCCTGGCAACAATATCCTTATAGTTCTCATCCCGCCTGTTCCCCAAGAATTTGAGAACAACATCCTTGAAGGAATCCCAGGCTTCTTTTTCCTTCTCAGACATCGTTTCAGCGAATGCTCCATCTGAAATGAGTTTCCTTATATCAGGGCCAACAAACACTCCTTCCTTTAGCTTTGCTTCAGAAAGTCGGGGGAACTTTGAGCAAAGGTACCGAAAGCACTCACCATCTTTTGGAAGGGACTTGATGAATTGCTTAATGAGACCCAACTTAATGTGGAGAGGTGGTAATAGAATTTTATCACGAGGTACCAAGCTCTCATGAAGAACATTTTTCTCACCGGGTCTCAAATACTCCCGAATTGGCCAGTCTTTTTTCCCCCAGTGTAGGTTGCGGGCCCGGCTATCCCACAAGCAAAGGAAGCAGGGATATTTGGTGAAACCGGATTGCTGCCCTAATAGCATGGATAGAATTTTAAAGTCTCCACAAATCATCCACTTATGCTCATCATAACGAATCTTCTGAAGAATCAGGGCCAAATTCTCGTATTTTTCTTGGAGAATAACAGAGTGAGCAATAGGAACTGAAGCGAATGTGTTGCCATTATGAAGAAGAACACCTTTTATGCTGTCTTTTGACGAATCAATGAACAGCCGCCATTCAGCAGGATCATACTTGAGTTTAAACGTTTCCATCACTCCGTATATATCGTTGCAAAATACCAAATCTTCCTCTTTGCTGAAATACTTCAAAAATTGTGTCTCGCGGTTGCGGTACCAATAAAATGTTGTTCCTGGTGACAATAGATTTTTCTGTTTAAGCTGAGAACCTAGCAGTTGGGCAGCATCTTTTGGGAGTCCTAAATCCCGGACTAAATCATTCAATTCAGCTTGAGAGAAAAGTTCAGGTTTCGGATCTGGTTCAGTTTCAAACTCGGAAGTACTGGACTCATCGGGAAAAGCCATCTGATGAGTCTCATCATGATCAGAACCGTCCACACAAATATGATCCAAAGATTTTGGTGGTTCAGGCACAGGTACTTCGTTGCTATGAGGCATAGGCCTAATTGCTGAGGGAAGGTTGGGGTAACTTATTACGTTCTTATTTTTTAAGTTGTATCCCTTCACAATGCAAGAGCAAAAATAGCAGTCACTGCTGTGGTCTCTTTGTTCACGCCACATCATAGGTATTCCGAAACGAAATGCTTGTTTTTTACCTTTCATCCATAAGCGTAGATCTTCCTCACATGTCTTGCACACTTTGTGAGGAGCCCACGGTTTGTCTTGATTGCCTAACTTCAAACCGAAATAGGCGAAATATACTTTTTAAATAAATGCAGAAATGTTCCTCTGCCGCTTTTTCACGGTATATTCCCCACAAATAAAACAAAAACTATCCGGAGAGTTGACGCAACCTCTGACTCTGTGAGCCATCACAAATACACAGCACTGCAAACTACAACTGTAGTGAACCACTTCGGAATAAAGCTGGATTACGACTGAGCAAACAAAAGGTAATAATGAACTTGCAAGAAACTGAAATTTGACAGGAACGTTCATGTCGCAACCACCGTGTTTGAGCGAGCGAGCGAACGAGGCGAGGCGAACAGGAAAGAACATGCGCCAGCGCGAGTACTGGATTTAGCCCCCTGCCTCCCAATTGTCCTGTTAATATATAAAATGAATACAAAACACTCTAAAATATCATGAGGGAGTGTTTCTAGTTAGTTAACCATTACAATCTCTATTTTGGGCCAAGAAAATAACTGCAGTCGGCTAAAAAGAAATTATGTGAACATTCCTTATATGGGTAAGAAATCTAATTTTGCAAGAAAACGTGACATGATGGAACATTTTGGCTATTTTTCCTGGATTCAGCACCCCAAAATCTATAGGAATCAGTTGCAAAACTGGAGGCAGTTTTTTGGTAGTGTACCTGTGTAATCAGATACCACCAAACAATCATCAAAAAAACTCAAACACCTGTCCAGCAAACCAGATAAAATCAAATACCACCAAACAAGTTCAAATACCACCACATGTGATTTAATAAATTCTGCACACAGTGTAGAATCAACGCAAAGGCTAGGCAAAATAAAATTGCAGAGGCAAACAAAAGTCACAGTGGTTTGAACCATTTCGAAGGCAAGGCATAGGCAAGTTAGAACAAAATTGGAAAAGCCCGCCATAATCACCAAATTCTTGACACTTTGTTGTGTCTGCCCGAAAACGTTTAATGAAAGCGAACTATAAAGCCACCAACGACCAGCACACGACACAACTAATATGGTAAGTGTATTCAGGTAAAGCCCGGGCGAATGGATATCGCCTGGTATATAACGCACTTCTAAGGGGTGTTGAGGCGGGGGCAGGAATGGGTGATTCTGAGAGGCAGGAGACCAGGTATGACACCGGGCTTGTGGTGTCTCGTCGCGGGGTGCGGGCAGCGGCCCCCTGGGGTACCCACAAACTATTGGCACGAAAACAACAAGCGCCCCCAATACAACCGTAGGCAAGATTCCCGCAGGCAGGGAAAAAGACAGGCAAAGGATCAGCAGCGGTGGCAAGCCCTCAGCAGATGACCTGCTGGCACGAGCTCTCTCCTAGCAACGGGGCGAGCTTCTGGAGAGATGGAGCCAAGTGTGGCTGGCGATCTACCTCTGACCCCTCCATGATCTACAGGTAGATCACGATCTACCTGTTGGACATGCCTGCCATAGTAGGTGGCAGAACACTAAAAGAGGCGTGCAATGACAAGCCAAAAACAGCCACAAAGGTGCAAAGCAGGAAGAAGATGAGGAGTGGTCAGGGCCAGAGTTACCACTAGGTGAAATAGGCAGTGGCCTAGCGTGCAGCAAGTGTGCAAAGTATCTAATCCCATGAAGGTCCCTCTTCTTTGACCACATTCTGCCCACTATTTGTAACAAACAAACCTGGAAGCATAGTGCTCTGTTTGTTCCCTATGTGCCAGTCCTACAATATTGCCCTTATTTCTGCTAAGATATGGGTCCACATATGGTTGCCATCCATTATCTGGTTATTATGGCAGAGTGCCTCCTGCTAGCCACCCCAGGTCACATGCCTTTCATTCACATGGCTGCTTTATCCTGAAAGCAGGTCAAGTACTCTTCTCAAGCATTATATATTTTCAGACTAGATCCCCAGCTCTCAGGGGCAGGGATTCCCTGCCTTTTAGCACCCTGTGCTATTCACTTTATCTTCTGTTTGTACTGTAGAGACTGCTTGGATGCTATTGCGTTGAGCAATGAATGCCATCCGATGTCCCCACTAGAGTACCTCAATATAAGCTGAAGAAGAACTAGCATTTTCCAGAAGGTTTCTTTCTACTCAGTTACGAGTACTTCATTCTGGGAGGAGACTCCTCTAGGAGGGAAAAATCAAAGGCTGTCTACAGAGGGCTATGAAACCGTTTCAACCACTCTCAAAGGCAGAACTCTGGCGCTCAGCCTCTGCATCATGCTGGCGTAAGGCATCTGCTCCTTGCAGGGGAAGCTGAGGGTTGTCAGACTAACTCCTCATATCTTTTAGGAGGAGCCACAGGCATAGGGGTAGAGGAGAGGTGAGCAGAGGGAAAATTAGTGACTGTGCAAAACCTGCCAGCACCCCCTTGGCTCAGCTGGAGTGAAGTCCTGCCTGTGTAATTGATCTAGGAGCCATCCACTCCTAAAAAAAACATAAAATAAGCTCAGAGTAAAAAGCATTTTTTATGATCAAGGAACATCTGAATTCATTAGCACCTGCGGAGCAGTTTACCTGCATCTACAGAGGCCACCAGCTCTAAAGAAGTGAGGAATCCAGGAGCTTCTCATTGAACAACGACACCAGAGCAAAGAATGAATCCAGGACAATTCTGGGGACCAGTGCCTGCATCACCAACAGTTCCAGATACACTGCTAGAGTCATAATGTAGGAGAAGGGTTTCCATTCAGAGAAAAACCATACTAAGTATTAGAGTGAAGAGACTTGAATTTAACTTCCAGCATTACATACAGAGTTTTCAGAGTAGGATGTTGCACTACCCTAGAGTGAAAGGAAGAAAGAAGTAACCTGATTGTAACAAGTGGAAGAAAGAGAATGTGTAAACTGCTTGTAATATAGATCTTTTTTTGCTATTTGCCAGTTGTTATAAATGTTGTATCAGTGACCCTAAAGTTTAAATAAACCCTTGGTTCAGAAGACAGGCTCTGGACTGGACACAGTTATTTTTAGAAGGGAAGAGATGTGAGAGGAATTGTGGATCAGGAACTGGTTAAAAGATAGAAAACAGAGGGCAGGGCTAAATGGCCAATTTTCCCAATGGACAAAGGTGAATAGTGGCATACCCCAGGGATTTGTGCTAGGTCCACTACTTTTTAACATATTCGTAAATTACCTGGAAATCGGAATAACAGGTGAGGTAATCAACTTTGCAGATGACATAAAATTATTCAAAGTTGTTAAAACCCATGAGGATTGTGAAACATTGCAAGAGGACCTTGACAAATTGGAAGACTGGGTATCCAAATGCAAGATGAAATTTAATGTCGACAAGTACAGTTACGCACCTTGGAAAGAACAATCCAAACTATGGCTACACGATGCAAAGTTCCAACATTAGGAACCACCACCCCGGAAAAAGATTTAGGCATCATTGTGGATAACCCAGTGTGCAGCGGCGGCCAAGAGAGCAAATAGAATGCTGGTATCATAAGCAAAGGAATGAGAATAAAACAAAGGATATTCTAATGCCTCTGTATCGTTCCATGGTGCGACCACACCTTGAATATTGTACAATTCTAGTTGCCATACCTTTAAAATGATGTAGCATTATTAGAGAAGGTACAGAAAAGAGCTACTAAAATGATAAAGGGGATGGAAAGATACCCCTATAAAGAGAGGCTAAAAAGGTTAGGGCTCTTCAATTTGAAAAAGAGACGTCTGAGGGAAGATATGATAGAGGTCTATACATTAATGAATGGAGTGGAATAGGTAAACGTTGATCAATTGTTTACGCCATCAAAATATAGAAAGACTAGGGGACATGCAATGAAACTACAGGGTAACCTATTTAAGACTAATAAGAGAAAAAATGTTTTCACAATGTATAATCAAACTCTGGAATTTGTTACCGGAGGATGTAGTAAAAGCTATTAGTGTAGCCAGGTTTAAAAGGGGTTTTTTGGAGGAAAGGTCCATAAACCATTATTAAAGGGGACCCAGGAAATCCACTGCTTGCTGCACTACAAACATTGTGGAACCTGTGTCTTTTGGGGAAACTGCTAGGTACTTGTGACCTAGATTAGCCACTGTTGGAAACAGGATACTGGGCTTGATGGTCCTTGGTCTGACCCAGTATGGCATATGTTATGTTCTGCAATAGAGTGAACTTTCTGAAAGGTAATGATAACATGAGAATTTGGCAGCTGAGATTTAATGCTAAAAAATGCAGGGTCATGCATTTGGACTGCAAAAACCCAAGAGAGCGGTATCGTATAGGTGGTGAAGTACTTCTGTCCATGACAGAAAAGTAGGACCTGGGGGCGATTGTTCTTGATTACTTAACATGGTCAGACAGGGGAGAAGCTAGCCCAGGACTGCCTGCTAATGTCAGGAGATGCTGACTGGGAATTGCTGTCAGCCGTATACCTGGCTGGAACAGAGCTCCTCTCTCCTCCTGCAATTGAGGATAAGAGCCAGTGAGTACCAGGGGTTGGTGGAGAAGCTAGCCCAGGATTGCCTGCTAACGTCAGGAGACACTGAGTGGGAATTGCTGTCAGCTGCATACCTGGCTGGAATAGAGCTCCTCTCTCCTGCTCTTATCTTATTGAGGATAAGAGCCAACTGGTACCGCGGGACGCGGCCGTGGTGCGTGTCTGAAGGAGCATGGCTCAAGGGGTAGGTTAGGCCCCCTTAGGAGCACCTGGGAGCTTCTGGGAAGTTTCTTTGCTTCCTGTGTCTTGAATGGTATTGTCTAGTATTTGTTGAATGTCTAGTATTTGTTGAATAATAGTAATGTCTAGTATTTGTTGAATGTAAACCGCTCTGATCTAAAATAGAGCGGTATAGAAGAACTGTTAAATAAAAAATAAATAAATAAATAAAATGGGTAAGCAAAAAGCTAAGAATAAGGGCCCAGTGGAGGGTCAGGTGGTGAAGAGCCCTATGGATACCCACCTGATTAATGCTGCTGCTTTACGAATACCAGTCCCTCAGGACCCAGGAGCAAGGTTAGTCCCAGAGGCTTCATTAAGTTCGGGGGATCGTACCCCTCCCCCCAACCTCACTTTGATGATAAAATGCCCTCTTCCAATGCCTCCTTTGCTGCAGATGGTAGTTTGTTTTCCGTCTCCACCCCTTTCTCCGATGGAGCTTCTTGTAAGCGGACTGATTTGACTGGAGCTGAGCTTGTAAAACCTTCGGGTGTCTCTTTACCATCTTCTGATTCGCTGACAGTTTTTTCTAGTTCTGCTAATTCTAATATTTCTTTGAAAGATGTTTTTGATGCTATACATCGGGTGGAATGTGTTCTTTTGGGTACTCTCACTCAGCTGTGTAGTTTTTCCCATGACACTGCGAGTGTTCTTCACGGTCATGGTCAGTCTCTCTCAGCTGTTAGTGAGAGGGTTCGGAAGTTGGAGGGGTCTGCGGAGAGTGTACAGGTTGCGAGTTCATCTTATATAAAGGAGACTACTGTGCTTCAAAAGAGATAGGTTTTCTAACCTTTCCAATCTAGAGCAAATAATCTTAGAGTTTTAAATTTTCCGATGGTACGCCTTCTCTCTCCATTAGAGTTATTTAAAAAATATGTCCATGATACGTTGTTATGTTCAACATTTGATGTGGCTAGTATTACTTCTATTTATTATCTATCCCAGGGGGGTAGTGAGATAGCTAAAGATGGAGAGGCTGATGAGCAGGTGAGTTTGGATCAACTAGACTTAACTCAATTTTTAGAAACCTCTCTAGATAAGGTGACTAAGAGGGCTACCCTATTGGTTACCTTCTCTTCTGAGAGCGAAAAGGTTGCTATTATGAAATTATATTTTGCTAAGAAGGATGTTTCCTTTTGTGGTAGTCCTTTGATGATGTTTCCTGATGTTGCCAAGGTTACCCAGCTCAGATGGAAAGCTTTTTTGGAGCTAAAATCTAGGGTTCTTGCTTTGGGAGGTCAGTTTTATTTAAAATTTCCTTGTAAATGCTTTGTTTCTTATTTTGGTAGTAGATATGTATTTACTGAAGTGTCACAGTTAGAACAGTTTTTGGTGGGTAAGAGCTCGCAATAAGATTATTATATTATTTTTTTTGAGTGGTTTGGTTGGGAAGAAAATTGCGGTCTTGATGTCTGGTATGCTTAGCTAGCTGTCTCTCATTTAATGTGGTTTCTTGAGATTGTTCCTCTGAAAACATTTAAAACTGTAATTGTCTTTAGTGCTTCATGTAAGAGAATGTTCTTTTCCAATGTTTACTTTTGTAATCATGACAAATTCAATAAAAATATAATATATAAAAGATGGCCAGACAGGCAATGGCAAAAGCCAGGAGGATGCTTGGGTGCATAGGGAGAGGACTGTATCTAAATTCAAGAAAGCATTAGACAGACACAGATGATAAAGGAAAAAAGGGATTGTAAAGGTTAGTGGTTGGTAAGGAAGGGCAGACTGGATAAGCTGTATGGACTTTATCCGCCATCATTTTTTTATGCTTCTATTTTTTAAAGCAGTTTATTTTTACAGCAACAGATTTATCACAGGTATAAAAGAATACTACATAAACAGCCTTTAAGCAATTTTCAAAAGATGAAGGTTAAAAAAAAGAGAAAATAAGGCAATTTTTTGAGCAACTTATGCAAAGATACAGAGTTTAATTAACAAGAAACTTTTCAAAAGTAAGCTAAAACTATCCAGACTGATCCACCTAGTATGCTTCTGCACCTTTCTGGAGGCAAAATATCAAGTAATCTTGCATATTCAAACAAAGGAATTATATGTTATCATTTCATGTTTGAAATCTGAATGCAAATGTGGGAGGGCAGGTGACACAGTCAGGTATAGTCCTGATGCCTGTGTTTACATGCATATTTCTAATATACTTTCAGAAACTGCAAATAAAATATTGATGAAAGGAATCCACAGTGGACACTATTTTCTTAGATTGAATTCATTGCATTGCAGCAGAGTTATGATTGCAAAGCATAATTTTATTTTTTTAATTATAGCAATTTTTCTTTGAGATTAAGTTGTGTTTCCTTGTAGACGCAACCAGTAAATTTGAAATCTCATGCTTGATAGTAAAGGACAAATTTACAGGAAATTTAAAAAAACAAAATAAAACATTGCTGTTAGTATTTCAATGGGAAATCATGTTACTGTATAGGCCTTGAGCTGTCATGTTTTGATTAGAGCTCATTCATCTAGTAGTATATGTAAGACTTGGAAATGAGATGGATAAGATCTAAAAAACAAACAAAATAAACAAACAAACAATCTAAACTCCTTTAAATGTAAGGATGTCAATTCAGCACTAAGTATGAACCACAAATCAAGTTGGCAGATTAGTTCACTTTCGTTCCTGGAGGTGCTGAGTTTGACAGCTCTTAGGAAAGCAGAATAAAAATTTAGGGCTAGATTGCATTATTATGTTAATGCACATTATTCTACATTAAATGTGTATTAATGCAATTTAGGGGCACTTATACTAGAGTGTGGTAAAAATGTGCAGTTACTATGTAGTGTCAAAATTACCATTCAGTAATTACAAAGCTTCTGTGTTAACTTTATGAGCAAATAATGGGCATGCCCCCAACAGTTAACACAGGGATTTCCATGGGGGTCAACACCAAACAAGAAAACAGGAGGTAATTACCAGAAACACAGCTAAGAGAAGAATCACTAGAACCAACCAGTCACCAGGAGACAAGTAATAGCTCTTCCTAGAAGACCTGGTGCCTTCCTGCAACCTATAAATTGGTGACCTCCTTCTCCATTAGCCAATGACGCATGGCTACAGCCACAATGTTTGCCATTTTTCTTTTCACTTCCTTATTTTTTTTTTAGCATTTTGGTGACCCACAAAAGAAGGCACCCTCCTTACCTTGCTAAATGTATTGTGTTGGCCCTTTGTACCTTTCAAGCCTAGGGATATTACTTTGAGGCATGGTTTCACAAACTTTCTGGCAGAAGAACATGCAATTTCAACAAATGTACATCCCTATAAATCACTCTGAAATTTGCTCTTCCCAGCAGTCAGCATGAGCCAAGCAGAAGTGGCATATATGCATGGAAAGAGTTTGTAGACATTGGCGATGGTGGGAGAAAGGAGAGTAAGAGAAAGATCAGTAAAATGTAAGAAAGTGCACAGGGCAACAATTTTCTATTTGTTTTTGGTTCGTTTGGCCTTTTCTCCTAGTTTTTAAATGTATTTGGTTCATTTCACTCCTTTATTTATTTATTGCCTCTATCTGCCAACCTGAAGTGATTTAGAGAAGTGAATAACATACATCATCATAATATTCTCAAACCCCTTTCCATAGGCATCCACCTGTACAGTTCATCTCCAAAAACTCATCTAAAAGCCACCCACCCACCCTATAACCCCCAATTCTCCATAACCTTCCACCCTTATTCCACCAACAGCAATCAACCCATCCTACAAGCCCACAACTTTATTGCAATTCTGGTCACCGTATCTTAAAAAGGACATAGCGTTATTAGAAAAAGTACAGAGAAGAGCCACCAAATTGATGAAGGGGATGGAAGGCTACTCCTATGAAGAGAGGCTAAGAAGGTTAGGGCTCTTTAGCCTGGAGAAGAGACGGCTGAGGGGAGATATGATAGAGGTCTATAAATTAATGAATGGAGTGGAACGGATAAACGTGGATCAATTGTTTACGCTATCAGAGTATAGAAAGACTAGGGGACATGTAATGAAGCTACAGGGTAAACTATTTAAGACAAATAAGAGAAAATATTTTTTCACTCAACGTGTAATCAAACTCTGGAATCTGTTACCGGAGGATGTAGTAAGGGCTGTTAGTATAGCTGGGTTTAAAAAAGGTTTGGACAAGTTCCTGGAGGAAAGGTCCATAAACCACTATTAAAAAGGGACCCAGGTTATCAATGCTTGACCCAGTACAAGCATTGTGGAACCTGTGTCTTTTGGGGATATTGCTAGGTACGTATGACCTAGATTGGCCACTGTTGGAAACAGGATACTGGGCTTGATGGACCTCAGTCTGACCCAGTATGGCATGTCTTATGTTCTTATGTTCTTATTGTCTGACTCCTCATCACAAAAATGTCATGCGGGAAAAGCCAGCATTTCTTGACCAGTCCTTTATGGTCCCAGTCCAGGTCATGTTTGATAATACCTTCTTAAATCTTATCCACTTAACACATTGGGCCAGTCTATTGGTGGCCTTCTTGCCTCAAACAGGAGAAGACTTGACAGGGTAGATCACATCTATCATGGATACACTGTAGGCCCTCTTTCATGGGCCTTTTCTGCCTCTTAGAAGATTTAGAGCGTTTGGTCAAGGTCAAGTTTTTCTCAGCAACGTGTCTGGCTTTTGAGAGGGGAGTGTATCAGACATGCTAACATCTAGGGAACTGTGCATATTGGTCATTGTGCCTTTCTGTGCCTCTTGAAAAGGCAGCCTGCTGGTCTTACAGTACAGGGGCCAGGCATGCAGGTGACCCTTTTAGCTTAAGTGGATGATATCCTCCTTGTGGCACAAGACCCACAATATTTTGAGCGGATGCAGACTTGTTAGTTGGTCTCTTCCGTCATGTTAAGTGATTCACGAGACTTTGGCCAGGAGAGAAGAGCGCCAACCCCTGGAGTGTGAGGCACCACATCAAGCTGGCATTGTCACGCAGCCTTTGTGGACCCAGCCACTGGCACCTCTGAGTTCATACAGGTTAAACAGGGCACTTCCTGTCTCTGGTGCAAGAGAAAGGAAGTGCCCTTGTTTAACCTCTATGAACTCAGCAGCACCGGTGGCTGAAACTTAGCACAGCCAGGGAATAAAGGAAAATGCTCCTGTGATTGTGCAGAGGTGAGCCGGGGGAGCTGGGCTCTGGGCCTCACTAGCTCCCTCTTAAGCTGGTCAGCCATTTGTGGTGTGGAGCGATTTGGGGGTGGGGGAGGAGAGCTACTAAAACTGGAAGAGGACTGCTACTGGGAGTTAGAACTGGAAATGGGCTGATGATGGGGGAAGGGAGACAGGGATTGGAAGGAAGATGATGCCGAGAGGGACTGGAACTGGAGGGGGACAAATCCTGGGGTGTTATGATGGGAAATGGGCTGATGCTGAGGGATGTGGAGACTGGAAAGGGGATATAATGCTCTGGGGATTGGGACTGGGACTGGAGAAGGAATGATTCTGGGGGCTAGGACTGGAAAAGGGCTGATGCTGGGGTATGGAGGGACTGGGATTGGAAGGGAGATGATGCTGGGAGGGACTGTTACTGGAGGGGGAAGGATACTTGGGGCTAGGACTGGAAATGGGCTGATGTTGGGGGAGGGGACAGTGGGACTGGAAGGGAAATAATGATGGGAGAGACTGAGACTGGAGGAATACCAATGCTGTTTGAGAGCTAGAACTAGAAGAGGACTACTGCTGGGAGCTAGGACTGGAATTGTGCTGATGCCGGGGAATTGGGGGAACTGGGACCAGAAGGGAGATGATGCTAGAGGAGGACCAGAAAGGGGTGATGCTTGGGGGGGGGGGGGGGGGGAGAAAAAAAAAGAAGCAGGGGGAGTGAGGGTGTAGATTGGGCCGATATTTTGTGTAGGAGGGAAGGAAAAATGCCATATGGCGTGAACAGTTGAGAGGGCGGAGCATAAGAATGACTGCTGGGTTAAGAAGGAGGAAAGGCGGGGTTAATGAAAATCAAAGAAGGAAGTAGCTGGGTAGGTGTGCGGAAGGGATGTAGGAGGCAGGAGGGTAAGTACTGGAGACAGGAAGATGGGGGAGAGCAGGGACTGGGACCTAGGTGGAGACTTTAAAATTGAGTGGGGGGGGGGGAAGAATCTCAGATTGGTTGGGTATTGGGAGAGTAAATGAGGACTCAGATGGTAGATCCAGGAGCTGGCTCAACTCTCTATGCATGCAGCTTCATCCCCAGCTTCATCTTTCTTTCTCCGAGTCAGCAACTAATGCTCATCACAGCATTCACTTCCAGTGCGCGGGGCCATTCGCCAGGAGTGGATGCTACAGGCAGCACTGGCTGCTGCGTGCTGACTCAGAAAAAGAAAGATAAAGCTGGGGATGGTGTTATGAGTTCTTTCTGTGGCTGACTCAGAAGAAGAAAGAAGATGCCAGGGATGGTGCCACGAGATAATTTTCCCAGGAGGGGGAGGGGAGGGACAGAAAGAGGGAGAAAAAGAGAGATGGGATATGCTGGGGGGGGGGGGGGGGGAGAGGATATATATACACATGCACAGAGAGAGAGAGAGAGAGAGGGGGAAGATTTTAAGTTATGAGAGAGAAGGGATATATTGGTCTGGGATGGCGAAGAACAGTGGGATAGAAGGGGAGGGGAGATACGAGAGATGCTGGACCACTGCAGGAAGAGGATGGAGATGGGAAGGTGACGGAAAAAGAAAAAAGGGTTGGGGAGGTGGAAGAGAAAGCATGAGATGCCGGACTTTGGGGGTAAAGCGGCACAGTACATGGTGGTGCAGTACTGATCTGAATTGCCTAGGCAATTACAAAATATTTTTCTCTTTTTCGGTTTCATAAAAAAAAGAAAACTTGGTTATTTAAATCCAATTAGCTAAATTTGTATTCTTCTTTTTATGTTTATTCTTCTTGCTGTACAACTGAACAGAACCACTGGTTGATTGGGATCACTGAGGTATACAAATCTGTGTTAGATTAGAAGGGCAAAGGGATTAGGAAATGCTGAATTGGGATGGTGAGAGAGAGGGGGGGGGGAATGGTGGACATGATAGAAGTACTTGAGAGAGGCCATGGGAAACTGGCAAGGAGATGAGTGAGAGGACGATGGCGATTACAGAGGGTGGAAATGTGGCATTGGGGAGTGGATGAAAGGGGAATAAGAGCCTAGGAAAGAAAGAAATGAAGAAAAGAACAAAAAGAGAAAGATCAGTATATCAGAGGCGAATGGAGACAGAAAGTGGAAAAAAATAGGAGACAAGAGAAGAAAGGACAAATGGGCAGCAGCCAATGGAAAGTTAGCAGAAGACACGAAGAATGCAGAAGAGAGCGACTGGGGCAATTGCGACTGAAAAATAAAATGTCCAAAACAACAAAAGGTAGAAAAAAATTATTTTGAATTTATTAACTGGAATATGTCAGCTCTGGGAAACACGAATCAGTGATATCTTTGCTCTTTGTTCAGTAAAAGAGAAAATTAACTAATAGTTTTATTTTTCCAGTGTTGTGGTGCAATCAAAGTTTGACTTTTGGGGTTCCCAGTTCAATTATTGTCGTCATATTTCTAAATTGTGATCCCTTGTTCTGTATTTGGTAATGGCCTGTCTGTTTTACATGTAAGACAAACTGTACTATTTTTGTTCATGTAGTTTCTGTGTAGCAGATCCACTTGTTCTCTTTTCCCAGTAGGAGATGTATTGGTATTGTATTTGTAGTGCTGCCTCTTGATAAGTAGGGGTTAGTGCCGTCTGAGTCATATGGCAGTTTTGCTATGGGCTCTAAATGAGTAGGGTTTTGTAGTAATGCACCTGGCACTGGAGGATAGTAATGCAGAAATATGGTAGCTTTTCAATATCCTCACTCTGCATGCAAATGGTTTTCAGACACTCATTAAAAGGCATGTTTACTAAAGGTCATGTGCATTCACAAATCTGAATGTATGCTAAGTGCAGCAACACCCATTTATTTCTATGGGCATAGCGGCACTTAATGCACATTAATGTTAAGTAAACATGCCCCTAAGTCATTGTTAGGACAAAAAAAGAGGCTTATGAAGGACTCCTTTGAAAGCCACTTACAATTATAGACAAGCACCATATACACTTTAAAATAAAATAAATTAGATTTATACAAATGAGGCCCAGTGGATATGCAAATATTTATGCAAATGAGGTCCTGCAATAAGTCTCCACACATGGTCCCACAACACCCTTGGTCCGCCCCTAGTGCCTGTACATGTTCTCTGTTCTGCTCTATGGCAAGCTCTGCATCCCATCTCGATCTTCTCCTTTTGTCTGCCATTTATGCTACTGTAGCTGACATCACTTTTCCTTTTCTGGTAGAAGTGTCTACTTGCTTCTCTGACATCAGAGCTCTTCTTCTCCCAGGGTTCCTGCAGGGGGACCCTTCCTGCATCCAGGCTTCAATGTTTGGGGGAGGAAGGGGAGGGGGATAGGAACCTTTGTGGTCTGCACTCTGCCTGGAGGGCTAGGAGTGGGGAACTTTTAATCTTCTGCCCCTGTTCCTATAGGGAATTTTTAGTGCTGGACTTTCCCTGTTCTTCCATCTAAACTGGTCCTGTGTAACTGCTCTTCACAGAAGGGGGGGGGGGGAGTTTCTTGCAGCTGCTGCTTCTGCTTTCTCCATGGGCTTTGGGTGCTGCAGTACCTTTAAGAAAGCTGGGGGGGGGGGGGGGCTTACCCTCTACATGGTCCAACTCAGTTCTCCCTGCTCAGCGGCTGCATACTCTGGGGGAGGGGAGAATCCAGTGCTCCTCTTCTTTGCAGCAGCCACAATACTGCTTCGGGGTGGGGGGGGGGGGGGGAAGGTGGCAGGAGGGAGGAGGATGAACTGACTCATGCCCCGCAACTCTGTCTCTGCTGCCACTAAAATCAAGCTTCTGACAACTATGTTACTTCAATTGCCCCTGCAGCTCTTTGAAGTGCCTTTGTAGCAGCTGTCCCGGTACTCTCCCGTACCTCCCGTACCCCTTCCATTGGTCCCGGTACTGATAAGATTATCCAATTATGTTCCTTCAGTGGGCATGGCACCTGCATACCCCCCTTCTAGTCCCAATTACAATGGTCAGTTCATCAACTTGTTACTTTCATACTCTCAAGGCCATAGAGCCAATTTGTGCATGCAGGGGAGCAGGGCTCTGCAACTCATCTGTCAGCACTCCCAATTATATTCCTTGCAGATGTACTTTTTCTTATCAGTAACTTTTAAACATGTTTTTCTGTATTTTTCCATCTCTCAGTTTTGCTTACCTAAGTTAGTTTAGTTCTCTTACAGAGTTCTATCCTACAATAGCAGCATATTGGGGGATGTGCAATTCCTATGTGCCTCTCCACAGGCTTCATTTACAGGTCAAGCTAGTTAGGCCTGCCTGCTTACGTCAG
This sequence comes from Ichthyophis bannanicus, assembly GCA_033557465.1. Lineage (NCBI taxonomy): Eukaryota > Metazoa > Chordata > Amphibia > Gymnophiona > Ichthyophiidae > Ichthyophis > Ichthyophis bannanicus. Next base: position 128,867,262 of record CM066035.1, on the reverse strand, counting down.
ACACCGTGGATCACAGGCCTGCACCTGCCACACCTTCCTCAGACACTCTCTTCCTCTCTCCCCATGGCAGGTGGCTCCGTTCTGGGTTCATGTCCAGGATCATTGCCATAGGAGGAAATTGCGGCTGCTCTGAGTGACCATGGCAGCCCTCCTCAGATACAAAGGATTGTCTTTTCAACTGGTTATATTAGCAAAAGAATAGTAAATAAAGCAAATATCATAATATTTCTATAGCACATCATGGTGTACAATTCTGGTCACCACATTTAAAATAAAATAAAAAAAGACATAGCAAGATTAGAAAAGATATGGAAACGAGCAACTAAAATGTTAGAAAGAGATGAAACAACTCTCCTTTGAGGAAAGACTAATGAAGTTAGGGCTTTTCAGCTTGGATGACAAAAGGCTGAAGCGATATATTATAAAGGTCTACAAAATGCTGAGTGGACTGGAATGGGCAACATGAATCAATAATTTACTTTTTCAAAAAAATACAAAGACTAAGGGGCACATTGTGAAGTTATAAATATACTTTGTAACAAAGAGGAGAACATATTTTTCCACACAACACAGAGCTAAGCTTTGGAACTCGTTGCTGAAGGATGTGATAAAAGCAGTTAATATTGCTGTATTTAAAAAAGGTTTGGACAAGTTCCTGGTGAAAACGTCAATAAACTGTTATTAAGGGAGACCTGGGGAAAGTCACTGTTTATCCCGGAGGATGATTAGCATGGAATTTAGCCAGGTACTTGTGACCTGGATTGACCACTGTTGGAGAGAGGATGCTGGGCTTGATGAACCTTTTGTTTGAATCAGTATAGCAATTCTTATACTATAAAAAAGGGAATTAAATTTAGCTCATGCCTTTTTTGGAAGTTCAAAGTGAATTACATTTGTACAGAGTAGGTATTTTCCTGTCCCCGGAGAACTTACAATCTAAGTTTTTACCTGAGGCAAGAGGGTTGTGACTTGCCCAAGATCACAGGGAGCTATAGATGTTGCATAAAGAACTTATCAACCATAAAAAATACATTAAATAAGAAGGTATCTGAAATTGCCATACATCAGTATTGTGATTAGTAATAATCTAGAGATCAATACAGAGGCTGGAAATCATTGTTCAAATCTTGCTTCTCCTGATGCTTGTTGCAACATTGGGCAAATCTCTTCACTAAGAATATGAACTACTGAAAGATTATCTAGTGATTTAACAAATTCAGTTAAATAAAAATGTTTAACCACACATTAGTAAATAGTATCTTTAGAAAGGCAGCATGCAAGCCCAATAGGTTGTTATGGAGATGGTGGGGTAATTCCACCCATTAGATCATGTACCTAGGTTGACCTTGAGCGAACAGAAGCAACCCCTCAGTCCCCCTTGCCAGGGTTACAGCTTCCCTTCCCTCTTTTCTTCTCCTCCACTACCCTTTAAACAATGCTTAGGACAAAACATGGAGGCTTGCTGGTATTTTAGTCTTTTTTGCTTCTTGTTTTCTTTCATTTTGTATTTTTCAGGTTGGGTGTGCTAGGCATACAACACCAATTAAATCCCAGTTTCAGCAGCACCCTCATGGGTGTTTAACGAGTCCCCTTCTGAGAGGGAATGCTGAAGACACAGATGAAGCTCAAGGGGGCAAGACCGGGCTTTGCTTAACCCCTCCCTAAAAAAATGGAATTTAAAGAGATCCACTCCAGATTCCTGGCCCCTCTTTCTAGGGTCACTGGTTCAAGCCCTGCTAACCCCTGATATGCTCCTACTCAATTTCTAATAGAAAAAAACGGATTGATCTTATTTTTACGATGCATTGCCCCCTTTCTGTTGCTTTTCTCACTTGTGCTATATAGTGAGAACTAATTCAACATTCTGCTGTTCAACTTTCTCCTCTCCTCATCAATTTTAGTATTTCTTGGAGGGTCATGGATAATAAACTGACCTATATCTTTTGCGCTCAAGAGATTTTTCTATCTGGTGGATTTATGACTAGACCATGTTTAATGATTCAGCATAGCTAATAACCTTCAGACATGAAAATAGGCTGGTGAAATAGACATTATCATTCTATAGACTATTTATACAACTTTGACCAGCCTCCTAAATCAGCAGGAACTTTTCCTAGGGAGAGTTGGTAACCGAGGTACGGCGGACGCCGTACTCCCGGTTTACCCCTGCCCCCTTTCCCCCCCCAACTCCACCCCTCTCTTCCAATAATCACACTAACACCGAATTGGGAATTAAACTGGTCACAGCTTTATTAACCATTTTAACATCAACCAACATTTCCTATAACCCGCATCATCATGATCCCATCAGCGGAACGAGGCCTCACCAGCCATGTGAGTAGCAAGGTGACTTCCCTTCTGCTTCCGCCATGTCCCAGCCCATGGCTATTTGCATACCCCCCTTCTTCTGGCTTCACCATATTATTAGCAAAAGCCCCGGGGGTTGTCCAGGTCGGGGGTACCCCACCCCCGCCCTGGGTATTGCCTACGGCTCCAGACCCCGGAACCTCCGGGATCCCGCCACCGGCTCAGGCAACACCTGTCCCTGAGCTGCCCCCAAAACCAAGCTGCGACCAGCTAACCTCCCTTCCATAAACATACTCCAAGGCCTCTTGCCAGTCATTCAGGAGCAAATCCACCCCTACAGGTGAAAGGTGTACTCCATCTGGCCTATATAGACCCTCACACTCTACCTCCACCCAGGGATGCAATATTTGGTAACCACCATGCTCACACACCCAGCGTCCTATTTGACAATTTATCTTGGTCAACCCCCGTGACCACCTCCGCTGGTCCCAGCATGAAGGCCTTGGAATTATATCTGACCATAACAGAACTACCTCATTAAACATTAACAACACTTCCATCAGGTCCCTTCTCGCTGCTCTGATCAACTGCTTACAAGTCCAGAACCGTAAGTCATTGCCTCCGAGATATAACAGCAGCATATCTGGCGACCCCAGGCTGCGCTCGTGTGCCAAAACAAAGGCAAGAGTTGCATCCAGCGCAGACTGCACTCGCCAAGCTATGATACGGTCACCTCCGAAGCTTCCAGCCCAATACTTGGCCCCACCGGCCGTATTGCTGTTCACTGCCCAGCCCAATAAACAAACGAGTGACCAATCACCCAGCAACGACATGGACTCCGGCCTACATCTGAAAGAAAATTTTATTCATTTATTTTATTTATTTAGTATACACTTGTATACCGCTACTTCCAGCGATCAGTAGCGGTTTGATTACATATTTGGGAGTTGTCAAATCAGGACAGAAATGTTGGGGTATACACACATAGATTTGAGGGTAAGGCACAGCACACAGAAATAAGGTCTTAAAGATTAGATTTACATATTTACATCTTTACAGAGCAGAATTAATGTTTCATTTGGGTTATCTTGTAGCCCACTGTGATTTACATCTAATTGTAATGACATTGGAATAGATGAGTCTTTAGTTCCTTCCTGAAAGCAATAATGTCTTTGATTGCTCGTAGCTCATATGGTAGTTGGTTCCAGATGGTTGGGGCAGCGAATGAGAATGCTCGGCGGCTAGTACTGGCTTTTACAGATCTGATGTTGGTTGGAACTTGTAGTGTGTCTGAGCTGATGGTTCTCCTGTTTCTGTTGGTTGGTTGCGTGCTGATAAGCGTGGAGAGGAAGGATGGAGCTAGGTTATGTATGAGTTTGAACGTGGTTAACAATGTTTTATATTGTATCCTGGCAGCAATGGGTAGCCAATGTAGCTCGATCAATACAGGTGTAATGTGTTCAGCAATGCTTTTTCGCATGATGATCCTCGCCGCCACATTTTGGGCCATTTGCAGGATATTTAGTGTTTTCTTTGGCAGACCTTGTAAGATGGCGTATGACAGTTAGCAGCCAAAGTGAGCTCCCCTCATAGCCTCACATACCCTTGGAATGCCTGGGACCGCCATCTGCCTATCCATTGAATCTCATGTCCAGGCAGCCCTGCCCCTGCTGCACTTGTAGCTGCACTGATCCAAAAGGAGTGCGGGGCAAACTGGTGCGGGTCCATACCTATCTGCCGCAGCGTCAGCCGTAATACCGCTGAAAACTGAAACCGCATCAGCACGTGTGTATCCTCATGCAAAAAGAGAGAGCCATCCCCTTTCGGCCGCACTCGCAGGTAGGCATTCAAGGCTGCCACTGGACATCTCAAGGAGCCACCTACCGCTCTCAAAATCACCCAAGCACCTTTTCCCCTCTGATCCGTCTTGGATCTTGTCAGCCATATTGGTAAGTCATCCCCCTCTACCTTCATGTGCTGCATTAGCAGGCCACCTCCAGTTCTTGCCCAGCTGGACGCAGCTACCAACTCGCCCACTCTGAAAGCACCAAAAAAGGCCACACAAAAAACTGCCTGGAAAAAGAGTGGCTTCATACAGGGACATGGCCACCCAGGGTAACGCCGCACACAACCTCAACAGCAAGTCGTGCGTGATTGGCATCCTACTGTCACCTGGAGAGGGGATAGACCGCTCCCACCCCTGCAACAGCCTGCGCATCAAGAATCCTCCATCCGCTCGGCGCGCCCCAACCCACCACCTTAGCGAAAAACGCAAACCCATCCAACTGTGTTTGCACTGTTGATCTCGATGCTCCTGCCGCCTTTGCCGCCAGGACATATTGCCCCATGAGCTGATCCGATACTGGTCCGTACTGCCATTCCTGTGCCGCCAGGAAATCCACCACGCAGCCACAGCCTCTACGATACGCCAACCATGTCACCGCTGACACCGAGCTCTGCAACAGGTTCAACATTCCCGCAGGCCAAGTTGCCATAATTGCTCCGGGACCGACAATCCCTCTTCGTCCGCCTCTGGTGCCAACCTCCGAAACAGGTCCCACTTGAAACAGGAAAGAGCATCAGCAATCTGGTTAGTACTCCCTGGGATATGCTGGGCCTTCACCAACACATTCAATCTCAAACAGGCTAGTACCACCTCCCTCATTAATGCCGCCACCCGCTTGCAGCGCGGCGCATAGCCATTAATCACACTAACTACTGCTGCACTGTCGCACCACCACACCACTTTTCGATTGCGCAGCCTGTCTGGCCACAATTCCAAAACCACCAAGATGGGAAACAGCTCTAAAAAGGCTATATTGCTGGTTAAGCCTGCCTCCTGCCAGGCTTGCGGCCAGCCACCCGCACACCAGGAGCCTCCAAAGTAGATACCCAATCCCAAGTCCCCAGCCGTATCTGTAAATAGCTGCAAGTCAAAACTGGAAATTTCCACCACCATCATCACAGATGTTCCATTGAAATCTTTCAGAAAATCATCCCACACTCCCAAGTCAGCCCGCATACTCCGCAACACCCGAATGCGGTGATGCGGCTTTTTCACCCCCGATGTAGCCCCATTGGAATTCCCCTGCATGCAAAATTCAGTGAGCCTATCAAAGCCTGTAATTCCTTCAAGGTTATCTTACTCGCACCCATCACATTAGCCACCAACATGCGCAGCCGCCATACTTTTTCTAATGGCAAGCGTGCCACCATTTCCTCTGTATCCAGCTCCACACCTAAAAACGTAATGCATGTCGCAGGGCCCTCCGTTTTACCCGCAGCCAAGTGGACGCCCCATGCCCTGGCCAACTGCACGAAACCGTCCAGGAGCTCTTGGCACCGCCCTGACTGCGCCTCGCTCATGAACAGGAAGTCATTCAGGTAATGCACCACGTTCGTACAGCCGACCTGCTCAACCAACGCCCAATGCAAAAACGTACTAAACTTTTCAAAGTAAGCACAAGAAATTGAGCAACCCATCGGCATGCATTTATCGAAATAACTGCTACCTCAAAACAAAACCCTAACAGGTGAAATGCGGACGGATGCACTGGCAACAAACGAAATGCTGATTCAATGTCCACCTTTGCCATCAAACACCCCTGTCCGCATCTCCTCACTAAGTCCAACGCTTCGTCAAAGGATGCATAGCGCACCGCGCACAGCTCTTTTGGTATATGATCATTCACAGACGCTCCCATCAGGAAGGACAGGTTATGAATTAACCTGTACTTCCCAGGTTCTTTTTTCGGTATAATTCCCAATGGGGAAACCACAAAGTTTGGGAACGGTTGTTCCGAAAAAGGGCTGGCTACCCTACCCAATTCCAACTCCACCGCCAATTTCTCTCTCACTATTTGCGAAAATTGCTTAACCGAGGGGGCGTTCTGAGCTTTAGCCAATCCCGCTGTACCCACTACTGGTATCTGGAATCCATACATGATTCCCCCCCTCAATCACTACCCTATCCCTGCGCTTCGAGTAGCGCCAAAGCCACGGCCGTAAAGCTTCGATCCGTATTGGCGTCGGCATGAGGCCCAAGTCCCTACTACTTGGGGACCGGCAGGGTAGTACTGGGAGCCCCTTTCTTAACGTACTTGAGAGCTGAATGCCCCCCATTACATATGGAACAAGCATGCCAGAACTTGCAATCTGGGAAGGGGCATGACGACTTGTTAAATCACCAACAAATGTCTCCTGCTCCCCCCCCCCCGACTGTTCTCTGTAATGCGATATTCCCTCCCACACAAAAGGACCTCCCCCTGCCGTAGCCGCAAATCCCCCTTTTACCCCATTCGCCCCCTCCCCAGTGCCCGATCTGGCTGCCATCTGCGTCAACCATAAATTGATATCTTGCGTTCCCCAAGACAATAGTTTATTCTCCTCCATTTTATCTCGGAACTTCTCATCATAGTTGAGCCATGCCCAACCTTCATGCGTCTGTGCCGCATCCAGAATAGAATCTGCATAAGCTAACAACATCCCGTATTGTTCCGGACACCGATGCCCCCAAACGCTAGCTAGCCGCAAAAAGGCTCTTGTCCAATTTATGAAATTACGCGAAACCTTCCTAACCCTCCCCACCTTCTCATCCTCCTTTCTCTTTTTCCTGCTGTCCCCCGATCGCTTCTTACCATCCAGCAGTCTAAAAATATCTATATAGCGTCTCTTCCGTATCTTCTGTCGCATCTTCCTCGGCACCCCCTCCCATAACTCCGAAAAGGATGCGAGCATGGGAGTCACGTTGTCCGACCCAGCCCCACCCATGCCCATCCTATCCCCTGCTCGCCCACCCCCCTCCTCCTCCAACAACGAGGACGAAGAGTCGGATGACGATGAGGACAAGGACCTAGACCTATGACGCTGAAGAGAGGAGTGCTTCCGCTTTCTCTTTGCCTTGCCCCCAACCCATTTATGCACCACTGACCCGCGTTCCAACCCTTCCCCTGTTCCTGCTGGTAACTCACCCGCCAAAGTCATCCTGGGCCTCGTCTCCCCTGTGCTCGAACCCGGCATGCGCAGATCCACTTCCATCTGATGCCCCTCCCCTTGCTACATCGACCCTTCCGCTGGATCAACTCGTGGTGCTCTCTCCTCCCTGTTATCCCCTTGCGCTGGAATTCTCTCTCCTTGTCCTGCCGGGCGCTGCCATCCAGAAGGTATCTGTGAAGGTAAAACAGAGAACAGAGGGGGAGCCTACCATGGCCCAGGGAGATTGCCACGCCCCCAACCACTCTGCCCTAGAGGATCCTTGTCCCCCCCACGCCAATGATCCCAGGCTGCCGGATAATAGCCGCCTGGGATCCCAGGCCAGCCCCACTGGCCCGTAGCTCATGTCTCCCCACTCCTGGTTCCCCTTCCGCCTCCTGATAACTAGGCCCTTGGCCCCCCTCCCTTCCCTGGGAAACACCCCAGTTGCTTGCGTACTGCCCTCACCCCCGGGCTCTACCCCTCCCCTGCTGAGCACCCCACCCCCAGGCTCCCTGGCCACTGTAGCCCCAAAGCTCCACTTGTCCCTTGTCTGAGCTCGACCCCCCCCCTCTCCTGGGTAGCCCCGTTCCGTCTGATCCCTACCTCTTGCTCCCTTCCCTTGACGGCTCTTATCCTTTCTCCCTACTCTGCACCCCCCCCCCCGCTCCTTGCCCTTTGCACTGAGTGCTCCCCCTGTACAGCCGCGGCCTGCCTACCTACTGCATCCCCCCACGTCCTACCCCCCTCTCCCTGCCCTTCCTGCCCCCCCCCCCGAGACGGCATCCTGCCAGCCCTGTTTCCTTTATTTCTTAATCCCTTTTTTTTTTTTTTAAATCTCCAGTATCTCTCTGTCCCTTAACCCGTGGAGCCACTTGCCTGCTCACCCAATTTCTGCCGCTCCTCGCCACCCCCTGGCTGGCGCCTCTTTTGCTCTGCACGCTGCGCTCCTGCAGCCCACTGATTGCTCTGCCTGGTTCCACACCGCCGCCCGTTCTCCCGACCACCACTCGTCTGGCCCCCAGCTCCTCCGATCCTGCAGACTCTCCTGTCACCCCTCCGATCTCTGAGGAAATAGACTGCCATTCGCCAGAGCCCACACGCCAGCCGCCTGCACCTCCTCGTCCCTCAGCGACTGCCGTCCAGCCTGCTCGTGCCTCGTGCAACCCCTTGCCGCCTATCGTCCCCTCATTGGCTCCCACATCGCTCCATCATCCGCGGGAGCCAATGCGTTTAAAGGACGTGGCCTAGTCTCCCGCCATCCTTCGCTCCCCAGCCTCATCCACGCCAGGACCATGCACCGCGCCGCCCACCCGGTTAATGGCAGCCGTCAGGTACATGGCCCCACGGCCTTCTCGTTATAACAATAGTCAAAAAAAAAATAAAGTATACATCCAAATATTGTGAAAAGGTAATAAATAGAATATATTACGGAAGAAAAGAATGCAGATCTAAGAATGCAGTTAAAAGAAAAAAAAACTAACAAAAAAACCCGAACAGAGCAAAAGATTAACATTTTGAAAAATCTATTATTGATGATTATATGCTTAGGTAATTTTTCAGCTCAACTGAATTATGTTACCAGCACTTAACTGTACTAGATTACTAGAATTCTGAGATCTTATAAACTGAAACCTGTTCTGCAGTAAATAATAGCTACGTAATTCATTATCCCATCCTTCAGCGTTTCAGTAATAAAGAAAAAGGTCAGGGCATATGATAATTACATTTGCAGCTGTTATTTCTTTTTCTGTACCTTTATTTTCATAGTGGGGGGTTGTCCTGGGGCTCCCGCACTCAGGTTTACCACAATGATAAATTACCAGTCACCAAACTCACAGAAGCACCGTTCCTCGTGGAAGTAAATGGTATACTCCCAAGATTTTCATAGCTAAACTATCACAGACATTTTGTGCCTGTGCACTAAGGTTGCAATAGTTAACTTGCCCACACTAATGCGAACTCCAAGGGTAGCTTTTACCAACCATATTTGCATCAAAATTCAAAGCAAAAGTAAATGTCTAGTTTTGCTTTGGCTATTACTATGGAGAAAAATGTCCACAGAGATTTGTACTACCTTTTTCTGGTGATACAGTATTTTACTGAGAAAAAGTATGTAGTTTTGAAAATCCAAAACATTTTTTTTTGTTGGTTACCCCAATGTAAATTTGTTCTTGAGAATATCACTGTAGTGTTCAGGTTAAATATGTGCATTTTTGTACAAAATGCATAATTTTACTCTCCAAGAGGATAGCCAATTTTCAAAAAGGAAAAAAAAGGGGACTATTGAGTTGATATGGAAGGGCAGACTATATAGGCCATGTGGTCTTTTTCTGCCATCACAATGTCCCCCCTCTTAAGACCCTCCTGAAGGCACAATGAAAATCCTCCCCCTTTTAAGACCTCACCCACAGACCTCAATCCAACCCCCCCGCCCCCCACCCCCCCTAAGTAATCTCCGGGGCTACCTTTAGTATCGCCTTGTAGTCTAATGGGACCCATGCAGGAGTGGCTCCCACTTGCTCCAATATGGATTGGCACTGGTTTGAAAATGGTGCCTGCGCCCCTTGCATGGTACTACATCTGGGTTGACTTCTAGCAGTGGAATTGTGAGACTACCACTAGGGGACGACATTTGAAATCTGGCGCCAGCCCAGACAGGAATGATGGGGGGTCATTCCTGCCCATGTCCCACTAGATGTGGTGTATATTTGTCCAATTATGCAAGTTTAGTTGATACTCTTGGTTAAAATCTTTCCTTCTTCTACTGTCCATTCCCCTCACTTTGCAGATTGTGCTGTGAGGACTTGTGTACATCAGTGATGTAGAGAGCTAAGCTATTGCTAGTGTAACTATTGGCAGGGTCTTCCAAGACAAACAAATCTCAGCTGAGATATCAGACTAAAGACAAACCACCCATCTGGACAGTAGCAGAATGGGACGGTGTTGGAGGAGGATCACATTTATGTGACAACAGCAACAACACTTGCATTACCTGCAGAGAAGAAAGGCCTGGCAATCTGCTTCCATATCTTGCCACTAAAACCCAAAACAAATTGCACTATAGTGCTGGAAGATAAGACCCCCAGGTCAGAAGGCACTCAATTGGCTACTGGGGACGAGCTGAAGACTTGCAAAGTACAGCCAGCATTTATGATGTGGTTGGATCAAAGCCCTCGGGACATCTGACTGCTGATGTAGCTGCGTATTTATTTATTTAACAGGGTTTTTTTTATAACGCTTTATCATTTCAGTCAAAGCAGTTTACATTGTAACTTAAACTTAGTATTGTACATTAAACAGGGACATTGATAACTTGGATTTTTCTGAGGCAATGGAGGGTTAAGTGACTTGCTCAAGGCCACAAGGAATGCTAGTAGGAATCAAACCCTAGTCTCTTGGTTCTCAAGCCAGTGCTCTAACCATTAGGCTACTACTCCACTCCACGTATGAAATGAGAGTCAGAAGCTGCAAAGATGTCATACATATTGGGACATGAAACGTACAAAACATGAACCAAGGAAAGCTGGAGGTGGTCATGAATGAAATGGAATGTGTACAACTCAATCTGTTAGGTGTCAGCGAATTGAAACAGACTGGCATTAGGCACTTTGCATCTGATGATCACAAGGTATAGTATGCTGGAAATGAAAAGACAAAAGAGATATGGTGTTACATTACTAATTAAGAAGAAACTTGCAAAAACTGTGATGAAATACAGTGCAATCAGTGAACACTTCATTTCTATTCATCTACAGGGAATGCTCATCAACACAACTATTATTCAAGTATATGCCCCAACAACAGCTGCAGAAGAGGAATAAGTGGATGAAGACTATGAGCAAGTTCAAGTTGAAATTGACAAAACATGCAAACAGGATATCCTGATAGTCATGGATGGATGGCTGGAATGCAAAAGTCAGCAACAACAACAACAACAAAAAAACCCGACAACATGGTTGGAAAACAAGGACTTGGTAACAGAAATGAAGCTAGAGAAAGGCTGATAGAATTCTGCAAGACCAAGGGTCTATTCATCTCAAACACCTTCTTCCAGAAGCACAAGTGCGACTGTACACATGGACTTCATCCAATGGATTGTGCAAAAATCAAATTGACTACATCTGTCTGGAGTGGAGGAGTGGCCTAGTGGTTGGGGCAAGGTACTTAAAGGCCGGAAGGTCAGGGGTTCAAATCCCACTAGAGGACAGCAACCTTGGGCCGGAAGGACTGGGGTTTCTAGTCCTACAGGTGCTCCTTGTGGTCTTGGGCAAGCCACTTAACCCTCCATAGCCCATGTTCCCTGTAAAATAGTTATCTCCAAGTTATAATGCCCTGTTCAATGTAATTTCAGTTTGTTTAATGTAAACCACACTGATGCAGAATAGCACAGTATATAAGAGAATATAAATGAAATCTGTCAAAGTCAAATTTGGAAAAGCTCAACAAAGACAAAACCTGGAGTTGACTGTAGTACAGATCACCAACTCAGGCTAAAGCTGAAAAAAGAACAAACCACTCATGAATGTAGCAAAATAGAACCCCAAGAATATACCACTGGAATTTAAAGACTGCTTGCAAAATCGATTTTCTGCTTTGGATATAAAATGACAGAATTATGGGATGTGTACCACCGAAGATGAATCTCTATGGTAGCAGCAGTGCATGGATCCATTCCGGACCTTCTAAGAGCTGTCCTACAATATCCCTGCCCAGTGCAGCACACAATCTTGATTTGAATTCAGTCCTCTGGGCTTCTTGAGGCACCAGGCTTGGAGAAGCCCTTCCCCTTCACAGGAAGAAACTGGGCAAGCAGAGTTAGAGGCTGGCACTAGCTCTAATCTCCCCCAGTCCACAACATAAAGTTATAATGAGAACAATTTCTACTGCTTCTGAAATCAATTCAGTTCAGTTCATCATAAAGTCTTTCATGGAATGCACTATAAAGCTCAGCTGCACATATTGAGCTGTACAGCTACTGCACCCTTCCTCCCTTCAAGTTCACCTAATTCTCTAGCGGAATCTGCCACAGGGCTAGAGCTTTTAGTGTTCGATCCCTTGTTCCTCCATGGCTTTAGGATTCTCCATGTCTTCACAGGGCTGGGATTCCATGGCAGCCGCCTCCGCCTCCTCCTCTTCCTGGTCAGGATAGATCTCCCCATCAGCTTCCTGTCTTGGAAGCTCTCCTCAGCCACCACAGAAGATATCTACTCAAAGAATATAACCAGGTCTGAGGAAAAAACTCCCCCCAGCTCCACCCTCTCGAGTGTTCTTTCTTAATTGAAACACCTGGGCTTTAACTGTGGCAGGGGCTTTCCTAACTTCATCCTGAGGGATTCTGGGAGTTGTAGTGAGCTCATACATCTGACCCTGCCACAGATGACATCAAGAAAGTTGTGCTGGAAGAAAGTGAAAGCAAAAAGGGCCAAAATGGATAACTGAAGAAACTCTGAAAGTTGCCCAGAAACTAAAGCCAGAGAAGAAAGAGAGGCAATCACAAAACTCAACTGAGATTTCTAACATACAGTAAGACGAGAGAGAGGAGAAGTACTACAATGATGCATACAAGGAAATAGAATCAGAAACTACTGGGGGAAGAACAAGATCACTTTCCTAAAGATAGAGTTAAAGAGAAAATTCCAATCTCAAATTGGAAAACTACAAGATGCTCAAGGATCCATGTAGAATGATGCTGAGAAGATCAAGAAAAGGTGGAAAGAATAAAAAGAATCATTATACTATAAAGATCAAGTGGACCAACAGCTGTTTCAACCTGTACCTTATGATCAGGAACTATTGGTGATGAAAGAAGAAGTCGAAGCAGCATTGAAAGCATTATCAAATAAAGCGGTGGATACTGATTGCATTCCCACTGAAGCATTACAGCAATTGGAGACTGTTGCCATATGTGGTAGTGTGGTGTGTGATGGGAAGGAATTCTCTGTATAACACAGGCCAAACAGCAATTTAGGGAAACAAAAGCAGTTTTTATTCTGTGCCAGCCTGTTAAACCTCAACAAAGCACAACCCAGAGCAGACAGCAGTTCAGGGAAGACAAAGTCAGCTTACTTGGCCTAATGGGAGACAGCCAACATGGCTTTAGACAAGGAAGATCTTGTCTTACTAATCTGTTATGTTTTTTTGAAGGTGTGAATAAACAGGTGGACAAAGGTGAGTCGGTTGATATAGTGTATCTGGACTTTCAGAAAGCCTTTGACAAGGTCCCTCATCAGAGACTTTTGGCAAAACTAAAGAGTCATGGGATAGGAGGCAGTGTACTACTGTGGATCAGGAACTGGTTAAAAGATAGAAAGCAGAGGGTAGGGCTAAATGGCCAATTTTCCCAATGGAGAAAGGTGAATAGTGGTGTACCCCAGGGATCTGTGCTGGGTCCGCTGCTTTTTGACATACGTATTCATAAATGACCTGGAAAGTGGAATAACGAGTGAGGTTATCAAATTTGCAGATGACACAAAACTATTTAAAGTTGTTAAAACCCAAGAGGATCGTGGAAAATTGCAAGATGATCTTGATAAATTGGAAGACTGGGCATCAAAATGGCAGATGAAATTTAATGTGGACAAGTGCAAAGTTATGCACCTAGGGAAGAACAACCCAAACTATGGTTACACGATGCAAGGTTCCACATTAGGAACCACCACCCAGGAAAAAGATTTAGGCGTCATTGTGGATACCATGTTAAAACCCTCGGCCCAGTGTGCAGCGGCGGCCAAGAGAGCAAATAGAATGCTAAGTATCACAAGGAAAGGAATGGAAAATAAAACAAAAGATATTATAATGCCTCTATATCGTTCCATGGTGAGACCGCACCTTGAATATTGTGTGCAATTCTGGTCACATATCTGAAGAAGGATATAGCGATTTTAGAAAAGGTTCAGAGAAGAGCCACCAAAATGGTAAAGAGCCACCAAAATGGTAGAGGATACTCCTATGAAGAAAGGCTAAAAAGGTTAGGGCTCTTTAACCTGGAACAGAGACGGCTGAGGGGAGATATGATAGAAGTCTATAAAATTAATGAATGGAGTGGAACAGGTAAACGTAGATCGATTGTTTTACGTTATCAGAATATAGAAAGACTAGGGGACATGCAATAAAGCTACAGGGTAAACTATTTAAGACTAATAAAAGAAAATATTTTTTCACTCAACGTGTAATCAAACTCTGGAATTTGTTACCGGAGGATGTAGTAAAGGCTGTTAGTGTAGCTGGGTTTAAAAAAGGTTTGGACAAGTTCCTGGAGGAAAGGTCCATAAACCATTTAAGAGGGGACCCAGGATATCCATGCTTGACCCAGTACAATGCTTGACCCAGCATTGTGGAACCTGTGTCTTTTGGGGAAACTGCTAGGTACATATGACCTAGATTGGCCACTGTTGGAAACAGGATACTGGGCTTGATGGACCTTGGTCTGACCCAGTATGGCATATCTTATGTTCTTAAGCTTGTTAAACCTCCACAAGCTGGTTCTCCCGGCCCTTCCTCCAGCTCCAATTAAAGTTCCTACCTCAGAACTCCTTTGCACGGCTTATCTTGGAAGGGCTTCTCACTCCACTTGCCTCTTTCCCTCCTGCAGCCTGCTACGTTCTTAACCTATCCCTGTGAGCCACACCCTCCCAACTCTGAACTCTAGACTGCAGACTCTTTTAAAGAGGACTGTTGATAATCCCTTTTGAGAGGGATGGGTAACATTCTATAAACTCCATCACACTATACTTAAAAGGCTCTGCCAGGAAATTAGGAAGACAACATCATGGCCAACTGACTGGAAAAGATCTGTATTTTACCAATACTGAAGAAAGGTGATCTGACTGACTGGAAATTATCGCACAATTGCTTTGATCCCACATGCCAGCAAGATTCTACTCAAGATCATTCAGCAGAGACTACAATCATACCTGGAACAAGAACAGCCTGAAGTGCAAGTAGGGTTCAGGAAAGGGTGAGGAATGAGAGACATCACTGCAGATGTGAGATGCATCCTTGAAAAGACCAAAGAATACCAATAGGATATCTATATGTGTTTTATTGACTAAAGCAAGGCTTTTGAATGTGTAAACCATGAGAAACTCTGGGCTACCTTAAGCATGAGTATATCAGAACAACCAATAGTTCTCTTGTACAATCTTTACATTGATCAAGAAGCAACAATTCGAACGGAGCCAGGAGAAACAGAATAGTTTAAAATCAGCAAAGATGTATGACAAGGCTGCATACTTTCCCCTTACCTGTTTAATTTATATACAGAACAAATCATCAGAGAAGCATGACTGTATGAAGACAATTGAGGTGTGAAGAATGATGTTAGACTTTGCTGATGATACCACAATACTGGCTGAAGGTGAAGATGATCTGAAACATTTGCTTCTCAAGATCAAGGAGCTTAGTCTTCACATAGGCCTTCGCCTTAACATAAAGGAGACAAACATCCTGATAAGTGGCAAAATTAATAAGTTTATTGTTGATGGAAAAGAAATTGAAATAGTGGACAACTTTAACCTGCTTGGATCAATAATAAAAAAAGAAATGACAAGCAATCAAGAAATCTGACGACACATTGCTCTTGGCAGAATGACTATGAAGGACCTAGACAAGATTCTCAAGAACAGAGATGTCTCTCTCCATACAAAGATTTGACTTGTCCAAGCCATGGTATTTTCAATAACATATTATGGATGCAAAAGTTTGAGAGTGACAAAGATATTCAGGAATAAAATCAATGCCTTTGAATTATGGTGCTGCTGAAGAATACTGTATATTCCATGGGCTGCCTGAAGAACAAACTAGTCAGTACTAGAGGATATCAAACCAAAGCTTTCTTTAGAAGCTCAGATAACAAGACTTTGACATTCATTCTTTGGACACTTCTTGCGAAGAGAGATCATTAGAAAAAGACATAATGTCTGGCAAGATTGAAGGTCAACGCAAAAAAAAAGAGGAAGGCCAGCAATGAGATGGATCAATACAATAGCAGCAGCTAAGAATGCCACTCTATCAACAAAGAGCTGTCTGACTGAAGACTGAACACAGTTTAGGATAGCTATCCAGAAGGTCGCCAAGAGTCGACACCAACTCAACGGCACTTAACAACAGCGTCCATCAACCTTATTTCCTTCCACTGACAGGTATACTCCAGTGGCCTCTGCACTATGCAAGAGCTATCCTTGAGCAATGGGTAGGCTGAAAGAAGTCCATAGAACATTTTTCAGCTTAACTGAATCAAATGGTCCACAAAATCCTTGTGACCCTCTGGGAACAGAAAGAAGTTGATGAGATGAAAGTTGATCAATTTATACTGATTCAGAAGAGGTTTGGAATATCTGTTAAGTAATGGAGCAATTCAGTACATAAGTTAATTCTGGTGCACAGAAAGCGCATTATTTTAATAGTCATTTCTTTACAGTTTATTGTTATTCTGAATATAATCTCTAGTTTGTGCAAAGTAATTCATGCCTTTACATCAATTTTACATTCAACAGAGTGCCTACATTTTTGATTTCCAGGAATTGTGACGGCATAATGTAGTGCTGCACATTGCTTACTAATTTCCTATTCAGATCACAGTTTCTTCTTTTTCTTTCTAATACTTTCATTACATTCTTTGTAAGTTGCAGAGTACAAAACTCTGCATTAAGATGTGCCAGAAATGTATCACTATCTTCTGATTTTTCAATGTTTAAAGCCTTTTCCTCGGTCAACACTGATGTGTTATCACACAGCCCCTGGGGCTATGAAGGCTGATCAATGGCATTCTTTACTGAAAGAAGGTTCGACCTTTAGCTGCAGAGTCTACTGGCTGACATGCCATATTTTTCAGTAGGCTTGACTAACATTCTGAAATTTTTACAAAAGTCTGAAAGGATGAAGGGCTGGTTCAAATATCTGCAAAAATCAACTGACAGCCAGAACTAATACTGCAATGGTCAATATCAGGAAAAAAACATTCCTCCTCACGCAATTTCTAGAAAGGTCAGAGCTGGAAAGTGAAATCAATCTTGAAGAGGGAATTTTTCATCCCACAGCATCCTTTCAGGAAAATACTTTATTTACCTCGTTCACAGGAGTACAGAAGTGCAGACATCTGCAGAAATCCCTTCTCTCTTTGATTCAGTTGTTTGCATAGATATCTTCGTCATACTCAAGATTATTTTACATAGTAACATATAGTATATGACGGCAGATAAAGACCAGTATGGTCCATCTAGTCTGCCCAGCAAGGCGGCAAGAGTAGGTGCACTTGCCGTTGGCAGTTCATCTCTCCCCATGCCTTTGTTTAGGGGTGTACCCGCCGCTCCGTGTAGGTCACCCCTATTTGTTCAGATATAAGAGACAGTTAAGATTATTTTGATTTTATCCTGTTGCTATAAAGGGATCCTTTGTGTCTGTCTCATGCCATTTTGAATTCTGTCACTGTGTTTGCCCCTACCACTTCCATCGGGAGAGCATTCCAAGCATCCACCAACCTTTCAGTGAAAATGTATTTCCCAATGTTGCCTTTCAGTTTACCCCCTTGCAGCTTCATGTTATGCCCTCTAGTTGTACAGCTTCCCCGTCTTTGGAAGAGGTTTGTTTGTTCATTAATACTCTAAGCATTTAAAGGTCTGGATCATATCTCCTTTGTCCCTCCTCTCCTCCAGAGTGTACATATTTAGGTCTTCAAGTCTCTTCTCATAAGGCTTCTGATGCAGGCTCCAAATCATTTTGGTCGCCTTCCTCTGAACCGCTTCCAGCCTTTTTATATCCATTGTGAGATACGGTCTCCAAAACTGAACACAAATGGAAAGGGCACCTCTATGTCAATAATTTGATCTTTCTCCCCTCTCTCTGCTGACTCTTTGCCTTTTCTTAGTTTGCTACCTCATTCCTTCACTTGTATGACGTTTTCCTTCTTCTTGCCCTTATCTTTGTATTTCTGTTTTCTTTCCACCTTGTGTATCTCTCTTTCTGTCTGCAGTCTCTTATTACAGCTTGTTACCTTGTCACACCTTCCACTTCTTTCATTGCATTCTCCTCATCCCTACGTGCCTCTTCCCTCTAACATGATCCTCTGTCCTCTCATGATGTTTCTCTCAGCTTAAATGCCCTACCTATCCCCTAACCTCTTCCAGTTCCATACAATCAATCAGTCTTCTCCAAGTCCTTTGTCGTTCTCAGTATGAGCCAGGCCCAATTTACTGTTAGTGGGGGTGCTGCACCTATGGTAACCAGCTCAGACTCTAGGGGGCAGACAGTTGCAGAATCAGCTAATTTCTTGCTTTGGGAGAAGAAAAATGAGTAGGAAACTCCATATATACTTGATGTGTCCTCTCTGTGCATGCTTATATTCATTATCAGTTTACAGATAATTTAGAAAGTTGCCCTATAAATCTAAGTGTTAACACTTTGAACTGGTATATTTTCTCCTAAAAATAAAATCAATTCCCTAAAAAGGGAACGGGATATTCCAGTGCTATCCTCTGGACTAATATTTTTTGTAAGCTCTTCCAGAATGGGGTGTATTAGGACAAGGAGAAGTCTAGAAAGTCTTCACCAGGATTTGGGCATGAAAGGCACACCTCCAACCTGATAGGCTGGAGCCTTGGACTGCTGTGTTGTGAATGAAGCTCACCAAAATCACAGACCATCAAAGTATGAGATTGTAAGGAGATTGCCCAGATCAACCCAGATTCATACTGCTAAAATAGGAATATACCACCAAATACGTGATGTTTCTCACTTCTCATATATTTGGGTAGTAGCCAGATATTGATACCCATTTTGGCCTAACCATTTGAGATGGACATAGATGGATATTGCTCTATCTGAACATGAGACCCATTCCTTTTGGTTTGGAGCCAGAAGTCCAACAACTGACTGATATTTCAATGAGTGTTTGCCTCTATAATATGGAGACACAGAAGGTGGGTGGGGAGTGTTGGAAGCATGGATGGAAAGTATATTGCTCCTCACAGGAAGGTTTTGAAAACAATTCTTTCTCCCCAAGGTAAAGAATGGCTGTGTTTTTGTTTATGCTTCTGAGAAGGCATCAGATTTATATGCTGTCACTCCGAGACCAACTCACTCTGATTTAGGGGTGTGCACAGGCAAGAAAAATTTAATTTGCATTCATTTTTTCAAAAATTGTCCCTGATTTTTGGGTGGATTTTTTTTTTCAGTTAGCTTCATACAGTGGCATGTGGTCAGAGCCTTCAAGGGATCCAGTGAATCCCCAGCCCTGCTGTGACATGAAAAACATCTGAAGATTTCCCCCCCTCCCCCCCACTCGGTATTGTCATGACTTTACCTGGTCTCAAACTCATATCCCTTGTATGGGAGGGCAGTGGCCTTCCAGGAGGACCTGTTATGCTTCCCAGAGAGGCTGGGTTTAAACAGCTTATACTTAGCTGTGTCTTGTATTTCTGAAACTGGAAACAGATGAGTGGGATTCTGGGCCAGCAATTTTGTCAATCCCATTTTCTTTTCTGAATGCTAAAATTGCTTAACCTACTCTTATTCTAAATGTAAAATTCATATTCATATGCAGGGAGAGCCAGTAAAACCATCCTGATTCTGGTGAAGGATAATTCCCCCAAGACTGTACCAAACTAAAAATGTGCTCAGTGTGACTCATGAACCTGATACCCCTCTCCCCCTCCCCCCCTCCCCCCATTCACCAGCCTGGTGCAGGAATTCACTCTTGTCAGGTTTCTTGGAGGCCCAGTGATAACATCAGTACAGTGCTCACCCACTCCTTGGTATGGTCCCAGATTTCTTGTACAGCTTCCCATTCAAAAAAATCTATCACACTATCTCTCTATTTTATTTATTAAATAATTGAAATTTCTAGGCCATCCTTTTAAAACTTCCACCCAGGATGGTGTACAATCATGACACAAAAATGCATACAGTACCCTAAAAATACATACAACATCCCATCACATCAACCCCACCCTATCCCACTCCACCTTTCAATTCCTTGTTTTAAATACCCTATCCCATTTACATATTCCTACACATACTCCCACCTAGTTGCTTGCCCTCATCCAGTCCCTGAGTGCCTAGTCTCTCTTCAGTTGCCAAGTATCCACACTACTACCAATTTCCGAGTCCCTGTTTTTCCTCATCCCCAAGTTCCCACTGCAATCCTGAAATCCAGGATTGCCACTTGCATCAGGATCATCTCTTCTCTCTCATGCCCCCCCCACCCAGACTCACCTATTTTTTCAACCCTCCCCAGACTCCCCTCCAGTGATTTGTTCCTGGCAAAATCCAAGGGCCTTTACTCAGTCCTCATCCTTCTTGACCTCTCTGCTTTTGATACTGTTGACCACAGTCTTCTCCTTGATACCCTGTCCTCACATGGTTTTAAGGGCTCTGTACTAGCCTGGTTCTCCTCTTATCTATCCTATCGCTCTTTCACCCACAAATGCACATGTAACAACTAGATGAGTTAGAGAAGTGTACATAGTATAAAGTTAGCTTGTAAATAGTTTTCCCGTTTTTCTCCATGCTTAATATCCTGTTTCACTGTAAACTCAATGTTTCCTATATGCATGTTTTTGTTTTTGTTTATGCATGTTTATGTTTTTGTTCGATGTACACCGCACTGATTATAATAGCACGGTATAGAAGAAATGTTAAATAAATAAATAAAAATAAATAAATTTCAGTATTTGTTCTGGTGGACCCTCCTCTGCTACTATCCCACTTTCAGTTGATATACCCTAAGGATCTGTCTTGGGTCCATTCCTTTTCTCTTTCTATACCCAGTCCCCTCGTATGCTCATCTCTTCCCATGGTTTTCAGTACCATCTTTATGCTGATGGCTTCCAGATCTCTCTCCGGCAATCCAGACCTAGATCTCTGCCTGTCTTTCTGACATTGCTGCTTGGATGTCTCATCGTCGCTTGAAATTGAACATGGCCGAAACTGAGCTTCTTATTTTTCCCACTAAAACCTCCTCTCCTCTTCCTCCTTTTTCAGACTCTGTGGATAACTCTCTACTCCTCCCTGTTTCCTCAGCTCACAACCTTGGGGTCATCTTTGACTCCTCGCTCTCCTTCTCCACACATCCATCTGATAGCTAAGACCTGCCGTTTCTTTCTCTATAACATCAACAAAATCTGCCCATTCCTCTTTGAACACACTAGTAAGACACTTATCCACTCTTTAATCACTCCCATCTTGACTATTGTAACCTACTCCTTGCTGGTTTCCTGCTAAATCAGCTCTCTCCCTTTCAGTCTGTTCAACACACTGCTGCGCAGCTAATCTTCCGCCAGCCTCGTCATGCTCATATTACCCCTCTTCTCAAGTCTCTTCATTGGCTTCTTATCCATTTCCACATCCAGTTCAAACTTCTCCTTCTGACCTTTTAAGGCATTCACTCTGCAGCTCCTCACTACCTTTCCTCTCATCTCTCCCTACACCCCTCCTCGGGAGCTCCGCCATTCTAGCAAATTGCTTCTATTTGTGCCCTTCTCTTCTATTGCTAATTCCAGACTTTCACGTTGCTGCTCCTTATGCCTGGAACAAGCTACCTGATTCTCTACGTCAGGCACCTTCTCTGGCCCTTTTCAAATCTAGGCTAAAAACTCACCTCTTCCCTGCTGCTTTTGGATCTTGACTCACCTGATCTCCTTTGTGTTTCCTTACCATTCCCCCTAGATGTATCCCATATCTTCACCTACTGTGTTGTCTGTCTTGACTAGATTGTAAGCTCTGATGAGCAGGGACTGTGTCTCTTAAATGTTTATGCAGCGCTGCGTATGTCTTGTAGCGCTATACAAATGCTCAGTAGTAGTAGTAGTATAGACTCTCCAACCTTATCCCCTCTCTCTTTCTCTTTCAATACTCCTACCCCACCAGTCCTCCTTTTAAAAGACCCTCTCTCGCAGGCTGGGGGAGTGGTCTACATGAGATGGCGGCTGTGAAGTTTTGAGCCACGATGCCTAAAAGCAAAGGCAGGTTAAGAGCTTTCTCCGCGGAGCCCTTAACTACTATTCTGGGTCCCATGGATCATAATCTCCCGGATCTGGTTCTCGGTGAGCCACACATAATGTGTGGCTCACCGAGAACCAGATCCGGGAGATTACAGTGGGCTTGGAGGCGCCGGTGGAGGAGACTTTGGCGTCCTCCGCCTTTGATGTTTCTCTCTTCCCAAATGTGTGCTCTCCACCAGCCCCTCCAGGTTCCTTGGACACCTCCCCGGCGTGCGAGGTAGCAGGCCTACCAGATGTGGGTGCATCTGCTTCCTTGGAGTGGGGGCCGTCAAATGAAGGAGTCGGAGGTCAGTCATTGGCGATCTTGACTGTGTTGCCGGGAGAGGCAGTGGCTTCAATGGCGGGTGTTCCTGCTCAGGGGCTGAGTTGCGCTGATGGTCCAAAGGAAGGTCCAGTGGCTGTAGCTATTTCTAATACTCCATTTTCCTTTGGTATTTCTCACCCTGTTTCTGTGACCCTGGATAACATCTGGGAAGCCATTGTTCAGTTATCGCAGGTTGTTGGTCAACAATTGGCTCTATCTTCTACTAAAGTGTCTGTTCTTGAAGAGACTGTGTCTAAATTAGAAAAGGATGTGGTGGAAACTCATGAAAAAGTTGGAAGTTGCTGATCAGAAGCTGAATCAAGTTTCTGACCCGACTCTCTCTTTGGTTAAAGATAACACTGCTCTTCGGTTGAAGTTAAAGCCATTAGAAAATGCTGTTTGGTCTTCGAATTTACGTCTTTTGAATTTTCCTGTTATAACTGGTGTTGCTCCTATTGACCTTTTTAAAAAGTATCACCAGGAATCGTTATTTGTTCCCTCTGATCTGATACCACCAGTAATGAAAGCTTACTATCTACCATTGGGTAAAAAAGAAGGTAAATCCCCAGTTGTAAACTTGGATATGGACTTCCTTAATGTCTCAGATCTTCTTAAAACTCCTAAAGAGGATGAAGTTTTGGTTTCCACGTTTCTTATACCTTTGCTCTCCCTTCAAACAGAGAATGGCTTCTTAAGCTTTATTATAAGAAAAGGGCTAACTTGTTTTATGGAAAGAAAGTTATGATTTTCCCAGATGTAGCTAGGGAAACACAGAAAAGATGTAGACTATTTTTGTTACTCAGACCTGGAGTGTTACAGTTAGGTGTGTCTTTTATGTTACGTTTCCCATGTAAATGTATAATATATAAGTTGCAGAAATATATTTTCTTTCAACCTTAGGATCTTTCTTCTTTCATTAGTGCTCATGTATCTATCTATCTCCTTAACCTCTGAGTAGGTTTCCCATTCATATGTACACGTATGTATGTTCTTGGGCTTCCAGCTTCCACTTAATTTGGGCATAATTTTTCTTTGAAATATATCAGTGGGGGGTTCCTGCCCCTATTGTGGTGTTCTTTCTGCTTCCCCACCTTTTTGAGGACTAATGATACCTCTTGATGATTGCTTTGTTCTGTATTAATTGTTTCCTGTTTTATTTTTGTCAAGATGTATCTTTTCTGTACAAGCAGTGTTGCTTGATATATTGTAAAAATGCATAAATATAAAATAAAAGACCCTCTCTACCTAATAATCAGAGTTGGGAGAAGATGAAAGACCAAGGGGGTTTCCTCATGTCATTCCTCCTTTTCTTCCAGAAACATTAATGATCATGGCTACAGAGGAGAGAGCAGGATCCAACATTACTGTGACATATACTATGTTACTATGTATGACGGCAGATAAAGACCAGTATGGTTCATCTAGTCTGCCCAGTAAGGTGGCTAGAGTGGTTGTAATTGTAGCTCTGTGCAGATCATCCCCTCTATGCCTGCGTTTAAAGTTGTACCTGCTGCTCCATGCAGGTCACCCCTTCTGTTAAAAGATATTTAAGTTTACTTTGATTTTATCCTCTTGCTATAAAGGGATCCACTGTGTCTGTCCCATGCCATTCTGAGTTCCGTCACTGTATTTGCCCCACCACCTCCGTCGGGAGGGCATTCCAAGCATCCACCACCCTTTCCGTGAAAAAAGTATTTCCTGATGTTGCTTTGAAGTTTACCCCCTTGCAGCTTCATCCAATGCCCTTTAGTTTTACAGCTTCTGCTTCTTTGAAAAAGGTTTGCTTGTTCGTTGATAGCCTTTACGTATTTAAAGGTCTGTATCCTATCTCCCCTATCCCTCCTCTCTTCTAGGGTGTACATATTTAGGTCTTCAAGTCTGTTCTCATATGTCTTCTGGTGCAGGCTCCAAATCATTTTGGTCGCCTTCCTCTGAACTGTTTCAAGTCTTTCTATTTGCTTTGTGAGATATAGTCTCCAAAACTGAGCACAATACTCTAAATGAGGCCTCACCAACGACTTGTCCAGGGGGATTAATACCTCCTCCTTTCTGCTGGTTATTCCTCTGTATGCAACCCAGCATCCTTCTGGCTTTAGCTACTGCCTTGTCGCATTGTTTCACCACCTTGGGATCCTCACACACTAGCACTCTTAAGGTCCCTCTCCTAGTCCGTGCATATCAGCCTCCTCCACCTATCGCATACAATTCTTTTGGATTTCTGCATCCCAGTGCATGACTGCATAGCATTAGGTATTGGATATTATGCGTATAAACATAACACAACACTCCATATTGTTGAATAATCATGACCACTCCAGACTGACTGAGGTGAACCCAGCCACAAAGGAGGGTAAGAATGCAGCATTTCTATCCCAGGCTGGGGGCAGCAATGGTCCTGGAAGCAGTAGGACACAATAGTGGTGACTGCTGGGGGGAAAGGATGGCAGCCCTGCTTGGAACTGCTGTCAATAATGTGGATCTCTTATTAAACTCCAAAATGTTCAGGGACTCCCAATTCATTCGCAGCACTCTTCCACTCTCCCTCCGCTCAGCACCAAGCCTGTCTCCATTGGCCCTCTTTATCATCCTTCCCTGTCCTGTCTCTATTAATGTCTCCCCCAGCTAGTCCCCCACTGGTGTTGGTCTCTTTCTTTCTCCCTCCCTTCTCCTGGCCATTCTCTCTCTTCCTTACAGCCAATACCACCAAGTCTCCCTCTTTTTCCTCTTTTCTATGTCTTATGGACCATGTAATGATGGTACAAACCCCCAGGGCTCCATTGACTAAAGGTTGGGAACCATGTCTAAAGAAAAAGCTCTGCTAATTCCTTATCCTGCTTAAAACACAATTGCAGAATTCCCACCTCCTCTTTTTTTCAAAGAAAAGAAAATACTAACTAGTCTAATCCCAAGAGTCTCAGATAAAGTCTATGACATTTGTCCTCCCACAGGGGTCAGTACTCTACCTTTGCTTTCTAATCTTTACTGAAATCCATTGGTCATGATTATGCAACAATATGGAGTGTTATGTATATTTATTTATTTATTTGACTGTGCTTTCATACCACTTTTCACCAATGCGGTTTACAATCAATCTTTATACAGACAATATCCAATATTGTCCAGTATGGAAACCCAACTATAAACCACAGTTAAATACCAAACAAAAAGGTTCTCTGATTTATCAAAGCAAATTTTTCCAAACAAATTTCTTTCAAAATACATTTTTTCAATAAATCTTATTTTTATATACTATGTAATTGTTCAGGATATATAATTATATATAAAAAGGAGGAGACATCGGCATGGAGCTTGTATAGCACAATTTCAGACAAATCAGACCTTCTTTTCTTTCTCTGCCTCTCACCTACATTTATATAGGGCTCGATATTTAAAGCAATAAACATGGGGCCCAATATTGAGTTAGGATGGTTAGGTGTGAATACAGTGCCTAGCCGTCTCTGCCGTCCTCTAACCCTGGATATTCAATGCTGGAGTCTTATGTGACCTCGGCATTGAATATCCAGGGTCATTGCACATGCCCAGAAGCCGCAGAGGCTAATCGGGTAGTGGCGATATTGCACCGCTACCCGGTTAGCTTCTACAGATAAAACATAGGCCAGCTTTTGCAGCGTCTATCTTTTACCCATAGAAGCTAACCGGACTACAGTGCAAAATCGTCGCTACCCGGTTAGCCTCTGTTGCCGTCCACGACACGCCCCAATGATAGGCATGTAGGGAAGAAGGTCAAGGTTAGTGCCACTGAATATCCCACTGAGCAGCATTTACACAGTTTACAGGGCCGTAAACCATGTAAATGCCTTTCGAATATCGGTCCATGATTAGCAGACCCGCTAACCATGTTAATCGCACTGACTGGGATATTCAGCAGCAGTAACACGGTTAGTGCCGCTGAACATTTGCGGGTGCTGCCTCTAGGTACCTCGATGCTAGGGGACAGCACTCTGGAATAACTGGGCAGCAGTGATATTCAGCCGCCGACTAGTTTATCCAGGCACAGTAAAGGCTGTACTATCTTTCGCCTCCGAAGCTAACTGGGCCGGGTTAGATATCGCCCCGGCAATGAATATCCAGGTCTAAGATTCAGCGGCAGGCCCATAGTTTTTGACCATGCACCCAATATCCTTAACAACCAATAAGCAGCACAAGTTGTCCTGCCGTATTCAGCTGTTATAGGCTGCTTGTGAGCCAATGCCATAGTAATCTCTTGAATCAATTCTTATTTTTGATGCTTCACTCTTTTCATTCTCAGATTTCCAATGTGGTTTGTTGGTCTGCTAGCCTTAGGGTATTGAGAAAGCGAAATAGGTTAGACCTTATCTAGAGCAAAATTATCTCGACTCATGCGTTTATAATGACTAAACTTGACTATTGTAAGTCTTTACTGCGGTCTGTCCAAATACCAGCTGAAGCATCTTCAGCTGCTTCAGAGTACCAGTGTAAGAAGTCCTCTGATCATATCTCCCCAATATTGGAGTTTCCCACTGAATGCCATATATATTAGAAAATGTTATGTTTGGTTTTCCATTTTTTATTTGAAGACGACCCAAAATTTGAAATCTGTTCTTCATTTATATGTTCCTGGCAGAATTTGAAATCTCTAACTATGTTTGCTGGTGGGTTCAAGAACAGGGTTGCCAACCAACTGGTTTTAGGATGGCCCAGGCACGTAAAATTGGCCAATGACGGGCCAGTTTTCTGCCTACTGCCAGCCTCAGTTCCTCCCTCCCATGCTGCCTGCCCAGCCTGAACTTGCCCCACCTCCGCTTTTCTTGTTCCTGGAAAATTTCAGTATTTGGCAGCAACAGTAGATCTCCAATTTAAAAAAAAAGACACAGGTCTTTGTGACTCAGAGCTTGCAAGGCTGGTTCATTCCCTCCCTCCTCTGACATATACCCGCATCAGAGGAAGTGGGACCGACCATCCTTCCAAGTGCGGAGTCACAAAGACCTGTTTTTATTTTTTTTAATTGAAGGTCTGCTGCCGCCAATGGAACAGGAAAGCAGTAGCAGGGCAAGGGCAGGCTGGGCAGGCAGCGTGGGGGAGAATCTGGCTGGACATGAGGAGGTGAGTACTGATACAGAAGAGATGCTGGACATGGGAGGGATAGGGACAGAGAGGGTATGCTGGGCATGGGCTAGAGATACACATGAGAAGATGTTGGACATGGGTGTAGTGATATAGAAAAGATGTTGGACATGGGAGGGATGGGGACAGAGGGAGGATGAAGGACATGAGGTAGAGATACACATGAGGAGATGCTGGACATGAGGAGATTAAGAAGGGTCAAAAGAGGGGAGATGTTGGACATTGAGGATAGGGACACAGAGAGAAGATGGTAGACATTGAGGAAGAGATATGAAAATACTGGATGGATGAAGGGAAGCAGGACAGGGACGATACTGGATCTGGGGGAGAGAAGGAGAGAGTTATTTAAACACTAGGATATAAGAGGCTGGGGAAGGAGAGAGAGTTGAGAAATGGGAGGGTTGGGGTGAGGGAAGAGATGGAAAGCTATAATTAGATACAGTAAAAAGGGTAACATTGAGGAGTGATTGGTAAGAAGCAGGAGTGAAATCTGGATAGAGAAGCAGAAAAATAAATGGAAAAAACTGAACAGAAGGTATCAGTGTTAAAAATGATATAAGGGAGGAAGTGAAGACAAGAGGAGAGATAAGAAATGGCAAATGGAGAAGAGACCATGAAAAGAAAGCTTAGAGAAGCCAGAGGAAAATAAAACCCATATACTATTAGAAAAATAAAATGACCTAAAATAAAGGTAAGAAAAATAATTTTATTTTCTCTGTTGTAACTTGAAAATGTTGGTATTTGGAAAGTACATCTGCCAGGAGTCAGTATTGGTGTTGGACACGGCTGGGGTCTAGACCAAGGCAAAAATCTGAGGAGGGACTGTAAAGCTCGCTAACAAGCTGTGCTTTTTTCAGTATCAGACAGATCGAAGACCCTCTCTGGCTTGGGGTCCCAGGGTAATTGCCCTGGTTTTTTCCCTCTTAATGCCAATCCTGACATCTGCTGTATTTTTTTCTGTACAATATAGGGGAAATGCATTTCTTTCCGTTTCTCTGGTGTTGCACGGCATGCAGCATCTGGCTTTCTGAGGTTTTAGTTTAAGTTTTGTCTATATACAGTTGTCATATTAGCACCCTTGCAGTTCAACCCCTTAGAAACATAGAAACATATAAATATGACGACAGAAAAAGACCACATGGCCTATCATGGCCCTTAATGTCCAATATCTCCCAGGACATGGTGGGAAAAGGAAAATTAATCCAAGAAGTCTTCAAAGATCAGTGTGAACTATTGGAAAAACATCACGTACAATATCTAAAGAGTTTGAGGCTGACTTGGAGCAATCTGGAGTGGTGGTTTCAACCCGTACTATATGCCATGCACTAAATAAAGAAAGAGTTCATAGGCAAAGGCCAAGGAGGAAGCCACTGCTCAAAGACAGACATAAAAAGGCATGCCTGATCTTTGCCCAAACCCACCTTGAGAAACCACAATCCTGAGAAAATGTTCTGTGGATAGATGAAACTGAACTTGAGCTCTTTGACAATGCAGACCAGTGATATAAACTTCATTTCCTTGCCTGTAAATGTAAGTTAAAGAACACCTATCCTATAGTTAAATATGGTGCAGATTCCATAATGCTGTGAGGTTGTTCTGCTGCCTCAAGAACTGGAGGCCTGGATGTATTAAAGGAATCATGCAGTCAGAGGACTACTAAGGTATTTTGGAGCAAAATGTGCCACCTAGTGTCAGAAAGTTAGGTCTGGCGATGAGTTCAACGAACACATATAAGCTGAAATTGACAGAACATGCAAATAGGATATCCTGATAATGATGGGTGACTGCAACACAAAGGTTGGCACCAAAGAAGGTAAAGTGGTTGGAAAATATGGACTTGGCAACAGAAATGAAGCTGGAGAAAGACTGTTAAAATTCTGCAAGACCAATGATCTATTCATCTCAAACATGTTCTTCCAGCAACACAAGTGGTGACTGTACACATGGACTTCTGAGAAGTCTCTACAAAGGTAAAAAGCAAAAACAGCCAAAATGGATGTCTGAAGAAACTCTGAAAAATGCACAGAAACACAGAGAAGCTAAAGCCAAAAGGAGAAAGAGAGGCAATCACAGAACTCAGAGATTTCCAACGTGCAGTACGACAAGACAAGGAGTACTACAATGACTCATCTAAGGAAAAAGAAGCAGAAACTATTAGAGGACGAACAAGATCGGCTTTCCTAAAGCTATGACAGTTGAAGGAAAAATTCCAGCCTTGAACTGGAATGTTACAAGATGCTCAAGCATCTGTGATGAATGATGCAGAGAAGATCAAGAAAAGGTGGAAAGAATATACAGAGTCATTATACGATAAAGATCAAGTGGACCAACAGCCGTTTCAACCTGTACCTTATGATCAGGAACCATTGGTGATGAAAGAAGAAGTCAAAGCAGCATTGAAAGCCTTATAAAAAAAACAAAGCATCTGGAATTGATGGCATTCCTATTGAAGTATTACAGCAATCTGATGCAGCTGTTACCATACATACGAGACTCTGCTGTAAATTTAGAAGACAACATCATGACCAACTGACTGGAAAAGATCAGTTTTTATACCTATACTAAAGAAAGGTGATCCAACTAACTGTGGAAATTATCGCACAATCCCTCTGGTCTGACATGCCAGCAAGATTCTACTCAAGATTATTTAGCTGAGACTACAACCATACCTGGAACGAGAACTGCCTGAAATGCAAGCAGGTTTCAGGAAAGGGTGAGGAACAAGATACATCATGGATATGAGATGGATCCTTTTGAATGTGTAAACCATGAGAAACTCTGGGCCACATAAAGAAGCATGGGTATATCAGAACACCTGATCTTGCACAACTTTTACATTGATCAAGAAGCAACAGTTCGAACGGAATAAGGAGAAACAGAATGGTTTAAAAATCAACAAAGATGTATGACAAGGCTGCATACTTTCCCCCTACCTGTTTAATTTATATGTAGAACAAATAATCAAAGAAGCAGGACTGAATGAAGACAACCGAGGTGTCAAGATTGGTGGAAGACTCATCAACAGCCTTTGCTATGCTGATGATACCACTTTGCTAGCTGAAAGTGAAGACAATCTGAAACATTTGCTTCTCAAGATCAAGGAACATAGACTTAAATGGACCTGCACCTTAATGTAAAGAAGACAAAGATACTGACAACTGGCAAAATCAATATGTTCATTGTTGATGGAGAAGAAATCAAAATAGTGGACAACTTTAACCTAGTTGGATCAATCAATAAAGAAACAAGCTGTTAAGAAATCTGATAATGCATTGCTCTTTGCAGAATGGCTATGAAGGACCTAAAAAAAGATTCTCAAGAGTAGAGATGCCTCTCTCCATACAAAGATTTGACTCATTCAAGCCATGATATTTTCAACAACATCATATGGATGCAAAAGTTGAACAGTGAAAAAGATAGACAGAAAGAAAATTGATGCCTCTGAATTATGGTGCTGACGATAAATATTGTGTATATCATGGATTGCCCAAGGAACAAACCAATCAGTACTAGAGGAAATCAAACCTAAGCTTTCTTTAGAAGCTCAGATGACAAGATTTTGAATTTCATACTTTGGACATATCATGCAAAGAGAGAGATAATTAGAGAAAGACATCATGCTTGGCAAGATAGAAGGTCAACACAAAAGAGGAAGGCCAGCAATGAGGTGGATCAATACAATAACAGCAGCTATGGGTGCCACTCTGTCAACCTAACTGGAGACCGAACACAGTTTAGGACAACTATCAAGAGGATCGCCATGAGTTGACACTGACTCGACGGCATTTAACAACAGCAACAGCAAGGTGCACAAACATCTCTTTCCAATTATTTCTCAAGATATTGTACACAACATACCTAAAATGCATGGGTGCCAATAATGTTGATCACAACTGTATTTCTATTTTGATTTTGGGGTCACTTATTGACAAAGGCCTATCTGTAATGTGTGTGTGTGACAAAGACTAGGTATACAGTACTGTTGGCATGGAATTTCTGTTTTAGAATGTGGAGTAATCTGGCTTGTTCAGTTTTCCTAATAGGTTTATTGATGTTTTAGGGCCCACTGTGCTGCCTTTTTCATAGGTAGGGTTCTTGTGTGAATTTTGTGTAGAAAGGGACCCGAAGGAGGGCTAGGGTCTAACGGGGAAAAGTTAGAGTGTGAGAACAGCTCTGAATATGTTGTCAGTATTACAAGTGATGTTTATGTATAAGTGAGACAGTCAAAGTTACATCTTGCAAGACAGGGAGCTTCTGTTTTCATAACATTTATCCTTATTAGGCATGAGCAATATGTTTGTGCTTAGTTTGACCTGTAACATATAGATATAGATAAACAAAAACAAAAAGCACGATGCAAAGTGATAAGGCAAATAATGTATAATGTGGCAATTTTTTCCTAATCAAAGAAAGTGCTGCAGACCAGGAGATTAAGGGAGTTATGGGAGATTGCTCAGGTTTGTAGGCCCATGACTGCAGAATTTCATTATTGTTACTGAATAACTGTATGGTGTGCTCATTTCTTCTCACTTGCCCTGGAACCAGTGATAGGAAACCAAAGGCCGTGGAATGATTCTGTGTTTCCCCTGGTTCAGAACATAGGACCCAAACATTTTGGAAGTTGGAATTGGCATGGTAGATTTGCTCTTGGTTCCGAATGACCTTTTTGTATTAATTCCAAGGCCAGCCCAACCATGAGGCAACCTAGGTGATCGCTTCTGGAGGTCAGCAGAGAGTAGCACATTCAAAGCTAAACAATAAATTCTGATAGCCAGGGGGACATACAGGTTGATTTGCTTAGGGTGCAAGACTTTGAATAAACTCTGGGATATAAGTTACAGTATAAAGTATCAAGGCTGGCCCTGAGTAATTCACAACATGCTTGGTATGCTTTCTATTGGGAGGGATTTTTTCTGGTATGGTAAGTTTTATGGGGAAGGTTCTAGCTCTGCTCTGCACAGATTGTTGGACAAGGAGCTGGGAGGGAGGGGGTAGGGTTTGGTGGATGCAGAATATATGTTTGGATTTAATATGATATGGGACAGCATATGTGTGTTGGAGAGGCCCGAGTAGGGAACTGTGGCTGAATAGGTGAAGGAGTCCAACCCCTTGTACCTTCTACCCCCCCCCCCACTTGATATAGCGTGCAGACGCTAAAGCCTGCACCGTTGCCCTCTCTGCAATTTTTTTTATGGGTGGAGAAGGGGGCGGCATGGGCGGAGCATGGCTAGCCACAGGTGGCAGGTTTTTCTCTTTCAAAAAGTTGGCAACCCTATTCAGGAAGGAATCCCATGACAGTGCACAATTCAGAGTACATTTGCAATCCAAGGCCCAGAGTTTTGGAACTTGTTGCCATTTGGAATTCGAATGGAAATTTCATATCTTGTTTTTAGGAGGAAAAAGTTAAAGACTGGTTTTTGGAGAGACTTTTTTTTTGGTGGGGGTTGGACTGATTGCCAATTGTATGATGCTTTTTTATTATTGTAGTGTTCAGTGCTTTGGACACAATGATGAAGCATATGCATCAAATGCTGTAAATTAAATAAACAATGCTCTCCAGGGAGACTAGGGATACTAGGGTAATTGCTGTGTGCAGAAGGAAAGTAAATTTTTATTGAGAACTGTTTGGAAAAAATATATTCTGACGTGAACAAGAGGAGGAAGGATACCAGGGTTGTTAACAGCTGTTCATAGGCCGTAGCATAGCTAGTCAAATTTGGCAGTAGCATAGCCAAAAAAGACCCAAGAGATGTGCGGAATGTCCTGTGTAAAATGGACTAGGCCAGTCCAGATTTCCTGTAACTGAGAACCCAAAGTCAGTAAGTCATTTGTTAAAGAATACTAAAAGACATTAAGAGGCTGTCCGCAGCTTACATTAAATTGCATCCACACCAGTCCTTACCTATAAGTCGATATTACTACTACTACATATCATTTATATAGCACCTCTAGGCATATGCAACACTGGTCAAATACACATAAAAGACAGTCTCTTCTGAAGAGAGCTTACAGTACAATCTACTAAAACAGACAGAGCAACAGGGAACTAGAGAGTTCTTAAGAAACATAGAAACATGATGACAGAAAAAGACCACATGGCCTATCTAGTCTGTCCTTCCATATCAACAACTACAACAGTCCACTTTTTACCTTTAGAGATCCTCTGTGTTGGTTCCATGCTTTTTTGAATTCAGTTACTGTCCTCATCTCTACCACCTCCACTGGGAGACTATTCCACGGATCCACTACTCTTTCCGTAAAGAAATATTTCCGCATATCACTCCTGAATCTATCTCCCTTCACCCTCATCCCATGTCCCCTCGTAGCAGAACTTGCTTTCAATTGAAAGAGGCTCTCTCCCTGAACATTTATGCCACGGAGGTATTTAAACATCCCAATCATATCACCTCTATCCCGCCTTTCCTCTAAGGTGTACATATTAAGATCCTTCAGTCTGTCCTCATATGCTTTATAATGAAGCCCACTAATCATTTTAGTAGCCACCCTCTGCACCGACTCCATCCTGTTCACATCCTTTTGAAGGTGCGGTCTCCAGAATTGCACACTATACTCCAAATGAGGTTGCACCAAAGACTTATACAGAGGCATTATCACCTCCTTTTTCTGCTAGCCATTCCTCTCCGTATGCACTCAAGCATCCTTCTAGCTTTTGCCGTTGCCTTTTCTACCTGTTTAGCTACTTTAAGATCATCAGACACAACCACGCCTAGGTCCCGCTCTTCTTTAGTGGACAAAAGTACTTCACCTCCTATACTGTATTGCTCCCTTGGATTGCTGCAGCCCAAATGCATGACCTTACATTTTTTAACATTAAATCCCAGCTGCCAAATTCTAGACCATTCTTCAAGCTTAGCTAGATCCCTCCTCATGTTATCTAAACCTTCCTGGGTGTCTACTCTATTGCAGATTTTGGTATCATCTGCAAAGAGGCAAACCTTACCCGACAGCCCTTCCGCTATATCACTAACAAAGATGTTAAAAAGAATCGGACCAAGGACAGATCCCTGGGGGCACACCACTGGTAACATCCTTCTCCTCAGAGTGAGCTCCATTTACTTGTACTCTTTGTCGCCTCCCACCCGACCAATTTCTAACCCAAGTAGTAACTTTAGTGTCCCATCCCTAGGGTGCTCAGTTTGTTTATAAGTCGCCTGTGAGGAACAGTGTCAAAGGCTTTACTGAAATCTAAATACACCACATCTAGAGCTCTCCCTCGGTCCAACTCCCTGGTCACCCAGTCAAAGAAATCAATCAGATTTGTCTGACAAGACATGCCTCTGATCAATCCATGCTGCCTCGGATCCTGTAATCCGCTGGACTCCAGAAACCTCACTATTTTCTCTTTCAGCAGCGTTTCCAATAATTTACTCACCACCGAAGTTAAACTAACCAGCCTGTAGTTTTCAACCACATCCTTACTTCCGCTTTTGTGTAAAGGCACCACATGAGCCTCTCTCCAGTCCTTTGGCACCACTCCCAACTCCAATGAGGCATTGAAAAGGTCAGTCAGTGGAGTTGCTAGAACATCCCCAAGTTCCCTCAGTATTCTAGGGTGTATCCCATCCGGTCCCATCGCTTTGTCTACTTTAAGTTGAGCTAGTTTCTCACAAACACAGTCTTCTGAAAATTGTTCAAGATGTCCCTCGCTTCTGTTCCTATTTGTGGGTGTTTTCTGAGGTCCTGCTCCTGGTTCTTCATCTGTGAACAAAGAACAAAAATATTTGTTAAGGGAAATGATTAAAATACATTGAGTGTACACAGGATAATATGGGGGGTTAGGATCCAAAAGCAGCCTCAAAGAGACTATATGCACCAATATAGACCAGAGTTAAGGATGGAAGTTGAACAGTACTGTAGTAGTTTGAGAATGAGGAGTATAGTCAGAGCCGGGACTACCTTTCCTGCACCTGGGCCAGACATTTAGAAATACCCAGATACACACATTCCGGTAGTAGGGGGAGGGGGAGTTACGTAGATTATCAGTACCGATTCTCCTCAGGAGCTGTAGGGGCTAGACGCAGAGCTGCCAAGTTATCCAGTTCCCAAAGAGAGACAGTTTGGCCAGCCTTCTTTATACTGTAACTTACATCCCATATCAGTGTGGTTATTTATAGTCCCTGATCAGTACAGCAGATTCCATGATATCTTAGGATTGGAGTGTTAAAAATGCAGGAGTGGTCAAAACTCTCCCTCTTGGAACTAGGTAGCTTGGCAGCGCCGCAGATGATGTGGCCGGGAGGCCAGAAGGACGTTGGCATCTCTAGACTGAAGTATTTGGAGTGGCAACGGAGTAGAGAGTGCAAGTTAGATATGGGAGAGAAGAAGTCAGAGTGAAACTTCCTCACATGATGCCCAACACCACATCATAGGCCTTCCACTCGGCCTTCAAATTAGCCATTAAAGACATTACAAAATACAGTCCCAAGGGTCTCCTTTATATAAGTCACTCCCCCAGCAATATCAGCCACCCAGTAAAATTCCCATTGAGCAACTGGATTTTTCACACATTGCCCTGCTTTTCAGCCCCCTGCTGATTTATGAAAATGAGGCCCCACAGTAAGTCTCTGCACTAGGCCACCCCTGAAAACTACCATTACAATCTATAGTGTTATTCAACTAATTCTATATGGGAGTGAAGTCTGGATTCTCTAGAGGATTGATAGATACAGAGAGCAGAGTGACAAACCACACCATAGAGTGTTTTCAAAAGCCTTTGAGTGTCCAGGGGTTCCTCCCAACACATCCATGTTTTGGTGAACAAAGCCTTCGTTGGGACCTCAATTTAAAAAAACATAAAATTAAATGGTAAACTGCATCAGTACTCACAAGTAAACTACAGTAAAAACATAAAAAGAGGGATAAAAGCATGCAAATAATGATTACGGTAAATAATAAATGGTGTAAAATAAAAAATGGGTAATACAAACAAACCATAAACGTTAAGGGTAAAACCTCAATTAAAGCAGGGAGTGCATAGGAAAGAGCGAGGACAAAGAACACAATTAAACCACAGAATAGATCAATAGACCTATCAATATAACATAAAATTAGTGCAAGAATTATAAAGTGGCTGTATGCAAAGGTTAAAAAAATCATTACATTTTAATGATTTTTAAATAAATCATTTTAATAGCGCGGTATATAAGAGATGTTAAATAAATAAATAAATAAATAATTACAAAATATCTCATATTTGCCATAAAATATTATACTCATTTTGAAAATAAGGGAGGCTTTACTAACTTGAAGGCAAGAGACACTCAATTAGGGCTATGATGTCTCCATAGCACGGACAGTGAGCAACAACTGCAAACATGTATAGTAAATACATGCTAGAAGTAGGCAGAGGAGTAACCAAAGTGGGAGAGGAGGAGCAAAGTGTGTGTGTAGGGGGGGGGGGGGGGTGTGGGGGCGGAAGCACATAATGTGGTTTATAATATTACTATTAGAGAACATTCCATATGTAAAACAGTATTACCGAGACCTTCGAGTGGGCAGCAGTAGCAAGGTGTCATAGATTTTGTGTGCCTGAAATTGTGAATTGTGTCTGGGGAAGGCAAAAGAAGTTCCTGGTGGTCGCAGATGGAACTATGTCTGCATTTAAAGTGTCCAACTACTTTCAGTGGGGATTGATGCATGGGGAGAGCTGAAGGCACCAATACGTTAGCTAGATTAGCGTTCTTCCTATGAGTTATGGTCATTGATCATGTGGAGAAAACAGGAAGTTTGTAGGATATGCCACTTCTTTTGGATGATCTTAGAAATATCCCTAGACAGGTTAGGAAAGAGGAGTGGACAGATGACATAGTCCTGACATGTCTTAGTTGATGGTTTGAGGAGGCGGTCCCATCTTAAGCTTTCTGGATACATCTATCCAGATATCCCCCGTCTATGAACCTGCAGCACATAGCCAGTGCATTCCTCTCAAAGTGAATCAACTTGTTAGCAAATCCCTTTAATGCGAAGAAACTGGCTGACCATTATCTTTTAATGAGCTATTATGAAAACACTCATAACAGAGAAGTTGATTCCGGTCAGTTGGTTTGCTATATAAGTCGGTGACAAAACCTGTTGTACCCTTCTTGATCAGGATATCCAGATATGGAATCCCCTGGGTACTGCAGTGTGCTTGGAACTGTAGGTTGTTGTCCAGGGTTGATCCAGCAAAAAAAAAAACCTGGTTCAATGTATCATAGCCCCCTTCCCAAATGAGCAATACATTGTCAATGTATGTTCTGTCAACTGCATGAGGATTCCTGTAGGGATCCTACTATGATTGCTGCCTTTGAGAAGAACCTGTTCTACAATCTGCTTGGCTTCAGTCTGTGGTATGTTCGTATGGAGAGAAGTGATATCCAAAGTGACCATTTATTATGCACCATAATCATTATTTGCAAGCTTTTATTCCTTTTGTTTGTTTACATGTTGGTACTGATGCAGTTTACCAATTAATTTTATGTTTTTAATTGAGGTCCCAAGCCCCTGATGAAAGCTTTTTTCACTGAAGCACTGACATGTTATGAGGGACCTCTGGACACTCAAATAAAGATTTTTGCATACACTCCATGGTGTGGTTTGTTACCCTGATTTCTGTATCTGTTGTTCCTTTTTTGCGGGTGGTGGTGTTTCTCTTGGTCTTCTATAGAGGACTGGACAGAATCTCAGTATAAAGCCTATACCACTAGTTCTATGATATACACTCCATATTCCTCGGCAATGGAGTCTGGATACGATTTCCCTTTACAGCTCACCATACAAAAATTGTTGGTGCCCCCTCATGAAATGCAGCACACTTCTTCCATTGCTAGACTCTGCAAAATAACACACAACCCTGAAAAATGCACTCAGAATCAATAGAGTCAACCTATGATATCCTAACAGACCTAACTCGTAAGATTCAAGCAAGAACTCTACATTAAAAGACAGCATCAATACATTCACTATAAAGAAAACAGAAGACAGGAACTACAGGTTAGCAGAATCCTTGACCCTGGTCACACACAAAGAACATGGCATTTTCTTTTTCTAATCAGGTTGATCCCAATCTCTTTTTTCCACTTTCCTTGTATCAATCGTTTAAGTTATTTTCAGTCTCTTTTCCATTTACTCTCTCTTCCTTCTATACATTTTTCTGACACTGATCTTCCCTTTCATTTTGTCCCCATTTCTCTCTTCTCTTTCCAGGCATATGTATTTCCAAAGCTTCTATACATGGATCTGATACAATCTCTGTGGTTTACAAAATTACATAAGAAATAATATAGCAAAAACATAAAGCAAAGGCAAAACATAACTCAATAAAACATGAAAAATAAGTAAAATAAACATAAATCTAGATATAAGCAAAAATAAAACATACCTTTCCAGAAACATATGTTTATCCTTCTCCTGAGCTAAATGCTTTACTTTCTTCCTAAAATCCAGTCTTGCGAAACCTGAAGCTCCAGGGGTAGTTTGTTCCAGATCAAAGGACTCATCACAGATATTAAATGACTCAAAACCCGAACACCATACCCAGATGGTGGCACTGGGTTTTATTCCTCATTCTCCCCTTCCTTCACCCTCCAGTCCTCGGTCACCCACTCTTACCTCCTCTTCAGCCCTCCCACAATCCCCTCTCTCTCCCTTCCTCTCTCTCTTTTCTCAACTTCCTGTTCCCCTATGTCTTTCACCTACCCTCTAGTCTCTCATTTCCATCCTCTGTACTCATTTCCCTTCCATGCCCTCATCTACCTTCCTGTGATTCTCATTCCCTCACCAGCCCATTCCTTCATTTCTCTCAATCCCTCCCGACATACAATCTCTTTCATCTTTTTCTTACCGCTTCCCAGCTTCCCATTCCCCCCTTTTCAAACTTTTCTCCAGCCACATTTCCACATTCTCACTCTCACCTCTTCCACTGCCGGGTCCCTCTTTACATTTGCTCTAAGTCCCTTCCTAGATCATTCATTCTATAAATTTCACCCCTTCTTCGCCTCCCTCCATCTCTAGAAACTTTTCTCCTTCATACCCACTCACTTCATACACTATTCCTCACTCTTCCTTTTCACACCCCCTTCTTTCCTCTAATCTATCTTCTTTGCAACTGCTCCTTTCCTTTCTCCAGATATTCTTTCCCCCTTTGCACCCACCCTCATTGAAGGCTTTTGTCTCCTTCTCAGCCCCCTCTCTCCTGAGGATAGTCCCCTTTCTCCCTCTAGAGATTCATTCCTCTCTCCTTCCTTCCTCCAGATGCTACTCATAGCTCTTCTCATTGTCTCTTCCAGACTTCCCTGCCCCCCCCCCCTTCTTCCTCATCTTTTTCCCTGGGTTCTTTCTCCTAGCTCCCAGGTTGAGCAGGGCCATGTGTTACCCACCCTCAGTCACCCTCCCTATAACCTACCCTACCCTCATGAATCAGAGCTGCCAAGTTACCCAGTTCCACGAGTGAGATTTTAAACCAGTCCTGGATTTCTGACACTCATCCTGATGCATTATGGGACCTGCAAAAACGATTCTAATGGATTAAATCAGGGACTACAAATCCCATACTACATTGAAATGCAAATATAAAAACAGAACTGGCCAAAACGTCTTAGTCCTAGAAATGGTTAGCTTGGCAACTCTGCCAGTCCTAGTTTTGAACTTGTATCCCAAAAACAGTTTAATATTTATAGTCCTTGATTCTACCAACTAAAATCAGTGCTGTAGGATATGTAATACATCAGGATAAGATTTTCAGAAATCAAGGACCGGACTACAATCTCCCTCCTAGAACTGGGCAGCTGTTGAAGAACTGGTCATTTTGGAAGATATTTCAAAGTGGTAAGCCATTCAAACTATTTTGATCCACAGATGACTCTTAATCTGATTTTAACAATATTTTTATGGGTGATGTCATTTCAGGAGACTAAGAACACTCTTATTTAACTATTTAAATTCCTCACCTGAAGCCCCTCAAACAAACCAATCTTGATTTCTACTCTAACTGAAAAGTTGCCCAGTTTCAGGATAGAAATGTTTTGGCCAGTCCTGGTTTTAAACTTTTATTCCAAAACTGTATGGTATTTGAAGTCCCTCATTCTACCCAGTGAAATCAGTGTTGCAGACCCCATAATGTATCATAATAGAATTGTATTTTATTTTATTTATTTAGCTGTATTTATATCCTGCTTTTCACAGGGTCAAAGCGGGATACATTTAACACGAGGGGATATGACACACATACGCTAATACTTACAGGGAACATGGGCAATGGAGGGTTAAGTGGCTTGCCCAAGACCACAAGGAGTTCCTATAGGACTAGAAATCCCAGTCCCTCTGGAATGAGATTGCTGTCCCCAGGTGGGACTTGAACCCCTAGCCCAAGCCTGAAGTACCTTGTCCTAACCATTAGACCACTCCTCCCTGAAATCTCTTTCTACTTGCTAGCTCTGCACTATGAATCTGACTTAAGTTGCATAATTTGCCCACACTGAAAACCAAACTCATTTGAGGCATTTAAGAACTGGTATTGGCATCCCCACTGGGCACGAGCTAGGCAGTAAATTATGGGACCTGCGGCACCGATGCCAATGAGCAAAATCAAGGACTACAAATACCATGCTGCATTGTAATGCAAATTTAAAACCAGAACTGCCAATGACTGGCTAGATGTGTTCCGAGGGCTGGGTTGAAAACCCCTGGTTTTGTATAATCAAGGACATAAATGTCACAGTATAAGACACATTTTGAGAACTGCAATAATAAAACTTGTGCCTCCTAGGCTACCATACTACAAACTCAGCCCACTGGGCTAGTTCCCTGCTGAATGGGCTCATTCAGAAAAGTTCAGTAGCAAATAGAAAAGACAGGCTGCAGCAGTTCTTTGCATTGAGTATCTAGCATTTTTTATTAAATTAATGAAAAAGGAGATTCATGTATTGTGCAAGCTGCAGTTCAGACAGCTTTCTTTTGCACTTTAATTTGTTTGCTCTTGAGAGATTTCTGAACAAAGAAAGTCTTTGCTAGCCTTCAGTTGTAGGATGCTTTTGGAAACTGTATAAATCATGTGGTAGGAATTGAGAAAGTTTCAAGCACGTTTAAAAGTAAGCAACATAAAGTGAGACCATGCTTCCTCGAACCTGATGCTGTTCGCGAGTTGCGCTCCTTTCAGCCGAGAACTGCGTGGGATGGATC
Source organism: Ichthyophis bannanicus (assembly GCA_033557465.1). Classification (NCBI taxonomy): domain Eukaryota; kingdom Metazoa; phylum Chordata; class Amphibia; order Gymnophiona; family Ichthyophiidae; genus Ichthyophis; species Ichthyophis bannanicus. The sequence goes on along the minus strand of CM066035.1, from coordinate 128,825,397 downwards.
CAACGAAGCCCGTTTCCGGCTACTCGGTTCCGTCCTGATTTGCAGCGTGCAAGTTTAGGAAACAGCTGTTCGGAGTTTTGGAGGAAGCAAGTTGCAGTGTGAGTCATCGGGAACTCAGCTGTGTGTCGGAGTCTCCCGGGAGAACCTCAGTGAGACAAAGAAACCCTCTACGAGCTGTAAAGCATGACGATCGGACCGCAGGGGAAAGCGAGCGGCGCTTTATCGGCGGCTGCAACGCGCAGAAGGCGCTGACTGGAGGAATTAGCTTCTGCATCTCGGATCGAAAAGTTGGAGAATTTCACTGTTGTCATGGCTTTGTACTGGAAAAGTTGGCTATCCAATGAGGGCGCAAAACATATCGTCCTGGTATGATGCCTTTTTAAATTTTCTTTTTTTTTTTGTAATATGGGGGATATCTTTTTTTTTTCTCTAAAATAGCTTGCTTCACGCGTATGTTCATAAGCACTACTCCCTTTGTAAGATGCTAAAATGCATACAGAACTGCACATTTGCCTACAGGCTTCACAAAAGATTTTGCTGGGAACTGCAGCTTAGACTTTAACAGTATCCTTAAAAGACCTGATCGTTCACTTCGAGATTGGGGGACTAGACAACGGTTAATTTCAGGGGTTGTGAATTCCCTTCCAAATAAACTCTGTTAGTAGAAACTACTTTTGCTAGAACTATTGTTCGAATTTGCGTTCAAATCGAATGGCTCATTTAGCTGAATGTTTATTCCGTATTTTTCTCCTCTAGCTTTCCTGGCTCATGGTGAACATGGGGCTTTTCTGGAAAACGTTTGGGGTTTATTATAATGGACCACAGTATTACTACTTGCATCGGATGCTAGGGGTGAGTGACCATAATCCGTGAATGCACCTATTTGCACCCTCCCTTTCTTTCCCCTTCCACACCTCCCCCCCCCCCCAGAAAAAGTTGTGAATCACAGCTTGACTTCCTTTATGTTGCTGAAAAAGTTGTCACATTAGAAGTAAAAGCTGAGGCTTTACAGTAGAGTTGTCTTATTTTTGGAGGTGGCGGCAATGGCGCACAAAGGGGCAGATGCAGAAAATCTTACTGAGACATTTTTCTGGCGCGTTTACTGTACCAACTACATCTTCGATGATCCTTTTTTGGGACAGCATTAGGGTTCCCAACTTTTTGGAAGAGAAAAATCTGCCACCTGTGACTTGCCATCCTCCACCCTCTGCCCCAAAAAATAATTGGAGAGGGCAATGTGCGAATTGAACAAGCGAGATTTCTACACGTTCTTAAGCAGAAATTCCATGCTAACGGAATACGCAGCATTGGTTGTACACACACAATACAGATAGGCCTTCGTCAATAAATGAGCACGAAAAATATAGATATAAATTAAACTAAAACCTCAGAAAGCCAGATGCTGCATGTAGTGCAACACAAGAGAAATAGAAATTAGTTTCCCCCCACACTGTACAAAATAAAAGACAGCAGATGCCAGGTTGCATCCCTCCTAATGCCAGTCCTGACAATTGCCCTGGACCCACAAGCCAGAGAGGGCCTCGGATCTGTCTGAGACTGAAAAAGGCACAGCTTGCTAGTGAGCTATAGGCAATGCAATGTGTGCCTTTGACTCAATGCCCACTCCTGGCGATCCATCGGCTCCTGGGCTTTCTTCACAATGTGACCAGAAGTAGACTGCTAGGCTTTTCTTCCAGTCCCTCCTAGCAGCAGTTTTTCCAGTCCCTGTACCTCCAAGCCAGGCTCCCATCCAGTCCCAGCACCTCCCAGCAGCAGCTCCCTTCTAGTTTCAGTCCCTTCCAGCAGCAGCTCCCTTCTAGTTTCAGTCCCTTCCAGCATCATCGCTTCTAGTTCCAGCCCCCCCCCTCCCCTTTCAGGATCAGTCCTCCTCCAGTATCATCTCCTTTCCAGACCCCCCCATCCTCCACCATCAACTCATTTCTAGTCCTATTCCAGTGCTAATGTAACCCAATGTGTAAACACAAATTAAAGAAGTATTTTCCGGGGTTGTATTGCATCGCATCAGTAGAAGAGAGAGAACAGGCATCATCTACAATTCAATGGTGAGAATTCAATGGTGAGAAAGTACAATTCAATGGTGAGAAAGCTGAACCTTTCTCTCAAACGCAGGGCATACCCCAGGGTTCGGCCCTCTCGGCACTACTGTTCAACATTTACATGCAACCCCTCTGTGACATTTTCAAAAGGCATAATATCAAATACCACATCTATGCAGATGATATTATGCTTTACACACAACTAGATACCGCGGACCCTCAATATACACTGCTCGAAAATTGCCTGGATGAGATGTTAAGTTGGCTGCAGAAAAACAACATGACAACCATAAGAAAACAGAAGTCATGTATATATCCAGTAAACCAAACTTCAACCCCCCCCCCTACAATCACTCTGTGCAACAACACGTACAACACGAAAAATGAAATCAAATATCTAGGAGTCGCACTCGACTGCAACCTAAAAATGGAGACACATCTACGCAAAACGAATAAAGCCATCTTCCATAAACTTAGAGTGACACAACCACTAAGGAAAATAATAGAACCCAGTGATTTTCGGTCGGTAGCGCAAGCTCTCATTATGCCACACCTAGACTACTGTAATGCCATCTTACAAGGTCTGCCTAAAAAATCACTAAATATCCTTCAGATGGCCCAAAACGTGACAGCCAGGATCATAATGGGAACAAGCATTGCTGAACACATTACCCCCATTTTAATAGAGCTACATTGGCTCCCAATTGCAGCTAGGATACAATACAAGATGTTAGTGACCACCTTCAAACTAATAAACAACGTATCCCCATCATTCCTATCCTCACTTATCAGCACACAACCTACAAATAGGGACAGAAGAACCATCAACTCGGGCACCCTGCAAGTCCCCACCAACTTCAGAACAGTGAAAGCAAGTACGAGTCGTAGAGCTTTCTCATTCTCTACGCCAACTATCTGGAATCAACTCCCGTGTGAGCTGCGTTTAACTAAGGACATCACCAAATTCAGGAAGGAGCTAAAAACTCACCTATTCCGATGTCATTACAATCAGCTATGACCAACAACTGCGAGAGAGTTTAAAACTGCTAATATGTATAAATATGTAAATATGTATATATAGATGTAAGAATGTATAATTCATCCCCTAAGACGCTAACCATGTGTGCTGTGACCTCAGTTCTATGTATATACCACCCCCCCCAAGTCTTGATTGACAATCCCCCAAAGATGAATCAAACCGCTGCTGATCGCTGGAAGTAGCGGTATATAAGTGTGTAGTAAATAAATACATAAATCTAAACCATGCTGGGGAGAGAAGTTGTGTGTGGTGGTTTCTTTTAAAGAAAATGTAGCCACAGTTTTTCACGGATATTGAGGCAGGGCAGCAGGACAGCAGGACAGCTTTGGGCTGTGATCCGGGCTGTCAGCGGTCATGGTGGGCCTGAGTCAGCCCTAGGTAGTGGCAGAATTTAAAAAGAAAAGTGAAGCCACGGAGCTGGGCTCAGGCAGCATATGGGGTCATGCAGGTTTCGGGGCGAGCCGCGATCACCGTGAATGCTGCCTGCCTGATTGCAGCCTGAAGCTGCATGAGGACGGCCGGCCCTTCCCTTGCAGGGCAGTGCTAGGGTTTCTGATGCTTCCCCGCAACCTATAAATCTGCGCCCCTCCCTCTTTATTGCTAATGTTGGCTACACCCCACCCTCCTTTCCCCCCAAACTCCTTTCTGAACTCTCTTCACGTGATTCTAGTATTTCTCCTTCAAATCCAATGTTGTAAGAAAATTGCAGTGAAAGGGCAAATGCATAGCCAGAATACAAATAACTACTTAGCAATAAATACTTTGCACCATTCCAACAGGCTGTAATAGTCCAAAAAAAAAAATCTGATTCTGGTCATCTCACTAACAACAACAAAAACATTCTCCAGGACCAGGCATATTGGTGACTTTGTAGGGGTTTTATATTAGTTCACCTAAGATCTATAAGGCCAAATCTACCATGCCATACCAGCATAAATTTTCAAAACTCATATAAGGGGCCTACCTAGAAAAAAGCAGCACTATAAATACTGTAGCGGGCCCTAGAACATCCATACACCTATTTGAAAAGCTGAACAAGTCAAATTACTACAGTACAGATCTCTACGTACAAACTCAATGTTAAGAGAACACACACAGACTTGGTCACACATTCAGAACACAGACCCTCACCAAGTACAGAATAAGTGACCACAACCTAAAGTAAAAATAAAAATATATACAGTAGACAAAAATCAAAATGAAACCCCATGAAGCCAGACTTCACCTGCAGTGCAACATCAGATAAATAAGAGATGCAGTTCCCCATACTGTGTAAAATATAAAGATAGCGAAAGTCCAATCACTAAATTATCTGACCATTTTATTCCCTGATCATGCTGGTCCCAAGCTGAGGCTTCTGCTGTCCTGTCTTCTCTTGGCTCTCTTTCTATGGTCTATAGTTCGTCGGCCATTTATTGTCTCTTTTTTTTGTTTAGTTTTCTTCACTTCCTTCTATCAGCCTATTTCCAGTCTCAGTACTCTCCCCAGTATCAGCCCCTTTTCCTGTCCTCCCTTTCACTACCTTCCAATGTCAACCCCCTTGATTTCACAGGAGTGCCACTGGTGTCCATTACGGTCCAGCCCCTTCTATTCCAAATACCATTCAAGGTATTAGCTTATTTCCAGTCCTATTGCCACCCTCCCCCCTCCATGTCAGCTCCCTTCCAGTCCCAGTGCCCCCTACCAGTCCCATCCCCAAGAGTCATCACCCTTCCAGCCCCCACCTTCTCCCCTCCCATATCAGCTCTCTTCCTGCCATCTCCTTCCTCCTCTTCCCCCCCCCCCACCGTCTCTGCTCCCTTTCTGCCACCACCTTCCCCTTGCAGCCACAGCTCATGAATCTTAAAGACCCATGGCTGCAACAGTGATAATAATTTAAAATAAAACCAAAACCACCATGGAGCCTCTGCATCCTGCTCTCAAATGGAAGTTACGCTAGAGGGAGCGGCATGCAGCAGCAGGCGTTCCATCACAGAGGCTGGAAGGTTCCGCTCTGGTTTTGGCTTTATTTTAAATTATTATTGCTATTGCAGCTGCGGCTCTATAAGACACGGGAGCCATGGCTGGTTGGAGGAGAGGATGAGGCTGCGGAGGGGGTGGGGGTGGGTGGGTGAAGGAGAGAAATGGAAAGCCGGTTTTCTGCTCTGGCCGTTCCCGGTCCTGCAACCAGAGCAAAAAAAAAAAAACTTTTCAACAGCCACGTTTAGCGCTTTGCTGGCAGTCAGTCTGGACATATAAAAAATTATCCGGCCGGTTAGCAGCCCTAAACAGCATGCCAGACTTATGCAACAGAGGACTGCTAATGCAGACTCCTGTGCACATGAGTTGGGTTTGCTCTCCCAGTTTAATGCTGACCATTTGTGCATTGTTAATTTCCATACTGTTTGACATTTTGCACAGCAGTGCTGTAAGCAATGTTAAACTTGCGCTATGAAACCATGTTCTAGAGCTTTTCAGCACTGGGCTCTAGTGCAAGGTTTCAGCATTGGCCCCAAAAGGGGTTCAGTTAGCACAACTCGGAAATCTTGTGAGTCCTGCTCATTTATTCAAGATTCTTAGCTTTCCTGGGAATAAATGAAATGGCTGTGAGGGAGCCTGTGCAAAACTGCACCACTGTTTCTACCCAGGAAGGCACTCTGCTTTGCTAATAGCTTTCAGTCATGGCTGCACGTTTCAGCCAATCATATTGCAGTTTGGAGAGAGAGGTGGGTTTCACTCTAGTGAGCCTTTTGTCAAGGGTTTTTCTGTTTCTGCCGATACACACAGCCCTGTTTTTCAACTCCTGTCAACTTATGCAAATATGCACATGGCCCTTCATCTCCTGCAGGCTGGGACCCAGAGTTGTTGCATACCTTTGAGGTTCAGAACTCCCATTCTTCCACCCCTCCCATCCCCCGAGACCTGTGTGGCCAAAAGTGTTGCTGGGTATTTAAAAGATCTGGGGCATGGATCCACCTTATTTAGTTCTCACATTTTTAACCTGCTGCTTTCTAGGCAGCCTTATGTTTTTATTATGCTTTAATTGGTGTGCACTGAGGCAGACGCCCTCCCTCTCCCCAGAGATGATGCTAAGTACTTACAGAACTCAAGGCTTAGAGCCCTTATTCCCTTGCCAAAATATTTACAACAGTGGGAACCAATCATGATCCCTTTCTTCCCCATTCCAGGAATGATCCTATAAAAACATATAATTGGACATCAGACATTTTTAAATCTAAAACTTAAAATGAGTATTTAAATTCTGATGTCACGTCAGTAACAGCAGCACAAACTTCCTCCACTTCTAGACACCCTGTGATGTAGCACAAAACCTTACTGAAAACCATGTCACTCATGCAGGGCTGGCCCGAGTTGGTACAAGGTGTTGGTGCTGGTAGGCAATCAGTCTCTATTGTTTAGCTTTGAATGTCTTGTTCTTTGCCACCAGCCTACCAGAAGCTGTCACACTAGGCAGTCACCTAGTTTTCCTGATGTTGGCCTGGCACTGGACTTTTTATAGCACAGTAAGTTGTGCTGCAACTATGTCAGTGGGCCTTAGGACACAGAGCAAACTGGAGTTCACAGATCTCTACACAAAACCTACAATGCCTCACATCAGTTATATATACAACATAGACAGACCTTCACCAAATAGAGAATAAGTGACCACAGACTAGAAATATATAGAGAGCCCCAAGAAGTCGCTCCGTGTGGTGTGACTCCAGAAAAATAGAAACATAAATTCATGTCGTCATGTACTTTGCAAAATGTGACGGTATCAGAGTTGCAATGCCAAAAGCTGACATTTCATTTTTCTAGTCATATTCGTCTGAATTTCTTTTCTATTTCCCTTTTAATGTTTCTTCCAGGGTTTATTTTCCATTATCATCTTTGCTTTCTGCTGTACATCTGTTTATAATATTGATATTCTCATGGCTAGATTTAACTCCCTCTCTAATCTCCATTTCTATCCCTTCCCTGCTTTTCAATCCCCTCATCAGCCAACTCATTCCCTAGACCTTTGTACTCGCTCCCTTCTCCACACTCGTCTGTATTCATCTGCCTCTTATCCTTTCACATGTCCCACTGCTTTCTGGTGTTCTTTCTTCTTGCTAGCTTCTGTCTCCTTTTCTTTCTCTTAATTAACATCCCAGCCTCTCATTGTTGAGCTTTGATTTCTTCTCCAATACTGTTTCCAGCCCTTTCTCATCCCTTCAGAACCAAATCTCGTTTCTGTTTATCCTCCTTCCTCATCCCTTTCTACTGCTTTTCATCCCTTTCTCAGCCCTCAATATCCTAAATGGAATCTTTCAACTTCTCCTCTTTCTCTTTCACATTGGAGACCTACTAAATTTAGCCCCTAGTTGATATGTCATTAACTCATTCAAGTGCCCCCTCAATCTTTTCTTACTCTCCATGTCTCCCTTCTTCTGTGCAATCTCTGAATCTCATTCTGTCTTCCTCCTCCCCCCCACATATTTCTCACTCTTCCACCCATTCAATACATATAAGTGAGTTGGTTCCATGACCCCACAAAAACATCCTGGTGGTCCACTTGCAACTTCCATACCCTTCCCCCACAAAAATTCCCTGGGGTCACATTTGGACCCCCCCATACCCCCCTAAACCCACCTCCAGAGTTGGAAGGCAGGAGCGATGTCCACTTCCTACTGTCTTTGTACTGCTATTTTGGGAAATGATGGCATCTGACTGCTCAATGGTGCATTATGAGGCACTGTGTGGGGGTCAGCCCACCAAAGAGAAGATACTACTCTCTGGCCCAATGGGCTGCATTAAACGATCTTTGGTTGAGGGCACCCCTGTCCTGGGTAGCCCCGGACCAGATAGCCCCACCAGGGGATGTATGGGGGGGGGGGAAGATTAAAAGTGTCAGATGTGGGTGTTTGGGGTCTGGAGCCAACTGGAATGTCAGGAAAATGTTGTGCTGAGGAGGTGGGAGTCAGTCTGGCAGGCCTCTTAGATCATTAGCACCAGATTCGGCCTTGAATTAAGCAGTTGTAGCAGCATCAATTGGAATCCATAAACAGTAAGAGTGGGTCGTCCTCTTTTATGCAGAGAAATAAGAGAACAGACTTACCAGAAGGCTAATCAAGGGCATTGGTCCTCGATTAAATACTGATCCTGAAAGATCAAATTTTATTTATTTATTTATTTATATTCTCTTATATACCGCGCTATTCAGCATCAGTGCGGTTTACATTGAACAAACTGAAATTACATTGAACAGGGCATTATAACTTGGAGATAACTATTTTACAGGGAACATGGGCTATGGAGGGTTAAGTGGCTTGCCCAAGACCACAAGGAGCACCTGTGGGACTAGAAACCCCAGTCCTTCCGGCCCAAGGTTGCTGTCCTCTAGTGGGATTTGAACCCCCGACCTTCCGGCCTGAAGTATCTTGCCCCAACCACTAGGCCACTCCTCCACTGAAGGAAGGAAGCTTGTGAGCAGTAGATCAGTGAAACGACTGCAGCATGGGAAGTGGTGCAGACAGTGAACACATAGTCCCGTCGTCTATTCTATTCTGAGACCAGTGCTTAAAGGACCCAGCTGTTCTTTGTACTAGCTTTCTCACAGTTGAGATGCATGCTCCGCTCTTTAGGGATCATAAACAGTGGGTCTGAAAGAGAACGAGGAGTGTTACTAACCACTATATGGTCCTTACATGTAGCCATTAGTTGGTGCTTGGAATGGTAGATTCTTGAGTACAGATACATATCAATGTTCAACACAGCAAGAACATGAAGTGTGTAGGGCATTTTTGCCTAGGTGGCACTGTATCAGTCAATTAGTGTGGTGATTATGTTCTAGGAAAGTGATAAAAGAAGGTAGCCTCCAACCCCCCCATGCCCCATGCTTGAGTTTTATAAAGTAGGTGGTGCAGTAAAGGAGCACTTGTGTGAGAGATGAAGCTTTGCTGGCCATTGGGAGATAATAGGGTATGTTGGCAATGCAGAAGTAGAGGATAGCTTGATGTGTAGAGAGAAAAAGGTGTCTGTCTAGTGAAGGCTCTGCCGTCTTGGAGAGGGCAGCATTAGCCAATATTTTGATTATGTGTTTTGAATTTTCTACACACACTGACCTTCACCCTACAGCTTGCTAAATCATTGGTAGTTTCTTTTGACCATAGCACATAGCCTGTACTTCCATTAGAAAAGTTAGGTGGTTGCCTAGAGCGCTAACATTCTGGTGGTGGCAAATGTACAGTGGTAGGCCAGCATCTCAGCCCCTGGCACTACAGATTGCATGAGAGAGGGCACTTAAGAGCAAGTCAGTTTCTACTGCGGTGTGGGGTCAGTCTTGCAGAGGAATCTGACATGCTGTTAATCTCTTTTCTCGTGCATGCCAGCCACGGCAAAATTGATGCACGGCTTTGGCCATTAGACAGATGTGCGGTGGTGGTAATGGTGGCAACAGGCGTGAGGCCCCAGGAGGAAGTTTTGCTTAGGGGGCCTTGTATCCTTGCAATGGCTGTGCTTCAGTGGGCACTTCTTGACATGAGTTTGTGTATGTTTTCTCCATTCATTTTTATGGCGTTTAGATGAATGGAAGAACCGCAGGACAGTAGAGATACATATTTGTTAGCAGGCATGACAATAGAGGAAGCTCCTTCTCGCACCAGCCAATAGCAGAGGGCTCTCCGGGGCTGACTCCTCTCCCCGTATTCTGGTAGTACCAGTAGGTAGTTTTCCTAGGCTACAGAGGCTCTTTCTCTCTCTCTCCCCACACTAGAGTGGTAACCTCTTGCTGAGTTTAAAACATCCTGTTAAACTTTATCAGATTTTCATGTCGCAATACCTAGGGCTATGTCGGATGCATGCTGTAGGAGAACATTAATCTCAGTGCATTCCAAATATGCTCAATAGAACAAAGGTGCAATTAAGGTGAAATCTTTCAGGATAAAACAATTAGTCTGCCATTTTTGGATTAGAAATGTATATTTCTTTACTAATACAATTCAAATAGCCAAATCAGAACAGTACTTCAAGTATAACAATATACGGGAAATTACAGTCCTACCAGGATAGGATTCCCTAGCAATTTTAGTAGTTAAATTTGTGACCCAGATGTCTCTAGCAGACCTTGCATCTGGGTGAGGATTTTCTTTTCATGCCTGTGTAGGAATGGAGCTGCCCTCTAAGTTGCATGAAGGCATAATCAGCAGGGATTGTTCTAGCTGAGTACCCAAAGGGGCAGGGCTGGTGCAGGGATATGAAATGCCCTAGAGGCAAACATCATCTCTTGCACAGGAAGGTGGCATTAGAGGGGGCAGAAACACCAATAGCCTCACAGCGCCGGAGGTTTAGGTAAGCTCTGCAAGGATGTTTGAATCCATTGCCAACACCGCAGGTCCCCTAGAGGGGTGGTAATAGTGGCAGTGGGCCGAACGTGGGCCATTGGCATTCTAGGCATCCACCTAATGGTCACATCAGCTTCGCAAGGGAGGAGATAGGTGAGGTCCCTAGACTGCAGTTTTGCAGTTTTTGCAGTTACTACTAGCTGGCAGAAGAGATCAAGTATAAGAAGATGAAAATTAAAATGTCTGAAATAAGTAGCTAGTTCCTGTGGGCCCAGGAGGGGGCTGGAGTGCTGGGTAGGTGTCAGTGGGCCTACTGGGCAATTTATTTATTTATTTATTTAGCTGGATTTATATACTACTTTTCTCCGGGTCAAGGCGGTTTACATTGAACTGAGTGGTAACTTACAGTAAAGGATTTGAAACATTTGTATCAACTATTTACAACATGCAATCAGGTACCCCTAATGGTCTTTGCATGGAGCTGGATTCCCTGGGGCCTGAGGACCCACACCCTGCACTTATAACATCTCATTGTGGTATCCATTTTCCACTCCGTAGACCCTCTGGCAACTCCCCACGTTCAGAGGGGGTAGATACTGGGCAAATAGCAGGTTCTTTGTACAGCATCATCCAGCTCCTCAGGGTCTGATTTATACCTGGGTCCCCCAACACCAGCCAGCCCCACTCTTCAGATTGTCAGTATAGGCAGACATCCAAAGCCCTACGTAACTGACTGCCGAGGAGGGACCCAAGCAACACACACTGCCCTCCTCACATGACTCAACCACCTCCATCACCTCGTCTTCTCATCCCCCTCTGTCACAAGCAGTCCCTGCACAAATGTTTACGCCTTCGCTGCATCTTTAAACACTTGGGCTATCCCACTGTGGAAAAAGTGGAGTTGTGCTGGATACTGCACAGTAAATTGAATCTTTGCTTCCACAAGTTTTTGGCAAACTCCGCGTAGGCACAACGCTCTGACTAAGTTGCTGGGAGTAATCCTGCAAGGTGTTGATTTTACATCCTTCATGTATGGTAGATCCTTGGCTCGCCACCACTTGAGCACTCTGTCCTTTTGCATGTAATTCAAAAACTGGGCCAGGACCACCCATGGTCGACGGTTGGTGGATCGGATTGAGACTTCTCTATGGGCACATTCAATGATTAATTTGCCACAGTCATCTCCTAGTGCTAAAGCAAGCTGCAGTAGAGTCTCCAAATAACTCCATAGTTCAGCCTTCTTTACGGTTTCTGGGATTTCAAGAAACTGCAAATTGTTCTGATGGCTGCAGTTCTCAATGTCAATGAGTTTCACAGGCTTAGATCTCTTGTTCTTCCATCTGCATGGCACTTTCAATATGGGATAGATGCTGCTCCACCTCTTGTAGGTGTCCCCCAATTCCTTCCAGGGCCTTGTTCAGTGTGTCCAACTTTTGCAGCTACAGCATCGAAACGGCCCACCAATGCTCCTACAATCGCTGCCATCATGTCTTCCACAAGAGCCTGCTGTGAAGAGGATCCCGGGGACACTGGGGACTTCACCATCTTGGTTGCCGCCACAGCCAGTTTTTTTCTTTTTTCATGGCGGACCGCCTTCATGCTTTTCAGACTCGAGTGCTCCATCCGCGTACAGGAGGTTCTCCACCACCTACAACAACCATTCCAGAAGACTGGGAGGTAAGCTACTGGCTAAAATGGGTGCTATTGGGAGCGAAGTCCAGAGCAAAAGCACCATGTGACTGCCCTCCCACACATCACATGATCTCCCAGGCGTGCCTTTTTATGTCTGTCTTTGAGCAGCGGGGTCCTCCTTAGCCTTCGGCCATAAAGTCATTATATGTTTAGTGCATGGTGTGTGGTGTGGGTTGAAATAACCACTCTAGATTGCTCCAGGTCAGCCTTAAGCTGTTTGGATGTTATATGTGGTGTGTTTCAGACAGTTCACACTAACCTTCGAAGACCTCTTGGATTAATTTTCCTCCACCCACCAGGTCCTGGGAGGTTCTTGACAGTTCCATAAACAGAAAACTTCTTAACATTGTGAAATGTAGACACAGGAATCCAAAGGTCTTTGGAGATGGCCTTGCACCCCTTTTGAAGTTTGATGTTTGGACCATCTCAGGCAGCTTTCTTGTCTTCACCATGAAAATGGAACAAGGAATGAATGTGGCCATTTTAAACATTACAGCCATCATTACTTGGTTGATTCAGGTCATATGAGTACTGACAATTGATCACAGGTCCGTCTAATTTAACTACAATGGGAATGTGGTTCTTCTGTTCAAACTGATTTGAATTGTTTATAAGGTGCCAATCATGGCCTGGCAATGTCTCAGTTTTTATACTATTTCCTATTTCCTTTTTAATTGGTCTTATTTTATATGATTCTTTTGTGCATGTATTTGTTCAAAGCTATTACACTGGCCACTTTTTTAAGGAGATATTAGACATTAAGGAGTGAACTGAAAGGGTGCAAGTAATGTTGGCCACAACTGTAAAAATAGCTCCTCAGCTTCATGGATTGGTTCAGCTCCTTGCCAAGGAAGGGGACACCAATCGGTGAGTTTCCAACACTGGAGGCCCAAGTTAAAGAAGTATTTATGTAGCTGCTCAGAGCTGGTAGGGCTCGGCCACATCCTCCCTCGGTCAGAGTGAGAGGCCATCTGCCTATGGAGGTGGTAGTGAGTGTACCTGCACTACTAGCCAACTGTGCAGGTAGCATGGGTGCAGTGAGCGAGGCAAGTGCCACTCCTAACCCTCCCACTTGCAATCCTAACACGTCAAAATCTGTCAGTGCTGTCATGGCCCTCCAGTAGCTATCAATGCAGACCTTTAGCACATGCAGGATCCATGCTGACAGCTGGCACCCTTTAGCAAAAGACCCCATATGTATCTGAATTTTTAGACAGCCTTTGATAAGGTCCTTCATGAAGAAACTTTAAAATTCATGGTTTAGGAGACAGCAGTTTATTGTGGATTGGGAACTGTTTTCTATGTTTAACCAGAGAGTAGGGCTAAATGGTAAATTTTTCTTAGTGGAAGAAGATAAGTATTAGAGTACTCCAGGGATCTCTGCTGGGCCCTCTACTTTTTAACCTGGAAATGGGAACGAGTGACATGATCAAATTTGCAGATGAAACAAAATTATTCTAAGTTGTTAAATCACCAGAAGATTGTGGAACAAATTGTAGATGGAATTTAATGTGGACAAGTGCAGAGTTATGCACATAGGGAAGAACAACCCAAACTTATATTTACATGATGCAAAGATCCACATTAGAAGCCATCACCCAGGAAAAGGATCTAGGTGTCTTTATGGATAAACCATTGAAATAATCTGCTGAGTGTGCAGTAGCAGCCAAGAAAGCTAGTAAAATTCCAGGAATTATAAGGAAAGGAATGGAGAATAAAACAAAAGATATCATAATGCCTCTGTATCGCTCCATGGTGCAACTACACCTTGAGTATTGTGTGGAGTTCTGGTGGCTGAATCTAAAATGGAAATAGCGGGATTGGAAGCGGTACAGAGATAGGTGACCAAAATGATAGAAAAGCGGAAAGGTTTAAGGCCAGGGCTCTTGAGCTTGGAGCAGAGACGGCTGAGGGGAGATATGATAGAGGCCTTTCAAATAATTAGCAGAAGAGAATGAATAAACGTAAATCAGTTTTTTACTCCTTCAAAAAAGAATAAAGACTTAAGGGGACAAGTAATGAAGCTATAAAGTAGTACATTTAAGACTAACTAGAGAAAATATTACTTCAAAGTGCAATTAAGCTCTGGAATTCAATACCAGAGGATGTAGTGAAAGCTTTTAGTTCAGCCGCGTTTAAAAAGGTTTGTACAAATTCCTGGAGGAAAAATCCATAAACCAAAGTAGATTGGCGGAAATCCATTGCTTATCCCTGGGATAAACAGCATGGAATTGGTCTACCTTTTGGGATCATGCCGGGTACTTTTGACCTGGATTGGCCACTAAAAACAGGATACTGTTGGTCTGACCCTGTAGGGAAAATCGTATGTTCTTATATTCAAGTTTATTTTGCCCTAAAGGTTCTAGGTAAAGCTGAGGTTATGCATCACTGTGTTGTGGACATTGCTTCTGAGATGGGGGAGGTGGGAGACCAAGGTGAAGAAAGGGGTAGTTCTGAAGGATATTGGAAATCACTCTTGCCCTGTGACCTTGGGATCCAGAAAAATAAAACTGTTCTATAGCCCTGTGTATTCACCTAGCTGAACAGGAGGTTCTCCAGAGATCTGCTATAAATATAGAACCAAGAGCAGGACCTCAGAAAACACCGACAAACAGGAACAGAAGCGAGGGACATCTTGAGCAATTTTCAGAACACTGTGTTCGTGAGAAACTAGCTCAACTTAAAGTAGACAAAGCGATGGGATTGAATGGGATACACCCTAGAATACTGAGGGAACTTGGGGACGTTCTAGCAGCTCCACTGACTGACCTTTTCAATGCTTCGTTGGAGTTGGGAGTGGTGCCAAAGGACTGGAGAGAGGCTCATGTGGTGCCTTTACACAAAAGCGGAAGTAAGGATGTGGTTGAAAACTACAGGCCGGTTAGTTTAACTTCGATGGTGAGTAAATTATTGGAAACGCTGCTGAAAGAGAATATAGTGAGGTTTCTGGAGTCCAGCGGATTATAGGATCCAAGGCAGCATAGATCCACCAGAGGCAGATCTTGTCAGACAAATCTGATTGATATCTTTGACTGGGTGACCAGGGAGTTGGACCGAGGGAGAGCCCTAGATATGGTATATTTAGATTTCGGTAAAGCCTTTGATATTGTTCCTCACAGTAAACAAACTGAGCACCCTAGGGATGGACCCTAAAGTTACTGCTTGGGTTAGAAATTGATTGGGTGGGAGGCGACAAAGAGTACAGGTAAATGGAGCTCACTCTGAGAAGAAGTGATGTGCCCCAGGGTGTGCCCCAGGGATCTGTCCTTGGTCCGATTCTTTTTAACATCTTTGTTAGTGATATAGCGAAAGGGCTGTCGGGTGAGGTTTGCCTCTTTGTGGATGATACCAAAATCTGCAATAGAGTTAGACACCCAGGAAGGTGTAGATAACATGAGGAGGGATCTAGCTAAGCTTGAAGAATGGTCTAGAATTTGGCAGCTGGGATTTAATGTTAAAAAATGTAAGGTCATGCATTTGGGCTGCAGCAATCCAAGGGAGCAATACAGTATAGAAGGTGAAGTACTTTTGTCCACTAAAGAAGAGCGGGACCTAGGCGTGATTGTGTCTGATCTTAAAGTAGCTAAACAGGTAGAAAAGGCGACGGCAAAAGCTAGAAGGATGCTTGGATGCATACGGAGAGGAATGGCTAGCAGAAAAAAGGAAGTGATAGTGCCTCTGTATAAGTCTTTGGTGCAACCTCATTTGGAGTATAGTGTGCAGTTCTGGAGACCGCACCTTCAAAAGGGTGTGAACAGGATGGAGTCTATGCAGAGGGTGGCTACTAAAATGGTTAGTGGTCTTTATTATAAAGCATATGAGGACAGACTTAAGGATCTTAATATGTACACCTTAGAGGAAAGGCGGGATAGAGGTGATATGATTGAGATGTTTAAATACCACTGTGGCATAAATGTACAGGGTGAGAGCCTCTTTCAATTGAAAGCAAGTTCTGCTATGAGGGGACATGGGATGACGGTGAAGGGGGATAGATTTAGGAATGATATGTGGAAATATTTGTTTATGGAAAGAGCGGTGGATCTGTGGAATAGTCTCCCAGTGGAGGTGGTAGAGATGAGGACTGTATCTGAATTCAAAAGAGCATGGGACAAACACAGAGGATCTCTAAAGGAAAAAAGGGGACTGTTGTAGTTGTTGATATGGAAGGACAGACTAGATAGGCCATGTGGTCTTTTTCTGTCATCATATTTCTATGTTTCTAAATATAGGCGTAATGCAATGAAACGTGTGTCTTTTGATTCAATGCTGACTCCTGGGTTTTCTTGGCTGTGAGACTGGAAGTAGTGTCATTGATGCTAACAATTAACACAATCAGTGGTAAGAGATCTGATTTGATTACACCAGGCGGGCATTGGTGATATACGCTGTTACTGTATATTAATTGTGTCAGAATCTTGAGGTAGTACTGCTTATACGCTGGACACCATGAAGCTTTTATTTTGTTTTTATTTTTTTGTTTTTTTGGGAGGGCTCTGTTTATGCTCCACAAAAGCTTATCAAATACCCAGTTGTGGAATACCATGTGAAGAGATATAGATTTAGACAGCGCCCTCTACAGACAAACCTTGTATCAATGAAGTATGTTTAGATCAGGGCATAAATGCATTTTCATATGTAACTTGCAAATCTTCATTTTGTACGCCTTCTGCGTATAAGAAAGTTTTCTTAAAAACAGTCATTCTTATTCTTTGCCTCCTGTTCCATGCTTTATATTTTTAATTCACATTCAGTTTGTAATAAGACCTCCTCTGATAAGAGATTTGATAGATTTGCAAGTAGGTTTTGCTTTTATTGTTGAAACTTAGGGTATGTTTACTAAACCGGGCTAACGGTTAACCTGGGCTATCTGCAGCTAGGTCCCATTGAATAATATGGGACCTAGTGGCAGATAGCCCGGGTTAACCGTTAGCCCGGTTTAGAAAACATACCCCTTAGTTAAATGACATGGAAGTTCTTTTGCTGAATGAGTTATATCTTTCTGGGTATAAAATGTATTATGCTCACCGGCATTGCAAGAAAAGGGGCGGATTAGCTGTAATTTATCAGAATTTCTTTCAATTTGAAAAAAAAAATCTATAGATATTTCTGTGTTTTCGTGTAGCATAAGCTATGACTCAGCCTGTGCTTTGGATATTCTGTTATTTTATTGACCACCTGGCAGTTGGAATTTAATTCAGGATGAGTTTGTAACTTTATCATAACATGTTTTTTAGCTTTTCAGAATGTCAGTGTAGTGGAAGAGATTAATCTCCACTTGGATGACTTTTTACAATTAAATTGGTGGCTGAATTTGGTGCTATTCATAATTTAGGTTTAGGTTTGGCTTTTGCTTTTGCCATGAACAGGGATATCAGCTTATTTTCTTCTGTAGATTCATGTGGTAAAACTTGTTTTTCTGATTCCGCTTCCCCTTTAATTTCATCAGTTCATTACTTGATTGATTTTACTCTTTCTATGCAAACAAATGTTGCTGGCTTAAAATCTCATAGGGTTAAGACTTTTTTGGTTCAATCTTATGCCTGCACCAATGTCTGCGTCGCTGTCTGTTGTGCAGGATGTAGTCGGAGCTGGTGCAACGATTTCTGCCACTCCAGGCAGAAACCCCGGCTGGCCCCCCCTCTTCCCCCCCCCCTGGTCAGTGGAGAGGGAAAGGCTTGGCTTGGCGCCGCAGTGGCCTGCGGCAGGTCATGTGCTTCAGCACACATGGCCTGCCACTTCTGATCGGAGAGGGATCATAAGTGGCAGGCCATGTGTCAAAGCACATGGCCTGCCACAGGCGCAATGCTGCTAACAGTGGCCTGCCATCTTAGGCAGCTGCCTAGTGGATGGGCTGGCCCTGAATGTAGTTGTATCTGATTAACTTCCTTAATTGATTGGCTAAATATATTAATATGAGTTAGCATCTTATACATTCTGTTACGCATCTCCAGAGCTTTCAAGCTCCTTGTTTTACTTCTGATTTGAGAGAAGTAAAAATAAACTGCCAAATTTGAGTGGGGGGGGGGGGGGGTGGTGTGGAATGAGAACATTAGCAAAGCACCTTTTATGGTGCACATGAATGAACCCGTATAAACTTTTATTGAAGGAAGCAAATCTTTCTAATCAACAATGATTGATTGACAAAGACCAAGACATTGTTTAGTATTGCATCTTCATTAAAGGATCCAACGGAGATTTTTTTGATTTCACTTTGCCGGCAAATGATTTATCTATAGAGAGAAAATAAAGAATTCATCTTCTTTTCAACCTAGAAAGTTATCGGAAATTAATGATTTTCGGGTTCCATCTTTTGATATAACTAATAGGACGGACTTTTTTCATGACGAGGGCACTAATGTTTTTAGTCATCCTTTTCATTAACGTAGAGGATTTTAGGAAATTGGTAGAGAATGAGGAAAAAAGTAGCTGTTGGACCCTTGTCCGACATTTCTTCTGAAGGTTTAAAGTGGCATTTGAGAAGGGACATCTAGGGAGAATAGAGGATGATCCAGAGCATAACATCCAAAAAATCAGGGGCGTGGCAACAGTGAAGGCAGGCACGTATAAGTGCCTTCTGAAATTGCTCGATTCCTGTTGCAAAAGACGGATGTTCTAGTAGCTCGTTCTGGAGGTGGCCTAGCAAGGGCCAAGTACATGCACAGCTGTAGGCTGTTTTAGAAATGTGGATGATAGTCCCTGAATTGAATGGCTATAGAAAGAACGTTTGGATGTTCCATGTGGCATATTTCAGAAAAAGAATGTCAAAGTTCAGTGATATGCACATTCAGGCCAGCCGTCAGAAACTTTGATGTGTGGCGGTAGCCCGCTAATATGTTTGGTGTATATATTTATATGGCAGTTTTGCTATCCAGAAGATATTAACTGTGGTGGTGAAAGCACTTGGTTCTCTACCCCCTGGAATTACTACAGTCATGAAACAAGCACTGTTTTTGCAGTCTGTTCATGGTCAGGAGCAGGAATAGGCAGGGATGCCTCAACAGCCAGGGCCAGATGTTCTTGTATCGTTTTGAAATTGCGCTGCAATAATTGTCTTCATTGCTCCACCCAGGCCATTCCTCTGGCATGCCTCCATTCTCGGTGATCGTCCTTGTGCCGAGGATATCCATATACCTGGTTTCTAAAACTGTTCCAGGGACATCCTTGTGATTTGGATGTCTGAGTGCCCATTTTCAGATGTCCAAAGTGTGACTAGAGCTTCTAAAATAGCCCTCTTACTATATAAACTATATTTGGTCATTACCAGTTTATCTGTCGGCAGCTGTCCACATGTAATTGGCGATACTGTTTTGATGCCTACTCCTAAGGACAAAAGAGGAGATCTTTTATCACCTGTAAATTTTAGATCAGGTACAAGTTTTTTTGCCTCTTTTTTTGCTAAACTTAAAGGTATTGTAGCTAAGTAATTAGAATTTCATGTACACAATCCATTATAGTTTACATTCTTCTCAATTTGGGTTATTGCAGAAACTTTAATGGCATCATTGATGATCAAAATTCATCTTTTGTTGGATAAAGGAAATCTAGGTATATTTTATACAATTAGATTTAACTGCTGCCTTTGATTTGTTGTTCTTTTATTGCTAAAATTAAATGGGGTATTTCCAGCGGTGTATTTCTCTGACTTTGTAATTTTTTATTAAAAAAGAAATAGAATTTATGCTGTAAAATTTACCATGAGCTTTCATTGAGGTCGAAGACCGAATGTGCGGTTCCTCAGGGATTCTCATTATCTCCTGTTTAACATTATTTAAGTTTATTGGGTCGATTGTTTCTTAATTCATATGTGTTGCATTATTCCTATGTGGGTGATATTTTAAAATTGGTGCCCGTTCGTGATTCATTGGAATCCGTTCAGACTGTTTTGAATGACTACTGTTTGAAAATGCCTCAATGGATGCAGAATTGGACAAGATGGTTAGCAAAAAGAACATTTATACAGGCTGTCATTGGGTGGGGAAGCACTTGGTGCACAGCCCACTTACCAGCATCTATGTCATGCAGGTTGGCTTCTTGAGTTGGGAACTCTATGGACCCCAACAAGTGGGAATTATCCCCCTGAGGGGTTCGGTCTCATAGCTTGAAGAGGGGGCTTTCTAGTATTTGACTTGATGGCCAAGTTGGCCTTGGATCTTTGAAATTAGTCAATGAGGTTCCCTCTAGTGTGGCTTCAAGAAAAGGGACTCCTATGGCAAGGACCTCTGTGGGACATGTTGGAGAATGCTGCTCCCCTCTTCTCACGTATAGCCATGTTGTTGAAAGGCATAGGTTGTCCAAGAAGGCTGTCCTGGCACAGTAGTGATCACTTTTTAAGGCCCAGGGGTCCTCTACTTCCTTAGTCTATATGAGAGGTTGATAACGTTTTTTTTCATGGGATGGTTCCTCCAAGACCATGGAGTTGGGAGGTCGGACCTGTGGGGCAACCTTACCCTTCTTATGGTCTGGTATGGACCAAGGGTTAGCCCTGAACTTGGTTCAGGTGATTTCCTAAAAAAAACACCTTACTGCAATTTGGATGCTCCTGCTCCTGCTTCTGCAGAAGAGTAAAATGGTTTCATCTCCTGGTTCAGCCAGTAATTTGCCAATAGAATCTCTCACTGAGGTTGCAGACATTGAAAGAGCCTCCTTTTTGAGCCCATTTGAGGATTCCAGGTTAGCTCCCAGGAAGATATTGCCACTGCCAGTCAGATGGAAGAGCTGCAGGGCTTATCCTGCAGAGAGCCTTTTTGGTCCTCTTCACGATTTATATTTCCTTACAGACCCTTTTCTTCGAAGGTGCCATTTCCTTTCTCATTAGCCAGTTCTTCATCCTGTCCTCCTCCTTCATAATAGAAGACCTTCTGACTGAACCCTTGTGATGTTTTGGAAACATGAGGAGGTACTTGGTAGAATGTCTGTCTGTTTGTCTGGCAATGGCTAATTACTAATTTCTTTTGACGGCTGGACCATCTTTATCTTCCCGTGTGCCCAGAGGAAGGGAATGAGTTAATTTAGAGAGTGAGTCAGACTGTAGTCAGGTCCTTCATGCCCACACGATTAAAGTAGTTATTGGTTCAGCTTACCTTGGCATGGAAAGCATCTGCCAGAGGGAGTTACAGCCCACTCCAGTAGAGTACAGATCTCCTTGGGGTGTGGAATCTGCTTGGGTGACTCTGGAGAATATTGGTAAAATGACTATCTAGTTGCCTCTGTTCACCTTTGTGTAGCAGTATGGGTTGCATAGGAGTGGAGGAATAGCCTAGTGGTTAGATCAACTGCCTATTACCCAGAAGATCAAGGGTTCAATTCCCACTGGTGCTCTTTGTGACCTTGGACAAGTCACTTAACCTTCCATTGCCTGGAAGAAAGGGCTGGAAATCTACTTCTGGTTATACATTGCCAAGTAAAGCCAGATGCTTCTGGGTCACCAGGAGTCAACACTGACTTGATGGCATAAACAAAAAAAAAAGGGTTGCATGTGAGAGCTAGGACTGATGGTGCCATTGCCAAGCAGTTCTGTCCAGAGCATCATCTTCCTCTCAGCCTTGGGCCTGACTGCGTAAGTGTGTCCCACTTTGAAATGGCCTAGCAGGATAAGGAAGGAGACAGTTTACATCCCCTGATAATTTTCTTTCCTTGCATCCTGCTCCAGGCCATGCCGTTCAAGATCATTTTTTTTCTTTTTCAAAGCTTTTCTACAGGTTTGAGAGCCTGGCTGCCTCTTCATTGCATTGTCAGATTTGGTATCTGATGCAGATTCATGTTTCTTGGCTGCATTGTCGGACAGCTCTTGATGCAGAGTAATTTGTGATAAGGGCAAAATACTTGTTGCTAAGGACTGTTATGTGTTTGATTTAATAAAGTGTATAGTTTGAGGGTTTTATTTTTTTCAGGCTTGCTTCTGTGCTGCACTAGAACTTAAACCAAGTAATGACCTCATTTAAAGTTACTCAAGTCTGCCTCCACCTGCTGGCAAGAGAGCATAACCTATTTGTCTGGATTCAAGGAAAGAAAATGATCAGCTATGTAAAATTTTCTCCTTTCTAGTGTTGCTAATAATTTTGCTATAAACAACCCAGAGAGTTGCTTTCTCTACTGGTATTAATGTGACACACTGCTGGATTATTTATTGGCATATGTCTTTGGTAATTCCTTTACTTATTGGCAGAATGATCAGTCTTTCATTTCTTGTGTGTTTTACGAAGCCAAGTCCTCCTGACTGCTCAAGGTATCAGCAATGATCTTGTAGTTTAGTGATACTTCCAGATACTTCCCTTGGATGGAATTATAGCAAATGCAATTCAGGAAGAGATCTTCCGCTTTCTCAGTAAAGTGGTTTCAGTTATCCCTGGGATGACTTCATTTGCTATCATGTATTTTAGTGTGAGAGAGAGAGGTTTCTTTCCTTTTGTCATTTTTATCCATTATGCTTCTGATACTCGCTAGCTTCTAAAATCAGATTGGGTGCAACAGCAATGTTCATTCCTTATCGTCACTCCAGTCCAGTCCCTTTACTTCTGGGTTGCGTAACCCTTCCAGCAGCTTGGAGGCTGAGTCAAACCCTTTTGAGGCTGGATGGGTATAAATACCTCTGGCACCACCCCTAAGCCCCAGTAATCTCAGCCTCCAAGCAGCTGGAGGGTTCCGTAAGCCAAGGGCTTACTGGAGTCTCCCTTTAGTCCTTTTCATTTAAGTTTGATTATTTATTCATTTAATTTAATGATTTTTACCTGATTTATTTCTTTAATTTCTAAGTTCCTTGTTTGGTAGTGCTCCTTTAAATTTTCCGCTCCTTTCTCCTTCCCCCCCCCCCTTCACTCCCTCCTCCGGCGGTAGAACTCTGCTTGCAAGGCCTCCTTACCGGTGGGAGAGGTGCTAGCGCACCGAAGAGGTTTGCCGACGGCAGGAGGTGAACCGCGGGTTTCTTGAGCTCCCCCGGCTCTCCGACCTCGGCAACGGACCCGTCCGCCTCGCGCCGAAGCCCTTAGGCGGCTGAGCGCTTGAGGCCTCAAAGCGCCGTCCCTCCTCCCTCCCGGCTTGGCGAAGCAGCCCGGGAGTGGTCGGAGGTTGCAGCCGGCTGGAGAATTTTCACCCGGCAATTTCTGCGGGGTCAGCGGTGCGAGCCGACTCCCGGGTCCCGGCCTGCTGTCCCGGCCTGCTCTCCACGTGGCTGAGGTCCAGCCACATGTAATACCGCGGAGAGCATTTTCCTGCAGCCCCGGAGGTCAGCGCGACAAAACGCAAGTACAAGGGGCTCCTTTGCTCCTATATGGATATATATTTATGCTTTGGAGCAGACATCCATTTAATTTAATTTATTTAAGTTACTTTTAGGTTTGCTTCGGGGTGTGTGGGGGGAATAAGTTTGGGCCCTGCTGCAGGCCAGAACTGCTACTCAGGAGGGTGCTTTGGGGGATCCCTGTTAATTTTGCTCCCCTTTTTATTTAATTTGTTTGCCTTATTTGGTTCAGTTCCTTTATTTGCAAGGTTTTTAACTCAGCTATGTCTAAGCTGCGGTGCCCGTCTTGTGGTGCCCGCAGGGGCACCGTCTCAGAGACAGGGATCTGCAGGGGTTGCGCTGCAGAAGCTGCCTCTGTGGAACAAGGCATCCAATTGTCCACGCCTCAATCTAATGAGGATTCAGTGGAACATCGGGAAGAGGGAGAGACCTGCATCCCTCCGGCCGCGGCCCATGAATTCCCCGCTCCATCCCTGCCCCCCCCCCTCTTCGGTCCTTGAGGAAGAGGGCCCCAGTGATCTGTTCTCTCCAGAATTCGTCCTCCTGCTGCACAAAGCCTACTGCATGCGCAAGCAGGGGCTGGGGGCAGGAGTCCAAAACTCAGGGAAGGAAGCCTTGGTGCTGAACCCAGGGAAGCCCATTCCCCAGGAGTCCGGCATCCCCTCTAAGCGCGCGAGGCTAGCGAACAAAGAGCCATCCGCTTCTTCTCCTCCTCATGACATGCAGGAGGAGGAGGAGCTCTCCGATAAGGAGATAGGGGATGAGGAGGAACTCGAGGAAGGAGAGATTCCGGAGGAAGATCATTCCCGCATAGTGCGAGTCTTCCGTCGGGAAGAACTCCTGGGCTTAATCAATGAGTCCCTGAAGGTCCTCAGGGTGACTTCGGACACTCCAGCAGAGGAGGAAGTGCTGGAGGATCCCCTGATCCAAGCGGTCAGAAGGTCCCAAAAGGTATTTCCTATTCACAGGGTCGTCCGCCAGATGATTCAAGAAGAATGGGACCAACCTGAATCCTCCCTGAGGTCTATGACACGCCTTTATCCGGTACCGGAATCGGACAGAGAATTGCTGAAGTCTCCTAAGGTGGATGCGGCGGTTTCTGCAGTTACTAAAAAGACAACTATTCCAGTAGAAGGTAGCGCGGCTCTGAGAGACGCGCAGGATAGAAAATTAGACACATTACTAAAGCAGGCCTTTGATGTTAGTGCCCTTGCCTTGCAGGCTTCGGTGTCGGGGGCCTGGGTGGCTCGGGCTTGCCTGAGGTGGTCCCAACAGCTTCCACTTTCTGAGGGTACCGCAGGAGACGTACAACCTATGACAGCTAGACTGGAGTCAGGAGCAGCCTACCTGGCGGATAGTCAGTACGATCTCATCAGGAGCCTAGCTAAGAGCATGGCATCCGTAGTCGCAGCTAGGCGCTATCTGTGGCTCCGCAATTGGGCAGCCGACTCCTCTTCAAAGGCGCGCTTAGGTCGCCTTCCGTTTAAAGGGAAATTGTTATTCGGCGAGGACCTGGAGAAGTTAGTTAAGGACCTGGGCGAATCCAAGGGAGGCAGGCTTCCGGAGGACAGGCCGAAGCAGGCTCGCCTCCCAGCTCCATCTCGGAGTCAACCAAGAGACGCCCGGAGGTTTCGGCCTCCCAGGACAAATCCCTTTTCCAGGGGTCGCTTCCGACCAGGGGGTCAAACTTTAGGGGGTTTCGAGGAGCAGGGAGAGGTTTTGGGGCCTCTACCTCCTTCTCGGGATCTAGGAAATCACAATGAGATAGAAGGGGTCCGGGCGGGCGATCTCCCTTTAGGGGGTCGTCTGAGGCTATTTCTTCCCGCCTGGACCCGAGTCACGTCCGATCAGTGGGTCCTGGAAGTAATCAGAGAAGGTTATGCCCTCGAATTTGGGAAACAGATTCTTCCGGCCTTTATTCAATCCCCCTGCGGCTCTCCGATAAAGAGGAGGGCCATAGAAGACACTCTGTCAAGGCTTGTAGCGCTCGGGGCGGTGTCTCCCATTCCTCCAGACCAATGCGGCTCCGGTCGGTACTCCATTTATTTTGTAGTCCCAAAGAAGGAAGGCCTTTTTCGTCCTATCCTGGACCTAAAACAGGTCAATCGCTGCCTCAAGGTTCCCCATTTCCGCATGGAAACCCTGAAGTCAGTCATTGCGGCCGTAAGGGCCAGGGAGTTTCTCACTTCCCTAGATTTGACGGAAGCTTACTTACACATTCCGGTTCGAACTTCTCACCAACAGTTCCTGAGGTTCGCAGTGCCAAGAGGTCATTTCCAATTTCAGGCACTGCCCTTCGGCTTAGCTACGGCTCCTCGGACTTTTACCAAAGTAATGGTAGTGGTCGCCGCCTTCCTGCGAAAGGAAGGAATTCTGGTACACCCATACCTCAACGATTGGCTGATCCGGGCGAAATCAGAAGAGGAAAGTCACTCGGCTACATCCCGAGTAGTAGAAGTCCTAGAGGAGTTAGGTTGGATCATCAATCGATCAAAAAGCAAATTGTTACCCACTCAGAATCTCGAGTATCTCGGGGCGAGGTTCGACACCAGAGAAGGAAAGGTGTTCCTCCCTCGGAAGCGGGCAAAGGATCTAAGGACCCTCGTATCGCAGTTCCTGGGAAGAAGAAATCCCTCAGCGTGGCTTTACCTCCAATTACTGGGCACCATGGCTGCGACAATAGAGGTGGTTCCATGGGCCAGGGCCCACATGCGACCGCTACAACGTTCCCTGTTACGTCGTTGGTCTCCTCAGAATCATCCGTTGTCTACCCCACTTCCCTGCGCTCCTCGAACCAGAAGAGCCCTCCACTGTGGAGGTGCCAGAAGAACCTAGAATGCGGAACGCCTCTCGAGAACCCGCAGTGGATTCTGCTAACAACGGACGCCAGCCTAGCGGGCTGGGGAGCTCATTGCCAGGGCCAGTTTGCTCAGGGCCTTTGGTCCCGGGTGGAGTCACAGTGGTCCATCAACAGGCTGGAGTTACGAGCTGTTGCCCTAGCACTCAGGACACTCGAGCCACTAGTGAGGGGAAACACAATCCGCTTCCTCTCGGACAATGTCACCACGGTGGCCTACATCAACCGCCAGGGGGGAACAAGCAGCTCCGCCCTAGAGAAGGAGGCGGCCAGTCTGTTCCATTGGGCCGAGACAAGGTTGACGGCCATCTCAGCGCAACACGTGGCAGGATCAGACAACGTCACAGCAGATTTACCTCAGCAGGTTCAAGATCGACCAGGGAGAGTGGGAGCTGGAGCAGGGAGTCTTCAACCAGATTGTCTCTCTCTGGGGTCCCCCAATCATGGATCTCATGGCCCGGTTCTCGTCGGCCAAAGCAAATCGTTTCTTCAGCCGGAGAAAGGAAAGAATGTCCGAAGGCCTGGATGCTCTGGCTCAGAGGTGGCCCTCCGGGGGACTTCTGTACGTGTTCCCACCGTGGGCTTTGATCGGAAGGGTTCTTCAGAGAGTGGAATCCCACCAAGGCTTGGTCATCCTCATTGCTCCAGATTGGCCTCGCCGTCCTTGGTATGCGGACCTAGTGAGGTTGGCGGTCGACCACCCGTGGCGGCTGCCCTGCAAGAAGGACCTTCTGAGGCAGGGTCCTATACTGATGCCTCACGTGGATCGATTCTCGCTTACGGCCTGGCTATTGAAAGGGCGCGGCTCAGAAAGCGGGGATATTCGGGTCCAGTGATCGCAACCTTGTTGAGCGCGCGTAAGCGTTCCACTTGTCTTTCCTATGTGAGGGTGTGGCGCATATTCGAAGCCTGGTGTACGGGACGTCGGAAGAAACCCCTTTCAACCTCCATCCCAGAGATCCTAGAATTCTTGCAAGCGGGTTTTGAGAAGGGTCTTGCTCCCAGCTCTCTTCGGGTTCAACTGGCTGCCATCTCTTGCTACAGAGGCAAGGTCCGGGGGAAGTCCTTAGGGGTCCACCCGGACGTGACCAGGTTCCTGAGAGCGGTTAGTCATCTGCGCCCACAGAAAAGATCAGTCATCCCTCCCTGGGACCTCAACCTGGTATTAAATGCCTTGGTCAGAGAACCTTTCGAACCAATGAGAGATGCCTCTCTTAAAGATTTGACATTGAAGACGGTCTTCTTAGTAGCCATCCGCTCGGCAAGACGCGTCTCTGAGATTCAGGCGCTGTCCTCCCAGCCACCCTTCCTCTCCTTCTTTAAGGAAAAGGTGGTCTTACGAACAGTCCCTCCCTTCCTTCCTTCCAAAAGTAATTTCGCCCTTCCATCTGAATCAGCCGGTTTCGCTGCCTGCGTTCCCAGCCGACGGGCGGGGAGGGAAGGATGACAATCTTCGACGCCTAGATGTACAGAGAGCGTTGAAGCGCTACCTCTCCCGCACGGCCTCCTTTAGAAGGTCTGAACGTTTGTTCATCCAGTTTGGGGGTCCCCACAAGGGGGAGGCCGCGGCTAAGGCTTCCATCTCCAGATGGATCAGGGAAACGATTGCTTCTGCCTATATCCTGAAGGGGAAACAGGTCCCAGCAGGTCTGCGGGCCCACTCTACCCGGGCGCAGGCCTCCTCCTGGGCTGAATACAGCCTGGTTCCTCCAATAGATATTTGCAGAGCGGCGACTTGGTCCTCCCTGCATACCTTTACCAAGCACTACAGACTGGATGTGCAGAGGTCGGCAGACGCTAGCTTTGGGGACGCGGTAATTCGTTCCGGGTTAGCGAACCCCACCCTAGTTTGAACTGCTCGGTTACATCCCAGAAGTAAAGGGACTGGACTGGAGTGACGATAAGGAAGAGTTAATTAGGCCTTACCTGCTAATTAGTGTTCCTGAAGGAACGACAGTCCAGTCC
Source organism: Ichthyophis bannanicus (assembly GCA_033557465.1). Taxonomy (NCBI): domain Eukaryota; kingdom Metazoa; phylum Chordata; class Amphibia; order Gymnophiona; family Ichthyophiidae; genus Ichthyophis; species Ichthyophis bannanicus. Next base: position 128,797,250 of record CM066035.1, on the reverse strand, counting down.
CTGATCCCACCCGGGCTACGGTAAATATAGCGGAACGATTACGAATCTGTGCCAGCGGCGGAAGGGGTCTTTGTTTGCATGGGGCGGGGGGGCGGGGAAGGATGCGGCAACCTCAGGTAGACCTTTTCCCCCTTCTCCTCCTGCTTGTGGCCCTTACAGGCCTTCTCTGTTCCTTCATTAAAAAAAAAAAAAAAAAAAAAAAAAAAAAGTTTACTACATATATATCTTTCGTGGAGTGCCCTTTTGTTTTCACGTTGCTACAGTTAATGATTATGTTGGTTAAGTCTGCTTTTTCAATAGATTACTGGGGCTTAGGGGTGGTGCCAGAGGTATTTATACCCATCCAGCCTCAAAAGGGTTTGACTCAGCCTCCAAGCTGCTGGAAGGGTTACGCAACCCAGAAGTAAAGGGACTGGACTGTCGTTCCTTCAGGAACACTAATTAGCAGGTAAGGCCTAATTAACTCTTTCTGTAACTGCTTCATAGCTAAAAGTGTATAGGGAAATGTCTACGGGTGGGGAAAGGGGGTAGTCAAAGGGATACTGTCTGGGATATTCAGCGTCCCAGTTAGTGCCGCGGAATATTTGTGGGTGTTGCTACTGCATGCCCTGGTAAACATCGGAACATCACTCTACTGATCTCCATACTGTTCACATTCGGTATATGTCAATCAAAATGGAAGGAGAAAAGAGCCTCAGAATCCAAGGCGGTTTGGGCAGCGGCATACAATATCTAAGCGTAAGCCCAGTTCTCTACACATCAACAGCTCTAAAAAAACAAAACAAAACAAAACAAAAAAACCTCTTCCCATTCAATTTTTCCAATGACATCTCAAATTCAATTCAATTTCAATTCCAATTGCTAACTGGTGCCTGCAATCTCTCAAAGCATATTGCACAAAATCACTTATCTTTCCAAATCACAATCGTCGTCCAAGCTCCCCAGCGCCTCGCACAAAGCCAGCTGAGTGTTTCGCAGTGCGCTCCCTCAGGGGATACATGATCTACATTCAGATCAGCATGCTCATTTTATTTAGATGCTGTGGGAGAAAGCAGGAAAAGCATGTAGACAAACCTAAATACCTTCTGTGAAAACCAAAGCAGAAGCACTCCACACCCTCCTGCTAACCCCAAGAGAAAACACATTCGCCATCGTGTAGCCATATCACACTACTTCCCCGAACCTTCAATATTTCCAAATTCAGTAGAGTGATGTTCCCTGTATTGGTTCAGTGAGTCACACTCTGGAATTGACCTTTTTTTTTTGGGTTGTGTATCCGGTAAGCATCGGGGCATGTCGGGGGTGTTCTGGGAGCGGAACCCATCAATAATGGAGCAGCAGCAATATTGAGCAGCGACTCTTTTATCGACATACAGCAAAGGTCAGGTGCAGTAAAGGCTGGCCTAACTTTAGTTTCAGAAGCTAACTGGGCAGTGGCTGAATATTATTGCTACCCAGAGCCCAGATGTGGCTTCGGCATTGAATATCTAGGTGTAAGGTTCAGCTGCAGAGGCCAGCCACCGTTGCTATGGAATATCAGGCTCTGCATCTTGAAATGCTGAAGGCAACACAATGTATACTTTTTGCTAATTAGTACTTCCTTTGTTAGTACTCCGGGGGGTTCTTCTTTCTAGTTTTTTACTTTCTGTATTCCTCAACTACTACTTTTTTGAGCTCCTACTTATTTGTCACTAAATGTTTTCACTTTGCAGAGATTGCTAATATGTCACCACAGCCAGTTCTGTTTCCAAAATCAAGTGTGTCTCTCGTTTTGTTTTCCTTGATGATAATCTTGCTGCTGTTTTGTACTTGTTTCTGTCTCTTTGACGTACAGAGCTATGAGTACTGGCTGTTTTTTTAACATCTGTAGTTACACTGCTTGGCTAAGTTTTCAAAGTCAAACCTTAAGACTTGAGGTCAGTTTAATAGTAGCTTTATTTCTTCTGCAAAATATCTGTTCTATTTCTGTAATGTTCTGTGTTATCGGACGCCTATAATTCATCAGTAGTGAGGTCTTGATGTTCCTAACGTTTTGTAATTTCTATTCATGAGATTTGTTGATAATTTAATTGTTTGCCATCAATTTTGAATACATGATGAGATCTTGAGCTACCTGTAATATTCTCTTCAGGCTATAGGTTTTGATGCTTTTGCCTGTCAATTGAAAGTAATCATAATTCTTTAAGCCACACTGAATGGATCTTTATAACTAAATTCTTTCAACAGTTTTGGAAAATATTTTCTAATGATCTAGATTTCAAGCTAGGCAAAAATTTTAATCAAATCCTTTGGTGGCCCCCCTTTGGATGACTTCCAACACCTATAAAGTATTTATTATTACTCTGGTTTAATTCACATACAAGTTAACTCTGGTAAGTGCTAGTTTTACTTGTCCTTTGCTGAAAATGGAAATTCTTGTTTCATAATACGACAACAGGAGGTTCTTTGGCAATAAGAGTTTTCCAGTCTTTTCTCAAATGCGCCATAGTCAGCTGCATTGTCAGAATATCCACCATGAATATGCATGGGAGAAATTTGCATGCATTACCGGAGTTGCTGCAAAGATGTTCTTACCTAATACTTTGTGGGAGTGAATTGAAGCTATGAAGATGGCTATTGCCCCACAGCTTAACTACATGTTGAGCATGTTGCCGATGCTATGCTCTAGAGAGGAGTATCATAAAATTGATAGGTTTTTATGGAGAGGGAGAGCTCTTCGGATTGCATTGTATACCCTAGTGGCACACAAAGAAAGGGATGGTATTCCTGAATTTCTACCTTTTACTTGCACCTTTATCCTCAGAGCTGGAGTGCATAGGGTTCTTTAACCAGATCAACTTATGGATTTGCCCAGGTGGCTGCGGTGGAGGAAGAGTTAGTTTTTCCTCATCACTAGTGCCATTGCTGGACATATTAGGAAGTTCTGGCTACTTGTCAGAAATGTCTTTTTGAATTTCAAGTTGCAGATGAGGCCTCACTTGGAGTGCTACATTCAGTTTTGGAAACTGTTCCTCACAAGGGATATAAAAAGACAGGTAACCAGAATGATATGGGGCCTGTGCCAGAAAATGTGTAAGAGACTTGAAGATCTATATTTATTCATTTACATTCTCTTATATACCGCGCTATTCTGCATCAGTGCGGTTTACATTGAACAAACTGAAATTACATTGAACAGGGCATTATAACTTGGAGATAACTATTTTACAGGGAACATGGGCTATGGAGGGTTAAGTGGCTTGTCCAAGACCACAAGGAGCATCTGTGGGACTAGAAACCCCAGTCCTTCTGGCCCAAGGTTGCTGTCCTCTACTGGGATTTGAATCCCTGACCTTCCAGCCTGAAGTACTTTGCCCCAACCACTAGGCCACTCCTCCACTCCTAAATCTAAATATGTAAACCCTAGATGAGAGGAGGGACTAGGGGGAATATGTGTAGAGATTACTTGATAGTTACTATTTTTGAACAGCAGCACCATCCAGTATCCCCACCAAAATACTACAAGATCGACCAACTGACTGACTGTCAGTCAGGACAGTATCTAGCATTTTCCAGAACACGGGAGGTTACCTTCTGCCCAGCTACATCATACTGAGAGGAGACTATTTAAACCATTCCCAAAGACAGAACTCTGCCTTCGGCACAAAGTCTAAACCATGCTGGAGTAATCCATCTGCCTTGTGGGGAGGGGGCAGTTAAAGGTGGGCAAATCCATGCTCCTCATTCTTTAAGGGGGAGCCACGGACATAGGAGCAGAGGAGTAGTGAGCAAAGAATGAGAATGACTGACTGTGGAAAACCTGCCAGTCCCCCTTGCCCGCACCCACCTCTGGTGAGACACTGAAAACCCCCCAAGAAGAAGACATCTTGATAATCCAAGACATCATTTTGAGCAGTTCTGCGTCTAAAGAAGGGAGATATCTAGGAACTCTCTCTAGTGAACAGTGACAACAGAGCAAGGAGTGAATCCAGGACCGTTATGGGGACTAATGCCTGCATCACCACCATTTCCAGGTACGCTAGTAGAGATTAATAAAGTAGGAGATGGGTTCACACTGAGGGAAAACCCACACTGAGGGAAAACCCACACTAAGCATTAAAAGTGCAGAAAGTTGAATTTAACTTTCTGCATCAAACAGAGCTTTCAAAGTAGAATGCCATAGTAGTCCAGAGTAAAGAAAAGAGTAACTGCATTTAATGTAGTTCTTGTTGCTGTTTTGCCAATTGCTACAAATATTGGACTGGACTCTTTATTTGGTGATAGGAAGAAGTGTAAAAGGAACTTCAATTCCAAGGGCATCCCAGCAACTCTGAAATTAAATTCCAAGAGCAGAGAGTGACAAACTGGGAAACTCTTGGATAGGTGTGACCACTATCTGCCATATAGCAAGAGAATGGATGCTACATAGGTGATGGTGGGGAGTTTATTTATGATAAAAATAGTGTGCAGTTCTAGAGACCACACCTTCAAAGCGATATAAACAGGTTGGAGTTGGTGCAGAGGGTGGCTATTAAATGGTTGGTGGACTTCCTTATAAAGCATATGAGGACGAACTTAAAAATCTTTAATATGTATACTTTAGAGGAAAGGCGGGATAGAGGAGATATGATAGAGATGTTTAAATAGCTCCATGGCATAAATGCACAAGAGGAGAGCCTTTTGATTGAAAGCAAGCTCTGCTATGGGAGGACATAGGATGAGGGTGAAAGGGATAGACTTGGGAGTAATATGTGGAAATATTTCTTTATGGAAAGAGTGGTAGATGCGTGGAATAGTCTTCCAGTTGAGGTGATAGAGATGAGGACAGTAGCTGAATTTAAAAAAGCATAGGACGCACACAAAGGATCTCTAAAGGTAAAAAGGGGACTATTGTAGTTAGGTCATGTGGTCTTCTTTTTCAGCGTTATGTTTCTCATAGTAACATAGTATATGACAGCAGATAAAGACCAGCGTGGTCCATCTAATCTGCTCAGCAAGGAGGCAAGAGTAGGTGCACCTGATGCTCCATGCAGGCCGCCTGTCCCCATGCCTTTGTTTAGGGGTGTACCCACCGCTCCATGTAGGTCACCCCTATTTGTTGAGATATAAGAGATAGTTATGTTAATTTTGATTTTATCCTGTTACTATAAAGGAATCCACTGTGTCTGTCCCATGCCATTTTGAATTCTGTCACTGTATTTGCCTCCACCACTTCCATCAGGAGGGCATTCCAAGCATTTCAGTGAAAAAGTATTTCCTGACATTGCCTTTCAATTTACCCCCTTGCAGCTTCATGCTATGCCCTCTAGTTTTACAGCTTCCCCGTCTTTGGAAGAGGTTGGTTTGATCATTAATTCTCTTTAAGTATTTAAAGGTCTGAATCATATCTCCCCTGTCCCTCCTCTCCTCCAGAGTGTACATATTTAGGTCTTCAAGTCTCTTCTCATACGTCTTCTGACTCAGGCTCCAAATCATTTTGGTCGCCTTCCTCTGAACCGTTTCCAGTCTTTTTATATCCTTTGCAAGATACGGTCTCCAAAACTGAACAAAATGTTCCAAGTGAGGCCTCACCAGCAACTTGTACAATAGCATTTGTACCTCTTCCTTTCTGCTGGTAATTCCTTTTTGTATGCAATCCAGCATCTTTCTGGCTTTGGCCACCACCTTATTGCACTGTTTCACCACCTTGAGATCCTCAGAAATCATCACTCCGAGGTCCTTCTCCTGATCCATGCACACCAATCTCTCACCCCCTATAGCATACAATTCCCTTGGATTTCTGCTTCCCAGGTGCATGACACTGCACCTCTTCACATTGGTCTAATGCTTGGCAGTTAAGATTTATTCTTCCAACTTTTGTAGATCTTTCCTCATGTTCTCTACTCCCTCAGGGGAGTCCACTCTGTTGCAAATTATTGTGTCCTCTTCAAAAAGACAGACTTTTTTCCATTCTCTGTTTCTAAATATTTAAAGCATATTCATGAACAAACCAACCTTTTTCAAAGACAGGGAACCCGTAAAACAAGAGGACATGGAATGATGCAAAAAAGGAGGTAACTTTAATAGCAACATCAGGAAATTTGTTTTCAAAGAAAGGGTGGTGGTTGCCTGGAACTTCCTCACAAAGGAGATGGCAGAAGCAAAAACAGTGACAGAATTCAAAAAAGCATGGGACTGAGAGAGGATCCCCATTTGTTTTTAAAGCAGGAAGATAGAATTGAACATGTATGCTTCACAAAATAGAAGGGGGGTAACCTGCATGGAACAGTGGATACATACCTAAACAAACATATAGAGGGGGTACAACTCTAGCCACCTCACTGAGCAGACTAGATGGACCATGCTGGATATAAGAACATAAGATATGCCATACTGGGTCAGACCAAGGTCCATCAAGCCCAGTATCCTGTTTCTAACAGTGGCCAATCTAGGTCATATGTACCTAGATGTTTCCCCAAAAGACACAGGTTCCACAATGCTTGTATTGGGCCAATCTATGCGGACGATATGATATACACACCAATCACCCTCGACAACCCAGACTACACCAAGATAACAGATTGTCTCATACACATGAACACCTGGTTTCAAGACAACAACATGACCATAAGCTACAGCAAGACCGAGGCGCTAATCATAACACAAAACTCCGACTTCATCCCCCCTCACAACATCAAGATAGGCACCACAACCATACCTATACAATCAGAAGTGAAATACCTCGGAGTGACCCTGGGCAAAGAACTTAACCTCCAGTCCCACAACAGCAGAACCACCAAAAATGCATACCACAGGATGAGACTAGTACGACGCCTCAAGCCCCTCCTCGATCAGGAACACTTCCGCACAATTTGTCAGGCACTCATAACCCCAATCCTAGACTTCTGCAACCCAATCTATCTGGGCCTAACAAAAGAGACACTAAGACCATTACAACTGGCACAAAACACTGCAGCACACATAATAGCCGGCACCACAAGACAAGAATACATCACACCCACACTAAAAGAGCTCCACTGGCTGCCTATCAGCGCCCGCATTAGATACAAGACAATCATAAACATTTTCAAAATCAAGCGGTCATCAGCTTTCAGCCTACACCCACTCATACAACCCGACAACAGCACAAGACCGAGGAGAAGAGGCACATCCAACCGTGTCAACACATCTAAAGACATCAAAAGGGTGCGCAAGGACACCGAAAAACGAGCCTTATCAAAGGCGGCCCCAACAATCTGGAACGCCCTCCCTGATGAACTACGTTTGACAACAGACCTTAAGGATTTCAGGAAACTACTGAAGACGACCCTCTTCATAGAACACTACGGTGACATTATTTAAACCATGCAACAGACACCTCAATACCCCCCCACATGTCACGATAATAGTAATTAAGCAAGGACCTGTTATTCATAGCATTGTAAATAGCACATGCTGTAAATAGCGCACCAAGAATCAATGACCAGACACACTCACACGCATACACTGCCCACTGCATGTGCACACTAGACACGGTACTTTATCGATTGTTTGCTGTTCAGACCGCCTTGATTGTAGGATAAGGCAGTATAGAAATCCGTTTTAAATAAAATAAAATAAATAAATAAATCCAGAGTCCCTTTTTAATAATGGTTTATGGACCTTTCCTCCAGGAACTTGTCCAAACCTTTTTTTAAACCCAGCTACACTAACATCCTCCGGTAACAAATTCCAGAGTTTGATTACACGCCGAGTGAAAAAATATTTTCTTTTATTAGTCTTAAATAGTTTACCCTGTAGCTTCATTGCATGTCCCCTAGTCTTTCTATATTCTGATAATGTAAACAATCGATCTATTTATTTATTTTATTTATTTTATTTACATTTCTTCTATACCGCACTATTTGCGATCAGCGCGGTTTACATAGAACAAACAGTATCCGACAAAGAACAGGAGCAATTAACTTGGATAACAGGGGAAACTATCTACATGTGCAGAAATTTGAATCTGTCTTTATTGGCTGTCACTTATGTTATTATGTAGATGATTCATTCTTTTTTTACATTCTTTGCATTAACATTTTTCAGTAGGTCCCTGACTTGAGGTCTCTTTACAGAGGTCAAATGGAAGATAGCAGTAGTCCTTTATGAGGATCCTTTGGTTTGATATCCAGTGCTTTTCAGTACTCTTCTTAAATAGTCGTCATTGCAACTATACTAAGACCAGAGGGAAGATGTACAATGGCAGAAAATCTATTTAATGAGTAGATGGTTGCACAGGTGGTGTTACCCTCAACAGGGAGAATTGAGGAGAGACTGAGGCATTCTGGAGATGTATGGATGGTGTCATCAAGAGCGTTTTGGTTTTCTGGACCATGAGATGATTTTCCAAAGGCTGCTGAGCAGAGTTGGTGTCCACCTGTCCAAGAAGGGTCAACATGTCTTCCGCAACATATTGGCTAACCTACTGAAGACTACTTTAAACTAGATTCGTCAGGAACAGGTGAAGAAAGCCTTCAGGTAATTAAAACATTAAATACCTATATAGAGGTTGGTAAAAGGGGCAACATCTGGAAAGTGTTTGTATTAATGCCAGTAGTATGGCAAAGTAGGATTTCGGATGTTGAGGCTTTGATGGAAGAGACTGACTTGGATATAATGGCTGTTATGTTGACATGGTTCACAGAGAACCACAACTGGGATGTAATTATACTGGGCTATAATTTATTCAGGAAGCTACAGAATTGCAGGGTTTATGAGGGAAGGAGGCGGCACTGTGGGCAGGGCTTACTTTGGGGTGGAACGGCATTCTAGCACTTCTTGAGGAGGTGGAAGTATTTCACATTCCTTCTCCCACCTCCTCTCCCTGCTCTGTACCATTGTAGCTGTAACACTTAAAAAGTACCGCAGCTGGGATGCTTCAGTACAGCACAGCCGTGGAGGAAAGGAAAATGCTAAGTGTTAATATGACCGCAGCAGCACAGAGGAGGCAGCCAAAGCCACATTAATGTTTGTATTGCTCCTGTGATTGTGTTAAGCATGGGACAGGCACGGAAAGGAAAATAGCAGGTAGCAGACTCGGAGTGATGTAGGGAAGGAGGTGGACATATTGCCAGAGCTGATTGGGGTGTGGAGGAGGATGGGATTAGGGAGCTAATGTAGGGTGAGGGAGAGAGGAACTGGAAAGGGGCAGGGAACTGCAAATGGGCTGTTGATGGTAGAGGGGACTGGTACTGAAAGAGGGCTAGTGCTGACAAATGTTGGGGTCAGGGTGGGGAAAAAGGAGATGCTGGGGAAGTGAGAAGGGAGAGGATGATAGATATTGTGAAGGCTGGGGAAAAAGTAAAGTCATAATCAGGGGAAGGTTGAGAGGGCAGGCTATAAGATCAGATGCTGGGGCAAGGAGGAGGCAAAGAAGGGTTAATAAGTATTGGAGGTGGTTGATGGATGGGTACTGGGGCCATGGGATGTGTGAGAGCAAGGACTTGGGCTTAGGTGTAGAATCTAAGATTGGGTGAGAAAACAGAAGAAAGACTTACATAAAGTAGGCTCAGTATTGGGCATGTAAGTGGAGACTCAGGGCTTGGGGACTGGGTGGTGTGGACAAGTGAGGACTTGAGGTTGCCCTGAGGGATAGTGGAGACAAAGAAATTGACCATTGATTAGGAAGACAATAGGGACAAGGTGATGGTATCAGTAGAGCTGTGAGACCAAGTGCAGAAATATGGGGAGGGGTGAAAGTTTGGAACAATTCAGGCCCTGGCCCCACTCCCACAGGTCACTTCCAGCCTTTGCCCCACCCACAGTTCTACTTCTTATTTGTCTAAAATTAAGCCCTGACTGTGGGTTAAACAGGAAAGAGGAAATAGAGCATCTGTTTGTTTATTTTTATTTATTTAGACAGTTTTGTATACCACCTTATCCTGTTTAGTTTGGTACGAATATACAGATCATGTCCACAAGGAGTGGAGAAAAACATGGCCAAACCAACTGATGTCAAACAAACAATTCTATTCAAAACTCTATAAAAAGATCCGACCTGGCCAAGTTTCAGCTATAAGCCTGCATCAGGGGTCTAGAAAAACAAACAACAATAAATAAACAATATAAAATATAATAAAAGGTACCAACAGCCGTGTGAAGCACTCAGTTACCAGCATATCATATTGATTAGCATTATGATATGCTTAATTTTTTACAAATGAAAAAATAATTTTTGTTTCAGGGATACAAATTTTTATCACAGAAAAGAGGCTAAAGGCTTGATAAAAGCATCCATAGTGAAAATCTTTAAAATAAAAACAAAAAAAACAAAAACAAATGAAACAAACATAAAAGCATCATCAGTTCTTTTGCTAATTACATAAAAATTCATAAAAAGAGAGAACATACCTAAAAACTTATTAAATAAATATGAAAAATTAAAAATAGATGCATTAAAAAAACAAAGTAAACAACTATATTTCTCTATTCCAAACTTAAAACAGAGTAGTAACACAAAAAATATATATTGATTTAGCATAAATGGAAACATACATATGATGCTTACCATATCAAACATAATTTGAATAAGTTAAATCAACACCTATAGATATTATAAGCCTATTGGATAAAGATCACATGCCCTTAAGAAATGCAGAAAAAGCATAATGTGTTAATTTAGTTAACTTACTGCTTGAAAAGTTGGGCACGTATACTATAAAAAGTAATTGTATTACTAAAAATATGCATTTTATGTTTAGTGTTAAAAACCATTAGAATAATAGAAACAAGACTAGCAGTTTATAGTTGACAAGCACTATGAAAATCAAATTGGCATTCCATTGTAAAAATTGTATATGTGTGTTATATTTTTATTGTATTTGTTTAACTCCTACCGATTGCTGAAAGAGAAGCTCAGAATCTACGATTTCACCTTTATAACTAATAAATAATAAGCAAACATAATTATGCTCTATCCCTATCTTGTCCAAGAAACTTTAAAAACATTTATCCTATAAGAGCAATTGAGGATATATTGTGGCATTTGATGTTAATGACAAACATAGAGGATCTCTTATGGAAAAAAGGGGACTGTTGTAGTTGTCGATATGGAAGGACAGACTAGATAGGCCATGTGGTCTTTTTCTGTTGTCATTTTTCTATGTTTCTATGTTTAAGCATAACTAAAAGGCTTATTGCCAACTACAATAGTTAGGCTAAACCTTGGGAAAAACCAACCAACCACAAGAAACATGTCGTAAATTGTATCAGACTAATTAAACATAGTTGAGAAGCTATATGATGTTAGGGAGTTCCATTAATATAGAAAGGCCTCCAAACTTTTAGATTTCAGGACAAAACCACTACTGGAAGATGTTTAAAAGAAACTACTTCTAATGCCGCAATTCTTTATATATTCTGAGTGTTACAAGTTTGGAGGCTTAAATCTTGTACTTTTGCTGACTACCTACATTTTAAATTCATGCTAACCTCCTTCCAGTCGGCCAAAGCACTTGCCAAGCAAGAGTACAATGTCCATCTGATTGACTCTCTTGCCTCTGACCCTCACCGTCTCTGCTATGCTCAAATGTCTCCTCAAGGTCCCTCCTCCCCCAATCTCTCCTTCACTGTCTAGCCAGACTTGGCTGACTACTTCCATGACAAAGTCCAGAAGATTAGCCTTGAATTCTCTGCAGGGTCCCCTCTACCTCATCTTCCCCCCTCTTCATTCCCGAAACCTTCCCTCACATTTGGGTTCCCTTTCTTCCTTTTCTGAAATCACTGAGGAGGAAACGGCAAATCTTCCCTCAGCCTCCCAACTGACTACCTGTTCCTCTGATCCCATCTCTTCTCATTTACTAAGCTCTGTCCCTTCCATCTGTCATATCCTTAACCTTTCACTTTCCACTGCAACTGTTTGTGGCCTTCAAACATTTTATTTATTTATAGATTGCTTATATACCGCGGTTTACATATAACAATTTTACGAATGGCATAACAATAGGGATACCTATTCGTATTACATAGAACACTTGTAGCTATTTGCAGAGAACAGAGTTAACTATATACATAAAATGGGGACATGCTGTGGTTACACCTTTCCTCAAAAAACCGTCAGTAGATCTTACCTGTCCTTCAAGTTATCGACTTATCTCTGTCCTTCCCTTTGCTTCAAAAAGGTTCACTGCCGCTGTTTTGACTTTTTTTCCTTTCAAGACCTTCTGGACCCACCGGAATCTGGCTTTCATTCTTGACATTCCACAGAAATGGCTCTTGCCAAAGTCTCCAGCGACTTGTTTGCTTGCCAAATCCAAAAGCCTCTACTCGATTCTCATTCTTCTTGACATTTCTGCTGCTTTTGACACTATTGATCGCCACCTTCTCCTCAATACTCTGTCTTCACTTGGATTTAGGGGCTCTGTTCTGTTCTGGTTTTCTTCTTCTCTCCCATCGCACTTTGTGCATGTTCTGGTGGTTCCTCCTCTACAACCTTTCCGCTTCCAGTTGATGTACCTTAGGGCTCTGTCTTGGGACCTCTCCTTTTCTGTCTCTACACTCTGTCCTGTGGTGCACTTATTTCCTCCCATGGTTTTCAGTACCATCTTTATGCTGATGACTCTCAGATTTACCTTTCTCTGCTGAAATCTCTCTAGTAATCCAGGCCCAGATCTCTGCCTGCTTATCCAGTATTGCTACCTGGATGTCTCACTGTCATCTGAAACTGAACATGGCCAAAACTGAGCTCTTTTATCTTTCCCCTTAAACCCACCTCCTACTTCCTCCCTTCTCTGTTTCTGTGGATAATACTAACTCCTCCCTGTTTCCTCAGCTCACAACCTTGGGATCATCTTTGATTCTACTCTCTTTCTCTGCACTCATCCAATGGGTATCTAAAACCTGTTGCTTCTTCCTCTATAACATCCCTTCCTTTCCATACACACTACTAAGACACTTATTCACTCTTTAGTCATTTTCTAAACTCGGAGGGAGACCAGCAAGCAGAAGGTTGCAACTGTTGCAACCTTCTGCTTGCTGGTCTCCCTCCGAGTTATCTCTCTTCCCTTCAATCTGTTCAAAATTGCGCAGCTAATCTTCTGCCAGTCCCTACATGCTCATACCCCCCCACCCCCTTCTCAAGTCGCTTCACCGACTCCCTATCAGTTTTTGTATCCAGTTCAAACTTCTCCTTCTGACCTGTAAGTGCACTCATTCTGCTGCTCCTAACTAACTTTCCTCTCTTCTCTCTCCCTATATCCCTTCTTGGGTGCTCCGCTCTTCTGGCAGATCCCTTCTATCTGTGCCCTTCTCTTCTACTGCCAGCTCCAGACTTTGATCCTTACACCTGGAACAAACTACCTGAATCGGTGTGTCAGGCTTCATCTCTGGCCCTTTTTCTTGCTACTCCCCTAGATGTGTTCTTGCCCTCCGCTGTTGTATTGACTGTCTTGAGTAGATTGTATGTATGCTCTGACGAGCAGGGACCGTCTTTTACATGTGTCTGTACGGCGCTGCGCATGCCTTGTAGCGTTATACAAATGAGTAGTAGTAGTAGCACGTGTATGCAGTCTATCACGCCCAGCACCACAGGACATCTGGCTGTCTCATGGAATTGCAGCATGCTATGTACATCTACACTGTGTTGAGGAAGGCTGCTAGGAACTGGGTTATATACTGCGACACCACTGACTGGCTGAGTCCTGTTGTTGCTGCAGTCATGGACTGGAAGCTGCCAGTGGCCAGAAGGGCAAGGACTATGGTAATCTCGTGGTGCATATGTAAGGGTTGTCCTCTGAATGGCTCGGTGAAGACAGGGCGCCAGCTCCAGTCACAGCTGATGTATTGCAGCCTTACCAAACCGGTATACCCTCTGGTAGGGGTGCCTTGTGCTCCCTGTAGTCCTCCACATACAGGACCAGTGCATACCAGCCCCCCATGGCATCCATCCATCCTCTATTTCCTCCTTCAACACCCTTGTTCTGCCGCCACCACCACCACAGGGCACTGTACTCTGTGAGACACAGAAACAAAGACGGATAGACAAGACTGATTGACTGGAGCAAACACACACTGCTACTCAGATACATGCCACAGGGTGGCTGTGGACTAGCAGGGGGAGGGGGGTTGGCAAATGTATTACAAAGGGGTACATGTAGCACTGTAGAAACAAGGAGGGCTTGCAAATTAGACTTTGGGAGATACGGACAACAGGCAGTCCAAACTCTTTCTAGTTCAACCTAAAACGGACAGACAGAATAGAATCACATTTGTGGTCAGCATGGACAGCTAAATACCTTACTTGTTTGTGGTTTATAAATGGTGTAGCATGAGATATTTGGATACCACCCCTGGCAGTCCCAGACCCTCTGCGAAATGTGTTGGATATGCAGCTGCTTGTTCCACTCCAGGGCCAGCCCTTCTTTCTGGGTGCAGCTTGAGTTGGTTCTAGGTGCTGGTACCCTAGGCAAATTTTAAGTCCCCTGGCTGTCAGAATCGATGGTCTTTGGTCTTGAATGCTCTGCTCTTTCCTGCCCGCCAGAAGCTACTGACCTAGGTGACCACCTAGTTTACTTACTGGTTGGGCTGGCCCTGCTGAGAAACTCCCCCAAACATGCGAACCCTACGATGGCCCAACTTGGATGTGATTGCAGTGGGCATGTCCAGATATACCTGGTTCTGAAATCGCCTTCTGCACGTCCCAGCCATAACGATGTCCATGTCAGCTTCATGGGACATCCATCTCACATTTATCACTTCTAAAATCTCCCCAGTTGTTTTTATTGTTAGCCTTTTTGAAATGCATTCATGAAGGGCAATATAGCACATGCTTAAACTATTTCATGATGACATCCCCTGCAGGAGCGACCCATGGTCACTCCAAGCCGTTGTGTAACATCTGTGGACATGTCTCTTCCTGTTCTAATAAAAGCCATCCCTTGAAAAAAAGAATGCTTTTACTGAATCAAGTTTGACACACTGCCTTATGATGATCAAGCATGAATCACTTTATGGTAGAGACTGCCAACATTTTGGGTTGGTAGTGCATTCTGCGTGGGTTGCAGTGCAAGGTAATGCATCTCTACTGACCTCAGTTTGGGTTGCTATGGCAACCTACTGAAAAACTACAGAACACTGCAAATCTTACACTGCTCTGAGTGGTTGGCTATATATCAACATGCATAAGCAATGTGCTCGCTACTTGGTGCAAAAAATAAATTGTACAGAAATTTTAATAAAATGCTGATTCTGGTGGCAATAATTAAAATTCTTATGGAACATTTTAATTCACTTTCATAGTAAGATGGGCTTCTATTCAGAGGTGTGCAGGCAGAAAATATTCGTGTTCTAGGATTTTTTTTTTCCCCAAGTAATTTTCCTACAAAGATGTTGGCAAGAATGATGAAGGAATACATGATCAAGGATCTCGAACAAAGGAGAATTAGCTATTGGTACCGGTGCACAGCTTCCATGTTTTACAAGCAGCCCTAGTGTGAGTCTGAAGCAGCGTCCAGCTGTAGGATGGAATTAACTGGTCCAGGCCTGGCGTTGACTTTGTGAGTTCCTTTGTGAATGACCAAGGAGTGGCTGAACGGCTTTGTCCCTCAGGGTAAAGGTTATTAGGATGAGAAGCTAGTCCTTGTTGAAGTAACTGGTTGTTTTATAAAAAAAAAAAATGATTCACTGATTATTACCAAAAAAGTAACAAAGCACAGTACAAAAAAATTTATGACTAGTATAAATGAAAATACGATCAATAAGCAAACTAAGTTTTATAGTAAGAAAGCAGGATTTACAATGAGTACAGCTAATAAAATATAACTTTAAAATTAAAACATCATATTGTTATTTAGGAGAGAACCTGGGACAATAAATGATCTAAATGCAGATAACAAATATCCAATGGCAAGTCTCCAGATATTTGGAGATGCCGAACTGAAGTCCTATTTCCTTTTGAAAGTTGCCTTTACTTCTGACAAAAAAACAATGTCAAAAGTTGAGATGGCTGCAAAATCCCTACTAGATGGCTATTATGCATATGTTTCAGCAGCGACTGGAGAACATTCCAGAACAGAGCTTTGCAAACTAAATGGGCTTTTTAAATAATCACCCACTCATCAATTGGAAACCAACCCAATGTAAACTACAGTGGGGTTATATGATTGTAGTTCCTTTTGTTAGCCAGTAGTGGACTTGCAGTATTTGGTAAAGCAAGTAGTGCAAAGAAGACAAGACTGTGCAAAAAGAGGGTATCTGTGCTGACATCTTAAACTAGAATCAGTCCAGTGTCACAGACTACCTTGAATATCACTAACTGAAGTTCATCTGAATAATTTGAAATGATCAAACCTAAAATTCATAAGTGGGTTATATAATCTTCAATGTTGTTCATTCTTTTTATGGTAACCTTGAGGACTCTGACGTTCTCTTAGATGTGCAGCTAGCCCAGTTCACACTCTGAAAATGATTCTTTGGAAATGATCTAAACCATGATCCTTAGGGAGGAGTGGCCTAGTGGTTAGGACATGGTACCTCAGGCCAGAGGGCCAGGGGTTCAAGTCCCACCTGGGGACAGCAATCTCAGGCTGGAGGCACTGGGGTTTCTAGTCCTATAGGCATGCCTTGTGGCCTTGGGCAAGCCACTTAACCCTCCATTGCCTCAGGGGACAAGGGAATATATCCAGTACCTGTTTCTAGTAATTACATAATGCAAACCACTTTGATTGGAGGATAAGGCGTTATAGAAAACTGGTTAAATAAATGATAACTCTAGGCCTGTAAAACTAGCAAACTAAAGACAGTTCAAAAGAAGTTCATCATCCAAAGTAGGAGTAGCCCAGTAGGCAGGACGCAGAGAAGCCAGGGTTCAAATTCAGCTGAGGTCTCGGGTAGAAGCCTTCAGGGGACAATTGTAACTTAACTTGAACTATTATGGGAAAGGTATGAACTAAATAAAACAAATCAAAGCATCAAACGGAGATGCCAAATTGTTATCGACAGCATTCTAGGGAGGAGTAGCCTAGTGGTTGGGGCAAGGTACTTCAGGCCGGAAGGTCGGGGGTTCAAATCCCACTAGAGGACAGCAACCTTGGGCCGGAAGGACTGGGGTTTCTAGTCCCACAGGTGCTCCTTGTGGTCTTGGGCAAGCCACTTAACCCTCCATTGCCCATGTTCCCTGTGTATGTGTCTCATATCCCCGCGTGTTAAATGTATCCCCCAATTGTGTTGTGACCGCTTTGATTGAAGGATAAGGCGGTATACAAAACTGTCTAAATAAATAAATTGTACTGTGCCCAAAAGGTGAATTGAGAATGATGAGACATCTTAAGAGTAAGCTACATAAAATCTAATTTGAATTCAATTTTATTTCTTCAATTTTTGCTAACAAAGGGATATTAAGAAGTTGATAACCTGCAACCTAAAAAAATAGTTTTCAGCCTTGGTTTTAACAATCCTAAGGAAATTGAACAGATCTCCTCTTCCAAACATTTATTTATTAATAAAACCACAGAGAAAGTAAATCTGGAGCAAGCGCTCTGAAAATCTGCAGAGGACAAAGATCCAAAAAACTAAATATCAGTTTCATGTCAGAAAGAAATGCATCTGCCTCTCTGTTTACCCTCTAAAAACTGAAAAGCATCTGCTCTATTACTCGCTGAACTAGCCTGAGGGACCGCAACCTGCAGACCTGCTTATGCCAGCAGACCTGAATTCGCTCCCCTCCCTACCCATCTGCCTGCTATCACTTCCATGGTAGCCAACCCATTTAATCTAGTTTGATGCAAAGAACTGTTTAAAAACTCTGTGCAAATCTGTTTGTTTCTAAGCACCATAATCCTCAAAACCTAATGATGAAGAGAGTGATATTTACAATAACCGGGTAAGGCGGACACGTCGCCTCTCGCCCTTCTCCGCCCCCCCACTAACTTTCCCCTCCAACACTGCATTCAAAACAAAACACATGACAACAATCATGGACTTAAACTGGTCGCAGCTTTAATAACCTTTTTAACAAATCAACCAATACAAATCAACACATTATATCTCCCCCCCTCCCCAAGCAGAGCGAGCCCTCACCAGCCATGTTACTAGCAAGGTGACGCCGCATCCGCTTCCGCCGGGTACAGGCCTGACAATTTTCCACACCCTCCCTCTTCCGGCTTCGCCATATTATTAGCAAAAACCTGAGGGATTAACCGGGTCGGGGGTACCCCACCCCCGCCCTCATGCTTGCCACCGGCTCCGGACCCCGGAAACCTCCGGGATCCCGCCACCGGCTCAGGTCAGCCACGACCAGAGCCGCCCCCCAAAGGTAAGCTGCGACCAGCCCACGCCCCCAACTTAATAACTTCCAAGGCCTCCTGCCAATCGTTAAGTAGTAAATCCAACCCCACCGGGGACAAGTGCACGCCATCAGACCTGTAGAGGCCCGCGCACTGAACGTCCACCCAAGGGTGCAGGATTTGCCTGCCTCCCTGCTCCCCCACCCATCTGCCAATTTGACGGTTAATCTTCGTCACACCCCGTGACCACCGTCGCTGACCCCAACAGGCCGGCCTTGGAATGATATCAGACCAAACCAATATGACACCTGAACATCCCCAACACCAGCCCAAAGTCCTTTACAACTGCACGAATCATCTGTCGACCAGGAAACCAGATCGTTGCCACCTAAGTGGAGCAGCAAGATGTCCGGTGTGCCTCTTGAACGCTGGTGGTGCCGAAGCAAGGGCAAAAGCTGGATCCACCGAAGCCCACATTCACCCAGCCATGTGACGGTCACCGCACGCTCTGGAAGCCCCAAATTCGGCCCCACCGGGCACATCGCTGCTCTCCGACCAGCCCAGCACACAAAGGAGTGGCCAATCACCCAAAAAGACGATCCTGGCCGTGCATCTGCAACAGAAAAAACAGAACAGTTATCACCCCCCCGCCACACCCTTACAAACGCACGAAGTGTTGGAAGGCCCGCGACCGCCATCTCCTTATCCGCCGCATCTCCTGTTAGGCAGTCCAGCAGCCGCTGCACTAGTAACCGTCCCAATCCGGAAGGAGTGAGGGGCAAACCACACCAGGGTCCTCACCAATCAGCCGCAAGGACAGCCGAAGGACCGCTGCAAACTGAAAACGCGTAAGAACCCGCGCATCCTGATGTATAAAAAAAAGGCTAACGGTGGTATCCAGACGCACGCGTAAGTACGCCTGCAGTAACGCCACAGGACATGAGGGGGAGCCCCGAACCGCTGCCAATTCCACCCACATACCACTCCCCGCCTGATCCGTCCTGGAATGGGCAAGGCGGATACGAACCCCACCCCCGATCCATTGCACCCGATTTAGCTGGACCTCCCTCCCATCGCGAATCCGACCCGACTCCGCCTCCAATTCACCCAGCCGAAACGCGCCGAAAAAAGCTACTAAAAAGACAGCCCGATAAAGCACCCTTTCCTACGATGACGAAACCACCTGGGGCAATGCGCCGCATAAACGCCGCAGGTCATGCGTGATGGGGCGCCGCCAATCACCCGAAGAAGGGCAGGATCGTTCCCAACCATGCAAAAGCGTACGCGTTGAAAAAACCCCCACCCGCCCCTCCCCACCCCAGGGCCCGAGCAAAAAAGGAGAAGCCCGCCAGATTTCTCCGGACAGTAGGTCGCGACAATCCCGCAGCCTTAGCTGCCGACACCTACTGACCCAGCTCATCAGAGGCCGGACCTTCCACCCATCCGTGCATTACCAAAAAGGAGACCACACTGCAGCAGCCCCGCTGATAAGCTACCCACGTGACAAGCCTTAATCACAAGATTCAGCCGCATCATTATACAACTGCAGATCCGCAGAAGTCACCTCCCGGCCTCAAAACGAGCTAAACTGCTCGAAATAAGCACAGGAAATCGAACAACCCATAGGCATGCTCTTATCTAAGTAAAATTGTCCCTCGAAGCAAAACCCCAACAAATGAAAGGCTGACGGGTGCACCGGCAATAAACGGAAGGCGGATCAATATCCACTTTCACCAGCAAGCACCCAGGCCCACCTGCTCGCACGAGCTCAACAGCCTCATCAAAGGAGGCGTAACGTACTAGGCACCATTCCCGAGGAATGTGATCATTGACCGAGGAACCAAAGGGAAAGAAAAGCTTATGTATTAAGCGATACTTTCCCGGATCCTGCTTTGGAATGATACCCAAAGGAGACACCACAAAGTCAGCGAAAGGCTGTTCTCCAAAAGGGCCCGCTACCCTACCTAACTCCATCTCGGTTGCCAACTTATCCCATACCAGCTGCGCAAAAACGCCGAACGGACGGTGAATTCCAGGCCTTGTTCGCCCCTACCCTACCTATTACCGGTATAGGCAACCCCTCCCGAAACCCATTCTCAAAAATGCAGCTGACCTGGCTCCTCGGATATCTCCTAAGCCACGGACCTAAAACATCAATCGCAACCGGAGTGCAGGCCAAACTCCACGAGCCTCTACTACTTGTGTGGGGGGACCGCGGCTCCCCCAACACTCTTTTTGACACATTTGAGTGCTGAGTGGCCCCCATTACAGATGGAGCAAGCGTGACGGAATTTGCAAACCGGAAAGGGGCATGAAGACTTGTTGAACCGCCAGCACAAGTCCCCCGCTCCCCCCCCCCCTGGAGTTCCCTGCACAACCGGGGGCACGCCCATTCGAAAGGGCAGATCCGCCCTCGTGGTGACGGACAATCCACCTTTTTGCCCGCTCACACTTCCGCCTACCGGTCTGATCGCCATCTGCGTCAGCCACAGATTAATGTCTTGCGTTCCCCAGGAAAGCATTTGATTCTCCTCCATCTTATCACGGAATTTCTCATCATAGTTGAGCCAAGCCCAACCCTCATGAGTCTGTGATGCCTCTAAGATGGAATCCGCGTAAGCCAGAAGCATACCATACTGCTCCGGGTGCGAATGCCCCCATACACTAGCCAAACGCAGGAAGGCCCGAGTCCAATTGACCACATTCCGCGCCACTCTCTTCACCCTACCAGCCTTCTCATCCTCCTTACGCTTCCTCCGACTGTCCCCTGACCGTTTGCGACCTTCGAGCAAACGAAATATATCTAAGTAGCGACGCTTCACAATCTTCTTCCGAAGATTCTTCGGCACTCCCTCCCATAACTCAGAGAAAGCTGCCATCGAGGGTGCCGCACCAACTTGTCCGGCACGCCCCGCATCACCATTGGCCTCGCGACCATGGCCGAACCTGTCCGAAATAGAACCGGACGAAGACTCAGAGGTTGTAGAAGAGGAGGATCCCGAACGCCTAAGCCGGTGACAAGAATGCCGCCTCCTCTTGTTCCCACGTTTCTTACCCCCCTCGGCTGACCGAGTACCACCTCCCACCGCTGCACCATCAACCCGCACCGCAGCGCCAGCAGCCCGCACCGCAGCGCCAGCATCCAACTCACCTGCAGCAGTTGACACCATCGCGGTAGTCGCGCCTGTCACCTGTCGCGTCGACGCTGAAGCTGCAGATTCTCCCCCGGTTCCGACAAGCAAGGGGCTTCCGCCTGTGCTCGCCGTCACACCATCCGACCGTCCAGCAGCAGCCATCAAAGGATGTCCCACGTAGTGCCATCCTGGAGAAACCTGTGGAGAAAAAACAGGAAAAGGCGAAGGGACACCTGCATAGCCCACGGGGACTGCCATGCCCCTAGCCACTCCGCACCGGAAGAGCCCTGACCCCTGCTCTGCCAATGCGCCTAAGCAGGCGAGTAACCACCCCTCGCAGCAGCCGACAAACCCCCCAGGCTTGCCTCCGCCAAACCCGTACCACCCCCTGGCAGGTTTAAACCCTCACAACCCTCCGCAGGCACCGAGCACACACCCGGGCCGTCAAAAGACCCGTGGGCCACTCCAAGCCCCGAGATACCTCTTGCTGTCCCCCTAGACCTGCCACGACTACCCCGAGCTACAGGGTCAGCCGAAACCCCCCTCCGCACTTGCCCTTCATGCCCTGAACCACCCCCGGAGCTGGTGCCCTGTCTGGCTACCCTGCTACCGCTAGGAGCCCTACCCCGGGCCCCCCCCCTCGCCCTCTGACGCCCGGAGCGTCTGGCCCGTGGGGGCCAGCACCATACCCAGACACCCCTCCGCCCACCTGAGCTGGTCGCCCGTCAGACCCCGAGGCAGCTGCCCCACCCGCCCCTACCGATGCCCTGCTGCCCTTGACTGAACCTTTCCTCAGCCTGGGACCCCCTTTTTTCCCTCTGCCGGCCATGGCACACGCAAGCTGGAGGAACCCTGGAACGAGGTTATTTAGTTTAATTATGTGTGTAGCTATGCCTATTATATTTATTCAATACTTCTCTGCTGTTTTTTTTTTTTTATTTTAAATCTTTACCACCCCGTACCACACAGCCCACAGGGAACCACCGCGTGCTATTAACAAGGAATGGGAACCACTTGCCAGGAAGAAAAACCCCCGCCTCTCTGCCCGGGCCGCCGCCATCAGCCAGGACCAACCGCCCCCAGGAAAACACCGGTGCCATTGAAACCCCCACTGCTGCCACCCTGGACGCCGATCCCGCCGCTGAGGCCACAGCTTCTCCCGGTTCGCCAGCAGCAGCTCCCAGACACGTCCGGCGCCTTCCTGCTCAACTGACAACGACCGGAGCAGAGCCGAGTCCCCGCACCACCCCCCCCTGCTGTCAAGGCCCCAGCCCTCTCATTGGCTCCTGCGAGTTTCAAAACACCACGGGAGCCAATGAGGTCGCCGGGCCGTGCGGTACCCACCACGTCCCGTGCGCCGCCGGAACGCGGGGGGCGCGAGCGAACTGCCGCCCCCCCGGTTATAAGTGGCCACGGGCACGGGGCCCGCGGCCTTACATTTCCAAGGGCCAGCAAATTGTCTCGCAATGGAAAGTAAATATCTAGGACAATTGAACTGTTAAAGACAATTTTGTTTTTAATAAAAGATTTTCTTTACTGTTTTTGCAACAGCCTCACAATAGCTATAGTGAAAAATCACAGCAAACCTAATTTTTCCTGTTAAGCTCAAACAGGTGAGATTGCTACTTCAATAGTTTGACTATAGTTTAACCTTCCTTAATCCTAAAGCTTTTCAGAGGGGCTATTTGGTGTGTGCCTAACATAATAATAATTTTGTACTTTTTTATACCCTGCCAATGTTATATGTCTTAGCCTTGCATAAATTAATTAATTATTTTTTAAATTGATTTGGTATTTCTAATTGAATTATGGTGCTGGCGGCGAATACTGTGTATACCATGGACTGCCGGAAGAACAAACCAGTCGGTACTAGAGGAGATCAAACCTAAGCTTTCTTTAGAAGCTCAGATGACAAGACTTCGACTTTCATACTTTGGGCACATCATGCGAAGAGAGAGATCATTAGAGAAAGACATCATGCTTGGCAAGATAGAAGGTCAACGCAAAAGAGGAAGGCCAGCAATGAGATGGATTGATACAATAACAGCAGCTACGGGTACCAGTCTGTCAACAATGAGCCGCCTGACTGAAGACCGAACACAATTTAGGATAGCTATCCAGAGGGTCGCCATGAGTCGACTCCGACTCGACGGCACTTAACAACAACAACAACAACAACAACATGTTTGCATTAGTTATATACATTGAATTGTAATGGTTGAAACTTGTTTGCTTGAAACCTACAGGACACAGGCCCCAAGACACCTTCAGGGGGCTAGAGGTTTTTGGTGCTTCTGATGATGCACTCCAATTCCTGGAAATTTAGGTTTCAAAGGACTTGCATCAGATCTAGTGAGAGTGGTATATTATAAATTAAATAGTGGGTCACTCAGCACCATGTGGGATGCTGTGCTGAAAATAAAACAGACAGAAAATGCTTAAACAAAACCTTTTGTCTTCACTATCATGAACAGGAAACTGCTCATAAAGAACACAAAACATGTAGCTATTAAAGCAAAAGCAAGGGCAGAAAACTCTTGCAATGAATTAAGAAATAAAATAAACTGACTGAATATGTAAACTAAAACTGGCATGGATTGCTGACCACAGAAATCAGAACAGTTTCTTTAACCCAGAAAGAGTAGTCGGTTATGTGACTGAAAGCAAAGTTTATTTGAAGCATTGCCTGGATCAATCCTATTCCAGGATTGTTGGTGATTTTTCTGCTAGGAAAATCTGTTTTCTTTAAATCAATTATGGTAAGATCTCGGTTTTTGGATGGCAGGTCACTTGGTCTCTAGCAAATGCCAGTCTCCACCGTTTTCCCAAGGGAGACTTGACGTTACAGAGCTGGCAGCAAATGTTGACTTTTTTTTTTTTTTTTTTACTTCTGAACTCTGACCCAGATCTGGGGCAGAATAAATACTTGGGGCCCACAATTCAAAAGGCATTTACATGGTTTTCAGCCCAGTAAACTGTGTAAATCCTTAAACTGGAATATTTGACAGTACCTACATGGTTAGTGCCATCAAATATGCCCCCTACGTGTCTCGTTGCTATTCGGTTAGCATCGGGGCGTGTTGGGGCGGAGATATTGGACCGCTACCCGGTTAGCGATGATTGAAACCTCTGAACATAGAGGGCTGCAGTTCAATGCAAGAGTTAACCCTTTTGTTGCTTTCTAAAGAGTCAGCCCAGCACTTCCTGTGTAGTCTTAAAGGTTTGCTCATTGTAATCCACTTTGGGGTATGCAGTTAATAGTTTGTAATTCCCAAAGCTAGCACAAAAACCTCTCTAAGGAGGGAAACCCCCAGGCCAGTCAGGTTTTCAAGATATCCACAATGAATATGCATCAGATCTATCTCATGCATATTCATTGTGGATATCCTGAAAATCTGACTGGCCTGGGGGTCCCAGAGGAGTGGGTTGAGAACCCTATGCCTCTATATTAGTGAGGTCCTTGCAATTGTATGCAGTGGGATTAAAGATCATTTTCACCCTATTTTTTGCTTTTTTGTTTTATGCTTTTCATTTCTAATTTTATTTTACATTTTATAAACATATGAAAGTATTTTTTTTTTTTTTTTTTTTTTTTTTTAATACTAGTGATAAGATTTGTATTTCTCCTCTAGCATCTAGTTTGAAATAGCATTAAAATGAGATCATGTTTAGGACTCTCTCTCTCTACTGCTTCAGGTTTTGGGGACATTAGGAGACAGATTCTGCATATGGGAAAATATCAACGAAGACCAGGCATATTGTAATGGAATTGATCATATAGTTGCAATTTAAAGCTATGGCCTGGACAAAATTAAACATGGAAAAATGACAGGCAGGGTGTCACCTCATAGATTAATTTATTGAGGCATGAGCTTTTGGGAAAGTCATTGTTAAAAGTATAACTTGCATGAGGAAAAGGTGGTAGGTAAATAGCAGCTATGAAATGAAATGATTAAGGAATCTTTTTAAAGGTTTTATGCCTGGGTTTTAAGGAGTGGTTTGCAGGCTTTCTATAAAGGGATCTACAGCCGTGGCCATGTAGGGTTATATTCAGGGCTGGCGTTCTCCATGAGGAGATCGCCAATTCTGCTGTTGCCGTTGCCACCTTCTGGAGAGGGGCGGGGGGGGGGGGGGGGGAGGTGCCTGGTTAGTCTCCAGTTGCTATCTACATAGTTCATTGTGAAAATGAAGTATTTTATAACGTCTTTGATTAAGGAAATGCAGAATGTGTGTTTCAATATTTCCTCCTTCAATTAGTGGTTCAAAATGAATCAAAAATCTGTCCTGATCTTTGTAGTTTTACGGGTCAGGCCCCGTCTTGTTAAGTGGAACAGATGTTTGTTTCAGTCATTGTGCTGTGGCTTTCTTCAGGATTAAACATCGGTCACACTTAACAAGACGGGGCCTGATCCTGAAAACTACAAAGATCAGGATATTTGCCGTGGAAGCCTAAGAGAACAAAAATCCTGTCCTTTCCAGGTGGAATCCTAAATTGGGACAGTCATTCCAGCAACATGAAGTAAAGTCTTCAGGGCAACATAGAGGAAGATAAGGATGAGAATATTTGGTGACAATTTGGAAAAAATTACTTTTATGTGCAAACATTCATGATATCTTCTTTTTTTATTTTTTCTCTTTGCCAAGAACAGTATAGTGCTATTTATCTAAGATCTGGCATGCATTAAGAGTTCACTCATATTTGACTTTCCAGGAACATATCCTATTAATGTGAAAATTAGCCTTCACAAGGATATTTTTAATATATAATATTTTGAAGATGTTCTTTTTCTTTATGGTTAGTGCAGAGGCTGTTTGCAATGTTGTATAACATTCATGTTAACATCTGGAAATTATCTTAGATAAACATCAAAATAGCTGTTTTTCCCAACCACTCACACAGAGCTACATTGGAGCAGATGAGCTTTTCTACAAAGGCAAGGGCAGTATTTTATACAGACATGCTGCCGTTTGAAATGGCGCAGTAATTACCAGTAATATCTGCATTTACATGTGTCTATTGTAAAATAGCACGCTATAAGATAATGATTTCTTTTTAATCAGTGTAACCAAGGAACCTGTTGAACGACAGATTCTCACTTCTGGTCTTGCATGTGGTGCTAAGACCACTGAAACAAATATAAGAACAGAAGATATGCCATACTGGGTCAGACCAAGGTCCATCAAGCCCAGTATCCTGTTTCCAACATAGCCAATCTAGGTCACAAGTACCTAGCAGTTTCCCCAAAAGACACACAGGTTCCACAGTGTTTGTATTGGGGCAAGCAATGTATTTCCTGGGTCCCCTTCAATAATGGTTTATGGACCTTTCCTCCAGAAACTTGTCCAAACCTTTTTTAATCCCACCTTATAATATCCTTTGTTTTATTCTCCATTCTTTCCTTATGATACCTAGCATTCTATTTGCTTTCTTGGCTGCCGCTGCACAATGGGGGAGGGTTTCAACATGTTATCCACGCTGACACCTAAATCTTTTTCCTGGTTGGTGGTTCCTAATGTGGAACTTTGCATCGTGTAACCATAGTTTGGATTGTTCTTTGCTAGGTGCATAACTTTGCACTTGTCCACATTAAATTTCATCTGTCATTTGAATGTCCAGTCTTCCAATTTATCAAGATCCTCTTGCAATGTTCCACAATCCTCATGGGTTTTAACAACTTTAAATAGTTTTGTGTCATCTGCAAATTTGATTACCTCACACATTATTACCATTTCCAGGTCATTTACGAGTATGTTAAAAAGCAGTGGACCCAGCACAGTTCCCTGGGGTACTCCACTATTCACATTTCTCCATTGGGGAAAATTGTCCATTTAGCCTTACCCCCTCTACTATATATCTTTTAACCTGTTCCTGAGCCACAATAGTACACTGACTCCTATCCCATAATGTTTTTTAAATTTTGCCAAGAGTCTCTCACGAGGGACTTTGTCAAAGGCTTTCTGAAAATCCAGATACACTGTGTCAACCGATTCACCTTTTTGTATCACCGATTTTTGTATCACCTTTTTGTATCACCGATTCACCTGTTTGTTCACACCTTAAAAAAAATGTAATCAATTAGTAAGACAAGACATTTCTCGACTAAGGCCATGTTGGCTGTCTCCCATTAAGCCGTGACTATCTACATGTTCAGTAATTTTGTTCTTTATAATGGTTTCTATCATTTTTCCCGGTACTGACGTCAGGCTCACCAGTCTGTCATTCTGGGATCAGCCCTGGAACCCTTTTAAAGATATGCATTATATTGGCTATCCTCCAATCTTTAGGTATTACAGATGATTTTAATTATAGTTTGCAAATCTACTATTAGTAATCTGTTTCATATTTCAGTTTAATACCCTCAGATGTATACTATCTGGTCCAGGTGATTTGCTACTCTTCAGTTTATTGAATAGTTGTAATACATCTTCCTGGTTTATTGATATTTCTTTAAATTCTTCTAAAGTATCACCTTTAAATACTATTTCAGTCATGGGTAACATCTTTACATCGTCAGTAAAGACCGAAGCAAAGAATTCATTCAGTCTCTCTGCTTTGGCCTTGTTCCCTCATAGATGATAGAGGGGTAAAAGGAGAACTAATGGTCCAAATGATTCTCACAGGTTTTTTGCTATGAATGTACTTGAAATAGTGTGTGTTTGCTTCCACAGTAAGCTTTCTTTCAAATTCTCTCTTTGCCTGCCTTATCACTGCCTTGCATTAAACTTGTCAGTGCTTATGTTTTTTCCAGTTTTTGTCATTTTGGCTCCTTTTTCCATTTCCTGAAAGATGCTTTCTTTTGGCAACAACCTCTCTGACCTCACCTTTAAACTATGCTGGCAATTTTTTGGACTTCCTTCCACTTTTTCGTAAAGCATGGAATACAGCTAGTCTGGGCTTCCAAGACAGTATTTTTAAACACCCATGCTTGATGCAAATCTTTAACCTTTGCAACTGCTTCTTTTAGTTTTTTCTTAACTATTTTCCTCATTTTATCACAGTCTCCCTTTTGAAAGTTAAAAGGTACTACTGTGGATTTTCTTGTCGTCCTTCCTGCATTTATTAAATCAAACATGATCATACTATGATCATAGAAACATAGGCCATGTGGTCTTTTTCTGTCATCATATTTCTATCTAGTCTCTCCTTCCATATCAACAACTACAACAATCCCCTTTTTACCTTTAGAGATCCTCTGTGTTTGTCCCATGCTTTTTTGAATTCAGTTACTGTCCTCATCTCTAACACCTCCACTGGGAGACTATTCCACAGATCCACTACTCTTTCCGTAAAGAAATATTTCCGCATATCACTCCTGAATCTATCTCCCTTCACCCTCATCCCATTTCCCCTCGTAGCAGAACTTGCTTTCAATTGAAAGAGGCTCTCTCCCTGAACGTTTATGCCACCAAGGTATTTAAACATCTCAATCATATCACCTCTATCCCGCCTTTCCTCTAAGGTGTACATATTAAGATCCTTCAGTCTGTCCTCATATGCTTTATAATGAAGCCCACTAATCATTTTAGTAGCCACCCTCTGCTCCGACTCCATCCTGTTCACATCCTTTTGAAAGTGCAGTCTCCAGAATTGCACACTATACTCCAAATGAGGTCGCAGCAAAGACTTATACAGAGGCATTATCACTTCCTTTTTTCTGCTAGCCATTCCTCTCCGTATGCATCCAAGCATTCTTCTAGCTTTTGCCGTCGCCTTTTCTACCTGTTTAGCTACTTTAAGATCAGACACAACCATGCCTAGGTCCCGCTCTTCTTTAGTGGACAAAAGTACTTCACCCCCTATACTATATTGCTCCTTTGGATTGCTGCAGCCCAAATGCATGACCTTACATTTTTTAACATTAAATCCCAGCTGCCAAATTCTAGACCATTCTTCAAGCTTAGCTAGATCCCTCCTCATGTTATCTACACCTTCTTGGGTGTCTACTCTATTGCAGAATTTGGTATCATTCGCAAAGAGGCAAACCTTACCCGACAGCCCTTTCGCTAAATCACTAACAAAGATGTTAAAAAGAATCGGACCAAGGACAGATCCCTGGGGCACACAACTGATAACATCCTTCTCCTCAGAGTGAGCTCCATTTACTTGTACTCTTTGTCACCTCCCACCCAACCAATTTCTAACCCAAGCAGTAACTTTAGGGTCCATCCCTATGGTGCTCAGTTTGTTTATAAGTCACCTGTGAGGAACAGTGTCAAAGGCTTTACTGAAATCTAAATACGCCACATCTAGGGCTCTCCCTCGGTCCAACTCCCTGGTCACCCAGTCAAAGAAATCGATCAGATTTGTCTGACAAGACCTGCCTCTGGTGAATCCATGCTGCCTCGGATCCTGTAATCTGCTGGACTCCAGAAACTTCACTATGTTCTCTTTCAGCAGCTTTTCCAATAATTTACTTACCACCGAAGTTAAACTAACCGGCCTGTAGTTTTCAACCACATCCTTACTTTCGCTTTTGTGTAAAGGCACCACATGAGCCTCTCTCCAGTCCTTTGACACCACTCCCGACTCCAACGAGGCATTGAAAAGGTCAGTCAGTGGAGCTGCTAGAACTATTGCCAAGTGGCCCCAACACCCTTATCTCTTGCACCAGATCTTGTGTTCCGCTAAGGACTAAGTCCAAAATGGCTTCCCCTCTTGTAGGTTCATGAACCAGCTGCCCCAAGAAGCAGTCATTTATTTCATCTAGAGATTTTATTTCCCTAGCATGTCCTGCCGTGACACTGACCCAGTTGATACCAGGGTAATTGAAATCACTCATTATTACTGTTCTGTAAGTTTTGTTAGTTTCTCTGATTTCTTTGAACATTTCATGATCCATTTGTTCATTCTGAACAGGCGGTTGATAGTACACCCCCATTGCCACCCCCTTCCCCTTCCCTTTTTTTACATGGAATTTCAATCCATAGAGATTCTACAGTGTATTTTGTTTCCTGCAAAACTTTAATCTTTTGTGTGATGCAATTTTATTTATTTATTTTTTTATTTATTTAGACAGTTTTGTATACCACCTTATCCTTCAATCAAAGTGGTCACAACACAATTGGGGGATACATTTAACACTAGGGGATATGAGACACATACGCTAATACTTACAGGGAACATGGGCCAGGTTTCACAGTATCCCAATAGTGTCCTCCTTCCACCGTTTCTCTGAGATACCAATTATATCTAACTCATGTAGTGCTATATACTCTAGCTCTCCCATCTTATTTTTTAGACTTCTAGAATTTGTATTCAAGTATTTTAGAGGCTGTAATTTATTCATATTAATCTGGTTATTGGTAGGCAGGGTTAATTTGGAATCTTTAAGTTCTGTCTGCTCTAGTCTAAAGGACATTTAGATTACTTTTGTCTTTGTGAATCATGTACTCTTGGGCGTCTGTCATCTTTCCCCCTAAATGCCACTAGGGAAAGAGAAAAATTGTTGATTTTTTTTTTTGCACATATAGAGTATGATGTGAATTATTTATTTCTTGCACTAATGTAACTGCATTCTTAATGAACACCTGGGCTATGAAATCACTAAGCACTTTTGAATTGAGGGAATTATAACTCTAAATGCCAGCACGGGGCACATTTTGTACAGGTAGGTTGAAACAAGCCTGAAACTCCTTTTACTGGAAAAGTTCAAGCAACACTGCACAGATTATTTTGTATGTACTGTACCTGAATAGATACTTTTTGATTCTAGTTTTATTGTTTTGGTATGTAGCACATTTTTTTGACCAACAACTGCTGTTAAATTGGTATTTAAAACAAACAAACAAACAAACAAACAAACCCTCAAATGTGTGAGAGCTGCAAGGGGTTAAATTGAAAGGCAATGTCAGGAAAGTTTTTTGCTGAAAGGGTGGTGGATGCTTGGAATGCCCTCCCGATGGAAGTGGTGGGGGCAAATACAGTGACAGAATTCAAAATGGCCTGGGGCAGGCACAGTGGATCGCTTTAGAGCAACAGGATAAAATCAAAATAAATGTTAACGATCTAATTTCTCAACAAACAGGGGTGTCCCTACATGCAGCGGTGGGTTCACCCCAAAACAAATACATGGGAAGGCGTGATCTGCATGGAGCGGCAGGAGCACCTACTCTTGCCATCTTATTGGGCAGACTAGATGGACCATACTGGTCTTTATCTGCCATCATTTACTATGTTACTATGTAACACAACTTTAGCTTCCTGTCGGCCATAGCAGTGGGTTGCTTGGCATTAAAGGGATATGTCATGCACCTCATCAAGAACACGAAGAGCTTCAGGCAGATTCTCTTCCTGCTGTAACCTCTCCTGCTCCCTCTCGGCCATTGCTGATGCTTCTATTCCCACCATTGCCCACTGAGGGACTGGGACTGGATAGTCTGCCTCTCTGCTCTTGGCTGTCCTGTCCAGGGGGGGCGGTAGCAACCTCTGAGAGCCTTTGGCCAACACCACCACCACGTCACATTGCTCCTCTTCCACCACTCTGTCCGACTCTTCTTTGCTGGACAATGGGGCCAGCATGTTATAGGCTTTACTTTGTTCTGCTGGAAGATCTTTTAACGATTCCCTTTTGCTGTTCTTAATTTCACAGGTCTGCAAAAAAAAGTTTTTCGAGAGCTGTTTTGGTTATTCCACGTAATCTTTGTTTTTTGGTGAGCTGAATCCGAAAATGACCTCCATTTTTGTCATAGGACATCACGTTTCCTAACAATTTAGGTAACTATGTTAAATAAGGCAATACCCCAAAATAAATGGAAATAGACTTATAAAATTAACGTTTTATTACAATATTTTCATGAAAATCCTTTTTTGAACTGAAATGAGCTCACCTACACACACTAAATTCGATTCTTCTTCCTTGTGAGGCTCCTCTTGGTGCATTTACACTTGAGTAGCATCTGGAATGTCTCTCTGAAGCATCCAACAGTAGTCTGCCATCATTCTAATGCTCCATTTTCATGGTATCTCCTTTCCATCTCTTTAATGTCTTGGTGGAATCGTTCACCTTGTTCCTCACTCACAGCTCCCAAATTTTCAGGAAAGTAGTCAAGGTGGGACTGGAGGAAACGCACTTTCAAACTCATCAGGCAACCTAAAGCTTGAAATGCTTTTCAGCATTCATCCGACGATCTTTTTGTAGTGAGGATCTTTGTTGTTGCCTAAAAATTTCTGTACGACTTCTTTAAATACAATCCACCCTTTTTGAGGATCCATCATGGTATTGACAAACTCTTGATCCACTATAAGCCTTCTAATGTCTGGTCTGACGAGCACACCTTCCTTCAATTTTGCCTCCGACAGGCCTGGAAACTTGGTGACCAAGTATTTGAAGCATTCTCCATCTCTTGGAAGTGATTTTACGAATTGCTTCATCAATCCCAATTTTATGTAGAGAGGTGGTAGAAGAACTTTATGGGAAGGTAGCAAAGTTTCTCGGAGGACATTTTTTTCACCGACTGTTAGCACCCTCGGCTGCCAACTCTTCTTGGTCCAGTGATTTTGTCGGTCTCGACTGTCCCATAGACATAGAAAACAAGGATATTTGGTATACCCAGCTTGTTGCCTGAGCAGCATGCACAAGACCTTCAAGTCCCCACACACTTGCCAACCATGGTCTTCATATTTAAGTTTACGAAGAACCAATTCCAAGTTCTCATAGGTTTCCTTCAAGTGTACGGAATGACCTACAGGTATGGAAGCGTAAAACTGTTGTGGAGTAAAACTGCTTTGAGACTTCTTTTTGAAGAATCTATAAAAAGACACCATTGCTCTGAATCATATTGGATTTTAAATTGACCCATCAGACCTTCGACATTGATGCAATAAACCAACTTGTCTTCCTGGGCGAAGTAAGGAACGAACTCCTTTTCACGATGTCTGAACCATGAAGATGACACTCCTGGCAACAATAAATTCCTGCTTTTCAGCCTTGATCCGAGTAACTCAGCGGCATCTTTGGGAAGATTCAAGTCTCTTACCAAATCATTCATCTCCTCCTGAGAAAACAGTTTTGGTCTTGTATCATCTTCAAAGTCAGAACTTGATTTGTCATCTGGTTCAGGTATGACTTCACCTTCATCGGAGCTAGGTATCTCTTCCAAGGTAGCAGGGGGCTTGGGTACTGGTATATCTGTGCCATGGGGGATGGGACGAATTGCCGAGTGAAGATTGGGGTATGAAATGGAATGCTTCCATTTGGAATTAAACCCTTTCACATCGCATGAACAAAAGTAACAGTTGTCACTATGGTTCTTTTGCTCTCGCCATACCATAGGAATCCTATAACGGAAAGATTTTTTTCTTACCCATGAACCAGTTTCGGAGGTCCTCAACACACTGTTGGCACACTTTATGAGGCGCCCAGACTTTATCTTGATCTCCAATTTTTAGTCCAAAGTATGCAAAGTATACTTTTTTCACAAAGTCTGTAATATTCTGCTGTTGCTTCAACACTGTATGTTCACCACAGATGAAACAGAAACTGTCTGGCGAATTAATACACTTTCGTGGTGCCATAACATAACGGTTGAAGAATGATGAGCTAACATGAATTGCGATGAAAAAGTGTGAACAGCCTAGAACCAAGAACCTGATGATGATTCGTGCACAAGTGTGGCATGCAGGAGAGAGCAGCTCTGTGTCTGTACACAAGACGTCACAGTACTGGTCATTCCCCCCTGCACTGTCCGGAGCTGCTGCTATCTGCCCTGTGTCTCCCTCTCACTGGATTCTTCAGGAAAGATTAACCCCTTCTACCATTAGAAGCACGGACTTAAAACTTGCTTAGCTTATGTATATATTGCTGACCATCAGATTTACAGTGTTATATTTATTTTTACATAACTCGGACAACCCCTTTAAGGTTTTTTTTGGCATTTTATATCTTAAATGCACTTATGTGAATTAATTAATAGTAATTTGAATTAATTAATAGTAATTTTAAAAATTTTGATAAATTTGAAGACAATTTTGCATGTTGTGGCAAATCATGACGTCTAGGAGTTTTTTCAATATTTTATTTGTTTTCAGCACACCAAAATACATGGAAATTAGATGAAAATAATCAAACAGCTTTTTAGTCGCAGACCTGTGTTTTTTTTTAAATTTTTTTGTGTGTGTGTAGCTGAGAGGAGTAGAGGACTATCCTCCCTGCTGCTGAAGATGTCTGAGCACCTTTCTTGACATGTTACACTCTCGGCTAGCCTGCTCTCAAGGCCTGCCACATTCTGCCCTCTCCGATGCAAACTTCCCGCCAGAGGGAGTGGGAAGTGACAGGCCTTCAGCATATGGACATGCTCGAGGGCTGGCCACCATGCTGACAGCAGTGTTAGTGCTGAAAGAAAAGCCTTCATGCTTGGCACTTAAAACGTCATGACAGAACAATTCTGTTCTTTGTGTGGCTGCAGTCCTGCATAGCGTAGAGGAGACATTGCTCTCGAGTCTGCTGTCTTTCACCTTCCTCTATGCTGACTTGTTCCAGAGCTTCCTTTCAGTTGAAAAAGGCCTTCCTCCAATGGGCTGTATTATGGAGTTTTTCGATGTCTCTATCCTCTATCCTCTCTCCCCTCTCCTGCCTTTCTTCAGAGGTTTTATTTAACGATTCTTTCATACTGCCTTTCAGAGTTATCAAAGTGGTTTACAATGAACTCAACATTTTTTACATGGAACAGAATGGCTAATTTATTAATATTATTATTAATAAATATATTGAACAAGTTATTATAGTAGTCCAAACTATGATACATGCGAGTAACTATGTTACATTGAACTGTCTCTTGGATCTATGTAAAGGCATTTTTAATTTCAAAGTGGCTGGTTAACTCTGAGAAAAGTAATAGGTGCTCATCCTGTGTAGGAATCTTTCAGCATGTAGTGTTTAGCCCACTAGGTATGTGGACTGAAATGCTCTAAGAAGAGTAGTGTCTTCAATTTCTTCCTGAAATCCATAGAATCTTTTATTGCACGGAGCTCCACCGGCAGAGAGTTCCATAAAGTTGGACCGTACATTGAGAATGCCCTATGGCAGGTTGCTTGTAGGCTCTTGGTCCTTTGAGAGGGAATTTGTGAGGAGGTTTTGATGTGAATGCCTTCTTGATCTGGATTCTGGAGCTTTCTGTATTAGTGGGATGAGGCATCCAGCTGCTTGGAGGTGCATGGTTTTAAATGTGATCATAATTGCCTTTATATTTTATGCGGAATGATATTGGTAACCAGTGTAAGCTTTTAAAGATTGGGGTGATATGTTCCTGTTGTGAGGCTCCTGAGATAAGCCGAGTCACGGTGCTCTAGGCTAGCTGCAGAGTGTGGATAGTGTGTTTGGAGAGTCCTTGAAGAATGGAATTACAGCAGTTTAGGCGTAATGTAATTATGGTCTGGCATATGGTGCGGTCCAGTAGAGGTCTGTGGTTCCGAGGAATTTTCGTTTATATGTGCCTGCATGCCTAGTCGCTGGTCAAGAATCACTCCTAGATATTTTACTTTCCTTTTTAAAGGAATGGATATGTCATCACATTCAAGTGTATCCGGGGGAGCGGGCGTATGTGGTGTGGTGAGTTATGACGAGGACTTCTGATTTATTGCAGTTGATTATCAGGTTTTGCTCCCTTAACCAGCTTACGTCTTTTTTCAGGCAATCTTTCAGTATGGAGTAATCCAGATTTTTTTGAGTTAAAGGGGGCGTAGATCATCAAATTGTCTGCACAGAGGTGGTATTTGAGGTTGTATTCTTGAATAATCTTGCAAACAGGCTGCATGTATAGTTTGAATAGCATGGTGGACAAGGAAGATCCCTGTGGTATACCTTGTTGCTTCACTAGCTTTGATATTTTGTCCTTTTACTTTTAACCTGAAAGACACGATTTGAAATGTAGAATCTCAACCAGGGAAGGGGTTATCACTAATTCCCAACTCTATTATTCTGAATATGAGCTGCTTTTTTATTTAGAGAATCAAAAGTGGCTGCTATATCTAAAAAAATGAGTATAAAACCCTGTTTGGGGTTCTCAATTCTTGTGAGTAAAGTGTTTATTAGTGAGGTTAGCAGGGTCTCCACTCCATGGTCTGGCCTAAAACCATGTTGCTGTGGGTCCAAGGGGGCAGATGTATCTATGAAATTCTGTAGCTGTAGCTGTACTGCCTTTTCTATTGCTTTAGCAAAGAGTGGGATGTTTGATATTGGTCAGTAGGAGGAGGTGATTTGGAGTCAGATATAGGGATTTTGGGCAATGCTCACATAGAGGCTGTTTTTAAGCTTGTGGGTAAGTAGCCCTGCCCAAGTGATAGATTTATCTTTCTGCACAGGAAAGGTTACATAATACAAGGTTCCACATTAGGAACCACCACCCAGGAAAAAGATTTAAGTGTCATTGTGGATAACATGTTGAAACCCTTCGCCCAGTGTGCATCGGTGGCCAAGAGAGCAAATAGAATGCTAGGTATCATAAGGAAAGGAATGGAGAATAAAACAAAGGATTATTATAATGCCTCTGTATCGTTCCATGGTGCGACCACACCTTGAATATTGTGTGCAATTCTGGTTGCCATATCTTAAAAAGGATATAGCGTTATTAGAAAAGATACAGAGAAGAGCCGCCAAAATGGCAAAGGGGATGGAAGGATATCCCTATGAAGAGAGACTAAAAAGGTTAGGGCTCTTCAATCTGGAATAGAGACAAGAGATATGATAGAGTTCTATAAATTCATGAATGGAGTGGAACGGATAAACGTAGATCAATTGTTTACACAATCAAAATATAGAAAGACTAGGGGACATGCAATGAAGCTACAGTATAACCTATTTAAGACTAATAAGAGAAAATATTTTTTCACTCAACATGTAATCAAACTCTGGAATTCGTCACTGGAGGATATAGTAAAAGCTGTTAGTGTAGCCGGGTTTAAAAAAAGGGTTGGACAAGTTCCTGGAGGAAAGGTCCATAAACCATTATTAAAAGAGACCCGGGATATCCACTACTTGCCCTAATACAAGCATTGTGGAACCTGTGTGTTTTGGGGAAACTGCTAGGTACTTGTGACTTAGATTGGCCACTGTTGTAAACAGGATACTGGGCTTGATGGACCTTGGTCTCACCCAGTATAGCAAATCTTATATTCTTATGTGACAGATCATATTTTGCGGTCTTGATGTTATGGTGTTTAGGAAGTTCATTATGTGATCCAGTAGGTCTTTGGAGTTTGGGTAAAAATACATCCAGCACTTCTTGATTGTTGATTGGATCTTGATGGTTGTGTTTGATGCTGAAGGTTATCTGTGTTGGACATGAGTTTGTTCTCCAGATAATTAGGTCATTGTATTCCCTCTGTTTTGTAGTATATTCTTATAGATGATGTGGGTCCTTGCTGCATCTCCATAGCCTCTCTAGGTTCCTTAGCTTAATCTTGGCTTCTTTGATCTTTTTGGAGTATCATGGTACCTTGCTAACTCTTGGTGAGGGCTTTTTCTTGGGTACTGAAACTACTGGTGCTATGGTGGTGGTCATTTTTCTATGAGGTGTGCAAGATCGGTTGAGTTTGCATCGAGGTTTGGTATTAGATCAGTTATGTCTTTTCTGTCATCATTTTTTAAAAAGTCTTCTTGTGTTGGATATCTGTTGTGAACTTTCATTAAGAGGTGGTTGTGGTATCTCAAAGGTGACCAGGTGGTGGTTGGACAAGGGTATGAGTGTTACCCAGTGAAGTATGCCAGTGGTGGTCATAGATTGTAGACACTGTGGTAGAAATTTGAGATCTAGATTGTTTGTTTGTTTCTGCCTTTGTGTGTAGGGGCTGCTTTTATTTGAGTGAGGTCCATTGCATTCAAGGCATCTATGAAAGAGGAGGAATGCGATGTGGGTATAGAGTTAGATTCAAATCTCCGAGTAGGATAAAAGGCTTGATCTTATTGGAGTAGGAGCAGACTGTGTCCAGTAGAGATGAAAGGCCCTTATTTTCAGAATTTGGTGATCTGTATTTCAGAGATATTGTTGTTTGCTTGTTCTCTACTAAGAATGTGTTTATGATGATTGTGGCATATGATGAGATGACTTTGAGGTTGAGATGTTGTTGTTGTGTGTGTTTTTTTTTAGAGAGGGTGAATATTCCTCCTCCTTTATGATTTGGTCTTGAGCAGTTATGGAGGGTCATAGTTGCTGTTAACTGATTAATTAGTATGGTGTCCATGTCCATTAGCCATGATTCTGTTGCAAACAGGATGTCAAGATTAAGGTCCTGTATATAGTTAGAAATTCAATCTATTTTATTTAGAATTGATTGAGCATTAACGAGGCCACATCTAAGGGGATAATTAAGTTGGTGGTTTGGTTGTTAGATAGTTGTGGATTGCATTGGTTGAATGTGTATGAGCTGTTGAGGTTTCCTTAGGGTATGTGGGTAGCATGTGTCTGGTTAGGAAGTGTCTCTCTGAGTGTATGATGGGTATACTCATGTTCTCAATATGGGCTGTATTAGAAGACTTTGTAAGCATTAGTGCCAGGAGAGGAATGGTCAGGCTCGTTGGTAGCATCATGTTTCCTAACTTAAAGTGTATGGAATTCTTACCCAGTTCTTGGATTCTTCACCCTCATCCTGTGCAGGTTGTTTATAGGCTCTTTTGTCTCCTTGTTGCTGTTTGTGTAGCTCTCTGGTCCACACTCAAGGGCCATGCCTAAGGGCCCTCTGGTGAAGGCCCACCAGGTGTGGGCATGCCTGGAGGTGCTTCATAATTTAAATGTCCCAGCGGTGCTCCTGAGTGGCCTGATTGGCTTTATGGGGGTGATCGGGGAGGGGCTTACATTGCCTTTGCCTTTGTCCTTATGCTTTGATGAAGACCACTGAGTATGTTTGTTGCCACTCTCTGGATAGACTCATCTTGTTTTAGATCCTTTTGAAGGTGCAGGCTCCAGAATTGTACACATTACTCTAAATGAGGCCTCATCAGAGACTTATGCAGAGACACAATCGCCTCCCTTTTTCCTGCTGGCCATTCCTCTCATATGCACCTAAGCGTCGTCATGTTTTTTATCCATCTCCTCTCTGTTTTGATATCTTAAGATAATCAGATATGTTCACTCCTAGGTTTCACTCTTTTGTGCACATAGGATTTGCCATACTGGGTCAAACCAAAGGTTGGTCAACCCATGTAAACTGTTTCCAATCCAATAATGGCCAATCCAGGTCAGGATCCCAAAAAGCAGACAGATTCCATGTTGCTTATCTCTATGATAAGCAGTGGATTTCCCCTATCCACTTCAATAATTGTTTATGGACTTTTCCTCAAGGAACTTGTCCAAACCTTTTTTTAAACCCAGCTACAATAACAACTTGTACTGCATCCTTTGGCAATGAGTTCCATAGCTTAATTGTGTTGAGTGAAAAAAAACCAACCATTTTCTCTGGATTTTAAATGTACCACAATGTAGCTTCATTGTATGTCCTCTAGTCTTTGTACTTCTTGAAGGAGTAAACAACTCACTTTTTACTCATTCTGCTCCCCTCATCTTTATAGACCTCTCATAGCTCCCCTTAGCCTTCTCTTTTCCAATCTGAAGAGCCCTAACCTTTTAAACCTTTTCTCATAAAGGCATCCTTCCATCTCTATCATTTTGTTCGACCTCTGTACCTTTTCTAATACCGCTATAATTTTTGAGATATAGTGAGCAGAATTGCACACAATACTCAAGGTGCAGTTGCACCACGGAGCAATACAGAGGCAATATGATATCTTTCATTTTATTCTGCATTCCTTTTTTTATAATTCCTAATATTCTATTATCTTTCTTGGCTGTCACTGCACAGTAAGTAGAGGATTTCGATGTATTATCCATGATGATGGTTAGATCTATTTCCTGGATGGTGACTCCTAATGTTGAACCTAGCATAGATTGGGTTGTTCTTCCCTAAGTGCATAACTCTGTGCTTATTCACATAAATTTAATCTGCCATTGTGATGTCCAGTCTCCCAATATCTAAAGGCCCTCTTGCAATTTTTCACAATCCTTTTTTTGATTTAATACCTGTGACTAGATGGTAAAGGTTTTCTTACAGGTGTCTGTGCAGCGCTGTGTATGCCATGTAGGGCTACACAAACAATAAGTAGTAATAGTAATGACCAATTGTGTGTCATCTGCAAACGCGATCACCACACTCTGTTCCCGTTTCTAGATCATTTATAAATGTTAAAAAGCAGTGGGCCTAGTTTAGATTCCTTTGGAGTACTACACTATTCCCCTTTCTCTCTATTGAGAAAATTGACCATTTAACCCTACTGTTTGTTTATCTTTTAACCAGATCAGAATCCACAATAAGATACTACCTCCTATCTCATGACGTTTTTTAAATTTCCTTAAGAGTCTCATGAAGGATCTTTTCAAAGGCTTTCTGAAAATCCAGATACTGTATCAATTGGCTCACCGTTATCTACCTGTTTGTTTATACCTTCAAAAATTGTAGAGAATTGAGGAAAGATGCCCCTTGGCTAAATCCATGTTGGCTTTGTCTCATTAAACCATGGACATGTTCAGTAATAATGTCGTCTTATAATAATTTCTACCATTTTGCCCAGCACTGACATTGGGCTCACTAGTCTAGTTTCTTGGATCACCTTGGAACCATTTTTAAAAATTGGAATTAGGTTGGTCACTCTCCAATCTTCAGATACTATACAGTATACACAATTTTAATGATAGTTTACAAATTACTAACCAGTCAGCAATTTCATTTTTGAATTCCTTTTACACCCTAGAATGTATACTATCTGGTTCTGTTGATTTGCTATTCTTTAGTTTGTCAAATTGCTTTCAGGTTCACAGTATCTCCCCTATATCATCTTCAGTAAAGACAGAAAGCAAAGAATTTATGGGGTCATTCCAGATCGCAAATATGACATCTGTGCATGCAGTGGAGACGTTTATGTGCCAAAAATGTCACCAACCGTGTTCTGAAACACTGCTATTGTACACATACACAGCGCTAGCACGGGAATCTCAGAACGTGCCCAGAAGGGACAGAACAGGGTCGTGGGCAGCTGCAGAGACACAGCGCATATTCAGGAATGGCCATTCCTTATCGTCCCTCCAGTCCAGTCCCGCACCTCTGAGTGGTGCACCTCTTCAAGCAGCTAGGAGACTGAGCATGTCATCTTCTGATGACCCCCTGTACTTATGCAGCTGGCAGCACCTACCAGCCCCAGTATGCTCAGTCTCCAAGCAGCTGGAGGAGGTAGTGAGCCAGGACTTACTGAGGGACAACTAAGCGGATAGGTTTTATAGTTTATTTGGGGCCCAGTTTTCTTTTAGTAGCCCTTCTTTGAAATTGTTCTTGACTTTTACTTAATTTTTATTTGATTTGAGTTATCTGTTTTGGGTTTGGTTTTTTTTCCTCCTGGGGGCTTACAGCGGGGGCAGTTGGAGACCCAGGGCACCATGCCAGCCAGACCGCAATGCTTGATCTGCGGGGCCAGGTGGGGGACAGTTTCGGACAAAGGCATCTTCCTGGGCTGTCAGCGGGAAGGCTGTTGGCAAGGCTGTCAGCAGGAGGAAGGATCCTCTTCTTTGGCAGGGGAGGTCCAGGAGACAGAGGGGACCTCGCTTGTGGCATTGGAGTCAACCTCTTGCTCTGTGGCCATTGCTGGACCATACACCCCATGAAACCAGGGAGAGGTAGGGTGGCTGGGGGATTTTTCTCCTGAATTTGTGCTGCTCCTGCATGCATGCATCAACAAGGGTTGGGAGCAGGTCCCTGGTGCAGGACCATGATACGAAGAGAGCAGTGGACAAGGAGGAAAGCAAGTCGGAGGTGACAGCCGCCAAGAGGGCATGGCTCTCTGAGGAAGAGCAAGTGTGCTCCCCCTTATCTGAGGGTCTGGACGGTGAGGACCTGGACATGGACCTAGAGTACCAAGGAGAAGAATCAGAGGAAGGAGAGATCCTGGAGCAGGAGGACCAGTCTCTGGTTGTTCGAGTGTTCCGTCACGAAGAGTTGATGACGCTCATTGCAGAGTCCTTGAAGGCTCTTAACATGCCGACGGGACTGCCAGCTGAAGAGGATGCTTTAGAGGACCCTCTGCTTCAGGCAGTATGGAGACCACATAAGGTTTTCCTGGTGCACAAAGTGGTCAAGCAGATGATCCAAGAGGAGTGGAACCTGTGGATGTAGGCCTCGGGGGGGGGGGGGGTATGAGCTATGGTATGCCTGTATCCATTACCAGAGCACGAGTGTGAACCACTTTGATTACCAAAGGTGAACGCGGCGGTATTGGCAGTCACCAAGAAAACCACAATTCCAGTGGAAGGCAGCGTGGCCCTCAAGGATGGCCAGGACAGGAAACTGGACACCTTGCTGAAACAGGTGTTTGTCAACACCCTCACCTTACAGGCTTCCATTTGTGGGGCCTAGTCACTAAAGCTTGCCTCTGATGGTCTTGGCGGGTCCAGCAGCTGGTGGAGCTGGTGCTGGAACTGGCGGGGCAGGCGACTAAATTAGAATCGTGGTCTGCCTATTTAGCGGACACCCACTACAATCTCATTAGAGGGCTCTCAAAAAACATGGCTTTTTGGGTAGCGGTTCGCCGCTATCTGTGGCTGAAGAACTGGGCGACAGACAGTTACTCCAAATCTTGCCTCAGTAAGCTCCCCTTTAAGGGTAAACCTGTTATCTGGGGAAGATCTGGACAAGCTAGTCAAGGACTTGGAGTCCAAAGGTGGCCATCTGTCTGAGGATAAGCAGAAGCAGAGTTGCCTCCCTTCTTCTTCGTCTAGAGGGCAGCTGAGAGAATTTAAGTGGTTTTGGGCTTCCAACTTTTTCCCATACCAGAGGGGCAGAGTCCCCTCTAGGGGGCATGGGTTTTGAAGTTTCCAGGGTGCAGGCAGAGGCTTTGGAGCCAGTGCTTCCTCCAGAGCAAGGAAACCCCAATGAAGCGAGGCAGGCCCAGGTGGAGCTGCCTCTCATGGGAGGCTGTCTGCTGGAGTTCCACTTCGCCTGGGCCCAGATTACATTGGATCAGTGGGTCCTGGAGGTCATCTGAGAGAGGTATGCCCTCAAGTGGGCATGCCCAGAGGTCCACTCTTTCATTCAGTCTCCCTGCAAAGCATGAGGCAAGGCAGCGGCGGTAAAAGCAACCTTGGCACGGCTGTTGCAGCTATGGGCCATGGTTCTGGTGCCCAGGGACCAATACGGTTGCGGTCAGTACTCCATTTATTTTGTGTGCCCAAAAAGGAAGGGCCCCTTTGGCTGATCCTCGATCTCAAGGGTGTGAAC
Organism: Ichthyophis bannanicus; assembly: GCA_033557465.1. NCBI lineage: Eukaryota > Metazoa > Chordata > Amphibia > Gymnophiona > Ichthyophiidae > Ichthyophis > Ichthyophis bannanicus. Next base: position 128,753,649 of record CM066035.1, on the reverse strand, counting down.
AGTTGTCTGCGGGTGCTGCAATTTCACATGGAAACTTTGCGGTCTGTCATAGTTGCAGTAAGAGCCGGGGAGTTCTTGACAGCGCTTGACCTCACTGAAGCATATCTGCACATTCCCATTCGGTCAGGACATTAGCAATTCCTTCAGTTTGCTGCCCCAATGGGACATTTTCCGTTTCGGGTGCTACTGTTTGGCCTGGCAACGGCTCCGTGTATTTTCACCAAGGTGATGGTGGTAGTAGAGGAGGCGCGCAAGGAAGGAATTTTCATTCACCCATATCTTGACAACTGACTGATCCAGGCAAAATCCAGAAACAGGAGCGAAGAAGCAATGAAAAGAATGGTGCAGTTACTGGAAAGTCTTGGAAGAGTGGTAAACCAAGCCAAGAGTCATTTGGTGCCATCTCAAGATCTGGAGTATTTGAGAGTGCACTTCGACGCCAGTGTGGGAAAGGTCTTTCTACCAGACCAGTGCACAGAGGGGCTGAGGTGGCTGGTGTGCCAGTTTTTGACTGGCACTATCGACAGGTACTGGGGACCATGGCAGGTTATGCTTGAGCTGGTCCCATGGGTGAGAGCGCATATGCACCCTTTGCAGAGAGCTCTACTGAGGCAGTGGTCCCACCAGAGTCGGCCCTTGTCCAAACAACTATGTCCCGGGTGAGTCAGGCAGGCACTACGCTGGTGGTTACGTCTGGGGAATCTGGAGGGGGGCATGTCCCTCGAGTCACAAACATGGATCCCACTGATGACGGTGATACCAGCTTAACCGGTTGAGGGTGCCCATTGTGAGGGATGGTTTGTTCAAGGGCAGTAGAGCTTTCAGAAGGCCCTTTGGTGCATCAACAGGTTAGAAATGTGATTATTGGTCCTGGTGCTCCAGAGCTTCGGGGCTTGGTTGCACGGGAAGGCAGTCAGAGTTCTATCGGACAATGCGACCATGGTAGCCTACATCAACCATTAGGGAGGCACAGGCAGCGCAGCCTTAGAGGAAGAGGTGGAGGGGCTGTTCATCTGGGCAGAGATTCATCTCCAGACCTTATCGGAAGCGCACGTCATGGGAGTCAACAATGTGAAGGCAGATTACCTCAGTCAGATGTACGTTGACCTGGATGAGTGGATGCTAAATCAGGTGGTCTTAGAGCAGGTGGTGCATCGATGGGGCGCCTCAGTCATGGATCACATGGTGATGTTCCAGTTGGCCAAGATGAACCGTTTTTTTTAGCAGGAGAAAGGAAAGGATGTCAGAGGGGTCTGGATGACCTCGTGCAAAGGTGGCCGGAGGAAGGACTCCTGTGTCTTTTTCTCCATGGGTGCTCATAGGCCATGTGGCTCAGCAGATAGAGGCGTACTGGGGGGGTGGTCATTTTGATAGCCCTGGATTGGCTGAGGTGACTGTGGTATGTCGATCTGGTCAGGATTCTGGCAGACAGACCGTGATGACTTCTGGCTTGGGACAATCTGTTGATGCAAGAGCCAGTGAACATACCTCATTGGATCGATTCTCGCTTACGGCGTGGCTCTTGAAAGGGCGAAGCTGAGGCAAAAAGGTTATTCGGGAGCGGTGATAGCCACCTTACTGAAGGCTCGGAAAAGGTCTACTTGCCTGGCTTATATTCGGGTGTGGCGCGTCTTTTGAGGCATAGTGTGGGAATAAGTGATCTCTCCCATCTATGACATCTGTGCCAGAGATCTTGGCCTTGCTGCAAGACAATTTTGATAAGGAGCTAGTTGTGAATTCCCTGCGGGTACAGTTAGTGGTGAATTCCTGTTATTGTGGAAAGGTTCAAGGGGTGACATTGGGTACGCACCCAGATGTGCTGTACTTTCTGAGGGTGGTGAATCACATTTGCCTGCCAAGGAAGGCAGTGGTGCTGACAGTGCTTACCAGTGAACCTTTTGAGCCATTGGGACTAGTGTCGATGAAGGACTTGATGCTGAAAGTGGTTTTCCTGGTGGCGATTTGCTCGGCGCGCAGGATCTCTGAGATTCAGGCCTTATGTCAGAAGCACTTCCTTTTCATTTCTCGAGAGAAAGTGGTCCTTTGACCAATACCTTCCTTCCTACCCAAAGTGTTTTTGCCTTTTCATCTGAATCGGGCAGTGTCTCTGTCGACCCTAACGGGGGTGGGGATGAACTCCGCTAGTCCGTAGTTGCATGTTTTGGATGTCAGAAGGGTCCCGAGAGGTTATTTGAAAAGGATTGCATCCTTTCAGAAGATGGATCATTTGTTTGTGCTGTTTGGGGGCTGTGCAAAGGAGAAGCGGCGGCCAAGGGCTTCCCTTTCAGATGGATTAGAAAAGCGATTGTGTTGGCTTATATCTTGCCAGGTAGAGTGATGCCAACGGGATTGCGGGCACATTCCATGAGAGCTCAGGTGGTCTCATGGGCAGTGTATAGCTTAGTGCTGCCGATGGAAATTTGTAAGGCGACGACGCGGTCTTCTCTCCATACCTTTGCAAAAAATTATCAACTGGATGTTCAGGCGGTGGGAAACACGGTTTGGAGTGGCAGTGCTTCAGGCTGGTGTGGCAGGTCCCTTCCATTAATTTACCTGCTCTGTTACATCCCAGAAGTATGGGACTGGACTGGAGGAATGATAAGGAAAGAGAAATTAGACTTACCTGCTAATTGTGGTTCCTTGAGGAACCCCAGTCCAGCCCTGGATCCCACCCTTGGGCGTTCTTAGGGAACAGTTTTGGCGCTTCTGCCTAGGCAGACCGTTTTCTGCAGTCTGTCAGGGGTGCAGAGGAGAATGCTGGGATCGGCTTCTGGAGGGGGCGAACAGGACAGGCTGTCAGTCTTATGCTCTGTGTGGGAGGGCATTTCCCAGGTATTCTACAGGTAAACTTTCCTGCTCGAAGGAGAGAAGAGGATGCCTTTCTCGAGAAAGGAGGAAAGGAGTAGCTGTTATTTAGATATACCTTGATTTGGCCTAGTTTAACTACTTGTTTTGTTACTCCTGTGAGTCTGCTTTGTCAATAGGTTACTGGGGCTGGTAGGCTGTGCCAGCTGTCTAAGTACAGGGGATCATCAAAAGATGAAATGCTCCGTCTCCAAGCTGCTGGAAGAGGTGCACTACACAGAGTTGCCGGACTGGAGTGGAGTTCCTCAAGGAGCCACAATTGGCAGGTAAATCTAATTTCTCTTTGGTTTATGCAAGCCTTTTCCAGATCCACTGCTAAGGGTTTGTTTCAGATGCAAAATGATGAAGTAATAATACTTAAAGTAGTAAAAATTTCAAGTCAAACACAGACTACTTAAAAAAAACAACCACCCTTTATCCATAGCTTTCTACATAGCTGTGTGTTATTTTTTTTTAATTTAACAAATCTTGGGGGATGTTTACTAAAGCGCACTAAGCAGCACAGGATTTAATGTGTGCCAACCATTATCGTGGGCCCGCACTAATGGCTACCACTGAGTAAAACGGCCACATGATAAAATTTCCATGCTAACTACCTAGCACAACTAGAGTGGGCTAAGTTATCCCTGGCAGTCTAGTGGACAGGAGAGATCCCCCTTTGTTCCTGCCTGTTGCTGCTTGGGTTTAGAATGGCAGCTGTGATCCTTAGTTGTAGTCTAATGGCACTATTGCTAGGGATCATATCCGCCATTTTGAACTTTGTGGCAGGAGTAGAGATCGTTCCCTTCCTGTCCACTAGACTACTAGGGATATCCTGAGGTAAATCCCAGGGGGGGGGGAAGCATGGGGGGAGAGTTGGGTTGTGATCCTTGTTGGGGGGGGGGGAGGGGTTAGAGGAGTGGGAGGAATTGTAGCTTGCAGCATAGTAGGGTGGGCGATGTAATTGGAGGATCCGCGCTTGCAGCTGGAGGGTGATGTGATTGTGGAGCTTTGCGAGGCTTGGTCAGTAATTTGTTCGGAGTAGTGTAGCCCACCTTTAAAAGCATCATCAGTTCTTCTGGGCTTTTGTACTGGGCGTGACTGATTTGTTAAGGTGTTCTGCCAAAAATACAGTGATTGACAAAAAAAAAAAGAAAAGCGCTGATGCACTGGTGAAAATCTGCTGATGCTTATCTGCCAATGCATTTATTGCAGACCTGTGCGGTTAAATTTGTGCCCTTTGTTTTGGGGCATTTGTTCACCTATGCCCTTAACAGCACAGAGCTTTTGCAGTTACGTGTGGTGTTTTGCACTTAACATGCAATAAGTTCATAAACTTATCATACTTTACTAAACACCCCCTCCCAATCACTCTGACAATGCATATAATAGGTTGTTTTTGTGAAATCTATTTTAACGCCATATCAACCACAGCATTAAAAAACTATCAAAAAGCTGAATAAAAAACGTAAACACAAGCAAATGAAAAGAGACACAAGGCTAAAAAACCCAGAAAACTGACAACTATGTTAAGAATGATCTATAATAAAAACACTTTGTGCTCAATATTCAAAGAATTTATGCTCCCGAATTGGCCTTTTTGAAAATTTGCTATGGCTGAGTACCTAAGGTTTTCTTAGAATTTCACTAAAATTCTAAATTTAGGAGCATAAAAAGTGGGTGGCAGTAGGGAATGATTAGGGTGGGGGGGAGTTAAGAGTTTAACATTGATTTTTCATTACTAGGCACCTAAATTGGGCTTTAATTTCTAGGCACAGGTCTAAATTTTGAAACACAAATTTAAGCTCCCTAGGATGAATTTTCAGCTGACAATTTAGACTCCTAAGTAAGGCTGAAAACAGGGCACAGATTTAGGAGCCTAAGTCCAGCTGCACATGCTGTGCATTGTCTTGGGTGAATGTCTTCATGAAGATGGGTAATAAAATCATAATAAATAAAATAGCAGTGAATATTTAAGTTCTTGTACTACCTCTTGCGTATCCTCACTCATGCTGTATTTGTTCAGCTAGGATTGTGTATTAGCAGAGCCTCATCATCTGTCCTGAACTTCAACTGCAGTCTTGTTCTTCTGACAATGTGTCGAAGTCTCCTGGCTTTTCTACGTGGATCACAAAAGGTAAATACACATTGGAATTTCTTTGAGAGGTATGGACTGTACTAAAGTGAAGTGTGACATATTTTTAGGGTCATTTTCCAATTCATTGCTTGTCTGAAAATTTGTTTATTTTTTCTAGGAATCTGGTAGGTCTTGTATAGCGAGTTCCTCTGTGAGCTGTTGTGTGGCAACTCCCAGGGTCTTCAGATTTGGAGGGGGAGGCCTCCTGTTGGAGATCCTGAGGGATGGGGAAAAGGCCTTTCTTAAAGGCTCCAGTTTGATCCTGGCATAAGATCAGGAGCCCACGGGGCAAGATGGCGCAGAGACGGACGCTCGCTGACTTCTCTCCATGGGTGCTCCTGCCTGTGCCTTTTTTCTTGCATTGTTCTGGTCCAGCTTCATGCTGCATACCGGTCGGAAATGGAAGGCAAAGTTGTTGATGGCTGAGGCCCAGCTGGGGGAAAAGCTGGTGGGAAGCGGGCCCATGGACGCTTTTTCATGCGACCCGCTCTGAGAGGCGGTGTAACTCTGAGAAGCCTGCTTGCATGGAGTGGGTGGAAGGAGGTCCTCTGACTGCTTTTGGCTTGATGTTTCCCTCAGCCTGGAGTGTCGCACTTCTCCAGATCAACCAATGACTAAGATCTTGCAGGAGAATGTGGAGGCGAGCGCACGAGGCATCATGGCGCTTGCCTCTTATGCTGGATGTGCAGCAGCTCTGCCCTGGAGTTTGTAACTGGGAGAGTGGATCTCTGGCTATGCGTTCCGGAGTGGATGAGGCCAAAGAGGAGGAGGGCCTGAGTGTCTGGCAGCCAGTCTTCGGTGCTACGTCCTCTGGATTTGGAAACCCTGGTCAAGGGGACAGTACCTATGTGGGGTTTCTCAGTTAAGCTGCTGAGACTGACTTTACTATGGAGAGTTTATGGGAGACATTTTCTGCAATGGAATTGTCAATTTCCTCTCAACTCCAGGCTGTCTCTTAGCAGTTACAACTATTTGGACAGCAGTTGGTTAATTCAAGAAACTTGTCAGGCTACTGTGAATTCCAAGATTGTCTCACTTGAAGGTGCAGGAGACTACCCAAACTTTTGTGAGAGACTCTGAGGTTATTCATAGGAAGATGGAGTTTTCAGAGAACTCAGCCAGGAGTCAAATCTTGCATGTTCTGAACTTTCCTAAGGTGCCGTCTATATCATCCCTAGAGTTGTTCAAGAAGTTTTTGACTTCTGCATTAAAGGTTTCAGCTGAACCCCTGCCACCTATTTCTAAAGCTTTCTGTTTGCCTACTGGAAGGAATAAGGCTGTGGACAATCTTGAGAGGTCCTCGGCCTTATCCTCTTATAGTCTGGACTTAACTGCATATTTAGAGAAGTCGGCCTCTGATTTCGGGATGACCATTACTTTGTTGGTCACCCTGGCATTAGAGGCCGATAGGGATTGGCTTTTGAGATTATTTTTTCGTACTCAAAATAAAATGTTCATGGATTTCCAGATTAGGATGTTCCCTTATGTTTCTAGGGTCACTTAGATCTGGAGTGGTCCTACTGGGTGGGCTTTTCCTATATTTTCCCTGCAAATGCCTTGTGAAGCTGACTGGTGCTAGTCATCTTTTTTTATGACCCATCCCAGTTGGCCTCCTTTATCTCCTCCAGATTGCAGGCCATCAAGGTTACTCCTTCTGGGTCACCAGAGGGTGGCTCTACAAATGGGTAGGGCTATGCAACGACTGAATGTGCAACCCCCTTAGGCCCGTTTTTCTTTTTTCTCTTATTGACTGAAAGATTTCCTTTGATTAGTGACCCATCTTGCCCCTTGTGTTGAGGACTTGAGGACTGGATTTGTAATGTTTATATTTTCTTGATGGGATGATTATTTCAATTTTAATATTGTAATATTTCTGTTCCTAGCCCTTTTCTGTGCAAGATTGATATTTCTTGTAGGTTTTTTTTTAAATTGCATAAATACAGGATGTTCACTCCAACAATTAGTGTCTCATCCTTTCTTACTGGTCACCTATTCCAAAGTCATTCAGTGGCCACTCTGGAAAAATATATAACACAAGAGATGCCATACTGGGTCAGACCAAGGGTCCATCAAGTCCAGTATCCTGTTTCCAACAGTGGCCAATCCAGATCACAAGTACCTGTCAGGTTCCCAAAAGGTATACCGTTTCCATGCTGCTTGTCCCATGGGTAAGCAGGGGATTTCCCCGAACCACATTAATAATGGTTTATAGACTTTTCCTGTAGGAAATCTTCCAAACTTATTTTAAATGCAGCTACACTAACAGCTTTTACTGCATCCTCTGGGGATGAATTCCAGAGTTTGATTACGTATTGAATGAAAAAACATTTTCTCCAATTAGTCTTAAATGTGCTATATTGTAGCTTCATTGCATGTCCCCTAGTCTTTCTACTTCTTGAAGGAGGAAACTACTAATCTACGTTTACCCGTTCCACTCCATTCATTATTTTATAGACCTCTATCATATTTCTCCTCAGCCTTCTCTTTTTTTAAGTTGATGAGCCCTAAGCTTTTAAGCCTTTCCTCATAGGGGTATCCTTCTATCCCCTTTACCATTTTTGTTGCTCTTCTCTAAACCTTTTCTAATTCCACTATATCCTTTTTTTTAAGATATGGTGATCAGAACTGCACACAATATTCAAGGTGCAGTCGCCCCATGGAACAATACAGAGGCATTATAATACTCTTTGTTCTATTCTCCATTCCTTTCCTTATGATTCCTAGCATTCTATTTGCTTTCTTGGCTGCCACTGCTAAATGTATTCATCAGATTCAGCCAGTAAAAAGAAGGTCATGTGTGTCACAGACATGAGACAAAACTGAAATTTAAAAAGTGGGTTTGGGGGTTCCAGTTGCCATATAAGTTCTGTAATCAATCTTGTGGTCTGACTCCATATTTTATGGATGATGAGTTCTTGCTCATGCTCTTCATGGCAAAGCTGTTTGTGTTCTATGTTTGAGATTTTCAATCTTACTTACTACTTGAAGTGTCATACTGGCTTCTCTCAGTGCTATACTAGAAGATATGCGAAGTGATAGCATCAATGAAAGTTGCTCAAGTCTACCTTCCTCCAGTAAGGGATCATAACCCACTCGTCTGGACTGGTCTAGTAGGATTCAAGGAAAGGAGATTATCAGGAGGTAGAGGCAAAGTATTTTTAAGACCAACCAGATAGGATTTCTCCTACTGAGCGCTTCAAAAATTATCTTACTTGGGGAAATTTATAGGGCTTAAATTCCTTCTCCTCCTCCTGGAGGCATTTTCCAAATGTTCAAGTTTTAAAATGGATAGCATTATCAGTTACCAAAGTTCCAATATTGGTAAGCATGCTGGAAATCTTCCGTTCCACAATATCCATCTTAGAGCTCAAACCAATGCTGATCTGTAAAAGACTGTCTAAGTTGCTCTTTTGCGGGTCAGATGGGTTCTAAAGATGTTTTGGAAGGTTTTAGTAATGTAAAGATCACCTATATAGTTGCAGTGGAGTCCTTCTGCTGTTCCTTCAGTATTGCCTCCAAGTTGAGAAGGGCATCCTCACTGCTCTGTTGCACCAGCAAAAAATTCCATGGTGCTCCCAGGCAAAGCTTGCCCAATGAAACCACCTGTTACTGCAGCTTTAACTTCAGCCCTCTGTGGGCTCAGCAATTTAGGCTTGGCCTCAGTACTAAGGCCCATAGTGGCAGGGTTCATGGGCATCCTGCATTCTACAAGTTCAGTGATGCTTTCAGAGCCATGGGGGAGATCTCAGATCTTACCCCCCCCCCATACTGATTCCATCTGCGTTGGCATTCCAGATATTCTAATGGGAGTGCTGTAATACTACCTTCTATTTTCCTGTTTCTCTATCCCATAACATTCGCAAAGGTAACAATGAAGCAGGCAATCTCTGCACACATCATAAATTGTTGCCATCTTGGACTCCTCCCCCTCATTTTGTAAGTATTTCACTGTAAATGCTCAAAGTTAAATTGATGCTTAAATATTATAGGGCATAGATTGCTTTTAATATTCACTTTTCATATACACTTTTCACATTAAAAGACAAGGGTGCTTGTGTTTTAATAGGTTGGGAACAGGAAAATTAGAAGACTATTGGATAGAAGTAAAAGTTTCCATGCAACATGTGGCATTACAATATGCGCTTTTTCAGGTAAGCATTTTTTTTGAATTATGGAATTTCTTAGACTGATGAACAACACTTGGAGGGGAGGGGGTCAAGAGCAAGCAAAAGTACCTGTGTGCACTCAAGAAAGGAAGAATCCTAGACTGCCTATCAATCATGCAGATGGCATCATCTGCATCGGCACTATGTAAAATCAGCACAGTGCTGCAGTATGCACCTGAAGGGGTATGACCAAATGGGGTGCACCTCCCTCTTTGGAGCTAACCTCAGAGGAAACTCTGGAGGTATGAACAGTGAGTCCAACTGATAGAAGGTACTGATTTTGCTTGCTCTTCTCTATAGTGATATGAATAAGAGGAAAGCAAGCAATAGAAATGGGATCAGCTGTGTGCAGTGTTAAGCAAGGCCCCTGGACTTCTTTATAACATCTAATGAACAGCACAGAGATCTGTCCAGCTGAGGAGACCTTGTTGAGTCCAATCCCATGCTTGTCACCTCCTCAGCCAATTATTATTGATGGCTTGAACTCTCTGGCTTCTGCCTCTGAAGAGGTATTGATGACCAGAAGGGATAAGACAGAAGTCATAAAGTATATTAACAAAGAGGATTTAGTTGGAACTGGGACTGCTTCTAATATTATAGTTCCTGCAGGGCTTTTAACTCCTGAAACTGCGAAAATTAATTCTTCTTCTTCCTCTTTACAAAGAGGTCTCAAGCTGGTAGCGCTCTCTGAATGTTCTAGCTTTGAAGTTCTCTTTCCATTGAATCCACCATGAGGGAGTCACTAATCTGGAGAATAGTGGCCAAGACGAAGGTGGCACTTTGTGGCTGCTTATCACAACTAGGTAAATTTTTGGGAGAAACTGTTGCAAAAATATCATCTCTAGAAAGAGATTTGGGAGTCAAGGGAGAGGACTGATGAACATATTAAGAATGGAAGCCCTGGAGGCTACTGATTAGTGCATTAGTTAAGAGGAATTTATATTTGGAAAGTAAATTGGAGAAAGTAGAGAACTCCCTTAAAGCTGCTAACTTTTGCATTTTATGAATTTTCCTTTTTGTGTTATGATTTCTGTTTCAGTGAATTATGTAGGTGAGATAAGTGGGAGGCGAGAGTATGAGTTGGAATGATTGTTCTTTGACTGCCATTCTTGAGACTTTTGTACAGGAAACCACCAATAGAAGAATATTGGTGGCAGCCTTTCAGAATCTCAGAATGAGATTTAGTTTTGCAAAGCTCTTGCAAGAGAGAGTGACCCCTTTTTTCATGCTAGTAATAATAATGTTATGATGTTTTGCCAAGGATCAGACAGCCTGAAGAGAACTTTTGCATTTGAAATATAGAGCATTGGCATTTGGTAAGTCCTTCCTAAAATTTCCCAGTCATTGCTTAATTAAGCACCGTGGGAAGGAGTATAGTTTCTTCGAGCAGTGATCAAAAAGTAGGTGTAGCCTGTCAGAGTAAAGATTTGACTCGTTTAAGCCATGGTATTTTCAATAACATCATATGGATGGGAAAGCTGGACAGTGAATAAGATAGGAAGAAAATTGATGCCTTTTGAATTATGTTGCTGGCGGCGAATACTGCATGTACCGTGGACTGCCCGAAGAACAAACCAGTCAGTACTAGAGGAGATCAAACCTAAGCTTTCTTTAGAAGCTCAGATGACAAGCCTTCCACTTTCATACTTTGGACACATCATGTGAACAGAGAGATAATTAGAGAAAGACATCATGCTTGGCAAGATAGAAGGTCAATGCAAAAGAGGAAGGCCGGCAATGAGATGGATCGATACAATTACAGCAGTTACGGGTACCAGTCTGTCAACAATGAGCTGCCTGGCTGAAGAATGAACACAGTTTAGGATAGCTATCCAGAGGGTTGTCATGAGTTGACACCGACTCGATGGCACTTAACAACAACAATAAAAACTCCGATAGTTTTTGGAATTGTAGAATATAGGTATTGATATTTGGGAATTTTTCTTATAGCTTTCTTCTTTCTTTTCTCTTCTCTCCAATATTTATCTTAATGGAATTTGGTTTTAGTATTTATTTCTTTGAAAATTGGATGCTGTTATCTTTACCAGTCCTTTTCTTCTTTGATAGCAAACCCATGACAGACAAGGTCGCTGAGCTGGAGTCCGAGTTCCTAACTAGGACCAGGCTCTCCAAGAAGACAACTGATCCTTCCAGAGGGTAGAAAGCCCTCATACCCAAAAGAGGAAGGCTTACGGAAATTACCCTCAATACCTGGCCTTCCCAGCTCCCCAACAGGGCCAGCAAACCAAGGGACCAGGACATGGCCCACATAATCCTAAGGCCCCAAAACCCAGCCACACCCCTGGCACAACCTGGAGGAGCTTTAGATTCCTTGGGCATAGCCTCTTTTCCCCCAGGAGGCACAGCCCTGCAGCACACAGGGTGGTGTCTGGTGCTCTTGGCACACAAGTGGCCCTCCATTACCACCGTGGGCCATTTGGGTGGTGAGAGAGGGTTATCTCCTCTACCAGACATCTCCATCATTCTTTCCGGAAGACCCCCCCAGGACTCCCCTCCACTGGGTACTGCTCCAGCAGGAACTTGCAGACCTTCTGGAGGACCAGGCAGTGCAACTCATCCCAGCCACCCTTAGGGGCACATGGTTCCATTCCTTCTTTTTCCTGGTACCAAAAAGAACTGGAGGGATCTGTCCCATCCTTAACCTGTGGGATCTCAACACACATCCACACATACCCCCTACACAGGCAGTACCTCCACTTCGTGGTTGGGGGAGGACATTATCCATTCAGAGTGCTGCCCTTTAGCCTGGCTTCTGCCCCAAAGGTATTCACCCAATGCCTGGCGGTGGTCGCAGCCCACCTCAGATTCTAGGAGATATTTGTTTTCCCCTATCTAGACGACTGGCTTGTAAAGGGCAGCACAGCTGTCGAGGCACATTAGATGATGGCATGCACCATCATTCTGCTAGAGTGCTTCTGCTTCATCATAAACTACCCAAAGTCCCATCTCCAGTCAACCTAGGACCTGGCTCTCTCTCTCAATTGATGGCAAAACCTCCAGTGTCTACTGACTGGGGTGCTCTTCCAGCCCTCCACACCCCAAAGGATCCTCATGACAGATGCCTCTAAGCTGGGGTGGGGAGCACATTACAACAACCTCTGCACTCAGGGCAACTGTTCACCGAGAGAGTCTCCCCATCAAATCATCCTCCTGGAGCTCCAAGCTATAGCCTTAACTCTCTGGGCTTTTCGGCACCACCTGCAGCACCAGGCACCGCTGGTTCAGACTGACAACCAGGTGGTGGTGATCTACATAAACAAACAGGGGGCATGGGTTTGGCCCTGCTCTGCGAGGAAGTGGTGAGGCTCTGCTTGTATGCCAGCAATAATGGGATTCTCCTGCGGGCAGTTTACCTCCCGGGCCAGGACAACACCCTGGTGGACTAGCTCAACCAGATCCTCAAGCCACACAAGTGGAAGCTGGATCGCAGGGTAACCGGCCAGCTCTAACAGCACTGGGGACTCCCAAGGGTCAACCTTTTTCCCAATCTGGGCAATGAACAACTGCCCTACGTCTGTTCCCAGTAACCTCACCCCTCCCAGGATGCATTTCTGATCTCTTGGGCAGAAGGCCTCCTTTATGCCTTCCTGCCCACACCATTGATAGAAGACCCTGTTCAAGGTCCAACACGACAGGGCCACAGTGATCCTGGTGGCCCCACAATGAGCCAAGCAGCCATGGTTTCCAGTGCTCCTCTGCCTGGCCATGTCATCCCCAGTTCCCCTGGGGTGCAACCCAGGCCTATTGATGCAGGAGGAAGGCTCTCTCCTGCACCCCAACCTGGAGTCTCTGACACTCATAGCCTGGCTGAAAGGGTAGCCCTGGCACCTTTCAATCTCTCTATTGAAGTGGAGGGAGGTCCTCCTCATTTCCCAGAATCCTCCACCTGTCAGGCGTACGCCTTTAAGTGACAGAGGTTCTCGGTCTGGTGCTTGGAGCATCAGGTCAACTCCTTCTCCTGCTCCGACCAGCTAGTGCTGCAGGACTGAAGTCTAACTCCATAAGAGTGCACCTCAGCGCTCTCATGGTGCACCACCATCTCATTGAGGGCAAACCCCTCTCTGTTCAACTACTCATGCCTCACTCCCTGTCATAGTCACCCATCTGTCCGCCTGCCAGCAGCAGAGAGGGACCTTAATGTCTTGCTCTCCAAGCTCACCGCACCACCCTTTGAGCCTCTCTGCTCCTGCCATCTCAAGTATATCTCCAGGAAGGTGGTGTTCCTTGTGGCACTCGCCTCTGCTCGCAAGGTCAGTGAGCGTCAGGCACAGATGGCAGAACCACCATACATTTGGTTCTACAAGAACAGGGTCATTCTCTTCACACTCCCCAAAGTAGTATCTCTGTTCCTTCTCAGCCAGCAGGTGATGCTACCCATCTTCTTCCTGTGACCTCACTCCAGCAGGCAGTTCTCCACACACTGGACTGTAAGTGGGCACTTGCCTTTTATCTCAGGAGCACCCCGGAGTACCAACAAGCTTCTCAGCTCTTTTGTTTCCTATGACCCAAGTTGGTTGGGAGCTGTGGTCTCTAAGCAGACCCTGTCCAACTTGGTCGCTGACTGCATCATCTTTGCATGTGAGAAGGCTGGTCTCTAGCTAGAGCGCTGTGTCATGATGCACAGCGTCCAGACCATGGAAGCCTCTGTAGCGAACTTCTGCTCCATTCCCTTGTCAGAAATCTGCCGAGCCACCACCTGGTCCTCAGTCCAAACTTTCACAGCTCGCTTCTGTCTGGAGAGAGTGTCCTGTTGAGACAATGCCTTCAGCCAGGCAGTACTCCATCATTTGTTTGGGGTATAGGCAACTCCTGCCCTCTGGCCTTTTGATGTGTTCAGGCTACTGAAGCATTGGTTACTCGCTGGGCACTTGGGCCACTCGAGAGTCTGTTATCTCTAGATTCATTGCTACTGCTCACGGTCTCCCCCCCCCCCTTTTTTTCTGGTCACCTGTGAGCTTTTTACAGGTTTTTCGGTAGCCTTTAGCTAGTGAGTCCCATATGTAAGGATTGGCTTCTTGCTTGTTCCTGGAGAAAACATAGTTACTCACCTGTAACAGGTGTTCTCCGGGGACAGCAGGAATCAATCCTCACAACTCTCCATCCTCCACATGGAGGAGCTTTTTCTTTTTGCCGTTTTTGTGCTATAACATACTGAGGTAGGATGGCACCCTTGGGTGGGAAGGGGACCACACATGCATGGTACATCTCCCAAAGGCTTTCTTTGAAAGCTGGGGAGAGGTTACCTAGCGGGCTCCATCGGTGCCACCAACCTTATATGAGGACTGATTCCTGCTATCCCCAGAGAACACCTGTTACAGGTGAGTAACTATGCTGTGCGTGATCAGTCTCATAATTAAAGAAATGTGTTAAATACTTCTGTGTAGTCGGGTGGGTAAACATTTTTTTAGTGACTAGGACATGATCACATAATGAGCATCATCCGCACTTAGTGTCTGACCACACTAGGTGGAACTAAGTTGATGGGAACAGCCGAAGGCACTAAAAAATTAGCCAAGTTACTGTTTCATTTATGTGCTATGGTAACATCTTGGTTGAAAAAGAGACGGATAATCTGTAAAATGTGCCATTCTTTTTTTATGATTTTAGTAATGGCCCCTGATAGATTAGAAAAAAGCTATGGGCAGATGATCCTGTTCTCATTGTTTCTTCTTGGTGAGGAGAGAAGGTCAGTTGGATATCTGAGCTCAATCATAAGCTTTCTTAATACATCTTTCAGGGTATCCCTTGGCCAAGAATCTATTATGCATGTGTTGTGCATGTTTTTCAAATTCATCTGGTCGTGTATATATCCTCTTGTTGCATAAAAATTGACTGGCAGGCAGATTCTTTTATTATATGATTGTGAAAACTCTCGTAGTGTAACAGTAGATTCCAATTTGTGGGCTTTCTAAATAAATCAGTAATAAAACCATCTGTACCCATTTTAACAAGAAGTTCAAGGTACGGTACAAACTTGTCTCCTGTTTCTGCTTTCTTCCTTTCCTCTCTTCGTCCACCACTCCCCTCCCCAAATTCTTCTTTTTATTTGTTTATATTCATTTTTATTTTTTATCATTCATTTTTTTTATATTTGCGCTGAGTTTTTCCTCCCACAGAGCTATTTGACTTTTCCATGAACTATATCATATTTTTTGAGCAGACATCAATAGTGTGTCCATTCTTATCAGTGTGTCCCTCCTTCCTCCTCCTCCTTACATGATTCACAATATGTTTGTTTCTTTGTGTCCTGATGTGTTTGTTTTAGATTATAGTTTTGATCATTTTTATCATGGTGTGTCATTACGTTTATAGGCTATTATCTGGTTATATGTGCTTTTTAAATGCTCATTGTCCCTCATTTTCAAATGTCTGTTTTACTACACTTTATCCCTTCCTAGTACAAGGGTTGCTCAGAAAGTAATGCCCCACGTTTTTTCTTTGTCCAGAATGAAGATAGAGGTGTGAAATTTAAAGGGTAGTAAGTTGGAACTTCAAAGGACACGTGTGTAATTTTACAGTCTGACAAATAGCGAGGCGGTAGTGATCCTTCAAATGGCGTCTGTGAGTGACACAAGGTACAAACAACAAGCCATTTTTTATAGCACGAATCACGCTCACGTCATCTTCAAACCTTGTTCCACGCAGGCCATCCTTTAGTGGTCCAAACAGATAAAAATCTAATGGTGCCAGATCTGGACTGTAGGGTGGGTGGGGGAGCACTGTCCAACCAAATCTGGTGATTGCCTCTTGGGTTCGGAGGCTTGTGTGAGGACAAGCATTATTGTGTTGAAGCAACATGTCTCCTTTTGATGTACCTGTCTGAATTGATTGTTTCACCTCTCTCAAGCACATCCACCAGAATTATGCCATCAATGTCCAATAATGTCATCAGCGCACTGTAACTTGTCTGGACTGGTGGCTGAGGTAGGATGCCCAGACTGCGGCCAATCTTCCATTTCCGTTTTACCACTTCCTGAAGCCTTTACTCTCTTCACCCATCGTCCAACGGTGCTACTATCTTCCATACACAGCACACAACTGTTTGTGAATGTTTCTCACACTTTCTTTCTCCTCCACCAAGAATTCAATTATAGCTCATTGTTTGTACCGTGTGTCACTCACAGGTGCTATTTGAAGGATCACTACCGCCTTGCTATTTGTCAGACAACTGTAAAATCACACACATGTGTCCTTTGAAGTTCCAAGTTACTACCCTTTCAATTTCACACCTCTATCTTCATTCTGAACTGAGAAAAAACATGTGGGGCATTACTTTCTGAGCAACCCTCGTATATATATTTTTTTATTACCTAGTGTTCAGAATTGTTTTTATCCATAACACTTTGTATATATAACTCTCATTTCTGCAATTAATTTATACCGATTTTATATGCATCACTATTAAGATTGGATAACTAGTTTTTTACTGTTTCATTATTAATTGACACATGTATATGCGTGTGTGTGTGTGTATATATTTTTTCAAGACTCTGGAGGCAGCATTTTATAATTTATTACTATATGAATGGTTGTTTGTAGTTTTTCTCTTCTTTTTGAGGTTCCTTTAGCAATTTATTATTCTTTATATACTCTGATGTATTGTTTTAATTTTATTTTTATTTTACTCATTCTTTGAATGTTTTATACTGGTGTTTGTCTGTTAAAGGGTTCCTACACCCCTGATGAAGGCTGCTGCCGAAACACTGCCCATGTAGGGTAGGACCACCAGTCGCCAATAAAGGTTTCATGATCTCTAAACTGTCTTCTGTAGCTTCCTTTACCTCATTCCATACCTGACAATAGGACACTCGGGCAGACAGAACTGCTTCACTGCCGAAGGAGACTAGACTGTGACCCTTCCCCCCCCCCCCCCAAGGAATTGCTTGGCGGAGACTCCTTAGCAGAACAGGCCACCATTCAAATCCTGCGTTCAGGACTAAGCCCTGCTAAGGGCTTAGAGAATCACAAGGTTCAAAGCAGGGCGGTTACTACCATTCCCAAGCAGCTCATACAACCAGCATGCGCCTTGAAGGGCCAGGCCCTAAGTGACAAGGTGCTGGGAGACTGCCTTACCAGGAGCCTCTGCTGTTTCTCATTGCAAGCCGTGTCTTGAAGAGCAAGAGATGCCACACCACTTGGCTCAAGATTCCATGTAACATAGTGCATGAGGTCAAACCATGGCCCCTTGAATCACCAGCTCCAGAAGGGCCCATATAATCTGTGTAGAAGTCGGCTCACCCAGGGTCAGAGAAGAAACAATTCAGCATTCCTCCCTGAGGTCTTTCCTAAGGAAAGGCTACCAAGCCTGCCATACATGGAATCCTCCCATGGCTGAAATACCTCCCCAAAATGGAATAGCCAGTAAATGGGGTATTGGAAGGCCATGCATTACACTATAGGAGTGTGCATGTGAGGGCTGAGCTCTCACTTTGCCCATACTTGCGAAGTACAGAAACAGAGTGCACACTAATGAAACTTCCAATATGTGATGTAGCTGGCGTGATCTGTAGTTCCTCTGCCCAACAGCATAGTGGTACAACTGTGAGAACCACTCCAGACTCATGAGTTTTGCTGCAATAGAAGATATGTGTTACTTTCAGGGCCATGTCTGAGAATGCACAGCATGTTGCTTCCACTAAAGGAGGCATGAGCCTCCCCAGAGTCGACCTAATCACTCTTGCCTCCAACTAGAAAATCTCCGAGTCTCTCTCTCACCTCAAGCCTTTCTGGCTGATAATCAAGCTGGCAAACATTCCCTCAAATGCTTCCCAGTGTGCCCTGAATATGAGGTAGAACCACAAGCACTGCTTCAACTGCTTCTTGATCTCTTGCAGAAGAGGAAGGCCCTGGTTGAAATGGAGACCAGTTGATTACAGTGCCTCTGAATCTAGTGCATATGCATCCTAGACCAGGATCTGGCCCCAAAGTTGATGCTGTGCACCCGAGGTTCGGAGGAGACTGGCCAGTAGATGTGACCAATAGTCACCTGCTGTGAGTCAGCTAAGACTTGAGTGAACCCTCCGTCATAAGAAAAGTTAACTCGGGATAGTAGGAACCAGATCCCCAGAAACTCATAATTGTGGGAGAGAATCAAGCTGGATAGCCTATTCCCAACTCCAGCCTTTCCAGGCAGAGCTCCCCCAGCTTGTCACCTTTGTGCTAATCCAAAGACATTAATTGGGCCATCCAGAAGTCCAGGCATAGGCAACTTTGGCATCTGAATGCAGAGAGGCACTGTTACCACATCTATCAACTTTGTAAAAGTATGAGGAACCACATCTAGGTCCAAGTGGAGGCCCGGACTTGGAGACAACATAGGACACAGATGAGGAGAAACTTCCAATGCTGTTCAGTATGGGAAAGTGACAGATGCCATGATGAGGTTCTGGATGTATGCCCTACCTGACCGATGCAATGACAGACCTGAAGAGCTGCATGAGATATGGAGTGTGAAAGTCATGGGCTCTAGGTCCAGGACATGTCTGAAGGAACTTCCCTGCACAGATCTGTGTCTATCAGGGATAACCGCTTCAGCACTACCATGAAGGGGGTGGGGAGAAACCACCTGTCCTTGCCAGAAGCACCAAAGAGTGTCCACAAATGTCCTCCACCTGAGTGGAGAGCCTGAGGGAGACACTTCTAGGGAGATCATGCAAGCACTGCTGAAGAAGCAAAAACGCATCAGTCGACACCTACTTGAGGGCACTTAACAACAACTAACAGAGTGAATGCACCTCATTTCTTCATGGACTGCTATCTTGGCTACCAGAACTTGCAAAATAACTTAAGAGGTTCTAGACAGAGAGGATGTCCATATAATATGGCTGTGCACTGTGAACTGCTTGGTGCACTAAAGATAAAAAATTTCATTCATCACAATGCCAAAACTAGATAAAATATGGTACTCTATTAATAAGCTATTTCCCTGCTGCTATAAATTTTCATTATCATAACTCTGCACAAATAGTGATACTAGCTTGGAAGGATATATGATTGGAGCACTTTAACTGAGCCTGATGATGTCACTATTTCTGTTATAAACTAATCCTTCCAGCATGAGCCCTTCATACTGATCATTTTAGAATCTTTTTGTGTGAAGAATCCATGGGTTTCAATACAATATTATCCATCAACAAATGTTAAGTGCTATTGAGTTGATGTTGACTCATGGTGATTCTGTTGATTAGTTGAGCTAAACCAGGGTGGAACCGAGCTGCTGGCATTAACCCTTAAAAGGGAGAGAGAGCAGCTTTTAAACTGGATAATAAGGGAAAGCTGACTGTCTCCTAAAAGCGCATGGTTTGGAAGGATATATCCTCGAAGGATACTAGCAAAAGAAGAAAGTTAGGGCATCCTGATAGGGAGGTTCCAGTAAAGATAAAAGTAACAAAGATGCCTTAAGTACAGAGCTGACAGATTCCAAATCAACCTCATCAGCTGATAACCAGATTGCTAATATGAATAAAATACAACCTCTAAAATGCCTGTGGAAGTCTAAAAATATAAGATGGGAGAGCTAGAATATATAATACTAAATGAAAGGTTAGATATGATTGGCATCTCAGAGACCTGATGGAAAGAAGGACAACCAGTAGGATACCGTGATACCTGAGTACAAACTATATTGCAATGATATGGTAGATCAAATTGATGAAGGGTTTGCACTCTTTTAGAGAGGGCATTGAGTCACATAGGATGAAAGTTTTTACAGGGAACAAAGCACAGGGGAGGTCAATGAGATCGTGGTGGTGTTCTACCGTCTGCCTGGCCAGAATGAACAGATGGATGATAAAAAGCTAAAAGAAATCAGGAAAGCTAACAAGTTACAACGTAATAATAATGGGTGATTTCAATTATCCCGGTATTGACTGGGTCAGTCTGTCAGCAGAACATACTAGGGAGATAAGGTTTCTAGATGAAATAAATAACTGATTGGAGCAGCTGGTTCATGAAATAACAAGAGGGGAAGCTATTTTGGACCTTAGTGGAACACAGGATCTGGTGTACGAGTATTAGGGCTGCTTGGCAATAGTGATCATAGCACGATTGCATTTGATTTAATAAATAGAGGTAGGATTACAAGGAAATCCATAATACTACTTTTTAACTTTCAAAAGGGGCACTATGATAAAATGAGGAAAATAGGTTTTAAAAAAAAACACCCTAAAAGGAGCAGCTGCAAAGGTTTAAAGGTTTACATCAAGTATGGACATAGTATTTTTAAACCATCTTGGAAGCCCAGATCATCTGTGTTCTATGCTTTAAGAATGGGGGAAGGAATGCCAAAAAACTGCCTGCATGGTTTAAAGGTGAGGTCAGAGAGACTGTTGTAGCGAAAAAAGCATCTTTTAGGAAATGGAAAAAGGACCCAAATGAAGAAAACGGGAAACAACATAAGCACTGACAAATTAGATGCAAGGCATTGATAAGACAAGCAAAGAGAGAATTTGAAAAAAGGCTTGCTGTAGAAGCAAAAACGCACAATAAAAGCTTTCAAGTACATTTGTAGCAAAAAATCTGAGAGAGTCAGTTGGACCATTATATGATAGAGGGGTAAAAAGGGTGCGAAGGGAGAGACTGAATTCTTTGATTCGGTCTTTACTGAAGTACATATAGGGAAGTTACCTATCCCTGAAATGGTATTTAAAGGCAATATATCAGAAGAATTGAACACATTTTGATAAACTGAAGATATATTACAATTATTTGATAAACAGATCACCTGGACCTGATGGTATACATCTGAGGTTGCTGAAAGAACTGAAATATGAGATTGCAGATGTACTATTAATAATGTGTGAACTATCATGTAAAATCATCTCTAGTACCTGAAGACTAGAGAATGGCCAGTATAACGCCAATTTTTAAAAAGGGTTCCATGAGTGATTCAGGAAACTACAGACTGGTGAGCCTGACGTCAGTACCAGACAAAATGGTAGAAACCATTATAAAGATTAAAATTACTGAACATATAGTCATGGTTTAATAGGAGACAGCCAACCTGGATTAGACAAGGAAGATCTTGTTTTGCAAACTAGTATATTTTTTTGATGATTTGAATAAACAGGTAGATAAACAGGTGGAAGCAGCGGTATATAAATGTTTGCTAAATAAATAAATAAAAATAAAGGTGAGCCAGTTAATATAGTGTATCTGGATTTTCAAAAAGCCTTTTACAGTCCCTCATGAGAGACTCTTGGGTGAAATTAAAAAGTCATGGGATAGGAGGCAGTGTACTATTTTGAATGAGGAACTGGTTAAAAGATAGAAAGCAGAGAATAGGGCTAAATGGCCAATTTTCTCAATGGAGAAAGGTGAATAGTGGAGTATCCCAGTGATCTGTGCTGGTTCACTGCTTTTCAACAGTCATAAATGACCTTCAAATGGGAATGAGTATCAGATTTACAAATGACACACAATTATTCAAAGTTGTTAAGACAAGAGGACCTTGATAAAGTGGAAGACCGTAGTCTAAATGGCAGATGAAATTTAACGTGGACATGTGCAAAGTTATGCACCTAAGAAAGAATGACCTAAACTACAGTTACATGATGCAATGTTCCACATTAGGAACCACCACCGAGGAAAGAAGATTTAAGCATCAACATGGCTAATATGTTGAAACCCTTTTGCCCAGTGTGCAGCGGCAGCCAAGAAAGCACATAAAATACTAGGAAGCATAAGGAAATTAATGCAGAATAAAACAGATACAGTCAAACCTCGGTTTTCATGATTAATCCGTTCGAAAAAGTCTGACTAAAACCGAAACGTATGAAAACTGAAGCAATATTTCCCATAAGAAATAATGTAAATCCAATTAATCCGTTCCAGACACCCAAAAATATTCACAAAAAATACATTTTATAGAGAATAACTATATTTTTACATACAGAAAACAATGAGAAATAAATATAAATGACTAATGAAATGGATAAATGAACATTTAACATCACTGAAAGCAAGCTAAGTACAGTACTGTACAGTACAGTATGTTAACATCTGGCCTTAGCCACCCCTGACAAGCTGCTGTGCCCAGCTCTCTTCGGAATCACATTGAATTCAGTCCATTAAAATACCTTTACATTATCTGCTCAATGCTTCAGAATGGCAGAAAATCTTAATGATATAGCTTCAGACGTACTCTGCAAGAGAAAGAACTGCCTCCCACATTCATGCAACATCTCCTGCTTACGTTGACAGCTTTTCTTCCCTGCTACCGGGACAAAATCTCAGTCAAAAGACGTTGAAAACCGAAGCAATGCATGAAAACCGGGACAAAATCTCAGTCAGAAAAGACGTTGAAAACCGAAGCGTATGAAAACCGGGGCAAATGAAAACCGAGGTTTGACTGTATTATAATGCTTCAGTATCGTTCTATGTTGTGACCTGCTCCTTGAATATTGTGTGTACTTCTGGTCACCATATCTTAGATATGGCGGAATTAGAAAAAGTACAGAGAAGAGCCACTAAAATGGCAAAGGGGATGGAAGGGATACCCCTATGAGGAAAGGCTTAAAAGGTTAGGTCTCTTCAACTTCGAAGAGACAGCTGAGGGGAGATATGATAGAGGTCTATAAATTGATGAATGGGTAAAAGTAGATTGGTTGTTTACTCCATTAAAAAAGTAGAACGACGATGAAGTAACGTCACCATCTGGGATGGTGGCAAGAGGTTACATAGTATATGACGTCAGATAAAGACCAGTATGGTCCATCTATTCTGCCCAGCAAGGTGGCAAGAGTAGGTGCACTTGCCGCTCTGTGGAGGTCACCTCTCCACACCTTAGCAGGAGAATAATTATTTTATGTATTTATTTATTTATTTACATTCTCTTATATACCGCGCTATTCTGCATCAGTGTGGTTTACATTGAACAAACTGAAATTACATTGAACAGGGCATTATAACTTGGAGATAACTATTTTACAGGGAACATGGGCTATGGAGGGTTAAGTGGCTTGCCCAAGACCACAAGGAGCACCTGTGGGACTAGAAACCCAAGTCCTTCCGGCCCAAGTTTGCTGTCCTCTAGTGGGATTTGAACCCCCGACCTTCCGGCCTGAAGTACCTTGCCCCAACCACTAGGCCACTCCTTCACTCCTCCAATTAGTGACCTGAGCCCCAAGGCATCTTAATTTTTGGTAGCTGTGGTGATCACTGGCCTGGAAGTTTGCAGAGCATTGGATGGCGGTGTGAAAGAAGAACCCCGATCTTCAGGAGTTTGTGTATGAGCGCACTCCTAGGCCTGAGAAAGAAGCAACTAAAATGGCCATGGCTGAGACTGTCCGACACCACATGCTGCTGGCACAACCCAATCCAGATAGCGATGTATTCATATGGAGAGGAGCGAGTGTCTCCAGTGGAACTGAGAGGTTGGTTCCGCAAAGTCAAGCACGAATTGAGCTCTCTGAAGGGGGGATTTTGCCACCATGGCAGTAGATCTCCAGAGCAAGCTGCATGAGGTTGGCGCATGTGTTGAAACCATGGAGGCCAAATAGAGTCTCATAAAGAAGTGGTGGAACAACTTGAGAAAGAAGTGCAAGGACTTCATCAGAAACACTTAGAGCTGGCCGATCAACTGGAGGATATCGAGAACTTCAGTGGACACAGCAACTTGTGGTTTTGCCCTATCCCGGAGGACCCTCAATATGCTGATTGTGCTGATGTGATTGTTAAAATTGTTTCAGCATTGTGGGAAGATAAAGGTGACAGCCCACTGGTCACCTTGGATTGAGCATACCGAGCTTTAGGCTTGGTGTGAGGAAATCTCCTTAGAGACTTGGTGGTTTGTTCCATTCATATGCCACCGTGGCGCAAGTATTGGCCAAAGCCAGGAAAAAAGGGAAATTTACATGGGACTCAAATGTGGTGGATATTTTTGAGGACCTTGCCCCCGCGAAATTGCATTGGGGTTGATGTGCATGTGGTGGTTATTTAGCCATTGGATCAAGGAATCTAGGCATTAGCTAACAGCGGAGTAGTCGGGGTTGGCAGTGGAGAATGGGGTGTAGATTAGGATGTCGTCTGCATATAGCTAGTAGAGTATTTTATGATCCGGTATGATTTACATAGGGGCTGGATGAAGATGTTAAAAAGCAATGATGATAATGCTGAGCCTTGAGGTAAACCTTGCTGTAGTTTAAAAGGTTTAGAGGTTTCAATTCCAATTCTGACTTGTTGAGATTGGTTGGATAGGTATGAGCTAAACCACTGTAGAGTTGTACCTCAGACCAATTGGAGTCTGTGCTCTGAAAAGGCTTGAATCCATGTTGATGACAGTTGAGGGGAACGTGGATATCTATGAAGTCCTGGGTTTGAAGTTGCACAGCCTTTTCAATGATTTTGGCTAGGGATGGGATGCTTGCTTAAGGGCAGCTGGCATAAAGCCTATTGAAAGTGAGGTTTGGACAATATGCAGAATGGTTGGGGTGAGATCTTGTTTGGTAATTTTAATAAAGGAGAATGGGCAGGGGTCAAGTGAAGAGGTTTGTTACATTATATCTATCACCTCCCGAATAGTCAGCTGTCTGAAAGATGACCATGTTGTTGTATCTGTGATGTCATCAAGGACAATGCCAGCTTATATCAGAAGTGTAGTAAATGATTGCCTTGTTTGGAGAAATTGCGCCACATCATTTGGCATTATGGTATGTGTGGAGTTTGTGTTATCTGGGGCTTTGAGTAGATTCAAGGCAATGTTGAATAGCTCTTTGGGGCAATTGAGAGGGGCATTAAGTAGGTTGGAATGATATTCCTTTTTCTTAAGCAGGGTGAGTGCGCAATAATTTGCTATTGCATTTGGGTAAGCTGAATGATTAGATGGAATTTTATGTCCTCTCCATCTCCGCTCTAGTTGCCTGAGCTGGTTTTTCAGTGGTTTAAGTTGAAGAGTGAACCAGGGTGCATGGTGTGGTTTCTTCATCTTGGAGATGTTAACCTGCATGATGGCATGTGAGGATATGCTTGTGTTCCATTCGGATATGAAGGCGTCGAGGCTGTTGGTACTCTGTATGTTAGGCAGAGTGATAAATGGGGTAGAGTGATGGGGAAAGTCCTGTGTTGTGGCTTTTAAAATAGCTGGGTTAGCTGCTGTGTATTTTATAGATGACGGATGGCATGGTTCTCAATGATGTTGCCTGTGTGCTGCTTGGATCCTCAGGGAGGGCAGGGAGGTGTTTTGTCCTGTGCTATATTGTGTTGGTCCACACCAAAGGGCCCTCTGGTGAGACCCTTAGGTGCTGGCCCACCTAATGGCACCTTTTTTTGTAGTTGCTGGTGTGGGGCCTGATTGGCCTTCGCAGTGGGAAGCAGGGAGGAGCTTACCTGCCTGCTCCCTGCTGCTGAAGCTGATCGGGTCCTGGAGATTGGTATACCCATGCTGTTTAATGTGGCCCAGGGTTTTTCATGAGTTATGTATTTAAAGACCTTTCTGTAGTTAATGAAATACATATAGATATCCTTCTGGTATTCTTTTGTCTTTTCAAGGATCCATCTCACATCTGTAATGATGTCTCTTGTTTCTTGATCTTTGCTGAATTTTGCTTACACGTCAGTTGTGGATATGGTTGTAGTCTTCACTGAATGATCTTGAGTAGAATCTTGCTGGTGTGTGGGAGCAGAGCAATTATGCCATAATTTCCAGAATTGGTCAGATCACCGTTCTTCAGTATTGGTATGAACGCAGATCTTTTTCAGTCAGTCACCCATGATGTCTTCCAAGTTTCGGACAAGTCTTGTAAGTATTGTACTAGCTGCATCTGATTGCTCTAATACTTCAGTGCGAATACTGTCAGTGATTGGTGCTTTGTTCTTTGACCATGATTTTTATTTTTTATTTTTATTAAGATTTCAAACTTAAGACCGGAGATCAAAACCCAACAAAAGGAGAGTACCCCTGTCAAAACCAGCCCATCAATCAATAACCCTCCCATCCACATAGCATCTATAAGCGACATGAAGAAATGAAAAGAGACAGTGATTTTCTTATTTTTTTTTTCTTGTCAAGGATCAACTTTTCTAAATCTGAAGGCAATAAGAAAACAAATTTATCATACCCAAAAGAGACTAAACACTTACAGGGATAATGCAAAAAGAATGTAGCACCTAAAGCAAGAATTCTAGGTTTAAGAGCGAGAAAAGACTTCCTTGTGTAACGCGGGAGACATCAGGAAAAATAGGTACTTTATCACCACAATAAAAATTAGCTTTTTTCCTAAAATAAGCTTTGAGAATAGCAATTTTATCTTCCTCAGAAACTAAAGTCACTAACAATGTAGCTCTAGTGGAAATAATATCCTGAGTATCTTCTAAAAAGGCAGTCAAATCAAAATTATTATTATCCTCAAGGACAGCCGCTTCCCCCTCCTCTACACTTTGCTGAACAACTTTTGTGGAAATATAGTAACACTTAATAAACACAAGAGAATTGGAAGTTGGAAGGAGAAGCAAATCCTTCAAGTATTTCCTAAACAATATTTGTGGAGACAATAAATGAGTACAAGGAAAATTAAGCACTCTCAAATTCTTGCTCCTAGACATATTCTCTAAATTCTCAAGTTTCTGATGCATAAGATTTAACTTGAGTATCGATATTCAAAATACATAAATTCAGAGTCACAATCTGACCATCCAGATTCTGAAATTTAAGAACCGCATCCCTAGTAAACTGACATAAAGAAGGAAAAGTCTCCATAAGAGTCTGCTCAGTACGCTTAACCGCCTGCCAGATATCCAAAAGTGAAACAGAGGAAACTTGTGAGTCAACAGGAGAAACAGAAGGCTCCTTCCAAGATACACCTTTGGGGAGCCCAGTGTCAGTCTAAAGACTCTGATGACAAGGATGAGATACAGCAGATAATTCCAAAAAGCCAGGTGGCAAAGGAGGAGTACGCTCAAGGGGGCTAAGACTCGCCCCCTCAACAGAGGGCACAAAAGAAACAGTACCTGGTGTTAAAGGAGTGGAAACCACGTGCTTAACCACTTGTTGAAGCCACCATGAGAGATTTCTTCTTTCTCTTACCACCGGGCATCCCAGCACCACAATTCTGGGCTTCCTAATGTGCTCCTAAGGAGCTCACAGGGGGCATGCAAATCCCTTTGGATACTCCCATTAGGAGACGTCCAAGTAGAAGCACCGACGGCTATGCACCATAGTTCCCAAGAGATTTATAGGGCCTTAGATGACGTCGGCGTTAGCTGCCCCGCACGGGCCTGATGTTCCCAAGCCCCAGCTGCTCTCACCCCTCCGCGGCGTAGGCAGACTGCAGGCAACGCTTCCGATGAAAAGCACTGTGCACTGATCTTTATAGGGCCTTAGATGACGTCAGTGTTAGCTGACCCGCACGGGCCTGATGTTCCCAAGCACTAGCTGCTCTCACTCCTCCGCAGCATAGGTAGACTGCAGGCAATGCTTCCGATGAAAAGCACTGTGCACTGATCTTTATAGGGCCTTAGATGACGTCGGCGTTAGCTGCCCCGCACGGGCCTGATGTTCCCAAGCCCCAGCTGCTCTCACCCCTCCACGGCATAGGTAGGCTGCAGGCAACACTCCCACTTTGACCATGATTTAAATGCTGCTTCAAAAACTTTCATCACCAGTGGCTCATGATTACAAGGTACAGATTGAAACAGCTGTTGATCCACTTGATCTTTATAGAATAATGACTCAATGTATTTTTTCCACCTTTACTTGATCATCTCAGCATCATTCAGCTTGGTATCCTGAGCATATTTCAGCATTCCATTTCAAAGCTGGAATTTTCTCTTGAACTCGTAGCTTTAGGAAAGCTGCTCTTTATTCCCTCCTCTTTTCTTTATTTGATCTGGTCTCGTATTAGAAATCTATGCTTAGTTCCATTATTTACATCCTTCTCCTCTGGCTTTAGCTTTTTTGTTTCTGAGCAATTTTGAGTTTCTTCAATCATCCATTTTGGGTGTTTTTGCTTTTTAACATTTTGCAGAGACTTTTCAGTTTCTTAGAGCATTAACTTTTATGATGTCGTCTCGCAGCTTTTCTGGTGCTCTAATATTTGTACCCAAAGCCATGAAGCGATTTTCGTAGGTAGCTTTTAAATTCAGTTTGGAGTATTTTTTTTGAGATCATATTTTGCTACATTCATGAGTGGCTTGCTCTTTTTTGGCTTTAACTTAAGTTTGCATACTAATAGCTGGTGATCTGTACCTCCAGGTTTTATCTTCGAGTTTTTCCATTGTTGTCTTCAACAGATGTAGTCAATTTTTATTTTTGTACAAGCCATTGGGTAAAGTCTGTCTACAGTCGCGGCTTGTGTTGCTGGAAAAAGATAGTTTAGATTGTTTGTTACTCTTTCTTCAGCTTCATTTCTGTTGCTGAGCCCATATTTTTCCAAACATTTTGCCACCACCGATGTTCCCATCTTTTGAGTTCCAGTCACCCATGATTAGCAGTGTATCTTGTCTGTGTTCTGTCAAGTACAGCTTGTATTTGTTCATAGAACTGATCAACAGCATCTGTTCTGCATTTGTTGTTGGTGCATATACCCGAATAATAGTAGGGTTGATATTCATTTCTCATGTTGTTAAGTGCTGTTAACAACCGAATAATAGCAGGGTTGATATTCATTTCTCATAGATGAATAGAAATTGTGTTCATGGACTACATTGTAACATAGTAACATAGTAAATGACGGCAGATAAAGACCAGCATGGTCCATCTAGTCTGCCCAGCAAGATGGCAAGAATAGGTGCACCTGTCGCTCTGTGCAGGCTACCCCTCCCCATGTCTTTGTTTAGGGGTGAATCAACCACTCCATGTAGGACACCCCTATTTGTTGAGACGTTAGATGGTTCAGAAGTTAGATGGTACCGTTTATTTTGTTTTTATCCTGTTGCTGTAAAGGGATCCACTGTGTTCGTCCCATGCCGTTTTGAATTCCGTCACAGTGTTTGCCCCACCACTTCCATCGGGAGGGCATTCCAAGCAATTCCTGACATTGCCTTTCAATTTACCACCTTGCAGCTTCATATTATGCCCTCTAGTTTTACAGCTTCCCCGTCTTTGGAAGAGGTTTGCTTGTTCATCATTTCTCTTTAAGTATTTAAAGGTCTGAATCATATCTCCCCTGTCCCTCCTCCCCTCCAAAGTGTACATATTTAGGTCTTCAAGTCTCTTCTCATAAGGCTTCTGACACAGGCTCCAAATCATTTTGGTCACCTTCCTCTGAACAGTTTCCAGTCTTCTTACATCTTTTGCAAGATATGGTCTCCAAAACTGAACATAGTATTCCAAGTGAGGCCTCACCAGTGACTTGTACAGGGGCATAAGTACCTCTTCCTTTCTGCTGGTAATCCCTCTTTGCATTCAGTGCAACATCCTCCTGGCTTTTGCCACTGCCTTGTCGCACTGTTTTGCCACCTTGAGATCCTCAGAAATATTCACACCAAGGTCTTTCTCCTGAACCATGCACACCAACTTCTTGCCACCTATCGCGTACATTTCCCTTGGATTTCTGCTACCCAAGTGCATGACACTGCACCTTTTTGCATTAAATCATAGTTGCCAAGCATTAGACCATTCTTCCAGCTTTCGTAGATCTTTTCTCATGTTAACCACACCCTTGGGGGAGTCCACTCTGTTGCAAATTTTTGTGTCATCTGCAAAAAGACAGACTTTCCATTCAGCTCTTCAGCAATATCACTCACAAATACATTGAACAGTGCTGGGCCCAGGATTGAACCCTGGGGCACCCCGCTAATCACCTTCCTTTCATCCGAGTGAGCTCCATGTGCCATCACCTTCTGTTGTCTGTCAGTCAACCAATTTCTGATCCAGTTTACTATCTTCGGACCCATCCCCAAGCTACTGAGTTTGACAAGTCTCCTATGAGGAACAGTATCAAAGGCTTTGCTGAAATCCAGGTAGATGACATCCATTGCATGCCCCTGATCTAGTTCCTCGGTCACCCAGTCAAAGAACTCAATCAGATTTGTTTGGCAAGACTGTCCTTTGGTAAAACCATGTTGCTTCGGATCTTGCAACCTGTTGTTTTTGAGAAAGTTCACTATTCGCTCTTTCAGGAGCGCCTCCATTACTTTTCCCGCCACCGAGGTAAGGTTCACGGGCCTGTAGTTTGACACTTCTTCCCTGTCACCACTTTTGTGTAGAGGTACGACATCAGCCATTCTCCAGTCCTGAGGAACCTCTCCTGTTTCCAAGGATCTGTTGATGACATCCTTTAACGGTCCTGCAAGAACCTCTCTGAGCTCTTTCAGTATTCTGGGATGTATCCCATCCGGTCCCATGGCTTTGTCCATTTTCAGTTTAGCAAGTTCTAACACCTCATCTTCTGTGAAAGGTGCGTATCTACTTCATTCCCATTTTTATATTTGGGAGTCACAGCTGGTCCATCTCCAGGATTTTCTTTAGTAAAAACAGAGCAGAAGTATTTGTTTAGCAATTTCGCTTTTTCAATGTCACTTTCCACGAGTCCTTTCCCAGCACTTCTGAGTCCTGCAATTCCAACTCTGATCTTCTTCCTTTCCCGAATATACCTGAAGAAAGTTTTGTCGCCACCCTTAACATCATATCCATCTTTTCCTCTGCCTTTGATTTTGCTATCCTTATTTCTCTTTTAGACACTGAGTTTGATCCTGTATTCATTTCTGTGTTCTTCTGTTTGCAAGCTTTTGAATTTTCCGAAAGCTGTGTTTTTTGCCTTTATTTGAGCAGCCACTTCTTTGGAAAACCAAATGGGTTTCCTTCTCCTCTTGTTTTTATTTACTTTTCTTACATATTTATCTGTTGCCCCTTTTATTGCCACCTTTAGTTTAGCCCATTGCAATTCCACTTCCCTTATTTCCTTCCACCCCGTCATCTCCTTCTTTAAGTACTTGGCCATTTTATTGAAGTCAGTGTTTTTGAAGTTTAGGACTTTGAGCTTGCTATGATTGGCCTGTACCATGGCTTTTACCTCAAACCACACCGTGTGATGATCGCTGTTGCTCACAGGGGCACTCAAGCAGACATTCGACACACTATCACCGTTGGTGAATACTAAATCCAGCGTTGAACTTTCCCTGGTCGGTTCCATCACCGTTTGCCTAAGTAATGCATCTTGGAATGTTTTTGCTTCTTTCCAGATGTGCAGAAGGAGTAATCCAATCCACATCAGGTAGATTAAAGTCACCCAATATGATCGCTTCCCCCTTTTTTGGTATCTTGGCAATATCTATAATCAATTTGTTATCTCTCTCTTCAATTTGAGCCGGAGGTCTGTAGACTACAGCAAATGGATGACAGTGCCATCTCCTCTTTCCAACGCAATCCAGAGCACTGCTTCTTTTCCCCATGTCCCCTGCATTTCAGTAGCCTTAATATTGCTTTTGACATGCAAGGCTACTCCTCCTCCTTTTCCATTTTCGCTGTCTCTGGGATATAGCTATGGCTGAATCCTTCTTGTTTGCACCAGGTCTGGAGCCATGTATTAAAGATGTTAATGCAATGCAGCCTTTTTGTCCCCTTACCAAGAACAGGTAGAACTTCTAAGAATGCAACAGTGTTAACAATGGGCTTGAGTTTCTCTCCCAGAGATTGGAAGTCCTTTTGGACTGTAGAGGCACTGTTTCTAGCTAGGTCGTTTGTGCCCAAGTGGATAACAACATCAAGTTTGGAGTGTTCACTTTTTGCGCTAAGTATTTCAACAATTTGGTTTGTATTCCTGCTGGCTGAAGAGCCTGGTAGGCACATGACTATGTTCTCTCCTTTGAACTGTGTTCCCAAGTTGGTGCCTCTGATGATGGAATCTCCAAGTAGTAGTAGTTTTCTGTTTGGTGAGGTTTTCTTCATATTTGGTGCTTTAGCAGGCGATTGGGCATTGTCTGACTCATTTAAGGGCCCTTTAGTTTCTTTGGATTGGGCATCCTCATTAGCCAAGGCAGAGAAGGCATTGTGCAGGGATATCTCTTGATGTATAGGATATTTCTGCGTTACAGGTCGCAATCTACCAGAACTCACTGTGATCCATTTGTTCCTGGAATGTTTGATTCTTTGTGGGAGAAGTGGTGGAGTTTGTTTAGTTTGTATCCTAGAAGAGGTGCGCCTCATTGCAGCCAGTTCCTCTCTCAGTAGAGTCACTTCTTTATGCATGGCAGCTAGTTCTTTCCTTAGTAGAGGCAGTTCTTTATGCATGGCAGCTGATTTGAGGCACATAGGACAAGCTCTTAGGCTACAAATGATTTGTCTTGGAATGAAAGTACTGCAGTAATTTCACTGAATACACAACATGTTGATTAAGCAGTCTCAGAGGAAGAAGAAGAAAAGATGAAGAAGATGTGGGCTTTAACCCAAGTTAGGAAGGATAGATGGCATGTTTGTGACCACTATATAGGCAATGTAGCCCCTGAGGTGGGTGGGGTGAGGGGTAGGGTGGGTGGGAACCTAAGTGTCTCTGGCCAGTAGGCTGTTCCTAAACTGTGGGCACACACAATGAAGTAGGTAAGGGAACCCATCAATAAGGACAAATAGATAAATACATATGTGGATACAGACAGACAGAACTCACAGTTCAGCAGCAAATTCAGCAAAAATCACCTTTTGGGAGAGCTCTGGAGAGCACTGCTCTTCTCAAGGAAAAGAGAGGCAATCTGAGCAAGCATACGTGCAGGACAGGAAATGGAGGTCTACAACAATACCTCAGGAGGGGAGAGGGGTAGTCACTCAGGTAGACTAAGAGGAAAAATAGTTTAAACACTACAGCAATGGAGTAGGTAAGGGAACCCACCAATAAGGACAAATAGATAACAACCTGGCTGATTGAAAACAACCTATCCATAAACCACAACAAAACAGAAGCACTATTTGTATCAAAAAACCCCACCTTCTCAATGACACCCACCATAAATCTAAACAACATCACAATATCAGTATAGCCAGAAGTGAGATACCTCGGAGTGACTCTCGACAAGGACCTAAACCTACAAGCCCACATAGCCAGAACCACAAGAAATGCCTACCTCAAAATGAGAACCATCAGGCGCCTCAAACCCATCCTCGCTTAAGACCATTTCCGTACAGTCTGTCAAACGCTCATCACCCCTACACTTGACTACTGCAACCCCATCTACCTAGGGCTGTCAAAACAGGCCCTCTGACCACTGCAGATTGCTCAGAACACTGCCGCCCACATAATAACAGGCTGCTCAGGACATGACCACATCACACCCATCCTCTACCACCTCCACTGGCTACCAATCAGCTCCCGTATACAATACAAAGTTATCCTAAACATATTCAAAATAAGACAGAACATCTCAGCCAACAGCCTGCAACCTCTCATCAAAGCTGACCTATGCACCAGACTCAGGAGAAGGAGAACCACAGACACCATCACCACCCCAAGTGAATTCACCAAATCCAGACAGGACACCTCAAGAAGAGCTCTGTCCCTGGCCGCACCCGCTCTGTGGAACTCTCTCCCCGATGAGCTGAGATCTACCACGGACCTTAAAGATTTCAGAAAGCTGCTCAAAACAAAGCTTTTCATGGATCACTATAAGGAATTCACCTGAACTAGACTCTGCCATAACCAAAATGAAGCCTTCAATCTGTATATAGACCTTTATATAGCTCAGTTGTATATAGCTCACTTGTTTTAATAACTGTACATAGTTCACTTGCATATAATGCAAACAATTCGCTCACACCCCTCAAACACACTCATTCAGATGTTTCCACTGTATGTTGCACACTATAGCCCCCCCCCTTGATTGTTTGACGTGAAAACCGCTTTGATTTAATGATAAAGCGGTATATTAGTATATATATAATATACTAATATACTATATATAAGTATTACTAGTATATAGTATATTAGTATATAATATATTATATATATATATAAATTTATATATATATAATATATTATATACTAATATATACTAATATACTATATACTATATACTATGACTGTAAACTGTAAATAACCAATAAGATCCAGACCTAACCATGCCGTTATACAGCATGGTGCAATGGTCTAACATGTATATAGTTACCCCAGTTACAACTCCAAGTTACTGCTCCTGTTCAATGTAAGCACAAGGCAGGTCCGCCCTGCTCTGCACAAGAATTGTTTATTGTTAACTGCACTGATATTAAAGAGCGCGGTATAGTGGATGTGAGGAGGTGCAGGGAGCCTGCTGTCCGGCTCCTGGGACTGCTGCAGCGGTTTTTCCGCTGCTGACGACACCCTCTCCTGCCTTGGAATATCGGGCAGGCACTACTGAGGCTTCTAAGTTCTGCAAGGACCCTAGCTGCAACTTTAAAATCGTGCCATTATCTTTTCCTCTCCGGATCTGGTTTGTGGATGTGAGGAGGTGCAGGGAGTCTGCTGTCCGGCTCCTAGGACTGCTGTAGCGGTTTTTACGCCACTGACGATGCCCTCTCCTGCCTTCGAATATCAGGCAGGCACTTTGGGACTTGCTTCATTTTGGGTCCTTTCTCTCTATATAATAGAACTGCGGGGTGTGGTCCTGAAGGGGCATGTCTAAAGGGGCTGGTTTGGCCCCTTTGGTGCCCCTTCGGCGCCATTAGGCGCCTCTGTGATCTCTCTGTGGCGTACGGATTATTAATATAATTTAGTTTCTAAATTACATTTTGGTTTAGTAATATCTTTATGTATTGGTGTTAAATATGGACAAGAGAAAGGCTAAAACAGGGAGCAAGATGCAGGGGGCTGTAGCAAGTGTGGAAAAAACTGCTAGCCCCTTGGATAAGCATTTTGCTCCCCGTCCGTTGGCACAGTCCTTTCTGGAAGGGGCCTCTTTGAGCTTTGAGGGGCAGTCCCCTCCACCTTGTCCTAGACTTCCACCATCTGTCGCTTTACTTGGGGAGACCTCTGGAGTAGTAAGTCATTTTAATTCATCTTTGGTTTTGCCTAAACCAGTTTCTTTTTCTGGTTTAGTATCTGAGCTCCCCGTTATCCCTCCAGATGCAGAGATCTCCTTGAAGGATCTATGGGGTGCATTGCAGTGTATTGATAGTAATATCACATACATCTCAATTATTTTGTGCCTTCTCTCAAGAAACTGTTACTTCATTACAGCAACTTGATGAGAGGGTTGCACTAATGGATAGAGCAGTTTCTAAATTGGAGGCTCAGGTTATACCTCTTCAAACAGTAAATGCTGCTGGTGCTAAAGATTCTATGGCCATACTCAGTAAATTAGAGGCTCTTGAGAACTCCATGCCAGCATATAATCTTCGTTTTTTGAATTTTCCGTATATTTCACTTCTTGCGCCTCGGATATTACTGGATAAATATTTTAAAGAGGTTCTATCTATAGTGGATCCTATTGAAATATCCTCTGCATATTATATTTCCCCTCGGTCCAAAAAGGTGAAACCTGCTGATGGAGAGATTGACGTATTGGAGCCTTCCATATCTAATTTGACCGCTTTCCTAGAGGACTCCCTTGATCTTATTAATTCTCGTTCTACTTTACTAGTGACCTTTAGGTCCCTTAAACTTAAATTTCGTATCCTTAAAGCCTTTTTTAAGTTTAAGGCTTTGAAATTTTGTGGGCATGTAGTAAATGTCTTCCCAGATGTGTCACATAGCACCCAACTCAAACGGAGGCTTTTTTTTTTAGCTTTGAAGCCTCAGGTTTTGAGTTTGGGTGCTATGTTTTTTTCTACGATTCCCATGTAAATGTGTCATAACTTATGAAGGTGCTTCTTATGTTTTCACTGATTGTACTCATTTAGAAAAATTTATTGCTGATCGACAGGTGGTAGTAGAGGAAAATAATCAGGGTGAGTGAATACTTTAAACCTCCTAATGATGGGCATGTATTGCTTTTGATTTCCTTTGCTATTTTCCTTTGTTATGGATCACAACCGGTTCCCGTAATATGGACTGCATCTAGTTTCTTCTATATTGTGTGTTTTTCATGTTTCTTATGGCATTTTTGTAGATCTTCTTGTATTAATTTCACAGGTACACTAAAAAAATTTTTTTTTAAACTGCCTCTAATGTTTCGATTGATTTTTACGTTTTTTGGTGCGCTGAATCCAAATCTGGTAACCAATTTGCTCCATCACGTACAGATTTTTTGCTACATTGGGTTAGCAGTTTGAGGTGAACGTTTCAGATTGAGTGCGATCGAGATAAAAGTTTCTTGGATGAATTCTTTATACTAATTGTTTAGTAGTTATTCAAATAAGAATAAAGAAAATTGTAACAAGGCAGCACATAAGAATAGAGTAATGTCAACAAAACACACTGTGATGGTAGCAAAATTGTCTGCACTTAAAACAGCCACATACATGTGCACAAACATTGAGCATATAAGAGCGAGGTTAGACACAAAGCAAAGCAAAGAAATGTGCAAAAAATGTTGTACAGGTATGTATGTAAGAATAGAAAACGCAAACCGCACCATTGCAATACATGAAGACAAACACCCGATGATGTGAAAATAAAATTCTAATAAATGAGATCCGACACTGTGGTAATAACTAGCAAATTTTTATTTCAAAATTTAGTAAAAACACGATATTTGTCAACACAGTTTAGATTTTAAAGTCATTCTTGGGTCAATCAATCTCCTGGTGGGCCCGTTTCTTCTTCCCCCGAATGCTTCTCTTGGTGCGCTGCTTGGCGTATTTTTCATCTGGGGTTTCCCGCAGCAGCAACCAGCAGAAATCAGCCATCATAGTGGTGTTCCATCTTCCTTGGTACCTTCTCTCTGCGTCCTTGATGTCCTGGTGAAACCTTTCATCTTGTTCTTCACTGTACGCCCCCAAGTTTTCGGGAAAGTAGTTCACATGGGAGTGCAAGAAATGGACTTTCAGGCTCATGTTACAGCCTTGTTCTTTGAAGGCATTGAGCATCCTGGCAACAATATCCTTATAGTTCTCATCCCGCCTGTTCCCCAAGAATTTGAGAACAACATCCTTGAAGAAATCCCAGGCTTCTTTTTCCTTCTCAGACATCGTTTCAGCGAATGCTCCATCTGAAATGAGTTTCCTTATATCAGGGCCAACAAACACTCCTTCCTTTAGCTTTGCTTCAGAAAGTCGGGGGAACTTTGAGCAAAGGTACCGAAAGCACTCACCATCTTTTGGAAGGGACTTGATGAATTGCTTAATGAGACCCAACTTAATGTGGAGAGGTGGTAATAGAATTTTATCACGAGGTACCAAGCTCTCATGAAGAACATTTTTCTCACCGGGTCTCAAATACTCCCGAATTGGCCAGTCTTTTTTCCTCCAGTGTAGGTCGCGGGCCCGGCTATCCCACAAGCAAAGGAAGCAGGGATATTTGGTGAAACCGGATTGCTGCCCTAATAGCATGGATAGAATTTTAAAGTCTCCACAAATCATCCACTTATGCTCATCATAACGAATCTTCTGAAGAATCAGGGCCAAATTCTCGTATTTTTCTTGGAGAATAACAGAGTGAGCAATAGGAACTGAAGCGAATGTGTTGCCATTATGAAGAAGAACACCTTTTATGCTGTCTTTTGACGAATCAATGAACAGCCGCCATTCAGCAGGATCATACTTGAGTTTAAACTTTTCCATCACTCCGTATATATCGTTGCAAAATACCAAATCTTCCTCTTTGCTGAAATACTTCAAAAATTGTGCCTCGCGGTTGCGGTACCAATAAAAAGTTGTTCCTGGTGACAATAGATTTTTCTGTTTAAGCCGAGAACCTAGCAGTTGGGCAGCATCTTTTGGGAGTCCTAAATCCCGGACTAAATCATTCAATTCAGCTTGAGAGAAAAGTTCAGGTTTCGGATCTGGTTCAGTTTCAAACTCGGAAGTACTGGACTCATCGGGAAAAGCCATCTGAGTCTCATCATGATCAGAACCGTCCACACAAATATGATCCAAAGATTTTGGTGGTTCAGGCACAGGTACTTCGTTGCTATGAGGCATAGGCCTAATTGCTGAGGGAAGGTTGGGGTAACTTATTACGTTCTTATTTTTTAAGTTGTATCCCTTCACAATGCAAGAGCAAAAATAGCAGTCACTGCTGTGGTCTCTTTGTTCACGCCACATCATAGGTATTCCGAAACGAAATGCTTGTTTTTTACCTTTCATCCATAAGCGTAGATCTTCCTCACATGTCTTGCACACTTTGTGAGGAGCCCACGGTTTGTCTTGATCGCCTAACTTCAAACCAAAATTGGCGAAATATACTTTTTTAATAAATGCAGAAATGTTCCTCTGCCGCTTTTTCACGGTATATTCCCCACAAATAAAACAAAAACTGTCCGGAGAGTTGACGCAACCTCTGGCTCTGTGAGCCATCACAAATACACAGCACTGCAAACTACAACTGTAGTGAACCACTTCGGAATAAAGCTGGATTACGACTGAGCAAACAAAAGGTAATAATGAACTTGCAAGAAACTGAAATTTGACAGGAACGTTCATGTCGCAACCACCGTGTTTGAGCGAGCGAACGAGGCGAGGCGAACAGGAAAGAACATGCGCCAGCGCGAGTACTGGATTTAGCCCCCCGCCTCCCAATTGTCCTGTTAATGTATAAAATGAATACAAAACACTCTAAAATATCATGAGGGAGTGTTTCTAGTTAGTTAACCATTACAACCTCTATTTTGGGCCAAGAAAATAAACTGCAGTCGGCTAAAAAGAAATTATGTGAACATTCCTTATAAGGGTAAGAAATCTAATTTTGCAAGAAAACGTGACGTGATGGAACATTTTGGCTATTTTTCCTGGATTCAGCACCCCAAAATCTATAGGAATCAGTTGCAAAACTGGAGGCAGTTTTTTGGTAGTGTACCTGTGTTTTCGATTGTAGTAACTATTTGAAAAATCCATAAATAAAAGTTTAAAAAAAGAGCGCGGTATAGAAAAGCTTTTAAATAAATAAATAAAATAAATATTAAATCTTCCTAAATAAAAATAAATAAATACAATAAATATGTGGAGACAGACAGACAGATGTGGTGATGAATTATTTCATTATAATTCTTGCAAGTATTTTCTTAATTATAAATGCAACACAATTTATTTTTTGTCTTTCCTTTCTAGTATAGTATACTATGCAGTTATCAAATTCAAAATACCCAATGCCAATCCATTTTCAATTCACTGATGCCGAACAAATCATCCATTTCATTCTTGATTACCTTTAGCTTCCCTTGGTTCATGTGTCATACATTCCATGTTCCATTATGTAAAACATCTTTATAGCTCCTGACTCTCATTTCATGTGCAACTGCATAATCAATTGGATGTTCCAAGAGCTTTGTTCACACCGCATCATAAATGCTGGCTTTACTCTGGAGAGTCTTCAGTCCTTCCACAGTAGCCCATTGAGTGCCATCCGACCTAGGGAGCTCATATTCTAGCACTGTGATCGCTATTTGTTTGGATGTGAGTATCCATTGGATTTTTCAAGGCAAAATACAAAAGTGGCTTGCCAGTCCTTTCTCCCGCACAAGTAATTCCAGTGTTGCCATTGTCACAGAAATGTATTTCTCCGCCACCATCATCCCATACTGCTGCTTCCCAGATGGGGGGGGTTTGTCTTTTTAGTCTGGCACGTTATCTGAGACCTGTCCATTTTGGGAGACCTCCCTAGTAGTAAAGTTACTGATGCATGCAAACTGCAAACCAGGCAAAGGCAATCAACAAATACTGAGTTTTCAATTTTGATATTTCTTCTCACTGGTTGATACGTTAAGACCAACATTTTTTTCCTCACATGATTTTTCATGCAGCAATTTTTTGTTTTATTCCCCAGAGGCTCACATATCCAAAACATGGGCATATTGGAAAGTCAGCTTTGCTTTGTTCATTCTTATGATTTTTGTTCCATAAGGGCTTTTGTATTTTTATGAACTGGTTTTTAACATTTCAAAGCATTCTTTAATGACAATAGTGTTTAATTGATATAAGCAGAAAATGTCTTGCATTACATTTTTTTTTTAAATTTCTTCCTTTTTCCACCACTGTATCCCCCTTTTGTTAATTCTGGTGGTAGTGCCTCTCCCTGTTTTTAGCTTGACATTGAATTAAATGAGGGGCTAACACCTATTTTTAAATAAATAATTCCATAAGCAATTGAAATGAAATAATTAAGATATCCCTTTCTTCCTTTGAACTTAATATTTCTCCCTAAAGAGAGATGCATCTCAGCTCTTTGAATGCTTTTCTTACTTTGACCCCTTTACACCTGTCAGTGAAGAATATTGCTGTTCTGCTCAGCTGCCCACATCCAAACTCCAAGCGGACACTACACTAATGTTTATAAAGCCTGTTGTATGGCCAGGACAAATATAGAAGGATTTATTGAAGGAGACTTTTAAATACAGAGGCTGTAGTCGTAATGAAATGTACAGATACTGAAATTAATGTTACAATATAAGAAGTAAAATTGGAGGGGGGGAAATAACAAAGGAAGACATGGAAATAAGTCTAGCAGAAGAAGCAATAAAGCAAAGAAATAGGAAAGCAGATATTTTGCACAGTCTAGCTGACATTACATGCAGCGAAAATTCTTAAGGATGGTTCTTGGAGTCACGGGTTAATGCTAGACTGACTTATCTATGAGATAATTATGGCTTTTGGATATGTACTAAAGGCTTCTATTGAGTGCTTCTGTTTTCAGCTTAAAATGCATCTATATACTTGGTGATCTACCTGACGATTTATACCTGGTCATTTGGAATAGCTGACACATACAGATAACTTTTAATTAAGCCTGTTTCAGTGAGCTCTATTTTCTTTTTACTTTGTAGCAGTGCATGTTGCAGCTCATTTGGTCAATGCGTTGAATTTTTCTGCAAACTATAGTGAGAACTTTCTGGCACTGAATGCTGCAAGATACCAAAACGAGGTCAGTAATCAGCTATTTAATGCTCGTAGCATATCTTTAAAGCAAAATGTACTATCTCTAAATGGAAAGTGTGGCATGTTACTTGCCCTTGTTGAGGAAAAGGCCAATTTTGTTGACCCGGCTTGTGTCCATTGTTTGAAAAAACTCGGTGCTCAATGAATGGGCCATAAAACATAAGGGGAAAATATGACTTAATACAGATTTTCCATATATTTCACTTGATCCTGAGTTTTTAAATGCATGTATGTTTGTGTTTTTTTTAATATAGAAGAATAGCTCTTAAACACTGTTTTGGGGATGAATCAAGTTGGTTTCTCTTCTTTCTTTTTTTTTCTTGAGCTGCAATGGCTGGGTAGGATAGAGATGAAGTGTTCCATAATAAACAGCATAACTGTATAAAAAAAATAGGTTGATGTTGATCATGGTAAAAAGTAATTTAGGATTTTTAATTAACTGGACTTTTAACATTGTCTGTCTAAATATTGTTTGTAGTCTGCTTTGTAGTGTATTTCTAAAGGCGGAATTCAAGTGATTAAAATAAAATTAAAGCTGTTTCATATATTTCTAATCTATATTCACTATATTAGCCATAATTCCATTTTGATAATGCATATAATGATCTTGCTAGATTTATTTGTATACAATTAGATATTCTTTAGGCACCTGTGGATTGTTTATCGTACTTCCACTTTTACAAAAACAAATGCATGAAGACCTTAGTACTATCTAAATGAGTAGATAGAAATTTTCAGAAGCAAACTTAGGGGCACTTTAGTAAAAGTACGTTGGAGTTTTGCAGTGAACCCACATTTAGCACAAAAAAACAAAGCTTGGTAATTGCAACTGCTGTGCACTAACGGGGGTGTTTCCAGCATGTTCCCAGCAATAACTGTTCTGAATGGTTCATGAATGAGCCATAGTGACATGCACAATTAACCCAGGTGCACTTAACTCCATCTAATCAGGTGATGTTAGGTGAACCTGTGCTAATTGCAAGGGTGGTGCTTACCCTTGTGCTAACTGTACAGTTCTCACCATATCCACTCTTCACCCCTAACCCACTCCCTAACCACCCCAATGCCTAATTCACAGTGCGAAAATCAGCTTGCACTAACTGCGTTGGCTTTGTGCTAACAGGTATCGTGGGCCTGAGCACACGTCAGAACCTGCGCTACCTGCATAGTGAACTTTAGCAAAATTAGGAGAGTTAACCACTGACATGGGTATTTACACATTTAAGGAGCAATAAGGACT
The DNA here is from genome assembly GCA_033557465.1 of Ichthyophis bannanicus. Taxonomy (NCBI): domain Eukaryota; kingdom Metazoa; phylum Chordata; class Amphibia; order Gymnophiona; family Ichthyophiidae; genus Ichthyophis; species Ichthyophis bannanicus. The sequence continues at coordinate 128,711,374 of CM066035.1, read as the reverse complement.
AAGTGATATTAGCTGACACATTCTATAAATAAAATACAACATTTTGGACACGCGGTGTACTAAATTCCAGGTGCTACTTTTACAAATCTGAAATAATCTTGATCAACCAAATTCGTGAATATTATGAGCTGGGCTATTTAAATCCCGAAGAGTTTTGAGGCAGACCTACATAAAGGGACCTTTGCTAGAACGTTAGTCTTTTTTCTAAAGGGGTTTCAGTATGAATTGCTACCAGGTGTCAACTGGTCAGCTTTGACTTGACCACACACATTGCATTTTACATTTGTCAACTGGTACCTCCTAAAGATGTGGTTCCATCTGATGGAGACCATGTAGATAATGAGTCAGAATAAATTGCTGGTAGCTATTCTGTGAAGTGGGCAAATTGTACAAAATGTCCTTGCTCCAGAGGTTCCTACAATTAGAGAAGTAACCAAAGTTGAGCACAAGAGCTGCAAGTCTTTAGTAGTTCTGCCCACAAGAATGACGATCTTGCTGCACCCCTCTGGGATCATGATGCCTTGAACTTCGTTAGGATCTTTATTCTGTAAAGGGAAGCAGTGAGTCACAGTGCTATTCAACAGAATTTACAAGTGTTTGTTGACCATCTCTGTAATTGCAACCCCTGTTTTGGTGAGAGAGTTTGAATATCAGGACATTGCATATAGCAGGAGAATTGATCCATAGCATAGACATGTGGGAAATGTATGGCATGCACATTACATGGAATGAAGAATATACAACAGATTTATATTTCCTCCTTTAAACTTTGTTTCAATTTAATACTAAATTATACTTTTTTGCATATTCTTTTGGAATATGAACACACATTATAAGTTGGTATGAGGTAACCATTAATCTGTGCTTGTGGGTGACATTTCACGGTACATGCTTCATATGATACAACAGGAGTGTAGCTTCACCTAGATACAGTAGACTAGAATAGGAATTCAAGTAACCTTAGTGTTTTTTCTTTTAATTTTTATATCTTATTGACAATTCGTGCATGATCAGAGTCCATTACTAAGGGTTAGCATATGCTAATGGCATTAGTGCACACTATTTGCCACAGGGACCAGAAGAATAAAATGGACTCTGCAGAAGATAGCAAGTGCTGCTTATTAGTAGATGACCCCCTATATATACGAGAGGCTAGAACTTACACAATGTAGGAGTGCACCGACTTAGTAATATGGATCAAACTGGATCAAGTAGTAAGGATAATCCCCATCCCAGATATCACTTGTGAGAAATAAGATAGAACAGGAGACAAGTTTCAGAGGATTCACCTTTAACATTAGGACGTTACCTTCCTTTGGTCCTGGGTTTTTATTTTTGCCCCTATCCCAGAATATTTTGGAGCATGTCATCTTTGTATTTTAGTGATGAAGAATGGATCCTATAATGCATAAGTGTAGGAAATTAAAGAACTCCCCTCCCTCCAATAAAAGAGAGCCGAGTAAAATGTGTTAGGTTCCATGACATCACTTGGTTGTTTGACTGTCTCTTTTGGAAAAAAAAAAAAAATCTCCTTATGGTCCGTGTTTTGTTAAAATGATTTGTTTTCACATCAGTGTGTTTGTTTTCAGGATCCCTGGAAAATCATCTTTACCACTGGTAGGTTTTTCTTTTCTCCCTGAAGGAATGTGAAAAATAACTAAGTAGTATTTTTCCTCGTAAGAAATGTGGAACGATGTAGTGAATTTAATTGCATAATTAATTTTATAAACTAAGAAGACTTCAGTGATGCTCAGGTGCAACTTCTTTAAATATTCTGACAAAGATAATGCCCATAAAAAATGTTGGAACATAAGAGTTTGTAACCTTTCCACATCTTCCTCCCTGCACACTAAATTCTGTCCAAATATAGTTCATTCTAGTACTTTTCCTCTTTCTCCTATTTTTACATCATGGGTCAATATATATTGCTACAGTATTTGATAAAAACTGAGTTTAGAGTATAGGCCACATGAGGGGGATTAAGCAAAGGTAACATGAAAGGGGAAAATGGTGAGGATATAAAAGTAAGGTCATGTACTCTCCGTTGTCTCATATTTCAACATATTGAACTTTTTCAGGTTCATTTGTTCAGTTCACCCATCCTTGATAAAAGAAATGCAAACAATTATCTTTCTAAGTCTACCTATTGGGCCACGGTTGGAATCAGCATACTGGGCTTGATGGACCTTTGAGCTGACCCAGTATGGCATTTCTTAATGCAGCTTGTGGTCTCTGCATATTTAAGAAACACTTAGCACACCCATTTACATGTGCGGTGTTTTTTTTTTTTTGGCCTAATCCTCTATTGTAATGGCACAACTGACTTCATCATATTGTACATGGCCCTTGTATTATCTCTGATATGCAGCAGCAGTAGCATCCAGAAGTGGGTAAAGGAGACCGTCTAAGCATATGGCCGTATGAGATGTACTGGGTATTTCTAATCAAGCATGCCAGCCACAAAGGAAGTGACATGCTTACATGCATAGGATGGATCAATCTGTTTTGATTTAACTATATAAACTTATATTCTGCTGACGCAAGTATGACTACTTCTAATAAAACATAAATATACATAAAACATTAATATAAAACATCAGAAACATAAAATAAAATAATCAAAAGCAGAGAGTATTTAAGACCACATTCATATAACAAAAAAAAAGCAAGCAAAACTACTGTAAGAACAGATTTGCCCATTATCCCCTACTACAGTTGTCCTGCCAAACTAAATGCTTCATCGCCAGATAATTATTCTCCTTGTTTAATTCCTAGGGCAGGTCATTGCTTTAAAGTGGACCTCTAGTGGAAAAGAACTGGCACAAGTCTCTACAAAATGAGCTATTCAATGAGGGGAAGCAAACCAATGAGCTGTCCGGGGCTTATTCCTCAAATAAAATGGGAGCTTCTAGGAGTAGCCTAGTGGTTAGAGTTGCAGCCTGGTGACCAAGAGACCAGGGTTCGATTGTCACTTTGCTAGGCCTGAGGCAATGGAGAGTAATCTACTTGCAGTCACACTTTTCCAAGAAAACCCAGGAGCTGCTGGGTTGCCAGGAGTCAGCATTGACTCGACAGTGCACACACACACACTCTCTCTCCAGCTAAGGCCTGAAAAGTAGGCATCTTAAATGCAGTGTGCCATGGTATGAAAAGCTGATAAAGGGTAGTGTGATCTTGATATTTATTATCCGTAAGAATTGGTGTTTAACAGTATTCTGCACAAGTTGATCCTGGTGAGTTCCGCAATTATGACACCTGAACTACTCTTGACAGCTTGGTCAATGGCAGGAGGTAGCCAAAGCTTGAAAAGGTTTGTGTCTTATTATCTGCAGGCTCTGATGGCTCCTAGGAAAGTATCAAAAGCAGCACTAGCACATGTATTAGTTCAGGGGTATCAAACTATAGTCCTGAAGGGTGGCAAACTAGTGTGGTTTTCAGGCTATCTCTAAGGAATATGTGGGAGAATTTTGCCTACAGTGGAAGCGGTGTATGCAAATTTCTCATTCATGAAGGGTATCTTGAAAACTTAACTGGCCTGTGGACTTCCAGGATTACATTTGCTGCCCTAGTATTAGACTGTCTATGATCTTTACTTGATTGTCTAAATAAGATTACCCACCCTTCCCTCAAAAATAAGCAATATAACATACAAAAACATATATACACTCATAATAAACAACAAGTACAAGCTACCATATGTCAAATCAACATAAGAGTAATACCTCAATCCTAGAAAGTCTTAATTACTGATCCCACTCTGTAGGAAAGCCTGAATAAACAGCCACGTTTTGGTCCTCATCCTGAATGTTAGCCAGATGGACCTCAAAAAGTACTGCATTCTTGAAAACAGGAACAAAAACAAAACAAAACAACCCAGACTTGTACTTCTGACCCTCATAAGCCTAAGTGTTGCCAATGAAGGAATGCAGAGCTGTGCCTCTTGAGAGGACATCAAAGCTCCAGGTAGAACAGGTCAGCAAACAGGTGTTATGTTTGGTCCCCAGATGACATCAGCGCTTAAAAATCAAAGAAAGGACCTTGCATTTATCACTCATATTACAAAAATATGAAATGGTTTATAACAAATAAAATACATAAAACTCCCTTCCCATCATTCAAAATACAGTACAAATGAGCAGTATAGAACCCCAACCCTTCACCCTCTTCCTCAATATGTCTACTATAAAAAAAAAAAAAATCCCTCATGAGGACTCCTCAAACACTTGGTTGAAGAACCATACCTTCAAGCATCTATGAAAAAAAACGTATCTCCTACATCCCCTGGGAACATATTTATTCATTCAGGTACATAGGTTGGTCTGTAAACGCTGCTCTGTACATCATACAGAGAACCTTTAACTGAATCATGTAATTGCCTGAAGAGAGGGGTTAAATCATTCCATCTATGAACCCTTAGCAGCAATCTGGCAATCCGTATTTTGCAGACTGGAGCTTCCTTAATTCTCTTCTGGGGCGTCCCTTGTTGGTGGAGGAAGGATGGGTAAGAGAGTGGGAGCTGGAAAAAATAAAGCAAAATGATGGGAAATTCTGTAGTGATGACCAGAATTTTTATGGTAATTTTAGTTATTTCATGTAGCTCCCAGTAAGAATGACCGATGCTGCAGAATAACATGATAGGAATACATAGCAATGGCATAGTTTATTAGAGCTACCCTTCCTGAGGCAGCCTAAATCACTTTCTCTTTGTTACAGTTCCAGGGCTTACTGGGGTCCTCATGGTGTTGGTGCTGTTTCTTATGTCTACAGCCTCCATGCATTCTGTCAGGTAAGAATCCTATCGTTTTGCGAAGTCCTTTTACCAGAGCCAACCCTACTGTACCAAATAGAAAAGGAAGACTGAGGCGCACAGTAGAAGCTTTGGTTGATATTTTAATTTCCAGTTTATTAAATATAACAGCCAAATTTCTCCATCTAACGACTAGAGGATTTAGTCAGAAGTATTAAGCATTTGTCCTATAGACAAAAAATGGGTAGGGGGTACTATAGTGCAAACTGGTTCATAATGTCATTATGCATGAGCTGGATGAATTAATTTCATCATTTTTCAAAAAAGAAAATTGAGCGAGCATTTTGTTTTTAAAAACAAAATGGGGCTGGACACAATGGAAAGAACTTATGCAAATATTTAAGATAGAGAGAAACATGAAATGCAAGAGCAAAACGCTTAAAAAAAAAAAAAAAAAGAGCAAAAAACCTAGACTTTTGGTAGAAATTATTTCAATAAATATTTATGAAACTTTCTAGGCAGAGCTGTTCTGGAGTGATAGGAAGTAATTTTTCACATTGAAACCTGTTCTTTATTGCAGGAAAGTGATAGATTTCTATACCCATGGGCTGCAGTAATTGACTTTAGCCTAATATACTAATAAAAAGAGGAAAATTACATTTCACTGAAAATAAATGAACATTGTGCCTGAGGCCAATAAACGTGGTCTTTGAAACGGGTCATGGTAACACACTGGAAGTGTTCATGTATTATCTTAGAAATGTCAACAGATAAACTGTAAATGCTACTTTGGCATGATTTATTTTTGGAAATATGGAGAAATCCCAAACTTAAATGCATGTTGTGCATATAATACTTTTTGAGGATCTAACAGTTCTTGCCACACCTTTAGGTTTTCAGCTGACTTGGAGCTAGCATATTTTAGGCTAAGGGGGTCATTTTAAAAGCCTTAGTCATGATTTGGCTTTTGAAGTTGTCTCCGGTGCGGGGATGTCCAAGTAGGCAGGGGGCATATTGGAGGCATATTCGAGAAGGTGCAATGGACTTAGATATCCCCATTCAATTTCAGAAACATTAGGGATGTCTCTGACCCTGTCCAAGTTTAATCATGCTCCAGGCACGAATAGGTGTCAAAGTGCTTGTTTTGGCCAAAAAGAAAACATCCAGAGGATGTAGAGAAGATGGAGAATTAAGTGACTTGCCCAAGATCACAAGGAGAAGCACTGGGATATGAACCCTGGTCACCATGGTCCTAACCCACTACTTTAACCATTAGGCCATTAGATTCCCCGTTCTGGAATACTATGTCAGGGAGGTCTATATAGATGTTCACATTGGGCACGTCCAGGTTTGTGACATTGTGCCTGAACTTGGACATGCCTGCATTTTTTTTCCAGACAATTCTGGCTTGGACATCCCAGATTGCTTTTGGATGTCCTTTGTAAAACATGCCTTTAAGGCTCCTTCGGACTTTGTTTGACGTTACTTGTGGATTTCCCCCCTATTTTCTATCAGCAAGCAGGATTGAGTCAAGCACACAAGTGGGTGATGTCATCTACTAGCGCCAAGATGAAAAAGCTCTCAGAGCTCAGAACTTAGTGTAATGTTCTGAGCATGCGTGGCCCTTCCCTTGCACAGTAGTCGCATCAGCTCCTCAATTTGTTTTTTTTTTTCCAGTAAAAACATAGGCCATGTGGTCTTTTTCTGACATCATGCGTCTATCTAGCCAGCTGAATGGACATGAAATAAGGCTTTCCTGATAATTTTCATATATTTAAATAACCTTTATTCCATTATTTTAGTTTCATTGAAAGAAACAGGTGAGTTCCTTGGTCTGACTTTTCTTTGTGTGCAGATCCTTTGAGAACACAGACCCTCATTTGGTCTGTCTCCAATGTTTGAGGGTAGGGCATGACCCAGATCATTGTCTCTTCTGCACAGCTTTGTCCTTCATCTCTGAAGGAATAGGGATGAGCTCAGGCTCCTTTGCTTATGAGAAGTGATAAGAGAGAAAGTGGTCGGCTCACTTCCTTCTTCCTGGAACATCCTACTACATTCCTGACTAGTGGCTGGAGGTCCAAACATACAGGAGCAAAGTTCAGGGCCAGCTCTTTAGTGGCCCTGCTCCTCTGAAGAGGAAAGCCAAAGTCAAAGCTGCTGCTTATCCTTGGTGGTATGTATCACTGAGTGAGTCTACCTTTTTGCCAGATACTTGTGTCCTGGATTTGCCACACTTGGAAATTGGATACTGGGTTTGATAGACCTTTTGGTCTGACCTAATATGGCATTTTTTATGTTACATTCCCAGGCCTGAAATGCTTTTATTGTCGTGATGAGGTACTCAACATTGGGCCCTCAGCAGCACAGATTACACATCAGAAAAGAGCTACAATATCATAACAGCTTTCTCAATGCACTAGTGTCCAGTTTGTCCTCGCCATTATGGTACGTGGACAAACAAAGCAGCGTTGCACCTTCAACATAACTAATAGTTGTGCTGCTCTATCAACCCTTCCTGTGGATAGCAACATCCAAGAATAGCAAGCACAAAACCATATTGTACCCTGCACTGTGATATTAATGCATAAGAACATAAAGTCCATCGAGTCCAATATCCTGTTTCCAACAGCGGCCAATCTAGGTCATACGTACCTAGCAGTTTCCCCAAAAGACACAGGTTCCACAATGCTCATATTGGGTCAAGCATTGATATCCTGGGTCCCTTTTTAATAATGGTTTATGGACCTTTCCTCCAGGAACTTGTCCAAACCTTTTTTAAACCCAGCTACACTAACAGCTTTTACTACATCCTCTGGTAACAAATTCCAGAGTTTGATTACATGTTGAGTGAAAAAATACTTTCTCTTATTAGTCTTAAATAGTTTACCCTGTAGCTTCATTGCATGCCCCCTAATCTTCCTATATTCTGATAACGTAATCAATTGATCTACGTTTACCCGTTCCACTCCGTTCACTAATTTATAGACTTCTATCATATCTCCCCTCAGCCGTCTCTTTTCCAGGTTAAAGAGCCCTAACCTTTTTAGCCTTTCTTCATAGGGGTATCCTTCCATCCCCTTTACCATTTTGGAGGCTCTTCTCTGAACCTTTTCTAATAACACTATATCCTTTTTAAGATACGGCGACCAGAATTGCACACAGTATTCAAGGTGCGGTCGCACCATGGAACGATACAGAGGCATTATAATATCCTTTGTTTTATTTTCCATTCCTTTCCTTATGATACCTAGCATTCTATTTGCTCTCTTGGCCGTCGCTGCACACTGGGCCGAGGGTTGTAACATGTTATGCACAATGACACCTAAATCTTTTTCCTGGGTGGTGGTTCCTAATGTGGAACCGCAGTTTGGGTTGTTCTTCCCTAGGTGCATAACTTTGCACTTGTCCACATTAAATTTCATCTGCCATTTCGATGTCCAGTCTTCCAATTTATCAAGATTCTCTTGCAAATTTCCACAATCCTCATGGGTTTTAACAACTTTAAATAGTTTTATGTCATCTGCAAATTTGATATCCTCACTCGTTATTCCCTTTTCCAAGTCATTTATGAATATGTCAAAAAGCAGCGGACCCAGCACAGATCCCTGGGATACACCACTATTCACCTTTCTCCATTGGGAAAATTGGCCATTTAGCCCTACCCTCTGCTTTCTATCTTTTAACCAGTTTCTGATCCACAATAGTATACTGCCTCCTATCCCATGACTCTTTAGTTTTGCCAAAAGTCTCTGATGAGAGACTTTGTCAAAGGCTTTCTGAAAGTCCTTCTGAAAGTCCAAATACAGTGTATCAACTGGCTCACCTTTTGTCTACCTGTTTGTTCACACCTTCAAAAAAACATAATAGATTAGTAAGAGAAGATCTTCCTTGTCTAAAGCCATGTTGGCTGTCTCCCATTAGGTCATGATTATCTACAGCTGAGTAATTTTGTTCTTTATGATGGTTTCTGCCATTTTTCCCGGTATTGACGTCAGGCTCACTGGTCTGTAGTTTCCCGCATCATCCCTGGAACCCTTTTTAAAAATTGGCGTTACATTGGCGATCCTCCAATCTTCAGGTATTACAGATGATTTTAATGATAGTTCACAGATTACTAATAGCAGGTCTGCAATCTCATATTTCAGTTCTTTCAACACCCTTGGATGTATACCATCGGGTCCAAGTGATGTGCTATTCTTCAGTTTATCAAATAGCTGTAATACGTCTTCCCGGTGTAGCGATATTTCTTTGAATTCTTCTGCAGTATCACCTTTAACTACCACTTCAGTCATAGGTAACATCCCTACATCTTCCTCCGTAAATACCAAAGCAAAGAATTCATTCAGTCTCTACGCTATAGCCTTGTCCCCTCTTACTGCCCCTTTTACCCCCTATGATCTAATGGACCAACTGACTCTCTCACAGGGTTTTTGCTACGAATGTACTTGAAAAAGTCTTTATTATGTGTTTTTGCTTCAACAGCAAGTTTCTTTTCAAATTCTCTTTGCTTGCCTTATCAATGCCTTGCATTTAACTTGCCAGTGCTCGTGCTGTTTCCAGTTTTCACCATTTGGCTTTTTTTTTCCATTTCCTGAAAGATGCTTTTTTTGCAACAGGCTCTCTGACCTCACCTTTAAACCATTCTGGCAGTTTTTTGGACTTCCTTCCACTTTTCTTAAAGCGTGGAATACAGCTGGTCTGGGCTTCCAATATAGTATTTTTCAACAACACCCAAGTTTGATGTAAGTCTTTAACGTTTGCAACTGCTCCTTTTCATTTTTTCTTAACTATTTTCCTCATTTTTTCGATAGTCTCCCTTTTGAAAGTTAAAAGGTAGTACTGTGGATTTCCTTACCATCCCTCCTCCATTAATTAAATCAAACGCGATCATACTATGATCACTGTTGCCAAGTGGCCCCAAAACCCTTATCTCTTGCACCATATCCGGTGTTCCAATAAGGACTAGGTCCAATATGACTTCCCCTCTGGTCGGTTCATGAACCAGCTGCTCCAAGAAGCAGTCATTTATTTCATCTAGTAACTTTATCTCCCTAGCATGTCCTGCCGTGACACTGACCCAGTCAATACCAGGGTAATTGAAATCACCCATTATTATTACTGTGCTGTAACTTTTGTTAGTTTCCTTGATTTCTTTGAACATTTTATCATCCATTTGTTCATTCTGGCCAGGCGGTCGATAGTACACCCCCACCGCCTTCGCCTTCCCCTTTTTACATGGAATTTCAATCCATAGAGATTCTACAGCAAATTTTGTTTCCTGCAAAACTTTAATCCTTTCTGACTCAATGCCCTCTCTATCATAGAGCACAACCCTCCACCAATTTGATCAGCTCTGTCATTACGATATAGTTTGTACCCAGGTATCACAGTGTCCCACTGGTTGTCCTCCTTCAAACATGTCTCTGAGATTCCAATCTTACGAACTCGCCCATCTTAGTTTTTAGACTTCTAGCATTTGCATACAAGCAATTTAGAGACTAATTTATTCATATTAATCTGGCTATTGGTAGGCATGGGTAATTTGGAATCTTTAAGCTCTGTCTGCTCCATACTCAAGGGCATTTGGTCTACTTTACTCTTTTTTGGAACCTCTCTGTTTTTGGTAGTATCCTTCAAGGATACATTGTTCCGAACCATGCGCTCTTGGGCGACTGTCAGCTTTCCCCTATTATCTATTTTAAAAGCTGCTCTATCTCCTTTTTAAAAGTTAATGCCAGTAGCCTGGTTCCATCCCGGTTAAGGTGAAGCCCATCCCTTCGGAAGAGCCCCTCCTTTCGCCAGAGGTTTCCCCAGTTCCTAACAAATCCAAAGCCCTCATCCTTGCACAATTGTCTCATCCACACATTGAGACTCCAGAGCTCTGCCTGCCTTTTGGGTTCTGCGCATGGAACGGGAAGCATTTCGTATAAAGCTACCCTGGATGTTCTGGATTTCAACTTCCTACCTAAAAGCCTAAATTTAGCCTCCAGAACCTCCCTACCACATTTTCCTATGTCATTGGTACTGACATGTGCCAAGACAGCAGACTTCTCCCCAGCACTATCTAAGACCTTGTCTAGGTGGTGTGTGAGGTCCGCTACCTTCGCACTAGGCAGGCATGTCACCAAGTGATCCTCACGTCCTCCAGCCACCCAGCTATCTACATGCCTAATGATGGAATCTCCAACTATAACGGCTGTCCTAACCCTTCCATCATGAGCTCTTGGCCCTGGAGAAACTTCCTTGGTGCAAGAGGGTTTTACATCACCTGGAGGACAGGTCTTAGCTATAGGATCACTTCCTGCCACACCAGGGTGATGCTCTCCTGTCACATGACCTCTCTCCTCCAAGGCAGCAGGGATGCTGCCAGATTGGAGGTGGGACTTCAAGACTATATCCCTGTAATTCTCATCTATGTACCTCTCTGTCTTCCTTATCTCTTGCCTCTAGAGATCGGACTCATTCCCTGAGAGCAAAGAGCTCCTTGCACCTTTTGCAGACGTAAGACCCCTCACCAACTGGGATAAAATCATACATGTGACACTCAATGCAAAAGACTGGAAAACCCCCATCTCGCTGCTGGACTGCTGTCTACATCTTGGTTTTAAGGTTGTGTTTAGATATTTAAGTTCTTTACGTACTAAGGGTTGCTGGGGATACTTATACTAATAAAACTATACCTCTCTATGCAGATACCTTTTGCCCAGAGAAGGAACTTCAGTCGCATAATGCAGAGCTCTGCCTGTTGTTCCAGCATATTGTACCATAGAGAGGTTTTTTTCACTAAGTTGGGTGCAGATTACCCGTGCTGCTTGTCATTGTTTTTGAACTGTTTTTTATTGGATCAACAAACACAAATATCAGACCATGTCAAAGAATATAGTAAACATTCACAAATAATTATGGTAGAAGAAAAATAAACACAATGTTTTTCATTTCCCCCACCCCCTCCCCCTCTCCCCCTCCCCCTCCCCTTCTCTAGTCCAGTGAACCTTCCCCTATCCTTCCGGAATGTGTCCCTCCCACTACTTGTCTTTATAACATGCTACTGTAAGTGGCACAAATTTTGCCATAAATTCAGCTGTGGATATTTATACCTGCTGTACAGCAGATTTAAATAAATGTGCATAAAGTTCCAGAACGTGTATAATGTTTTTTTTATAATCAATGCCTATACTTGCAGACTTCACTTATGCACTGCCCAGACACCCCCAACCTGGCTACGCCTCTCGACAAAGTGCAGGCACCCATGACAACACAGTAGTTGTAGCCAACATTATTGGCACCCTTGCAATTCAATCCCTTAATGTCCAATATCTCAAAAAAAAAGCAATACCTCTTTAAAGTACTTATCAAGGAGAATCTTTGGCGAGAGAAGAGGGGTACATGGAAAATTAAGGAAACGTAAATTTACAGCACGCAAGGTGTTCTCCAAAGCCTCCACCTTGCTATGCAAAATTAAAGCATCTTTCATCCCAGCTATATGTGCTGAGTGCAAAGAAGGGAGTTGCTGCTCAAGCTTAACATAAGCAGCATCTACCGCAGAAATTTTACTATCCAATTGCTGAAGAGAGGACACAGTTTGAGAGGAAAAATCACATAAAGAACTTAATGTTGAGGATACTTTAGCATCTATAGACTGCAAAACTTGCTTTTTTCAGATCCTATTGGGGTGTCTCAGTTATTTTATATTTCCGCTAGCTCTAAACGTATCAACCCGGCTGAGGGTGGATTGGACGTAATTGAGCCTTCGCTTACAAATTTGACTGATTTTTTGGAGGATTCCTCTGACGTAATCAATTCGCGTGCCACTCTGGTAGTGTCCCTGACATCGATTGATTATAAGCAGCGTATTCTTAAGGCCTTTTTTAGGTGTAAGGCGACTCTCTTTTGTGGACACAAGATAAATATTTTTCCTGATGTTTCTCGTAGCACCCAACTTAGGAGGAGGCTTTTTCTTGCGTTAAAGCCTCGGGTCCTTAAGTTGGGTGCTACTTTCTTTCTTCGGTTTCCCTGCAAGTGTGTAGTGAATTATGAGGGAGCGGTTTATATATTTTCAGATGTAACACATTTAGAGAATTTTGTATTGGAGCGGCAGGGTGTGGTTGAGGTTAGTCGGGATGAGTAATTAAGTAGTATATGCCTCTATACTGTGGGTTAGTTAACCTTGGGTTTTCTTGTTTCTTTTCCTTTATTTTTTTTTCACATCTGGGTCTCAGTGATGTGGACTTAATCATAATGTGTTACTATCTATGTTGATATTCTTATGCTTTGTTTCTGATTTGCTTGAACTGTATTGACTTCATTTGTATGTTTGATAAAACCTTAAAAAAAAAAAAAAAAAAGGGGGGGCCAGTGATATGGCTTTGGACTGTAGATGCGCACATATTTGACACCCCCAAAAAATCAAATAAAACAAGACCAATTAAAAAAGAAAATAGTATAAAAACTGCAGCGTTGCCAGGACATGATTATTGACACCCTTATAAACAATTCAAATCAATATGAAGAGAAGAACCGCTTTCCCATTCCAGTAAAGTTAGACACACCTGTGATCAATTGTTAGTACTCGCATGACATGAATCAATCAATGAATGATGATTCTAATGTTTAAAATGGTCACATTCACTCCCTGTTCCATTTTCACAATGGTGAAGACAAGAGCTGCCTGAGACCATTAGAAAAGCCATCATCACCAAACATCAAACTTTAAAGGGGTACAAGCACCCTTCCTACAGTTAAATATGGTGGAGGTTCCATAATGATGTTGGGCTATTTTGCTGCCTCGGGAACTGGAGGCCTGGAACATAATAGACGACTCATGAAGTCTGAGGATTAAAAAGGTATTTTGGAGCAAAATGTTATACTTAGTGTTAGGTATGGGTCGAAGGTCATGGGTCTTCCAGCAGGACAATGACCCAAAACATACATCCAAAAGTACAAAAGATTGTTAAAAAATAACAAATGGACTGTTTTAAACTGGCTAGCAATGAGTCCTGATCTCATTCCAATTGAGAACCTTTGGAAAGAGCTGAAATCTGCCATTGATAAAAGGAATCCTGGAAACATTTGTGAGTTGGAATGGAAGAAACTACTAGCAAACAGATGTATGAAACTTATAGATGGCTACAAGAAACGTTTGGAGGCTGTCATCACTGCCAAGGGTTGTGCAACCAAATATTAATGAAGGGTGCCATTAATCCTGTCCAGGTCATAGTTTGTTTTTTCTCAGAAATTACTACATCTAAGTGGCATAGACACCTTTTTTTTGTTACATACCTTTGAACAATTATGTTGACATACAGTTGGAATATTTCCAATTATTTCTCAAGATACCGTACACAGCATATCTAAAATGAAAGTGTGCCAGTAAGGTTGATCACAACTGTACTTCTCCAGGAAGAAACAAAGTCAGCCTTCACATTTTGGTGACGTTGGCACCAATTGAGCCCACGCAGAAGCATCTCCCCAGCTTTCAAAAAAAGCCTTTTGGAGATGCCATCATGCTTGCGTGGTCCCCTTCCTGCCCAAAGGTGCTATCTTGCCCAGTCTCCTTTTTTCCACAGAGCCCAACAGACATATGTCCTGTTCCTCCAGGAAAATCCTTGACAAAACTGTTCCTAAAACTTATTGTTCAGGTAGGTGTATCTGCTCCACTTCCCGCCTCGAGTCAGCACTTCCCGGCGCCGTTCTCTGCCCTTTTTTATCGAGGTCTCTCTCGACCAGCATTCATGCCTTTTTTTTCACCCGGGGGTTGTCGACTTCATCCGAGTGTCTCCCACCATGTCTCCCGGTGGGTTCAAAAAAATGTGACTGCTGCAGTCAAACTATGTCCATTACTGACACCCATGACTGCTGCCTGCGCAGCCTGGGCCTGGACCATGACAGCACTTCCTGCAACCTCTGCCAGGCCATGTCAGCCAAAACCAACAAGAAACGGTCATAGTTGCATAAAAAGCTATTCCCTGGGTCTAACCCGGCACCACATCCCCAGCAGCGAGCTCCAAGCCCACCACATCCCAAGACACCCGGGCATCCTCGAAGTCCCTTGGCTGCGTGGCCTCTGGGGAGACTCCAGAGCCAGAGAAGAAGAAGTCGTCATCGAAGTCCACCGAGGCTGCACCAAAGAAACCCAGTAAAACCCAATGGAGGAACTCCGGGCAACTCTGAGAAGCGCTCCACTAAGGTCCTCAAGAAGGATTCCTCAGACGGCGGAGACCATGCAAGGTTCTTCGATGCCATAGTTCTTGTTGAGGATGCGCTTCCAAAAGTGCTGGTGCTGGGCCCAAAATCCTGCAGAACGCGGGATGATCTTTCTGGGCCTATGGGCATTCTATCACCACCTGTGACACCAGTCAATGCTAGTGCAGACTGACAACCAGGTCACCATGTTTTATGTCAACAAGTAGGGTGGCATGGGGTTGTACTCCCTCTGCCAGGAGGCAGTGATCCTCCTTTTCTTTGGAGCTCACAACAAGATGCTCATGTGGGTGGTCTACCTCCCGGGCCAGGACAACCTCTTGGTGGGCCTGAACCATAGAGTGGCCTCATGGCTTTTCTGCCTCTGGGAGTCACCCATGATGGACCTCTTTGCCACGCCAGACAATGAAAAGCTTCCCCGTTTCTGCTCGTGGCAGCCGCATCCGGTGAGGGTAGCAGTGGATGCCTTCCTGATCCCATGGATGAAAAGCCTTCTCTATGCCTTATCACTGACCCCTCTGGTTGTCAAGACCCTCTTCAAGGTCCAGCGTGAGGGGTCAGCACTGATACTAATTGCCTCCAGGTGGCCCAGACAACTGTGGTTCCCACTGTTGCTCTTCCTGCCGGCGGCACTCCTGGTCCCACTGGGCCGTGCCCTGGACCTCTTGTCTCCTGCTTCCCAATCTGAGGTCTCTAATGTTAACAGTTTGGCTGCTGAAAGGGTAGCCTTGGCCCCTTTTAGCCTCCCACAAGAGGTTGAGGAGGTCCTGTTGGCCTCCTGCAAGCCCTCCAAAGATGAGCATATGCTTTTAAGTGGCGTAGATTCTCAGTATGGTGTGCGGAGAGGCAGGAGAACCCGTTCTCCTGCTCATGCAACTGGTGCTCCAGTACCTACTGCATTTGTCGCACACTGGACTAAAGTCCAACTGAGTGGGGGTGCACCTGAGTGTGATTGCTGCGCACCACCACCCTATCGAAGGAAAACCTCTCTTCGGTCAGCCTCTGGTCTCTCGGTTCCTCCGGGGCCTTCTGCTGTCTAAGCCCCCCATCCGTCCCCCAGCGGCAGAATGGTGCTCTCACAGCTCACCAGGCCACCATTCGATCTTCTAACTACTTGCCATCTGTGATACCTTTCATAGAAGGTGGCCTTCCTGGTAGCTCTCACATCCTCTTGCAGAGTAAGCAAGCTTCAGGCCCTGGTAGCAGAGCCACCATACACAAGATTCTTCAAGAACAGAGTAGTGCTCCACACTCACCCCAAATTCCTCCTAAAAGTGGTATCTCCTTTACACCTCAACCAGGAGGTGTTCCTCCCCACCTTTTTCCCACAGCCTCATGCTGGTCTGGAGGAAGCTATACTCCATACATTGGACTGCAAACAGGCCCTGTCCTTCTATCTACAGCAGACCCAGGACCATTGCAAAGCTCTTCAGCTTTTCATTTCCTACGACCCCAGCTGACACTGGCTTCCTGTGACTAAGTGAACTCTGTCCACTTGGGTGGCAGACTGTATTGACCTCACCTGTGAGTGAGCTGGGCTCTCCCTGGACCACTGGATCACAGGGCATTGCATGAGAGTGATGGCCACATCGGTGGCAAACCTACATTCAGTACCGGTGATGGAGATCTGCAAAGCCACCATATGGTCTTCAATCCATACGTTCACAGCTCACTACTGCCTGGAAAGCGAATCCCGTTGGGACAGTGCCTTCGGCCAGGCAGTACTCCGTAATCTGTTTAGGGTGTAGGCAACGCCTGCCCTCTGACCCTTTGGTTTTCAGGCTACCGGAGTGATGGTGTTGCTGGATGCTAGGGCCTTGCAGAGTCTCCCAGTTGGGGACTCGCCTTCTGCAACTCATGGCTACCCCACTTGGTGGTCGTTGGTGCTGTCATGGTTGGTCCTTGACAGCCTGGAGCTAGGGAGTCCCATATGTGAGGATAGACTTCCTGCTTGTTCCTGGAGAAAGTGTAATTAACTTACCTGTAACAGATGTTCTCCAGAGACAGCAGGAATCCATCCTCACAACCCTCACTCCTCCCCTAGGAGTTGCCTCTTTACCTTGTTTTATTTTCTTATTACCATACTTTCTTTGTAATCTGACTGAGCAAGATGGCATCCTTGAGCGGGAAGGGGACGGCATATGCATAGTGGCATATCCCAAAGGCTTTCTTTGAAAACTGGGGAGATGCTTCCGCATGGGCTCTGTCGGTGCCGACATCATCCATATGTGAGAATTGATTCCTGCTGTTTCTGGAGAACACCTGTAACAGATGAGTATATCAGTATTTTATTGTACCCAAAGGATTAAAGAGTAAATGCTCCATATATATGCCTATTTGTGTGTGTCAGGCGAGACTGTGTGCAGGAGGTGGGAGTCCTATAGTGGCTCTTTGCTCCCTGGTATGCTAGGATACCGGAAGCAGTTGATGTAGATCCGGGACACAGTGTTTAAGCAGTGTGGAGACAATTCTGGGAGGTGTCTGAAGTTGTACTGGAGTGCAAGTGTGCTAAGCTGGGTGCCAAGAGCTGCCATTGTCAAGGCGAGGGTCGATATGGTGAAAAGGTGTTGTGTTGCAGTGCTGGGGAATTGGACCAGATTGTGTTGGTAATGCAGAAGTAAGGGCTTGTGGCAGAGTTCCCATGGTCTGAAACCTGGAAGTATAGACACAGGTCTGTGCATGCTCAGAGTCGGAGTGGTATAGAACTTACACAGAAGGAGCTGAAGAAGCTGCACTATAAATCTGGTGCCAAGACCAAGATGCTTCAGGCTTGTGTGAGGAAGGCTGATTAAGATTCTGCATACATGTATATATGTGTGTGTGTGTGTGTGAAGCAGAGTGCGGAAAGTGGCACTTACTGTGCTGCAGGATTCCATTGTTGGCAGTTGGGCAGTATTCTGAAGAGCTCTGAGGGGGGGGGGGGGGAAGGAGTAGGAAAGGCCCAAAAGTAAATGGATATGAACTGTCAGAAACACTGCGTGTGCACTTGTTGAACTTAATGGAGCTCATTTTGAGCATTTTTTATGACCTTTATTTTTAATGGGTTTTCAATAATTGACAAACTTAGTTAAAGTGGGGTTGAAAGCTAGTTTGTGTTACTGACTGGAATGACGTTATTGAGAAATTATTGAAAGCAAACAAGCCTGATTGAAGTGAGTTTGGGTTGTTAATACATTTTAAAATAACTGACGAACTGGCTGCTGCTGTACCAGGTTCTGGTAACTGAACTAAGTTACAGATTTAAGGGAGTATAGCCCAGGCAGGTGGTATTGTGGTGGCAACCAGGGCAGTTGGCCTGGATCCTCATGCCACAGGGAGCCAGAAGCTTGCCTCGATCTAAAGGAGGATTAGCTTGAAGGTGGGTTCTGCCCCCCCCCCCCCTAGTATTTGCTCCAAGCCCCCTGTATGTCTAACACCGGTCTTGGTACAGTCATTTTTGCTTGGTCTTTCAAGGAGGCTCTGTCTGAGTATTGAACATAAGAAACTGTTTTTAAACTGAACTTTACAGTAGGTTTAGAAGGCTTGAGTGTGGGAAGCTGTGTTTGTTTGATTTGAGCAGCTGAAACAGCTTTGCTATATTTTTAAAAGGAACCCATGTTAGAAAAAAAACTCTTGATAGCAAAAGCGTTACTAAAAGCCTGAATTTGATTAAAAATTGGAGAAATGGAAGAAATTATGATTGAGCCACATCTCTCTATCTAAGCTGGTATTAGTAAACTCAAATTGAGGGGTTTTTATTAGTAAAATTTGGTATCCATTGGGTTTTTGTGACAAGATAGAGAAGTAGATTTGGCAGGCCTTTCTTCCACGTGGATAATGCCATTGTCACAGAAATGTGACCCCCCACCACCAACTCTGTCCCATACTACTGCTGCTGCTCAGATGGTTAAATAACCAAGGTGTGAAGATTGGTGGAACCCAACAACCTTTTCTATGCTGATAGTCTTCACTGTTAGCCTGTAAAGTAAGATGTGATACATCTGTTTATCAAGATCAAGAAACATATAGGTCACTTTAACATGAAGACAAAGATCCTGACAACTAGCAAAATCAATCCTTTCATCCTTGTTGGAAAAGAAATAGACATAATAGACAACTTTAGTTTGCATTGATAAATAATCAATAAAGAAGCCACAAACATTCAAGAAATCGGATGACTCATTGCTTTTGGTAGAATGACTATGAAGGACCTAGACAAAGATTTGATTTGTCAAACCATGGTATTTTCTATAATGTCATGTGAAAGTTGGACAGTGAAGAAGAAAGAGGAAGAAAATTGATGCCTTTGAATTTTGGTGCTGGCGAAGAACACTGTGTATATGGTTTCCTTGACTTGCAACCTAGGAGTCATCTTTGACTCCCTCCTTCTCCAAAGAACGTCCAACTGATAGCTAAAACCTGTCATTTCTTTCTCTAATATCAGCAAAATTTGCCCCTTCCTTAGTAGTGGGTAGTGGTGCTATGCAGGCAGTGGGTAGTAGTTCAATGCCAACAGTGGGTAGCAGTACAGTGCAGGCAGTGGGTAGCACTACTAAGACACTATTAAGACACTTATCCACTCTTTAGTCACCACCCATATAGACTATTGCAACCTCCTTGCTGGTTTCCCTCTAAATCATCTCTCTCCCTTAAGCTGAGGGGAGATATGATAGACGTCTATAAATTAATGAATGGAATGGAACGGGTAAATGTAGATAGATTGTTTACGTCATCAGAATATAAAAAGACTAGGAGACATGCAATGAAGCTACAGGGTAACCTATTTAAGACTAATAAGAGAAAATATTTTTTCACTCAATGTGCAATCAAACTCTGGAATTTGTTACCGGAGGATGTAGTAAAAGCTGTTATTGTAGCTGGGTTCAAAAAGGTTTGGACAAGTTCCTGGAGGAAAGGTCCATAAACCATTATTAAAAGGGACACGGGATATCACTGCTTGACCCAATACAAGCACTGAGGAACCTGTGTCTTTTCGGAAAGCTGCTAGGTTCTTATGACCTAGATTGGCCGCTGTTGGAAACAGGATACTGGGCTTCATGGATCTTGGTCTGACCCAGTATGGCATATCTTATAATCTGTTCAAAACTCTGTTACACAGTTAATCTTCTACCAGCCTCTACTATATGCTCATATAGGGCATTAGAGATAAAAAGATCATGAATAAAAGGTTTTTTTTTAAATGATTGAGCATGCGTTCCATAGGGTGCATGAAAATGGGAGAGTGGAGGGGGGTATGAGAAGGATATAGATAAGGTTGGATAAGTTGCATGTAGATTTCTTATTAGAGTAGCATGGGGGTTTATTTCTAGGGTAATGCTGAGATTTAGAAGGAGCAGGGTGTGGGTGGGTGTGTCTGGGTGAGTGTGCTCTCCAAGAGGGACATGAGGGATGGGAAATGGGGGGTAAATTGATGGTATCGGGTAGGTTATGTGAGGGATTATTTACGGGGGTAGGGTTGGAGTTGATATCTAAGGATGAGTGATTGTGGGATGAATGAGGGAGGGCGGAAGGAGGGAGGAGCGGGATGTGGATGAGATTAGATAGGGTATGTGAGGAGCTCTTTTTAGTGTGGGAAAGAAATCGGGGGGGGGGCAGGGTTGGGGTTGATATTTCCTGATGAGAGAAGGAGAATGAGTATTAGAGAGCGAGGTAAATTGGAGATACTACGGCGGAAGCGAGGGTGGGGTTGCCTTAAAGAGAGGGGGCTGGTTGAATGCAGGGGATGGTGTGAAGACGCTCAAGAGCAGATGCTAGGCTAGGGGGCAGAATGGAGGGAGAGGTGAGGAGGGTAGGGGGAAGAGGAGGGAAGGTGTTGGTAGGAGAGGGAACAGTTGGGGAGGATAAGGAAGAGGAGGACAATGAGATGTGGGGTCATGGTAGTGAGCAGAAAGTTCTAGGCAAACAACGGGTAGTAAGTGATAGTTAACAATGGGTAGCAGTACTATGCAAGCAATGGATAACAGTTCCATGCAGCGATGGGTAGCGGTACGATGCAGGCAATGGGAGCAATGCTAAGCAAGTAGTGGGTAGTGGTGCTATGCAGGCAGTGGGTAGTAGTTCAATGCCAACAGTGGGTAGCAGTACAGTGCAGGCAGTGGGTAGCAAGTTCTGGTGGGTGATGGGAGGAAAAATAATGCCAGCAGTGGGAAGCAAGACAAAAGAGAGTTACTTGAAGGTATCAGGGTGGAGCTCGTGAGATGGTTTGGTCTGGAGGCGATGTGTGGAGGAGCGATTGAGTCTGCTCGACCCCGGCGGTTACGGAGCTCACGCCCCAGGCCCGCGCCTAAGGGCCATGCCAAAAGGGCCCTCTGGCGAGGCCTGCCAGACGCAGGCGCGTCTTGGAGTGCTGA
This sequence comes from Ichthyophis bannanicus, assembly GCA_033557465.1. Lineage (NCBI taxonomy): Eukaryota > Metazoa > Chordata > Amphibia > Gymnophiona > Ichthyophiidae > Ichthyophis > Ichthyophis bannanicus. Next base: position 128,690,077 of record CM066035.1, on the reverse strand, counting down.
AGATTTTAAAATGCTGTTCTAGCAGGGTTCTTCGGCCTGATTGGCCTCGTGGTGGGGAGCAGGGAGGAGCTTGCTTGCCTGCTTCCTTCCCCGACGCCGGTCGGGTTGCTGGCTGGCGGCTGCAGGTGCGCCTTGGAGCGCTGAAGATTTAAAAATGCTGTTCCAGCAGGGTTCTTCGGCCTGACTGGCCTCGTGGTGGGGAGCAGGGAGGAGCTTACCTGCCTGCTCCCTTCCCCGATGCCGGTAGGGTTGCTGGCTGGCTGCAACAATAGTGGGACCCTGTCTGAGAGAATTTATGAATATCTGGGAGTTTGCATCAGTCAGCAGCAAGAACTCAAAGCTACCTCTATACTGCTTGATTCTACTGTTTCTCCAACTACCTAGCCCCAGATGCACTGGCAATTGCCTGGATTTGGCCTCTTCTTTGTGTGTATCCCCTGCTTTCTGCTGATAGAAAAGACTTTGCACAAGTTTCAACAGTGGTTGAGCATCATGATTCTTATAGCACCATACTAGCCTCAAAGAAATTGATTTCCTTTTCTAAAAAGGCTGCCAGTTCTACTCTCTTGCACTCTTCAGATATTTCCAATGTTAATCCCTCAAGATGAGGGCTGTCTCCTTCATTCCAGTCTTAGGTTGCTAGCCCTCACATATTGTGCAGCTTTTAGTCGTGCTCTAGGGACTGTCAATGCCTCTTCAAAAAGTACTCATAGCTGCAAGAAACCTGGTAATGGTTCCATTTTAAGGAGGAAATAATACTTCCTACATTCCTTATACAAATCCACATGGGAGAGTCCCCCACACCCTGGACATGTGGAGGGTAATTTTATAAAGTGCATTTTTGTGTTTATACTTTGATTTCTGTTTTATAAAGTCGAGTATGTTTGTACTGTGCTTAATAAAATAAGGCATAGGTGCAAAAGTACTCATTAGTTGAAGGCATGATCACTTAACCAGCCCTGGAGCTGGTGTAAATGGCTGCACCTAAATTTGTAAACAATGCACATACCAAGATTTTATAACTTGTGGGTGTACTTTTAACACTCCAGCCATACTCTTCCCAAACTCCCCTTTCCCCCATGTGCAAGCTCCTAGTGAAAGTATACACCCACACTCTCTCTCTTCAACTCTCGACTCTCTCCTCAAGGTGCCTGCACCTCTGACCCCTCCTTTCCTTTCCTTTCTAACCAAACTTTGGCTGACTAGTTCTATGACAAAGTCCACAAGATTACACTTCAGTTCCCCCTCTTCCCACCCAACTCGTCCCCTCAACCTTTGACACCCATTCTTCCTTTTCTAAGATCTCTGAGGAGGAAACCATTCATCTTCTTTCCTCTTCCAAACTCACTACCTGCTTCTCTGATACTATTCTCACCCGTCTCCTAAGCACCATCTCCTCCACTGTCATCCCTTCCATTTCTCATATTCTCAGCTTCTTACTCTCCACTGCAACTGTTCCTGCAGATTTCAAGCATGATGTGGTCACATCTCTCCTTAAGAAACCCTCACTAGACCCTACCTGTCCTTCTAATTATCAACCCATCTCCCTCCTCCCTTTCCTTTCTAAACTACTTGAATGTGCAGTTCACTGTCGTTTTCTTGACTTTCTCTCCTCAAACCCTTCTGGATCCACTGCAATCTGGCTTTTGTTCTTTATATTCTACTGAAATGGCTCTAGCCAAAGTCTTCAGTGACCTATCCCTGGGAAAATCCAAAGTAATTTACTCGATCCTTATCCTTCTAGACTTTTCTGAAGTTTTTCACACTACTGACCACCACCTTCTCCTTGATACCTTGTCCTCTTAAGGGATCTCTGATATCCTGGTTCTCTTCTTATTTCTCCCATCACACTTTCAGCATTTGTGCTGGTGGATCCTCCTCTGCTGCTATCACGCTCTGTTAGTGTACCCCAAGGGTCTGTCTTTGGCCTACTCCTTTTCTCAATCTATACCCACTCTCGTGGTGCACTTATCTCCTCCTGTGGTTTTCAGTACCATCTTTACGCTGATGACTCTCAGGTCTACCTCTCTACACTTGAAATCTTTCTGCCAATCCAGACCCGGATCGCTGCCTGCCTATCTGAAATTGCTGCCTGGATGTCTCGCCACAATTAGAAATTGAACATGGCCAAAGCAGAGCTTCTTATTTTTTCCCCTAAACCAACCTCCCCCTCTTTCTCAATCTCTGTGGCTAATGCTCTACTACTCCCTGTTTTCTCGGCCCGCAACCTTGGGGTCATCTTCGACTCCTCCCTCTCCTTCTCCACACACATCCAACAGATGGCTAAAGCCTGTTGCTTCTTTCTCTGTAACATCAACAAAATTCACCCCTTCCTCTCTGAACACTCTACTAAAATGCTTATCCACTCTTTAGTCACCTCCTGTCTAGACTATTGCAAATTCCTCCTTGTTGGTCTCCCTCTGAATCATCTCTCTCCCCTTCAGTCTGTTCAAAACTCAGCTGTGCGGCTCATCTTCCACCAGCTTCAATATGCTCATATAACCCCTCTTCTCAATTCACTTCACTTGCTCCCTATTTGTTTCCATATCCAGATCAAACTTCCTCTACTGACCTATAAGTCCACTCATTCTGCTGCTTCTCACTACCTTTCCTCTCTTATCTCTCCCTATATCCCTCCTTGGGTGCTCAGCTCTTCTGGCTGATCACTTCTATCTGTGCCCTTCTCTTCTACTGCCGACTCCAGACTTTGATCCTTTCAGCTTGCTGCTGCTCATGCTTGGAACATACTACCTGAATCTGCACTGTAGGCTTCATCTCTGGCCATTTCAAATCCAGGCTGAAAACTCACTTTTTTGAGGCCACTTTTGGATGCTGATCTGCCTAGTCTCCTATGTGTTTCCTTACCATTCCCCTAGATGTATCATTGTCCTCAGTTGTTGTACTGTCTGTCTTGACTAGATTGTAAGCTCCAATGAGCAGGAATTATTTCTTACATGTGTCTGTACAGCACTGCATATACCTTTTAGCACTATACAAATGATCCAGAGTATTAGTAGTACCTCAGATGATCCAGATATCGAGAAAAGCCCCCGATGCTATCAAAATACTGTCGGGGGCATGCGCTAGATGTTTGTTACCTCAGACCAGGAGCATAGATATTGGAGCTTCGGCTGTTTACATAATCCTCTACGTATTTCTCTGCATAAGGTGGCAGACAAAAGTATCATCCTTTTTAATATGTGCAGTTCATTTGCATATAATTTAAATACACTGGCATTACTTGTGGGAATTTTCCCATGTTGTGGACCATTTCTCTTAACGCTGCCAAAAATAAGTTACAACTGTACAGTCAACTTGTAGAGTGAAACTATCAAAAATCCAAAGTACTCACTCAATATCAACAAACCGTTTCTCTACAAAAAATTACAGAATTGCTTGTTTTAAATGTTCAAAATACAACAAGGTCTCAGCACACAAGGGCATATGGTAGCTATGATCAGGACCTAAATCAAGATCACTACCAAAGACAAAACGCCCAGTAACATCAACGACCTTGTAACATAATGCAAGCAACCGGCATAATCCAAGAAAAATCCAAGAAAAATCACTTAACTTAACACATGTACTTGGATATAAAATAGCCAGATGCTTGTTCCCTGATGTCTCAATGTAGAGCTCCCATACGTTTCGCGAGTGACCTCACTGCATCAGGGGAAATAGCTGAAACACAGAAAAAACAAACAACCATTAATATAGTACTAAAAACAAAAAGTAAGTAGAAACACAAGCCAAACCTCCAAATGATGTATACCCACATTTTAAAGGCAAAAGCCCAACAACAAAAACTACCATCCTGCTAGCTTCTCTTCAACAACGCCATGCAGAAAAACGCCACACATGCGCACTAAACAAAACCCAGCCTTCTTATAAAGGAAATCCCCACACATGACGTGTGAGAAAATCCCAAAACACAGCTCCACCTCCTTCTTACGTACACACTGCACAATCAATCCGCAGGTTCAAACCTTCCGGGGCCACAGTACGTAACCTGTAAATCCATTTTTGCTTACATAACAAAAATAAGTTACAGCCATTGTGAAAACTTATTAAGTTGGTCTCCAGTGGTTTTCTGGAGCTTTTGTTTTGCATGAAAATAATGTGCTTATTACAAAGATAATATACATGAGCAATGTCTGACAAAAAAAAAATCTCACATGATGCAATCTTATAGACAATTTATTAATAATTAGTATCAGCAAAGAGTCCGTCCACGCTTCTTATCTGAATTACCTATATCAGTGATTCTATTATCCATGTTTGTTTTTCTAAAGAAATTTCAACATTTATGAATACTTACTTTAGGAGAGAGATCTCAGATAGGTGGGCAATGCTGAAACAGTAACCGTTCTGGAGATACCATGTGATTCGGCTGTTTTGGCACACTAATGGATTTTCACATGCATATGCCATCTTGTTCGTACATGGTGCAGTAGCTTCACAGTAAAGTTCGTCCTCCCCTAGTTTCTTTCCAGACTTGGCTACTTCATCAGTGGGCATGTCTACAAGATCATTCAATGTGATTGAATAGCTGCATGGAAGGAAAGCAAATCAATGAATATTTTCCTGATGGCTCAGCTTGTCCTAAGCCAATGGATCATCCACATATATAGCACATGTATAAACACACATCTGCATATATATAAAGACCATCATGGTGCAAGGATGACAAGATGGTAAATTTATTTATTTATTTGCCATGTTTTGTATACCGCCTTTTCCTTCAATCAAAGCGGTTCACAACATACTACAAAGGTCATACAAAGGCAGGGAGGACATGCACCACCTTATCATTACATTAAAGTGGTTGGAAATAACCCACCATTGGACTCTGTAGATATAGTTTAGTTATATATTGATTTTCAGAAAGAAAAACATTTAAATTTCACAATATCTGTGATCCCAGCTGGAGTGGGCTTTCAATACTATGTCCCTCGGAATTACAGAGGGGCTAATTGTTTCTCAGAATATTCATTTATTGTACTGTGGTTCGGAGTGGCTGATGCCGTTGCAAGCATCCTTGATTAGAAATTGTCAGGATGCCAATGTTTCATGGATACATTAGACATGGATTACATAGTCTATTCGCATCACTTTATGCCAGTCAAAACGGTTGTTCCGTTGGTACTGTAATCATCACTTATAGCTTTCAGTACATTTTTATTTAGACACTTCCCAGTTCTGCCTTTCTATACCAGAATTTTTTTCTAAGAATCTTCTTCCAAATTCTAAGCCATCTTGCTTGATATCTTCACATAGATCTCAGTGTTGCCTTAACTTTAACAAGATCAAGACAGAACTCCTTATTTTTTCCCCCAAACTCATTTCCTGTTTTTATATATAATATGTTATCCTTCTGGTTCCCTTGGCTCATAACCTTGGTCGTCGTCTTTTCTTCTTCTCTATGCATGTCCACAATACTTCTAAAACATGTTTTTGATTCCTTATCAACGTTTCTCAGAAAGGAAGGGTGGATTTTTTCATGCTACCTAAATGCTCATCACTCTCATACATCCTACTTAGATTACTGCAACCAATTCTTTTGTGGGTTTCCTACTAATACTATTACTCATTGTATTGGCTCACCTGCAGATGTATTCAGTCTGAAGTTCCTTTTGAACACCATTCATCTGACAAGTCTTTTATTGCTCTTTCAATTCTTTAGTGCTATTTGCCTGAATAGACTTCTAGAGTCAATATCATGCTCTCTCTGGTCCTATTCAAATCCAGATAAACTCGCCTTTTTGAGATTGCATTTACATGTTGTCCACTTCTCTACAATACACTCTCCTAGAATAGTGTTTCTCAAGCCATTTCTGGGGTACCCCCTAGTCAGTCTGGTTTTAAGGGTACCCACAATGAATATGCATATGAGAGATTTGCATGCACTGCCCCCATTGCATGCAAATCTGTTAAATGCATATTCATAGCAGATATCCTAAAAACCAGATTGGCTAGGGGGGTACATCAGGACAAGCTTGAGAAACAGTCCTAGACACTAGTTTGTCTTGACTAGATCGCAAGCTCTGTCAAGCGGGACCCTTCCCTTTGATGTGTCTATAAAGTGCTCATGGCCGACCTGTCGACTAGGCGGCTGCCTAGGGCAGCAGACCCTGGTGAGTGGCACAGCATGATTTTTTGAAGCGGAAACTTTGTGCTGCCACTTAAGCACCCACAGCATGAAAACCATGGCTTGCCACTCCTGCCCCCTCTGATGCAACTTCCTGTTGGAAAGGTGTAGGAGTGGCAGGTCATGAGTATGCATATCGGTGCCGAAGTGGTGGCACAAAGCTGCCGCTTTTCAATCAAGGGATGGGTCATGCCAGTGCCACTGACCCCTCCCCCTCCCCCCCCCCCGATGATAAGATAGATTTGGTGTGGGTGAGAGAGGAGGGGTAGTATGGCATGGGCTCCTGCCTGGAGCAGCAGAACCCCTTAGGCCAGCCCTGATAGTGCTGTGCATATCTGGTAGCACTTTAGAAATAAGTAGCTGTAGATGTAGCTTGCATCCCTTTGTACTTTAATTCTTTTATTAGATTTTGCAACGACAAGATGTGATGTGTGTATGTGTATTTTACTTGTTTCTCCAGGAACAAGCAGAAAGTCAGTCCTCACATATAGGTGACGTCGACACTGGCAGAGCCTTGCGTGGAAGCTTCTCCCCAGCTTTTAAAGAAAGCCTTTGGGAGATGTACTACGCATGCATGGTCTCCTTCCCATCCAAGGGTGCCATCTTGCCTCAATCTCCTCCTTTTTTTCACAGAGCCCAATGGACATGTGTCTGATTTTCCCCCGGAAAAAGAGTCAGTTTTTTCTCTTGTAAGTTTGTCTTCCCTGGTTGCACTGGTTCCTCTTCCCGACTCTGAGCTCGCTTGCCTTGACATCTCATCTCGGGTTCGTTTTTCATTCTTTTCTTTTTCACCGGCGTGGTTTCATGACTACGTCACTGGCAGAGCTTGGGTCTTCAACCTTGCTGGGGCCCTTCCCCCCCCCCCCATTACCTCTGCCAGCGGCTTCAAGGAATATGACCAATGTTCATGGACCTTGTCCCTCACCGACACACACAACTGCTGCCTCCGCTGCCTTGGGGCAACAAAGACCTCTTGGATTGTGGCATCTGTAAAAAGATGTCCTCCAAGGCCATTAAGAGTCATCAGCAGCAGCATGACAAGATCTTCCAAAGATCACACTCTGCCCTGGAGTCCCCATCAATCCTGCGCTCCAAGCCCCTTCCAGGACACCGGAGCCCCAAAGTGACCCCGTTGCCTCCGACCGAGGCCATGGGTCCTCCAAGTGGAGCACCCCGGAGGTATAGCACAAGAAGAAATAATCCTCGAGGGCAGCATTTGTGGATGAGTCGGGGAAGGTGGGTAAGTCCTGCGCCAGGTCCCTCAGTCCGCGCCCCGAGTTGGAAGGATCAGAGTGGGAGCAACCTACCAAGGTCGCCGAAAAAAAAATATCGGCCTCCTGAAGCCATTCAGGTAGAGGACTCCCCCTCCCCCCCCCCCCCCCCAGTGCCTGCACTGAAGACTGCAGAGCCATCTGGACTGAAGACTAGAATGGCAGCTTTGGAGCCCAGCCGGTCTGCTAACATGGTCCAGCAGTGGGCCTTGATGCCCGGTTCCACCGGGTCATCTGCCCAGACCACTGGGGCCTTGACCTCGAGGACCTCCCTGGACATCGAGCTGATCCTCAAGTGCCATCAGCCTTGAGTCTATGCTTGACACCAGTTTTGATCCATGTCCCGATTCTCGGCACAGAAGTCCTCCCCAATGAGTGGCTACAGCTTTTCCCACAGAATCTCAGAAGGGCATGGACAGTCAGGCTCTGGGCCTGACCTCATTACGCAGCTCAGTCTCAACTTCTCCACTGACTGGGTCAGATTGGGAGACTGAGGAAGAGGAATCGCCAGATACCTGTCGCCATCACAATGTGCCTTTGGACAGTCTCCCTCCAAGATCCGATGCCAGTCTCCACCCAAGGATATGGCCTTCCTTGACTTTGTGTGGGACATGTCAAAGGCGTTGTCATTTTGACACAGAGTCGGAGGAGGATCCTCACATGGAGGACCTTGAGGTCCTCCAGTACAAGCCCCTCCAAAAGAGGCACTGATAGTGCCCATTTCCCCGGTCTTGGAATGGCTGCTCCTCTGCATGTGGGAAAAGCCAGTATCAGTGCCCATCATGAGTAGATGGCTGGACTCGATGTATCTGGTCATCCGGAGCCTGGGCTTCCAGAAAGCATAACTCCATGGTGGTGGAGTTAGCCATGCGTCGGCTCAAGAGCCAGAAGATGCACTCCTCAGTGGCCTCAGGTAGGATGGATGTCCTGGGCAGAAAGTGCTACCAGGGCTAGATGCTCATCGGCTGGATCCAGACATACCAGCTGTACATGGGTATATACTTGAGGGACCTGGCGAAGGAACTCACCGGGTTCTCGGCTGGCCTCTTTGAGGAACCCCTCTAGTGGTTCCGGGGTCTGTCTTCTGCTGTCAGTGTGCTCCAAATTTATGACTTGAGCAGCCTTTGACAGCTTCAAGTCAGCGGCTACAGTAGCCATGGTGGGCATTGGTGCCCAACACCAGGTTTGCCTACAGTTTTCTGACCTGGAGCAATGGGTTCAGGACAAATTGGTAGACATCCCCTGCTAAGGAGAGAACCTCTTTGGCAAACCCATGATGGATAAGGTTGCAGTCAGAAAGCCAACTGCTGATCAATCTGCTGGAGCTCTGGGCCATAGCCCTGGCTCTCAAAGCATTCTGCCACTGCCTGAATCACCAGTCTGTGCTGGACAATCAGAGGGACAATCAGGCGGCTATGTTCTATGTGAACAAACAGGGAGGCACAGGGGCCTATCCCCACTGCCAGGAGGATGTGGCTCTCTGCTCCTTTGTGCTCTGCAGTGGGATGCTCCTGCAGTTGGTGTATCTGCGGTGTCAGTACAATGCCCTGATGGAAAGGCGGAGCAGGTCCTCCAGCCGCATGAGTGGCAGCTAGACTCCTGAGTGGCCTCTTGGTTCTCCCAGCTCTAGGGAACTCCACTGATGGACCTCTTTGTGAGTCTGATCAACACTCAGCTGCCCTGCTTCTGCTCCTGCCAACCATACCCCTCACAGGTGGCAGCAGATGTGCTCCTCATCCTGTGGACAGAGGGCCTTCTCCATGCATTCCTGCGCATGCCTCTGATTGCCAAGACCTTCTTCAAGGCTCAGCATGATAGGGCATCACTGATACTGGTTGCTCCCCAGTGGCCCAGGTAACTGTAGTTTCTGATGCTCCTCTGCCTGTGCCTTGGCACCTCTGGTCTCTCTGGGGAGTGCTCCGTGGTTATTGTTGCAGGAGGAGGGCTCCCTCCTACATCCCAACCTTAAGTCCCTGTTGCTAATGGCTTGACCGCTGAAAGGGTAGCCTTGGCCCCTTTCAACCTCCCTGGGGGAGGTAGAGAAGATCCTGCCGGCCTCCTGTAAGGTTTCTACAAGATGGCCCTATGCCTTCAAGTGGCGCAGATTATCATTGTGGTGCCCAGAATGGCAAGTCAACCCATTCTCGTGCTTGGTGCAGCTTGTGCTGCAATACTTGTTCCACCTGTCGCAAGCAGGATGTAACTCCAACTCGGTCAGGGTGCACCTGAATGCTCTTGCGGTGCACCACCAACATCACCTCATCGAGGGCAAGCCCCTCTTTTTTTTCAGCCCCTCATGACCCGCTTCTTCCAGGGGCTCTTGTTATCCAAGCCCCCTGTCTGCCGTCCAGCAGTGGAGTGGGAGCTTAATGTGGGGCTATCCAGGCTCACTGAGCCACTGTTCAAGCTCCTGGCTACCTGCCACCTGTGGTACCTCTCATGGAAGGCTGTCTTCCTAGTAGCACTTATGTCTGCTCGCAGGGTCATAGAGCTCCAGGCATTAGTGGCGGATCCGCCATACAGAAGGTTCTGTAAGAACAGGGTGGTGCTTCACATGCAACCCAAGTTTCTCTTGAAGGGGTGTCCCCCTTCCACCTCAATCAGGTGGTGGTGCTCCCCACTTACTTTCCACGGCCTCACACCAGCAGGATGGAGACCATACTGCATTCCCTGGATTGTAGGAGAGCCCTGTCCTTCTACCTTCAATGTACCCAGGGCTACCGCAAAGCCTCCCAGCTTTTCGTCTCCTATGACCCCAGTTGGTTGGGGGAGGCGGTGACTAAGCAAATTCTGTCCACTTGAGTGGTGGACTGCATTGCCCTTGCATATGAGCAGGCTGTGCTCTTGCTGGAGCTCCGGGTCATGGTGCACAGCATCAGGGCCATGGTGGCTTCTGTGGCAAACCTGCATTCTGTCAGTCTGCTGGATATCTGCCGGGCCTCTAACTGATCTTCAGTTCACACTTTTGCAACTGTGCTGCCTGGAGAGAGAGTCCTGATGGGACAGTGCCTTGGGTCAGGCTGTACTCCAGTCATCTGTTTGGGGTGTAGGGAACTCCTGCTCTCCAACCCTTCTGTGTTCAGACTACCGGGGTGCTGGTTCTCACTGGACACTTGGGTCTCTTGAGAGTCTGTCTCCTTAAGACTCACTTGCCGCTGCTCACGGCTCACCCTTTCTGGTCACCTGGGACAGCAGAATCAGTCCTCAGAACCCTCCCTCCCTCCCCATGGAGTTGCTTCTTTATCATTTTTGTCATCTTTAGCTATGTCATTTGACTGAGGCAAGATGGCACCCTTGGGCAGGAAGGAGACCACGCATGTGTGGTGCATCTCCTAAAGGCTTTCTTTGAAAGCTGGGGAGAAGCTTCCGTGCAGAGCTCCATTGGCTTCAATGTCACCCATATGTGAGGACTAATTCCTGCTGCCCCTAGAGAGTACCTGTTACAGGTGAGTAACTACTCTTTATAACTTTAATTGTTCTATTTTGTTGTCTGCCTACAAGAATGCATTTAGATTAAAACATTGAAATGTCAAGTGACTAATGTCTTTGCTATTTAATTTTTCCAGCAAGATCTATATTAAACTAGCAGTACACATGATCCATAGAGAGGGTAAAACTTGGAACCCCAAGGTACTTTCTGAAACTGGGCAGCGCCTAAGAGCGCTATAGCTAAGTGGTCTATACACATGCCTTGCTTAGGAAATGTTTGCTTTGTGTGGATTATATTCATTATTTATTTTATTTATTTATTTGTTTTTATATACCGCACTATTACAGATCAGTGCGGTTTACATGAAACATATAGATCACGTTCTCAGCTGTTCATAATGCAGTTTAAATGATCCTTTCAGCATGTGAAAGTTGAATAGCACTTTTTGATTTCTTTGTGTTATTATTTACCAGTCATTGAATGACTGACAGAATATAGTGAGCTTAAAGCATACAGTATACCACATAGTGTAATAATGTTTGCTTTGCAGAGGTTCCAGCTATGATATCTTCTTATATACCCATAACCTTTTCTTTATCTTCTATCTACTGCTGCTGATTCACGTTTCAGGGTAAGTAGAAAAGCAAGCTTAAATACTTTCCACTGGCTCAGAATAAATTTGATTTGTATCTGTTGTATCTGTGAGCCTTTCACTTTGAGGTGTGCAAAAAAGTGAGGCACACTACAAAAGGAAAGTTAACTCATTCCTTTTCTATAACTGCAGTTGCTTCTGTTTTATGCACTATACATATTATGGTTTTGACTTTCGAATACGTGAGTTAGGTTCTAGCTTAAGTCACCTGGCTGGGCACCTAGCTCGATGTGGGTTTATAGAAGAGGATTGTACCCATACCTTGGGGAGGGTTGTGTCTTCTATTAATAAACAGATGAAACATAAATTTAGATGAGCATTCTGGTCCTAGAATCTTTAGACTTTATTCCCGAAGTCTTAATTTAATATACATCAGAGAGGTTTAACAGAGCAATTTCAAAGTTTGCATTCCTAACTATAATCTTGACATGAGAGGAGTAAATGCTAAGATGGAAAAGTAATTACTGGAGTATAGAAAAGAAGCCATTAGTAGCGTTATTTTTGCTGAGGACATAGTAAAGTAGGCTGCTAGGAGAGAAACCTAAAATGGTGCAAGTTTTTATGGAATAGACAGTATCGGCATGGACAGGGGCAACAGGACATCTTTTACCTTTTTTGGTTAGGGTCCCAAAACAATCAACCACCCACATCTCTCCTTGTCTTTCTCTTTCCTTGTCCCTCACCCATCTTTCTCGTCACTCTTGCCCTCACACCCCCTCATTTTTCTCTAGTTCTCCTCCATCTTCCTTGCCTTATCTCTTTTTTTTTTCTTTTTAGGGAGTAAGGGGTTTTAGTGCTCCATGCTAGGAAGTGGTGAAGATAAGTCATAAAGAGGGGAGGGGAAGGAGGGAAATTAAACAAAAAAAAGGAAGTTCCAAAGAGGGATAGGAGAGTGAAAAGGGATGAAGACAGAAGGGAGGAAGAAGAGGATCCTACCCCCCCCCCCCTATATTTCCCCATCCCAGGCCTCTCATAGTTCTTCTGCCTCTCACTCATTCACTCCCTCTGTGCTCCCACATGGTATCACTCAATCCACTCACCCTATACAAACAACGCCCCCCACCATGCTTGTTTTGTCAATACTACACATTTTCTATGATCTCATTCAGCCATCTCACGTGCATCAAATCTCTTCTAATTCTTTCCTATATATTCCCCACCCCTCTGACAGCTCATTCTTAAATACTATTTCATTCCTAATGCCTTATTTCTATCTTTCAAGTGGTTGAGATCTTTCAGGCGGTGCATATTCTCCCTACTGACTGCCTATTCAAGCCTAGTCATCTAAACTCCTTGCTTGGACCACTTCCCCTGTGTTTCTGTTGGTGTGACATGCAAAGGATGATGGTGCAACACTCCAATCCCATGTGCAGGAGCTGCTGCTGTTGTCGGGTTATTAAACTACTATGCCCAGACTGGCAGTAGATGGAGAAGGGACATACACTGATCAGTGGCAGTGGTACTGATGTTGCTGTTATTCAACAACTCGGTTTACTGTGGCTGAAACAGCAGTTGTGGTAACTGTAGGAGAACCAGGGTGCTGCTCAAAGTTGGTCAGTCTACGGATCCTATGGTCAATTCCATTCCAGTGCCTAAGGACACACGGTGCTTTATGTAAAGGTCTAAAAATGCAGCGATAGTTAAAAACTGCATTTCGTTGTGAAAGTGTTAATGAACTTTTGGAACTTGTAGTTTTGTGCAAGAGACAATGCATAGCAATGATAGTTCCTAGTTTCATATTAGAACAAATATGAGCTACAAACTTTAAATGTAACTAGAGAAATTCTCCAGTCATACTGAAGAATTTAATTGAATTCTATCACTTCTTGTTTTTGAAAAGTTTACAATTGGTGGAAAAAGTTCTAAGATTGGGAATATTTGAACATGGCTTTCCCATTGAAGTACTACAGCAATCAGATGCAGCTGCTGCAAAACTTATAATGCTCTGCTAGGAAGTTTAGAAGACATAATGACCGACCGATTGGAAGGATCTGTGTTCATACCAGTTATGAAGAAAGATGATTGAACTGACTGTAGAAATAATCATACAATCGCTCTGATCCCGCACCAGCAAGATTCTGCTCAAGATCATTCAGTGGAGACTATAACCATTTCTGGAACTGGATCTGCCAAAGTGAAAGCAGGAATCGGGAAATGGCGAGGAACAAGAGACATCGTGGACACTTGAAAAGACAAAAGAGAGTATCAAAAGGATATCTACATGTTTTTCATTGACAACAGGAAGGCTTTTGATTGCATCAGTCATGAAACGCTCCAGGCCACATTAAGAAGCATGGGTATACCAGAACACATGATAGTTTTCATTTACTACTATTGCTGAGCATTTGTATAGCGCTACAAGTCATACGCATTTGCAACCGTACCGATTTTTAAACTATTCTGTTTCTTTCTTCTATTCAAATATAGAAGAAAAATAGAAACATGACAGCAGATAGACCATACAGCCTACTGTATCTAGTCTGCCTTTCCATGCCAACTACTATAGTCCCTTTATTCCTTAGAGATCATCTGTATTTGTCCCATACTTTCTTGAATTCAGATATTGTCCTCATCATAACCGACCTAACCCAGTTCAGAAAAGCCCTTAAATTGCACCTTTTCATCAAATACTACCCCACATGAACCGTAACATAACAACCTCACCCTAGCACATTCCACAATATCCCTCTTGTCCCAAGCACCCCTACTAATTCTATGTAAATAGTTTGAGCATGTTATCTAGCTAATAGATTATATACTCCATGTAAATAGTTATCCCATGTTATCCAAGTTGATACTCCTGTTATATGTAATACCAAACAGCCTGTTGTTCTGGTTTCTTTCTGTTATTTGTAAACCGCGCTGATGTCAAAGAGTGCGGTATATAAGAAGTTGAAATAAATAAATAAATAAAATAAAATCTCTACTACCTGCACTGAGAAGACTTATTCCATGCATCTACCACTCTTATCTGTAAAGAAATATTTCCGCATATTACTCTTGAGCCTATCCCCTTTCACCTTCATCCTTTGCCTTCTCATTGCAGAGCTCTCTTTCAATTGAAAGCTGCTTTCCCCCTGTGCATTTGTGCCATGGAGGTATTTAAACATTTCTATTACATTGCCCCTCTCCTGCCTTTCCTCCAAAGTATACATATTGAGATCTTTAAGTCTGTCCCCATATGCCTTACGATGAAGCCCACTGACCATCTTGGTAGCCACCTTCCTGTTTATATCCTTTTGAATGTGTGGTCTCCAGAATTGCACACAATACTCCAAATGAGGTCGCACCAAAGATTTATACAAAGGCACTATCACCTCCTCCATCTGGCCATTCCTTTCCCTGTACACTCAACCATCCGTCTTGCTTTCACCATCACCTTTTCTACCTGTTTAGACATTCTAAGATCACCAGAAACAATCATGCCCACATCCTGTTTCCAATATCATTGAGCTTATAGGGACTGCATAGCTCCAAGTTGTTTGTTCACCAATTATGGCATATTTTTAGGATTTGTTTTCCTCTTTTTTTGATGTATGACTTAGTTGCCTCTCAGTATAATAATGTTCATGGGAAATAACTTTTTTTTCTTTCTCACTTCGAGATAAAGAAATGACAGGAATCAGTTACTAAGAATGTTCTTGATTTATTACATCAAAATCTTTTGTCAGTGTAACACATAAAAAGTTAGTATTTAACTTTCTATTGACAACCTCAAAAACAGCCTCTGCATGATAATTTTGAGCAAGCTAGTAAAAGGAAAATACCCTAAATGGCCATTTGTACAGTATAAGAATCCCACTGTATGGTCAGTGAATCATATAACAGTTACGTTATGCTCGTATACCCTCTTGTGTCATATACAATGACCTTTAAGTTCTTGAGCAGATGCTATAATTTTCTCACTTTGAGGAAGGTTTTTTTTATACCTAAATGCACAATATAAAGAATGCCTTCTCGTTGGTACCAGGGCCAACTGCTACAGGAAGTACTCATTTAAGGCATCTAGAATCTTCATCTCTCTAGTGTATCCCAATGATACATTTACCTTTTCAGTAGCAGGATAATTGGAATCACCATTATTTTGTTGTTTCGTTAGCTTTTCCTAATTTATGTAAGCCTTTCACTGCCTTTTTCTTTCTTATCCTGGGATGGTGGATGGGAGTGTGCTCCCACTACTTTACTGTTCCCCATTAGACATGGAATTTCTACCCATAAAGATCTCACAGTACTTTTGTTTTCTGCAGAAAGTTTATCCTGGTTAACTCTATGGTATCTTTAACATATAGTACCACCGCCCCCCCCCATCAGTTTTATTTGAATGCTTCATTGATTATTCTCATTTCACCAGGTCTCTAAGAAGCCTATGATATCTTTTTTTTCATTTAGTGCTATGTAATCTAATTGTGATAATTTTAAGGCTTTTGTTGCTCGCGTACATATGGTTCAAAATAGTCTTGCATTCACAATCTCCTGGTCCTTTGGCAATTGCAATTTGTAATCATTTATATCTGTCTGTTTAGTAAAATGCATTGTGATGGGGAGGAAGTGGCATCACCTTCTGCTATGGTAGCATAAGTCTGGTGCTTCACTGGGGCCAATGGCAAAGGAGCAAAAGCCTTGAATTCTCATGCCCAGGTGATTGAAAATGAAGAAGGTGGGCAATAAGACCAATGTCCTTGAAAAAGAAATTAGAAAAGTTAGGGAAGGTGAGAAGTGGAGATGTAGCAGCCATCTTGGAGCCTTTTTTCTCCACATGCTTCCCACTCCTTGCAAGTTTGGAATTTGGAGGTGGAAGGTGACAAAGGTCATCAGCAGGAGAATTTTGGTTTTACAAAAAAGAACATGAACATGTCGATGGCTGAATTAAAAAAGGAATTAACATTCATGTGAGATGAGGTGCTCTAAGATTTAAAGAAGTGACAGTGACCCTAAAAGAGGAAAATGGATGATCTTAGCCAGAGATCAACTTGATTAGAGGATCAAATGGAGAAGTGTGAGGATGGAATGGAGGATTTATGTAATGGATGTGGTTGGAGCAAATCAATACAGCAATTATGGATAAGTTAAACTTAGAAAATTGCTCTAGGAAATCCAACCTCAGATTTCATGGCACCCCTGAAACTGATACTCATATAGACTGAGAAGTGGTTTGAGAGCTATGTAGGGAGCTGCTAAAAATGGACAGTGGAGATGGCAGTGAGAAATCAAAGGTTTGGATCAATCAAGCCCATAGAAGCCTGGGGGCTCATCGAAACCATATGCCTCATGATATAGTGGCATGTTTAGTGGACTTTAGTGAGAAAGAAGCAGTGCTCACTAAAGCCAGGAAAAAGGGCATGTACTTTTGGAAAGACTGTGAAGTGGAAATTTAACAAGACCTATCGGCTATGATGCTTCAGAAATGCAAAGAACTTAAGAGAACTGACCTGTTTCTTGAGGAAAGGAAATAACTGCTATAAATGGTTGCTTCCTTTTGTTTTATCTTTCATGGTGAAGGAGATTACTTGGAAAATCACAATGGTGATAGATGCTTGGTGGGCCTTGGAGGACTTGGAGGCGAGCAAATTGCCAATGGATGTTTTAAAACCAGCAGAAAATAGGTGGAGCTCAAAGTGCCTCAACGCTGGCAACAAGTGCCATCTGGAGGAAGTGATTGCAGTGACCATCTAGCAGTCCAGTGAAAAAGGTGGTACTCAAGAAGGAAGGAGTCTGAGGAGAAGGATGCAAGTATGGACTGCTTTTGAGTGAAGTTAGCTGAGAGGTCATATTTTGTGAAGAAAAGAGCTCAGATAATGGAGTGAGTTCTTAGACAATTTTTTGTTTGCACATTGGTCATGTTTGAATGGGGGAATACTTCCCTGTCCTGTAGGGTACCTCAGGGTTCTGTCTTATCCCCCTACTCTTTAACATTTTTCTCACCCCCTCCCCCTCTTAGTACAACAGTTCCCAGTCTCTGTCTATATTTATGCGGATGATATAGTTCTTCTTTTCCATACCTCTCTGGTTAATATTGACATCACCCCGCTTAATACTTGTCTTACTCATGTTGCAAACTGGCTCTCCTCTAATTTTCTTCATTTAAATCCATCCAAATCCACAGCCATGTGGGTCTCACTGAGTGTCTCTTGTCCAGACATCACGCCTCACATAAATTCTGTTCCCGTTCCACTTACCTCTTCTTTCCATTATTTAGGAGTGACCCTGGACTCCTCAATGTCTTTCCATGAGCATATATCTAATCTTTCCCGTCGTTCTTTCTTTATATTACGACAACTTCGATCAGTCCGTTCTGTTCTGCCCATTGACTCTCTTATCACTCTTTTACTGGCTTTGGTCATGTCCAGATTGGACTATTGCAACGTGGCCTATGCAAATCTCCCTGCTTACCAACTCCAGCGCTTACAGCTTTTGCAGAATACAGCTGCTCGAGTTGTTACTTTTGCTCGTAGATCCGATCATGTAACCCCCCTCTCGTATCATCTTCACTGGCTCCCACTGCATTTTAGGTTCAGATATAAGTTCCTCATTCTAACTCATAGAGTCATCCACACCTCAACCCCTCAGTATTTAGCAAATCTGGTCTCACTCCATACTCCCTATCGGCAGCTTTGCACCTTGCATGCCAATCGTCTGTCTCTTCCTTCCCTGCACAAGCTCATCTAGAACAGACACGCCACGCCGCTTTCTTTTTTCTGGGACCCTCACTTTGGAATTCACTACCATCCTCTCTCCGGTTAGAACCCTCCTATCACAATTTCAAAAACCTACTGAAAACCCATTTATTCCAACAGGCATTTGACCTCCTTCCTAGTAGTCCTGTGTAGTCATTTGTTTGTCTGTCCTTTGTGATTTGCAGTCCTGTCTAATTATTGTTTATGATTTACTGTTTGTCTTTAGTGGCCCCTTCGGCCCTTCTTTCCTTTATTTTAATGGAGTTCCTTTCTTTTTCTGATGCTAGCATTTATTTTTTATTGTAAACCGCCCTCATGTCTTGACAGGGGCGGTATATAAAGTGTTAAATAAAGATAAAGATAAAGTTGAATGAGGAGACCAAAAGAATGTGAAAGAGTCTTTTGGAGGGTGTGGGGGTGAGTGTAGTGGATAGAGAGTTGGGATGGAGATGAAAGGGTCTAAAGTAAGAGGGTAAATGCTGATCTGAAGGGTGTGATCATTCCTTGGGGATGTGACAGACAGTGGTATGAAGGGGGTGGGAGAAGATGGATGGATGCATTGGGTCTTAGAATGTGAAGGGTATGAATGGGCCAAAAAAGCATAGGATGGTATTTCATGAGTTTCTATGGCAAAACTGGTCTATAATCCTGTTACAGGAAACTCATTTAAGACAAAAGAATGTAAGATTGTTTCATGAGCTGGTTTAAAAGCTGCTTTATTTCCATTTTATATGTTAGTGCTTGCAACCCAGTTCCACACTAGTTAAGGTGGAAAACCTACTTGATAAGAATGATATCTGTTCTATAGTCATAGTCTGTAACTGGCACCAAGGATACATAATTTTCAATGTAGACTTTACAGTTGATTGGTTTAGGTAGTTGGCCATCTTCTGCAGTTGTCTACTATATTAATATGTTGCTTTTGCCTTTCCTATCATTAAATTTATCCCTTGGAGTCAAAAGGTCCAGTCTATGTATCTCAAAAATCATTTTAACCATCTTTTTCTCTAGAGCTTTTGCCATTCTAGAAGTTACAGAAAATCAGAGAGTCAGTTGGACCATTAGATGATAGAAGGGTAAAAGGGGCACAAAGAGGGGACAAGGCCATAGTGAAGAGACTGAATGAACTGTTTGCTTCAGTCTTTACTGAAGATGATGTAGGGAAGTTACCCATGACTGAAATGGTATTTAAAGGTGATGCCTCGGAAGAATTGAAAGAAATATCAATAAACCGGGAAGATGTATTACAACTATTTGATAAAATAAAGAGTAGAAAATCACCTGGACCAGATGGTATATATCGGAGGGTGTTGAGAAAACTGAAATATGAAATTTCAAACCACCTATTAGTAATCTGTGAACTATTATTAAAATCATCTGTAATTCCTGAAGATTGGGGAATCACCAGTGCAACGCCAATTTTTAAAAAGGGTGCCAGGGGTGATCCGGGAAACTACAGACCAGTGAGACTAATGTCAGTAGCAGGCAAAATGGTAGAAATTATTATAAAGAACAATATTACTGAACATGTAGATAGTCATGGTTTAATGGGAGAAAGCCAACATGGCTTTATCCAAGGAAGGTCTTGTCTTTCTAATCTGTTTTTATTTTGAAGGTGTGAATAAACATGTAGACAAAGATGAGCCAGTCAATATAGAGTATCTGGATTTTCAGAAAGCCTTTGACAAGGTCCCTCATGAGAGACTCTTGGCAAAATTAAAAAGTCATGAGATAGGAGGCAGTGTACTATTGTGTATCAGGAACTAGTTAAAAGATAGAAAGCAGAAGGTAGGGCTAAATGGCCAATTTTCTCAATGGAGAATGGTGAATAGTGGAGTACCCCAGGGATCTGTGCTGGGTATGCTATTTTTTAACATATTGATAAATGACCTGGAAATGGGAATGACGAGTGAGATAATCAAATTTGCAGATGACACAAAATTATTCAATCCAAGAGGATTATGAAAAATTGCAAGAGAATCTTGATGAATTGGAAGACTGGGCAGTCAGATGGCAGGTGCAAAGTTATGCACCTAAGAAAGAACAACCCAAACTATGGTTACACGATGCAAAGTTCCATATTATGAACCACCACTCAGGAAAAAGATTTAGGCGTCATTGTGGATAGCACTTTGAAATCCTCTGCCCAGTGTGCAGCAGTGGCCAATAAGGTAAATAGAATGCTAGGAATCATGAGGAAAGGAATGGAAAATAAAACCAAGGATATTATAATGCCTCTACATCGTTCCATGGTGTGAATGCACCTTGAATATTGTGTGCAAAAAGGATAAGAACATAAGATATGCCATACTGGGTCAGACCAAGGTCCATCAAGCCCAGTATCCTGTTTCCAACAGTGGCAAATCTAGGTCATACGTACCTAGCAGTTTCCCCAAAAGACACAGGTTCCACAATGCTTGTATAGCAGAATTAGAAAAGGTACAGAGAAGCATCACCAAAATGGTAAAGGGGATGGAAGGATATCCCTATCAGGAGAGCCTTAAAAGGTTAGGGCTCTTCAACCTGGAAATAAGATGTCTGAGGGGAGATACGATAGACATCTATAAATTAATGAATGGAGTGGAACAGGTAAATGTAGATTGATTTGTTTTACTCCATCAAAAAGTAGAAATACTAAGGGACATGCAATGAAGCTACTGTGTAACTCATTTAAGACTAATAAGAGAATATTTTTCACTCAACGTGTAATCAAACTCTGAGGTTATTTACCGGAGGATGTAGTAAAAGCTGTCAGTGTAGCTGGGTTTAGAAAAGGTTTGGACAAGTTCCTGGAGGAAAGGTCCATAAAGAATTATTAAAGAGGACCCTGGAAATTCACTGCTTCCCCCAATACAAGCATTGTAGAACCTGTGTGTCTTTTTGGGAAACTGCTAGGTACTTGTGATTTGGATTAGCCACTGTTGGAAACAGGATATTTATTTATTTTATTTAACAGTATTTTTAAACCGCCTTATCTTATTAATCAAGGTGGTATCACAGCAAACAATCGGGTAAAGTGAGTGTGTTAATCATGCAGTGAGGGTGCAATTTAGTTGAGTGTGTGTTGTATCGTGTGCTAGATTGGGGTGAGCTATGTACAAGGTGTGGTGTGTTGCGTGCTAGAATGGTTTGAGCTATGTACAGTGTGGGCTATATACAGTGGTGCTGTAAAACATTATCTGTACAGGCAGCAATATGTGCTGCCTGTACAGGATACTGGGCTTGATGGACCCTGGTCTGACCAAGTATGGCATATCTTCTGTTCTTCTGTTCTTAAACATTTGGGCAGTCGACTTGCTGATTCATAAGTGTTCATCACACTGACCTGATGTTTTTTTTGCAGCAATTTTGCCTGAATGCATACGACTGTCCAAAGTCTCCTAAGTGACCAAAAAACGTTTAGATTACTGCGTCAGATATGTGTTCCAGATCATTAAACAAAGCAGTGAAGGTCTCAAAGAATTGTAGTTTTTAAGTTAAAAGAAAATGTTGTAGTGTTCAGTAGTAAATATGGTAGCTAAAAACTTTATCTAAAAAACTATAAATTAAAGTTGATTCCATTTGCTTTATAATCTGTTTTAGCTCTCTTTTTTTTTTTTCTTTTAGAGGTGTGCTGAAATATCAAACTAATCTAGAGAGACATCCACCAGGCTGCTTCATGCCCAACAAATCGACCCAGAATGGTTTTCCAGTGCCAGAAGATTTGGCAGAGAAACTTCCTGAAAATGCACATCAGCTATTGCCAGAGAATTTTACAGAGTCACAATTGATCATGGAAAATGAGGGAGAGAAAATTTGCACCGAGGAACCCAAATTCCAGCCTCATTTCCCAGAGGTCTGTAATCATCATATCAGATTTGTTTTGCTCCTCGTTTCGTATGGTCCTTGTATTATCTGCAACATTCTTTTTGGTCACAGTAGGTATTCACAAAGTTCTTTGAGGGTTTATGGCAGAAGGAAAAGCTGCCTCAATGGCTGAATCATTTCTGCATCTCCCTTTTGTCTCCAGCCTTCAGATCTAAAGCAAATTACTTCTAGAATACACCCCTGTCCTTACAGTTGCAAAGCAATTGACATTTTCAGTAGCTAGAAGAGCTAGACTCCTTGCTTCTGCTGTACATTATTTAAAAGCCTTCAATATATTCTTATTTTAATAGTAAAGTAAACATTCATTGTTCAGAAGTAAGTTTCTACATGAAGTACACAAGAGTACAAAATATTTCTGTCCTAATCATAACGAGCATTGCATTATCCACGATGTTGAGCACAAATCTGGATAGTGATAGATTTAATTTTTTCCTCAGTTTTTTTCCTAGTAAAATCTCAAAAAATATTCAGTTCTATGGCTTGGTTCCTCTGGTGACTTTGGGGCATGCGCATTTCTAACGTGGCGGGGTGGAATAGCCATGGTAAAGGAAAGAGGCACGGCTGCAGAAGGGAAGCCATGCTTCGCTAGGTATATCGTCGTATGGTAGAGATGGCGCATGAAGTGCACATGCATGCTGTAAAAGCGCATGCTACTTTCCCCTTAGTACTTGGGTGCTGACACCAATGCACCCCCTCCCCGCCACCAATAGTTCTTTGTTATTGAGGCCACGGCACTGTGCTGTGTGGAGAGTTGAGAGTATCTGGCAGATGGCTGCAGTATGAGAGAGGACACATGCAGGTAACTGCAACCTGCTGTAGAGGAGCATGACAGCAGATCAGCTTGTATATGGGACTGAGGGATAGCTGTAGTACGAGGGTTGTTAATGCAAACAGAATCCATGCCCATACAATTCCTGAGAGAGGAGCAAGAGCAGTGTAGTGGGTGGATACAGCCCACTAAACCCCAGCAGATGGGACAGACAATACATGGCCCCCCAACCTCACCAACAGAGCATAGTGCAAGTGGACAGTGAAGAATAGGAAAGACTGACAGAGGAATACAGTATATGCATCCTGCTCAGCTCAGAAATATGGGCCAAAGTGCAAGGGGTGAAGCATGTAAATCTGGGAAACAAACCCATATACAGTATAGACACTGTGCTATGCCCATGTTTGTACAAGTTAGGGCACAAATGCTGAAGCTGATGCACAGAGGCTCCCTTTCTGCTGAAGACAGGATGTTAGCATTGCCCAGCAAGTGGGCACTGGAGTATGACACACTGTCCTTGAGTCATCCAGGCTGCCTTACAACCTAAGGTGCAATAAACAGGTGGCCAGGCCTCTGTGTGTAGGGATTGGAGCCCTCCCTGCCATACTCCTCATATACCTAGCAATGAACCCTTGCTTGGGAGGAGAGTGGAGTCCCCCATGTGCAGATCTGCTGGTCAAATACAGAGACCACACAGATATGGGGTGCATTTGGCAGGAGTTCTCTGTCATCCCCTTCTCACGAAATGGCATCCAGGTTGTCCAAACACAGCTCCTTGGTCTGGAAAATAAGACACTCATCCCACAAACTGGTGCTCCATGACGTGGACACTCACCTTAAGTCCAGACTACTTCCTGGAGGTGGTAAGCATTCCTCAGAAGTCACCCATACTCAATCAGTCCTTAGCTCAAGTATACCAATTTTCAGGAAACTGAAGGCTCCCAGCCCCTAGGCAACATGCTGATGGGGGTGGGGAGACACTGACCAGAAACCAACTGAGCTAGCTCTTTTTCAGTGATTGAAATGTATGCAAGTGCTCTGAGCTGGTGGGCCTCAGATATGCCCTCCTATGGTAAGGGTGAGGGGCCGTGTGCCCCCAGGAACAAAGGGGGTTATTCTGAGACACGAATAGCGGGGATGGACGTCCCAATGGGATGTCCATCCCCGCTATTCATGCTAGTGCCAGCCTCTGACTAACTTCCCCGCCAGTTGTATGGGGAAGTTAGTCGGGGGGTGGAGAATGGGCAGCCTAGGGCAGAGAGTGGGCGGTCACCACCCTGGACATACAGGGCCAATTCTAATGTCGACCCTGTACGTCTGGGGCCAGCAAAATGGCTGGGGAAGTTATTCCAACTCCGAGGTGGTATAACTTATCTGGACGTGGTTTTCTTTGCAGCCTGGAGCACAGAAGGGGCTGGGGAGGGTGCAGGGTTTATTCCCCGCAGCCCGACCCTGGCTTTAGGAGGCCAGATCGGGGGTTGTGCTCTCAGGGAATAAACATTAGCTTCTGGCGGCCGGCATCGCGGCTTTTAAATGGAGCCACGGTGCCATGGCAACACAATGCCATGGCGCCACAGCTCCATTTAAAAGCCTGACTGAGCTATCCTGAATCGCAGTCCCGGCTTGCACGTACAGGCCTGATCACAATTCTTATCCCGCCGAGCTAGATGTGCCCCACGTGATCAGAATCGCTCTCCCATTTGTACGTCCAGCTCAGTCCAGATGTACAATGAGGATGTACGTGCCAATCAGAATCGGGCCAAAGCCTATAGTACTGGCATATCACCTCAGGTGCACATATGCACAGATATGTGGACCCGCATACAGGGGAAGTGGTGGTCAGACACAATTATGCCAATCCTATAATTTTGCCTAGTTGCAACAACTCATTTGCATGCCCCACCCCAGCTGTGTTCAGCTGTCTTCAGCCTTGCTTATGTAGACCCTCTCAGATTGTTTCATTGAGCCTATACTCGATCTCCCAACTCCTCACCAGTGATGGCTGTCCATCCATGAGTGACTGTCCTGAACATGCTCTTCCCCAGTCATCTGTTTTCCACTCAGGTTGAGCAATCATCTGCCATGCTGCAGATGATGGCATGAGACTGGATCCATGAATACAGCCCTGCCTTTGTTGTATTGCGGGCCCGGTGCAGGGAGTATAGGGTGGTCTAGGCAAGGCTCCATCCTTATGCCCCCTCCCTAGCTCAACACAACTGTCTATTGCACATGCATACTTGAACTACTTACTTTGTATATATGTGTGTGCCCACTCTGCCAGCAGGTATACTCGCGTGCTGATGGCTCAAGTTTTTATGGCTGTCAAGCTCTATTGTTTTGCTGTCATGGCTGCCGCACATTACTGCCCCTCCGATGCTGTCCTAGGCAACTACCTGGTTTCCCTACAGATGGTTCCAGACATGGTTGGCTAGGATGATATATGTGTGGGATGGCTCTGCTCTGTTCATAAGAACATAAGAACATAAGATATGCCATACTGGGTCAGACCAAGGTCCATCAAGCCCAGTATTCTGTTTCCAAGAGTGGCCAATCTAGGTCATACATACCTAGCAGTTTCCCCAAGGGACACAGGTTCCACAATGCTTGTATTGGTTCAAGCATTGATATCCTGGGTCTCTTCTTAATAATGGTTTATGGACCTTTCCTCCAGGAACTTGTCCAAACCTTTTTTAAACCCAGCTACACTAACAGCCTTTACTACATCCTCCGGTAACAAATTCCAGAGTTTGATTACACGTTGAGTGAAAAAATATTTTCTTTTATTAGTCTTAAATAGTTTACCCTGTAGCTTCATTGCATGTCCCCTAGTCTTTCTATATTCTGATAAGGTAAACAATCGATCTACGTTTACCCATTCCACTCCGTTCATTAAGTTATAGACTTCAATCATATCTCCCCTCAGACGTCTCTTTTCCAGGTTAAAGAGCCCTAACCTTTTTAGCCTTTCTTCATAGGAGTATCCTTCCATCCCCTTTACCATTTTGGTGGCTCTTCTCTGAACCTTTTCTAAAATCGCTATATCCTTTTTAAGATACGGCGACCAGAATTGCACACAATATTCAAGGTGCGGTCTCACCATGGAACGATATAGAGGCATTATAATATCTTTTGTTTTATTTTCCATTCCTTTCCTTATCATACTTAGCATGCTATTTGCTCTCTTGGCCACCGCTGCACACCGGGCCGAGGGTTTTAACATGGTATCCACAATGACGCCTAAATCTTTTTCCTGGGTGGTGGTTCCTAATGTGGAATCTTGCATCGTGTAACCATAGTTTGGGTTTTTCTTCCCTAGGTGCATAATCTTGCACTTGTCCACATTAAATTTCATCTGCCATTTTGATGCCCAGTCTTCCAATTTATCAAGATCCTCTTGCAATTTTCCACAATCCTCTTGGGTTTTAACAACTTTAGTTTTGTGTCATCTGCAAATTTGATAACCTCACTCATTATTCCACTTTCCAGGTCATTTATGAATATGTCAAAAAGCAGCGGACCCAGCACAGATCTCTGGGGTACACCACTATTCACCTTTCTCCACTGGGAAAATTGGCCATTTAGCCCTACCCTCTGCTTTCTATCTTTTAACCAGTTCCTGATCCACAATAGTACACTGTCTCCTATCCCATGACTCTTTAGTTTTGCTAAAAGTCTCTGATGAGAGACCTTGTCAAAGGCTTTCTGAAAGTCCAGATACACAATATCAACCGCCTCACCTTTGTCCACCTGATTATTCACTCCTTCAAAAAAACATAACAGATTAGTAAGACAAGATCTTCCTTGTCTAAAGCCATGTTGGCTGTCTCCCATTAGGTCATGACTATCTACATGCTGAGTAATTTTATTCTTTATGATGGTTTCTACCATTTTTCCCAGTACTGATGTCAGGCTCACCAGTCTGTAGTTTCCCGGATCACCCCTGGAACCCTTTTTAAAAATTGGTGTTACATTGGCGATCCTCCAATCTTCAGGTATTAGAGATGATTTTAATGATAGTTCACAGATTACTAATAGCAGGTCTGCAATCTCATATTTCAGTTCTTTCAACACCCTTGGATGTATACCATCCGGCCCAGGTGATTTGCTACTCTTCAGTTTATCTAATAGTTGTAACACATCTTCCCAATGTATCAATATTTCCTTCAATTCTTCCGCACCTTTAAATACCACTTCAGTCATGGGTAACATCCCTACATCTTCCTCAGTAAAGACTGAAGCAAAGAATTCATTCAGTCTCTCCGCTATCGCTTTGTCGCCTCTTAGTGCTCCTTTAACCCCTTTATCATCTAATGGACCAACTGACTCTCTCACAGGTTTTTTGCTACGAATGTACTTGAAAAGGTCTTTACTTCGCGTTTTTGCTTCTGCAGCAAGCTTCTTCTCAAATTCTCCCTTTGCCTGCCTTATCAATGCCTTGCATTTGACTTGCCAGTGCTTGTGCTGTTTCCAGGTTTCATCGTTTGGCTCTTTTTTCCATTTCCTGAAAGATGCTTTTTTGGCAACAACAGTCTCTCTGACCTCACCTTTAAACCATGCTGGCAGTTTTTTGGACTTCCTTCCACTTTTCTTAAAGTGTGGAATACAGCTGGTCTGGGCTTCCAAGATAGTATTTTTCAACAACAGCCAAGCCTGATGTACGTCTTTAACCTTTGCAACTGCTCCTTTTAGTTTTTTCTTAACTGTTTTCCTCATTTTCTCATAGGCTCCCTTTTGAAAGTTAAAAGGTAGTACTGTGGATTTCCTTACTATCCCTCCTCTACTAATTAAATCAAAGGCGATCATGCTATGATCACTATTGCCAAGTGGCCCCAACAACCTTATCTCTTGCACTAGATCTGGTGTTCCAGTAAGGACTAGGTCTAATATGGCTTCCCCTCTGGTTGGTTCATGAACCAGCTGCTTCAAGAAGCAGTCATTTATTTCATCTAGGAACTTTATCTCCCTAGCATGTCCTGATGTGACACTGACCCAGTCGATACCGGGGTAGTTGAAATCACCCATTATTATTACTGCGCTGTAACGTTTGTTAGCTTCCTTGATTTCTTTGAGCATTTCATCATCCATTTGTTCATTCTGGCCAGGCGCTCGATAGTACACCCCCACTGCCATTGCCTTCCCCCTTTTACATGGAATTTCAATCCATATAGATTCTACAGCAGATTTTGCTTCCTGCAAAACTTTAATCCTTTCTGACTCAATGCCCTCTCTAACATAGAGAGCAACTCCTCCACCAATTTGATCAGCTCTATCATTTCGATTATAGTTTGTACCCAGGTATCAGTGTCCCACTGGTTGTCCTCCTTCCACCATGTCTCTGATATTCCAATCATATCTAACATTTCATTTAGTGCTATATATTCTAACCTCTCCCATCTTTTTTTTTAGACTTCTAGCATTTGCATACAAGCATTTTAGAGAATGTATTTTATTCAGATTAATTTGGCTATTGTTAGACATGGGTAATTTGGGATCTTTAAGCTCTGTCTGCTCCATACTTGAGGGCATTTGGGCTATTTTACTCTTTTGTGGAAGCTCTCTGCTTTTGGTAGTATCTTCAAAGATACATTCTTCCGAACCATCCGCTCTTGGGCCCCTGTCGGCTTTCCCCTAATATCTAGTTTAAAAGCTGCTCTATCTCCTTTTTAAAGGTTAATGCCAGCAGCCTGGTTCCATCCCGGTTAAGGTGAAGCCCATCCCTTCGGAAGAGCCCCTCCTTTCCCTAGAATGTTCCCCAGTTCCTAACAAATCCAAAACCCTCATCTCTGCACCATTGTCTCATCCACGCATTGAGACTCCGGAGCTCTGCCTGCGTTTTGGGTCCTGCGTGTGGAACAGGAAGCGTTTCGGAGAATGCTACCCTGGAAGTTCTGGATTTCAACTTCCTACCTAAAAGCCTAATTTTAGCCTCCAGAACATCCCTACCACATTTTCCTATGTCATTGGTACCGACATGTACCAAGACAGCAGACTCCGCCCCAGCACTATCTAAGACCTTATCTAGGTGGCGCGTGAGGTCCGCTACCTTCGCACCAGGCAGGCATGTTACCAGGCAATCCTCATGTCCACCAGCCACCCAGCTATCTACATGCCTAATGATCGAATCACCAACTATAACGGCTGTCCTAACCCTTCCCTCATGGGCACATGGCCCTGGAGAAACGTCCTCGGTGCGAGAGCGTTTTACATCACCTGGAGGACAGGTCTTGGTTACAGGATCTCTTCCTGCCACACCAGGGTGGTGCTCTCCTGTCACGTGACCTCTCTCCACCATGGCAACAGGGATGCTGCCAGACTGGAGGTGGGACTTCAGGACTATATCCCTGTAGGGGAATCATTCCTGTATCACTCATTTATGGTGTGCTGGCATAGTGGGTGCAACTAGCACCTGGTCAGAGGCTAGCGTTCTCTCTGCTTGCAGCATCTTTCAGGGTCAGAAGAATCACCAACATGACTGTGCTAGCAGCACATGGCTGTTTGTACCTACTCTCCACCCCAAATCTGCCCTAACCTTGCCTTTTTGTACATTACTCTGGTAATGTGAGGTGTTCAGTGCAGACGTCTTTCTGCCATTCACTTCCAGCTATCATGGGCTAAACCCCGTGCTCCAGGCTATCACGCTTTAGTAAACATGGGCCTTTGTTTGCTGCTGGATTCAGAGCATGTCAAGATGTTAACATGCTTGATATTTCTTTTTATGGTAGTACAAAAGAATACTGAGATCTAAACTCATACCAGACTCAGAAGAATAGTTCTAACTCAGAAGAATAGTGCAATGAGTATTTTGACACATCGGACAGAAAATGCTATATCCTGATGAATTTTCTTGGGGACAACTTCTGGAAAATTCTTGGAAAAAAATCATCCGTATTGGTAGTACAAGCCACAAGCAAATTGATTTATGACTATCTAAAATGACATGGTCATGTCTGTTTAAAGAAGGCAGAGCAATTAGATCTACTTCTAAAAACAGGAATCTGTGCTTTATCCATAGTGACAGCTGAATAGTTCATTGCACTGAACTGCAACAGAGAAATTGCTCTGATACTCAAAACAAATGTGATGTAAAGAAATACGCTGCTCATTACTTAAGTACTACCTGACTGTTTAATGGGCATTTAGAGATATGGACCCATCGTCTCTGTTTTGCTTATATTTGAGAATTACACTATGCTTCATTCTCCATTTCAGGTCTTTTGTGGAATCACAGAACAGCAATCATTTTCGATGAGAGAATGCAACTCGGTACAATCAGTGATTAAACAGAGCAGGTTGTCTTTGCTTTTGCTCTGTTGAAAAATCTAGTATGGTTTATAACCGAGTTCATATTTAATGGAATATCTGGGCAGTAATTAGACAAAAGGATCATAGAATGAAGCTTGGGGGGTTTCTCAGGGGAGATTGCTGGTAATGATTATTATGTTGGTTATTTCATTGTAGACCTGGATTTGGATTACTGGATCCGTGTGTGTCTATTGTGCTGAAAGACTCTACAGGTATATTCGAAGCACTAGACCTGTCACTATAATGTCCATCACAAGTCATCCTAGCAATGTCATTGAAGTTCGAATGATAAAGGAAAACTTTAACGCAAAGCCTGGGCAGGTGAGATAGTACAGTATTGGATTAGAACAGTTAAGTATTTCTTTCTAGGTATTTACCAAAAAAGGAAGACTCACTCATTGCTTACAAAACAAATGACTAAATCAATTAAAAAATGCACAGATTTATGTTTTATATGCAATTAATAAATGGAGCTCAACTCTCTTTAAAATATGTATTGAAATTACTACAGACTTAATATGTCTTTATTGTTTCCCCCCAAAATGTTGTTTCTTAATCTCAATATTTCAGTAGATTTTATCTAAATGATATGTAAACTTTGCAAAAGATATCAAAGATTTATCTGTTTGGCATATCAACATGCATTGTTCCTCTGTGATGGAACTATTCTTTGGCTTGGGTCAAGGAAAGACGCCATAGCTAAGCTATCTCCAAACTTGAATTTGATCCTGTGATTGAGCAGTCACCAAACTTGGATCCAATCCCAAACCAGCTGGTGCTTTCACCCCTTAGTTGGAGCTTCCTTAGAGTTACTCGATCAAAAATGATAAACCAACATCAGTATATTGTGGAATAAAAATTAAAACCATTCAGAATGAAACTTTGAGCTTACTGAACAGTTACTGCTTTGTAGCACATACCGGAAATAATCACAGAAATACCAATGCATGTGCATTCTATTTAAGCAATCGAGCTCATCAATTAGAAAGGACCTTGACATAATTATAAAGAAAACATTGGTATTCTGCATTGAGTCCCTGGGAGTTAAAGTATTCCATCGAAAAATGTATTTTTGTTCCTGCTCTAAGCAATCACTTAGTAGAATATGCCCACTGGAATCCTTTAAATTGTTCCATCACAAAAAACTGCAAATCAATCAACTTATGACATGCTGCGATTCAGTGTGCAACCGATGGAGCAGACATAGTTCAGCCATATGGCGACAGTGATCTGTCATCTGAGTTTTCACTTTCCGTATAGTTTTCCCAATATATAGATCCGTTCTTCAGATGTTCATTTGAGATATATAGTCTAGAAATATCTGTTGCCGATTTATTTTTTTCTGCTTTGGACTGAATTCGGGTTATGAAAGGTGGATTATAATATATTATATCTTCCCAGTGAACAGAAGTGAAAGGAGGACTATCTATACAGTGCTGTGTACATCTTGAAGCACTGAATAGGTGTTCAGTAATACTAATACTTGAGAGCCCTCAGAAGGGGTTAACACCGATTCAGTAACTTAGACATTCCAGAGACTAATACTAGAGAAACGTCCTTGAAGAGCTCTACTTCAAAGTTTCAGAAGTTGCAGGAAGGCAGTTAATCTATAGAGAAGTCAGAAATGCTTGCTTGTATAATTTTTCTTAGAAATTATGTCTAGAAATGGAAGAGTGTCTCTGTGTCTAGATGACCTATAACAATAAGGCCTGAACTATGACATGTAGACCCAGTCAAAAAACGTGGACAGCAATGGAAGGATGTTCTTTATTAGCAGTAAAAGCCTATGGCCCGACAGGCCGTGTTTCGTTGCCTTCTTCAGGGGCAGGCTACATCAAATAAACATTTAAAAATAATTAGGTTTACTAAAATCATATTGGTAAACACAAAAAAACATAAAAACGTGTTACACCTAAGGATGATTGTAAAGGCTCAATACCATAAATAAATACCATGTAAAATACATATAAAATATAAATAAACAACCATAATAAATAAATAAATAATTAATGATTAAAAAGATCAGCACAGCACAAATAAATGCTAAGAAACACATCTTGTGAATCATAAAAACATGAATAGAACCCAACAATGATGCAAATAGAGAAACGAATAAATAAATGAATAAATAATGAGCTAAAACATCGAAAGCGATTTTAAACCATATACACATCACAGTCAATATAAAAACTGACATAATGTTAAAACATATAAAGCAGGGGTCACCAACCTCCAGGGGGCCGCGGGCCGCACAGCCGACTACCGGCAGACTCGTGGGCCGCACCCCCCTCCCCCCCCCGCGCGCGCGAAAAAAAAACCTGCTCATACCTGTACTTTTATTTTTCCATGTCAGCTCCCTCCCTTCTTCTGCAGCCGCGGCTCCCTGCCTCTTAGGGAACCGCGGCTGTGCTTGTAAAATCATCGCGGAGCCCTTCCTGTCTTGACGGGCTCCGTGCAGCATTGTCCCGCCTCTAAAGGAAGTTGTTTACCACTTCCTTTGGAGGCGGGACAATGCTGCACGGAGCCCGTCAAGACAGGAAGGGCTCCGCGATAATTTTACAAGCACAGCCGCGGTTCCCTAAGAGGCAGGGAGCCGCGGCTGCAGAAGAAGGAGTTGGTGAGTTTGCCTTGGCGGGCCGCACCGGGGTAGAGTCTCGCGGGCCGCACGGAGGGACCTCGCGGGCCGCAGGTTGGTGACCCCTGATATAAAGGAATCATTGTTGATAATGTTAAATAATAAAACAAACGTTGCATACCTTTATAAATGGTTTTATGCCTCCATGGTGCTCTACTCACTATCAGGGACAAGGAGAAAATACCATATGGATAAGTGTATCAACGTGTAATATTGAATGTGTACTAAAACAGGTCTTCAGAGGAAAACACAGTGGGATCCAATGTGCATCTAAAAATCATTACCTGTGAGCACGGCGATTCTCGTTCAAACCGATATCTACAAGGGTCGGCAGTGACCCAACGCTAAAGGAAAGAAGAAGCGGGACTTTATCATTGCAAAACATAATCCAATTCTAAAATAACCTTAAAAGTGTGGAAATAGTAGCAACTCAAATAGGCCCTCAAATGTCAACCTGATATATATTGGAAATTGTTCTTGTGTTGGCCACTTCTCATGTAAACCACCCCACTCTTATAGAACTATGTTGATTATGCAGTTAACAAAAAGAAGATTCACCGCCATCTATATCGTAAGCTCAATGGTTCGCGGTATATAAAGCAGTTAATATATAAGTAGAAAGATAATGTCACCGCACAGTAGTCCTTTATCTAATATCGCAATCAGCATTATGTATAAAAGTGCAGCGGGAGGACAAACTATAATGTAAGCAATTTCAGAAATCACTCCATTGTAATTATTAACATTTTAAGGAACTCTTTAATTGCATGTGTAAGCTCACCATCTGTCTTCCTAACTATTATCTGTAATAGATGACGACAACTCAACATGAATAGTGGAAGAGGAACTACATCACTAAACCTAATTATTCCACCTCTAGACCGTAGTATAATTGTTATCAGGACTCCGTATTCATAGTAGTTGTTGTCAATCTGAGTATGCAATATCTAGTACGTACACCATATTCTTGTCAAAAACTATTTAACGATAACTCACTTATAGGCTGCTACACAATTGAATGCCTCAGTCTACCAGATCCCTGCCGATTCTGCAGTTGCAAAGATAAAAACGCCGGCGTCTCTGTACTGACTGAAGATATTACCCGCGGTATGTAAATAAGATGACGTTGCATGGGGAGAACGGCTCATCGCATCATTCGTTTGTTTTTCATCACCTCAAGGTGTAAGGTTGCAGTGAAGGGACTGAACCAACCTAAGTTATAACTGTTTTTATAGAGACATAACTTATCGGATTTTTAAATGTTTATTTGATGTAGCCTGCCCCTGAAGAAGGCAACGAAACACGGCCTGTGTCGGGCCATAGGCTTTTACTGCTAATAAAGAACATCCTTCCATTGCTGTCCACGTTTTTTGACTGGGTCTATTGTAGCACGTGGTCTTGTGCTATCTTGTTGGTACCTATGACATGTAGATACATTTTACTAATGCATATTCATAATTTGCAACACAATGCCCTGACACAGAAAGATAAGGTTGAAATTATACCGCGTAATGGCTTTTTGATACAATAAAAGACTGCTGAAGATGAGGGGGGGGGGGTTCTGGGGTATTACTGACCTCCCCAGACCTTTGTGGATACGCAGTCCTCTCCTGAAGCTTCAGCTATTGTTTGGACAAAGTTCTGTGTGTGAATTGTTTTTATTATTTATTATTACTTGAACTCTTTCCATATTTTGTACCTGTGATATGCCGAGCCTCATTTTGTACAGCATATCTAGGTCAGAAATGGGATATTCAAGTTAGGACATTGATTTTCTTGCTATTTTACAAAAGGCTCGCCAAACATGGAACCTTTTGTAAAATGTGTAGGTTTGTGGGAAATATATGTGTGTTTCCATAATTGTTGTAGCAAGCTTTAAAAAAAAATACAGAGTGGCATCACTGAACAATTGGTGTGCAAGGACCAAATGAGTTTTGCTCGCTACACATGTGAGTACTGGCATTTACACCTGTAAGTGATGTATTTCAGAAAATTACATGCATAACGATAACAAATTAAGTAGCTAAGCTTCTAAAGTCAAATTTTTACATTTCAAGGTCATGTAAGAATACTCAAGGGTTAAATACAGTTGCTTCTTCATTCACTCCCTTAAAGTCCTGTCAGAATGGGCAGTTACCTGATATTAAGTGTGATTCGGAGGAAGTGCAAATGCCATTGGAGAATTTTTTTTTAAATAGAGGTGCATGTCTAGGCAAAACTTTGAACCTCCAGAACACATCCCCTTATGAACCTGCGCTTCCTATGGCATTTTCACTTGCAAATGGTGGCATTGTAAAATTAGTATTTACACGTGCATGCTAGTATTTTCATATGTAAAATGGCCTCCATAATTTATTCATTGTCTGTTATTCATCTAGTACCAACACATCACAGGTCACCCTTAGCTATTCATATGAAAAATATTTTCAAAATAGTGCTCTTTTATGGTTTTCTATGAATATAGTCTGTATGATACACAGCAAAAAAAGTGTAAAAAGAAGGTACACTGGGGACATGGTTGAAAATTATGAACAAAAACACTGAACTATGGCACCTTAGTATGGGAGCATTTATCAAAGATTATGCCTTTAATGACTCCCATATCATTTGAGGAGAACAGAAAATTCCATATCGTCTCTCCGGGCCAGTCCAGGCAAGTGAGGGTTGTCAACCTTCTCTAGCAGCTGAGGACTGAAAAACTGAAGTTTTGCTGCAATAATATCTGGCTCCCTCTGCTGGCCGAACCTCAGTCTTTCAGTCCTCAGCAGCTGAAGACAACGTCTCTTGTCTGGCTCCCTGTGAATTGTTCAGTTTTTGGCCTTTTTTTCTTTGGTTTTCATTTGGTTTAGGTCTATTTGGCTGTAAAGGGGTAAGGGTTCTAGCAGGGCTCTCCCCTTCGGCCTCGATCTGTTCCTACTGCTGGATTGGGATTCTTCGGAGCGCTAGAGGCAGAGCCTGCCTCGTCCCCAGCTCCAGGCCCAGAGGGGGAAGCGGTACCAGGTTCTGGGAGCCCCAGAAACCATCGGTCAGTCTCCGGAGCCGCAGGCACGCTGCCGCTAGCAGCGGGGGGTCAGCTGCTTTGCTGGAACACTTCCGTGGTTGGCGGATCCCTCTCGGGCTCAGGTCAGTCAGTTCGTGGGGTTTTTGGCCTGAAGGAACAGTTGGCGCGCTTAGCGCTGTGCGGTTTTCAACAGTGTCTGTGCTTTTATTTATTTATTTTATTTATTTAGTGTACACTTGTATCCCGCTACTTCCAGCGATCAGCAGCGGTTTGCTATACATAAGGTGCGGCTGTACAGGCCGGGAATTGAA
This sequence comes from Ichthyophis bannanicus, assembly GCA_033557465.1. Taxonomy (NCBI): domain Eukaryota; kingdom Metazoa; phylum Chordata; class Amphibia; order Gymnophiona; family Ichthyophiidae; genus Ichthyophis; species Ichthyophis bannanicus. The sequence goes on along the minus strand of CM066035.1, from coordinate 128,654,017 downwards.
ACATACAACATGATTTCGTGGAAATGTACAGGTCAAATCACTCGAATTATATGATTTACACTTGATTGCAGGCTAGTAATTTCACATGTATATATATATTTACATGACGCTAGTGTATATTGTTGGCCAGAACACGGAGTTCTTTCTTTGTGCTTGTTGTGATCCAGTGTGAGTACATGGTGATTAGGCAGGATAGAAATGCATCTGAAAAAGATGAGTCTTAAGCTTTTTTAGTTTCGCCGGAGTTTTGCTCAGGGCAGTCTCGTCGGGCGGTCTTCCTTTATTTATTCTTTTTTGTTTTGCCGCGCGTTTCGCCGGCATGGATCCTCGGTCGGAGGCGCCGGAGCTCCTGGGGTTTTTTCCTTCGGCCTCAGATTTGGCGGGAACGGCAGCCATGTCTGCGGCATCTGTTCCCTTGCCTTCTGCTCACAAAAGCTGCTCTAAGAGAAAGGCTAAGGCTAAGAAGCCGGTTAATGTGGAGGAAGCTCCTTCACTCTCTTTGCCTACAGAGCAGGAAGCTTTAGAAAGCACTTTTTCTGCGGCCTTTATTCTGGCTATGCATAAGGCCTATTGTATGAAATGGCATCAGGCTCAGGTTAAGGGCTCAGCTCCTCTCCTCTCCCAGGGTCTGGATACAGTATCTCCTCTTTTGGACCCGGGGGAAGGTTCCTCCAGCGCGGTCCAGGGCAATCAAGGGGCTACCGATAGCTTCGGGGTACCCGGCCCAGAGCCTCCCAGTGTGGAAGAGGGGGAGTTTTTGATGGACCCTGTCCTAGAGCAGTGGGCTGATCTTGAGGAGGGGGAGTTGGGGATTGCCGACGATCCTAGTCTTTTCAGTGTTTCGTAAGGAGGAATTGGGTGCCCTTATTTCCCAGATGCTGACCACTTTGAATATTGTGCTGCCTCCGGCTCAGGATCAGCTGTTGGAGAACCCTCTGCTCCAAGGGTTTAAAACGGAGCAGAAGTGTTTTCCGGTACACCGCGTTATGAAGCAGATGGTGGAATCCGAATGGGAATGCCCAGAAGCAACGCTGCGGGGGGCTCGGGCTATCGCCCGTTTGTATCTGCTGCCCCAGGAGGAGCTAGAGTTGCTTCGATTGCCTAAGGTGGATGCCTTGGTGTCGGCGGTTAACAAGAAAACCACCATTCCCGTAGAGGGCGGGGCGGCCCTCAAGGACTTGCAGGATAAGAAGCTAGAGGCTCTGTTTAAGCAGACCTTTGAAACTTGCGCCCTGTCATTCAGAGCGGCCTTCTGTGGGGCCTACGTGTCCAGGGCTTCCATTAGATGGCTTCAAGGGGCCCAGACTAAAAGTGACGAGGAGGAGGGCGCGAAGCTCGAATCGGCGGCTGCCTTTCTTGCGGATACTTTCTATGACCTGGTTCGAATTTCCGCAAAGTCTATGGCGACGGTAATTGCGGCAAGGCGATTCCTCTGGTTACGCCATTGGTCGGCGGACGTTTCGTCAAAGACACGTCTCACTCAGCTGCCTTACAAGGGCACCTTGCTTTTTGGTGCAGCCTTAGATAAGATTGTGAAGGATTTGGGTGACTCCAAAGGGGTCGTCTCCCAGAGGACAGGCCAAAGGGTCAATGACCGGCCGGAGGCTCCAGATTTGCGGGGCGGGAGCCTCGCAAGTTCCACGGTTCTCGGTTTGTCCCCTATCCGAGAGGACGCTCTATGGCTCGAGGTCAGTCCTTTCGAGGGGCTCGTGGGTTCAGCAGAGGTTATTTCCAAACCCAGCAGAACCCCAGCAAAAAGCCCCAATGAAGTGAGGTTGGCCCAGATGGAAGTCCCGGTGGGGGGACGTCTTCAGCAGTTCCTTTGTGTCTGGGCCATCATCACAACAGACCTCTGGGTACTCGAAATTATACGCGACGGTTATGCCCTCGAGTTTGCACGGCCGTTGCGGGACGCTTTCGTGGCGTCTCCTTGTGGTTCTGTGGAAAAGGCGGCGGCGGTGTTCGAGACCCTTCAGCGCTTGTTGCGTCTTCGGGCGGTGGTGCCGGTTCCACTCGACCAGTTAGGGTCAGGTCGGTACTCCATTTATTTTGTGGTTCCCAAAAAGGAGGGCTCTTTTCGTCCTATCTTGGATCTCAAGCACGTCATCCGCTGCTTGCATATTCCCCATTTTCGCATGGAGACTCTCCGGTCCGTGATTTGCTCCGTGCAGCCCACGGAGGTCCTCACCTCCATCGACCTGACAGAGGCCTACCTCCATATTCCAGTGAGACCAGAGCACCAGCAGTTCCTGTGGTTTGCGGTACCCATGGGTCACTTTCAGTTCCAAGCGTTGCCGTTTGGGCTAGCCACGGCGCCGCGGACCTTTACAAAGGTGATGGTGGTGGTGGCGGCGGCGTTGAGATGCGAGGGCATGCTGGTGCACCCTTACCTCGATGATTGGTTGATTCAGGCGCTGTCAGTCGCGGAATCCGCGGTGGCCACGGCTCGGGTGGTAGCTCTACTCGAGCAGTTGGGCTGGGTAATAAATCAGTCCAAGAGCCATTTACAACTGACTCAGAGACTTCTGTATCTTGGGGCGCTGTTCGACACGAGGGTAGGAGCAGTGTTCTTGCCCGACCCCCGAATAAAGAAGCTAATGGGGCAAGTGCGGGCGTTTCTGCCCCTAAGGGCGCCAACGGCTTGGCGTTACTTGCAACTGCTCGGTTCCATGGCGGCGACACTGGACCTGGTGCCCTGGGCTCGGGCGCATATGAGACCGTTGCAACATGCGTTGCTTTCAAGGTGGTCTCCTCAGGATCACCCCCTGTCCCGCAGATTGCCTCACGCTCCGTCCGTGAGTGACAGTCTGCTCTAGTGGTTGGATCCCGCTCATCTCCGGGTGGGCATGCCCTTGCGGTCCCCGGATTGGTTGCTTCTCACGACTGATGCCAGTCTCGTGGGCTTGGGGGCTCACTGCCAGTCTCACATAGCTCAAGGGCTATGGACGCGGGAAGAGTCGTCCCCGTCCATCAACCTGCTGGAGCTTCGAACGGTGCGGTTAGCGCTGCAAGAGTTTCGCATGCTCGTCGAGGGCAAAGCAGTGAGCGTTTTCTCTGACAACTCCGTGGCGGTGTCTTACATCAACAAGCAGGGGGGTACAGGCAGCGCGGCTCTCTTAGAAGAGAGTCAACGGTTGATGGGCTGGGTGGAGGTCCACCTGGTAGCGCTTTCAGCTGCTCATGTGGCAGGCTGCGACAATGTACAGGCGGATTACCTCAGCAGGCATGCCGCAGATCCAGGGGAGTGGGAGTTGAACGCGGCAGTGTTCCACGACCTAGTCCTCCGTTGGGGTCAACCGGCGATGGATTTGATGGCCACCTTCGACAATGCGAAAGCCAGTCTGTTCTTCAGCAGGAGGAAGGAACGAATGTCCGAAGGTCTGGACGCCCTGGCACAGCCGTGGCCATCGGTAGGGCTGCTCTATGTGTTCCCTCCGTGGCCTTTAATAGGTCGCGTCCTATGGCGGATAGAGGGCCACGGCGGACGGGTAGTCCTGATTGCACCGGATTGGCCACGACGACCGTGGTACGCGGACCTGGTCCGCCTGCTGGTGGACCGTCCTTGGCGGCTTCCGGCGCGAGCGAATCTCTTGGCTCAGGGACCGCTTCTCATGCTGGACGTGGACTGCTTCTCGCTTACGGCTTGGCTCTTGAGTGGGAGAGGTTGAGACGTAGAGGTTATTCGCCGTCAGTCATCGACACTCTCCTTCGAGCCAGGCGTTCGTCTACTTCTCTAGCGTACGCTCGCGTCTGGCGGGTTTTTGACAGCTGGTGTGGGGAGCGCGGTCTTCGGACAGGCTGCTCTCTGGTGCCTGAGATCTTGTCTTTTCTGCAAGGAGGTTTTGAGAAGGGCTTGGCTCTCGCTACGCTCAAGGTTCAGGTCGCTGCGCTGGCGTGTTTTCAGGGTAGGATTAAGGGGATGCTCCTCTCTCGTCATCCCGATGTCTTGTGGTTCCTGCGAGCAGTCCAGAACTTGCGTCCTCCGGTTCGCTCCATCGTTCCCGCTTGGGATCTTAATCTGGTGTTGGAGGCTCTAGCGTGGCCTCCCTTCGAACCAGCTAGGGAGGTATCCTTTAAAGAGCTCTCCTGGAAGACTGCATTCTTGGTGGCCCTCTGTTCGGCTAGGCGTGTGTCAGATCTTCAAGCTCTTTTGTGTAGGGAGCCTTATTTGCACTTCACGCGTGAGAAGGTGATGTTGCGTCCCGTGCCTTCTTTTCTTCCAAAGGTGGTTTCCAGTTTCCATGTGAATCGGTCGATTTCCCTACCGACTTTTCCGGATCGCGAGGGAACGCCCATCGATTCGGTTCTCCGAAAGTTGGATTTAGGTAGGGTGCTTAAACGGTATCTTTGTCGGACACAACCCTTTCGCAAATCGGACAGGCTGTTTGTTTTGTTTGGGGGGCCTAGAAAGGGGGAAGCTGCCTCCAAGGCCTCCATAGCGCGCTGGGTTAAATGTGCTGTAACGGCGGCTTATCAAGCGAGCGGCCAGTCGCCGCCGGGGCTTTTCAGAGCTCATTCGACTCGTAGCTAGGCGACGTCTTGGGCTGAACTGGCGCTCGTTCCACCAGTGGATATCTGTAGGGCGGCGACTTGGTCGTCGTTGCATACTTTTTCGAAGCATTATCGATTGGACGTGCAGGCCGCGGGAGACGCCAAGGTGGGAGCGTCCGCCGTCATTGCGGGTCTCGCCGGTCCCTCCCAGGGGTAGTTACTGCTTTGGTACTTCCCTCACTTGCCTGGACTGGCCCGGAGAGACGATATGGAAGAAAAAATTAGACCTTACCTGCTAATTGTCTTTCCTTGAGTTCTCTCCGGGCCAGTCCAGGCCCCTCCCGGTGACCTTGGCGAGACTCCGCTGGGCTCCACGGCATTATCAAGCGGCGCGGAGGTTTTCTGAAGAGTCAATATTGGGCCTCCGCTTCTTGTCAAGGCTTGATATGGTCTGTGGGGCTCCCTCGCTCTTTGGGGGGCTCTTTCCCTGAGTACCTTCAGTTCTGGGGACGTTGCGCGCGTCCTCCACGGGATTTTGCCCATTCGATATAAAAAAAAATAAAAAATTGGTCAAGGGAAGAGCCCTGCTTCGCATAGCTTAGGGTAAGATGTGTGGGGGCTCGTAGTTTTACGTGGGTTCCGTTGATTCTCCCTTAGTGATCGTTCTGCTGCTTTGTAAGTTTAGACTGAGGTTCAGCCAGCAGAGGGAGCCATATACTATTGCAGCAAAACTTCAGTTTTTCAGTCCTCAGCTGCTAGAGAAGGTTGACAACCCTCACTTGCCTGGACTGGCCCGGAGAGAACTCAGTGAAAGACAATTAGCAGGTAAGGTCTAATTTCTTCATATGAAACGTGAACTTAAGATGATCAAACACTTTGATCTTTGCGGTTTTCTGGGCCATACTGAGATTACTAATTGGAATTGACACTTCAAGCTGAAGACACAGCATGGTCCAGAAAACTGCAGAGATCCACACACTAACTGCAGAAGTCTAAGAGAACATTTAACCCAGCTTTTTGGGGAGTGCATCTTTAAACTTACCAGAGAGTTTTCCAATCTATGGGAAAAGAGGCCTAAACACCTTTGATCTCTGAAACATCAGTTCCATGTACTAAGATGCGGCATGGCCCAGAAAACTGAAAAGATCATGATATGAGCCTTGGAAGCCTAAGAGAACATAGTGGCTTTCTAACTTTACTACCTGTGGAAGATTAGAGTAGTGGACTGAGAACCAGGGGAACCAGGGTTGAAATCCGCATTTTCCATGGATTCTACTTGGGACTTCAGCCAAGTTCTGTATTACTGTATCTGCATGGCAAAATGGCGAGAATGCCCTCAACAATTAACACAGAGGTTTTGCAGTTACTACATGGAAATTGCCAAAGTAAGCATGCAACTGCAACAACTTAGCACAGCTTAGTAAATGAGTAAATAAACCTCGTGGAGAATAATGGGGCTTAAGGCAAATTGTTAATGCATGTTAATGTGCATTAATACACATTTAAGAGTCATATTTACTAATGATTGTGCCAATAATTCACAAGTGGACTGCAAATCTAGCATGGAGAACATACTATCTTCAGAGGGCATGTATGTTTATCCCTCTGCTTGTTAGCAACTCATGGTGCCATTTTAACCGACCTGCAGGTACTTAATGCCATCCATTGAGATGGCAACTGCCACCCATATGAACAGCAACATTTGACAACTACCCACATTTTGCCCCAACCCCACCCTATCCCTGTCCAGTCATATACTACTCAGCTATCATGGGAATTATAGCATGGGACCTCTTAACCTTTTAGCAGGGTGCGCTCACTGAACGCTAACCCTCACACTAACAGTATGGGTTAGTAGACATGCCCCCAAAGAATGCCAGTTAACCTATCTCTTAGATCAAGGGCCCCCAGGCTTTTCCTGTGAAGGATTACATGGGACATTTAGATCATAGATGGACAGATGAGTGGTTCAGCTCCACACTACTGTTATAAGATCCTGTTGAGCAGCCACACAATTGGAAAGATTTGGAAGATTCTGGAAGAGTGCAACAACCTCACACAGCCTCATCCTCAACTTCCTTCCTCTGTTCCACCCTGCTGTCTCCCAAAGATTGCAGAAGGCTCTCAGAGGGATCTGCCTGTCGGCCACCTTAAACACAGTGATACAAAAACCAGTAAAACAGTATAATGGGAATAGAGCTAATCCTGGCATGGATCCTCTGCCTGGGTTCTCGGGGAGTGAGCACCAAGGCTTGACCTTATTGTCCTTGTTGGGGGTTCCCAATTCTGTCTGTGTGGGACACCATTTGGGGTAGACTGCTGACAACGGTGCAATGTGGGGGTTTCCCACTGTTTTCTGTATGTGTTAGAGTTTTCTCCAATTGTGTGCCTGGGAGTCGTGCAGTCTGTTTGTGCATTCTGCCCAAGCAACTCCAGCATGTATTCCTACCTTAATGCCTACAATGCACATTGCAGTAAAAACGCAGTTAACGTGCACCTTCGGGCTGCTGCAGCCTTAGTGGCACTGTTGTGATACTGGCCTTAACTCTGTCTTCTTCCAGGAAATGTTGTTTGACCTGTGGCAAGTGAGGTGCCTCATCTCTGGATTCTGGACTCTGCTCTTCTGGCATGGCAGTTTGAGTCATCCCTGGAAGGCCTGCTCCCCCTCTTTCAGCCGGGGAATGCAATTAGTCCAGCCTTGCCTGTCTCAGGGCAGGAGGTGGTGGATGGTGCTATCGGTAAGGATATACAGCCAGCCAGAGGATCTGTTGACCATGCTGTGAGCCACTCATCATCCTCTAGGAGGTCTGTGCCAGCTGTGCCCCTGGTGTTGGGGGATCATTTCCAAAAGGAGAGCTGCTGGACTCCAGATTATCCTCACCAGAATTCTTTCTCTTTTACAGCAGGCCTGATCCTTCTGGGGTGGAAATCCAGATGCTTGCGGTTTCTAGGTGTCCCCTGGCGCAGTGTAGTGCTGGGCAGGCAGAGAGTGCAAGCCCTATTCAATTGTCTTTGGCTAAGCATCCTAGGTGTGAGATGCCCTCTGGAGATGGGGAACAGCTGGGAGCTGTCCAAGATTTTGACCATGACTTTGATTCAGATGGCTTGGTACTGGGCTCTGTCATGGATGTAGAAGTACTCTCATCTTCAGAAGATTCTGAGGAGACCAGTGTGATCCACCTATTCTGGAAGAAGGAGCTGGTGGCATTGACTGTCAAGATCTCATCTGCCTTGAGCTTGACTGATGCTGCCAGCATGGAGCAGGAGCCAAAGGTATACATATCAGTCACAGAACTCTCTTAGAATGCCTACAAACAATAGGAATTCATGATACCGTACTAAAGTGGTTCCAAGCATACCTAAATAGACACCAAAAAATACAAATCGGTACACTGTCTTCAACCCCTACCATCAGATCCAAGGGGTCCCCCAAGGATCCCACCTTATCTGCGTTTCTCTTCAATACTTAGATTGTGAGCCCTTCGGGGACAAGGGAATAAAAAGTACCTGTTAGTATACATGTAAACCGCACTGATTCTAAAGAGCGCGGTATAAAAAATAAAAAATAAATAAAATAAATAAAAATAAAATATTTACATGCAACCACTCTGCACAACCAGCCAACCACACAACATCCACTATCATATCTACGCCGATGACATCATGCCATATGCACCATTCTATATAAACAAACCATTCTACACTGACCTACAACAATGATTCACCAGCATCTCCCAATGACTTGCTACAAACCACCTCTCCATAAACCTCAAGAAAAACAAAGCCATCTTCATTACTAAGAACTACTCATTCACCCCTCTTACATCCATCAACCTAAATAGAAATCCACATCAGAAATCCAAGTCCGATCCGAAGTAAAATACCTGGGAGTTACCCTAGATCACCACCTCACCCTGAAGACACAGATAAGGAACACAGCAAAGACAATCTACTACAAAACCAGATCCCTTCATCATCTTTGTACGCTATTTTATCCATCCAACTTCCGCTCAGCTCTTTAAGCCCTGATTATTCCCCACATCAACTACTGCAACTCCTTATATCATAAACTACCTCACTCAACCCTTCTACATCTACAAACAGCCCTCTATACAACAGCCTAAATCATTCAAGGAGCATCAAGATACAATCACATCATCCCTATCCTCTACCAATTCCACTGACTCCCCCTACAGTGCAGAATACAATACAAAATCCTCCTGATAATATTCAAGACTTTCAATAACCTATCATCCTTGTATTTACAAACACTAATTAATACTCCTCAGACCAACAGACCCAGAAGACGCACCACCACAAACCACCTAGCCATCCCCCACACTAAAACAAGAAGCACCCAACAAGCATGCACCAGAACCTTTGAATTCTATGCTCCTTCGATATGGAAATCTCTCCCTGACCCTATAAGGAACACAAAAGACATCCTCACATTTCACAAACTCCTCAAAGCCCATCTATTCACCCTTCACTTTGGCCCCCTTCCTAACCCCACCCTACTATTTCAAGCTTGTTTCACCATCCAACCCTTCCCACCTACCCATCCAAGATAGCTATGTATACAAATTGAGTCCTTGTTAATCTGTTAATGTAAATAGTTGCAGTTCTCTGGAAATGTTTAAATCTAGTCCATGTACACTGCCTTGACCAGGTGAAAAGTGGCATAAAAGTTCAAATAAATAAATACCAGCTCCTTCAAGGGGTACAAAAATCCACTACAAGCTTCCCATTCCCAGATGTGATTGAGGATATGATCCAGTCAGAGTGGGACTCTCCTGATTCTCTGCCTTAAAGAGTTAAGGGTGTGTAAGAACTCTACTGTCCTGGAGGAGAAGTGCTTTGAGTAGTTTGGCATGCCCAATGTAGATGCGCAGGTCATGGTGGTTACCAAATGACCCACCATTCTTGTGGAAGGCAGATCGGACTTAAAGGATTTTCTGGACCATAAGATGGATTCATTGTTGAGGAGCCAGTTCACCATGGTGGTGGCTATTCCACAGCTAGTGATATTTAGCAGTCTGATGTCTTTAGTCCAGTTCCAGTGGATTCAGTCTCTTCTACTAGAGGATATTACCCATCATCGGAGCCAGCTATGGTCTTCCTTTCTGATGCCATGTATGGCCTGGTATATTTGGTTTCCAGGGATGGTGCCCTGATGACTGTCATGGCATTGGATTTGGCTCCAACACAGGACAGCGGACACATCATCCAAAGCCAAGTTGGCCCAATGGCTTGTCAGGAAAAGCTGCTGTTTGGAGCTGATTTAGAGAAGCTAGTGAAGGCCATGATCATACGAACCTCTGGAAGACAGGTCCAAGGGGCCTGTGAAGTGGGCTGGCACCCATTCTCGTCAGCCTTTGCCCATACACTGAGGGCACGCTGGCCAGATTCCCAGGCATCTCAGAACTCTCGTTCTCAATCCTTTCATGGAGCACATGGGCCCAGGGACGGGCCCTTCCAGAGGAAGACCCTCTTGGGCTGCACAATGAAGGTTTGGAGGCTCATTCCCGGGTTCCTCCAGATAGAGGCAGGCTTTACCTTATCTTTCAGGAATGGGTCCAGGTTACCAAGGATCACTGTATGCTAGACACCATTTAGTTTGGCTATGCCCTGGAATGCAAAGAGCCAATTCCGGATGCCTTTATCTTCTCCCCTTGTGGGTCTGCGATCAAAAATGCCGCTGTGAGGACCACCTTGGACAAGTTGCTGCATCTAAAGGCGGTGATGCCCTTCCTACCAGATGAGTGGGACAAGGGAAGATACTATTATCTATTTTGTGGTGTCCAAAAATTACTGTTCCTTCTTACCCATTCTGGACTTCAAGGGGATCAATGAACACTTGAACATCCAGATGGAAACCTTGCACTCAGTGATTCAAGCAGTACAGTGAGGGGCGTTCTTGGCTTCTTTGGATCTGGTTGAGGCCTATTTTCTTATCCCGATCTGGGCTGATCAGCACAGTATCTGCGTGTTCCCATGCTTTTCTCTATCATTTTGCCACCATCCCTTTCAGGCTATCCACTCCTCACAAAGATGTTTTATGAGGTCATTGTGGTGCCAAGTGATCTGGATGACTGGCTTATCCAGGCCTGTTCCCTTTCAGAAACATCTCGGATGGTGTCCCAAGTGGTGTTCTTCTTAGAAGGTCTCTGTTGGGCGTTCAGGCAGGAAAAAAGCCACCTGTAGCCTTCCCGGTCCCTGGAGTTTCTGGGAGCATGTTTCAACACTTGAGTAGGCAGAGTTTCCTTCCAAAAGAGAACATAAAAAGGCTGTTGGATTGGCTGGTGCTGTTCTGTGCACATCAGGCTCCCAGGGATGCCACAACCATAAGATGGTGCTGTGGGCACATATGATTGCTACAGCTATCCCTGTTGATTCAGTGGTCCCTGAGTTCTCAGGATTTTGAGTATAAACCCCCGCTACTGTTAATGCTGAAGTTCAACCTCCAGTGGTGACAGCAGCCCTGTCATCTGAGAAAGGGCATGCTACTGACTGTAGATGCTAGTTTCTTGGCCTGGGGAGCCCATTGCCAAGACCATATGACCCAGAGCCATTAGAACCACATGGAAGCAGTATGGTCCATCAACTACCTCGAGATGAGGTCAATCAGATTGGCTCTTCTGCATTTTTGGTTCCTTATCTAGAGCCGGGCATTTTGAGTGTTTTTAGACAATGCCACAGCAGTGGCTCATTTCAATTGGCAAAGCAGCACAAGGAGTGCTGAGGTAGCTCTGGAGATGACTATCCTGTTTGCCTGGGTGGAGAAGAACCTCCAAGCCTTTCAGCTCAGTGCATTGCTGGGGTGGACATCCTCAGCTGGCACTCTGGACCCTAGAGAGTGAGAATTGATTTAGGAAGCATTTCATTTGATTCTGCACTGCTGGGGATGCTTTTAAATGGTTCTGATGGTGACCCGCTCCAATGCCAAAGATTGTGGCTTCTTCAGTTGCTACAAGGAGACGGGGTCCAAGGGCAACAATGCCCTGCCCCAGCTTTGGCCAAGTCAGCACCTGCTGTATATGTTTCCTTTGTGGCCCCTAGTGTGCTTCGGCATATGGAATGCCACCTAGGCAGGATTATTCTGATGATGCCGGATTGGCCAAGGAGATAGTGGTTTGGGGACCTGAAGTGTCACCTCTTCAGTTGCCTCAATCTCAGGGCCTATTGCAACATGGACCCGATCATCCTGGAGGACTCTGTTCCTTCTCGCTTATGGCTTGGCTCTTGGAAGGAGATGGCTAGCGTATAAGGGCCACTCTTTAGTGCTGGTCTCTACTCTGCTTGGAACATGGAGGAGGTCTACCAAGTTAGCATAGTACAGATCTGGTGCCTCTTCCAGCAATGGTGCGGCACTCAGCAGTTGGCTACTGAGTCACCAAGGTGCCATCTCTGTTGGCCTGCTACAGAATGGCCTGGAGAAGGGCCTTTCCCTTAGCTACCTGGATGTTCCAGTGGCAGTTTAGACCTGTTTTTGAGGTCTGATGACTGGTAAGTCTCTAGCCTTGCTCCCAGATGATTTACACTTTCTCTAGAGGGGTTGGCACCTGCGTCCTCTTACGGTCTATGATTCCTTCATAGGATCTGTGTCTGGTGTTCAGCGCTCTGGTGGCGGGACCATTGAGCTGTTGAAGTGTGCTACTTTAAAAGATTTGATGCTCAAGACGGTCTTATTGATTGTGATTTGTTCCTCAAGATGAATTTTTGAGCTGCAGGTTCTGTCTTGCCAAGATCCTTGTCTGTCTGTCTTTTTAAAGGAGGCCATTTCCATTTGGCCTGTACCTTCCTTCTTGCATAAGGTGCCTTCTCCCTTTTATGTGACTTAGGTGGTCTGCCTGCCCTCCTTGAAGGAGTAGTATTGGGGGGAAGGATAGGGATCTCCGTCTTGTGGATGTCTAGGGGGTGCTTCTCTGGTACTTTATTTTATTTATTTAAACAGCTTTTCTATACTGCCCCTTCCATCGATCAGGGGCGGTTACATGAAACAGAAACTTAGTTACAGAGAACAAGTTTTGAACTATAATACAATGAACCATTTACATATTAGTTAATCACATATAGCATAGTATAGAAACATAGAAACATAGAAACATGATGACAGAAAAAGACCACAAGGCCCATCTAGTCTGTCCTTCCATAACAACAACTACAACAGTCCACTTTCTACCTTTAGAGATCCTCTGTGTTGGTCCCATGCTTTTTTGAATTCAGTTACTGTCCTCATCTCTACCACCTCCACTGGGAGACTATTCCACGGATCCACTACTCTTTCCGTAAAGAAATATTTCCGCATATCACTCCTGAATCTATCTCCCTTCACCCTCATCCCATGTCCCCTCGTAGCAGAACTTGCTTTCAATTGAAAGAGGCTCTCTCCCTGAACATTTATGCCACGGAGGTATTTAAACATCTCAATCATATCACCTCTATCCCTCCTTTCCTCTAAGGTGTACATATTAAGATCCTTAAGTCTGTCCTCATATGCTTTATAATGAAGCCCATTAATCATTTTAGTAGCAACCCTCTGCACCGACTCCATCCTGTTCACATCCTTTTGAAGGTGCGGTCTCCAGAATTGCACACCATACTCCAAATGAGGTCGCACCAAAGACTTATACAGAGTTATTATCACCTCCTTTTTTCTGCTAGCCATTCCTCTCCGTATGCACCCAAGCATCCTTCTAGCTTTTGCCGTCGCCTTTTCTACCTGTTTAGCTACTTTAAGATCATCAGACACAACCACGCCTAGGTCCCGCTCTTCTTTAGTGGACAAAAGTACTTCACCTCCTATACTGTATTGCTCCCTTGGATTGCTGCAGCCCAAATGCATGACCTTACATTTTTTAACATTAAATCCCAGCTGCCAAATTCTAGACCATTCTTCAAGCTTAGCTAGATCCCTCCTCATGTTATCTACACCTTCCTGGGTGTCTACTCTATTACAGATTTTGGTATCATCCGCAAAGAGGCAAACCTTACCCGACAGCCCTTCCGCTATATCACTAACAAAGATGTTAAAAAGAATCGGACCAAGGACAGATCCCTGGGGCACACCACTGGTAACATCCTTCTCCTCAGAGTGAGCTCCATTTACTTGTACTCTTTGTCGCCTCCCACCCAACCAATTTCTAACCCAAGCAGTAACTTTAGGGTCCATCCCTAGGGTGCTCAGTTTGTTTATAAGTCGCCTGTGAGGAACAGTGTCAAAGGCTTTACTGAAATCTAAATACACCACATCTAGAGCTCTCCCTCGGTCCAAGAAATCGATCAGATTTGTCTGACAAGACCTGCCTCTGGTGAATCCATGCTGCCTCGGATCCTGTAATCCGCCGGACTCCAGAAACCTCACTATTTTCTCTTTCAGCAGCGTTTCCAATAATTTACTCACCACTGAAGTTAAACTAACCGGCCAGTAGTTTTCAACCACATCCTTACTTCCGCTTTTGTGTAAAGGCACCACATGAGCCTCTCTCCAGTCCTTTGGCACCACTCCTGACTCCAACGAGGCATTGAAAAGGTCAGTCAGTGGAGGTGCTAGAACGTCCCCAAGTTCCCTCAGTATTCTAGGGTGTATCCCATCTGGTCCCATCGCTTTGTCTACTTTAAGTTGAGCTAGTTTCTCACGAACACAGTCTTCTGAAAATTGTTCAAGATGTCCCTCACTTCTGTTCTTATTTGTGGGTGTTTTCTGAGGTCCTGCTCCTGGTTCTTCATCTGTGAACACAGAACAAAAATATTTGTTAAGCAATTCCGCTTTATCCTTATCAGCTTCTACATATTCCCCCCCTGCACCCTTGAGTCTGACAATACCACTTTTGCCCTTCCTCTTCTCACTAATATATCTGAAAAATGTCTTATCCCCCCATTTTATTGCATTGGCTATTTCCTCCTCCTTTTGAATCTTTGCCTTCTTGACTACTTTGCTAGCTTCTCTAAGTTTTTCCAAATACAGATGCCTGTCTTCCTTTCTCTGTGGTCTCTTGTATTTCATGAAGGCCTCCCTCTTTTTCTTCACTTTTTCAGCTACTTCCTTCGAAAACCATAGCGGTCTCCTGTTCCTTTTGCCTTTATTTACCATTTTAACAAAAAGGTTGGTTGCCTTTAAAATACCCCCTTTCAGTTTTGCCCACTGTTTTTCTACATCCCGCAGCTGTTCCCATCCCACTAACGACTCCCTGAGGTATTGGCCCATCTTCGCAAAGTTAGTCTTCCTAAAGTCTAAGATCTTCACCTTGGAATGGATTCTAACAGCCCTAGTCCTAATACTGAACCAAACCATCTGGTGGTCACTGGATGCAAAATGATCTCCCACTACAACATCAGAAACACTCTCACCATTTGTAAGCACCAAGTCCAGTATGGCCCCTTCACGTGTGGGGTCTGTTACCAATTGCCTGAATAGTTCTCCCTGTAGAGAATCCAGGATCTCCTTACTTCTAGATGATACTGCAGCAGGAATGTGCCAATCAACATCTGGCATATTGAAATCTCCTAGCAGTAGCACTTCCCCTTTCCTAGCAATGTTGCGTATGTCTTCAATTAACTCTCTGTCCACCTCTTCCTCTTGTGAGGGAGGTCTGTATATCACACCAATGCAAATAGATTTCTCTTTCCCTCTTTCTAGTTTAACCCACAATGCCTCCTCTCTCCCTAGTATAGTGGTAACTGGGCCTCTTAACTATTTACATGAAGGTAAAACAGTGTGTAGGGGTTAAAGGGAAGTACTTATGCTGGGAAGAGGGAGATAAGTCGGAGGATTTTATTAGTTGGGAGGAGGGGGGGGGAGGTTATGAATTACTTTCGTAAGTCCAACTATCTTTTTGTGTTCGATGGCCCACACAAGGGTGATGTGGCAGCTATGTCACTTTTGGGGCACTGGATTAAGGAGGTCATGGCCTCGGTGTATCTGTTATGGAATTGACTGGGGTTTGAATACCCATTCTACCCAAGCACAAGCGTCCTTGTGGGCGGAGCGTAGCTTGGTAGCCCCTGCCGACATTTGTTGGGCAGCAATGTGTGGGCATCAGTTTCCACTTTTGTCAAGCATTACCTCTTGGATGTCCTTTTGGGGTGGACACATCCTTGGTTCAAGGGTTTTGCGAGCTGCTGTGTCTTCAACCTGCCTAGTGGAGTTGTAGCTTTGGTACATCCACTTGTCTGGCCTGGTCTAGCAGGTTGATATGGAAGGTGAGAGTTTGCTTATCAGTTAATGCCTTTTCCTTGAGTCCGTCCCTGAAACTGTATTCGCTCTGTTCTGCAACTATGTTACCTTTGAGTCTACTATATTTATGCTTGGCTTTGCAGGTTCAACTTCTACTGACAGCCTTCTGTTTTATGCTTTCCTATACATAGTTCTTTACTGTTGATTATACATTGTTGCCCACTATTGAGGTGCTTTGGGACTAATACCAATACTTAGCAATACTTGGGACTAATACTAATACTTAGCAATACCATAAAGAAAATTTATTTCAAACTCAAAACCCTCAAACAGCTTCGTCCACTAGTATTTACAC
Organism: Ichthyophis bannanicus; assembly: GCA_033557465.1. NCBI lineage: Eukaryota > Metazoa > Chordata > Amphibia > Gymnophiona > Ichthyophiidae > Ichthyophis > Ichthyophis bannanicus. The sequence continues at coordinate 128,637,995 of CM066035.1, read as the reverse complement.
AAGACTTCATCAACATAATCCAGGCCACCATAACCCCACATTTTGACTTTGCTAATCTAATTCTAATAGGCATTTCAAAACAAAACATCAAACGATTGCAATTAGCGCAAAACGCAGTGGCCAGAATCATATTGAAAATTAACTCACTCCAACACATATCGCCAATACTAGCCTCCCTCCATTGGCTACCAATTCAAAGCAGAATAATCTACAAAACAATAATAACTTCATTGAAGGCCTTATATGACATGGCCCCGACTATGCTATGTAACTTAATATACAAAGAATGCCTATGCTTTGTAACTTAATATACAAAGAATGCCTATGCTTTGTAACTTAATATACAAAGAACCATCTAAGCCTACACACCGAAAAGGACAATTAAACAGATTAAAAATCCCGAAAGATTATACAAAAGCCCATAAATCAACAAACAACAGAGCCTTTTCTCACATAGCCCCAACTATCTGGAATTCCCTCCCAGAGGAGCTACGAACACTAACGGAGATCATGGAACTCCGCAAAAAATTAAAAACTTATCTGTTCACCAAACACTATAACATAGATAACCCATCACCTGTTTTAGACAAAGGTTAAAGAGGTATCCGTCTGCATCATGCTAATACCCCTTAACCTACACAAATAGCATACACTAAAGATGATCTCACGGCTTATGTCCTTTCACATCCATATATATATATACATGTATAACATTGTATATAGTTTACTCTGTTCTGTATTATCCCACATTGTTTAGACTGTTTATTTTACATATAATATGATGTTCCTTGTAAATATGTTCTGTTTTAATACGACGTTCCCTGTAAAACAAACAAACTAGCTTTGTTGATTGTTGTTCACTGTAAACCGCAACTGAACTTTTGGAAGATGCGGTATATAAATGTGTATAAAATAAAATAAATAAATAAATAATACTGAGGAGACCTCTGGTGGCTGAGGTGAATAGAGGCATGGGAATGATGTAATTGAAAACTGGGCTTTTCTTTGGTTCTTTGTCTCTACCAACCTGCTGTTAGAGGAACATAACCCATTTGTCTAGACTAGTCTAACAGGACTCAAGGAAAGGATGTTAACTGGTAAGTAAAATGTTACCTTTCTTGGGCATGGAAAGGTGGGTATAGGTCCTTTGAACTGTGCAGTTTATTGGTCATACCCCCTGCCAATGTCATCTTTCCTTCCTCTGCCCCTACTGCCATTTCTCTTTACTCAGCTGTAAATGCATACAGAGACAACTTTGACCTAGCTGACTCTCTATACCAGTGATGGCTAACCTTTTTGAGCCCGAGTGCCCAAACTGCCGCACAAAACCAAAGAATTTCCTCAAAGTGCCAGCACGTCAATTTGCATAAATATTTGCATAATGCTAACATACACTAACTTTTAGTAAACATGTCTCTTAATGAGTGTATGGATAAAGACAGACTAAAAGATTTCTACATTACTATAATCCAGTGCCAACCGCCAGGCACATTAGGAACTACTAAAAACACTGCCCATTTAGAACCAATAGCAAACCCGCCGTATCCTAACAGCACTACCAGGACTCACAAAGCACCACACCATACCTATCAAAAGGCAACACTGCAAATATTAAACCAATACATTTCAGACAATAACAATACATGACCTACTGGGGAAAGAGAACAAGTGGCAATGTCAAAAAGGAATTACATAAACAGAATACCTCAGCTCAGTTGCAATTGCTCCAGCCACTTTCTTCTGGTTTCTTCATGTTTTCTGCTAACTCTCCATCATCTGCTGTCCATTTGTCCTTTCTTCTCTCTTCTAGTTTTTTTTTCCATTCTCTCTCTCTACATCCGCTTTAACATACTAATCTTTCTCCTTTTGCTCTTTCCTCATTCCTATTTCATCCACTCAAATTTTACCCCTCCATCCTCAATCCCCACTTACTCTCCCAATACCCGGCCAATTGTAGATTTTTTATCCCTCCCACACAAAATATTTTTCCCCTCTCCATTTTACTCTCCCAGCCCCATCCCATTCTAATCCTCCCCCAACATCAGCTCCCTTCTAGTTCCAGCCTCACCCAGCATCCATTCCCTTCTAGTCCCTGCATCAGCCCATTTCCAGTCCTAGCAACCCCCCAACCCAATACCAGTCCTAGCCCCCCCCCATCAACTCACTTCCAGCCCTAAACCCCCATCACCCCATTTCCAGACAGCCCCCATCAGCCCACAGCCCATTAGCAGTCCTACCCCCCCAGCCCATTAGCAGTCCTACCCCCCCCGCCCGCCCGCCCATTAGCAGTCCTAACCCCCCCAGCCCATTAGCAGTCCTAACACCCCCCCCCTCCTGCCCATTAGCAGTCCTAACACCCCCCCTCCTGCCCATTAGCAGTCCTAACCCCCCGCCCGCCGCCCGCCCATTAGCAGTCCTAACCCCCCAGCCCATTAGCAGTTCTAAACACCCCACGCCCTGCCCATTAGCATTCCTAACCCCCCCTCCACCCTGCCCATTAGCAGTCCTAACACCCCCCCTCCTCCTGCCCATTAGCAGTCCTAACCCTCCCCCCTGCCCATTAGCAGTCCTAACCCCCCCTCCTGCCCATTAGCAGTCCTAACCCCCCCCCTGCCCATTAGCAGTCCTAACACCCCCCCCCCCTGCCCATTAGCAGTCCTAACACCCCCCCTCCTGCCCATTAGCAGTCCTAACCCCCCCCCCTCCTGCCCATTAGCAGTCCTAACACCCCCCTCCTCCTGCCCATTAGCAGTCCTAACCCCCCCTCCTGCCCATTAGCAGTCCTAACCCTCCCCCCCTGCCCATTAGCAGTCCTAACCCCCCTCCTGCCCATTAGCAGTCCTAACCCCCCCTCCTGCCCATTAGCAGTCCTAACCCCCCCCTGCCCATTAGCAGTCCTAACACCCCCCCTGCCCATTAGCAGTCCTAACACCCCCCCTCCTGCCCATTAGCAGTCCTAACCCCCCCCCTCCTGCCAATTTGAAGTCCTAACCCCCCCCCCTCCTGCCCCTTAGCATTCCTAACCCCCCCCCCTCCTGCCCATTAGCAGTCCTAACCCCCCCCCTCCTGCCCATTAGCAGTCCTAACCCCCCCTCCTCCTGCCCATTAGCAGTCCTAACCCCCCCCTGCCCATTAGCAGTCCTAACCCCCCCCTCCTCCTGCCCATAAGCAGTCCTAACCCCCCCCCCCCGGCAAATTTTTTAAAAAAAAAAGCAGGCTCTGGCTGCTGCCGCGGCAGATTACAATGTCCCGCGGGGCCCCCTCCGCCCGCTAAGCCCCTCTGCAAGGGCTTTCAGATTCGCGAGGGAGAGCATCTCCCTCGCGTCTCTGTTAAGCCCGCAGGGGCTAATGGGAAATTTCCCATCAGTCAATCGCGTCTAAAGGGGATGATGGGAAATTTCCCATTAGCCCCTTCGGGCTTAACAGAGACGCGAGGGAGACGCTCTCCCTCGCGAATCTGAAAGCCCTTGCAGAGGGGCTTAGCGGGCGGAGGGGGCCCCGCGGGACGCTGCATTCTGCCCTTGCCGCGTCCGCGGCAGCAGTCAGAGACAGCTTTTTTCTTTTTTTTGTGGACCTATTGCCCGCGTGCCAGCTGCAAGGCCTTCGCGTGCCACAGCTGGCACGCGTGCCATAGGTTCGCCATCGCTGCTCTATACTATTAAAACCAGGGTAACTGCTATTTGCTCACTGAAAGGAGCTTATAGTGACCTAGTGTAATATAAAGGGTATTGTCTACCATTTTATTGGACCCTTATTTATGTACATCATAATGTACTAGCATGGAAACAATACTTTGCTTTGCAAAATGAAAAAAAAGGACTGCAAAAATAATATAATATTAGGTAAAACAGTATTTTTAACTGCAGATTTTTTTTCTGTTGCTTTTGCTTCGATGGTTGCTACAGTATATTACTCTGCACTGCCCAAGAGTGTCAGCGCTGGAAAATCATCCATTTACTCTGACAACGGTAAGAACATTTTACTTCTGAGTTATTATTCTCAGTGAAAAAATGTTCCCCTGCCACTAAAAATCCCTTTAAGAACAACTCCTGTTTCACTTTATGCGGTCTCTAAATATAGAAGTAAGTACCAATTATTGGTTTGAAGATGCTACATGCATTCGGTATAGAAAACTGCAGAGAAAGTGATTGCCTGCCTTTTATTACATGTTCCTTTCTGATGTAAAAAAAATGCGGTTCTATTTGGTTTACTTGAATATATATAAAATAGCTCTGAAAGCAAATGCTTTTGAAATCCTTTGTTTGGATACTTGCAGAATAAAATACTAGCCCTATTTTATAGTGTGTGTTTGTCAGTAAAATAAACTAGAATAAATCCATTTAATTATTTAGGTATATCTTTGTTATATCCCTTCAACTGCACACACATCTCTATAATTTGCTACATCTGTGTTGGCTACTATCAAGTGCCGGAAAACATACTTATTATGGATGCTTAGAATATTTCAAGATTGATTTGGTTTCTACAGGATATTATCTTGGTATGTCGCCCAAAATTGTGATGTGAGAAGTTTAACAAAAGAAATAAAATTAACATGGATTAGCATTGATTTGACTAAAAGAGCCTTTCATAGCATCCTCCATTCTTTGATAAAACATTGCTATGAAATGTTTCAAGTAAGCCCTGGTTTGATAGCGTACATTAAGTTCACTATGAAAATGTGGTAAATCACACTCCTTTTGAAGTATCAATATCATCAGTTCATCATTCCTAACATCAAGGTCCTGTTGCCACTTCTGTTTTTCTATGGCGTTTAATCCACGGAGTACTTTTCATTAACTCTTTGGGATATGGATTTAATCTTAAAGAAGGTAACAACCCAACGTTAACATCACACTTACTATTTATAGATGACCTGAAGCTCTACAGTTCCCGTGCCCAACAATTCGAAAAATAACTCTCTGTGTAGTGAGAGGTTTTTCAGATAACTTTTGACATTGACAAATATGCTAAAGCAACCTTCCTTAGAAGAAAATTGAGCAAAACGGAAAACATTTCCTTGACTGAGGACTGTGTGTGTGACATGAGGGAACTTGAACACGAAAGTGTATATAAATACTTAGGAGCAGAAGAAGGAGCAGTAAACAAAGCACTCAATCATTAGCCTTTTGAATTTCTGGTGTTTTTCTACTTTACCCCTATGTTGGGTTTCTTTGCATCCAGCAAGCCCCTGGGGCACCCCTGGGTGACATAGATATGATCACTCCCAATATGTGCAAACTCCAGGCAGTCTAACATTGGTCTCAAGACCTTGATGTGATTTGCATGTTTGAATGGGCTTTTTCAGAAGTAGGAATCATGAATAGCATTTCTAAAATGACCTTAGGCTGAAATGGTTCTAATAGCCTGTTGAAAAGAGGAAACTAAAAAATTGCCCCTAGGTTGTGGAATGTACTACCACTGTCTCTGCATTCAGAAAGAATGTAATTGTTTTTCAAAAGAGGCTGAAGGCATCTTTGTTTGCAAAGGTGTTCTGGCCTTGATGAGCAGGTTAGTTGGTGTGACCTTGGGTAGAGCTGCATAGGTTTCAACGTACAATAATGCCAATGGAGTACTGATTCAAAAGAACACATGTATGGATATTTGTTTCTTGTGTGTGTTTATTGAGTTTTACTGTATTATGTACTGGTTGACTGTTTTTCACATCACTTGTTATATTTCTATACCACAATACATAAAAAATAGCATTGCAGTTTCCATAAAAGCCATAATATTCATCAATTAAAACCCATTCAATCTTATACCAGAATAAGTTATACATGAATACACATGATATAGGCAACGTACATACCCCCTGTAGTCTGGGATTCTATCCCTTACTTCAATAGTGGCTTGTAGTCCACTACTGATCCCCAGTAGGAGCAAGAACGTCTACAGAAACAATTAATATGCAAAAGAATATTCTGTGATTATATCTAAATCTAATTAAACGGGGAAAAGAGTGGCGGTATAAACATGCACAGGACTAATGATGAAACCAATAAGCTGATACACAAAATAAGAAAAGGGTTGCCAAATACTAAGCTATATTTGATCATTTAAAAAAAACAAAGTTTTTGTATATTGCCTAAAAAGAATAACCTTATTTATGAATCAAAGCCACACTGGCATCATTAGATACCATGAAAAAAAAACTCATCAGGCAAATGGAAACTGCTGTACACACTCCAAAGACAGAAATGGAGCAAATAAATACCACATCAGTATGAATTGTGTGTAATTAAGGAAACACTTCATGTTTAGTTTGAAAGAAAATATCGAATAATATAAACAAAAGAATAATTTGGTGCTGAAAATGGCAATGCCGAGAAAGAAACCTCATAAATATCAGTTTTACTGACACACACACATAGCTGCAAAAACCTCATATAAAATGTAAGAAAAACATAAACAACAATGCATGAGCCACTGTAGTGAATAATAACTGTGCAATGTCTAATTGCAAATTAAAAACTGAACCTATTAATAAATTTGATGGTGACTAAAAAGAAATAACTTTCCTTCATATATAATTGTAATTGGTAGCATAGCCTAAGCAGCAAATACTTACATAAAGCCAATACAGTGTGTTAGAAAATGTTTACTTGCCAAATGCACTGACTAGTGAGGTCATTTAGGGGAAGAACTTTAAACAAATGATGTGATGGCTATCCCTATCAAACAAATAATCACATAAACCAACAAATATGGCCAGTTCATCTAATAGGTATGTGCACTAAAGCGCGCTAGCTATCTTTCAGAGCTAATGCAGGATAGCCGTGCCATGAAGACAGACTTAGTGGGAGACATACAGTTACTACTACTACAACTTATAATTTCTATAGCACTACAAGGCATACAGATGTAAGAGATCATTCCTGCTCATTGGAGCTTACAATCTAGTCAAGACAGATAGCAAAACTGCTGAAGACAAGGCTACATCTAAGGGCTTGGTAAGGAAATACTTTGACTAACCAGATCAGGACCCAAGAGAAGTGAGTTTCCAGCCTGGATTTGAAACGAGCCAGAGATGAAGCCTGCTGTACAGACTCAAGTAGTTTGCTACAGGCATAAGGAGCAGCTAGGTGAAAGGATCAAAGTCTGGAGATGGCAGTAGAAGGGCACAAATGGAAGTGATCCGCTAGAAGAGCAAAGTTCCCGAGAAGTGGTGTAGGGAGAGAGAAGAGAGGAAAGGTAGTGAGGAGCAGCAGAATGAGTGCAATTACAGGTCAGTGGGAGAAGTTTGAACTGGATATGGAAACGGATAAGGAGCCAAAGAAGCGACTTGAGAAGAGGGGTTATATCAGCATATCGAGGCTGGCGGAAGATTAGCTGTGCAGCTGAGTTTTTAACAGATTGAAGGGAAGAGAGATGATTTAGAGGGAGACCAGCAAGGAGGAGGTTGCAATAGTCTAGACAGGAAGTGACTAAAGAGTGGATAAGCGTCTTAGTAACGTGTTAGAGAGGAAGGAGCAAATTTTGCTTATGTTACACAGAAAGAAGCGACAGGCTATAGCTATCAGTTGGATGTGTTTTGGAGGAGAGGAAGGAGTCAAAGATGACCCCAAGGTTGCGGGCTGAGGAAACAGGATGTAGTAGATTGTTATCCACAGAGATTAAGAAAGGGAGTAGGGGGGTTTAGTGGGGGGGGGGGGGGGAGGAACTAAGAAGCTCTGTTTTGGCCATGTTCAATTTCAAATTGTGGTAAGATGTCCAAGCAGCAATGTCATATAGGCAGGCAGATATCCGGGACTGGATTGCTGGAGAGATTTCTGGTGTAGAGAGGTAGATCTGAGAGTCATCAGTGTAAAGATGGTACTGAAAACCATGGGAGGAGATGAGTGCACCAAGAGACTGGGTATAGAGAGAGAAAAGGAGTTGGGTCCGACAGATCCTTGGGTACACCAACTGAGAGCGGGATAGCAGTAGCGGAGGATCCACCCCACCCTTCTTTTCCTCCTCCCTCGTTACCTCTCTCTTCCCTCCCCCTCCCCCTCTTCCTCCTTTCCCTCACTCTTTTTCCCTTTCTCCTCCTTTGTCACGTTTTTTTAGGTTTTAATATGGTGATTATTTATTTATCTTTTGATTCTATTGGCATTTGATTTTATGGATCATTTGTTTTGGTTTTATGTTCACCTTCCGTTATATTACTTTTATTGGACAGTTTGTATTATGTCCTAGTTTACCCGTTATTCTTAACCACTTTTTATTCCCCAATGGGTTTTTTATAGACTACTCTTTTAATTTTTTGGTGGCTGTTTTTAGCCACTCCCACTTTCTATCTGTTTTTTAATTCTTTATTCACTCCTATAGTTTTTATTATAATGGATGGAAATACTTTTCAGTATGGCCTGAGCATATATTTAGCCATTGTTGATTGTTTATCTGTCAGGCAGGTTCCTCTTATGTTTCTTATCTCACTTTTTTAATTGAGAGAATGGAGAATATAAGTTATGGCTGGGTAATCCTTGGGGCAATTCTATAGACACTTAATGTAGTGTGTGTTTTATTTTCTACACTTCCATAAAAGTACATGGTCTGTAACCGAGATAGGGCGGACTCGATGCTCCTCTCCCAACTCCCCTACCTTCCACCCCCCTCACCTCCCCTTTTAGCACAAAACTCAGACACCTTTCTCTGTGGGAAAACATCTGGTCGCAGCTTTATTAACCATTGAACAGATCAACAATCAACTCCAATAATACAATAGCGGAATGATACATCACCAGCCATATCACTAGCAAGGTCAGATCGCCTCTGCTTTCCCAAATTCCTTTCCAGCCTTAGCCCTGACTTCGCCATGGGATTAGCAAAAGCCAGCCAGGGGTTGTCTGGGTCGGGGGTACCCCACCCCCGTCACAAGCTTATCCTAAGGCTCCGAACTCCGGAAACCTCCGGGATCCCGCCTACCCCCCAACTGCGACACCCCTACTCAACTCAACCCAACCCAACCCCCCTAAAGGGTGGGTGGGTGGGACACCGGCCCTCTCCTTGCCGCACTCTGGACCGCTGGGGCTGTCCCGCTAGTCCCGCCTCTTCCTCCGCCCTCTCATTCGCTCCGCCGCACGCGTTCACACGTGGTGGAAGCCAATGAATTCAAATGATACGCTGCCTCACTGCCTCTCATCTCTCCCCCCACCCTGCCGATAAAACGGCAGGCTTGCCTCTCACCCTGCCACCCGGTTACGGGCAGCCGGCCTGGACCTTGCCACACGGCCTTCATTAACCAAGGTAGGGCAGACTCGATGCTCCTCTCCCAACTCCCCTACCTTCCCCTCCCTCCCCCCCTTTTAACACAAAACTCAGACACGATTCTCTGTGGGAAAATATCTGGTCACAGCTTTATTAACCATTAAACAGATCAACAATCAACTCCAATAATACAATAGCAGAATGATACATCACCAGCCATATCACTAGCAAGGTCAGATCGCCTCTGCTTTCCCAAATTCCTTCCCCAGCCTTAGCCCTGACTTCGCCATGGGATTAGCAAAAGCCAGCCAGGGGTTGTCTGGGTCGGGGGTACCTCACCCCCGTCACAAGCTTATCCTAAGGCTCCAGACCCCAGAAACCTCTGGGATTCCGCCTACCCCCCCCCCCCCAACTGCGACACCCCTACTCAAAAAGCAAGAATCATAATGCAGTTTCTAACAACAAAATAATAATTCAATGTTATAAACTGTGCTGTGGTTCTCGCTCTTTCTTTTAGTTCCTTGGTGTGTGAAGATCTTGTATTTCCTCCACATTATCTAATTGACCTTTTGGTTTGGTTCAGTTCAGTCCTTGACTGAAGATCTGAGAAAGCCCTCCCCCCTGCTCCAGTGGGGGGGGGGGGGAAGGGGGTGCCATCTCCTCCTTCGCCTCAGGCAGCAGATTGCCTTGAGCTGCCCCAGTAAATAGGACTGGTGGAGTGTTGAGTATTGGCAGTCTTATTATGGAATAGCAAGTTTGCTATGGGCTTCTAAGTAGTCTTTCTGCAGGGATTCGTAGTACTACCTAATGGTACCTAGTGATTGGCACATGAAAGAAATCATTTAGAAATCAGGAAGCCTTACTCTAATTCTTCTTCATGTGTAAACTGTATTCAGATACTCATATTAAGTGTCTCATTTGTTGGGACAAGAGAAGCTTGTGAAGAGATCCACTGGAATCTATAGGGTGGGTTGGGGGTGGGGCAGCAAAAGCAGGTAGCACTGGCCCTAGTGGGAATCAAAGCCTAGTCTCTTCGTCATCAGGCTGCTGCTCTAACCAGTAGACGACAACCCCAGTTCTGATGGTGCGAGATGGTCCAATTAGAGTTCAGGACATTTTTAATTAAATGAACATTTTAACGGACATAGAAGTTTGGTGCCACATGAAATGAAATTGAAGTGAGTGATCGAGTTTGAGATCAAACTGGAGCAGGTAACTTGAGACAGCATTTGGAACATGCTCGAGACACATCCCTGGAACAGTCTGTTACCTTGCTGAATTGACTTGCAGTTGATATTCATTCTAAAATTCAGACTCCGGATATAAATATTCCTCCTATGTTCAATGACTGAAGGAGGTGGAGATGGATACATGACTCAAACCTTTTAGTCTGCTTAGTCCAACGACATGGAGAAAAGAGACGTCATAAATTACAGGCTGGAGAATCTAGAAAGGTTTTAAATCTTTGTGTATTGAATTTTCTAGTAGTAGCTTTCATCTTTCCACTAGAGCTGCTTAGAAAATGTTTGGGTATTTCTGGCAAAGATTTGCCTTGTGTTAATAGGATGGTTTTTTTTTTTAATCTCCGCTGGGCAAAGCGCACTGGGAAGAACAGTAGTGGAGAGAGAGTTTTTGCAGATAGTCTGAACTTGAATACGAGGGTTGCAGTTCTGGTTTTCTTTGTGTTTCCCCAAGATTGGGGCAAATTAGTAGATCTTTATTTCAGGAAGCAAAAGTGCTGCTCTGTTCATGAGTCATAAAGCTTGGATATTTCCAGACGTGTAGAAAAGGAGGAAGTGATTTCTGGTTATGTATAAGGAGGCTCTGGGATTAGGGTCTTTCTCTTTCATTGCCCAAGCTTCTTGTCCATGTTTATTGCTTTTCAAACCTGTTAGAAAATGTATTTAAGAAATTTTTCTTAGAGAGTTAAAAAGGAGGTTTCTGGCACTGTCAAGGTATCAGTAGTATCAGTGACAAGGCTGACTTAATGACATAGACATATTTGCATTAATGAGGGTCTGTAATAAGACATTTACCTTTTCCTTTGACAGCTGCTACCAGGTGATTTCTGGATCTCTCTTTAAATTGGGGGCTGTGTTTGAAAGGATATATTTCAAGTTTTCTTTCTGTAATGTAATTTTTTAGCTATTTCTAATGTTTGGAATTGTATTCTTTTTTTATTTGCTTTTAGTTGACTCTATTTTATAATTTCAAAATGGATAATGAAAATAAAATACTTTAGCCTTGCTAGAAAGAAATCCTGTCCATGATGACATTTGTTTATGTAGCTGTGAAGTTACATTGTATTATGGATATTTTAGTGAAATCTTGCCCCTTTTGAATTTTTGTGATGAAAGCAAAATCATTTTTTCACCTTTCTATGTGATGTGATGTGATAGGATTCATGCAATTACTCTTTGATAGTACTTCAGTTGTCTCTGGATAACGCCGTGCTTTTTAAATTTTGGAAATCTTCTACTCCTGTATTGCTAATGATTTGCAGTCAGTTTATGAATAGATACATTTGACTCTTACTCTGGTGCTTTGAGAGATGATGATATTGTTGTTCATTTTCTAGTGTCCCACAGAAACCAAAGAAACATTTGGGATTCATCTAAAAGTTGTAGGAGATTGGACAGGTATGGTGAAAATAATTTTTTCTTACAAAATCAAATGGCTAATTTTTAATTTTTTTCATTAATTTAGCTCAAATGATATTTTTACTATGACTATCCAACTTTTAATTTATAGGCCTTAGAAAGTGGATGTCTTGTAGCTGCTGGCAGAGTTGTTTCTGCTTGAGTGTATAATGCTGAAATAGAAACAGTACAAAAACGTAGGCAGGATGAAAATTCTCACAAAATCTTTATTGGTCCATACATATCAAGGGGGCCAGACCCAACACAGGTCGTGTTTCGAAAGAATCTTCCTCAGGGGATAAGGCTCACCTTGTGCTAAACATTTTTTAAATAAATAATAAAAACATAAGAAACATCAAAAACTTCATACATAAATAAATAAATAAAATAATAAAACAAATAAAAATATCAAGGTAAAAGAATGAATAAGACCATAAATATCTTAAACAGACACAATATACTAAAACCATTAATACTTCATATTCATTAACCACACAAAAAGGCATTGATTGTGTGTCATATTAAAACATGAAAAAGCACGAAAATGTTACAAATAGTAATATTATAATCCCGAGGCCGCGGGCAGGGTCCCGGCGGCCGATATTAACCGGGCGCGCGGCCCGGCGCGGGGACTGGCGGCGGTGGGGGGGGGGGGGGGGGCGCCGTGGCCCTTTCGAGGGGGGGCGGCCGGGGTGCCCTCAAAGGCAGGCTCGGCCGGGAGCGGTGACGTGTGCTGGCGTTTCAACCGCTCCACCTGCCCTTTTCCCGATTGCAAATTCTAGCACGCCTGTTCCTTGTGCGGGGGTCCCCATTCTGCTGTCAAGTGCATCAAGAAGGGCACCACTGGCATGGCTGGTACCGCCCCAAAAGGGCAGTGAGTGGCGTGGGCGCGCCCCCTCCCCGGTTCGCGTGGAGGCCTTCTTGGGGTGGCTAAGTCGTTATCCCCGGAGGCATGAGGCGGCGATTCTGGGACTTGGGTTTAAGAACGGTTTCGTTATCCCGGTGCGGGGTGTGGTGTCGGCGCCGTCTGCTAGGAACTCCCCTTCAGTCCATCATTGGGCGGAGGTGGTCCAGGGCAAATTGTTGGGCGAATTGTGGTTGGGGAGGGTGGCGGGCCCCTTATTGGAGCCTCCATTTTCTAACATGGTGATTTCGCCTTTGGGTATTGTGCCCAAGAAGGAGCCGGGCAAATTCCGGTTGATTCATAATTTGTCCTGTCCGATCGGGGCTTCCGTGAACGATTCTATCCTGCGTCAATTTTGTACGGTTCGCTACGCGTCCTTCGATAAGGCGGCTTTGCTGGTGCGCGGGGCCGGTCGGTCGGCCTTACTGGCAAAGGTGGACATTGAATCGACCTTTTGTTTGCTACCCATCCACCCGTCTTCCTTCCCCTTATTGGGGTTCTGCTTTCAAGGGGGGTATTATTTTGACAAGTGCATGCCGATGGGCTGTTCGATCTCTTGCGCTTACTTTGAGATGTTTAGTACCTTCCTGGAGTGGGTGCTGGTTCGCGCATCTGGGCCTGTCTTCCGTGGTGCATTACCTGGACGATTTTTTGTTTGTGGGAGCTGCGAACTCCGGGGAATGTCAGGGGATGTTATCTGTGTTTGTGCGGCTGGCGCAGGAGTTTGGGGTCCCCTTGGCGGACGGGAAGACCGAGGGTCCGACTACGCGGTTGACCTGTTTGGGTGTGGAGTTGGATTCGGTGGACATGGTGGCGCGTTTGCCTCAAGACAAAGTCGCTCGCTTGCGGATTTCGGTGGCCCATGTGTTGTCGGCCCGCAAGGTTTCCTTGCGGGAGTTGCAGTCCCTGTTGGGGTCCTTAAATTTTGCATGCCGGACGATTCCGATGGGGCGGGTGTTTTCCAGGAGGTTGGCCTGTGCGACGGTCGGGGTGCGGAAGCCTCACCACCGGATTCGGGTGACGGCAGCGTTGCGGGCTGATTTGCGGGTGTGGGATCGTTTTTTGGGGGACTTCAATGGGACTTCTGTTTTGCTGGAGCCCGAGGTATCCAGTGATGACTTGCAGTTGTACACTGATGCGGCGGGGGGGGGGGGGGCGGGCTTGGGTGTGTATTTCGGCGGGGCCTGGTACGCGGATCGGTGGCCAGAGTCTTGGCGCGCGGCGGGCCTGACCAGGAATATCACCTTTTTGGAGCTCTTTCCGATTCGTGTAGTTTTGGCGCTCTGGCCAGAGCACCTTCGGAACCGGAGGGTGCTTTGGTGGTGTGATAATGCGGCAGTTGTAAGTGTGGTTAACCGATACACTCCAAGGTGCGTGGAGGTGGCTGGCTTGATGCGGGAAGTCGTCTTAGCGTGTTTGCAGTTGAATGTGGCGGTGCGGGCACGGCATATACAAGGGTGCACTAACGAGATTGCTGATGCTCTTTCTCGTTTTCAGTGGGAGCGGTTCTGGGCGCTGGCCCCCGAAGCGGACAAGTACGGATCTGTGGTCCCAGAGAACTTGTGGAGCATTGGCCTCGAGAGATGCTAGACCTGCTGAGGAACTCAGTGTCTGCGGGGACCTGGTCTGCGTACCGGCGGGGGTGCGACCGGGTGGTCGCCTTTTTGTTATCTTGCGGGTGGCAGGCGGGGGGGGGGGTCCCGGAGGGCTTGATGGGTCAATATATTGTGGCTGCCAAAGGCGCCGGGTTTTCTCGGTCGGCGGTGCGCACACATTTGGCGGGGTTTAACTTTTTTGCGAGCGCGGTGGGTTGGGGTACCCCGGCTGGGTTTTTTTTAACGCAACGGCTTATGCAGGGTTGGGAGCGGGTGCAGCCGACGCCACGCGACTCGCGGTTGCCAATCACGCATGGGCTCTTGGTGCGGGTTTGCGGGGCCTTGGGGCAGGTGGCTTCGTCCGAGTACGAGGCTTCCCTGTTCCGGGCGGTTTTTTGCCTAGCCTTTTTTGGGGCATTTCATATCGGGGAACTGGTTGCGATCTCTGGCCGGGGGGGGGGTGTTGGGGGCCTACTGGCGCGTCACGTTCGGGTGGTAGGGGGGTGCGGATCCTTTTGGCTAAGTCCAAAACAGATCCGCTTGGGAAAGGTTTGTGGGTGTGTCTGGGCGAGGGCGCGGAGCTGCGGACTTGCCCGGTGCGGGCATTGCGGCAGTATTTGGCGGTGCGTCCGGTGGGCGCAGTCAGTTTTTTCGTGCACGCGGATTCCCGGGTTTTAACCCGTTTTCAGGTTTCTGCGGTGTTGCGGCTGGTGTTGTCCGCGGTGGGGGAGGACCCGCTGCGTTTTGCTCCGCACTCCTTTCGGATTGGGGCTGCCACTAGTGCGGCAGCAGCGGGATTACCGGGGCATGTCATTCAGGGCATTGGGAGGTGGCGTTCTTCGGCTTTTAAAGGGTACGTTCGGCTGTAGGTGCTGGGATGTTGTTGGTTGGGGCTTTAACTGTCTATTTCTTTTTCAGATGGGGGTGTCGGACCTGGTGGATGTTGGGTTGCTGGCCACTCTTTCGTCCATTGGGCGGGTCAGCGTGCGGCGGACCGCCCTATCGGCGCCAATTTGGGATTGGACCCGTCGTCGGTGGCTGTGACATGGCTGGGCGTGCGAGTCATGCGGTGGCCGCAATTGCTGCCTTTGCTACGGCGCCACGGGAGGACGTCGCGGTGGCCGGCCGCCCTGTTGGTGCATCTGGGTGGCAATGACCTGGTGTCCTGGTCCTGCCTGCAGCTGATCCGGGTGGTGCAAGATGATCTGGGACTGGTGTTGCGGATGTTTCCCGGTGTTATTGTACTGTGGTCAGACATCATTCCAAGGCCGGCCTGCCGGGACCAGCATCGTTGGTCCAGGGGGTTTGACCAAGGTCAATCGCCAGATTGGTCATTGGGTCTGTGAGAGGGGTGGGTATCAGATCCTGCATGACTGGGTAGATGTTGGGTGTTCGGGACTCTATCGGGCTGATGGGGTTCATTTGTCGCCCGTTGGCATGGACCTACTCCTTAACGACTGGCAGGAGGCCTTGGAATATATGTCTGGCAATGATGCACGCTGGTCGCAGCTTGGGGCCGGAGGGGGCGGCACATGAACAGTGTTATGTGCCGGTGGCGGGATCCCGGAGGTTTCCGGGGTCCGGAGCAGCAGGCTACACTTGGGCGGGGGCGGGGTGCCCCTGACCCGGTCAAACCCTCGGCCGACTTTTGCTTAGCATGGCGAAGTCGGGGAGAGGGGTATGGTAACTTGCTGGGTGGTGAGTTATTGCATTAGCGGTGGCAGGCACTTTGCTGAGGTATGGCTGGTGCAGCCGGGTGCCGCTAATTGAGGGGTTGGAAAGTTTATTGTTGGTTTGTTAAATTGTTATGGCTAATAAAAGCTGCGACCAGTTGTGTTCCATGAAATTATGGTGTTATGTCTTTTGTGGGGGTGGGGTGTGGGCGGGGTTGTTGTGGAGTGGGGGGGGTGCGATAGGTTGAGGCCCGGAGCGCCGGGTCCGCCTGCCTCGGTTATCCCGAGGCCGCGGGCAGGGTCCCGGCGGCTGATATTAACCGGGCGCGTGGCCCGGCGCGGGGACCCTGTGCGCGCCCTAGGCGGGGTGTGCGCACGCGTCTTTTAAATTGATTGGCTCCCGTGGGTCGCGGCCGCACGGGAGCCAATTATCGCCTCGGGTGTTGGGGAGCGGGGGGGGGGGGAGTAGGGGCAGAGCAGCCTCCGCGTGGCCAGTCGGGCGGAGGCTGCGTTCAGGTGCCGGCGTCCCCACCCCCCACCCTAATTTTAGGCGGTGGGTGTTTGGGGTGTTGCAGCTGGGGGGGGGGCGGGATCCCAGAGGTTTCCGGGGTCCGGAGCAGCAGGCTACACTTGGGCGGGGGCGGGGTGCCCCTGACCCGGTCAAACCCTCGGCCGACTTTTGCTTAGCATGGCGAAGTCGGGGAGAGGGGTAAGGTAACTTGCCGGGTGGCGAGTTATTGCATTAGCGGTGGCAGGCACTTTGCTGAGGTATGGCTGGTGCAGCCGGGTGCCGCTAGAGGGGTTGGAAAGTTTATTGTTGGTTTGTTAAATTGTTATGGCTAATAAAAGCTGCGACCAGTTGTATTCCATGAAATTATGGTGTTATGTCTTTTGTGGGGGTGGGGTGTGGGCGGGGTTGTTGTGGAGTGGGGGGGTGCGATAGGTTGAGGCCCGGAGCACCGGGTCCGCCTGCCTCGGTTATAAATAATGTCTATGAACAAGGAAGGATATATAGTGAAAGCAACCCATCATCGTTGATGCCTGCCTCACGGTCCTAAGGTAACGGTCTCTTTCACTCCTGCTCTCTTACATACATATTTTTACATTTTTATGTCTTTTAATTTTGGTTGTTTTACTTCATTCTCTCTTGTTTTTCTCCATTTTTGATAATTTAGTCTTTCTGTTATCTTTTAGTCATTACTAGCTCACGATATGTTGGTTCATTTATTCATTTCCATAATGTTCCTTTGCATTTATTTTATGTAAATAATGTTTGGATGACTAATTTGCATGGCTTTATTTTGTTTTTGTTTTCACTATATATCCTTCCTTGTTCATAGACATTATTTATTATGATATTACTATTTGTAACATTTTCGTTCTTTTTCATGTTTTAATATGACACACAGTCAATGCCTTTTTATGTGGTTAATGAATATGAAGTATTAATGGTTTTAGTATATTGTGTTTGTTTAAGATATTTATGGTCTTATTCATTCTTTTACCTTGATATTTTTATTTGTTTTATTATTTTATTTATTTATTTATGTATGAAGTTTTTTTATGTTTATGATGTTTTTATTATTTATTAAAAAACAAATTTAGCACAAGGTGAGCCTTATCCCCTGAGGAAGATTCTTTCGAAACACAGCCTGTGTCGGGTCTGGCCCCCCTTGATATGTATGGACCAATAAAGATTTTGTGAGAATTTTCATCCTGCCTACGTTTTTGTACTGTTTATACATGCCTACGTGGCAGTGTGCTGTTTCTGTCTTGGTGGCTAATGCTGAAATAGAAACATGGAGGGTAATTTTAGAAGGGACATCCAAGTGCAGTCTGGGACGTCTAATCCAAAATGTCTGGAAACAAAAGCAGGCATGCCCAGGTGCAGACATGATTTCACAAATGGGGATGTGCCCGATATGGACGTCTGTGGGAAGATCTACATAGACATCCCCAGAACTATATTTGAGAATCCCGATGTCTACGATAGCCTAATGGTTAGAGTAGTGGGCTATGAACAGAGAAGCCAGGTTTCAAATCCACTGCTGCTATCATTGACATTGTGCTGAATACTAGGGATGGAGTCCAGCCTTCTCTATACCCTCTGGATGTTTTTCAGCCAAACTGAGCCCTTTTCAGGTGCCTTGAGCAGGTCAAAACTTAGACGTGATGCCAGACGTCCATGATGTTTCTGAAATCAGGTGGGGATGTCCAGGTTCCTGTGAATGCCCCGGCTACGCCTCCACCACACCCCCATCCAAACTTGAATATTCTCACACTAGAGACATTCCCAGAGCCGGCTTCTAAAATGGTTTTGGATGTATTCACGCAAGATTTCGGCCTGGTGAGGAACAGCCATCGGGCCTGTGGTGAACTTCAAAGAGCAGTGCTGTACTGCTGTTGCTGCTTCTGCCACCACCACCGCTGCTGTGTGGGCCCCTTCCTGCCAAGTCCCCCTCCCCCACATTGCAGGGTCTGCTTGGGCAGAATTTATACCACTGCCCCAGGTAATGAGCAGCATGGTCCATCTTGTCTACCCAGTAAGTTGGCTAGAGTTGTAGAGTTGCACCTGCCCACTCTGGGCAGATTACTCCCCTCTATTCCTTTTCTTAAGGTTGTACCTGCTACAGTATTCCAGACAGATTATCCCTCTCTTAATGATGATTGTTTACATTTGCTTTGATGCCATCCTCATGCTATGTAGAGATTCCTCTGTGTCTCTCCCATGCCTTTTTGAATTCAATCACTGTTTTTGCTCCCACCACCTCCTGCAGAAAGGTATTTCACACATCCACCATCCTTTTTGTGAAAAAGTAGTTCCGTATGTTGCTTTTAAATTTACCTCTTCACATCTTCATTTCATGTCCTCTAGTTCTACAGCTTCCCCGTCTTTGAAAACTATTTGTGGATTAATACAGACATTTAAATACTTAAAGGGCATCATATATCCCATATTTCCATATTTATTTATGGCTTCAAGTCTTTTCTCATATGCTGTTAGTGGTTGCCTTCCACTCAGGTTCGGGGCGATACTTCTTGGACACTCGCCTAGTGACTCCGAAGTGGTGGAGACTACCTGGGATAGCCTTACCCTGCTATCCCGCCCCTCCACCCCTCAGGCGCACATATACATGATAATAAGCATACCACACCAATTATTTGCAATGTCAAACAAGAAATCTTTATTATAGAAGCTCAAGTTTATTATCTAATTGCACCTAGTAAGCAGACAGCATAAGCATACCTAACAAGAAAGAGGTTGGTACAGTCCACCTCTGTGTCCTGTCCCCACTAACTCCCTCCCATACAGTTCTCTTACTTCCTTTATAGACCTTCCAGCACGTATACATGCAAGCACACATATATTGTTATCTCTGTATTTGCAAGCCCTAACACTCCCCCACCTGGACTACTGCAATATAATCTACCATGGACTTCCGGCCACCCATACCAACCCACTCCGGACTGCCTTAAACACCACAGCAAGGATTATCCAATCAGCAAAAAAACAGGACCACATCACTCCAATTCTGAGGGAGCTACACATACTCCCTCTGGAAGCACAAATCAAGTACAAGTCCGCTTTACTCACCCACAAAGCTCTCAACCAAACCCAAACCTCCCAACTCCGCACGCTACTGACCCGACCAGCCTACAACAAAGCAACCAGACAAACCACCAACAACTCCCTCACCATCCCCCACAAAAGGACAAAATGCAATCAACGAACCTGCAACAGAGCCTTCGAACTGTACGCACCATCCATCTGGAACTCTCTACCGAACCACATCAGAAACAACAAGGACCCCCTATCATTCAGGAAACAACTAAAAACCATAATATTCCAGGAATACCTTGGACCAGAAACAAACACCCACCAATGAGACTGTAGCTCAATGTCTATGTCTATGTCCCAAATAATTGTCAAAATCATGAATGTTGGCCCACCTGGTGACGGCACATACCCTAGAATTGATTGTTGTCCCCCCCCCCCTCATTCAATGTTCCACCGCTTTGATCCAGTGAAAAGCGGGATATAAATACAGCTAAATAAATAAATTTCTTCATTAATTCCTTTGTAGTTTTTCTTCCCAGACATCATGTCTGTATCATTTCTTCTGCAAAATATGTTTCTTTTTAATTAATTAACTGGCATCCTACCACATAGTGTGCTACATTTCAATGATCACCTCCCTCCACATTCCTGCTTCCTTTCTTCAGTGCACTTTGATCTTCAATGTCTGTATATCTGTCCTTGAAGGTCAAAGACAACTGTGCTGAACTTATTCACACAGTTTCTCCATTAACCCTTATGCTGATTGTTATAGCATACAGATTGGTAGGCCCTTATATCGCCCCCATCCCCTCCAGGGTAGTGAATGCATGAGCCCACCACAGGGATCATAAGCTCAACCAGTGGCTTACATATGTGACACCACATGGTGGTGTACAGGAACAGGATGTACAGTTATCAACTGTACCATAACCTTAGTAGCAGGAGAACAACACCGTGACATGATACAATTTATAGGATAGAACAGAATACAAGTAAACACAATAAGTAGCACTAGACCAAATGGCAAATTTCGGAGCCAGGAGGAAAGACCTCCAAACCATGAAGTGAGGAAAGAAAACCATAAATCTACTTTAGGATCTACCCCAGCCTGTGTTTGCAGGTACACACCTAGATCCTTCAGGTGCTGTATAACAATGGATAGGTTTCCATCCTTTCCAGCTACTGCAGGGATATATGTATAAAACGTCTTTCCCACGACTGCACAAACATTTCCTTCGTTCACTAAAAGTTAATCTAACGCTAACCTGTTCTGCAAAGTCATATATGTGTGTAAGCATCAAGTAGTGTGTTGAAAATACGAAAACCTTGTTCTGTTAAATTAAGCAACTTCATTAAATCAACATGTACTTTCTGTATCTATTTAGCATTAATAGCAGCCTGCAATCCTGGTTTAAGAATTGATGCAAACATAACTTCAGTATCTGAGAACAAGCAAAATTCATAAGATACATCATTTTCAGAAAAATATGAGGAAGTTTTCTTTTGTCTATAATGGTGAGATATTTAGCTAAAGCCTTTGGAAATCCTGAAAAATCTCGTAAAGGAAAAGATGCTACTGGCAATGTACCTCTCCAGCTTGATGGCAAGTAAGGCTTTAATCTATAACCACACTGGTAACTGTAATCATAGAAAACTATAGAAAAGCTATTTGCAGGAATAGTCACAATTGTTTTACAGTGGGGATTTTCTCCCACCTCCAACATACCACTGAGGGATCTATAGCATAAATAAAAAAATCCATATCCAGCATTTTCCATATGTCTTACGTTTTCCATATATTGCCTTACTTTGTATAGTAATATTGGTTACCAGTGCAACACAGGCCTTATCAGGAATATAGCTACATAAAGATATGAACTTTGTAGACCAAACTACAGCTTTAGTAGAGCTGTTGTGAAATTCTATCTGTAAAGGGGATACTTTATATATTACAGGTCCTTAAGTGCAATTGGAAACATTAATTAGTGATGCTGATCCCAAGCGTTGTTCTACAGTAACATTAGGCACAGATATAGAAAAAACTGCAGACATGTCTGTAGCTACAAATTTGTTTGAACACATCACACAATCTTTAATACCCAAAGAGGCTGCTGTTTGGCTCTTCAAAGAATACCACACATTTGTTAACAGTAAATATGGTGGAACAGCATTCAGAAAATTGTTAGTCTGTCAAAGAAGTATTATAACTCAGAATTCTTGAAAAAATCAGTGTAAAGGATTCCCAAAAACAAATCAGTCCGAGCAGACACATGGAGCAGGCCGGACGTCTGAAATATGGATCCATACTCCTCCCTCGGATATCTGCACTGCAGTGGGGGTAGATTCGTGTACTGTAGATGGTCCTTCAAAATAGGGCTGTGTCCAACTAGTCCGACGTTTAACCCTCTTGTACACCAAATCTCCTGTTTTGTACTTTACTATCGGTGGAACATGCAGTGTTGTCCTTGAGTCTGGTCTACTGACAATTTGATCAATGCAAGGTGGTATGCAATGCTGTAAGGTAAGTGTTCAAGTCATCTGGAATCTTGCCATCCTCTGGGTTAGTCAGTGGCAATCTGCATCTCCTTCCTGTAAGCAACTGAAATGGGGTTAGTGAATTTTTCTTCAGTGGTGAGTTTCATAAAGAAAAGAGAGCTAAAGGCAAAGGCAATTTCGAAAAGCCCTAAAGCACCACCTGTTCTTATACACTTCTCCCAATACCATGACCCCTCACCGACTCCCCCAACACAACCAAATCCCTCAGTATGAAGTTGCAATTGTTCTGTCGCATGTCGCACGTTATGTAAATAGAACACGATCACTGTATATAGTTGTATAACATAAATGTACAAAGTTTCCCAAAGTTTTTTGTCCTGGTTAATTTCCCTGTTATATGTAAACTCATGCCGGCCTATTGCTGTCCGTGAGTCATTTTGTTCACTGTAAACCGCACTGATGATAAAGAGTGCGGTATAAAAGAACTGTTAAATAAAGAAAGAAAGAAAGAAAGCCTGCACCCAAATCAATGACGTTTCAGCACACACTTGTCTCAGAACAGATTTTAAAAGACCATTCATTCTTTCTACTAGGCCATTAGTTTCTGGTCTATACACAGAGACAAAGTGTTGTTTCACTAGTAAAGCTCTTACCAAGTCCTGCATCAACAAATTTCTAAAATGAGACCCCCATTGTCTGTATATATTGTTCTTCGGCATCCATGTTGGGGGAATGATCTCTGAACATAGAAACTTCACTACAACTGTGACAATTTCCCGTTTAGTGGGCAAAGATTCCACCCACTATGTCATGGGAACATACGGCTACCAACAGGTTATGTTTACCTTAGACTAGTGTTTGCATATCTGTAAAATCCATATGAACAGCTAGAAAGAGGCCTCTCGGTCTAGGCAGAAGCACTTCAACTTTAGGAGTTGCAGTTCCTAAAGGATTATTCTTGGCACACTCCTGACAACATGAAACAAAACTATGTACCTTTTCTTTCAATCTAGGACTCCATACCAGTTCTCCCAGAAGTTCCATCATGCATCGGGGTGACTTGTGCTCAGGCAGTTGTACCATAGGCAATGACATGTGCAAAGCAAAGTCTGACAAACATTTCTTTCCTGATGGGTGATACCACAAACCTTTGGTGTGTTACATTTCAGTGATCGCCTCCCACCACATTCCTGCTTCCTTTCTTCAGTGCACTTTGTTCTTCAATGTCTGGATATCTGACCTTGAAGGTCAAAAACTGTGCTGAACCTATTCACACAGTTTCTCTATTAACCCTTAAGCTGATGCATACAGATTGGTAGGCCCTTACAATGCCTTCAGGAGCAGACCCCATATCATCTTGGTTGCCTTTCTGTGAACCGTTTCAAGTCGTCGTATATCCTTTGTAAGATACGGTCTCCAAAACTGAACACAATACTCCCAGTGAGGCTTCATCAATGACCTGTAAAGAGGCCACTATTTTCTCCCCCTTCCTGCTAGTTATTCCTTTCTGTATGCAGCCTATCATCCTTCTGGCTTTGGCCACCACCTTGTCACACTGCTTCCCCACCTTCAGATCCTCAGACAGTATGACCCCAAAGTCCTTTTCTTGATCTGTACACACAAGCCTCTCATCCCCTATCGCTTACGGCTCTTTTAGGTTTCTGCATTGCAAGCAAATGCATCCCTCTGTACTTCTTTGCATTAAATCTCAGTTGCTAAATATTTGACCGTTCTAATTTTTGTAGCTCTTTTCTCATGTTGTCTACTCCCTCTGAAGTGTCCACTCTGTTGCAAATGTACATATCATCGCAAAAAGGCAAATTTTTCCTTTTAATCCTTTGGCAATATAAACCACAAAGATACTGAACAGGAGCGGTCCCAGGTTTTCACCATAATTGGGATCTTAGCTGCTTGCTCTGTCATTTATGATACAGCACAGTCGTACAAAAAGTACAGTACAGTCGTCGAGGCCTGTGTTTCACAAACTCTGCTGCATCAGGAGTGTGTTTAACTGTATTATGGCATAGGGTGTAACCTAAAAAAATAAATTATATATATTGAGATACAATGGAAACATGACCTATTTGTAATTTAAAATGATGGATAAGTCACTGTGTCTCCCTAACCTAGTAGGTTATATTATGTTTCTAAATCGTAGTAAAGTATGTCATCATTCTGTCTTTTTAGTGTAATTACTATTTTATCTTACATAAAACAGTACCTTGAATCCTCTCTCTCACCACGACCTAATCGATCAACCTCTTTATACTATTTATCATCGCTCATTTTAATACAGCGCATGACAACCCACTAACATTCTTCTTCACGTATTATTGATTTCAAAGTGAATTTCTCTTTTCTATCGAGAAATCATCCTCGTAGCGATGAAAGAAAATTACTTGAATTGCTCTTACTGCATTAAATGTAATTCCACCATCCTTTCATGTTGCATAGGGGAATGAATATTAGAACAAAGTACACTTAACGCCAAGTCCCCACAGCATGCCAGAACCTCAATGATGTCCTAGCAAACTTTATTATACCAAACATATTATTTGATTCCTAGAAGATCTAAAAAGCTTGAAAAAGTAATGTTTCTTATGATAAAAAGCCATGTTGTCTCAAAACACATTGCAACAAAGGCAAATGTGTGAGTGTTTGAAATAAACCTTGTATGTCTGTGAAGCAAATGCAATGTGTGCCTTCGAGTCAATGCTAACTCCTGGCAACCCAGCAGCTCCAGGGTTTTCTTGGCAGTGTGACCCAAAGTCGATTATCAGGCCTTCCTTCCAAGACAATGAAGGGTTAAGTGCCTTTCCCAAGGCCACAAGGAATCAAATCCTGGTCTTTTGATTACCAAGCCAGTGCTCTAATCATTAGGCTACTCCTCCACTTCACATGTCTATGATATGGTACTTAATATCTGAATGTACTCAACTGTTGCCCAACACTCTTGCTATCACTGCAGCCACCAAAAGATGGTAATGACAACCATGGGATACAATGTCCATGTCACTGCAATCTTTGGATAATGTTCTCCTCTATTGAAAAAATAATCTATTTACCAAAACTTTCCATGGCAATTTGATGATTTATGTGTAGATCATGAGATTTATTGTCAAAATCCTTGCAGATAAGTTTTGTTCAAGGTTGAAACCTTCAAAAATGATGCAGTTATTGCAGTAATTTAAAAAAAGGGGGTTGGTTTCACAGTAAGGTGATACAAGAGGTTTTTTTCTTGACCCATGAAGAGTAGTCCCAATAGCCACTTGAAGGCTCAGAGAGGGGTATCATATGGCTAAAAAAGAGAAAAGGATGCAGTCTGAGGTATCTTTCCCCTCCTGTTCATTTGTCAGCATATTTCGCATATATTTGAGTGATACGGTGTAAAAGAAAATTTGGCAGTGATTTATTGAGGCATAGTTTAATTACATATCACTGAAGTCTACTTTGTGTTTATGGTTGATAGAAATGAATTCTTTCACCCATTGAGGTCAGATTATATCAAAAAGGTGAAAAACTTAAATTGGTGTGTTCAGGTTGTAGGAAAATGGATTCAGTTTATAGAGTTTAACCCTTTTTGCGTCTAAATTTTGTAACGGGGGATCCATACCAGGCGCTCGCCATCCTCCCCCAATCCCAAAGGACACCCCCCCTCCCCCATACATTACCCACACAATTGCACAGACACATATTGCTTGGAAAAACCACAGGTCGCAGCTTTATTGCCCCATAACAATTAACATTTTAAACAGCCAACAATAACTTAACCATGAATTTCTCCCCCCCCCACCCCCGGCAGAGCAACACGTCACCAGCAAGGTCCAGCTCGAACCACCCCTGCTCAACTTCGCCATATCACTAGCAAAAGTAAGCTCAGGGTTCTCCGGGTCGTGGGCACCCTGCCCCCGCCCCAAGTAGCTTATGTCTCCGGACCCCGGAAACCTCCGGGATCCCGCCACCGGCATAGACAAAACTATGTGGCTTTGCCGCCCCATTACCCGGGCAAAAGCTGCGACCTGCCCAACACCCTCTCCAAGGCCTCCTGCCAGTCATTAAGAAGAAGGTCAAGCCCAACCGGGGACAAATGAACCCCATCCGACCTGTACAACCCTGTACAGGCCACATCAACCCAATCATGCTGCACATGGCACCCCCCATGTTCAACCACCCACCTCCCAATCTGCCGGTTGATCTTAGCCAACCCCCGAGACCAGCGCCGCTGCCCCGCGCACACCGGTCGGGGGATGACATCGGACCAAAGCAACACCACCCCAGCAAACATTAACAGAATGCGAGAAAAGTCTCTCTTGGCAGCGTTAATCAACTGCTTACAAGTCCAAGAAGTCAGATCATTACCCCCCAAATGCAAAAGAAGGAACCCGGGCTGTGTCCGAAGACGCGCATGATGACGAAGCAAGGACATTAGCTGCGGCCACCTCAGTCCTCTTTCGCCCAGCCATGAAAGCGTCATCCCAGCAGGCTCCAAGCGCAGGTTCAGCCCAAGAGGCCTCTCCGCAGCACGTCTGCCAGCCCAGAAGACAAATGAATGCCCCAGCATCCAACAGCCCCGCGCCATTCTGCCCCGTTCTGCAAGGAAAACACAGTGTTAATGATCTGCCCCTTGAATGCCCACATATCATAACCTCACATAAGTTTGAAAAGCCCTGGACCGCCACCTGCCGATCGCCTGTATTTGCGCCGGCGACAAGCCAACCCCGGCCGCACTGTTGGCCGCCCCAATGCGGAAAGAATGCGCTGCAAACTGTCGGGCATCCATCCCCATCTGCCGCAGCCCCAATCGCAAAACCGCAGTCACCTGGTAACGAGTGACCAGCCGAGTATCGGCATGAACAAAAAACCCACCTGCTGCCCGAGGACGGCCCTCCACATACGATCGAGTCGCCGCCACTGGGCATGTGACCCCACCGATCGCTCGCAACCCCACCCACCGACCCCGGCCTTGCGGGTCGGTCTTGGACTGCTGCAACAACACCCACAGGGAATCCCGGGCCAAGTGCACCTGATGTGTCTGCAGACACCTACGCCCACCCCCGCTTCTAGAATCAGCCACCAACTCACCCACCCGAAATGCACCAAAAAATGCCAGGCAGAAGATCGCCTCGAAAAGGGTGGCCTCGTAGGCCGAAGCAGCCACCGCCGGCAACGCAGCGCAAACCCCAGCCAGCAAGTCATGCGTGAGAGGGCGATGCGTATCCGGCAACGGGGGGTGAACACGTCGCCAACCCTGCATCAACTGCCACACCAACAATCCCCCCCCCCCACTGGGGACCATCCGAGCACTCTAGCGAAAAAAGAGAAGCCCGCCAGATGCTGCCAAACAGCCGACCGGGAGAGACCCTGGCACTTGGCACTGAGAACATAGCCTCCCAATAAGGAATCTGGTACCGCCACCCGAGCCCCTGTAGGAATGCCACCACTCGCCGGCAGCCCCGACAATAAGCAGTCCACGTGCCGCCCGCTAGAGAACACCGCAGCAGCTCCGTCATCTCCACCGCCCACTGCTCCATAAGCTCCATGGGACCTCCGCTCCCACCGGATCCGCCTCCGGAGCCAGCAGCCGGAAACGCTGTAATTGCAAACGAGACAAAGCGTCAGCGATACTGTTCCTATGTCCCGGAATGTGCCGGGCCCTCAAGGTCAGATTCAAACGTAAACAGGCGAATACCACTTACCGCATCAAAGCCGCCACATCCGCACAACGAGGTGAATAATTATTGACCACACTCACGACGGCTTCATTATTACACCACCACACCACCTTCTTGTTACACAACCGATCTGGCCACAATGCTAACGTCACCAAGATAGGGAACAGCTCAAGGAAGGTAATGTTTTTTAGAAGCCCCGTCTCCCCCCAGGCTGCCGGCCATGGGCTCGCGCACCACGATCCCCGGAAGTAAATACCTAAGCCCACACCCCCTGCAGCGTCCGTGTACAACTGCAAGTCCGCACTCGAACAGTCCTCCTCCACCAGAACCGCCGACCCATTAAAGTCCTGCAAAAAGGCATCCCATACTGCTAAGTCCTCACGCAGACACTTGGAAATCCGAATACGATGATGCGGTTTGGACACACCACACATAGCCATCGCCAACCGCCGGAGAAATACGCGCCCCATAGGAATCACTCTGCAGGCAAAGTTAAGGGACCCCAGCAGAGCCTGCATTTCCCTCAGGGTATACTTAGCCGAGACTAACGCATTGGCCACCAGCACCCGCAACTGCCGCACCTTTTCTGTGGGCAAATGCGCCATCATAGCATTGGAGTCCAACTCAATGCCCAAAAAAGTGAGGGTCGTGGCCGGACCTTCCGTTTTCTGCTCAGCCAACGGGACCCCCAATGCGCCTGCCACCGAAACGAAACCATCCAACAACTGCTGACACTGCGAAGTGTGGGCCGCACCCACAAAGAAAAAATCGTCCAAATAATGAACCAGATCAGCACAACCCACCCGTGTCTCAACAGCCCAGTGCAGAAAAGTGCTAAAAGTCTCAAAGTAAGCACACGACACTGCACAACCCATGGGCATGCATTTGTCGAAATAATACTCACCGGAGACCCTAAAACCCAGCAATGGAAAGGAAGAGGGGTGAACCGGAAGCAAACGAAATGCGGACTCAATGTCCACCTTCGCCATCAATGACCCACACCCGGCCTGCCGAACCAACCGCACTGCCTTATCGAATGAAGCATAACGGACTGTGCAGCACTCTCTCGGAATATGAGCATTGACCGACGAACCCTCAGGGTAAGACAAATTATGAATTAAACGGAACTTGCCGAGTTCTTTCTTGGGAATCACCCCCAAAGGAGAAACCACAAATTCCTTAAAAGGGGGGTTAGCAAATGGGCCCGCTATCCGCCCCAACTTCAATTCACCATCTAACTTCTCGCGAACTACCGCCGCAAAACGCCGCACCGAAGGGGCATTCCGCGCAGCAAAAGAAACCACACGACCCCTAACCGGAATAACAAAACCCTGCGAAAACCCCGTTAGAAGCATCCCTCTGTCCCGCACCCTAGGGTAAGACAGCAACCAGTCCCGGAAGACCTCGAGCCGAATGGGTGATGGGGCCAATGCAAAAATTGCACTATCACTTAGCCGAGGGCAAGGGGCCTTTTCGCACACATTTTGTCACGGCATGCCCTCCCCCGCAGACGGAACAGGCATGCCGGAACTTACAATCCGGGAACGGGCAGGACGACTTGTTAAACCTCCAGCACACGTCGACCCCTGCACCCAAGGCTGGCTTTCCGGGGTTCCCCCGCCCCCCCGAAAGGGCTGGTTCACCACCGGAATAGCCGCCCCCCAACCTTCCCGCTGCTTCCCCCAACCCCCACCGCACTCGACCTAACGGACATTTGGGTGAGCCACAAATTGATATCCTGCGAACTCCAAGATAACAACTTGTTCTCCTCCATCTTATCCCTGAACTTCTCATCATAATTGAGCCATGACCACCCATCATGGACCTGAGAAGCCTCTAGAATCGAATCAGCATAGGACAAAAGCATCCCATACTGCTCCGGACAATGACGTCCCCAAACACTCGCCAGGCGCAAGAAAGCCCTCACCCAATTAACCACTGTCCTCGCCACCTTCCGAACCCTACCAGCCTTTTCATCCTCCTTCCTCTTCTTCCTGCTTTCCCCGGATCGCTTACGACCCTCCAGCAGCCGAAAAATATCAATATACCGTCTCTTCTGTATCCTCCTCCTCAATTTCCTCGGAACGCCCTCCCACAACTCCGACAAAACCGTCACCGCAGCCGAACCGCCACCCGCCGAACCAGCCTCCGCCGCCATCCTACCCTCTGCGGAGGACCCCGTGGAAGAACTGAAAGAAGTGGACGAGGACGAACCAGATCCATGACGCCGCCTGCAAGCATGCTTCCTCTTCTTGGCAGCCTTACCAGACGTGCCCGCACGCGCGCCACTCCCAGCCCGACCAGTTTGATCCAACGCCGACACACTCGAGGTACACCCTTCCCCCCCCGCCCCACGAGCCGGCTCCATCAGCAACTCCCCTGCGGCACGCACTCCGCCCGCACCCCCGCCTGCTGGTGCCAATGACAACTCACCCGAAGCCGAGTCCACAGCCGACAGCTGAGTCGCCCGCTGCTGTTCCACGCAGGATGAGGTCCGCGACTCTCCGCTGCTGAACCATGCCAACCCCGATCCATAGGCCCCACTGGTCGCCGACGTCACAGGAACTGCAGGCAGATGGTGCATCGCTCCAGAAGTCTCACCGCCAGGAACCTGAGGAGACAAGAAAGGGAAAAAAGCAGGAGGAACCGCCGCCGGCCACACCGATGGCCAAGCCCCGAACCAATCCCCCCGAGAGGAACCCAGCCCGCCGCCCAGCCAATGCTCCCAACCCGCGGGCCCCAGGGACCCCGCACCCATCGGAGAACCGGGCAGAACCCCCCCAGCCCCTGCAGAACCCCGTTGAGCCCCACGGGCCACCGCACCCTCTCTGGGCCGTACCTCCCCACCCTGCTGTTCCCCTACTGCCCCAGAACCATACCCCCGCCCCGAAGCCGTCCTAGCGCCCCGACCCCCCCCCGCAACCAGGCAGGAGCACGCGCCCTGTGTTCCCTCCCCCTGCAAGACCCCTGAGCCTGAACACCAGGTCCCCGGCCCACTCCTCCTGGGACCACTGGCAGGCCCTCACCTTCCACCCCCAAAACTTCCTGCACCTGACCCCGCGGCTCCACCGGGCGCCCCCCGGCTCCCCTAGGGCCCCGCCGACCCACCATATGCCGCCTGGGAGCTGCCTCTCGCCTCCCCCGCCCCCCCTTTGTGCCTTTACTCCCTCCAGCCATACCCGGATAGAAACGCACGCCTTTAAAAATCCTCCGGGACAAACCGCCCAGCTCTGGAAGCCCTCCGGGACAACACCGCGCTTGCCGGCAGCAAAATTAATTAAAAGCACCGCCGCGGGAAGGGACAGCAGGCCTAAGCCCAAAATTCCCCGCTTTCCTACGCGGAAAATCCGCCGGCCAAAAAACCGCGCTTGCACCCCTCCTAAGCCCCCAACACCTCACCGCCGGGACCTTCAGTCTGCTAACTGCTCCCCGCACAGCACACCGCACCGGACAGGCCGCAAACCGCTCTCTCTCAACCAACGCCACACACGCTGCTGGCTCCCAGCACATGGACCATGTGCTCCGCGCGCACCCGCGTCGCTGGAGCACATGGCCCGTCCAGTCCTCCGATTGGATGCTGGCTCGCACGCGAAGCTAGCATCCAATCACTTTGAATGATGCTCTCCTCTCCCCCCTCCCCCCGCGCGACCGATGGGTCCGCGCCCGGCTAGAACCGCCGGTTACCGGCGTCCGCCGTGACGCTGCCCGCGGCCTTCTTATTTTTGAAATCTTTCCACGTATGTCCATTTATTTTTTGATAATGTCCCAGTTACACATCATCATATTTAGACTAAGGATAGTGCATTCTGCCTGTACTGTTGATAGTGAAATATATTGAAAATTATGTGTGTCAGGTACTTAAAGGCATGGTCACTTGGGGTAA
This sequence comes from Ichthyophis bannanicus, assembly GCA_033557465.1. Classification (NCBI taxonomy): domain Eukaryota; kingdom Metazoa; phylum Chordata; class Amphibia; order Gymnophiona; family Ichthyophiidae; genus Ichthyophis; species Ichthyophis bannanicus. The sequence continues at coordinate 128,606,382 of CM066035.1, read as the reverse complement.
ACATGAAATGGGTTAATAGGCAAAAAACATTAGAAATAGTTAGTGATAGTGACATTTCATTGGATAGGCTGAATAGGTTATCGCCTTTCTTAGTCCAATAGAAGAGCAGAGACAGACCATAGCCACACCAGTATATTCTTCACAAATCCAATTTTATTAAAAGGACACAACTTGGCTAAGTTTCGGCATCAAAGCCTGTGTCAGGGGTCTGCAGCAAAATCCAAAAATGCATAAATAAAAAAAATTCATTCCAAATAAAAAAATCTACATATCAAAAAATAAAAATTGATTAAAATTAAGGAATCCAACAAAAGGCAGACAATTGTATAAAAAGGGGGAATCGGAGCAAATAATCAAAACAGTGCTTTATTGAGCAATGCTTATATACCATTTTTCACTGGGTCAAAGCGGTGTACATTCAGGTACGGTATATATTTCTCTTTTCCGCACAATCTACATTTTGTACCCGAGGCAATGGAGTACAAAATGCCCATGGCCACAAGGAGCACCTGTGGGACTAGAAACCCCAGTCCCTCCAGCCCAAGTTTGCTGTCCTCCAGTGGGATTTGAACCCCCAGCTCTCCGGCCTGAGGCAATTTGCCCCAACCACTAGGCCACTCCTCCCTATACACAAAAAGTGTATATATAATCATAGGACAGATGATTACTAGTCAAAATGTTTATAAATTCCTTCTTGATCACAGTGCAAGTTGAGTGGTAAAGGATATGGTCACTTAACCCTCCATTGCCTCAGGTATGCTTAGATTGTGAGCCCTTCGGGGGATGAGGGAATAAAAAGTGCCTGTTAGCATATATCTGTAAACAGCTTTGACCCGGTGAAAAGTGGTATATAAGCACAGCTAAATAAATAAATAAATATGATGACCTAAAAGGCAACAATTCATATCACTGAAAATTCATACAGAATAAAAAAGAGAAACATTTTCCAAATGACAAAAAAGACATATAACAGAAGAAAGAAAACAAAATGTAGCCAAAAATAGCACCAAAAACATTTGAAAGAGAATAAAAAAGCAAAACATAAAATCCATAAACATCTAATTTAAAAATGAAATAGAAAAGCAATGAAGCATATCCTACCATAATCAAAGGCTGGTCGTAGAAGTATGGTGCCATTTTTACATGTTTATAAAGATACTATCTGACTATCTGACACTTTGACTTTTGTCTTATGGGCTACCTAGGAGACACATGGTCCCTTTTACTTTTTGAATTTTTGTTTACCCCCATTATCTGTTAACCAGACTGCTAATATGAACAAAGATAAATTTTTGAAAGCTTGTAGGCAAATGCTAGAAGTCTAAAAAAGAAAAAAAATAAGATCTGTAATATAGAGCACTTAATGAAAGATTAGATACAATTGGCATCTCAGAGACCTGAGATCAAACTGGTCGAGCGGTGGCAATATATGTTGAAGAGGGCATTGAGTCAAACAGGATACAAGTTTTGCAGGAAAAAAATGTACTGTGGAATCTCTATGGATAGAAATTCCATCTAAAAAGGTGAAGGGGATGGCAGTGGGGGTGTACTACTGTCCACCTGACCAGAATAAACAAATGGATGACAAAATGCTAACAGAAATTAGGAAAGCGAATAAAATTTACGATAGAGTAATAATAGTTAGAGTGTATCTGGATTTTTTTGAAAGCTTTTGACAAGGTCCCTCATAAGAGACTCAAGGAAATTAGTCATGGTATAGGAGGCAATATACTATTGTGGATTCGGAATTGGTTAAAAGATAGAAACCGAGTAGAGCTAAATTGACTACTTTTCTCAATGGAGAAAAGTGAATAGTGGAATACCCCATGGATTTGTGCTGAGTCTGCTGATTTTTATCATTCATAAAAGAACTGGAAATGGCAACAAGTGAGATGATCAAATTTGCAGATGACATAAAATAATTCAGAGTTGTTAAATCACAAGTGGATTGTAAAAAATTGCCACCTTGATAAATTGGGAGACTGGATATGCAAATGGACGATGAAATGTAATATGGGGAAGAGCAAAATTATGCACTTAGGGAAGAGCAATGCAAATTATAGCTACACACTGAAGGGTTCCACACTAGGAATCCCCATCGCGGAAAACAATCTAGGCATCATTGTAGATAATACCTTGAAAACCCTCTGCTTGGTGTGCAGCAATGGCCAAAAAGAAAATAGAATGCTTGGAATCATAAGGAAAGGAATGACATAATCAAGGATATTATAATGCTGTTGTATTGCTCCATGATGCAATCATACCTTGAATAGTGTGTGCAGTTCTGCTCCTCATATCTATATAAAATGATGAGGGCGCAAGATGGTGGTGTGTGAAGGCTGACTGAGCAGAACGCCGAGAGCTGTGCCGGGGGAGCAATCCCCTTTCTGTTTCCTTGCCGAAGCGGAAGGGCAAGCAGCTGGTCTGCCTGGCAGGGTTGGCTGCAGGAGATGGTGGCCAGCTTACCCTTGACAAACTCGGCATTTGGCCAGTGAAAGAGCTGGCTGGCTGTCTTAGACCTTTCTGGTGGAGTCCTGCTGGAATGGAGCACAGAGGGTCCTTCAATAAGCCCCGAAGAATGAGCCCTTCCCTGGAAATTCGGAAGCTTTCCCATGGGGGGGGGGGGGGGTAGATCCTTTGCCCACAAGCAGAGCTGCTTTTTTGGTGACTGAGGATTTGCCGGGCTTCCCCCTCAGTCTTCCCCCGAAAGTGAAGGCTTGCTATGAGGAGAGGGAGGTAAGCCTGCGAGACATCAGTGGGGGAGACCGGGAGTGTGTTCCAGTGAGAAGGACTCGGGAATTACCCTTCTGGTGCTGTGGGATTCAATCAAGGCCCTGGATGGATTCCTTAACTCTAATTTGTCACAGATTGCCTTTAAGGTTGATTCCCTTACAAAACTGGTCTCAATTCGGAGGAATGAAATGGTCCAGTATGGTGCTAGATTGGAACAACTGGAGGGCCAGATGGTGGAGATGGGCGCATTTAAGGATGAACATGTAAAGGAGAGTTTTGGGCTCTGGAGAAAACTTGAACATATGGAGAATCAGTCCTGGAGGAATAATCTGTGGTTCCTGAGTTTTCCCTGATCCCCTTTGCTTGGTCCTGTGGAGTTGTTATGTATTTGATTGAGGTTTTTGGCTGAGCAATGGACAGTATTCCTCCTTTGGCTAGAACATTCTATGTGCCCTCATCCAGCGGACGTTCCGGGAATCCACTCGGCCCCTGGAACAGCTTGACCCGACTGATTTTCTGGAAAGGTCTTTGTAGTTGATAATATCATACTGCACATTGCTGGTGACGTTCATTTTTGAGCAGGATAAAGTGTCTGTTTTGCGCTTATATTTTCGGCATATGCAAGAGCACTTATGGGTTCAGTTATGCGTATATTTCCTGATGTATCTAAGCAGACCTAAGCCCAAAGAAAGAAAGGAGTCCTTCGCCCTTGGGCCTCGTGCCCTTTCACTCGGGGGAGACCTGGCTTTTGAAATTTCCTTCATTTTGCTATGTAAGTTTTGAGGGGCAAAATTATCATTTTTCGGACCTTAAACAGATCTTGGAGCTTATAGTTTCTATAGAGGGGAAGCTTGGGGCTTGTGGTAGGGGACCATAGAGTGCATTTCTGCTGGCCACGCTGGCCTTATAGGCTTCGTGTTCTAAGTTTATTTCTTGAATATTTTCTTTAGTTGCCCCCTCAGAATGTTGTGGTCTATTTTCATGTAGACACAATGAATTTCTTTTGTAGATTTTTTTGTATTTATTGTCTATTGGTTCTGTATTGTTAATTGAAAATTTGAGCAATAAAAATAAAAAAAAAATGATATAATGGAATTTACAGAGAACAGCAACAAAAATCAATAAAGAGGATGGAAGGATAGCCCTACTAGGAAAGGCTTAAAAGGTTACTGCTCATAAGCTTGGAAAAGAGACAGCAGAGAGGAAATATATTAAAGGTCTATAAAATGAGTAAAGTGGAATTGGTTAACATATATTGGTTGTTTTCTTCTTCAAAAAGTAGAAAAACCAGTGGACACCCAATGAAGCTACAATGTAGTAAATTTAAGACTAATCAGAGAAAATTATTTTTTCATTCAACGCATAATCTTCCTATCCTGGAATTCTTTGCCAGCGGATGTAGTAAAAGCTGTTAGAGTAGTTGGGTTTAGAAGAGATTTGGACAAGTTCCTGGAGGAAAGTCCATAAACCATTATTAAAGAGGGATCTGGGAAATCCACTGCTTACCTCGGACAAGTATTTTGGAACCTATGTAGCTTTTTTGGAACCTGACAGGTACTTGTGACCTGGATTGGCCAAAAAACCGTATTAAAGTGGACTGGGGAAATCCACTGTTTACCCTGGGATAAGCGGTAGAGAATCTGTCTATCTCTTGGTGACTTTGTGGGGAATTAGTGTCTGTAGGGACACTGATGTTAGTAGTAAGGGCACATTTGTAACACCCTTTCAAATGAACAAGATGCTACAAAAAATGTCTGTACCATAAAAAGTTCTGTAGTCCCAGGTAATCACAAACATGCCTTGCTTTCCAAAAATGTAGATTTTGTTTTTCTGGAGTCCATAAAGCAGCCATAATTAATACCAGGTGTTGTGGATTTAATGTGTTATTTTATTCTTACTTTAGATGAAAACTGGTCTCTAAATTACTATTTCTGGAATACATAGCATGCCTTGACGAGTACGCTAGATGGCCACCTTTATAGATTTTTCAGACATATTTGCTTGAAATGTTGATTTTAGTACAAGCGCATGCAGTGCTCTTGTTTCAAACTTTTCATCTTTTTTTGTTCACAAACGTGCTCCTATTTTTGTCACTGTCAACACACAGAACATAAAGGAAGAGAGAGAGGAAAAAAACACAGTTGACAGTTCTGTTTATGTAGCTTTTCAGTCTAACTTGAACGTCATATTTCTTTGTTGCATGCCTGATACTCCATGGAGCTTGAACATGTTTATAGTTTTGACTAACTGATAGTCTTCAAAGCACCTTCAAGTGGGTCTCTCTTTTTTCATGGTACAAAGGCTGAGTCAAATGCAACGTGTTAAAACAAGTAAAGCAAAGCAGGGGTTTGTTGGGGTTTTTTTTTTTTTTTTTAACTATACCTTGTAGGGGTAATTTACAGTATAAGTGGGGCTTCAGTTTTTGGCTGTTTATTTTCCAGCTAATTAAGGGTTCGTGGAGGGTACAAAATTTCAGTGTGTGTTTGATGTTTACTCATCACATCACTCATCTATTGCCAGGTACCTTTTTCTGGTGGATTCAAATTTGTATGGCTTGTATGATTCGGCATAAAAAGCTGACTGAAGGATACAAAAGAAGCCAGAGGTGGAATGATGGTTTTTCTTTATTATGTATTTTGTCTTCCCCTAGATGAGGAATTTAAACCTTAACTAAAACTAAGGAAAGTGGTGATTTTCCATGGTTTAGCCAATAAAGAAACGGAGGAGTAGTCTAGTAGTTTATGCAAACCGGAAGCAATGTCTGAAGGGGGTGGATATAGCCTGTAGTAAGAGAGAGGAACCACCACACAGCGCAGGAGTGCATTCATATGGGAGCCATTGCCACTACTGCAGGCCAGGGGGAGGAGGAGGGGGAAGGGGCAGCAGGATGAAGGGCTCACCTAGGGTGCCTCCAGTCCTTGCACTGGCCCTGGTCACAAGTACCTATCGGGTTTCCAAAAGGTAGAGGGATTCCATGCTACATATCCCAGTGGTAAGCAGTGGATTTCCCAGTCCACCTTAATAGTAGTTTATGGACTTTTCTTCCAGGAACCTGTCCAAACCTCTCCCAGCTACATTAACGGCTTTTACAACATCCGCTGGCAAGGAATTTGCGTTCTGGCACCACCTTTGCTAGGAAAAATACACTGTTCTTTGCTGGACTAAGAAGCATACTCAAAGGCTTAATCGTTGTATAAAACAAGAGTGGTGGCAAGCGTCTCCTGAAACATTCCTCTTTGGATCTTGATGTTAAGGTAATTTTTAATTCTGGAGTGTGGGATGTCATCAAGTGGTTTCTTATGTCCATGCTACACTGAGATTTCTACTCTTCTTATCATTTTCCATGATGGCTTCATTTAGGAACATCTGGTCTCTTGCTTCAGTACATTCCCCTCTTGTTACCTTTCTGTTTTACTGCCATGATCTTATGGGAATCAGTATGATTGTATACATATTCTGTTGGCATCTATCGCTGTGAAGAGCTTATCGATTGTAGGTAGACAAGTTATTGGACTATAATTTTTGTGAAGGTTACTCTGATTTCCCTTTGGAAGGAGAAATGTTCTTCATGTAAGCCATTGTGGTGTCAAGTCTAACTCCTTGATCAATTGATTTTAGCAGTTTACTGAGTCTTTGTGGAGGGATGTTAATTGCTTGAATCTAAAGTTTATCACTGATCTGGGGCAGGGATTTTCTAGTTTGGGCCCCTTTTAATCTGATTTCCAATTTTTATTAAATCGGGCCATTCCATGACTTCGTTGCCTGGCCTTTTTCAGATTTTCTTTTGGATCCTTCTATATATTTCTCCACATCTTGTTTTGTTTGCATTTTATTTGGTGGTTATTTTCATCGTACTGATGTTTTTCCAGTTCCCTATAGAACTGTTTTCGGTTATCTCTCAGTAATTTATTTTTATATCCATTTTCTTCATGTCTCCATAATTTTTATGCTTTTGCTGCTACTTTCAATTTATTAGAGCATTTAAGATAGTCTTCTGTTAATACAACATGTTTGAAGACCTTGCTCCTTTGAGGTACTTGTCTGTCAGTGACACCTCTGCACACATTTTATTTTTCTCTCAGCACATTTTTTTCACAGGAGGGGTTATATTTCTTTTATTTTTATGGCCCTGTGTCCTTTTTGGTAAAATGGTTTCTGTAATAATTTTTGCTTCAGTGTTGGACCTGATTTATCTCTGTAATGTCTACAGATGTTTCCTTTCTGCACATTATCTTATGCTGTCTGTCTTGTAACCGGGTAGCAAGACCCGGCGCTCACCCTTTACTTAAACCTTGCTTTCCCCCCCCCCCCAGCCTCTGGCCCCATCTTCCAACAGTATTTCTCTTTCCTTTCCCACAAATTACACAGACAGCCAAGTATGGTAACAACTGGTCGCAGCTTTATTTCCCATAACAACAAAACCATAACAGGAACAATGATCTCACAACCCCCCCCCCCCCAGCGGAGCGATGCGTCACCAGCCATGCTACTAGCAAAGCAACCTCGCCTCCGCTGTATCCGTGGTCACACCACCGGCAGCGTTCCGACCACCCCTATTCGACTTCGCCATATTACTAGCAAAAGTCTTCCAGGGGTAGTCCGGGTCGAGGGCACCCCGCCCCCATCCCGAGTCGCCTAAGGCTCCGGACCCCAGAAACCTCCGGGATCCCGCCACCGGCACAGAAAAGCTGCGACCAGTGCGGCCACCCTGAACAACTCTCTCCAACACCTCCTGCCAGTCGTTCAAAAGCAAGTCCATCCCCACTGGCGAGAGATGAACACCATCCGCCCTATACAACCCTGCACAGGCTACATCAACCCACACATGCTGCACCTGATACCCCCCTCTTTCGCAGACCCATCTCCCAATCTGACGATTTATCTTGGTCAGCCCACGGGACCATCTCCGCTGGCCCCATGACGCCGGTCGCGGGATAATGTCCGACCAAATCAAGATGACTCTGTCCAGCAAACGAAGCAAAGTCGAAAAGTCCTTCTTCGCCGCCCTTATAAGCTGCTTGCAAGACCACTCCGACAAATCGTTGCCTCCAAGTTGGACCAGCACGACCGCTGGCCGTCCTCGAACCCGGAGATGATGACGAAGCAAGGGCAGCAGTTGAGTCCACCTCAGCCCCCGCTCGCCCAGCCATGAAAGCGCCACCTCAGCCGGGTTGAGTCCAAGATTAATCCCGATAGGCCGCACCGCCGCTCTCTGACCAGCCCAAAAGACAAAGGAGTGTCCCAGCATCCAGCAGCCCCTCACCATCAGACCCACACCTGCAACAGAAAATAACAGCATTAGTAACCCCCCCCCCCAACCCAATAGGGCTCCTCACAGCCGCACATAACCATGAAATGCCTTAGATCGCCAGCGGCCAATACTCTGGATCTGATCCCCCGACATACCCGCCACAGCTGCACTGGTGGCGGCTCCGATGCGAAAAGAGTGAGCCGAAAACAACTCCGGATCTTTGCCGATCCTGCGCAGAGCCATGCGTAAAACCACCGTCACTTGATACCTGGTCAAATATGAAGAGTCCTTATGCACGAACAGCGCTTCACCACCGCCCGGGCGTACACCCAAGTAGTCTTTGAGGGACGCTACCGGGCAAGTTAGTCCCCCGATACTCCCCAGCACCACCCACAAACCTTTACCCTTTTGATCCGTTTTGAACTTGGCTAAAAGTACACGAATGCGTCCCGGCTCCCTCCACACATGCTGCAACCACAAACAATTACCTAAACCCACCTTCACCGAATCCGCCGCCAACTCACCGAACCAAAAGGCCCCAAAAAACGCTAAACAAAACACCGCTCGAAATAGAGCAACCTCGTAAGGCGACGATGCCACCTCCGACAACACGTAACACAAGCGCTGCAACAAGTCATGGGTAATCGGGAGCCGACGATCACGCCGCAGCGGCAGCGCCCGCTCCCACCCTTGCAGTAAACGCCGAGCCAGGCGCCCCCGCCCTACGCCCGGCCAACCCACCGCCCGGGCAAAAAATTCAAACCCCGCCAGATGGCCCTGCACCACCGATCTCGGCAACCCCCTCTCCTTTGCCCACCCAACATAGCTCCCCATCATATACTCAGACACCTCACTTCCAACACACCCCTCACCATGCAGATACTCCCACACTCGCACGCAGCCCCGTTGATAAGAATCCCACGTGCGCTCAGCTACTGAATTCCTTAATAGGTTCTTCATCTCTGTAGGCCACAGCTCCACAGGTTCCAAGGGACCCCGAACCCTTCCTTGTCCGCCTCCGGCGCCAACTGCCGGAACCGCTCCCACTGCAAACGAGAGAGAGCATCAGCAATTGCATTAGTACGACCAGGAATATGGCGGGCCTTTAAGTCCATGTTCAAACGCAAACAGGCTAGAATGACTTGGCGCATCAAAGCTGCGACCGTACAGCAGCCTTGGGTATAACGATTCACGACGGCCACCACCGCCTCGTTATCACACCACCACACCACCCTACGGTTGGCCAATCGCTCTGGCCATAACGCAAGCGCCACTAAGATGGGAAACAATTCAAGAAAGGTAATATTTCTCAAAAGCCCTTCAGCCTCCCATTCCGGCGGCCACCGCTCAGCACACCAAGCGCCGCCGAAATATATTCCCAGACCAACCCCACCCGCCGCATCCGAATACAGCTGCAAATCCTCACTGGAGATCTCTGCATCCCGCAACACCGAAGTGCCATTAAAGTCCTTCAAAAAGATCTCCCAAATCCTCAAATCCTCTCGCATCACCTTTGACACTCGGATACGATGGTGAGGCTTCCGGACCCCCGCTGTCGCCGCCGCCAAGCGCCGAAGGAAGACCCTTCCCATGGGAATGACCTTACAAGCAAAGTTAAGGGATCCTATTAAGGCCTGCAGCTCCCGCAGAGTCAACTTGGAAGAGGCCAAGGCATTAGCCACCAGCACCTTCAATTTCTCTACCTTCTCTGAGGGCAATCGGGCCTCCAAACTTTGCGAATCTAATTCCACCCCTAAAAAGATCAACCGCGTCGTTGGGCCTACCGTTTTACTCTCAGCCAACGGCACCCCCAACTCGCGAGCCAGACTACCAAAACCAACTAACAGCTCGCTACACCCTAAGGACTCTGCTTCACCCACAAAGAAAAAATCATCCAAATAGTGGACAACCTCCCCCCTTCCCACTCTCCGCACCAAACTCCAGTGCAAGAAAGAGCTGAACTTTTCAAAGTACGCACAAGATACCGCACACCCCATGGGCATACACTTATCAAAGTAAAACGCCCCCTCGAACTGAAAACCCAACAACCTGAAGGAAGACGGATGAACCGGCAACAAACGAAACGCCGACTCGATATCAACCTTTGCCATCAGTGCCCCCCGCCCTGCTCTCCTGACTAACTCCGCGGCCTTGTCAAAGGACTGATAACGCACCGTGCACAAATCCCGCGGAATCAAATCATTCATGGAGGATCCAGTCGGAGAAGATAGATTGTGAATTAGACGAAACTTCCCCGGTTCCTTCTTCGGAATAATGCCTAACGGCGATACTACAAAATCCGGGAAGGCCGCTGCCGAAAAGGCCCCGCTATCCTCCCCAACCGTAATTCCTCTGCTATCTTCCCCCGAGCTATAGCCCCCCAGCGCCGCACACTGGGTGAATTGCACAGCGAAGAAACCACGACCACCCCATGCACTGGAACCACAAAACCCAAACTAAATCCCAACTGCAACACTAACCTATCCTGCCTCCGCGGATAAGAACGCAACCATGAACACAAAAGCGGAACCTGAATCGGCGAAGGGGCCAGATCAAACGGCCCCCACCTATTTGAGGCCCGTCGGCGGCTGAGTCCCGGGCCCTTTTTTGACACATTTTGCAGCCGCATGGGGACCTCCACAGCTCGAGCACGCATGCTGGAATTTACAATCCGGAAAGGGACACATCGACCGATTAAACCTCCAGCACACATCACTCCCTCCTCCGGGGGCCGGCCGAGCCGGTCCTGTGGCGACTCCCCCCCGAAAGGAACGCGCCGCCCCTCCAACGACCACCGACCCCATCTTACCTCCGCTTCCCCCACTCCCCCCTCCCTTGACCGACATCTGTGTTAGCCAAAGGTTAATGTCTTGCGTGCCCCACGTTAAAAATTTATTCTCCTCCATTTTATCCCTGAATTTCTCGTCGTAATTAAGCCACGACCAGCCTTCATGCATTTGAGACGCTTCAAGAATCGAGTCCGCATAGGATAACAACATCCCGGACTGGTGAGGAAAATGATGCCCCCACACACTCGCCAACCGCAAGAAGGATCGCGCCCAATTAATGACATTCCGCGACACCTTCTGAAGCCGACCCGCCTTCTCGTCCTCTTTTCGCTTTTTCTTACTGTCCCCAGAACGCTTCCTTCCTTCTAGCAAACGAAAAATATTGATATATTTCCGCTTCCTAATCTTACGCCTCGGCTTCTTGGGGACCCCTTCCCACAATTCCAACAATGGAACCAAAGAAGCCGCACCCCCACTAGCTAAACTCGCCTCAACCCCACCCCCCACGTCCGCCCCATGCCCCTCGCCGGCAGCCACCGAGGCTCCAGATGAATCCGAAGATGAGGAGGAAGAAGAGGAGGTACGTCGATAACGACACCCCCGCTTCCTCTTTCTGCGCGCCTTGCCTGGCCAATCGGACCGCGACCCTCGCTCAAGCGATGCGCCACCGTCAACCTCTCTCAACTCACCTGGCGTGTCATCGATGCCGCGGGCGCCAGACGAAAGCAGCTCATTGCCTCTCGGCCCCGCTGACCGCTGCAGATCCGCTGCCCCAGACGCCTGGCCACCGACTCCAGCAGCACCCACTTCTGCAGGGGGCCTCGAATCAATACTCCCCTTACTGCAGGACACCACTGCAGACGGAGCAGGAACCGACACTGCCATATAGGGCACCTGTGAAGACAAAATGGGAAAACCCAACGAAGACAAGCTCAGCGCACCCCTCGGGGGCCATGCCCCAGTCCAATCCGCCCTAGAGGAACACTGACCCCCTCCCAACCAGTGCTCCCATCCAGACCGCTGCCCTGACGGCCCAGACCACCCGGAAGGCGGCAAACCAACTGCTGGAGGAACAAAACCCCCGACCGGAGACATCCACCCCCACGCGTCCCCCCCAGCCACCCTAAATACCTGCCTGGGTCCCCCCCCCCCATTGGCCCAAGGAGCTAACTCCCCATCCTTGCCCCTGCTCCTGATCCATCCTGAGATTCCCTCCCCCAACGCCTTCCACCTGCCCCCCCCTGGAACCCGCCCCCCCTTTCCGGGGTCTCAATTGTCCCAGCCGCTGGGGCCACTGCCAACAGCGGAGGCCCAAGACTCTCAGCCTGCCCCGCGGTCCTTTCAAGAAGCCCCCCTCGAGTCCGTGACCCCCTACGCCCCCTAACCAAACCCCCAGCTCCTCTCGCCCCCCTTCTCCTAACCCCATGATCACTGGCACTCCCCGACCGTGAACACACCGATTTGTCTACCCCATTCCCCCTCTGCCCTTCTTCTTGCCTCCCCCTGGCAGCCCGACCCCCCCTTGCCGCCCCCCCCCTCTTGCCTGCTTCTTGCCAGCCATCCCTTGTGTGTGTGTTTGATTTTTTTTTTTTTTTTTTAAACACAAGGCCCACTTCACACTGCCCCAGGCACACCTCCCTGCCCTGCCGACCACTGTTGCAGGCCCTCCCAGACGCGGAGCACTGCTCAAGGCACACCTCCCCGCCCTGCTGAAAACTGCTGCAGGCCCTCCCCGATGCGGAGCACTGCCCCAGGCACACCTCCCTGCCCTGCTGAAGGCTGTTGCAGGCCCTCGTGAGCCCACCCTGCCGCCCCCAGTCACTTGCCTGTCCTGCACGCTTGCACGCCGAAGATGGTCGCCTGCAACTCGGAACCGCCGCTAACCCACTCGACGTCCCGAACTCCCGCCGACGTTAGAAGCCGCGCTGTCCCCGCCGACCACACAGCTGCGCCTCCCGCCGAACTGGCTGTGCTCTGGCGAGTCTCCCGCACGCCAGAGCACATGGCTGCCTGCACCCTGATTGGCTCTGCTCGCCCCCCTCCACGAGCTGAGCCAATCAATTTAAAAAATGCACTGCGTGCACGGCCCGCGCAGCCCCGATTCCTACCCCCCCTCCACCCCCGTGCATGAGCAGGGTCCCGCGCCGGGCAAAGCACCCGGTTACGACAGGCGCCGGGACCCTGCCCGCGCCTTTATTCTTAGTTCATATTGCATCATTTTATATGAGGGAACAACCAGTAAGTTTTTGTTGCGATGAATGAAATGTTCTCTTGGATCTGTAAGGGATGAGGGAAGACCAGAATAGAGGACATGATAACATTAGAACCAGTGCAGATCTTTAAGCAGTGGAGTTATGTGATCATATTTTGTAGTGCCTTTTGAGCTTAGTGGTAGTATTGTTTACCAGCTGGGGGCACTTCAACTAAGAGTGTTAAGGCCTTGAAGGGGTAGGTATTACAGTAGTCTAGGTGGCTTAGTATTCGGGTATAGGCTACTGTATGAAGTGCTGCAACATTTAAGATGGAATAGACAGATTAAATTAAACACATTAGGGGTTATTCTGAGCCATGAATAGCGGGAATGGATGGCCCAATGGGATGTCCATCCCTGCTGTTCGTGACGTCACCTGCCCCCGAATAACTTCCCCACTGGTTGTGCGGGGAATTTACAGGCGAGGGGAATGGGCGGCATAGGGCGGAGAAACATAGAAACATAGAAAAATGAAGACAGAAAAAGACCACATGGCCTATCTAGTCTGTCCTTCCATATCAACAACTACAACAGTCCCCTTTTTTTCATTAGAGATCCTCAGTGTTTGTTCCATGCTTTTTTGAAATCAAATACCGTCCCCTCACCTCTACCACCCCCATTGGGAGACTTCCACAGATCTACCACTCTTTTCGTAAAGAAATATTTCTGCATATCACTCCTGAATCTATCCCCTTTCACCCTCATCCCAGGTCCACTAGTAGCAGAACTTGCTTTCAATCGAAAGAGGCTCTCCCCCTGTGCATTTTTGCAATGGAGGTATTTAAACGTCTCAATCATATCACCTCTATCCCGCCTTTCCTCTAAGGTGTACATATTAAGATCCTTAAGTCTATCCTCATATGCTTTATAATGAAGACCACTAACCATTTTGGTAGCCACCCTCTGTACTGACTCCATCCTGTTTATATCCTTTTGAAGGTGTGGTCTCCAGAATTGCACACAATACTCCAAGTGAGGTCGCACCAAAGACTTATACAGAGGCACTATCACCTCCTTTTTCCTGCTAGCCATTCCTCTCCGTATGCACCCAAGCATCCTTCTAGCTTTTGCCATCGCCTTTTCTATCTGTTTAGCTACTTTAAGATCATCTGACATGACCACGCCTAGGTATCGTTCTTCTTTAGAGGGCAAAAGTACCTCACCCACTATACTATATTGTTCTCTTGGATTGCTGCAGCCCAAATGCATGACCTTGCATTTTTTAACATTAAATCCTAGCTGCCAAATTCTAGACCATTCTTCAAGCTTCTACATATTCCTCCCCTTCACCCTTGAGTCTGACAATACCACTTTTGTCCTTCCTCTTCTCACTAACATATCTGAAAAATGTCTTATCCCCCCATTTTATTGCATTGGATATTTCTTCCTCTTTTTGAATCTTTGCCTTCCTGACTACTTTGCTAGCTTCTCTAAGTTTTTCCAAATATAGATGCCTGTCTTCGTCTCTCTGTGATCTCTTGTATTTCATGAAGCCCTCCCTCTTTTTCTTCACCTTTTCAGCTACTTCTTTCAAAAGCCTTAGCAGTCTTCTTTTCCTTTTACATTTATTTACCATTTTAACAAAAAGATTGGTTGCCCTTAAAATATCCCCTTTCAGTTTTGCCCACTGTTTTTCTACATCCCCCAGCTGTTCCCATCCCGCTAACGCTCCCTGAGGTATTGGCCCATCTTGGCAAAGTTAGTTTTCCTAAAGTCTAAGACCCTCACTTTTGAATGGATTCTAATGGCCCTAGTCCTAATACTGAACCACACCATCTGGTGATCACTGGATGCAAAATGATCTCCCACTATAACATCAGAAACACTTTCACCATTGGTAAGCACTAAGTCCAGTATGGCCCCTTTACGTTTGTGGTCTGTTACTAATTGCTTGAATAGTTCTTCCTGTAGAGAATCTTGGATCTCCTACTTCTAGATGATACTGCAGCAGGAATGTGCCAATCAACATCTGGCATATTGATATACCCTATTAGTATTACTTCCCCTTTCCTAGCAATACTGCATATGTCTTCAATTAACTCTGTCCATCTCTTCCTCTTGTGAAGGAGGTATGTATATCACGCCAATGCAAATAGATTTATTTTTCCCTCTTTCTAGTTTAACCCACAGTGCCTCCTCTCTCCCTTTTAAGCTCTGTAATTCCAAGGCTTTAATATTATGTTTTACATATAGTGCCACTCCTCCTCCACTTCCTCCTACCATGTCCTTTCTGAATAAAGTATAGCCTGGTATACTTACATCCCAGTCGTGGTTTTCTGTGAACCATTTTTCTGTAACTGCCACTAAATCCAAGTCGGCCACTCCCACCAAAGCTTCAACATCAGGGATCTTATTTCCCATGCTACGGGCATTTACACATACTGCTTTCCATATGTTACCATTTTTACCCATTTCCATAAAGGTATTTAATGTTTCACTTACCTGGGGGCTTTCACTTACCTGGGGGCTGTCTTCACCCATCCCCAATGAATCTAGTTTAAAGCCCTCTTCAGTAGATTAGCCAGTCTACTACTGAAGATGTCGACCTTTCTTGGACAGATGGATGCCATCTCTGCTCTACAACCCTTGAAATAGCATCCCATAGTCCAGGAAACCAAAACACTCTTGATGACACCATCCACGCAGCCATGCATTCATCTCCAGGATGCGAGCCTCTCTGCCTTGGCCATTACCCTCAACAGGGAGAATTGAAGAGAAAACCACCTGTGCACCTATCTGCTTCACCCTCTGCCCCAGATCCATGAAGTCCCTCTTGATATGCTCAGTGGGATATCTTGCAGTATCATTTGTTCTGACATGGATTAGCAACATTGGGTAATAGTCAGTGGGAGTCTCGGCAAATTCTCTGTAACGTCTTGGATTTTGTCACCTGGCAGACAGCATACCTCTCTGGACATCGTCTGGTCAGCAGATGGATGCCTCAATACCCCTCAGAAGAGAGTCACCAACCACCCCTACCCTTCGTTTCCTTGTGGTCACTGATTCTGCAACTTTGGGGTACTTGAGCTCTGGTTCTTCCCTTTCCAGGGATGCTTTCACCTCCTCCACTTCCAGGGCTGCATAATGGTTCTTCAGTTCAAGGGCTGGAGAAGTTGGATTGGTGATTCTGCAGGCCCTGGTGACTTGTGTCCAATCTTCATCATTCTGTAGGCACCCATCTTTTCTTCTGCTGGAGAGCTTGGTTGTTTCAAGAAGCATCTCATCAATGTACTTCTCACTGTCTTGAATGCTTCTCAGCCTTGCCAACTCCTCTCTGAGTTCCACCACTTGTTTCCTTAGAGCTTCAGCATGCTGGCACCCTGCACATGGAACCGGTCCTTCAACTGGCATTGGGACCTCTGTCTGGACAGAGGCAGAAGCTGTAACGGGGGCAACAGCTTTAGCAATACAGCTGGTTTCCCAGCTGTCCTTTCAGAGAAAAGCAGTTAACTCTCTTTAATTATATTGAGAATGTGCTGTTCCAAGTCCCTGTGTTGTGTTAATTGGGGAGGTGTCCTATAAAGCAAGACCACTCACTAGGGGTGGGGGGGTTTGGGGGTTAGGGAGGAAACTAACACCTGATTAGGTGTCGGTGGCTTCAAAGAGCTGAGAAAGTTACTAAAGCAGAGTTTTAAACCTACCCCACTAAAGAAAAATATTCCTCCTTTTAAACTAAAACACCACAAAGAATGTAACTTTGTTTAAAAAATGTACCAAACCCCTTTTAAGAGCCCCCAGTCAGAGAGCTAGCAATTAAAAAAAACAAAACAAAACACAAATGCTTACTTTTGTTTGAAATGTGTAGCCCCTGTTAGAATCGGCCCTGTACATCCAAGGCCAGCGACCGCCCACTGCACGCCCCTAACGTCAGCCCTGTACGTCCGGTGTCGGCGAAATTTATTTATTTATTTATTTACATTTCTTATATACCGCACTATTTGCGATCAGCGCGGTTTACATAGAACAAACAGTATCCGAAAATAAACAAGAGTCTGGTCATTACAAAGAACAGGACAATTAACTTGGATAACAGGGGAAACTATCTACATGTGCGGAACTTTGAATAGATAACTATATACATGTGAGATGGAGTTATTGTGCGTTGATCAAACATGGTGGTTGGGGTTCAGTGAAATGTCCGGGGAAGTTGTTTCACCTCCTGGATGTTTGTTTTTGGAAGGCCTAGGGCATGGATGGGACAGAGGGGCTAGGGTTTATTCTCTGCAGCCCGACCCTGGCTGAAAGAATAATCAGTAATACCAATACCGCCTATCCTCGAGCTTTATTAACTTTTTTGCGTGGTTTTTGTCTTAGGTGTGAAGTACACCTTTGGCAGTCAAGCTTTTTCTTGAGCCTCAGCGTACCTATTAAACTCCATGCAGGACAGGAGGTCCACTGCCAGCTCTTTGATCTTTTAATCTCTCTCCTAACATTGCTCTGTTTGCTTCCCTATATTCCCTTTCACTCACTAAGCTATCCCACATTTAGTCTCCACTCTACCTCACACCATTCTCTTCCCCCATATCCTCATTCAGCCAGTAACATTGGGTAGCCCGGATAGCTACTATGACCAAACACTCTCCATCTCCGCAGACCTCACCCCCCCTTCCCTCTAACACAACAGACCGCACACTTAATTGGTAATAAATCAGGGTCACAGATTTATTGAACACAACTTTGTTAACCCACCTGAGCCAACAATAATAACTCATATCAAAAAAATTCCATTTCACCCCCAAACCGGATGATGCCAGTCCTCCACCAGCTATATCATTAGCAAAGTGGTGCATCATCCACTCCTGAGCCCTGCCCCCCTCCTTCACAAACTCCAACCTTGCCATATTAGCAAAGGCCGGCCCCTTACCTTCCATCTCCAGGTGAAGATCCCCACTGAGATCTCCACCCCCCCCCGCCCTCAGGAGCTGCGCCCCCTTTGCTTCTTTCCTTCTTTCCCACTGGCCGTTAGGCCCCTCTCTTACAGTTATTTTTATAAACAGTCCTCTATTCTACAAATAGGCTATATAACCACCTAATGGTTGTCACTTCTTTTAGCGCAAACATTCCACAAATATATATGTAGCTAATGGAGGTCTCAGACTTGTGATACTAATTTCAAAACATGACTTTTTGCAAAGTACCAATGTTGCATCAACGACCTCTTAGTATGATTTATAGCTACTACTTTAAACTGATGTTATCTCTTCTTTAAGTTCAAAAATCATGAGCCATGATGACTCCCCCCATTGGTACAAGGTAACCTCTGCTATCCTTGTGCCACCCTTCATAAAGAAGTCGGCTGCGACCCTGCAAGCCCCCACAGGCAGCACCTTCCAATGCCTCTTGCCAGTCGTTCAAAAGGAGGTCTTGTCTGACCAGAGACAAATGCACCCTGTCGGCAAGATAGAGACCCACACAGCCCACTTCAACTCACGGGTGCTGCACTTGTATACCCCCACTCTCCTGAACCTACCACCATATCTGGCAGTTCACTTTCATGAGACCACGGGACCATCTGCGTTGAGACTGGCAAAGTTGGCCTTGGGATAATGTCAGACCACACTAAGAGCACTCCTGGCAACAAGGCATAAATGGCAGTGAAGTCCCGAAGTGCCGCTCTTATGAACTGCTTGCAAGTCCATTCCGATAAATCATTGCCTCCTAGATGTAGAAGAATTCTGGCAGGTGGTCGCCTATGCCTGTCCAAAGCACTGACAAGTGGCAACAAGCAACTCCATCGCATGCCACGTTCTCCCATCCAAACCAAGTGAAATCCCGCAGACTCCATCCCAAGATGTGGACCCAGTGGACGTGCTGAGGTCTGCCGCCCGGCCCAAAACATGAGTGGCCCAGCATCCACCACTTCTCAGGGTGAAGACTGCCATCTATAAAAGAAGAAATCAGACAGCCATTAAAGACATCCCCCCCAACCCGCTTCAGCACGACCCCCACTGATTCCCTGTTCTTTGGGGGCGCATATAACCCAAATCGGCTCCGCACCACCACCTGCTCTGCTGCTGATTCACTGGTGGTGGCCCTGTTTGGAATGAATGCGACACAAATTGGTGCTCGTCACAACCTGTGGCGCAGTGCCATGTACAACACTGCTGAGAACTGAAACTGCGTCAATGGATGCAAATCCTCATGCCACAGCAACAAACCTTCCACCCCAGAGCCCCACTCCATTTAAGCCTGCAGGTTTTGCACCGGTCAGGTGAGCAGCTGCTCTGCCCTGCATAACATCACCCACTTGCCCCTGCCAAACTGGTCCATCTTAGACCACTACACCAAGGCAAGCTAAAAGGATGCCCGAAACAACTGAGCCTCGAACGCAGAGGCTGTGACTTCGGGCAAAGCCTTCCCTATCCAGAGCAATATATCATGAGACACAGGGTGCCACCAATCCCCGATAGCTATGGCCTCCTTTTCCCACCCTGCCAACAAATGTCAAACCACAAAGGAGGTCCTCAGATTGCCCCACCCAGTTACCCTACTGAAAAATGAAAAACCAGACAAGGATGATCTTACCAATGTTCTGAACCAGCCTTAGCCCGAATGATGAGCATTCCTAGCATCTCGTCTGACACTCTGCTTCCAGTCCAACCCAAAGATAACAGTGACTCACCCACCTTTCTATAGCCTCACTGGTAAGACAGCTAGATCGCGGGCGCCACTGAGGACTGCAGTAATGCGATTACTTCGGAATTCCAACCTGCACAAGGTGGGTGGGCACCTTCACAGCCTCTGCATCTGCTTTGGGCACCAACTGACAAAGCTGTGACCATTGGAAACGAGACATCGTGTCAGCTATGCTTTTGAGCACACCCAGTATATGCCACGCTTGAGCTGTCACATTAACTTTCAGGCAATACAGGACCAATACACGCATCAAAGCTGCCACCTGCACACTTGGGAGATTGTCCGATAATAACCTCCACCACAGCTGCATTATCTCACAAAAAAATACTCTTCTGTTCCACAGCCACTTGGGCCATATTGCCAAGGCAACGGCGATGGGGAAACAATTCCAGGAAAGCGATGTTGCATGTGAGGCCCGAAGCGCACCAGGCATCCGTCAAGGCCTCTGCATACCATGCCCTCTGGTAATAAAGATTGAAACCTTGGCCCCCCACTGCATCAGAAAACAACTGCAATTCCGCATTGGAGACTTCCTCCAATTGTAACACAGCACAGCCATTATATAGGCGCGTAACTCCTCCCGCATACCCAGTGAAACCCGAATGTAGTGGTGAGGCTTATGCACTCCCACCATAGCCAATGTCAAAGGCCTAGAAAGGCGCCCCATCGGAATCACCCGGCATGCGAAATTGAGATGTCCCACCAATGATTGCATGACGCACAATGTCAATTTCCGCGCCGTTTACTAAACTGCATAATTTGTCAACCTTCACGTGAGGCAACCGTACCTAAAGAGCCATTTTGTCAATTTATATCCCTAAAAACATTAAGCATGTGATTGGGCCTACGGTCTTTTCCGTTGCCAAGGGTACCCCAAAATCAGAAGCCATCTCAGAAAATGTCTTCAAAAGCATTACACAAATGCCTGACTGGCCAGGTCCCATGAATAAAAAATCATCCAGATAGTGCACCACATTGGACAATGCCTTCTGCTGCTCAACAACCCAGCAAACTGCTGAACAATTCAAAATATGCGTACAAAATAACACAACCCTTAGGCATATACTTATCAAAATAGTACCGGCCCTCAGACTGAAAACGCAATAACTGAAACGCGGAAGGGTGTACCGGAAGGAGACTAAAAGCAGGCTCAATATCCACCTTTGCCATAAGAGCCTTCGCTCCGCATTGCTGCACCAGCCTGACTGCGCTGTTGAAAGATTCATATAGCATGGTACAAACTTCAGGAGGTATATGATCATTCACAGAGTCCCCTGCGAGGCAAGATAAACTGTGTATGAGTCTGAACTTGCCCAGGTCCATCTTAGGTACCACCCCTAAGGGAGAGATAACAAACGACTGAAAAGAAGGTTCTTCATAAGGTCCGGCAATCCTGCCAAGGGCACACTCAGCCATAATTTTCACCCTCACACTCCCCCTAAGGCACCGAGCTAATGCCGCACTCAGAGCAGAAATGTCCCGCATGCACCCCAGAAAGGGAATGCGGAACCCATGTTTGAAACCCTCGAGCAGTTGCCCACCCTTTCACAATTCCCCATAAGCCCACAGTCAAGGCTGCATGACCTCCACCCTCGCAGGAGTTGGAGCCAGGCTGAGCAAATGCTGCTCACTTACCGGGTGGAGGAGCCCCTGCAACACCTTTCCAATTGCAGTTGACCGCTACATGACTGCTCCCACAAAGGGAACAGGCATGCCTGAACTTGCAGTCTGGGAAAGGACAGGGCCAAAACACATCCAACATCCCTGCACTTGTTTTTTGGG
Organism: Ichthyophis bannanicus; assembly: GCA_033557465.1. NCBI lineage: Eukaryota > Metazoa > Chordata > Amphibia > Gymnophiona > Ichthyophiidae > Ichthyophis > Ichthyophis bannanicus. The sequence goes on along the minus strand of CM066035.1, from coordinate 128,584,940 downwards.
AGCCCACCCTGACTGTGCTCCGAAAGGACCGCCTCCCCCCCGGCAACTGCCATTTCACTCCTCGCCAGCCTACGCTTAGCCGACATCTATGTAAGCCACAGGTTGACGTCCTTCATCCCCCATGACAACTGGACATTCTCCTCCTTCCTGTCCTGAAAATCCTCCTCATAATTCAACCCAGGCCCAACCTTCATAAGCCTGGGATGCTGCAAATATGACATCCCTGTACACCAAGAGCTCCCCATATTGTCCTGGGAAATAATGACCCACCCCACACACTGGCCAGTTGAAAAAAGGCCCTCATCCAGTTGAGGGAATTCCTGGAGACTTTCCCGACTCTCCCAGCCTTCTCGTCCTCTTTCCACTTCTTACGACTCTCGCCCGACCGCTTCCGACCTTCTAACAACCTAAAAATATCGATGTACCGCTGCCGCTTTATCCTATGATGCAATTTCTGTGGAATGCCCTCCCACAGTTCTGCATATGTCATCAGATTAGATGCACCCCTCTGAGTCTCCTTGTCCGACACCTCCGTGGCCGGGGGCGGTGGGGACGAAGAATCAGACGAAGTTGAAGATTACGATGAAGATGACACACGCAGACACCTATGAGAATGTTTGCGATTGGACTCCGCCTTTTTTCCCGTGCCCAACACTATGGGCTCAACAACGGAACAACTCCCCCCCCCCGGCCACAATATGCTCACCTGCTGATGGAGGCCCACTACAAATATCTTCCAGGGCCCAGACCACCTGTCTCGCGCCGTCCTGTGCCAAAACATCCTGGTCCGACCTCCCTGATTGCTGCTCGTGTGCCACTTCAAAGCAGGTTCGCGCATGCTCTGCCCCTCCACTGGGCATCTCCGGAGCAACCTGTGGACCAGGAGAAGAAGACGACCTGCCAAACACTGCAAAAGCAGGGGGATCCTGGTTCACATACAAAGGTTCCTGTCCACCCGCACCCCATGAGCCCGCACCACTATGTCCCCCACACCCCCGCAACCCACCACCCACCATGACTCCTGCCCCACTCACAGGGGCACCCTGGGGTCCATGGCATCTGCCCTAACAGCGGAGGGAGTGCCACCCCTAGTCTGCTATAGGAAGTACACCAGTCACCCTGCCAAGGCAACCCAGCCCATCTGTCATCCCCAGGATAATTGTCCCCCCACCCGCTCCTCTCCATCTCTCCCCCCCAAGGCCCCTTCTTACATCCCCTGAAAAATGCCCATGCCCATGCCCAGCCAGTCCTGTCGTTGTTTCCCTATGCACTCCCTCCCAGCCGGATAGCCCCTCTGCACTGTTCTGCTCCGCTCCTGCCTCCCCACTGGAGATACGGACTACCACAGTGTAATCACTGTCCTGCCCACCAGCATCACCCCTAGCAAAATCCCTTCTCCAGCCCCCCCGCCTACCGACAGCCCCCTGCCTACTATCGCAGCCTATACTGCCCCTCTGAGTCCATCTGCCCTCCCTACCAGTCCCCCCTCATATGAATCCCAGCACTATCTGCCCTCCCCTGTCCCAAGGTCTGCCTCCCCCATGGCCCCAGCTGCTGCACCACCCCTACCTCTGGCCACACTCTGTTTCCCAGCTCCGATCCTCCCTGTACTACCCCGCACCACTCTCCCCCTTTGCATTGCTTCCTCACCGAGCCCATGCTGCCCTCTGTCTTGTCCCTGGCTCCTACCCCCCTCCCCCGACAACAAAGCTGTGCTGGCTTTCCCCTTTTCCCTTCCCTCAGTACTTTCTGACCCCGCATGCTTCTTCCTCACCTCATATAAAATAATCGGGCCTTCCTTCACCAGTCGCCGCAAAGAAGAAGCTCTCCTGGCCACACACGACCATCCACAAGGCAAAAACTGACCATCTGCCGCTACTGCCAATGCACTCTGGCTGGGCAGGAGCATGGAACCTCACTCTTGCCACTCCCCCAGCCAGTCAGAGCACACAGTGCCACCAATGAAATCACCACTCACGCAGGGCGATTTCAAATACTGCCGTGCGCTCCCGTTGCCAGGCAATGCTCCACTCTGCCCTCCCCCCCCCCCCCCATGCTTCAGGTCTTCTCAGAGCATTGGGCCGCAGGAGCTGGGGCACCTGGTTACTGATCGGTTGCCGGAACCCTGGTCTTGCTGCTGCTCCTGGTTGTTCTGGTGCCTCCTTCCCCCCCCCCCCCCCCACACTCCTTCTGAATCCATTCTCTCTCTCTCTCTCTCTGCAGCTGTTTTTAAACTTCTTTACTTAGGTATTTCTCTATAATTTGTCCAGTCAGAAATCTTATATTTGGGCTGGTCGTCTTTTGCAGATTTTCCTTTGATATCTTTCTTTCCTCTCATTTTTTGGTGAGTTCTCTGTTCATCTTTTGTAATCAGGTACAGGGTTTGTGGCATAAGAGCAGTAGTGTATTTTCTCCTTTTTATCCTCAAGAGCCCAGCTAACAGTTTTTAGTCCTTTTAACCTTTCCATTGGTTTCTGCGGTTTATCTTCGATTGCAGTGAGTCCAAGTACAAATTCATCATGACCTATGGTTGCATCAGGGATATTTATCTCCTGAAGATTTTGCACCATTGCTACCACCATCCTTGGCTCCAGTGTGTAAGCTACTCGTGGGCACCTTTTTTAATTTGGTGATATAGATCAGCATGTATCTTTCTTTTTTTCATTCCTACCATACTTTTACTGTAGTGTTGCCTTGCTGAGATTTGGTATAGATTTTATACAATGGTATCAGCATGTGAAGGTTTAAGACTTCCTCACTTTACTGCTAAATTTTATATTGTGTTTCTCTTTTGACCCTACTAGGGTTCCTCTGTGTTTCTTACACTATTTTGACTTTGTCTCCATTACAGTCTCTAAGAGGCTATTCCTGGAATCCAATATCCTTGCCTTGAAAAATGGAGTTTCATACTGTGACCCCCAAACTCCTATTCCTTTGAATTAAATAGTATTTATTGAAAAACATTCAGATGGAGGTTTGCCCTTAATTCTTTCAGATAATGCTCTGCTTACAGAACTTGAGACATGTGCATTAACTTGTGTTAGCAATTAAAGCCTTTCCACTTAACTGTCCCACCACATGGAACATTTAAATTTTCCCATTTGGATCGTCTGTCCCACCCTCTCGGGCACATGAATAACATGCTAGTTTATGGCTTGTAATACGGTATGATTGGCTACTGTAGAATGTGTATGTCATATTGGTTGTAATTTGGCCAGTTTCTTGTTAAAATTTATTCTGATCTGGATGAGCGACGGAGAAAATGTATCCATTTGGAAAGGGTTAAGCCTTATCCACTTCCAACCTTTTCTTTCCTTTTTTCTCTATTTTAACACATTGTGAATAATAGTTTGCATTTAGTATCTTTTTTCCAGACAAGTTCCAAGACTTCAAACACATGCATGCAGTTTTGTCTAGTTTGGAAAGCCTGTGTCTGTTTTTTGTACTTTGGTTGGATTGAAGTGCAGTTCAGAGAAGAACAGAATGAAAATTTTGTAAAGTCATTCCCGTGACTATATGGCTGCATATGCATGTAGGTGGAGTGGAGGAGTAGCCTAGTGGTTAGAACACTGGCTTGGTAACCAAGCAACCAGGGTTCAATTCCTACTAGCACTCCTTGTGGCCTTGGGCAAGTCACTTAACCCTCCATTGCCTCGGAAGAAAGGTCTGGCAATCTACTTCCAGTGACACTGCCAAGAAAACCCAGGAGCTTCTGGGTCACCAGGAGTCAGGACTGCCTCAAAGGCACACATTGCATTTTTTTGCATGCATGTAGGTGACATTTTCTAGAATACTGAGGAGCATAAAGTGCACCCTTTGACATCATAGTTTGGCTTTGCTGATGGGCATGTGATTGGGTGGCATATGGGCCGGGGATGCAAGTATGCAAATAGATTATAAAAGACTAGATTTACACATGTACTTGAAAGATGCATCTGCAGGCATTTGCAACAGCTCCTGGTCTGCTGTAAATATCTGCGCCTGCAATGTAGCCATGCGTTAGGCCACTGATGCCAGTATTTTATAAAGGCAAATAGGTGCCTTCTTTTAAAGCAAGGCTTATCATAGGTGCCTCAAAACACACTTTAACTAGATACTCACTATGGGAACGTAGATTATTTTTCCCAGGTATATCTTTGGAAAAGTTAAAAACAAAAAACGTTCCATGGAAAGGAAACTAGGTTGATTCAAGCATGACCTCAACTTTTTCCACGCCTCTCTACTCCTGCAGTTTTAGTATAGAAAATAATTTAATGTTTTCTTATAATTTAATGTTTTCTTATGTATGGTTCCCTTATGTATGAGAAGATGAATTACACTGCTGTGTATGGAGCTCATTTGAGTCATTCTTCCTCCATATTCATGTTCTGTTATATGCTGATGCGCATTTTAGATACCAAATGGATATCCGAACTGAGACATTGTGGTCTGGATGCGCATAGTTCCAGCGGTATTTAAGAAAGGGCTCTGCAAAATGTAAAGCCTTTTCTAAAATATTGGACACAGTGGTACAGGCGTGCATATAGATGTGCTGATAGATAGAGTTGGAGGTGCCAGTTTGCAGTTGTAAACATGGTTGAAACATGACCAGCATACATGTGTGAGTACAGGATTTCACCACTTTCACAGGTAATAGACAACACTTGCACATATATCTCATTCTTTAAACGACCAGACAGCGTACAACTGTCAACTGGCTGCACACCGCAAGGCAACCACTGAAGCAATGAAACAGTACTACTCAGAGACCTTAAAGAGATCACTTAATAAACCTCACGATCTTTTTGACCTAGTCAAGACTCTATCAAAGGAACCAACCCCTGGGCCTCAATTTGAGATTCACCCACAGGATTTTGCTACCTACGCACAATCCAAGATATGCCGGACTATCAAAACCTTGACTACAACCACCACCCCAGAACAAGATTGCCCTACAGCTCTAATCGTATACTCTACCCCTACCAAGAAAGGAATTGAAGACACTATTATGGCCCTTAACACCACCACATCCCAGTCCGATCCATGCCCAGCCTTCTGGATTAAGGAGCTCCGCAGCCACTTCAGCCCAGTACTATCCAAAATAATGAACTTCTCCTTCACAACAGGCTCTTTCCCCTCAGCTCTTAAGCATACCTCTATCAGACCTCTTCTAAAAAACTGCAAGCTCGATCCCCAAAAGGTAGATTCTTACAGACCTATATCCAGTATACCACTACTCGCGAAGATCATTGAAAAAGAGGTCCAACGACAACTACAGGATCACATCGACGCCGCTGCACCATTAGACCCCTGCCAACATGGTTTTAGGGAATTCCACGGAGTGGAAACTCTTCTTACCACCCTCTTCTGCAAGATAATCACTGGCATTGACGACATCCGTCAAGGATTTGCTCTCATCTTTCTGGACATCGCTGCAGCTTTTGATTCAGTAAGTCATGAGCTTCTCTTAGGACGACTAATTGAGAAAGGCGTTAATGGAAGAGCGCTTGAATGGTGCAGATCTTACCTGTCTGGAAGATGGCAGCATGTTCGTTCTGGAGGGATAACTTCGGAACCTTTCCACCAAAGCCAGGGAGTCCCACAAGGTTTCCTCCCTTACTGCCCTCCTGTTCAACATTTACATGCAGCCAATTTGCAAGATCATCCGATCCTTCAATGTTGACTGCATGTTATACGCTGACGATGTCCTGTTGTACATACCCTTCTCTACGGAACATCTGGACCTCTCTCCACTGACGAGCTGTTTCAATGCAATATCTGACTGGCTTCTCTCCCAAAACCTCCGAATACACCATAAGAAAACGGAAGTACTCTTCATTATGAGGAACCCTAACTTCACCCCACCACAATTCCTTAAAGTAAAAGAAGCTGAGTTACAATCTAAACCATCAATACGCTACCTGGGAGTCACCTTGGATCAACGCCTGGACATGAAAGCCCACATAGGGAACACAGTCAGAGCAGTATACTACAAGATCCGCTCACTTAGGCATTTACGATCCATGCTGGAACCAAATGACTTCAGGACAATTTACCAGGCGTTGATCATACCTCATTTTGACTACGCCAATGCCATCCTACAAGGCCTGCCCCAATCCACCTTGAACCCGCTGCAGCTCGCCATGAACACGGCAGCAAGGGTCATCCATGGAGCCTCCAGAAGTGACCACATGACACCTCTGCTGATACAGTTACATTGGCTACCCATCCAGGCTAGAATCATTTTCAAGACCTTAAAGCTATTAACAAGCTCTCCTCTGAATCCATAACTGCCCTCATCCATACCACATCTCCAAATAGAGCAAGAAGATCCACTGCTATAAACTCCCTAAAAGTCCCGAAAGCATTAACAGCCAATAGGGCGTTTAGTCTCAGTGCGCCAAGATGCTGGAACGCATTACCTCCAGATATCTGGGCTATTAAGAGCCTAACACAGTTTAGGAAAGCCCTCAAATTCCACCTTTTCAATAAGTACCTCATAGAGCCCAACGGCACCCCATAGAGACCAGAGATGCAATCCGCTAAGCAAATATATGGTATCCCAACAACATGCCAAGAAAGATACTCTAACCCTTAGTGGTGCATATGTTTCTATGAAATTCCTGTTCATATGACTCTATGTAGCAAGATTTTTATTTTTTTTATTTTATTTATTTAGTTTACACTTATATACCGCTACTTCCAGCGATCAGTAGCGGTTTGATTACAATTTTGGGAGATGTCAAATCAGGACAGAAAAATTGGGATAATATCTACATAGATTTGGGGTCTGGCACACCACGTAGGATTAGGCACTTCAAGGTTAGGTTTACGTATTTACATATTTACAGTTCTACAATAATTACATTTATACAGATCAGCTTGATGATTCCACTTTGGTTCACATCTGGTTGTAATGATATTTGAACAGATGGGTTTTTTACCCCTGTTATCCAAGTTATTTGCCCTGTTATCTGTAAACTCATACGTGTTAATTGTACTGAGCATTTTTGTTCCATGTAAACCGCGCTGATGCTGAATAGTGCGGTATATAAGAGACTGTAAATAAATAAATAATATATGTTGGCCGTTTTACAAGTCTACACGTATACATGCCACCAATTAACAGATTCCACTTTTGAAATGGAAATAAACAAGGAGGAATTATGGAGGATAAACCCCTTAATCCCTTCTGTGAGAGGCTGCTGGTTGTACACATTTTACAAGCATAAACACACCAGGGTGCAGCTGTAAACCGTAAAGTAGATAATTCTGACATATTTTGACCCTGCTCAGGTCACTTCCTAACCATGGTAACAAAACGCCCCTTTGCAATTTCAACATAGCAGAGCTGAATTTAAATGGGGATGTTCTTTTCTAAAATTGCCATTTGAACATGGACTCCATTTACACATGTAAGCCCCAAATAAGACTTCTAAAGTAACCCCCTATGGGCCCGATTCAGCAGTGCCAATAGAAAGTTGGCTTTGATCGTCAGAGGTGGTGGAAGTCAAACAGTCTCGCAGTGTTGGAGTTTCAGGATAAGTGCGTGAGTGAGGCCCCTGCTGTGCGGCTGTAGATCCTGGAAAGGAGCGGAAATGGCGACCGGGGGGTGGGAGCAGGGACAGAATTGGAAATGCGCAACATATGGGGTTTGCCTGGGGACCCTCATCTCCTTGCACTGGCCCTGTATGTACCACCACCATCTATTTATTTAATTATTTAACAGCTATTTTTATACTGCTTTATGATTTCAATCAAAGTGGTTTACATTGTAACTTAAACATGGTAAACGTACATTAAACAGGGACATTGATAACTTGGATTTTTCTGAGCAATGGAGGTTAAGTGACTTGCCCAAGGTCACAAGGCGTGCATAGTTTGATACTTGCTTCTCTAGATGCATTTAAACATAGAATGACTTTTATGTTTGTTCTTATTCTGCCTTTGGTTGCTTTTGTAGATCTTCTTTACTTTGTCAAATAATAAAGTTTTTTCTTCGGAGAGAAAGGAGAAATGAATGTTAATGACTGTGCTTTCATTTCTCTGTCAGATAAAAAAAAATAGGTTTACAAAGCTTGTGGGGACAGGAGAAAAAGGGAGACTTTGCGCTCCTCTTTTTGATTCAAGGAAGGCCTTAATTTGGCAAAGAAAATCCATAAATAAATTGCCAGGTTTCCTGCTTCGGTATAAACAAAGTTGAAAGGGATATCGGGGAAAAGATGTCTGCTGAACAGATAAGGAAAACTCTTGCGGGGTTTGAAGTTTTACTTTCTCCTTGAAGCTTGTCTTTCTTTCCCAATTAAGATCAGCAGAGTCTGGTTGCAGACAGCATTGCTAGAGTCTCTCTGGGTGTTAGGCAACGCCCTGCTCTTGTGAGTTTTCTTTCTCTTATTTTTTATTTTATATTTTATTTGACAACCATGAAATCTTAGGTCCAACTGAAGTAGCTATATTTTTACATCTGCCAGAATTGTTTGAGGGGAAAGGAGAGAGCGAAGGAAATTGGCAGTATTTCTGCTATAGGTGGTAGTGCAATAATTTCCATGTAGTCACTGATGTTCCTTTTATACCCATAAGGTAAGATGAAGGAAATATGAGCACGGCCACCATTTTGGTGGTGCTCACCTTGCACGTAAGATAATTTATGACACACTTCATGTATCCAAGAAAATTGCATAATCACTGCAGTCCTTTCTGTCCCTGGATTTTTTTCTCCTACCCTAAGATGACTAGAAAAGCCATGCTCGGGCAGATTTGGCTCCTTTGAGCCCAGCATCCTGTCTCCTGTCCCCAGGTGGGTACTGGACTGTTTTTGTCTTCAATGTAAACCTCACTTAGTAACCGAGGTAAGGCGGACATGGTGCTCCCATTACCACCCCTCCCCCTCCTTCCCCCTTTTTCCCCCACCCCCGCATTCCAATAATAACACTGCTACAATTTGGGAATTAAACTGGTCGCAGCTTTATTAACCTTTCAACAATAGCCAACAACATTTCCAAAACCCACATCATAAGATCCTAACCACGGAACGAGTCCTCACCAGCCATGTGAGTAGCAATGTGATGTCATTTCCGCTTCCACTGTGTCCTGGCCCTCGGCTATTTGCATACCCCCCCCCCTCTTCCGGCTTCGCCATATTATTAGCAAAAGCCTCGCGGGATTGTATGGGTCGGGGGTACCCCCACCCATGCCCTAAGCATTGCCTACGGCTCCAGACCCTGGAAACCTTGGGGATCCCGCCTCCCCCTTCCAGCTGCAACCCACCCCCCCGATCCTTAAATCCTCCCCTACCCAAAAAAGGGGTGGGAGGGTGGGACGCCAGCAACCTCTTCGGCTCTGTCCCCGCAATCATGAGACCCCTCGCCGGCCTTTCGCCCTCCTTACCCCACCCCCTGCTGCCTCTCCTCTTCTCATTGGCTCCTGCACCCCTCACTCAGCCCACGGGAACCAATGAATTCATAGGATGCGGCTGCGTCCCGCTGCCGGGCACCTAGCCCGCCACCGTGCTGGGACCAAGCACCCCCCACGGTTAATGGCAGCCATGTGGATGTGGCCCCACAGCCTTCCCGTAACCGAGGTATGGCAGACATGGTGCTCCCATTATCACCCCCTCCTTCCTTCCCCTTCCCACTTTTTTCCCCACCCCCGCATTCCAATAATAACACTACTACAATTTGTGAATTAAACTGGTCACAGCTTTATTAACCTTTCAACAATAGCCAAAAGCATTTCCAAAACCCACATCATAAACATCCTAACCACGGAACGAGTCCTCACCAGCCATGTGAGTAGCAAGGTGACGTCATTTCCGCTTCCGCCGTGTCCTGGCCCATGGCTATTTGCATACCACCCCCCTCTTTCGGCTTTGTCATATTATTAGCAAAAGCCCCAAGGGATTGTCTGGGTTGGGGGAACCCCACCCCCACCCTAAGCATTGCCTACGGCTCCGGACCCCGGAAACCTCTTGGATCCCGCTACCAGCTCAGGCGACGCACGTCCCTGTGCCGCCCCCCAATACCATGCTGCGACCAGCTAACTTCCCCTGCAGAACAAACTCCAAGGCCTCTTGCCCATCATTCAGGAGCAAATCCACCCCTACCGGAGATAAGTGTACTTCAACTGGCCTATATAAACCAGCACACCCCACCTCGACCCAGGTATGCAAAATTTGCTATCCGCCGTGCTCACACACCCAGCAGCCAATTTGGTGATTAATTTTTGTCAACCCCCTTGACCACCTCCGCTGGTCCCAGCAAGCAGGCCTTGGAATTATGTCAGACCATAATATAACCACTTCTGTAAACATTAATAACACTTCCCCTAAGTCCCTCTGCGCTGCTCTGATCAACTGCTTACAAGTCCAAGACCCGAGGTCATTGCCGCCCAGATGTAGCAATAGTAGGGCTGGCGACCCCTTGTCGCGCCCGTGGTGCTGCAACAAAGGTAAGAGCTGCATCCAACGAAGACTGCGCTCACCCAGCCATGATACGGTCACCTCTGAAGCCTCCAGTCCGATATTCGGCCCCACCAGCTGTATTGCTGCTCGTCGACCAGCCCAGTATACAAACGAGTGGCCAATCACCCAACAGCAACATGGCCTCTGCCCCGAATCTGCAAGAAAATTGACAGCAGCAGTAGGGAGCTTTTCATCTCATAGCCGTACATAGCCCTGGAACACCTGCGACTGTCATTTACCGATCCACTGTATCTCCCGCTCTGGTAGGCCCGCTGCAGCTGCACTGGTAGCTGCACCGATTCTGAAGGAGTGCGGTGTAAACTAGCAAGGGTCCTCTCCAATCTGCCGCAGCGACAGCCGCAAAACCGCTGCAAACTGAAATCGCGTCAGCACCCGAGCATCCTCATGCACAAAGAGACCGCCATCCCCAACTGGCCTTACACACAAGTAGGCCCGCATTGAGGCCACTGGACATGTCGACAATCCCCTGACCGCCCACAAAACCACCCAAGTTCCCTTTCTCCTCTGATCTGTTTTGGATCTCACCAGCCGTATTTGCAATTCGTCCCCAGCCAACTTTACCTGCTGCATTTGGAAACCACAGGTGACTCTGGCCCGGCTGGACTCGGCTACTCACTCCCCCACTCGGAAAGCGCCAGAAAAGGCCACACAAAAGACTGCTTGAAAAAGCAAGCCTTCGTACGGTGGCATTGCAACCCGAGGCAACGCTGAACACAACCTCACCAGCAGGTCATGCGTAATAGGCTGCCTACTGTTGCCCTGCCTGGGAAGGGACCGTTCCCACCCTTGCAGCAGTCCGTGAGTCAAAATTCCCGTGCCCAGTGCGCCCCAACCTACTGCTTTTGAGAAAAAGGAAAACCCCACCAAATGCGTACGCACTGTTGCCCTCGATAATCCCGCAGTCTTCGCCGCAATGACATACTGACCCATGAGCTGATCCGACACCGGTCCCCGCTGCCATCCCCGAGCCACCAAGAAATCCACCACACTGCTGCAGCCTTGTCGATATGCCACCCACATTGCCGATGACACTGAACTCCTCAGCAGGTCCATCATTTCCGGAGGCCAATCTGCCATAAGTGCTCCGGGACCGACGCTCCCACTGCTTCCGCCTCTGGTGCCAAAGTCCGAAACAGATCCCACTTGAAACGGGAAAGAGCATCAGCAATCTTGTTAGTACTCTCAGGAATGTGCTGAGCCTTCACTACCACATTCAATCACAAGCAAGCTAGGACCACCTCACGCATTAATGCCGCTACGAGCATGCAGCGCGGAGCATAGTGGTTAATCACACTGACCACAGCTGCATTATCGCACCAACATACTACTTTACGATTACGAAGCCTGTCTGGCCACAATTCCAAGACTACCAATATTGGAAACAACTCCAAGAAGGCTATATTTCTGGTTAAACCTGCCTCGCGCCATGCCGACGGCCAGCCTGCCGCACACCAGGAGCCACCAAAATAGATACTCAAGCCCAGACTCCCTGCTGCATCTGTAAAGAGCTGCAAGTCAAAACTGGAAATCTCGGCCTCCCTCCAGACCGTGGTGCCATTGAAGTCTTTCAAAAACTCGTCCCAGACCCCCAAATCAGCCCGCAAGCTCCTCGACACCCTAATATGGTGATGAAGTTTGGTCACCCTGGCTGTAGCTGCCGAAAATCTATGTAGAAACACCCATCCCATCGGAATTACCCTACACGCAAAATTGAGGGAGCCAATCAAGGCCTGCATTTCTCTCAGGGTAATCTTACTTGATCCCATCACATTCGCCACTAATATGCCCAGCCGCCATACCTTGTCCATCGGCAAGCACGCCACCATATCCACAGTATCCAATTCCACCCCTAAAAACGTGATGTGCGTTGCTGGACCCTCCATTTTTCCCTCTGCCAATGGAACACCCCATGCTCGGGACAATTGCACAAATCCATCCAGTAGCTCACGGCACCACCCGGACTGTGCCTCCCCTACTAACAGGAATTCATCCAGGTAATGTACCACATTTGCACAGCCCACTTGTTCCACGAAAGCCCAATGCATAAACAAACTAAACTTCTCAAAATAAGCACAGGACACCGAGCAACCCATTGGCATGCATTTATCGAAATAACTGTTACCTTCAAAACAAAACCCTAACAAATGACATGCAGACGGGTGCACCGGCAACAAACAAAATGCCGATTTGATGTCCACCTTTGCCATCAAACACCCTGGACTGCATCTGCTCACCAAGTCCATTGCCTCATCAACTATCAGAACCATCAGTGAACTCTCCCAATTTAGGAAGGCACTGAAACGGCACCTCTTTCTTCATCACTACAATGATGCAGTCTTCTCCCCACACTCACCCACTCTCACATCTCAATGCAGCACCTCAAACTCATGCACGTCACATTCCCAGACTGATCACTCGCAATCACACCTTCCCCTCCAACCACCATGAGAAACTTATGCAGTGCCGCATAACTCATTATATTGTTGCATAAAGTAGACACTATTTATTCATCGTGTCTCCTTGTTAAGGGACTGGTTATTTATACCCTATTTTACCTGTTATACCTGCTTAATGCATACCCAAGTTTAATTTTCCTGTTTAATGTATACCCAAGTTATTATACCTGTTTCACTGTAAGCACAAATCACGAAATTGAGATGTGCAACTCTTATGTTCATTGTAAACCGCACTGATGTCGAATAGCACGGTATAAAAGAGACCGCAAATAAATAAAAATAAATAAATAAATAAAGGATGCATAGTGCACCGTGCACAACTCTTTTGGGATATGGTCATTCACCGAGGATCCCATTGGGAAGGACAAGTTATAAATTAAGCGATACTTCCCCGGTTCTTTTTTTTGGTATAATTCCCAATGGGAAAACCACAAAGTCCGCAAATGGATGTTCCAAAAAGGGGCCGGCTGCCCTACCCAATTCTGGCTCAACTGTCAATTTATCCCTCACAATGTGGGCAAAATGCTTAACCGAGGGCGAATTCCTAGCTTTTCTCGAAACCACCTTTACCACTACCAGAATCCTGAACCCATACTGAAACTCCCCCTCAAGCACCTCCCTGTCCTTGCGCTTGTAGTACTTCCTAAGCCACGGCCTTAAAGCTTTGATCCGAATTGGCATCGAAACTAAGCCCACTAAGTCCCTACTGCTTGGGGACCGGCATGGTGCTTCCGGCTGCCCCTTTCTTGACACATTTGATGGCGGAATGCCCCCCATTACATACGGAACAAGCATGTCGGAACTTGAAATCTGGAAATGGGCATGAAGACTTGTTGAATCGCCAACAAATATCTCCTGCTCCGCCGCCACCTGTTCGCTGGAACGTGGGAGTCCCTCCTGCCCGAAAGGACCGCCCCACCCCTGGCGTAGCTGCTAGTCCACCTCTTGCCCCACTCGACACCCCATCCCCCGGCCTGGCCGCCATCTGCATCAACCATAAATTAATATCTTGTGTCCCCCAGGACAATAGCTGGTTTTCCTCCATCTTATCTCGGAACTTCTCATCATAGTTGAGCCAAGCCCAACCTTCATGCGTCTGCACCGCCTCGAAAATAGAGTCCGCATAAGCTAACAACATCCCATATTGTTCAGGATACTGATGCCCCCATAGGCTAGCTAGACGCAAAAAGGCTCTTGTCCAGTTTAATATATTCCACGCAACCTTCCGGACCCTCCCAGCCTTCTCATCTTCCTTCCTCTTCTTCTTACTGTCCCCCGACCGCTTTCTACCGTCCAATAGCCTGAAAATGTCTATATACCATCTCTTCCGTATCTTCCAATGCAAATTCCTCGACACCTCTTCTCATAATTCCGAAAAAGCTGCCAGTGTATGTGTCACCTCGCCTGACCCTGCCCCCTCCGCGCCCGTGCTGCTCCCTTTACGCACTCCCCCCGCAGCCTCCGATGACATTGACGAAGAATCTGTTGTCGACGATGAGGATGACCCCAACCTACGACGCTGCTGACAAGAATGCTTTCATTTTTTCTTTGCCTTGCCCCCCACACCATTGGACTCCCCCTTTCCATTATCCACCCTTTCCCCTTGTCCTGCTGTTAACTCACCTGCAACTCCCGTCCTGGGCCCTGCTGCCTCTGTATTCCGTCCTGGCTCCCGCCGATTGGACTCCATCTGTGACACTACTTCCTCTTCCACCGTCATCCCTTCTACCGGATAACTTCGTGCTGCTCTCTCCGCCATGTTCTCCTGTCACCCAGGACCGCTCACGCCTGGTCCCACTGGGTGCTGCCATACAGGGGGTTTCTGTGAAGATAACACAGCAAAAGGTGAAGGGGAACCTGCCATGGCCAAAGGAGATTGCCACACTCCCAGCTACTCTGCCCCAGAGGAGACTTGTCCCCCTCCGTGCCAATGCTCCCAGGCCACCGGATAATAGCAGCCCGGGACCACTGGCCAACTCGACGGGCCAGCTAGGCCCTGCCACTCCAAACCGACCTGCCCATCCCCAGTGCTGCCCTCCAACCCCCGAGGGATAGGCTCTGGCCCTGGCAGTCCCAGGTCAGTCCAGCCTACACTAGGGAGCCCCCCACTTCCCTGCACCCCACCCTGCGTCCCACACCCCTGAGCACCCCTAGCCAGGACTTCTTCACCCGACTCCTGGCCCCCTGGTGCCCGCTCCCCCCTCTAGCCCCCATCTGCCCCCGTGATGTCACTCCCCCCTGCCTGTTTCTCCCCACTGCCCCCCTTCCCCCCCTTCCCCTACCTGCCGTACCTTCCCCCCCCCCGGCCTTGATCCCTTCTCCCCTTTTTGCCCCCTCCCTGGTTCCTTGCCCCCCGAGCCATGCACCCAGTTTCCAAGTGCTCCTCTCGTGCTGCCGCAGCCTCCTGACCACCCGCACCTAACCCCCATCCTACCCCCTCCCCCTGCCCATACGAGAAGGCATTCCTCAAATCACAAATTCCTCCCCTATTAAAATTTCCCCCTTTGTCTTTTTTTTTTTAAACCCTCTCCCCCCCCTTTTTTTTTTTTATTTAGCCCGTTATACCACCAAAAAACTCACCAGTTAAACTTTAATTTTATTACGTTCAGACCTCACCACGTGGCCTGAACCACCTCACTCCCTTCTGCTGGCGCTCCTTCTCTGATGCCGCTGCTCCTCTGCATGCTCTCTATCAGTCCCACACAGCAATCTCCAGACGACTTGCTTCTCCCGACTCCACCACACGCCCCACCAAACAGCCACTGCTACTCTCCGACCTCCGATCTCACGTCTTGTACCGCAGCATTTCTCCCCGCAACGCCAGCAACCTCTTTGGCTCTGTCCCCGCAATAATGAGACCCTTCGCCGGCCTTTTGCCCTCCTTACCCACCCCCTGCTGCCTCTCCTCTTCTCATTGGCTCCCGCATCTCTCACTCAGCCCGCGGGAGCCAATGAATTCATAGGATGCGGCTGCTTCCCGCTGCTGGGCACCTAGCCCGCCGCCATGCTGGGACCACGCACCACGCCGCCCCCCCCCCTGGTTATCGGTGGCCGCATGGATGTGACTCCGCGGCCTTCCCGTTCTCATCTTTCCTATTTTTATTGTAGTTTCATGTCTTTTAAAGTGTGCCTTATTTTAAATTTGTAAACCGCTCTCGTACTGTGTGGCATAGAGTGGTATAGAAAGTTTATATAAACATGAACATCAGTCCTGGTCACAGATCCCCAAAAATAGTTCTATTTCTCATAGCTCATTTCTAGGGATGAGCAATAGCTGGATATATTTTATTGACATTTCCTCCAGAAACCTGTTTAAACCTCTTTTGAACCCGCCATGAGCACATCCTCTGGCAACAAATTCCACAATTTAATGAAGTGCTATAAAAAAGAATGAGAGAATTTTTGTTTCACAATCTTTTCAGCATGAGCTTCATGTTATATCCCCTTGTTTTTGTGTTTGGAAGGTGAGGAAACTGCTTCCTATTTAAGCATCCATCCAACTCATGATTTTATTAACCTCTTTCATGTAACCTCTCGGCCATTTCTTCTTTAAGTTGAAGAGCCCTAACATTTTTAGCCCCTCTATTTTGTCGTTTTATCTGTTTTCTCTAAATCTTTTCTAGTTCCACTATACTCTCTTTGAGTTGTAGTGACGAGAACTTCACACAGTAACTCAAGGAGTGGTTGCATAATGATCTTATCAGTTTCTACAACCCTTTTTAAATAATCCCTATGAATTTTATTTAGCTGCTATAATATACTGGGATGAAAATGTTAATGTATTGTCGAAAGTGACTACAAGATCTTTTTCTTGGAGGGTGACTCCAAATTTGGAACACAGCATTTTGTACTTGTAGTTGGTATTATTTTTCGATATGTGCATCACTTTGCACTTGTCTGTATTAAATTTCATCTGCTATTTAGATGCCCAGTCTCCTCCTTTTATATTCTTCTGCAAATCCTCCCAATCCTCTGCCATTTTAATGACTTTGAATAATTTTCTCTTATCTGCAAATTTGATCATCTCGTTCATCACTCCTGTCTCCAAATCATTTATGAATACTGTATGTTAAACACAGGTTCCAGTACAGAATCTAGGGGTACACTACTACGGATCCTTTTCCATGTGAATAACTGACCATTAAGCCCTCCTCTATTTTCTTTCTCTTAGCCAGTTTGCAGCCCATAAAAAGGAGTTCCTACTATCCCATGGTTCTTTAATTTCCTAAAGAATCTCAGATGAGAGACTTTGACAAATGCCTTTGGAAAATCCAAATACATTGTCATCTATTTTGTTTGTTTTACATCTTCACACAAATCTAATATGTTAGTAAGGCAAGACTTGCCTTTGTTTTATTATACCTTCAACCATTTTGCCACAACTGACATGCTCACTGGCATACTTCCTCTGATCACTTCCGGAGCCCTTTTTAAGAATTGTCATTACATTAACCAACCTGCAATCCTCAGTTATTGTGGCCATTTCGAATGATAGGTTTCAATTACTAGTAGCAAGCTAGCAGTTTTATGTTTGAGCTTATTTTAGGGCTCCCATCCAGTCCTGGTGATTTGTTTCTCTTGTGAATTTGAGTTATCACATCTTTCAGACTTAAAATGACATGCTTTAGTTGCTCTGAATCACCATCAAAGAAGGTTTTCTTTGTGGGTTTTACCACAACATCTTCCTTGGTAAAAACGGAGGCAAAGTAATCCATTTACTGTAGTTTCTGATATTACCTCATCCTCCCTTTATGTTCATTTACCTCATGGTCATTCATCTCTCTAACTGATTTCTCTTGCAGGCTTTTGACTTCAGATATACTTGAAAAGGTTTTAGTTTTAGCTCTTGTCTCTCTAGCAAGCTGCTTTCCAAAGTCGCTTGTCCAGCCTTATTCTTCTTTTTACATCTAACTTGATAGTTCTTGTACTCCTTGCTGTTTTCTTCATTAGAGTCTGCTTTGTATTTTCTGAAAGATGCCTTTTTGTGATATTTTATGTGGGCTTCCATAATAGTCATCTTAAATAATGTTTGAACAACCACAATATACTAGTAGACTACAGTGGCACAAATACAGTATTACACAAAAAACCACTGCTCATTCTTTATCATATTGTACCATTCTTAAAAGCGGAAAAGATCTCAGATATTTTCCAATTGGTTTCTTAGCCATTAAAAGGCACTTGTAATGTATCCCGAACTTCTAAACAATATGACCCCATTTTAACATTTTAAAACTCACATGACCCCCTATATGATAAAAAAAACCTCCTCCCCCCACTTATTCAAAGTATGAAAGCAGCAGCAGCAGCAGTCAGCACTGGATCCTGTGTACCACTGTACAGTCACATGAGCTAATATTTTGCATATGTTTTCAGTTTAATAGGAAACCCACAAGGAGGAAGTGGGGGAAGGTCTGTGAACATTCATTGATTCACAGGCCCCATGTTGACTCACACTGTGACCCATACCAAGAAATGGAAGTCCAGAGGAATATCTTCCTTTTATATGCATAGAGTTGGAGCAGTCCTGTTTCTGGGACCCCATTGACTGAAGATGTGGCCCCAATGGGGTTCTGACGCCTAGTCTGGGAACCACTGGGCTACTGGAACTAGAGCTCCTCTTTTTTTTTTTTACTGCTATTTCATTTAATATTTATATGTGGCTAGTATTTTGATCATTGTATTTGCAATATGCACTTTATGCAGATAGTATGTTTTATTGCCTATTAACACAGGATGTTTTGTTACTTTTTCTTATTTAAATGAGGTGGCTAGTAAAGTATCACATTAGTGATGTCTTACTGATGAACAAAATGTCTGCACAGTGGTCGCCTGTCAAAATTATGTTTGACATGGTTTGCTCATCAGTAAGACACCGATAATGTGATCAGATTCCCAGCTAAAAGGTTGCTGAACTGCCTTTGCAATTATACCCTGTGCCAGGCCACTGGATCACACTGCTGATGCAGCAGGAACAGCACGGGCCTCATTGGGTGTGCGCATACAAAGTTTGGCAGAGCTAACAGATAAGTTGTCCTATACAGGTGTTTTTAGGTATTGAATACCATTCGAGAGAAGAATAGAAGTAAAAGTTAATGAAGAAAAGAATTTTAAAAATTCAGTTGTTTGGAGGGGGTTTTCTGACCCATCACAACTAGTCCCAATAGCTTTTACCTGGCTAAAAAAGCAATTGGACAGTATCTGAAGTCTTTTCCCTTGTGAGAATGGTACACCAAGATACACAAAAAACACTGTTCATTTTTTAATGCTTTTAATATAACTAGGGCTCCTCTTTGTCTGCTCTTTTATTTAATAGTTATACACAGCCATTATGTGGCTTATTTCAGTCATAGCATTTGCAATATCCACTTTATGCAGATGATATTATGTTTTGTTGCCTATTAGCATAGGATGTTTAAGCTACTTTATTAACCACCTCATCTAAATAAGAAAAAGTTTCACAGTGGTTGTTCCTTTAAGATTTGCAGTTTGACAAAGACTGGAGATGTTCAAGTAATGGGTTATCAGATTCCTATTTCACATTGTTCGTTGGTTAGGTGTGATAATTGATAAACATTTCATCCTTACTTTGGTGATCTTGTAAAGAACATTTTTTTAAAACTTCAATTGTGCTATTAAAGATGTTTCTGACAGTGGATGATTTTAGGACACTGGTCCTATTGAGGGCCATTCTAAAAGGTTTAGCCGAAGTTTGGATGTCTGCAGACTTGCACATGGACGTCAAAATCATGTACACGTCTCTGTAACCATTCCACAAATGCCCTTCTCAGATGTCTCCAGTACGGGGATGTTCAAGTAGGCACGGGTGTGGCCGAGGTGTGTCTGAGGAGGGGCAATGAACTTACATGTCCCCCCCCCCCCTGTTCAATCCCAGAAGCAGTGGAGCCGTCTGCAGGTACGCGCATGTTTATTCCTGCTTCAGCCACGAAAAGGCATCGGAAAGTGTTTGTTTTCACCTTAAAACATCCAGAGTGTATAGAAGATGGAGAATTGTGACTAGCTTTAAATTGCAAAGCCCCACACTGGGATTTGAACCCTGGTCACCCAGCTCTTAAGCCACTACTCTAATCATTGTGCTATTCAAAGTCATGGTTCTGAAAACCTCTCCTGGGGAGACATTTGATACATGTGCATATTGGGCACATCCACATTTCTGGAACTGTGCTTGCGTGTGTCTGCTTTTCTTTTCAGACGTTCTGGCTTTGACTTCCCAGATTGCACTTGGACGTCCCATTTGAAATGTGCCTCATTGCCTTTAGACTACTGTAATACATGTCTGCTTAGTTTACCATCTTTCCGTTTGAAGTCATTGCAAATAATTCAAAATACTGCTGCTTGTCTGATCTCTGGAGCACATTGCACTCCTCTGTGGAATCTACATTTTTTTACCTTTTAGAATTTGAAATTTGTTTTACGGTGGTGCTAATTTTTAAAATACTTTATTTGGAGCTTTTATTGCTGCCGTCTATGACCTGGAAATGGAATTGTTTGGGTCAAGCTCTTCTCTCTAGTGGGAGTAATGTGTTGGTTTGTCCTCTCCCTTCTGATGTTCAAGGTGTGTGTGTGTGTGTGTGTATTAAATTAAATGTCTTTTTTTAAAATCAGGTTTCTTGATTGATAGGCATGCTGCTGTCTCTTTTTTTGTTTTCGTTTGTCATATTATATACTGTTTAATGTACCGGTATATTTTTCTGATTATTTCTTATGCATTTTGTAAGCCACTGTCGATGTTTTCAGATTTGTGGTATAGAAATATGTTTAGTAAACATTGTTTGTTTTTCAGTGAGTGAACTAGAAAGGACCTAGAAATCACCTGTTGCTAAGGATTAGTCACTTGCTGCTGAAAAAACACAATCAAGCCCTTGCTGAAAAATGTCCCTCTTGTCCTTGTTTTGCTTAAAAGCTGATAAGGCAAAGACTGAGCCTGGGGTTGCCAACTGGCTCCAGATGTTCCTGATAGGCTTGATCCAGTCTTGGGCCTTCCTGCTTCTTTGACTTTCAGGACTGTGATGCCTTCTTATAGAAATGAGATACCTTTTTTTGGGGGGGGGGCTTATTTCATTTTATACCCTCTTAATGCAACTCTGCCATTTTAACAACATTTCACAGCCAGAGGCTGATAGATGGATCCAAGGTTTTGCTAACCCACTAGATGATAACATTTTGCAGTGGGCAAGGCTCTCACCCCCTCCGTCTCAGAGTGGGTGGAAGCTGCTTCTATAGAATTCCCAGCCCTGGCTGACCCAAGGTTTAGAACCTGGGCCTGGGAATGGAACCTTTTGCTTTCTGCGTGGCAGTGTGCAGTGCTTGCCTCTAGGGGCCATTCTCTGTTTGCACTTTTAATATTGTTGGAGCAGCTTGAGATGAAATTTTAAAGCTTTCCATCTGCATTTCATTGTACTGGATTACAGAGTAAGATAAGAAAGCCCTTGCCAAAGTAATCTGTAAAGATCTGAATTAGGAATATAATTATTTCTGTGTATCTTACAAAGAATTGGAAGAATTGATACTATTGAACCAATTTAGTAAGCTTTTTGTGCCCTCCTATGTCTCTTTATGAAACATCGGACCCATTTTTGCCCTATAAGTGCAGAATTGCATTTAAATGAGATCTAGCAAAGGAAAATAAAAATGTACAGGATATACTTACAGACAGAGCCAGAAAGTGTATGTGTGGTTTGTAATGAAATTTTATAAATTGGCCAGTACGTTTCTGTCACCTATCAGAAATAGTAGGAACTCATTTCTCATGACATGTTTGGACGAATGTGAGCTGTCAGGTAAGCTTGGAGAAAGTGAATGATTTGTCTTTTTTTTCTATTCTAAATGTCATCAGGTTTTGGGAAATGTGCCTTTCCTATAGATGTTTCTTCTCAGTGAAGGCACTGAGTCTGGTCCCATCTGTACCCTAATTATTTTTTTATGACTTTTTTTTAAAATTAGGATTTAGCTCACATCTTGTCAGTAGATGATTAAGGCAAGCTACATTCAGGTACATTAGGTATTTTCCAGTCCCCAGAGAGCTTAGAATCTAATGTTGTCTCTGAAGCCGTGGAGTGTTAAGCGATTTGCCTAAGATCACAAGGTACAGCGAGAGGATTTCAGCTCTAATTTCCTTGGTTGTCAGTCCACTACTCTAACCACTAGGGTACCATTGGTAATTGTTTATTGTAGGATTCCTTAAATATGGTCAGCAAGAATTTTTTTTTTTATTTTGCAGTTCCCATGGATGAATACCATTGAGGGTTTTAGGAAAAATTGTCAAGGTGACAACTTCAACTGTGACTAATGTGTATAGACTACTGTATATAGTTATATAGTGTACATAGTTTCCCTTACTACCAAGTTCAAATTCCTGTTACTTGTAAAATGCATTACAGTTTTTCTGTATGTATATGTTTGTTCCATGTAAACTGCGCTGATGGTAATAGTGCGGTATATAAGAGATGTTAAATAAATAAATAAATAAAAAATAAAATCTGAAAAAGTTGGTGGCTGCACTTGTAGAGAACCCAAAATGTTTGTTGTGCAAATCCCTGAGATACTCTTAGGGGTATATTTACTAAACAGCGGTAGTGGCTTCCGTGCGATATCGCGCGGAAGCCACTATCGTTGTTAGTAAACATACCTCTTACTGTGGTATCTCTTTGACAGTGGAACTTGTTATAATTAAGTTACAGAATGTTGAATTTATTCTTTCCTTCCTATAATTTCCATTTTCCTAACTGTCCTAGCTTTTCTGCATTACCTTTTGTTTCCTTCCAATTACTTTGAGACAGGATGACTGGCACATACATCAAATTTCATCTTTTCTTCTCTAAAGAGAGGCTTCAAGCCCGGAATCCCATTTTTAGATTCTCTTAGATGATGATTTTATTCAAACCATAAAAGCATATCCATCCTTTCTTGGTGAACTACTTTTGAAAGAAGACATATCAAAGCTACAAGTGACTGTTTTTGGGACCTTTTAAATACTAATAATCAACATAATTTCATCCTGTTATATTTAAACAGTTCTGTGAAATTGAATAGGCAAGATTTGACCTCTAAGAAGTAGGTTGGTTTGTTTTTTATTTGTAAATCACCTAGTTATGATGCTCTAGACAAATAAATAGCAGCATCTCTCATAAATAGCATAAAAGTGGAAATAGGCAATTGAGTGAAGCACTTGAATGACTGAGTCCTATATTTTTGTTTTCACAAGTCAGCTGCTCAAAGGAAGACTTTCCTTTTTTCTTACGTATTTATTTATAAATAAAGTGTCTTCCCAACCCAAAAGGTGCATAGTGCAAATAACAGAACAAATCATTTGAAATGGGATCAATATAATAAAAAGAAGATACAATTTAAAAATTAACGAAAAAGGGAGCAAAATAGATAAGAAAACAAACAGAATATATACAAGACATGAAGAAGAGCTAAACTGGAGAACCTAACCACCCAATCAAGGGAGCAGCTAAATGTTTACTTTTATTTGGAACCTCGTATAACTTGATTTTAACCTGGTGTCATTCAGTAACTGGTTCCAAAGGCCCTCTCCCTTATTGTAGCTCTTCTCATCATTGCAGTGGTTCTCAGCTCGGTCCTCTGTGACCCTCTGGGCCAGTGAGGTCTTAAGGATATCCACAATGAATATTCATGAAATAGATTTGCATACACTGCCTCCACTGCATACAGATCTCTCATGCATAGATCTCCACACAACGGAATCAGTGCATGCAAATTTATCTCATGCATATTCATTGTGGATATCCTGAAAATCCAGCTGGCCTAGGGGGTTCCGGAGGACTGGGATGAAAACCAATGAACTCTAGTAACTACATGCAGTGACTCAAGCCAAACACTCGTACAGACTTAGAAACATAGAAACATGATGGCAAAAAAGATTATACAGTCTTTCCAGTCTGCTCTTCCATACCAACTACTATAGTCCCTCTTTTTTCTTTTTGACATCTTCCTTTCGAGAGGCTTATGCTAGCAAAGTTCATTTTGCAAGTAAGAGTGTCATTGCCATGTAAAGTCTGAATAGTAAGGATTAAGATCTTAAATTGAACATGGCCTCTAATTGGCAACTGATGATGAGTGTTATTTATTTATTATTTATTTATTTAGCACATATTTGTATACCGCTACTTCCAGCGATCAGCAGCGGTTTGATTAAGGATACAGAGAAATTCAAATCATTGACAGAATTTAAACACTACATTGTGATTAACAAGGTTATGTGATAGGTTTTAAAAACAAATCATGCGGGTTTCATTAAAGTATACAGCAGATTTTCAAAACAACTCGAGCGAGTTTCATTATTGTATACAACATAATTTCAAGATTAAGAGATTACAGTAAGTCTCCTTGGAGTGTGTAGAACAGGTTCAATTAAGGTATATAGGATTTTCAAAATTATAATAGGGTACAGTGGGGGGTGGGGCGGCTATAATTATACTTTTCTACAGTATATAGACATTTATATTTTACATATATTACATATATACATTTTGCGCTGATTTATAATACGCTGTATCTCTTGGTGCGTACATTGTTGATTTATGGTACATTGTAGGCCTCTTGAAATAGGTGTGTCTTCAGATCTTTTCTGAAGCCCATCAGGTCCGTTATTGAGCGCAGTTCGGGCGGTAGTTGGTTCCAAAGTGATGGGGCAGTGAAGGAGTATGCTCTGTTGCTTGTGGCTACATTAACTGATCTTATACTTATTGGTACTTGCAGGTTGTTTATGGTGGCGGTTCTCCTGTTTCTGTTAGCAGGTTGTAAGGTGATTAGGTTTGTGAGGAAGGTTGGTGCCAGATTGTGGATGGTTTTAAACGTCGTTATTAGGATTTTGTATTTTATACGGGCTACGATGGGGAGCCAATGTAGTTCAACCAGCACCGGGGTGATATGTTCTGCCACACCTGTTTTGGTGATGATTCTGGCAGCGACATTTTGTGCCATCTGGAGTATGTTTAGTGTTTTCTTTGGCAGGCCCTGCAGGATTGCATTACAGTAGTCGAAATGTGGTATGATGAGGGCTTGGGCTACTGTCCTAAAGTCGGTGTGTTCTATGATGTTCCTGAGAGGTTGTATAACCCTGAGTTTGTGGAAGATGGCTCTGTTTACTAGGCGAAGGTGTTTTGTCAGCTTTAATTCGTTATCCAGTGTTACTCCGAGGTATTTTATTTCAGTTTTTGTGTGATAAGTGTTGTCACCTAGGGTAATTGAGGCTGGAGGGTTGAAATCTGATTTTCTTGAGATGAACATGACTTCGGTTTTTTTGTGGTTTATGGCCATGTTGTTCCGCTGGAGCCAGGCTTGCATGTTTTTTAAGCATGTTTCTAGCTGAGAGTAGTTTGGGTTGCTTGCATCAAGTTGAGTATAGAGCATAATATCGTCAGCGTATATGTGATATTGGATTTTATGCTTTTTGAATATTTCGCAGATTGGTCTCATGTACACATTAAAGAGAAGCGCGGATAGGGCTGAGCCTTGTGGTATGCCCTGTGTTTGTGGGAAAGCCTTTGCTTTTTCGTTATTGAACTGTACCTGTTGCATTCTGTTGGAGATATAAGATGAGAACCATTTTAGTGGGGTTCCTGTTATTCCTATATCTCTCAATCTGTTTAGTAGTGTTTGGTGGTGAACAGTATCGAAAGCTGCGGAGATGTCTATGAATATGAGAATGAAGATTTTCTTTTTGTTTTCAATCCCTTTGAGTAGATTGTCCATTAGTGCAATAAGTAGGGTTTCTACCCCATGGTGTGGTCTGAAGCCATATTGGTGTTCGTCAAGTGTGCTGTTGTTGTCCAAGTGGTCTTGTAGTTGTTGTAGAACGGCCTTTTCGATGATTTTTGCTAGTAGGGCTATGCTGGATATTGGACGATAAGATGTGGGGTCTTCTCTGTTGAGGGTCTTGTTTTTTAGTATCGGTCTTATGATGGATCTCTTGAGTTGGTTTGGCATGATGCCCTGTTGGAGTGATTGGTTTATTATGTGTGCAATTTGGTGGGTGGTTTCTGCTTTTGTTGCTTTTATCCATGAAGCTGGGCAGGGGTCTAGGGGAGAGGTTGTGGTGTTGATGTTTGAAATTATATTACTGACATGTTTGTCCCCAATGTTGTAAAATTTGTTCCAGCGGGTGACGTGTGTTTGTATGGCTGTCATAGTAGGTTGTGGTTCGGTGGATGAGACATCTGGTGAGGGTGCGTGTTTGGGTCCGACCTGTGGGTTTAGTTTGCTGGCATAGTGGTCAGCTAGCGCTTGGACCTTGATTTTATCATTGTGTTGGTCCTCTTGTGTTGTTTTGGTGAGGGATTTGACCAAGGCGAATAATTCTCTGGGTTTGTTTAATGCTTTACTTAGTACGTTTGTGTGGTGTAAACGTTTTGCTGTGTTGGTTTCGTTTTTGTATTTAGAGAGTATGGTTAGGTATTCTGTTTTACGTTCGTTGGTTTTGTTTTGTCGCCATTTTCTCTCTGCTCTTCGTAGTTCTCTCTTTAGGGTGGATAGAGTTTCTGTGTACCATGGTTCCATTTTGGGTCTGTGGTTGTTATTCGTTGCTTTCCATTTCGGTTCAGATATCTCTTGAATTCCTGAGTTCCAATTGGTTACTAGGCTATCGAGGTCGGTGCTTGTCAGGTCTATGTGTGAGGTGATGGAATTTATGAGAGTTTCGCTGTTGTATTTGTTGAAGCTTCTGCGGGTGTGTGTTGGTAGTTCAGGATTTGGGTTACTGGGCGTTGTGTGGATCCTAATTTCAACTTGGTGGTGGTCGGACCATGGAACTTGGGTTATTTTTATTACAGGATTATTTTCCTTGTTTGATTGTTGATCTGCGGGTGTGAATACCATGTCCAGGGTGTTACCTTTGTTGTGTGTTGCTTCGTTTATTATTTGTTTATAACCAAGTTGTTCCATGGCTTCCATGAATGTGTTGGCTTGACATTGTGGTAGTGATGGTAGGTTTATGTCTCCCAGGATGATTTGATATTTTCTGATTGCTGTAGTTGATACGCATTCTAGTGCTGTGGCTAGAGTTTCTGGGGGTGCGGACGGGGATCTGTATATTAGGCATGTTGCTATTGAGTTGTTTTCTACTTTGAGTATATCAATGTCTTTGTTGGTGCTGTGTGTGGTGCTGGTGAGTGACAAGGTGGACTTGGCTGCAATCAGGACTCCTCCTCCTCTTCTAGAAATGCGGGGGCGGTTGTATATTTTGTATCCGGGGGCGGTTATTTGGTTTGTTATTGCGGCGTCGGTCTCTGTGATCCAAGTTTCAGTGATGCATAGGATGTCTGGCTGTTCGTCCGTGATGATGTCATGTATTATGTGTGTTTTTGTTCCTTATTGATCTGGCGTTGATAAGGATGATGGTGTAATAGTCTTTCATCTGGTAGGCCATTGTTGTGGATTTGTTTTTGTTTTTTCTTGCTAGGTTTTTGATGTGATTTGTTCTCTTCTGTTTGGGGTGTTGTGGATCTCGGGGTGCTGTCTGGTTTCTGAGATGGGGTTGTAGATTTGGACGTAGTATGTGATCTTGGTGGGGGGGGGGGGTGTGAGGAGTATTGAATCTGTTGAGGCAGTACTGTTATTAATGAGGGGTGATATATGTAGTAGAGTGGGTTTATTATGTGATATATAATATGTTGTTGGTTAAGGTTGAGAGTCAGTGCGGGTATGATTAGGTACAAGGATAAGAGCAGTATGTATTTGATGAGATCCATTTTTCTATTTTGTTGGTTATTTCGTTGTTGAGGTGTATCGCTCTCTTTCTTTTGCGATGGAATGTTGTTTCTTTACTATTACAGTATGTAATTTCTTCTCTAAGCAGTGTGTTTAGGCTCAGGTGGATTGTATTGTGTTTTTATCTGCACACTTATATTGCATGTGGAGCTGATAATGAAATTTTAAAGTAATAGAGCTTAGGGGTTATAGTTATGTAATTATAGGCATGTAGAGCTGCTGGTACAGTGCTATAGATATATGTGGGCAGGTACAAAGAATCTATAGGTATGCAGAGTTGCAAAGACTGGTACAGAGCTGCAGAGACAGGTACAAAGAATCTATAGGCATACAGAGCTGCTGGTACAATGCTATATAATATATGTGGGCAGGTATAAAGAATCTATAGGCATGCAGAGTTGCAAAGACAGGTACAAGGTTGCAAAGACAGATTTACAAAAACAGGTTCAAAGAATCTATAGGCATACAGAGTTGCGAAGGCCGGTATGTTTTACAAGTACAGTAATACAATATGGTAATGTTATTATTATGCAGGGAATATCTTTTGGAGCGAAAGTGTTCAGCAAGAGAGGGGTGGTGAGATGATGTTTACGAGTTTTGCTGGGGGTAATTCACTCTTAAGCGGATAATGTACTTACAGTTGTGGTTGCTGGTGCCGGTTGGGCTGTGTTTCTAAGCGAGCTCAACCTGTGAGAGGGAGCTCAAGCTTTAGCTGGGCTTTTTAATTAGCGGTGTCCTTGGAGCTGGTATTTTGATAGTGGGCTCCACTTTCCAACTGGGGTTGCGGGATGAGTGTCGACTGTGTACGGCGAGCTCAGACCCAGCCCGGGGAGCTCAAACCGTCGGGTGTTTTGTGCGTTGCACTCTGGTCTTGGTGCGTTGGTGACAGTCTGGATTATTCCTGGGTTTTGTCTCCGTCGGTTGTAGTGTTGTCTTCTGTGCCTCTCGCCTAAGGGCCGACGCCAAAGGGCCCTCTGGCGAGGCCCTCAGGCGCGGGCCCGCCAGGCGCGGGCGCGCCCTGTAGGGACGCCTGCTTTTATTCCGTGCGGGTGAGTGCGGGTGTGCCTCCCACTGTCCCGATTGGACAGGAGTGCTGGAGGGTTAGTCTCCCACGGTCCCGATTGGGCCGGAGTGAATGCAAGTTTGTCTCCCACTGCCCCGATCTGGGCAGGAGTGTTTGCTGAGGACGCCGGATGGCTGGTGGGTCAGGAGCAGCTCCCTCGGGGTAGGGACGCCTGCTTTTATTCCGTGCGGGTGAGTGCGGGTGTGCCTCCCACTGTCCCGATTGGACAGGAGTGCTGGAGGGTTAGTCTCCCACGGTCCCGATTGGGCCGGAGTGAATGCAAGTTTGTCTCCCACTGCCCCGATCTGGGCAGGAGTGTTTGCTGAGGACGCCGGATGGCTGGTGGGTCAGGAGCAGCTCCCTCGGGGTAGGGACGCCTGCTTTTATTCCGTGCGGGTGAGTGCGGGTGTGCCTCCCACTGTCCCGATTGGACAGGAGTGCTGGAGGGTTAGTCTCCCACGGTCCCGATTGGGCCGGAGTGAATGCAAGTTTGTCTCCCACTGCCCCGATCTGGGCAGGAGTGTTTGCTGAGGATGCCGGATGGCTGGTGGGTCAGGAGCAGCTCCCTCGGGGTAGGGACGCCTGCTTTTATTCCGTGCGGGTGAGTGCGGGTGTGCCTCCCACTGTCCCGATTGGACAGGAGTGCTAGAGGGTTAGTCTCCCACGGTCCCGATTGGGCCGGAGTGAATGCAAGTTTGTCTCCCACTGCCCCGATCTGGGCAGGAGTGTTTGCTGAGGACGCCGGATGGCTGGTGGGTCAGGAGCAGCTCCCTCGGGGTAGGGGCGCCTGCTTTTATTCCGTGCGGGTGAGTGCGGGTGTGCCTCCCACTGTCCCGATTGGACAGGAGTGCTGGAGGGTTAGTCTCCCACGGTCCCGATTGGGCCGGAGTGAATGCAAGTTTGTCTCCCACTGCCCCGATCTGGGCAGGAGTGTTTGCTGAGGACGCCGGATGGCTGGTGGGTCAGGAGCAGCTCCCTCGGGGTAGGGACGCCTGCTTTTATTCCGTGCGGGTGAGTGCGGGTGTGCCTCCCACTGTCCCGATTGGACAGGAGTGTTGGAGGGTTAGTCTCCCACGGTCCCGATTGGGCCGGAGTGAATGCAAGTT
Organism: Ichthyophis bannanicus; assembly: GCA_033557465.1. Classification (NCBI taxonomy): domain Eukaryota; kingdom Metazoa; phylum Chordata; class Amphibia; order Gymnophiona; family Ichthyophiidae; genus Ichthyophis; species Ichthyophis bannanicus. The sequence goes on along the minus strand of CM066035.1, from coordinate 128,555,102 downwards.
TGTCTCCCACTGCCCCGATCTGGGCAGGAGTGTTTGCTGAGGACGCCGGATGGCTGGTGGGTCAGGAGACCTACTGAGGGACCTACTGAGGGAGACTATACACGGCATTTTGGACCACTTCTAGTTTGTGCTTCAACCTCAATGAATGGCCAGTATACAGACCTATCTACATGCAAGATAGCAGTTGTAAGCTCATTTTAAAAATCATTAAAAAAAAAGAGGTGAAAAGTGTAGCTTCCATAATGAATATAACACAGGTACACTACCAAAAAACTGCCTCCAGTTTTGCAACTGATTCCTATAGATTTTGGGGTGCTGAATCCAGGAAAAATAGCCAAAATGTTCCATCACGTCACGTTTTCTTGCAAAATTAGATTCTTACCCATATAAGGAATGTTCACATAATTTCTTTTTAGCCGACTGCAGTTTATTTTCTTGGCCCAAAATAGAGGTTGTAATGGTTAACTAACTAGAAACACTCCCTCATGATATTTTAGAGTGTTTTGTATTCATTTTATACATTAACAGGACAATTGGGAGGTGGGGGGCTAAATCCAGTACTCGCGCTGGTGCATGTTCTTTCCTGTTCGCCTCGCCTCGTTCGCTCGCTCAAACATGGTGGTTGCGACATGAACGTTCCTGTCAAATTTCAGTTCATTATTACCTTTTGTTTGCTCAGTCGTAATCCAGCTTTATTCCGAAGTGGTTCACTACATTTGTAGTTTGCAGTGCTGTGTATTTGTGATGGCTCACAGAGCCAGAGGTTGCGTCAACTCTCCGGACAGTTTTTGTTTTATTTGTGGGGAATATACCGTGAAAAAGCGGCAGAGGAACATTTCTGCATTTATTAAAAAAGTATATTTCGCCTATTTCGGTTTGAAGTTAGGCGATCAAGACAAACCGTGGGCTCCTCACAAAGTGTGCAAGACATGTGAGGAAGATCTACGCTTATGGATGAAAGGTAAAAAACAAGCATTTCGTTTCGGAATACCTATGATGTGGCGTGAACAAAGAGACCACAGCAGTGACTGCTATTTTTGCTCTTGCATTGTGAAGGGATACAACTTAAAAAATAAGAACGTAATAAGTTACCCCAACCTTCCCTCAGCAATTAGGCCTATGCCTCATAGCAACGAAGTACCTGTGCCTGAACCACCAAAATCTTTGGATCATATTTGTGTGGACGGTTCTGATCATGATGAGACTCATCAGATGGCTTTTCCCGATGAGTCCAGTACTTCCGAGTTTGAAACTGAACCAGATCCGAAACCTGAACTTTTCTCTCAAGCTGAATTGAATGATTTAGTCCGGGATTTAGGACTGCCAAAAGATGCTGCCCAACTGCTAGGTTCTCGGCTTAAACAGAAAAATCTATTGTCACCAGGAACAACTTTTTATTGGTACCGCAACCGCGAGACACAATTTTTGAAGTATTTCAGCAAAGAGGAAGATTTGGTATTTTGCAACGATATATACGGAGTGATGGAAAAGTTTAAACTCAAGTATGATCCTGCTGAATGGCGGTTGTTCATTGATTCGTCAAAAGACAGCATAAAAGGTGTTCTTCTTCATAAAGGCAACACATTCGCTTCAGTTCCTATTGCTCACTCTGTTATTCTCCAAGAAAAATACGAGAATTTGGCCCTGATTCTTCAGAAGATTCGTTATGATGAGCATAAGTGGATGATTTGTGGAGACTTTAAAATTCTATCCATGCTATTAGGGCAGCAATCCGGTTTCACCAAATATCCCTGCTTCCTTTGCTTGTGGGATAGCCGGGCCCGCGACCTACACTGGGGGAAAAAAGACTGGCCAATTCAGGAGTATTTGAGACCCGGTGAGAAAAATGTTCTTCATGAGAGCTTGGTACCTCGTGATAAAATTCTATTACCACCTCTCCACATTAAGTTGGGTCTCATTAAGCAATTCATCAAGTCCCTTCCAAAAGATGGTGAGTGCTTTCGGTACCTTTGCTCAAAGTTCCCCCGACTTTCTGAAGCAAAGCTAAAGGAAGGAGTGTTTGTTGGCCCTGATATAAGGAAACTCATTTCAGATGGAGCATTCGCTGAAACGATGTCTGAGAAGGAAAAAGAAGCCTGGGATTCCTTCAAGGATGTTGTTCTCAAATTCTTGGGGAACAGGCGGGATGAGAACTATAAGAATATTGTTGCCAGGATGCTCAATGTCTTCAAAGAACAAGGCTGTAACATGAGCCTGAAAGTCCATTTCTTGCACTCCCATGTGAACTACTTTCCCGAAAACTTGGGGGCGTACAGTGAAGAACAAGGTGAAAGGTTTCACCAGGACATCAAGGACGCAGAGAGAAGGTACCAAGGAAGATGGAACACCACTATGATGGCTGATTTCTGCTGGTTGCTGCTGCGGGAAACCCCAGATGAAAAATACGCCAAGCAGCGCACCAAGAGAAGCATTCGGGGGAAGAAGAAACGGGCCCACCAGGAGATTGATTGACCCAAGAATGACTTTAAAATCTAAACTGTGTTGACAAATATCGTGTTTTTACTAAACTTTGAAATAAAAATTTGCTAGTTATTACCACAGTGTCGGATCTCATTTATTAGAATTTTATTTTCACACCATCGGGTGTTTGTCTTCATGTATTGCAATGGTGCGGTTTGCGTTTTCTATTCTTACATACATACCTGTACAACATTTTTTGCACATTTCTTTGCTTTGCTTTGTGTCTAACCTCGCTCAGTGTATGTGGTTGTTTTAAGTGCAGACAATTTTGCTACCATCACAGTGTGTTTTGTTGACATTACTCTATTCTTATGTGCTGCCTTGTTACAATTTTCTTTATTCTTATTTGAATAACTACTAAACAATTAGTATAAAGAATTCATCCAAGAAACTTTTATCTCGATCGCACTCAATCTGAAACGTTCACCTCAAACTGCTAACCCAATGTAGCAAAAAATCTGTATGTGATGGAGCAAATTGGTTACCAGATTTGGATTCAGCGCACCAAAAAACGTAAAAATCAATCGAAACATTAGAGGCAGTTTAAAAAAAATTTTTTAGTGTACCTGTGTAATCTTTAAAGAATATAATTCTAAAGACATAAAGGACTCCAAATAAGAGCCTGAAAGGAAATCTCTTTAGAATTGTAGAACTTAATAGTTCTTATGGATGGGTAGACTGGATAAGCCATATGGTTTTTATCTGCTGTCATTTTCTATGTTTACACAACACAAAACTTTCTATATCTAAATTTCCTGGCCCCAAAGATCCAAAAGTCTCATACTGGACAATGCATAAAATCTCTGGGGGGGTTTTCAAATTGAGCAGTAAATTATTTGACCCCAATCAGCTGGAAATAATTCACAACCACTGATTCAATAATACTAATGCCAATCAAAAATGAAAGGACGCATAATTTTAATATCTGTATAAATAAAGCCAATAAACCCTAACAAATAAAAGTGGTAGTCCTAAAAGCTGTATAACAAAATTGAACAAAGTGAGAATGAGCATGAACTATGAAGAACATCCCAACATATACTAAATGATTGAGATGCTGAATCATTAACTACCACAACTAGAAATACGGTTAGCAAGATAAAACCCGTAGGAGACAATTAGCAGATAAATACACATGTATAAATACTCAAGTCTGTTTAGGGAAAATGGGGTTACTGATCTGTAACTGGAGTTCTCCATGGACAGCAGGATAAGTCAGCCACACTAGGTGATGACATCTGACAGCGCCAAGACGGAAGTACTCTCTATAGCATGAGACCCCAGGCCCCACCTCCAGGTCCGCCCCTAGCCAGCCTCTGAGTTACTAGCTAAGCCTAACTGCTAGGGGGGAGACGGCATGGGAGACCGGCCCCTGTTGGGGAGGAGGGAGAGAATGTGTGGCTGACTTATCCTGCTGTCCACAGAGAACTCCAGTTACAACTAAGTAACTCCTTTTTCTCCTAGGACAAGCAGGATGAGTCAGCCACACTAAGTGCCTCCCAAGCTACCAGGGCTGTGGTGGAATGGGTCTGGTCGGTGGTGTAGCGAGAATAACTGACTCCGAGCTGAGGCAACTGAGTATTTATTACGGGGTAGGGTACCCCAGCATAGTGCAGCATTTAGCATAGATGTGCAAAACATTGCATTGTAACAGAGCAGTGCAGTGCAGTGCAACATATAGGTATAAGGTGCGACCATGCAAGGTGCAACAGAACAGTATGCAAAAATCGAACAGTAGTGGAATACCACAACAACAACTGCAGCAGTGGGATACAGCAATAACAACTGTAGCCATGGTCCTTATAATGCTGTAGGTGGCCACAGAGGGTGCTGAGGTAGAAGTGTTCAACAGTCAGAGTGAGAGTCACTAATTCTGAAGGAGGGCGTCCGCTGTGGATAGGACAGCCCGGCCGAAGGTGAGGTCAGCTCCGGTGGCGAGGTTGAGGCAGTAATGTCTTTGGAAGGTGTGGAGGGATGACCAGGTGGCAACTTTGCAGATGTCCGCCACTGGAACCGACCTCAATTTTGCCAAGATAGGTGGCCATTGCCCTGGAGTTGGTGAGCATTGACTGGGGGGTGCCATCCCTGCTCCTGCTTGCTCGAAGCAGAAGGCGATGCAAGAGGAGATGTCCAAGATGATGTGCTGTAGGGTCAGCGATATCAGGGGAAGGGGGGGGGGGGGAAGGCATACACTAGTGACCAGTCCCCCCAGTACACGTTGAATGCATCCAATGCGATGCTGAGGTGGGAGGGAGATTTCGAGCAGAAGGTGTCACACTTCATGTTCTCCGTTGCAAAGAGGTCGATTTGTGGCTGCCCCCACCGCTGGAAGAGGGTGTGGGTCACCTGGCAGCTGAGGGTCCACTCGTGAGGGTTGAGCTGGTGGCTGAGTCGGTCTGCTAGTTCGTTTTGGAGTCCCGGGAGGTAGGAGGCCCAGATGAGGCAGTGCTTGGATAGCGCGAAAATCCATATCTGCAGAGCTTCCCTGCAGAGGGAGCTGTTTGTTGATGTAGAACATGGCCACCTGGTTGTCCATCTGGAGTAGGACTGCTTTCCCATAGATGAGGTTCTGAAAGGCTCTGAGGGCATGTTAAATTGCCTTGAGCTCCAAGCTCAAGGAGGTTGATATGGAGTGTCCATTCTCTTGCTGTCCAGGCTCCCTGAGTGCAGAGGTGGAGGCAGTGCACCCCGTCAGCCTGATAGCGAGGCATCGGTGGTGATGGTTAATTGGTGAAGGGTTGCCTCAGGGGGTGACCGCTTGTAAGGTTCCTTTTGCGGGTCAACCAGTGGAGAGAGTTACTGCTGCATCTAGGTGGACGCGTGTGCTTAGTGGCTGTGAGTGCTGGTTCCAGTGTGACCACAGGTGCCACTGTAGGCAGCACATGTGAAGCTTCGCCATTGTTACCACCTGGGTTGATGCAGCCATGTGGCCCAGGAGGCAGAGCAGCGCTCAAGTGGTTGTTGGGCCATTCACCGAGATGCGCTGAATCAGGCTGACGATGGTGTCCCTCCAGGGATGGAGGAGGAATGCTTTGAAGGCTGTAGTGACGCTGCATATAAACAAGAGTCGAAATGTAATGAAATCACATTCCTACATATAAATTACCGGGGTGGGAACAAGGAATCACCTTAAGAATCCTGAGAATGTGTATGCAGGAATGATAAGGTAAAATAACTATAAAATGTAGCATGTGAAATAAAAAAGCCTTGATACCAACCCAGTGTCATCCCTCTAAACCGAACTAAAAAGGGGAATCATAAAATAATCAATCCAAAATATTGAGCAAGACGGAAGAAACATTTACTTTGAAAGAGCTGCCGTCAAAGCACAGTTGACGCACAGAAGGGAAGAAAATGCCCACGCATGCGCATATAAAGAAGAGAAAGGGGCGGAGCCAGCCATTGGCGGGATCGAGAAAAAAGCAATGAATGTCAGAATATACTTATGAGAAAGACTCCATATCAAAATGCATGTATTGAAAAAATGCAAATATGAATCTAAAAATATCAAACACAGCAGATGTAAAGGAAACTACCTGAAATAGTGACCAGCAGTGTAAAGCCTAAAAAAACTTTTTTGGAGTGCTGCAAGTCCAAAATCATTCCAAGAGGACTTCGAGTTAACAAGGCACCAGGTTTATATACCAGTGAAGAAGGCTTCATCAAATGCTGGAACGCAATACTCAATAAGTGCTCGTTGGACCTTATGATTTTATTTATTACCATGGCCAATAAGCAATCAGAGATTTTAACTACACAATTAGAAGAAAAGTTGGATGCTCTTAAAAAGTCTGATAAGAATTTTGATATGGTACAAGATGATTATAATAGAAATATTCAGGAGTTTAAGAAAGAAATTCAAAATAAGAAGGTGGATAAATACAAGAGAGATGAGGAGGATTATAGGACAGGATATGTTTACCATTGGAGTAAGAAGATTGAACAGGACCGTCTGTGGTTTAAAAAAAGGAAGTCTATTTTTGACCGCAAAGATAGTATTACAGATAATTAACCAAATGTTACTCCCGTAGAGCATAAAAAGAAACGTATTAGGAGCGAGTCAGGAGACTTGGATGCCTCGGCGTCCCTTTTTCCCCATCATTCTGACCATGCCCCTTCTCAAAAAGAGAAGATTAAGAAAAAGGACCCTCCACCCAAGCAGAACAAGGATTCTTTTTTCAGTATGGATCAGTTATGGAAGGGTGGAGGTCCAGGGGCCTCTCGGGGGCGGGCCCACCAATCGGAGCCAGACAACACCTGTTGTGGCGTCGTCCGGCTTTGAAGCGGTACTGTTTAAGGCTTTATTTTGCTTGGCGTTTTTTGGGGCCTTTTGTATTGGGGAGTTAGTGGCTGCTTCGGGCGGGTCGGATGTGGTAGGAGGTCTGCTGTTACGGCATGTTCACCTAGTGGGTGGGAGCTTGCGGGTCTTGTTGACGCAGTCTAAAACTGATCAGCAAGGGCGCAGTCGGTGGGTCGTGCTACGGGAGATTGGAGGTGGGCCAACTTGCGCAGTAGTGGCATTGCAGGAGTACCTGAGGTACTGCCCTGCAGTTGGGGGTTTGGTGTTCATACATGCTGATACAAAAGAGTGGCCTTTTAAATATACCTGGATGGGGCTGGCAATTTTATGGGCGCGTTTTTCATCTGAACAGCTTGAGACAGGGCCTCTCATAGGCTCGAAACATGCATGTCGCTGTGTTCGTTTGTGCTGCCCAGCTGGCCCATTTTTCAGATAAGTGGTTTTCACTATGATTAGTTTTGCAAGCACTTTATGTCAATTAAAAAATTTGAAAAAACGGTTACTGCCGACACAGAGTGGAGAGTTCTTCCCCTCTCTATCTCAGGTCGGCGGTTTCCGACAGAAATGGTTTTGTGATATTGTGGTGCTATTTTGAGTAGTTTTTCATCCAGGCAATACTCTGTTTTGACTTTTTTGAGTGGGATTGGTCTGTGTCATCACAGCATTCATTTGTTTGGGGGTTTTTTACTTTGATACAAAAAGAGTGGCAAGGTTTCAGGTGACAGCAGTATTACGAATGGCGCTGCAGCGAGTTAGGGTGGATCCATGTCAATTTGCTGCACATTCCTTCCGCATAGGTGCAGCTACGAGTGCTGCAGCGGCAGGGTTGCCAGATCAGGAAGTGCAGCGCATAGGGAGATGGAGGTCCAAGGCGTTCATGGGCTATGTCCATTTTTAAGGGGTGGGCATTCAGGGGAGGTAGGCGACTAATGGTGTTTTTCTTTTCCAGACCAAAGGTGGATTCCGCATAGCTGCTGGCTGATTGGACTCTCGTTCGTGCATTGGGCGGGTCGGCGTGCAGCTGTGCGGCCTTTGGGCTCAAATCTGGGCCTAGATTCCTCACTGGTGACTGTCTCATGGCTGGGTGAGCGGGGTCTGCGGTGGACTCAGTTGCTCCCTTTGCTTCCGCACCATGCTCGACTTCGGGGGATGCCTGGCTTGATCTTACTGCATTTGGGGGGCAACGACTTATCGGCCTGGACCTGCAAGCAGCTAATTAGAGTGGTGCAAAAAGACTTGGGGAAGTTTTGCTATTATTCCCAGGGGTAATTGTAATGTGGTCGGACATTATCCCACGGCCGAGTTGTCGGGACCAGCGGCGCTGGTCACGGGGCCTAGCGAAGATAAACCGACAAATCAGCCGTTGGGTTTGTGCGCATGGTGGATACCAAATCATGCATTCCTGGGTGGATGTGAGCTGTGATGGTTTGTACGGGAGGGACGGGGTACACTTATCCCCTGTGGGTTTAGATTTGTTATTGAACAATTGGCAGGAAGCAGTAGAGTGGGTAGCTTCGCGGGATTCGCGCTGGTCGCAGCTTTGTTATGGGGGGAGGGGGCGGCGCAGTGACATGCGGGATGTCTGTGCCGGTGGCGGGATCCCGGAGGTTTCCGGGGTCTGGACGCTTAGGATAAGCTTGGGACGGGGGTTGGGTACCCCCGACCCGGACAACCCCCTGGCTGGGCTTTTGCTAATGACATGGCGAAGTTGGGGGCTAAGGGGGGAATGAAGAGTACAAAAGCGAAGGCGCTATCACCTTGCTAGTGATATGGCTGGTGATTCAGGAGTCCGCTGTTATATGTTAGACTTGATGTTTCATGCATTAATGGTTGTTAAAGCTGCGACCAGTTATTTACCAAACTTGAATGGTGTCAGACTGATGTGTATCATGGGGAGAGTAATGGGTGGGGGGGGGGGGGAAGGAGGAAAGAAGTTATAATTCGGGAGGTAAGGAGGAGCGTGAGTCCGCGCTCCCTCGGTTATTAACAAGTATAGGATATCATTATAAATTAGAAATTTGTTACAGCAAACTATGGCCTGTTATATAGTATGTAACAGCCAACTATTTACATATAAGGGTAAATTTTATGGAAGGTGCATTGTTGAGGGTTTCTTTACTTGATGGATGAATTAACGTTCTGGGTTGTTGAGCCTTGCTTGTCAATTATTTCTGGTATGCTTCAGAGAACACTGGTCAACAGATTTTTACAAAAGACATGTTACTGAAATAAAAATAGTCATTTCTTAGCAATTTTTATATGCTGAACACGAATATGACAGTGAAATTGCAAAATTGGCTTTAGTTTTTTTGTAATCTACAAGAATTAATGTTTACATCACAAAATGCATGTCAATATTAAATATAATAGGCCTTTGGTTAATACCTATAAAAAACCAAGTCATAGACTACTTCTTAGATTTTTTCACCTGTCTCTTGTACAGCTGTTCGGGAGCTTCTCTGGGGAGTGTCCAGCAGTAGTCATCCAGCATTGTAGTGGACCATTTTCCCTGGTATCTTTGCTCCATCGTTGCAATATCCTGGTGAAAACATTCACCCTGTTCATCACTAACCATACCACAGTTGTCAGGAAAGAAATCGAGATGGGAATCAAGGAAATGGATCTTTAGAGACATATTGCAGCCAAGTTTCTGATACTGCATCAGCATGTCTTCTACTAGTTCCTTGTAGTTTTCTGCCCTAACATTCCCGAGAAAGTTTGTTGACACTAGGCGAAAAGCATTCCATGCTAGTTTCGCATCACCCTGCAGCAAGTTGTTGAACCGGTCATCTTTGAAGAGCTCTCGAATCTGAGGACCCACAAAAACTCCCTCTTTAATCTTTGCTTCGCTGAGTCGAGAGAATTTTTCATGCAGGTATCGGAAAACTGGCGAAGTGCGGTCTCTGGCTTTCACTAAGTTTTTCATCAAACCTAGTTTGATGTGAAGGGGTGGTAGCAGGATTTTGTGAGCCTCAACCAGAGCTGGGTGCTGGATATTCTTCTCTCCAACTGTTACATTTTGTCTGCGATTCCATTCCTTCCGCAAGTAGTGCCATTCCCTTGCTCGGCTATCCCACTCACATAGGAAACACTTGTATTTTATATATCCCTGCTGCAGTCCCATTAAAAGGGCAACTACCTTTTAGTCACCACAGAGGTGCCAGCTGTACTTGTTATAGTTAATGGAAGTCAGTAGATGCTTTAAGTTATCGTATGTCTCTTTTCATGTGGATGGCATGTGCTACTGGAATAGATGGAAGACGGTTTCCATTGTTCAAAAGCACAGCCTTCAGACTCAGTTTCGAAGAGTCTATAAATACTCTCCAGTCTTGTGGGTCATGAGTGATTTTTAAGGCATTCATGAGGCTTTCAATATTGGAACAGAATACCAGATTACTTTCCTTTCCGATTGCATATAGTACACTGCTGACGTCAGATGGCTTCAGCAGCCGTCTGGCAGTAGTATTGCATTGCATCAGAAAATGATGCAATCAACTCTGGATGATGTGTGCATGCTAGTATTATGCAATGTGATGCAATATTACATCATTCAAGGCTTATTTGGGATGTTGTTGATGTCCTACTGGATAAATTTACACGGTGAAACGTCAAAAATGAACTACATGCAATATCTTCAAAACGAGAGCCAATAAATTTTTTTTAATGTTATATTCGTGTTCAGCTCACCAAGATACTACAGATTAGGGCCTTTTAAAGTCAGTAATGATTTCAATGTTGACCAGTGGAGAACAGGGCAGTTTTGAGGTTTTTTTTCCTGAATATGGAAAGATCTTTCTTAGGTAGTTAGGTAAAGAGTTCCAGAGGGTCAGTGTGTACAATGAAAAGGCTCTGTTTGTGATTAATAGGTTTGTTTTTCTTGAATCCATTGGGGTGGCTAATAGGTTTCTCACATTTTCTCTTCTACATCTTGTTTCCCGTTGAGTATGAATTAATGAGGTCAGAAATGTAGGGGAAATGTTGTTTATAATCTTGAATATAGTCAGAATAGCTTTGAATTTGATTCTTTGAGAGACTGGTAACCAATGTAGTTGGTACAGGATTGGGGTTATGTGTTCAAATCTGACTTTCATTATTGTGCGGGCTACTGTGTTTTGCGCTATTTGGAGTGGTTTCAGTGTTTTTTTAGGAAGACCTTGTAGTATTATATTACTGAAATCAAAGTGTGGGCAGATAAATGCTTGTGCTATTGTGAGAAAGTCATCGGTGGATAGTAGAGGTCTCAGGTTTTGTATCATTCGGGTCGTCTTGTAAATTGTTTTCGTTATCATGTTGATATGTTTTGTCATGCTGAGGTTCTGGTCAAGTAGAATACCTAGGTATTTTGTTTCTTTTTTGATAATGAGGGAAGCACTATTTACTAGGAGTTGTTGAGGCGGTGAGAATAATTTATTCCTGGAAATTATCAAGACTTCTGTTTTTTTTAATGTTGATTGAAAGGTTCACAGAGTTGAGCCGTTGTGAGATTTCATTGAAACAGCTGATGATGTTCTCATAGTTAGGGTCTTGTGTATTGAATGGTGTGAATAGCATGATGTTATCTGCATATATTCTATATTCAATGTTGAATTTGTGGATTCTATCACATATTGGTTGAATATAAATGTTGAAAAGTAGTGCTGACAAGGTAGACCCCCTGCAGAACCCCTTGAGTTAGATTGAATGGCTTGGAAAATGTATTGTTGAATCTGATTTGTGTACGGTTGGTAAGATATGATATACCTGTACATTATGTATAGGTATGATACCTGTACATAATTCATGTTTTAACACTCCAAGTTCCCCCATCCCTTTGCATGCTATAAAGTTGTCCAGTTATGTTTAAATTGTTAGCTGTAACTATTGCAAGTTCTCTGTAAAATTGAAGTTATAATGCAAACCGCCTTGATTACAAGATAAGGCGGTATAAAAAACAACAACCTGTTAAATAAATAAATATAAACCACTGAATTATGGTTCCAACAATTTCAAGGTGTCTTAGGCATTTGATCAGGATTTCGTGTTTTATGGAATCAAAGACAGAGGTTACATCAAGGAATATGAGTATGTATGCTTGTTTGGTATTTTCGATTCCGCGGATAATATTGTCTGAGGGAAAGGTTAGGAGAGTGTCTACACCGTGGTATGCTCTGAATCCATATTGATGTTGGTCCAGGGGGGCATTTGTGTCTATGAAGTCTTGTAGTTGCTTCTGTACTAATTTTTCTATTACTTTTGAGTGAAATGGAAGACTTGAAATCGGTCTGTATGAGCTGGGGCTGTGCCTGTCCAGCAAGTTATTTTTCAATATTGGGAAGATTGTGGATTCTTTTAAGGCTTTAGGTACTAATCCTTGTGTTAAAGATAGTTGATGATTGCTAGCTGATAAATGGCTTGTATCTTATTCCATAAAGCACTTCTGAATAATTTTAATTTTCTGTAATACTTTTTTTCTTAGTATTTTTTTGATTGGTAATCACTCCTTCCTATACTCCTAAGTATTTATGCAAACCACCTTGTTCAGGTTCCCTGGTGTCACTGTCCTTATTTTAGGGTGATTATTTCAGTTTTCCTCAATTTTCCGCTAAGGAAGGTTGTCATAACACATTTGTCAAGGCCAAAATTCATTTTGATGTCATATGAGAAGCTTTCTACTGCACATAGTTCTGTTAGTTGTGGATCACTGGAACTGGGTTGTTACCTTCTTTAGGGTTAAGGCTCAAACTGTATCCCAGAGTTAAAGAGAGTACTCGGTGGATAAATGCCATACAAAACCGAAGTGGTGGATCTTAATGTTAGGAAGAATGAACTGACCGTCTTCATGCTTGAAATGGAGTGTAGTTTGCCACATTTTTATGGTGAACATAATATACTCAGTCAATCCAAAGTTTATTTTATACATTTACAAGGCAAATTTATTATCCATGAGTGTGGAATGATGTAAAAAAACATTCACTATAGTTAATCCATGCTACAGTATATAGGAGTTTGATTTTCTTAGTGGTGGTTATGATGGCCTGATTCAACATTAATTGGTCTGTAGTTCCATATGCTTCCCTCTTATTATGCTCTTCTGCCCTTCTGTTTTATTGCCATGATGATGATGGAATCAGTATGATCATATATATTGTCCACATATGTTGCGCTGAACAGCTTATAGATTGTAGGTAGACAGGATATTGGTCTGTAATTTTTAAGATTACTTGGAACTGCCTTTGGAAGGAGAAGTGCTCTCCCCATTAAAACCAATTGTTTGTCATAGTTTGCCAGGTCTTGGTGGAGTGATGCTGTTTGAACCAAAGATTGACTACTCAGCCTGGGCGAGGGCTCTTCCAGTTTGATGTTTTTTAACCTGCGTTCTAGCTCCTTATTCTTAGACACTTGATATACCATGCCTTTGTTATTACTTCAGGTCATTCCATAGATTTGATGTTTACCTTTTTTAAATTCTCCTGTATGCTGACTAACCTTTCTTCTTCTTGATTGTGCTCTATAGGGTGCTCTACAGGTTTCTCTAGAAGCTTTGACAGGTGATGTCTTTGCTATACTAATACTCTTTCCTAATTCCTTGTAGAACTATTTTGTATTCTCTCTAGATAGTTTATTTTGATATCTTTCTATTCTCTTTATTTCTTCAGTTTTTGCATTTCTGTGGCCACTTTCGGTTTATTATTGGAACTTATAAATTTACAGTCATCTTCTGTTAGTGCAGTGTTATGTTTCAGTGTGATCGTTTGTGACTTCCTCATTATATTTGGTAATGTCCCTACTCTACAGATAATGACCATTCCATGGCTCTCTTGTCCTTTTCCATATATATATCCCATGTGCTATGATTATGTGTCTCATAAAATTATTGGTTTCATGGTTGAAATCATATATGTTTGATTTTTGTATATAAATAGAATTTCTAATTTCTGAAAATGTTTGATTAGAAACTGAAAAGTGGTTGCCGCATTTCACATTCCAAATGGTATTGCCAACTATTTGCAATTTCCATATCTGCTTCTAAATGCTATCTTCCAGCCATTACCTTCCCTGATTCTGAACAGATTAATATACATTCTCTGGCAAGACCTCATTGGGAATACTGTGTGCAATGAAAAAGAGATAAATACGATGACGTTAATGCAGAGGGAGGCTATCAAGATGTTCAGTGATTTTCATCATACAGCATATGGGACAGATTTAAAGACCTCAATATGTATACTATGGAATAAAGGAAGGAGAGGAAAGAATGAGAGAGATTTAAATACCTCCGTACAGGTCTTTTTCCATTGAAAGAAGCTCTGGAACAAAGGAGCAAGATGTTGAAAAGCATGACGTTACAAGTAATATAAGAAAATATTTTTTCTAGAAAGGGTGGTAGATGCATGGAAGTCTCCCAGCAAAGGTGGAAGAGATGAGAACTGGATCTGAATTCAGAAAGCATGGGACAAGCACAGAAGATCTCTAAAGGAGAGGACGTGATTGTAGAGCTTAGTTAGTATAGATGGGTAGACTGGATAGGTTCTATGACTTTCATCTGCCACCTCTTTCTCTATTTCTTTGTTTTTCTCATCATAATTTAAATCTAGTGAATGATTTTTGCTCATGTCCTTTTCAGCCAGGGGTATCTCTTCTAAATTGTGATATCATCAGCAACACATGCTCATAATAACCTGTTATCCTTTGGGCCAAAAGTGATTGATGCTCCTGACAGAGGTTGACACTTCATGAGCTCCTCTCTAAGGTTCTCATTTAAATATCATGCAAAGGTTTACAAACAAAGTTTCAATAATGAACAATTGTCCTAAATTAAATCTTCGTTCCTGCCTTCAGATTGATTGGGCAATCATATAAATGAGAAGAAGGGAAGGTGTTTGCGGTCCTCTTATCAGACCTTAGAATTCTTGATATTGTACTAGAATTGTTTTTTTTTTCTTTCTGGCTACCTCTTTAATGTCTTCCTCTTGTTTGTTGGTGTGGAGGAGTAGCCTAGTGTTTAGAGCAGCTGGTTGAAAACAAGAGAAGCCAGGGATCAAATCCCACTGATGCTCTTTGCGACTTTGAGCAAGTCATTTAAGAATACATTTCCTCAGGTAAAAAAATTAAATTATAGGCCCTCTGGGGATTGGGAAATAGCTACTGAACCTGAATATCATTCACCTTAAAGTACTACTGAAAAGGCATGAGCTAAATCTAAAACTGAATATAAAAAATTGTTTTTAAAATCTGGGTCATCTGTATGCTTTGTACTATTTAGCACAGTAAACAATTTCACTCAGTCAATAGGAAGTTCACTTTCCATTTCTTCCAATTGATTCTCCAGTCACTCCAGTATTAGTATAATGGGAAAATGGAGGGCTCTGGACATAAGAATTTTGTTTTAAATGTGCTATTTATTCTCATGGCATATCCTTAATCTTTATGCTTTTTTACATAGTAAACAATCAATTTGTGCTTACCCATTCCTCACAATTGTATTGGCCCCTATCATATCTCCACTTATCCATTTCTTCTCCAAGCCAAAGAGCCCCAGTCTCATTAGTCTTTTCCCCATGAGAATTGTTCCATCCTCTTTATCATTTTGATCACCTGTTTCTGTACGTTTTCTAATTCTGCTATATCAGTTTTAAGATGTGACCACAGAACGGCACATAACATTCAGTGTGGTTGCACTGTGGAGCAGTACAGAAACATTGATATTCTTATTTTTATTCACTATTCCTTTCCTATAATTCCTAATTTTTTTTTTTTGCTTGCTTTGGCGTTGCTATGTATGTATTGAGCAGAAGATATCAATATATTGTCCACAATGCTATCTAGACCCTTTTCTTTGATGGTGACTCTTAATGTGGAACCTAGCATTGTGTGTGTTGGGGTTATCCTTCCCTATGTACATTACTTTGCACTTGTTGAAATGAAATTTCATCTGCTACGTGGATTCTCAGTCCTTCAGTCTTGTAAGGTCCCCTTGCAATTTCTCACTAGCCAAATATGTTTAAACAACTTTGAATAAATTTGACTCATCTGCAAATATGATAATTTCACTTGTTCCCATTTCCAGATCATTTGTACTGTAAATATGCTAAAAAGCACCAGTTCCAGTATAGATTGATGTGGTACTCCATTATAAACCTCCCTTTACATTGAGAAAATGATTTATTTAACCCTGCTCTCCGTTTTTGTTTTAACCAGTTTCCAATCCACAACAGGACATTCTCCTGTACTACTGCTTTAATTTCCTCAGGAACTCGGGAATTTGTCTTATTAGGGACTTTCAAAAGCTTTCTGCAAAACCAGATACGCTAGCAGATGCCTCATCTTTATCCTTCCTTCAGAAATGAGCAGATTGGTGAGGTAAGGCTTTCCTTGACTAAGTCATGTTGACTCTGTCCTATTAAACCATGTTGTATCTATGTGATCAGTAATTCTTATAACAGTTTCTACCATTTTGGCCAGCACTACTCTCAGGCCTTGTAGTTTCCTAGATCACCCATGGAACTCTTTTTTTTCTTTTTTTTTAAATTGATATTGTTAGCCACTCTCCAATCTTCAACTACCACAGACTCTTTTAATGTTATAGATTACTAATAGTAGATCTGCAATTTCATTTTTTATTTTTTTTTTTCAGTATTCTGGTGTCTCGATTTTTTTTGCCTATTACATCTTCCAGGATCACTGAGATTTGTTTTAGATCTCCCCATTCATCATCATTTCAGGCATTGGTAGCTTGTTACTTCCCGATAGTTCTGGTTAAAATTATTTTCTTTATGGTTACAGGTCCAGCTGCTAATGCTGACCACAGATGATTTCAAGCAAGTTCACATTTCTACTGCAATCTTGCACTGCCTGTCCAGAAATTTTATTATCTTCCTGAATCTCTGCCACTTGCAAAACTGGGTGGGTAAAATGGGTGGTATGTCTGCTATGAATTTCCTAAAGTGAAGATTTCCTGTCTTGGCCCTAGTTCCTCTTCAGAGATCGGGGCTTTTCATTTAGCTTCTTTCTTTCTTTTTTTTCTTCCTTAGCATAGACATTTTTTGGCTGCATCAATTGACATTAGGTTCAGTGGGAAGTCTGCTTCCAGTGGAATCCATCTTTTCTGTGAAAGGTTTAGAAAGTTCTAGTTCTTTCTATACTGTTTTTGCAAGACATTGATCAATTCAGAAGCATAGGGCTATAAAGGCTTTACTGTCTTTGGGGAACTCCCTTCTGGTTAGCTTATCTTTGATGGAGATTGGTAACTCACCTTGGAAATGTGAACATGAGGTTCCTTTGTTCCATTCTCTATCAGCTGCCCACTAGACAAACACGTTCTACAACCATTTATTGACCTTACCACTTGACTTGATCGTGATCTTTCAAAAGAATACATTGGCATTATGTCCTACAAAATACCATGCTGTAAACTTTGCCTGCACATATCGTAGAACCCTTATTCACGTGGGGAAGACATTTAATACAATATTACATTTTTCCTCCTTATTAAATATAGTTTAAATTTTCTTTACTTTGTACATTCCTTGAAAAAGTGAGTTGTTTTTAATAAAGAGCATTGCTACATCACTGGTAAAGGTCAGAAGTTAGAGAAAAATCAATTCTTACAGTTGGAATTCCAATACCAACTGACAAAAAGCTTGATGCAAGAAAATTGAAGTCGTGAAGGCAAAAATTGAAAGAATAGCATTGCTAGCCACATGGAAAGACAAGATCCTCAAGAACCAAGAATTACAATCAAACACCAAGAAAATGTAGCAGAAAGATACAAAACTATTCCAAATTGTATTGGGTGAAACTGGATTGATCAAAAATTTCCAAGTGTAATTTGAGGAGTTACCTCTACATATTACATCCCATGATCTCTAGAATGAAGCTCTTTGACACCATGCAAATATTAAGGTGAGCATAAGAGCATAAGCCATGCCATACTGGGTCAGACCAAGGTCCATCAAGCCCAGTATCCTGTTTCCAACAGTGTCCAATCTAGGTCATAAGTACCTAGCAGTTTCCCCACACAGTAAATATGAGAGATTAAGATCATATCCAGCATATCCATGCTTAGGAGTGAGGTTCATTACTGTTATGGAATTCACAAAATTAACCCATTCAGAGATATTGCCATAGAAGGGGAGCAACATTTTGTGGGCTAATGATTTTTCACACCAGACCTCTGTATTGGTGACCTTCATGATAAGGATGTGTGGAGCCCGATTCCACTAGGGCATGTCAGGGCCATCTGGACAGTCCCGAGCAGGACAGGCCCGTTAGGACCCAATTCTGTACCACGAGAACCAGACATAGTTGCGGGTTCAGGATTGGGCCCTGCGATGGCCCAGTGTGCCCCTACATACAAGCAGGAATGTCCTACCCACATGCATCACTATCCCCTGCAGCGCCGACCCCCTCTAACCCCGCTGTCTGGCCTCAGGTGGTGGGGACCTACCATGTTCCAGTCCCAGTTGTGGGGGGCTTTGCTGGTCCCGATTCCAACTGCTTATGCTGGGACATGCAGCCCCACATGTTGCCTTGCAGAATCAGGGCCTAAAAGGGGGAATTCAAAACTGGCCAGGAATCTAAGACAATTTGATTCCATTTGAAGCAGCTTGATCCAATAATTTCCAGCACATGTGTAGAGCTTATCCTCATTGTTTCCAGAGAATCTGCACTGCTAAGCTTTTCTAACTTTTTACTTTTTGGCTGGTTTATGATATAGATTTTTCTTGCTTATTTATTACCTGTTTGACCTCTTATAATACTACTTAGCCACTGTGGTGTGCTAGAGTAGCTGCAGAAAAAAAAAGACAAAAAATCTTTTGCTTTTCCTCTGTTCTTTCTGCAAAAGTTTTCTTGCATATCTCTACCAGTCCACAACTTAAATTTTGGTTATAAGCTTAGGAAGATTTAGCATGTCTGTATTCCTTACCTAGCATTTTTAATCAGAAATTTGAATGTACCCTCAATTCTTATAAGGTCTACTGGCCTGAGACACTTTCTAGACACCCTACCCCTTGCCCCACCCACCCCAGAATTGCATCTGCCTGTATAGGCTTCATATTATAGTCATCTGTCCTCCAATTAAATGGAATGCCCACCTTGTTCTCCTTGCTAAAACGGCTTTATAACCCTCTCAGTCAACAAGTTGTGCATTCAGTGCAATAGCTGATTTTGGGAGAGAAACTTAAACCCATTGTCAACACTATAGCATTCTCGAAAGTTCTACCTGTTCATCGGGCGGGGGGGGGGGAGGGGGGGGAAGAGGCTGCATCACATAACCAACTTTAATATATGGCTCCAAACCTGGTGTACATAAGAACAAAATAAATATCGGGTCAGACAAAGATCCATGAAACCCAGTATCCTCTTTCCAACAATGGCCAATCCAGGTCACAAGTACCTAGCAGGTTCCCAAAAAGGTAAATAGTTTCCACAATGATTGTCCCGAGGTAAGCAGTGGATTTCCCCTGTCCTCTTTAATAATGGTTTATGGACCTTTCCTCCAGGAACGTGTCCAAACTTTTTTTAAACCCAGTTACATTAACAGATTTTAATACATCCTCTAGTGACGAATTCCAGAGTTTGATTACACGTTGAATGAAAACATATTTTCTCTTATTGCTCTTAAATGGGTTGCATTGTAGTTTCATTGCATGTCCCCTAGTCTTTCTACTTTTTGATGTAGTAAATAACCTATGTTTACCCATTCTATTCCATTTATTAATTTATAGACATCTATTATATGTCCCCTCAGTAGGATTTAGATATATACTGTAGGCAACTAGGACAATAGATGAAACAACAAGAGGATTACATTTCTCCATGACCAGAAAAACGATTCTGACTGAAAAAGTGAGGCAATATGCGGACAAGCATTTATAACATAAGAACATAAGATATGCCATACTGGGTCAGACCATGGTCCATCAAGCCCAGTATCCTGTTTCCAACAGTGGCCAATCTAGGTCATACGTACCTAGCAATTTCCCCAAAAGACACAGGTTCCACAATGCTTGTATTGGGTCAAGCATTGATATCCTGGGTCCCTTCTTAATAATGGTTTATGGATCTTTCCTACAGGAACTTGTCCAAACCTTTTTTAAACCCATTTAAACTAGGGAAAGGGAGTGACATATGGAAAAGAATAAGTTCAGGACATCACTCCCAGCAAAAACATAATTACATTGGAAATAGTCATCAGGTTAACCCACATATCAATGACAAGAGGGAAGAGTTGTCTGGAATAAAATCCAATCAAAATACAAGCAAACCAACCAACAATTGTTGGAAGGCAATGAGCTCAAAGTCTAGGCAACAAAGTTCCTGACTTGGAAGCCCTAATGGTGGAAATGGACTTGGACTTGGACATTGCCTCCATTACAGAGACATGGTTTAACAAGTTGTATGGGTGGGATATAACCATAGCTACTACTATTACTACTACTACTACTGAGCATTTGTATAGCACTACAAGACATACGCAGCGCTGCACAGACATATGTAAAAGACTGTCC
Organism: Ichthyophis bannanicus; assembly: GCA_033557465.1. Lineage (NCBI taxonomy): Eukaryota > Metazoa > Chordata > Amphibia > Gymnophiona > Ichthyophiidae > Ichthyophis > Ichthyophis bannanicus. Next base: position 128,534,831 of record CM066035.1, on the reverse strand, counting down.
CTGCTCATCAGAGCTTACAATCTAGTCAAGACAGACAACTCAGTAGCTGTAGACATGGGATCCATCTAGGGGGAATGGATCTAAGGAAACACGATGGTGATCGGGTGAATCAAGATCGGAAAGTGACAGTGAAGAGAAGAGTTTTCAGCCTGGATTTGAAAAGGGTCAGAGAAGGTGACTGACGTATAGACTCAGGTAGTTTGTTCCAGGCACGTATGACCTAGATTGGCCACTATTGGAAACAGGATACTGGGTTTTATGGACCTTGGTCTGACCCAGTATGGCATATCTTATGGCATAAGGAGCAGCAAGATGAAAGGAGTGAAATCTGGAGTTAGCAATAGAAAAGAAGAGTCTACTGTAGATAAAAGCGATTTGCCAGAAAAGTGGATTTCCCGAGGAGGGGTGTACGGAGAGAAGAGAGCAAAGGTAGTGAGGAGCTGCAGAGTGAATGAACTTATAGGTCTGCAGGAGAAATTTGAATTGGATAGGAAACTTCTACTGACCCATGCCACCCATGAATGCCACCCATGAATTCACGTACAATATCCACTCGAGTTTAAATATGGTATATAATAAAAGCACATTCATAGTATAATGTTGATTGTACATAGTTATATATAATAAAAGCATATTCATAGTATAATGTTGATTGTACATAGTTATCACTGTTATTCCATGTTATATTCCCTTGTTCTCTGTAAACTCGATGTTACCTGTACACATTGCAGTATATTTTGTTCATTGTACACCGCGCTGATTTTAATAGCGCGGTATATAAGAGATGTTAAATAAATAATAAATAAATAAATAAATAATAAACCAACAAAGTGATTTGAGAAGAAGGGTAATATGAGCATGATGAGGCTGCCAGAAGATTAGCTGCACAGCAGAGTGTTGAACAGATTGAAAGGGAGAGAGATGATTCAGAGGGAGACCAGCAAGGAATAGGTTACAATAGTCTAGATGGGAGGTGACCAAGGAGTGGATAAGTGTCTTAGTAGTGTGTTCAGAAAGGAATGGGCAAATTTTGTTTACGTTGTAGAGAAAGAAATGGCAGGATTTAGCTATCAGTTGGATGTGTGTGGAGAAGGAGAGAAAGGCATCAAAGACGACCCCAAGGTTGCGAGCTGATGAGAAGGGAGAAGTAGAGAGTTATCCACAGAGACTGAGAAAGGAGGAAGGGGAGAGGAGGGTTTAGCGGGAAAAATAAGCTCAGTTTTGGCCATGTTCAATTTCAAGTGGCAGTGAGACATCCAAGCAGCAATGTCGGCAAACCAGGCAGAGATCCTGGCCTGGATTGCTGAAGAGATTTCAGGTGTAGAGAGGTAGATCTGAGATTCATCAGCTTAAAAGTGGTACTGAAAGCCATAGGAAGAGATGAGCACACCAAGGGACTGCGTATAGAGAGAGAAAAGGAGTGGACCCAAGACAGATCCTTGGGGTACACCAAATGGGAGTGGGATAGCAGTAGAAGAGGATCCACCAGAACAAACACTGAAAGAGCGACGTGAAAGATAAGAGAGCCAGAATAGCACAGAGCCCTTAAAACCCAAGTGAGGACAAGGTATCAAGGAGAAGGTTGTGGCTATAACTTATTTAGAAGAGAGAGGTAAGGCAGAAAAGGAAGAAGAGTAGCCCTATATGTCAAAAGCAGTATTAAAGCCACTGAAATGCAGGGGAAATGGGGAAATTAAGAAGCGCTGTGAGTTATGTTGGAAAGAGGAGATGGCACAGTCATCCATACTGGCGTAGTCTCCATGCCTCCAACTCAGACAGAAGAAATGGATAGAGAGATATTTGATATTGCAAAGGTAGCCATGAAGGGAGAAGTGATTATATTAGGTGACTTTTTATGTATCAGACATGAATTAGAGTACTCCTTCTGAAAATCTGGAAAGAAATAAAGAGATTGTGGGTGCCTTCCAAGAAGCATTGTTCAGACAAATGGTGATGGAACCAACCAGTGAAAGTTTGCTGGATATAGTATTCACCAATAAAGATAGCATGTCAAATGTCTGGGTGGATGCCCACGTGAGCAGCTGCGATCATCACATGGTGTAGTTTGAGGTAAAAGCCAAGGCAGAGCCCAATCACAGCAATCTTAGACTTCAAAAACACTGGCTTAAATAAAATGGGAAAGAACCTGAAGGAGGAGTTGGCAGGGTGGGAGGAGATAAAGGAAGTGGAATTGCAGTGGGCTAAACTAAGAGACATGAAAAGGAAACCTATATGGTTCTCCAAAGAAGTGGCTGCACAAATGAAGGCCAAAAAAGCAGCTTTTACAAAATTCACAGGATCACAAACAGAGGAACATAGAAAAGCATAGAGGATAAAACTAAAAGAGACAAACAAAAGAGAAATAAGGATAGCAAAAGCAAAGGCCGAAGAAAAGATGGCTAAAGATGTGTAGAGACAAAATGTTTTTTTTTTCATGTATATTCAAGAAAAGCGGACAGATTCATGGAATGTGACACAAAAAGTGAAAATGCTAAATAAATACTTCTGTACTGTATTCTCTAAGAAAATCCTGGAGAACGACCTCATATGATAGACAAATGGGAATGGAGTAGATACCACACCATTCACTGAAGATGATGTTTTTAAACAGCTTGAAAAACTGAAAGTGGACAAGGCCATGGGATCGGATGGGATACATCCCAGGAAACTGAAAGAACACTCAGAGGTTCTGGCATGGCCTTTAAAGGATATTTTTAATACATTCTCTGAGATAGAAACATAGAAATATGATGACAGAAAAAGACCACATGGCCTATCTAGTCTGTCCTTCCATAACAACAACTACAACAGTCCCCTTTTTACCTTTAGAGATCCTCTGTGTTTGTCCCATGCTTTTTTGAATTCAGTTACTGTCCTCGTCTCTACCACCTCCACTGGGAGACCATTCCACGGATCCACTACTCTTTCCGTAAAGAAATATTTCCGCATATCACTCCTGAATCTATCTCCCTTCACCCTCATCCCATGTCCCCTCGTAGCAGAACTTGCTTTCATTTGAAAGAGGCTCTCTCCCTGAACATTTATGCCATGGAGGTATTTAAACATCTCAATCATATCACCTCTATCCCGCCTTTCCTCTAAGGTGTACATATTAAGATCCTTCAGTCTGTCCTCATATGCTTTATAATGAAGACCACTAATCATTTTAATAGCCACCCTTTGCACCGACTCCATCCTGTTCACATCCTTTTGAAGGTGCGGTCTCCAGAATTGCACACTATACTCCAAATGAAGTCGCACCAAAGACTTATACAGAGGCATTATCACCTCCTTTTTTCTGCTAGCCATTCCTCTCCCTATGCACCCAAGCATCCTTCTAGCTTTTGCCGTCACCTTTTCTACCTGTTTAGCTACTTTAAGATCATCAGACACAACCACGCCTAGGTCCCGCTCTTCTTTAGTGGACAAAAGTATTTCACCCCCTATACTATATTGCTCCCTTGGATTGCTGCAGTCCAAATGCATGACCTTACATTTTTTAGCATTAAATCCCAGCTGCCAAATTCTAGACCATTCTTCAAGTTTAGCTAGATCCCTCCTCATGTTATCTACACCTTCCTGGGTGTCTACTCTATTGCAGATTTTGGTATCATCCGCAAAGAGGCAAACCTTACCTGAAAGCCCTTCTGCTATATCACTAACAAAGATGTTAAAAAAAATCGGACCAAGGACAGATCCCTGGGGCACACCACTGATAACATCCTTCTCCTCAGAGTGAGCTCCATTTACTTGTACTCTTTGTTGCCTCCCACCCAACCAATTTCTAACCCAAGCAGTAACTTTAGGGTCCATCCCTAGGGTGCTCAGTTTGTTTATAAGTCGCCTGTGAGGAACAGTGTCAAAGGCTTTACTGAAATCTAAATACACCACATCTAGGGCTCTCCCTCGGTCCAACTCCCTGGTCACCCAGTCAAAGAACTCAATCAGATTTGTCTGACAAGACCTGCCTCTGGTGAATCCATGCTGCCTCGGATCCTGTAATCCGCTGGACTCCAGAAACCTCACTATTTTCTCTTTCACCAGCATTTCCAATAATTTACTCACCACCGAAGTTAAACTAACCGGCCTGTAGTTTTCAACCACATCCTTACTTCTGCTTTTGTGTAAAAGCACCACATGAGCCTCTCTCCAGTCCAGATGGACGAGGCTCTACAGGACTGGAAAGGGGCTGATGTGATACCTCTTCACAAATGTGGTAATAGGGAAGAAGAAACAAATTAACAGGATGGTAAATTAACAGGGAAAAGTAATGGAGGTGCTCCTGAAAGAAAGAATATTGGACTGTCTAGAAACCAATGGGTTGCATGATCCGAGGCAAAATAGTTTTACCAAAGGACAATCATGCCAAACAAATTTGAGTTCTTTGGCTGGGTGACCAGAGAATTAGATGAAGGGAATGTGATGGATATGATCTACCTAGATTTCAGCAAAGCCTTTGATGCTGTTCATCATAGGAGGCTTATCAATTAACTGAGCAGCCTGGGGATGGGTCAAAAGTTGTTTGAACTGGATCAGCAATTGGTTGATTGACAGATGACAAAAGGTGGTGGTAAACAGAACTTACTCGGAAGGAAAGTGAGTAGTGATGTGCCCAGGGGATCGGTCCTGGGACTGGTACTGTTGTGAGTGATATTGCTGAAGGATTGAAGGGAAAAATCTGTCTTTTTGAAGAAACATTTGCAATAGAGTGGACTCCCTTAAGGAAGTAGACAACATAAGGAAAGATCTACAAAAACTGGAGGAATTGTCTAATGTTTGGCAGTTAAGATTGGATACAAAGAAGTGCATAGTCATGCACTTGGGATGCAGAAATGCAAAGGAGTTGTATGCAAAAGGGGTGAAAGGTTGGTGTGCATGGAACAGGAGAAGGACTTCGAAGTGATAGTGTCTGAGGATTTCAAGGTGGAGAAACAGTGTGACAAGGCAGTAGTCAAAGCCAGAAGGATGCTATGTTTCATACAAAGAGGAATAACCAGCAGGAGGAGGAGGAAACATAGAAACATGATTACAGAAAAAGACCACATGGCCTATCTAGTCTGTCCTTCCATAACAACAACTACAACAGTCCACTTTTTACCTTTAGAGATCCTCTGTTTTGGTCCCATGCTTTTTTGAATTCAGTTACTGTCCTCATCTCTACCACTTCCACTGGGAGACTATTCCATGGATCCACTACTCTTTCTGTAAAGAAATATTTCCGCATATCACTCCTGAATCTATCTCCCTTCACCCTCATCCCATGTCCCCTCGTAGCAGAACTTGCATTCAATTGCAAGAGGCTCTCTCCCTGAACATTTATGCCACGGAGGTATTTAAACATTTCAATCATATCACCTCTATCCCGCCTTTCCTCTAAGGTGTACATATTAAGATCCTTAAGTCTATCCTCATATGCTTTATAATGAAGCCCACTAATCATTTTAGTAGGCACCTTCTGCACCAACTCCATCCTGTTCACATCCTTTTGAAGGTGCGGTCTCCAGAATTGCACACTATACTCCAAATGAGGTCGCACCAAAGACTTATACAGTGGCATTATCACCTCCTTTTTTCTGCTAGCCATTCCTCTCCGTGGAGGGATTAATGCCCCTGTACAAGTCATTGGTGAGACCTCACTTGGAGTATTCTGTTCAGTTTTGGAGACCATATCTCACAAAGGCTATAAAAAGACTTGAAACATTTCAGAGGAATGCGATCAAAATGATTTGGAGCCTGCACCAGAAGACTTATGAAAAGAAACTTGAAGACCTACATATATATACCCTAGAGGAGAGAAGGGACAGAGGAGTTATGATATAGACGTTCAAATACTTAAAGGGTATTAATGAACAAACAAACCTTTTTCAAAAAAGGGGAAGATATAAAACTAGAGGGCATAAAATTAAGCTGCAAGAAGGTTAAACTAAAAGCAATGACAGGAAATACTTCACTGAAAGAGTATTGGATGCTTGGAATGCCCTCCCAATGGAGGCGGAGGGAATTCAAAATGGCATGGGATAGACAGAGGATCCTTTTTATAGCAAGAGGATAAAATAGAAATAAACATAACTATCTTTTATGCTTAAATAAATAGAGGGGGGTGACATGCATGGTGCGGTGTGTACAAACCTAAACAAAGGCACAGAGAGGGTGTGACCTGCACGGAGAGGCAGGCCACCTACTCTAGCCATCTTACTGCACAGATTAGATGGACCATACTGTTCTTCATCTGCTGTCGTATACTATGTTAAGGACAACCAATGGGACACTGTGATACCTGGGTACAAACTATATTGCAATGATAGGGTAGATCAAATTGGTGGAGGGGTTACACTCTGTTAGAGAGGGCATTGAGTCACATAGGGTTAAAGTTTTGCAGGAAACAAAATACACTTTCGAATCTCCATAGACTGAAATTCCATGTAAAAATAGGAAGGCGATGGCAGTGAGGATGTCTTACCAACCGCCTGGCCAAAATGAACAGATGAATGATGACATGCTGAAAGAAATCAGGAAAGCTAACAAAAGTTACAACACAGTAATAATAGGTGATTTCAATTACCATGGTATCAACTGGGTCAGTGTCGCAGCAGGAAATACTAGAGAGATAAAGTTTCTAAATGACATAAATCACTGCTTCTTGGAGCAGCTGGTTTATGAACTGACAAGAATGGAGTGGAGGAGTGGCCTAGTGGTTGGTGCAAGGTACTTCAGGCCAGAAGGTAGCGGGTTCAAATCCCACTAGAGGACAGCAACCTTGGGCCAGAAGGACTGGGTTTTCTAGTCCCACAGGTGCTCCTTGTGGTCTTGGGCAAGCCACTTAACCCTCCATAGCTCATGTTCCCTGTAATATAGTTATCTCCAAGTTATAATGTCCTGTTCAATGTAATTTCAGTTTGTTCAATGTAAACCACACTGATACAGAATAGCGCGGTATATAAGAGAATATAAATAAATAAATAAAAAGAGAGGATGCTATTTTGGACCTAGTTCTTAGTGGGTTTTGGGGCCGGTTGTCAATAGTGATCATAGCATGATCGCATTTCATTTAATAAATGGAAGAAGGATGTCAAGGAAATCCAAAGTGCTACCTTTTTTTATTTTTTACTTTGATTTATTTTGTTAAACTGATAAATATAAAATAATCATTCAAGAACACGCAAAGAAATATGGTGCCTGCTTTTGAGCGATTGGTACTATCCGATGTCCAGCATTTGGAGAAAAATCATAAATTACAAAATACAGCTTTGACTCGTGATGAAAAGCAGGCCTTATTTCAATTACAAAGTAGGCCTGATATAGTTATCAAACGGGCGGACAAAGGGGGAGCTGTAGTGGTACTTTCTATGGAGGCCTACATAAAAGAGGCATTGACTCAATTGCAAGATCAATCAGCCTATGTTAAATTAAATATGGATCCCGAGGATATTTTACAACATAAAATTTGATCTTTGACTCAGTCAACGTTGAAAGATGGATTTATCACACGGAAAGAATACAATTATTTGAATGTGGTAGCTCCAACTACGGCTAAATTTTATATAGTACCCAAAGTGCATAAAAATTTACATGATCCGCCTGGTCGGCCTATCGTTTCTACCAGGGGTAGTATTCTTGAGCCCTTATCTACCTATGTTGACTCCTATCTACATCCTTTATTGCTGACTATTCCATCGTATGTCAAGGACACAACTGATTTTTTTAATTTATTAAGGGAGGTAAATGATTGGTCTCAATGTCCTGAAGTTTTTTTAGTAACATTAGATGTGGTGTCGTTGTACACTCACATCCCTCAGGAGGCAGCATTACAAGTGGTAGATCAAATACTCCATCAACGTGGTGATATATCTGAATCTAAAGTCATTTTCATTATGAATTTGGCCCGTTTGGCAATCCGGCGTAATGATTTTTTCTTTCAAGGAGAGTTATACCAACAAATTGCTGGTGTAGCCATGGGCGCTACATGCTCCCCATCAGTGGCCAATTTCTATATGAGTATTTTTGAAAAACAATGGGTCATCCCTTCACGTTATACTCCACAGATTTTAATGTGGAGGAGATATATAGATGACATTTTTTTGATGTGGAGAGGCACTGAAGAATCTCTGTCAGTTTTTGGAATGGATAAATAATCAGGATGTAAATATCATTTTTACTCATTCCTTTCATAAGGAGACCCTTACATTTTTGGATGTGGAGATCAAGAGAAGTCCAGAAGGATGGCTGACTTCAATTTACAAGAAGGATATTGATAAAAACACTTTTTTGCATTTTCGCAGTCTGCACCCACGCAGACTTAAGGAAAGTCTTCCTTTTCCACAGTTCCTACATTTTCGTAGGAACTGTTCAGACGTGAAGGAGTTTAAACGATGGTCAAAGGAGTTATTTGCTAATTTTTTATCTCGAGGTTATCCGCGACAAATTGTTATGAGAGCATACACACGAGCATTATATAACCATAGAGCTTCGCTTTTGGAGATGTGTGCAGTAGAAACAAGAGACTTTGAATCTTTGCATGTGAATTTCATCACAAGATTCAGGAGTGATATGCGGAAATATTTCTTTACGGAAAGAGTAGTGGATCCGTGGAATAGTCTCCCAGTGGAGGTGGTAGAGATGAGGACAGTAACTGAATTCAAAAAAGCATGGGACCAACACAGAGCATCTCTAAAGGTAAAAAGTGGACTGTTGTAGTTGTTATGGAAGGACAGACTAGATGGGCCTTGTGGTCTTTTTCTGTCATCATGTTTCTATGTTTCTATGTTTCTAAGATATTCCCCAATGAGTTCAGCAGTGCAACAAATTATTAAGAAATATTCTAATATTCTTTCAGTAGTACCGGGCTTAAATAACAAAACCATCAGATTGTGTGGACTCGGGACCGTAACTTGAAGGAACTTTTGAGCCCAGCGGTGCTGCGGACAATAGAAGAAGATCACGCAGAGACTTTAGGCAAGGGTCATCGTCGCTGTGGCAATTGTGATATTTGTGCAATTACCAAGGAAGCCTCTCACTTTGAATATAATGGCCTCAAAAGAAATTTAAAATCTTTTACCACCTGCAGCTCTATTAATGTGGTATATGCCATATTTTGTCCATGCGGATTGGTCTATATAGGAAAGACCACACGATCATTTTGAATCCGTATTAGGGAACATAAAAGTAATTTAAAATGTGGAGTAAAAGAGGCCCCTATGGTTCAGCATTGCCTGCAAGCACATCATAATTATGAACAACTTCAGGTTCTCTGTATAGATCAAGTAAAAATGAGGAGAGGGGAATGTCTCTGGATCGCTCTTTAATTAGACGTGAACAATGGTGGATATATACTTTTGACACAGTAGTTCCTAGAGGGTTAAATGCTTCAATTGAATGAGCAAATTGCGTATGAAGTGGGTAATCTTTATTTCAATGAGCAAGTAATTTGTACACTGCGATAGCGATGTTACTTTTTGATCACAGTAAACTGACGAAAAGGCAGCTTTAGTATGCGTTTTGTAGAAAAGAAGTTAATTGTTGAAAAGAGTTCTGTAATTTGTTATATGGGGTGATGACGTGTTTATCTCAGATTGGTGTTTAAGACTTGTGAGTTTTTTTAAAGAAGGGAGAGATTCCTTAAGCCCGCATGCGCGGCGTTCTGAGATTTACCGGTAAAAGCGTAGATAATCACCGGCGGAATGCGGGCAGCTGAATGGATTCTTTAAAGGTATTTTTGGAGTATATCCAAGTTAGAAAGTGAATACGTTTTGTTTTTAACATAAGGATGGGATTGGGTGAATTAGTAATATATTTTATTTATTGATATAGCATGAAAGTAGTAAGAAAATTGGACGTGATAGATCGAATGATCCCCTGATGAAATCATAGCGGTGAAACGCATGACTGGTACCTGGAAAGGGCGTCGGGATCCTTTAACAGTCCATACCAGTGGGTTATCTCAGGCAAATCAGATAAGTGAAGCCTTCAGTGCTCTTTATTGAACTTTGAACTTTGAGCAAGTTAACCTGGTCACTATAACCTCACTGTGTTTTTGGAGGTCGTTGATGCTAATGGGCAATCTGCTTTAAAATGGACGTAAGTCTTTGTGGCAGAGCCAAATAAATCTGAGACCTCTTTCATTTAATATTTATTACTCCGTATTATATAAAAGTGAAGAAGATTCTTAGTTACTCACAGTAGTACATGAACGATCTTTTTTGTTTCTATTGTTGACAGTTCCCCAAGGAACTAGACACATTTGTTTAAAGAGTATTATAAGAACTCCCATGATACACCCCAAGATCAATCTGAGTAAAACCTCCCTACTATTCCTGCCCATTATACATGTGACCACAGAAGCAATGATGGTCCTGAATCCATTCCCACTGTAAAACTGTATATGATTCCCATAACTTTGTATCATACTGCAATACTGTATATAGTTACCCCTAACATTGTATTCAGCCAGTTATAAGATAGTTCTTTGTACATAAGTTTGCAAGTTCATTGTAAAGTTTGCTTTTTAAGTTCAATGTAAACCGCCCTTGATCTCCAGAAGGGGTGGTATATAAAAGCATGTTAAATAAATAAACAAAAATAAATAAATAAGGAAATGAATGGGGAATAAAACCAAGGATATTATATTGCCTATGTTTCATTCCATAGTGCGCCGCACCTTGAATATTGTGTGCAATTCTGGTTGCCATATGACCTCCGTCTGTGCGTATCCTCCCCCCCCCCCATTCTGGTTCTCTTCTGTCAATCCCTATCATCCTCCTCCCGACTTCTCTTAAACTGGGTCTTCTAAACTGCCGGTCCCTAAGATCTAAGATCTATTCAGGGTCTTATCACCCATGAATCTCCTGACCTTATCCTTCTCACAAAAACTTGGTTGAAGGACAGGAAGCACACTCTTCTCTCCCGCTGCCTCCCCCCTGGTTTCTCGGCTATCTCTATTCCATGTATAGGTCACACAGGTGGTGGTGTGGCAGCCATCGTGCACTCGTCCCTCTCTTTCACACAAGCTTTTTCTCCTCTATTACACTATCCCGAAGCTCTTCTGTTTCATCTACACACTTCTCCCTCGATACACATCCTCCTTATCTACTCCCCCCCTGCACTCCGTCCCAATCTCTGGGATTCTCTCTTACTGACCATCTCCGATCTTTCTCTGGCCATGCGCCCACTTTGAATTTTGTAAATTGTGAAATGCTCTGATTTTTAAAGTAGGGCGGTATATCAAATAAATAACCATAACCATATCTTATAAAGGATACAGCAGACTTAGAAAAGGTACAGCAAAGAGTGACAAAAATGATAAAGGGGATGGAAGAATTACCCCTATGAGGAGAAGCTTAAAAGGCTGAGGCTCTTCAGCCATCTCTTTTCCAAGTTGAGGGGGGCTATGATAGAAGTCTATAAATGAATAATGTGGAACGAGTAAATGGTTGTTTATCCCATCAAAAAGTAGAAAGACTGTTGGACACACAATGAAGCTACAATATAACCCACTTAAGACTAATAAGAGAAAATATTTTTTTAATCATTGTGCAATCAAACTTTTGAATTCTTTAATGAAGGATGTAATAAAAGCTGTCAGTTAGCTGGGCTTACCTTGGAACAAGCATTGTGGAACCTGTGTGCCTTTTTGGGAACTTGCCAGGTACTTGTGACCTGGATTGGCCACGGTTGGAAACAGGATACTGGGCTTGATGGACTTTGGTCTGAGCCAGTGTGGCGTTTCTTATATTATGTTCTTATGTTACTATGTTACAGCCCAGTTAAAATGAACAAGCTTGTTGAAATAAGCCAAAAGGACTTATCAGCAGATTCCCCTCAATTTACTCACCTCTTACAAAACATTATTTCCCCCCATTCTGTTACTTTACACTTACCAATTTTGCAGTCATACTCCATCATAGCATGCTTGCAATGCAATCTGCAATTTACTTATTTGGGCAACTTTCTCCTTAGCTCATTTTGTATTGATGCGATGAAAGGAACATTGTTCTTGAATACCAATCACAAATGTATTAAATCAGGGCACAAGAGATACAGCTGACAGACTGATGTGTGGGAAATCTGCTTTCTGAGATACCAGTCAAAAATCAATGAACACTGCAAGTGTACTTGTTGTGTCGTCCAAATATCTTAAAACAGAACTAGTATGGCCAGTGATGAATCCTGTGCCTGTTTCTTAATATCTAAAATGCTTGTGCCTTCAAAAATTCTGACGAAAGTCCATAGTAGTTTAATACTTGACCAGGCTGGAATCTTTGGGGGACTCTTTCAAAATATTTATGATCTGCTAATGGGCTAAAAGATAGTTGCCACAATATTCATAGTAACATAATATATGACTGCAGATATAGACCAGTATGGTCCATCTAGTCTGCCCAGCAAGATGGCAAGACAAGGTGCACCTGCCACTCCATGCAGGTCACCCCTCCCCAATGCTTTTGTTTAGGGGTGTACTCAACACTCCATGTAGGTCACCCCTGCTTGTTGAGATATAAGAGATAGTTATGCAATTTTTGATTTTATCCTGTTGCTATAAAGGGTTCCACTGTGTCTGTCCCATGCTATTTTGAATTCTGACACAGTATTTGCCCCCACCATTTCCATCGGGAGAGCATTCCAAGCATCCACCACCCTTTCAGTGAAAAAGTATTTCCTGACATTGCCTTTCAGTTTAGCCCCTTGCAGCTTCATATTATGCCCTCTAGTTTTACAGCTTCCCTGTCTTTGGAAGAGGTTTGTTTGTTCATTAATACTCTTTAAGTATTTCCTATTTCCCCTGTCCCTCCTCTCCAGAGTGTACATATTTAGGTCTTCAAGTCTCTTCTCATAAGCCTTCTGACACAGGCTCCAAATTATTTCCAGTCTTTTTATATCCTTTGCGAGATATAGTCTCCAAAACTGAACACAGTATTCCAAGTGAGGCCTCACCAGTGACTTGTACAGCGGCATTAGTACCTCTTCCTTTCTGCTGGTAATCCCTCTTTGTATGCAGCCCAGCATTCTCCTGGCTTTTGCCACTGCCTTGTCTCACTGTTTATCCACCTTGAGATCCTCAGAAGCAATCACTCTGAGGTCCTTCTCCTGGTCCGTGCACATCAACCTGTCACCCCCTATCGTGTACATTTCCCTTTTATTTCTGCTTCCCAAGTGCATGACACTGCACTTCTTTGCATTAAATCTTAACTGCCAAGCATTAGACCATTCTTCCAGCTTTAGTTTCTCCACTCCCAGGGGAGTCCACTCTGTTGCTAATTTTCATGTCATCTTCAAAAAGACAGACTTTTCTATTCAGTCCTTCAGCAATATCACTCACAAATACATTGAACAGTACCAGTCCTAGGACCAAAACCTGGGGCACCCTGCTAATCGCCCTCCTTTCATCTGAGTGAGTTCCGTTTACCATCACCTTCTGTTGTCTGTCAGTCAACCAATTTCTGATCCAGTTCACCACCTTGGGACCCATCTGCAAACTATTATTGATAAGCCTCCTATGAGGAACAGTATCAAAGGCTTTGCTGAAATCCAGGTAGATGGCATCCATCGCATGCCCCTGATCTAACTCTCTGGCCACCCAGTCAACGAGCTCAATCAGATTTGTTTGGCAGGACCGTCCTTTCGTAAAACCATGTTGCCTCGGATCATGCAACCTGTTGGTTTTGAGAAAGTTCACTATTCGCTCTTTCAGAAGCGCCTCCATTACTTTTCCCGCCACCGCGGTAAGGCTCACGGGCCTGTAGTTTGTCACTTCTTTCCTGTCACCACTTTTGTGAAGAGGTACCACATTGGCCCTTCTCCAGTCCTGAGGAACCTCTCCTGTTTCCAAGGATCTGTTGAAAACATCCTTTAACGGCCCTGCAAGAACCTCTCTGAGCTCTTTCAGTATCCTGGGATGTATCCCATCCGGTCACATGGCCTTGTCCACTTTCAGTTTTGCAAGTTGTTCTAACACATCATCTTCTGTGAATGGTGTGGTATCTACTCCATTCCCATTTTTATATTTGGGAGTCACGGGTGGTCCTTCTCCAGGATTTTCTTTAGTAAAAACAGAGCAGAAGTATTTGTTTAGCAATTTCGCTTTTTCAATGTCACTTTCCACGAGTCCATTCCCAGCACTTCCTAGTCCTACAATTTCACCTCTAATTTTCCTCCTCTCCCGAATATAACTGAAGAAAGTTTTGGTGCCACACTTCATATCTTTAGCCATCTTTACCTCCCCCTTTGATTTTGCTTTCCTTATTTCTCTTTTTGTCTCTGAGTTTGATCCTGTATTCCTTTTTATTCCTCTGTTTGCGAGTTTTTGAGTTTTGTGAAAGCTGTGGTTTTTGCCTTTATTTGAGCAGCCACTTCTTTGGAGAACCAAATAGGTTTCCTTCTCCTCTTGTTTTTATTTACTTTCCTTAGCCCCTTTTATTACCACCTTTAGTTTATCCCATTGCAATTCCACTTCCCTTTTCCCCTTCCACCTTGCAAACTCCTCCTTTAGGTACTTGGCCATTTTAATGAAGTCAGTGTTTTTGAAGTTTAGGACTTTGAGCTTGCTATGATTAGACTGCACCTTGGTTTTTATCTCAAGGAGATCGCTGCTGCTCACAGGGGCACCCACCTGGACATTCGACACGCTATCTCTGTTGTTGAGCACTAAATCCAGCATCGAGTTTTCCCTGGTCAGTTCCATCACCATTTGTCTAAGTAACGCATCTTGGAAGGCGTCCACAATGTTTTTACTACTTTCCAGATTTGCAGAAGGAGTACTCCAGTCCACATCAGGTAGATTAAAGTCACCCAATATGGTCATTTCCACCCTTGTGGCTATCTTTGCAATATCTATAATCAATTTGCTATCTATTTCTTTGGTTTGACATAAATCAGTTAACACTGCTGAATATCTCCACATTCTATTAAACAAATGCTCGGTTAAAACCAGGGTTGTCTATGGGCAGAGTGAGAAGATTGACAGCCGCTGTTGAGTTAGCAGCAATATTCAGTTACTCACTGGATAGCTTAAGTGGTTAAAGTCAGGAGGAGAGATGAAGGGCTGTCCTAACTAACCATTGAGCATTATCCAGTCAGCAGCTGAATATTGTGACTAACTAGATAGTGTCTTTGTCCTTCCAGCTCTTTTATTAAGCAGTGGAAACAAGATATGTTCTGCTGCTGAATATTCAGTTTTAATGAAAGTGGCGGCAGCTTAGAAGTTTTATGTAGCCCCCCTTTTACTTTAAGCACGATAAGTTAAATCTTTCCAATCCAGTTTAGTGCTTTAAACCGTGAAGCTTCTGGAGGGGATGGATTTAATAGATGAGGTTAACAAAGCAGTTGTGGAGTATTTTTCATTTAATGATTCATGTGAGCTTTTGTCTCTTACCAAGCAAGTTTTAAATCAACTTTTAAGAAATGATTACAATTTTTTGGGTTGAAGTGTATAAACTAAGGAAGCGGGAACACCACAATGTAAAAAGATAAATGTACAGAGATCAGCACATCCATCCACAGGAATGAAAGTATTTTATTTCTGTAAATTCAAAAGAATAAACATAATACCATTTATAGTGAACGAGTGGGCCAATGAACTGATTTACTGAAAGCTTTGGTATTAAGAGGGTGATAGAGGTGGGGTCACTAGGATTATGCCTGGAAATTTTTTTGGACTTTGTTTTTGTTTGCAGATCTGAATTATTTTATTCTTTTCTATTCAGATCAGTAGGGCAGGTAATTTTACACGCCTTAACAGTGGGATTTTCCATTCATTTTTAATCAAACTTGTTTAAAATCTGCTGGCAGGCATCTGCCTCAGAAGCAAGTGAACTCCAAGGCATCAAGACCTTGTGCCACCTAAAGATGGCAGAGGGTATTAACGGTGGCATGAAAATTCAAAGGCACTGTGTGAGGCGCAAAGCAGCACCACCACTGCCAGGACGATCCCAAATCTGAGCATTGAGAAAGATGCACTAGAAGGTTTAGGTTAGGGGCGGAGTTTTGGGGGGAAATGAACTCGTTAGAAGAGTGCAGGGAGGAGTGTCCCATAAATAGATTGCCTGGGAGAAGTTGATAGCAAGAATGTACTTTCTGCTTCACTACCACAAAGACCATGAAAAGACTTAAGGTGCCTGCTTTTGAATGGAAGATTGACATGCAGCTTAACTGTTCATCTGTACTATTCCCCTTTTATAAAGGAGTTCCTATTGACTAGTCCTAAAATATAGTTCCTGGGACAATAGGATTATAACATGTGAAATCAGAACGTAAGGAAATAGTGGCATTAAGACCCCAACACACTGAGTAAAGCAGTACCAAAAAATCCAAATGTTTTGGGGTATCGACAGCAGCTGCTCTAAATCTGTGTACCACTGCCCATGTTGTGAATACTTGACTTAAACAAGCTAACCTGTTGTACTTATACAGGTTCATCACGTTCTAACATTAATACAATTTTTGTGCATTATGTGTGTGCCTCCTGTTCTGCCCAGTAAGGATATAGTGACGCTGGACTCAGTCGGTGCAATAGGGGGAGGGTGGTTGAAGTTAAACTAAATAGAATTTTGACTACAGTAAGCCAGCATTAGGGGCTAGCGCTGGGGCCTTGGGGTTTGGGCTGGTTTAAGAACATAAGAAATGCCATACTGGGTCAGACAAACATCAATCAAGCCCAGTATCCTGCTTCCAACAGTGGCCAGTCCAGGTCACAAGTACCTGGCAATTACCCAAAGTCCACAGCTTCCACAATGCTCACCCTGGGGTAAGCAGTGCTTATCCCAGGTCGTCTTTAATAGTGGTTTATGGGCCTTTCCTCCAAACGTTTTTTAAACTCAGCTACACTAAACAGTTTTTACTATATTATCCGGTAACGAATTCCAGATTATGTGTTGAGTGAAAAAATATTTTCTCTTATTATTCTTAAATGGGTAACATTGTAGCTTCAGTGCATGTCCTCTAGTCTTTCTACTTTTTGATGGCATAAACAACCGATCTACTGTATGCTAACCCGTTCCACTCCATTCATTAATTTATAGACCTCTATCAAATCCCCCTCAGCCGTCTCTTTTCCAAGTTGAAGAGCCCTAACCTTTTAATCTTCTCCTCATAGGGGTATCCTTCCAACCCCTTTACCATTTTGGTAGCTCTTCTCTGTACCTTTTCTAATGCCACTATATCCTTTTTAAGTTACAGTGACCAGAACTGCACACAATATTCAAGCTGCGGTCAAACCATGGAACGATACAGAGGCATTCTAACATAAGAACATAAGATATGCCATACTGGGTCAGACCAAGGTCCATCAAGCCCAGTATTCTGTTTCCAACAGTGGCCAATCTAGGTCATACATACCTAGAAGTTTCCCCAAGGGACACAGGTTCCACAATGCTTGTATTGGTTCAAGCATTGATATCCTGGGTCCCTTCTTAATAATGGTTTATGGACCTTTCCTCCAGGAACTTGTCCAAACCTTTTTTAAACCCAGCTACACTAACAGCTTTTACTACATCCTCCGGTAACAAATTCCAGAGTTTGAATACACGTTGAGTGAAAAAATATTTTCTTTTATTAGTCTTAAATAGTTTACCCTGTAGCTTCATTGCATGTCCCCTAGTCTTTCTATATTCTGATAAGGTAAACAATCGATCTACGTTTACCCCGTTCCACTCCGTTCATTAATTTATAGACTTCTAGCATATCTCCCCTCAGCCGTCTCTTCTCCAGGTTAAAGAGCCCCAACCTTTTTAGGCTTTCTTCATAGGAGTATCCTTCCATCCCCTTTACCATTTTGGTGGCTCTTCTCTGAACCTTTTCTAAAATCGCTATATCCTTTTTAAGATACGGCGACCAGAATTGCACACAATATTCAAGGTGCGGTCTCACCATGGAATGATATAGAGGCATTATAATATCTCTTGTTTAATTTTCCATTCCTTTCCGTATCATACCTAGCATTCTATTTGCTCTCTTGGCCGCCGCTGCACACTGGGCCGAGGGTTTTAACATGGTATCCACAATGACGCCTAAATCTTTTTCCTGGGTGGTGGTTCCTAATGTGGAACCTTGCATCGTGTAACCATAGTTTGGGTTGTTCTTCCCTAGGTGCATAACCTTGCACTTGTCCACATTAAATTTCATCTGCCATTTTGATGCCCAGTCTTCCAATTTATCAAGATCCTCTTGCAATTTTCCACAATCCTCTTGGGTTTTAACAACTTTAAATAGTTTTGTGTCATCTGAAAATTTGATAACCTCACTCGTTATTCCACTTTCCAGGTCATTTATGAATATGTCAAAAAGCAGCGGACCCAGCACAGATCCCTGGGGTACACCACTATTCACCTTTCTCCATTGGGAAAATTGGCCATTTAGCCCTACCCTCTGCTTTCTACCTTTTAACCAGTTTCTGATCCACAATAGTACACTGCCACCTATCCCATGACTCTTTAGTTTTGCCAAAAGTCTCTGATGAGGGACCTTGTCAAAGGCTTTCTGAAAGTCCAGATACACAATATCAACCGACTCACCTTTGTCCACCTGATTATTCACTCCTTCAAAAAAACATAACAGATTAGTAAGACAAGATCTTCCTTGTCTAAAGCCATGTTGGCTGTCTCCCATTAGGTCATGACTATCTACATGCTGAGTAATTTTATTCTTTATGATGGTTTCTACCATTTTTCCCGGTACTGATGTCAGGCTCACCGGTCTGTAGTTTCCCGGATCACCCCTGGAACCCTTTTTAAAAATTGGTGTTACATTGGCGATCCTCCAATCTTCAGGTATTAGAGATGATTTTAATGATAGTTCACAGATTACTAATAGCAGGTCTGCAATCTCGTATTTCAGTTCTTTCAACACCCTTGGATATATACCTTCTGGCCCAGGTGATTTGCTACTCTTCAGTTTATCTAATAGTTGTAATACATCTTCCCGATGTATCGATATTTCCTTCAATTCTTCCGCACCTTTAAATACCACTTCAGTCATGGGTAACATCCCTACATCTTCCTCAGTAAAGACTGAAGCAAAGAATTCATTCAATCTCTCCGCTATCGCCTTGTCGCCTCTTAGTGCTCCTTTAACCCCTTTATCATCTAATGGACCAACTGACTCTCTCACAGGTTTTTTGCTACGAATGTACTTGAAAAGGTCTTTACTTCGCGTTTTTGCTTCCGCAGCAAGCTTCTTCTCAAATTCTCCCTTTGCCTGCCTTATCAATGCCTTGCATTTGACTTGCCAGTGCTTGTGCTGTTTCCAGGTTTCGTCGTTTGGCTCTTTTTCCCATTTCCTGAAAGATGCTTTTTTGGCAACAACAGCCTCTCTGACCTCACCTTTAAACCATGCTGGCAGTTTTTTGGACTTCCTTCCACTTTTCTTAAAGCGTGGAATACAGCTGGTCTGGGCTTCCAAGATAGTATTTTTCAACAACAGCCAAGCCTTATGTACGTCTTTAACCTTTGCAACTGCTCCTTTTAGTTTTTTCTTAACTGTTTTCCTCATTTTATCATAGTTTCCCTTTCGAAAGTTAAAAGGTAGTACTGTGGATTTCCTTACTATCCCTCCTCCACTAATTAAATCAAAGGCGATCATGCTATGATCACTATTGCCAAGTGGCCCCAACAACCTTATCTCTTGCACTAGATCTTGTGTTCCACTAAGGACTAGATCTAATATGGCTTCCCCTCTGGTCGGTTCATAAACCAGCTGCTCCAAGAAGCAGTCATTTATTTCATCTAGGAACTTTATCTCCCTAGCATGTCCTGACGTGACACTGACCCAGTCGATACCGGGGTAGTTGAAATCACCCATTATTATTACTGCACTGTAACTTTTGTTAGCTTCCTTGATTTCTTTGAGCATTTCATCATCCATTTGGTCATTCTGGCAAGGTGCTCGATAGTACACCACCACTGCCATTGCCTTCCCCCATTTACATGGAATTTCAATCCATATAGATTCTACAGCAGATTTTGTTTCCTGCAAAACTTTAATCCTTTCTGACTCAATGCCCTCTCTAACATAGAGAGCAACCCCTCCACCAATTTGATCAGCTCTATCATTACGATATAGTTTGTACCCAAGTATCACAGTGTCCCACTGGTTGTCTTCCTTCCACCATGTCTCTGATATTCCAATCATATCTAACCTTTCATTTAGTGCTATATATTCTAACTCTCCCATCTTATTTTTTTAGACTTCTAGCATTTGCATACAAGCATTTTAGAGAATGTATTTTACTCATATTAATTTGGCTATTGTTAGACATGGGTAATTTGGGATCTTTAAGCTCAGTCTGCTCCATACTTGAGGGCATTTGGGCTACTTTACTCTTTTGTGGAACCTCTCTGCTTTTGGTAGTATCCTTCAAAGATACATTCTTCCGAACCATCCGCTCTTGGGCGACTGTCGGCTTTCCCCTAATATCTAGTTTAAAAGCTGCTCTATCTCCTTTTTAAAGGTTAATGCCAGCAGCCTGGTTCCATCCCGGTTAAGGTGAAGCCCATCCCTTCGGAAGAGGCCCTCCTTTCCCCAGAATGTTCCCCAGTTCCTATCAAATCCAAAACCCTCATCTCTGCACCATTGTCTCATCCACGCATTGAGACTCCGGAGCTCTGCCTGCCTTTTGGGTCCTGCGCGTGGAACAGGAAGCATTTCTGAGAATGCTACCCTGGAAGTTCTGGATTTCAACTTCCTACCTAAAAGCCTAAATTTAGCTTCCAGAACCTCCCTACCACATTTTCCTATGTCATTGGTACTGACATGTACCAAGACAGCAGACTCCTCCCCAGCACTATCTAAGACCTTATCTAGGTGGCGCGTGAGGTCCGCTACCTTCACACCAGGCAGGCATGTTACCAGGCGATCCTCACGTCCACCAGCCACCCAGCTGTCTACATGCCTAATGATCGAATCACCAACTATAACGGCTTTCCTAACCCTTCCCTCATGGGCACATGGCCCTGGAGAAACTTCCTCGGTGCGAGAGGGTTTTACATCACCTCCATTCCTTTCTTTATGATTCCTAGCATTCCGCTAGCTTTCTTGGTTGCTACTGCACATTTGTTCATCAGTTTTATCCTGGTGACCTGTAAAGAGTTGAGACAGATGTCACCACTGGAGATGAAGGGCCTTTTAATGCCTCGGCATGTATATCTTGGATTTCTTTGGGTGGCCAAAAGTTAATGAGAGCAACAGCTTGTGCACACATATATTTATGACTTAACATACATGCAATCGATTTGTGTGTGCCAGAAAGCTGTAGTGTGCCTAGTAAAGTCTAGAAAGGAGAGTTATTTGCAGTAGTGGATGGGCCTTTGGCAGGAGCAGATGCTGAGGATGCTGAAGGTGAAGTAGATTGTAAGCTCGCTCTTTGCTATTTCATTTCAAAGGTGCAGGATTCATGGGCTACCTTTATTTATTTATTTATTTATTTAGACAGTTTTGTATACCGCCTTATCCTTCAATCAAAGCGGTCACAACACAATTGGGGCATACATTTAACACGCGGGGATATGAGACACATACACTAATACTTACAGGGAACATGGGCAATGGAGGGTTAAGTGGCTTGCCCAAGACCACAAGGAGCATCTGTGGGACTAGAAACCCCAGTCCTTCCGGCCCAAGGTTGCTGTCCTCTAGTGGGATTTGAACCCCCGACCTTCCGGCCTGAAGTACCGTGCCCCAACCACTAGGCTACTCCGCCCTTGCTTAGTACTAGGGCTTTGGGATTGGACTGATTCATTGGCTCTATCCTCGTGACTTGAAATGACCTTTGCAAGAAAGTTTGAAACTGTCTCTGTTAAAGAAAACCATTTTGTGACCTGTACTTTAAAACAATAAAAAATAAATGCCCTTGTTAAATCCTAGTCTTCCTGAGAGTTACCACCTATTTCTGATCTCCCATTTTTGGGGAAGAGCCTAGAATGGGCTCTATTGACCCAGCTCCAGGACTTTCTAACCGATGATGACTTGTTTGATCTTTATCAATATGGATTCCACAAAATTTATGGTAAGAGACATTATTTGTCTCTTCTAGATTCTGTTCTCTAGTTACAAATAGGATAGGGTCAGCATTGATAATACTTTAATTGATAATACGTTGAATTGTGTATCTCACTGTTTTTTGTGAACCGCGCTGATGCCTAATAGTGCGGTATATAAGAGTCTATAATTAAATAAATAAATAAATAAATAAAATAACTCTTCATATTCTTTACCATTTCACACATTCAGCCATCCAGTGGTGTTAGCTAAGCTCTGAGAACCGGGGATGGAAGCTGGAGTTCTGGGTTTATTTTATTTTATTTTTTATTTTTTATTTTTTGCTTTGTTTTTGGAAGGTAAGTCCTTGCAAGTAGAATTAATTGGTGGATGGGTAGAGAGATTCTAGAAGATTTGCTTTAGAGTCAGGAGTACCTCAGGCCACTCTTACTGTTAAATTTATATCTTTGCCTTTAATTTGTTGTATGCTGATGATATCAACAAATGATCAGTAGTAGCATCTGTGGTTTCTTTTCCAGCAACACAATGGTTATCACTGAATGCATTGACTTGAAAAGTTTAAAAACAAACAGGAAAGCTAAAAAAAGAAAAAAAAACCCAACCCACCTGAGGTGTTAGTAAGCAGAGGCTAGAAGGATCTTCCTTCATTTGTCTATTCCTGGGACACATTACCCATTCTGTAGCTCAGATGAAGTGTTTAGGGGTAACAGGATTCTGAATTGTCCCTGTGCTTAAATTGAAAATCTAATAACAAGAGGAGTAGCCTAGTGGTTAGAGCAACTGCCTAGTACACAGAAGATCAAGGGTTCAATTCACACTGGTGCTCCTTGTGAACTTGGGCAAGTCACTTAACCCTCCATTGCCTCAGAAGAAAAGGTCTGGCAATTTACTTCTGTTGATACATTGCCAAGAAAATCTAGGAGTCAGCAGTGACTTGACAGCACTAAAAAAAAAAATACAGGCCACGTTTTAAGTTGAGGATGGTTCATAGATTGACCACCTTGCTTTCACAAACAGAATAATGTATGGTGCCCCGGCCTCTGTATTATCAAGGTTAAATTATTGCAATTTATATTTTGTTTGACCTTCCTCAGGTCTCCGTGCTCCAAAACTCTGGAACGCCTTGCCAACAAACATTAGAGCAATCACTAGCCTAATTCAATTTAGAAAGGCCCTCAAACACTACTTATTCCTCAAATACTTCCCAACGATCACAGAAGCATGCCCCCGCTCCAAGACTGATAGTGACACCAAATCACCTAGTGAGCCAAGATACCGCACGTAGTAAGGTGTCCTATGACCATTAATTATACGTTTTTATTTTCTGTAACTTGATGATGTAAATAGTTATACTCGCATGCCAAGTTGGCTGTCCTGTTATTTGTAATAACCTGTTATCCAAGTTTTGTAATCCTGTTTTATTGTAAACTCAGACACATGTATATGTTCTGAGTTTTTTTGTTCGATGTAAACCGCGCTGATGTCGAATAGTGCGGTATATAAGAAATGTAAATAAATAAATATCTGTAGCCATTGCTACAGGCCTAGAATGCTGCTGCTTGTTATTACAGAGGAAAATGGGGAGGCACTTCTCTCCGACCCTTAGATTTTTGTGTTAAAACAGAAAGGGTAGGGCCATACATTTCTAGGTCTCTTTTGTCCTCAGGTTAAGGATCATTGAAAATCCCCCTCTGTAAGGAGGATTTATTACAGACCTATGCTTGGGCTATTTCATTGGCTGGGCTTCATTTATGGAATATCCATCCTCCTCAGCTTTAGAAGCTGCTAACACCTAATCAGGTGTTAGTGGGCCTGTTTCCTGAGTGCAGTTGAAGCCAGCATAAATAGGCTCCTGTGCCCTGCCCCTTTGAGGCTTTTCTAACCAGGGCTCCACACATCAAACAGTAAGTAAGGTTTTGAGGGTTTCCTTGTTTGGTTTGTTTTTATTACATTGCTAGCTCTCTGACTGGGAGCTCTTAAAAGGGTTTTGTGTATATTTTTAAAAGCAAGGTTACTTCATTTTTGCTGTTTTAGGGGAACTTTAATTGAGCACAGTAGGTTGCTGACTCCAGTGACCTCCTCAGCTTTAGAAGCTGCTAACACCTAATCAGGTGTTAGTTCCCGCCCTACCCACCCCGACTCCCACCCACCCCTAGTGAGCAGCCTTGCTTTATAGGGCGCCTCCCCTTTCACAAATCACAGTGAATTGGACCAGCACATTTGTATGTAATTAAAGTGTTTTAACTGCTTTTTCTCTATAAAGACAGCTGCGAAACCGGCTGGTACTTGGTAGATCTCTCTCTTTTGCTCTAACAGATACCTAAGCTCCACGAAAAGAACAATGGCTGGGAAAAATCGTATTGCTAAAGCTGTTGCTCCCGTTACAGCTTCTGCCTCGGTCCAGACAGAGGTCCTAATGCCGGTTGAAGGACCGGTTCCATGTGCAGGGTGCCTGCATGCTGAAGCTCTGAGGAAAGAGGTGGAGGAACTCAGAGAGGAGGTGGCAAGGCTGAGGAGCATTCAAGACCGTGAGAAGTACATTGATGAGATGCTACTTGCAGCAACCAAGCTCTCCAGCTCCGGAGAAGATGGGTGCCAACAGAATGTCGATGGTTGGACACAAGTCACCAGGGCCTGCAAAATCACCAATCCAACTTCTCCATCCCTTGAATTGAAGAACCATTATGCAGCCCTGGAAGTGGAGGAGGTGAAAGCATCCCTGGAAAGGGAAGAACCAGAGTTCAAGTACCCCAAAGTTGCGGAATCAGTCACCAGAAGGAAACGAAGGGTGGTGGTGGTTGGAGACTCTCTTCTGAGGGGTACTGAGGCGTCCATCTGCCGACCAGACTTGATGTCCAGAGAGGTATGCTGTCTGCCTGGTGCCAAAATCCAAGATGTTACGGAGAGTTTGCCGAGACTCATCAAGCCCACAGACTATTACCCAATGTTGCTAATCCATGTTGGAACAAATGATACTGCCAGGTATACCTCGGAACGTATCAAAAGTGACTTCATGGCTCTGGGACAGAGGGTGAAGCAGTTAGGTGCACAGGTGGTGTTCTCTTCAATCCTCCCTGTTGAGGGTAAAGGCCAAGGCAGAGAGGCTCGCATCCTGGAGACAAATGCATGGCTGCGTGGATGGTGTCATCGAGAGCGTTTTGGTTTCCTAGACCATGGGATGCTTTTCCAAGGGTTGCAAAGCAGAGATGGCATCCATCTGTCCAAGAGAGGTCAACGCATCTTTGGTAGTAGACTGGCTAATCTACTGAAGAGGGCTTTAAACTAGATTCCTTGGGGATGGGTGAAGAAAGCCCCCAGGTAAGTGAAAGCCCCCAGGTAGGTGATACATTAAATACCTTTATGGAAATGGGTAACAGGGGTAACATATGGAAAGCAGTGTGTATTAATGCCCGTAGCATGGGAAATAAGATCCCTGAGGTTGAAGCTTTGATGGGAGTGGCTGACTTGGATTTAGTGGCAGTTACAGAAACATGGTTCACAGAAAACAATGACTGGGATGTAACTATACCTGGCTATACTTTATTCAGGAAGGACAGGGTAGGAAGAAGAGGAGGAGGAGTGGCACTATATGTAAAAACTATTATTAAAGCTTTGGAATTACAGAGCTTAAAAGGGAGAGAGGAGGCATTGTGGGTTAAACTAGAAAGAGGGAAAGAGAAATCTATTTGCATTGGAGTGATATACAGACCTCCCTCACAAGAGGAAGAGGTGGACAGAGAGTTAATTGAAGACATACGCAGCATTGCTAAGAAAGGGGAAGTGCTACTGATAGGAGATTTCAATATGCCAGATGTTGATTGGCACATTCCTGCTGCAGTATCATCTAGAAGTAAGGAGATCCTGGATTCTCTACAGGGAGAACTATTCAGGCAATTGGTAACAGACCCCACACGTGAAGGGGCCATACTGGACTTGGTGCTTACCAATGGTGAAAGTGTTTCTGATGTTGTAGTGGGAGATCATTTTGCATCCAGTGATCACCAGATGGTGTGGTTCAGTATTAGGACTAGGGCTGTTAGAATCCATTCCAAGGTGAGGATCTTAGACTTTAGGAAGACTAACTTTGCGAAGATGGGCCAATACCTCAGGGAGTCGTTAGTGGGATGGGAACAGCTGGGGGATGTAGAAAAACAGTGGGCAAAACTGAAAGGGGGTATTTTAAGGGCAACCAACCTTTTTGTTAAAATGGTAAATAAAGGCAAAAGGAACAGGAGACCGCTATGGTTTTCGAAGGAAGTAGCTGAAAAAGTGAAGAAAAAGAGGGAGGCCTTCATGAAATACAAGAGATCACAGAGAGCAGAAGACAAGCATCTGTATTTGGAAAAACTTAGAGAAGCTAGCAAAGTAGTCAAGAAGGCAAAGATTCAAAAGGAGGAGGAAATAGCCAATGCAATAAAATGGGGGGATAAGACATTTTTCAGATATATTAGTGAGAAGAGGAAGAGCAAAAGTGGTATTGTCAGACTCAAGGGTGCAGGGGGGGAATATGTAGAAGCTGATAAGGATAAAGCGGAATTGCTTAACAAATATTTTTGTTCTGTGTTCACAGATGAAGAACCAGGAGCAGGACCTCAGAAAACACCCACAAATAAGAACAGAAGCGAGGGACATCTTGAACTATTTTCAGAAGACTGTGTTCGTGAGAAACTAGCTCAACTTAAAGTAGACAAAGCGATGGGACCGGATGGGATACACCCTAGAATACTGAGGGAACTTGGGGACGTTCTAGCAGCTCCACTGACTGACCTTTTCAATGCCTCGTTGGAGTCGGGAGTGGTGCCAAAGGACTGGAGAGAGGCTCATGTGGTGCCTTTACACAAAAGCGGAAGTAAGGATGTGGTTGAAAACTACAGGCCGGTTAGTTTAACTTCGGTGGTGAGTAAATTATTGGAAACGCTGCTGAAAGAGAAAATAGTGAGGTTTCTGGAGTCCAGCGGATTACAGGATCCGAGGCAGCATGGATTCACCAGAGGCAGGTCTTGTCAGACAAATCTGATTGATTTTTTTGACTGGGTGACCAGGGAGTTGGACCGAGGGAGAGCTCTAGATGTGGTGTATTTAGATTTCCGTAAAGCCTTTGACACTGTTCCTCAAAGGCGACTTATAAACAAACTGAGCACCCTAGGGATGGACCCTAAAGTTACTGCTTGGGTTAGAAATTGGTTGGGTGGGAGGCGACAAAGAGTACAAGTAAATGGAGCTCACTCTGAGGAGAAGGATGTTACCAGTGGTGTGCCCCAGGGATCTGTCCTTGGTCCAATTCTTTTTAACATCTTTGTTAGTGATATAGCGGAAGGGCTGTCGGGTAAGGTTTGCCTCTTTGCGGATGATACCAAAATCTGCAATAGAGTAGACACCCAGGAAGGGGTAGATAACATGAGGAGGGATCTAGCTAAGCTTGAAGAATGGTCTAGAATTTGGCAGCTGGGATTTAATGTTAAAAAATGTAAGGTCATGCATTTGGGCTGCAGCAATCCAAGGGAGCAATACAGTATAGGAGGTGAAGTACTTTTGTCCACTAAAGAAGAGCGGGACCTAGGCGTGGTTGTGTCTGATGATCTTAAAGTAGCTAAACAGGTGGAAAAGGCGACGGCAAAAGCTAGAAGGATGCTTGGGTGCATACGGAGAGGAATGGCTAGCAGAAAAAAGGAGGTGATAATACCTCTGTATAAGTCTTTGGTGCGACCTCATTTGGAGTATGGTGTGCAATTCTGGAGACCGCACCTTCAAAAGGATGTGAACAGGATGGAGTCGGTGCAGAGGGTTGCTACCAAAATGATTAATGGGCTTCATTATAAAGCATATGAGGACAGACTTAAGGATCTTAATATGTACACCTTAGAGGAAAGGCGGGATAGAGGTGATATGATTGAGATGTTTAAATACCTCCGTGGCATAAATGTTCAGGGAGAGAGCCTCTTTCAATTGAAAGCAAGTTCTGCTACGAGGGGACATGGGATGAGGGTGAAGGGAGATAGATTCAGGAGTGATATGCGGAAATATTTCTTTACGGAAAGAGTAGTGGATCCGTGGAATAGTCTCCCAGTGGAGGTGGTAGAGATGAGGACAGTAACTGAATTCAAGAAAGCATGGGACCAACACAGAGGATCTCTAAAGGCAAAAAGTGGACTGTTGTAGTTGTTATGGAAGGACAGACTAGATAGGCCATGTGGTCTTTTTCTGTCGTCATATTTCTATGTTTCTATGTTTCAATTTTACAGCAAGACGGCAGTTATTTGCAGTTTAGGAAGGGGTTGGAAATATTAACCTTCCCTCCGTCAGATCTTCTACTCACCCCCCCCCCCCCCGAAATAGCTGAAAGTTTATGTTGGATATTTTATGTGGTGTGTGTTCTATGGGGGCATACTCAGTAGTGGTAGCTAGGCAGAATGAAAAAAACTAGCAGCTGTTGCTTTAATTAAAAGCAGATATTCAGCAGCAGAAGATATACGGTTTCCGCATTGGAATATCCAGGCTACCCAGGCCACCCGTGCTGCTGTCCAGTTAGCAGCGATATTCAGTCGATACCTAGTTAGTGCCATTCGCCTGTCCTAACTTAAAGCACTAAAGCCATCCGATTTCCCTGCTAACCAGATAGCAGCTGGACTGGCCCAAGGGTCTCTGCTATCCCAGGCAGAAGCCCCGGCCATGCTGCCCTCCCCCCCCCCCCCATCATGCTGAGCTATGCCATCGCCCCCTACTGCTGCTGATTCCTGTGGCAGGCACACATGGCCTGCAATTTCTGACCCCTCTCTGACACAACTTTGGGTGATCAGAAGCAGCAGGCTATGTGTGCTGAAGCTCATGGCCTGCCGTGGGCTGCCGCTTCCACTGAGCTGCCGCCTGACCCCACCAGCTGAATCGGAGGCAGCGGTGGCATGGCTCAGCATGGGGGGGAGGGGAGCACAGCAGGCCATGTGTGCCAAAGCACATGGCCTGCCACAAGTGCTATGCTATTCACAGAGGTCTGCCGTCCTAGGTGGTCAGCTGGTAGATGGGTCAATCATGGATAGTAGCTGTCACCGCCCACCGACCACTACAGTTTTAACTGGGCATAGTTTTGGCGGTCAGGGGGGATATTCAGCAGCACTAACCCAGGTCTGCTAACCAGCTAAAGCATTTTGAATATGTCCCCCTATGATGTTATTGTGAGCCACTGTGAGTACTTCAAGATTGGAAGGCTGGAAGTGATCTTAGTATAAATAACTAATAATAATTGTTTTTCTTAACTCATTTTTCCAAATGATATTCAGGGAAGCTTACAGCATTGTTAGACTCTTTGTAGGTACCTGAAGCAGCAGGAGAAACGGTGACTTGCTCAAGGGTCACACAGAATATCATTGAAGGCAGTGGAATTTGAACCCTGATTTCCATAACCCTCGGCCCATTGCGCAAACCACTAGCCAGGCCTTCTTATATTGGCTGAATGGTACTTCTGGCTTCAAGCCAACATAGAGAATACCATCAGAAGAATAACAATTTCTTCTGGTATGATAGTTCATTCTTAAAATGTCCGTTGCTTTGTTTACATGCTGCTTCTTTAGAAGTGCTAAGAGATTGTATTGTTATAATGTAAGATAATATTTAACCTTTGATTGTTGCAGAAAGATTTCGGGATTTACTACTTTCCTATTCAAGTCAAGGCACAGAGATTCTACCCATCTTTTGGCAGAGACGTTATCCCACGTAAGTAGAAAGCTCTCTTGAAAAGAATCCTCTGAGTCCCCAAGCGCTGCTTGTGAAGGAGACAGGTATGTTTGTAACCCTGCCAAAGCTTTCAATCTAAATTTCTGAAGCAGACCTGTCGGGGAGCCTCTCTGCAGATTCAGCATTGTACTTCTCGTGTCTCATTCAGGGAGGACGTGCTGAACCTTAAAGGCACCCAGCTGTCACGGAAGAGTCAGTGGCAACGTACAGATAAGCCGTATGGATCAGTGTCTGCTGGAGCTTCATTTCACTTGACACTGTATCGACATAGGCAGATGTTTTGTCAGGCTTATCTGGTCCCGTCTTGTGGGAGTCGATCATATATGCTGACGGAGTCATTTTGATTTTTAACGAGCACTCCTACAGATGCAGTCAAGTGCTATAAAATGTTTTACTGCCCTCATTAGAAATGGATATGGGTAAACAATTTAGATGAATCACTCTGAATATTCAGTATCAGTGTTCTGCATGGTTAAGTTGGTCTTTTTGGTAAAACTGGTACAGTTTGACGTTCCATGCCATGAAAACTATCACTTTCTTTTATCTTCCTTTAACATCCAATGCAGATTGCTTTTCTTACTAGTCTATTTGCTGATACATACAGTAAACCAATTTCAACCTGAATTTTCATTTTAAAATGTGTATTTACTTAGAAAAGGCAGATCCTTTTTTCAAATGGCACTTTGCAAACCTGTAATCAGTGGCTTTTAGTAAATGAGCATGGTGCTTTGTGTTAACGTTTTGTTCTTGGAATGTTGGAAAGAATTGTAAGAGGGCTTGATGCCCATAGATTTGTTCATAGGTGCAGAAACCGACCATAAAAGGGAAATAAATTCACCAGATTTGGTATGCGGGAAGATACTGCAAATACGTAGTAAATGACAGCCAATAATGACCAGTTTGGTTCATCCAGTCGACCCAGTAAGGAGGTTAGGGTTGTAGCGATCACTCTGTGCTGGTTACTCCCCTCTTTTGTTTAGGGTTGTATCTGCTACTCCGTGAATTTTACTCCCCTCTTTTGTTAGGAATTTATCTTTAGACAAGTCTGAAAAGATTGGATACATGTTTACAGAGAACTCAGCTACAAAAGAAATCCCTGGGTGGTAGTGTTTTTTTTTTTTTTTAATTAGTATTTTGCTCACGCCTTTCCAATGGTAGTTCAAAGCAAGTTACGTTCAAGTACGTAGCTATTTCCCTGTCCCCAAAGGGTTTGGAGAATTAAGTGACTTGCCCAAGGTCACAAGGAGCACCAATGGGAACTGAACCCAGATTTCTAGGCTCTTGCGCTAACCATTAAGCGGCTACTCCACTCCTGTAGCCTGTTAAACCACTATATTTTTTTTCTTCCAACTCACTTAGACCAGTTATTGTAAAGACTGCTTTTTACTTCCAGAACCCTGTAATTGTGTACTCTAAATTTGTATTAGTGTCATATTATCTCCATATTTACCCGGCTAGACATCACCTAAGGATCAAACCAATGTCCTCTGCTTGTTAGTATACAGCTCTGCTACTGGGACACTGGACTGACCCAGCAGTCAATGTTTTCATAAAAGACAAGAGTCGGTCATGTGATGACAGATTCGGGAGCAGATGTGCTCCTCCTACTCTCCCGTACCAGGCTGACAAAGTGCTGTTTTTTCCTGGAGAAGCAGTGCCTTCCCGGGCATTTTAGAGAGGTGAATAGGATGGCTTCCAAATCAGACTCAAAACGCCTCCAAAGCAATAAATAACATGGTGAAAGTGGAAAAGACCTCCTGGCAGTCCACCATGTCTGAATGCCTTACCTCGCAAGATGGCAGCAGCATGGGAGCACAAGAGTCTCCACATGGCGCAGACAGGCCAGTGAGATAGAGAACGGAGTGAGGGACTGCCTTCCCAGTCTGGTATGGAGATGATCTTGGCCTCAATTAAAGAGGGGAACGAGGAGTTGGCAGAGAAGTTAAGCACCATTCAAGGTGAGCTGTGTCAGACGGCTGCCTGGGTGAGAATCTTCACACTCTTGGCAAGTGCATATTTCTATATGATTTGCAAGGTATTGTGGGCAATGTAGTTCATTCACACCAGACACAGCTGCTGACAATAATTTAGTTGTGCTCTTGGGTAAAGCCAATAAGATATTTATTTATGGGGTTATTTCTCCCAACACAGAATGCTTGGTAGCACATAAATTAGGTTACTTGCTTTCAGTGTTAACTTGGAAAAACAAAGTTAAAATCAGGAAAACAACAAATGAAAAGCCACAAAGCAAGAAACAACACGCTGTTCTTTTCAGGTTAACTTCTGATTACTTCCCACATAGATACAGAAGTGATTCTCTCCTAGCTCACAAGCAATTAGGTAAGGCTTAATTGCTAGCAGTCACCAGCTGAAACCCCTTAGCTGGCTTGCCTTCCACTGTGTGGGTCAAATCCTGCTTCAGGAGCTTTTCTGAGTAGATTAAAGAACAAATTTGTATTTCTTTGTGATGGTTGCTGTACTTTATAACAGAAAGTTACCAACGGAGTTTAGATATAGAACAATCCATATAAATACATTCTTCATCTGCAATCATTCCCCCTTGTTCAACAAGCATGGGTTCAATATCATGGATTGGCACAAATGAATCTCTCAATGGAGCATTTTCAGGAGAATACTTGTTTCCCTGTTGTCTTTCAAGGTTATAGCTAGGGCATAGATCAGTGTTCATACCTGAGCTTCCATTGCTGTTAGAGTTCCTCTCTATATAGCCTGGCCAGTATGTAGTCCAGTTCTTATGTCCAGCCTTCCAATCCAGATCCCTGGACACTGGATCTCTCTTCACATACCTTCTGGCACGGGTCTTAGGGTCCCTTCCACGTGCAGCCGTCTCCCTCACAGGTAGCCTCTGGTGATTCCTAGCTCTGCAGCACCATTCCTCTGGCTTTCCCCAGTCCAATGGTGTATGCTGGCCCTTGGAATACCTCCCAGTATACGTACTGCTTTGGACTCTTCTAGACCTCTCAAAGGCTTTTCTCTTCCTTCTTCCAAAGGGTCTCTTTCCCTCTCTGTCTGTCCGGTTTGGCTTCTGCTTCTGATGATCCTTCAGATGAAACTGATGATCAAACTCAAGCTGATTCTCAGGATACTGAGGACAATTCTCTGGATATCCAAGGTGATCATGAAGATGGTCATCTGTAGAATAAACTCTACTCTTATTCTGCTTAGATGAGTGCTCCTCCCTAACACAGCGCAGCTGTGCTGAATCAGGCCCTGCCCTTTGAGATGAGTGCTTAGGGATTACCTCATAGCCCTCCTGATTGAACACATGTTTCTCCACTTCAGCTCCTCTAATGGCTGTTGGAAACCTGGTGCATTCTGGGACTGGTAGTCTTTTATGGGAAAATTCTGTTTTCTTATTTCTACCAGAACTGACAGGTTGCTTGTTCAGAGTCACTTCACCTTTTCTATAGCTCCTTCCTGAGCTATGATAAGCTTCCTTATCACAGCTGACAGAGGCCAGGGCTGAAATCCAAGCCACGGTACAAAGAATTCAGCATGCTGAATAGTGGATCGCTGGTATCGATGATGACATACTGGAACTGAAATGGGACTCCACAGCCCAGCATGAGCTTGATACAGAGGCTCGCTGCCAAAGTTGATGATCTGAAAAACAATTCACGCAGGTCGAACATCCGGATATTGGGTCTGGCAGAGTTTGAGGAAACACAAGGCATGGAAGACTACATAGAGCTGTTGCTGCCGGAGCTATTCAAAGAGCCTCCTCTCCCCACCAGCTGTGTGTTTGAGCATGCCCATAGACTCCCTGGTGGTCCCACCCAGATCGGGGAAAACCCCAGATTGGTCCTAGCTAAAATCCTCAATGTCTGGCACAGAGACTGCATATTACAGGAGGTGCATAAGGTGGGCACAATATCACATAAAAACCTTAAGATTTGGATCTTTCCAGACTATAGCGTAGACCTAGTCAGATGGCAGCAAACTTTCTGCGAAGTGAAAAAAAAGCTTGCAAGTCATAAGGTTCCACAAGCATTGCTTTATCCAGCTAAACTACACATCCAATGGAAAGATGAGCAGCTGTTTTTTTAACAGATCCCATAGAAGTGAAGAAATTTGTTTCTTCATTTCCTGGAGGATCCCCTGATTGAGGAAGCACAGCAGTGACGCAAGCCAGGCAAAGAGAACCCCCTAACCAA
This sequence comes from Ichthyophis bannanicus, assembly GCA_033557465.1. Taxonomy (NCBI): domain Eukaryota; kingdom Metazoa; phylum Chordata; class Amphibia; order Gymnophiona; family Ichthyophiidae; genus Ichthyophis; species Ichthyophis bannanicus. The sequence goes on along the minus strand of CM066035.1, from coordinate 128,500,947 downwards.
GATACTTTACTGTGATAGTATGAGGAAATCCACCACAAGATAGCGCAAGCATTTCCTCATATTTTCTGAGGAAGGCGATCATCACGGGGAGACCGCTCCTTGAAAGTAATGGCTGGGATGCTTCTTTGCAAAGGACATGGTAGATTGTGGCCTGATTTGGGGGAGCGGGGATTCCAAAACCCGAGAGGACTTGCTTTCCCTAATTTTCAGTTTTATTACTGGGCAGCACAAGTAAGAGTCATATATTATTGGTGGGTGGCAAACTCTGCACAGCATTGGATCTTTCTAGAAGAGGCCCAAATGGGAGTACCCTGTATAGGAGCAATCCCGCTGCTCGCCCGGTCTCAATTGGGGGATGAGTTGCTTCAGCACCCACTGGCTAGGCCCAAGTTAGCAGTGTGGCATACAGCCATTCGTCATCTAAAATTGGACCCACCCACATCCCAGCTCACTTTCCTAACTTGCGGAGATCTCTTTCCTCTGAGCAAAGAGGACCCAGTGAGGTTTAGATGAATGGGGCTGAACAGGATGGAAAGAGTGGTGGATTATCTGAGGGGGAAAAGGGGTTCCTATCGAGAGAGGACATCTTGGAAAAATGCACACAGTCTACTCCCCATTTTTTCTCTCTTTTCCAGCTTCAACACTTCTTGCAGACACATAGGGAACACTATAGGAAGCCAACCCATCCTCCAGAGTCTTTTTTTTATAAGACCTCAGAAGGGGAGGGGTTATTTGGTCCAGCTCTATTCAGTTTTTCAGGGGACCACCTCTGGTCTGCACTGTTAGCAGATGAACTGGATGAGAGATTTGGGGAAAACTTGGACAGAGATATGTGAGAATACTGGAAGAATATCCATTTCTCAAAATCATTTAGACTCTGAATATAAAGTGTTATTCAGGATGTATTTTACACCTGTTAAATTGCTTGCCATAAATTCATCATATGCTGACATGTGCAGGAGAGGATATGAACAACGAGGAATGTTGTATCATATCCTTTAGGAATGTGACATGGTGAAACCCTTTTGGAAAGAAATAGGGGAGGTATGTGTGTGGCTCTTGGGATCAGCCCTCCTTCTAGACCCAGCTACTATGCTGTTGGGCTGCCGAGAAGGGCCCCTCTCCACTATAGTTGAACCGGAAGAGGATGCCTAACTTTCCTTTTTTAGCAGCCCACCTGGCAATTGCACGAAAGTAGAAGGATACATTGGCTCCCACTATGCTGGACTGGGTCACAAACTTGGCGCAAATTATAGAGCTTGAGTGGGGGGGTTGCTTCACGCAAGGAACTATGGATGATTATGACAAGATGTGGGCACCGGTGGAGGTCTTTGTGAGGGGGTGAGAAAGGGAGGGGGTGGGTTAAGTTGGATAGGTTTGATACATCTATATCTCTGTCAAGCTCACCAGGAGGGGAGGTCGGACATGGTGCTGCATTGCAGGTGCAGGTGATGGTTCCACCTCTCCCCATCTTTCTTTTACCCCCACCAAGTTATCAGGTTGCCGCCCTCCCCTTTGACATCTTTTGGAGGTGCCCTTTTCGTCATCTTCTCCCTCTGTTCTCCCCTCCCCCCCCTCTTTTCCCCTCTGGCCCTGCAGTTGATATGCAGCACATGTTTTTGATTTTGGTTAGTGTGAAAGGTTAAAATATCACGTTAAATGGTTGATTATATAAGGAAGTTGACAGAGAAGTTGATGATGATCTCAGGAGGATATTCTGTGATTCTACTGTATAAAGTGGAATGATTGGCTACATGTTGGTATTGACTGTCTTTGTCATGAAAATTTTTCAAAAATAGTGAAGAAAAAAAAAGTCTATAGAAGAACATAAGATTTATTGTGAGCTATATGGCTACTTAGGCGTCCCGTTCAGTAGAGTACTTTTATAATTTCCCATAGACAAGCAGAGGAATGCAAGCATACTATGATGGTGACATCATCTGATGGAGCCAGCATGCCCAAAATCGCTCTACAGCTTATGAGAAGATTATTTTGTTCCTCATTTTGGATTTTTCTGCACACGTACCATCCTTTCTGCATTCACTGCATATTCTCCTAGGGCTCCAGTTTAATTAATCCATGCTTTCTGTGGAGTCACCCCACTTTCACTCCTTATCTCAGAAACAGTATGCCACACAAAAAAAGGCAGAAAAGTAAAGGAAACTGGAGAGCAGTGCTGTTTACACGGGCAACAGTAAAAATTAAAATTTGTTCTATGACAGCCACACAAATAACATTTCTCATAAGAACATAAGATATGCCATATTGGGTCAGACCAAGTTCCATCAAGCCCAATATCCTGTTTCCAACAGTGGCCAATCTAGGTCACAAGTACCTAGCAATATCCCCAAAAGACACAAGTTCCACAATTCTTGTATTGGGGCAAGCAGTGGATATTCCGAGTCCCCTTTAATGTTGGTTTATGGACCTTTCCTCCTGGAACTTGTCCATACCTTTTTTAAACCCAGCTACACTAACAGCTTTTACTACATCCTCCGGTAATGAATTTCAGAGTTAGATTACATGTTGAGTGAAAAAATATTTTTTCTTATTTGTCTTAAATAGGTTACCCTGTAGCTTCATTGCATGTCCCCTAGCCTTTCTATATTCTGATGGCGTAAACAATCAATCTACATTTACCCGTTCCACTCCATTCATTAATTTATAGACTTCTATCATATCTCCCCTCAGCCGTCTCTTTTCCAGGTTGAAGAGCCCTAACCTTTTTAGCCTCTCTTCATAGAAGTATCCTTCCATCCCCTTTGTTGTTTTGCTGGCTCTTCTAAGTACCATTTCTAATAAAGATATATCTTTTTTAAGATACGGCGACCAGAATTGCATACAATATTCAAGGTGCGGTTGCAGCATGGAAAAATACAGAGGTATTATAATATCCTTTGTTTTATTCTCCATTCCTTTCCTTATGATACCTAGCATTCTATTTGCTCTCTTGGCCACCACTGAGGGTCTGGCAGGGTTTCAATATGTTATCCACGATGATGCCTAAATCTTTTTCCTGGTTGGTGATCCCTAATATGGAACCTTACATCATGTAGCCATAGTTTGGGTTGTTCTTTCCTAGGTGCATAACTTTGCACTTGTCCACATTAAATTTCATCTGCCATTTGGATGCCCAGTCTTCCAGTTTATCACCATCCTCTTGCAATTTTTCACAATCCTCATGGGTTTTAACAACTTTGAATAATTTTGTATTATCTGCAAATTTGGTTACCTTACTCATTATTCCCATTTCCAGGTCATTTATAGATATGTTACAAAGCAGTGGACCCGGCATAGATCCCTGGGGTACTCCACTATTCACCTTTCTCCATTGGAAAATTGGCCATTTAGTCCTACTCTCTGCTTTCTATCTTTTAACCAGTTCCTGATCCACAGTAGTACACTGCTTCCTATCCCATGACTTTTTAATTTTGACAAAAGTCTCTGATGAGGGACTTTGTCAAAGGCTTTCTGAAAATCCAGATACACTATATCAACCAACTTACCTTTGTCTACCTGTTTATTCACACCTTCAATAAAACATAACAGGTTAGTAAGACAAGACCTTCCTTGGCTAAAGCCATGTTGGCTATCATCCATTAAACCATGACTATCTACATATTCAGTAAATTTGTTCTTTATAATGGTTTCTACCATTTTTCCCGGTACTGACGTCAGGCGCACCGGTCTGTAGTTTCTCGGATCACTCCTGGAACCCTTTTTAAAAACTTGCATTACATTGGCCATCCTCCAGTCTTCAGGTATTACAGATGATTTAATGATGGTTCACAGATTACTAATAGTAGGTCTGCAATCTCATATTTCAGCTCTTTCAACACCCTTGGATGTATACCATCTGGTCCAGGTGATTTGCTACTCTTCAGTTTATCAAATAGTTGTAATACGTCTTGCCGGTGAATCAAAATTTCTTTCAATTCTTCTGCAACATGACTTTTAAATACAATTTCAGTCATCCTTATATTTTCCTCAGTAAAGGCTGAAGCAATGAATTCATTCAGTCTCTCTGCTATAGCCTTGTCCCCTCTTAGTGCCCCTTTTACCCCTCTATCATCTAATGGTCCAGCTTATACTCTCTCGGGTTTTTTGCTATGAATGTACTTGAAAAAGTCTTTATTACGTGTTTTTGCTTTACAGCAAGCTTCTTAAATTTTCTCTTTGCCTGCCTTATCAATGGCTTTCATCTTACTTGCCAATGCTTATGTTGTTTCCAGTTTTGGGCATTTGGCTCCCTTTTCCATTTTCTGAAAGATATTTTTTTGGCAACAACATCCTCTCTGACCTCACCTTTAAATCAAGCTGGCAGTTTTTTGGACGTCCTTCCACTTTTCTTAAAGCATGGAATACCTTTGGTCTGGGCTTCCAAGATAGTATTTTTAAACACCCATGCTTGATGTAAATCTTTAACCTTTGCAACTGCTCCTTTTAGCTTTTTCTTAACTATTCTCCTGCCTCATGCCTCTGCTCCTCAGAGGTTCCTAGAAAAACGGTCTCTTTCATTTTATCCTATAACCCTTCGATCCAGAGCTTCATTTCCATTGAAAGAAGCCCAGCTCCTGTGTATTTATACTATTATTTTTATTTTATTTTTAAGATCCGTCAAGTCTTTTCTGACTTCTGGTGACTCAGCAGCCTCTGAGTTTTCTTGGCAATTTATAACCGGAAGGAGATTGCCAGTCCTTTTCTTCCGAGGCAGTGGAGGGTAAGTGACTTTCCCAAGGTCACAAGGAGCACCAGTGGGAATTGAACCCTTGATCTTTTGGGTACTAAGCAGTCACTCGGCTATTCCTCTCCTATAAAGTGTGTAAATGCCACTGAATGAGATATTCAATGGCACTAACATAGTTTGTGCCACTGAATATCCCCAACTAATGTCGCTATACATCCCGATGCTAACCGCTTAGCATTGAGGCATGTCCTGGGCATTCTTCGGAAAGAAGCAAGAAGTCAGTCCTCACATATAGGTGACGTCTGTGCCAATGAAGCCCATGCAGAATCATCTTCTCAGCTTTCAAAGAAAGCCTTTGGGAGATGCACCACACATGTGTGGTTCACTTCTCGCCCAAGGATGCTATCTTGCCTCAGTCTCCTTTTTCCGTGGAGCCATAGGACATTGTCTAGTTTTCCCCGGTAAAAGTCTGTTTTTTATTATTTGTTTTTCTCCAGTTGCATACTGGTTCCTTCTCACCTCCGAGGCAGCTCACCTCTGCGTTACTTCTCGGGTTTATCCATTAGTTTTTTTCATTTTTTGTTCAAGGTGCTCCTTGACCAGCATTCTCGCCCTTTTCCAGCCAAAGGCCAGGACTCCCTTTTTCTGATGGCCTCCAGTGGCTTCAAAAAGTATGACTGGTGTGGCAAAATGATGTCACCCACTGACCCACATGACTGCTGCCTCTGATGTCTTGGCACGGAGCATGATGATTCAAACTACCATCAGCCACAGATAAGTTTCTTTCAGAAGTTCGACTTGGCACCGGAGTCATCGGTGACACCACGCTCCAGGGCCCTTTCAGATACCTCAATGCCCTGCAAAACTAGATCTTCATCGGAGTCTCATGGCCACAGTCCCTCATAGTGGAAATCCCTGGAGGCAGAGCACAAGAAGAAATCCTCGAAGACCACCTCAGAGGACAGATCCAGGAGGAAGGGAGAATCCCACACTAGGACCCACAGTCCCAGGCATGAGTCAAAGGAGTTGGGGCAAGAGTGGCCTGCTAAGCTGCTGTGTAAGGAGTCATCGTACCCACTGACCAGCTTCGAGCCTCCGAGGCCATCCTCATTGAGGACTCCCCTTGACAGTACTGACACAGGTCCGAAACCCTCGGTGCCTGCATCGAAGGCTGCGGAGCCAACTGGTATGGAGACCAGACTGGCAGCCCTAGAGAGAAGTATATCTGCTCTAGTTGCCATGCTGCGGGCATTCATGTCTGGCTCATCCAGTTCATCCGCCCCAACAACTGGACCCTTGGCACCAGACGGGGTCCTGCTCCCATTCCTTGGGACACCAGTCCTCTCTGGTGAATGCCCACGGCTTGGACCGACGATCCCCTGGAGGCCACAGACTACTTGAGAGCAGCCCTTGGCCGAGGTGATTGCGCAGCATTGGACTCATGCTCAGACTTCGAGTCCAAATGGGAGACTGAGAATGAAGAGTCTCCGGACATGAGGTGACACCGTGATGTGCCCATAGACCCGTCACCGCTCCCCGCCTGAGGACATTGTGTTCCTCAGTTTTGTGTGAGACATTGGTCAGTGCCACCCGGCAGAGAGGCCTGAACCCTCAATGCCCTTGGCTGGAAGGCCTTTCAGGGCTCAATGCTAAAATGCCTGAACCAGTCCTACTAGTTCTACATCAGCATGTACCCAAAGGAACTATCAAAGGAGCTTGGTGGATTCTCGTCAGGCCTCAAGAGGGAACCCCTACAGAGGTTCAAGACCCTAATCTTGGCAGTAAATGAATGCTCAAAGTTTTTGTCCCGGGCAGCCTATGTTGGCTTCGAGTCATCGACCAGGATAGCCACCACAGGCATAGGGGCTTGATGCCAGGCATGGCTGCAGTCATCCGACCTAGAACAGTAGGTGCAGGACAAACTGATAGATGTCCCCTGCATAGGGAAAACCTGTTCAGGAAGCCCATGGTGGATAAGGCAGCAGAGAAAGAGACAGAGTATGTAATGAGAACCAGGCTCTCAAAAAAGACCTTGGTGCACCCTGAGAAGAAAGTCCCGGGGAGAAAGTCCTTCTTCCCAAGGAAGAAAGGAAGCTTTAGCGGTACTCTGTACTTCCAGTCCACCTCGGCCCCTCAACAGGGCTAGCAACAAAAAGTACAGGGACATGGTCCCAGAAAACAAAAAGCCCCGAAGTCCCAGCTGCCGGCCCCAGCTCAACCTGAGGGGGGGGGGGGGAGCTTTTGACTGCCTGGCCCAACTTCCCTACCCCCAGGGAGTCCTCTGCTGTCCACGGGGGGGGGGGGGGGGGACCCTAGCCATGTTTGCCCACAGGTGGACAGCCATCACCACCGACATCTAGGTGCTACAGGTGGTCAAGGAAGGCTACCTCCTCCAACTACATTGGGCACCACTCATGTACTTCCCAGGGGCCCCCACCAAACCTCTCCTTCCCAGTCCCTGCTCCTCACCAAGTTAACAGGTCTAATCAATGACAAAACAGTCAAGCCAGTGCCGAAACATCTCTGGGGCACAGGCTTCTATTCCAGATACTACCTTATCCCTAGAGTATGGGGGTCCTCGGGGTCATCCTGGATTTGCAAGAGCTCAACAGGTTTCTGATCAGGGAGAAGTTCAAGATGGTCTCTTGAAGGACTACAAAAAGGGACTGCTACTTTGGAGAGAGATCAGCAATTGTAAGTATTTACTTCTGGGAATTCTTTACATTAAAACTGATTACTATGTATAAATTAGAATCCAGTGTATTTGTTAAATCAGTCAAGGCCTAGTATCAGCAAAGTGCTTTTAGTTAAATTGAAAACTCCACAGGTAGCTTTCAGTTTAAATTTAGAATCCAACAGAGAGCTTTCTGGTTTAATTAAATACCCAGCAGAGAGCTTCTAGTTTAAATTTAATACTCAGGGCCTAGTATCACCAAAGAGCTTTAATTTAAATCAACTCAGAGTATAACTTAGCATAAAAGGAAAAACAGGGTCTGTATTCTTTGAGCCTTTGTCTTCCCTATCTGGACGACTGGCTCATAAAGGGGGACACAGCTGCAGAGGCACAATGTGCCACTGGACACACCATCAATGCCCTGCAGCACCTGGGATTCATAAACTACCCCAAATCCCACATCATTCCAGCCCAGTACCTAGAGTTCATAGGGTTGCAACTAGATACTCTCCAGGCAAAAGCATTCCTCCCCCAGGAGAGATCAGAATGCCTCAGGGAATTAGCCACAGAGGTACACAGATGCTACCTGCCCAGCTCTTACTCCGCCTGTTGGGGCACATGGCCTCTACGGTCCACATGACCCCCATATGCCCACCTGCACATGAGGGCAGCCCAGTGGTGCAACCATTCTCAGTAGACTCAAGCCACAGGCAGGCTCAGGGACAGAGTGAAGGTGACCTGTCAGCTGGTGGACTCTCTCAGATGGTGGCAGAATCCTTGTTGCCTTCAGGCCGGGATGTCCTTCCAGGCACCCAAACCCCAGAAGGTCCTCACCACGGATGCCTTGCTAATGGGCTGGGGAGCACACTGCGGGAGCCTATAGACGCAAGGCTGCTGGTCCCAGGAGGAATCCTGGTTGCAAATCAACCTGCTAGAACTCCGTGCAATATGCCTAGCTCTCCGAGCCTTCTGCCACCAACTCCAACACCACTCAGTGCTGATCCAGACCAACAATCAGGTCTCAATATTCTATGTGAACAAACAGAATGGTACAGGGTCATACCCCCTCTGCAAGGAGGCAGCAGCCCTCTGCTTCTATTCTGCAGGCAGAGGGATGCTTCTAAGGGTGGTGTACCTCCCGGGCCAGGACAATGCGCTGATGGAGAAATTGAGCAGGGTCCTCCAGCCACATGAAGGGGTGCACAGCTCTTTCAGTTGAGTCTTGGACCAAGGGCCAGTAGGAGGCAAGATACATTCCTATTGGGGGAGAGGGAGAGTTGTGAACCACAGGGGGAGTTGTGGACCACAGGGGAAACCAGGGGTCTTGAGGTATGGAGGCTAGTTGGAAGCCTATTATGCTAGGATTTGGACAGGCTTCTTGACTTACCAAAGAGAGGAGTTTTTCGCTTGTAGTGGCCGAAGGCCAGATAGCTGCCTTGCCTGTATTAGGGACTGAAGGAAAGACATCTAGTTTCTGGAGGCTACTAGAGAAGGAATTTCTTTGGGGGCGAGGGGCTATCAGTTTTGGAAGTAACAGTAAATTTACTTAGGAAACCCGAGCAAGGTAAATTTGCCAAGTGCTGTTAGATACCATGGAAATGTTGAACTCATTATTGCATATTTACATATTTTAAATATGGGGCCTCATTAAATATAACCATCTGCATCGTGCATAACTAGACTTGTTAGTGAGTTTAATGTTACATGATATCTCATAAGAACATAAAATATGCCATACTGGGTCCGACCAAGGGTCCATCAAGCCCAGTATCCTGTTTGCAACAGCAGCCAATCCAGGTCACAAGTACCTGTCAGGTTCCCTAAAAGGTACACAGATTCCACAATGCTTATCCCTGGTCCTCTTTAATAATGGTTTAAAATCTCCAAAGTATACATAACATTTTTAGCATGAATGCTGAACATATTGAACACACACATTTAAAACTAGGGCAATTTAATCGATAGGCCCCAGAAATTGCAATGTATTCATGCAAGTTGATATCTCAAAGCTCTAGAAATGGTGGAAAAAGGTACAGCAGATCTCTCTGCACAGCACTTAAAATTTTAATAGTTCTCTGTATAATGATATGCCTAAACTATCTAAAAAAGACAATCCTCATTTATTATCTCTTCTCTAAATAAAAGAAAGAATGACTTTTTGTTTCTTGCGTGGTCGCGGTTTGTGGCATAGAAAATGCCCATAGTGATTACTTATCAAAAGACACCCGATAAGAATTATCTCTGGGAACATAAAGGGCTGAAGCCGTAACCATCAGCTAATCATAGTGCAGTTAAAACTGTTCCCAAAGGCCATAATGTTCTATCCCAAAATAAGCCATAGCTCTGAGGTAGACTAAAGCAAAGTTCATTACTTGGTTCAAAATCCACCACTTGGGATTTTCAAGTTGTAATTAGACCTGCTTACCATGTACACATTTTATATTTTTATACTGGCACTTCTATAAAACCCTGGGACAATGTGCAGCCACTAAACATTGAATACAAATGTGCGTGTCTATTGTATTCTAACCGTATTCAAATCTCAATGTAAATACATAGAACACTACTCTGCATAAAAGCAGTCACTATATGGGGGCACTTATTCACGATTCATTGTATAAAATCAGCAATTGTATGTAGAAATGGCATTTTAGAAAGGGCTGAATTTACACACGGATATGCTCTTATTACATAGAAATTGCAAGGGGGCATATGGGCGGGGTTAGGGCCTGGGCGTGTCAAACATTTATACAGGGGATGTACATGTATGACTGCAGTTGTCTGTCGGGATATACAGCTGTTCCATGCAGGGCCGGCCCAAGGGTTTCTGCCACCCTAGGCAGAAACCTGACCTCTCAGCCCCCTCCCCCAGTTGCCACTAATTCTGTCTCAGGAGGGGGAGATGGGCAGCAGCAATATTTCAAAAAGCAGAGGCAAAAAGCAGCTGATTTTGGAAATGCTGCTGTATGCCTCCCCCACCCACCCCAAACGTGATTGGCAAAAGCTGGGGGTGGGGGTAGCACAGCCGGTTATGTGTGCCACTACTGCCACCCATCTGGGCCGGCTGCCCCTAGGCAGACATCTAGCTCGCCTAGTGGACAGGCCAGTCATGGCTCCATGGCATGTGTTTTTTTTCTTTTTAATTGCTCTTTTGGGCCATCCCTGTAGAGGGGAGAGGCTGAAGGGAGTTACCCTCCTTAATTCCTTATTATTTCCTACTCCAAATTGAAATAGAGAAAGTAGCATCTCTAGTTTGACCACATTTATACATGTAGATTTGTGAAATAACTGATATACACGTGCCCATGCTGGCACCTACATGTTGAAGTTGTATGTTGGTTAAAGTGATGGGTGTCCGAGCAAAATTCAGTTGTGGTGACCATACCCCTTATAAACAGTCCACAAGGTATTCATGGGTATACCTGTGAAGATGCTTCTAAAGGTGAAAGTTCTGATGGATCCTTCATACCTTATCACCACTAACACAATTAATTTAACATGCTATTTGAAGGTCACTGATCATATACCAAAATACACTACTAAGGAGGAACTCTTGATATGAGCTTTCATTTTCTGCACTATTCTAACTTCACAACAGCTAATACTAGAGATATGAAATTGGAACATACCAGCCTATAATGGCTGTATATGGTGGGTGTCTACTGCAGAGCTACTAAGGTTCCCAGTTACAGGATAGAGATTTGAGGTCAGTCTTGGTTTTCTGACGTCCATTCCCATGCTGATGCATTAGGGGAACTGCAGCCCTGATTTCAGTAGTAGAATTCAAATACCATACTGCTTTGGAAGTACGTTGAAAATCAGGACTGGCCAAAATGTCTCCCTGTTGGAAATGAGTAACTTGGCAGCTGACTTAGGCCATCTCTGATATTTACATGGGTTTGTCAATATCAAGTATCCGTCAGCATTGTGGAATGTTTCTTCATATTCCTACTAGCCAACAAGTAAGTCTGGAATCTGCAGCATTTGTCTGATATGGCGATATGATAGAACATAAGGCATGGTATGCTCTAGAGGCAATGATAATGCCAAGATAGATGCCAACAGTTGGTAATGTAAATAACCAGTCAAAATTCTGATGTTGAAAGCTTTCAAAACCCTACTGCTGACTTTCAAAGCCATCAATGGGCTCTCCTCCACATCACTAGCAGAGCTTATCCAAACCATGTCCCCCAATAGATCCAGAAGATCTGCAGCAGTCAACACACTGGTAATCCTGAAGGAAATAACCCAATGCAGTCATGCAACAGCAAAAAGGACTTTCAGATTCTCTGCACCCAAATGCTGGAACACCCTAACACCCAGCATCCGGGCAATCCCTGACCTAACCCAGTTTAGGAAGGCATTGAAGCACCACCTCTTCCTCAAATACTACCCGGAAGACAGTGCTCCTATAGCCCCCTCCCCATCTAGTACAACCACAGCAACATACCCCGCAAGCCATCCATGACTACGATTACTTCTGACACGACATAACGTGTCGCCTAGATGTAAATAGTTACCCCAGTTTTATCCAAGTTGTAGTACCTGTTCTTTGTAAACACAGATCAGCTTGCTGCACTGTGCTAGTCATTCTGTTTCATGTAAACCGCACTGATATTGAATAGCGTGGTATAAAAGAGACTAAATAAAATAAAAAATAAATTGAACCTGCATGATTTGCATATTTATTTCAGTTCTTTCTATATAAAAGCAAGGTATCAAAAATACAACTGCAGGAAAAAACACCCCAGAAATTGTCCTCATGCTTAAATCTTTTTCACGAGGCAACATACAAATATTCATTCTGGGAGGCACAGCAGACTGATGGATCTGCCATGCTGTGTGTCTCAAGATGCACTGTGGGGGGTGGGGCGCCTCTCATCCAAATAAGGCATTTTCTTATTTGGTAGACTGGGCACCCCCCCCCCCCCCCAGACGATACATCCCTGGAATGAACCATGAACTGTGCATGATCAGGCACAGCCATTTTTAAAAATGGCAGCGAGGATAGCATATTGTAGGCAATGCTCCTAGCCCCTGGTCTACTTACAGGTACTGTGGGGGAGGGGTGGCAAAAGCTGATAAAATGGAGGCCCACAGGCCACCAATGATTTTTCAGAGGTGGAGGGGTTTTCATCAGAGTCCATGGGCCAGCAGTAATTGTTTCTCAGAAGGGAGGGGAGGGGTGATACAATTGTGGCCCATGGGCCACCAATAATTTTTAAGAGATGGGAGGGGGGACGGGGCCCACCAGGCTACCAATGGTTTTACTTCTGTCAGGAGTATGGTGTCTAAAGGGGATACTGGTCCCTGATATTGTCCCAATGTCATCGGGGGATTTTCCTGATGCCTGCATCATCTGAGATGAAGTGTCAAACTTCACTTCAGATTACCCCATTTCTCTGGGACAGCATGCCAAACTTGTTCAGCATACAGGAGCTGTATTTGTCTTACTCTCCCAGTTTAATGCTGACTTTTTATACACTGGTTAATTTACATGCTGTTGCTTGCAGCATTGCTGTGCAAAAAAGTCAGCATTAAACTTGCGCAATGAAACCTTACGCTAAAGCATATTAAGCACTGGGCTCTTGCATGGGGGTTTCTGCATCGGCCCCTTAATCCTAAAGTAGCCCTAGGCCTTTATGCTGCATGGACTCCTCAGTGACCTCTACCTGCCCTTGTGTTTGTTGGTTTAATTTGAATAATCTAGACCCGCAATCATTCTTATTAGCGTGCAAGCACATTTTAGAAATGACATCTAGGTGCAATCTGGGATATGTAGGTCAAAATCTATTAAAAAAGAAAAAAAGACCGACTGCATGCAAGTTTCAGCCCAGTTTCATAAACTGGATGTTGGTGGCCACAGCCATATAGACGTCCCTGTGACAAATGTTTTAGAATGGGGACATCTATCCCATTCTGCAAGCACATCTCTGCCTGCTATTTTTTTTTTAAAGAGGAGATATGCATCAGCATAGTGACTAGAAAACAAGTGTCCTTGTTTCCCTTCAGTTGTCTTTATGATCATGAGAAGTGCTGTGGATATCAGAGTACCCTCTTATCTATTCCCACCAGGTATTGTGGAGGCGGAATGAGAGCTTTCCTGATGTCTGTTTATGCCCTGGCTATTACTACTGGTGGGTTTAGATGTGAGCACCGCTTCTGAAATGCGTGCGGGGGTATCTTTTCCATAATTCCCTGGACACAACTTGCCATTTTCCTGTATGATATGGCCATGCTTACTTCGAAGACGTCCATATGCGTGGTTTTATAAAATCGCTCCGGGGATGTCTTTGTGTTTTGCATGTCTATATGCCTGTTTTCAGATGTCTGACTGAAAAACACCCTCTCGGGTCCATTAAGTTTAGAACATATTACTCACCAGAGCAAGGTGAAGCAGATGAGGCAAGGGATAAATTTTGGCAAGTGTAAGGCTTTGCTTCTTTATTTATTTTATTTTATTATTTATTTATTACAATCTCTTATATACCGCGCTATTTGGCATCAGCGCGGTTTACATTATAACACAACGACCATAACAACATGCTGTTTGGTTTTACATCGAACAGGTGATCAAACTTGGATAACAGGGGTAACTATATACATGAGATATTTACATGGTGAGGAGTAACTTGTATAACTTGTATAACTTGTATAACTTTAGGGCTGTATGTCACTATAGCTGGGCACAAAAGTACTGGTTCTCTCCAGTGCATAGTGTGTAATGTGCTTGGAGCGGAACAGTGCTAAAAAGGGAAAAATTAGTATGAGTATACTAATCAAATTTGCATCTAATATAAATAATTAGCATACAAAATACACATTCAACACTCTTTTGATCAACATTCCAAACATCGCAAAATGATTTGGTTTATTTATTTTAATAATATGGGCATTGTTTTATACTATGGTTGCAGTTTTAGCTAGTTTGTTTCACTGGAGTACTTGCCAGTGTTGTATTGTATTGGACTGGCCTAGCTTGATTACATGATGGGCAGGGCTATTTAGAAACATAGAAACATGATGACAGAAAAAGACCACAAGGCCCATCTAGTCTGTCCTTCCATAACAACAACTACAACAGTCCACTTTTTACCTTTAGAGATCCTCTGTGTTGGTCCCATGCTTTTTTGAATTCAGTTACTGTCCTCATCTCTACCACCTCCACTGGGAGACTATTCCACGGATCCACTACTCTTTCCGTAAAGAAATATTTCCGCATATCACTCCTGAATCTATCTCCCTTCACCCTCATCCCATGTCCCCTCGTAGCAGAACTTGCTTTCAATTGAAAGAGGCTCTCTCCCTGAACATTTATGCCACGGAGGTATTTAAACATCTCAATCATATCACCTCTATCCCGCCTTTCCTCTAAGGTGTACATATTAAGATCCTTAAGTCTGTCCTCATATGCTTTATAATGAAGCCCATTAATCATTTTAGTAGCAACCCTCTGCACCGACTCCATCCTGTTCACATCCTTTTGAAGGTGCGGTCTCCAGAATTGCACACCATACTCCAAATGAGGTCGCACCAAAGACTTATACAGAGGCATTATCACCTCCTTTTTTCTGCTAGCCATTCCTCTCCGTATGCACCCAAGCATCCTTCTAGCTTTTGCCGTCGCCTTTTCTACCTGTTTAGCTACTTTAAGATCATCAGACACAATCACACCTAGGTCCCGCTCTTCTTTAGTGGACAAAAGTACTTCACCTCCTATACTGTATCGCTCCCTTGGATTGCTGCAGCCCAAATGCATGACCTTACATTTTTTAACATTAAATCCCAGCTGCCAAATTCTAGACCATTCTTCAAGCTTCGCTAGATCCCTCCTCATTTATGACTGGATGGCTAAGTCTCTATCAAATTCATTGCATTTATCTCGGGTGCAAAGTGTAACTTGTCTTTGATTAAAATTAAGCTGCAGTATTAATTTTCCAGCTGTGAGGTGTATGTGTTAGTGTTAAGTTCAGTGCAACATTCCGACAGGGGCGATGGGAGGAATACAGTGGGAGGTAGGCACCCTTGTCCATGCTAATAAAAATATGAGAAAGTTCTGCTGACTACTACTGCAGCAAATTGTTCCATTAGGCGACAGGAAATTATGTCAATTAATCAAGCTTCCTAAAAAAACTTAGCTCATGCATTTGATGCTAGACTGAAGACAGTGTCCTTAGCTCCAGTACTCTGCACTTTTTGTCATTAGTGAGTAAAAAGTCTGTTCTTTAATGGAAGGGAATTAGACTGGCAGACAGAGAGGCTGAGAGAGACAATGAGCTCTGCGTTAAAAGCAGGGTCGGCGTTTGAGCACAAGATGCCCAGTGGTAAAATAAGAGTACACAGAATATGAGGGCAATTTGGAGCGGAGGAGCAGCCCATGGTTAGAGCTGGAGGGAAGCCAGGTTTGAATCCCACAGGTGTTCTTTGTGATCTTGGGCAAGCTACTAAATTGAAGAAGGTGGTTGGGAATTGACATGGCATAAGAGAAACGCCCCCCACCGTGTATCCTGTTCTGCCTCCACTCCGCTTCTGTATTTGGAACACATCTGGGTGGTAATTACTTGAGGTTTGGGGTTTTTTTTCAGTATATTATCCATTCCATTACAGGGCTGTTCTTTTATTTTTTTAGTTACACAGTGAACAGATAAATTAGCTGTGCTGTCATACGCTCATCTCCTCTCCTCTCTTTCCTTGTTGCTTGTTAAATTTCATGAAATTATTCTGATCCAGGTGATCATTGCTCTTTCTGGAAGGAAGGAAGAAAGTGAGTGGTATGAGATCATCGCTGTCATTGCAATAACCGGACTAAAGTAAGTTCAGAGGCGATACAGAGGGGGAAAAAATCCTCAGGTCATTGTGAATAAAGGCACATGGCCCCTGGATTTCGGCACTGGTTCTGACTGAGGTGAAAACCCAAAGGTGAAGGAGGAAATGACTGGGTCAAGTTAAAAAAAAAAAAAATCACTAGGGGGAGGCTCTGTGGCACGATGCAAGTATTACATCGAGCATTAGCAGTAAACTTGAGAGACTAAGATTATACTCCACATACCCTGGCTTAGAAATTAGGTTTACGACTGTCATGGTATCCGCAAAACTAACCCATTTGGAGAAAGCGTCTTGAGTTAGCTACTTTAACTAGCTACAGTAGCAGCTGCTGGCCGGTTAGCTAAAGTGGCTAAATGTAGTTAGCCATTGAAGTTCCTAAGTTGAACTGCTTTGGGATAACGGCTGGCAGCTGAATATTGTCACTAGCTGATTATCCCCGGGAGCCGCCTGCACTCTGACCTCTGACACCTTGACACTAA
Organism: Ichthyophis bannanicus; assembly: GCA_033557465.1. NCBI lineage: Eukaryota > Metazoa > Chordata > Amphibia > Gymnophiona > Ichthyophiidae > Ichthyophis > Ichthyophis bannanicus. Next base: position 128,484,281 of record CM066035.1, on the reverse strand, counting down.
CTGGCTAGCATCGGGGCACTTAGAGGCCGAACCAGGAATATTCAGCACCACTTAACCATGTTAGTGCCATGCCACTGAATGGCCCACTGAGTGCCAATTAGGTAGTTTGTAGGTCTACAAATTTTCTAAATGGCTTTGAATACCCCCCCCCCCCCCACACACACATACACTATTTATAATACAATTATAATAACAGAGAAATTCACAAGAAATGAATGGAAATTCACAAGAAATGAATGGAACTCTGCCATAATCTTCAACCAGTTACACTATGCTCACATATCCCCTCTTCTCAAGTCACTTCACTGGCTCCCTGTCCGTTTCTGCTGACCTTCTGTGACTCTTCAGTACCTTTCCTCTTATCTCATCCTACATCCCTCCTTGGGAACTCTGCTCCTCTGACATCCCTTTTATCTGTTCCCTTCTCTCTCACTGCCAACTGCAGACCGTTCATTGCACCTTGCTGCTCCTTATTCCTGGAGCAAACTGCCTGAGTCAGCAAATAAGGCTCCTTCTCTAGCCCTATTCAAATCCAGGCTAAAAATTCACCTCTTCGAAGTTGCTTTTGTATCCCGATGCCCCTCACTCTCTTGTTCACCACTTATATGTACCTTACTATACTCTAGTCCCCAGTTTTGTGATGTTTGTTTTGATTAGACTAAGTTCTAATGAGCAGGGATTGTCTCCTACATCTATATGTACAGCACTGTGTATGTCTTATAGCACTATATACATTTTAGTCCATATGGTCATCTTTGTACTAATGTGTTTTGTACAAAACAGTCTTTTTCCCAAATGCATATGATCTACAGTCCTTACTTTAGTTGGGTTTTCAGGGTTGCTACAATAAATATGCATAAGAAAGATTTGCATACATTTGGTTTTCGATGTATTGAAGTGTATCTAATGCATATTTTGGGGCAATTTCTCCAAATGGATGAGCTTTGTGCATCCCATGACAGTAATGAATCTAAGCCAACGTATGTGAAATATGATCTCAGTCTCTCAAGTTTACTGCTAATGCTTGGCGTAGTACTTGCATTGTGCCAAAGAGAGCCACTTCCTGGCATTCATAAGATGTTACATGTATAAGTAATTTATCAAGGTGTGTTTGGAAATTCTTCTTAATCAAGTCTGTGGCATCAAACTTGATGGAAAATAAGTCAGTATCTTTCTGCCCCATTTTCTTGGTCTCTGTCTGCAAGTCTTGGTAATTAAAGATCTTTTCCTTCTCAACACGATTCACAGAATAGTCGCTGATACCTCTATAATCAATTCCGTTCTCATAGTGTTCTCCTTTACCACTGTGTACAACTTCTTTGCATTCACCTTTTTATTGGTCAGAATGGGAGTATCCCAGGTGATCATAACCTCTTTATTCTCTGTAATTCTCTTAAGGTCATGATCCCAGTGCTTTTCAGAAATAGTGATGTTGTACTTGACAGAGTTTCCAGTGGATGAGAAGTGGTACTTTATTGTGCCTTTCTGTATAGAAATTTTCTGCCTTTCATTGTGGTAATCCTGAAAACCTGACTTGCTAAGTATGCTTTTAGGAGAGGGTTTAGAAACACTGCTCTAAATATGTTTAATCCTTTTCAAATCCCAGGCACCCCTATATTTTCAGTCACATTGTTTGGCATGTCCACTTATTTATTTATTTAGCTGTATTTATATCCCGCTTTTCACCGGGTCAAAGCGGTCATTTGGGGGATGCATTTAACACGAGGGGATATGAGACACATACACTAATACTTACAGGGAACATGGGCAATGGAGGGTTAAGTGGCTTGCCCAAGACCACAAGGAGTGCCTATAGGACTAGAAATCCCAGTCCCTCCGGCCTGAGATTGCTGTCCCCAGGTGGGACTTGAACCCCCGGCCCTCCGGCCTGAAGTACCTTGTCCTAACCACTAGACCACTCCTCCTACCATGTATCAAGCAATTTGGACATGGGAAAGGACTTGTGTGGCCAAAGGAAAAATACTAAAAGCCCCACTAGAGGCTGGAAGGACTCAGAGGAGGAGATACTATGTGTAACGTGTTAGCTGAGCCTTGCTTTTAGCAGCAATCCATGCCCTATACACTGCCAGTTCTTTTTTATACTTTGGTGCTCAAGATGGCAACTTTTCAGACATGTCGGGTACTTGTGATCTGGATTGGCCACCGTTGGAAACAGGGTACTGTGCTTGGTGGACCATTGGTCTGATGCAGTAGAGCAGTTCTTATGCTCCATGAAAGAAAGTGAGAAGCATGTGTGACTACACATGATCTGAAAGGATCTTGTGGATATCCTAAGCCTCCACTAGTCTTCTATTGCTGCAAGATGCTGTGCTCATCTGGGACCTGAGCATCAGGCAGTGATTACTTTTATGCTGTGGCATGTCTGCTAAAGTTTGAAGGTATACCAGCATTCCATGGCCTGCTCATTGGGAAATAGTGCTCTAGATAACAGCGAGGGGTGTATCAAAATGAAATCTGTATCACTAGATTCCCGGAATCCTGAAAGGTACTTCAAGCTTTCTGTATTAATGGCCAAATATTAATCACATTGACACTTAACTGCTTGCACGTCTCCAAAGAGGCTCACATGACCCAAGTCTCTTAAAATGTCCTACTGTGTTAATGTGTTTGCCTCAGTATTAAATCGGTTTCTGATGGCTTGCTATGTAATGGTGTGCGCAGGGGTATCACTTGAACTGGCAACTATGAAATGTATAATTTGGAAAACTAGGAGAAGAAAGAAGGTGTTTTAGAGAGATATAAGAGCCAAAGTTCAGGAGGGAGAATTGTTTTTCCTCTTTCTGCAAAAACAGATGAGGGATCTTAGAGCTCCTGTGAGGCTGAATCCTGGGACCTGGGTATTAGCCTAGTCCCTGGAGAAAACAAGTTTGTAGTTTCTTTCTGATCTTGCTGTCCATAACTTCAGGCCTTGAAGATCAAACCAGTTAAGGTTAAAGAAATTATTTTCTCCTCCTTTTTCTCTGTAATGGTGAGACCCAGAGGGAATTAGGGTAAGAGAACTTGATTTAGCTCACACCTTTCAGGAGTTCAAGGTGTGTAGGAAAGAGGACATTGGTGTACTGGTCTGTAGGTTAAAAGAGGAGAACCCTGCCTGTGGTAGAATGAAGAACATGATTCTTGACTGCTAGAATAAAAGATCCTGGAGTGGAAGTAGAGAAGAGAGACTACAGCTTGGAAGTTCTTGTGTCTACCTAGTTTGTTTTGTTTTGGGGGGTTTTCTATCAACTGCGAATGTTGCAGATTATTTGAAATTGTGTGTTTCTTTATATTTGCAAATTTCCATATAGATCAAATTAACTCATTCTCTGCAGTCATAATACATTCCATAGAAAGTCTATGAAAAATGGTCACATTGTGTGGACTATTACATTGTTAGCTGATGAGACCTAAGAAAAAAGCATAAGATATGCCATACTGGGTCCAACCATACTGGATTTCAGCATGCTATCTGCGAAGATGTCTAAATCTTTTTCCTGGGTGATAGTTCCTAATGTGGAACCTTGCATCGTGTAACCATAGTTGGGATTGTTCTTTCCTAAGTGCATAAATTTGCACTTGTCCACATTAAATTTCATCTGCTATTTGGATGCCCAGTCTTCCAATTTATCAAGGTCCTCTTGCAATTTTTCACAATCCTCATAGGTTTTAACAACTTTAAATAATTTTGTGTCATCTCCAAAATTGATTACCTTACTCGTTATTACTATTTCCAGGTCATTTATGACCAGATTAAAAAGTAGCGGACCCAGCACAGATCCCTGGGGTGCTCCACTATTCACCTTTCTCCATTGAGAAAATTGGCCATTTAGTCCTTCCCTCTGCTTTCTATCTTTTTAACCACTGATCCACAATAGTACACTGCCTCCTATCCCATGACTTTTTAATTTTGCTAAACGTCTCTGATAAGGGACCTTGTCAAAGGCTTTCTGAAAATCCAGATATACTATATCAACCAACTCACCTTTTTCTACCTGTTTATTCACACCTTCAAAAAACATAACAGGTTAGCAAGACAAGACCTTCCTTGGCTAAAGCCATGTTGGCTGTCTCCCATTAAGCCATGAGTACACACCAACCCAACCATAACAGAAAACATTAGGTGTGCTTTACTAAACACAAGATTAATCAGGAAGAAACCAAACACTATCCTAGACTTCATCCTTCACCGAGACCTGGCTAGATGACTCAGATCAGGTACTATTAAACCAAGTAACCCCCACAGGCTACTCAGCATTCAATTGCATTAGAGAACAAAATAGATTAGGAGGTGTGCTAATACTGGCCAGAAAGGAATATAGATTCAAAACAATATCTACCACTAATACTATTGAATCCAACACAATCACCATAGCTAACAATATTTAAGCGTCTCCCTCACCTACAGGCCTCCTGGAACCACAACGGAACAGCTGTCCACGGTACTTGAGGCAATATGTGCACATAACACAAAACATAAACCTCTCATTGTACTAGGAGACTACAACCTGAACTCCGCTCCCAACAAGGAAGCCACAACATTCTTAAAAGTGATGGAGTCACTAAAATATACCCAGACAATCAGCGTCCCAACACACCAGCTTGGCACAACTCTTGACATGGTCTTTATTCCAATGAACTTGGTGGAACAGGGCAAGGCCACAACACCAACAATCACGCTGGTCCCTTGGTCAGATCATCATGTGATAGAATTCACCCTGATCCTGAATAACCCTACTCAACACAAGGAAGATGAGTGTAACCAGGCGTTGTAGAGCCTTCAATAAAGACTCATTCTTAGACAAAATCATTCCACAACTTCAGTAGGAATGCGACACCCTGGACCTAAGCTTAGACAAATGGAACTCCATAATAACTAATGCAGCATCAGCCCCTATGAGTACAAAACCACAAACACGAAGGAGACCCAATGCCCCTGGTACTCAAGTGATAACAGAGATGCAAAGCGCACTCTCTGAAGACTGGAGAGAAAATGGAGGCGGAACAAGTCGCATAACTCCCTGACTCTGTACAGAGCCAAGCTACTGGAATATAACAATCTGATAAATCAGCGTAAACAGCAGCACCACACCAACCTAATCATGAAGTCTGTCAACAAACCAAGAGAACTCTTTAGCATTGTCCAAAAGCTCACTAAGGACACCACACAGCACTGTACCCACCATCTTGACCCACAGGAGTTTGCAGACAACATGAAAACGAAAAACAACACTCAGACCTGCTCCATCACACAGATGACCATGAAATAGATAGACAGATGACCATGAAATGAAAGAGCAACATCAAACCGGGGAGGACTTCAGCATGCCATCAGCACATCAAGTAGAGGACATAATACATGGACTCAATACCACAACTGCACCATCAGACCCATGCCCAGTGTCTTGGATCAAAGTCACAAGAAGCCAGCTCTCCCATTACACTCACAAAATCATCAAAGTTTCTCTCCAACAAGGATACATGCCGCAATCACTCAAGCATGCCATGATATGACCGATACTTAAAAGCAACAACCTAAACCCATCCGAACCAAAATCATACCGTCCTATCTCCAGCCTACCATTCCTTGCGAAAATTGTTGAAAAGACAGTGCAAATGCAACTTCAGGACCATATTGACATGACCGCCCCAATGGAGATCCATCAGCATGGCTTTAAACCCCAACACGGCGTGGAAATGCTACTCACTTCCCTCTTTGACAACCTCCTAAGAGGTATAGATAACATAAAGAATGGATTCCTACTAGTATTCATAGACATCTTGGCAGCCTTTGACACAGTGGCCCACGCTATATTACTGCAGCGCCTGCAACAGATAGGACTATGCAAGAATACCCTGCAATGGTTCACCTACTACTTAGAAAATCAAACACAACAAGTGAAATGCGACCAAAAGAAATCATTGCAGTTCCCCATCATGCAGGGAATACCACAAGGTTCATCCCTGTCATCAATGCTCTTTAATATTTACATCCAACGACAAAAACTCCTCTATTACATATATGCCGATGACATCATGGTGTATACACCAAGCAACCTACTAGCACTTAACACCATAACAATAACCAAATGCCTTGAAGACATGAATGCCTGGCTCACAGAAAATAACATGATGGTCAACTACGATAAAACTGAGGCAATGTTCGTCACCTTCATTCCACCACAGACTATCAGCATTCTAAACAAACTCATAGTAGTCAAAGATGAAGTTAGATACCTGGGCATCACAATGGACAGAGTACTGAATTTGAAATCTCATATCACCAAAACTGCAAGCAAGGCCTATCAGCTTTTGAGAACCATAAGAAAGATCAAGCCATTACTCCACCAGGACCACTTTCGCACAGTGTGCCAAGCACTCATTACACCTCTGCTTGACTAAGGAAACTCGCTATATCAAGGCCTCCCTCAGCAGACCTTACACCCACTCCAAATGATACAAAACACTGCAGCACAAATCAGGGAGGAGTGGCTCAGTGGTTGGGACATGTTACCTCAGGCTGGAAGGCCGGGGTTTCAATTCCCGCATGGGGACAAGCAACTTCAGGCCGGAGGGACTGGGGTCTCTAGTCCCATGGCCACTCCTTGTGACCTTGGGCAAGCCACTTAACCCTCCATTTTCTCAGGTACACTTAGATTGTGAGCCTTTTGGGGACAAGGGAATAAAAAGTACCTGTTAGTATACATGTAAACCGCACTGATGCTAAAGAGCGCGATATAAAAAATAAATAAATAAAATAAATAAATTACAGACACTTCAAGAGCTGAGCATATCACCCCCATCTTACAACAACTACACTGGCTCCCAATGGTGGCCAGAGCAAAATTTAAAACAATACTGATCATCTTCAAAATCATTCACCATCTCTCGGCAGATGTACTCCAAGATATCATAAAAAGGGATATCAGTAATAGACCAAGAAGAACTAATAATGACAACATGATCGGCACACCTGCAGGATACCACAAAACTAAACAAAATACCTCAAGAAGAGCTCCATCACTACTGGCATCCACACTATGGAACTCCCTCCCAACGAGCCTAAGGGCATTGGAAGACATCATAGACTTCCGCAAGGCCCTTAAAACCCTGCTCTTAAAAGAAACATATGAGCAGGCAGACAACAGTTCCCACCCGAATGGTATTCCAACTACCCCAGCCAACCCAACAGCCAATCATCCCAACTAGACCCAGTAGTTCATTGTATAGTGTTAAGTACCCTCATGCTAATTGTAACCCACCATCTGCTGTCTAAATGTTATACCCTCATGTTAAATGTATCCTCCAGTGTGATGTAACCACTTTGATTGTAGGATAAGGTGGTATACAAATCTGTATAAATAAATAAATAATCTACATGTTCAGTAATTTTGTTCTTTATGATGGTTTCTACCATTTTTCTCGGTACCGATATCAAGCTTACTGGTCTGTAGTTTCTTGGATCACCCTTGGAACCCTTTTTAAAATTGGTGTTACATTGGCCATCCTCCAATCTCCAAGTATTACAGATAATTTTAATGATAGTTCACAGATTATTAATAGTAGGTCTGCAATCTCATATTTAAGTTCTTTCAATACCATTGGATGTATAGCATCCGGTCCAGGTGATTTGCTACTCTTCAGTTTATCAAATAGTTGAAATACATCTTCCTGGTGTATCAATATTTCTTTCAATTCCTCTGTGGCATCACCTTTAAATACCATTTCAGTGATAGGTAACATCCCTTCATCTTCCTCAGTAAAGCCCGAAGCAAAGAATTCAGTCTCTCCACTATGGCCTTGTCCCCTATTAGTGCCCCTTTTACCCCTCTATTATCTAATGGTCCAACTGACACTCTCTCAGGTTTTTTGTTACAAATGTACTTGAAAAGGTCTTATGTGTTTTTCTTCCACAGTAAGCTTCTTAAATTCTCTCTTTCCCTGCCTTATCAATGCCTTGCGTTTAACTTGCCAGTGCTTATGTTCTTTCCAGTTTTCATCATTTGGCTCCTTTTTCCATTTCCTGAAAGATACTTTTTTGGCAACAGCCTCTCTGACCTCACCTTTAAGCCATGCTGTCAGTTTTTTGGACTTCCTTCCATTTTTCTTAAGCGTGGCATACATCTGGTCTGTGCTTCCATGATAGTATTTTCAAACAACACCCACACTTGATGTAAGTCTTTAACCTTTGTAACTGCTCCTTTTAGTTTTTCTTAACTATTTTCCTCATTTTATCATAGTCTCCCTTTTGAAAGTTAAAAGGTAGTACTGTGGATTTCCTTACCGTCCTTCCTCCATTTATTAAATCAAATGTGATTATGCTATGATCACTATTGCCGGACACAGTATGTGGCTGAAATAATTTATGTTTTCCTCCCAAAAGAATAAATGCATCAATTTATTGTCAGTCTTCCTGGACTGGCTGGGAAGGATTTTGGAATTAGCTCACACTTTTTCAGTAGTAGCTAAAGGCAAGTTACATTCAGGTGCAATAAGTTTTTCCCTGTCTCTGGAAAGCTTATAGTCAGTTTGTACCAGAGGCACTGGAGGATGAATTGACGTGCCCAAGATCATAAGGAGCAACAAGGAGATTAAAACCTGGCTTTCCTTGTTCTCAGCCTGCTGCTCTAACCATTAGGCGATTCCTGCACTGAGACAGTCTTCAGAGAAAAGGAGGAAGAGCAGAAAAAGGGTCTGTTAAATGTGGGTCCTAGTCAATAGCATAGCAGCAGCAGCCGGGCAAATAGAGGCTGAACACTATGTAACTGGTGAAGTTCTTGAGAGGGAGGAAGAATGACGAGAACTTAAAAGGGAGGGGACGGGAGGAGACAGACAGCAACCTGAAAGGAGTGGTTGGGGGTGAAACCTAGCTGTTGGAGAATGGAGTCTATTGGGAAAGAATGGAACATGAAATGAATAAGGTTTGTGGAGGTGAAAGAGCTCTCTGAGGTCAGGCATTCAGCTGCCTTATACAGTATCTAGGCAGTGGTTTACAAACCTGTCCTGTGGGACACCCTCCTACCACCTCAATCAGTTGGGTTTTCAGGATATCCTTAATGAATATGCATGAGAGAGATTGCATATACAGTTGTGGTCAACATTATTGGCACCCTTGCAGTTTAACCCCTTAAAATGTCCACTATATAAAAAAAAAATAGCCAGTGAAATGGCTTTGGACTATTATGCACACATATTTGAGAGACAAAAGAATCAAATAAAACAAGATCAATTAAAAAGGAAATAGTAGGAAATAGAATAAAAACTAGGACATTGCCAGGACATGATTGTTCATACAAAAAAGACCCCCAACCCCAACAAACAGGTACAAAAAATGTTTCATTTAAGAATGTCAGAGACTGTCAAGGGGAGAGAGAGAGATCCACTCCCTCAAAGCAGTTTCTCCTTTTGATAGTTTTTATTCAACAAAATTGTGACTTATCTTGTAAGTAAGTGCTCATAGGAGAAGGTGACAAGGGAATCCAACTACGATGTGCATCACGTTTCGAGCCATCAAAAGCTCTGCCTCAGATGATGAGGGATTTCGGACTCCAACAATGCTTTCTGCGCTTATGTGATTTAAAAGAAAAAAACAGACAAAGGAAGGTATCTGACGTAAGCAGTCACAAGCGGTTTACAATTCAACCAAGGAAAACGCAGGAAAGCATCCATCAAAGGGAAACTCCCTGTGTGATTGGTGTTACTCAGGAGAGACTGGGCCAATCAAGTTGCAAGTTGAGCCCTGAGGGAGATAGTCTTTAATTTGAATATCCAAGACTACTCAGTCCACTGAAGTTTAAAAATCACTGCCTGGATCTGCAGGAATATGATCAATGATTCACCAATATAATTGTTGAAACTGATGTCCAAATTGCAAACAGTGTTCCACAATAGGGGAAGATGTTGTAGCAGTTTTTAGTCAGGAAGCATGTTCGCTTAAGCATATCTTCATTGGTCTAGTAGTGTGACCAATGTAAAAAAGTCCAAGGGCAAACTATAAGATAAACCACAAATGTGGAAAGACCATTTCTGTGCCATCAGGATCTCAGTGTCACCCCCATGCTTTTGGTCAGACCATGTTTCCCCTTCCAAAGTTGATGCACAAAATTGACAGGTGCCACAGGCAAAGTGGCCCAGATTATCACGGCTATTTGGCACCCTTATAAACAGTTCAAATTGGTTTGAACAGAATAACCACATTCCCTTTGCAGTAACATTAGATTACCTGTGATCAATTGTCAATACACACATGACTTGAATCAACCATTGAATGATAGCTGTAATGTTTAAAATATCCACATTCACTCCCTGTTCCATTTCACAATGGTGAAGACAAGAGAGCTGCCTGAGACCATCAGAAAATCCATTATCAAACTTCAAAGGGTACAAGGCCATCTCCAAGGACCTTTGGATTCCTGTGTCTTAGTTTGCAATATTAAGAGGTTTTCTGCTCAAGGAACTGACAAGAACCTCCCAGGACATGGGGGGAAGAGGAAAATTAATCCAAGAAGTCTTTAAAGGTTAGTGCAAACTGTTGGAAAAACACTGCATATAACATCCAAAGAGCTTAAGACTGACCTGGAACAATCTGGAGTGGTGGTTTCAACCCACACCATACGCTGTGCACTAAGCAAAGAAGGATTTCTTGGGCAAAGGCCAAGGAAGACCCCACTGCTCAAAGACAGACATAAAAAGGCACGCCTGATCTTCGTCCAAACCCACCTTGAGAGAGCACAATCCTTCTGGGAAAATGATCTGTGGACAGATGAAACCAAACTTGAGCTCTTTGGCAATGCAGAACAGTGATACATTTATAGGCAAAGAAATGAAGCTTATAAGGAAAAAAACACCCTTCCTACAGTTCCATAATGTTGTGGGGTTCTTTTGCTGCCTCAGTAACTGGAGGTCTGGAACGTATTAAAAGAATCATGAAGTTGGAGGACTACCAAGGTATTTTGGAGTGAAATTTGCTACCTAGTGTCTGAAAGCTACATCTGGGTCGAAGGTCATGGGTCCCTCCAGCAAGAGAGTGACCCAAAAACATACATCAAAAAGTACAAAAGAATGGTTAAAACAGTTCTTTTTTTTTTTTCATTTTTAAACTGTCCAGCAATGAGTCCTGATCTCAGTCCAATCGAGAACCTTTGGAAAGAGCTGAAATCTGCCACTGGTAAAAGGAATCCTGGAAAGATTCATGAGGTGGAATAACTCACTGTTGAAGAGTGGGAGAAACTACCAGCAGACAAATGTATGAAACCTATAGATGTCTACGAGAAACATTTGGAGGCTGTCATCACTGCCAAAGGTTGTGCAACCAAATATTAGTGAAGGGTTCCATTAATTCTGACCAGGTCATAATTTTTTTTTCTGAGAAATTACTGCATCTAAGTTGCACAGACATCTTTTTTTTTTGTTGTATACTGAACAGACTATTAAAATATTGTGATGACATACAATTGGAATAGTTCCAATTATTTCTCAAGATATCGTACATAACATCCCTCAAATGCAAGGGTGCCAATAATGTTGACTGCAACTCTAATACCTCCAGTTCATGTAGATTTATCTCATTCAAAATCATTGTGGATTCCTGAAAAGCTGGCGGGCTGGGGATCCCTCAGGACAGGATGGGAGCCCATGGTGTAGGGCTTTTGGTTTTCATTATAGAGTTTGAAGGTTGATTTTGGCATCTGCCAGAAATGTTCTGCTGTCAGCTGTGACAACTTCCAACTGCTGCTGAAACCCCCCTGGTCTGTTTTGTGCAAATTGTGTGTGTTTTTTTTTTTTGAGAATTCTATCTGGAAAAAATGAAACTGCTGTGTTACCACATCTACTAACAGCAACCAGCATTCAGAATTGCCCCAGCATCAGGCACAGATGACAATTGGAAAATAAGGCCTGAAGCTGAAATCCTACTTGCCTCCAGGAGTCTGTTTCCAAAATTTGAATTTGGCATGCATCACAGTTTTTCCAGTCCCCTGGGTTCAAGTCCAAGGTATATTTGTGATAGTTGGACGTGGATCATGTCTGCGTGCTTAATTGCACCTAAACATGAACTTAAAAAGTAACTTTCTCTCCCCAGTCCATAAAATCAACTACTTGCTGGTATCTGATCCTTTTCTTGTGGTTTCATGACCTGCTTTCTATTCCCTCTAAAGATATTTGTATGCTTACCATGTCTTAAAATAGAAGTATGTGCCTTTTAAAATGGTCGCATATATAACACTTCTCAACTACGACAACAAAAACACACCCCTCAGATGTCTCTTCTCAAATATCAATAATTCATAAATGGCTGAAGTATCTCAGCAGTCATGGCTCAGATTTATAAGCTATAAGGGAGCTCATCTTACTAATATTTCAAAATGTTGTATGAAATAGCTAAAATACGTGAGTAGTTCTGACGGGCTATAATGCGGGTGTAATTCTTGCTCCAAGGAGAGAGAAAATCACATAGTTGACTTTCATATAAGAGTTTGTTCTGAAAAACATAATTGATAAAGTCATACACAAGGGAACAGTCTTCTCTGCAAGTTAAAGGTGCTTACCCAGGCATTATTTTAATTAAAGCTATATCAGAGACAACATTGTAAATTTCTGAAAAGTAATCTGTTTGGTTGCCTAGTTGCATCCTCAGTGAGTAGTGTATATTTCACGTGTCTGTCTTTAATAATGGCAGAATCATACCAAAATTATTGCCCGATTTATTTTCAGTCTTGCAATTACAGCTTAGGTTGACTTCAAGAAAAACAATCACTTTTGTGAGTCCATGTGCAAAAGTTAAGCCCTAGTCTGCCAGAGTTGTTTCTGACACCACTCTCAAATGCTAGCATGCCAAATTATGATGATCTTTCTGTTCTCTCTCAGATGCAAGGTTTCCAAAGGGGTTGGTTATATGTATACCAGACAGTAATGAACCTTGACGTATGTGGAGTATGTTCTCATTCTCTCAGATTTACTGCTAATGCTTAGAATTAGCCCATAGAACTTGCATTGGGCCAGAGAGCCTCCTTCTGGTGTTCACAGGATGTAATAGGTGGGGCTTAATTGTTAGACAAAAATAAAGTAGAACTCTGGGGCCAGAGGCAGGAACGACAGGAGAGGAGGACTTTGATTAGGGAGTCTAATGTCTGTTCTCTACTCTGCTTCAGTCTCATCACCAGGGTTTAATTTCCGGGGACATGGCGTGGAACTCAGGTCCGCTACTTCTTTTGAGACTCTAGAGCAAAAGGGGTATTTGACTTTACCCCTTCCTTCCAGGAAGCCAGAGCAAAACATTCCCGCTGTTTTGAAGTCTGAAAAGAAGTGGTGAAACAGAGTTCAAGGCTATTCCCCAGACATTCAGCTCTGATAATGTGTATTGGCTACTTATCAAGAAGATGTGCTTTGGATAGTGCAGCGAGAGCCTTTTGTATAGAATTGGTAACTTGTCACTGACATTTTCCATTCTATGCATCCAAAGGATTTCATTCTTTCTAAGTAAATATGGACATTTGAGGAGGAACAATGTAGGAAAACCCCCAAATAAAAATCATATGGGGATTGTGATAAAAAACAGATTTTTGAGAGCTATTAAGCAAAATGAAAACGATAATTGTTGAAACGTATTTGGGATAGGAAGAAGAGCTGCTATAGGTGCCCCACCATAGCTCTTCACGCTGCTTGCAACATTCAAAGACCAAGTGGTCCATATAGATATACGTACATTTGTCTCTGCTGATATCTTCAAGCCAAAATATAATTAGTCCTACAAGTAAAAAAAAAATCATTTTGGACCAGGGTGCTTCCACGCAAGCATTTTCAAAGAGAATATTTGACCATTGCAAAATGTTTTTTAGTTAAAATAGGAAATCTGTCCATGACAAACAATAATTTTAAAACCTATCAAAAAATGGAACAAACTAATTTCACAAGCTTGCCCTGTTCAAACCCTACATAACAAAAATCAGGATAGCAGTGTTTCTTTGAAAAAGTAATATGACCGCTTAATTTCACCTACATTAATAGAGGAGTAGCCTAGTGGTTAAACACTGCTTTGGTAACCAAAAGACCAGCGTTTGATTCTTTGTGACCTTGGGCAAGTCACTTAAGACTCCATTGCCTTGGAAGAAAGGCCTCCGTGAACATTCATATAATAATAATTCTTTTTGTCGGATGTTGCAGGAAAGAAACATATATTAAGATATTATGTTCACCACACAGTCACATCCATTTTAATCAAACTTTATAAAACAAAAAACTCCGCTACTTAGCTGGATTGTAAAGAACAAGATTCAGTCTCAGACACTAGCTGGATTGTAGAAAGTAAAGTTCAAACTCCGGCACGACGTGCACGTTTCGGGTCAAAAACCCTGTTTCAAGTGCTGCCATACTTCAAACCAACCGTCATCAGACGCTGAAATCAGCTGTTCTATTAAAAGGGTCAGAAAACTTCAATGAATGGCTGCACCTTGCTGTCAATCACATCAAGCTACCAATGAAACTACAGGGACAACCCATTTCATAAGGGAAGCCCCGTGATCATCAGGTAACGTCAGTGAATACTAAGCCAATCGATTTCTCTGTTGAGACCATCAGGTTGTACCATTCATAGTTGGAAAATCCAACGTTGTTCGCAACTTTGTAATTTATTGACACGATCACCACCTCGAGGGTCTATTGGAATGTAATCAATAACAGACCACCGTAGATCCTGAAAGGTATGGCCAAAAGCAAGGCAATGTTCAACCATTGGAGCCATCTCGATCTGTTGTCTCAAACGAGAGGCATGTTCACTCATCTGAATTTTAACCATCCGAGTCATTCTGCCCACATACGCCAAAGGGCAAGGACAATAAATCAGGTACACCACAAAAGAAGACGTGCAGTTTGTTTCCCACCATCTCTTAAAGTGCCGATCAGTACCTGGAAAAGTCCATTCAAGACCCATGAAGGCTGAAGAACAATAGTTACAATTACCACAAATGCTATGACCATTATGTAGAGAGGGAGGCAATGGAGATCTGTCCACCAAAATGGCAGAATGAGCCACCATGTCACCCACATTAGCACCTCGCAGGAACGCCACCATTAAAGGTTTCTGGAAACAAGAATGTAATGCCAAAACCGGTCAATGTTTCCGAAGAATACCAACAACATCTTTACTGGATGTCATATAAGGTAAAATACCCACCAAAGATGATGACACATGTTGAGTATTGTTGTCAGATGGCGTATCGAACAAAAGCCATTCACAATGGGTATATAACGCCCGATGATAGGCTAATCTTACCACCTTAGCCGGGTAGCCCCTATCCAAAAGACGACCACTTAACTCTGTAGCATGCAATTTAAAGTCCGTCAAAGAAGAACAAATACGTCGTAGTCGTAAAAACTGACCATATGGAAGGCCTTTCTACAAGGGACTAGGATGGAAACTTTGAAACTTAAGTAAACTATTACGTTGTGTCGGCTTTCAGTACAGTGAAGTTCGAAATTGACCATCCTCAACAGATACTGATGACGGTTGGTTTGAAGTATGGCAGCACTTGAAACAGGGTTTTGGACCCGAAACGTGCACATCGTGCCGGAGTTTGAACTTTACTTTCTACAATCCAGCTAGTGTCTGAGACTGAATCTTGTTCTTTACAATCCAGCTAAGTAGCGGAGTTATTTGTTTTATAAAGTTTGATTAAAATGGATGTGACTGTGTGGTGGACATAATATCTTAATGTATGTTCCTTTCCTGCAACATCTGACAAAAAGAATTATTATTATATGAATGTTCACGGGGTTATTTGGTGATTTTTTTTGACATTTTTGATATTTATCACTGAATTGAGGGTTGTTTTGATAGTTGGAAGAAAGGCCTGGCAATCTATTTCCGGTCACACTGCCAAGAAAACCCAGCAGCTGCTGGATTGTCAGGAGTCAGCATTGACTTGAAGGCACACATTGCTTTTTGAATTCCTACATAGTCCTATAGCATATTCACATCATATTTCTTTTTCTCTTCGAAGCTTTGTTTTGCTTGTACTCATAACTTCATTATTTCTCCCTTATGCTTGGATGCATGTGGATTCTTCTTCATATATCAACAGCCCACCTACTCAATCACACAATGCTTAGAGCTACATATTTATTTAGCAATGCTTATCTACTGCTTTTCACTGGATCAAAGCAGTGTACATTCAGGTCGGTATATATTTCCCTTTTTTGAACCTGAGGCAATGGAGGGTTAAGTGGCTTGCCCAAGGCCACAAGGAGCACCTGTGGGACTACAAACCCCAGTCCCTCTGGCCTGAGGTTGCTGTCCTCCAGTGGGATTTGAACCCCCAGTTCTTCAGCCTGAGATAGCTTGATCCAGCCACTAGGCTGCTCCTCTCTCAACTGCACACAACTGCAGAGATGTGAAAACACCAATGTATTCCTAAAATATCAACATATATGACTTATCCATAACTCATAAGCAATTGAACTAGTTAACAAGATCATCTAGTCATTCATGTATCACACAAGCTCCTGCATGTAGATGCACATATCACCAAAGTCCACTTTCACCGCATATAAACATACAACCCCACTGTTTGTCACTCATCTGATTTAGCAAGCATGCTGCAAGATCCAATAAACTAGACACGTACACACTAGACATGTACAAAATGAATCTTTTATTTACCAATACAAATTAAACCATCAGTCACTTTGTGGAAGGCTGAAGGAACAGTGGCAGGGGAGGGTTGTGACAGAGTCCCTCTCTGCTTTTAAAGATGCTGTTTGCCGCTAGATTTTGGAGTCCTCATACTGCTGGTATTCTTGATCTTGTATCTTCAGAAGCTGTATATGACTGAAAAAAAAGGAAAAATAATCTGAGAGGAATCATGTATCTTTCTTTTTTTAGTTGCTACTTACAATGCACATGGTTAACATTAAATGCAGAAAGAGAAAAATATTAAATTAATACAAATTCTTCTGTACCACAGCATACTCAATCAGGGATCTGCTTGGCGTACAGACATCAATTATTACTGACTGAGAGTGACCTCCTAGCAGGACATGCTGTGGCCACCCTGTCCGTGCAGGTGGTGGCCAGGCACTACAGTGTCCCAGCCGTTGCCCTGTGCAGATGCATCCTGCCCAGGCCACCCTGTCTGGGCTATACCCACAGTACCTTGCTCCTCATTATGCACATTGGCAGGCTAACACTGGAAACAGTGCAAGCAGTGTGGGCTGAGTAAACACGGTCAGAAACCAAAACTGAAACTGAGTAAACACGGTCAGAAACCAAAACTGAAACACACTCTACAGATATCAGAAAGGTTGCTATGATGCAGCTCTATCAGGTTTAGGGTGGCATTGCTAAGGTATGCAAGTGCTAGTATTGGGAGATGCTGCTGCACACAGGGCCTAACAGCCTGACTCTCCATGATGCTTTGGATAGTGGAGCCTGTGGGTGTGGGTGTTTATGCCCCTGTTGGCCGCTGCTCTAGGGCAAAGGTTCCCAACTCCGGTCCTGGTGGGCCAAACACTGTTCAGGTTTTCATGCTGTCCCTAATGAATATGCATGAGATACATTTGCATACCATGGGGGCGGCGCATTCAAATGCAGCACAGGCATATTTATTAGAGACAGCATGAAACCTGAATGGTGTTTGGCCCTCCAGGACTGCAGTTGGGGAAACTCTGCTCTAGGTATTGCACATGTTTATGGTGTCTGTGCTCTGTAGGGTAAAATATAGGCGTTTCAGGCATGTTTATGTTATCTGCAATAAAGGTTACGTCTTTAGTACCACGGTTTAGTACTGGGTAAAATATGGGGATTGGGTTGGCAGGAGCCACAGCTGGGACTTGAACTTGTGACCTTCTGCTCATGAACACACTGGCTGTGTGTACTGCACCACACTGTTGCCACAGGGACAGTTCATTCCCTGGGGATACCATGACTGTTCGACAGACAGAGCCCTGTTTGTTGCAGTGCATAGCAGCCACCTAAACGGGGCTAGGCCATGGTCTGCTATGACACTAGTGTGCGGTCTAGTCTTATAGAGTAAAGTAACTGTTAAGCTGTATACATCATTAACTTACTCCAACAAGTCTACAGAACCTTATTTTCCCAATGTTTCAATACTTTCCTGCTCGTATCATCAATTCTTTAAAGCAACAGGTCTCAGACTTTAAAGAGCTTTTGGTCTTCACTTGAGGTTAACCCGTGCTCTATTTTGCATCAATGACCTATATGTTGCTCTTACTTGCAATTGGTAACTGGTAATTTATAATCTTATATCATTTCCAAAAAGAGAGAATGAGTGCTTATCTTAAAAATTGCCCGACGCCGACTTCAGCGCTGTTGCGTTTCACAACGATGCTGTTTCTTCAGGGGCTAGGCTCTCTCTAACTTCCCCTTAGTAGGTATTCCAAAAGGCTATTTTATCTCATATTTTTCTCTTGTTCTTCATAATCTAAATAGGGAATCACATATTAGTTCTTTCTTCAATTCACATTTAAATACAACCATATATCCAGATGCTTATATTATAGTTATAAAACAAACAAATTTACCGTGGCTCCTTTGTCAGTTGCTGCTAGCACTCTGAACCATGCTTTACTAACAACGCCGCGCATGCGGTCTTGTGACTGGGTTAGCTATTTATCCCCCTCCTCTTTATGCTGTTAACCCTTAAACACATGGTCTGCTATGGGCAGATGCCACTGCCCCCTCCGCCACCATGCTGCCATGCCATTATGCCGGTGGTGCTGGTGGTGCACAGTCCCAGGCCATCCAGTGTGCCTGTAGGCAGCTGCCTATGGTGTGGATTCTTAGGTAGGGGTGCCTACATGGACATGCGTGCTTCCCCCCCCCCAAACCGCCTGCCAATGTTATGTGGCCTTGGGGGTACCTGCTGGGTAATCTCCCCTGTGACACTGTGGGACACACACTCATGCCCATGTAGGACCCTCATCAGTTGATGTCTTGCTGCTTTACAGTTTCGGCATTCCTACGTGCCACCTGGGCATCTGCCTAGCACGCACTGTGCCCCAGCTGGACCACATCATGTGCCGCCTGCAGCCCTCTATATCCCATGTACAGCATCAGTACAGTTGCCCTTTCCTA
The DNA here is from genome assembly GCA_033557465.1 of Ichthyophis bannanicus. Taxonomy (NCBI): domain Eukaryota; kingdom Metazoa; phylum Chordata; class Amphibia; order Gymnophiona; family Ichthyophiidae; genus Ichthyophis; species Ichthyophis bannanicus. The sequence continues at coordinate 128,465,197 of CM066035.1, read as the reverse complement.
CGTGCCCACTCTGCTGTTACTGCACATTTGCACGCCATAACAAACCTGCCCAATATAGACGTGAATAAACTCTGATCAGCACTATTTCAATGTGGGATCATTCACTTTGTAGGGGGACAGAGAATAGACCCTTCCAAACATGATATCTTATTTTTTGAGCTTTGTCAGTGGTGTTGCTTTATGTTTATCATTAATATCATTTTTGGCCAGCTTGGTTATTGGGATTTTAAATGTGGTTCAGGTCATTTTCTATGTTTGTTTGCCTTTTTTGTTCTGTGCACATGTACCACTACTATCACGTTTTTGGGTTTCCCTGGCTTTGCTGTACATTGCTGACTTAAATGGTTTCTCTTTCCTGCAAATGTGCCTTAACGCGAGGGTTTCACTGGCGTTAGTGTTCAGACCCAGATTTCACAGCGTTAGTGTGCCTGGAGCCTCTCCCCACCCACTCTCCACCCATTAACCTCTTCTCTCCGCCCTCTGGGAAGCCTTACTCCATCCTTCAGAGCAGGATTTCACAGCATTAGGGTGCCTTAATGCCGCAGCTGCGTTATCGCACGATAATACCGCCGCTGCGCTGTTAGCGCCGTTTAATAAACATACTCCTAGGTGTCTGCACTGACTCGACGACACTTAACAACAATGAACCAAATTTGAGCTGACAAATTCTGATCCCTAAGGCCTGAAATAGATACAGAATTTTCCAAGTTCTTCAACTGGGTAAAATAACTTAGCTGAAAACTGCTGCCTTCTCACTTGCAAAATGACATACCAGCTTTCAGTGCATAAAAGAGGCATTTGCAAGGATATATGTATAGCTCAGGTGAAGTAAAGCACTGTGTAGTCATTCAACCTTCAAATGTATGTATGTTTTTTCCCCACTTGGTCATCTGTATAAATAAGAAACACAAACTATGTAGTCAACGTCAGCATGTGTACTTTGTAGTTGCTAATTTTCCAAAGGGAAAAGTTGGGGCAGGGGGTGATTTTTTCCATTCAAAATGTGCTGCAATGCATTTGGGCTAAATGTGCTTGTGTTCATTGTAATGAATACAGGCCATTCTTGATTTTCCCAATTGTAACTATTGATTTCAGGCTGTGCTGTCAAGTGAGAAAGGAAAACTAGTTACATTTTGACTGGCATCAACTTAAAGCACAACTCCAAAGGCAGAAAACCCCAAGTGAGGGGGGGGAGGGGCTAAGACAGGACTGGAAATGGCTGATGGGGGGGGCTTGGACTGGAAATGGATTGATGGCGGGGAGCTAGGATAGGACTGGAAATAGGCTGATGGAGTGGCTGGATAGGACTGGAAATGGGCTGATGCGGGGGATGGGAGAATGGGACTACAAGGAAGCAGATGCTGAGGAAGGACTAGAGGGGGTGGGGCTGAGGGAGTGAGGATGGAAAGAGGAAAAGATATTTTGTGTGGGAGGGAAGAAAAATCTATGATTGGCTGGGTATTGGGAGAGTAAGTGGGAAATGACAATTGTCAGACGGCTGCCTAGGGTGAGAACTTACACAGTCTTGACGATGCATATATTCATATGATTCTTGCAAGGTATTGTGGGTAATGTAGTTCATTCACTCGCAAACACAGCTGAAGACAATAATTGAGTTGTGAAACCAAGTGGTAAAGCCAATAAAATTCTTCTTTTATTGATGGGGTTTAATTCGCCCAGCACAAATATGCTTGGTAGCAATATAAATGAGGTTACTTGCTTGCAGTGTTTAAATGGATAACATAAAGTCACAAAGCAAATCAGAAAACAACCTTCAGCTTGTCAGGCAATTAGCTAATGTTTTCTTAGCAAATAATTACCAAATAAAAAGGCACAAAGAAATGAATAAACTTTGCTTGTTAGGTTAACTTCTGCTTATTTTCCACGCAGATCCCAGCAGTGATTCTCCCTTGCTCACACACACAATCAGGTGCAGCTTTAATTACTATCAATTGACCAGCTGAAACCCTTTAGCTGGCTAGCTGCTACTGTGTGAACCCAAATCCTGCTTTAAGAGCTGTTTGCAATGGAAATAAAGAACAAAGTTAGGTTTCTTTGTGATGGCTGAGGTGTTTGCTCACAGAAAGCTAGCAATAGCATTTAGATAGAGAACAGTCCATATAATGAATAGTTTCATCTGCTGTATCTCCCCCTTCATCAATCAGCATAGGGTCACTATCATACATTGGCACAGACGAGTCTTTCAATAAGGCACTATCATGAGAATGCTTATTCCCTTGCTGCCATTCACTATTATAGATAGGGTCTGGATCAGTGTTCATACCTGAGCCTCTCCTGCTATCATAATTCCTCTCTGTATAACCTGGCCAGTATGTAATCCAGTTCTGATGTCCAGCCTTCCAATCTTGATCCCTGGACACTGGATCTTTCCTCACATACCTTCTGGCATAGGTCTGAAAGTCCTTTCCACGTGCAGTCTTCTCTCTTCCAGGTAGCCACTGGTGATTCCTATCTCTGCCAATCCATTCCTCTGGCTGACTCCAGTCCAATGGACTCTGCTGGCATTTGGAATACCTCCCAGTATAGGTACTGCCTTGGACTCTCCCAGACCATCCAATGGGCTTTCTTCTCTTCCTTCCAGAGAGTTTTCTTCTTTCTCTATCCGCTTGGCTTGGCTTCTGTTTCTCCAGGTGATGCTTAAACCTGTAGCTGGGCTGGAGCTTGTAGCCGTTGCTGAAGCTCTCCCTGAAGCTCTTTCTGTAGCTGTTTCTGAAGCTGTTATCTGAAGAATAAGCTCTATTCTTATTCTGTCCTAATGTGTGCTCCTCCCTAACACAGCGCAGCTGTGTTGAATCAGGCCCTGCCCTTTGAGATGAGTGCTTAGGGATTACCTCATAGCTCTCTTGATTGCACACACGTTTTCTCACTTCAGCCCCTCTCATGGCTGCTGGAAACCTGGTGCATTCTGGGACTGGTAGTCTTTTATGTGAAAACTCTGTTTTCTTACTTCTACCAGAACTGACAGGTTGCTGGTTCAGAGTCACATCATCTTTTCTATAGCTTCTTTTCTATAGCTCCTACCTGAGCTATGATAAGCTTCCTTATCACACAATGGAGGGGTAAAATTTGAGTGGATAAAAAGGAATAAAGAAAGAAATGTAGGAAAGAGCAAAATGAGAAAAAAAAAACAATATGTTAAAGCAGATGTAGAGAGAGAATGGAAAAAAACTACAAGAGCGAAGAAATGACAAACGGACAGCAGACAATGGAGAGTTAGCAGAAGACACGAAGAAACCATAAAGTGACTGGAGCAATTGCAACTGAAAAATAAAATGCACCAGCAACAAAAGGTAGAAAAAATACTTTTTTAGTTTGAATTTATTAACTGGAATATGTCAGCTCTGGGAAATGTGCATTGCTAACGTCTCTGTGTTTTGTTTAGTACAAGAGGAAATTAATTTATAGTTTTATTTCTCGAGTGTTGTACATTTCAAGTTTGGCTTATGGGGTTCCAAGTTTAATTATTGTTTTTCTATTTCTAAACTGTGATCCCTTGTTCTTTGTGTGGTTCTGCATGTATAACCGAGCTGAGGTATTCTGTTCATGTAGTTTCTATTTGACAGTGCCACTTGTTCTCTTTCCCCAGTAGGAGATGTATTGGTATTCTCTGAGATGTTTTGATTTAATATTTGCAGTGTTGCCTTTTGATAGGTAGGGTTTGGTGCTTTGTGAGTCCTGGTAGTGCCGTTATGATATGGTGGGTTTGCTATGGGTTCTAAATGGGCAGTGTTTGTAGTACTTCCGAATGTGCCTGATGGTTGACACTGGAGTATAGTAATGTAGAAATCTGGTAGTCTTTCTTTATCCATATACTCATTAAGAGTTAGTGCACGTTAACATTACTCAAATATTTATGCAAATGAAGCCCCTTATTCAAATGGGGCCCCACATCCTCCTTGAGCCTCCTCTGCCCAGAACATCTGTCATGGGGAGAGTGTCTCCAAGAAAGTTAGTTTCGTGCATAAATTAGTTTCTTGAGGTTCGTTACCATAATGGTAGTGAACCTCATTCCTAAGCTGGGATATGTGTTATATGAACGCATTCTCTCAAATTTACATAGTAACATAGTAGATGACGGCAGATAAAGACCAGCATGGTCCATCTAGTCTGCCCAGCAAAATGGCAAGAGAAGGTGCAGGCCACTCCTGTCCGTGTCTTTCTTTAGGGGTGAACCCACCACTCCATTTAGGACACCCCTATTTGTTGAGACGTTAGATGGTTCAGAAGTTAGATGGTACCGTTTATTTTGTTTTTATCCTGTTGCTATAAAGGGATCCACTGTGTTTGTCCCATGCCGTTTTGAATTCCGTCACCGTGTTTGCCCCACCACTTCCATAGGGAGGGCATTCCAAGCATCTACCACCCTTTCAGTGAAAAAATATTTCCTGACATTGCCTTTCAATTTACCACCTTGCAGCTTCATGTTATGCCCTCTAGTTTTACAGCTTCCCCGTCTTTGGAAGAGGTTTGTTTATTCATCATTTCTCTTTAAGTATTTAAAGGTCTGAATCATATCTCCCCTGTCCCTCCTCTCCTCCAAAGTGCACATATTTAGGTCTTCAAGTCTCTTTTCATAAGGCTTCTGACGTAGGCTCCAAATCATTTTGGTTGCCTTCCTCTGAACAGTTTCCAGTCTTTTTACGTCTATTGCAAGATATGGTCTCCAAAACTGAACACAGTATTCCAAGTGAGGCCTCACCAGTGACTTGTACAGTGGCATAAGTACCTCTTCCTTTCTGCTAGTAATCCCTCTTTGTATGCAGCCCAGCATCCTCCTGGCTTTTGTCACCGCCTTGTCGCACTGTTTTGCCACCTTGAGATCATCAGAGATAATCACACCAAGGTCTCCTGAACCGTGCACACCAACCTCTCGCCCCCTATCGCGTACATGTCCTTTGGATTTTTGCTACCCATGTGCATGACACTGCACTTTTTCGCATTAAATCATAGTTGCCAAGCATTAGACCATTCTTCCAACTTTTGTAAATCTTTCCTCATGTTAACCACTCCCTCGGGGGAGTCCACTCTGTTGCAAAATTTTGTGTCATCTGCAAAAAGACAGACTTTTCCATTCAGTCCTTCAGCAATATCACTCACAAATACATTGAACAGTGCCGGGCCCAGGACCGAACCCTGCGGCACCCCGCTAATCACCTTCCTTTCATCTGAGTGAGCTCCATGTGCAATCACCTTCTGTCGTCTGTCAGTCAACCAATTTCTAATCTAGTTTACCATCTTGGGACCCATCCCCAAGCTACTGAGTTTATTGACAAGCATCCTATGAGGAACAGTATCAAAGGCTTTGCTGAAATACAGGTAGATGACATCCATCGCATGCCCCTGATCTAGTTTTCTGGTCACCCAGTCAAAGAACTCAATAACAAACCTGTTTATTGTAAGACAAATGCGTTACTTGTAAACCGCGCTGATTTCAAATAGTGCGGTATAAAAGAAACATAAATAAATAAAATAAATAAATAAATAAATAGGAAAGTTCACTATTCACTCTTTCAGGAACACCTCCATTACTTTTCCCTCCAGTGAGGTAAGGCTCACGGGCCTGTAGTTTGTCATTTCTTCCCTGTCACCACTTTTGTGTAGAGGTACGACATCAGCCATTCTCCAGTCCTGAGGAACCTCTCCTGTTTCCAAGGAACTGTTGAAGACATCCTTTAATGGTCCTGCAAGAACCTCTCTGAGCTCTTTCAATATCCTGGGATGTATCCCATCCGGTCCCATGGCTTTGTCCACTTTCAGTTTAACAAGTTTTTCTAACACCTCATCTTCTGTGAATGGTTTGGTATCTACTTCATTTCCATTTTTATATTTGGGAGTCACAGCTGGTCCATTTTCTTTAGTAAAAACAGAGCAGAAGTATTTGTTTAGCAATTTCACTTTTTCAATGTCACTTTCCACGAGTCCTTTCCCAGCACTTCTGAGTCCTGCAATTCCACCTCTGATCTTCTTCCTTTCCCGAATATACCTGAAGAAAGTTTTGTCGCCACACTTCACATCTTTAGCCATCTTTTCCTCTGCCTTTGATTTTGCTATCCTTATTTCTCTTTTTGACTCTTTGAGTTTGATCCTGTATTCATTTCTGTGTTCCTCTGTTTGCGAGCTTTTGAATTTTGTGAAAGCTGTGTTTTTTGCCTTTATTTGAGCAGCCATTTCTTTGGAAAGTCAAATAGGTTTCCCTCTCCTCTTGTTTTTATTTACTTTTCTTACATATTTATCTGTTGCCCCTTTTATTGCCACCTTTAGTTTAGCCCATTGCAATTCCACTTTCCTTATCTCCTTCCACACCCTGTCAGCTCCTCCTTTAGGTACTCGGCCATTTTATTGAAGTCAGTGTTTTTGAAGTTTAGGACTTTGAGCTTGCTATGATTGGCCTGTACCATGGCTTTTATCTCAAACCAAACCATGTGATGATCACTGTTGCTCACAGGGGCACTCATGCAGACATTTGACAGGCTATCACCATTGGTGAGCACTAAATCCAGCGTTGAGCTTTCCCTGGTTGGTTTCATCACCATTTGTCTAAGTAATGCATCTTGGAGAGCATCCACAATTTTTTTGCTTCTTTCCATATATGCAGAAGGAGTAATCCAATCCACATCAGGTAGATTAAAGTCACCCAATATGATCACTTCCCCCTTTGTGGCTATCTTGGCAATATCTATACTCAATTCGTTATCTCTCTCTTCATTTTGAGTCAGAGGTCTGTAGACTACAGCAGTATGGATGACCGTGCCATCTCCTCTTTCCAATGCAATCCAGAGCACTTCTTTTCCCCATGTCCCCTGCATTTCAATACCTTTAATATTGCTTTTGACATACAAGGCTGCTCCTCCTCCTTTTCCATTTTCTCTGTCTCTTCTGAAAAGATTATAGCCAGCTATGGCTATATCCCAATCATGCGATTCATTAGACCATGTTTCTGTAATGGCCACAATGTCCAAATCCATTTCCACCATTAGGACTTCCAGGTTCGTAACTTTGTTGGCTAAGCTTCGAGCATTTGTGCTGATTGCTTTCCAGCATTTACCTGGCTTGTATGTATTTTGCATTGATTTTGTTGCCCACTTCTTCCCACTTGTTTTTGATGTGTGGTTTAAATGTGTGGCTGTTTCTGATGTTGTTTTGCTTTTGCAGGGGGTGGCTTGCAGATCTTGACCTTCCCCATCCATCACCCCCTTTTTCTAGTTTAAATGCATATCCACATACTGCCTGAATTTTTCACTTAAGATTCTATTCCCTGCGACAGAGAGATGTAGTCCATCAGCACAGTATAGTCTCTTGTTAGTCCATCTGTTTCCTCAGTCACCAATAAATCTGAATCCTTCTTGTTTGCACTAGGTCTGGAGCCATGTATTAAAGCTGTTAATGCGATGCAGCCTTTTTGTCCCCCTACCAAGAACAGGTAGAACTTCTGAGAATGCAACAGTGTTAAAAATGGGCTTGAGTTTCTCTCCCAGAGATTGGAAGTCCTTTTGGACTGTAGAGGCAGTTTCTAGCCAGGTCATTTGTGCCCAAGTGGATAACAACATCAAGTTTGGAGTGTTCACTTTTTTCGCTAAGTACTTCAACAATTTGGTTTGTATTCCTGCCGGCTGAAGAGTCTGGTAGGCACATGACTATCTTCTCTCCTTTGAACTGTATTCCCAAGTTGGTGCCTCTAATGATAGAATCTCCAAGTAGTAGTAGTTTTCTGTTTGGTGAGGTTTTCTTCATATTTGGTGCTTTAGCAGGCGATTGGGCATTGTCTGACTCATTTAAGGGCCCTTCAGTTTCTTTGGATTGGGCATCCTCATTAGCCAAGGCAGAGAAGGCATTGTGCAGGGATATCTCTTGATGTGTAGGATGTCTCTGTGTTACAGGTCACAATCTTCCAGAACCTACTGTGATCCATTTGTTCCTGGGGTGTTTGATTCTTTGTGGGAGCGGTGGTGGACTTTGTTCAGTTTGTATCCTAGAAGAGGTGCACTTCATTGCAGCCATTTCCTCCCTCAGTAGAGTCACTTCTTTATGCATGGCAGCTAGGTCTTTCCTTAGTAGAGTCAGTTCTTCATGTATGGCAGCTGACTTGAGGCACATAGGACAAGCTGTTAGGCGCCAAATGATTCATCTTGGAATGAAACTACTGCAGTTATTGCACTGAATACACAACATGTTGATTAAGCAGTCCCAGAAGAGGAAAAAGAAGAAAATATGAAGATGATGTGGGCTTGAACCCAAGTTAGGAAGGATAGATGGCACGTATGTGACCACTATATAGGCAATGTAGCCCCTGGGGTGGGTGGGGTGAGGGGTAGGGTGGGAGGGAACCTAAGTGTCTCTGGCCAATAGGCTGTTCCTGAATTGTGGGCACACACAATGGAGTAGGTAAGGGAACCCACCAATAAGTTCAAAGAGATAAATAAAATGGGGAGACAAATAGACAGACCAATAGAACTCACAATTTGGCAGCTAATTCAGCAAAAATCACCTTTCGGGAGAGCTCTGGAGAGCACTGCTCTTCTCGAGGAACAGAAGGCAATCTGAGCAAGCACACATGCAGGAAATGGAGGTCTACACAATACCACAGCAGGGGTGAGGGGTGGTCACTCAGGTAGACTAAGAGAAAAAAAGTTTAAACTCTACTGCAATGGAGTAGGTAAGGGAACCCACCAAGAGGGATAAAGTTTACTGCTAATGCTTGCCGTAGTGTTCATATTGTGCCAAAGAGAGCTTCCTTCAGGAATTTGTAAAATGTAGTGGGCCTGATTTTCGAAGGCATTTACATGGGTAACTTCCGTACGGGTAGTGCCCTTCAAAAATCCCAGATATTTCCCTAACTCACCCAGATGCTATCTGCTTAGCATGGGGCATGTTGGAGCATTCTGGGGCAGGGCAGAGCAGAGGAGGGCCATGGCACTACCTGTGTATAACAGATTTTCGATGCTACATGGTTAGTGCTCTGCACCTTAAAGATAGGTGTTGGAAACCTCGCCTATCTTTAAGGTACTGGGGCTAACCATGTAGCATCGAAAATCGGTGCTACACGGGTAACTCCTGCGACTTCCTGTCTGTGTGGTAACACCTGGATTTTCGATTCTGGGGCTGCATATGACCCTGGCATGGAAAATCTGGGTTAGGCGGGAGGGGGACGGACTATGCGCCAGCGCAGCGCATCGCACCGCCCAGCTCAAAATCGGGCCCAGTATGTATAGGCAACTTATTAAGGTGTGTTTGGAGATTGATTTGAAACAGGCCTGTAGCAACCAGCATGATGGGAAATAATTCTATATGTTTCTGCCACATTTGATAGGCCTCTGACTGTATTTCTTGGTAGCTGAGGTTCTTCTCTCTCCACGTGATACACAAAAGATCACTTGGCACTGACATTTCTTTTTATCAGTACTGTTCTCATGCTCTTTTTTACCACTCTGCATGGCCACCTTCCTTTGAGCTGCTTAGGGTTTGGAATTGGAATCTGCCATTCTCTCTAATTCTCTTATTTATTTAGCTAAACGTACATACCGCAAATCTAAGTGTCTAAGCAGTTCACGATAAAACATGACCATAAAGGTCTTACATAAAACAAGTGATAAGTAACAGTTAAATATTACAGACAAGGTATAATACAGAATTAAATTATACTATTTGAAAATATTGAATAAAAAGGTACGTTTTTAACTCTTTTTTTTTTTTTTTTTTTGAAGTCCAGAAGATCATTTATGGTTGGTAGATGACCTGGGAGTAGATTCCAGAGCGTAGGCACAAAGGAGAAGGCTCTTCTTGATGTTGCAAAACTTGCTTTAGTGTAAACTGGAAGCATATATAAAGAATTCAGTGTATTAGACCTTCTACTCTTTTGTCAGGCACTTTTTGAATAAGGGAATGAAGATAATTAGCAGCAATAATATGATAGGCCTTAAAAGTCATGAGTAGGGACTTAAATTTAATTCCAATGCAGATCCTTAAGAAGTGGTATGATATGATCAGTTCTTGAGGCTTTATAAAGGAGATGAATAGCTGTGTTCATTCCCTCTTGATCTTCAGCAATAGGGTTTTAGGCCACAGCATGGTGTTGAAACTTTACTAAGAGCTTTAACTGACAGTATTGTTAACGGTTTAGAAAAACCCATCGCAGGATTTGTCCTCATTTTTGTAGACATAAAGGCAGCTTTTGACTCTGTCAATCATGATTTGCTTATTCAATGCCTATACACTCTGGGCTTAAGACTCCACTTTGGGTTGGTTTAAATCCTACCTCACAGATCGGAAACTACAAGTCATATTTGACTCTGAGATGTCTTCCACTTACATTCAGAAACAGAGTCCCGCAGGGTTCTGCCTTATCTCTACTATTCAATCTGTTCCGCCAACCAATATGCTCAATCATATCAAAGCATAATGTATTATATCATTTATACGTTGATGACATCATGTTATACTCCCCTATTGACACCAATGATCCAACCATTTCATCACTAGTAAAGTGTTTTACTGATGTCACACATTGGCTCACAGAACAGAATTTTGCCATCAATTGTAAAAAATCTGAGGTCCTCCATATCTTTAAAAATAACTTTACCCCACCACCTTTCATTACTGTAGGAGGTACACAACTACAAGTAAAATCTGAAATACATTACTTCGGTATAATCTTAGACCAACGTTTCTCCTTTGCTTCTCATGTGAATCTCACTGCAAGAACTATCTACTCTAAACTCAGGAACATCTAACACCTAAGTCCGCTTCTATTTCAGCATGACTTTCGTTCTTTTGTACAGGCTCTCATTTTTCCTCACCTGGATTTTTGTAATCTTATACTTCAAGGCCTTCCCAGCAATGACATTCATCCTCTTAGAGCCATGATATCTGTGCTTTTTCAGTATAGTGATGTTAGTGTTAACAGATCCATTAATCAAAGTGGACTCTTGTTCTTGAAAGCTTAGGCCTTTGCCATTTTTGCTATTCCACACATTTGGTTTGATGGTGCACTCATAGATCCTGCTACCCTATGGGGCTGCTTCAACCAAATCACCCATAGTGCCATAGTAACATAGTATATGATAGAAACATAGAAACATGATGACAGAAAAAGACCACAAGGCCCATCTAGTCTGTCCTTCCATAACAACAACTACAACAGTCCACTTTCTACCTTTAAAGATCCTCTGTGTTGGTCCCATGCTTTTTTGAATTCAGTTACTGTCCTCATCTCTACCACCTCCACTGGGAGACTATTCCATGGATCCACTACTCTTTCCGTAAAGAAATATTTCTGCATATCACTCCTGAATCTATCTCCCTTCACCCTCATCCCATGTCCCGTCGTAGCAGAACTTGCTTTCAATTGAAAGAGGCTCTCTCCCTGAACATTTATGCCACGGAGGTATTTAAACATCTCAATCATATCACCTCTATCCCGCCTTTCCTCTAAGGTGTACATATTAAGATCCTTAAGTCTGTCCTCATATGCTTTATAATGAAGCCCATTAATCATTTTAGTAGCAACCCTCTGCACCGACTCCATCCTGTTCACATCCTTTTGAAGGTGCGGTCTCCAGAATTGCACACCATACTCCAAATGAGGTCGCACCAAAGACTTATACAGAGGTATTATCACCTCCTTTTTTCTGCTAGCCATTCCTCTCCGTATGCACCCAAGCATCCTTCTAGCTTTTGCCGTCACCTTTTCTACCTGTTTAGCTACTTTAAGATCATCAGACACAACCACGCCTAGGTCCCGCTCTTCTTTAGTGGACAAAAGTACTTCACCTCCTATACTGTATTGCTCCCTTGGATTGCTGCAGCCCAAATGCATGACCTTACATTTTTTAACATTAAATCCCAGCTGCCAAATTCTAGACCATTCTTCAAGCTTAGCTAGATCCCTCCTCATGTTATCTACACCTTCCTGGGTGTCTACTCTATTACAGATTTTGGTATCATCCGCAAAGAGGCAAACCTTACCCGACAGCCCTTCCGCTATATCACTAACAAAGATGTTAAAAATAATCGGACCAAGGACAGATCCCTGGGGTACACCACTGGTAACATCCTTCTCCTCAGAGTGAGCTCCATTTACTTGTACTCTTTGTCGCCTCCCACCCAACCAATTTCTAACCCAAGCAGTAACTTTAGGGTCCATCCCTAGGGTGCTCAGTTTGTTTATAAGTCGCCTGTGAGGAACAGTGTCAAAGGCTTTACTGAAATCTAAATACACCACATCTAGAGCTCTCCCTCGGTCCATGATGGCAGATAAAGACCAGTATGATCCATCTAGCTTGCCCTGCAAGGCTGCAAGAGTAGGTGCACCTTGCCACCTTGCTGGGCAGGCTAGATGGACCATACTGGTTGTTGTTGAGTCCCCTAGTGCAGGAAAGTAGATGTACACATTACATTTGAGTGTAAGTGTGTACTTTTCAACTTGCTGATGTTTCTGAAAATTCTTCGTATTTCAACTGCTCCAATTATTGTTCATGTTATGTAAATCTAGGCACCATTGTGCTAACCCTGATCAGAACCCTGTACAGACATCATTCCTTAAATATGAAAAGTGTGAATATAACATAAGCATCTGAAGAACAGATCTTGAGAGGAGATGTTTTTTAATCAATTGTTATAACTATAAAAAGATAAAGCACACATTTTATCCCCCACAGAAAAAGTGAATTAAAAAAATAAAATAAGAGGACAAAGAAAGGAAACTAAGATCAAAAGATAAAGCAATAAAGCCAACAAAGAAACTAGTACCTCTTTTATAACTTTCACATTTTCTTTTCTGCAACTACAGCCCTGCTTTCCTGCTGTCTACTGAGACCAAATTATTCTGCCTTGCCAAGATTTAGGGTGGCTTAAGAGATAAGAGGCAGCTAGGGCCGAGTTGTCATTACCTGCCGATATGCAGGCGATCTGAAGTTCTGGCGCTCCCATGTCTCAGAAGTCTACCTGGGGGACCCTTTGAAATTGCATGATTGGCAGTCCTGTCTGTATAAGTTCTAGACATTTCCTTCAGGCTGTTTTCACATTTTTAGTTGAATTAAGTTTTATACATACCCTATGCCAAGGGCTTGTAGAAATTGTCCAGTGATAGTCCTGTATGTTGCATGATAGTTTTTTCAGAGCCTAGAATGCAGTAAAATAATTTCAAATGTATATAAAACTTGCTTATGATCTGGTCAATATTTTCAAAGTGCTGATGCAGTTAGTATTGAATGCATTCTTTCTAACGTTTCTGACCAGTGAATTTTGTCTGTTAGTAGATGGCCAGAACACAACCATTTACGTTTAGAAGGGCCAGGGGCATCTCATAGTGGGGCCAAAGGTTGTGAATACTGTTAATGTTCAACTGATACTTGGATAACTTTATCCATTTAAGCAAATGCATAAATAGAAGTCCTGAATGTAAATAGTTATCTATTTAAAGTTAGGACTGCATTTCAGTGGCCTGATTTAAGCTGGCTGAAAATAGACTGCAGCAACACTGAATTTTCACCACAAGGCTCTCCAAATTCATTACTTAATACTCTAGTTTGCATATATTCTTCATCTTTTAACTTCAGTGATGACCCGGTCATCACCAGTTGGTTTGATTTCTGGAAACAGGCAAGTGGTTGATCAAGCCAAAATGCGCTTTGAAATTTTAGTGGAAGAGTAGACTAAGGGGGATGTTTACTAAACGGCGGTAAGGTAGCAAGTGTAATTTGTGGTGATAGTACACGGTAAATGGCGTGTTAACATGTGCTAATGTTACCCACAGCGTTAAGCACACTATGGGCAGAGAGAGGGTGGAGAGTAGGGTCAGTGGGTGGGGCGTGGATGGGAACAAGGCTCTGCTACATTACCGCTGGCACCTTAACACCAGGAACTTTACCATATATCCAAACCTGTCGGTAAGGGTGCATTTTGAGGAGAGAGAGCCTATTTAAACATCTGCAATGTGCCATACAGACAGGTGAGCCCAAGGAAGTGATAGTAGTGCTCCATTAACAACATAGTGCCCAAGTATGAAAGACCACTTGGTTGATGGTGCAAATGGGGCAAAGGACGGTGCATGTACAGCACGCAGTGGGGGTGGCTGGTGCACAAGGCAGACCAGGCAGTTGCCTAGGTGGCACAGAGGAACATGGAAACTGCATATATGCAAAACCGTTTCTGACCAAGGTGCAGCATGCCCAGTATCCTGTGTCCAGCAATGTCCAAACAAGGGCACAGGTATGCAGCAGTGTCCCCCAAAGACACACAGGATCCACAGTGCCTGAAATGGGGCAAGCTGTCCAAATCCTAGGTCCTGCAAATAATGATTTATGGGCCTCTTTCATTAACCTTCCAAAACATTGATGACGTGCAGCTCAACTAACAGCCCTTAAAACATCCTCTGGTAATGGATTGCAGGGTGTGAGGAAGGACAAAAGACATTCACCTAGTAGTCCGGAATGGGGGACACTGTAGCTGCACTGCATGTCCCCTAGTCCCTCAACATTCTGATGGTAGAGACAATGGACCAATGTTTATCACCCCCACTGCAGGAAATCTGCCCTAGACCTTGAAACCCCCACTACTCAGCTGTCTCCTTCCCAGGTCAAAGAGACATAACAGTGGCAAGTGGTGAGGGGGACCTGGGGGGGGGCAGGTGGTGGGGGGGATGTGTATCTGTCCATGCATGCCCCCACCCCTCCTGGATCATGCACCCTAGGCACCGACCTACTGTGCGTTGGCTGGCCTAGGACTGCGTACCACCAACACTGACAGCACATGTGCATGTCGGCATGGTGTGGGGGGAGTGAGCGGCACCCGGCTGTAGCAGACGGAAGCCATGTCCTGATGCAGTGCGCCATGTGCTGAGTGACATGTGCCAGGGTCAGTGCGATTGGTCCATCGGGATGACATGCTCCTATCTTACCATGTAGCAAGTTGGTGTATGTGTGAGCAGAGGGTCACAGGTTTGGGTTCCAGCTGTGGCTCATATAGTGTATGTCCCTATGGTTACATTTTATTCCACAGTGCAGGTACAAAACAAACATGTGCAACCCACAATGATTGAGTAAACAAGGGTACAAACACCCACGACCGACAGGCCCCCGCTACCCTTAGCTGGATGGAGAGTGCTCTGCTAGGTACTTGTGACCTGGCTTGGAAACAGGATATTGGGCTTGATGGACATTGGTCTGACCCAGTCATGGATTTCTTATGTTCTTAAATGTAAGGTGTCCATTCTATCTTAAGTGTTTTCTTTCAAGTTGCCCAAAGCAGTTCTGTCCTGTAAAAAATTATTTTCAATATGTCTGAGCCAGTGTGTGTTACATTTTAGTTTTAACTCCCCTATAGATTTCTTTAAGCAAGGTTTCATGAACGGAGTAGAAGTCTATTGAGATGCCAGCAAAAACTCTCCTTGCTACTTAGTTTATGAAATTAGAAAAAGAACTCCCTGGGCTACAATCTAATTTCCCGTCATTTATTGCTGTAATTCATTTATAAAAGCAATGAGATGATTTGTGGGATGTCCATATGAAAGTACTTGAGGAGATTTCTTGAAGCAATGTTAGATACTGTACTACATGCAAAGCCAAGTGCAAACTTAAGATTTAAAATGGATTTTCACACAAAAAAGGGCAATCCATCAGACATTGGTGATCTTGCTGCATATATTATTACTGTAATGGGGTCTATAGAATATTACCCATCCCTCTCCAAAGGAGTTATCAACAGTTCCCTTGAAGTGAGTCTGCAGCCCAGACATCAGGGCTTCGAAGGCATGGTTTAGAAGGAAAGCTTAAGAAACCAGAAAGGCTGCAAGAGGGAGAGAGGCCCATGGAGCCAGAAGCCCTTCCAAGGCAAGCTGTGCAAATGAGTTCTGAGGCAGGAACTTAAGTGGGGCTGAAGAAGGGTTGGGAGAAACAACTTGTGAAGGTTTAACAAGCTGAGACAGAAGTATACCTGCTTTTGTTTTCTCTGAACTGCTGTCTGGCCTTTGCTTTAAATAAAACTCCTTCTCACTGCATGCTACAGTACCACAATTAGAAGAAAAATAACAAAGTAAATCATTTGGAAATACAGAGCAGTGCATCTACACTGCAACATAGGTATTTTCAGATTTTCTTGTCAGCACGGGCATAGTTTGGATGAGAGGGGAGCCATTGCACCCCCCCCCCCCACCCCTCCAAGCTTCTCTTCTCTGTACTGAGTCATAGAATGCAGTAAACTTAACGTAAGAACATAAGACATGTCATACTGGGTCAGACCAAGGTCTGTCAAGCCCAGTATCCTGTTTCCAACTGTGGCCAATCTAGGTCACTAGTACCCAGCACTTTCCCCAAAAGACACAGGTTCCACAATGCTTGTATTGGGGCAAGCAGTAGATTTCCCGGGTCCTCTTTAATAATGATTGTCCAAACCGTTTTAAACCCAGCTACACTAACAGCTTTTACTACATCCTCTGGTAATAAATTCCAGAGTTTGATTACGCGTTGAATGAAAAAATATTTTCTCTTATTAGTCTTAAAGAGGTTACCCTGTAGCTTCATTGCGTGTCCTCTAGTCTTTTTCTGCTTTTTGATGACGTAAATGTAGAAAGACTATGGGACATGTGAAGAAGCTTCCAGTTTCCTCCCTCCTGCCTCCTTGCTCAGGTGCCCAGTTTCCTGCTGCTTGCTTACTGCCAGGGCACTGCAGTGGTAGAGAAGCATAGCACAGGCGCAGCGTTGCGCTTTGATTTTGCATTTTCCCTGCAATAGGCCTGCACAGAACAGAAAGATAAGCAGGCACAGCAAGGCAACATGATACTGCTCAGGTGCTATGCTACCCCTTGTTAGTTGACCTAAGTTGGAAGTAAGCACATCTTGACTGGCAGGTGACCTGCCTTTGCAAGGACACTGGACAGCAAGCATTTGGGACTTGGGAGGCCATAGACCAGCGATGGCGAACCTATGGCACGCGTGCCAGCTGTGGCACGCGAAGGCCTTGCAGCTGGCACGCGTGAAGGTCCGCAGAAAAAGAAAAAGCGGGCTCTGGCTGCTGCCGCGGACGCGGACGCGGACGCGGCAGCATGCAGTGTCCCGCGGGGCCCCCTCCGCCCGCTAAGCCCCTCTGCAAGGGCTTTCAGATTCGCGAGGGAGACAGCGTCTCCCTCGCGTCTCTGTTAAGCCCGCAGGGGCTAATGGGAAATTTCCCATCAGCCCCTTTAGACGCGAGGGACTGATGGGAAATTTCCCATTAGCCCCTGCGGGCTTAACAGAGACGCGAGGGAGACGCTCTCCCTCGCGAATCGGAAAGCCCGTGCAGAGGGGCTTAGCGGGCGGAGGGGGCCCCACGGGACATTGCATTCTGCCGCTGCCGCGGCAGAAGCCAGAGCCAGCTGCTTTTTTTTTTTTTTTAATTTGCTATGGGGGGTGGGTTAGGACTGCTAATGGGCTAGGGGGGGGGGGTTAGGACTGCTAATGGGCTAGGGGGGGGGGGGTTAGGACTGCTAATGGGCTAGGGGGGGTTAGGACTGCTAATGGGCTGGGGGGGTAGGACTGCTAATGGGCTGTGGGCTGATGGGGGCTGTCTGGAAATGGGGTGATGGGGGGTTAGGACTGGTAATGGGCTATGGGGGGGGGGTTAGGACTGCTAATGGGCTAGAGAGGGGGGGGTTAGGACTGCTAATGGGCTAGGGGGGGTTAGGACTGCTGATGGGGAGGGGTTAGGACTTGAGGTGGGCTGTTGGGTGGGGTTAGGACTGGAAATGGGCTGAGGGGGGGTTAACACTGGAGGTGGTCTGATGGGGTTAGGACTGGTAATGGGCTATGGGGGGGTTTAGGACTGATAATGGGCTATGGGGGGCTGGGACAAGAATGGGCTGATGGGGAGGGGTTAGGACTTGAGGTGGGCTGATGGGTTAGGACTGGTAATGGACTGTGGGCTGATGGGGGGGGGTTAGGACTGGCAATGGGCTATGGGGGGCTGACTGGAAGTGGGCTGATGGGGGGTTAGGACTGGAAGTGGGCTGATGGGGGGTTAGGACTGGTAATGGGTTATAGGGGGGGGCTTAAACTGAAAATGGGGTGATGGGGGGTTAGGACTGGAAGTGGGTTGATGAGGGGGGGATAGGACTGGTATTGGGTTGGGGGGTTGCTAGGACTGGAAATGGGTTGGGGGGCTGCTAGGACTGGAAATGGGCTGATGCAGGGACTAGAAGGGAATGGATGCTGGGTGAGGCTGGAACTAGAAGGGAGCTGGTGTTGGGGGAGGATTAGAATGGGATGGGGCTGGGAGAGTAAAATGGAGAGGGGAAAAATATTTTGTGTGGGAGGGATAAAAAATCTACAATTGGCCGGGTATTGGGAGAGTAAGTGGGGATTGAGGATGGAGGGGTAAATTTTGAGTAGATGAAATAGGAATGAGGAAAGAGCAAAAGGAGAAAGATTAGTATGTTAAAGCAGATGTAGAGAGAGAATGGAAAAAAAAACCCAAGAAGACAGAAGAAAGGACAAATGGACAGCAGATGGAGAGTTAGCAGAAGACACGAAGAAACCAGAAGAAAGTGGCTGGAACAATTGCAACTGAAAAAAAAATGCACAAAAGGTAGAAAAATATCTCTTTATTTTGAATTTATTAATTGGAATATGTCAGCTCTGGGAAATGTGCATCATTAATTTTTGCGCTTTGTTTAGTACAAGAGGAAATTAATATATAGTTTTATTTCTACAGTGTTGTTGTATATTCCAAGTTTGGCTTTTGGGGTTCCCAGTTTAATTATTGTCTTCCTGTTTCTAAATTGTGATTCCTTGTTTGGTAATGGTCTGTTCTGCATGTGTAACTGAGCTGAGGTATTCTGTTTATATAATTCCTATTTGACATTGCCACTTGTTCTTTCCCCAGTAGGTCATGTATTGTTGTTCTCTGAGATGTATTGGTTTAATATTTGCAGTGTTGCCTTTTGATAGGTAGAGTATGGTGCTTTGTGAGTCCTGGTAGTGCTGTTAGGATACGGCGGGTTTGCTATGGGTTCTAAATGGGCAGCGTTTGTAGTAGTTCCTAATGTGCCTGGCGGTTGGTACTGGATTATAGTAATGTAGAAACCTTTTAGTCTTTCTTTATCCATATACTCATTAAGAGGCATGTTTACTAAAAGTTAGTGTATGGTAACATTATGCAAATATTTATGCAAATGAAGCACCTTATGCAAATGGAGCTTTAATTGACGTGCTGGCACTTTGAGGAAATTCTTTGGTTTTGTGCGGCAGTTTGGGCACTCGGGCTCAAAAAGGTTAGCCATCACTGGGCTAGACTTATGTTTAGTTACCTGAGATCCATGGGAGGAAGACGAAGCCCTGGAAGACGTCGATGCCACCGAAGCTGCATCAGAGGGAAACAGGGTACTGAGCTTGGCAGCTTGGTTATGTCGATCTCTCTTGGACATCATATCACAGGCCATACATTCCGAGATGGAATGGTCAGAACCTAAACATTTCAGACACCACTCATGTGTGTCGGTGACGGAGATGGTACCGACACACTTGGTGCACTTTTTAAACCCCGAGGAGAGTTATTCCATTGTGGAAAAAATCCTGGGCCTAAGGCCCAAAATGGCGCATGCACCTGGAAAAAATGGGAAAAGTACTAAGAATTTTTTTTTTTTAAAGGAAAGAAAGAAAAAACGGCGGTACTGGTAAAGCGTCAAGGAAGACAGACGCGACCACAAAAAAGAAGAAATATTTTCTGCGGTGACAGGAACACGACCTGCTGGCTCCACGGAAAACGAAGAACTGGAGAGAGGCAGTTGGGAAAGGCGGGAAGGCAGCACGCAGGCACTGTGGGATGCACCCAAAACCTTTCTAATTGGACGCTGGGGAGCGTTCCCGCGCAGGCTCCGTCGGTACCGACGATACCCATATGTGAGGACTAAATTCCTGCTTGTTCCTGGAGATATGTCTTATTCCTCCGTCCAAGGAGACTTACAAACTAAACAGTAGCAGAGGCAATGGAGCGTGAAGTGATTTGCCCAGGGCTGCAACAGAAGGGAGATGCAGGATTTAAACCCCGGCTTCCCTGGTTCTTAGCCTGCTGCTCTAACCACTAGGCGGCTATTCCACCCCCTGCACATTTTAGCACTAACATATTTACACAAAATGGCAAATGGAGTTCTGCATCCCAAATATTGCATCTCCCCCCCACCCTGAAAAACTACAAAAGGAGGCTTGGCAACTCCTACATACTGAAAGGAAGGGGCTCACCAGACCAAATATCTCTCTCCTTTCCTCCCTATCCCACACACAGAAAAAAAACAACTTCACAAACGGGACTTGATGGCCCAAATATTACATCTTGCCGCCCCCATGTGCACCAAAAAGACACAAAAGGAAGTATGGCAGCCAAAGAACATGATCACAATGATGGCCTCAGTTGTCCAAACATAATAAACTCTTCCTATCCCACACATCATCAATGGAGGCTCAGAAATTCCAGTATAACACCTCAACTTAGGAGCCTTTCTAGGTCCCTCCACCTCATAAGCCATACGGTCTTGCTTTCATAAAAATATTTTGATCCTTCCCCCTTTTCCCCCCTCAGCCCATGCCAAAGTTGGGTGCTCCTATCCAAGTCTTATTCATTTATCCAGCTCCAGCCTTCTTACCTGATGTTACCTGGCTTCTCCTCTAGGGGTCATCACTCCTGCTGCAATGCTCTCTGCTGCATCATCGTCTATGGCAGTGATGGCTAACCTTTTTGAGCCCGAGTGCCCAAACTGCCGCACAAAACCAAAGAATTTCCTCAAAGTGCCAGCACGTCAATTAAAGCTCCATTTGCATAAGGTGCTTCATTTGCATAAATATTTGCATAATGTTACCATACACTAACTTTTAGTAAACATGCCTCTTAATGAGTATATGGATAAAGAAAGACTAAAAGGTTTCTACATTACTATAATCCAGTACCAACCGCCAGGCACATTAGGAACTACTACAAACGCTGCCCATTTAGAACCCATAGCAAACCCGCCGTATCCTAACAGCACTACCAGGACTCACAAAGCACCATACTCTACCTATCAAAAGGCAACACTGCAAATATTAAACCAATACATCTCAGAGAACAACAATACATGACCTACTGGGGAAAGAACAAGTGGCAATGTCAAATAGGAATTATATAAACAGAATACCTCAGCTCAGTTACACATGCAGAACAGACCATTACCAAACAAGGAATCACAATTTAGAAACAGGAAGACAATAATTAAACTGGGAACCCCAAAAGCCAAACTTGGAATATACAACAACACTGTAGAAATAAAACTATATATTAATTTCCTCTTGTACTAAACAAAGCGCAAAAATTAATGATGCACATTTCCCAGAGCTGACATATTCCAATTAATAAATTCAAAATAAAGAGATATTTTTCTACCTTTTGTGCATTTTTTTTCAGTTGCAATTGTTCCAGCCACTTTCTTCTGGTTTCTTCGTGTCTTCTGCTAACTCTCCATCTGCTGTCCATTTGTCCTTTCTTCTGTCTTCTTGGGTTTTTTTCCATTCTCTCTCTACATCTGCTTTAACATACTAATCTTTCTCCTTTTGCTCTTTCCTCATTCCTATTTCATCTACTCAAAATTTACCCCTCCATCCTCAATCCCCACTTACTCTCCCAATACCCGGCCAATTGTAGATTTTTTATCCCTCCCACACAAAATATTTTTCCCCTCTCCATTTTACTCTCCCAGCCCCATCCCATTCTAATCCTCCCCCAACACCAGCTCCCTTCTAGTTCCAGCCTCACCCAGCATCCATTCCCTTCTAGTCCCTGCATCAGCCCATTTCCAGTCCTAGCAGCCCCCCAACCCATTTCCAGTCCTAGCAACCCCCCAACCCAATACCAGTCCTATCCCCCCCTCATCACACCACTTCCAGTCCTAACCCCCCATCACCCCATTTTCAGTTTAAGCCCCCCCCTATAACCCATTACCAGTCCTAACCCCCCATCAGCCCACTTCCAGTCCTAACCCCCCATCAGCCCACTTCCAGTCAGCCCCCCATAGCCCATTGCCAGTCCTAACCCCCCCCATCAGCCCACAGTCCATTACCAGTCCTAACCCCATCAGCCCACCTCAAGTCCTAACCCCTCCCCATCAGCCCATTTCTTGTCCCAGCCCCCCATAGCCCATTATCAGTCCTAAACCCCCCATAGCCCATTACCAGTCCTAACCCCATCAGACCACCTCCAGTGTTAACCCCCCATCAGCCCATTTCCAGTCCTAACCCCACCCAACAGCCCACCTCAAGTCCTAACCCCTCCCCATCAGCAGTCCTAACCCCCCCTAGCCCATTAGCAGTCCTAACCCCCCCCCTCTCTAGCCCATTAGCAGTCCTAACCCCCCCCCCATAGCCCATTACCAGTCCTAACCCCCCATCACCCCATTTCCAGACAGCCCCCATCAGCCCACAGCCCATTAGCAGTCCTACCCCCCCAGCCCATTAGCAGTCCTAACCCCCCCCCCTAGCCCATTAGCAGTCCTAACCCCCCCCTAGCCCATTAGCTGTCCTAACCCCCCCCCCTAGCCCATTAGCAGTCCTAACCCCCCCTAGCCCATTAGCAGTCCTAACCCACCCCCCATGGCAAATTTAAAAAAAAAAAAAAGCAGCTGGCTCTGGCTTCTGCCGCGGCAGCGGCAGAATGCAATGTCCCGTGGGGCCCCCTCCGCCCGCTAAGCCCCTCTGCAAGGGCTTTCAGATTCGCGAGGGAGAGCGTCTCCCTCGCGTCTCTGTTAAGCCCGCAGGGGCTAATGGGAAATTTCCCATCAGTCCCTCGCGTCTAAAGGGGCTGATGGGAAATTTCCCATTAGCCCCTGCGGGCTTAACAGAGACGCGAGGGAGACGCTGTCTCCCTCGCGAATCTGAAAGCCCTTGCAGAGGGGCTTAGCGGGCGGAGGGGGCCCCGCGGGACACTGCATGCTGCCGCGTCCGCGTCCGCGGCAGCAGCCAGAGCCCGCTTTTTCTTTTTCTGCGGACCTTCACGCGTGCCAGCTGCAAGGCCTTCGCGTGCCACAGCTGGCACGCGTGCCATAGGTTCGCCATCGCTGGTCTAGCCGGTCCTCAAAGGGTAGATCTCCTTCAAAGCATCAAGATGCCTCTGGCATTGCCCTTGAGGATTCTGCACCGGCAAAATTGCCCCGGCGGGAGGCTTCGGCTTCCAAAGCATTATTGGGGCTCCAGGATGTTCTCGAGGCCTCAACATCGGCAGAACTACTGATGCCATGCTCTGGGGTACCGGCGTACCGACCTCCAGGCATCGGCAGCGTTGATAGACCAGAGAGTCCTGGCTATTGAGCGCAGTCTGGCGGCTCTCCTTGCAGCATTGACGCCCTTGGAACCACGACAGACAATCCAACTGGTACCGGCACCAACATCGGTACCAGTACCGATGACATCGACATCGGTATCCGCATTGCCGGCACCCAGTCACCCGATGCCTTCTGGTACCGATACTCCGGTACCGATTACTCCCGTAGTGGAATCAGCTATGAGAAGGATCAAGAGTGCAAAGAGGCATGCCTCTAATCCTCCAGGACGTGAGTGCAGAACTTTGGATGCTTTTGGACGTCATGTCTTCCAAGCTTCCATGCTTTCTGCCAGGATCAGTTCCTATAGCCTATACATGGGAATGTTCCTGAAGGAGGTCACAGGTGATTTAGAGGCTTTGAGTCCTCTTCTTCCTGAGGATAGAAGGCAGAATTTTCTCACATTGGTCAAACATGCCCAAGATGTTTCTAAATTTGTCAACCATGCAGCTTTTGACTGTTTTGAGTGCATAAGCCGAACCTCTGCAATAGCCATAGGTGCACGTAGACTTGCTTGGCTCCAGGCATCTGATCTGGAGTTCTGGGTACAAGACAAACTGGGAAATAGCCCTTGTACTGGTGAGAACCTGTATGGTAGAGATTGGCAGGAAAAAGCCAATGAGTTGGATGCTGACAACTCCACCTTGGATAGATTATCCAAGTCCACAGCTGATCCTGCTAGAAAGAAATCTTTCAAGAAACCATTCTTTTCTAAAAAGAAAAGATATTATCCTGCTTATTCTCACCAGGGACGTTCTGCAGGTCAGCTTGTCAGGAAAGGTCAGCAACCACCCAAACAGAAGAAAGCAAAGACTGCTAAGCCTCAGCCGTCCCAGCAGTCTCAGCCTCCACAAGGCCTTTGACTTTCAGCTAGAGAACTTAGCCTTCCTGGCTCTCGTTGGACCAGAGCCCTCCACCATTCCAGGAAGGTTATGTCACTTTGCTCCCAGATGGGGGCAGATAACAGCAGAGCATTGGACACTCTCTATCATAAGAGAGGGGTACAAGCTTCATTTTTCAAGCATGCCCCCTTCCACAATGATAAGGCAGCTCAATTCTCCGACCTCTCTCATCAACCTGTTCGGTCAGGAGGTCACTATGCTTCTTGCCCAAGGGGCAATAGAAGAAGTACCCATCCATCAGCAGGGTACAGGGTTTTACTCCCCCTATTTTCTTATCCCAAAGAAAACAGGGGGATACAGACCTATCTTGGACCTCAGAGAATTGAACAAATTCTTTGTCAAAGAGAAATTCAAGATGATTTCTCTCGGAACTCTGCTGCCATACCTTCAGAGTCAGGATTGGCTTTGTTCTGTAGATCTCAAGGATGCGTACACCCATGTTCTCATCCATCCAACTCACAAAAGGTTCCTTCAGTTCCTTTTTCAAGGAAAGCACTACCAATACAGGGTGCTTCCTTTTGGCCTGGCCTCAGCACCAAGGGTGTTCACGAAATGCATGGCTGTAGTAGCAGCATTTCTCCGCACTCTAGGGATATTCGTCTTCCCCTACTTAGACGACTGGCTCATTCGTGCCCCAACAGAGTCAGAGGCCAGGGCTTCTCCATCCTGCACAATGCGTATCCTTCAGTATTTGGGTCTGGTAATAAACATCCCAAAATCCAGTCTAACTCCCACTCAGTTTTTAGAGTTCATAGGAGCTTTGCTGGATACCAGAAAGGCAAGGGCCTATCTCCCTCAGGCCCGCTGCCTCCGCATGGTGCAATTAGCTTCTCAAGCAGTGCTAAAGCCTCATCTCACTACCCGAGAAATGCTACAACTACTAGGCCACATGGCATCTACTGTGCATGTGGTTCCCTATGCTCGTCTCCATATGAGGGCAGCCCAGTGGACTTTATCCACTCAGTGGACCCAGGCATCAGGATGCCTGTCAGACAAAATAGCAAACACAAGTCTCCTTATTTTGTCCCTCCAGTGGTGGAAGTCTACTCAAAACCTGTTGCTGGGGTCCCCTTTCCAACAACCCTTACCCCAGGCAACTCTCACAACAGATGCTTCTCTGATGGGTTGGGGAGCTCATCTGCAAGACCTCTCCACCCAAGGCACCTGGTCTCCACAGGAGACTCATCTACATATCAATCTCTTGGAGCTCAGAGCAATCTTCCTTGCTCTTCGAGTGTTCCACACCCTGCTCAGCTGCAAGACAGTCCTCATTCATACGGACAATCAAGTAGCCATGTTCTATGTGAACAAGCAGGGGGGAACAGGCTCTCTGTTGCTTTGCAACGAAGCTTTGAGACTATGGGCCCTCACCAGAGAGCATCAGATTCATATTCTGGCAGTGTATCTTCCAGGTATACAAAACTCTTGGGCAGACAGACTCAGTCGAGTTCTGCTTCCATACGAGTGGTCTCTGCATGCAGACCAGGTGGCCAAGATTTTTCAAATTTGGGGAACCCCGGACATAGACCTCTTTGCAAGTCCGTGGAATGCAAAACTTCCCCAGTTCTGTTCCAGAATTCCAGCCCAGGGGGCTCAGGCCACGGATGCTTTCCTCCTTTTCTGGGGTCAAGACTTCCTGTATGCCTTTCCACCCATTCCCCTAATTCCCCAAACCCTCTGCAAGCTTCAGAGAGACAGAGGCCATATGATTCTCATAGCTCCACTTTGGCCACGGCAAATGTGGTACCCTCTGCTTCTACATCTCTCTCAAACTCCCTCCCTGGAGTTAGGGTCTGCTCCAGATCTCCTATCTTAGGAGGACGGAATGTTATGGCATCCCAATCCCCAGTCTCTGCATCTGAGGGCTTGGTTGCTGAAGGCCTAGATCTCCATGATCTTAACCTCCCTCAGCAAGTAAAAGATATTCTTTTTGCTTCCAGGAAACCTTCCACAAGATGCTCTTATGCTTTCAAGTGGAAAAGGTTTACCATATGGTGTTCGCAGAAGGGTCTTAACCCCCTTGCGATACCTCTGGAATCATTACTGGAGTATCTCCTTCATTTATCCAATGCAGGACTTAAGACTAACTCAGTAAGAGTCCATTTGAGTGCTATTGCAGCTTCCTTTAAGCCTTTAAATGGACAGCCTATTTCCTCTCATCCTCTTATAGCAAGATTTATGAGAGGCGTTCTTCTAACTAAGCCTCCCATTAGGCCACCACTGGTGGCATGGGACTTAAATCTAGTTATTGGGCAGCTCATGAAGCCACCCTTTGAACCCTTAGCTACTACCTCCTTGAAAGTCCTTTCTTGGAAGGTTATCTTTCTCATTGCAATCACATCAGCATGTCACATTAGTGAGTTGCAAGCGCTAGTAGCTGATCCACCTTATACAAGGTTCCATCATGATAAGGTAGTCCTTAGGACTCATCCACACTTTATGCCAAAGGTGGTCTCGCCTTTTCATCTAAACCAAGTGGTCTACCTACCGGTGTTCTTTCCAGGGCCTCATGCATCAAATGCAGAGAGGAATCTTCATACCTTGGACTGTAAAAGAGCTTTAGCTTTTACTTACAAAGAACACAGCAACATAGGAAGTCCTCTCAACTCTTTGTTGCTTTTGATCCTTCTCATTTGGGACTTCCAGTCTCCAAGAGAACACTGTCTAACTGGATTGCTCAGTGTATTTCCTTCATCTATCAGAGTAAGAATCTTCCTCTGGAGGGCCATGTCACAGCTCACAATGTGAGAGCCATGGCGGCTTCAATGGCTCATCTACACTCTGTGTCTATCGACGACATCTGTCGAGCAGCCACCTGGGCCTCAGTTCATACCTTCACAGCCCATTACTGCTTGGACAAGGACTCCCGCCGGGATGCCTTGTTTGGTCAGGCTGTTCTCCAACACCTGTTCCATACCTAATCAACTCCTACCCACCATCCCTGGTAGGATGCCAGAGATCCATGGGAGGAAGTGGAGCCCTTGTCAGGGGCACACAACTTCTGGGGTCTCTCCCTGGCATCTAAAGCTAGGGAGTCCCATATGTGATGACTACATTCCTGCTTGTTCCTGGAGATAGCATAGTTACTCACCTGTAACAGGTGATCTCCGGGAACAGCAGGAATTTAGTCCTCACAACCCACCCACCTCCCCTAGGAGTTGTATCTCTCTATCTATCTCTTTCCCTTTCCCTCTCTCTCTCTTTGTCTCAGCTTTAAAACTCAACTGGAGAGAGGCAGTTGGGAAAGGCGGGAAGGCAGCACGCAGGTGCTGTGGGATGCTCCCAAAAGCTTTCTAATTGGGCGCTGGGGAGCGTTCCCGCGCAGGCTCCGTCGGTACCGATGATACCCATATGTGAGGACTAAATTCCTGCTGTTCCCAGAGATCACCTGTTACAGCTGAGTAATTATGCTTTACCTAAGTGTAATTTGCCTTGATCAAAGATTTCAAAAGGGAAAGCTATTAAATCTGAAATCCAGAAGACTTTTAAAGAAAAACTGGCCAGACATGATTGTATCACCCTAATTTTATACCGACTGCTTGCTTTTTATTATTTACTTCTGCTGCAATTCTGCTCACAAAATTCTAAATTTTCAAAATTCTGCATGCTTTGTAGGATCACCGTCCAATCTCTTATTAGTATCCAAATCCACAATGTGCCCTAAAACATCCTCCCTTCAGGATGATTGCCCCACCCTTGTTTGCCTTCCTATTGAAATAGGCAGTATGAAATATTGGCTACCAGAGGGTGCTTGTGAGTCTTAAATGATGTCTTGATTTGTCATCTCTGATAAATTCAACAGATTAATTATTCATATAAAAAATAGAGATGACAAATATCTTAGGATGTCTTTTATGACCTGTGAGTATTTTTACTGTTTTTTTTTTCCAAAATATTTTTTGATAAACTCACAACATATCTTGTATTCCTTTTTTTCCCCTCCAGCAATAATGTGTGTACATCAATTAAGGATTGTTTTCATTAATAATTGCACTGGTTTATCAGCTCTTTTTTGTTTTGTTTTGGTTTGTTTTATTAGTGGATGTTTTAGGGGACTGCTGATTGGCACTGCGACTGCACCTTCTTTTAGTTAAATTGTATGTGACCTGTTTTGAGGAGAGATGATTAAAGAGTTCTCCCTTTAAAATCTATTTGATGTTTGGAAACATATATTGTGTCACGCCCTTGCCCCTGGCCTCTGGCTTAGAGGAGCAAGGTAACGGAGAACTTCTCCTGGTGAGCTCAAATAAACTAGCTTTTCCTCAGGTGGATTCTGGGACATGTAGTTTGGCTCTTAAGAAGAAGAGTAGTCATGGTCCGATGTTAAGGCAAATGACAGAATTTATTTTAAAGTAAAGGTTCAAGTAAACTGTATACAGGAATTTTGACCATTCAGGATTGTTTGCAACAGAGCATTTTGATCAGTATAACTGCTTCACAGTCCTTTAAACACATGCAGCTGGTTAACAACGTTGCTCAGTCTTAGAGCTCTGCTCAGCAAGGTAAAAATACTTCTTTTTAACCTTGTGTTTGTAAAGCACTTAATAACACAGTTCCTCTGGAACAACCTCACTTTCCCTCCTTCCTTTCAGGATAGGTTTTAAACGCAAAATAAGAAAACAGGTAACAAACATTCACAAGCTTTCTCTTCAGCGTGACTCAGCACTTTGCCTGAGAAATGCAAACATGTGGAGTTTTCTTCAAACCCAATTCCTGGCTCAATTCCAGATACCTGCTTCTAGGAGACTTTCTCATTCAATGTTAGCCTTTAGCATAATGATTCCATGCTTGTAGCTTGACACAGGGTACAGTCCATGGGGATATTTAGATCTTGCAATTCCTTCCCTGCCAGCTCAATCTGCATATCCTCTGGTGTTGTTAGGGCAGTGTCCTGTTCTAAGCTTTGGACACAGTGCTCAGAATACAGCCTCCCTGGGGATTCTAATGTCTCTCCTAAGCTCAACTCTCCCCGATACAGTCAGTACCTGAAGCACTGGGCAGTTCTCCCTGGTTGTGCTCGCTAGGGTTCCTTGTCTCCTTCCAGCCTCTCTGGAACAGCTCTCTGTATTCCTCTATGGGTTTTCTCCTGGAGATCTGCAGGTGCTCCTGGTTCCACTCCTGATTCCCCTGAATCCTCTGAGTCTTCCGAACCTCCTGAGACCTCTGAGTTTCTCCTCTCCTCTGAGCTTCCCCTTTCATTTGAAGGGATAATCAGTCCAAATCTGGATTTCAAGCCTGCTCTATGGGTTTGCTTTGTATGATTGCACCCTTACCTGCCTGCCCTTACCTGTCTGAAAATATACACAGCAACATATGATTGACACAAGACACGCATGTGGGTTATGAAACAGAGTATTTTGTGGCCTTGTATAAGACAGCCTAGGGAACCACACTTTGCACAGAAGTGTACAAAGAATATGGACCCAGGAAAATACAGGCTAAGAGAAAATACAGGCCCAGAAGCTGACAAATTGAGAGAGAAAAAAAACTGTCAGTTGAGCCATACTCTGAGCCCTGAAGCAAGATAGTGTCAGAAGATGGAATTCCAAGAAATGAAAAGGCATTTACAAGGGGGCTGTGATCAGCTGATAAGTGGACCCTGAGAAGACTTTGAAAATGCAGATTTTGTTGAAATACCAACTGTTTGGTGATAAATTGTTGCTTGGCGATAAGCATAGGAGGGGTCTGAGGGAAGAGCACTGGCAGAAGTTCTTCTAACCTTTCTGACCTTGCAAGTTTTTTGTAAGGTTTGCTCTGGCTTTTGCAAGTTTGGCAAATGACGTCAGTAATTCAAGCAGAATTCACTGGAACTTTGGGACAGAGTTTGTGACGGAGAACAGGTATATAAGAAGAGGCACTTGCAGGACTCGTGGGGCAACATTCCTCCTACACCCCTTCTCAGAGGTGGGAGAGACAAAGTGTTGCCCACACTCAGATCCCTAAGACAGATCTTTTCCTGTGCTTAATGGAGTTTGCTTGTTCAAATAAACAGACTTTTTGACAAGTGACTGAGATCTGAGTTCTTTTAAAATCCTGTGTATGGCTCCCATGTACTCAGGCAATCTTGATGAAAATTTAGGGATCCCTTTTGTAGGTCTGACCCTGCCTACACATCTGAGCTTCCTCTTTCATCTGATTTAGCAGGGGTTTATATTTCCCTCTCCAGGGCTCCTGCCCTTCCTCCACTCCTCCCAGGTGATTGTAATCACCTCTCAAGCCTGCAGTTACGTCATAGGAGTTTAGGGCGTGGCTGCCTGAACTTTCTCTCCCTCAGGTTTCTTTCTCTATGAGGGGCCTGAAATCCATGCCCTGCAGGGATTTCTCCTTTCTCTAGGTTAAAGTCATGGGCCCTTTCTATACTCATAGGCTCAAAACAGGCTTCCTTGTCACAATTGATGACACATTTTATGGAAAGGGGGATATTGATACTTTACAATCAATTTACAGATGGATTAATACTTGTCACAATAATATTCAATATTCTTAGTAATTGAAAATGCACAAACAGCATTTTTGGATGTGCTTATTTGGAGAGCAGCAAATAACTTTGATACCACTGTGTTTCATAGAAATACCTTCCTGCATAATAAGAACAGGCACCCTACTTCCTTTTTCAAAGAATACCTTAGCCTTTTCCCAGTTTCAGACTGATTGTTCAACTGTTACGAGTTTATGGTTCAGGCTCACGTGTTGTCTATTGGCTAGATGGTATCCCTATGATGTTGTAAATAACAAATGCAGAAGAGCTTTATATACAGTAATAGAGGTGTACTTTTTCAACAAAGACAGTGCCTGAGAATTTGATGATGTATCTTGTGGTACTTTAATGTATCTCAGGTTTCAAAAGTTATTAGAAAACATTGGTCAATATTAGTGTTATATGATGTGCTTTTAAAGAGAAGAGGCTGAGATTTGTATCTGTGTCTGTCAGATACAAGCCTTAAGGAGACAATCGGGGGGGGGGGGGGGGACCAGCGCTGTTGTAGCATTATACAAATGATTAGTAGTAGTAGTGGAGTATCGAGTTGGGGCACTGGGGAAGGGTGCACACATTTATTGACGACGGAGCAGTGTTGGATCTTCAGACTTCATAGAGGAGCAACAGGGACTGAACAACATGATCAGGTGGCATCAATTTTTATAAGATCTTAAAGACTTTTATATGTTCTACCATTTTGCTTTTGAGAAGACTTGATTGTGGTACTTCAGAAGGAGAGAGAAACTGAGTGCCGTTATTTTATCATCTAAAATCTGCAGTCAGTATGTCTCTGCATGACCCATCTGCGCGTGATGCTTTTACATAAGGGTATCTTCACTAAACCTTCTTAAGGTTACCGGTGCTAGTTGCAGCGTTAATGTGAAGAATGCCATATAAAGTAGTGGGCGGTCCGGAGGAAAGGTTGCACGGAATCGGTATCGTGCGATAGTGGGTGCCGTGGCATGTTAACGTGCATTAACCCTAAGTTCATGCCAGCGCAATGTTAGACGCTATGAAGATGTAGCCCACTGGTTCCTGCAATGACTGTGTAGGCAGAGGTCATGGGTTCGATCCCACAGTGGGGTTACATAAGAACGCTGTCAGAAGCATTTCCTTTTAATTTAAATCAGTGCTACCAGCAAAAACACCCTCACAGTGCCGTAACCTAAGGTGCCCCATAAGGCGACCTATAAGGCACTCTAGAGGGCACATTATAAAGTGCCCTGTCCGCCAAGGCACCTTATAATGTGCCCTATAGGGCGCCTTATAGGGTGCCTGATGAGGCACCTTAGGCTACAGCACTGTGAGAGTGTTTCTGCTGGCAGCACTGATGTAAATTAAAAGGAAAAGCCTCAGTCAGCCTTATTAGATAACACCACTGAGGGATCAAACACATGACCTCTGCCTCTGCAATCATTGAAGTAACCAGTGGGCTACATCTCTATAGCATCTAACACACCGCTAGCTGGCTACAGAAAGACTACAGGTCACCACACAAACTGTCTGCTGTGGTTACCAGGATAGGGTAAACCCACTGGTACCCATGATGCACTGCACATGCAGATCAGCAGCCTACATCTGATCACAAGATGGGGTATGCGCCTCTATAGCACCCTGGCCTGGTAGGGGGAACTGACCGTGTGTGTTACTGGCACAGAGTAGCTACAGACTGTGACATTGTGTGGTTCCTATGCTCACCCTGAGGGTGAGGTGGGGTGCCCAGCACCAGGTCTGCAGCACTTGGCTTCGCTGAGATAGGCTGTGCTGCAGGTCCCCATCAGTGCCAGTGTGTGATAGGTAGTCCCTGCAGATACACCTGTGTTCATCTGTATTTCCCAGTCACATCTAGCCCTTGTGGACTATGATACACCCAAAATAGGGCATATCCTGTGTGGTTGCCATGGTCACATGTTATAGGAGAAGGGTGGTGTTTGGACCCAAAAGCGGATTATGTAGCACCACCCAACCTGCCCTCTGTGGGTCAGGGTGGGGGACAGGATCTCCCACCAACAGATCCACATTCTACATCTCTGCAATGGTGGCAGTAAATGGGACCATCAACCCCAGTCCTGCTGTGGAATAGGCACCCTACAGGGTAGTCATTGCAGATATGTACGCAACACATAGGGCACTGGCAGACAGGCAGTAGGCCTGGAAAAGCTCAGCTGCCCCCACCACTATCTGACATTCACCAGCAGAGGGCACAGTCAGTCTCCCCCCGCTGCACCCTGCAAGGTGTTCCAGCCATACACATGCTAACTGCAGACAGTCTGCTAGATAGTACATAGTGCATGTTCCTAGAGGAACTGTGTGCACCCAAAAATGGGATGTTAGCACACACACCAAGCAGGTTTGTCAGTGATTGGGCCCCAGAAAAATTACAACTATTTGATAAACTGAATAGTAACAAATCACCTGGACCGGATGGTATACATCCCAGAGTGTTGAAAGAACTGAAATATGAGATTGCAGACCTGCTATTGGTAATCTGTGAACTTTCATTAAAATCATCTGTAATACCTGAAGATTGGAGGGTCGCCAACGTAACACCAATTTTTAAAAAGGGTTCCAGGGGTGACCCAGGAAATTACAGACCGGGTGAGCCTGACGTCAGTACCAGGGAAAATGGTAGAAACCATCATAAAGAACAAAATTACACAGCATGTAGATAGTCATGGCCTAATGGGAGACAGCCAGCATGGCTTTAGACAAGGAAGATCTTGTCTTACTAATCTGATATGTTTTTTTGAAGGTGTGCATAAACAGGTAGACAAAGGTGAGTCGGTTGATATAGTGTATCTGGACTTTTAGAAAGCTTTTGACAAAGTCCCCCATCAGAGACTTTTGGCGAAGCTAAAAAGTCATGGGATAAGAGGCAGTGTATTATTGTGGATCGGGAACTGGTTAAAAGATAGAAAGCAGAGGGTAGGGCTAAATGGCCAATATTCCCAATGGAAAAAGGTGAATAGTGGAGTACCCCAGGGATCTGTACTGGGTCCGCTGCTTTTTGACATATTCATAAATGACCTGGAAAAGGGAATAACTAGTGAGATTATCAAATTTGCAGATGACACAAAACTGTTTAAAGTTGTTTAAAACCCAAGAGGATTGTGGAAAACTGCAGGAGGATCTGGATAAATTGGAAGACTGGGCATCCAAATGGCAGATGAAATTTAATGTGGACAAGTGCAAAGTTATGCACCTAGGAAAGAACAACCCACACTATAGTTACACGATGCAAGGCTCCACATTAGAAACCACCACCCAGGAAAAAGATTTAGGAGTCATTGTGGATAACATGTTAAAACCCTCCGCCCAGTGTGCAGCGGCGGCCAAGAAAGCAAATAGAATGCTGATCAGAGAAAGGCTGAACTTTTACAGAGCTCTGCTAGTGAGTGGATTTTTGCCTGAGTTTGCTTTTCTCTGATCAGAGAAAGGCTGAACTTTTACAGAGCTCTGCTAGTGAGTGGATTTTTGCCTCCTGGGACATCTTACTGTGAGTTCTAGCTGTTTATTTAATTATTTACTGTTTGTCTAACTGTTGTTTGTTTAATTATTTAGTGTTTGTCTTAGTGGTGTGCAAGTTTCAGCCTTCTCAGCTGTACTTACCTTGCCTCTCTCAACTGGGCTTTGTGTGGTAGCCATTTTGAATTAATCTCTCTCCCCAGAGCCTGTTGTTTGTTAAGCTTTTCCTGTCCTTGCCTGCCTGAGTGACTCCTCCCCCTGTGTGTGTGGTAGCCATTTTGAATTAATCTCTCTCCACAGAGCCTGCTGTTAAGCTTTTTCCTGTCCTTGCCTGCCTGAGTGACTCCTCCCCCTGACCCCCTCCCCCTGAGGTATCCTGTAACCTTGTTCCTGTTTTCTCCACGTGTGCATAGGCTGTTTTAGTTTGCTTTTCTCTGATCAGAGAAAGGCTGAACTTTTACAGAGCTCTGCTAGTGAGTGGATTTTTGCCTCCTGGGACATCTTACTGTGAGTTCTAGCTGTTTATTTAATTATTTACTGTTTGTCTAACTGTTGTTTGTTTAATTATTTAGTGTTTGTCTTAGTGGTGTGCAAGTTTCAGCCTTCTCAGCTGTACTTACCTTGCCTCTCTCAACTGGGCTTTGTGTGGTAGCCATTTTGAATTAATCTCTCTCCCCAGAGCCTGTTGTTTGTTAAGCTTTTCCTGTCCTTGCCTGCCTGAGTGACTCCTCCCCCTGTGTGTGTGGTAGCCATTTTGAATTAATCTCTCTCCCCAGAGCCTGCTGTTAAGCTTTTTCCTGTCCTTGCCTGCCTGAGTGACTCCTCCCCCTGACCCCCTCCCCCTGAGGTATCCTGTAACCTTGTTCCTGTTTTCTCCACGTGTGCATAGGCTGTTTTAGTTTGCTTTTCTCTGATCAGAGAAAGGCTGAACTTTTACAGAGCTCTGCTAGTGAGTGGATTTTTGCCTCCTGGGACATCTTACTGTGAGTTCTAGCTGTTTATTTAATTATTTACTGTTTGTCTAACTGTTGTTTGTTTAATTATTTAGTGTTTGTCTTAGTGGTGTGCAAGTTTCAGCCTTCTCAGCTGTACTTACCTTGCCTCTCTCAACTGGGCTTTGTGTGGTAGCCATTTTGAATTAATCTCTCTCCCCAGAGCCTGTTGTTTGTTAAGCTTTTCCTGTCCTTGCCTGCCTGAGTGACTCCTCCCCCTGTGTGTGGTAGCCATTTTGAATTAATCTCTCTCCCCAGAGCCTGCTGTTAAGCTTTTTCCTGTCCTTGCCTGCCTGAGTGACTCCTCCCCCTGACCCCCTCCCCCTGAGGTATCCTGTAACCTTGTTCCTGTTTTCTCCACGTGTGCATAGGCTGTTTTAGTTTGCTTTTCTCTGATCAGAGAAAGGCTGAACTTTTACAGAGCTCTGCTAGTGAGTGGATTTTTGCCTCCTGGGACATCTTACTGTGAGTTCTAGCTGTTTATTTAATTATTTACTGTTTGTCTAACTGTTGTTTGTTTAATTATTTAGTGTTTGTCTTAGTGGTGTGCAAGTTTCAGCCTTCTCAGCTGTACTTACCTTGCCTCTCTCAACTGGGCTTTGTGTGGTAGCCATTTTGAATTAATCTCTCCCCAGAGCCTGTTGTTTGTTAAGCTTTTCCTGTCCTTGCCTGCCTGAGTGACTCCTCCCCCTGTGTGTGTGGTAGCCATTTTGAATTAATCTCTCTCCCCAGAGCCTGCTGTTAAGCTTTTTCCTGTCCTTGCCTGCCTGAGTGACTCCTCCCCCTGACCCCCTCCCCCTGAGGTATCCTGTAACCTTGTTCCTGTTTTCTCCACGTGTGCATAGGCTGTTTTAGTTTGCTTTTCTCTGATCAGAGAAAGGCTGAACTTTTACAGAGCTCTGCTAGTGAGTGGATTTTTGCCTCCTGGGACATCTTACTGTGAGTTCTAGCTGTTTATTTAATTATTTACTGTTTGTCTAACTGTTGTTTGTTTAATTATTTAGTGTTTGTCTTAGTGGTGTGCAAGTTTCAGCCTTCTCAGCTGTACTTACCTTGCCTCTCTCAACTGGGCTTTGTGTGGTAGCCATTTTGAATTAATCTCTCTCCCCAGAGCCTGTTGTTTGTTAAGCTTTTCCTGTCCTTGCCTGCCTGAGTGACTCCTCCCCCTGTGTGTGTGGTAGCCATTTTGAATTAATCTCTCTCCCCAGAGCCTGCTGTTAAGCTTTTTCCTGTCCTTGCCTGCCTGAGTGACTCCTCCCCCTGACCCCCTCCCCCTGAGGTATCCTGTAACCTTGTTCCTGTTTTCTCCACGTGTGCATAGGCTGTTTTAGTTTGCTTTTCTCTGATCAGAGAAAGGCTGAACTTTTACAGAGCTCTGCTAGTGAGTGGATTTTTGCCTCCTGGGACATCTTACTGTGAGTTCTAGCTGTTTATTTAATTATTTACTGTTTGTCTAACTGTTGTTTGTTTAATTATTTAGTGTTTGTCTTAGTGGTGTGCAAGTTTCAGCCTTCTCAGCTGTACTTACCTTGCCTCTCTCAACTGGGCTTTGTGTGGTAGCCATTTTGAATTAATCTCTCTCCCAGAGCCTGTTGTTTGTTAAGCTTTTCCTGTCCTTGCCTGCCTGAGTGACTCCTCCCCCTGTGTGTGTGGTAGCCATTTTGAATTAATCTCTCTCCCCAGAGCCTGCTGTTAAGCTTTTTCCTGTCCTTGCCTGCCTGAGTGACTCCTCCCCCTGACCCCCTCCCCCTGAGGTATCCTGTAACCTTGTTCCTGTTTTCTCCACGTGTGCATAGGCTGTTTTAGTTTGCTTTTCTCTGATCAGAGAAAGGCTGAACTTTTACAGAGCTCTGCTAGTGAGTGGATTTTTGCCTCCTGGGACATCTTACTGTGAGTTCTAGCTGTTTATTTAATTATTTACTGTTTGTCTAACTGTTGTTTGTTTAATTATTTAGTGTTTGTCTTAGTGGTGTGCAAGTTTCAGCCTTCTCAGCTGTACTTACCTTGCCTCTCTCAACTGGGCTTTGTGTGGTAGCCATTTTGAATTAATCTCTCTCCCCAGAGCCTGTTGTTTGTTAAGCTTTTCCTGTCCTTGCCTGCCTGAGTGACTCCTCCCCCTGTGTGTGTGGTAGCCATTTTGAATTAATCTCTCTCCCCAGAGCCTGCTGTTAAGCTTTTTCCTGTCCTTGCCTGCCTGAGTGACTCCTCCCCCTGACCCCCTCCCCCTGAGGTATCCTGTAACCTTGTTCCTGTTTTCTCCACGTGTGCATAGGCTGTTTTAGTTTGCTTTTCTCTGATCAGAGAAAGGCTGAACTTTTACAGAGCTCTGCTAGTGAGTGGATTTTTGCCTCCTGGGACATCTTACTGTGAGTTCTAGCTGTTTATTTAATTATTTACTGTTTGTCTAACTGTTGTTTGTTTAATTATTTAGTGTTTGTCTTAGTGGTGTGCAAGTTTCAGCCTTCTCAGCTGTACTTACCTTGCCTCTCTCAACTGGGCTTTGTGTGGTAGCCATTTTGAATTAATCTCTCTCCCCAGAGCCTGTTGTTTGTTAAGCTTTTCCTGTCCTTGCCTGCCTGAGTGACTCCTCCCCCTGTGTGTGTGGTAGCCATTTTGAATTAATCTCTCTCCCCAGAGCCTGCTGTTAAGCTTTTTCCTGTCCTTGCCTGCCTGAGTGACTCCTCCCCCTGACCCCCTCCCCCTGAGGTATCCTGTAACCTTGTTCCTGTTTTCTCCACGTGTGCATAGGCTGTTTTAGTTTGCTTTTCTCTGATCAGAGAAAGGCTGAACTTTTACAGAGCTCTGCTAGTGAGTGGATTTTTGCCTCCTGGGACATCTTACTGTGAGTTCTAGCTGTTTATTTAATTATTTACTGTTTGTCTAACTGTTGTTTGTTTAATTATTTAGTGTTTGTCTTAGTGGTGTGCAAGTTTCAGCCTTCTCAGCTGTACTTACCTTGCCTCTCTCAACTGGGCTTTGTGTGGTAGCCATTTTGAATTAATCTCTCTCCCCAGAGCCTGTTGTTTGTTAAGCTTTTCCTGTCCTTGCCTGCCTGAGTGACTCCTCCCCCTGTGTGTGTGGTAGCCATTTTGAATTAATCTCTCTCCCCAGAGCCTGCTGTTAAGCTTTTTCCTGTCCTTGCCTGCCTGAGTGACTCCTCCCCCTGACCCCCTCCCCCTGAGGTATCCTGTAACCTTGTTCCTGTTTTCTCCACGTGTGCATAGGCTGTTTTAGTTTGCTTTTCTCTGATCAGAGAAAGGCTGAACTTTTACAGAGCTCTGCTAGTGAGTGGATTTTTGCCTCCTGGGACATCTTACTGTGAGTTCTAGCTGTTTATTTAATTATTTACTGTTTGTCTAACTGTTGTTTGTTTAATTATTTAGTGTTTGTCTTAGTGGTGTGCAAGTTTCAGCCTTCTCAGCTGTACTTACCTTGCCTCTCTCAACTGGGCTTTGTGTGGTACCCCCATCCCCCTGCTGAGGGTTCAGGACAGGGTACCTTGTAACTGCCCTCTTTAATAGGACTTATCTCCCCCCCTCCCTCCCCAGCACCCACCCACCCCTGGGGAAATTGTAGTTTTATAGGTACTTGGACATCTTAGAGGAAAGGGGCTGCTCTCAGGTGCAGCTCTTAATCCAAATCAGTCATACACAGAGGACCTGTGATTAATTAGCTTCAGGTACACAGGGTGTATTAGGGGTATTAGATACACTTTTATTAGTATAAGCATCTACACCAGTCCTTATTATATACCGAGTTAAAAGACCTAAACACAAGCTTTAAACTAAGATGCAGTCAGAGGTCCAGCAACGAGATGGGGGTTCTCCAGTCTTTTGCATCGAGTGTCACATGTATGATTATCTCCCAGTTGGTGAGAGGTCCTACATATGCACTAAGTGCAGGGAGCTCTTTGCTCTCAGGGAACGAGTCCGTTCTCTAGAGGCTAGAGTAGCAGACCTGGAAGACATAAGAAAGACAGAGAAGTACATGGACGAGACCTACAGGGATATAGTCCTGAAGTCCCACCTCCAGTCTGGCAGCATCCCTGTTGCCATGGAGGAGAGAGGTCACGTGACAGGAGAGCATCACCCTGGTGTGGCAGGAAGTGATCCTGTAACTAGGACCTGTCCTCCAGGTGATGTAAAACCCTCTCGCACCGAGGACGTTTCTCCAGGGCCATGTCCCCATGAGGGGAGGGTCAGGACAGCTGTTATAGTTGGTGATTCAATCATTAGGAATGTAGATAGCTGGGTGGCTGGTGGACGTGAGGATCGCCTGGTAACATGCCTGCCTGGTGCGAAGGTAGCAGATCTCACGCACCGCCTAGATAGGATCATAGATAGTGCTGGGGGGGAGTCTGCTGTCTTGGTACATGTTGGTACCAATGACATAGGAAAATGTGGTAGGGAAGTTCTGGAGGCTAAATTTAAGCTTTTAGGTAGGAAGTTGAAATCCAGAACTTCCAGGATAGCGTTCTCCGAAATGCTTCCTGTTCCACGTGCAGGACCCAAAAGACAGGCAGAGCTCCGGAGTCTCAATGCGTGGATGAGACAATGGTGCAAGGATGAGGGTTTTGGATTTGCTAGGAACTGGGGAACATTCTGGGGAAAGGGGGGGCTCTTCCGAAGGGATGGGCTTCACCTTAATCAGGATGGGACCAGACTGCTGGCATTAACCTTTAAAAAAGAGATAGAGAAGCTTTTAAACTAGAAAATAGGGGAAAGCCGACAGTCACCCAGGAGCGCACGGTTCGGACAAAGGTATCCTTGAAGGATACTACCAAAAGCAGTGAGGTTCCAAAAGGGAGTATAGTAGCCCAAATGCCCTTGAGTAAGGAGCAGACAGAGCATAAAGATTCCCCATTACCCATGCCTACCAATAGCCAGATTAATATTAATAAAATACAGTCTCTAAAATGCTTGTATGCCAATGCTAGAAGTCTAAACAATAAGATGGGAGAATTAGAATATATAGCATTAAATGAGAGGTTAGATATGATTGCACTCTCAGAGACATGGTGGAAGGAGGATAACCAGTGGGACACTGTGATACCTGGATACAAACTATATCGTAATGATAGAGCTGAACAAATTGGTGGAGGGGTTGCGCTCTATGTTAGAGAGGGCATTGAGTCAGAAAGGATTAAAGTTTTGCAGGGAACAAAATATGCTGTAGAATCTCTATGGATTGAAATTCCATTTATGAAG
The DNA here is from genome assembly GCA_033557465.1 of Ichthyophis bannanicus. Lineage (NCBI taxonomy): Eukaryota > Metazoa > Chordata > Amphibia > Gymnophiona > Ichthyophiidae > Ichthyophis > Ichthyophis bannanicus. The sequence continues at coordinate 128,424,827 of CM066035.1, read as the reverse complement.
GGGAAGGTGATGGCAGTGGGAGTATACTATCGACCACCTGGCCAGAATGAACAAATGGATGATGAAATGCTCAAAGAAATCAAGGAAGCTAACAAAAGCCACAACAGAGTAGTAATAATGGGTGATTTCAATTACCCCGGTATCGACTGGGACAGTGTCACAGCAGGACAAGCTAAAGAGATAAAGTTTCTAGATGAAATGAATGACTGCTTCTTGGAGCAGCTGGTTCATGAACCGACCAGAGGGGAAGCCATACTGGACCTAGTCCTTAGTGGAACGCCAGATCTGGTGCAAGAAATAAGGGTGTTGGGACCACTTGGCAATAGTGATCATAGTATGATCATGTTTGATTTAATCAGTGGAGGACAGATAGTAAAGGAATCCACAGTACTACCTTTTAACTTTCAAAAGGGTGACTATGATAGAATGAGGAATATAGTTCGGAAAAAACTAAAAGGAGCGGTTCCAAAGGTTAAAGACTTACAGCAAGCTTGGGTGTTATTTAAAAATACTATCCTCGAAGCCCAGACCAGCTGTATTCCACGCATTAAGAAAAGTGGAAGAAAGTCCAAAAAACTGCCAGCATGGTTTAAAGGTGAGGTCAGAGAGGCTGTTGCTGCCAAAAGAGCAACCTTCAGAAAATGGAAAAAAGAGCCAAATGATGAAAACTGGAAACAGCACAAGCACTGGCAAGTTAAATGCAAAGCATTGATAAGGCAGGCAAAGCGGGAATTTGAGAAGAAACTTGCTACGGAAGCAAAAACACGAAATAAAGACTTTTTCAAGTACATTCGTAGCAAAAGGCCTGTGAGAGAGTCAATTGGACCATTAGATGATAGAGGGGTAAAAGGTGCAATAAGAGGAGACAAGGCTATAGCAGAGAGACTGAATGAATTCTTTGCTTCGGTCTTTACTGAGGAAGATGTAGGGGTGTTACCCAAGACTGAAGTGGTATTTAAAGGTGATACTGCAGAGGAATTGAGAGAAATATCGCTACACCGGGAAGATATATTACAACTATTTGATAAACTGAATAGTAGCAAATCACCTGGACCGGATGGTATACATCCCAGAGTGTTGAAAGAACTGAAATATGAGATTGCAGACCTGTTATTGGTAATCTGTGAACTTTCATTAAAATCATCTGTAATACCTGAAGATTGGAGGGTCGCCAACGTAACACCAATTTTTAAAAAGGGTTCCAGGGGTGACCCGGGAAATTACAGACCGGTGAGCCTGACGTCAGTACCAGGGAAAATGGTAGAAGCCATCATAAAGAACAAAATTACACAGCATGTAGATAGTCATGGCCTAATGGGAGACAGCCAACATGGCTTTAGACAAGGAAGATCTTGTCTTACTAATCTGATCTGTTTTTTTGAAGGTGTGCATAAACAGGTAGACAAAGGTGAGTCGGTTGATATAGTGTATCTGGACTTTCAGAAAGCTTTTGACAAGGTCCCCCATCAGAGACTTTTGGCGAAGCTAAAAAGTCATGGGATAGGAGGCAGTGTACTATTGTGGATCGGGAACTGGTTAAAAGATAGAAAGCAGAGGGTAGGGCTAAATGGCCAATATTCCCAATGGAAAAAGGTGAATAGTGGAGTACCCCAGGGATCTGTACTGGGTCCGCTACTTTTTGACATATTCATAAATGACCTGGAAAAGGGAATAACTAGTGAGGTAATCAAATTTGCAGATGACACAAAACTGTTTAAAGTTGTTAAAACCCAAGAGGATTGTGGAAAACTGCAGGAGGATCTGGATAAATTGGAAGACTGGGCATCCAAATGGCAGATGAAATTTAATGTGGACAAGTGCAAAGTTATGCACCTAGGAAAGAACAACCCACACTATAGTTACAAGATGCAAGGCTCCACATTAGAAACCACCACCCAGGAAAAAGATTTAGGAGTCATCGTGGATAACATGTTAAAACCCTCCGCCCAGTGTGCAGCGGCGGCCAAGAAAGCAAATAGAATGCTAGGTATCATAAGGAAAGGGATGGAGAATAAAACAAAGGATATTATAATGCCTCTGTATCGCTCCATGGTACGACCGCACCTTGAATATTGTGTGCAATTCTGGTCACCGTATCTTAAAAAGGACATAGAGTTATTAGAAAAAGTACAGAGAAGAGCCACCAAATTGGTGAAGGGGATGGAAGGCTACTCCTATGAAGAGAGGCTAAAAAGGTTAGGGCTCTTTAACCTAGAAAAGAGGCGGCTGAGGGGAGATATGATAGAGGTGTATAAATTAATGAATGGAGTGGAACGGATAAACGTGGATAAATTGTTTACGCTATCAGAATATAGAAGGACTAGGGGGCATGTAATGAAGCTACAGGGTAAACTATTTAAGACAAATAGGAGAAAATATTTCTTCTCTCAACGTGTAATCAATCTCTGGAATCTGTTACCGGAGGATGTAGTAAGGGCTGTTAGTATAGCTGGGTTTAAAAAAGGTTTGGACAAGTTCCTGGAGGAAAGGTCCATAAACCACTATTAAAAAGGGACCCAGGATATCAATGCTTGGCCTAGTACAAGCACTGCAGAACCTGTGTCTTTTGGGGAAACTGCTAGGTACGTATGACCTAGATTGGCCACTGTTGGAAACAGGATACTGGGCTTGATGGACCTCGGTCTGACCCAGTATGGCATTTCTTATGTTCTTATGTTCTTAGGTATCATAAGGAAAGGGATGGAGAACAAAACAAAGGATATTATAATGCCTCTGTATCGCTCCATGGTACGACCGCACCTTGAATATTGTGTGCAATTCTGGTCACCGTATCTTAAAAAGGACATAGCGTTATTAGAAAAAGTACAGAGAAGAGCCACCAAATTGGTGAAGGGGATGGAAGGCTACTCCTATGAAGAGAGGATAAGAAGGTTAGGGCTCTTTTAGCTTGGAGAAGAGACGGCTGAGGGGAGATATGATAGAGGTCTATAAATTAATGGATGGAGTGGAACGGATAAACGTGGATCAATTGTTTACGCTATCAGAGTATAGAAAGACTAGGGGACATGTAATGAAGCTACAGGGTAAACTATTTAAGACAAATAAGAGAAAATATTTTTTCACTCAACGTGTAATCAAACTCTGGAATCTGTTACCGGAGGATGTAGTAAGGGCTGTTAGTATAGCTGGGTTTAAAAAAGGTTTGGACAAGTTCCTGGAGGAAAGGTCCATAAACCACTATTAAAAAGGGACCCAGGATATCAATGCTTGACCCAGTACAAGCATTGTGGAACCTGTGTCTTTGGGGATATTGCTAGGTATGTATAACCTATATTGGCCACTGTTGGAAACAGGATACTGGGCTTGATGGACCTCGGTCTGACCCAGTATGGCATGTCTTATGTTCTTATGTTCTTAACTCATGGATATCACTTGAGAGAAATACTGTATAGCACTATGGAGGAACCTAGCCATGCCATGATAACTACTCAGTCAGGGTGAGAGTGCCCCCCCCCCCCCCCCAGCATGACATGCTGTGGCCACCCTGTCCATTCAGGTGGTGGTCGGGCACTACAATATTCCAGCCATTGCCCTATGCCCTGTGCAGATGCATCCTGCCCAGGCCGCCCTGTCTGGGCCATACCCACAGTACCTTGCTCCTCATTATGCACATTGGCAGGCTAACACTGGAAACAGTGCAAGCATTGGGGGCTCAGTAAGGAGTAGGCAGCCACAAAACACTGGATAGACATACACACACTCCCACACCTATTTCAGCATTGTGCAAAGATAGAGGTGGTTGGCAGCCCTGGCCGCCACAGCAGTCCTGGGCACAGTGCAGGCAGTGCTGTGGTACTCAATACTGTTAGGGTCACTCCCTGGGGTGGTAAACACTGTCAGAAACAAAAACTGAACACACTCCACAGATATCAGAAAGGTTGCTATGATGAATCTCTGTCAACAAATTGTGTTTAACTTAAGATTTGTTATCTGACATTAATTATAGCAACCTTTTGATATATGTGGAACATGTTTCCAAGTTTAAGACAGCATTGCTAAGGTATGTAGGTGCTAGTATTTGTAGATGCTGCTCCGCGCAGGGCCCAACAGCCTGACTCTTCATGAGCCATTGGATAGTGGAGCCTGTGGTGTGGGTGTTTGTGCCCCTGTTGGCCACTGCTCTAGGGCAGAGGTTTCCAACTCCGGTCCTGGTGGGCCAAACATGGTTCAGGTTTTCATGCTGTCCCTAATGAATATGCATGGTACATTTGCATACAATGGGGGCGGTGCATACAAATGCCTCACAGGCATATTTATTAGGAACAGCATGAAACCTGAATTTATTTATTTATTTGCAGTTCTTATATACCATGCTTTTTAGTATCAGTGTGGTTTACAAACAACAAAATTTTGCATCAGAACAAGATCTTTTGCTTACATTGTAACAGGATTGGAACATGGGACTGTAACAAGGGTAACTATATACAAATCAACAACAGTGGTTGTAACTATTTACAGTTTATATTGCAAGTTGGAATCATAATTCAAGAAACAATGTCATCTATAGTCATCTAGAGTGTACTTGAGGGTGGGTATGTTTTGTACATTGTCAAGAGTTATGTTGTTGGAATGTCAGAGGCTGAGTGAGTGAGTTGGGGTGCAGGGGGTGATTATGTTAGGTTAGGGTAGAAGTGAAGGCAGAATAGGTGGTGTTTAAGGGCTTTTCTGAACTGTGAGAGATCTTTGATTGCTCAGATATGATGTGGGAGATTGTTCCAGCACCTGGGGGCATAAAAGGTAAAGGCTCTGTTTCTAGTTGTTTGAGTACATTTGGTAGACTCAAGTGGAATAGTCAACATATTGGCAGCAACTGACCTCCTTAGCCTGTTTGTAGGGGTGATGGTCAGAAGTGCAGAGAGGGAAGAAGGGGATAGCCGGTTAATTGTCTTAAAGGATAGGAGTAGTGCCTTGTAGGTGATCCTGCATTGTAACCGTAGCCAGTGTAGTTCCATAAGTATGGGTGTAATGTGATCTCTTCTGGAAATGCCGCAGAGAATGCGGGCTGCTGCATTCATTGCCATCTGTAGTGGATTGATGGTGCTGTTAGGGAGGCCATGTAGGATGATGTTGGCATAGTCAAAGTGAGACGTTACAAGCGTCTGGAATATCGTTCTGAAGTCCTCTTGGGTTAGTAGAGGTCTTAGGTGTCTTAGTGTCTGTATTTTATTGTAGATGGACTTGGTGGTGGTGTTTATGTGTTCCTTGAAGTTGAGCTGTTGGTCAATTGTGACACCCAGGTAGCGTATTACAGATTTACATGGGAGCTCTGCATCTCGCACCTTCAATGAAGTGGGGGGAGAGAAGTTCTTGTTCTTGGTTATGAATAGTACCTCAGTTTTCTTAAAGTTTATGCGTAGATTTTGCAAAAGGAGCCAATCAGTGATTGCATTGAAGCACTCTATTAGTGGGGAGAGGTCAGGGTGCATGATTTTGATTGGTGTGAATATCAAGACATCGTCTGCATAGATCAAGCTGGATATATTAAAGAAGCGGATTGGTGTTTGGCTCTCCAGGACTGCATTTGGGAAACTCTGCTCTAGGGATTGCACATGTTTATGGTGTATGTGCCCTGTAGGGTAAAATGTAGGCATTTAAGGCGTGTTTATTGTATCTGCAATAAAGGTTCCGTCTTTATTACCACGGTTTAGTACTGGGTAAAATATAGGGACATGGTCTGCAGGAGCCACAGCTGGGACTTGAACCTGTGACCTTCTGCCCCTGAATATACTAGCTGTGTGTACTACACCAAACTGTTGTCACAGAGGCAGATCATTCCCTGGGGATACCATGACTGTTCGTCAGACAGACCTTGTCTGTTGCAGTGCACAGCACCCACCTAAACAGGGCTTGGCCTTGGTCTGCTGTGGGCAGATTCCACTGCCCCCTCCACCTCCAGCACCCCTCTGCCACCATGCTGACATGCCCTTGTGCCGGTGGTGCTGGTGGTGGGCAGTTCCAGGTCATCCAGTGTGCCAGTAGGCGACTGCCTATGGTGCGTGATATGGGGTAGGAGTGCCTGCATAGACATCCACGCTTCCCTCCCGGCACCGCCTGCCAATGTTATGTGCCCTTTGGGGTACTTGCTGGGTACTGTCCCCTGGGACACTGTGGGACACACACTCGTGGACATGTTTGCCCTTGGTCAGTTGCTGTCTTGCTGGTTTTCTGTTTCTACATTCCTATGTGTCACCTAGGCCATTTCCAGTCCTAGCCCCCCATAGCCCATTACCAGTCCTAACCCCCAAACAGCCCACCTCAAGTCCTAACCCCTCCCCATCAGCCCATTTCCTGTCCTAGCCCCCCATAGCCCATTACCAGTCCTAACCCCCCCAACAGCCCACAGCCCATTACCAGTCCTAACCCAATCAGCCCACCTCCAGTCTTAACCCCCCTCAGCCCATTTCCAGTCCTAGCCCCCCATAGCCCATTACCAGTCCTAACCCCCCCATCAACCCACAGCCCACCTCAAGTCAAGTCCTAACCCGCTCCATAGCCCATTACCCGTCCTAACCCCCCCCCCCCCCCCCATCGGCTCAAGGAAATTGTTTTTAAAAAAGCTGGCTGCTTCCACTGCCGCTGCCGCTGGGGCAGCGGCAGAATGGAGTGTCCCGCGGGGCCCCCTCTGCCCGGCTGAGTCCCTCCCTCTGCGATGGCTGAGACCCCCTGTGCCGGCTTTCAGATTCGCGAAGGGAGAGTGTCTCCCTCGCGTCTCTGTTAAGCCCGCAGGGGCTGATGGGAAATTTCCCATCTGCCCCTGCAGGCTTAACAGAGACACGAGGGAGACACTCTCCCTTCATGAATCTGAAAGCTGGCACAGAGGGGCTCAGCCGTCGCAGAGGAAGGGAGGGACTCATCAGGGCAGAGGGGGCCCCGCGGGACACTCCATTCTGCTGCTGCCGCAGCGGCAGCAGCAGTGGTAGCAGCCAGCTTTTTTTTTTTTTTAATTTTGAAAAAAAGCAGAATGTTCTTTGCGCGGGGCCCCCTGAAACGCGGGGCCCTGTGCAAAAAACATTCTTGCTCAATGGACGGGCCGACCCTGGATATCTGCCTTACTGGCTCTCTTCCATACAGAGGCTTTCTTTCGTGAAAGAGGAGAAATTCTAGACTACAGATCAGAAAACTAATGTTGGAAAATGAAAGGTGTGGTCTTGCTCACTCTCTGAATTAGGAAGTGCAGGAAAGCAAGTCTCCTCTGGCATGCACGAGCTTGCTTGGTAAAATCAAATATATACTCTGTTTTAGATGTAGAAAATCTTTCCATGGAGCTGCCTAGACTAAACCTAATATTACAGGCTGGAGCCGCATCCCTTCCTCATGTATTTAAGGGATATGTTCTGTTCAAACCTGTTAAATGTTCACACAAAAAGCGTTGAACTCTTCTTACACTACTCAGTTTTTCTACTGATTTGGGGCTGGTGCAGAAAGCTGGTGTTTATTCTGCACTAAAGACCTTGCACATGAGTAATGCAAGTTATCAGCCTGTATGCAACAAACAAATGGCATCTAAATGAGGTAGGTGCAGAAAGTCTGTACTAAACCGGCAGGCACATGCCACAGGTTGTCAGCGTTAGCAGCACCTAGATCTTGCTTACCAAAAGGTGCATGTGCTGGAATTCCTTGTGGTGCAAATCTCTGCTCTGAATACTGACATTATTCTGAGCAGAATGCGTGCTGTCCTGTAAGCATGCATTCATTCCAGCAAGATTCCCTGCTTTTATTTTCACAACTCATTTCAGCAAAGCCCAAAACAGACGGAGAATTCTCTCTTGGCACTGAGCGCAGACCTCTTCTGTCTCCTTCGAGTAGGCATTAAAGTTCCGGCGTTAAGTTCCATCTTGGCTCTTCTCTTTATCTACTTGCTTGATTATTATGTAATCGGAATGGATTTACATGGGCTGCGCACTAGCATTGGTGCCGTCTTCTGCGCAGTTAATACGCTTGTGCCGATCCCATTCTGCATCACGGTGTGATGTCTATGCAGAAAAAAAATATGCACAGATTTCGCACCATGCGATGTTTCTGCATCAGTCCTTTGGTGCCAGACCACCATTGTAAAGTTTTGATGGGACTGGGTCGTATTAGACTTTTTTTTATGCCACACCCTAGCAGTCGCGATACATTTCAGTGGCTTACATGCACTCTTCATTTCACGAGAAAGAATTCTATGCCTTGTTGTATTGAAGGCATTAAATTGATTCTGTTACCAAAGAGAACAGTGGTGCTTTTATGGAATTCACTTTGGTGTAATGATTGCCGGGTCTTAACAATCTGAACCTGTCAATTTAGTATATTTGCAAAAATGTTCCCTATATGAAATCTTCAGAAACACTGTCCAATTTGCTAGCTAAGTGGCAGAGTCATCTTCAAAGAGGCTTTACTTGGCTGAAAGCCTTGACAGAGTGCCTCTCCCCTCAGAGAAGTGTAATTTAGAGTCCTATATTAAATTTATGTTCACCCTGTCTTGGCATAGAGGCATTGTGAAGTACTTCCCAAAATGTGATACATTACATTACTGTGCTGTATGTGCTCTTGCGCAGTATCAAAATTTTGGGGATGAAGTAATGAATGTGTAATGCCTCCTAGCAGGGTCCATGGGTCTGGGGTCTGACCTGTCAGGAGTCCCCTCTGGCAAGCTGCGTCCCTAAGAGTTTGACGCCAAGGAGTAGTCACCTGAGGTAGAAGGGTGTTAGTGGGTCGCATTACCCTCCTGTCTCCCCAGGAAAATCAAAAAGGAAGTAGGTCTGTGAACAAGGCTGGCTGAAAATCTCTTACAGTTTTATTAGCCTTAACAGTTATGAATATAAACATTTATCAGTATTAGGATATTTTAACAACCTTTGTGACAGTCCCCTTAATACACACTAAGCACTAAACCCAAAATGATACTCTCGATATTTAACTGCACAATATCAGTTATACCACAGTAAAATCTGGGTGCTGATCCCCTTTGGTTTTACCCATTAACCCATGAGAACCTTTGCTTTGATAAATCAACCAGCTGTAAGCATAAGCCTTTAGCATTGCTAAGAGGTATGATAACCTAAATAGCAAGCAACCTTGTGCTAAGCTGCAACTGGACCAGTGGCTGCTGTAGGTCTGCTAGGCTGGAGCCGAACCGGCCAGGCCCTGCTGCAAGGTCTCCCTGCCCTGGATGGAGGCCTGACCCAAGCTCCACCTCCACCTCCACCACCTCCCGACTGGAGGGGTCATTGCTCTTGAGCTGTGCCTCTACCACTCCCAAGCTCTGTCTCTACTGCCAAGCCACCTCCTGACCTGCACAGGGATGGCGTCCATCCTCAGAGCTTGCATCCCTGTTTTATCCAGCCTTAGTGCAATTCACTCTTTTAGCCTTGTAATCTCAGTCCTTTGAGCCTTTTGGGGCAGAAGAATCCCCACCTTCTAGTCAGAGACCAGGAGTTATATAGAAAAAGAAAGAGAAATATGCAAGTCTTTCTCCATGTAATAAATCTTTCGGGCTGTTTTAAACAGAGGGCTGCATCCCTCAGCCCATCATTTTAAGTCGGAATGAGAACTTACTATTTCCAAAATGTCACTCCAACCTCCTCTTATCCTTCCAGGACAGTTCCTATTTCCTGTACCTTTTAGTTTGGTGAAATAAGTCTATTAATTGTGTGGGTAAGTGACATCATGGTGAGATCTCTTCCCATCAGTGTAATCCACCAATTTGCATGGCCCTGCCCTTCTGGCTTGCTCCTCTTCACAGGTGTTGCCAGGTTGCCACCCTTAATGTAACACTTTGTAACCTTTCTTCAGCCCAGCAATCTGCAGTTTATCGATGTAGAAAGACCAACACACCCTTTGCGAGACTATAATGCAACTTATAAGCACAAGTTCTGACGGGTCAAATGTAGAAAAGAGACTGATGCGCACATAAACATCAAAGGAAAAGCGAGCACACACAGTAATGCCAAGTGTATTTACGTTAAAAGGCAAATGATCTGCAAGTATTAAAATGGCATGCTAATATTATTTGTGCTCGATGAAGAGAAATGTGTAGAGGAAGGAGTGGAGGAGTGGCCTAGTGGTTGGGGCAAGGTACTTCAGGCCAGAAGGTCGGGGGTTCAAATCCCACTAGAGGACAGCAACCTTGGGCCGGAAGGACTGGGGTTTCTAGTCCCACAGGTGCTTCTTGTGGTCCTGGGCAAGCCACTTAACCCTCCATAGCCCATGTTCCCTGTAAAATAGTTATCTCCAAGTTATAATGCCCTGTTCAATGTAATTTCAGTTTGTTCAATGTAAACCGCACTGATGCAGAATAGCGCGGTATATAAGAGAATGTAAATAAAATAAATAAATAAATTTTGTAACCAGCCGAAGCGCCAATGTCTCTATGCCTGGGTCTGAAGTAGTTTAAACTTCCTGTGCATACCCTGATAATATTTTGATGGCATCGGAGGCTTTCCCTGACTCCTGGATCATCTGAGGTGAAGTGTCAAACATCCCCCCAGATGATCCAGGCATTGGTGAAAGCCCCCAATGCTATCAAAATGCTGTCAGGACACATAGGCAAATTAGCCACACCACGCCCCTGTTTCTCTGAGAGAGCATCAAAGAAAGAAGAGGAGCAACAACCCTCCACAGAAATCACAGAAGTCAATAGAACAGCGCAGGGAGGACACGGTCACACCTCTTTAAAACAAAGAAACCTTTTATTTCGTAAAGCCTTCAAAGGTACAGACCCTACTTGGCCAAGTTTCAGCAGTCAGCCTGCATCAGGGGTCAAAAAACAAAACACATGAATATTAAAAATACATTAAAAATATAATAATAATCTCTACAATGTACAGTAAAAAAACAAACAAAACCAGAAACACCATACAATACCAATTAAGATGCAATTGCATATATATTCCAATGGCAGTCAGGACATTGTAACAAGAGCCTATAATAAAATATACATATGTGACCTAAAAGGTGCATATGAGGCAGTACAATTGCTACAGACAATACCATAAAATTCTGAAGCTAACTTGTTACGTGATCTTTTACATAAACATAAAAACACAAGAAAAGAATATTAATAGCTAATACATCTTAAACAAAACACATAATCCACAAACACTAACTGAGCTAAACCTTATACAAAGAGAGGGGGGAGGAGGGTGAAAAAAGGGAAAAAAAGCTATTGCAGTCCTACCAGTAGTTGAAAGCTGTCAGACGGCTGCCTGGGTGAGAATCTTCACAGTCTTGGCAAGTGCATATATCTATATGATTTGCAAGGGATTGTGGGCAATGCAGTTCATTCACACCAAACACAGCTGCTCACAATAATTAGTTGTGCTTTTGGGTAAAGCCAATAAGATATTTATTTATGGGGTTATTTCTCCCAACACAGATATGCTTGGTAGCACATAAATCAGGTTACTTGCTTTCAGTGTTAAACTTGGAAAAACAAAATCAGGAAACAACATTTTGAACTTGTCAGGCAATCAAAGCAAAAGAAATAAGACCTGGTTGGCAACAAACAGGTCTTTTCTGTAGGCTTTAGCTAATATTCTCTTAGCAATGTATCAAACAACAAACAAAAATCCACAAAGAAGAAAAAAACTGTTCTTTTCAGGTTAACTTCTTATATCTTCCCACATAGATTCAGAAGTGATTCTCACAGAGCTCACAAGCAATTAGGTAAGGCTCAATTGCTAGCAGTTATCCAGCTGAAACCCCTTAGCTGGCTTGCTTTCTACTGCGTGGCTAAAAATCTTACTCAGGAGCTTTTCTGAGTAGATTAAAGAACAAGTTTGTATTTCTTTGTGATGGTTGCTGTACTTTATAACAGAAAATCACCAAAGGAGTTTAGACAGAGAGCAGTCCATGTAAACAGATTCTTCATCTGCTATCATTCCCTCTTCTTCAACAAGCATGGGTTCAATATCATGGATTGGCACAGATGAATCTCCCAATGGAGCACTTTCAGGAGAATACTTGTTTCCCTGCTGTCTTTCAAGGTTATAGCTAGGGCATAGATCAGTGTTCATACCTGAGCTTCCATTGCTGTTAGAGTTCCTCTCTATATAGCCTGGCCAGTATGTAGTCCAGTTCTTATGTCCAGCCTTCCAATCCAGATCCCTGGACACTGGATCTCTCTTCACATACCTTCTGGCATGGGTCTTAGGGTCCCTTCCACGTGCAGCCGTCTCCCTCACAGGTACCGTCTGGAGATTCCTAGCTCTGCAGCACCATTCCTCTGGCTTTCCCTAGTCCAATGGTGTATGCTGGCCCTTGGAATGCCTCCCAGTATACATACTGCTCTGGACTCTTCTAGACCTCTCAAAGGCTTTTCTCTTCCTTCTTCCAAAGCGTTTCTTTCCCTCCCTGTCCGTCCGGTTTGGCTTCTGCTTCTGATGATCCTTCAGATGAAACTGAGGATAATTCTCTGGATATTCAAGTTGATCATGAAGATGATGATGATCCTCAGGATAATTCTCTGTAGAATAAACTCTTACCTTTATTCTGCTTAGATGAGTGCTCCTCCCTAACACAGCGCAGCTGTTCTGGATCAGGCCCTGCCCTTTGAGATGAGTGCTTAGGGATTACCTCATAGCCCTCCTGATTGAACACACGTTTCCCCACTTCAGCTCCTCTAATGGCTGTTGGAAACCTGGTGCATTCTGGGACTGGTAGTCTTTTATGGGAAAATTCTGTTTTCTTATTTCTACCAGAACTGACAGGTTGCTTGTTCAGAGTCACTTCACCTTTCCTATAGCTCCTTCCTGAGCTATGATAAGCTTCCTTATCACAAAGCCCAAAAAGCGCTTCTCAGGTATGCCTGTATGACAGCAAAGGAAAAAAAACATAATACACATAAAAAGCTGACTAGGTAATGTCAGACACCAGCAGGAATACAGCAGTACAACAGTGAAGGAAAAAAGACCTACATCTTCCCATCTAACTCATGAAAAAAGAAGAAAAAGCCTTTTGAGGGGGACATATATTGTGGATGCACAATTTAATTCATAACCCTATTGTATAGCCACATAACAAAAGTGTACATCTGCCCATAGCTAGCCTTATTACAACAGTAAAGACAGTGTAGAAAAACGTGTGGTCACCCTCCTCCTCCCTCTCTTTGTATAAGGTTTAGCTCAGTTAGTAGTTGTGGATTATTTGTTTTGTTTAAAATGCATTAGCTATTAATATTCTTTTCTTGTGTTTTTTTATGTTTATGTAAAGATCACGTAACAGGTTAGCTGCAGAATTTTATGGTATTGTTTGTAACAATTGTACATTTTAGAGAATATTATTGTATTTTTAATGTATTTTTCATATTCATGTGTTTTGTTTTTGACCCCTGATGCAGGCTGACTGCCGAAACCTGGCCAAGTTGGGTCTGTACCTTTGAAGGTTTTACGAAATAAAAGGTTTCTTTGTTTTAAAGAGGTGTGGCCGTGTCCTCCCTGCACTGTTCTAGTGACTTCTCTGAGAGAGCATGCCAATCTTGTGACAACTTTGGTGCACATGTCTTTGGCTTGCTCTCTGTTTAATACTGTCATTTGTGCCCTGGTTTAACGCATGGCTAATTTGCCTATGCCCCCCTTTGTTCATGCCAGGGCTGAAGTCGTGCACTATTGGTGCACTGCATAGAGGCGTACAGCATTGATAGCGTGGAACTTCAAAGACGCTTTCTACATTAGCCCATATTTTCTCTATTTTGAAAGCTGTTCAGTCTGTTATATAAACCCCGTTCCCCTTTTTATCCACTTTACCCACACCCTGGTCCTTTGCCAGATTATTTCCCATCTCTTAAACCCCTGGAGTAGGTTTCAAATGTAATTGAAAAACCCGCAGGTATAAGCATTTTGCAGTTCTGATACTGTGCAGTCTTCCCATGGACAGTATTGGGGGTGTGGGAGAGGGAGGAGGGAAACGTGAATGTTTTCTACAGTGTGTGTGCTGCTTTCTAACCAGTGAATTAGAATGAACGTTTTGCAAATGTCCCACCAGAATTAACAAGTCTAAAGGTTTGTGCTGCAAGAACTGTTCAAAGGCATATTTTATTGGATGGGTGAGTACTAAATCTAGCATTGAACTTTCCCTGATCGGCCCCATCACCATTTGTCTAAGCAATGCACCATGGAAGGCATCCACAATTTTTTTACTTCTTTCCAGATTTACAGAAGGAATCCTCCAGTCCACACCGAGTAGTTTAAAGTCAACCAATATGATCACTTCCCCTTTCATGGCTACTTTTGCACTATCAATAATCAAATCTTTATCGATTTCTTCAGTTTGAGTTGGAGATCTGTAGACTACACTAGTATGGATGACAGTGTCATCTCCTCTTTCCAACACAATGCACAGGGTTTCTTCTTTTCCCCACATCCCCTGCATTTCAGCAGCTTTAATTTTGCTCGCATGCGCGGCGTCTTTTGAGAGGGCTAGGCAGCCGCATCAAGTACACTGTTACCCGCACAAGCCTGAATCAGAAACATCCCAGTTCAGGTTTGATTTTTCTCCTATCTTTACTCTTATAAAGTAAATATATCTGTTTAGTAATTGCTGCATTTTCCTCTGTATGCAGAGCCAATTTTTGTTTGCAAGCCCCCTGAAGAAGCAACGAAACGTGCATCGGATACCGAAGTGGTGGCGTTGGGGCAACTGCAATATTGGCAAAAACTGAAACTGGATCAATATTTAAGATAAGTCTGGTTTTCTTTGAGAATCCCAAAATCTGGTACATGACACTTTCTAAGCCATACTCTAAAAATTATACCTGGTCATTGATGTTATTGTAGCACATAGCTCTTGCGATATGTATCCTGAGCAGTGCACGCTATAGGCTGAGACCAGTGGTTAAATAATAATTGGCATATTAAATAAAAGGTTTCTAATTGCACCTTGTGGATTCTGCTACACCGGCTTTGATTAATTTCCTTAGAGGGATACCCTATATAATATAGTTGTTCTATTAATTTTGCTTTTGACATATAGGGCTACTCCTCCTCCTTTTCTGCCTTCTCTATCTTTTCTAAATAAATCATAGCCAGCTATGGCTCTGTCCGATTCATGCTGCTCATTAAACCATGTTTCTGCAATGGCTACTTTCCAAGTCCATTTTCACCATTAGGGCTTCCAGGTCTGTTGGCTAGGCTTCAAGCATTTGTGCTCGTTGCTTTCCAACATTTGTTGATGGGCTTGCCTGCATTTTGCATGGATTTTGTTCTATATGCCCCTTCCCACTTGCCATTGGTGTGTGGGTTAATAGTGTGGCTGTTTCCAAAAGTTATTGTTTTTGCTGGGAGTGACGTCCTGAACTTGTTCTCCATCTGTCACCCCCTTTTCCTAGTTTAAATGCCTGTCCACAACGCCTGAATATTTCACTTAGGATTCTTTTCCCTGCAACAAGGAGATGTAGTCCATCAACACAGTATAGCCTCTTGTTGTTCCATCTATTTCCCCAATCACCCATATATCTAAATCCTTCTTGTTTGCACCAGGTTTGGAGCCATGTATTAAAATTGATTATGTGATGCAGCCTTTCTGCCCCCTTACCAAGAACAGTTAGAACTTCTGAGAGTGCTATAGTGTTAGCAATGGGCTTGAGTTTCTCTTCCAGAGTCTGGAAGTCCCTTTGAACTGTAGAGACACTGTTTCCAGCCAGGTCATTTGTACCCAAGTGGATGATAACATCAATTTTGAAGCGCTCACTTTCTGCACTAACTATGCCAGCAATTTGGTTTGTATTCCTACTGGCTGAAGAGCCTGGGAGGCATTTGATCATCTTCTCTCCTTTGAACTGTTTTCCCAAGTTGGTTCCTCTGATGATGGAATCTCCAAGTAGTAGTAGTTTCCTGTTTTGTGATTTTGTTCTTCATATTTGGTGCATTATCAGTAGATTGGGCATTAACCTTCTCATTTAAGGGCATTTCAGTTTCCACTGATTGGGCACTCTCATTTTCCAAGGCAGAGAAGGTATTATGCAAAGATATCTCTTGATGAGAGAGGGTGTCTCCGTGTTACAGGTCGCAACTGACCAGAGCCCACTCTGATCCATTTGTTCCTGGGCTATTTGATTCTTTGTGGGAGTGATAGTGGATTTTTTTTCAATTTGTACCCTAGATGAGGTGTGTTTAATTGCAGCTAATTCTTCCCTTAATAGAATCAATTCTTTATGCATAGCAGATAACTTGAGACATATAGAACAAGCTCATAGGCTCCAAATGATTCTTCTTAGAATGAAGGCACCACAGCTATTGCATTGCATACATGGCATGCTGATTAAGACTGTTATAAAGCAGTTCTAGGATAAGGAGAAAAGGTGGGTGTTGCATATATTTGGAGGACAAATGTAATGCAACCCGGGGTGGGTGGGGTGAGGGGTATGGTGGGTGGGACTTTAAGTGTCCCTGGCCAGTAGACCTTGTATGAACTGAGGGCACACTCAGATTTCTGATTTTAAAAGGCTGTGCAAGGAATGTAGACAAGCTAAATATTCTAAAACTTATAACCAAAATTTAGGTTGTTTGCCACTAGACTGTAGATCAAGATGGCTGTGAACAAATAGAAATGGGATAGAGACAGAAAGATAGGAAGAGCAAGGTTGGTTTGTTTTTTCTTTTTGTTTGTCCTCCTTCCTTGGTGCAGTTACCCTAATACACCACATTACCCAAGTAGTCTTATAAGAGAATAAAACAGGTAATAAATAGGCAGGGACATTTTATATAAAAAACCAGCTAAATAGTAGTGTTTGAAAGCTTAGCTTTGTAGAATCTGTTGGAGTTATGATGACAACTGGATCAGAGAACTTGCTCAGGCAGCAGAGGCTGAATGAATTGGATCTGGATAGAAGAGATCTGCCCTTCCATAGCAGCACCAATGAGGACCTACCTAGAAAAAGGCAACACTGTGATGTGTCTGTTTTGAAATAAAGAAGTATTCTTTGGATAATAGGAAACAGCCTTTTTTCACCCTCCTCCCCCCTCTCTTTGTATAAGGTTTAGCTCAGTTAGTGTTTGTGGATTATGTGTTTTGTTTAAGATGTATTAGCTATTAATAATCTTCTTTTTACTGCATCTACATACGTGCAGCTATCCCTTTCTCTCGCCCTGGCCTCCCATTCCCCATCCCCTTATTCCCCTTGCCCAGCATCTCCTCTCTTTTCCTCTCCTTCTAGCATTGCCTGTCACTCTTCCCCCCTTCATTTAATCTCTTCTCTCTCTCTCCATTTCTGTGGTTTTCTCCTAGCTGTCTTCCTACTTACCCCCATGTCCAGCATCCACCTGTGTGTCCCTATTCCCCTTCCTATGCCCAACAACTCCCCTCTTGTCCCAACTCTTCCTGTGTCTGAACTGCCCCCTGCATCTAGCATCTGCCTCATTGCCCTATTCCTCACCCCCATGTGCTTAGCAGTTCCTCTCTATGTCTCTGTAACCTCCTCTATGTCCCTAATCCTCCAGCCACCCAAGCCAGCATCTTTTGTCACCTCCCACCCCCCATGTTCAGTATCTGATGCTAATGTTCCTATTCACCCATGCCCAACATCTTCCCCGTCACCCTATTTCTTCTCTGTTCAGCATTTCGCCCTCTCATGTCCAATATCACCTCTTAACTGTATCCCTCCCCTTCCTCCTCCCCTAGTCAGGGCCACTCTGTATCTCATGTTCACCATCTCCTCCCTCCCCATCAAACCACTGTCTAGCTATCTCTGCTCACTACAGCACACCTTCATGGCTCCACTGCCATTGCCAGGACCCATGCCACAATCTAGCACGCTCAGCCTGCCAGTGCCCACCTCTGCCGCCGCCGCTGCCAGGACTTGCAGAGCGCAAGACCACCCTATGCTGTATACAGGATCCCAAAAAACAGTTTAAGCAAAACTCCTCGAGAGACATTCACTGTTTTCAAACTGCAGGGTCTAACCAACAGTGCAGTGATTTCAACATCCCTGCTAAATAGTACCTGCTAACATCTACCACACCCAGAACCTCTCTTTCTTTAAGGAAAGCCATAATCTTAAAATCATATCCCTACCACTCCCTCCCCAACAACCATCTCCCCCCAAACAAAAAAAAAAATAGATCTAATGTAGTCATAGTTTTGTGCTATGAAAAGATCCACTGTGAGGGAGTACTGATGTGGGGAAAAGGGCTCCATCTCCCTACCTCAGTAATAAAGAATACGCTGAATGTAGAAACATTTCCAGACTAATCCACTTGCACTATCATATACCAACACATATCACCCTCCCTCAATCACTCATATCATCTACCCCTAGACCAGTACTTGCCTCCCCCATTAACTGTCTCCCAATACAATAGCCAGGAGTCTTTCTTTCCCCAAGTATTACAGTCTGTTACATTATATTATGTTACCCCTTGCGTAGTTCTTAATAACTCTGAGCCCTTGCAAGCTACAGTCTTTCAAGCCCAGAAATGGTTGATCAGAAGGCCACTAGCTGAAATAAAAACATATTAAGGTGGGTCAGTCACCTCCATTTCAGGCCTGTTTAGGCACTCTGGATTGTTGTCTGTCACTGGGGATTTTCCACCTCTTAGGTGTACTTAGCTGCCATTTGTTGCCCTCTACCTCCTGAGATCCTTGACCACCAGTACTCCCAATTTCTCTGTCCAGTCTATACACTCCTCTATCTTTGAGATCTGATGGGCCTTACCCTGCAGAGTGATTTAAGAGAAATACAGAAACAGAGAAAATGACGGCAGATAAAGACCATATGGCCTGTCCAATCTGCCCATCCATAAGAACTATAGAGGGGATAGACTTGAGAGTAATCTGAGGAAATATTTCTTCATAGAAAGGGTAATGGATACATGGAATAGCCTCCCAGTGGAGATGGTACAGATGAGGGCACTATCTGAATTCAAGAAAGTATGGGACATGAACAGATTATAGTTTAGTTATTAATATGGAAGGGCAGACTGGACAGGTTATATGATCTTTATCTGTTGTTATTTTTCTAGAGGATACGAGATGGAGAATGATATATTCTCCAGGAACAAGCAGGGAGTCAGTCCTCACATATGGGTGATGTTGGCGTCAACGGAGCTCGCACGGAGCAATTCCCCAGGGGAACATGCATGTGTGGTAGCATTCCCACAGGCTTTCTTTGAAAGCTGGGGAAATGCTCCACGCGGGCTCCGTCAGTGTCAACGTTACCCATATGTGAGGACTGATTCCTGCAGTTCCCGGACCACACCTGTTACAGGTGAGTAACTACGCTTTTATGGGCTGCAAGGGGGTAAGAGCCAGGGAAGGAGACAGACACGGAGGAAGTGATGATAATCTTTTATTGCATTACTGAAAGTATGTATTCGTACATTTCAAGGGCCTTTAGAATCTTGTACTGTAATTTGTTAGTTTTTTTTACAGGAAAGTGCCTTGATGTACCCTGCTTTTTTCTTTCACAAATCTTAAGAGTATTTATTTTTTATGAGTCCATATAGATTTTTTTTATGGCTTGATATTTTATTTGCTGAAGATGGTACATTATATCCTTCCATCTTCTTTTATGAAGTATGTTACAGCATACACTGTAATACAAAGAAAATACGGTTATGGTCATTCCATCATGTTCAGAACAAAGAAGTGCTGGCAAAATGATCCTGCCCTCTGAAATGTCTCTCAGGAGTATTATGCACACAGGAAAAGAAAATATGACACACAGGAAAAGAAAATATGACACACTTTCCGCCATGAGGCTGACTAAGGGAGTTCAAATACCGTTAGCAACAAATTGAGCGTTTATATGCATAATTATAAACAAACCCCAACAGCACATATATTTTACAAAAGTAGTAATGTTCCATGCTCTCACACTTTCCTGCACTTATCGCTGCATTTCTCTGACCTTTTCATATCCACCAGCCTTTTAAAACGTCCACACCTAGAAATTTCCTATTGAATTTAACTGCTGGGATGTTTTTGTTAATAATTATGGACCCATTTTTTTTACCTTAAAGCACATCTGATAATCCACCTTAGATTGACTTAAGCCTTCTCGTCCTCAACATAGACTCAATTCGAATATCCAAATATAGATAGTCTTTTAGAAGTTAATTTTCAATGTTTTGTTTAGAGAAATGAGCAATTTGCAAACTGACTAGCTCTCACTAGGGCGTGCAGGGAGATGAGTGATGGGTAGCTAGGATGGGGTGTCAGTATGTGTCACCGACTGATGTGAGGTTTTTAAATTGGATTCTATTCAAGGCAAGGAGCCAGTGAGAGACAGCTAATGCTGCTTTGCTGTGATCAAGAGCACTATAGACTTTCCTTAAAAGATGCTAAATTAGTTTCAGCACTGTGATGTAGCCTAAATCTTGACTATTACGGATGGCAAATATTTGATTTCTCAATGTGAGTAAGAACTAGTTTCTCTGTTAAATTTAGACAGACAGGGGAGATGAGATACTGCGTGATAACTCATGGAGTCAGAGAGAGCTAGTGACTTCTTCTTAATGAGGGGGACATATGAGAGCCTTCTTTCAGGAAATTTTGGAAACCCACAAACAAACCAAAAATGTTTTGGTCATGCACATTCCTAGTAAAGTGCATGGAAAAAAAAAGAAAGGACACATGGACCTTCCCAACTCTAGGGGCAATTTAAACATTACCCTCTGAATGCCATATTGCAGCTTGGGTTATGGTTTCTTTCTTTTTCTATACCGCCTTTATACAATATACAGTTCCAATAGCTTGGCTTTTGGGAATGTTTGGAAATGCACGGCATTCTTACTGTATGAGGGTGCTGCAACATTTCAGCCTGATCGGCTAATATACTGCAGATTAAAAATGATTCTTTCACTGATTTTCTTGTGTTTTTGCAGTCTTTCTGCTATTCTTGTCAGGTAACATCATCTTTCTTTATCAGGCTTTATGTTGATGTCAGGTAACATCATCTTTATTTTTCAGGCTTTATGTTGATGGTCCTTTTGGGAGTCCCTCTGAAGAAGTCTTGAATTATGAGGTTAGCCTCTGTGTGGCTGGAGGCATTGGAGTAACTCCATTTGCATCAGTACTCAACCAGCTGCTGTATGTAAGCTGCCACATTTTATGCTATTTTACTGTAGTGGACTTGCTAAAATGCATGCAGCATGGCATCTGTTCTCCTAAGCATTTTTTTAAATTTAGTGATCTGCTTTCTCTTCTGTCCAATAGCAGTTCCATATTGTCCTGCTAGACCAGTCCAGACAAGTAGGCTGTGTTCCCCTATCAGCAGATTGGTGGAGACAAAGAACCAATGAAAAGGCTAGGTCTCAGTGACATCACTCATATGCCTCTATTTGCCTCAGCCACCAGAAGTCTTTTCAATATTTCTTTGTCTCCAGCAGATGGTGGATGGATTTTCTCCACTCTGAAGAAAATCTGAGGATTGAGAGGAAAAGAATGATTAAATGCTCATGAACAATGACCATGAAGGTGAATCTTTCACTTGAGCACAACATGGGAGGCTCCATTAGACTGCAGTCTTTTTGCTAGCCATAGGAGGATGTAAATTTGGTTCAGCTCCGCGATCTTATCATAAGAGCCTATTGAGCAGCTATTGCCTTTCAGAAGCATCTTGGGTGGCGTCCCGAGTGATGTCCTTTTTGGAATGCCTCGGCTGGGTGATCATTCGGGGAAAGAGCCAGCTGTTCCTGGGGTTCCTGAGTGCATGTTTTGACATTTGAGTGGGTGGAGTTTTCCTGCCAAAGGAGAAGGTCAAAAGACTGTTGAATTGTCTGTTGCTGTTCTGTGCACAGCAGATTCCCAGAGTCTGGGATTATCTTCAGTTCCTCAGATTGATGGCAGTGACCATAGAGATGGTGCCATGAGCGCATGCTCTTATGAGGCCTCTCCCGCTCCTGATGATGGTGAAGATCAGCCTGTGGTGGTGACTGCAGCCCTGTCATCTGAGGAAGGGCGTGCCTCTGGATGATTTCTCCTGGATCCTGCTGATGATGGATGGCAGACTCTCGGGCTGAGGAGCACATTGCCAAGACTGTATGGCCCAGGGAACCAAAGGGAAATGGTATGGTCCATCAACTGCCTCAAAGTGAGGGCCATCAAATTGGCTCTTCCACATTCCAGCCTCTGGTTGAGGACTGAGCTGTTTGACTGTTTGCGTACAATGCCACAGTGGTAGCTTGTCAATTGGCAAGGCAGCACGAGGAGTGCCAGGGTAGCTCTAGAGTTGGCTCTCCTTGTTTGCCTGGGCAGAGAAGCTCCTAGCTTTGTTGGTTCAGCATATTGCTGGGGTGGACAGTGTGGAAGCGGACTTCTCAGCCATTACTCTCTGGATCCTGGAGAGTGGGAGTTGAGTCAGGAGGCATTTCAGTTGATTCTGCACCATAGGGGTCACTTTGAAATGGATCTGATGGCAACCCACTCCAATGCCAATGTTTGTCATTTCTTCAGTTGCCACATGGAGATAGGGTCGGAGGGTGTCGACGCCCTGGCCCAGCCTTTATCAAGTCAGTACCTGCTGTATGTGTTTTCTCCGTGGCCCCTGGTGGGGTATGTGATTCGGTGTATAGAATGCCATCTGGGCAGAATTATTCTGCTGGCACTGGATTATCTGAGGAGCGTGTGGTTCAGAGACCTGATGTGGCTCCTGCAGGTTCCTCCTCTTTGGTTGTCTCTGTCTCGGGGCCTATTGTGGCAGGGATCATTGGTCCTAGAGGACCCAGTTCCCTTCTCACTTATGGCTTGGCTCTTGAAAAGAGACTATGAACACGTAAGGGATATTCTCTTGTGGTGGTCTCTACTCTGTTTGGAGCCCAGAGGAGGTTTACCAAGCTAGCATGCACACGGATCTGGTGCTTCTTTGAGCGATGGTGTGGTGCTTGCCAGTTGGCTCCTGAGGCTGCCAAGATTCCATCTTGGTTGGCTTTTCTACAGGACATCCTGAATAAGGGCCTTTTCTTTAGTTCCCTGAAAGTTCAGGTGGCAACTTTGGTCTGTTTCCAAGGTCTGGTGGCTGGTAATTCTCTAGCTTTGCACCTGGACATCTCATGATTTCTCCAGGTCATTTGGCATCTGTGCCCTCCCCTCCGGTCTGTGGTTTCTTCCTGAGATCTGTTTCTGGTGCTTAGGGCCCTCATGGCAGTGCCTTTTGAACTGCTGAAGCATGCTACTTTAATTGACTTGACGTTCAAGACAGACGTCTTTGTTGTGATATGCTCTGCAAGGCAGATTTCTGAGCTGCAGGCTCTGTCTTGCCGAGATCCTTATCTGTCTTTTTCAAAGGAGGCCATTTCCATTCAGCCTATGCCTTCCTTCTTGCCTAAGGTGCTGTCTCCCTTTCACAAGATCCAGGTGGTCTGCCTGCCCTCCTTCTCTAAGGAGCAGTGTCTGAGAAAGGATAAGGATCTTTGCCTTGTGGATGTCCAGAGAGTGCTTCTCCGGTACTTGGAGGTTACAAATTCCTTTCATAAGTCTGACCATCTTTTTGTGCTGTTTGCTGGCCTGCGCAAGAGTAATGCAGTGGCTAAGTTGACTTTAGGGCACTAGATTAAGGAGGTTGTTGCCTCTGCATATCTGTTGTGGAACCAGCTGCTCATTCTTTTCTTCTCAAGCACAAGCATCCTCAGCAGAGCGGAACATAGTAGCCCCTGCAGACATTTGTTGTGCAGCAATGTGGGTATCAGTTTCCATTTTTGTCAAGCATTACTGCTTGAATGTCCATGCATGGGTGGATGCGGCCTTTGGCTCAAGGGTTTTGTGTGCTGCCGTGTCGTCTTTCTACCCAGTGGAGTTGTAGCTTTGGTACATCCCACTTGTCTGGACGGTCTAGCAGGGTGATATGGAAGGTGACATTTTACTTATCAGTTAATGTCCTGTCCTTGAGTCCTGCTAGACCAGTCCAGGGTCCTCCCCTAAAGCTATATTTGCTCTGTTTCCTCTGCTGCGGTACCCTTGGCTCCACTATGATGATCATACTTGGCTCTCCATATTCATCGTCTACTGACAGCCTTTCTGTTTATGCATTCCTGTACATAGTTCTTGACTGTTGCTTACTCCTTGTTGCCCATGATTGAGGTTGTCTGGGGCTTGCCATGTTTCTCCCATAATGCTTTGGGACGAATACTGAGGAGAACTCTGGTGGCTGAGGTGAATAGAGGCATGGGAGGGATGTCACTGAAACCTGGGCTTTTCATTGGTTCTTTGTCCCCACCAAGTAGGGGAACACAATCTACTTGTCTGAACTGGTCTAGCAGGACTCAAAGAAAGGATATTAACTACCAAGTAAAATTTCACCTTTTTCAATCAATTAAAATTGCTCAAATTACTCTTACTCAAATTAAAAAAAAAGTACTATATCTAAATGTCTGTATTTAGAAAGATTTTTGGTTCTCATTTCTACATCGTTTACAATTTGATGGCATTTCCCATATGCCTAGTCCCTGAAAGACCACGTGTTTATTTGAATGTGTGACAAAACTCCAATTTTTGGAATATGTAAAGGAAATTTTCTAGCAGGGCATAATTTTGGTCAAGGATCTAGTCACTAGCAATAACGGTGTTTTTGTGTCTACTTAATACTCACATATTCACATCTTTTTCATAACTGAACAAAATTTATTAAAGTAGGTGTTTTTGGTTCCTAAGAGAGTACAAATATATAATTTAGAGCTTGAGTGTAAAAATTTCATACAACTTTACAATCATAAAAAATAAATTTACGCACAGTGAGCTGCCTTTCATGAAATAAGCACCTCAATATTATTTCACCATACTAATAGCTAATATTAATGAATATCATGAAAATGCAGCAAGTTGAAACCATGATGACAATAGGATGAAACTGTTTCTCTTTAGTAAATAGACCCTCTGAGAGTTTGCCATTTATTTTTTCAGTGGCTTGCAAGGGTCTTTAAATCCTTGTGAATTTTGTTAAGTCATTTGGGTTTTATATGGATGAGTGTGAAACTCAAGCAGTTAAGATATTTCAGTTTCTTAGGGATATGTTCAAAAATGTTCAATGTAAAACCAAGCTCTTGCTTTGTGGATTGTTGTTTTAATGTGAACCGCAACTGAACTCTGGAAGATGCGGGATATAAATGATTGTTAAATAAATAAATAAATAAATAAATAAATAAATATGTTTACTAAACTGCGGTAAAGGAGCAGTCTTTTCCATGCGTTAATAGCAGTGATAAGGGGTTACAGTGCGGTAAGTGTTCTGGGCGTGTTAGAGGCGTTCGGGCTTTAGGGGGTGCTAGTGGACACTTAGTGGGCAGTAACTGCACAAGCTGCATTAAGAGGTAGTAGTGGACACTTAGCGGGTGGTAATAGGACATTAAGGGATGGTAATAGACACTTACCATGTGGTAATAGCACATGCTGCGGGAAGGTGTCTGGCATGCACCGTAATGCAGAAAAGCCACTGAAATGCTGAAGGGGGGGGGGGCAGGGAAGCCATTGGAGAAGGTATGGATGCAAGCACAATTGGTAACTGATGGAGTTGACTTACCTGATGTCTGACAATGTGGCAGTATGTGTGATGAGCATGTTTGACCGTACAGCAGGCCTATGCTGTTGACTAGGCGAGATAGGTGGCTGCCTAGTAATGAAGGTCAGTTTAGGTGTTGGTATGTCATGGGTGGGTGGTGGCGGCAGCGGAGTCAGTGGAGAGGATGCAGCAGCAGGGGGCGCTGTGACAGGCATGCAGACCTAGATGTACCAGAAAGCATACACCGTACCATAAGCTACATTATAGTGTCTGTGAGGTGTGGAGAGGTATCCAGATATGCCGTCAGTGTGTGGCATGCCATATGCCAGGACAGTGTCTGGGTGGAGGCAGCATGTGCCTGATGTGGGCAACAAAGAGAGGATTGCCCATGAGTGTGCATATGGAGTAGTCACAAGAGAGGTGTGCATGATATGGCTAGTTGCTGCAAATGACCCCTGAGGGCCATGGTGAGGCCCCATCATGGTAAGCTGCCCCACCATGAATCTCACTCGAATGGTGGGTGCAGGGCTGTGCCATGGATCATCCAAACAGAGAATTTGCATTGTGTGTGGTGGGTGGATGTATGGGATCATACAGACCAAAAGCATTTGGTTTGTGTGAACCAAAAATAGCAGGGCCCTGGGCTACATGAAACACCATTTGTGCGGGTGGGACTGGTGCCTCAGCCTGAGCAACTGCAAGACAATACATCCGACTGAGTGGCGTGATAGAAAGGGACAAGTTGAACACATTTGCTCCATGTTGGGCAAGTAATGATGGCAGAACAGTGCAGGGAATGGCTATGCAACGAGTGTTAGGTGCCTAAATGTACACGATCTATCCTCTTTATGTAAAGCTGGGAGGTAACAATGATAGCAAAACAGAAAACGCATCCATACCAGTTGACTCAGACATCTGCTGTATATACATCACTGACCCGCTGCAATGCACCGTGGCAGAGCCATTAAAGCCATGTTCGCAGATGTCCATGATGGGGAATGCTATGTTGAGCTACCCAACATGTGGCCATAATGCATAGAAATGTAGAAGAATGATTGCCTGCAGATCACAGCAGAGCCAGGACTTGTGCAAATGAACAAGTGGGACTCAAACCCTGGACCTTTGACCATAGGGACATTGGTGTTACCAACCAGTAGGCTACACCTCCACACAGGTCTATGCATATGTATAGAGCCTGCAGATCTCTGATCAAACTGTTTGCTGTCTGCCGGCATAGGTTGGGCCCTTCACTACCCATGAAGCACTGCACATGCAAAACAGCAGTCTGCAGCTGAAGAACCAATGGAGAATGCACTGATCCAGCATATCAGCTCAGTAAGACACACTGGCTGCATGTGCAACACGCACATAACAGCAAGTCGTGCTGCAGAATGGTTTCAGCTGTCACCCTGAGGTTGAGGAGGGGTGCCCAGCACCTGGTCCACTGAACCTGCACTATTAAAGATGATCTGTGCTGTAGGTTCACATCGCTGCTAGTGTTTAGCAGGTATTGTTTGCGGTGTGTTATGCTTTTTTTCCCCTATTTTCTGCATGCTGAGGGTGACAGTGACAGCAACAGCTCGGCCCATTGGGCACTAACCCTCCAATAACAATGCAGGTTAGTGGCCAGTGTCAATATGCTGCTGTCATGGACAGCCACTACAGTGGGAGTGTATAGACTGGTGTGGGGCTACTGCTACAGTCCTGTCAGGACCCTGTGAGTAGGCCATGAACGACTGCTGCCCCAACCCTTGAGGACTAACGATTGACTACAGCATGGGCAGAAATACTGGCCTGCTGCCCTTCACTGGGCTGTGTCAGCCAAGTACAAACCAACTATGGTAGGTCTGCTGGTCATCATGCACAGCATGTGTGTAGTGTGACCACGAGCACCGTATCTTGGGATACTCAGCATTAACACCCAGCCATTTACTCAGTGATTAGTATCCTGAGACAGAGAATGTATCCACATCACTTGAGCAAGTCATTACAATAGCTCTATATGGATACATAGCCGTGCCATGGTCACATTTTGGTCATAGCGAGAGTGCTATCTCAGCATGACATACAGTGGCCACCCAAGCAATGCACGTGGCAGATGGGCACAATGGCATCTCAGCCAGTGACCCTACCATTGTGGCAGACACATTCAGACCAATCTGCACTGTTTCAGGCAATATACAGAATCCTCTGCCTCACCTTATTCACTTTTTCCAAATGTGGAGATGGTTGGAATTCCTGCTTGACGCTCCTGTCTCAATGTCAGCTCAAGGATTGATAATGTGTGCTCTGTTTGCACGTGCTATATTACCGTGTGCTATTAGCCTCCAACCAGCTGTGGAAAGTGGAGTCTGTCAGTGCTGCTGGAGTGTGCTTCCACCCTTGCTGGCCATCTCCTTGGGGGTTGCACATGCTGGAGCTGAACTTACACTGTCAGCTAAGCCTTGTAATACAGAAACCTGAACCTGTGACCCTCCGCACATATACACACCAACTGTGTGTGTTGCACCACAGTGCTGCCTTATGGGGATAACAGCTCCTGTTGCTGACATGCTTCCCTTCAACTGACCTTTGACACATGCTGCAGTGCACATGACCAGGATAAGGTTTCTGTCTGCCGCCTGCTGGTTCCACTTCCCACACCAACACCAACACTCCACCATGCAGACATGCCCATGCACTGTCAGTGATGATGGTCACAGTCCCAGCATGTTAACATGCAGGTTTGGCGAGCACCTTGGGCACAAGGTCCAGATGGGGGGGGGGGGGCAGGGGCACACATGGATGGCCATGCAGGGACCCCATCAACGCCTGCCCCTGATACGTCTCAGGGGGGAGGATGACAGCCACTGCTGTAGTATTTACCCAGACACCTGAATTTTCCAGCTACCTGGAGGGCTACAGCATCTGGCACTATCAGCCTCTTCCCCAACAGCTGGGTTCTGTGGCAGTGGGAGGGAGGAGGCAGCCTGGATCTCTGCCTAGGATGCCAGGACTCTTGGACCACCCCATATGGAACATTGCCTTTCTGCAGCAGTAGCAGGATTGTGGGCTGCCGCTATCACTGGGATCATGACGAATATCACAGATGGTTCTGTGGATGGCAGAATACCCCTTTGTGGAGATGCTAAAAAGGTTGGGGCTCATCAACCTGGGAAGAGACGGCTGAGGGGAGATATGATAGAGGTCTATAGATTATTGACCAGAGTGGAACAGATAAATGTAGGTCGCTTTTTTATGCCATCAAACTGTGGACAGACAAGGGGACCTGCAATTTATTTATTTATTTAGACAGATTTGTATACCACCTTATCCTACAATCAAAGTGGTTACATCACATTGGAGGGTTTCATTTAACATGTGGGTACTTTACAACATTTAACATGAGGGTATTTAATTTGCATGAGGGTACTTAACAACACTATGGAGGGTTACATTTAGCATGAGGGTGCTTCACAACACTATACACTGAATTCCTAAGTCTGGTTGGGAAGATTAGGTATTGAGTTGGAGGGGGTAGTTGCTGTGCCATTTGTGTTGTGTTTGCTCATATGTTTCTGTAAAGAGCAGTGTTTTAAAGGCCTTGCGGAAGTCTGTGATGTCTACTAATGCCCTCAGGCTCATTGGGAGGGAGTTCCATAGTGTGGATGCCATTAGTGATGGAGCTCTTCTTGAGGTATTTTGCTTAGTCTTGTGGTAACCTGCCAGCGTGCCGATCATGTTGTCATTATTAGTCCTTCTCGGTCTATTACTAATATCCCTTGTTATGATATCTTGGAGTGCATTTGCTGAGAGATGGTGAATGATTTTGAAGATGATCGGGATTGTTTTAAATTTTGCTCTGGCTACCATTGCTGTAAGATGGGGGTGATGTGCTCAGCTCTTGGAGTGTCAGTAATGATGCATGCTGCATTGTTTTGCACCATTTGGAGTGGGTGTAGGGTCTGCTGAGGGAGGCCTTGATATAACAAGTTTCCATAATCAAGTAGAGGTGTAATGAGTGCTTGGCACACTGTGCTGAAGTGATCTTGGCGGAGTAGTGGCTTGATCTTTCTTATGGTCCTCAAACGTTGATAGGCCTTGCTCGCAGTTTTGATGATATGAGATTTCAAGTTCAGTGCTCTGTCCATTGTGATGCCCAGGTACTTAACTTCATCCTTGACTACTATGAGTTTGTTTAGAATGCTGATGGTCTGTGGTGGGATGAAGTTGGAGTTCCTGGTGACGAATATTGCCTCGGTTTTATCCTAGTTGACTGTCAAGTTATTGGTTGTGAGCCAGACATTCATGTCTTCAAGGCATTTTGTTATTGTTGTGGTGTTAAGTACTAGTAGGCTGAATGGGACATACACCATGATGTCATCAGTATGTGGTCTTGGGCAAGCCACTTAATCCTCCATTGCTCATGTTCCCTGTAAAATAATTATCTCCAAGTTATAATGCCCTGTTCAATGTAATTTCAGTTTGTTCAATGTAAACCGCCTTGATGATATGAAAGGCGGTATATAAGAAATGTTAAATAAATAAAAAATAAATAAATAAAAATATATGTGATATTGGAGTTTGTGTCGTTTAATGATGATGTATATGGGCTGGATGTATATATTAAAGAGCATTGATGACAGGGCAGAACCTTGTGGTATTCCCTGTATGATGGGGAATTGCAGTGATTTCTTTTGGTCGCATCTGACTTGTTGGGTTCAATTTTCCAGGTAGGAGGTGAATCATTTCTGCAATGCGGCTACGGTATAACCCATTTGGGTCTTCTAGGTGAAAATATTTTTTCAGTCAACGCGTAATCAAACCCTGCAATCCATTACTGGAGGATGTGGTAAAAGTTGCCTCTGAAGCTGGGTTTAAAAAGGTTTGGATGGATTCCTGGGTAACAGTCCATAAACCATTGCTAAACAAGATCCGAGCTATGCACTGCTTGCCCCATTACAGTTATTGGGGATCCTGTGTGTCTTTTGGGGAAACTGCTAGGTACTTGTGACCTAGATTGTGCGCTGTTGGGCACAAGATACTGGGCATGATGGACCTTGTTCTGACAGTTTGGCATATTTTGTAGTCTTTCTATGTGCCCCCCTGGGTACCAGCAGCCCCCACTGCATGACCCATGTGCCACCTCCTTTGTCCCCATTTGCACCATCAACACAGTGCCCTTAGGCACTATACTGTTGCTATTTATGGAGCACTACTATCACTCTTTTGGGGTTCCCTCTCTGTGCATCACATTGCAGACGGAAAATAGGCTCGCTCTCCTTAAAAAAAAAAACGCTTTCCGCCAGGTTTTGAATTGCGTTAAGGTTCCTGCTGTTAAGGTGCCTGCATTAAGGGAGCAAGCCTTGTTCCCGCCCACTCACTGCCCATTGACCCCCCCCCCCACTCTCCGCCCCTTGCACGCCTTCTCTCCACCCACAGAGTGCTTTACGCTGCTGGTAACGTTAGCGACCGCTAAAGTGCCTTTTTGCACGTGCTAAATGTGCACATGAACAGTTAGCACCCGCTAATGGCACACTTGCTCCTTTACTGCTGTTTAGTATACATACCCCTTAGTCTTAATTCCATTTTGGGTATTTCTATAATTGTTCTTTCATGTTGAAAGTGCAGAGTATGTTGTATAGATCAGTGAAACAAACTCTTACTTCAGTGCATTTGAGCTTAAAATATGAGGACATGAAGACCTCTACAAGAAATTGAACATTTAGCAGTTAGTGGTTGAAATGCTGTCATTTTAAAATGACATGAAATCATGAATATGTACAGTATTGTTGTATTTTTTTCATCCAAAATGAGAAACAAAACTAGCAAAATTATGTCTTTCATTTTGGCATGTGCCGTTTTCAAAATTCACCTAAATAGAAAATAATTTAATGCAAAAATGTAACATAGAAAGCATGAAACAATATTATATAGACATAGAAATTAAATGAAATAACATGAGAAAAATGTTTTTCTAAGAACATAAGATATGCCATACTGGGTCAGACCAATGATCCATCAAGCCCAATATCTTGTTTCCAGCAGTGGCCAATCCAGGTCACAAGTGCCTGTCAGGATTCTGAAAGGTATACATTCTTCATGCTGCTTGTCCCAGTCCTCTATAATAATGGCTTATGGACCTTTGCTCCAGGAACTGGTCCAAACCTTTTTTAAACCCAGATATACAAGTAGTTTTCAACTACATCTTCTGGCAACAAATTACATAGTTTAATTATGCTTTGAGTCTTAATTGTACTGCCATGTAACTTCATTGCGTGTTCCCTCATCTTGCGTGTTGAAGGCGTAAACAACCGATTCAAGGTTACTTGTTCTATTCCGCTCATTATTTTTATAGATCTCTATCATATCTCCCCCAGCTGTCTCTTTTCAAGCTGGAGAGCCCTAAGCTTTTAAGCCTTTGCTCATAGGGCTAGTCTTTTATTCCCTTTATCAATTTGCTTGCCCCTTTTCTGTGCCTTAAGCAAAACCCTAGTTACTGGAAGAGCTGCCCTGAATTTTATTGATATTTTTATATCATCATTTTAGTAACGTGTTTTAAGCTGGCATGCCTGAAGAGCTTTCCAACTAAGTGGGTACCTAAGTCAAGAAACAAGGAGTTAAGGAGTCAGTGTACTAATGATGCTGAACTTAAGCACCTTAGTCATTGTTAGCACAGGTGTTAGGTTACATGTCAAAGTTGGCATTAGCTATCATTAAAATCCGCAGCTCTACCTGAGGGCTGGAGCATAGCCTATGTAATGCTAATTATATTAAAGGGCTCTAGTTTGATCCAGGAAATAATAGATGAGTAAGCCTGTCTGTCGTTAAAACAAAAATACTTAACTCACACACACAGAGGCTTATATATGTATGTGTGTGTGTATATATATATATATATATATATATATATATATATATATATATATATATATATATACATACATACAGGGTGGCCCAAAAAAGTGAGAACATCTCTTAGCATATAAGTTATTTAAAAATTCAAAAAGACAGATGTAAACGATTGACAAATTTTAAAAAAAAGAAGATGGCGACCGGAAATTGTCGAAATAAAGACGTTATATAGCTAAAAAAGGTAAATAAGTAAACTATTTAAGCTTTTAATTTACGAGATGTTCTCACTTTTTTTGGGCCACCCTGTATATATGTATGTGTGTGTGTGTGTATATATATATATATATATGATATAGTATATTTAGAGAGGCAGTGACTTGCATTAAGAGAAAAGAACCAACATCGATTTAGCAAAAAAGACATCATCAGTTTTCAAGATGTTAGAATTTTGTGAAGAAGTAATTAAACAAGAGGTTAAAGGCAAGTCAATCAATACAGATTATTTGAATTTTTGAAAGACATTTGATAGCCTTTCATGAGAGACTCCACAGGAAATTAAAATGTCATGGGTTAGGAGTCAATTGTCCATTTGTGGAGTGCTAACTGATTAAAGATAAAAAAGGAAGATTAGGATGAGATGGTCAGTTATCCCCAAGGAGAGAAGTGAATGTAGAGTGATTTCAAGGGTTTGTACTGGGCTTTCTGTTTAACACATTCTTAGGGGTATGTTTACTAAACCTCGCACAATTGCGCACCGCACAATAGCGCACAGCAATGATGCACTTAAGCGCTCTTAAGTGCCATGCACAATTGTGCGTCACACTAACGGGCCCCCGCACAATAGCGCGCTGCACTAATGGGCCCCGCACAAGTACGGGGCCCGCAAATGTCAGATAGAGGCGTGGAAAGGCATTCTGAGGGCGGAGGAAGGCTCCCGAGGGGCGGAGAGACGGGGTAATGGGCGGGGAAGGGGAGGGGAGAGGCTCCCCGCACATTATAGGGGCCGAATTTACAAGTTAAAAATAGCGCGAGTGAAACACTCGCGGTAGAGGGCATTTAAAGGGAAGAGAAACCATTTCCGTCAGCAATGTACAGCAAAACCGGGGAAACCTATAAAACGTGAGCAGTGTGATACATGTGCACAGAACAAAAGTGCAATTAAAAAGCGAAAATGACCACAACAAAAATTCTAATAATTATAATTCAGCTGGGGAACAGTGCTAGCAATGGGCAAAAATAAAAAACACACCCAGGAAAGCTCCAAATAAAAGAATGATTTTTGGAAGGGTCTACGGAGCGGAGACCCCTCCAAAAACCATTCCCTTTTTATGAAGCTTACCTGGGAGTTTTGTTATGTTTGTCCATTAATAGCACTGTTTGCCCAGCTTGGTTATATTTTTTCCCCCTTTTTTCGCGGTCATTTGCGGGGTTTATTTGCACTTTTGTCTCCAGACAAGGTGAATGAGCCCACAGTAAAAATATGCAGAGCAGGGTTTCCGACTCTTTCGGTCAGGTTTCTTATCTCCAGGGACTGCACTGTCTCTGTGGTCACAGTGTGGTGCAGCGGACAGAGCCAATACTTCTAGGACCAGAGAGTCACAGGTTCCAATCCCAGCTGGGGCACCTGCCAGCCCATTCCCCATATTTTACCCACCACTAAACAGAGATAGTAAAGACACTCCTTTATTGCAGAGAACATAAGCATGGTTCAATCACCCATATTTTACCCTACACCGCTCACACACCATAACAATGGGCATTACCTACAGCCGAGTCCCCCAAATGCAGTCCTGGAGTGCCACAACTCAATCAGGTCATATGGTTATTCTAAGATAAGGACATGCCAGCATGTTGGCGGAAGGGTACAGGTGGTAGAGGGGGCAGTGGCTGCTAGCCACAGAAGACAGTGGCCTAGCCATGTGCAGGCTGGCACCGTCCACTGCAACAGACAGGCCCTGTCGGATGTACAGTCATGGACTTCCCAGGGAATTCAGCCAATCCGTGGCAACACAGTGGTGCAGTGCACACAGACAGTGTGTGCAAGAACGGAAGGTCACAGGTTCAAAGCCCAGCTGGGGCTACTGCCAATCCTGTCCACATATTTTTCCCACAACTAAACCATGGTAGTAAGGACAAACCTGTATTGCTGAGGACATACGCATTGGTAATACGCCTATCTTTTACCACACCGAGCACAGACACCATGAACAGGGGCATTACCTAGAGCAGAGTCTCCCAAATGCAGTCCTGGAGGACCACACACCATTCAGGTTCCATGCTGCCTCCAATACAAATGCCTGTGCTGCATATCTATGCACCACCCCCATGGCATGTAGATGTAGCTCATGCATATTCATGAGGGACAGCAGGAAAACCCGAACAGTGTTAGGCACACCAGGACTGGAGTTGGGAACCTCTGCCGTAAAGCAGCAGCCAACAGGGGCAGACACACCCACACCCACAGGCCCCATTGGCCAATGCCTCCTGGAGAGGCAGGACATTGGGCCCTGCGTGCATCTCCCAATACTAGCACCTGCATACCTTAGCAATGCCACCCTACACCTGGGTATACGGTACACAGCTCTCAAACGTTTGCTATGAGTACTGGCAGATAGACATTCCTACGTTAAGTACAGTTTGCTCTTTGAGCTCCATCATAACAATCTTTCTGATGTCTGCGGTGTGTGCTTCAGGTCTGGCCTCTGACAGTGGTCACCACCCTGGGGAGTGACCCCCAACAGTATTGCGTACCATATCCATGCCTGTACTGTGCCCAGGACTGGTGTGGTGGGCAAGGCTGATAAACTCCTCTATAGTAGCACAATGCTGGCATACGTGTGGGAGTGTGTGTCTGTCTATACAGTGTGTGTTGGATGCAAACACTTTCCACAGCCCACACTGCCAGCACTGTTGCCAGTATTGGCCTGCCAATGTGCATAATGAGCAGCAAGGTACCATGGGTATAGCTCTGACAGGGTGGGCTGGCCAGGATGCATCTGCACAGGGCATAGGGCACTGCCTGGGACATTGTAGTGGCCGGCCACCACCTACACAGACAGGGTGATCTCTGTCTGTCCTGCTGGGGGATCACTCTCACCCTGACTGTGCAGTGACCACAGCATGTCTAGGCACCCCCAGAGTGCTATATAGTATTTCTCTCATGTGATATATATGGGTTTCCTTTTGGGGCCCAGTCACTGACTTATCTGCTGGTGTGCACTGCCATCCCAGTTCTGGGTGCATGCATTTCCACCAGGACTAGCTAGCAGACTGTTTTCAGCTGGTCTGTGTCTTGATGGAGCGCCTTGCAGGGTGCAGTGGCTGAAGGCTTGCTGCAGGAGAATATCAGATAGTGGTGGGATGCAACTTAGCATATCCAGGCCTAATGTCTGTCTGATATTGTGTTATGGATGTGTATAGAGCTGCTTTGACTGCCCTGTAGGGTGTCTGTTCCCCAGCAGGACTGGGGTTGATGGTCCTCTCTACTGCCACCATTGCAGGGAGGTAGAATGTGGATCTGTTGATAGGAGACCCTGTTTTTCAGCCTGGGTGGGGGGGGGGGAATGGTGGTACATAGTCCACCTAGGTGTCCATAAGGGGTTCCCCTGACTAAGACAGAAAGCGATATCCAAGGTGTTTCTGCAGAAACTACCTATCTCACAGATTAATACTGCTTTGGAGCTCTGGTATGGCCTCTTTCATCCATGGAGGGTGTTGTGGACCTGGTCCTGGGCGCCTCATCGCACCCTCAGGGTGAGCACAGTACCCGCACACTGTGACGGTGTGTAGCTACTCTGTGCCAGTAACACACACGGTCAGTACCCACTACCAGGCCTAGGTGCTGTGGGGGTGCATACCCCGTCTTCAGATCATCTGTAGACTGCTGCTTTGCATGTGCAGTGCATCATGGGTGCGAGAGGACTACCCTTACCCTGGTAGCCGCAGCACAGTCTACAGAAGTTATTTGGTAGCCAGACAGACATCTCTTTACAGGTATAGAGCTGTAGCCCACTGGTGACTGCACTGCTTGTGGAGCCAGAGGTTGGTGGTTCAAATCCAAAGTGCGTTTCTTTATTTTATTCACTTTATTTATTTACATTCCCCCATATACCGCGCTATTCTGCACCATTGCGGTTTACATTGCACAAACCGGACATACATTGAACAGGGCATTCTAACTTGGAGATACGTATTTCACAGGGTACATGGGGGGGCTTTCTGGGGCAGTGTGTGTGTGATTTGAAGTAGTACAGCCGGCAGAAACACGCTCGCAGTGCTGTAACCTTTCGGTGCCTCATCAGGCGCTCCATTCAGCACCTTCTAGGGCTCCCTATGGGCAACATTATAGGGTGCCTTAGCGGACAGTGCACTTTATGATATGCCCTCTGGAGTGCCTTCTGCGGCACCATATGTTACGGCACTGTGAGGGGGGGGGGTGTTTTCTGGCAGCACTAATTAAAATAGAAATAAAATGCCTCCTACAGCATTCTTACCCTTAAAAGGTACTGCCTCAGCCTGCCTTCTTCATTGGGCACAGTGGGGGATTGAACCCATGGCCCTGCACCAGCCATCAGTGTTTTAACCATTGTACTATGGCTCTGTTCCTTTGTGTGTGCACATCAGGGCGCCGCTTAGCCTTCCCACGCACTATTGTGCACGGCGACAGTGCTTTGGAGGTACATCTGCTAGCACCAGTACGTAAAATAAAAATAAAATGCCTCAGAATGCATTCTTGCCCATAAAAGGTACTGCCTCAGCCAGCCTTCTTCATTGGGCACTGTGGGGGATTGAACCCATGTCCCCTGCACCAGCAGTCAGTGTTTTAACCATTGTACTATGGCTCTGTTCCTTTGTGTGTGCACATCAGGGCGCCACTTAGCCTTCCCACGCACTATTGTGCACGGCGCACAATAGCGCGCCGCGCACATGTGCAATCGCTTACTCCCGGTTTTTTCTTTTTTCTGCCTGAACCGCCCACTCCTTATATGGCACAGGCACACTACCGCGGCCCCGCACAATTTCGGAGTTTAGTAAACATACCCCTTAGATGATATAGAAAAGGAGAAACGAGTGAGGTGATCATATTTACAGATGACACAAAGGAGGTCATTTTGGAAGCCCTATTTGTCCTTTGGACGTCTGAAATGGGAATGTGGTAGAGACATGGCTAAGGCATTCCCAGGAACCTAGACATCTCTGCCTGATCTCGGAAATGTCCTGGATATAGAAGACAGTCCTTGCTCATAGAGTTTACAATCTAGTTAAGGCAGACAGCACAATACAAGAGAAATAATGGGTTCCATAGGGAGAGAAGACACAAGGGAACAAGAGATTAGGAACTAAAGACATCTTAAAAGAGGTAAGCCTTTAGCATGGATTTGAAGAGGGAGAGAGAGAAGACTTGGGGGCTTGTTTACAAAGCTGCGGTAGCGGTTCGCAATCGTTATCGGAGCCGCGGCCCCATTGAAATCAATGGGGCCGCGGCTCCGATAACGATCGTGAACTGCTACCGCGGCTTTGTAAACAAGCCCCTTGATGTAGAGATACAGGTAGTTTGTTCCAGGCATAAGGAGCAGCAAAGTGAAAAGATTGAAGTCTGGAATTGGCAGTAGAAGAAAAGGGCATAGAGAGAAGAAATCCAGAGGAACAGCAGAGTTTGAGGAGGGTGTAGGGGAGAGAGGAAAGATAATGAAGGACAGTAGTGTGAATGCATTTACAGGTTAGAAGGTGAAGTTTGAAATGAATATGGAAACTGAAGGGGAGCCAGTGAAGTGATTTCAGAAGAGGGGTTATATGAGTGTATCGGAGCTGGCAGAAGATTACCCGAGCAGCAGAGTTCTGAATAGACTGAAGAGGAGAGAGATGATTCTGAGGGAGACCAGCAAGGAGGAGGTTGCAATAGTCAAGACTAGAGATAACTAAAGAGTGGACAAGAGGTTTAGATGTGTGTTCAAAGAGAGAGGGACAAATTTTGTTACTGTTATAAATAAAGAAATGACAGGTTTTAGCAATCTGTTGAATATGTGTGGAGAAGGGAAGGGAGGAATCAAAGATAAACCCAAGGTTGCAGGCTGAGGAAATAAGAAGAAGAGTATTGTCAATGGTGATAGAAAAAGGAGGAAGGGTGGAGGAGGGTTTAGGGGGAAAGATAAGAATTTCAGTTTTAGCCATCTTCAATTTCAAAACGTGGTGAGACATCCAGGCAGTAATGTCAGATAAGCAGGTAGAGATATGAACTTGGAGTGTAAGAGAAATGTCAGGTGAAGACAGATTTGATCAATGTCAGCATAAAAATGATACTGAAAGCCATGGGAAGAGATGAGGGTGTATAGAGAGAAAAGGAGAGGGCACTGTTCCCTCTAAGCTGTGCGCGTGTGCGCGCGCACACACCTCGCCAAGTGAGCGCACATACTTTTCAACAGAGCGCACAAAAATTACGGTTCTGATTCTGATAGAAAACAACACAGACGTCTTAAAATTTAAAAGTTGCTGTGTATTTACGGTTTTCACAAGTTCTACAATATTTTTTAGTGCAATCAATGTGATGTACATACTGTATTCTGACGTGTAGTCAAATTTTAAAGTATATAACTCTGAGTGTCGTTATGTGGCGCACAAAAATTTAACCTTCCTTCAAAAGCTGCACAGCTGATATTTTATGCGCACACAGCCTACAGAAAATTAGAGGGAACATTGGGAGAGGGCATAGAATGACCCCTGGGGTATACCAACTGAAAGAAGAATGGCAGTAGAGGAACCACCAGAACAAACACTGAAAGAGTGATTGGAGAGATGAGAAGAGAACCAAGAAAGCACAGAGCACCTAAAGCCAAGAGAGGATAATGTGTTGAGGAGGAAGAGGTGGTCAACAGTATCAAAAGCAGCAGAAAGGTCAAGAAGAATGAGAACTGAGTAAAGACCTTAGGACTTAGCCAGGAACAAGTCACTGGAGACTTTGGCAAGAGCTGTTTCAGTTGAATGAAAGGGATGACAAGACTGGAGTGGATCAAGGGAGGGCATGAGGGGAGAGAAATTCGAGGCAGTGGCAGAGAACTGCATGTTCAAAAAAATTGCAAATGAATGGGAGAAGGGAGATGGGTCGGTAATTAGAAGGATACATAGGATCAAGTGAAGGTTTTCTGAGGAGAGGAATGATCACAGCATGCTTGGAGGCTGCAGGGAAGGTTGCAGTGGAGAGGGAAAGGTTGAGAATATGTGAAATGGAAGTGATGATGTAGGAGGAGATGGAGTTGAGGAGATGGGTATTGATAGAATCAGAAGAACAAGTAGTGAGTTTAGAGGAGGAAAGAAGGAGAGGATTCCTCTTCAGAGAATTTAGAAAAGGATGAAAGGGTGATAGAAGTTGATTAGAAGAGGGGGAGAAGAATTAGTAGGGAATTGAAGAGAAATCTTATGGACTTGTCATGGAAATAATTGACTAGGGTTTGGGCAGAGAGAGGAGGAGTGTGGAGGTGGGGTGCCTTAAGAAGGGAACTGAGCGTAGAGAGAAGAGATAGGGATTAGAGGCAAGACAGATGGATAAAATAGTTTTGCTTAGCGAGTGCAATGGTGAACTGGAAAGAAGTAAGCATGGATTTGAAGTGAAGGAAGTCAGAAAGGAAGCGGGGATTTGAGTCAAGTGCAATTGTGCGCTCATTCTTGCTTTTTTTCCAAGATAGTCTACATCTGGCTTGGGATTTTTGGTTTGATTATTTTTTTTAATCATAGATATTTCTGCTATTCCAATAATCATTTTTAGGGGCCATTACTTCCAAGGGTCATAAAATGGAGGGTACCCTTCCCAAAAGTAAGGAGGTTCATAACTTGATTTCAATTCCAGTTTCAGATAATTGGCAAAATTCTATTAGATGCAGTTTCTTTTTATCTATCCAGTGTTTGTGTTAAGAACAAAACTGAGGTTATATGTGATTTTATATTAGATCATAATGCCAGTATTATTTGTGTTACCGAATCATGGCCAGACCACAATAATCTAAAAAGATAAAAGTCCCCAGAAAAACAGAATCTTAGCTCCAACTGCTCTTAGAAGAAAAAAATTAATGAAAAAAAAGACCTCTCTGCTAATACCTCTCCCTCTATAAGGCAAGGGCTATTACTCTAGCCACAGGGGATATAGTGTATTTACATACATCACCAGTCTAAAAAAACCTCCTGAATAATTGCAGACATTTTATTGTATATTACTGTATATATTCCTTTAATTTATTTATTTATCTTTGAAAAACTTAATTTTTATCTTCCGATAGTCCACTGTTCGATTCCTTAAGTTGAATAGGGCAAACACTCCTCAATACAGAATGAGCTGAAACAGTCAAGTGCCGGGATCTCAACGTTACAGTGTGACAACCTTACTATATAGCAAAAATAGCCTCGCTTATCTGGCCTCCTTGTGTACCACGCAGAGCCACAATTTTCAAATTCAGCCCAACAAAGATCTTTGTTTGCCATTGGCTGCGTCAGGGACTTCAGTTGTAGCAAACTTCCAGCTTCGGGCATTTTTACTAACAGATACCATTGTCCTTGTGGCTATTTGTCCTCTCCACATCTGTGTGTGTATGTGTGTGTAGGGGGTATTCTTGTTTATCTTAAAGAGAGTTTTTTTTGTTCAAGGGGATCCATGAAGGGTATTGAGGATTTGAACATTTGCTATTTTCTTTTAACGGATGGGGCATTTGCTTCTTGTATCATCCTCCAAACTCCCATGTGGATCACATTCACTTGTGGGAGTATTTTTAACTTTAAAGGTGAACCAGGTGAACTTACCTTGATATATTATTCTGGGGGATTTTAGCATTCTCTGTCTTGGTCTGATCATCTGTTACGTTTTTCTTGTACGATTTGGAGAAGCCATTTAAGATAAGCTATAGCTCCAAAATTTCAAAAGTTCCATAAAGATGTTAAATCACAAGAATTTTCTTCTGCATGGGAGAAACTATCTGCTGATCTCTCTGAGGTGGATCTTAAACAGGATGTTCCTCTTCTAATACATTAGGGTGTTTTGGAACAGGTTGATCCGTTGCAAAAGAAATTAATATATCTGTCCCTACTGGATCCTGGTTTACTAGGGAGGTTAATGAGACTAAAGCCTTTTTTAGGCAAACTGAACAAAAGTTGTGACGGACAGAATCTCTGAATGATTAGGAGCTTTATATGTATTATTGCTTACTTTACCAGACAACTTTGGCCCAAGCCAAAAAAGACTTTTGTCGCACAATTGCATAGATTTTTTTTCTCTTCCCCAAGAACTCTTTCAAATGGTACATTCATCATTCATTAACATCTGTTAATTGCACAGTTAAACTCATCCATCTGTTGTCCCCAGTGTTTTGTCTATTGACTGTCTAAAATACAGGATTTTGGATATCCCTGATATTTCTGTTTCAATCAGGGTAGTTTCTCCAAATGGGTTAGTTTTGCGCATACTGTGGCAGTCATGAACCTCATTTCTAAGCCAGAGTATGTGGACTATCATCTTAGTCTCTCAAATGTACTGCTAATGCTTGTCATAATATCATGCCAAAGAGAGCCTCCTGCTGGAGTTCGTAAGATGTAACACATATGGGTAGTTTGTCAAGATGTGCTTGGAAGTTCTTTATCAAACCTGTGGCTCCCAGTTCAATGGGAAATATTTTTGTATCTTTCTGCCACATTTTCTTGGTCTCTGACTGCATTTCTTGGTACTTCAGGATCTTCTGCCTCTCCTCTCGATTCACAGAATAATCACTCGGTACCGACTCTTCTATTATCAATGCCGTTCTAGTATTCTTCTCTTTTCCAATTCCTCCTTGCTTGTTTAAAGCTTGTAAATCTGTCTTGGGACCTACTGTAGTGTCTTTGGTGAATGATTCTCTCTCTCAGCAATTCTTTTGCCATCTAATTGTAAGCAGTCTCTAGTGAGGCCCCATTTAAAAAAGCCTACCCTAGATATATCAGAATTGTCAAATCATGAACCCGTGTCTAGTCCAAAATTTCTAGCTAAACTGATTGAAACTGTTGTTTATGATGAGCTTCGAACCCACCTTGACCAAAGTACAGCCTTGGACACATATCAATTTGGTTTCAGGCAGGATTTAAGTACTGAGGTTGTTCTGGCCTCAGTTATGAATATATGGCTTTCATTTCTGGGAGCCAGTCAGAAGATTGCTTTAGGTTTTTTGGATATATCATCAGCCTTTGACACTGTTGTCCATTCCTTGCTGCTGGATAGTCTTGCTGTTTTTTGCCTAGGGAACAGGTGTTTCAATGGTGTCTTTGTATTTTGTGGAAAGGAAATTTGGGGTTGGTTCTGGTGATTGTCAGTCAACATGGGCTCCTTTGGGATGACAACTTCCACAGGGGTCTCTTCTTTCTGCTACTTTATTTAACATTTATCCTCATTCGCTGTGTGATTTGCTGCAGTTGTTTCTGTTGCAGTTTGCCCTATATGTACAGTAGGTGAAATTGGGGGGGGGGGGGGGGAGGGGTTGCCAGTTACTGGGGATCCTCCTACTTTGGTTTATTTGGATGACTGAATTTACAAGCTTGATAAACAGTTGCTATCTCAAGGACTTAAACTAAATTTACAGAAAACAGAATTTTTATTTCTTTAGCAAAATGATCTTTCTTCCTCGCCCTTAGCCATCAAAATTGATGGACATAAAATTGTTCCCGTTCAAAAAGTACGTTATGTGGGTGTTTTATTGTTTCTTTAGCCATTCATTTGAGATCTGGTGAAGAGATCATTTTTTAAGTTGCGCTTACTATGGCATTTTAAGAGGTGTTTGTCCCATGAAGACTTTTATATTGTTATCGAGGTTGTGGTGTTACTACTTTATTATTGTGGTGTGATTCTCTATTGTCTTCCTGCCGCTTCATTGAACACCTGCAGTCCATCTAAAATGCTAGAGCACATTATTAGGAGTTCTATTTCATGATCATATTTCTCTTCACTTGCAAACTTTGCATTTCCAGCCTGTCCTGTTTCAAGTGATTCTTATGATTTTTAAGATTGTTAAGTTGGGAACTAGGCTTCTTTCTTTTCCATGAGAATACTATTCCCCCTCATAGCTTTTCCAGTCTTCTGAAAGTTGTCAGCTTTGTTGTCCTTCATTTCCTAGACTCATGGCAAGTCCATTCTGAATAGACTGTCGTCTTTTGCAGCTCCATTGGATTGAAATCTGCAGATCCGATTGTTTGATATGATCTTTGCAGTACTCCGTGTCATGCCACATCTTGTTAAGTGGAATGATATTTCAGACATCATTCTGTGGCTTTTTTCAGGGTGAAGTGGTTTATATAGTGAATGTCTGTTCTTATATACAGTGGTTCTCAATACCGGATTGGTGGTTTGAAGCAGGAAATTTGAACTCTGGTGGGAAAGTTCATTGAAGAAAAGGTGGGAAATCTGAATGATTTTGGAGGGAAAGTCTGTTGGAAAAAGGTGGAAGTTTATGAAATTTGAATTTTGGTGGGAAGGTTCGTTGGAGAAAAGGCGAGAAAAATGCAAGTAGGAATCCTAAAGGGAGAGGAATTTGGATTTTAGCAGGAAGATTGTTTGGACAATCCCAGATAATGGATGGTGGAAAAAATCTTTTGTCTTCGGTTCCAGACCTTGTAGCACTAAACTTTTCACGAAAGATGGATTGCCATGCTTGTGATGTTAAGTCCTTTGTTTCTGTTGAGGTTTTATGGGTGTCTTGCTATCTCTATTGCCTCTTTGATCCTCTTTGTTTGGTATGTTCGAAACCACAAGAAATTGAAATCTAACTTTTTTTCAACAGGCTTTTGGTCATTGATAATCCTATTTATTTATTATATTATTTTATGGATGAATGTTTGATATTTTGCTTGTGTATATTTTGTATGTTTATTTGGTTCCTCCTTATGTTTGTATATCACAGAGAATATGACAGATCTGCGATTCACAAAGGTTGATAAATAAATACATTGCAAATCATCAACCTAGTGTACAGGGGTGGTACCATGGCTGGCCATATACAATTTGCAAGGCCAACACCATGTAGCCATGGCATGTAGTGGCAGACTGTAGTGCCATTTACACTAACACAGCAGCCAGGGCAAAGGCTGGAATGTCAGAATGCAACAGAGAGCCATGTATAGCTGTTG
Organism: Ichthyophis bannanicus; assembly: GCA_033557465.1. NCBI lineage: Eukaryota > Metazoa > Chordata > Amphibia > Gymnophiona > Ichthyophiidae > Ichthyophis > Ichthyophis bannanicus. The sequence goes on along the minus strand of CM066035.1, from coordinate 128,380,441 downwards.
GCAGATGCAGAAGAGAGGTACAAAGGTGTGCCCAAGAGAACAGGTTGTCACAAAACACATAGAAGCACAGCAGGGAAGGCCATTAGCAAGGACCTGGAACCCCCAGGATGCCCCATGAGGGAACAGAGCAGCAGTGTAGAGGGCTAGACAGATAAGCATGCACATACATGGTGGATAGTGATGCCACAAGAATATGGAACACAGAAGCATTGTGCAGGTGCCACTTTCTGCACTTAGACGCATGTGTAGGGTACAACCATTGATGGCATATTAATGGCAGGTGCCAAATGGCAACATGGATGTTGCATGTACTGCCTTCCCAGACACAGAAGTACTAGATATCTTGATAACAAGAGGTGCAATGCATTCCCTAACTAGAACACTCTGTATCATGGGTACTATTGGCATACAACAGCCAAATACTGAACAATGACATAGTAGGGGGTGACAGTGGTGCCATTGCAAATAATACTACTACAAAGATAATGCTGTAGCAGTCATGAGAACACACTAACATACAGATGTAGCAACTTAGAGTGCACAATCAATGACTATCAGTGTTGTGCTTCTGCAACATCCTGCCTCTTGCCACATATTGTGCCTATTAGCAGAGGAACACCACCTATGTAACAGATCTGGTAACCTACAGATCACACCTGTACTGGCTAGGGTAAGGATGAACACATGACAGTTTGCTGCTACTACTATTACTGAACATTTGTATAGTGGTACAAGGCGTACACAGCGCTGCTCAGACACATGTAAAAGATGGTCCAAGCTCATTGGAGCTTACAATCTAATTGACAAGACAACACAGTAGCTATAGACATGGGATACAGCTTGGGGGGAATGGTAGGGAAACACAAAGGACATCAAGTGAGTCAAGATCCGAAAGCGGCAGCGAAGAAGAAGTGAGTTTTCAGCCTGGTTTTAAAAGGGTCAGAGAAGGCACCTAATGTACAGACTCAGTTTGCACAGTGTGGGGGGGGGGGGGGATGAGGACACATGAGGACACAACTATTATGTGTGTTGTACTGTGACACTAAGCAGGATGGATCTGTTTTGGAGTGACTGCACCTGCCAATGTACCACCATCACAACCTTCCATTGCCACTGCCACCACCACCCACAGCAGCACCCAGGTGAGAGGTGCTCTCCACTACCAACAAGGCATCTGGCAGCAGTAGCAGCAGTGGCTCCACATCATTGGAGCAGGCCACATTTGAGGAGGATGAATTCCCTGATGTGATCCACACCCTCTATGAGGAGCAGTGGCAAGATAACGGCCAGCCAGACCCACAATGAGTATAGGAGGGAACACTGAGGCCATAATTATTGATTTTAGATCATCTATGTTAGCCATAATTGGTCTTAGCTGCCACTAGATCCTGGAGTGGGAGAGGAATAGTACTTGGCATTTCCATGCTGTACAGGAGGGCGAGCCACAGGGAGGGGGAGGCAGGTGGAGAGGCTGAAGATCCACTGCAGACAGTGGACACCCTGCCTGTCAAGTCTGTCTCCTGACTATACTTGGTTTATTCACATGAGATCCCCAAGGCTTTGGATGACCCCAAGGTCCTGCTTCATCTCACATCCCTGCAATGGGATGTTCAGCAGGGCTTTGCTGCCATTACCAGGACACAAGACCTCATGGTGATACACCTGGAAGGAATGCAACTGGAGGTGCATGACATGGGAGCTTTCACCAGCTAATGGCATGTATCCCTACTCCAGCACATATTTACATTCTGTACACATGCTCATCCATGGCTCATTTCAGAAAGAACAATATGTAAAATGGTGACATTGAGTTTCTGCCCCTATTCACATTTATAAAACTGGAGCATTCATGTATGTGAGTGCATTTTAGAAACGCTCTGATTTATGCAGATTCTGAGCAAGTCATGGTACCCATGTGAACAGAGCTTAGAGGAAAGGACAACTTTTGCCATAGCAAGGTAAACTTATCTTATGAGATCTCTTCAAGCACCAAACATGCTTCTGGGCCATGCTGGTGTCTAGAACAAAATCTCTGGTCTAGGCATCTGTCAATGTGTGAATACCATTTACCACCAAAACCAAGATGGAGAAAACGTAAATCGAGGGAGCTGAAGAAGAAAACCAAGTAGAAGGCAGTAGAGAGAGGCTGAGATGAGCAGCCTCAGCCCCTTAGTGACCTGGAGCAACAAATGTTCCAAACGATAGTTCAGGTGACAGTGAGAGGAACTGGTGTCCTGGACTCCTCTAGAGCTTCTCAAGAACACACTAGATATCTGTAGCACAAATTCCTATACCCTTTCTATCTTTCTCTGTGTGTTCTACCACCTCTTGTTGCAACCCCTTCTCCACCTGGGTCCATTCTGTGGACATGCAATCACCTATTACTCTCATCTCACAGACTTCAGCCATTGTAGGAATGTGTGCCTCATGCCTTGCCAGGGGTTCATGCAGTGGGGGAAACCTAGGCCATATGTCCCCATTGTTGTATTACTGGCATGCTCTGATGTTGTTCCTACTCCCTAAAGTTAAATGCTGCAATGGATAAGATGCTGCTCTGGAAATCTCCCCTTCATTGCATAGTATGTGACCCACACAGTGTTGCTTCAGTGGTCAGGACATTCTCAGAACAGATCCCTCCTACTGCTGAAGATGTAACAACTGATTAACAACCGGTTAAAAGAAAACAGAGTAGGGCTAAATGGCCAATTTTCTCAATGGAGAAAGGTGAATAATGGAGTACCCCAAGGATCTGTGCTGGGCCCACTGCTTTTTTACATATTCATAACTGACCTGGAACTGGGAATAATGAGTGAGGTGATCAGATTTACAGATGACGTAAAATTATTCAAAGTTGTTAAAACACAAGAGGATTGTGAGAAATTGCAAGAAGGCCTTGATAAATTGGAAGACTGGATGTCCAAATGGCAGATGAGATTTAATGTGCAAAGTTATGTACTTAGGGAAGAACAACCCAAACTATGATTACACGATGCAAGGTTCCACATTATGAACCACCACCCAGGAAAGGGATTTTCATGTCGTCATGGATAATACGTTGAAACCCTCCACGAAGTGTGCTGCGGTGGCCAAGAAAGCAAATAGAATGCTAGAAATCACAAGGGAAGGCACCTTGAATATTGTGTTCAATTCTGGTTGCTATATCTTAAATGCACCTTGAATATTGTGTGCAGTTCTGGTCGCTATATCTTAAAAAGGTTATAGCAGAATTAGAAAAGTTATAGAGAAGATACACCTATAAGGAAAGGCTCTTCAACTTGGAATAAAGAGGCTGAGGAGAGATATGATAGAGGTCTATAAAATAATGGAGTGGAATGACCAAGCATAGATCGGTTGTTTACTCCTTCAAAATTAGAAGGATAAGGGGACATGCAATGAAGCTGCAATTAAAATTAATCGGAGAAAATATTTTCTCGCTCAACACGTCATCAAACTCTGGAATTCATTACCTGAGGATGTAGTAAAAGCTGTTAGTGTAGCGGGGTTTAAAAAATAATTGAATGAATTCCTGGAGGGAAAGTCCATAAACCATTATTAAAAAGGAACAGGTAAATCCACTGTATACCTTTTTGGGAACCTGCCAGGTATTTGTGACTAGGATTGGCCATTGCTAGAAACAGGATACTGGGCTTGATGAACCTTGGTCTGACCCAGTATATCTTATTTTTTTTATGATTTCTTATGATTTTCTTATTATATTGAAGGGGGATCCAAGCAAGCTCGGCCCAACCATTAGGCAAACTATTCAGTCACCTAGGGTAACAGATTCTGGGGGGTAGCAAAGAGCAGGGCATTCAAAGCTAAACAATAGGAGCCAACACCTTGAACCAACTTTGGGGCTGGCCCTGGTTCCAAGGGATACACAAGCCATTCTGCAGTATTCACTGCTATCTTAATTATTTGGTCCCTGTTCATTTGACCTGCAGCAGGCTTATCACCACCCTCTTGGCCCATTTTTGTTCCCCTACTTGCTTGTTTCTCTACAGAGTATATCATTTGTCTAGGGTTGGGGCCAGCACACATATATGGACAGTTCAGCTGTTGGTGCATGGACTTTGCTGTGCAGATGGGATGTGTGCAAGAAACACCACCTGATGCTGCATCTGTCAACACCCACTTTGTGTGCACTGGGGCTCATATGGCTTGCTATGGACATGCAGCGTGCGTGTGTCAGCTTTCAGAACCTTTCCATGGTGGGTCTGTGCTCTGGCCTTCTCACTTTTATGGTACACATAGCCATAAGCAGCACTTATGCGATAGAAGCTGTGACTTCCACTTGGAATGCCATCCTCAGTCACACGCACTGTGCAACCCTTCACCAGAAAGGATGTATGTGTGGAAAGGGTATGTATCCCTACTATGAAGGGATGGATAGACTGCTTATACATGGTGAGAAGTGCATTTCATCTGCTACTTACAGGAAAGGATGAGGCTGGAGATCCACAGGAAGGCAGTTACATGGACCTCGGTATCCAAACCCCTGGATAGAGGCCCACATCACAGGTGGTCATAACCAGGGATGAGGGTGGGCACCCAAGCCCAATTGGTGTCCAGAGCTGAGGGGCATCAGGATGCCAAAGACAATGATGATACCGCTCACCAAGTGGAGAGCAAGTATGACATTGACGGGGTGACTAGAGCTTCTACCTCAATTTCCCTTTGATAATGTCATGTGTCTAGGAAAGATACAGGAGCAGCTGTGGATCAAGATAGCACTAGCACTAGTTGGCAGAGATATCAGTTTCTGCATTTCAGTGAATGTCTTGTGCAGCTCCCAGGCAGCACGAGTGGAGAAATTGGAGCTGATGAGATCTATAGCCCTCCAGGAGTACCATATCTACCTAGAAAGATTACAGCTGGAGGTAGCGGACACTCATTGATGTAATCAGGGGGCTGTATATGGATTTGAGTCACTTCATGGTGCAGCATGTCATGCCCCCCCCCCCCCCAGCATCTCTCCAAACTACCACAATCCCATCTGCATCCCTTGTGACCTAGTCTGCTTGTGCACCAAAGAAGAGGTGCCACCACTAGAAGCTCAGGCACATCAGCACAGCTGCCTGTGCAGCACACACTGTCCTCTTCAATCGTTTTGGGACCTGATCCCCATGGAAATAAGAAACTTTTGCCCCCTTCCAGGACAATGCCCAAGGTTCTGCTGGGCTCAATGGTGTCTCCAGTAGCTCCTCAGAAAGCAGTGAGACATCATATAACACATCATCATGCCATCATGTTCAGGATCATATGCGGGGGGGGGGGGGGGTAGAGGTTAGGGGCTGAGGGCAGAGGAAAGCAGAAGAAATGACACTCTTCATGTTTCCATTCTTAGCAGAAGAAAGAGGGCTGGTGCTGTGATATGAATGGGATAAGGAAAGGGGCTGTCTTCTGGTTGGGTGATGTGGGGATGATGAGCACCTCCTCTGTAGTCCAACGCTCTTTCTTCACCCTAAAGCAACTTTGCGCCATCTGTCCCTTCCTCACCCCTTCTTCCATGACCACTCTGCTCCTCTCCCTTGTCATATCACGACTGGATTACTGTAATGTCTCCTTAGCCGGTCTTCCCCAGTCACAGCTTCACCGCCTGCAATGCGTTCAAAACATTGCTGCCTGTCTCCTCACACATGCCTCCCATTCCAACCACATCACCCCCCCCTTGTTACCTGCCTGCATTGGCTGCCCATCCCCTGTTGGATTCAATTCAAGTTTCTCATGTTTGTCCACAGGTCAATCCACACTGGAATCCCCATTTACCTCGCTGATCTGGTCCATCTTCACTCCTCTCACCGTCCTCTTCACTCCATTCACACAAATCACATGTCCCTCCCTTCCCCATCCCAGGCCCATTGGGAATCTACCCGGTCCTCTGCCTTCTATTTCCTCGGCCCCTGTCTCTGGAACTCGCTCCCTACAGCCCTCTGCCTGGAACCATCCCTCAAAACCTTCAAAGTCAAACTAAAAACCTACCTTTTCTTCTCCGCCTTTGACCTCCCTCCACCTACTGCCCCTCTCTCTCCACCCCCACCCCCCCCCCACTGATGCCCACCTGTCAGTCTACTCCCTCAGCTTGCTCTCCCCCTCTCCCACCATTCACTCTATCCTTTAACTATTTTCTATCCTTTCCTGTCCATTTAGTTAGTGATATAGCGGAAGGGCTGTCGGGTAAGGTTTGCCTCTTTGCAGATGATACCAAAATCTGCAATAAAGTAGACACCCAGGAAGGTGTAGATAACATGAGGAGGGATCTAGCTAAGCTTGAAGAATGGTCTAGAATTTGGCAGCTGGGATTTAATGTTAAAAAATGTAAGGTCATGCATTTGGGCTGCAGCAATCCAAGGGAGCAATACAGCATAGGAGGTGAAGTACTTTTGTCCACTAAAGAAGAGCGGGACCTAGGCGTAGTTGTGTCCGATGATCTTAAAGTAGCTAAACAGGTAGAAAAGGCGACGGCAAAAGCTAGAAGGATGCTTGGGTGCATACGGAGAGGAATGGCTAGCAGAAAAAAGGAGGTGATAATGCCTCTGTATAAGTCTTTGGTGCGACCTCATTTGGAGTATGGTGTGCAATTCTGGAGACCGCACCTTCAAAAGGATGTGAACAGGATGGAGTCGGTACAGAGGGTTGCTACTAAGATGATTAGTGGTCTTCATTATAAAGCATATGAGGACAGACTTAAGGATCTTAATATGTACACCTTAGAGGAAAGGCGGGATAGAGGTGATATGATTGAGATGTTTAAATACCTCCGTGGCATAAATGTTCAGGGAGAGAGCCTCTTTCAATTGAAAGCAAGTTCTGCGACGAGGGGACATGGGATGAGGGTGAAGGGAGATAGATTCAGGAGTGATATGCGGAAATATTTCTTTACGGAAAGAGTAGTGGATCCGTGGAATAGTCTCCCAGTGGAGGTGGTAGAGATGAGGACAGTAACTGAATTCAAAAAAGCATTGGACCAACACAGAGGATCTCTAAAGGTAAAAAGTGGACTGTTGTAGTTGTTGTTATGGAAGGACAGACTAGATGGGCCTTGTGGTCTTTTTCTGTCATCATGTTTCTATGTTTCTATTTGAATTGGCATTCTTTTCCCTTTTCTAGCAGCTTTTTGATATGTATGTAAACTGCTCAGACGCTTTTTGTGATGGGTGGTATATTTAAGCTCTCTATAAACAAACAAACAAACCTGAGGGGAGAGGTTGGTGGTTGTGTGACTGGACTGGTGATGAGAGTGGTGGAGAGTATTTGACATTTAGGGGCAGGGTTCAGAATGGTGGTGAATAGGGCACTCTAATGTATATTCTTTCCATTTGTGCAAATAAACACATGAAGTACCTGTATATGAGGTCATCTTTGGCCACCATGCTTAGTTGGTATTGCCCAGTATCATTCTGCCTTGTTCCTTTCACTTCCTCTATGTCTTGGTCACCTGTTTCTTGTTCTTCAGGAAGGGATTATTGCTGCCTCACAGCCAGATTGTGGAGTATGCAGCAGGCCATAGATATCTGACATACCCTGATTGGACTGTAGAGTAGCTCTTCGCCCCAAATTTATTTATGTAATGGAAGTAGCTCTTGAGCTGCCCAAATGTCTTCTCAATGATGACCTAGCTGTGTCTCTGTGGGCCCAATTGTATCACTCCTCTGCCTTTGTGTGTGGTAACACAATGGGGATTAGGAGCCATCTCCTAAGAGGATAGCCTCTGTTACCTGCATTGGTAGAGGAAAAGTAGACACATGTTAAGGTATAGCAGCAGGGTGTTTCATGTGCTGGGTGGGCATTGCAATCATGGGCTGTGCTTGCCAAGTGCTGCAGTTATCATGGCTCACAGTGACCTTCTAGCATGTGCATGTCTAGGTAATGGAGAGGAGTGGACTGGTTCAGGGCTTATCTAGCAGCCATCCATTAGTGATGTGTCTGCTCTCAAATCTCTAATAGATGCCAGAGTGGGATAGGATGTAGGAGTCATGTAGGAACCTGGTAAATTTGGAAAGACATCAGTTATCTCCCCCTTTGTGTTGCAGACCCACCTAAACGTTGAATGAGTGGAATGACTTCATGTTGAAATAGGTAGTCTCCTTCCCTTGTGGGTGCCTGATGGCCACATGTGAAATCTATGACACTCAGTATCAATGGAGACCTGGCCAGCTCATGAATTAGATCATGGTTTGCTGCCTCTGCTGCATGGTCTGTGGGAAGGCTGCATATTCTGCAGCATGGGTTAGAAAGGCCTTCAAGATCTATAAGATGCAATGTGATATGGCTAACTAGCTGAGATCCACAATGGTGGCCAACAGAGAATGGAAACCTCCAGTGGCTAGGTAGGTGAGGGCCATGGTCACCTTGAGACCGTCAAGCATGGATTGGCTCCTCTGTGTGGTGGAACAGAGGAGTGGCTGTAGCTCCTGGCAATGATGATGGATGGCTTCCTTATTAATGCAGAACCTGAGACACTGCTCATCTGTGAAGTCAGGCATTGGGTCCTAGGCCTATAGACTCTCTGATATGGTTGCCTTCTGATGGCCATCCTGTGCTCCCTGTGGGCCTTAAAGAATATGGCCAGTACAAACCATGTGTTCACATCGTCCATGGTTCCCTGCCTCCCTCAACCAGAATCTGGTGCTATCTCCACTAGTACCCAGTGGCTCCCACTACTAGAACCTACAGAACAGCACATGTTACCTACACACACATACAAGGCAGAGAACACTGGAGCACAGACAGACATGCAGGATGGAAGCAACTAGGGGCACAGAGGCTGTAGGAAACACATGGGAAAATTCAACAGAGGAAACCTGGCAACCTAATATGTGTAAGTGCCAGCATTTCACCATTGACACATGTAAATATCTACACTTCCATGTATTTAATCCATTTTGCAGACCAGGATGTGCGGATGCTGCCATTAAACAGAGGACCCTATCTTTACATTATTTCAATTTGGAGGGGGAATAAACATTGGGAGATCAAGAGGGTATCTTAGTCCTTTCCTGTTAAGGGAGAGGCAAACACAGCAGTTTTTACATACTTATTCATGTCAGGGAGCAGTTTTAAATCTGGATGTCACCAATTTGGGGTTTTCACTTGGCATTTCCTATATGAAATGGGGAATAATGTTGCTGTTAAGTGCTGTCAACTCATGGCGACCCTGTGGATAGTTGTCCTAAACTGTGTTCAACCTTCGGTCAGCTGGCTAATTTTTCATAGGGTGTGTGACGTAGAAGCTTCTCAAGAAGCAATGGAGATAGACGGAGATCTGGTGGAGAAAACTGGTACTGCAAGGAAAAGCAGGATTTTCTCTTCAGAAAGAAAAGAACATGTAGCTGATCAGGAACCACACCTCACCTTAGGGGAGGAGATAGGTCAAGTCCCTGATTGGGCATGCCCAAGCAGGAGGTGGGCAGTGCAACACACGGGGAGCTTGTTAAGCAATCAAACACAGAAACAGTTAGTGGAGAGACAGGAAGAGTTGGAGAAGGAGAGAGAGAAACAGCAATGGCAAGGAGAGCAACAAGGCAGCTGTGTTCCACAGAGGAGCAGTTTGGAGTCACGAAGCAAGTACTTGGGAGACTCAGGGGCAGTGAGAGACTTCTATGGGAAGAAGGGCTGAAAAGCACTGAGAGACCTGAAGATACAGCCCATGATTCCAGAGAACCAAGCAGGACCTTGGAGCAGAAAACATAGGGATAAAGATTTCTCCTGGAGACACTCTCAGCACAAGGTACGAAGTGGGGTTGAAGCAGCTAGCAGCTATAATATTGGGAAGCAAGAAAGCTGGAAGGATAACTTTAAAAGTCAGAACAAAGTCAGACAAAACTGTGGCAGTTTGGTGCAGCCTGAAAAGCATTCAAGCAGCACAAGATATTCTAATAAGCCAGCTGAAGCCTACAGTCTAGTAGCTAATAGAAAGAAAACTGCTGAGCCTTATTGGAGAGACATGAGCCAAGATAAACCTGATGTTTCTACTTTTAAAAGCCTGTTCAGAAACTCTCCAGAGCCAGTTGAAGTTTTAAAGGAAAACCCAGCACTTACTTTTAAAGATAAGTGGGGGAAGGGTTTTACTAGCACGCCGAACTGTTGTGCTGACTAAAGCAGCCTTGCTAATTACCATGAGATAGACATCTTAAGCATATGTTTACCTGAAGCAGGAGAAAGACTTCAGCGTAGCAAAGGGAAAACGCAGGCTGAATTACTTCTAACAGAGTTCAGGGAATTCTTAGAAAGAAAGGCAGTTTCTCCTTCTAATTCAGCACGGCATGCAAACAGCTGTGAAGAGGAGATGCCCTTAGATGTTTCCCTGCCTTCCACAGAGCAAGAGATAGCAATGGATTGCTCAACCTGTATCATTGAAAAGGACATTAATTAAAGTGCTTTAAAAGTTATATGAAAGAAATATAACAGAAGTTACCTTACTTGTTATCATGCTGAGAAAACTTATGAAAGTTGAATAAGTTAAAGCATTTTTCTGGATATAAGAAACTTTGCTGTTGTACCAGACTTTTTAGTTTCACTTCATGAAAGAGTCACATGACAATTTGAATGTGAATCCAGAAGCTAATGGACACTTAGCCCAGCATTGCAAACCCTGTATATTTTGGTTTTCTCACTCTTGTTTTTGTGCTATAAAACTTCTTAGCGTCTGTTTGCACTGAACTGCAAAGCGGGAAATAAACCTCATAAAAAGAAATTTCTTTGCCTGCCTTTAACTACTTGAGCACACAACTACAATCTCAACCCCTTCAGGAGGCTTAGGACTACATCACCCAGAATCCCTAGGGTCTCATCATAGTTCCTCACCCCTGAAGGGCACCAAAGGCCACCTCCTCCTGGAAACCCTCAAGGTCCAGGTAGTGGGTGGGTGGCAGGTGGTACCTTCAGCTGCTGCAGTTGTATTGATTCATGTATTGTTTGTGTCAACCTTCAACCTTGCAAAGTATATCTTTCTCTAAACCTTTTTCTTCACATCTGTCCAAAGTATGAAAGTTGAAGTATTCTCATGTGTGCCTCCAAGGAAAACTTAGGTTGGATCTCCTCCAGTACTGATGGATTTGTTCTTTGGGCAGTCCATGGTATATGTTGTAATCTTTGCCAGCACCATAATTCAGTGACATTGATTGAAAATACCATGATCTTGAGTAGAATCTTGCTGGCATGTGGGATCGGAGCGATTGTGCAATAGTTTCCATAGTCAGCTGGATCGCCTTTCTTCAGATCTTTTCCTGTCGGTCAGCCAGCCATGTTGTCTTCCAAACTTCCTGGCAGAACCTTGTAAGTATTGTAACATGTGCATCTGTTGCTATAATGCCTGGTGCTTTATTCTTTGATAATGCTTTCAGCGCTACTTCGTCTACTTAAATCAACGGTTCCTGGCCATAAGGCACAGGTTGAAACTCTATTGGTCCACTTCATCTTTATGGTATAATGACTATATATTCTTTCCACTTTTCCTTAATGATCTCAGCATCATTCAACATGGATCCTTGAGCATCTTTTAGCATTCCGGTTTGAGGCTGAAATTTTCTCTTTAACTTATAGTTCTAGGAAAGTTGACCTTGTTCTTCCTCTAATATTTTCTGATTCTATTTCCTTGTATGTATCATTGTAGTATTTTCCTTTATCTCTTGCTACACATTGGAAACCTCTTAAGTTTCATGGTTATGTGACTAATACTCTCTGTCCTCTGACTTTAGCTTCTCTGCATTTCTGACAATTTTCAGAGATTCTTCTGTCATCCAGTTTGGCATCTTTGCTTTTTCACCTGTTGCAAAAACTTTTCACTTTCTTTGAGCACGACTTTCTTGATGTCATCTCATAGCTCTTTTGGTATTCATTTATATTCAAAGCAACAAATTAATTTCACGGGCAGTCTTAAATTACAGTGGTATGTTTTTGAGGTCATATTTTGCTATATTCATGAATGATTTGCACTTTTTCAGCTTTAGCTTTAGTTTACACACTAATAGCTGGTGATTTGTGCCATTGGCCACTCCAGGTTTTTGTTTTGTTTGTTGAGCTTTTCCATGGTTACTTTCCATAGATGTGGTAAATTTGATTTTTGTATAATCCATCGGGCTTTGTTTCTATTGCCAAGCCCATATTTTTGAAATGCTTTACTGCCTTCTTTTTTCCCAACTTTTGCATTCCAGTAACCCATGACTATCAGTATATCTCCTTTGCATGTTCTATCAATTGTAGCTTGTACTTGTCCTTAGAACTGATGAACTTCATCCTTTTGTGCATCTGTTGTCAGCACATATGCTTAAATAATAGTTGTGCTGATGGGCATTTCTCATAAATGAAAAGAAATTAAGGGTCCTGTTTACTATACATTTTTCATGTAGACACAAAATGGGAGAAGACCTTTAGTAAACAGAGGACTAAGTGTTCACTGGCTCCATCCTTTCATTAGTTCTTGCAAGCTTTGTCTCAATTATAAATGCAACACTGTTTCTTCTTTATCTTTCATGTCAGTCATAGTATACAATGTGAGTATCAAAAGTAAAGTGCCTATTTCCAGTCCATTTCAGTTCGCTGACACCCAGCAAATCAAGTTGTGTATGTTCCATTTCATTCTTGACCACCTCTAGCTTTCCTTGGTTCATGCTTCATATGTTCCATGTCTCAATATGTAAGACATCTTTGCAGCCTCTGACTCATTTCAAGTGCAGCTTCAGTAGTCAGACGTCTCGAGGGCTATGGTCCCAACCACATCATAAATGCAGCCTTTACACTGTAGAATCTTTAGCTCTTCCATAGTAGCTCATTGAGTACCTTCCAACTGATGGACTCGTCGTCTAACATTGTATCACAGTTTGTTTTGTTTTGACTAGACTATCTATTGGGTTTTCTTGGAAAGATATAGAGGTAGATTGCCATGTTTTTCTTTCATGCAGGTAATGCTTGTTTTGTTGCCATTGTCATAGAAATGTGATCCTCTGCTGCCAACATTGTACAATACTGCTTCCAAGACGTCTCCATCTTTGTAGATTCTGCCAATAGTTAATTTACTAAAGGCATAATTCTTCACATCTCTGGTGCACCCAAGCTCTTGCAACACAACAAGCCACAAACCAAGCAATGGAAAATCGGAAGTATACTTGTAGATATTTATCCCACCCAGGCCTCGCCCCGACATGCTCCAATCTGCCTTTGACATGGTATGGGCATCTGTGTGCGCAATGAACCTTTTTTAAAATGGCAATTTGCACTTGAATATTGCCTGGTTATACATGGACAGCAAATTGTTTCTAAAATAGCCACCTTCATGTTTGTTAAACAATTAGAGGCTGATTTTGTACTGGCCGTCCAGCCCCTGTACAGCCAATCTAAATCAGAGCGTACAGAGGTAGACCCGATTCTGATCCCGCGGGGGCTAGACGTGCCCATGGGATCAGAATTGGTCTACAGCCTGGTCAAGCCCCAATTCCAATCAGCTGCATGCCCAGCTACATACCCGGCTAACTTAGCCTGGCTCAGTAATGGAAACTCAGTGCTATGGTGTCTCGTTGCCTGGCACCGTGGCTCCATTATAGAGCCACAATCCTCAGCCGCTGACTTAAAGAGCCCTTTCCCCACAGCCTGACCCCCGATCCGGCCTTCCATGACCAGGGTTGGACTACGGGGAAACCCTTTGCCCCTCATCTGTCTGTCCCCACTGTCCACCATTGTCCCCCGATGTCTAGGGGGACTTATTCCACCTCAGAGGTGGAATAAGACCCCCGTCTACCTGGCTGACCCCAGATGTACAGGGCTGTCCTCTGAACCACCCCTGCCTACAGTTCCACATACAACACAGCTGAACATACAGGGAGCCTTTGGACCGGAGCAGCAGGGGAATGAATAGCGGGGATGTACATCCTGTCGGGACATACCTCCCTGCTATTCGTGGCACAGAATGATCCCCTTAGTGTGTATTCACTCAGTGAAGTGAAGATGTATGAGGACTAAATCTCATTTCAGAAATGACTTTGTAAGATCTTGACAATTTCTTATGCATATTTATTAGAGCCATATTTAAGACTGAGACAGGAATAGAGGGAAAAAAAGAAGTATTGAAAGCCCACAAATCGCTTCCCTCTTATGTTTCTGAGAGAGAGCGCACCTTTTGTCCAAGGACTTCATTTCCTGAAAATTTCTGGAAGGAAAAAAAATCCCCAGAAATCACGTGTAAGTCAAACTTGTACCACAATAATGGAAAGGGGCCTTTAGTCATTTATTACATTTAGGCAAGAACTTCAGGTGATTGCTTTAGATTGATTTGTATCTTATTAGTGAGTATAACTAAGTAATATATGAGCAATATTTCCTGACTTATCTCAAAGAGTGGCTTTCACAAAGCGGCGTTAACACCTAGCACGCACCCAAACAGACAGTGCATAGTTAATTTTGTGTTGTCTGCTTAGTGCGTGACGGGGAGGGAACTGGGTACGGAAGGGGTTGAGAGTGTGTCTTTGTTGTACATTGTGATTAGTGCAGGAGGAGTTGGTTTTTTTTAAAATTATTAATGCATGTTCATCATCAATGTTGCAGCTGGTGCAGGTGCACTTAATACTACCTCAGTGAGTGACGTAATGAGTACACATGCTGCTAGCATGAGTAAGGGTACAAATTAGTGTGGTATCAGCTGGGGCCATGCTGTACACGCCCCCAACAGGTAGCACATGTACTGCTGATTGATCGTTACTCTCAATGTGCCATATCTGCAGAAAATTAGTACTGGTTCATAAACATCCCCCTTAGTGAAACATATCTTTGTTATTGAGTATGTGCTCCATGTATCAAATGTTGCTTCATGTACTAGGAAAGTATTTCGGAGTCACACAGAGTTTACTGCTTTCTTTCCACAGAGATGCTTGGAAGCCACACAGACTCAGGAGACTCTACTTTATTTGGGTTTGCAGAGACATCCAGTCTTTTCAATGGTTTGCAGATCTACTATGCGTTTTATATGACAAGGTACAATATGGGCACTAATACTCTGGTATATGCTTTTATAGTGTTATTTTAACCCATGATGCATGGAAATTAAGCTGAGCAAATTAAAAAAAATTATATATATAACATATGTATGTACTGTGTGTGTGTAAAGACTAAAAAAGAAAATTCTCAAGTGACTTCCTTTTTATGGGACTATTTCTTGATTATCTTTCGGAAATGAACACCCCCTTCCTCAAATCCGAAAGGGCAAGTTTCAAAGATATTTCTATGGGTAAGTTGGTGCTTTCAGATTAAATAGGCTGTATGAAAATTGTACACCCTCTAGGCACCCCTGGTCAAATTTGTCAGTTTCAATCATAGAAACATAGAAACATAGAAACATGATGACAGAAAAAGACCACAAGGCCCATCTAGTCTGTCCTTCCATAACAACAACTACAACAGTCCACTTTTTACCTTTAGAGATCCTCTGTGTTGGTCCCATGCTTTTTTGAATTCAGTTACTGTCCTCATCTCTACCACCTCCACTGGGAGACTATTCCACGGATCCACTACTCTTTCCGTAAAGAAATATTTCCGCATATCACTCCTGAATCTATCTCCCTTCACCCTCATCCCATGTCCCCTCGTCGCAGAACTTGCTTTCAATTGAAAGAGGCTCTCTCCCTGAACATTTATGCCACGGAGGTATTTAAACATCTCAATCATATCACCTCTATCCCGCCTTTCCTCTAAGGTGTACATATTAAGATCCTTAAGTCTGTCCTCATATGCTTTATAATGAAGACTACTAATCATCTTAGTAGCAACCCTCTGCACCGACTCCATCCTGTTCACATCCTTTTGAAGGTGCGGTCTCCAGAATTGCACACCATACTCCAAATGAGGTCGCACCAAAGACTTATACAGAGGCATTATCACCTCCTTTTTTCTGCTAGCCATTCCTCTCCGTATGCACCCAAGCATCCTTCTAGCTTTTGCCGTCGCCTTTTCTATCTGTTTAGCTACTTTAAGATCATCGGACACAACTACGCCTAGGTCCCGCTCTTCTTTAGTGGACAAAAGTACTTCACCTCCTATGCTGTATTGCTCCCTTGGATTGCTGCAGCCCAAATGCATGACCTTACATTTTTTAACATTAAATCCCAGCTGCCAAATTCTAGACCATTCTTCAAGCTTAGCTAGATCCCTCCTCATGTTATCTACACCTTCCTGGGTGTCTACTTTATTGCAGATTTTGGTATCATCCGCAAAGAGGCAAACCTTACCCGACAGCCCTTCCGCTATATCACTAACAAAGATGTTAAAAAGAATCGGACCAAGGACAGATCCCTGGGGCACACCACTGGTAACATCCTTCTCCTCAGAGTGAGCTCCATTTACTTGTACTCTTTGTCGCCTCCCACCCAACCAATTTCTAACCCAAGCAGTAACTTTAGGGTCCATCCCTAGGGTGCTCAGTTTGTTTATAAGTCGCCTGTGAGGAACAGTGTCAAAGGCTTTACTGAAATCTAAATACACCACATCTAGAGCTCTCCCTCGGTCCAACTCCCTGGTCACCCAGTCAAAGAAATCAATCAGATTTGTCTGACAAGACCTGCCTCTGGTGAATCCATGCTGCCTCGGATCCTGTAATCCGCTGGACTCCAGAAACCTCACTATTTTCTCTTTCAACAGCGTTTCCATTAATTTACTCACCACCGAAGTTAAACTAACCGGCCTGTAGTTTTCAACCACATCCTTACTTCCGCTTTTGTGTAAAGGCACCACATGAGCCTCTCTCCAGTCCTTTGGCACCACTCCCGACTCCAACGAGGCATTGAAAAGGTCAGTCAGTGGAGTTGCTAGAACGTCCCCAAGTTCCCTCAGTATTCTAGGGTGTATCCCATCCGGTCCCATCGCTTTGTCTACTTTAAGTTGAGCTAGTTTCTCACGAACACAGTCTTCTGAAAATTGTTCAAGATGTCCCTCGCTTCTGTTCTTATTTGTGGGTGTTTTCTGAGGTCCTGCTCCTGGTTCTTCATCTGTGAACACAGAACAAAAATATTTGTTAAGCAATTCCGCTTTATCCTTATCAGCTTCTACATATTCCCCCCTGTACCCTTGAGTCTGACAATACCACTTTTGCCCTTCCTCTTCTCACTAATATATCTGAAAAATGTCTTATCTCCCCATTTTATTGCATTGGCTATTTCCTCCTCTTTTTGAATCTTTGCCTTCTTGACTACTTTGCTAGCTTCTCTAAGTTGTTCCAAATACAGATGCCTGTCTTCCTTTCTCTGTGATTTCTTGTATTTCATGAAGGCCTCCCTCTTTTTCTTCACTTTTTCAGCTACTTCCTTCGAAAACCATAGCGGTCTCCTGTTCCTTTTGCCTTTATTTACCATTTTAACAAAAAGGTTGGTTGCCTTTAAAATACCCCCTTTCAGTTTTGCCCACTGTTGTTCTACATCCCCCAGCTGTTCCCATCCCACTAACGACTCCCTGAGGTATTGGCCCATCTTCGCAAAGTTAGTCTTCCTAAAGTCTAAGATCTTCACCTTGGAATGGATTCTAACAGCCCTAGTCCTAATACTGAACCACACCATCTGGTGATCACTGGATGCAAAATGATCTCCCACTACAACATCAGAAACACTTTCACCATTGGTAAGCACCAAGTCCAGTATGGCCCCTTCACGTGTGGGGTCTGTTACCAATTGCCTGAATAGTTCTCCCTGTAGAGAATCCAGGATCTCCTTACTCCTAGATGATACTGCAGCAGGATAGTGCCAATCAACATCTGGCATATTGAAATCTCCTAGCAGTAGCACTTCCCCTTTCCTAGCAATGCTGCGTATGTCTTCAATTAACTCTCTGTCCACCTCTTCCTCTTGTGAGGGAGGTCTGTATATCACACCAATGCAAATAGATTTCTCTTCCCCTCTTTCTAGTTTAACCCACAATGCCTCCTCTCTCCCTTTTAAGCTCTGTAATTCCAAAGCTTTAATAGTAGTTTTTACATATAGTGCTACTCCTCCTCCCCTTCTTCCTACCCTGTCCTTTCTGAATAAAGTATAGCCAGGTATAGTTACATCCCAGTCATGGTTTTCTGTGAACCATGTTTCTGTAACTGCCACTAAATCTAAGTCAGCCACTCCCACCAAAGCTTCAACTTCAGAGATCTTATTTCCCATGCTACGGGCATTAATACACACTGCTTTCCATATGTTACCCCTGTTACCCATTTCCATAAAGGTATTTAATGTATCACTTACCTGGGGGCTTTCACTTACCTGGTGGCTTTCTTCACCCATCCCCAACGAATCTAGTTTAAAGCCCTCTTCAGTAGATTAGCCAGTCTACTACCAAAGATGTGTTGACCTTTCTTGGACAGATGGATGCCATCTCTGCTCTGCAACCCTTGGAACAGCATCCCATGGTCTAGGAAACCAAAACGCTCTCGAAGACACCATCCACGCAGCCATGCATTAATCTCCAGGATGCGAGCCTCTCTGCCTTGGCCTTTACCCTCAACAGGGAGGATTGAAGAGAACACCACCTGTGCACCTACCTGCTTCACCCTCTGTCCCAGAGCCATGAAGTCACTTTTGATACGTTCTGAGGTATACCTGGCAGTATCATTTGTTCCAACATGGATTAGCAACATTGGGTAATAGTCAGTGGGCTTGATGAGTCTCGGCAAATTCTCCGTAACATTTTGGATCTTGGCACCAGGCAGACAGCATACCTCTCTGGACATCAAGTCTGGTCGGCAGATGGACGCCTCAGTACCCCTCAGAAGAGAGTCTCCAACCACCACTACCCTTCGTTTCCTTCTGGTCACTGATTCTGCAACTATGGGGTACTTGAACTCTGGTTCTTCCCTTTCCAGGGATGCTTTCACCTCCTCCACTTCCAGGGCTGCATAATGGTTCTTCAATTCAAGGGCTGGAGAAGTTGGATTGGTGATTTTGCAGGCTCTGGTGACTTTTGTCCAACCATCGACATTCTGTTGACACCCATCTTCTCCTGTGCTGGAGAGCCTGGTTGCTGCAAGCAGCATCTCATCAATGTACTTCTCACTGTCTTGAATGCTCCTCAGCCTCGCCACCTCCTCTCTGAGTTCCTCCACTTGTTTCCTCAGAGCTTCAGCATGCAGGCACCCTGCACATGGAACTGGTTCTTCAACTGGCAATAGGGCCTCTGTCTGGACCGAGGCAGAAGCTGTAACGGGGGCAACAGCTTTAGCAATACGATTTTTCCCAGCCATTGTTCTGTTTGTGGAGCTTAGGTATCTGTTAAAGCAAAAGAGAGAGATCTACGAAGTACCAGCTGGTTTCGCAGCTGTCCTTTCAGAGAAAAAGCAGTTAAATCTCTTTAATTATATTCAAAATGTGCTGGTCCAATTCACTGTGATTTGATAAAGGGGGAGGTGCCCTATAAAGCAAGACTGCTCACTAGGGGTGGGTGGGAGTCGGGGTGGGTAGGGAGGGAACTAACACCTGATTAGGTGTTAGCAGTTCCTGAACCTGGAGGGGGTTACAGAGTTCAGCAATACTACTGTGCTCAAGTACAGATTCCCCTAAAACAGCAAAAATGAATTTAACCTTGCTTTAAACAAATATACACAAAACCCTTTTAAGAGCTCCCAGTCAGAGAGCAAGCAATGTAACAAAAAACACCAAACAAAGAAACCCTCAAAACCTCACTTACTGTTTGATGTGTGGAGCCCTGGTTAAGAAAGCCTCAAAAGGGCAGGGCCAAGCAGCCTTTTTATGCAGGCTTCAATTGCACTCAGGAAACAGGCCCACTAACACCTGATTAGGTGTTAGCAGTTCCTGAACCTGGAGGGGGTTACAGAGTTCAGCAATACTACTGTGCTCAAGTACAGATTCCCCTAAAACAGCAAAAATGAATTTAACCTTGCTTTAAACAAATATACACAAAACCCTTTTAAGAGCTCCCAGTCAGAGAGCAAGCAATGTAACAAAAAACACCAAACAAAGAAACCCTCAAAACCTCACTTACTGTTTGATGTGTGGAGCCCTGGTTAAGAAAGCCTCAAAAGGGCAGGGCCAAGCAGCCTTTTTATGCAGGCTTCAATTGCACTCAGGAAACAGGCCCACTAACACCTGATTAGGTGTTAGCAGTTCCTGAACCTGGAGGGGGTTACAGAGTTCAGCAATACTACTGTGCTCAAGTACAGATTCCCCTAAAACAGCAAAAATGAATTTAACCTTGCTTTAAACAAATATACACAAAACCCTTTTAAGAGCTCCCAGTCAGAGAGCAAGCAATGTAACAAAAAACACCAAACAAAGAAACCCTCAAAACCTCACTTACTGTTTGATGTGTGGAGCCCTGGTTAAGAAAGCCTCAAAAGGGCAGGGCCAAGCAGCCTTTTTATGCAGGCTTCAATTGCACTCAGGAAACAGGCCCACTAACACCTGATTAGGTGTTAGCAGTTCCTGAACCTGGAGGGGGTTACAGAGTTCAGCAATACTACTGTGCTCAAGTACAGATTCCCCTAAAACAGCAAAAATGAATTTAACCTTGCTTTAAACAAATATACACAAAACCCTTTTAAGAGCTCCCAGTCAGAGAGCAAGCAATGTAACAAAAAACACCAAACAAAGAAACCCTCAAAACCTCACTTACTGTTTGATGTGTGGAGCCCTGGTTAAGAAAGCCTCAAAAGGGCAGGGCCAAGCAGCCTTTTTATGCAGGCTTCAATTGCACTCAGGAAACAGGCCCACTAACACCTGATTAGGTGTTAGCAGTTCCTGAACCTGGAGGGGGTTACAGAGTTCAGCAATACTACTGTGCTCAAGTACAGATTCCCCTAAAACAGCAAAAATGAATTTAACCTTGCTTTAAACAAATATACACAAATCCCTTTTAAGAGCTCCCAGTCAGAGAGCAAGCAATGTAACAAAAAACACCAAACAAAGAAACCCTCAAAACCTCACTTACTGTTTGATGTGTGGAGCCCTGGTTAAGAAAGCCTCAAAAGGGCAGGGCCAAGCAGCCTTTTTATGCAGGCTTCAATTGCACTCAGGAAACAGGCCCACTAACACCTGAGTAGGTGTTAGCAGTTCCTGAACCTGGAGGGGGTTACAGAGTTCAGCAATACTACAATCAATTCCTAAACAAACAGAAGATGACACGACCTCTTCATGGTTTCTGCAGTTTCATGCATAATAAAACAGTGAAAATGGCACATGCAAAAGATTAGCCACTCTTTCAGTCAGTAGTTCGTAAAACCTCCTTTCCAAACATTTTCTGTAGCCAATTAAATACGTGTCTGTTCTTGCTTTTGGAATGTTCCGTACTCGTCTTTGCAGAACTCTGTCCAGCTCAGAAACATTCTTAGGTCGGCTTGCATGGGCTTGCATATTTGAGATCTCCACATAGATTTTCATTGTTTTTCTGAAATGTCCAACATCTTTTCTGCTTCAATTTCTTCCAGGACATTAGCTTCTAAGATATATTGATATTTGGTTGATATTTAAATTTCAGTAAGGATTTTGACAAGGTTCCATAAAGGTGCTTTATAAATAAACTGGCTCACTAGGATACAAACTTGGTTGATTGGGAGCCAACAAAGAGTAGTGGTAATTGGATTTCACGTTGAGGATAAGGACATTACTGTGTGGTGTGCCACAGGGATCCATCCTTGGTCTGATTCTTTTTAACATTTTAGTAAGTGATATTGTGGAAGTGCTGTTGGGTAAGGTTTGCCTCTCTGCAGATGTTTTCAAAATTGGCAGTGAGGTACACATCCTGGAAGATGTTAATAACAAGAGAGGGATGTAGTGAAGCTTGAAGATTGATCTAGAATTTGGTGGCTAAGCATTAGTGCTACAAAATGCAGGGTCATGCATCTGGGCTGCAAAACTCCAAGTGAGCAGTACAGGATAGGTGGGGGAACTACTTCACAAAAAAATAGACAGGACCTGGGGGTGACCATATCTGGGTGGCCGAACAGATAGAAAAAGCATCATTAAAAAAAGATGCTTGGGGGCACAGAGAGAAGAATGGCCAGCATGAGGAAGAAAGTGATAGTGCCTCTGTATTAATCTATGAGACCTCATTTGGAGTACTGTATAAAATTACGGAGACCACACTTTCCAAAGGATATAAACAGGATGGAGTCGGTCCAGGAGACAACTCACCAGATCTGGTGCAAGAGATAAGGGTGTTGGGGCCACTTGGCAATAGTGATCATAGCATCATCGCGTTTCATTTAATTAGTGGAGGAGATATGATAAGGAAATCCACAGTTGTTGTTGTTAAGTGCCGTCGAGTCGGAGTCGACTCATGGCGACCCTCTGGATAGCTATCCTAAATTGTGTTCGGTCTTCAGTCAGGCGGCTCATTGTTGTCAGACTGGTACCCGTAGCTGCTGTTATTGTATCAATCCATCTCATTGCTGGCCTTCCTCTTTTGCGTTGACCGTCTATCTTGCCAAGCATAATGTCTTTCTCTAATGATCTCTCTCTTCGCATGATGTGTCCAAAGTATGAAAGTCGAAGTCTTGTCATCTGAGCTTCTTTTTTTTTTTTTTTTTTTTAAACTTTTATTTTCATTTTGCAACAAACAAAAGAAACAACACACCAAAGGAGACAAAACAAGTATACAATAAGGAAAAGCAAACCCCAATACCCCCCACCCCCATGCTTCTTCTCTAAGCCGATAATATCAGCATGTGAGCGCTTCCAAACAACAGTGATTGTACATCAAAACGAACAAAAGAGTATCTACGATACAGAATGATCATGGGACAGAGATTTATACAAATTTAAACAGTCAGATGAGAGCATTTAGCAGTGTGAACATAGTCATTGAGCATCTTCCATTTAGACAGATGATGAGGAGTCTGAACGGAAGAAGCAAACATACGAGGTATTTGTTCATATTTACTGTAGAGACAGACATGATTCCACCATTCATTGGGGCTCAGATGGGAGCTATTTTTCCAGTATTTCGTAATTAGGGAAATAGCGATGCCTAGCATAAAGTCCAAAAGGAAGTAAGCCGTTTTTGGAAGAGAGGGGATCCCCGCAGCTGAGCGAAGTCCCACTATCCTCCAAGAAAGGGGCTCTTGAAAGTGCAAAATAGACTGGATACGACCCCAGACCCGACGCCAGTAATACTGTAGTGCGGGACATTCATACATAACATGAGGTAGTGAACCAATGGCCGCATGGCATGTCCAACAGCTATTGCCCTGAGTGGTGTTCCATTTGGCTAATCTGTCAGGAGTGTAGAAACACCGGTGGGCTAGAAAGAAGAGTGTCTGAGTGAGTGAGGCGGATCGAGAAACCCGTGTCACTCTACTCCAGACAAGGCTCCATTGCTCCGGGGTCAAAGTTACATGCAATTCTCGCTCCCATGCTTTCTATGCTATAGGGGTACCTCTAATTATAGCATTACATAAAGTTTTGTAAAAATTAGATGCTACACCCGGTGAACTCCCGATAGATCGGATAGTCTCCGACAATCCTTGTGTAGGGGATGCCGATGGCGGGAGCACCTTAGCACTCCGAAGAGAATGCTGAAGTTGCACCAACTGAAAGTAGTGTTTTGCTGGGAGACCAAATTCAATTTGCAATTCACTAAAAGTTTTCCAGCGACCATCATGGAACAACTGGTTAGGAATCCAAATGCCCCTAGTGTACCAGGGGCTCCACGCCATCGGTTTATTTTGTATTTGAAATCGAGTATTGTACCAAAGCGGGAGCCTGTCTAACGGACAGAGTCGGGAGTCTAAAGATTGCATAAGAGTATTAAAGGCACCTAAAGTGTCTAAAAGCATTGGTGGATAGTGGGAGTCTGATGGGAGAGTCATACCAGGGAGAAAAGTAAGAGGAATCGGTTTGCAAAGGTCCTCCTCTATGTCTAGCCACACAGGTCTACTCGGTGCTAGATCTTCCAGCCAACGAGCGCCTTGTTTGAGAAGAAAAGATTGATGGTATTTCAGGAAATCAGGGAATCTGACACCCCCATTTTCCTTATCTGCTTGCAGCTTATGTTTCGCTATCCTAGGTGTCTTGTTTTGCCATAGGTATCTAGTCAGAAGGCCCTCTATATCTTTATATGTACGTCGAGGTAGGAGACAGGGCAACATTTCTAAAATATAATTCACTTTCGGAACAATCATCATTTTTATGGTTTCTAGGCGACTCCACCAGGTAAGTGTTAAAGGAGTCCAACGGTGAGTAAGCGCCCGGACTTTAGAGGTTAAGTCTTTGGCATTAAAAGAGATAGTGTCTTCCAAAGGAGAGCAGTAGTGAACCCCAAGGTATTTGACCATGCGAGGTTGCCATAAAAAGGGAAAGGGTTGCATATCTGCCTGATGAAGCAGAGGATTTAGTGGAAAGGCTACCGACTTGGTCCAATTTATCTTATAACCGGAGAGTTGTGAATATTTACCAATTTGCTCTAGGACAGCCGGCACTGAGTCTATAGAGACAAAGAGCATAAGGTCATCAGCATATGCTGAAATTTTGATTTCCCTATGAGAGAAGGGGACTCCATGAATCTCCTCCGATTGCCGGATTAGTAAAGCTAAGGGTTCAAGTGCAAGATCGAAAAGAAGTGGAGACAATGGGCATCCCTGGCGAGTACTGCGTTGAAGGGGAAATGACTGAGACTTTAAAGCATTAGCACAGATACTGGCTGTAGGCTGTGCATACATGGTGCGGAGACAGCGGAGAAAACCTTCTCCGAAACCGTACCAGCGGAGGGCTGCAAACAGGAAGGGCCATTCTAAGCGATCAAAGGCCTTCTCAGC
Source organism: Ichthyophis bannanicus (assembly GCA_033557465.1). Lineage (NCBI taxonomy): Eukaryota > Metazoa > Chordata > Amphibia > Gymnophiona > Ichthyophiidae > Ichthyophis > Ichthyophis bannanicus. The sequence goes on along the minus strand of CM066035.1, from coordinate 128,355,717 downwards.
ATCAAGTGAGAGGCCAACAAATGGGCGATCAAGATTAACTGCGGCAGTCAGTACATGACATAGAGTCCGAGCATTGTCAGCAGTTGATCTACCGGGAATGAAACCGCATTGATCTGGGTGTATTAAGGTAGACATCCTATCAGAGAGCCGGGTGGAGAGAATGGTGGCAAATATTTTATAGTCCGCATTTAGGAGGGAAATTGGACGATAATTAGCTGTTAGTTGCGGGTCTCTCCCCTCTTTCTCAAAAACTACGACATTTGCCATTGAAAAGGACCCAGAAGGAGATCCCTCCTCGGCCAGAGCAGAAAAATAAAGTTTCAAAACTGGAGCTAAGTCAGCGTTAAAGGTTTTGTAGAATTCAGCAGGGAGACCGTCTGGGCCTGCAGCTCGACCTGTGGCACATTTCTTGATAGCAGAATGAATTTCTGATAAAGTGAATGGTTTGTCCATGGCCACTCTATCTTCGTCAGATAGGGTCGGTCTTTGTACCCCTGAAAGTAAGCGTTCAAATACTTCTGGCTCAAAATCACATTCAGATTGATAAAGCCGAGTATAAAAATCACGAAAGAGTTCTAAGATTTCTGTATCTTTAGTGACCAAGCCCCACCCCCGACGGATTACGGAGAGCGGTAACACGCTTGGCTTCTTTTTGACCTTTTAGGGCATTTGCTAACAATTTGCCAGCACGGTTATTTTCCCGGTAATATATCCCTTGTTGTGATTCAATATTTTTAGCAGCAGCAGTATACAAAAGCTGATTGTATTGAAAACGCAAGCGTTGTAAACGGAGTAAAATACATGGGTCAGTACGGGACGTGAGGAGACGCTCCCCAGCTTGTATCTGTTGCTCTAGAATCAGTAAGTGCTGCTTTCTTTGTTTCCCCTGCCGAATTTGATAGCTGGTTATAGTTGCACGGATAGATGCCTTAAAACCCTCCCACCAAGCCCAGCTCGCTGTGTCATGGGGTGAGTTAAAATGAAAATAATCTTGGATAGCGGCCTTTATATCAACCTGAAAATCTTTTTGATCTAGTAGGGATCTATCAAAAAACCAAGCTCGGGGAGAATCGTCTCGTGCAGTGACATGTAATGATAAAGATATGGCAGCATGATCTGAAATATTGAGAGGATGAGTCCTAGCCGTGTCCACTTGAGAAATCAGTGCTTTGGAAATGAGAAAGAAATCTATTCTAGATTGTGAGTGATGGGGGGCAGAAAAAAAGGTGAACTCTAAGTCGGAGGGGTGAAGCAGCCTCCATATATCTACTAGCGCAAGATCTTGCATCAAAGCTGTAAGGGTAGCAAGACTCTTGGGTGGACTACTCGTTCTAGGCGGTTGTCTATCTATCAAAGGGTCTAACACTTGATTGAAATCACCACCAAGTATTAATGGAGTATTGGCAGAGGCCTGTGCCAACTGCGCAATACTTGCATAATAAGCAGGGTTGTCCACATTCGGGGCATAAATACAAATACACGTGAATTCACTATCTCCAACCTTAAGGTGTGCACGGGCCCATCTACCCTCCTTGTCAGAGCTAGTATCCATTACAGTAGCTTGCAAAGACTTCTTAACCAGAATGGCTACCCCACACCGTTTGGAAACGGCGGGAGAATAGGCAGCCACCATGTAAGGCTTAGCATTGAGTTTCAGTGTTTCAGCAGAGTTTAGATGCGTTTCCTGAAGAAACACTAAATCAGCATGCTCATGGCTAAGATAGCTAAGGATTTTCTTTCTTTTGATTGGACTATTGATGCCTTTTACGTTAAGTGATAAGATTTTACATAAGGCCATTCAGAAAGGTTAAAAATTCTGAGCATGATAGCGCACATAATTTCACAATGTCCCTCATATTAACTGTATCTGGCTGTACACATGACATGAAAGAAAATAAGCTAATGTAATACAATGAAGCGCCCCACATTAAAAAAGAAAAACCGCGGTGCGGTAGAGAAGAAGCAGAACCCCAGAAATTACTGGCGACCATGTGTCTGCGGGGAGAAACCCCAGAGAAGGCCGAAATTGAAAAAACATATAACCTGTAGAACTGTGCGTGCTCCGAATCCGACCGAGGCACACATCATGGAGGGATAGGAGACCAAAAACAAAAAAGTCATATAGAGAGAGAAAGAAAGTCCAGGTAGTCTCTGTGCTTGGCTATGACCGCCGCGTCGGGCCCTTCAAAATGGCGGACAGAGCCGGCAGATAATAAGTCCAAGTTGTTGGATTAGCGCATCTGCTCTGCTTCTTTGGAGTCTAAAAATGTTGATAGTAGATCAGGATCTTCGAATGTCCTAGTTTGGTTGTGGAGAGTCACTCAGAGCTTCGCTGGATACAACAGGCCAAAGCGAGCCTGTAGTTGTTGAAGTCGAGGGCGAAAAGCAAGGAGTTTCTTCCGACGGTCAACGGTAGGCTTTGCCAAATCAGGGAAGAAGGAGACTTTATGACCTTCAAATTCCAAATGATGATTCGCCCGGGCAGCATTTAAAATTTGTTCCACTTGTTGATATCGTAGTAATCGAAAGATAATAGGCCGGGGGGTCGTTCGGTTGAGCGCCATGTGGGTAGGAACACGGTGTGCTCGATCGATTTCCAGATCTCTATGAAAAGTGATCTTCAGCAAGGAGGGAAGAGTTTTGAGCAGGAATTCTCTTATATCTCCTGCTTCCACCCCCTCCGGTATTCCAATGAGCCTCACATTGTTGCGACGGGCTCGATTATTGCTATCTTCTAACTCCTTTTGAAGATTCTGTATCTGGCGCTCAGCCTTGTCCAGTTTGCCCAAGCGCACCGCGTGCGAGTCGAGGACCCCCGCCATGTTGTCCTGCCGTAATGAGAGACTTTCAAGTTGGTCCTGGAGCACTCCGAAGTCTTCTCGCATGGCTCGAAGCGCTTCTCCATTGGACTGCACCAGTTCCTTCACGCTGCGTATTTCCTCTAAAATCTCCAGGTGCATTTCGGGGTTTTCACGAAGTGGAACCATCTTCTGTGGGGAAGACACCTCTGTTTTGGAGCATTTTCCGTGTGAAGAAGAAGGAGACCCGAAGTCCAAGCGCGCTGGTTTATGGGCCGCCATCCCCCCCGAGGTACCCCGGTAAGCTCGGAGCAAAATATTAAGTTTGTATAGGTATTAAGTCAGGATTCTGAGTAGGCCTCTCGGGAGCTTCAGCGCGAAGCGTCTTACCCGCTGGACATCAGGCTCCGCCCCCCCGTCATCTGAGCTTCTAAAGAAAGGTTAGGTTTGATCTCCTCTAGTACCGACTGGTTTGTTCTTTGGGCAGTCCATGGTATACACAGTATTCGCTGCCAGCACCATAATTCAAAGGCATCAATTTTCTTCCTGTCTGTCTTTTTCACTGTCCAGCTTTCACATCCATATGATGTTATTGAAAATATCATGGCTTGAACAAGTCAAATCTTTGTATGGAGAGAGACATCTCTGCTCTTGAGAATCTTATCTAGGTCTTTCATATCCATTCTGCCAAGAGCAATGTGTTGTTTGATTTCTTGACTGCTTGTTGCTTCTTTATTGATAGTTGATCCAAGTAGGTTAAAGTTGTTCACAATTTCAGTTTCTTCTCCTTCAACGATGAACCTGGTGATTATGCCAGTTGTCATGATCTTTGTCTTCTTTACATTAAGGTGCAGGCCCATTTTGAGACTATGTTCTTTGATTGTGAGAAGCAAATGTTTCAGATCATCTTCACTTTCAGTCAGTAATGTAGTATCATCAGCATAGCGAAGGTTGTTGATGAGTCTTCCACCAATCTTCACACCTCTGTTGTCTTCATACAATCCTGCTTCTTTGATGATTTGTTCTGCATATAAATTAAACAGGTAGGGGGAAAGTATGCAGCCTTGTCTTACACCTTTGCTTATTTTAAAACATTCTGTTTCTCCTTGTTCCGTTCGAACTGTTGCTTCTTGATCAATGTACAGATTGCGCAAGAGAACGATCAGGTGTTCTGGTATACCCATGCTGCTTAATGTGGCCCAGAGTTTCTCATGGTTTACACAGTCAAAAGCCTTGCTATAGTCGATAAAGCACAAATAGATATCCTTTTGGTATTCTTTAGTCTTTTCAAGGATCCATCTCACATCCGCAATGATGTCTCTCGTTCCTCGCCCTTTCCTGAACCCTGCTTGCACTTCAGGTAGTTCTTGTTCCAGGTATGGTTGTAGTCTCTTTTGAATAATCTTCAGTAGAATCTTGCTGGCATGTGGGATCAGAGCAATTGTTCGATAATTTCCACAGTCAGTTGGATCACCTTTCTTTAGTATTGGTACAAACACAGATCTTTTCTAGTCAGATGGCCATGATGTTGTCTTCCATATTTCTTGGCAGAGCCTTGTAAGTATGGTAACAGCTGCATCAGATTGCTGCAATACTTCTATAGGAATGCAATCAATGCCTGGTGCTTTGTTCTTTGATAAGGCTTTCAATGCTGCTTCAACTTCTTCTTTCATCACCAATGGTTCCCGATCATAAGGTATGGGTTGAAACGGCTGTTGGTCCACTTGATCTTTATCATATAAATACTCTATATATTCCTTCCACCTTTTCTTGATCTTCTCAGCATCATTCAACATAGAACCTTGAGCATCTTGTAACATTCCAATTCGAGGCTGGAACTTTTTCTTTAGCTCTCGTAGCTTTAGGAAAGCCGATGTTGTTCTTCCTCTAATAGTTTCTGTTTCTATTTCCTTGCAAGTGTCATTGTAGTACTTTTCCTTGTCCTGTCTTGCTGCACGTTGGAAATCTCTGTTGAGTTTTGTTATTGTCTTTCTTTCTCCTCTGGCTTTAGCTTCTCTGCGTTTCTGGGCAATTTTCAGAGTTTCTTCCGTCATCCATTTTGGCCGCTTTTGCTTTTTCACCTTTTGTAGAGACTTCTCGCTTTCTTCCAACACAACCTTCTTGATGTCATTCCATAACTCTTCCAGAGCTCTGTCATCTGTATCTAAACAGCAAATCGATTTTGCAGGCAGTCTTTAAATTCCAGTGGTATATTCTCAAGGTCATATTTTGCTGCATTCATGAGTGGTTTACTCTTTTTCAACTTTAGCTTGAGTTTGCATACTAGTAGTTGATTATCTGTACCACAGTCAGCTCCAGGTTTTGTCTTTGTTGATGTTATAGAACTTTTCCATCGTTGACTTCCACAGATGTAGTCAATTTGATTTTTATACAATCCATTGGGTGAAGTCCATGTGTACAGTCCCCGCTTGTGTTGCTGAAAAAAGTTGTTTGAGTTGAATAGATCATTGGTCTTGCAGAATTCTTTCTCCAGCTTCATTTCTGTTGCCAAGTCCATATTTTCCAACTACTTTGCCTTCTTCTTTGTTGCCAACTTTTGCATTCCAGTCACCCATGACTATCAGGATATCCTGTTTGCATGTTCTGTCAATTTCAGCTTGTACTTGTTCATAGAACTCTTCAATTTCATTCTCTTCTGCAGCTGTTGTTGGGGCATATACTTGAATTATAGTTGTGTTGATAGGCAATCCTCGTAGACGAATAGAGATTAAGCGTTTGCTGATTGCATTGTATTTAATTACAGTTCTTGCAAGTTTCTTCTTTATTATAAATGCAACACCATTTCTTCTTTGTCTTTCATTTCCAGCATAGTAGACCATGTGATCATCTGATGCAAAGTGCCCCATGCCAGTCCATTTCAGTTTGCTGACACCCAACAGATCAAGTTGTACACGTTCCATTTCATTCTTGACTACCTCCAACTTCCCTTGGTTCATGCTTCGTACGTTCCATGTTCCAATGTGTAAGACATCTTTACAGCTTCTGACTCTCATTTCATGCGCAGCTACATCAGCAGTCAGACTTCCCGAGGGCTTTGATCCAACCACATCATAAATGCTGGCTTTACTCTGAAACGTCTTCAGCTCTTCCCCAGTAGCTAGTTGAGTGCCTTCCGACCTGGGGGTCTCATCTTCCAGCACCATAGAACAATTTGTTTTGTTGTAACTATCCATTGGGTTTTCATGGCAAGATACAGAAGTAGATTGCCGGGCCTTTCTTCCACACAGTTTAAGTTTGGTGGTGTTGCCGTTGTCACAAAAATGTGATGCTCCGCCGTCAACACTATCCCATTCTGCTGCTGCCCAGATGGGTGGTTTGTCTTGGTCTGGCACCTCAGCTGAGACCTGTCCATCTTGGGAGACCTTGCCAGTAGTTAAACTACCGATAGTTTAGCTCTCAGCATCACTGATGCATGCAAGCCCTCACAGCACGACAAGCTGCAAACCAACTTTTTTTAACTTTCGAAAGGGAGACTATGATAAAATGAGGAAGATAGTTAAGAAAAAACTAAAAGGAGCAGTTGCAAAGGTTAAAGACTTACATCAAGCTTGGGTGTTTAAAAATACTATCTTGAAAGCCCAGACCAGTTGTATTCCACACATTAAGAAAAGTGGAAGGAAGTCAAAAAACCTGCCAGCATGATTTAAAAATAAGGTCAGAGAGGCTGTTGTTGCCAAAAAAGCATCTTTCAGGAAATGGGAAAAAGAGCCAAATGATGTAACTGGAAACAGCACAAGCACTGGCAAGTTAAATGCAAAGCATTGATAAGGCAGGCAAAGCGAGAATTTTAGAAGAAACTTGATACGGAAGCAAAAACATGAAATAAAGACTTTTTCAAGTACATTCGTAGCAAAAAACCTGTGAGAGAGTCAATTGGACCGTTAGATGATAGAGGGGTAAAAGGGGCAGTAGGAGGGAACAAGGCTATAGCGGAGAGACTGAATGAATTCTTTGCTTCAGTTTATACTGAGGAAGATGTAGGGATTTTATCCATGACTGAAGTTGTATTTAAGGATGATACTGCAGAGGAATTGAGAGAAATATCGCTATACCGGGAATATGTATTACAACTATTTGATAAACTGAAGAGTAGCAAATCACCTGGACTGGATGGTATACATCCAAGGGTGTTGAAAGAACTGAAATATGAGATTGCAGACCTGCTATTAGTAATCTGAACTTTCATTAAAATCATCTGTAATACCTGCAGACTGGAGGATTGCCAATGTAACACCAATTTTTAAAAAGGGTTCCAGGGGTGATCGGGGAAACTACAGACCGGTGAGCCTGACGTCAGTACTGGGAAAAATGGTAGAAACCATCATGAAGAACACAATTACTCCACATATAGATAGTCATGGCCTAATGGGAGACAGCTAACATGGCTTTAGACAAGGAAGGTCTTGTCTTACTAATCTGTTATGTTTTTTTGAAGGCGTGAATAAACAGGTAGACAAAGGTGAGTCCATTGATATAGTGTATTTGGACTTTCAGAAAGCCTTTGACAAGGTCTCTCATCAGAGACTTTTGGCAAAACTAAAAAGTCATGGGATAGGAGGCAGTGTACTATTGTGGATCAGGAAATGGTTAAAAGATAGAAAGCAGAGGGTAGGGCTAAATGGGCAATTTTCCCAATGGAAAAAGGTGAATTATGGAGTACCCCAGGGATCTGTGCTGGGTCTGCTGCTCTTTGACATATTCATAAATGACCTGGAAAAGGGAACAATGAGTGAGATTAGCACATTTGCAGATGACGCAAAACTATTTAAAGTTGTTAAAACCGAAGAGGATTGTGGAAAATTGCAGGAGGATCTTGATAAATTGGAAGACTGGGCATCTAAATGGCAGATGAAATTTAATGTGGACAAGTGCAAAGTTAAGCACCTAGGAAAGAACAACCCAAGCTATGGTTACACGATGCAAGGTTCCACATTGGGAACCACCACCCAGGAAAAAGATTTAGGCATCATCGTGGATAACATGTTAAAACCCTCCACCCAGTGTGCAGCGGCAGCCAACAGAGCAAATAGAATGCTAGGTATCATAAGGAAAGGAATGGAAAATAAAACAAAGGATTTTATAATTCCTCTGTTTCGTTCCATGGTGCGACCGCGCCTTGAATATTGTGTGCAATTCTGGTCACTTTATCTTTAAAAAGGATATAGCATTATTAGAAAAGGTACAGAGAAGAGCCACCAAAATGGTAAATGGGATGGAAGGCTACTCCTATGAGGAGTGGCTACAAAGGTTAGGGTTCTTCAACCTGGAAAAGAGACGGCTGAGGGGAGATATGATAGAGGTCTATAAATTAATGAATGGTGTGGAACGGGTAAACGTAGATCAATTGTTTATTCTATCAGAATATAGAAAGACTAGGGGACATGCAATGAAGCTGCAGGGTAAACTATTTAAGACTAATAAGAGAAAATATTTTTTCACTCAACGTGTAATCAAACTCTGGAATCTGTTACCGGAGGATGTAGTAAAGGCTGTTAGTGTAGCTGGGTTTAAAAAAGGTTTGGACAAGTTCCTGGAGGAAAGGTCCATAAACCATTATTAAAAAGGGACCCAGGATATCAATGCTTGACTCAATACAAGCATTCTGGAACCTGTGTCTTTTGGGGAAACTGCTAGGTATGTATGAACTAGATTGGCCACTGTTGGAAACAGGATACTGGGCTTGATGGACCTTGGTCTGACCCAGTATGGCATATCGTATGTTCTTATGTACTAAAATGGTCAGTGGTTATAATAAAGCATATGGTGACAGACTTAAATATCTCAATATATATACTTTGGAGAGAAGGGAGATATGATAGAGATATTTAAATAACCGTTGTATAAATGCACAGTAGGCAGGTATTTTTCATGTAGAAGGAAGATCTGGAACAGGAATGAAGGTGAAATTGGATATATTATGCCTGATTCCAAAGAAATATGACTTTATTTACTTTATGGGAAAGGTGATGGAAGCATGCCACAGTTTCCCAGTGGAGGTGGTTGAGGCAAGGACTACATCTGAAAGTATGGGGCAGGTACAGAGGATCTGCAAGAAATAAGAAAGGACTGTAGAGTCTAATAGCTATATGGATGGACTGTGTATTCTTTGTTGTCATTTTCTATGTTTCTATGGTCTTCTATTTTCTTTTAAGTTTCCTTTCTTTTATTTTTCTTTCGGAAAGCACTCTATTTTGCCTGCAGTGTAGCATAAAAAACCAGAACTTTTACTCGCATTCAAAGTGTTCCATCTGCTTGGACTCTGACCATAACTAGGCAGAATTCAGGCAATGTGATTGCATGACTCATTGAAGCCCAAAGGATTGACTGAATTAATCACCTTCGAACCACCATGAAGCTGTAAAGAGGATGTTTCAGCTACAAAAAGAAGAGGGTCTCCTTTGCGCATGCCAGCTGACTCTACACATTCAAATGGAGAATTGTCAACTGGTGCCTTCAGCATCCCAGCACAGTGGCTAGAAAAGTTCAGTCGCCCAAGATATCTACCAAGGAATGGCTAAGGTGGTGCATGGTTACTCGGAGGTTTCCAGGCCCAAAGTGCGTACTCATAAACCTGAAGGGAAGGGATCCTCTTCAATTCCTTCAAAAACACTTGGAAAATCTCCAGGGCAAGTTAATTCCTCCAGGTACCATTCTCAGCATAATTTAATGCATTCCAAAATTAATAACATTTAATGCTTATACTGTATCTAGGGGGCTTGTAAGCATGATTTGGTTTTGCTTGTTGATGGATTGTTGATGCATTGTTGCTCACCTGTAAACAGTATAAGCTTGGAAAAGTACATTGTTGCTTTCCATAAACAGCAGGATCTATCAGGCACAAAGTCCCTATCGCATCTCAGTTATTTTTCCCACTAATCCTCCCTCTCCCCTCTCCCCTTTCTCTTTTCTCAGTCTCTGTGATATCTCCCTGTCTCCTCAGCTTGCAGCCTTGGAGTTATCTTTAACTCCTTCTCCACACACATCCAACTGGTAGCTAAAACCTATCATTTCTTTCTCTACAACATCAACAAAATTCAGCCATTCCTTTCTGAACATATTACTGAGATGCTTATCCACTCCTTAGTTAGCTCCCATCTAGACTATTGTAACCTACTCCTTGCTGGTCTCCCTCTGAATTATCTCTCTCCCCTTCAAGCTGTTCAACGCTCTGCTGCACGGCTAATCTTCAGCCAGCCTCGACATGCTCATATTACCCCTCTTCTCAAGTCACTTCAATGGTTCTCTATCTGTTTCCACATCCAGTTCAAACTTCTCCTGCTGACCTATAAATGCATTCACTCTGCAGGTCCTCACTACCTTTCTCTTATCTCTCCCTACACCCCTCCTCGGGAACTCCGCTCTTCTGGCAAATCACTTCTACCTGTTCCCTTCTCTTCTATTGCTAACTCCAGACATTGCTCCTTTCACCTTGCTGCTCCTCATGCCTGGAACAAGCTATCTGAGTCTATACGTCAGGCGCCTTCTCTGACCCTTTTCAAATCCAGGCTGAAAACTCACCTCTTCACTGCCACTTTTGATCTTGACTCATCTGATCTCCTTCATGTTTGCTTACCATTCCCCCTAGATGTATCTGATGTCTACAGCTACTGTGTTGTCTGTCTTGACTAGATTGTAAGCTCTGATGTGCAAGGACTGTCTTGCACATGTGTCTGTGCAGTGCTACATACATTTTGTAGCACTATACAAACGTTCAATAGCAGTAGCATAAATGCCTGAGATATGAGACTGAGTTGCCAAGGAGACCAATGCATGTTGGAAGCGTTGCACATGCCGAGAACGTTGCATTAAGTTCAAGCTCTAGGAAAGCTGTTCATCCCTAGTGAAATGCAATGACTTCACTCCCTTGTGTATCTGACCATTCCTGTTGTCCACAGAAAACATCTGTTACAGGTGAAGAATAATGCTTCACCTGTGGAAAAAGGACCTTTGAAAAATTTCCCTGGCCTTCAGTGGGGAAAGTATTGCAGCAGCTTGTGTACTTTCCCCACATGGCTGAAGACAAGTCCAGAAGAGCAACAGAGAGATTTCATACCGTCTTTGTGTCTGGGGGCGGGGGAGCTCAGTACATTCGACCTAGTTGTTAGCCATATGGTGAATGCCATGCATAATTCAGGAACTCAGAAAGATGCATGTTGTTATTCAGTGGACATGAGGGTCTCTATGATCTGAGCAATTATAAGCTTTTAACATGAACACAGGAAAGGTGACAGATGAGCATTGGCACTGTAGCATCTTAGTCCTGGCTTCTCTTGTGTTAAGCTCCAATCAAGCTATTCTCCATTCATCTTCTAGTGCCAAGCTCAGCTCTCCCTTCTGCCAGTTGCAGGTGCTGCCGAAGAATCGTTTAAACAACTTTATCCTGAAGGGGCAAGTTTTGGCCCCCTCTTCCTGATGTGATTGTTTAAAAAAACAGTGCTCTATTATATCAGAAAAAATAGATGGATGTACTTGCTAGTGACATTCCGAGTCTATTTGACAATCGAAGTAGAAGCTCCCTCCCCGTGATACTCTGCACCCCCATAGGAGGGGGGAGCCAAAATTCCGGGTCCGCACATGCAGCAAAGTTATTACATTCCTCTGTTAGTTTGCCATGCTGCCTGTGCTCCAGGCCCATTGACTGTTCCCTCCTAGGCTGAAGTCCCGTGATACCGTGAGACTTTAGCCCAAGAGGGAACAGCCCCCCCCCCCTCCCCAAGCCTTGAGTAGAGGCAAAGCAGCAAAGGAGTTTAGTATGTTTGCCATGCTCACAGGAGTCTGGAATTTTGGCACCAGCACTCAGGGCAGACTGCACCCAGCACCATACCCTTGGTATGCCACAGATGCTTACACTACTGTTGACAATGTTAGGTGACCTCTTCTGAGCTTTACTGGGTGGTTTCACATGAATGAAGTCTTGAATTAGATATGTTTTGTTTTGCAAAATGTATCTGGTGTCCTTAACAGGACATTTTATAAGATATATAAAAACAAAAATCTCATATCAATAGCAACGTTCTATGGTAATCACCAATCTGAATAATTATAGAATAGTGAACCAATATCTATAATAGAAAAAAAGTTACACATCATAGTAGCCACTGAAGGAAAAAGAAGTCATGTGAAATTGAAAACCATTTGTGGCGACCTGAATGGGTGAGGGCAGTTTGCTAAAGAGGAGCAGAAACAGGGACGTTATCAAGCGATCAACAGATAGTGAACAAGTGGGACACAGAGTGAAGTGAGAACGTGAATGCTTTTATAAATTAGTTGGAGAAGTTGAAAACTTGACTATTGCTTGCCTGGGAAATAAGTGTGATAAGCATGTGGAAGTTTGCAGGAACGTGGAAAGTAACGTGGAAAGAAAAGACCTTATGTGGAGCAGGATCTCTAAGCAAATAAAGGAAGCAGAGAAGAGACTCCAGTCGACCCACCACTTAGCTGCTTGTGTTTCATCCGCCATTAAGGCCATGTAATAGGATAGTAAGAAGTGAGGATGAGCTTTTTCAGAAGAGATGCATTCATTTGTGTGTTTGTCATTTCTTCTAGTTATGGAAGGAAAATCGACCAGACTATCTCAACGTCCGGCTGTACCTCAGTCAGAGCAATGTGATGCAGGTATGATGTTTAAGGCTGATGGTAAATACAGTAGCTCTGTTGATCTTGGAGTCAGAAGCAGTTTAACTGAGTACCATCAAACAGTATAAGCTATTAAAAAATGTTTAAATCGCTAATGGCAAGAAAATCAGCAGCGTGGACCAAGGTGATCCTGTCATAGTCACGTCTAGTACCAACCAAATTTTTTCTAATTTAGTGGTTATTTTAAAAGCCCTATTCATGCTTTGTATGTCTGAAAGTGGACATAGAGACCTCCAAAGCACAGACACATTTCCAGAGTTAATTTAGAAACTGGATGTGTAGACGTCCTCAGCATGAGGACATCCATCTGAAAGAGAGCATGGTGGAGGCGTGGCCAGGGGATTCCCACCTGAACTTAAATGCGACTCTGGACATCCAAGATGTTTCTAATATTATACCTGCTGTTGGCACAAATAGGCATCTGAAAAGTGATCATTTGGTCAGGCAAATGTCTAGAGGGTATGGAGAAGGAGCTTTAATTTGCAGTATGACCATGAAAACTGACAGGGAATGGGGATTCATGTTTTTGTTTTGCTACGCCACTGGATGTCCCTTTATCCTAGCTTGGACATGGATGTCCATGCCAACGGCCACATGGATGGCCCCATCCCATACTTTCCTAAGGAGGCCGTCTATGTGGCCGTTGGCATGGACATCCATGTTAATAAAATTGGCCAGAGACACAGACGTCCCTGGTGTTTTTCTGTGCCCTGGCATCCTGAATTTGACCTGGATGTCCTTTTTAAAATGTCACTTTTAATGTGTAATTTTTCACTAAATGTATATATTTCTCCTGTATTTTGAAGATTAATAACTTTTATTAACATGCTTTCTAAACAAAATTAAATTAAAGGTGAATAAAAATATTCCATGGATCAACTGAAAAGTAATGTTTATTTAGCAAAAGAGTTATCACATCATTTAGAAAGTGTGTAATAGGCACAGATCGACCAACTTCATCAATTGTGTCCATCACTACAGCAATAATTTTAAATGGTATATTTCTATAACAGTTGTTTTGCAATACAGGAAACATCTGTTGCATACATTGGCTTCATTTCTTAATGATGTTACTTTTAAATATCAGGGTGGCCCAAAAAAAGTGAGAACATCTCGTAGCATATAAATGATTAAGAAATTCAAAAAGACAGATGTAAACGATTGACAAATTAAAAAAAACTAAGATGGTGACCGGAAATTGTCAAAATAAAGACGTTATATAGCTAAAAAGGTAAATAAGTAAACTATTTAAGCTTTTAATTTACGAGATGTTCTCACTTTTTTTGGGCCACCCTGTAGATAAAAGCAAAACAAACAGGGAAGCCTTAAAATCAGCCTTACTTCATGAGCCTGCCAAAGTCATTTCAAAGAAATATGCCTTGAGGCTGCTCTAAAACCTCTTCAGGGAAGATTCCACTGTTAGATAAAGAGGGAGGGTATTCCAGAGAGTGTGTGCGGCAGAAATGAAGGATGAATGCCGTATAGATTCGTACCAGATTCGGGCAGGTGTAGGAATGACTAACAGCTTTTCTTGTGCAGAATGTAGGCCCTGTTCTTGAGAGAGAGAGTTGGATTTTAAATTATTAGAGAGAAGGGATATATTAGCCTGGAACGGATTCGAACAGGGGGAAATAAGTGAAGATGCTGGGCTGGGAAGGAAGGTAGGAGAGATGCCGGATCACTGCAGGAGGAGAGAGGATGGAAATGAGGGGAAAAGAATAGATGGTCTATAGGGGATGGTCTATGGGGGGGGGGGGAAGGTGGAAAAGAAAACATGAGATGCTGGACTTTGGAGATAAAACAGAAAAGTGAGAGAACTGGAAACTGAACTGGGGTGGTGAGAGAGAGAAAGGGGAAATTGCGAACATGATGAAACTATTGAGAGAGGCCATGGGAAGCTGGCAAGGAGATGAGTGAGAGGAGGATGGCGATTACAGAGGGTGGAAATATGGTAATGGGGGGAGTAGATGAAAGACAGAGGGGAATAAGAAACCAGCGAAGGAGTGAGATGAGAAATGGGGGAGCCGGGCTGGAGGTTAGAAGAGCAGATGGAAAGTTGCTAGGTGAGAAGTCAAAAGGGGATTGAGAATGGATTGTTGAAATTGAGTGGATGAATGAGCAAAGAAAGAAACGGAGAAAAGAACAAAAAGCAAAAGATCAATATGTCAGAAGCAGATGTAGGCAGAAAATGGAAAAAAATAAGAGGACAAATGCATAGCAGACAATGGAGAGTAGAAGAAGACATGAAGAATGCAGAAGAGAGAGACTGAGTTGCAACTGAAAAAAATGTCCAAGCAACAAAACGTAGATAAAGAAGTATTTTATTTTGAATTTATTAACTAGAATATGTCATAATTTCATAGTTTAATTTTTCCAGTGTTGTGGTGCATTCAAAGTTTGATTTTTTTGGGGTTCCCAGTTCAATTATTGTCTTCATATTTCTAAATTGTGATCCTTGTTTTGTATCTGGTGCCGGTCTCTCTGTTTTGCGTGTATGATAGAACTCTGCTATTCTGTTTGTTTAGTTTCTGTGTAGTAGGCCCACTTGTTCTCGTTTCCCAGTAAGAGATGTTGTGGTTCAATATTTGTAGTGCTACCTTTTGATAAATAGGGCTAGGTGCTCTGCGAGTCCTGGTAGTGCTGTTGTGATATGTCAGGTTTGCTATGGGTTCTGAATGAGCAGGGTTTTGTAGTAATGCACCTGGTAGTTGGCACTGAAGGACAGTAATGCAGAAACATGGTAGTCTTTCTTGATCCTCACTGTACATGCATATGGTTTTCAGACACTCATTAAGAGGCATGCTGACTAAACGTTAATGTGCTTTCACAAATTTGAATGTGTGCTATGTGCAGTAACACCCATTTATGTCTATGGGTACAGTGGCACTTAACACACATTAATGTTTTGTAAACATGCCCCTAAGTCATTGTTAGGACAAAAAAAAAATAATGCCTCTGTATAAGTCTCTGGTGAGACATCATTTGGAATATTGTGTGCAATTCTGGAGACCGCATCTTCAAAAGACATAAGCATGAGTATGAGTCTGTACAGAGGGTGGCTACTAAAACAGTTAGTGGTCTTTGTTATGTAGCATATGAGGACAGACTTAAAGATCTGTATACTTTAGAGGAAAGGCAGGACAGGGGCAATCTGAAAGAGACATTTAAATACCTCCATGGCATAAATGTACAGGACAGTCTTTCAAATGAAGGGAAGCTCTGCTACAAGGGGACGTGGGATAAGAGTGAAAGGGGGATAGACTCAGGAGTAATATGCAGAAATATTTCTTTACAAAAAGAGTGGTAGATGCATGGAATAGTCTCCCAGTGGAGATGGTGGACACAAGGTCAGTATCTGCATTCAAAAAAGCATGGGACAAACCCAGATAATCTCTAAAGGTAAAAAGGAGACTATTGTAGTTGATATGGAAGGGCATGTGGTCTTTATTTGCCATCAAGTTTCTATGATTCACAGCATGGAAATTGGACTGTGCTAACTCATGGTCTCACACTAGATTGCAAAGTTTGTCCCAACATGTTTTCAGCTCGTGCCAGAACACATGCTGACAGTTGGCGCCCTTTAGTAAAAGGACCCCCTTATCGTCTTATAATGAAGCATCCAAAACTTTTTCCGTTTTCTTGATTCCCCAGGTTTTATTGTTTTGCAGCTTTGCCAAAGGAGTGCCACATTTTGAAGGTTATGTTTTCTAAAGCCATTTCTACACACAAAGCAATGCTTTAGGCACTTACAAAACTGTGCATCTGACATGCGTTTAAAGTTATGCAGGCCAGCAAACACCAGTGGGAATGGCCCATGACAGGGCTGCTGGTGGGGGAGGGGTCAGCAAGCGAGGGGTGGAGAGACCAAAGGGCTAAAGGTGGGTAGCTGAAGGCGCGGCACCTTCTTTGCCCACATGGATATGCACTGAGTTGGGGGTGGTCGTTATCTGGTCTCAGATACTCCCCTGCCAAAAATGGGCCAGAGCCATTTGGCCTGGTGGGATTGAGCGCAGCAGGAGGAAGTTGAACACTGAGGTGGGGAATTTTATGAGGGCCCTGGCCAGGGGGGACAATGATCAAACATGAGGACATCTTAGTGGGGGCAGCGGCTGAGTATAGCAGGGATGGAGTCCACCTGACTGAGATTGGGTTGGACGTATTCAATACAGGCTTGTGGAAGATGGTCAGCTTAGTTCTCATGTTGGGGGAGTCGGGCCATAGCCTTCCTAGTGGCAGGACCTGACCGACAGAAAAGGAGGAGTACCACTGTAGGAGGGGAAGCTCAGGTACCGGGCAGGGGTGCCTGGGCTCTGTACCAAGGGACAAGAACACAAATAACCTCGGATGCTGACACAGAGCATTCACGGCACGGAAGAGCTATTCACAGGCCACGGCACGAGCCTGGGGCAAAAGCTGGCACCAGGATTATGGGATTATGGTATTCCTCTGCGTTGGGTGTGGGTGGGGGGGGGGAAATGCGTGTTATGGTTGTGATTTGTTACCAATTGACATGTTATAATGTTTGGGGGCACTGTTATGCAAGCTGCGGCCTGTTATCTCCACAAATATAGTTGGTTGCAGAGAGAAAGCAATGCAGTATGTGTTTTGTGTGAAAAAGGGGAAAAAGGGGGGGGGGAGTGGTGAGCTGAGCCCAGAGGAAGTGCAGCATGCCCTGGGTTATGCCTGTGCAGCCTGTGCACACGTACCTTTACCCAAATCGAGCAATGGTATTCTCTAGGAGAGTTGAAAGGATTTGAATTTATGTACATCATTGTAAAAATATGCATGTGTACTGATATTTACTAGGCATCTCTTGGCATTTTATCTGCCACCTTGGTGAGAGAAAAATCTGCACTGTCCCAATTACTGAGTGCTGAATTCTCATTTGATTTTTTGACCTTGACTCAGACCTTGGAGAAGGAAGATCTGACACTGCAGGGCCTGCCACATTGATGTAATTTTGTGCTCAGGCAAAGTAGGTAGGGACTTTGTCTTCCAATTTTGTCTTCAGCTGGGAAACTCCTTAAAATCTGAGTGTTCCCTGATGTTGCTAGGGCAACACAGAAAAAGATGTGGCAATTTTTATGGTTCAGGCCTAGAATTATACAACTTGGTAAACTATTGTGTTACATTTTTTATGTAAATGTGTATTCGGTTTTGTGATTTTCTATGAACCTTTCCAATTAACCATCTTTTTAGATTCTAGACCTCTGATTTGCATCCTTTTGGAGTCCTCTGCTGTTGTAATATCTACCCTTTAATTATTCAAGCTGTAGCGCAATTGTTGCTTGATAGATCCTTAGAGGCATGTTTACTAAAGGGTGCACTGATAGCATTCGTTTGAACTGTGGAAATAGCGTGGAGGCCCACACTTAACCATAGGGGGCTTGAGCTAATTGGCACATGGATGTACTTACTGCCCTTGAGGTGACCTCTGCTAATGGCAACATTTACAGTTAGTCCTTGCCCATAATGTCAGCGCTAACTATGATGCACCATCAACCGTCCACTTTCTACCCCTAACCCGCCCAATCTCTGCCCAGTTGTGCATTACTCAGAAGAGGATTTTTAGCATGGGAGGCAGCACCTATGTTAATGGTGTTAGTGTATATTAGTAAACACGCCCTTTAGATGTCTTTTGTTTGGAATAGGGATTATGGTTTGATGATATTTCTTGGTATTCTATTCTTGCTTTTCCCACATAATAAAGAACTGGGCAATGAAGTGAGTGGATTAGATTTCTAATATTTGTCCTGTTTCTTCAGGATTTTGAATCTTTCTGTATGGAGATTTTGCTTTTAAAATTGCAGAAAATAAAAATTGTAAAATGCACATGTGCAGTAGTGCTTTACGTTGGTGAGTGCACATCTGGATTATATGAGTGCCTAAAAACTGAAGTGCATGGAAATTACATGTATGCATGCGTACATATCAAATATCCCACATATAATTGATTTGTGTACTTAAAGTTCTCTAGTTCATACAACGTGTGCCTAAAGAACAAATTTGTGAAGCAAACTTCAAAGTCCAAAAATCAGGACATTTTGTTTTAAATCGAGCACAAACTGAAATTTTTCTTGCCCATGCAGATGCTTAATGTTCCTTTGTGCAAGGTAATTTTATAACAAGGTGCCAATTAGAGCACATTTTAACATTCCTAAATTAGGCCTATTTTATAAAGATAAGTAGGTGCTTACTCTCCTTTATAAAATATTATTCTAAGTGGTAGAGAATGCATCCTAAATTAAAGTTCATTCATTTAAACTAGCACCACCCCTAGAACTGGGTAAAGAGCCATGCCTTCATTTTGTAAGAAGGCACATTGTATTATAAAATCAGGTGCATGTACTTACTCCCATAACCTACATTCCACCTAAACCACCAATGTGCACACCATATATTTAATACAATTTTGCAGTGGTTGGTATTTTATTAGGTCGTTTACACACTGTGTGGCCTCTTATGCGTGTTAATGGCTGAAATACTGACATTTATGCATATTAGCACCTAAAGAGAGTCATGTTATAAATTTACTCCCAATTTGTGTGTGGTAAAGAGTGGGCATAAAAGTATTGCATGTGGAGATATGATAGAGGGGGGAGATATGATAGAGGTCTATAAATTAATGAATGGAGTGGAACGGGTAAACGTAGATCGATTGTTACATCATTAGAATACTGAAAGACTAGGGGACATGCAATGAAGCTATTTAAGACTAATAAGAGAAAATATTTTTTCACTCAACATCTAATCAAACTCTGGAATTTGTTGCCAGAGGATGTAGTAAAAGCTGTTAGTTTAGCTGGGTTTAAAAATGGTTTGGACATGTTCCTGGAGAAAAGGTCCATAAACCATTATTAAAAGGGACCTGGGTTATCACTGCTTGACCCAATACAAGCATTGTGGAACCTGTGTCTTTTGAGGAAACTGCTAGGTACTTATGATCTAGATTGACCACTGTTGGAAACAGGATACTGGGCTTGAAGGACCTTGGTCTGACTCAGTATGGCATATCTTATGTTCTTATGCATGTGCACTCAATTACAAAATTATCTCCTTTATGTTGAATTTTTGCTTTTCTTAAATTTAGCACATTTCAAACAAAAATGTATATTTGTAGTTGAAAAATTGGAGTAGAGGAGTAGCCTAATGGTTAGAGCAGTGGCTTGGTAATCAAGAAACCAGGGTTAAATTCCCACTAGCACTCCTTGTGTCCTTAGTCAAACCACTTAACCCTTCATTGCCTTGGAAGAAAGGCCTGGCAATCTACTTCTGGTTATACTGCCAAGAAAACCCAGGGGCTGCTGGGTCACCAGGACTAAGAATTGACTCAATGGCACAGGCACAATTCAGTCTCTAATGAACATTTTTATCATGGTAAATTTTTTGTTTGTTGTTGTTAAGTGCCGTCGAGTCGGAGTCGACTCATGGCGACCCTCTGGATAGCTATCCTAAATTGTGTTCGGTCTTCAGTCTTCAGTCAGGCGGCTTATTGTTGACAGACTGGTACCCGTAGCTGCTGTTATTGTATTGATCCATCTCATTGCTGGCCTTCCTCTTTTGCGTTGACCTTCTATCTTGCCAAGCATGATGTCTTTCTCTAATGATCTTTCTCTCCGCATGATGTGTCCAAAGTATGAAAGTCGAAGTCTTGTCATCTGAGCTTCTAAAGAAAGCTTAGGTTTGATCTCCTCTAGTACCGACTGGTTTGTTCTTTGGGCAGTCCATGGTATACACAGTATTCGCCGCCAGCACCATAATTCAAAGGCATCAATTTTCTTCCTGTCTATCTTTTTCACTGTCCAGCTTTCACATCCATATGATGTTATTGAAAATACCATGGCTTGAACAAGTCAAATCTTTGTATGGAGAGAGACATCTCTGCTCTTGAGAATCTTATCTAGGTCTTTCATAGCCATTCTGCCAAGAGCAAAGCGTCATCTGATTTCTTGACTGCTTGTTGCTTCTTTATTGATAGTTGATCCAAGTAGGTTAAAGTTATTCACAATTTCAATTTCTTCTCCTTCGACGATGAACCTGTTAATTATGTCAGTTGTCATGATCTTTGTCTTCTTTACATTAAGGTGCAGGCCCATTTTGAGACTATGTTCTTTGATTGTGAGAAGCAAATGTTTCAGATCATCTTCACTTTCCGCCAGTAATGTGGTATCATCAGCATAGCGAAGGTTGTTGATGAGTCTTCCACCAATCTTCACACCTCTGTTGTCTTCATACAATCCTGCTTCTCTGTTGATTTGTTCTGCATATAAATTAAACAGGTAGGGGGAAAGTATGCAGCCTCGTCTTACACGTTTGCTTATTTTAAACCATTCTGTTTCTCCTTGTTCTGTTTGAACTGTTGCTTCTTGATCAATGTACAGATTGTGCAAGAGAACTATCAGGTATTCTGGTATACCCATGCTTCTTAATGTGGCCCAGAGTTTCTCATGGTTTACACAGTCAAAAGCTTTGCTATAGTCGATAAAGCACAAATAGATATCCTTTTGGTATTCTTTAGTCTTTTCAAGGATCCATCTCACATCCGCAATGATGTCTCTCGTTCCTCGCCCTTTTCTGAACCCTGCTTGCACTTCAGGTAGTTCTTGTTCCAGGTATGATTGTAGTCTCTTTTGAATAATCTTCAGTAGAATCTTGCTGGCATGTGGGATCAGAGTGATTGTGTGATAATTTCCACAGTCAGTTGGATCACCTTTCTTTAGTATTGGTATAAACACAGATCTTTTCCAGTCAGTTGGCCATGATGCTGTCTTCCATATTTCTTGGCAGAGCCTTGTAAGTATGGTAACAGCTGCATCAGATTGCTGTAATACTTCTATGGGAATGCAATCAATGCCTGGCGCTTTGTTCTTTGATAAGGCTTTCAATGCTGCTTCAACTTCTTCTTTCATCACCAATAGTTCCAGATCATAAGGTACAGATTGAAACGGCTGTTGGTCCACTTGATCTTTATCATATAAAAACTCTGTATATTCCTTCCATCTTTTCTTGATCTTCTTAGCATCATTCAACATAGAACCTTGAGCATCTTGTAACATTCCAATTCGAGGCTGGAACTTTTTCTTTAACTCTCGTAGCTTTAGGAAAGCTGATCTTTTTCTTCCTCTGTTTCTGCTTCTATTTCCTTGCATGCGTCATTGTAGTACTTTTCCTTGTCCTGTCTTGCTGCACGTTGGAAATCTCTGAGTTCTGTGATTGTCTTTCTTTCTCCTCTGGCTTTAGCTTCTCTGCGTTTCTGGGCAATTTTCAGAGTTTCTTCCGTCATCCATTTTGGCCGTTTTTTCTTTTTTACCTTTTGTAGAGACTTCTCGCTTTCTTCCAACACAACCTTCTTGATGTCATTCCATAACTCTTCTGGAACTCTATCATTTGTATCTAAAGCAGAAAATCAATTTTGCAGGCAGTCTTTAAATTCCAGTGGTATATTCTCAAGGTCATATTTTGCTGCATTCATGAGTGGTTTGCTCTTTTTCAGCTTTAGCTTGAGTTTGCATACTAGTAGTTGATGATCTGTACCACAGTCAGCTCCAGGTTTTGTCTTTGCTGATGTTATAGAGCTTTTCCATCGTTGACTTCCACAGATGTAGTCAATTTGATTTTTATACGATCCATTGGGTGAAGTCCATGTGTACAGTCGCCGCTTGTGTTGCTGGAAGAAGGTGTTTGAGATGAATAGATCATTGGTCTTGCAGAATTCTATCAGTCTTTCTCCATCTTCATTTCTGTTGCCAAGTCCATATTTTCCAACTACTTTGTCTTCTTCTTTGTTGCCAACCTTTGCGTTCCAATCACCCATGACTATCAGGATATCCTGTTTGCATGTTCTGTCAATTTCAGCTTGTACTTGTTCATAGAACTCTTCAATTTCATTCTCTTCTGCAGCTGTTGTTGGGGCATATAGTTGAATTAAAGTTGTGTTGATAGGCATTCCTCGTAGACGAGATTAAACGTTTGCTGACTGCATTGTATTTCATTACAGTTCATGCAAGTTTCTTCTTTATTATAAATGCAACACCATTTCTTCTTTGTCTTTCATTTCCAGCATAGTAGACCATGTGATCATCTGATGCAAAGTGCCCACTGCCAGTCCATTTCAGTTTACTGACACCCAGCAGATCAAGTTGTACACGTTCCATTTCATTCTTGACCACCTCCAACTTCCCTTGGTTCATGCTTCGTACGTTCCATGTTCCAATGTGTAAGACATCTTTACAGCTTCTGACTCTCATTTCATGTGCAGCTACATCAGCAGTCAGACGTCCCGAGGGCTTTGATCCAACCACATCATAAATGCTGGCTTTACTCTGAAAAGTCTTCAGCTCTTCCCCAGTAGCTAGTTGAGTGTCTTCCAACCTGGGGGTCTCATTTTCCAGCACTACAGCACAATTTGTTTTGTTGTAACTATCCATTGGGTTTTCATGGCAAGATACAGAAGTAGATTGCCGGGCCTTTCTTCTGCGCAGTTTGTTTGGTGTTGTTGCCGTTGTCACAGAAATGTGATCCTCCGCCGTCAACACTATCCCATTCTGCTGCTGCCCAGATGGGTGGTTTGTCTTGGTCTTTGGTTGGTGGTTGTTTTTTTTTTGTATATCTATGATAACGCTCGCCTTACTATGGAAGGTAAACAGAAGGCTATTAGTTCAGACATTTATGATGAATTAAGACATTGAGATAACACAACTGATAGGCAGCTTTCCACCCCCAAGAATTTATATAGGATGATGGTAAGCATTGGCAGGAACAGTGATGTAGAAAATCAAAGTGGGATAGCATCTTCTAAGAAAACTTGCTGAATGGTTTTCTGAGTGAGTGAATAGGGATGAATTGGGTGGAAGTCTGCTTAAGGGAGAAGGTGATGGTAAGAGGTACCATCTTCTTGAGTGATAGGAGGTAAGGGGTAAAGGAGAAAAGCTGATAGATGAAGTATAGAGGTAGAAACTGTGATAGCCTGGGCCACGGTTTCAGCTTTGTCTTAAAAGTACTCAGCAGGATCCTGGGTAGAGAGGGGGAAGGTGGAGTCTGGCGATGGTCTGAAGAGAGAATGAATGTGTGTGTTGCAGTGTGGATGCAGAAGTATGATTAGTGAGCTTCATATAAGAACCATGGTTAGGGTTCAGAGGCATGAGTATGGCGACTTAAGGTTGGGAAGCTACTTCGTTGAAGGTACAGTAAAAGAGAGGTGCACCTGGGGACAGAATTATTAATAGCTGAGTAGGACCTACTGAGAGGATAAGGCATAACTGAAAACAGTAGATAATGGATGGAGGATAAAATGGGGGGAAAGGTGAAGAGAATTTGTAGAGGGTGGATGCAGTCTGTAAAGAGGATGAATACCATATTTCTTTTTCCCACTCATATCTGTAAAGTGTCTTCAGTATCTGTACTCGTTTTTCTCAAACCCTATAAATAACTTCATCTCTCATGACTTTCTTGCCAGAATTATACAATTGGTTTGCAATTTTTCCCATTACATTAAACTAAACACAACAGCTGTGTTTATGGCAGAAATCCTACAGCATACATGCCAAAGGCAAATTTGTGAGTAATTACACAATAAAAGAGAGATATTTTTTATTGTGGTATAATGATACAAAGAAAAGTAAATGAAATTAAACACACAGAAAACAACACACATTTATAGAATGGTAATATTTTTGGAAAGGATAACACTGCCAAGAAAATTGCAGTTGAAGCCTGTGTTTGATATTTAATCAGAGTCTGTCATCCAATTTGATTTCCAGACTGCTGGTTTTTCAGTAATTCTGCCATATATTGAAATGTAGCCATTTAGGGCCTGATAAAAACTTAAAACATGGCTATCCCTATTTTAATGGGATTGAATTAAGGAGATTAGCATTGATTTACACAAGCATATTGTAATAAACAATTTAAATGGGAGGTGACGTGTCAGCAACTATGGGTGCTGATTTATTAAGGAATAATTGTTGCTGTTTTAAGTTTAATTTTGGTTTGATGTTTATAATATAGATAGGCTTATAATGGCAGTATACAAATTCTAAAGAGAGATTTTATAACTGGGCATTTACAGTATGTGAGAAGGCAGGCATCTGTCTTAGAAAGACTTGCTAAGATAAAAATATCTAAATAAATCCTGGGAGGAATATAAAACCAAATCAGTCACTTGGCCACAACATTATTAAGAGTTCAACAAAAAAGCACAGGAAACTCACAAAGAACGAACAAACCAAAAGAGAGTGAGTAATCCTAAATAATTTATTAAAACCACTCAGGGTCATCTGTATACTCACCGGAATACAAGATGCTAACCCAACACGGCCATGTTTCGGCAGAGCCTTCATCAGGGGTTAGTGCTACAAACATAAAAACATAATAAAAATGATGTTAAAATCATAACAAACTAAAAACATAAATACATAAAACATATCATAAGAACAGCAGAGGCATGCAATGCATGTGAGCAATTCAAATCATTATTGCTGAGTCAATAAACCATAAAAATACTAAAGTCATAAACCTATATAATTAAGGTACATAAAAATAATAAATATGGTAAGTCTTGATGATATGAGGCAAAATGTACCATTATCAAGGAGAAACTAATGTAGAGACCAATCGATGTACAATAAATGAGGTAAAAAATATCTTAAAGGACCTAATTAAGAAACAATGACAAATACCATAAATAAATACCTATACAAACTAAATCATAAATAAATAATTAAAACCATGGCCCTTAAAAATAATGTGTAACTGTTGTAGCCATGGTGTAATATAATGATAATGTAGAGTGAGGAAAATGTATCAAATGGTAATACATTGAAACCAAACTTTATGGTGGTATGGTATATCAAGGTAGCTTAGTCGTAGTCATCGCTGTTCAAACGTACCAGTGAATACCTGTTATTATGATTAGTTCTATGTACCTTGTTCTACTGTTAGAATGTTTGTTCTATGTACAGCTAAGGCCCTCCACAGCCCTGCTAATCTTTGTTAAATGTAAACCGCCTTGAATGGTAGAAAGGCAAAATAAAAACAAGTTTAAATAAATTAATATAACAATGCCAGGAAAGAAGGGGCTCATGTGTAAGACAGAGCAAAATATCTCATATGCATATATTACTCCATGTGTTGATGACTGGAAAACTCCGTAAATTTCTATGCTTAACGAGAATCTGGGAAAAGAGTGAGGAAAATGTATCAAATGGTAATACAGTCAAACCAAACTTTGAGAGTATGATATATCAATGTAGTTTAGTCATAGTGATTACTGTTCAAATATACCAGTGACCTAGTTATGCTAACTCTCTTGGAGAAGATGAAATAATGTCAATCTTAACACGTTGTGCCCAGGATGGAATAATAAAAAGCTTTCCTTGGAATTATCATGTTAAAATGCTGACAGAATTGGGAATCCTTAACAACCTTTTTAGTAAAGGAATTGCCCTTGCTTCATGATTTAACTGGATAAAGAATGGAAACTTGAAAGTAAAAAGCCCAGTGTGGTACATTACCGCCGTGTTCCGAAGTGTCCCGCTCTTTCTCCTCACGTGCTGCTAAGGGATTGGAAGGATACCGAGTCAGCGTATTAAAGCCCCGTTGACGCCAAAACTGTAGCTGTAGCAATGAGGACATTGTCATTCAGGGAGTCCGGCTGCAACCAATTTATACACAAAGTGTGTGGTTGTGAAAAGATGACTGAACAAAATGTGCACCTAAAATGTTCTTACAAGATTTTTATGCGATTGCTTATGATGAGTACTTAAAAACTGGAAATGCAAATTGACCAGGGAGCGTCTCGGTTTGATTATACAACCAAGAGTTACTCTAAAATGTTTTCAATAAAAAGACAAAGAAGGTAAACGGTGATGCTTTAAAACTGTGTGTAAATGAAGTGAAAGAAGAATATAAAGAATGTGTAAAAAATGTGAGAAGGGGGGTGAGGTGAAAGGGCTGGAAGATGTGTGTGTCTAAGTTAAAAGAACAAATTAGACTGAATGCATGCCTTATATTAACTGTGAAATTAAAAAAAAAAAAATACAATTCAAAGATCATATGGATCGCATCTTGAAAACCTAAGAATTCCAAAAGTATATCATAACCACTATAATATATGATGAAAAGCCTTGGCTGAGAAACGGAAGGTGCCGACGGCAATGCTTTAGCGATCTTCATAAGGAAGATAAAAGCAACGACGGTAATGAAGAGAAAATTGTATATAAGGAACAATACTGACAAGAATAATTAATATGTGCAAAACATTTACCTGAAGGAACCATAATAATAAAAAATTAAATATTCTAAACTAAAACTGTACACGGCGTGAATGTTTGAAAGGGGGGATGGGGAAAGGAGGGAAAATAATGGGAGGGGGCAAAAGGATAAGGGAAGGAGGATGTGTGTATATAAAAAAACAGGGGACCAATGTAAAATGTGTATGTGCTTTATAACTTTAAGATTTTTCGAGAGTAAAAGAAATTAAGGTGTCCAGATACCATAAAATTCCAAGGACTTTCAAGTCTGTTAGTAAACAGAGAGTGCTACACTGATGGGCCATAATCACCATAGAAATTTACATGCTAACGACATGCCCCTGTTATTAAGAATCAGTAGTATCAAAATAGAGCACGTATCTGTTTCAAAGGCAATATCCTTAAAATCCACTTATAATCTGACAGATAAATGCACTGTTTAGATACCGTTTTACATTGAATTTTATAAATGCTCTTTTCTGTGTGTGAAATGAGAAGCATGGGTGTATGTCAGAGTAAATTACAAGCCCTTGAAGCAGCAATCCAGCAGTAACTTGCATGATGAAATAAAGGAAAGCATTGAGCTGTCTACCAGACACCTACAGATTCCTGGAACCATATGACAGATCGTCCAAACAAGACCTTGCACGAGAAATCTGACTAGTAGTAGGGATAAGGATTGGGGTGGCTGTGGGAGGGGGAGGGGGAAAGAGCTTATATGTAGGTATTTATTTTTTAAAAACAGTATACCATCTTTGTGATTTACATCATTCAAAATGGTTTACTTGTCAAATAAAAATAGAATATGAAGAATAAGAAGCCAGAATGACTTATACAGGGCAAAGTTACAAAGTCTAGTTTTTGCTAGTTTAACTTCACCTGAAGAAAACATTTCACACCCCTAAACAATCTCATACCGCATGTAAGACTATAAGAGCTTTCTGTAATATACAGAGCAATAGTATCGGTAGAGTGTGAGATCTGATGTAGTGCATGATTTCCTGCATCAAGCGTCTGCTTGGGTGAGTTGTGAGGCACAAATGGTTTGGTTCCTTAATCTTTAACCTCCTTTCTTGGGTGTCTCCCCTCTTTGCTTGTTATGCTGCTCTAACCTGTCCACCTGGCAACAATTTTTGATTTTCTTTTTGCTGGTTCCTTCAGTTCATTTCAAATACTCATTTTAAAATTAAAACATCTTGATGCAGGCTAATTGACTTAATGCGCATCAATTCATAGAGTTTAACACACTGAGGGGCATCTTTACTGAGGTACACTAATGATTAGTATGGTGTTTAGCATGTGACCAACAGCACGAAACCAAGCTAAATGTTAGCGCGTGCTGAAAATCCCACGCTAACTCTTAGCATGCGACTGGGCGGGGCATGGGTGGCTTCAGGGTAGAATGTGGCCATTGCTTGCACTTTGCAATTAGCATGGGCTAATCTTCAGTGTTGCAATTAGTATGGGTGCAAATACCACCACCTCAATGGGTGGCAGCAGTTGCACCTGCGTTACTCATGGTTGCAGGTTTAGTGCGATGAGGTGCATCCCACCGCACTAACTGCAAGGGACCTGCCAGGAATGCCTTCGACACTTAGCGTGGGTTGGCTCTGCCTCCCATGCTAGTAATTGGCACTAAACACGCACAAAGATGCTGATTCTTATCACAGTAATTAATATACCCCTTAATCAATGTAGTACTCACTAAGGTGGTAATTCTATAAAGAGTGCATGTAAAGTTGCATATGAATGATCGCTCGTATGCTTTAGACTCTCACTATTTCTATAAGCATCCATATAAGTCCCATCATGCATATTTTCTTTTAGGGTGTGCACAGGGACGTTGCTTGGATGGAGCATGCATGGAGCCCAAGAGGCCGATATTCAACGATGGCAGCAAACACTGAATATTAGACCTAGATATTCATTGCTGTGGCCATATCCAGGCCCCGGAGTTGAATATCTGGATTACCCAGATTGTCGTGAAGCTAACCAGGCAGTCGTGATATCTGGTTAACTTCAGTGGCAAAAGTTAGGCCAGTCTTTACTCTGTCTGACTTTTGTCGCATTGCGATAACTGGACAGTGGCTGAATATCATTGCTGCCTATTTTGGCACCGCCCCCATAATGCCCCGATGTTAACCGGTTAGCATCGGAGCCCGCAGTGGCAGTACCCATGAAGATTCAGCGGTATTAACCATTCTAGTGCCATTGAATGTTGCAGCCAAGGGGATTAACATGGTTAGCAGGTCTGCAAACCGTGTTAATCCCTTTCAATGCCAGGCCCAAAATTTACGCACATAGAGTTATATAATATAACTTACGGACATTTTCTCCAAATCTAGGGACAGGCATATAGACCTACTCTACAGCGGACATAACTACTGTGATTAGATTCTGGTGTGTCCGTACGCCCCCATTCTATCAATTTTGCTCATACTTTACTTTATAGAATAGACCACGCATACAAGCATGGCAACATGTGTTAACTGCACGGGAGTTTATAAAATTGCTCTCCGCATTTCTTAGCAGCATTTGAGGAGAAAGAGTGAGATGCCTCGGAACGTGGCGCTAATGAACTAAATATGCGCCAAGGAATGCACATCATTTTCATTATTACTGGCCTGCCAATCCCCACTCTGCTTTCATTTGTAAAACCTTTATTTATTTACTCTGAACCGGACAAACAGAGGGGATCGCGATTCTGATCCTGCGGGGCATGTCTAGCCCCGTGGGATCAGAATCACGTTCAGTCATGTACATGCAGGCTGGGACTGCGATTCAGTCCAGCCTGCAGGTACATGACCTGTCCGACTAACTCAGCCAGCGCTTTTGAATGGAGCCGTGGTGCCATGGTGTCTGGTTGCCATGGCACCATGGCTCCATTTAAAAGCTGCGATGCAGGCCGCCAGATAAGTGTCTATTCCCCACAGTCCGACCTCCGATCTGGCCTCCTAAGGCCAGGGTTGGGCTGCGGGGAATGTCCTCTCGCCCCCTGCCCCATCTGCACCCCAGCAGTACAAAGAAAACACCGTCCAGGGAAAGTTATTCCACATGTCGCCGACCCTGGATGTACAGTGCCAACATCAGAATCAACTCTACATCCAGGGCCGGCAACTACCCAGACTCTGCCCCTTCCCCACCTTCATCTAACTTCCCCGCACAACTGGCAGGGAAGTTATACGTGGCCAGAGAAGTCACGAAGAGCGGGAATGAACGTCCATCCCCACTATTTGTGACACAGAATTGGGCCCAAAGGTAATAGGCATCTGTGAGACATGGTGGATGGAGGATAACCAATGAGACACTGTGACACCATGGTACAAATTATATTGCAATGATAGAATGGATCAAATTAGTGGAAGGTGACGCTATATGTTAGAGAGCATTGAGTTAAACCACAAGAAACAAAATATATCATTGAATGTTTATGGATAAAATCTTTGTGTGAATGGAAGAAATAGTGGTAAGGATATACTACCATCCACCTGGACAGAATGAGTAGACAAATGAAGAAATGCTGTCAGAAATTTGGGTAGCTAACAAATTTGCAACAGAATAATAATGGGTGATTTCAATTATCCCAGTACTGATTAGATAAATGTTACAGGACTTATGCTAGAAAGATCAAGTTCCTAGATGAAAGAAGTGACTGGCTTCCTCGTTGTCATGGTTCTTTAAATATTGCAGCTCTCACAAGATAAAGTTATCACTACTGTAAAAACGGGTTTATCGCTCAGTATTTCCTTGCACAAAGGGCTTATAGAAAATGGTGTTTCATGCTCTAGTGGTGTTTATTAAATAGATCCCATTCGAGCAGAACTGCTAAGTCTATATTTACTGTATTACAAAATTATCCCGGCTATGCAATTCCTTTCAAATTGTTTCATCTTCCATGGCTTAGTGTAATATTTTAATGTATGCTTTAGGAGTAAGTATCTCCCTTGTAAGATCCCTTGACAATCATTTAAGATATCTTTATTTGCTCTGCCCTCTTTAGAGAAAAATGTTCTCTATTAAGATGGAACCCCCAAGAGAGTGGATGTACCATGTAGGCTTGAAAGAATGTTCCTTGTTCTGCCATATGGTTCATGGATCATTTTTTATTTCTTGCAGGAAATAATTGGTGAAAAATACCAAATGTTGAATTCTAGGCTTTTTATTGGACGACCTCATTGGAAACCTTTGTTTGAAGAAATAGCCAAATGTAACAGACAGTAAGTAATCAGACCGAATCGGGCACAATTGGAATGGAACAAACGGACACGCTGCCCATGTAACATTCAGATTCTACTTTGCTTGATGATCACTTTTGGTTTTTATTCTGAAGGAATAACATGCAAAAAAAACCCCCACATTTTTCACACAACATAGTACAATTCTGCAAACATCAGCACACTTTTATTTATCCATAGAACATACTGTTTTTTGAGTAATAATTAATGATGCAATATAGATAAAGATGCATACACTGTAATATTTCTTGTGCAGAAATCCCCCATTATAAGTTCTGTCCAGTCTCCTCAGCTTGGCTTCCCCAGGCTCAGCTGCCTCATCACGCTCTTGCCTACCAGGCTCAGCCCTGTATGGTGCCTCTACTAGGCAGGTACCATGCTGCTGGGAATGCCACCACACCCTGCTTCCTTCTCCAAGTAGTGCAAGGCCCAATTAGAAGGAGGACGTAAGGTAGGAGCAGCTGTGCCATGGTAAAACAGGAAGGTAACCATAGAATTAGCACTGCTGGCTCCTGTGCTCATGCCAAATTCTGCATGGCACGGGAATACTGTGCAAGTTCGGCATTGTGCAGTTGTGCGGAATTCCCCAACGTGCAGACGTTTTCCGGGCTATATGAATACCTGGTGCTTACTGATGTGCTGCAGCTTTAAGAAGGCTAGTAATCATGCGTGCAGTCTGTTTCTCTACGCATACGTTTAGCTGTATTGAGGGGGTGTTCCTGTGGATAGCAGGAAAAGAAAATAGCACATGTAGCTTGCATTTTTGACCCTTGGAGCGTTATTTTGCATGCAAAAGCAGATGAATTATTTTCACAGGATAAAAAGTGATGCCAATATCTATGCATACATTTTATTTGAAGCTTGGCAGAAGGATTGCAAATAAAGCTTACCTGCAAATGTCCCAAAAATCTAACTCTGAACATGATTTTTCTTCTTGGTTAGCCAATTGATCATAAACGTTTTTTGGACAGGGCTTGGGAGTAGAGAAAGATGGCAGATATGCTGCTGGTTTGAGCTCTGGTTTAGTTGTACAATTATTCTAGTAATTATTTCTTTCTCAGTATTCTAAATTATAAGAGGGCCATCACCACCCAGATTAAATCCCTAAGGGCCATGTTTACTAAAGGCAACACTAGTAACACGAGACTGCGGTGGGATGTCTGTGCCAAGGCCAGCACTAATGTTGATGGGGCGTGCCTCCATACCCTTAGCACTTTGCCTTCATATGGCACTGCACTAACCGGCATGCGGGCACACTTAACAGTACCCATTAGGATGGCATTAGGTGTGCCCATGCTAAAGGCATGGATCCATAAGACCCATACTAACTGTGATGTGCCATCAACACTCACATTACACCCCAACCCACCCCGTCCCCAGCCAGTTGCATGCTACCCAGTTAGTGTGGCGTTTTAGTGCACTACTGTGAACTGAATGTCAGCATGGTACACTTGGCACGCAGTGAACCCCATGCTATCCAGTAGTGTGCTTTAGTAAACATGCCTTTATGTGCATTACCTATTTTTCCTGTTGATGTGTATAAGTGAGTGAATGGGATTTTAACTACTTTTCTTGTGGAAAACAAAGACTTTTCATACATTTAAAGCATCCAATGCTCGTTTGATTAATATGCGCTTTGTAAAAGTCTTCAAACCCTTGTATATCATATTCTGCTGTCATAAAAAATACAATTCAAAATGCATTAACTTAGAGCTTGTTTCATGGAGCTATACAACATTCTCTATGCTTTCAACATGCAAGAATAATGATGGAAATGTTGAAAAAGTAATTAAGAATGAGAAACCAGAAGCATGTCAATTGAATACGTCTTCATAGCCTTTGTTATAGCAAAGTCAAATTGGTATGGTATTCCTTCCTCTGGGAGTTTTATTGCTACCTGCTGTAAACTCGGGAGGCATTGTAGGATGTCAAAATAGACCTAGCCAGTCACTGCTCATTACGGCTGATGATGACAGCAACCCAAGTGATAAACCCCTTGTGAAAAGGACTCTCAACCATGGACAGAGCATAGTGCTTTGGCTCTTGGAAGCAATCAAGGAAAGCATACACTTTTAGACTTCATGACATCACTAATTAACTCTTCTGGTAAACACTGGATTTGCTAAAGCTACTACTGTGGGCTTGTACATTAAAATAAGCCAAGCCATGGCTCACCGGCATGCAGTGGAGAGATGGCACCATCGTGCTCCTCATACGTTAATGACTTGCAGTACTACACCAGTATGCTAAAACACCTGCTGGTCTGTTGGGGCAAAGGGCAGAAAATCATTTGCACCGACTGTTGTTTTAAAGTTGAAAAGTGCAGGGCATGTCTTGCTTTTGTAAATTATTAAATCTATTGTGCTTGTAACCTTACTCCCTCCCACTAACACTCTTCCTTTGTTTGAGGCTTGCTAACCAAGAAAGGGAATAGAAAAATCATGGAGGGAAGGAGGCGTATTAAACACAGGCTGTAACAACACAGCGGGCAACAAAAAAATGTGGGCTTCAGTCAACAAAATATGCAGTTTAATAATAAAAGAGTTACCATAGCAACAGCAGGTTTCAGATGCTCTACTACTGAGAGCGGATCGGCTAGGAAGGGTTTCTTGTTTTGTGCTTCAGACATTTCAAAAGCTGCATCTGGTGTTAGACAAGCACAAAGACCATTAACACATCAGGAAATGTGTGTGTCAATTGCCCCCACACTTTCTTGAAAGCTGGCATCCCCTCGTTTAATGCTATATGCTTCCAAGCTGAAATGTCAAATGAGAACATAATATCATAATATGTGGACAGTGAGATGACTAGTTTTGGGATGATGATAACTTGGAAACTAGCACTGTGGTGATGAAACCCTTCGTGTAAGAGAGATAGGCACACTTGTAAGGTATCCTTTAGTTACTGCAAGTAAGATGCGGTCTGCTGTGCCTTTACTGTTGAGGCAATCAGTGTAGTTCAGATAAGCCATTATGGATCTACTAGGATCCAGCAGTACTGCCAGGTGAATGACCTGGATGTTGTTCTTATTCTTGGTACCTGAAACAGGACCTGTCAAGGCTGATCCTCCAGTGTTACCCCATGGCAATGTTTGTATTTTAATATATGAAGTTCTTGTACACCACGCTGTTCAAGGTAATGATTACATAAATATTTACCAAGGGCACAGTAAAACTTACTCCCAATAGCAAATCTATAGTACTAATGTGAATGTTAACACAAAAAAATGTTTGCCTACATTAGCAAATGCCTGACATCCCCTATGCTGACTAGTTCAAAGTGGAAGGACATAAGAACATACGATATGCCAAACTGGGTTAGACCAAGGTCTATCAAGCCCAGTATCCTGTTTCCAACAGTGGCCAATCTAGGTCATAAGTACTGTGATAAGGAAGCTTATCATAGCTCAGGTAGGAGCTATAGAAAAGATGATGTGACTCTGAACAAGCAACCTGTCAGTTCTGGTAGAAGTGAGAAAACAGAATTTTCACATAAAAGACTACCAGTCCCAGAATGCACCAGGTTTCCAGCAGCCATGAGAGGGGCTGAAGTGAGAGAATGTGTGTGCAATCAAGAGAGCTATGAGGTAATCCCTAAGCACTCATCTCAAAGGGCAGGGCCTGATTCAACACAGC
This sequence comes from Ichthyophis bannanicus, assembly GCA_033557465.1. Classification (NCBI taxonomy): domain Eukaryota; kingdom Metazoa; phylum Chordata; class Amphibia; order Gymnophiona; family Ichthyophiidae; genus Ichthyophis; species Ichthyophis bannanicus. Next base: position 128,321,143 of record CM066035.1, on the reverse strand, counting down.
TGCGCTGTGTTAGGGAGCAGCACACATTAGAACAGGATAAGAATAGAGCTTATTCTTCAGATAACAGCTACAGAGGGAGGAAGAGATACAGAGACAGCAACGGCTACAAGCACCAGTATCACCTGGAGAAACAGAAGCCAAGCCAAGCAGATAGAGAGAGAAGGAAACTCTCTGGAAGGAAGAGAAGAAAGGCCATTGGAAGGTCTGGGAGATTCCAAGGCAGTACTCATACTGGGAGGTATTCCAAAAGCCAGCAGAGTCCATTGGACTGGATTCAGCCAGAGGAATGGAGTGGCAGAGATAGGAATCACCAGTGGCTACCTGGAAGAGAGAAGACTGCATGTGGAAGGGACTTTCAGACCAAGGCCAGAAGGTATGTGAGAGAAGATCCAGCGTCCAGGGATCAAGATTGGAAGGCTGGACATCAGAATTGGATTACATATTGGCCAGGCTATACAGAGAGGAATAATGATAGCAGGAGAGGCTCAGGTATGAACACTGATCCAGACCCTATCTATAATAGAGAATGGCAGCAAGGGAATAAGCATTCTCATGATAGTGCCTTAATGAAAGACTCATCTGTGCCAATGTATGATATTGACCCTATGATTGTTGATGCAGGGGGAAATACAGCAGATGAAACTATTTACATGGACTGTTCTTTATCTAAATGCTATTGCTAGTTTTCTATGAGCAAACACATCAGCCATCACAAAGAAACCTAACTTTGTTCTTTATTTCCACTGCAAACAGCTCTTAAAGCAGGATTTGGGCTCACACAGTAGCAGCCAGCCAGCTAAAGGCTTTCAGCTGGTCCATTGATAGTAATTAGGGCTGCACCTGATTGTGTGTGTGAGCAAGGGAGAATCACTGCTGAGATCGGCGTGGAAAATAAGCAGAAGTTAACCTAACCAGCAAAGTTTATTCTTTACTTTGTGCCTTTGTATTTGGTAATTACTTGCTAAGAAAACATTAGCTAATTGCCTGACAAGCTGAAGGTTGTTTTCTGGTTTATTTTGTGATTTTTGTTATCCATTTTAAACACTGCAAGCAAGTAACCTCATTTATAGTGCTATCAAGCATACATGTGCTGGGTGAATTAAACCCCATCAATAAAAGAAGTATTTTATTGATCTTACCACTTGGTTTCACAACTCAAATTATTGTCATCAGCTGTGTTTGGGAGTGAATGAACTACAATACCCACAATACCTTGCAAGAATCATATGAATATATGCATCGTCAAGATTGTGTAAGTTCTCACCCTAGGCAGCCGTCTGACAGTACCTAGCGGTCTCCCCAAAAGACAGGGTTCCACAATGCTTGTATTGGGTCAAGCAGTGATATCCTGGGTCCCTTTTAATAATGGTTTATGGACCTTTTCTCCAGGAACTTGTTCAAACTTTTTTAAACCCAGCTACACTAACAGCTTTTACTACATCCTCCGGTAACAAATTCCAGAGTTTGATTGCACGTTGAGTGAAAAAATATTTTCTCTTATTAGGACCATTTAGTTAAATTTCCTCTCCTCCCACCTTAACATAAAGGTGTCTCCCTCACATGCAGTAACCTTCAGGAAGCTACTGCTTCCGTCAATGCAGGGTAAAGATAACCCATCCAGTGGAACAAAATTTCAGTGTCTTGTGGTCCTGGGACAGATTCAGTTGTTTGGTTGACTAAGCTGAAAATATTCAGTTGATTCAAGTATAGTAACATGCCATTAATCTACCTAAGGTTAGTTGTATTCATATGAGCAATACTGAATTAAAAATGAATCATTTTGATGGTTTGATTTATGGGAGGAAATTGTATAATCATTCCTGCAAATAAGTGGCCATATATTTATGTAAAACACTGACCAGCATAAACGTATGCACCGTGATATGGAGGTACAGTGGTGTGCAAAAGTCTAGAATCACTTGTAAATTTGACGTTTTTTCATCTTCGTGACCTTATATCTTAATTTCTTTTTCCTCCCAGTGGCTTTTTCCATGTATCTCATGATAAGTGATAGATTTGGCTATTAGGGCCAACTTTTAGTATTGGTTTGGCCCTTATTTTCTGAGTTTGTTCCCCATAGTTGTCCTGTTGATAAATTTTCTGTGAAAATCGCGTAATGTACATCATTGGCCAATGATATATTATTGTAAGTATGCTTTAAAATATTATGGACACATGCCAGGTTTCCTTCAAAGTAATGTGTGTGGCCTTGAAAAAGGCCGTTTTTATGTGTCAGTGATGGCTCAGTATTTGATGGGCCATCCTTTGTTCTTGATCATCTGACTGCACCTTGTCAGCATTGAATGAACCAGTCTGACAAGGTGATCGTTGGTGACAACGTGGTTCAAAGCTGCAATTAGTGACTCAATCAGCTCACGCTTTGATGTCGGATGCCTCTTGGATATTTCCAAGACCACCTTGTGCCACAGGTTCTCGATTGGATTCAGATCTGGAGACTGGGCAGGTCAGTCCATTGACTTGATGTTGTTCCGCTGCTTCCAGCTGATCACCTGTCTGGAGTGATGGCAGGGTGCATTGTCACCTTGGAACAGGAACTGGCCAGGAAACAGCTGGTGTGTTGATGGCACCATGCACTTTTGCAGTATGGTGATGTACTTGGCCCCATTGACCATTCCATCGACGATGTGAAGATGTCCAACGCCACTGGCAGCCATGCAGCCCCAGACCATGACCTTCAAAGGATGCTTCACAGTGAGGTTGAGACACTCAGGCTTGAATTCCTCTCCAGGAAATCTCCTCACATAGGTGTGGGCTGGTTACCAAACAGGCAGAAGGTGCTTTCATTGCTGAATAGCACCTTTTCCCACATTTCAGTCGACCAGGTTGAGTGCTTTCTCGCCCACACGATCCGGTTGCTCCTTTGTATGTCAGTCATCAGTGGCTTATTCCATGCTTTGCAGCCCCGGAGACCAAACTGCAGGCACCGGCGATGAACTGTTGATTAGCTGACACTGACCTCACTCTTGTCTGACCACTCTCGAAGTAGCTGAGGAGAGGTCAACTTGCAATTAGTCAGTGAAATGCGTTGTAGTGCGCAGTCCTGGCGTGATGTTGATGCACGTGGATGACCTGAACGAGGCTTGTCCACCACTGAACCTGTTTCTTTCTTCTTCTGTACAATCTTAACAACAGCGCTCTTACTGCAGCCAACATTCCTGGCTATCTGACGGCTTGAAAATCCTTCCTCGCTCATAAAGGACACATGGACATGCTCCTCCACCGTCAGGGTCTGAGTCATCTTCATGGTCGATCCAGAAAGCGTATGAAATTCAAAAATTCCATGTGTTTTTATAGCTGCACTGTTGGGTAGATATCTGCATTGTGATTGGTTAGTGAAACCAGCCTCCTGATTGGTCAGAAATAACGTGTGCATATTGGATAATCTCGATCCAGTTTTGACGCAGGATCCACAAAAATCGCAGTAGCTATGTCCCAGTGTCTGTAAAGTATTTAAATTGGAAGCAAGGAATGCAAAAAAGGTAAACTCTAATAGCCAAATGTATCCCTTTTAACGTGGTAGAAAGATGAATATGCTGGGCTAACGCAAAATTTAAAAAAAAAAAACGTTAGAAAGTACAAAAAATGCAAAACTCACAAGTATTTCCAGACTTTTGCACACCACTGTATGTACTTTTCCAGTAAAAGTAGCTGGGAGCACGAACTGGAGCAGAGCAGGGACAGGCGTAAGTTACTGTGCCTACCTTCAAAGTGAATTCTCTACAGACAAGTGGACACCTGCTTGAATTTATAAAATATTGCCTATTAGGCACCTTTATAGACGCATACCCATGGCGTCTGCTAAAAAAGAAAAAAAATACCCTTATGATGTGTACATAAGGCTTTGATGCATTGCTCTTCTTGTCTTCTCCATAATCTGATCCCAAGTAGCACTTTCTGCAAGCATTTTCTATCCTGTGAAGATCCATCCTCCATCATGCTTACCTGGTCATGAACAGTTTTCATGTTTCCAAAAATGTAGTATCCAACATTCATGCACATCGTCTTAGGTCTTTCTATGGATCTTTTCCTCCTGTACCTGCATTGTGTAGAGGAATAGCCTAGTACCCAAGAGATTAGGTTTCAGTTCCCACTGGCACTCCTTGTGACCCTGGGAAGTCACCTTACCTTCCATTGCCTCTGAAGAAAAGGCCTGGCAATATACTTCTGGTCATACTTTACCAAGAAATCCCAGGTGCTACTGGGTCGCGAGGAATCAGCAATGACTTGATCACACTTTAAAAAAAACAACAACCCTGCATTGTAGGACATTTCTACCTTAATTTGACCCCAGTATTTGCATTAATAAAGTGGCAGCATTACATTTATTTTATTTTTATTTTTTGTATTCCAGGAAAACCGTTGGAGTTTTCTGCTGTGGACCAAATGAAATCTCCAAGGCCCTTCACAAACTGAGCAACAGAGAGAATTCTTTTGGGACAAAGTTTGAATACAACAAAGAGTCATTCTGCTGAAAGCCTATAAAGGATCAAAGAGAGGAATGTAATTAGTGGGACTTTTTAAATCTTTCATTGTTTTATACTTTATTCTAATGCCACAAACTGATGCTGTATGCCATTAATGTGCTGTCTTATTTATGCTGAACATCAAGTTGTGGATGTATTTAGAATGCAGCTGTGCATTATGGTCTATGAAACCACGTGATCAGTCATACAGCCAAAGCGACCAGAGAATGTTTTACATTTGGGATGGGGTAATTCAGCTTCTGAGACTGGAATTCAGCCATTAAAAAAACCTACAAGAGTCGTGTAAGGGATATGGTGGCTGAAAGAACATCCTATGAAATGCTGAACTTTGTTAATCTCAGGTCTTCCTAACTTGTCATTGCTTGAATGAACATTGGATTGTTCTAAATGAAAAATGCAGTAAAAATCAAACCTGCACACAAATCAAGAGCTTACGATTGAAAAAAAAGTCAACATGCATTCGAATATGAGAGAGAATTCAAATGTTTCCAATCAGGATTTTATTTCAAAATATATTTAATCTGCTTGCATCATCCCTCTTCTGATCTGGATAGATCTTTTGGTGTGTCTTTATATCCTTTTTTTCTATGTTCTAACCTCTAAACATATGCATCTAGGTCTTCATGGGACACCAACAGGTGAGAATTTTCTTAAAGCAAGTCAATAGATGTAATGGGGTAAAACTATGATTGGCCAGATGAATGTAGTCAGTTTGTAAAGCTAAGACCTTGGTCTTCACTTCTAATCTTCAATAGCCACCAATCGATCGGGTTTTCAGGACATCCCTAACGAATATTCATATGAGAGATTTGCATGTCCACTACCTCCATGGTATGCAAATCTGTCATGAATATTCATTAGGTTTATCCTGAAAACCTGAAGTGGTCCTTGAGGATTAGAAGTAAAGACCAAGGTCTTACAAGCTGATTACATTCATCTAGCCAATCACAGTTATGCCCCATTACATCTATTGACTTGCTTTAAAAAATACAAAACTGCCTGATGCAATGAGGTAAAAGCAGGACAAACTCTGAACATGGAGCCATTTGGTAATTCTAGCAGATTTCTAGGGGATGCCAGGATTCATTTTCATTTTATTGTGGGAGTGTTTTTCCGTTTTTTAAATGTCTATTTTGTTTAGTTCTAATCACATTGTATATGAAAACCAAAACCCTAAATTAAAAAAGCTCCTAAGCCCTTTCTTCTGCCTCCCACCACCCTGCTGGACTTAGTCTTGAATTTAGCCTTTCAGTCAATAGGCAACCAGTACAGAGCTGCAAGACTAAAGGGAATGATGTTAAATCTATTACAGCTTGTCAAAATCATGTGTGCTAAACCCTAGATGGAGAATGCTGGTAAACAGGCATAAACCAAACTGCATCAAGGGCTGCAGCACAGTATGACTATGTATGTTTCTCTAGCTGGTCCTGATATACTCCCCTAGCTATTTTATTTTATTTTATTTATTTAACAGTTTTTATATACAACCTTTTCATTTAATCAAGAAGGTTAACAATAACTTTAACATTTACAAGAACTTGAAAATTCAAACAATAACTTTAGCTTTTACAGGGAACTTGAAGATTTAAACAATAACAGAGGGCTTGAACTTTTAAACATTTGAACGTTCAATTTTATAAAAATTTGCAAATTTAAACATTAACAGATAACTTGTAACTTGTAAATTTAGGCAATATCATTGTGACTTTGAAAGACTTAGACAGTCTTTTATAGCATCAACTCTATTTATATACGAGGGGTGTCCAATATTAAAGGTATACGTGGCAATCATACCGGCTCCGCATGCGCAATAGTGCCGTCATATGCAGGACTACTTGTACTTGTAGTAGGAGAGTCTGTAGCATTGTTTTGTTAAACACTCAAATTATGAGTAGTTTTCGGGAAGCAAACAAACATGGCATGAATAATCGCAGAGTATTCGAAGTTTGAGGTGTGTGGAGTTATCAGATTTTTGCAAGCCGAAGGAGGTAATCAGAGCGAAATTCATCGCAGATTAGAGGGCGTGTATGGCCTGAACGTTTTAAGCCTAAAAGAAGTCAGCGTCTGGAGTAACAAGTTTAAAGATGGCCAAATGGAGTTGAATGATGATCCGGAAAAGAAAAGAGGCAGACCAAGGACCTCACACACTGATGACAACTGTGCAATTGTTGAATGTCTGATTAGGGAGGATAGTCGCATTAAAGTTTGTGAAATTGCTGAAATGACTGGCATTCCTAAGAGTTCTGTTCATGAAATCATATGCGGGGAAACGCTTTGCGGATAAGGAGGAATTGCAAGACACCGTTATGGACTATTTCAAGCAACTTGACACGCAACTGTACCGTGAAGGGATGTTCAAACTAGTGTCACGCTGGGATAAATGTCTCAATGTTTACGGCAATTATGTGGAGAAGTAAACAAAAGTATGTAATTTTTGGTGGAATGTATTGAATAATTTCTTTAAATACAAATGTTAGTGTAATTTTGGCCTGTACCTTTAATATCGGACACCCCTCGTACATTTTAATAAGTGTGGTAGGAAGGTTGACTGGTGTAGATGGCTTTGCTTGTGTAAAATGGCTTATTTATTTATTTACATTCTCTTATATACCGCGCTATTCTGCATCAGTGCGGTTTACATTGAACTGAAATTACATTGAACAGGGCATTATAACTTGGGAGATAACTATTTACAGGGAACATGGGCTATGGAGGGTTAAGTGGCTTGCCCAAGACCACAAAGAGCACCTGTGGGACTAGAAACCCCAGTCCTTCCGGCCCAAGGTTGCTGTCCTCTAGTGGGATTTGAACCCCCGACCTTCCAGCCTGAAGTACCTTGCCCCAACCACTAGGCCACTCCTCCACTCATGGAGTGGTTATTGTGATTGGGGGTCTTCGTTGAATTGTTCAATGAATAGAGTGGTTTTGAGCAGTTTTCGGAAATCTTTTATATCGGTTGTTGATCTTAGATTTTCTGGGAGGAGGTTCCAAATAGCAGGGGCAGCAAGAGAGAAGGCTCGCATGGATGTTGATTTATTGGTTCTTGTGAAGATACTGGGGGTTGGTATTGTGTTTTTGGTGTTGTTTCTGTCTGATCTTTTGCTTTCTTTGGTTCCGATGAGTTCTTGTAGTATTAAAGCTGATGTGTTGTTTTTAATTTTGAAGATGGTGAGTGCTGATTTATAGTTTGCCCATGAGGAGATTGGCAACCAGTGCAGGTCGTGACGTATAGGGGTTATATGGTCTTGTATTGAGGCGCCAGCAATGATGCGGGCAGCAGTGTTCTGGACTATTTGCAGGGGGCGAGTGGATTGTTTGGGTAGACCATGGTAAAGGAGATTACAGTAGTCCAGCACAGGTGTAATGATGGCCTGGCATACTGTGCAGAAATGTTCTTAATTGGGGAGGGGTTTCAGTCTCCGGAGCATTGCTAGTTTGAAGAAAGCTGATTTGGATAGCTTGTTGATATATGGTTGGAGGGTAAGTTGCTTGTGTAGAGTCACTCCAAGATATTGAACTTCGTCTTTTTTTGTAATTGGTGTATTTGCGATGTTGATAGAGGTAGGAGGAGCGAATGTGGAATCCCTTGTAATGAAGATGGCTTCAGATTTTTTTATGTTGATGTTGTTATTAGTAAGCCAGGTCATTATTTCATTAATACAGGTTGATATATTGGTGTAGTCTTGGGCGTCCAGTTGTATAGGAGTATATGCCATGATATCGTCTGCATATATGGCATATTGTATCTTGTATTTATTAAATATTTTGCATACTGGCTGGATATATATGTTTTTGGTGGACTTTATCCAAGTCACTGAGCAGGGGTCTGATGGAGAGGTGGTGGTGTTTAGAGCAGCGATAGTTTGTTCTATTTGTTTAATTGATGGGATGCTGACGTTTTTCCATTGCTTGGTAGTTGTAGTGCCCGCATCTGAGGTTGTTATGTCCATAGGAGGGATGTTTATATGGGCTGTGTTGAGACTGTTCTTGGCTATTAGCAAAGGTTTGAGGGTGCATCTTGATTTCATCTTTCATGGTCGGGTCATTTGTAAGGGTGCGAACAATGTTGAAGAGTTCTTTGGGTTTGTTACAGACTTTTAACACAAGGTTTGTGTGGTATTGTTGTTTGTTTGTTTATTAGATTGTTGTATTCTTTTTGCATCTCCTGGTATTGTTTCAATGTATTTTCTGATTTATTCTGTCTCCAGCAGCATTCCAGTTGTCATGATTTTCTTTTGGATTCTTTTATTGTGTTAGAATACCACGGTGTAGATCTGGGTCCGTTTTTGATGTGGTGTGAGCTCCTTTGGGGTGGGAGTTGAGATGCAACAAGGATGGTGGCATTCCATGCATTTATGGCCTCGTCTGAGTCAGTGAAATCTTGGGGTAGGGACAGCATGATGTCTTTTAGGAAGTGTTCTTTGTTAAAAGCTTTGAAGCGTCTGGTTGGCTGTTCAGTTTTTCGATCTGTTTGTAGAGTTTCATGGTGGAGCTTGAATAATATAGCATGGTGATCAGACCATGGTGTCATGAGATCACTATCCAGTGCATTAGTTGGCACGAATATGCGATCTGATGTAGAGCCAGAGCAATGAGATGGGCCCACAGGACTTGCTTGATTTCAATGGATTACATTGCTTTGTGAAAGGTCATATGGAGCTAGCCTGGTGTTTAGGATACCCACGATGAATATGCATATGAGAGATTTGTATGCTCTCCCTCCATGGCATGAAAATCTGTTTCATGCATATTCATTGGGGATAGGTTAAAATCCAGGACTGGTTAGGGGTACACTAACACCAGCTTGATGAATACTGCAATCTGAAAATTGCATAGAAAGAAACTGTTTCAAGCAACTTACTTTATCACCTTCTTAAAAGAGGGTTGCACTGAAAGCTTTGAATCCGAAACCAAACCCAAGTAGTTAACACTGGAAATGACAGTTAACCTTCTAATGAAAGGCATTCTCAACCCAATCCTTGGGACATACGTAGCCCGTCAGGTTTTCAGAATAACCACAATGAATATTCATGAGAACAATTTACATACAATGTGATTCTCCTGAAAACTTAACTGACTAGGTGTGTCCTGAGGGACTGGGTGGAGAACCTCTGTTCTAATGAGAAACATGGAGGGGTCACTGCAAAAGAAGATTTACAAATACATAAGCATTCAATTTTGTTAAAATTTATAACCAGATTATTACTTGCTAACCAAGAAACAAACAGCTGTAACATGAATACTAGTATCTTAAAGTTGACTATAGGGATTAGCTGACACAGGTGCCATTGTGCATATACATTTTCCCATGGTGTTGCATGTACTTAGTATGCACATATTGTAACTCAGAAAAAGTATTGTCGCAATTTAGCAGGGGTGAATGTGTCTGGCTCCTTTCCCTGGGATAATTTTCAAAGTAAAAGTATACACAAGTGTTCTCTCTGAAAATCCTGCAGAGTCTACAGAGCAAAAAGTACATACGAAGTTTGTCCCAAAAGTAATGAGAAAATTGTTTTTATTGAACATACATGCAATTATAGTTTATCCACTTCAAAATAAGCTCCTTGTGAATGAATACAGCGATTCCAGCGTTGCTGCCACTCTTCATAGCAGTGGAGGAAGTCTTCACTTGAGATGTTGTTCAAAGCCCTCATTGCAGTTGCCTGGACATTTTCAATTGTCCCGAAATGATGTCCTTTGAGGTGGGTTTTGAGCTTGGGGAATAAAAAGAAATTGCACGGAGCCAAGTCAGGGCTGTACGGTGGGTAGGGAAGCGTTGTGATATTATTTTGAGCCAAAAAGTCCCTCACAGTGAATTATGTGTGCAATTTCACGGTGGACATGCAGAACTCTGTTTCTCAAACACTTGAGTACCTGTAGGTAAATATTTTGATTCACAGTCTGTCCAGGTGGCACAAACTCCTTGTGAACAACTCCCTTTGAATAAAATAAATGATGGGCATGGATTTCACTCTTGATTTGCTCATTCGGGCTTTCTTTAGTCAAGGTGACTGGGATGTGTGTCACTCTGAACTCTCTTTTGGTTGTGGGATCGTACTTGAAAACCCAAGCTTCATCTTCGGTTATCACTCACTGCAGAAAGTTGGGCTCACTTGCACATGATCCAAGAGTTCCCAAGAAACCATTACACGATTGTCCTTTTCTTCATTGGACAAAGTCTTCGGGACCAGTTTTGCACAAATGTTTCTCATGTGAAGATCTTCCATAATGATTCGGTGAATGTCTGTTTTCGGTAGTCCTACCTCCTCTGCGATTAACTGCACATGCAAACGTCAGTCCCTATCCAGAACAGCCTTAACACGAGCCACATTGTTCTAAGTTCTTAAAGCTGGAGGACGCCCTCCGTGCTGTTCGTCCTCAACGCTCTCCCTTCCATCCTTGAACGCCTTGTGGCACCTGAAAACTTGGGCTGAAGACAAAACAGCATCCCCATAAGCTGTCCTCAACAACTGCAACGTTTCAGAACCATATTTTCCGTGTTTCTCACAAACTTGATCGCATAATTCTGCTGCAGACGCCTCTGCATTTTCATCCGTGACAAGACACAAAAACTACTATGCAATTTGCTAACGTACCAACTGCTACAAAGGCATGGAATCAACTGAGGAAGATCAAACTGTATACTTGGGTTCCCCCTCCACCTGCCTTGACCCCCACTTTCCTTTCCTGGCCCTTCTGTGCTGCGCAAAAAATAATCATTCTCATTACTTTTGGGACAGATCTCGTAAATGCTTTTCACCCATGCTTGGCAATTTGACTTCCCACTGAGGGCAATTTCCAAAAGCCAGTGAAGGAACTATTTGAAAATTGCCCATAGAAAATTGGCAGAGACATTTAGAAGTTTTCTGGAAAGTTTGAAATGATAGGACTCTGGATAACTGTTTTGTAGACTTCGTTTGGTCTGAATTTACCATCCCATCTTACAAAATAATAAATACCGTACACTCAACAAACATGCTAGAAAGTTTTCACTTGCAGACCATTGTCCTACTTAGTTTTTTAGACAAGCGCGACAAGATTTTAGGAGATGGTTTTATGGCATTACGGTTGAGTTTATGACTCAAGGAATTTAACCTGCTATTCTGGGAGATATTATCCTGAAACCTATTCCTAGCAGAAATTACTAACTTTCACCCTATAGCTAACATACCTTTATTAATTAAGGTTACAGAATCAATTGCGGCAATCAGCTAAATTGACATTTTGAAGGAATATAGATTTGGGTTTAGGAAAGCTTATAGTACTGAATTGTTATTAGGAGTTTTAGTTTCTGATATAAATGCTGCTTTATCAAAGGGCCATCTGGCAGTACTTCTGCAGTTTGATTTGAGTTCAGCTTTTGATCTAGTAGAGTATGATGTGCTAATGTGCCTATTAGAGTATATAGGGATAAATAGTATAGTGCATGGTTGGTTTCATGGTTTCTTCAAATACCGAAAATATCGGGTGCAGTTAGGTCAAGATTGTTCTTGTGAGTGGACTGCTTGTTGGGTCCCACAAGGTTCTCCATTGTCACCCATTCTTTATAATTGATTAACTGTTCAACAGCCAAAATGCTTCGGACACGAAAGCAGCTGTTCTAAACTAATTTAAGACTGCTGAACACACAAATCATAATGAAAATGGCTGATTAGGTCTAGTTGCTAAGTTATATGCTATTAATTAGTCATTAGGGGCCATTAACTGTGTATTACCCAACATTTGCATGAGATTGCATCATCTCTACTTGCAACCAATAGAAATATCTGTCCAAAACCAGATGATGCAATCGGTATTTAAATTTGCATCACTTTACAGTATAAATCTTAAGGTGTATTAGTCACAGAAAAATTGAAAATTAGTTATTTTGCATTATTGTATGCCGATAGGTCAATCACAGCGTATTCGGCAATGCATCATGCTTGTGTTAATAATGCAGATAATTTCTGCTATATTTGTGGTGAAGTGACTTTTACATCACGAAAACGGAATATGACTGTGGTGGTTAAGAAAGCCTACAACTTATATTTTGGCTGCAGAATAGGAGATCAGGATAAGAGCTGGGCACCACACATATGCTGCAATACATGTGCAACAAATCTCAGGCAATGGATGAATGGGAAAAGGCAATCAATGCATTTTGCAGTTCCAGTGATCTGGAGAGAGCCCATGGATCATGTCAGCAATTACTACTTCTGCATGGTTCCTCCAATACAGAAAGGCATATCCAGAAAGAGTAAGTGAACTGTGCAATATCCTAACATTCCATCTGCAATATGCCCATGCCTCATTGAGAAGGGTTGCCGATTCCGAAAATGTCAGAATCATTATCATTAGAATCAAGTGAGGAAGAGGAAGAGGTTTGTAGTCATGAACCTTCAACCTCACGTGACCCAGAGTTTCTTCTGGTCATTGCTAATAAGCCACACCTCATAACGCAAGGTGAATTGAACGACCTTGTCAGGGATTTGGATCTCCCAAAGAATAAAGCTGAGCTTTTGGGTTCCAGACTACAGCAGTGGAATCTTCTGGTTGGTGACATTCAAATTTCTTTTTTACGGGACCGTCAGAAAGACTTGGTGTCATTCTTTTTCAAAGAAGGTGATCTTGCTGCATGCAACAACGTAAAAGGTTTAATGGCAGCTCTCAATATCAATTACAATGCAGATGATTAGAGGCTCTTCATTGATTCATCCAAAGCAAGTCTTAAAGCTGTATTGCTGCATAATGGCAACTTGCTACTATCAATTCCTATTTGCCATGCAGCTTTTATGAAAGAGACTTATGACAATATGAAACAACTTTTGAAATGTATAAACTATGATCATCATCTATGGTCAATCTGTGGTGACTTCAAAGTGGTCGCCCTCTTGCTTGGTCTTCAGGGTGGATACACCAAGTACCGCTGCTTCTTGTGTGAATGGGATAGTCGTGCTAGAGATTGTTATTTCATCAAAAGGGACTGGTCACTCCGTCAGTCACTGGATCCTGGAAGCAAAAATGAATCTTTAAGGACATGCTGCAACCAAGGTTTTTGTATGCCTTGAGAAGATCTTGAACAATCTCTTGGTAATTATTTGCTTTGTTGTTTCCAAGAAGGTTTTGTGTCACTGATTCAATTGCTATCCATGCACCCTTTTCCTTTCCACGCAATAAACGAAGAAATTTGTCATCTTGAAGAAGTGCATGAATCTGAGGGCCAACAAAAACTCATTCCTTAACTTTGGCATTACTCAGTCTAGGAAATTTACCACTAAGATACCTGAAAGCAGGTTTAGTTTTATCCATCGCCTTGACAAAGTTTTTCATTAGTCCCAACTTGATGTGCAAGGAAGGCATCAAAGTCTTGTTGCTGTCTACAAGTGCTGGAAACAGAACATTTTCTACACTCATCTAGATTTTTTCCCACAAAATTGCGGAGCAGTAAGTGATGAACATGGAGAACTATTTCACCAAGACACTGCAGCCATGGAAAAGAGGTATCAGGGTAAATGGAGTCCATCAATTCTTGCAGACTACTGCTGGACAGTGAAAAGGGATATTTCATTGCTTCAGTACAAGAAACAGATCAGGAAGAGTCGTGAAGCCACTGAATGAGAACAAAAATTGCTAGAATGTACTTACAAATGTTCTTAATGAAAGTTAAATTGCAGACATAATTACTCCTCTGTTTCTTCTAAGTATGTTTATGAACTTTATTTTATAAAAACATGCTTGTTATTGTGCAAAGTTTCATTTGTAATAAGATTTTGATTTACATCTAAGGATTTAGGCTCAATTTTCACCATACAAAGTGGTAAAATGTACATTCTTCAACATATTATAGAAACAGGAGCTAATTGACCAATTTTACTATCATATTTGAATTCAGCGTATCAAATCTATTAAGAAATAGCACATTTAATTTCTGAAGCAAGCAATTTTTGAAAATTTGTAGAACAGTGATTTATCAGTACCTTAGGGCCCGCTTTGGAGCAATTGAATTTAAAACTTTATACTTCTAAAGATTTTTATATAACTATTAAGGCTGCTGTTGTAAACTTAGAAATTTGGGCAAAACCTTTGGCTTTGAAATATTGACTTGTAAACATATGTGCTTTAATAATAATAAACCTGTTCCGGATGCTTTAATATGTGCTTTGACAAAATTAGAGCTGAAGTTAGATCCAGTCTTAAAGGTTCTTGGGGTTTTGATAGATACAAATCTAACATTTGAGACCTATGTAAATTTGATTGTCTCTAAAACATTTTATATTGTTTTATAATCATCCCAATTGTAGGGATTATTTTTCTATAGAATATTTTCAAATTGTGGTGCAAAGTGCTATCTTGTCATATTTGATTTATGAAATTTATTATTTCTGAATTGTAACCGGAGCAGGTCAGACTCGATGCTTCATCCCCAACCTTAACACTCCCTTCCCTGCACCAATCCTTCCTCCCCCCCCCCCCAACATAAACACTCGGACACCAAAATTTTGGTAAACACTTCTGGTCACAGCTTTATTAAACCATGAAACCGCATAACAATCAACATCGAATAACCATCATTTTTCAGACCCAGCGGAATGAGGCCTCACCAGCCATGTCCGTAGCAAGGTGTGCCTGCCTCCGCTTTCCCAACTTCTCTCCCCCCGGGCACCCGACTTCGCCATATCATTAGCAAAAGCCTGCCCAGGGGTTCTCTGGGTCGGGGGTACCCCACCCCCGTCCCAAGTTTATCCAAGGCTCCGGACCCCGGAAACCTCTGGGATCCCACTTAACCCCCCCCCCCCCCACTGTGACACTCCTATTCCCGTTCTCTGTACCATGGGGCGGGAGGGTGGGCCACCGCTCCTCGGAGTTCCTCCAACTGGCCCTGGATTCCGGCTCCCCAGTCCGCCTCTCCCCTTACTCTCATTGGCTCTCCCCCCATGTGCCGTACGCTGGGAGAGCCAATGAATTTAAATTATGCAGCCCAGTCACCTAGCCTCCTAACCCCCCCCCCCCCCCACCGCGAGCCCTGGCCCCGCATCTCGCCAAGCCGCCCAGTTACAGGCGGCCGGCTTGGGACGCTGCCCTCATGGCCTTTATTAACCGGAGCAGGTCGGACTCGATGCTTCATCCCCAACCTTAACACTCCCTTCCCTGCACCAATCCTTCCTTCCCCACCCCTACCATAAACACTCGGACACCAAAATTTTGGTAAGCACGTCTGGTCGCAGCTTTATTAAACCATGAAACCGCATAACAATCAACATCGAATAACCATCATTTTGCAGACCCAGCGGAATGAGGCCTCACCAGCCATGTCCGTAGCAAGGTGTGCCTGCCTCCGCTTTCCCAACTTCTCTCCCCCCCCCCCGGGCACCCGACTTTGCCATATCATTAGCAAAAGCCCGCCCAGGGGTTCTCTGGGTCGGGGTACCCCACCCCCGTCCCAAGTTTATCCAAGGCTCTGGACCCTGGAAACCTCCGGGATCCTGCCACCGGCATGGGCGACCCCACCGTCCCCGCGCCACACCCCCCTACAGCTGCGACCAGTGAGCATCTCTCAACACCACCCACCCCAGCGCCTCCTGCCAATCGTTCAATAACAAATCCAAACCCACCGGGGATAAATGCACACCATCGGTCCCATATAATCCCGCACAATCCACCTCCACCCAGGAATGCAGCACCTGGTACCCCCCATGTGCACAAACCCAGCGGCCAATCTGCCGGTCAATTTTTGTCAGACCACATGACCAGCGTCTCTGGCCGCAACAACTAGGCTGCTGTATAATGTCTGACCACATCAGTATTACTCCTGGAAACAGCTGCAGCACCTCTTCCAGATCTCTCTGCAGCGCTAGTATGAGTTGCCTGCAGGTCCATGCTGCCAGGTCGTTGCCCCCCAAATGTATCAACATCAAGTCTGGTGCAGGCTGCAGCCGCCCGTGGTGCTGCAGCAAAGGGAGTAACTGTGTCCAACATAGACCTCGCTCACCCAGCCATAATATGGACACCACTTCGGGATTCAGGCCCAGATTCGCCCCTGCAGGCCGAACTGCCGCTTGCCAACCCGCCCAATGCACAAAGGAATGGCCAATCAGCCAACAGCCATGTGGACCTCGTCCTCTATCTGCAAGAGAAAAAACAAAATTAGCCCCCCACCATCCCCCCACCGACTACCCCTACAAACAGATATATCCTCGAAATGCTCTAGAGCGCCATCACCCAATGCGTTGCACCTCCTGTTCCGACAACCCAGCTGCCGCTGCACTGTTGCTGCCCCAATGTGAAATGAATGCACTGCAAATTGAAGCGTCACCTCTCCTATCTGCCGCAGGGCCATTCTGAGGACAGCTGACACCTGGAAATGCGTCAGCAGCCGCGCATCCTCATGAATAAAGAGCAAACACTCTGCCTCCGGTCGGATGCGCAAGTACTCCCGCAGTGCAGCCACTGAGCAGGTCTGCCCACCCTCCATCTCCTGTAAAACCACCCACCAGCCCCGCCTTTGCTGGTCAGTCTTTGAGCGTGCCAACAGCACCTTCACCGACCCCCCTCTCCACTCGCACATGCTGTCACCGCAATGTACTACCGCTCCCAGCCTTCCCGGAGTTCGCTACCAATTCACCCATACGAAAGGCACCAAAAAACGCCAAACAAAACACCACTTTGAACAACACCACTTTGTATGCTGACCCTGCATAGCCTCACCTGCAAGTCGTGCATAATCAGCCACCTGCTGTCCTTTGGTGTTGGTCTCATTCTGCCCCACCCTTGCATCAACCTCCGCATCAAAAACCCACACCCCTCCGGAATCCACCCCACCGCCTTCGCAAAAAATGCAAACCCCGCTAAATGCGAATGAACCGCCGCCCTGGACCACCCCATCTTCTTCGCCTCCACGACATAACTTGCTAACATCCAGTTGGACACTGCATCTGGTCGCCATCCCCGTCTCCGCAAGAAGTCCTCCACCTTGTCACAGCCCTTCTGGTACACCGACCATGTTCTTCTCGCCACCGAGGCTCGCAGCAACCTCAGCATCTCTTCAGGCCAATCTGCCACAAGTGATCGGGGACCTGCAATCCACTCTCCTCAGCTCCTGGTGCCAGCCTCCGGAACCTGTCCCACTGAAAACGAGACAAAGCATCCGCGATCTTATTAGTACAACCCGGAATATGACGTGCTTTGATCACCACATTCAGCCTTAAACAAGCTAGCACCACCTCCCTCATTAAGTCAGCCACTGGCACGCATCTCGGGCTGTACTGATTTATTATACACACCACCGCCTCATTGTCACACCACCATAGTACCCTTCTATTACGCAAGCTCTCCGGCCACAATTCCAATGCTACCTGCATGGGAAACAACTCCAGAAAAGCAATATTGGTGACTAAACCCACTTCCTGCCATGTCTGAGGCCATCTGTCAGCAGACCATGCCCCCCCAAAATATATACCTAAACCCGCCCCTCCCGCTGCATCCAAGAACAACTGCAAGTCCCCTGAGGACACCTCTGCCTCCATCAGCACAGATGTGCTGTTGAATTCCTGCAAAAAGATGTCCCAAATCCGCAAATCTTCCTTCATCATTTTGGACACCCTAATCCTATGATGTGGTTTTAGGACCCCCGCCGTTGCCCCTGCTAACCTCCTCAGAAACACCCTACCCATCGGGATGATACGGCATGCAAAATTCAATGCACCTATCAATGCCTGCAACTGCCTCAAGTTCAACTTCCTAGAAGCTAACGCATTGGCCACTAAGACCCGCAGCTTCATCACCTTTTCATCCAGAAGCCTTGCTACCATTTCCCACGAATCCAACTCTATCCCCAGAAACGTCAGTTGTCTCGTCGGACCTTTCGTTTTTTCCTCCGCTAAAGGCACCCCCAAGTCTCTGGCCAAGCCCATGAAACCGCCCAACAACCGCCTACAATCCCCCGACTGCTCTGCTCCCACAAAGAAAAAAATCATCTAAGTAATGCATTACATTGGCGCAAACCACTTCCTGCACCAATGCCCAATGCAAAAAGGAACTGAATTTCTCAAAGTAGGCACATGACACCGAGCATCCCATAGGCATGCACTTGTCAAAGTAAAATTGCCCCTCAAACCAGAATCCTAGCAAAGGAAAACTGCTTGGGTGAACCGGCAACAGACGGAACGCCGATTCAATATCTACCTTCGCCATCCATGCCCTCTCACCTGCTTTCTTAACCAGTTCCACCGCCCGGTCAAAAGACGCATATCTAACCGTACAGCTATCGCACAGTATGGGATCGTTGACTGATGTTCCTTCCGGGAATGACAAATTATGAATTAGTCTAAATTTCCCCGCTTCCTTTTTAGGTATAATACCCAATGGTGACACTACCAAATTCGCGAATGGCTTTTCTGCAAATGGACCAGCAATCCTCCCCCCCTCTAATTCCTTTGACAATTTCTCCCACACTACTGATGCCCAGCACTGCACTGAAAGCAAATTGCGCGACATGCCCGATACCACCGTCCCGTCCACCAGGATAACAAAGCCCTCCCGAAACCCTTTCTCTAACACCTCCCTATCCCCCCGCCTCGGATAATGTCGCAGCCTATCCGATAACGCCTCTAACCTTATCGGGGTATTGGCCAGGCTGCTCACCGCATCACAAATTAAGGGCTGGCCCACTAAACAGGGCTGTCCCTTTTTTAACACACTTTGCCATCGGATGCTCCCCTCCACAACTTGAACATGCATGCCGGAAATAACAATCCGGAAAGGGGCAGGATGTCTTATTAAAGCTCCAACACACGTCCCCTGTACCTGTAACACCACTCTTCTGCTGCCCCGGGTCTCCCGTCGGACAAAAGGACCATCCTGTCTCCCCAGGTATCTCCCCTCCTGCTTTCCCTCCCACACTCCCTAATCCCGGTTTAACGGACATCTGCGTGAGCCACAGATTAATATCTTGTGCACCCCATGACAAAAACCGATTCTCCTCCATTTTATCTTGGAACTTCTCATTGTAGTTCAACCATGACCAGTCCTCGTGCATCTGTGCGGCTTCCAGGATAGAATCTGCATACGCCAACAGCATTCCATACTGTTCTGGAAAGCGATGCCCCATACGCTCGCCAAACGTAAAAAAGCTCTAGTCCAGTTCACCACATTCCTAGAAACTTTCTTGACGCGACCTGCCTTTTCATCTTCCTTCCTTTTCTCCTTGCTAACCCCCGGCCGCCTCCAACTCTCTAGCAAACGGAATATATCAATATAATGCCTTTTCCTAATTTTGCGCTGCAACTATGTCGGCACCCCCTCCCATAACTCAGCATACGCCGCTAATGACAGGGCACAGCCCCTTGCATTGTCAACACCCCCTTCCTTACCTGTCTGTCCCCGTCCCCTTCCGACACGGACGATGATCCTGTCGATGAAGAAGACAAAGAAGAAGTGTCTGAACCAATGCCGTTGCCAACACGCGTGTTCCCTTTTCTTATGTGCCTTTCTCCCCATCCAACCCCCCCCCCCCGCTCCCCCTCCCCCTGTTTCCTCCTGTTCCTCACCTGCAACCACTGATTCCTCTTCCCGCTCGGTAACTGCCACAGGTTCGCCCGCGCTGTCCACCATGCTTCACCGCTGCCACTCCGGTCCGCCTTGTCCTCCCCCTCCTGGCATCGCTGCATACGGAATCATCGCTGGCACCTGTGGAGACAAGAATGAGAACACCTGGGGAGGGGCCATCGCTGGCCAGGCTGGCTGCCAAGCCCCCAGCCACTCTGGCACTAATGACCCCTGACCGCCGCCCAACCAATGTTGCCAGGACCCCACCCCTCCCCCCAGCTGCACACCCCCTTGCCCGGCTACCCTCCCCCTTCCTGGGTGACTGCTCTGCCACCTCCCATGCAGAGCCTCTATACCCGGACTCCCCCATCCCCCCAGAACCCTTCCCCCCATCACCCGGCAGCCCCACCCCAGGTTGACCCATGGCCTCCTGCTGACCCATAGCCCCTTCCTCCCCCCCTCCCATACATGGCATCCCAGAAGGTCGCTCCGGCCTTCCACCCCTTCCACCCCCTGAATCCGTACCCCACCTTTCCCCTGAGTGCGAATCCAACCCCCCTTATTAGGCCCGCCTTGTTTCCGAGGTCTGGCCCCCCACTCTCACTCTCCATGCCCCCCCTCCCTGCTGGCAACCCCTCTCCTCTTGCCCTTCGCCCTGTTCCCCTTGCTCCCCTTCCTCTCCGGAGCCCGCTTGCTGCCCTTTGCTGTTCAGCCTCCCCCAAATTTCCTGCCCTAACCCGACCTCCAGCTTTACTGCCTTGCTGGCCAGAAAACCCTCCAGCCCGCCCCCGTCCCGGCAATCCCCCCCTAGCCATCAAAACCACTGCGCACTTGATGCCCTCCTTAATCCCCCCACTTGCCTTGAGGCCTTCTCTGCAACACCGCTGCACAGTCAAACTGCCTGCTGCCATGTGTCCCTGCACACTGTGTCGCTCCGAGCCACGTGCTCCTTCTCCGAGCTCCTACGACAGCTGCCTCGCACAGTCCGTACTCTCCTGACAGCTCTGGACTCTCCCTGTCTGCCTCAACTGATACCTTCCCGCCACCTGTGATCTCCGCCGACTCACACTGGCACCCGCCGCTCCCCAGAGTTCCTCCAACTGGCCTCTGATTCCGGCTTCCCACTCCCCAGCCCGCTTCTCCCCTTACTCTCATTGGCTCTCCTCCCACGCGCCATATGCTGGGAGAGCCAATGAATTTAAATTATGTTGCCCAGTCACCTAGCCTCCTAGCCACCCCCCCTCCCCACACCACGAGCCCGGGCCCTGCATCTCGCCGAGCTGCCCAGTTACATGCGACCGGCTTGGGACGCTGCCCTCGTGGCCTTTATTTCTCAACTTCAGATTAGATGATTACAGCTGTGTCAATCCACGGCTGCCTGTCTTATTTTTGGCCTTTCCCGGTATACTAAAATAACCCCTCTGCTACATAAATTACATTGCTTAAAGGTCACTAACCCGATTTGGCTTAAGTTTTTTACATTTTTATACAAATTCTTTAATGATTTGGTTCGAGAATATCTTTTGTTGATATTACTGTATATTCCCTTCCCTCTTTTATACCCAGTATTGTGTGGCGCTATTGTGAAGTACTGTCGAATTGTAAGCAGTTGAAGACAATGGGAAGGTCGATTACCGTAACTAAGATCAGGATGATTTCTTTACATCCTTCAGAGTATTAGTGCTTAAAAGAATCAGGAAGCTCGAAAATGTCTTCAATGGCTGAGATGCTTTTCTCCATAACCCTGAGCTATGCTTTCCAGAGCAAGTGAAAAATTAAAGTACTGCTGACTACAGCACTGTGCCATTGCTTGGTTTACTTCAAGGCAACTTTTATTTCTCAATAATGTTAGTTTCTAGGAAGGTTGTTGGTATCGTTAACATTCTCTGGTGTATCAAATCATATTGAGAACCTGCTGTATTTCTATCATACACTGAATTGCATTTGTACTTCTGGACTTTTAATTAGAAACCCAGTGTGTAAGAAAAGTAAGAAAACTGCCAGTGTTTAATCCCAAACCTACCAATCACCTGGAGTTGCAAAATTGAACGTATTTTTCTAAATGAGCTATGTTAACAAGACCATCAGAGTGGCAATTAGGAAGAAATTCTTTTCTCCTAATGTATTTCTGTGGACATTGCAAGGCAAGTAGAAATAAAAGGATTTAGCAGAGATCTTAATGAGGGTTTATGGTCTGGATACATTCTGGAAGTTAGTGTTTGATTTTCTAAATGTGCTTTATCGGGGGCATTTCTAGGGATATGAATACATGCAAGGATTACTGGAATACCCTAGTGCTTAGAAGAGGGAGCTGTGGAACCAAGAGACATCCATTTCAGATTTTACGTATGTCACCTTGAGATAAAGGAAAGGTTGCCCTTGATTGGCTCTTTTACATGGACTGTATTCTCTGTGTACAAGCAGAATAATAAGCCCCCATGTATGGGTGACATCATTGATGGATGGAGCTGGCGCAGAGTAGCTTCCCAGCTTTAGATTTTTGGAAATTTTGGAAGCACTCTTACCGTGCATACATGCCTTTTCTGTCCTGCTACTGTCACATGGGACTGCTTCAGTCTTTGTATTTCCACGGATCCAAGCAGAGATGCCATTTTTCTCTCCTCACCCACTGCATATTTGGTATTTTACCATGATTTGTCCTAGACTTATAGTTTTTCATATTTTTGCTGGCAAGTCAAATGCAAGGCATTGATAAGGCAGGCAAAGGGAGAATTTGAGAAGAAGCTTGCTGCGGAAGCAAAAACGCGAAGTAAAGACCTTTTCAAGTACATTCGTAGCAAAAAACCTGTGAGAGAGTCAGTTGGTCCAATAGATGATAAAGGGGTTTAAGGAGCACTAAGAGGCGACAAGGCGATAGCGGAGAGACTGAATGAATTCTTTGCTTCAGTCTTTACTGAGGAAGATGTAGGGATGTTACCCATGACTGAAGTGGTATTTAAAGGTGCAGAAGAATTGAAGGAAATATCGATACATCGGGAAGATGTATTACAACTATTAGATAAACTGAAGAGTAGCAAATCACCTGGGCCAGATGGTATACATCCAAGGGTGTTGAAAGAACTGAAATATGAGATTGCAGACCTGCTATTAGTAATCTGTGAACTATCATTAAAATCATCTCTAATACCTGAAGATTGGAGGATCGCCAATGTAACACCACTTTTTAAAAAGGGTTCCAGGGGTGATCTGGGAAACTACAGACCGGTGAGCCTGACATCAGTGCCAGGAAAAATGGTAGAAACCATCATAAAGAATAAAATTACTCAGCATGTAGATAGTCATGACCTAATGGGAGACAGCCAACATGGCTTTAGACAAGGAAGGTCTTGTCTTACTAATCTGTTATGTTTTTTTGAAGGAGTGAATAATCAGGTGGACAAAGGTGAGTCGGTTGATATTGTGTATCTGGACTTTCAGAAAGCCTTTGACAAGGTCCCTCATCAGAGACTTTTGGCAAAACTAAAGAGTCATGGGATAGGAGGCAGTGTACTATTGTGGATCAGGAACTGGTTAAAAGATAGAAAGCAGAGGGTAGGGCTAAATGGCCAATTTTCCCAATAGAGAAAGGTGAATAGTGGTGTACCCCAGGGATCTGTGCTGGGTCCGCTGCTTTTTGACATATTCATAAATGACCTGGAAAGTGGAATAACGAGTGAGGTTATCAAATTTGCAGATGACACAAAACTATTTAAAGTTGTTAAAACCCAAGAAGATTGTGGAAAATTGCAAGAGGATCTTGATAAATTGGAAGATTGGGCATCAAAATGGCAGATGAAATTTAATGTGGACAAGTGCAAGGTTATGCACCTAGGGAAGAACAACCGAAACTATGGTTACACGATGCAAGGTTCCACATTAGGAACTACCACCCAGGAAAAAGATTTAGGCGTCATTGTGGATACCATGTTAAAACCCTTGGCCCAGTGTGCAGCAGCGGCCAAGAGAGCAAATAGAATGCTAGGTATAATAAGGAAAGGAATGGAAAATAAAACAAAAGATATTATAATGCCTCTATATCGTTCCATGGTGAGACCGCTCCTTGAATATTGTGTGCAATTCTGGTCGCCTTATCTTAAAAAGGATATAGCGATTTTAGAAAAGGTTCAGAGAAGAGCCACCAAAATGGTAAAGGGGATGGAAGGATACTCCTATGAAGAAAGGCTAAAAAGGTTAGGGCTCTTTAACCTGGAAAAGAGACGGCTGAGGGGAGATATGATAGAAGTCTATAAATTAATGAACGGAGTGGAACGGGTAAATGTAGATTGATTGTTTACCTTATCAGAATATAGAAAGACTAGGGGACATGCAATGAAGCTACAGGGTAAACTATTTAAGATTAATAAAAGAAAATATTTTTTCACTCAACATGTAATCAAACTCTGGAATTTGTTACCGGAAGGTGTAGTAAAGGCTGTTAGTGTAGCTGGGTTTAAAAAAGGTTTGGACAAGTTCCTGGAGGAAAGGTCCATAAACCATTATTAAGAAGGGACCCAGGATATCAATGCTTGAACCAATACAAGCATTGTGGAACCTGTGTCCCTTGGGGAAACTGCTAGGTACATATGACCTAGTTTGGCCACTGTTGGAAACAGAATACTGGGCTTGATGGACCTTGGTCTGACCCAGTATGGCATATCTTATGTTCTTATGTAAGGCCGCAAGGACACTGTCGGAAGCACCAGACAAGCGTGACTGGTCAAGCGCCCGGTCTCTCAACTCCCCTCAGCAGATCCCAGAGTTGGAGAGGGAGCAGCCCAGAAAGGTACCTCCAACTGATACGGAGGCCTCCAGCAATGGTGCCCGGTCTCCCGAGGGTAGTCTCGGCGAGGACTCCCCTCTCCTCCTCGACACCCGACCCAGTCACCCCAGCGTTGGTGTCACAGGGCCTCACTCCTTAGTGGGAGGCCCGAATGCCAGCCTTGGAATGCATCATTTCTGCATTCCTCGCTGCTCAGCAGGCACTGATGCCAGGTCCCGCCAGCACACGCCTCGAGACAGCAAGGACCTCAACCTTGAGGACTCCCCGGGCTGCCGCAGTAATACCTGAGAGCCAGCAGCCTCGCAAGGGTCTCAATTTCCATCCTGATTATCAGGTGCAAGATCTTCATGGACAAGTGCCTCTGGCTCCGGGCAGGCTTCGGCCTCGGAACCTACTCAGGTCACTGACCCTTCTCAGTATGCCCGACCCCGAGTTCTCCATGTACTGTTAAGACTGGGAATCCGATCCTACCAGGACCCTACCTTGGATCCCTCTCCGCCGGCCCAGAGGTGATGGTCCCCTCCCAAGGACACCTCCTTCTTGGAGTTCATCAGGGATATGGTGCGGGCCCTGACACTCACCACTGAGTCGAAGGAAGAGCCCCACACAGAGGTTTGCAGCTGGTTAATTGTTAGCAATTAAGCCTTGCATAATTGCATGTGAGCTCTGAAAGGACACTTCTGGGTGTGTGTGAAAATACAAGAAGTTATCCTTGAAAAAAGAACAATTTTTGATTACTTTTTGGGTTTTGTTTTGTTTTTGGAGCACTGCTAAAAGGTATTAGCAGGAGCCCACAGAAAGACCTTTCTGTTCCCATCAAGGTCTTTATTGTTTGATTGATTGCTTAAGAAGTTCAGTTGCTGATCATGATTTGTTTTTCCTAAGTATAATACTGAAAGCAAGTATCCTTTTGTGCTACCAAGTAAATCTGTGTGGGAGAAATAACCCCATAAATAAAAATATATTTTCTTTGCTTACACTCGAGCAAGCACAACTCATTTATTTGTGAACGGCTGATTCTGGTATGAATGGACTACATTTCCCACAATCCTTTGCAAGTCATACTAATATTTGCCTTTGCCAAGACTGTGGACATTCTCACCCAGCGCCCCCGTTTACAAGCTTCAACATCTGGAATCTTATTTCCCATGCTACGGGCATTTATACGCACCACTTTCCATATGTTACCCCTTTTACCCATTTTCATAAAGGTATTTAATGTTTCACTTACCTGGGGACTTTCACTTACCTGTGAGCTTACTTCACCCATCCCCACCAAATCTAGTTTACAGCCCTCTTCAGTAGATTAGCCAGTCTGCTACTGAAGACATGTTAACCTTTCTTGGACAGATGGACACCATCTGCTCTGCAATCCTTGGAACAGCATCCCATGGTCCAAGAATTCAAAATGCTGTTGATGACACCATCCACGCAGCCATGCATTCATCTCCAGGATGCAAGCTTCTCTGCCTTGGCCTTTACCTTCAATAGGGAGGATTGAAGAGAACACCACCTGTGCCCCTATCTGCTTCACCCTCTGTCCCAGAGCCATGAAGTCACTTTTGATATGCTCAAAGGGATACCTGGCAGTATCATTTGTGCTGACATGGATTAGCAACATTGGGTAATAGTCAGTGGACTTGATGAGTCTCAGCAAACTCTCCGTAACATCTCAGATTTTGGCACCTGGCAGATAGCATACCTCTCTGGACATCAAGTCTGGTTGGCAGACGGATGCCTCAGTACCCCTCAGAAGAGAATCACCAACCACCACTACCCTTCACTTCCTTGTGGTCACTGATTCTGCAACTTTGGGGTGCTCGAGCTTTGGTTCTTCCCTTTCCAGGGATGCTTTCACCTCCTCCATTTCCAGGTCTGCAAAATGGTTCTTCAATTCAGTGGCTGTAGAAGTTGGATTGGTGATTTTGCAGGCCCTGGTGACTCCTATCCAACCTTTGTCATTCTGTAGGCTCCCATCTTCTCTTCTGGACAGCTTAGATGTTGCAAGAAGCATCTCATCAATGTACCTCTCGCTGTCTTGAATGCTCCTCAGCCTTGCCACCTCCTTTCTGAGTTCCTCCACTTGTTTCCTAAGAGTTCAGCATGCAGGACCAGTCCTTCAACTTGCATTGGGACCTCTGTCGGGACAGAAGCAGAAGCTGTAACAGGGGCAACAGCTTTGGTGATACGATTTTTCCCAGCCATTCAATTGGTGAAGCTTAGGTATCTGTTGAAGCAAAGGAGAGTGAGACCTACCACAGTACCAGCCAGACTTCCAGCTGTCCTTTCAGAGAAAAAAACAGTTTTATTTACTTATTTATTTAACATTTTTTATATACCGCCTTTCAGAATCTCAAGGTGGTTTACATAGAACATAACTTTGTTTATATAGAACATTTTTCAAACTATATACAGGTTTACATATACAGCAATGTTTACTGTGTTTGCATTTAACTATTTACATAAAGTTTGTGCTCTGCTTGGAGCCTAGGGTTTGGATTATTAGGTGGTGGCAGTCCGTTACAAGGATGGTGGGGTATAGAAGTATTCCATAAATAGGTGCGTTTTCAAGAGCTTCCTGAAGGTAGAAATGTCTATGGTGGCTCTTAGTGGTTGGGATAGGGAATTCCAGAGAGCGGGGGTGTAGATAAGGCTGGAACCTGATGCAGGGGCAATGTTTTCTACCCCGAAACGTAACACGTTGTTCCTGATGCTGGCTGACTACTTCACGGCCTGTTTCTCTATATTGCATTTTTGATGCGGAAGTTGGACACCGCCGACAATTTCAGATAAGTGTATTTTTAAGCACTTGCATAAAGCATTTTTATGATAACATTTGATTAAAAAGGAGTGGCTACAGTGGTTTGGGGTAGTTCCCTTTCCCCTCACTGTCGTAGCTGCTCTGACAAAAATAGATTGATAGCTTCACATTTATGGTTTATTTTGAATCTCGGGTTATGTTTTTGGGATCTTGTTATTAGACGAGCTGCTGCATTCTGTGTTAGCTGTAAGGCATGGATTGAGCTTTTTGGTAGGCCATGTAGGATTAGGTTGCAGTAGTCGAGGAGTGGTATGATAAGTGCTTGACACATAGTTTGGAAATGGTTCTGCTCAAGTAGGGGACGTAGGTTTTGCAAGTATTTCATCTTGTAATATATTTTGGAGGTAGTCTTGCTAATGTAGGTCTGTAGACTGAATTCCTAGGTATCTTACCTTGTTTTTTATGGGGATTGATCTGGTTCCAATTGTTATGTTGTCTGGGGGTTTGAATGTGGAGTTCTTTGTGACGATAAGGGCTTCCGATTTTTTGAAGTTGATCTCGAGGTTCCTTAATGTTAACCATTCAGTTATTGCTGTCATGCAGGATGAGATGGTAGAGTAGTTGGGATTCTTTGTGTCTAGTGTGGTATAGATCATTAGGTTGTCCGCATATAGGTGGTAGTGAATGTTGTAGGCTTGTAGTATTTTGCAAACTGGTTGTAGGTACAGGTTGAATAGTAAAGCTGAGAGGGATGATCCTTGGGGAAGGCCTTATTTTGGCAATAAAGGTCTCGATGCATTGTAATTTATCTTGACTTGGGATTTCCTGTCAGTAAGGTAAGAGCGGAAGCATGCCAGGGGTGTGCCACTTACTCCTATTTCAATTAACCTGTCTAGTAGAGTGTGGTGATTTATTGAGTCGAAGGCAACTGTTATGTCGATAAAAATGAGGACAAAGCCTTTCTTGATGTCTTCTATTCCTTTTATTACTGTGTTCAGAAAGGAGGTCAGTAGGGTCTCGACTCTGTGGTTCTCTCGGAACCCGTGTTGAGTTTCAAGAGGGGCAGTAGCGTCTACATGGTCTTGAATCTGGTATTGTACAGTTTTCTCAATCAGCTTGGATAATAAGGGGATGCTGGATATGGGTCTGTATGAAGCAGGAGAGGTTGGGTAAGAGGTGTTGTTTTTCAGTAGTGGTCTGATGGATGAGTTCTTCAGGGAAGGAGGCATAGTTCCCTGTGAAAGGGAGGCATTAATTATCTTGCAGAGTGTTGGGGCTAGTTTTTGTGCCATTGCTTTATCCAGGGGGTTGGGCATGAGTCAAGCGGTGAAGTGGAGGTGTTCAGGGATTTGAGCAATTTAATGCAGAGGTCTTTTGTGACTTGGTGAAAAGAGGTCCAGGTATTATGTCAGTTGTGGACAGGTGAAGGTATTGAGGGTTGGTTTGGAGGAGGTTGTGGGCGAGCTAGCTTACCGTGTAGGTATGAGGCGTAAGTCTCTGGTGTCAGGTCATCGGTGTCATGGCTTTGAGGAGTCCTGGAAACTGCCTTCATGATGCTGAATAGCTCTCTTGGGTGATGTAAGGAGGCCATTATGATGATTGTGTGGTGTTGTCTCTTGTGAGTGAGGATTAACCCATTGTATTCTTGTTGGTCATGTTGGGATCTTGTCTTCCGAAGAACCAAAAAGATCACCTACTTGCAGTAAACCTCAAGGAACACAAAGAGCAAGCAGTAATAGTGGTCACAAGTGCTTTATTGATAAAGAAACGCCCCAACACGTTTCGGCAATGCCTTCATCAGGGGGGCTGAGAACTGCAAACTAACAATATTAAATAGATAACAAAAACATAAAAGCAAATATAAGAAATATAAAACATGACAATTATATAAATAACTAAAACACCTTAAAAACATCCAAATGTCATACAATGATTAAAAATATATGTATAACAAAAAATGATGAAGGACTGTATAAAAAATACTAATCAAAGGTTTTTTTAATTTAAAAAATAAAAGAGAATTACAGACACTGGCTAAATTAATACAGGAAGGAGGAGGCTAATACCATCCCAAGCATATCAAATTGTGAGAATACTTAGTTATGGATATCAATAAAGCAATGGAGCGCACAGTACAAAACAATTGCTTGGAAATGAATCAATCCTATAGTTGAATAAGTTAAAAATATTATAATATCACAATTAGCTTATGGGATAACAAATGGACAAAACCATTATTTGTAAATAATGGGAAACCCAGAACCAACAAGCGATCAGACCAGGACAACACAATGAAAATACGAGCATAAATAAACAAATAGTATGCTGTAAAATGCATTAAATAATTGAGAATTGTGTTATGAATTACATAATTTTTTAAAATGTATTAATAAATAAACAAATAATAAAACCTACAAGGAAAGACAGGACAAAATTACTTATGCCAACAGATAATATTTGATGCAGAAAATGGTCAAATAAATTATCAGTTAAAACGGCATTATGGCACATGCTAAATAAAGCTAAAAAAAAGCTAAAATAACTTAAAAATACCCAAATCATTGAAGTATTATGAGCTACATAAAAGTTTTAGAATAACAGCAGAACAATGCATAACTGAGATGATCCAATCTGACCATCAAAATCAATGTGAGAACTACAGTATACAAACGAGATAGACGAATGTGTCTCCATAACTGAACATAAAAAACATGTGAATTGCTAAAAAAGAGCTGTATAAAAATATAGTCAAATAGGGACTATTGTAAAAATCATGCATTGTGATAAAAAAAAATGAACAGTACCATCATAACAAATAAATATAATATGAAGAAAGAAATAAAACATACTCAGCTCTGGATAAGCACAGCAAAAATCTTGTTGCTCACATTGAAGAATAAAGTATATAAAAAAAATATAAAAAATTGTGCAGTATGACCTCATCAACAACGTACAAGATGACAAAACACACTCTATGTTGAAAACGAAGACACTCTATATTAAAAACAAAGAACTGAATATGCTTATAGACATCCTGACGTGCCCCAGGGTCGAGTCCCGAGGCCAGCTTAATAAACGGGTTCCCGGGGCCCAGGCTTCGTCGGCAGTGGTTCCCGCAGGGGCGGGGGGGGGGGGGAGAAGGCTGGACGCGGCGTCAGCGCGCCGTCCTCACGCCTGTGTGGGGCGGCGCGATTGGCTACCGGCGGTTTGGGGGGCGGGGCAGAGCGGCACGGAATGTGGGGAGCGACCGCGTGGTCTCTCTCTTCTGCCGGCTCTGCGAAGAAAAGGTGTGTGGGGTCCGCGGCGGTCCTTAATTTTAATATAAATAGGGCTTAGGCCGTTCGGGCAGTTGGATTAGGCCGTTGGGGGAGACGACAGACTTAGGGAGGTAGTTATTAAAAAAAAAAAAGAAACAAAAAAATAAGGAAAACACAGCGGGCGGTTCGGGTCATCGGGGGCCTTGCGGGCAATAAGGAAAAGAAAGAGAGAGTGGCTGTCCGGGAACCCTCGGGTTATTAAAAAAAATAAATAAATAAAATAATAATACATACATACAGAAACCCAAAAGGGAGAGAAAAGGGGGTTTGCCCTGTTGTGAGGGCCACGGGGAATGGTGCGATCCTCAAAAGGGCAAAGGGTGGGTAGGAGGGGGGCAGCGGGGCCTGTAGGAGCGAGGGCTGGCACTAGGGGGGCTGGGCAGCGAGGGCGTGCGGAGTCCGGGGTTTCCGGCCCGACAAGCAGGGGGTCGGCTGAGGTGCGGGGGGCAAGGGGAGTGGGCAGGCAGCCGCAAGGCAGAGGTATGCGGAGGGGAGCGTGGCAGAGGAGGGCAGTCCGTGGGGCTGCCCCTGCGCTGTCGGGGCTAGATGTGGGGACCACCCGGACGGAGCTGGCAGTCGAGGCCTGCGCCGGCGTGCCTGTGCCTTCCCAGGTTGAGAGGCAGAGTGGGGCTGTGGGGTCTGCCCATGCGGTGGGGGGGGCGGGGGTGGGGCCGAGGCAGAGGGGTGGAGTGTCAACCGGTCCGGGCTGGGGCCACTGGGAGCTCTTCTCCCTCCTCCGTTTCCAGGATTTTATACTCCTCCGGCGGGCGTGCGCTTCCTGCCTCCTTCAGCTGCGGGGTCCCCCCAGTCTTTGGTCTTGGGGGGGGTGGCTGGGGTGCTTGGGCTGGGGCTGGCCCTGGTGAGGCGGGGTTCATGCAGGGAGGGGGTTTAGCCGGGTGGGAGGCAGACGGTATGGGCACCTCAACCGGGTGTTGGGGTGGTGGGAGGAGCGGGTTGGCTGGGGCTTCTGGGTCTGTTGCTGCTGGCTTCTCTTCGTCTCTTCCTGTACAGGTCCCGGAGGGCGGTAGCACACGATCTACCATGTCGGACAATGGTAGAGTCAGTGGTGGGACAGCGACAACCCCTGCGGTAGTGCAGCCTGGCGTGGAGGCGTCAGACCAGACTGTGAGCACACCAGCAGTGGCCAATCCGGAAGTGGGTGAGTATGTGGGCGGAGGGGATGGGGCAAACGTACAGGAGGTGGGTGTTCCTGTCGGCAAGAAGGTGAAGGCGAAGCGCAGGCGGGGCCGCCATTGCTGGCGGGGTTCCTCATCTTCGTCGTCCTCATCAGCGTCAGGCAACACTTCAGGGGATTCGGCGGTAGTGGCAGTGGAGAGGGGTGTGGAGCCAGGGAGTGGCGGTGGTTCGTTGTGCGGAGCTTTGGGAGGGCGTGCCGAGTAAGTTGTGCCGTTGGATCAAACGGCGCAGATATATTGATATTTTTCGCTCGCATTGTCACACCACCACAGCACTTTGCGATTGCGTATCCTGTCCGGCCAGACCGTCAACACCACCAGTATCGGGAACAATTCAAAAAAGTGATATTACGGGTTAGACCCGCAACCCGCTACGCTGGCAGCCACGGCTCCGCACACCACGAACCCCCGAAGTACACACCCAGACCCAAGCCCCCAGCGGCGTTTGTAAACAATTGTAACGTCCCACTGGTTATTTCCAAATCCCTAAGGACCGTAGTACCATTAAAGTCCTGCAAAAATTCATCCCACACGCCCAAATCTGCTCGCATACCCTGTGATACCCGAATACGATGATGAGGTCTAGTAACCCCAATCGTAGCCGCTGCAAAATGATGCAAAAACACCCTGCCCATCGGAATCACCCGACACACGAAGTTCAAGGAGCCAATTAGCGCCTGCATCTCCCGCAGCGTCAACTTATTGGAGGCCAGTGCATTTGCAACTAACACCTGCAACTTAAGCACCTTGTCGAGGGGCAATCGCGCTACCATTGCCACCGTATCCAGTTCAACGCCCAGAAAGGTAATACTTGTCACCGGGCCTGCTGTTTTTTCCGCAGCCAAGGGAACTCCCCACTCGTGTGCTAAATGCACGAAGCCCTCGAGTAAAGCCTGACACTGCCCCGACCGTGCTTCCCCAACAAACAAGAAGTCATCCAGGTAGTGCACCACATTCGCACTACCGGTCACTTCCGCAAAAGCCCAATGCATAAACGTACTAAACAGTTCAAAATAGGCACAGGATACCGAACAACCCATGGGCATGCATAATAGTACTAGTCCTCGAAGCAAAACCCTAACAAATGAAAAGCCGAAG
Organism: Ichthyophis bannanicus; assembly: GCA_033557465.1. Taxonomy (NCBI): domain Eukaryota; kingdom Metazoa; phylum Chordata; class Amphibia; order Gymnophiona; family Ichthyophiidae; genus Ichthyophis; species Ichthyophis bannanicus. The sequence goes on along the minus strand of CM066035.1, from coordinate 128,287,964 downwards.
GATGCACCGGCAACAAACGAAACGCAGACTCAATATCCACCTTGGCCAAAAGGCTCTCACTACCACATTGCCTTACGAGCTCCACCGCCGCATCAAAAGAAGCATAGCGAACCGTACACCGCTCCTTCGGGATGTGGTCATTAACAGAAGAGCCTGAAGGAAAGGACAAATTATGAATCAACCTGTATTTCCCGGGCTCCTTCTTCGGAATGATCCCCAACGGTGACACTACCAGGTCGGAGAAGGGCGGCTCCACAAAGGGGCCAGTGACCCTACCCAACCGTAGCTCTACTGCCAGCTTATCCCGCACAATATGAGGAAATCTCCGCACCGAAGGCGCATTCCAAACCATGCCAGAAACCACTGTACCCTCCACAGGAATCAGAAATCCCGTTTGAAACCCCCCTTCCAAAACCCCCCCAGCCCCGCGCCTAGGATACATTCTCAACCACGGATGGGTCACTGCAAGCCAAATTGGGGTCGGAGCTAAACCCATGAAGTCCTTACTGCTTGGAAGCTGGCAAGCTGGGACCGACCGTTCCTCGTTTAATGCACTTGAGTGCTGAATGCCCTCCAGTGCAGATAGAACAGGCGTGCCGGAACTTACAATCCAGAAAGGGGCATGAATACTTGTTGAAGCGCCAACACAAATCTCCTGTGCCCCCCCCCCCCTGCCGCCCTCTGTCCTGATGGAAGCCCACTCGCACGAAAGGACCGCCCTGCCCCTTCAACAGCTCCTACCCCTCCTTTCGCTCCACTCACCAACCCCCCACTCGGGCGAACCGCCATCTGGGTTAACCATAAATTAATATCTTGTGTCCCCCAGGACAAAAGCCGATTCTCCTCCATTTTATCGCGGAACTTCTCATCATAGTTGAGCCAGGCCCAACCTGTATGCGACTGAGATGCCTCTAAAATGGAGTCCATATACGCCAGCAGCATCCCATACTGCTCTGGATGCAGATGCCCCCATACGCTAGCAAGACGTAAAAAGCCCTCGTCCAATTAACGACATTCCTGGCTACTTTCCGCACCCGACCGGCCTTCTCATCCTCCTTCCTCTTCTTCCGACTGTCCCCCATCCGTTTTCTACCCTCCAGCAACCGGAAAATATCAATGTAACGCTGTTTCTGGATTTTTCACCGCAACTTCCTCTGCACCCCCTCCCATAATTCAGAGAAAGCTGCCAACGTCGGCTGCACCGAACTCCTGCTAAGATCGCCCCGCTCGCTCTCCCAAGACGTAGACGAAGTTGACGATGAATGAGCAGATGACGCGGAAGAACCCGACTTACGACGCCGTCGACAGGAATGCTTATGTTGCCTTTTAGCCTTTTAGCCTTTTTGCCCACCCCCACCGTTACCGCCATTCCACCACCTCCCCCCGCACCGTGGGCCGACGCTAATTCACTACCACTCCCCACCTCCCCAGTAGGGCACAGAGCCAACTCACCTGCAACACCGCTCGTTGTCCCCTCAGTCGAGCCAATCTCTCGCTGCACAGCTGGAGCTGCATGCCCGACGCCCGAATCATCCTCAAGACAGCCTCGGTCTCCACTAATTGACACCGCACCCTGCTGCTCGGAACCACGCAGCCCTGTATCTCCCCTGTACTGCCATCTGGGTGGTAACTGAGGAGAGAAGACACCAAAAGGCGAAGAAACACCTGCCATGGCCCAGGGCGGCTGCCACATCCCCAGCCAATCTGCCCAAGAAGAGCCTTGCCCACCCCCGCGCCAATGCTCCCAAGCCAATGGGGAGTCAACACCCTGATCCCCATGCAAACTAGAGGCACCTGGGTACCCCGGCCCAGCTCCCCCAGCCATCCACTCTGCTGTATGCCCCGCCCAAGCCGAAGTAGGACCTGCGCCCGAGTCCACCTCAGCCTCCCGCCCCACCCCCTGACCAACAGTACCCCTCACACATCCCTGGCCCCTAACCCGAGGGACACTAGGGTCCGCCAGCCCCTCCACTACAGTGCCGCCCTCAATACCCCCCCTCGGAACCTGAGGCATCATGTCCGCGTGCCTGCTGCCCGCCTGCACACTAATGCCCCTAGCCATGAGTCTCCCCCTTTCCTTTCTTTGCCCATTCCTCCCCCGCTCACTCCACCTTTGCCTCACAGACCCACGCCTCTTGCCCCTTCGCTCCCCTCCAGAAAGCACTGCCATAGGCTCCTCCACCCCCACACCTTCCCCAACTCCAACCCCCCTACCTGTGCCCCTGCCACATCGCACTCCCTTACCCTGACCTCTCTGAGGCCGCATGTTCAAACACCCCCCGACTCTCCCGTAAATTCCAAAAAAATATATATTTTTTTGAAGTGACAAGGAAGCCCCCCAATTGTCCGGAGCACCCGATGGCAATTAGAAGCCTTCCCCCCACAGCCCGGTACTCCTAGCCCCACTACCCCAGCACACACTTGCCTGCCCCGTCCACCAAATGCCACATGCACTGAGCTCCTCAGGCAGCCGCGAATATGGCTCCTCACGCTAAGCTGCCTGGACGCTGAGCTGTCGTCACCCGTGAGGCTCCAGACCCCGATCTCCTGCTCGCATCGCAACTTCCCGCCAGACACCGGACCTCAGTCTGAAGCTCCTTCACCGTCCCTCCGGACCCGAACCAGCAACCGTCGCCTCCACCACCACTCTCCAAAGAACCGCGCCATGCTCTGCCCTGCCCTGCCCACCTTGCCGAAGCCTCTACTCCATGATTGGCTCTCGCGTCATCAACACGCCAGCGGAAGCCAATCATTTTAAACCTTGCCCTTCTGCCGCCGAGGGCTCGCACGCAGCCGCCACGCCAGGCGCATGTGACAGATGCCCCCCGGTTAAATCCGGCCGCGTGCACGAGGCTCCCCGGCCTTCCAGTTATGGAGGCATTTTTAGTTTCTCCGAATATATTATTATAGGCTGGCCATTTTGCATCTATCAAGGTTTGTTATATTTCAGCATTTTTGCCTTCATTGGCAGACACGTTTGCTTTTCGTTACATGCCGCCCTACTACGGGATTTTGTTTTTAGTCCTTTTGCTTACTCTGCACAATCGTGCGTCTTTACTAATTTACTATTCACACACATATTTAAAGATTATTATTTCTTCAATACAAGTAACTTACTCTTTTTGAATAGTATATTTAATAACCATTTTGTTATTTATTTATTTACTAAGCGCTGTGACGGCAGAGCATGTCATTTACTATATGCTCTTTTTGGCGCACTTTTTTGGGGTCCTTTAAGGATTTCATGCCTCGCCGTACATGCTGCTAGTTCAGGGCACAATTTTTTATATATTTTTTTATATACTTTTTTCTTCAACGTGAGCAATGAGATTTTTTCTGTGCTTATCCAGAGCGGAGTATGTTTTATTTCTTTCTTCATATTACATTTATTTGTTATAATGGTACCGTTTGTTTTTTGATCATAATGCATATTATAATGGTACCATTCGTTTTTTTTTATCACAATGCATGATTTTTACAATAGTCCCTATTTAACTATATTTTTATACAGCTCTTTTTTAGCAATTCACATGGTTTTTATGTTCAGTTATGGAGACCCATTCATCTATCTCGCTTGTACACTGTAGTTCTCACGTTGATTTTGATGGTCAGATTGGATCATCTCAGTTGTGCATCGTTCTGCTGTTATTCTAAAACTTTTATGAGCTCATAATACTTCAATGATTTGGGTATTTTTAAGGGGGTTTTTTTAAGCTTTTTTTAGCTTTATTTAGCACGTGCCGTAGTGCCATTTTAACTGATAATTTATTTGACCATTTTTGCATCAGATATCATCTGTTGGCATAAGTAATTTTGTTCTGTCTTTCCTTTTAGGTTTTATTATTTGTTTATTTATTAATACATTTTAAAAAATTATGTAATTCATAACACAATTCTCAATTATTTAATGCATTTTACAGCATACTATTTATTTATGCTCGTCTTTTCATTGTGCTGTCCTGGTCTGATCGCTTGTTGGTACTAGGTTTCCTGTTATTTACAAATAATGGTTTTGTCCATTTGTTATCCCATAAACTAATTGTGATATTATAATATTTTTTAGCTTATTCAACTATAGGATTGATTCATTTCCATGCAATTGTTTTCTTCTGTGCGGTCCATTGTTTTATTGATATCCATAACTGTAAGTATTCTCACAATTTGATATGCTTGGGATGGGTATTAGCCTCCTCTTTCCTATATTAATTTAGCCAGTGTCTGTCCTTCTCTTTTATTTTTTCAATTCAAAAAACCTTTGATTATTATTTTTATACATTCATTCATCATTTTTTGTTATACATATATTTTTAATCATTGTTTGTATGACGTTTGGATGTTTTAAGGTGTTTTATGTTTTAGTTATTATATAATTGTCATGTTTTATATTTATTTCTTATATTTGCTTTTATGTTTTTGTTATCTATTTAATATTGTTAGTTTGCAGTTCTCAGCCCCCTGATGAAAGTGTTGCCGAAACGCGTTGGGGCGTTTCTTTATCAATAAAGCGCTTGCGACCACTATTACTGCTTCCTCTTTGGAATCTTGTCTTCCTCCATTGTCTTTCTAGCTTTCTTAAGTAAGTTTTTGCTTGCTTGATTTCTGGTGAGTACCAAGGGGCCTCTCTTTCGCGCTTGGATGCTCTTGTCAGAGGCGGCTTGTGAGATGGTGTGGTTCCAATTGTCAATCAGTGCTGGTAGGTCCAGTGCTGGGAGATCCAATGGGCTAGTTTCGAGTTGGGGTAATATTTGGTTGATGAGTGTGTCTTTGTTGAAATCTTTGAAACTTTTATGGGGGTTTGCATGGCACGGACTAAGATGCTGGGGTCTGTGGGGGATGTTGAAGGAGATTGCATGGCGGTCTGACCATGGAACAGGTGGTCTGACCATGGAACATGGTGATAAACGGAGGGTTTGTGGTGAGTATTGTAGAAGGCATGAAGACTAGGTCCAAGGTGTTACCAGCCTTGTGTGTCTGGGTTGAGACTATCTGAGAGAGATTCAAAGTGGTTAAAGCATCCAGGAATGCTGTGGCATAAGTTGCGGTTAGGGAGGTGAGGTTGAAATCACCTAGGATTATGGGTTGTTTGCCTTTGCTAGTATATCCGGTGGCTAATTTGATTATGGTAGAGAGGTCTTCTGGGTTGGCTGTGAGAGCTTTATAGATTAGGCATATTATCAGGTCTTTGTTTTCCAAGGTTATAGAGTTGAGGGTGTTGGTAGAGATCTTGTTGGTGGTTTTGAGGCACAGCTGTTTGTCTGTTAAAATGAGTGTTCCTCCTCCTCTGCGACCTTCTCTGGTTGACTGGTGGACTTCCCTGTGGGGTGGAGTTAGTTGGTTTAGTAATCCCTTTCCCGACGCATCACCTCTGAGACCCTTCAATGATTCCCTCCAGCAACTGACTTACTTCCATCTGATTTCCCCCTTCTCTCCCCCTCCTCCCAAGCTTCCACATGGTCCTCTTCTCTTTCTGCTGCCCTGGATCTCACTGCCCCTCTCCGTCCCCGGCCTCACTCTCACCATCCTTCTCAGCCATGGTTTCACCCTGGTCTGTTCCTGCTTCGTGCCCAGCTCCGCCGGGCGGAACGACTATGGCGTAAAGCCCCCTCTCCCTCCACTCTCTCTCGTTTCAAGTCCGAGCACTCTTATCACAAATCCCACGTCCACCAAGCTAAGCGGACTTACTTTTCCACTGCTATATCCTCCGCTCCTAACCAGACACGTCACCTCTACTCTGTACTCCAATCTCTTACCTCCCTTCAATCCCGCACCACCCTTCCTCCCTCTGTCCCCTCCCCCACTCCTTCCGAACTCGCAGACTATTTCAGTACCAAAATATCTACCCTTTGACGCTCTCTGCCCCACTGCCCTCCTTCCATCTCAAGTCCGCCCCCTGTTCTCCCCCTTGCTCCCCTCATCTGTCCCACGTCTGGCACTCTTTCCACCCACTCACCTCCTCTGAGCTCATTGCAACTATCACCTCTTCTAAAAAAACTTCCTGTGCTCTAGACCCCATCACCTCCTCTTGGCTTCTCACCCCCTCTTTAGCCCTTATCCCTCCCATCCTCTCTATGATTAACGCCAGTCTTTCCTCTGGGGTATTCCCCCGATCCTGGAAACATGCTCTTGTCTGACCTATCCTTAAAAAGTCCTCTCTCGACTCCATGGTTCCCGCACACTACCACCCAGTCTCTAACCTTCCCTTCCTATCTAAAATCCTCAAAAAAGCTGTCTTCTCTCAACTTTCTTCCCACCTTGATTCTACTCACTTTCTCCACCCTCGTCAGTCTGGCTTCCACCCCGGCCATAGCGTCGAAACTGTTCTTCTTGGTTTCCTGAACGAAATTCACACTGCCCACGACCGTGGTGATCTTTCAGTGGCAGTTTCTCTCGACCTCTCCGTTGCTTTCGATCTTGTCGACCACTCCCTCCTCCTAGCCCGTCTTCGCGAGGCGGGCCTCTGCAACACCGTCCTTCACTGGTTCCATTCTTTTCTCTCCTCCAGGTCCTTTTCAGTTCTCTCTGCCTCCACTCCCCCAACCGCCTCTACACCTACTCCCCTGCTCTGCGGTGTCCCCCAGGGCTCTGTTCTGGCTCCTCTCCGCTTCAATGTCTTCCTTACACCTCTTTCACTACTGGTTCAACAACACGGGATTTCTGCCTTCTACTATGCTGATGACCTCCTTCTTCTATACCACACCTCTCCCCTTACCTCTCCCCACTGAATACCTGTCTCACAGCTGTAGCCCATTGGCTTACCACTCATTGCCTACACCTTAATCTTACTAAGACTCTGGCCATCTGGTTCTCACGTGATTGTGCCCCCCCTCTGGTTTCCCCCTCCTTCTCTGGTTTGCCCATTCCCTTAGTCTCCACCTTTTGCTACCTGGGTGTCCTTTTTGACCCTGGCCTCACCTTTCGAGATCACATTGCTCATGTTTCAAAGACCTCGTTCTACTTTCTGCGTCAGATTTGTGCCATTCGGCCCTTTCTCTCTTCACAGGCTCTCTCTACCCTCCTTCTCTCCTTGGTTATATCTCGCATTGATTTCTGCAACTCCGTCCTGTCTGGTCTCCCCGCCTCCCAATTACTCTGTCTTCAACGTATCCAAAACACTGCTGCCCGGCTCATCTTTCATGCATCTATCCATGATCATATCACTCCTCTCCTCATCTGTCTCCACTGGCTCCCTGTCAAGTTCCGCATTCATTTCAAGATTCTGGTCCTTCTCCACTGCATCCTCTACACCCACTCCCCTCAGTATCTAGCTGACTTGGTTCACTTTCACAATCCAACTCGTTCCCTACGCTCCTTTCACCTGAATCACTTGCATCTTCCCTCACCCACCTGTGCTCGCCTCCAATCTACTCGTTCCTCTGCATTTTTCTTCCTTGCCCCTGCCCTGTGGAACTCTCTCCCCTCTTCTATCCGCCTCGAACAAGAACATGCCACCTTCAAGAACCGCCTTAAAACTCATCTTTTTACCCTTGCCTTTGACCTTCCTGAACCTCCCACATGACTTTTTCTTCCCTTCCCCCTCCCCTCACTTTCCCCTCTACCGTCCTGTTGTATGAATCTGCCTAGTTTGCTTTCCTATCAGTCGATGTAACTTCTTTTCCTTTTTTCCCTTCACCCAACAGTAACCATTATGATTTGAACTCTGTAAACCGCTATGATGTTCCTTTACGTTTAGCGGTATATTAAGCTAATAAACTTAAACTTAAACTTAGTAAGATGGAGTCCGCTTTGGTAAGCCAAGATTCGGTTATGCACATTATCTTTACCTCTTGGTCAAGTATGTAGTCTGAGATGGTTTGAGTCTTATTGTGGATGGAGTGTGCGTTTATTAGTGAGCACTTCGTTGCTGGGGTCAGTTGTTTGGGTGTTGGGTTATCCAAGATGTTTGCGTTTGAACATACCTGGATGAGTCTGTTTGGTTTCTTTTGTGTCGGTGTCCGGCGAAGATGGTGCTCCTTTTATGTGGGCTACTGTGATTGGGGCAGCTCACGGAGGCGGGAACAGTTGGTTGCAGGCCCAGGCTCAACCCTGATCGATCGGGGGAGTCTTTTGCTGAAGTCGGCATCCGGCGAAGATGGTGATGTGCCCGATGGCGCTCCTCTTATGTGTGCTGCTCTTTTAAGTGTGTTCAAAATGTGCCCTTCTAAGTCCCCTGTGTGTAGTTAATTGGGGAGGTGCCCTATAAAGCAAGACTGCTCACTAGGGGTACATGGAAGTTGGGGGGGGGGGGTAGGGAGGGAACTAACACCTGATGAGGTGTCAGTAGCTTCAAAGGGCTGAGAAAGATACTAAAGCAGAGTTTTAAACCTACCCCACTAAAAAAAAAAAATATTTCCCCTTTTAAACTAAAGCACCCAAAAGAATGTAACTTTATTTTAAAAATGTAGCGAAACCCTTTTAAGAGCTCCTAGGCAGAGAGCTAATAATTTAAAAAGCCACAAATTCTTACCTTTGCTTGAAATGTATAGCCCCTGTTAGAAATGCCTCAACAGTGCAAGGTTCTGAAGCCTTTTATGCAGGCCTCAGCTGCTCTCAGTTCTTTCACAGGCTAATCAGGCCCACTATCTCCTGATGAGGTGTCAGTTATTCAAAGGACTGAGAAAGATACTAAAGCAGAGTTTTAAACCTACCCCACTAAAGAAAATATTTCCCCTTTTAAACTAAAGCACCCAAAAGAATGTAACTTTGTTTTAAAAATGTACCAAAACAATTTTAAGAGCTCCCAGACAGAGAGCTAGTAATTTAAAAAGCCTTAAACTTTTACCTTTGCTTGAAATGTATAGCCCCTGTTAGACTGGCTCATGACAGGGGGTATGGCCTCTGAGGTTTGTCGGGCCACAGACTGCACTATTTACCTTCTGGAGCACCTGGGATTTGTGGTGGTCTATCAAAATCCCACCTCACTCTGGTGCACTCCCTAGAGTTCATTGCGGCCTGCTTGGACACTCTGCAGGTCATGGCGTTCCTTCCCCAGGAAAGGGCAGACCACCTCGTGTCCCTGGAGTCTGACATGAAACACCACAGCATGGTCTCATCTCGGTCGATGCTTCGCCTTCTCGGCCAAATGGCCTCCATGGTCCATGTCATAACCCACGCCCGCCTTAACATGTGGGCGGCACAGTGGTGCCTCCATGCACAGTGGTCCCAGGCGACAGGCCGTCTTCGAGACTCCGTCTCGGTCACACCCTGCCTAGTGGAGTCCCTGACCTAGTGGTGGGATGCATGGAACCTGCTCTGAGGCATGCCGTTCCAGACCCCGTTGCATCAGGCAGTCATGACAACGGACGCCTTCCTGTTGGGCTGGGGGTGGGGCCCACTGCAAGGAACTGTGCACACAGGGGACTTCGTCCCCCGAGGAGGATGAGCAGCAGATCAATCTGCTGGAGCTCTGAGTCATCATCCTCATGCTCAGGGCCTCCCGGCACTGCTTGCAGCACCAAGTGGCTCTTGTCCAGTTGGGTTCTACATGAGCAAACAAGATGGCACTGGCTCTTACAGCCTCTGCTTGGAGGTGATGGCTCTGTTCTCTTTTGCAGCGAGCCTGGGCATTACCCTCCGAGCCACCTACCTTCTGGACCAGGATAATGCCTTGGTGGACCAGCTAAACAGGATCCTCCAGCCAGCTGTCACTGCAGCTCTTCCAGCATTGGGAGAATCCAGACCTAGACCTCTTCACCAGCCCTGCGAACTCGCAGCTCTCCCAGTTCTGTAGCTCCCTTCCTCACCCAGGCAGGACGGCGCCAGATGCCTTCTTCCTGCCATGGACCACAAGCCTGCTGTGTATGCCTCCCCCCCCCCCCCCCACACAGCTCATTGCTTGGACCCTTCTCAAGTTCCAGTGGGACAGGACCTCTGTGATCCTTGTGTCCCCGAAGTGACCTAGGCATCCGTGGGTCCCTCTGTTACTCCACCTTTCAATGAAGCCCCTGGCTCCTCTAGGGAACTCGCTGGTGCTGCTAATGCAGGTGAGTGGTCTGCTGGTTCACACCAATTTGAGGTCTCTCTCCTTTACAGCTTGGCAGATGAGTGGGTTGCTCTAGCCTCCTACCATCTTCCTATGGAGATTGAGGACATTCTTCTGACCTCATGGAAGGATTCGACCAGGTGGGCGTACGCCTTCAAGTGGCACTGGTTCTCAGTGTGGTGCTCACAGGACCGAGCAGATCTGTTTTCCTACCCCACCAGATTGGTCCTGCAATACCTTCTTCATGTCTCACAGGCTGGCTGAAGTCAAAATCTGGCAGGGTTCACCTGAGTGCTTTCTAAGTGAACCACCACCCCATCAAGGGGAAACCCCTCTCAGGGCAACCGCTGGTCTCCCACTTCATGCAGGACTTGCTCCTTTCCAGGCCCCCTGCAGGCCCTCCACCTGCAGAATAGGACCTCAATGTGGTCCTCATGCAACTCACCAAGCTGCCCTTTGAGCCCATGGCTACTTGCTGTGGCACCTGTCCTGGAAGTTGGCCTTCCTGGTGGCTCTTTCTTCTGCCCAGAGTTAGTGAACTCCAGGTGCTGATGGTTGAGGCCCTGTACACGAGGTTCTACAGGAACAGGGTAGTCCTGTGTACCCAGCCCAAGTTTCTCCTGAAGGTTGTCTCGAATTTCCATCTCAACCAAGAGATAGTGCTGCCCACCTTCTTCCCGAAGCCCCATGTCAACCTGGTGTCGGCGATTCTCCACATGCTGGACTGCAAGAGGGCTCTCTCCTTCTACCTGCAGCAGACTGAGGACCACTGCAGATCTGGGAAGCTCTTCGTCTCCTATGGCCCCAGATGCCTGGGGCTGGCGGTCACCAAGTGAACCTTGTCCATCTGGGTGGTGGACTGTATCGCTTTAGACTAGGCCCAGGCCGGGCTTCCCCTAGATCTCAGAGTCACAGTGCACAATGTCTGCGAGATGGCAATGTCTGTTGCTAGCCTGTGCTCGGTGCTGCTGACAGACATCTACTAGGCCGCTACCTGGTCCTCCGCTCACACCTTTGCGGTGCATTACTGCCTGGAGAGACAGTCCCATCAGGACAGCACCTTCTGCCAGGCCATACTCTGTCACTTGTTTAGGATTTAAGCATCTTCTGTCCTCCAACCCTTCTTGTTCTGGCTACTGGGAGCGTGGCTACCCAGGGACTTGGGGTCCTCGGGCTGCCTTCTTTTTCACTGGCAAATGCTCATGGCTCTGCCGTGACTTTTCCTAGAGGTCCTTGGTAGCTTTTAGCTAGGGAGTCCCATATGTGAGGACAGACTTCCTGCTTGTTCCTGGAGAAAGTGTAGTTACTGACCTGTAACAGGTGTTCTCCAGGGACAGCAGGCATCATTCCTCACAACCCTCCCTCCTCCCCTTGGAGTTGCTTTCCATTTTTGCCATCTTCTTGGTAGGGCTCTAGCTATGGCACCTGACTGAGTAAGATAGCACCCTTGGGTGGGAAGTTGATATTCCCAGAGGCTTTCTTTGAAAGCTGGGGAAATGCTCTGCACGGGCTCCATCCATGCCAATGTCACCCATATGTGAGAACTGATTCCTGCTGTCCCTAGAGAACACCTGTTACAGGTCAGTAACTACATTGTCCTGTTGTATTGCTGTAGTACGTAGTGTTTAATTCTTTTCAAAGCAGAGAAAAATCTTTCCACTGTAGCTGTAGTGCTTGAAATTGTAAGAATAAGTGTAACAAGTTTATTAGCTTCATTGAAACCTATTGAATACAGACCACTATTTCTTAGTATTTTATGGATTTCATATGGATATTTCCCATGGAACATGTATGCATCACTGTCGGCTCGTATTTAAGCTTTACAAAGTCAAAATGTTGACACTTATCCTTCAAAGAGAAGAATGCATCCTCTGGGGAAAGCTTTAGCATGTATGAGAAATTTTGAAGGATCCTCAGAGCCCTACAAATTTCAGTTTAATCATGTCCACAAACCTCTCTCCAAGTTGTAGTAACAAGCAATGATTTCATAGAACAGGTGTTTGTAATGGGGTATTAACTTCAAAATGATCTCTGCAACTTTGTTTCTTTGGAGGACCCATATCTTCTCCCAAGGTTTTATATTTCCTGAAATGTTTCTCTCTGGCTGATTAGGAATTGCTCTACTACTTCTACGGTTTGTTGGCAATAAGAAATATCAAATTGTTTTGCTTGTAAAACTGAAAATAGGACATCCCTGCAAGCAAAACCTGCAGCAAAATTTGTCAACAGGAAGGAAAACTCAAAATCATTGAGTCTGTAATGACAACCTGATGCAGCAGATATCATTTCACCATCTCATTCTGAGGTTATGAATTATATTTTCAAAGAGGTCAAGTAATCCTTTTCTGTTCTCTTTCACAATGTTGACAATCTGAACTGTAATTCCGTTGTGCATTAGCCACTGTAGGAAGTCTTACTTTCACAAGTTCCTCTAGTAATAGAGTTCTCTTATTTGATTTTGTGAAAAACAGCTATTCCATTCAGAATGGAAAAGAAAATTTTGCTCTGTGGAATATATCCAGCACTAATTTTAAGATATGTACATAACAGTGAACAAATACTGATTCAGGAGCTTCCTTTTGAATCATGGCTTGCCCTCCCTGCCGATTTGAAGTCATTACTGGAGCACCATCAAATGTTTGTTCAACAAGCTTTTGCAAGCCATTGAATTATTTAAGAGTTTTAAGAAAAGTGTTGAAATTCCATGTGCACTTCTACGGTCCAATTTGACAAGTCCCAAAAATCTCTTCATTGGTCCACTGTCACTTGCATATATCATGGATATAGAAAGTTAAAAAAGATTTGCTAAATCAGAAGTTTCATCAGCCAACACAGCAACAAATGTTGATTTTTGTATTTCTTCCTTAAATGAAGAATCAATCACTGCAGCAACTGAATGTCATATGTCATTCTGAATATGGTTGGATGCTCTGACAAAATTCTAGCCTTTTCCAAGTGCTGACACAAGACAGAGTCCTAACTTGACAAAAACTGTAGCAGCTGCCCGTAATTCCCTCTGGTGAGTGAATGTACATACCCATCATGACCTCAAAATGCTTAGATCTTGTTGACAAAGGAAACAAACTACATCAGTTAATCTTGTCAAAACATCTCTATTTCTTCTGACCATCTCATTGTGTTTCAAAGTTCCAAGTCTGATCTGTTCGAGATTAATACAAGTTTGGCCAAGCATTTTGAGCTGTAAAATGCAATGTGTACCTTCAAGTCAATACTGATTCCTGGCGACCTAGCACCTCCTGGGTTTTCTTGGCAGTGTGACCGTAAGTAGATTGCCGGGCCTTTTTTCTGAGACAATGGAGGATTAAGTGACTTGCCCAGGCCACAAGGAGTGTTACTGGGAATCGAACTCTGATCTTTTGAACTAGCTCATAAATGTGCCTGAGAGAATTAATGTTTCTGGCAAGCTTTTGTCAAATTATTCGGTTGAGAAAATCCCTTATAGTTTCATGCTCCTTTGTCAACTTTGAAAAGTGACAAGGACAGCAGAAGAGTTTATTTTTGTCAACTCTTCCTGTTAACTACTCTGCCATATCATACCTACTCATTTGGAAATGACAGACAAAATAGTTTTCCACTCTGCATTAACTTTGAAAGATATGGAGTGCTTCTTCCTTTGGAAATAATACTTTGCTTGGCTTCAAAAGTTAATCTAGAGAAAGGAACTTTAACCAAATATTGCACAATGTCTTCATCTCTGTCACTGCTGCTGACATCTGACTATTCTGTGTGGTCACTGATGCTTGCCATACCATAGTGCCTACATGCTACTGCTCCAGTCAAGCAACAAGAAATCTGTTGCCTCTGCTCCGCTTCCATGTCTGTTCTGTCTCTGAGTGGAGGACATGTTGGGGATTTGCTGCACTCTGCAATTTGAAAGGAGCAATTTTAGTGGCTCAGCAATATTGCTCCTGCCTGCACAGAAGCAACAAGAGGGGCTTGGCCCCAAGCGGTCAAGCAAATAAATATTAAAGTTTAACCATCAAATATATCATTTTTCACACCCATAGAAGCAACAAGATGGCTCAGTAGCCCCAACATAAGACTCTCACTGCCACAGGAAGAACAAGATGGGCTCAGCAGTGGACCAAGTACTGACTCCTTGGGTCCTCCATTTACCACTTCCCAATCCACAATAGGACATTGCCTCATATCCCATGACTTTTTAATTTCCTTAAGTTTCTCTCATGAGGGACCTTGTCAAAGCCTGTCCGAAAATCCAGATACAATATATATATTGACTTACCCTTATCTACGTTTAAGTATAGCAGATTGGAGAAGCAAGATGTCCCTTTGCTAAATCCACGTTGACTTTTTTTTCCATTGAACTATGGCTATCTGGGTGACCAGAGTGTTGGACCGAGGTAGTGCTCTAGATTTCAGTAAAGCCTTGGACACTATACTGAACAGGTGACTTTTAAATAAAATGAATGCCCTAGGGATGGATCTTAAAGTGACTGACTGGTTTAGAAATTGGTTGATTGTGAGGAAACAAAGGGTATAGATAAATGGCACTTACTCTGAGGGGAAGGATGTTACTGGTGGTGTGCCGCAGGGATCTGTCCTTGGTCAGATTATTTTTAACAGTTTTGTAAGTGATATTGTGGAAGGGCTATTGGGTAAGGTTTGACTCTTTGCAGATGATACCAAAATCTGATATAGAGTAGACGCCCAGAAAAATGTACATAGCATAAGGGATTTAGCAAAGCTTGAAGAATGGTTGAGAATCGTGCAGCTGAGATTGAACACTAAAAAAATGCAGGGTTATGCATACAGTACAGGGGGTGAAGTGCTCCTGTCCATGAAAGAAGAGCAGGACATGGATGTGACTGTTTCTGATGATCTTAAGGTAGCTAAACAGGTAGAAAGGCGATGACGAAAGCCAGAAGGGTGCTTGAGTACATAAAGAGAGGAATGGCCATCAGGAAGAAGAAGGTGATAACGTATACATTTTTGGCAAGACCTCATTTGGAGTATTGTATGCAATTCTGAAGACCACACCTTCAAAAGGTTTAAACAGAATGGGAGGTGGTGCAGAGGGTAGCTACCAAAATGGTCAGTGGGCTTTGCCATAAGGCATATGGGGAAAGTCTTAAAGATTTAAATATGTATTCTTTGGCAGAAAGACGAGAGAGGAAAGATATGATAGAGATGTTTAAATACCTCCGTGGCACAGGAGAGCCTCTTTCAACTGAAAGAAAGCTCTGCAACATGTGGGCATAGGATGAAGGTGAAAAATAGGCTCAGGAGTAATTTGCAGAAATATTTCTTTACGGAAAAAGTGGTAGATGCGTGGAGTAGTCTCCCAGTGGAGGTGGAGGAGACAAAAACTGTATCTAAATTAAAGAAAGCATGGGACAAAAGCAGAGGATCGCTAAAGGAAAAAGGACTGTGGTTCATATGGAAAGGCAGACTGGGTAGGCCATATAGGGGTATGTTTACTAAACCGAGTTAATGTCACCCACGGTAGTTTCCGCAGTAATGGTACAGATGCCCATATAAAGGAGTTGGCGGTGCATCGTATGACAAGCAGTGCCAGGTAACGCGCGTAACAATGCGCCGTAAGTTAACACGCATCGCAAGGCGCCATATAGGGCACATCACAGGGCACCTTAACCGGAGGCGCCTCACAAGGCATGTTGTCATGTGCCCTACAAGGTGCCCAACCTAAGGCACCATGCAGCCACCCCTTGAAGGCCCCGTATAAGGTGCCAGCAAGGTGCCCCATAAGTCACCGTAGGTTAAGGCACCTGAAAAGCAGGAAATGGGTTAGCAGCCTGCACATGAACGCCGGGTGCCACACAGCTGACAGACGCAGATAGATGGACAGAAGGATGGTTGGCAACTGTGATGAGGGTAATATGTGCTGGCAGCACAGATCAGAAGAGATATGACTGTTATAGGAATGACAAGTACCGGTGTAGGAAAGGCATAAAAGAAGGAGAAAAAAGAGGGAGCGAACCCATGACCACTAGCCTGAAAATCACTGCACAAACCAGTAGGCCACATCACCACTGTGAGGTCCACAGCAATGGCTGCATACAAGAACATTGCAGGGCACCGCACAAAATGCCTGCTGTGTGCCAGGAGAGGGCAACCCAAATAGTCACCGTGATGCAACGCACATGCACAACAGGTGTCCACAGCTCATATCACAGTCTGTAAGTGGGATGTGAGCCACATAGAAACACATGCACACACACCATGAGGTGTAATGCAGTATAAACACCATGCAAAAGAGCATGGGAGTGATACACAAAGGGCGTAAGGGGCTGGCTGAAGGGACAGCTATGTAGATGGCCTGTGGACCAGGGCAACGGAATGAAAAAGGAGCATGTGAGAATTCAACCTGCACAGTGATGTGGCACAGACCAGCCAACAACAGCAGTACCAATCCACCAAGTCGACTGGTCACATGGACACTACAAAGATATAGCCATATGTAGCACACAATATGTGATAGATAGGCTGCAGAGAGGGCACACTATGGTGCACAGTGCAGAGATGGAAGGGTGTGTGGGCAGGTTAGCAGAACACAGGAAAGGAAAAGGAACAGAACATGTGGGAATCAAACTGGCAACCTATGGACTGCCAACGGGCGTCTGTGACCACTATCCCAAACAACCCCAACAAGCACAATGCAAACAAGTTACCACAAAAGGCACACACTGGATCACAGTGCTGAAATGGACGGCCCCTCTGCTCCACTGTGATGCACCTTACGCCTGAGATAAACTCACGGGGTCTGTGTGCCAGGCCCCCTCGCAAACACACATCCAATCCATGTTGAGAGCTCACCTACCTGCTGCTGCCTATGGACTCTAACTACCCTGATCCTCCTCCACCATTGCCTCTCCTACCCCTGCTCCCACATTCTCTCACTTATCCTAACTAGAATGTAAGCTGTGGTGAGTAGGGTGTCTGCCCAACATGTCTGTGCAGCGCTGTGTACAAGGGGCAGTGCCACACATAAGTACTGAGTTATCTCTGTAAGTAACCAGTTGTCTATCCCGACTTACCCATCAAATACAGTGGTGGCCAATGGAGGGTCACGTGGCGTGCCCAAGGCTACAAGGAATGACAATAAGACTAGAAACCCCAGTTCCACAGGCCTGACATTGCTGTCCCCAGGTGGGATGTGAACCTACAGCCCTCTGGCCTGAGGTACTGTGTCCTAACCAACAGGCCATGTCTCCCACTGTGCAGGTGCAGTAGGTGTGGTAGTAATGAAAGTAGTGAGATTAAACTTTGTGATGTAACTATACCCATACACGGTACACTGTAACAATACCTGTATACCTACCCCCTCCCCCCGCAACCCTGATCCCGGATGGTGTACCCCAAGGATCTGGCATGGATCCCCCCTTACCCCCTCCATACACAGTCCCCTGGTGTGCCCATAAGCACCCATGTCTGGCTGTACCAGCTAGATACTGATGGCTCACAGAGCCACCTATGCATACCTGAACCCTCCCCAGCTAACCAAACCCTGATCCACACCTGTCGTGACGACATCACTGTCTGGATGTCTCACCATGGCCTGAAAGTGAACATGGCCATGACTGTACCTCCCATCCATCATCGTAACACCTCCCTGCCCCCCTTGTTGTCGGTGTCTGTGGATAACTCTGTACCTCCCCCAGTGTCCTCAGGCCACAATCTGGGCCCATCCCTGACCCTTCACCCCCGTTCACGACACACAGCCATCTGATAGCTAACACCTGCCCCCTTCCTCCACAACAGCAGTGATATCCACCCCATCCACCCTGAACACACCACCAATATGCCCATGCACTGCCCAATCGTATCCCATCAGTACCTCAGTAGTCTGCCCCCTGCAGGTTTCACCTAGACACACCTTATTCCCCGTCAATGTGTGCAATAATTTGCTGTGCATCCAACCATGTGCCAGGCCAGTCATGGCCACGACAAAGCCTCCCTAACCTTTACCGTACCCATGTCAAACATCCCATACTGAGCTCAAAATGCAGAGACTCTGTGGCTCTCCACCACCCCTCATCTCCCATCTCCCCATACAAACCCCCCTGAAAACTGGCCCCAAGCAGACACCCACCACCTGTGCAGTACACCCCTACTACTAACCCCACACTCCGCCCCTCTCTCCATGATGCCCTGTACGCTGTGAGAAAATGTCCGCTGTCCATACAGCAGGCACCGTCTCCAACCCCCCACAAATCCAGGATGAAACCACATGTCCTCGCTGCAACCATGGAAGCATGATTCCCCTGCCCCCCCTGCCCCCACTGTCACCAGCGGTATCCCTCCCACCCCATCTGTGTCCATGCTGACTAGATAGTAATCACTGATGCACAGAATATGTCTCCCACCTGTCTGCACTGCGCCACATTCACCATGTAGCACTATACAAATGCTCAGTAGTAGTAGTAGTACATGTCTGCACCATCACGGCCACAGCACTAGAACACACAGCTAACAGGTGGTATGTATCAGGAAGGCACACCGGGCTGACAACACACAAGGCAAGAAGGCACACCAGGCTCACCTGGCTGACTAGGCACACCAGGCACACCAGGCTGACCAGGCACACCAGGCTGACACACACAAGGCAAGAAGGTCTGAAAGGAAGATACAAAGATGTATTGTCATGCTGCCACACAGTGAAGTGCATACACAGTGCACAGGCAAATGCAAAAACATGCCAATGATGTCATGTCCCAATGGCCCAGCACCAGATGTGTAGACCTAATGTGTGGGTATCAGTGGGTCCTACAGCAGTGTAGATGCCCCTAGAACAGCATGTGATGTGCTGAGAAAGACCAGATGTCAGGTAGTCATGTAAATAAACACCCTTAATACACACATGGCATCAAAAACAGTGACACAATGTAACATGAGGACACAGCATCAGGACGAGAGTCACATGTGGGCAAAAAGCAAAGAAGATGGGATCCCACTAACATACAGAGGTAGCACTATGTGGAAGTCACACCGCAATGGGTGCTGTGAAAACAGGAGCAGTCATAATATGGCAATGTACAGGGACTGCACAAATGAAGCCTGGAAATGGACACACCTGCCGCCACAGTGCAAAGGTACTGGCACAATGTGAGTGGAACAATGTCATGTCAGACAGAGGACTATGCACACATACAAAGATAAGCCTGCAAATTAATGTACATTGCCACATCTGTCCAGTAAACACACACAATAACATGTATGTAGAGCTACAAAGACATCCACAACGGTGCACGTACCCACACAAATCCCACACCGGCACATGCACCAGTGTAAGAAATGAATCAGGCACATGCGCATGTACCGTGTATGTTGAAACACCACAGAATGCTGCCCCATATCCACTGTAACACCCCCTGTGATGGTCAAACAGCAATCAGAGATGGTGGCATGCATCACAGTGTTCTGGAGAAAAATAGTGTGACATGTACAAGTGGAAGTTAGCCACACAAATAAGCAGGACCTACAGAATGTATCTCTTTTGCCACATACATGGCTGCATGTACCTGTGTAGCCAAATATTGGTGCAATGCCTGTGATGCGAGCCCCACACATTTGCCACACACAGCTACACAATGTCAGATGGATGTACAACATATAGCACGCATGTGAGTCCCTGCTGTAGATGTACAGACAAGTGTCCACAGTGCAAATGCCACCTGTGACCCTACAAGTCCAGTTATGACCATTCCAGATTACATGGCTATGCAAAGTCACAAGTGACGTCTCAATGTTCCACAGCAATGCAAAGGTGATGTGTCTCTGCTGCGATAAACGCAACATCCAGACAGAGCACGGCAGCAATGGTGTGTCGGTCCCCCGGTGATGTCCAAAGTAGTAGGCCAACAATGATGTCCAACATAGGCATTTGTCTGACTCACATAGGTCCATCTCCCACTGGCACCATCACCCAAGGACCTTTGCATGGAGGTGTCCTGTCCAACCACAGTTGGGTGATGGGGACTCCAAATGCAGTGTAGTAGATGTGCCTTGTGTCTTGGCTGTGCCCTGTGTTAAAAGGAGTAGAGAAAAGGTAAAGTTATGCTACACACACCATCAGGTCACAATGCAGACAGTGACAGCACATTATGTGCATAATGAATGCCCAGATATTAAAACATGACACGGCCACAACACACAGCACAGTGCATGTTAACCACAGCAGGAGATGGCACTGCAGACCAGGTTACCATCTCGACATGGTCATGTGAATGCCCATGTTACACAGGCATCCTAGAGGTCCACTGCATGTCCAGCAGTGGTGGTGCACAGAGATCCCACAGAAAGGCACGATGATACAAACAGCCCAAAAGAAACATCTACACATGGATGTCAGTCACAGAAGATCTAAGGTGCAACCTACCTTCATTGTACAGCAGGTGTCTGAAGGGGACTGTCTGTGCCAGGCAAAGGGCACAAGGGGCCATAGTAGAGGCTGCAGATGTCAATGAACTGCGTCCATCACCACATCATCATGGTCAGCTGTCAGTGACACATGTCCAAGGTATAGTGAGTTGCGTGTAACCGAAACGTTGATGTGTAGTGTCCTGTCAGCAAACATGAAACACGTCAGGCAACAATACATGACACATGCGCACAATGTACACAAGGGCAAAAGCAGAAGGTCACAGAGAGATGGGTGAACACCACTGCACAGGTGGCCAGACACATCTCTGCACCAGACAATAGCAGAGGGCATCAGAAGGTACCGTCACCTAGACACGCCCCAAAGACACAGAGACATATACCGTGATACAAGATGAGCATGCCGCAAGTTGCATACAGCATGTCTGTGCACAATAATTATAGTCCATGCAATGATACACTGATGTTGTGTAATGCCACAATGCCAGGAAAGGCTGTATGTGCTATCCACCAACCCCACACCCTGTGCCTGGAGATACACACAGCCCGGTAACACGTGCCCTAGATACAGTGTGTAAACACCCAAAATATGCACAGGGCAATAGCCAAATGCGTGTCAACTGGAACCTATGGGGGATGGAGCTGCAGACCAAACACGTGTATAACAACATAGGTGCAGTGGAGAGGGAAACACAGATATGTGTAATGCTGCACTGCCCCCACAGTACACTTACCTGTATGTCCACCCACTCCAGTCACCTGCAGGTCTGAATGGCGTACACACAGTTCCCACATCACATGCACCACAGCACAAAGCAGGGTCGGCAGCCTATCCTGGGGAATCAAAAACCCAAGTGACATATATATATGTCATGATAGTGCCGTTAAACACATAGGTCAGCAGAAACATGGAGACACATATGCACATCCCCACATATGCAGAACTTACAGGAGAACAGCTCCTCAATCAGATATTGCCTGACTGCCATCCCCTCCCGTGTGTCACCACGGCCATGTACAGGAGGGCACACAGGATCCTCCTCCAGATCCTCATTAATTTCGACTGGGATATTGTGCCTGAGAGCAATGTTGTGTAGGATGTAACAGGCCAGAATGATATGTGCTACAGTCATGGGTCCATATTGTAAGGCACCGCCGGTCCTATCCAGACACCTGAAGCGACTCTTCAGAACGCCAAACGTGCAGTCAGTGACTGAGCGGCTGGAGGCATGGGCCTCATTGTACCTCATCTCTGCACCTGGCCATGGGAGACACACACGGGTCAGCAACCAGGCACAACAGCCATATCCAGCATTGCCTGCAGAAAGAAACGTGGTATGGTCCAGCAGGAGATGATGGACACACAAAAGCACAGAAGTAGCAAAGGTTTAACTGGACAACAGATAAACAGGGACCCAAACATACAATGTCATAGAATGGCACACAATGGCACTGCAAAAACCATGGAGGCAAGGAAGGAACTGTTTATACCACCTTTATTTCATAAAGCCAGGCCCGACACAGGCCGTGTTTCGTTTATGCCTTCATCAGGGGCTTTGGCTATATGATTTTCCTGCCACACTGCAATGACTATATGATTTTCCTGCCACACTGCATTGACGGGTATTTATGCCAGAACTGGCAAAGCACAAACTTTGCCGTTGCTTTCTCGTCCGACTTTACCCGCAATAGTGTACTAATATCAAAGTCTTAAAAAAGGGATCCCTTGAGGAAACTGCTTATGCAGTGAAACGCATGAGCGCGCCGGGTTGGCGTTGGGAGCACAGATAAGTTCTTGTAGTTTGTGCCGAATTTCATCATGTCAGCATTGAGGAATTGTTTTATACTAGAGACCACAAGTCAGAGTGACAATTGATAATTGAAGGACTGAATAGTTCACAACAAGAAAGCATTGTGGTCTACTAGATGTCACAAAGTTTATAAGTATTGATTTTTGATATTATCATCACTAGCCTCTTTAAAAAAAAGGGAACACAAGGGTCCTTGATGCAAAGCAGGGGTTGAGGTACCACAGCAGAGGTATACCTC
The DNA here is from genome assembly GCA_033557465.1 of Ichthyophis bannanicus. Lineage (NCBI taxonomy): Eukaryota > Metazoa > Chordata > Amphibia > Gymnophiona > Ichthyophiidae > Ichthyophis > Ichthyophis bannanicus. The sequence continues at coordinate 128,265,556 of CM066035.1, read as the reverse complement.
CTGGGTCCCACCCCATATGAACAAGTCTGAGACCCGTTCCCATGAAAAAGAAAAATTTTGATCGCAAGTAAAAAAATGAAAGCAAATAGTATTTTTAGGTAAGCATTGGAGTAATTTTTTGTTTGATGCACAGCCGCAGCCAAGCAGAGGCCGCACATGCACCCGCACAGACACGTCTCCCCTTGTCTGTGTGGGTGCATGTACAGCGCACCTGTCTGAAGCTATGTGGGGCAGGCCCGCGGCCAGATGGGGGTCATCATCGTCACTGTGGGGCAGATGGCTGGGGCCCCCAGTGCCCTCCCCAGGCTCCCTGCTACCCTCCCCCTCCATCCTGCTCCCCCTCTTTGTTTCTGGTGTCCCCCTCCTCCTTGGCCTCCCCGCTGTCAGCCACCTCCATGCCCTCCGGGCCGTCTTCAGCTGGCACTGTCTGCCCAGCTCCAGCGTCCAGCCCTGCTGTGCCCTTGTCTGCACGTGTGGCCACTGTGGGGGAGAGGTACGTACATTGCCACCATGATCACACATCTGGCACATCATTCAAACATGTCCTGTGGCCCCGCAAACCATTGGCCCATAGGGACATGCTGCATCACTCACCATCACGTTGGGCCTGCTGTTCCCGCTGCACCTGCGCCACGAAGCGGGGGTACCTGGCTCGCAGCTCACGGGCCTTCTTGCAGAGGTCCTCAACCTGTGGGGGAAGCAATGTGTGGGGACATTAGGGGACAGACATCAATCATCAGCCGGTGCTGCACCACACACATACCTGCGTGCAGCAGGTGGCTGCCCCTATTGTGTGCTGTGTGTTGACTGCTAGCTGTTGCCCCTGTCACACAGATGTGTGCGTTGCAGCTGCACATGTCAAGGTTGGCCCCTACGTGCCCTGTGTTTGAACCCCCTGGCACCATTGCCGCCCCAGCAGCCTATCCGTGTTTGGGCCTACAACACCGAACCATATGTGCCTTTGCCATGCTGTGGGTCACAGGCACCATGCATGGGGGGGCTGCATGGTGTCGGCATACATGCACGGTGTGCCGGGAGGGCAGGGCATGTGCCACTTCCCGCAATATGCACCACTATGACAGCATGTCTGCTACACCCATCAACCTGTTTTGTGACCCTTGTCCAAAATATGCACAGACTGCATAGCCATGTGCCACTGTACGCACTGGCATGGGCGATGATCATGTGTCTCACCAGTGGCCCTTGCACACAGCAACAGCTGCACCTGAGTGTGCCCTGGGGATGTGACGCTATTTGCCCTGCAGTCTCCAGCCACAACATGGCGATATGAGTGGCCTGCACACATCAGCCAGTGCACCTACCATAACACCAGGATGGATACTAGACCTCTGTAATGAGGCCAGGGGCATCCTGGGGATATAGCAGACCTGGGAAACGTAACCATGAACAGGTACCATAACACCAGGATGAATAGTGGGCCTCTGTAGTGAGGCCTGGGATATCCTGGGGATATAGCAGACCTGGGAAACGTAACCACAAACAGGTACCATAACACCAGGATGAATAGTGGGCCTCTGTAGTGAGGCCTGGGACATCCTGGGGATATAGCAGACCTGGGAAACGTAAAGAAGAGCACGTACCATAACACCAGAATGGATAATAGACCTCTGTAATGAGGCCTGGGCCATCCTGGGGATTTGGCAGACCTGTGAAACCTGAACAAGAGCAGGTATCATAACACCAGGATGGATAATGGACCTCTGTAATGAGGTCTGCAGCATCCTGGGGGTCTGGCAAACCTATGAAACGTAAAGAAGAGCAGGTGCCATAACACCAGGAGGGACAATAAACCTGTGTAATGAGGCCTGGGGCATCCTGGGGATTTGGCAGACCTGTGGAACATAAAGAAGAGCAGGTACCATAACACCAGGATGGATAATAGACCTGTGTAATGAGGCCTGGGGCATCCTGGGGATTTGGAAGACCTGGGGAACCTAAACAAGAGCTGGTACCATAACACCAGGTTGAATAGTAGGTCTCTTTAGTGAGGCCTTGGGGCATCCTGGGGATAGGGCACATCCAGTGAAACTGCAACAGGGGCAAATACCATAACACTGGGATGGATAATAAATCTCTGTAATGGATTCTGCGGCCCCCTGGGGACAAGGCAGATCTGCTAGCATTGAGAAGGAGGCCTACATTGATCCCATTTGGGGACATAGCTACCTGCTTTTCCCTTGCTGTGCATGTCTGATATGTGTGTTGGTTAGCAGGGTTTTTTTTTAAAGTCCTAGGTTTGGGTGCCTGTCCCCATGCACTTACCTCATGTGGGTAGTCTGAGCCTCTATTATATCACCTGGTGAGGTGCACCCAGGCCCTCCTCACTCTGCTGAGGTCCTGCCTATGGGAGGAGTCTGGAAATAGGCGCTCCTGGCGGAGGCATATTAATTCTGCCAGCAGATACAGGTCTACATGGGTGAATGCAGGCTCTCTCGAAATGGCAGCCATCTTGTCTGCTGTGAGCAGACCTCGTATGATGCAGTAAAAATGTGTTTGTGATGCGCATTGGTCTATTTCGTTGGTCTATTTGTTTATGCTAGAGGTATCATTTTCTATATCTTGAGTACAACTAGTCTTTCTATTTATGACAAGCTCTATACCCATCTTTTTACCATTCTGGTATCCCCTTCTGGGATTTGAACTCATAAGACATTGTAGTCTGACATATTGCCTAACCACTGCGCTATACATACCACGTTATATTGCTCTGACGGACCATCTTCTTGTGGGCATTGAGGCCTGACGTTACAGTGTGTCAGGCTGTCAGCCATCTGGGCCTCAGGCGCGTGTTGGGCTAACGTTGATTATGGCGCCTTGGAGCACGCCTTACACAACGGTATGCTAAGGAGCGCGTCCTGGGGCTCCCTAGCCCTAATAGCACGTTGTACTTCGTGTGATACTGTGCTTCAGAACATGGCACATTTGTGGGTTTCTTCCATGGTATATTGTGCTACTGTGCCTTAGTAGACACATTACTGGGCACCATATAATATGGTGCCGTATAGAATGCTCATCAGGTGCCTTGTGAGGCACCTTCTACATCACCTTATCGGGGTCCCTAGGCAGCGCACCATACTGGGCACACCTGGACAGGTCATCCTCGTGGGCTCCCTGGGATATTTCGTCATTGTTCACAGTGGCATAACAATGTCACGGTGCCTCAGGTTACTTTGCCCTGCGGCCTGCAAGGTGCCTCAGGTTGGCATGCATTACGTATGTCCAGAGATACTGATGTCACCCTAACACTGGATTGGCCATGGGCTACTGCCACTGCATGTGGCTGTCAGTACTGTTGACAAACATGTTGTGGGCAATTGTACCACAGCACTGGGTGTGGGCAATGTAAAGTACTGGGAGGACAGTGGGTGGCAGATGGTGGGCATACATGTCCCCCAGGGGCATCTGGGGTACCAGGATGGTTACGATGAGGGGTGGACAGAGGTGTGGTGGTACCATACAGCTGAGGTACAGGCGAGGCAGGCAACGTAGAGGCACAATGCAGGACAGGGTCATAGTGCATGCCCTGTGGTGGCAGCCTGCACAGGCAGTCCGGACTCTACTCAGCTGACAGACGCAGATAACCAGACCAGAGGAATGTTGCCCACTGTGGTGAGTCTCTTATGGGCTGGCAGCACATATCTGCAAAAAGATGAGTGTTAGAGGCATGCAAAATATCTGATTTTGGCATGCATGGAAGGGGGGAACAGTAGGGGATCGAACCCATGGACACAGTTTGGAATGGCATTGTACGAACCAGTAGGCTATACCTCTATGGCCTGATGTACAGCAGTGCCTGGGTACAGAGGGACTGCAGGTCACCGCATGGACCGTCTGCTCTGTACGCCAGGTTAGGGTAACCGCACCAGCACCCATGATGCATTGCACATGCCGAACAGTGGTCCACAGCGGATCAACAAATGGATTCTGCACCTCTCTGTTACCGCAGCCTGGTAAGATGGGCTGCTGTGCGTGATACTGGCACAGAGTAGCTACGGACCATGCCATTGTGCAGGTTCTGTATTCACCCTGAGGGTATGGATGGCTGCCCAGCACTAGGTCCACTCCCTCCCCTACTACTCCTACCCCCGCATTATCTCATGCTTGGTCATCCTTTGCAGCAATCACACCGGCCACTCTTCAAAAAACCTTTTTGTCTCTTCGCAAAACCACTTGCTCAGCTGACCCTATTCCCTCCTGTTGGCTCTTAGAGCCCCCCCCCCCCCATATCCCTTTCGCCCTATATCCTTTCTTTTTTCAACTCCAGCTTATCTTCCGGTCTCTTTCCCTCACCCTGGAAGCATACCATAATTCATCCCATATTGAAATCCCGCTCTTCCGATCCTTCTGTTCTCTCCAGTTGGCGCCCCATTTCTAATCTTCCTTTTCTCTCTAAATTCCTCGAGAAACTGGTCTTCCTTCAACTTTCCTCCCATCTTGAAGCATCCCTCACTCTTCACCCCCGTCAATCTGGCTTTCGTCCCAGTCACAGCACAGAATCGGTTCTTCTTTCTCTTCTTAACGAACTTCACATCGCCCACGATCATGGTCTTTACACCCTAGCTGTTTCTCTTGATCTTTCTGCGGCGTTTGATCTGGTGGACCATCGCACTCTCCTTGCTCGTCTTCAAGAAGCTGGTCTCTCTGGTGTGGTTCTTCAGTGGTTTCATTCCTTTCTCTCCTGTCACTCTTTCTCAGTCGTGGCTGGGTCCTCATCCTCAGCTGCTACCCCTCTTTCCTGTGGTGTGCCCCAAGGGTCTGTTCTTGCCCCTCTGCTCTTTAATGTTTTTCTGGCCCCTCTTGCCCTCATAATCCAGCAGTTTGGTATCTCTGCATACTATTATGCTGATGACATCATTTTACTACACCACACCGATTCCCTTACTCCTGATCTTTCCCCTCTTAATCTCTGTCTCGCTGCTGTTGCCTCCAGGTTCTCTTCCAATTTTCTTCACGTAAACCCGGCTAAGTCCTTTGCTATATGGTTCACACTCGGAAGCCCTTTCCCCACTTGTGCTCCCTCTTTTTCCTCACAACCCATTCCTCTTGTCTCTTCCATTCGTTACCTCGGTGTTATCCTCGATTCTGCTCTTTCTTTTAAGGAGCACATCTCTTCCGTCGTTCAGCGTTCTTTTCTTTCTCTTAAGCAACTCCGGGCCGTACGCCCTTTTCTCTCTTCTTCTGCCCTGGCTACACTTCTCCTTTCCCTTGTGATGTCTCGTCTTGATTATTGTAATGTCTCCCTAGCTGGCCTCCCACAGTCCCAACTTTCTCGTCTTCAGGGTGTCCAGAACACTGCCGTTCGTCTTCTCACTTACGCTTCTCGCTATGATCATGTCACTTCCCTTCTTCTTCAACAGCACTGGTTACCCATCCCATTTCGTGTTCAGTTCAAAATCCTCATTTTTGCACATAGGGTGGTTCGCACGGGTACCCCTCTTTACCTTGCTGATCAGATACACTTCCGTACTTCTCATCGCCTGCTCCGTTCTATTCACACAAACCGTATGTCCCTCCCCTCTCCCTCTCAGGCCCACCTCGAATCTACCCGCTCCTCAGCTTTTTATTTTTTGGGTCCCAAACTCTGGAATTCGCTCCCCCCTCCCCTCCGTGCAGAAGAGTCCTACCAGTCTTTCAAAGCGCAACTCAAAACTCATCTCTTTGGACTGGCATTTAACCTCTCCTCTCCAGCCTTGTCTCCCCTCCCCTCTCCCCGTTAATGTACTTCGTTAATGTATTTTGTAATTGGTTGCTTCCCCCACTGCTGTGTGCTATGATTGTTGTCTTTCCCTGTCTTTTCTCTATTCTTTTCTATTCCTTAATGGCATTCCTTTCTTCCCCAGCAGTCTGTATTTTTAAGTTTAATTATTTTTAACTATTTTAATTATTGTAAACTGCCCAGATGCCTCTGGTCTTGGGCGGTATAACAAATCTTTTAATAAACATAATAAACATACATGTGGTGCTACATATAGGTCCTGCTGCACATTCCCATCACTGGCAGTGTGTGGCAGGTGTCCCAGGCAGTGTGGCAAAGGCACCTCTGTGTTACACAGTCACAGGTGTCCTCTTGGGACCGGAGACCACCCAGATCAGTGTTAAGGTCTATCTGCCATGGCCACCTGTTAGCAGGGCGGAGGGGTGTCCAGTGTCCTATGAGGGTTATGTGCCACGGCCCCCCACTGTTCAGAGTAGTATACACTGTGCCTCCAAGGGCTCCATAACACCCATCTTGTAGGTGGGGGCATGGAGAGACAGGTGCCTGAGACCACAGGACTGGCTGTGGGACCAGCAAGCCTGTTCCTGATGGCAAAGAATATCCCTCTAGGGCTAGTGCACATGAGACATACCTGTGACTGGAGCATTGGCAGACCAGCATTAATGTGGGGTTGCCATGTGAATCCTCACTTGCCACATACCACAGTCTGCCATGCATCATCAGACAACACTGTCGTACTGCACCAGCATACACGGTGTTCTCACCATGCACAGACTAACTGCAGACATGCCACTGGCCAGTCCATGGTACATGGTCAGTGGGAAACACATGCACCCAGACATAGGATGGGCAGCACACAATCAAGCAGGTATGTCACTGATTGGGCCCCAGAACTGGGGTGTCACAGGTATCACTGGAAACAGATAGTATAGAACACTATGGGGGAACCTGGACATGCCATAGTCACTGCTGAGTCAGGGTGAGACTGCCCTCCCAGCATTACATGCTTTGGCCACCCTGTCCATACAGGTGGTGTTCGGACACTACAGTGTACCAGCCATTGCAATACTCCCTGTGCAGATGCAGCCTGCCCAATTCACCCTATCTGGGCCATACCCACACTACCTTGCTCCTCATTATGCACATTTGCAGACTAATGCTGGTAACAGTTGGACAATGTGGGCCGAGGGCGGGGTTGGCAGCCACAAAACTATGGATAGACATATACACACACACACACACACTCCTACTGCAGCACTGAGCAATGATAGGGGTGTTTGGCAACCCTGGCTGCCACACTGCTGACATTTCAGAACTGAGCAGACGGTAACAGTGGTGCTGTGATGTTACCAGCAACTCCGTGCTGGGGCCAGCAGCCTGCCTATACAGCATGATTTGGATGGTGGAGCCTGTGTGAGTGGGTGTTTCTACCCCTGTTGGCCGCTGCTGTGGGGCTTGCACGGTTTGATGTTGTATATGCTTCATAGGGTAAAATGTTGGGATGTGTTCTGCAGGTTCCAGCAGCTGGGACCTGTACCTGTGACCCTCTGCTCCTGGACACACTGGCTGTGTGTACTGCACCACAGTGGGGCCACAGAGGCACAGCAGTCCCTGGGCCATACCTTTACGTCTCCTTTGGCAAACTTTTTCTGTTGCACTGCACACTACATACTGGTACTGCAGACAGGTGCCACTGCCCCCTCCAGCACGGACAGCCCCCCATGCTATGCTGACATAACCATATGCTGTTTGGTGCTTGCTGTGCGCCATCCCAGACCATCCACTGTTCCAGTAGGCAGGTGCCTAAGGTGCAGCGTCTGGGGTGGGAAGGCATACATGGACATCCCCACCCCCACCCCCCATCACCGCCTAACAACATTCTGTCCCTTCAACATGGTGATGGGATGATGCGGGGATGTCCTGTCTCTGCCCTGGCAACTATTGGCTAGTGTGGACAATGTATTTGTATATTGTGTTTGGCCTTTGTCAGATGCTGTCTTTCAGACTTCCAGTTTCTATGTTCCTATGTGCCACCTGGGCGACACCTAAGTCCGCCCTATGCCCCGGCTGCCCCCAGTACATGTGCTGCCTGCAGCCCCCTATGCCCCATTTACCCCATTGCCATAGTGGCCTCTCATACTTGGGCACTATGGTGTTGCTGCAGATGGAGCACTACTATCACATTTCTTGTGCTCCCTGCCTGTGCTGTACATTGCTGACACCAAAATGTTTTCTCTCTCCTGCAAATGTGCATCTAACGGCAGGTTTTTATTTGCAGTAGGATTCAGCCCTTCAGTTTAGCACGTTAGTGTGCAGGGAGCCTCTCCCCGCCAATTGACCCCTGCTATCCGCCCTCTCTCCTCCCTCTGTGGTGTGTACCACGCCGTGGAACGCTTCCGCGTGGTTTGTAACGTTACTGCGCGTTAAAGTTACATACCGCGTGTTAGGTAATGTTAACGCTCGTTAGGTAACGTTAACGCATGGTCTGTAATGTTACCGCAGTTTAGTAAACATACCCCATAGTCTTTATCTGCCGTCATGTTTCTATATGTTCAGTAATTTTATTTTCTTCCGGGAGCACCTAGGATAGACTCAGAACAGCACCCAATGAAGTTCTCTAGGCGGATTGAGACTGCAGAGAAAGCCAGAACTGTAAATATATCTGAACTGTAAATGAGACTAAAGAGAGAGCCAGAAATGTAACTATGGCTGATACCTCTCATATACACCAAATCAAGAATGTAAATATGCTACATCCCCCCTGGTGATGTGATATATTCCTTCCCCTCCTGTAAATACGAATAGCCATGTTCAATGTATCCCCCCTTGTTTATTGTAAACCGCTTTGACCCAGTGAAAAGCGGTATATAAGCATGGCTAAATAAATAACTAAATAATTTTGTCAGATCACCCCTGGAACCTTTTTAAAAACTGCCATTACATTAGGCACCCACCAATCTTCAGATACTATAGATGATTTTGATGATAATTTACAAATTACTAATAGTAGATCAGGGCAAGTCACGTAACCCTCCATTGCCTCGGAAGAAAGGCCTGGCAATCTACTTCCGGTGACACTGCCAAGAAAACCCAGGAGCTTCTGGGTCGCCAGGAGTCAGGACTGACTCAAAGGCACACATTGATTGAATAGTAGATCTGCAATTTCATTTTTGAGTCTTTTAGCACCCTGGTAGATAGAGGATTCAGTAGGAGACCAGTGAGGAGCCATTTGCTATAGTCTAGATGGGAGGTAATGAGAGAGTGGATAAGGATCTTGGTAGAGTGTTCAGAAAAAAAGGGACACATTCTTATGTTGTAGAGGAAGAAATGACAGGTTTTTGGGTATGTGTAGAGAAAGAGAGAAGAGCTAAAGATGATGCCAAGGTTGTGAGCGGAGGACAACAGTGTTATCTATGGAAAATAGAAGAAGGGGGAGTTTCATCTTGGCCATGTTCAATTGTAGATGGAGGTGGGACATCCAGTCAGTAACATCAGACATGCAGACTGAGATTGGGGTCTGGATTCCTGGAGAGATGTCTGGTGTAGAGAGATATAGCTGAGAGTTATCAGTGTAAAGATGGTACTGAAAACAATGGAAGGAGATAAGGAACCAAGGGATATGAGAAGAAAAGAGGTCCCAAGACAGATCCCTGAGGTACACCAACTGAAAGTAGAATAGCAGCAGAGGAGGTTCCACCAGAGCATCTAATGAAAGTGGGATGGGAGAGATCAGAAGTAAAACACGCCAGAACAGAGCCTCAAAATCCAAGTGAGAACAGGGTATCAAGGAGGTGGTGATAAACAGTGTCAAAAACAGTAGATAGATCAAGAAGGATGAGGATCGGTTAAAGGCACTTGGATTTGGCCAGGAACTGATTACTGAGGACTTTTGCAAGGACCATTTCTTTTGAATGTAGAGGATAAGAGGCAGAATGCAGTGGATCCAGAATGGATTGAGAAATTCAAGACAATGGTGGCATGCAGCAGAACCTTACAAAGATGCCAGCCAAGATACCACCACCACCATGGAAGAGGCAGGAAGCAGTGGCTTCTCATGTTTGTTTATTACATTTGATATACCGTCCTTTGTTAAAAACAGAGTGGTGTACAATAAATTAAATACAAAGATGGCCAAAGGCCAGAAAAAGAAAGGAAGTTACAATGCAAGACAGGACAGGGAGTAGTGTAATCAAACATACCAGTTGGAAGAAATGGACAACACTGAAAAAAAAGATCACATGGGGGAGTAGGGAGGTCAAAGGCAGAGAACAAATGGGTTTTTAAGCGGACTTTAAAGATACGATTGTTCTGCTCCAGCCTGAGGGAGGTAAGTAGTGAATTTCATAATGCAGGCTGAATGAAGAAAAAGGCAGAGGTACGGGTGGATTACAAATGGACACGGGAAGGAGAGGGTAGGTGGAGGCAATTTATGTATGCTGACCGAAGATTGCGACTGGGGGTGTAAAACCGAAGGAGATCTGTCAAATACTGTGGGATATGGGTATAAACAACTTAATGGACGATGGTGAGGATTTTAAAGCAAATGCGATATTCTACAGGAAACCAGTGAAGGTGTATGAGAAGGGGGTTACGTGCTCCTGATGAGCAGAATGAGTAATGATACACGCTGTTGTGTTCTGAATACACTGTAGTCTGTGTAGCTGGACCTGGGGAACACCAGCAAGCGCAGAGTTACAGAAATCACGACGAGACATGACAAGGGACAACAGGAGAGTGGTGAGAGTCTGTGGAGTAAGGAAAGGACGAACAGGAGGAAAAGAATTTCTAGTGACGTGGGAAATATGATCATGAAATGAGAGATCAGGATCAAGGAAAACCCTGAGATAATGAAAATAGGACCCCAAAGGGATGGGAGAGCCTGAAAGGGATGGTGCTACCTGGTGGCAAGGACTACCATGAGTGAACCAAATAGCAAGTGTCTTGGCCAGTTTCAGGTGTAGACAATTGGTGGTCAACCACTCAGCAACAGAGAGGAGGCAATAATTGAGGGGTGAGATATCCAGCTGAAGGGGACAAGTGTGATGGAGGAGAACAAGGTCATCGGCATAGTAGAAAGCAGATATTCTAGACTGTTGTACCTGGAGGGCAAGAGGTGCCAGGAAAAGATTGAACAAGAGAGGTGCCAAAACTGAGCCATGGGGAACACCGCAGTGAAGGGGGATAGGGTCAGAAGAAACAGCTGGGGGTGGTACGAGAGAGGACTGCATAAGACCGAGAGAAGAGAGAAGAGTGAAACCACCGGTAAACAGTGCCTCGAAGACCAGCTTCATGCAAGTGAGAAAGAAGGGAGTGGTCGACAAGATCAAAAGCTGCTGAGAGATCCAGAGATACCACCACCGAGATGTCACCATGATCGTGAGCAACATGTATCTCATTAAGGAAAGCAAGAAGAACCATTTCTACACTATGGCCAGGGTGAAAACCAGATTGGTGAGGATGGAGAAAGTTTGTGGTGTTCAGGTGATGAGATAGTTGAGCAAAAACTGCTTTTTTAAGTATTTTTGAAAGAAAAGGGAGATTAGAAACCAGACGATAGTGAGCAGGAATGAGAGGGTTAAGTGAGGGCTTTTTGAGAAGGGGGAAAATTAAAGCATGCTTCCATGGATGTGGGAAGGTTCCAGTGGAAAGGCTAGCATTAATCATAGTGAGGACGGAGGGAAGGAGGGCAGCAGAGGGTATAAGAAGCCATGATGCGGGTATATGGACAAGGGAGCAAGTGGTCTTATGAGAGGAAGAGATTTATTTATTTATTTATTTAAAAGGATTTATATACCGCTTTATCCTGAAATCAAAGTGGTTTACACTTCAACCAAATCAAAGTTCAAATTCAGTAGGTGGAGGCATGCAGTGTGCCACCCACCCACTCCCTGGACCTTGAGGGTTAAGGGAGGGGCTGGCCTTGAATGCCCTTGAGGGTTAATGTTGTAGTTGTGTTGGTGCTCAAGTGATAAGGCAAGGCAAAGAATATTTCTTTTTTTTGTGAGGTTTATTTCCCGCTTTCGCAGTTCAAATGCAGCAGATGTAAATGAAATAAAGTGGTACAAAACAAGATTGAGAAACTGAACTTAAACAAGGCTTTTTTCACTGCTTGACTGAATGTCCATTACTGATCACATTCACCTGTCATGTGATCTCCTTTTCATTAAGGTAACAGAAATCTCTGATACCAGCACTGCTCCTGAATTGCACAGAATATGCTTCCACTTATTCCCTTCACATAAGCTCTTTTATCACAGCAAACAGTGAGGTAACTTTGCTATTTTCTTACATACAACACTGGCAAGCAAATCACTTAAATGTCCTTTGGAATCATACAAGTAGAGCAATCCATCGGGACTTCCTGTTCTGTAGATGGCAAAGAAATTAAAGGCATTTCTTCTTCCCAGCTGATCAATGGCTTTGCTACGTTCTGAGTAGAAACTGTTCTGCTTTTAAGGAACTCTCTAAATTCAGTGAGAAGTAATTCAGCCTGTGTATTTTCTGAGCTAGGCTGAGCAAATCCTCCTTCAGGTAAATGCTTGTTTATATTTCTTATCTCTAGGCAATTATCAGTGCTTTTACTTGGACAACATTTCAGCGTGCAAGCATTTCCCTTCCCCCACCTATCTCCACATGGCAGTGCAGGGTAAAACACTTCAGCTGTGTTCAGGGAGTCTCTCAGAGTGTTAAAAGGAAAACAGTCAGGCTTCTCCTGGCTTAACCAGTTATTATCAAACTTTCTGCCTTTATCCTGTCTTTCACAATTAAAATTCACTCTTTCTGGCTTTCCACTGTTAAGCTTGCTAGCTGTGCCACACCCACCAGATACCTTGTGCTTGGGCTTCTTCCAGGGTAATTCCTTATCCCTTTGCCTCCTATCCAAAGATTCTTCTGGGTCCTTTAAACTCCTGAGCTGCAGCCTTGGGTCTCTCAGTGCCTTAGAATTCTTCTGCTTCCAGAAATCTTTCTCTGCCCCTGAGTCTCCCAGCTCCTGTCTGCTCCTTCTTGGATCACAGCTGCTTAGTGGTTCTCTCTCTCTCAGTTCCTGTTCTTGGTCATCTGACCTGTCCTCGTCCAGGTGCTTGTGTCCTTCTTCCCAATCCTGGTGGTCCTCCCTCTTGTCTAACTGTTTCTGGGTTTTTAACAAGCTGGCTGAGTGCTGCACTGCCCGCCTCCTGCTTGGGCATGCCCAATCAGGGACTTGGCTTCTCACCTGCCTTGAAGTGAGGAGTGGTTCCTGATTAGCTCTGCATTCTTTTTTCCTCTCATCAGAGAAAATCCTGCATTCCCCTGCAGTACCGGCTCTCTCCACCGAATCACTATCGGTTTCCATTGCCTCATAAGAGTCTGCTACATCACAAGTGTTAATGCAAATGAATATTTGTGTGTGCAATGGCAATGATTTCTTGGTGAGCTAATTAGAGTGAGCTATGTACAAGGGGTTATATACAGGGAGGGGTAGGGGGGTACAGAGGTGGTCAGGAGGATTGGGAGGTAGAACATGGGGCCATTGGTCAGTTCACATGATGCCACTAAAATATTCAATGAAAAGCATAGATTTGAGCTGCTTCCTGAAGTCCTTAATGTCCACAGTTGAATGTAGGTCACCTGGGAGGGAGTTCCAGAGAGCGGGCGTAACCAGGGATAGTGCTCTTCTTGAGGTGTCTTGCCTTACTTTGGTGAATGATTTGGGGGTATCGATGGTGTCTGAGGTGCCTCTCCTCCTTGATCTGGTGCTTGGGTCAGATCTGATGAGGGGTTGCAGACTATTTGCTGAGAGGTTCTGTATGATTTTAAAGATGTTTAGCAGTGCCTTATATCTGATGCTGGAGCTGACTGGGAGCAAGTGGAGGTGGTTGAGAATGGGAGTGATGTGATCATGTCTTGATGATCCAGTTATTGTGCAAGCGGCAGTGTTTTGTGCCATCTGCAGGGGCCGGAGTATTTGTTTTGGAAGCCCAAGGTAGATGGGGTTGCAGAAGTCTAAAATGGGTGTGAATAGTGCTTGACAGACTGTGCAGAAGTAATCCTGTGAGAGAATTGGCTTGAGGCGTCGGATGGTTCTCATTTTGAGGTATGCGTTTTTGGTGGTTCTGCTGATGTGTGACTGTAGGCTCAGGTCTTTGTCGAGGGTTACTCTGAGGTACTTTACTTCTGGCTTTATTGGTATTGTAATGTTGTTCAGTTTGATGGTGGGTAGGTGGGTGAAGGCGGCATTTCGTGTGATGAGTAGTGCTTCTGTCTTGTAGTTTATGGACAGGTTGTTTTCTAGAAGCCAGCTTGTCATTTGTTGAAGACGTCTGCTATGTTGGTGTAGTCTGGGCTGTCAAGATTGATTGATTGGGGTGTATATCATAATGTCATCTGCGTAGACAGTGTATTGTATGTTGTGGTTCTTGATGATATCGCAGATTGGTTGAATGTAAAGTTTAAATAATAGAGCAGAGAGGGTGGATCCTTGTGGTACACCCTTTTTGGTTCTTAGTGGTTGGGAGGTGACAGGGTCACATTTGACTTGGAGCTGTCTGTCCATGAGGTATGAGGTGAACCACTTCAAGGTGGTGCCGTGTAGGCCAATGTCCTGTAGTCTTGACTGAAGTGTGCTGTGGTCCACAGTGTCAAAAGCTGATGTGATGTCTATGAAGATCATGATGATGCCTCTCTTGATGTTGTCGATGATCTAGATCAGATTATCAAAGAGGTATATCAGTAGGGTTGACACCATGGTTGGTCGGAAGCCATGTTGGTTAGAGTCCAGAGGGGCATGGTTGTCGATGTTATCTTGGAGCTGATGTTGATGTTGAACCATCTTTTCGATAATCTTTGCTAGTAGAGGGAGGCTTAAGATGGGCCTGTAGGCAGCTGGATTGGTCTTATTTAGTGGGGATTTTTTTTCAGGATTGGTCGTATTCTCGCTAGCTTTAGAGTGTTTGGCATGATACCTCGGGTAAGGGAGTTTTGCACCATGTTGTATATGATGTGAATGAAATTATCCTTTACCGCTTTGATCCAGACCACAGGGCATGGGTCTGATGGGGCGGTGCTGGTGTTCAGTGAGGTGATGTGTGAGATCTGATCAGTTGATGGGATGCTGAACTTGTCCCAGATTTGGTTGGGTGGTGTTGGCTTGGCCGTGGTGCTCATGTTCGGTTGAGGAGGCATTGAATTTTTCTTGGAGGTAGTCTGCGAAGGTCTGTGGATCTATTTGTTCAGATTTTTCAGGATTAGGTTCGTTGGTGAGGGTTTTCACTATTTCAAATAGTTCTCCAATAGGTTTATTGGAGAAATTGAGAATCAGGTTTTTGTAGTATTCTCTTTTCTTTTGATTGATGAGGTTGTTGTATTCTCTTTGCTTTGATTGGTATAGGTCCTGTGTGGTGGCGGATTTGGTGCGTCTCCAGCGTCGTTCTATTTTTCTTAGATCTCTCTTTGCATTTCAGATTTCCTTTGAGTACCAAAGGGTGGGATAGTTTTTAGCATGGTGAGCTTTGTAGGTCTTGCACTCAGTGGCTTTTGCAGCAGATGTGATAGTACTGTTCCAGTTGTCGATTTGTTTGTTTGTCATCTGTTTTTGTGATCAGGTGGGGTAGGGTGTCCTGTAGGAATTGGTCCTTGTCAAAGAGATAGCTTTAATGAGTTCAGAGATGGTAAGCAAATGGAAAGAGACCCAGATATGTGAGAATGGAGAGACGGGGGGGGGGGGGGGAGAAGGAGGAAGAGGAGAGAACCAGAGAGGAGGACCTGAGAACCAGAGAGGAGGACCTGGGTGTGGTAATGGGAATTATGTTCCTTGAGAGTCTGCACATGGATGGAGAATGGGTTTTCCTCCAAAGTCGCTCTGTGTGGGGGGGCGGAGCCTGATGTCCAGCGGGTAGGACGCTTTGCGTTGAAGCTCCCGAGAGGCCTACTCAGAATCCTGACTTAATACCTATATAAATTTACTATTTTGCTCCGAGCTGACCGGGGCACCTCGGGGGGGATGGCGGCCCACAAACCAGCGCGCTTGGACTTCGGGTCTCCTTCTTCTTCTCACGGAAAACGCTCCAAAACGGAGGTATCCTCCCCGCAGAAGATGGTTCCATTTCGTGAAAACCCCGCAATGCACTTGGAGATTTTGGAGGAAATACGCGGCGTGAAGGAATTGGTGCAGTCTAATGGAGAAGCGCTTCGAGCCATGCGAGAAGACTTTGGAGTGCTCCAAGACCGACTTGAAGGTCTTTCATTACGGCAGGACAATATGGCGGGGGTCCTCGACTCGTACGAGGTGCGCTTGGGCAAACTGGACGAGGCTGAGCGCCAGATACAGAATCTTCAAAAGGAGTTGGAAGATAGCAATAATCGCGCCCGTCGCAACAATGTGAGGCTCCTTGGAATGCCGGAGGGAGTGGAAGCAGGAGATATAAGAGAATTCTTGCTCAAAACTCTCCCCTCCTTGCTGAAGATTACTTTTCACAGAGAACTGGAAATCGATCGAGCACACCGTGTTCCTGCCCGCATGGCGCTCAACCGCACGACCCCCCGGCCTATTATCTTTAGCTTGCTACGATATCAACAAGTGGAACAAATTTTACATGCTGCCCGAGCGAATCATCATTTGGAATATGAAGGTCGTAAGGTCTCCTTCTTTCCTGATTTGGCAAAGCCTACCGTTGACCGTCGGAAGAAACTCCTTGCTCTTCGCCCTCGACTTCAACAGCTACAGGCTCGCTTTGGCCTGTTGTATCCAGCGAAGCTCCGAGTGACTCTCCATAACCAGACCAGGACGTTCGAGGATCCTGATCTATTATCAACATTTTTGGACTCCAAAGAAGCAGAACAGATGCGCTAATCCCAAATTTTGGACTCTTATCTGCCGGCTCTGTCCGCCATTTTGAAGGGCCCGATGCGGCGGTCATAGCCCAGCACAGAAATAGCCTGGACTTTCTTTCTTTTTCTGTATGACTTTTGTCTTTGGTCTCCTATCCCTTCATGATGTGTGCCTCGGTCGGATTCGGAGCACGCACAGTCCTACAGGTTATATGTTTTTTTCAATTTCGGCCTTCTCTGGGGTTTCTCCCCGCAGACACATGGTCGCCAGTAATTTTGGGGTTTTGCTTCTCCTCTACCGTACTGCGGTTATCTTTGTTAATGTGGGGCGCTTCATTGTACTATATTAGCTTATTTTCCTATGTCATGTGTACAGCCAGATACAGTCAGTTTGAGGGACACAGTGAAATTATGTGTGCTATCATGCTCAGAATTTTAACTTTTCTGAATGGCCTCATGTAAAATCTTATTATTCATCGTACAAGGCATTGCTGGTCCACTCAGCAGAAAGAAAATCCTTAGCTATCTTAGCCACGAGCACGTTGATTAGGTGTTTCTTCAGGAAACGCATTACACTCTGCTGAAACACTGAAACTCAATGCTAGGCCTCACATGGTGGCTGCCTACTCTCCCACCGTTTCCAAATGGTACGGGATAGTCATTCTGGTCATGAAGTTTTTGCACGCTACTGTACCTGATATTAGCGCTGACATGGAGGGTAGATGGGCCCGTGTACACCTTGAGGTTGGAGATAGTGAATTCACGTGTATTTGCACTATGTCCCGAATGTGGACAACCCTGCTCACTATGCAAGTTTTGCGCAGTTGGCCTCGGCCTCCGCTAATGCTCCATTAATACTTGGTGGCGATTTTACTCAAGTGCTCTCTCAATCTTTTCTTCTCAAACAAGGTGCTTGTTGGTTGGAAGCTCCAGTACCGAGCAGACCTGTGTGACTAGATATAGTAGCGGGCCTCTGCTCACCGATTCCTCTTACCTTACTCCCTGGTATGACTCTCCCATTAGACTCCCACTATCCACCCATGTTTTTCGACACTTTAGGTGCCTTTAATATTCCTATGCAACCTTTCGACTCCCGACTCTGGTCAGTGTACCTTCAGCATTGCATTCGGAGCACTAGAGTACTCCCGCCATCGGCACTCTCTGCATAAGGTTGATTGGAAACTTCCGATCTCTCGGTAGTTTACCGGGTGTAGCATCCAATTTTACTAAACCTTATGTAATGCTATCACTAGAGATACCTCTATAGCGCAGAAAGTATGGGAGAGAGAATTGCATGTGACTTTAACCTCGGAGCAATGGAGCCTTATCTGGAGCAGAGGGACACGGGTTTCCGACCCGCCTCACTCACTCAGACCCTCTTCTTTCTAGCCCACCGGTGTTTTTTACACTCCTCACAGTTTAGACATATGGAACACTACTCAGGGTAATGGTTACTGGACACGTCCTGTGGCCATTGGTTTATTACTTCATTTCATGTTATGCATGAATATCCCGCACTACAGTATAACTGGCGTCGGGTCTGGGGTCGTATTTAGTCTATATTGCACTCTCAGGAGTCCCTTTCTCGGAGGGTAGTGGGACTTCGCCCAGTTGCGGGGATCCCCTCTCTCCCAAGAAATGGCTTATCTCCTTTTGAACTTTATGCTTGGCATTGCTGTTTCCCTCATTGAGTAATACTGGGAAATTAGTTCCCATCTGAGCCTCAATGAATGGTGGAATCATGCCTGTCTCTACAGTAAATATGAACAAATACCTCGTCTGTGTGCTTCCTCCGTTCAGACTCCTTCTTATTGGTCTTAATGGAAGATGTTCAATGAATATGTACATTTTGCTAAATGCTCTCATCTGACTGTCTAACTTTGTATATATCTCTGTCTCATGATCATGCTGTATTGTGGATATTTTTTGATTGTTTGATGTATAATCACTGTTAACTGGAAGCGCTCACATGCTGATACAAACGGGTAGAGAAGAAGCACCGGGGTGGGGGGTAATGGGTTTACTTTTCCTTATTGTATACTTGTTTTGTCTCTTTTGGTGTGTTGTTTCTTTGTTTGTTGCAAAATGAAAATAAAAGTTTCAAAAAAAAAAAAAAACAAAGTCGCTCTGTGTGACAAAGCTAGGAGCAGAGAAGACAAAGGCCAGAGTGATACCAGGGCTGTGAAGGACAGTGATGTGGAGGACAGGGCCGCAATGGTGCTAACTGGTTTAGGGTAGCTGAAAGATGAGAAGTCCAGTGGGAGAGTCAGGGGAAAGGGAGGGAAAATCTGCAGATAAGAGATCCCCAGTAGCTGGGAATCATTGTTGGGTGAGATGGGTAATCTGACGAGAGTACCGCACAGGGACTGGCAGAGGATCAGTGGATGGATGAGGGGAAAAGGTAAGGCAAGGTGGCTGAAGGAGACATCGGAAGGTCAAACAATAATGATCAGTCCAGGGTAATGGTGTAGAGCGTAAATGACTTAGCAGAAGGATAGACTCAGTTGGAGAAATGACCAAGTCAAGAGTATGGGGAACAACCGAAGCAAGAGAATAGAGCAGGTTTGGAACGGACTGCTTTATTGAAGGTGGTCCCTACGCGTTTCGGCTTACGCTTTCTTCGGGGGACATACAGCAATGTTGTGTAAAATGGAGTGTCTCATAAAGACAGTTTGGTGAAGGCACTATATGTTGATAGCGCCGTATCTGATGAGCTTTGTATCCAGAAGACAATTAAGTTGTAGCACTCTATAAATCCTGAAGGAGAGAGATAAAGGAATGATCTCTGGAAGAGGAAGGTGCATCAAGGTGCAGGTTCAGATCACTAGGTGGGGATAATTCAATGATAGGTCAGAGGATGGTCAACAGAAGCAAGTCCCAAAGATGAGGGCGAAGAGACTGAGGAGAGTAGATGACCAGAACAAAGAGTGCTGGTGAGGTCTGGAGGCTGAGGGGAAGGGATTTAGGGTTGTGCAACAAGGGAGAGGAGACCTGCGTGAATGGGAGGGAGGAGCAGTAAAGAGCTGCAACACCCCCACCTATATGGCCAATGTGAGGAATGGAAGCAGCAGCAAAGCCAGGAGGAAGACAGCGAGCAAGGAATGCATCTGCCCCCTCTCTGAGCCATGTCTCAGTGAGCAGAAGAAGATCCAGAAATTCCTGAATAGCAAGGTCCTGTATTAGAAGAGTTTTAGCTCTCAAAGAATGGCAATTAATAAGCCCCAGCTTGATAGGAATAAAATGTGTGATGGTAGTGGAGGTAGAGCAAGATTGGCAAGTGGTAGGCAAACAAGGGAGGAGATTTGCAGAGCAATGATACACAGATCCATCGTGCCTGAAAGAGTGAGCCGGATGGTGGGAATGGTTTCCCCATAGCACTGGATAGGGGGCCATTGAGAACCAAGTAAGTGCTGTCAAAGAAGTAAAATCGGTAGAGTCAGAAAGAGAAGATACAAATACCTGAGGCAGAGAGGGCTGTTGGTAAAAGAAGAGAGGGGCAATGAGGCAGAAAAGCAGAAGAGGTGCCAATGCAGCAGAGTCTGGTCAAGAATTGATGCCTACGCTGCTGGAGCCGCCCCAAGGAGCGCACCTAAGGAGCACCTATGCACCTATGTCGTTCACTGCCATGGCGACAAGCACCGCTGATGCTGTGCTTTTATAGTACCGGTAGAGCTGGTTACCTGGTGGTAAGCCATCCATGTCAGAGGAGGACTGAGAGGAAGAAGAATATGCCTGATATGGTAGTCTCCCCTAACAAAAAGCAAGAAGAGGATAGGCAACCAGGCCCACATCTAGATGCTGTAGAGGGCACAGCAGGGGCAATGGCTGGCCACAGACAACCCCTAAAATCAATAACTGGCCCATGCCCCCCCCCCAATTGCCAGGAAAGTGTGGGGCTCAGTCATCAAGACTTCATATGTGGGAGGGGGAGAAGATGTAGGGGGACAGGCTGGAGCTCTACTGCAGCTTCTGTTGACCCCAGTCTAGCTCTCTACTAGACTAAATGCATTCTCATGAGAACTGCAGGGAATTTGAAGACATTGATGTCCTACTGCACCTAACATCCCTTCAACAGTAGGTGTGGCAGGGCTTAGGTATCAAAGATGTCCCTCCAATTAAATTATCTTTTGTAGTTTTGTGACTACCCTCTATAAGTAGACCACTAGGGCTTAGGTATGGCAGGGCTTTGTTGCAGCCATAAATTTCCAGGACCTCATGGGGATGCATCTGGAAGATCTGAGTGCAGAGATATGTGTTATAGTAAAGATCCTCAATCAGCTCTTGGTACATATGTCTGCTTCATAGGGTGGGGAATAGCCCATATAATTTCTGTTAGAAGACAGAATTTCTGTTGTACAGTTGGGGTGAATTTGTACATATTTCTTTCTATCTTGTTGGTCTAATGGACCACTAAACAAACAGTGTTATTGGTTCCAATTTGTGGCCCCTGGTGTTCCATGATGTGCAAATGTACACCAGAATAGCTATGCTTTTCTCCACTGCCTAATGCTGTGATGTGCCATATTGTCCCTGTAGAATAATCAGCAAGTCATGAATATCTGACATACCATGGATAGGCTGTACAGGCATTCACACCCAGATTGATCAAGCAATGGAAGTGACTCTTGAGTTGCCCAAATGTCCTCTCAATTGTTGGCATGGGTGTGTCCGTTGCTTCTCCTCTGAACTTGTATGTGGTTTCACAATGGGTGTTAGGTGCCACCTCCTCAAAGGTTAACCTCTGTCACCAGTGTGGATGGAGAAAGAATATATTCTATTAACATATGGCACTGGGATGTTTCATGTGCTGGGTAGGTACTGCCACCATGGACATTGTTTGCCAAGTGCTGCAACTACCATAGATCATGAGGACTCCCTAGCATATCCATGTCTAGGCTAAGCAGTATGCTGGTGCAGGGCTTACCTAGCAGCCATCCACCTGTGGTCACTATGTAGGAGTTGTGGCAGAAACCTTGAAAAGACATCAGCTATCTCCTCCTGTGTATTGCAGGGCACCTGCATGTTGAGTGGAATGTCTCCTATTGCGGTAGGGGGCCTCCAAGGCTTCATATTCTGCAGTGTGGATTACAAATTCCCTCAGAAACTGTGAGATAGCTCACTGACTGAGACCCACTGTGGTAGCCAACAGACTGGAAACTACTATTGGCTAGGAAGGTGAGGGCCATGGTGATCTTGAGGTAGATGGCATGTGCTGGCCACTCTATGTGATAGAGTTCAGGTGTAGCTTAAGCTGCTGGCAGAGATGATGGATGGGCTGCCTTGTCAAAGTGGAACCTGGTGTGAGGCACTGCTCATCCATGAGAGCCAGGAAATTGATTCCCTGTCCTATAGCCCCTCTGGGTACAAATTTTCCTCTTATGAGTTCCTCCTGGTAGCTTTTCTGTGTTCCCTGTGGGCCTCATGCAGCATGGCCAGTGCAAACCATGTGTTAATATAATCCATGAGTGACTCCCACCAACATCATCTACAGCACCGCACACACACACACCTAGTAGTTACAGGGAACACTGAAGTAAGCACAGATAGTAGGCACTGAGCTGCTAGGCAACAGGACAAATGGCACAAGAAGGTCAGGGAGTGGGACACTGGGAGTATAGGATTTGCACCTCAGGGTGGGTAAAGGTATCAGGAAGTGGAGGGCATACAGGGATCTTGGCAAGGTGGAAGAGGATAGACTGTAGGCAAACAAACAGTAGCTCAAAGGATACCTACATGGACACAGATGACAATCAGGCCAAGTGTCGCAAGCACAGCTTCCGCAGTCATGTCAAATGCAGTTCCATAAGACAATAGTCTGGCCCTTATTCGTGTTTTATAACAGATGTAAACTGGAATATTCAAAAAAATCTGTCCTGTATGTCACCATCCAAAATGAAATATGTCATAGATGTGCTGGAGATGGCACTGGCGCCACCCTGAAACACACATTGGACGCCTCCCAGGGAGAATTTCAGAGATTGACATACCTGACATGGAAATGTGCATCTCGGAGCCTTTCTGAAATTGTTTTAGATGTGGGTGTGGCTTCTACATTTTAATGCCACTGCATCCATGTTTAAAACATGAATAGGATCTTAAAATAATCGCCTTAGGATAAGGCATTAGTGAAGACACTATCTTAGTGCCCATTTTGCCCCTCTATCATTTAAAGGTCCAACTGACTCCCTCATAGGACTGTTGCTTCAAACGTACCTGAAAGTTTTTACTATGAGTTTTTGCTTCCATGTAGAGCCTCTTTTCAAATTCTCTCTTTGCCTGCTTTATCAATGTTTTGCATCTAACTTGCCAGTGCTTATGCTGTTTCCTGCTTGTTTTTTTAGTCTATAGTAGCCTCTCTCACCTCACCTTTTAACCATACCAGCAGTTGTTTGGTCTGCCTGCCACCTATTTTAGAGCATAGAATACATTAGTCTGAGCTTCCAAGATGGTAAAAATTTACATCAGGTTCTGGCCTGATGTAAACTCTTATATTTGCAGCTGCTTCTTTTAGTTTTCCTAATCATTTTCCTCATTTTATCACAGTCTCCTTTTTTAAATTAAATACTAATGCATTAGATTTCCTTGTTATTCTCAGTCCTTTTAATATATCAAATTTGACCATAGATGTTCCAAAGTAGCAAACAGCATTGTTACCTCTCACATCAGAGCCCGTGTTCCACCAAAGTTTAGATCTAAGATAATTCCTCTTTGTGTTGGTTCCTGAACCAGCTGCTCCATGAAGCAGATATTTATTTTATCTATAAACTTCATCTCCCTAGTATGTCCTGATGTGACATTGACCCTGTCAATACCAAACAGCTGAAATCACCTAGTTTTATTGTGTTGCCAATGTTGTTAGCCTTTTAATTTCTATCAGCATTTCATCATCTGCTCATTCTGGCTAGGTAGAAAGTAGTACACCCCCACTGCTATTCCATTCCCCTTGTCACATTGAATTTCTATCAATAAAGATTCTACAGCACATTTTGTTTCCTGCAAAATTTCTACCCCGCTTTACTCAATGCCCTATTTAACATATATCACCATCTCTTCCCCAATTTGATCTACTGTATCATTGCAATATTACTTGTATCCTGGTATCAATGTTCCATTTGTTATCCTCCTTCCACCAGGTCTCTGAGATGCTGATTATATCTACCTCTTCATTCAGTGCTATAAATTCTTACACTCCCATCTTATGTTTTAGACTTCTAGCATTGAAAAGTATTTTTTTTTGTTCAAATTAGTAACCTGCTTATCCTAAACATACTCTCCTGGTGTGAGTGTTGGCTTGCCCCCATTATTTAGTTTAAAAGCTGCTCTCTCCTTTTTAACTAGTTAAGGTAGAGTCTTCCTTCTGGAGAAGGCTCTCCCCTTCCCTAGAATGTTGCCCAGTTCCTAATAAATCCAAATACCTCTTTCCTGCACTATCCTCTCATCTATACATTAAAACTCTGAACTTCTTCCTCCTCTTCTGTCCTGTGTGTAGAACAGGGAGAAATTCTGAGAATTATTTATTTATTTATGTAACAGTTTTTTTATACTGCTTTATCATTTCAATCAAAGTGGTATGCTAGTCTGGAGGTCCTAGATTTAAATTTCTACCTAATTTTGGCTTTCAAACCTCTCTCCTCCACTTTCCTATTTCATTTGTACTCGTATGTAGCAAGACAGCCGTTTCCTCCTCAGCCCTGTCTAGAATCCTATCTAGGTGATAGGTGAGGTCTGCCAACTTTGCATCAGGCAGCAAAATAACCAAATGGTCCTCATGCCCAATAGCCACACTGCTATCTACATGCCTTTTTGATCAAATCACCAGCTATCCCCTGGAGGACAGTCCTGGCTACAGGGCCAGTTTCTGCCATACCAAGATGATGATCTCCTTCCAGGTGGCACAGAGGCTGCTAAACTGGAGGTGGAACTTCTCTACTATGGCCCTGTAGGTCTCCTCTATATCTACCTCTTTTCATGCCGCATTGAGAGCCAAGAGCTCTTTGCGCACCAAAGACCTCTCACCAACTGGGAAATAATCATACATGTGATAGTCATTGCAAAACACTGCATATCCTCCGTCTCTCTACTGAACTGTTGTCTGCATATTTTCTATTAGTGAGTTTAGTTGTTCAGAGTTGCTAAAGGAAGACATACCTAAACTAATATATTTAGGATTATTTGGTACATTTTATACTATTATTTTTTGTTTGCTTCTCAATGAAATGCTAATAATCATTTATGGGTAGGTAAAAAACTAACTTCTATTTGCTTTCTTTTAAGATACTAAGAGCCCACCTAAATCTAAAACTCTTAAACAAGCTGAGAAAGTATATTTGCCTTTTTAATGAAATTAAAAAGACTTTAACATTTATTCAATCTCTCCATCCCAAGCTTTAAGTCGCCAAATTTACCAGCAAAGTAATGTTCACTTACCCATTGAAGCTGCATCTTTTCTCAGCTTTCTCTCAGGAAACAAATATAAACAACTTTTGAATGGACAATCTGGAGGGAAAAGGACCATTCCAACTTTAATAAAGCTTCCCACAAAGTTTCCAAAGTAAACATTTGAGGTCTCACCAAAACCGACAGGCATTAATATCAGGATCCTCCTAAGCAGAGTCCAAAAGTCACAGATCTGAAGGAGACAGTCTCTTTATGATGTTGCCCAACAGTTTGCTCCTCTGTAGCCCTAACATCTCCAAGCATTCCAGCAGAGAACCTCACTGCCCAGTTTTCTCTTCTGGTGCAGGACGGCTATAACCTCGGGGGAAACGATCTATCAGATTTCCCAGCTCCAGCCTCAATCATCTTCCACGCTGGCTACATCAGAGGGGTTTTGGTACTCTGAGCTCCAGGACACATCGAACCCAGGGGAGAGTGAAAGGTCTCTTTCCACTCTTGCTGTTCCCAGCAGGCCACCCGGAGCTCTCTCCCCACTGACGGGAAACACAAACAAATCCATGGGCCTGCAACTCTCAGACTCGGCTGCCAATAGTTTTACCTTGTGCTTACGACTAGAATGTGGCATTGGAGAAAAGAAACAAAGGCAAAAACTCAGAAAACAACAAGGCACTTCCACACAGGTGAGTCAGTGAGTGTCTGCCACCACTATTTTCCTCTCCCTTTTCCCTCCAGCTTCAGTCCATTTCAACACTGTTTATTCAGACTAGCCTGAAAGCTGGAGACACATGAAATATTATTGGATAACAAGGCTAGAATTTCTTCTGTAGAAGTACGATTGTATCTGTTCCAAGAAAATGTTTCAACATTTATGAAGGATTCAAAGGTTATACACAAGAAACTTGAAACCCTTGAAAATGTTAATAGAAATAAGAATTTGAGGATTCTTAATTTTTCCAAGATTCCTTCTATTTTGGCCCTGGAACGGTTTAAGAAGTTTCTGGTTTTGAAGATACCTTCTGAATCTTTGCCTCCAATATCTGAAGATTTTTATAAGTTAAGATGGTAGAAGGACATGAACAATCTTCAATGTTGTCCTATGATAGTTTGGATTTAACAACCTTTTTGGAGAGGTTTGAATCTGCACTCAAGCGGACTGCTAATTTATTGGTAACTTTGGCTTTAGATGCAGATTGGGACTGGCCCCTAAAAATGTGTTTTTGATCATCTAATAAAGTGTTTATGGATTGCCATATCAGGATCTTCCCAGATGTTTCCAGAGCCACACAGAAAAGAAAGAAGCACTTTTTGTTAAGATTTGGGGTGCTTCAGTTGGGCAGATTATTCTGTTTGTTTTCTTTGTAAATGTTTAGTTAAGCTGTCTGGGTCCAACTTTCTTTTTCTTGACCTTGTTACCCTGCACCCACTCCCTAACCTTGAGGGTTAAGGAGGGATGGGCCTTTCGTAGTTGTGGGGGCCAAATGATAGTCGGGAACAAGAATATTTATTTTGTAAGGATTTATTTACCCCGCTCCGTGGTGGAATGGAACAGGCGTGAGGATTACCAAAACAGGAACAAAGAAAAAATCCAGGCTTTGCAATACTGTGCTTAAATTATTCTTCACACTGGAGTGCACATTACATCATGTGTCCTTTTACTTGGTATTCACAAATAATCAAATGAGAAACAATAATGCTCATGTATTGTAACCAGATTATATTTTAGCTTATTTTCCTAGTGCTTCATAAGCTCTTCATTCAGGTACTTAAACACTACTCATTTTCATAAGCTTTTCATCCAGGTATTTGAACAGCATACCATTCAGGATAAGGTAGAAAATATGACCATTCAAGCTTTGCTTTAGTCAGCTTTGTCAATCAGCCCAATTGAGCAGTCCATTGGCTGATAAATTTCAATCATGGGCAACGGAGCAGGTAATGGTATTCCTGTCTCAGGACTATTTCCTGCTTGGACTGAGTTTTGTTCAGCAACAGCTCTTTTATCTAAGAACTGTTTAAACTCACTGAGAAGAAGTTCAGCCTGCCTTCTAGCTGGGCTAGACTGAGGATATTCTCCTTGCTTGGGTAAGTGATTATTTACTTCTGGAAAGCAAGTAATGCCATCTCTGTTTAAACAATCAATGCCTGCAGTGGAGTTACCCCTCCCCCACTTATCTCTGTTTGCATGTGTCGGGTTAACAAGTTCCTCTGCACGAGATCTGCTTTTAAAGAGTGATTCAAAGGTAGGACCTCTTAAATTATCTTGGCTTAATTCTCTTCTGAACAGTTCAGCTGAATTCTTTGTCAGCCTGCTTGCTAAAAGCTTGAGCTGTTTGGTGAGAAAAGCTGGGTTTGTTTAAAGAGACTTCAGGCTGTAGCCAACGGCTCTCACACTGCCTGAAACTGTCCTGAGCTTTAAAGTCTGCATTCACTCTTTCTGGCTTCTCATAAAACTTGTCATATGAATTAAATACAGCAGGTACCTTAAAATGAGGCTTGTCTGAGAATGCCTTGCCACGGTGCCTTTCTCTCCAAGGGTCAACTGTGTCTTCCAGAAACCTAGGCTTTAATCCTGGGTCTCTCAGTGCTTCTAACCTCTGTTGCTCCCAGAAGGTTCTTTCAGGCACTGAGTATCCCTGGTACCTACTTCCTGGTTCTGAATCCCTTTTCCTTGTATTACGGCTGGGCAGTGTTTCTCTTGCTGGGTCAAAGGATCCTGCATCAAAGAGAGCTTCTGGCCTTATTCCAAAGTCACTCTCCTTTCCTTGTTGCTTTTCCAACATCCTTTGCCTTCTTGTCATCATCCTACTCATCCTACTGTCTTCCTTCTCTCTGCTTAACAAGGTGCCCCTGCTCTGGGGAGCCCGCCTCCTACTAGGGCGTGCCCAATCAGCAGCTCTGCTTCTCTCCTCCCCTGAGGTGAACTGTGTTAGCTGATTAGCTCCCTGCAGCTTGTGCTGAGAAGGGAAAACCTTGCCTTTTCCTGCAATACCTGAACCAACCAGCGGGTCAGTATCAGTTTCCATGGCTTCCAGTCCTGCCACTGTGTCACAGATCCCCCCCCTTAAGATATCACGGGCTGGTTTAGGAGAATCCCGACAGCACACGATACGACTCAATGCATCCGCGTTCTGGTGGAGTTTTCCTGCTCGGTGTTCTACCTGGAACTCGAAGGCTTGTAGCGCCATGAACCACCGTGTAAGCCGTGAATTATGGTTGTGCATCTGATTCAACCACTTTAGGGGTGCGTGGTCCGTAATTAAGGTAAATTTTCTCCCCAGTAAATAAAAACGCAGCGCATCGATAGCCCACTTGATGGCCAAGCACTCGCGTTCGATTGTAGAATAATTTCGCTCCAGCGGTGTCAGCTTCCTACTCAGGAACAAGACCGGGTGTTCTATACCTTCATGTCGCTGTGATAAGACCGCTCCGAGACCCGTATCAGAGGCGTCCGTTTGCACTATGAACATCTTGGAGAAGTCCACTCCTTTTAACACCGGTGCTTCACACAGCTGTTTCTTCAGAAGGTTAAACACCCCTTCAGCTTCCGTACTCCATTTTAGCTTATTGGGGGCATTTTTCTTCAACATCTCTGTCAGTGGGGCTGTTTTCTCTGAAAAATGTGGGATGAACCTCCGATAATACCCCACTAGACCCAAAAAGCTGCGTAACTGCTTTTTATTAGCAGGTTTTGGGAACGCCTGCACACTGGCGATTTTACTAAGGAGAGGTTTTACCATCCCTCGGCCCATCACGTGACCCAGGTACTTCACCTCTTGTCCCCCAAAGAGGCACTTGGCTGGGTTCAATGTGAGGCCTCCATTCCGAATTGATAGAAGTACGGCTTCAATCCTTTGGACATGCTGGGTCCAGGTCTCGCTGTGGATCACCACGTCGTCCATGTAAGCGACAGCATATGCGTGATGAGGCCGTAGGACCATATCCATAAGGCATTGGCACGTAGCTGTGGCGCCATGCAGGCCAAAGGGCATCCTCCGGAATTGGTAGAGGCCTATAGGAGTGCTGAAGGCGGTTTTTGGCCTAGCCTCTCTCGTAAGGGGGACCTGCCAATACCCCTTAGACATGTCAAGGGTTGTGAGGTACTTGGCTTGCCCTAGGCGGTTGAGCAGCTCCTCAATTCTTGGCATAGGATGAGAGTCGAACCGAGATATCGCATTCACTTTTCTAAAATCAATGCAAAAGCGAATCGACCCATCTGGTTTTGGAACCATTACAATTGGGCATATTTCCAAGGGCTCCGGGACTCCTCAATAACACCCATGGCGAGCATTTCCCTTACTTGCCGGACCACTTCATTCTTCTTGGCCTCCGGGAGTCTGTAAGGCCGCTGCCTAACCACTTCACCTGGTGTTGTCACTACCTCATGGGCTATTAACCTGGTTTCTCCCGGCATCGGAGTGAGGACGTCTTTATACCTGGATAGCACTTGCCTCAACTCCTGCTTTTGTGCCCATGAAAGCCCCTCGTCCAAGCGGGGTTCCGGATTCTGCTTGCAGTCTGTCAGCTGGGGTCCGAGGTCCTCCTCTTCCAGGTCCTCCCTCTCCACTGAAGCTGCCAAGCCTTGCAGGCTGTTAGTCCCTGTTGATCCGAAGCCTTGCGTACCCCACATTGTCGTGGACAGAGCAGGCACCTCTTCCAACGGGGGAATCCCAACGCGCTCACAGATTAGTTGTGCTACGCGGTCTCCGGTTTTCACCTGGAAGTTAGTTTTTCCAAAATTAAAGAGAAGCACTTTTAGGGAACCCCGGTAGTCCGGGTCTATTACTCCTGCCCCTATGTCTATGAAATGTTTTAGTGCTAAGCCTGACCGGGGGAGCTAGTCGGCCATAACACCCTACAGGCAGCTCTATCTGCAGGGCCGTATCCACGAGCGCCTTTCCGCCCGCAGGAACAATTACATCTTCAGCACTGCTGAGGTCCAATCCTGCAGCATTAGGCGTGGCTCTCTTGGGGGCTTGAGCACTAGGGGTCATTTTACAATATTTTAAGACAAACCCGGGCCTCTCAGTAGTGCTATTTCTTGGAGTTTCTCTCCCTTTATTTTTATAAACCTGAGGCACTAAGGGTCGGAGCACCGAATTCACCTTTTGCATGGCCAGAGCTTGCACTTCCTCAGGGCCTTCTTCTACGTGGGAACTTTCTCTCTCCCTTATTCCTTGCACTAGACCCTTGTGAAACTGGGGCCAATCCTAGCCTAAGATCATTGAGTGTGGGAGGTGTGGGACGACTGCAAGCGGAATAGTTTTCTGGGCACCTAAGCCTGCTATGTGTAGGTTGTACACGGGGTAGGGAGATGTTCCTCCGTGAACACATCTTATTTTTACCTCATCTACAGGGTGAATTACCTCTGGGGCCTCTCTGGCTTCCATTGCTTTCCAGAACTCTTCCGAAATCATGCTTAACTCGGCTCCCGAGTCCAGCAAAGCTTGATTGGTAATACCCTGGACACAGACAGCTAACAGAAATCCTGGTCTGTCTTCCACATACGTATCCGCTATTAATGCAGTTTTTACCAAGCATTGCTTTTGTACTAGTCCTACCTGCCCACATTTGTAGCATCTTATTTTACATGTAGAACTTTTTCTAAGAGGCATACACATTTTTACTGGATCCTCTTGGACCCTCCGCCGCCTTTCTGATCCGCTACTGCTGTAGTCATGAAAAGGGGTGCTAGCTCTCTGGGCAGTTAACTCTGCCTCTATATACCTCTCCAAGAGAGCAACCGCTTCCTGGGGAGTTTTGCAGTTTTGCAGGATCAGGAAGGTGCGGATCTCCTGTGGCAGAGCGTCCATGTATTGCTCTAGCACTAGTTCATCTAGAATAGATTCCAATGACCTCCCTTCTGGAGTCAACCATTTATACAATAAACCACGTATTCAGTGGCATAGGGACTTGGGAGTTTCACTCGGTCCGAGTCTCACGCTCCTTAAGCGAGTGTGGTATACGAGCGGAGTGAGTCCCAGTCTCTCCCGTATGACCTTTTTTAATTCATTGTAGCTTCCGGCCAGTTCTGGAGGCATGGCTCGGTAAGCTGCCCTTGCTTCCCCAGTAAGGGATGCAGCTAGCCTTAAGGCCCAATGTTCCCTCGGCCATAAGCTAAGGCGTGCCACCCTCTCAAAACTTTCCAAGTAGTCGTCAATATCGTCTTGACTAGTGAGCGGTCCAAAGTTAAACAGAGTCTCTGTTGGCATATTAACAGGCGAAACTATGTTAGTCACTATGGAACCTGTTTCCGGCGCTGGAACAGTAGCTTGCTTCCTCTCCTTTAGATATTCTTCTAGTAGAGTCAGAAGCGGTTGTTGCTGTTCTTTCAAACAGGCGCTGGCTCTCTGCTGTGCCTCCAACGCAAGGTCGGCCTGGCGTTCTAGTTGCTTCGCCATCCACTTAATGATGTCCTGTGGATCCATCGCCATCTTGGGAATTTCTGAAATACAAACAAACACGAACCCAAGTGCGGTATCACACACTCTTTATCTCTGGGCTTCCTCCAGAAACAAAACTTTTTTTTTTCTCTCCCCCCAGCTACCACTAGGGGACACCCTCTGCCTTGGTATCCACACAACCCGGGGTGGCTACCCTTTACCTGGCTTAGGTGTGTATCAAGCACATCAGGAATGGCTCCTGCAGCCCTCTGCGGTCCCTCCTCCTCTGCTGGGCTCGTCAGCTCTTCAGCCGTGGTCCACCTGAAGAGGTTCTCTGCAGCTCCTGCTGTGGCTCCTTCTGCGTCTGCGCCGAAATCCTCAGTACTACGCCACTTGTTACCCTGCACCCACTCCCTAACCTTGAGGGTTAAGGAGGGATGGGCCTTTTGTAGTTGTGGGGGCCAAATGATAGTCGGGAACAAGAATATTTATTTTGTAAGGATTTATTTACCCCGCTCCATGGCGGAATGGAACAGGCGTGAAGATTACCAAAACAGGAACAAAGAAAAAATCCAGGCTTTGCAATACTGTGCTTAAATTATTCTTCACACTGGAGTGCACATTACATCATGTGTCCTTTTACTTGGTATTCACAAATAATCAAATGAGAAACAATAATGCTCATGTGTTGTAACCAGATTATATTTTAGCTTATTTTCCTAGTGCTTCATAAGCTCTTCATTCAGGTACTTAAACACTACTCATTTTCATAAGCTTTTCATCCAGGTATTTGAACATCATACCATTCAGGATAAGGTAGAAAATATGACCATTCAAGCTTTGCTTTAGTCAGCTTTGTCAATCAGCCCAATTGAGCAGTCCATTGGCTGATTAATTTCAATCATGGGCAACGGAGCAGGTAATGGTATTCCTGTCTCAGGACTATTTCCTGCTTGGACTGAGTTTTGTTCAGCAACAGCTCTTTTATCTAAGAACTGTTTAAACTCACTGAGAAGAAGTTCAGCCTGCCTTCTAGCTGGGCTAGACTGAGGATATTCTCCTTGCTTGGGTAAGTGATTATTTACTTCTGGAAAGCAAGTAATGCTGTCTCTGTTTAAACAATCAATGCCTGCAGTGGAGTTACCCCTCCCCCACTTATCTCTGTTTGCAGGTGTCAGGTTAACAAGTTCCTCTGCACGAGATCTGCTTTTAAAGAGTGATTCAAAGGTAGGACCTCTTAAATTATCTTGGCTTAATTCTCTTCTGAACAGTTCAGCTGAATTCTTTATGTCAGCCTGCTTGCTAAAAGCTTGAGCTGTTTGGTGAGAAAACCTGGGTTTGTTTAAAGAGACTTCAGGCTGTAGCCAACGGCTCTCACACTGCCTGAAACTGTCCTGAGCTTTAAAGTCTGCATTCACTCTTTCTGGCTTCTCATAAAACTTGTCATATGAATAAAATTCAGCAGGTACCTTAAAATGAGGCTTGTCTGAGAATGCCTTGCCACGGTGCCTTTCTCTCCAAGGGTCAACTGTGTCTTCCAGGAACCTAGGCTTTAATCCTGGGTCTCTCAGTGCTTCTAACCTCTGTTGCTCCCAGAAGGTTCTTTCAGGCACTGAGTATCCCTGGTACCTACTTCCTGGTTCTGAATCCCTTTTCCTTGTATTACGGCTGGGCAGTGTTTCTCTTGCTGGGTCAAAGGATCCTGCATCAAAGAGAGCTTCTGGCCTTATTCCAAAGTCACTCTCCTTTCCTTGTTGCTTTTCCAACGTCCTTTGCCTTCTTGTCATCATCCTACTCATCCTACTGTCTTCCTTCTCTCTGCTTAACAAGGTGCCCCTGCTCTGGGGAGCCCGCCTCCTACTAGGGCGTGCCCAATCAGCAGCTCTGCTTCTCTCCTCCCCTGAGGTGAACTGTGTTAGCTGATTAGCTCCCTGCAGCTTGTGCTGAGAAGGGAAAACCTTGCCTTTTCCTGCAATACCTGAACCAACCAGCGGGTCAGTATCAGTTTCCATGGCTTCCAGTCCTGCCACTGTGTCACAACCTGCAGCATCTGTCCACCTTTATATCACAGGCGACTTAAAAACAAACTGAGCACACTAGGGATGGACCCTAAAGTTACTGCTTGAGTTAGAAATTGGTTGAGTGGGAAGTGACAAAGGGTACAGTTAAATGGAGCTCACTCTGAGGAGAAGGAAGTTACCCAGGGATCTGTCCTTGGTCCGATTCTTTTTAACATCTTTGTTAGTGATATAGCGGAAGGGGTGTCAGGCAAGGTTTGCCTCTTTGCAAATGATACCAAAATCTGCAATAGAGTAGACACCCAGGAAGGCATAAATAACATAAGGAGGGATTTAGCTAAGCTTGAAGAATGGTCTAGAATTTGGCAGCTCGGATTTAATGTTAAAAAATGCAAGGTCATGCATTTGGGCTGCAGCAATCCAAGGGAGCAATATGGTATAGGGGGTGAAGTACCTTTGTCCACTAAAGAAGAGCAGGACTTAGGCATGATTGTGTCTGATGATCTTAAAGTAGCCAAATAGGTAGAAAAGGTGACAGCAAAAGCTAGAAGGATGCTTGGGTGCATACAGAGAGGAATGGCTAGCAGAAAAAAGGAGGTGATAGTGCCTCTGTATAAGTCTTTGGTGCAACCTCATTTGGAGTATTGTGTGCAATTCTGGAGACCACACCTTCAAAAGGATATAAACAGGATGGAGTCTGTTCAGAAGGTGGCTACTAAAGTGGTTAGTGGTCTTCATTATAAAGCATATGGGGACAGCCTTAAGGATCTTGATATGTACACCTTAGAGGAAAGGTGGGATAGAGGTGATTTATTTTATTTATTTACATTCTCTTATATACCACCCTATTCTGCATCAGTGCGGTTTACACTGAACAAACTGAAATTACATTGAACAGGGCATTATAACTTGGAGATAACTATTTTACAGGGAACATGGGCTATGGAGGGTTAAGTGGCTTGCCCAAGACCACAATGAGCACCTGTGGGACAAGAAACCCCAGTCCTTCCGGCCCAAGGTTGCTGTCCTCTAGTGGGATTTGAACCCCCGACCTTCCGGCCTGAAGTACCTTGCCCCAACCACTAGGCCACTCCTCCACTCCACATGATATGGAGATATGATATGAGGTGATATGATTGAGATGTTTAAATACCTCTGTGGCATAAATGCACAGGGGGTGAACCTCTTTCAATTGAAAGAAAGTTCTGCTATGAGGGGACATGGGGATAAGGGTGAAAGGGGATAGATTAAAAAGTGATATGCGGAAATATTTCTTTACAGAAAGAGTGGTGGATCCGTGGAATAGTCTCCCAGTGGAGATGGTAGAGATGAGGACAGTATCTAAATTTAAAAAAAGCATGGGAAAAACCCAGAGGATCTCTAAATGAAAAGGGGACTGTTGTAGTTGTTGATATGGAAGGACAGACTAGATAGGCCATGTAGTATTTTTCTGTCGTCATGTTTCTTTATCCTCTAGGATGGCTGCTATCCAATCTGTACCAGAAGATGGCCTCAACATCAGCCCTGAAGTAGAGTAGGGGCATTTGTTCAGTATGAATATTGTTCCCCTCTGAGTCTGCTAGTATTACCTGGTTATTGTATCCAGTTAGGACGTGACTTTCTTTTGTGCTCTTCTTCTATCTCTATAGAGGTTTTTTGGGTAATAGTCTGTTTATTTTTCTTTTATTTTGTATTTTCCTGCAGCACTCTATGCTAAAAATTGCTTTTAAAAATGACCAAGGTCATATACACTGTAGTTATAAAAAACAGACACTATATCCTTACAAGATAAAATGCATACAAGTGAAAAGAAGGGACACTGTCAACACAATGCTAGACTTTCAATGCTAAAACCAGTCACAATGGGGAAAAAAACCTTACAAAAATACTGTAAATCAGAAAGAAAGGACAAAACAAGAGCTGTTTTAAAAAAAAAAGCTAAGAGACTCTTGATTGAAGACATTCAGGTGCACAGACTCCAAATGAAAGATAAGCCTTTGTTCCACTCACAGCAGGAGCTAGTTAAAATCACTCCCCCCCCCCCTTCCCTGCACGAGAAGGATACCACTTTCAACACACCAAGCTCTCAAAACTGTGCTTCAGTGTGATGCAATGTTCAACTAGAGAGGTCATTGCAATACTTCTCTTAATACAGCTCTTATGTTCAGCTAGTCTAGTCCTTACTTTTTGTCTTACCTACTGTATACAGATAAGATCACAAAGACACCAAATCACATGCACAACACCACTAGAATTACAGTTTGAAAAAGCCTGTAAGGTTATAGCACCCTTATTCTGTGGACTAAAGGAAAACATCAGTCTGTATCATCTGATCACAATAAGAACTCTTCCTGCATCTGAAATGTCCATTCCGGAGTCCTCTGTTTAGGAGGTAAAGCAGATGGAACGGGTATATCCCTGAGATTCTGTTCTTTTGTACATCAATTAGAATCTCCTTGCCTCTAAAACAATCAAGGGCTTGTACTAAAGGACAATGTATTCTCACAGACTTCTTAATATCTTTAGCCATATGGGGAAACTAACATACATACTGGATTTGATTCTTCAGTCTTTGATGTCTTACAAAACAGATCCATCCTATCAGAGATGCAGACCCTCTAATACATCCACTGTATATAACTAGCAGGGTAACCTTTATCTTTAACTCTGTTTCATTATATCTGTTTTTCAGAATCTCTTTTTGAGGAGCAAAGTCTTTTTAACTTTAGAAATTGTCTAAGTCCTTGAGACTTTTAACATGGGAACTCTCATAATGCTAACAATAGTCCAATAAAGGGACAAGTCCAAACAAATGCACTCGCCACAATTAAGCCCAATAATGAAGAATAAATTGTCAGTTCAAGAAAAACTTGAAATGTCTATGTAGGATCCAAAATACTGACCAGGATTGGGAAAATCTCAACCATGGTCAAACCACAGAGTCCAATTTACTGAAAATCTAAACTTTAGAACTATATTGCATAGAAAAGCTCATTCAAAAAATCTTCTCAAAAGATATATGATCCACACTTAACTTTTGAAATAATTTCAGTGTTGCTCCAGTTATAGGCTCCCAACTTAGCGCTGGGTTTCGAACAGAAATCCTTTAACCAAGTTCTGCTTCAGTAAATTTGCTAAATCAGAGAAACTTTTTCCAATACATGGTTCCCACAGCGTCGAATGATGAGAGTGAACTCTCATAATGCACCAATCTGTTCTTATCAGTGGATTTTCAAAAGATGGCTGTCAAAAACCTTCTTGTCTCTTTCTTAATAAGTATATCTAGAAAGAATTTCAGAGAGTTTCATATCCATTTTGAACTTCAAGTTGTGATCACAAGAATTGAACTATTCATGAAAAGAATATAGGTCAGAAAAACTACCTTCTTACAGCATTAAAATATCATCAATTTACCTCTTCCATAGTATTATTTTATTTATTTATTTATTTTTTATTTATCTGTATTTATATCCCGCTTTTCACCGGGTCAAAGCGGTGGAACATATAACAGGGGGGGGGGGGGGGGAATCAAAATGTGTGTGGGGGGGGGGGCCATCACCATGGTCTACATTAATGATTTTGGATGGACATAGAGACTGACAAGATAGACAGTTTATGGTCTGAGGATTTTGATGAGAGTCGGGTTCCTGTTCAGAGATGTTCTTGGAATAGGATGGTTTTAAAACAATGTTGTTTGTTTTAAAAGGATTCTTCAAAAGTGTTACATATAAATTAGCAACATTGGGGGGGCCATAGTGGCTCCATCGCTGTCCCCTTTATTTGCTGGTAAAAAAAACAACAACCCTTTGAAACAAAAATAATTCTTCAAAACTAATTCTGCCAACTTGCATAAAACCTCTGTGGAAATCCTCTTTATGTATTGTGATGAAGCTGAAGCCATTGAAGTTATAGACTTAGGAAAAAACACTGTTTATTATAAAGCAACTGACTCACAGAGGGTGCAGTTACCTAAAAGTGCAGCTAGAGGGAGCAGGCATGAGGCTGCAGAAACTA
Source organism: Ichthyophis bannanicus (assembly GCA_033557465.1). NCBI lineage: Eukaryota > Metazoa > Chordata > Amphibia > Gymnophiona > Ichthyophiidae > Ichthyophis > Ichthyophis bannanicus. Next base: position 128,228,204 of record CM066035.1, on the reverse strand, counting down.
AGCTGACACACCCAGGTTTTGAGAATGCAGGAGCTAATCAGGTACATCTGAGTAGAGAGCCAGGAAGCACAGTGGAGAAACGGCTTTATAAACAGTGCTCAAAAGGAAGAAAGCAGAGAGGATCTTGAATTCAGAGAGGAACTGGGAGAAGATCTCGAGCTGAGAGAGGAGCTGAGAGAGGACCACGAGCTGAGAGAGGAGCTGATAGAGGACCTCAAGCTCAGAGAGGGACCACAAGTTTGGAGAGGAACACAAGTTCAGAGAGGAACTGAGAGGGGACCTGAGAGAGGAACCTCACATACTGAAAGGCAGAGAAGCTTGGAGTACTTACAAGGAAGAGCTAAGTTCCAGGGAGGACAAGCCCGTTCCAGAAAGCTCCAGGAGCCAGTCTTTAGGGAAGACGGTGATGGAAGGAGACTGCCGGGTAGAGCAAATACCAGCAGAGCACGTCTCAAAGATCCAAGGTATAGTTATATTTCCTTTCCAAGATGTGAGCCAGCTCCAAGAAAAGCTTATAACCCAGAGAACCGTACTGATAGGAAACAAAGCTGGGAAAGGTTTGTGAAACCTTTTCAGAGAGGCATAGTAAAAAGCCATAACAGTTATTTGCCAAACCAAGACCAGCAAGGCTGGGGAATATTGGAGAGATCTATTGAACTACAACCTGCCTTATCCAGGGAAAGCTCAGGACTAGCTGATAATACGGCTGAACAAGAACCTATGCAAATAGAGGTGATAGGACCAGAGTGTTTCCAAGAGTCTAGAGTCTCTCACAGAATTGTAACCGGCAGGACATGCTTTAACATATCTTTTTGCAGTTGCTAAGCTGAAAGAAGAAGTTTTGTATTTGTTTTTCCTCTTGGTGTTGAAAACCTGTTTGAATGCAAAGAACTGTGAAGCGCCCGTAACAGTTACTGACTTTGTAAATATTTTGGCATAAACCCTGAAGTAAGGTACATTCTGTTTTTGTCTTCCTGGAGAACCTTTGCGCAACAAAGGGAATAAAAACCATTTAAGTTTAACCCTGCACAAGGCTCACCACTATTTCTTTATGAAGTGGGACTACAAAGACCATGATGCACCTGGTCTAGAAAGGTTTTTCCTTCTTCAACTAACAATAAGTGTCCGCCCTCTCCTTTCTGCATGCTGCCACTAGGAGGGGCTGTGACAGTATTTATTTTAAAAAAATGTTATACTCCGCATAACAACCTAGGCAGAGTACATAAAACATACGTCATACAATCAACTAACATCTACAACACACATACCATAAAATATCTCAAATTTTAACAAAAGTCAGTAAAACAAATCTGCTCTCAATATAATTGCCACCTAAATATGTGCTGATCAAGAACCACTAAACACTTCAGATGCCTGATCAAAAAGTTAAGTCTTAAGCCGCTTCCTAAATATACCAGTATCAAAAAGGAGGTGCATTTCTACTGGAAGCAAATTCTAAAGTCTGGGGGCTTCCACAGAAAACATCCGCAGTCTTAATTCACATAAATGTTCCTCATGAAATGAAAGTGTTTTTGTCCCTTCTCTAGTATTTAAAATGGATCTACAGGGAAATGTCCTAGTTCTGCTGAATGTTTTTTTACATCAAACCAAAGAAAGCTAAATATCATTTTCTGGTGTTCCTTTCATTTGCAAAGCAAACAACTTACAGATTTTGAAGAGACTTCTCCCTTATAGCTAAGAATGTCTCTCACAAACAGAAAATAAGAAAGGCACTCCAGTAGCTTTAAACTAAGTACTACAGTTTTAACGATTCCAAAATAAAAGAATACACTAAACTTGGCTTATCAAAGTCAATCGTTGCACAGCAGTCTCACCAGACTATTGACTCTTCAGTTAAGACAACAGAATCTCCTTTAAATGGCCAACACAGTCAAACAGTACGCAGTGCGGGTTCTTCCAATCCCTCTTCCTTCCAGAGGATTTATTTATGCTTGCAGCTCAAACACCAAAACACTTTCTTATAATTTACAAACCTTCACCCTTTTTAGGGCTTCTACACAAAACTGCTGTTCACTCTTTTAACATGCTGAGTTCTGTCAACACCACTAGCTTACTTGTGTGTTTTAGAACTTTCTAAAATAAACTGCAGTCTGGGTTTTCAAGCTCACTACTCAGGGCTGCAGCCCCTAGACCTGCTCCTTTTTGAATGGAGAAACGCTGTGCCTTTACTCTGACTACATTAAGCAACAGTTTCTCACGATGCAACACACAATTTCTTCTTTGCTCCTGTTTCATTTATGCAGCACATTTTGAAATGATTCCCAGCACTGCTCACTCAGTAAAGCAGTACTGAGCTTCTCCAGCCCTTCGTTAAACTTAACTCATGTAGGGCGAAACCAGGAATTGAGGAGCTATTGGCATACACTGTCACGCTTCCCAAACACTCCAAAGAGCAGAAAAAGAAATCTTCCTTTATCTCTGACAGTTTGTACCATCTGACAGTTTGTAACATCTGTCCAAGAGAGGTCAACGCATCTTTGGTAGTAGACTGGCTAATCTACTGAAGAGGGCTTTAAACTAGATTCGTTGGGGATGGGTGAAGAAAGCCCCCAGGTAGGTGAAAGCCCCCAGGTAGGTGATACATTAAATACCTTTATGGAAATGGGTAACAGGGGTAACATATGGAAAGCAGTGTGTATTAATGCCAGTAGCATGGAAAATAAGATCCCTGAAGTTGAAGCTTTGGTGGGAGTGGCTGACTTGGATTTAGTGGCAGTTACAGAAACGTGGTTCACAGAAAACCATGACTGGGATGTAACTATACCTGGCTATACTTTATTCAGAAAGGACAGGGTAGGAAGAAGGGGAGGAGGAGTGGCACTATATGTAAAAACTACTATTAAAGCTTTGGAATTACAGAGCTTAAAAGGGAGAGAGGAGGCATTGTGGATTGAACTAGAAAGAGGGAAAGAGAAATCTATTTGCATTGGAGTGATATACAGACCTCCCTCACAAGAGGAAGAGGTGGACAGAGAGTTAATTGAAGACCTACGCAGCATTGCTAGGAAAGGGGAAGTGCTACTGATAGGAGATTTCAATATGCCAGATGTTGATTGGCACATTCCTGCTGCAGTATCATCTAGAAGTAAGGAGATCCTGGATTCTCTACAGGGAGAACTATTCAGGCAATTGGTAACAGACCCCACACGTGAAGGGGCCATACTGGACTTGGTGCTTACCAATGGTGAAAGTGTTTCTGATGTTGTAGTGGGAGATCATTTTGCATCCAGTGATCACCAGATGGTGTGGTTCAGTATTAGGACTAGGGCTGTTAGAATCCATTCCAAGGTGAGGATCTTAGACTTTAGGAAGACTAACTTTGCGAAGATGGGCCAATACCTCAGGGAGTCGTTAGTGGGATGGGAACAGCTGGGAGGATGTAGAAAAACAGTGGCAAAACTGAAAGGGGGTATTTTAAAGGCAACCAACCTTTTTGTTAAAATGGTAAATAAAGGCAAAAGGAACAGGAGACCGCTATGGTTTTCGAAGGAAGTAGCTGAACAAGTGAAGAAAAAGAGGGAGGCCTTCATGAAATACAAGAGATCACAGAGAGATGAAGACAGGCATCTGTATTTGGAAAAACTTAGAGAAGCTAGCAAAGTAGTCAAGAAGGCAAAGATTCAAAAGGAGGAGGAAATAGCCAATGCAATAAAATGGGAGGATAAGACATTTTTCAGATATATTAGTGAAAAGAGGAAGGGCAAAAGTGGTATTGTCAGACTCAAGGGTGCAGGGGGGGAATATATAGAAGCTGATAAGGATAAAGCAGAATTGCTTAACAAATATTTTTGTTCTGTGTTCACAGATGAAGAACCAGGAGCAGGACCTCAGAAAACACCCACAAATAAGAACAGAAGCGAGGGACATCTTGAACTATTTTCAGAAGACTGTGTTCGTGAGAAACTAGCTCAACTTAAAGTAGACAAAGCGATGGGACCGGATGGGATACACCCTAGAATACTGAGGGAACTTGGGGACGTTCTAGCAACTCCACTGACTAACCTTTTCAATGCCTCATTGGAGTCGGGAGTGGTGCCAAAGGACTGGAGAGAGGCTCATGTTGTGCCTTTACACAAAAGCGGAAGTAAGGATGTGGTTGAAAACTACAGGCCGGTTAGTTTAACTTCGGTGGTGAGTAAATTATTGGAAATGCTGCTGAAAGAGAAAATAGTGAGGTTTCTGGAGTCCAGCGGATTACAGGATCCGAGGCAGCATGGATTCACCAGAGGCAGGTCTTGTCAGACAAATCTGATTGATTTCTTTGACTGGGTGACCAGGGAGTTGGACCGAGGGAGAGCTCTAGATGTGGTGTATTTAGATTTCCATAAAGCCTTTGACAGGAATGGAAAATAAAACAAAAGATATTATAATGCCTCTATATCGTTCCATGGTGAGACCGCACCTTGAATATTGTGTGCAATTCTGGTCGCCGTATCTTAAAAAGGATATAGAGTTATTAGAAAAGGTTCAGAGAAGAGCCACCAAAATGGTAAAGGGGATGGAAGGATACTCCTATGAAGAAAGGCTAAAAGGTTAGGGCTCTTTAACCTGGAAAAGAGACGGCTGAGGGGAGATATGATAGAAGTCTATAAATTAATGAGCGGAGTGGAACGGGTAAACGTAGATCGATTGTTTACCTTATCAGAATATAGAAAGACTAGGGGACATGCAATGAAGCTACAGGGTAAACTATTTAAGACTAATAAAAGAAAATATTTTTTTCACTCAACGTGTAATCAAACTCTGGAATTTGTTACCGGAGGATGTAGTAAAGGCTGTTAGTGTAGCTGGGTTTAAAAAAGGTTTGGACAAGTTCCTGGAGGAAAGGTCCATAAGCCATTATTAAGAAGGGACCCAGGATATCAATGCTTGAACCAATACAAGCATTGTGGAACCTGTGTCCCTTGGGGAAACTGCTAGGTAGGTACATATGACCTAGATTGGCCACTGTTGGAAACAGAATACTGGGCTTGATGGACCTTGGTCTGACCCAGTATGGCATATCTTATGTTCTTATGACACTGTTCCTCACAGGCAACTTATAAACAAACTGAGCACCCTAGGGATGGACCCTAAAGTTACTGCTTGGGTTAGAAATTGGTTGGGTGGGAGGCGACAAAGAGTACAAGTAAATGGAGCTCACTCTGAGGAGAAGGATGTTACCAGTGGTGTGCCCCAGGGATCTGTCCTTGGTCCGATTCTTTTTAACATCTTTGTTAGTGATATAGCGGAAGGGCTGTCGGGTAAGGTTTGCCTCTTTGCGGATGATACCAAAATCTGCAGTAGAGTAGACACCCAGGAAGGGGTAGATAACATGAGGAGGGATCTAGCTAAGCTTGAAGAATGGTCTAGAATTTGGCAGCTGGGATTTAATGTTAAAAAATGTAAGATCATGCATTTGGGCTGCAGCAATCCAAGGGAGCAATACAGTATAGGAGGTGAAGTACTTTTGTCCACTAAAGAAGAGAGGGACCTAGGCGTGGTTGTGTCTGATGATCTTAAAGTAGCTAAACAGGTAGAAAAGGCGACAGCAAAAGCTAGAAGGATGCTTGGGTGCATACGGAGAGGAATGGCTAGCAGAAAAAAGGAGGTGATAATGCCTCTGTATAAGTCTTTGGTGCGACCTCATTTGGAGTATGGTGTGCAATTCTGGAGACCGCACCTTCAAAAGGATGTGAACAGGATGGAGTCGGTGCAGAGGGTGGCTACTAAAATGATTAATGGGCTTCATTATAAAGCATATGAGGACAGACTTAAGGATCTTAATATGTACACCTTAGAGGAAAGGCGGGATAGAGGTGATATGATTGAGATGTTTAAATACCTCCGTGGCATAAATGTTCAGGGAGAGAGCCTCTTTCAATTGAAAGCAAGTTCTGCTACGAGGGGACATGGGATGAGGGTGAAGGGAGATAGATTCAGGAGTGATATGCGGAAATATTTCTTTGCGGAAAGAGTAGTGGATCCATGGAATAGTCTCCCAGTGGAGGTGGTAGAGATGAGGACAGTAACTGAATTCAAAAAAGCATGGGACCAACACAGAGGATCTCTAAAGGTAAAAAGTGGACTGTTGTAGTTGTTGTTATGGAAGGACAGACTAAATAGGCCATGTGGTCTTTTTCTGTCATCATGTTTCTATGTTTCTATGTTACAAATTCTGTCTGCTGTTTTGCAGCAAGGTAAGTTAGGTGAAAACCACCCTTGTCTCATTTCTGACTTCCTTCCTTCATTTCCATAAGCTCAACTGAGTTCCTCGGCACCGAGCCTGCGAGAGGACACACCCCTCTTCCTCTTCTAGAAAGACTTCTCTCCTAATAAGCAGCTGCATTTAAGTACTAGCAGCTTATTAAGCTACTCCCTTGTTGGACTCTGAGGATTTCTGGGAGATGTAGTCCTTCCCAGAAATCCCATTAACTCACTGGGGTCTCTTGAATTTAAGGTAGCCCAGACCTTTATAGTCCAAACATCTTGCTACAATTGGGCTTTTGCTTTTTAATTCCTGAGTTTCATGTCAATTTGTGAGCAAACTCCTGTCTGCTCAACATGCACCCCACCCATTATGATCCTCACACTACACAAAAAAGGATCTAATATTCCAGGAAGTTTCTCAGAACTCATCAACAACAATTTGTGATTTTTCATTTTTCCTTTCTATATCATCTTTTGGTAGAGATTCAAACCCACATTAATATCACAGGAAGCCCATTCATTAGACATCTTACACAGGATGCCAAATTCTATTTTCCCATTTCCTGGACTGCTTGGTTACCCAAGTCCTCACTCTTTTATATGCCTGACAGATCCTGACGGGAATTCATAAAACTTCTTTATAACTTGTAGCCATTTACCATTCCTTGACCTATGTTTTCTCTGTTGTGAGGTCCTCTCTCTCCTGGAGGACCTTTGCCTTACAAGGCACTTCTTTTTTTTTTTTACTTCACCCAGGACTTTTTGTCTAATGTCTCTCTGATCACTCCATGCTCTGGGATCGCCTGCCTGGTTTGTTATGGAACTTATAAGTCAGGACTTTTTCTAACTGCCACTTGGCCATCTTTTTTTTTCCTAGCCCTGGTCATCTTTCTTTGCCTATGATATCCTTTAACTTTCCATTCCCCCCTTCTGGCTTTATTTATGAGGGCACTACAAGTTTGAATCCTACAAGAGGATTTCCTTACACTAGTAGCCTAGGGGTAATACGTATTTTTTAATACCTTTATTTAATTTTCCACTGTACACACAAAGAACAAAAAAGAACATAACAGTGCATTATACAATCACCATCAATATCAACACCCCAACCCCCCCACCCCCACCCTCTGAAGCCCACTGGGAGAGTTGCACTGCCTGGCATCAAGTATGTCTCACACCTAAAGGTTAACACATATAGCATGGAAGTAAAACAAGAGATAAGACCATATTACTCATCAGCTCTATGTATTGCATACTACATCCACAAAATCTTTGAAAGCCTTCCATTTAAGTACGTTGGAACTCGCTTGTGGTGAACCCTTTCTGGGCATTTGCTCAAATTTACTGTACAGGCAAACCTGGTTCCACCATGCTTGCCAGCTAGCATCATATGTGTGTTTCCAATTAAACACTATTAGGTGTAAAGTTATTCCTAGCATAAAGTCTAGTAAGAAGTAGCACTCCTTTCGCAGAGAAGGAATAGCAGCTGCTGATCGAAAGCCTAGAATCCCCCAAGTAAGAGGAGTCCTGAATCCCAAGATTACTTGTATCCGCTCCCAGGACATAGACCAAAAGGTCTGCACACAAGGGCAGTCGAAAACTATATGAACAAAGGTACCACTATTTCTTTGACAAGACCAACATTGACTACTGGCAATTTAGTCCCATTTACCAACCCTAACTGGGGTATAGTAGGCTCTATGAGCGAAAAAGAATAAGGTCTGAGTAACCGAGGCAGATTTTGATATCCTCACTTGTTTTGTCCAGAATTTTTCCCACTTCTGTGGGGGAAGGGTGATCCCGGTATCATGCTCTGACACTCTTTGCATGCCAGTCTTCTGAGATTGAGAGCCTTGGCTCAGTATTTTATAATAATAGGAGGCCCCTCACGATGCTTGCGTGGCCTTCTGGATCATTCCAATAATTCCCCCATCCTGTCAGGAGCTTAATGTCTACCATAGATTTCTTGATACAGTGTCTAAGCTGTAACCATTGGAAATAGAGCAATCCTGGGAGGCCAAATTCCTGTTGTAATCTGTCAAACTTCTTCCAGTTACTATTTTCTACCAATTGCCCAATAGACCAGATTTCTCTGGAGTACCATTGACTCCAGGCGAATGTTTTCTGTTGTATTTTGAAAAGGGGATTATACCACAAAGGGAGAAGGTCAGAGAATGTGAGTGTGAGCCAATGTACAAAAAAGCCTTTTGCGTATCAGATATCATTTGAGGGCAACCCCTACTTTCTGGTATTAGCATGCCTGGAAGAAGCTTCGTTGGAAAAGGGGCCATTAGTGCCTCTTCTATTTCTAACCAAATCGGTCTCTGATCTGACCGGTGCTCTAACCAGCTGGAGCCCTGCTTTAATAGAAACGCCTTATGATATAGCTGAAAATCTGGAAAGTTTACTCCTCCTTCCTCCTTGCGGGATTTAAGATTTTAAGAGCTATTCTGGGTGTTTTGTTATTCCACAGAAATTGTATTAGTGACCTCTCTATTTGCCGGTATGTGTTCATCTAATCAATAAACCACTAAAGGTGAAAAATCAATACTTAATACATTAAACACAATCTTTAAGTCCTGACCCCTATTTTTATACAACGATATTTTTTGTCTGAAGTGTTACCATGAGGGAATCCCTCTCGAGGTAACCTTTCCTTTTTATTCATTTTATATGAGCCAGAAATACTAGCACAACATGCTTGAAAAGTGTAGCAGTTAAACCAAGGGAACAAGCCCCTTTACCAAAATAAGTACTTTCTGTTCCAGCAGAAATCCTGCGCTTAAGAAACAAGAAAAACATCTGTTTGTTCCTCTCAGATGAAGGTTTCTTCTTCTCAGTCGCTTGAGGTAACGAGAAGACGCTTCTGTTTATCCACTCAGGTTTTCTCAAACAAAACTTTACTTCTCGCTGTTTCCAATGTGTATTAGGGGCGCTCAAAGGCACTCCCAAAATCGAGCCGATCAATCATTCATGAATGGTACGCAACATAGCGCCATGTTTCAGGCTTAGTTATTCTTCTAGCCCTTCATCAGGAATTTCCCCAACTGAATGTCATGCCCAAACCCTGCCTCCCTTTATAATCGGGAATCAATTAATGATGTCATGAAACTTTAATCCTCCTCCTTTTTGATTTACACAACACTCCACCAATCAAGTTCCAGATTCAATCCCTGAGGGGTAACCGACTGCAAATTAAAAATCCAACATTGTTCTAATTGTTGTAAATAGGCTACCTTGTCTCCTCCTTGAAAAGTTAGAGGGATTTGGTCAATTATTTGCCATTTATACTGTTCAAAAGAATGATTATAGGAAACGCTGTGAGCAACTATAGGAGCTGTCAATATGTGATTATTTGAGATCTGTATTCTTCTAGTCCTACCTTCATTGGTCTGATGGTTCTACCAATCTATTTTAATGAACAAGGGTATATCAGCAAGTAAACAACATACTTACTTGCTGATATGCCCTTGACAGCTCCTATAGTTGCTCACCGAAAATCCATATTATATAAAAGGGACCTATCAAAAAACAATCTTGAAGGAGTAGAGCCTATTTTTCCATCTTGCAGCACTATAGAGACGTGTATACATGATGTTATGATACTGGGAATCAGTGTCTTCGAAATTAAAAGAAAGTCTATTAACGATAAGGACTGGTGAGGGGGCGAAAAGAAGGTAAAATCTTGATCTGTGGGATGTTGCAACCGCCAAACATCCACCAAGCCGGTCTCTCGGATCATAGAAGAGAGGACTATCTGTGCCTTGGGAGGCCTAGAAGTCTTGGGTGGTTTCTTATCTATCAGGGGATCTAAAACAAGATTAAAGTCCCCCCCCCCCAGGATTATAGGTCCTCCTATAGCCTATGCACCTCTTTTGCTAGAGAATTAAAAAATTCGGGACGATCAGCATTGGGAGCATATACATTAATGAGGGTCAAGTCTAAGGCTCCTATTTTGAGTACATCTTTAACCCACCTCCCCTCCTTGTCTGAGCCAGTTGCAAGACATTTGGAGCGAGGCTTTTTTTAACCAAGATAGCCACCCCGTTACGCTTATTAACTGCAGCGGAATACGCCACCACCGTAAAAGGTTTGATATTAAATTTCAGGGACTCCTTCATATTTAAATGAGTCTCTTGTAGAAGTAAGATGTCTACTTTTTCTTGACGCCCATAGATAATTATTTTTTCCTCTTTATAGGATTATTAATGCCTTTCACATTCAATGAAAGAACTTTAAAGAAAGCCATTTTGTCTATCTAACAATCTTGTACAGACCAAGTGTATTGAAATTGCCTTTTAGGATCTGACATTTTCTACAATCTAGCTACCCAGAGGCTTTCCCATGTTCCAATACTTAAAGCTCCCCACAAGGAGCTTCATACCACCATGCCCATGCAAATAACCTTATTTTTCTTTGCAACCAGCTGCTGTGCACCCCTTATTAAGAGAACTAATGTTATCCCACTGAGACCCAGAGGAAAAACTTTTACCAATGGAATTGGTGAGCCTGAGATGAGCAGGACAGGCTCAGAGGGACTATACCGCCCAAGCAAGAGCTCTGCTGCCGCTCTCACACGTTTTAACTATACATAATGGGTATTTATCTGATCTCCTGCTACCCATGACTATAATATTACCACACAGCTACCCGTTGTTACTATTACTATTATTTCTATTAATTTAAATACAATCAACAGAGAGAAACATTTCCTGCTAGCCAATGTAGAGGCAGCATCTATTTACATAGTCCACTTTCCTTGGCTATACAGGTTGCAATTTCAGGTCCGGGTTTGGCAACGTCCACAGCCAACCTTGAAAAAGGTCATCTGCCCTATTAAACTTCACCGCATCTGAGAACTCCTTATCTTCCAGGTACAACTGAAGGGTCTCTGGATCATCAAAGGTTTTTGTCTGATTATGGAGTGTGATACGTATTCGGGCAGGATACATGAGCCCAAACCTCGCCTGTAGTTGTTGCAACCGAGGTCTCAATGCCAAGAAGCTCCTATCTACAGTACTCTTGGCAAAATATGGGAAGAAGAACAGCCTGTGGTCCTTGAATTCCAGAGGAGAATGGGTACGCACAGCCTCCATGATTTGAGCCACCTGTTGAAAGCGAAGGATTCTTAAGATGATCGGCCTCGGCCTTTTGCTGTTGGACTTAACTTGTGAGGGAACTCTATGTGCCCGATCTATCTCAAATGGCATCTCAAAGGTAAGCTTAAGTACCATGGGAATCATCTTATGTAGAAAAGCAAAGATATCTCTTCCCTCAACTCCTTCCGGGACTCCTACGATTCTGACGTTATTCCTGTGGGCCTGGTTGTTGCCGTCTTCAACATCTCTCTGCAATGCACGGATTTGTCTGGCCTGCTTATCCATTGCTCACAGCTGCTCTTCATGCACAGTCACAGTTTTTTCAATCTTATCTTGCCATACTGAGAATGTCTCCATGCTGCTCCTCAACGCCCTGATTTCATCTCATACTGTTGCTAGTGACTCACCATTAGTTTTAACCATCTCCTTAATCCCCCGTATCTCAGCAAGTATTTCTTGCAAAGCCTCAGGGTGTTCACGTGTGGCCGCCATCTTTTGTGGAGAGAAAGGCTCAGTTTTAGAACATTTAGCACTACAGTTTTGCGTGGCAGAAAACTCTAAGCACATCAGCTTAGGTCCAGACATTTCTCATGCTCATTGCTGCGAAACTGGCTGTCTCGTACCAAAGTTGGCAGCGATCTTTCAGGATTAATGGCTAGTCCCTCCGGAGCTCTGCTCTAAAAGTCTGTCCCGTTCAACATCAGGCTCCGCCCGCCAGGTAATACGTATTTTTACCTATCTGGGCATGGAAACACCTTCTTTGGGTTTTATCATTGCCCCCTTTCTGAATTGGATGTACTCGCTTGTCCTGGGTAGCCTTTATTTTTAATGTTTTTCACATAGGCCTTGACTCTAATTCCTGCACTCTCTGACTCTTTACCCTTCAAATCGGGGTTAGGGTTGGGATCCCTTTTTTACCCCAATGTATCTGGGCTTCTACTGGGTGGTTTACCTCTTCCCCTTGTTTCTCAGAAGTACCACTTCCCTCAGCATTCCTTTGTCCTGCCTGCTCATACAAGGTTCCAATATTCTGGTATTCTGGGAATAGTTCTTCCTGGAGCCCATACCATGCCCCTTGTAAGGGATTTCCAGCTTCTCTTCCCTCGGGTTCCCCCTAGTACCAAACATCCTCATTTCTCAGCAGAGTCTATTCTTCTGAGTATTCTTTGACCTATACGTATATTAGTTCCTGTGGCCTACACCTTTCTTCTAAATGATGAAACTTCCAATCTGAATTCCGTCTCTGTAGTCTCTCCTTCCACAGCTGACTCTGGGCGTCTAACAGCTGCTTCTGTAAGCTTTCATTTTCTTTAGTGAACCTCCCTACCTCCGCTTCAGCATAGGACCCTGACACACTTGCTTTATGGAGCTTAATTTCTAGCACTTTCACTTGTTCACTCAGGTGGGCACTTTCCCCTTTTGGCCTCTCTGAGCTCATTAGTTAGGCCCAAACTCCATAGTCCCTCTGACTACAGGTTCTCTTGGGTATCTCGTTGCTGAGTTTCCAAACCTTCAACCTTCTGACAGCTCTGCTGCTTGAACTCTCAAATTGTATATCTCATCGAGTTTGGTCTGCTTAATACTAATCCCTTGTCTCAGTCAGTCTGGGCTCGCTCACTTTACCTGAGCTTAACCTGGAGAGCTAAAGACTTACATCAAGCTTGGGTGTTGTTGAAAAATACTATCTTGGAAGCCCAGACCAGCTGTATTCCATGCTTTAAAAAAAGTGGAAGTCCAAAAAACTGTCAGCATGGTTTAAAGGTGAGGTCAGAGAGGCTGCTGTTGCCAAAAAACCATCTTTCAGGAAATGGAAAAAAGAGCCAAACAACGAAACCTGGAAACAGCACAAGCACTGGCAAGTCAAATGCAAGGCATTGATAAGGCAGGCAAAGGGAGAATCTGAGAAGAAGCTTGCTGCGGTAACAAAAACATGAAATAAATACTTTTTCAAGTACATTCGAAGAAAAAAACCTGTGAGAGAGTCAGTTGGTCCATTAGATGATAGAGGGGGTTAAAGGGGCACTAAGAGGCGACAAGGCAATTGCGGAGAGACTGAATGAATTCTTTGCTTCGGTCTTTACTGAGGAAGATGTAGGAATGTTACCCATGACTGAAGTGGTATTTAAAGGTGCGGAAGAATTGAAGGAAATATCGATACATCGGGAAGATGTATTACAACTATTAGATAAACTGAAGAGTAGCAAATCACCTGGGCCGGATGGTATACATCCAAGGGTGTTGAAAGAACTGAAATATGAGATTGCAGATCTGCTATTAGTAATCTGTGAACTTTCATTAAAATCATCTATAATACCTGAAGATTGGAGGATCCCCAATGTAACGCCAATTTTTAAAAAGGGTTCCAGGGGTGATCTGGGAAACTATAGACCGGTGAGCCTGACGTCAGTACAGGGAAAAATGGTAGAAACCATCATAAAAAACAAAATTACTCAGCATGTAGATAGTCATGGCCTAATGGGAGACAGCCAACATGGCTTTAGACAAGGAAGATCTTGTCTTACTAATCTGTTATGTTTTTTCAAGGTGTGAATGAACAGGTAGACAAAGGTGAGTCGGTTGATATAGTGTATCTGAACTTTCAGAAAGCCTTTGACAAGGTCCCTCATCAGAGACATTTGGTAAAAGTAAAGAGTCATGGGATAGGAGGCAGTGTACTATTGTGGATCAGGAACTGGTTAAAAGAAAGCAGAGGGTTGGGCTAAATGGCCAATTTTCCCAATGGAGAAAGGTGAAATAATGGTGTACCCCAGGGATCTGTGCTGGGTCCGCTGCTTTTTGACATATTCCTAAATAACCTGGAAAAGGGAATAACGAGTGAAGTTATCAAATTTGCAAATGACACAAAACTATTTAAAGTTTTTAAAACCCAAGAGGATTGTGGAAAATTGCAAGAGGATCTTGATAAATTGGAAGACTGGGCATCAAAATGGCAGATGAAATTTAATGTGGACAAGTACAAAGTTATGCACCTAGAGAAGAACAACCCAAACTATGGTTACACGATGCAAAGTTCCACATTAGGAACCACCACCCAGGAAAAAGATTTAGGCGTCATTGTGGATAACATGTTAAAACCCTCAGCCCAGTGTGCAGCGGCGGCCAAGAGAGTAAATAGAATGCTAGGTATCATAAGGAAAGGAATGGAAAATAAAACAAAAGATATTATAATGCCTCTATATTGTTCCATGGTGAGACTGCATCTTGAATATTGTGTGCAATTCAGTTCGCCGTATCTTAAAAAGGATATAGCGATATTAGTAAAAGTTCAGAGAAGAGCCACCAAAATGGTAAAGGGGATGGAAGGATACTCCTATGAAGAAAGGCTAAAAAGGTTAGGGCTCTTTAACCTGGAAAAGAGATGGCTGAGGGGAGATATGATAGAAGTCTATAAATTAATGAATGGAGTGGAACGGGTAAACGTAGATCGATTGTTTACGTTATCAGAATATAGAAAGACTAGGGGACATACAATGAAGCTACAGGGTAAACTATTTAAGACTAATAAAAGAAAATATTTTTTCACTCAACGTGTAATCAAACTCTGGAATTTGTTACCGGAGGATGTAGTAAAGGCTGTTAGTGTAGCTGGGTTTAAAAAAGGTTTGGACAAGTTCCTGGAGGAAAGGTCCATAAGCCATTATTAAGAAGGGACCCAGGATATCAATGCTTGACCCAGTACAAGCATTGTGGAACCTGTGTCTTTTGGGGAAACTGCTAGATATGTATGACCTAGATTGGCCACTGTTGGAAACAGGATACTGGGCTTGATGGACCTTGGTCTGACTCAGTATGGCATATCTGATGTTCTTATGAGTTTGCAGCTGGCATTGGACTCTGTGTTCTCACTCAGCAACTGTCTTGTCCTGTATGAATTCTACTATATGATCCTGTTGATCAGCTCACCACCAAGACATCCCAACGCTTGTTTAGCCTCTTCTAAGGTACTTGCTAAATCCCTAGCTTGCTGCACTTCCTCTGCTTTTTCTTCTATAGCCTGTGCTTCTGACCCAGCTCTATGACACAGTCTTCATGTGGCCTTCATGCTTCTTCCATTACTTTTTGGCACCTTTTACCTCCTGTTCAGTCTCCCATCTAAGCCTCTGTTCCCTAGCTAGCTCGGCCCTTGAAGGTTCCAGGAATTGAGCATCACTTCCTTCTTGGTGAAGGGCTTGGGCCTGTTTGACCTCCCATTTTCTGGCTGGATCTGTTCTTTCTGCATGCATCATCTTTTCTGAGACCTGCACCCACTGGTGAGATTCCTGTAACTCCATTCTTAAGGCTATAATCTTTTTATTACTTATTTCAAACTATTCAGCCACACTCCTCAAGGCCTATAAGCACCCTATATTGTGCTGTAGGCCTCTTGTAACTTTTGAATTTGCCTTTTCCTAGACCCCTCTCCTTAAGTTGACTGATCTCTATCTCCAACTTGGCTGTTTACATCCAGAGACCTAACTGATCATTCTTATAACCCTCTGAACTCTGGCCCTAACGGTAGCGTGGTTTCTTTTTCCTGGGTTGTACTCTTTGGCATTTCCTGCCAACTAGCATGTAGAGCATCATTTTAAGTGCTGAAGTGGTCTCTTTTAAATTTGCCTGGGGTATACATGCTTAAAAGTAGGCATGCAGAACTATAGTGCTGGCGTTTACATGCTATATGCATAGGTGTTCCAGGGGAATGGAGAATAAGCAAAGCAAAGACAGGATTGGTAATTATGTGCATATGTCTTAGTTTTTACTTCCTCAGAACAGATGGCAATATATGCACCTATTTTTAGAAGTGTGCAGCCAAAAAAATGTTGTTTTGTTTCCTGTGTCATTTGCAGATTGTTGTGTTTTAATATATTTTCATTTTCATTTTTGTTTTGTTTTGTTTTTATACATTTTCATTTTAGGAAATGTTGTTAATTAAAGAGGAAGATGTGACTGCTGCCCAAATGAAAAACATAGCTGAAAGGTTACTAGAAGTTTCAGGCAAGTTAAGAAAACCCATCTGGATTTTTTTTCCTCAAAGTCAGAAGCTGGTCTTAAACCAGCATCCTTTAGGTTAGAAGGCAAGCATCTTGCAGAACAGCCATTATGTCAGCCTGGGACTGGTTCTAGTCAGTATGTTCTTAACTCATGTAGTGCCGGTGATCTTCCATTCTGTTTCCTGATTTGGCCCAAAGTTTGTCTGGTCTGGAGCCATATGGAAAATGCTAACCGGGCTTTTCTTCTTGTGAATCTATTGACTCCTATTGTAGTGATTTACTCCAAAGATTTTTCTTTTGCCATGTTCTTGTGCCAGAAATTCTGTGAAGCCATGTCTAAGTATGCTATCAGAAACATTTACCAAACCTAATCCAGATCCTTTCAATTAGTTATAATCCTTCAAATTTGTCCAACAGATTCTTCAAATTTTCACTTATAATGAACTGAAATGCATTTTGAACTCTGTGTTTTCATGGCAGCAACTTGCACCACACTCTTAGAAGTATAATGTAATGTTTTGTGCTGGAGACTAAGGCCAGCATTCAGAGACAGATTTAGTGGGGTTGTACATCCGACCTGGACATACAAGCCCGGGACTGTATGCTGCCTCTCCAGCTCCCCGCATGCGCAGGGCCTTTTTGCGGGTGGCAGTGCAAGGGCAGAGCGGGGGAGGGGCCAGGCACCTGGACATACAGAGGCCATTCCGGGCAGGCCTCTGTATGTTCAGCGGGTGCAGGTTGGACATTGGACTTATTCCACCTCCAAGGTGGAATATGTCACAACAAAGGTGGCAATTGGGCAAGGCAGCCCCCCTCCCAACACAATGAGCCACAGCAGGTGAGCCCCCTCTGTCTGATCCTGGCCCTGGCATTCCCCACCAAGGGTCAGGCGGTGGAGAAAAGAGAAATACCCCACTCTCAGGCCTTGCTTGCTGTGCTGGTCATCCTGGTGCCATGGCAACGGGATGCCACGGTCCCAGCACACCAGCAGGAGCACTGAGTAGTGGAGACGGGCAGCATGCTGTACTCTCCCTGCTCAGCATACTTTACACTTGGCCCATCCAGGCGACCTGATTCTGTAGCTGCGGGAGCCTATAGCTCCCGTAGTTACAGAATCAGGTACAACTGTGCCCCATCTATTTTTTGGATGCCCGGATGGGCTGGACGTGCACAGTATGGAATTGTCCTCCACGGGCAGGGACTCCCTCTTGTATGTTGGCTACCTCTTGTAGGTTAGCTGTGCAACACTGCATGCGTGGTGCTTTATAAGTGCTAAATAGTAGTAGTAGTAGTAATGTATAGGATAGAGGAACTATAGCATCTTCCTATGCAATTTTCATTGTAGGAATGAACACAATTCCTGGACAGTAAGGGCCCAATAAGTATCTTATCACTTAATGACTCATTGAGCAGTTAAATCTCACCACTAACGGATATGTTTTCTGAAGGTTAATGCGCATTAAGTGCTTCCATGGCCCATAGAAATGAATTGGCAATGGTGGCTCTTAATGCACCTCCAGCCTCATTTACCTGTATTCTGCTCTGACTTTCCATGATCACATTAGTCATGACATTCAATGGTCCTATTGTTCACTTTGTCAGATCTGTTCTATTCATTCCTTCCTTCACCATCTGCTCTTCATACACTGCTCCTCACCTTTGTCATCAGTCGTCTCAGTTACTGAAACTCAATCTTTGCTGTTCTACCTGGTCATGAGATTAAGACGTTACAGCTAGTGCAGACCTCTGCAGTCCGTATCCTCACTCGCACCTCTTGTTACAATCACATCTCCCCCTTTGCTGATGAACCAACACTGGCTTCCCATCTGCTATAGAATTCAGTTCAAAATTCTGATCTTGACTCATAAAGCCTTACACACCAGTTTCTCTTCCTATCTCTCACCTCTGGTGCTTCTTCACGCTCCATACAGGGCCCTTCGGTCACATTTTCCTTCTGCCTCACAAGCTAGATATGAATTCACACATCAGTCTGCATTCTACTTCCTTGCACCATCACCTCTAGAATGCTCCCCCCCCCCCCCGATCTCCGTCTGGAACCCTCCTACCCTAGGTTCAAAGCATTACTCAAAGCACACCTGTTCCAATTAGCCTTCTCTATATTATCATGACCTGCTGAATTTCCATTGTCTTATCTTTATCTTTCTTTATTGACTTTCTCATTTTCCCTTTATGTGGCGCAAGTGTCCTTTCTTATGCAATTGGAGTCCTTTTCTGTTTCTTAATGTTGTTTTTATTTTAAACCGCCTTTCTGTTTCGATATGGCAGTGTATCAAATTTGAAATAAACAAAAAATGTTCATTAACACGCATTATATGGCCCTAAGCTTCACTAGGCAGCTAGATTTAGGCAGTGAAAAGCAGGGCCGGCCCGTCCATTGAGCAAGAATGTTTTTTGCACAGGGCCCCGCGTTTCAGGGGGCCCCGCGCAAAAAACATTCTTCATCATCCCAAGTTAAAAAAAAAAAAAAAAAACAGCTGCTTCTGCCGCGGCAGCATCAAGAGTGCTGCCGCGGGGCCCCCCCTGCCCGGCAGAGCCTCCCTGCATCATAGGCTAGCGTTGAATCCCCGAACGTGGGCTTCTTTCAGAGCCACGAGAGTTTCCTTTCTCTCGGCTCTGTTAATCCCGCCGGGCTGAGTGGAGGGGAGCTAGGATTTGACATGAGCTGATGGGCTCATGGGCTGGGATTGGAAATGAGCTGATTGAGGGACTCAGATGGGACTGGAAATAGATGGGGGAGCTAGGACTGGAAATAGGCTGATGGTGGTTCTAGGATAGGACTGGAAATGGGCTTATGGGGGGCTAGGACTGGAAATGGGCTGATGCGGGGACTAGAAGGGAGCGGATGCTGGGTGGGACTGGAACTAGAATGGAGCTGATGTTGGGGGAGGATTAGAATGGGATGGAGCTGGGAGAGTGAAATGGAGAGGGAAAAAATATTTTGTGTGGGAGGGAAGACAAATCTACAATTGGCCGGATATTGGGAGAGTAAGTGGGGATTGAGAATGGAGGGGTAAAATTTGGGTAGATGAAATAGGAATGAGGAAAGAGCAAAAGGAGAAAGATTAGTATGTTAAAGCAGATGTAGAGAGAGAATGGAAAAAAACTAGAAGAGAGAAGAAAAGACAAATGGACAGCAGACGATGGAGAGTTAGCGGAAGACACAAAGAAACCAGAAGAAAGTGACTGGAGCAATTGCAGCTGAAAAAAAAATGCACAAAAGGTAGAAAAATATCTCTTTATTTTGAATTTATTAATTGGAATATGTCAGCTCTGGGAAATGTGCATCATTAACGTCTGCGCTTTGTTTAGTACAAGAGCAAATTAATGTATAGTTTTATTTCTACAGTGTTGTACATTCCAAGTTTGGCTTTTGGGATTCCCAGTTTAATTATTGTCTTCCTGTTTCTAAATTGTGATTCCTTGTTTGGTGATGGTCTATGTTCTGCATGTGTAACTGAGCTGAGGTATTCTGTTTATGTAATTCCTATTTGACATTGCCACTTGTTCCCTTTCCCCAGTAGGTCATGTATTGTTGTTCTCTGAAATGTATTGGTTTAATATTTGCAGCGTTTCCTTTTGATAGTTAGGGTATGGTGCTTTATGAGTCCTGGTAGTGCTGTTAGGATATGGCGGGTTTGCTATGGGTTCTAAATGGGCAGTGTTTGTAGTAGTTCCTAATGTGTCTGGCGGTTGTCACTGGATTATAGTAATGTAGAAGTCTTTTAGTCTTTCTTTATTCATACACTCATTAAGAGGCATGTTTACTAAAAGTTAGTGTATGGTAACATTATGCAAATATTTATGCAAATGAGGCCCCTTATGCAAATGAGGTCCCGCACCGAGTCTCTGCACATGGCCCCTCACCCCCCTTGGGCCGCCCCTGTTGAAAAGGCAGGCAGGCCCAGAGACATTTCTAGAATCGGGGGGGGGGGGGGGGTGTTTAGCTGTCTAGTGCTGATTTTTCAGCTCTGGTTGGCTAAGGTTTGCTGGCTGACCATGAGTACATATATTGCAGGTCTAAATCAGACTGGTGAAGTTTCTTCTGTCCAGATTTCCAATAAATTCGGCCATAACCTTAACCAGCTGGGTTATGGTTGAAAGCATGCTCTTGGCCGGCAGTAATGTGTCGGCTATGCCTGACCCTCATCTACGGGATGACTGTCCATCCTTTCTTGTTACTTGGCAACCAAGTCAGATAGAGCTGCTTGTTTTGATCATTCTGTGTGTTACCTTTCTAAACACAATTTGGGGTTGTTTTGTATGTGTTTTATTGGAATTATCTTTTTGAATGATAGATCTAATGAAGAAAAATAATGAATTATGTTGAGGGCAATTTTCAGAGACCTTACCCTAGGACCTGAATGAAAGCAGTGCCCTGAAACTTTGACTAAGATACTTGCAATTGCCTTAATGCACACTGCACATACCTTTAGCAATATTAAAAGAAGAGGTCCATGTAGTTTAGGAGGTAGGTAGGGAGAGAAAACTAGTGCATGAAGTTTGCAAATCTCTGTGTACTCTTTTGCCCCCACTCAGCCACTTATTTATTTATTTATGTGGTTTTATATCCCCCCACCCCCATCAGTAAATGAAGGCAGTTTACATAAAACAAACTACTATTACAAGTAACAGGTAACTTTTTACAACAAGTGAATCCAAATTCCCATGTAACTATTTACATTGCAGTTATATTTACAGTACTGGCTAGATATGTAATAACAAGCTTTAAGGGTTTGCATAATGATGGAAGTATTTTGTTGCTAGTATGGGTTGGTGTTCTCTAGCTAGTGAGGTGGGTGGCAGATAACTAGTAAACACTTGTCGAATTCTGTGCGATGTTAAGTGCTTGATTCGTGAAAGTATTCTTGGAATAGCCATGTTTTTAGGAGCTTGTGGAATATTTGAGGTTCTCTTGTAGATCGTATTTTCTCTGGGAGCGAGTTCCATAATCCTGGTGAAGTTTTTGCATTATTAGTGTGTTTGGTTCTCTTATTGGGGTTTGGGTGATGGTTCGGGCAGCTGTGTTCTGTGCCAGCTGGAGGCGCTGTATGGTTTCGCTTTGGGAGGCCTGTAAGAATGCTATTACAGAAGGCCAGGTGGGGAAGCACCATTGCTTGGAGTGTTGTGCAGAAATCACTAGTGGATAGGAGTGGTCGTAGGTGCTGTAAGGTTTTTATCTTGGAGTATATTGCTCTTGTGGTGGTGTTGATATGGTGTTCATGTTTAGTTGTCTATCAGTTGTGATGCCTGGTTACTTGACTTTATTTTTTACCTCGAGGTATGCGTCCTTTACTTTCAGGGTTGTTAGGGGGTTGAATGTTTCATCTCTTGATATGTAATGAACCTCTTTTTTTGTTGTAGTTTATGTTCAGGTTATGTCCTGAGGCAATATCATTGAAGCATTTGACTATCCTGTTCAGATCATGATTGGTAGTGTCTAGTGGTTAGAGCAACTGCCTCATACCCAGACGATCAAGGGTTCAATTCCCACTGGCACTCCTTGTGACCTTGGGCAAGTCACTTTGCCCTCCATTGCCTTGGAAGAAAAGGCTGGCAATCTACTTCCAGTGATACATTGCTAAGAAAACCCAGAGGTAGCTGGGTCGCTATGAGTCAACACTGACTTGATGGCACTTAAAAAAAAGATGGGGTGGACAACATAATATTGTCTGCATATATATTAGACGTTATGTTATTGGATAATTTGTGTGTAGAGATTAAAAAGTAGTGCTGATAGGGGTGATCCTTGCAGAATTCCTTGTAGTTGAGGGTATGGCTTGGACGAGTTAGGACCTATTTTTATTTGTTTCCTGTCTGTAGGGTTTGAACTATTCCAGGGTTGTTCCTTTAGCTCCAATTTCTTTCAGCCTGGTAAATAGTAGATGATGACATATGGAGTCGAAAGCAGAGGCTATATCTAGAAAGATCAGTATGAAGGCTGTTTTCTGTTTGTCAGTCCCCCTTATTATCTTGTCTGAGTGCAGTAAGTAGTATTTTCACTCCATGGTTGTTCCAGAAGCTGTGCTGTTGTGGGTCTAGTGGAGAGTGTGTTTCATTGTGTTCCTGTAGTTGAATTTGTACTAGTTTTTCTATTATTTTAGTTAGCAGTGGTAGACTAGAGATTGGTCTGTAGGTACTACGGTTGGATTTGTTCAATATTGAGCTTTTTAGGATAAGGTGTATCAATGCAGTTTTTAGTTCTTTAAGACATCTAACCTTTTTCAAGGGATGATTGTACTATTTTGAGTATTGCAGGGGAAAGTTCTTCACATGTTGCTTACTGGACAGGGGTCAATGGGTGATGTAATTGTATAAGGTTAGTTATTATATTGTGTAGTTGACGGGTATATCGTTGAGAATGTTGTCCATACTGTGGTTATCATGGTCCCTCATGAGAGACTTTTGGCAAAACTAAAGAGTCATGGGATAGGAGGCAGTGTACTACTGTGGATCAGGAACTGGTTAAAAGATAGAAAGCAGAGGGTAGGACTAAATGGCCAATTTTCCCAATGGAGAAAGGTGAATAGTGGTGTACCCCAGGGATCTGTGCTGGGTCCGCTGCTTTTTGACATATTCATAAATGACCTGGAAAGTGGAATAACGAGTGAGGTTATCAAATTTGCTGATGACACAAAACTATTTAAAGTTGTTAAAACCCAGGAGGATTGTGGAAAATTGCAAGAGGATCTTGATAAATTGGAAGACTGGGCATCAAAATGGCAGATGAAATTTAATGTGGAGAAGTGCAAGGTTATGCATCTAGGGAAGAACAACCCAAACTATGGTTACACGATGCAAGGTTCCACATTAGGAACCACCACCCAAGAAAAAGATTTAGGCGTCCTTGTGGATACCATGTTAAAACCCTCGGCCCAGTGTGCAGCGGCGGCCAAGAGAGCAAATAGAATGCTAGGTATGATAAGGAAAGGAATGGAAAATAAAACAAAAGATATTATAATGCCTCTATATCGTTCCATGGTGAGACCGCACCTTGAATATTGTGTGCAATTCTGGTCGCCATATCTTAAAAAGGATATAGCAATTTTAGAAAAGGTTCAGAGAAGAGCCACCAAAATGGTAAAGGGGATGGAAGGCTACTCCTATGAAGAAAGGCTAAAAAGGTTGGGGCTCTTTAACCTGGAAAAGAGACGGCTGAGGGGAGATATGATAGAAGTCTATAAATTAATGAACGGAGTGGAACGGGTAAACGTAGATCGATTGTTTACCTTATCAGAATATAGAAAGACTAGGGGACATGCAATGAAGCTACAGGGTAAACTATTTAAGACTAATAAAAGAAAATATTTTTTCACTCAACGTGTAATCAAACTCTGGAATTTGTTACCGGAGGATGTAGTAAAGGTTGTTAGTGTAGCTGGGTTTAAAAAAGGTTTGGACAAGTTCCTGGAGGAAAGGTCCATAAACCATTATTAAGAAGGGACCCAGGATATCAATGCTTGAACCAATACAAGCATTGTGGAACCTGTGTCCCTTGGGGAAACTGCTAGGTACGTATGACCTAGATTGGCCACTGTTGGAAACAGAATACTGGGCTTGATGGACCTTGGTCTGACCCAGTATGGCATATCTTATGTTCTTATGTTCTTATAGTATCTTCATTTAGAACTGTTGTTGTGGAGACCTTTCCTGTTTTCCCCATGTAGTATCATGCTATTGTTTCTGGTGTAAGCGTGGGCTCCTCTTATTCCTGGAGTTTGGCTAGTGATTTGACAATACCAAAGAGCTCTCTATGTTTGTTTATTGATGACATCATGAGATTTGTGTGATATTCTCTCTTATTTCTGTTGATGACTTCACAATATTCCTCTAGTCTTTTCATGTATTCTAGTTGAGTGTCTAGTTTGTTTGCCTCCAGGTCCTTTCAATTTTTCTCAACTGCGTTTTTGGTTTCTGAGGTCTTGGGTGTGCCATATTGCACTCTTCTTGTTTCTTCTGGGTATACTACCTGTACAAGTAGTGGGTGAAAATATGTGGATATGTTTTGCATGTAGAATTTATACCTGCTCCATTTTCAAAGGCAACTATCTTGGGTTTTTCTCCCTTTCAGAACCAATACAAATCACACATGCAACACTAAAACAGCCTCTGCACTTTTCACTGAACCAGGGCTAATGAACATTGCCCTTTTAATTTCTATTTTAGAACAAGAAATGATGAACATTTACGGGGCCATTATAAAATCACTGGAATTTAAAATAGCTTGTCAAACCCGAACTGTGTAATCAAAGGTCTGGAATCACCAACACTGTATTTTGTTTCCATGGAAAATAGCTTTAAATGCAAAGGTAAAACATTTAAATGTATTGGAGTGTCACTATATAAAATGTCATAAATACATATACACTTCCTAGAGAATTATTTAAAGATGTAGGAGATTCAAAGAGTTTATAGTTAAATACATTCATGAGGATTCATGGAATGTGGAATTGCAGGCTATGGCTTCCAGTATTCACACTGACAGGATCACATTTTTTAAATAAACCCAACATTATATATAGCAGTTCCCTACATTAAATTTTCCACACTGATATTTGCACAGGCTGCCAGTTGGTTGTCCCCAGTCATAGGGTGCACCGATCAATCCCTGCGGAGCAAAGAGCGGAGTCATCACCAACAAGGCTCAGAAACAACCACCACACTCCAGGAACCCTCAGGGAAACCAACCAATCAATCCCTGCAGACCAAAGAGCTGAGTCATCACCAACAAGGCTCAGAAACAGCAACCACAATCCAGCAACCTTCAGGGAAAGCAAGCAACCAATCAATCCCCACAAACCAAAGAGCTAAGTCATCACAAACCCCAATATAAGTACAAATGCAAGCATTCAAGCACATTACCATCTAGAACCCTGCGCTGATGTCGTCCCCTCGAATGATGATAAAATGTCTGCAATCAAACTATCAAGCTCGGAGAATAATCCAACATTATGATCGCTAACCTGAACTTCCAATATTCACTAATATCTCTTACTTATTTAACTCCTTTTCTATACCACTTTATCCTTAAGTCAAAGCAGTTTACTATTAACATGAAATTTATATTTAAATTTCCATGGAACAGGGGCAGGGTACAATTGGCTGCTTCAACAAACTAGTGTTAGTATCCCTGGCATAACTGCTACAAATACCAGGACATTTGACAAGATGTGTAGTAATTACTTAGTTTCTGTTCTGAAGTATTCTTTGAATAGATATTCTATGTTTTGAGTCTTTTCTGACGTTCAGACACCGTTTCACAAGATCTGAAGTCATCCGAGTGAGAGTTCCAGATAGTAGGTGCGAATAAGGTGACTCATCCTTCAAGAGTCTCAAGGTTTACAGGATCAAGTTTTCCAACCAAGAACAAGCAGAACCTTTGCTGCAGAGCCAGGGCTTATTGCAATAATGTTTCTATAGTTAGATGGTATGTATTTTGAATGGATTGATTTTTATCTGAATGTTTTTGTATTTGATTATGGATTTTTGCCCTGTTCTAAACCATTCTGAGGGTCAGGACCGGCGCTACCCGGTAAGCCAGGTAAGTGTGGCGGGGGGGGGGGGGGGGGAGGGGCGCCGTCACTAGCCACCCGCCACCCACTGCTTCAAAAAAAGAAAGCAGCCATGGGAACATTTCTCTGTTCCCGCAGCTCTGCTGTCTTTCAAATTGATGGACCGCAGCATTTCCTGCTTCTCATCAGAAACAGGAAATGCTTATTGCTGCCTTTAGAAACTCCGCAACCCAGCAGTTTAAAAGAGAACAGAACTGCGGGAACAGAGAAATGTTCCTGTGGCTGCTTTCTTTTTTTGAAGGATGAGTCAGTGAGAGGAGAGAAGGGGAGGGAAGGAAGGAGGCCAGAAGGGAGCAGACACGGGCGGGGGAGCTGGAAGGGAGTAGAAACGGTGAGGAGGGGAGGGGCTGGAAGGGAACAGACATGGGGGCTACAAGGGAGCAGACACTGGGGGGCTGGAAGGGAGCAGACAGGGGGGGGGGGAACTGGAAGGAAGCAGAGATGGGGTGGGGGACCTGGAAGGGAGCAGACCTGGGCTTCAAGGGAGCAGAGATGGGGGGGGGGGAGGGGCTGGAAGGGAGCAGACTCTTGGGGATGGGGCTGGAAGGTGACTTGGTAATAGAGGAGTTGGAAGAGAACTGACGGGGGGGGGGGGGGAGATGGGGGCTGGAAGGGAGCTGGCACTTGGGGATGGGACTAGAAAGGGGATGGACAGAGGAGAGGTGACTGGAAGGGAACTGACATGGGAGGGGGCACTGAGACTGGAAGTTCGCTGAAATCTGGGATGGTATTTGGACTAGAAGAGGCTGTACAATAGAGAAGGATGGGGACTGGAAGGGAATAGACACCAGTGGCAGTGCTGGGAATGCAAGGGGGCTGACACTGGGGGGGGGGGGCTCTAAAGGAGGCTGATACTGGGGAGGGTTATTGGGACTAGAAAAAGGCTGATGGAAGAAAATGAAGAAAGCAAAATGAGAAAGAAAAAATGGCAGATGGATTATAGAGCATAGAAAGAGAGCTAAGAGGAAAACAGAAACCTCGGAAGAGGACCAGCATGATTAAAAATCGTCAGACACCAAAGGTAGAAAAAATAATTTTATTTTCAATTTAGTGATTGGACTTTGCACTATCTTTACATTTTACACAGTATGGGGAACTGCCTCTCTTATCTGGTGTGGCACCACATGCGGAGTCTGGCTTCTTGGGGTTTCATGTTAATTTTTGTCTACATATTTTTATTTTTACTTTAGGTTGTGGTCACTTATTCTGTACTTGGTGAGGGTCTGTGTTCTGAGTGTGTGACCAAGGCCAGGTGTTCTGTGAACATGAGGTTTGCATGTAGAGATCTGTACTGTAGTAATTTGACTTGTACAGTTTTTCAAATAGGTGTATGGATGTTTTGGGGCCCATTACAGTATTTATAGTGCTGCTTTTTCTGGGTAGGCTCCTTATTGTATGAGTTTTGGAAGTGTATGCTAGTATGGTACGGTTGATTTGGCCTTGTAGATCTTCACTGACTTTTGCAGTGTTTTACATTAGTTCATATTATATCTGGCACTGGAGAATGTTTATGTTGTTGTTAGTGAGATGACCAGAATCAATTTTTTTGGACTATCACAACCTGTTTGTATGATGCTAAGTATTTACTGCTAATTATTTTTATTTTGGCTATGCATTTGCTCTTTCGCTGCAATTTTCTTACAACACTGAATTTGAAGGAGTAATACTCATATCGTTTGAAAAGAGTTCAGAAAGAGGTTTTGGGAAAAAGGAGGGTAGGGTGCAGCCAATATTACTAATAATGAGGGAGGGGTGCCGATTTATAGGTTGCAAGGGGGGTGCTAGAAACCCTAGCACTGGCCCTGCTCAGGGTTCCTTTGGTAGACCAGAAAGTGCTATATAAAAATTCAGGTTAGTTTAGATTCAATGTTTAGCAATAATTTATTCCATTCCCAACGCCAGCAGAATGTAAAATAAAAATCCTTGTAGAGGTTTATTAGTCCACTCACAGACCCTTACCATTTGGGTCTGGGATAGAATTATGCATCTTTATGGGGTAATGTTCAGAGGCAATGGTGAACAATTTAATTGAAATGCTGGTGCCAGCATTTAAATTAAATATGTATATTCAATGCCACTATATGTATAGTCAATGGTACTGAATATACATATTTGCTATTGGTTGCCGCTGCTGCTGCTGCTTAGTTTAGACCTGCTATTTAGTTGGTCCAAATATTGACTGAAAATCACCACTATCTTGATAATATTGCTGCTCCGTCCTTCCTCTGTCCTCCCTCCTTACCTTGACTGTATGGAAAGTAGAGGAGAGATTACATGAATCTTCAGCTGCCACTATCCGTTTAGTTAAATAGGGGTTCTCAACCCTGTCCTCTGGACGCATCTAGCCAGTCAGGATTTTAGGATGGCCACAAGGAACATGCATGGCGGCAGTGCATGCAAAGTTATCTCGTACATATTCATTGTAGTTATCCTGAAAACCTGACTGGCTATGTGTGTCCCCAGGACTGGATTGAGAACCCTCTGGCTATAGTGGCTGAAAATGCACACATAATTTTATGTATAAAGGTATAACTCCATTGAAAAGTCGACCCACATGTTGCTGTCTGTCTTCTGAATTGGAATGATCTAGGACACATACTATCATTTCCTCATAGGCAGATTCAGAGAGTCCTGTAAAGACACAAAACACATATTCTGTCGGCCAGTTCTTGAGAAAAAGCTCTTACACAGGAAACCAGTGACCTATACTCATTGACAGAAGTATAAAATTATCCAGGTTACAGCAAGACTGTACAGCTGAGATCACTGTTTAGTAGCTGATTATATCCACTGCAAGAGCTTTACTAAAGTGATCATGCAAGATCCAAAGTGTTGCATTCTTTCAGATGAGGCATAACACATTTTTATTTTGTGCTTATTGTGTCTTGCAGCTCAACATAAGTTAGATGTGGTTGTAAACTTAGATTTCTATTTATATCTGCTTTTATGACCTGCTCTGTGCCTAGAGAGATATCCACTGGATATGTTATAAATTGATTAAAATAAATAAGAAAGACAAACTGGGGCTGTTAGCCCACAGTAAACTACTCTAGCAATATTTTATCGACAAAGACTGTGCTATAAAAAGAGCTGGAATATATTCATTTTTTATTAAAAATAAATACACCAAGCATGGTCAATACAAGGTTTCTCTGTTAAACTGCAGCCTCCAGAAGTGGGTTTTCAGTTCATCTGGAACGAAATTACAAATTTATATTGTAATGCATAATTGAAAGGCATGTGCAGAAAATGAGGGGGAGGGGGAAATTTCATGAAAAGACTTTCTTAGCCCAACTTTGAGCTAGATTTAGTAAGCTGCATTCATGCATGTCATTGCTATTTAACAAACTATTAGTGAATAAGTTCCATTGACAGTGATGAGGAATGTATTACTATGCGTTAAATAGCAATAACTCATATTAAATGACAATAGTATCCATTAATGCAGGTTAGTAAACATAGTAAATGACGGCAGATAAAGGCCAGTATGGTCCATCTAGTCTGCCCAGTAAGGGCCTGATATTCAGTGGCGGTGGCTAGCACTTCTAAAGTGCATAGCCATCACTGCTGAAACTTAACCGCAGATTAATGCCGGGGCCATATCCAGCTACGAGCATTGAATATATGGGTCTGCATAAACCATTCTTGCAGAAACAGAGCAAACATAAGAAAAGTACTCAAGACAAACCCAGAGTACTTCTTAAAAGTAAGAATCATAAGCATTACATATATGTCAGCTCACCCTAGCCCACAATAAAGGGGGAGGATACCTAATCTCAATCAATTAAGCACAACACAAAAGAAACCGGCAAACAGTCATCATTCGGAATTGCTACTATGTTAAGCCTAAGGAGGATCAATAGAAGACTCCAGACGTCTGGCATTTATGAAAGCTAACAATTGGGAGGGCTCATAAAATATATAAGAAACTGACTGGTATTTCACCAAACACTTACATGGGTGCTTAAGAAAAAAGAGCCCTCCCAATTGTAAAACCCAGACCGGAGCAGAAGAAACTCTCTGCGCCGCTTCAAGGTATCTCTTGCTAGATCAGGATATATTTGCACAGCTAAACCACGAAATAAAAGTTTCCACTTTTGAAAGAACAATTTTAACAACCATTCCTTATCTGATAACAAAGCAAATGTTATTAATAATGTGGAGGGAACCTGAGAATCAAATCCAGAATTTTCTAACAAATCTGTGACATTCAAGATATCCTCCCAAGTTTGATTACCCTCTATCCCATCCCGGGCTGTAGCAAGTTTTGCCTTAGGTAGATAATAAATTTTTTTACCGGGGTGGGACTAACTCAGAAAATACTCCTAAAGTTTCCACTAAATATCTTTGAAACATATCTCCAGCTGTAATTGAAGGGACCCTTGGGAAATTAATAATTATCAAGTTATTAGCTCGAGAAGCATTATCCAAATGCTCCAATTTTACTTGAAGTGACAAAAATTTCTTTCTATACATGTCTGAATGTTCCTTGAGACTCACAACCTTGTTGCGTGTATCTTCCCACTCCATTTGCATCACAGAAACTTTTCCCTCCAACTCACGCATTGCTCCAGTAGAAGTATGCACTTTAGTAGCCAAAGAAGACACTTGAGGCAAAAGTACTTCTCCCAGTGATACAATTGCATTCCAAATTGCCTCCAACATAAAATTCTGAGGTCGCTGTAGAGAAAATACCACTTCTGAAGCAACTTCAGTTATCTCTGGCTCCATGGACACCGACGACTGCCCTTCTTGCGTAGAAAGGATCTCCTTTCCAGCACACACCTTTCCAAACACCACCGAAGGTTTTATTGAGCAAGACTCCACAGGAACCACACTCTCTTGTTCCACTAGCACAGCCTGCCCTGGCCCTGTCGATAAGCTCCTTCCCCTGACCAACGGAGGAGAAGCGAACTCCAGGATGCCTTCCGGCAAAGGTTGGCTGCAGATCAATTTTGGCACAGGGCTCAATGCAGGAGACAGAGATGACGCCGAAGCAGAGGCCGGGCACTCCAGCTCCGGTGAAATTGCTAGCCAGCTAACACCCCCCGCTCCTTCCGAAGTTCGTGCTGCTCGAACCAGAAACAGATCCAAAGGACCCACCACTTGATTAGTAATCGGCGTAGAGGGACCTAAGGGCTAAGAGGGCAATGGCCCCGGCTTCCCCTTTCGCTTCTTCCCCATTCCACGGGCTCACACGAGACTGACTGCTGCCGCGGCCATCTTGGGAACGCCCCCTCAGAGAGGCCAATTTAGGAGTAACGAGCATTTCCTGCTTCTCATAAGAAACAGGAAATGCTTATTACTTTCTTGATTTATATGTAAAATCTTATAAATATAAAATAAAGAAAAAAAAAAGAATATCTGGGTCTGCAACAGGCGTGGAAGCTAACTGGGCAACGGCGATATTGAGCCGCTGACTAATTAGCTCCCACGGGTAAAGATAGGTGCGGGAAAAGCTGGCCTATCTTTACCAATGGGTCACTAACTGGGGAACACTTCAATATCGCAGCTACTCGGTTAGTGATGCGTACCGCCTCCACTCCACCACAGGGCACCAAGGCACGCCCTGGTGCTACCCGGTTAACATTGGGGCGTGTAGCGGTGGAACCCATGGCTATTCAACGGCACTGTGCTAGCGCCATGGAATATCTCTCTAAGTGGCATTTACATGCTTTATAGGACTGTAAACCGTGTGACTGCCTTTGAATATGGGGCCCTAAGTTTCTTATTCTGGATCAGCAATTAAAGTGACAGTTCTAATTGTTTTGTGTATAGAGAAGCTATTCTGTGTCAGGTCAAGGTCCATCAAACCCAGCATCCATTCTCAGACCATAACCAATCCAGGTCACAAAAAGTAGATCCATTTTGTATAACCCATTTCAAAGGATATGTACCGGCTTTCCCAAGGCTACCTGACTAATAATATTTTATGGACTTTTCCACCAGGAACTTGTTCAAACCTTTATTTATTTATTTTAACTCTGCTATGTTGGTTAACCTGATCGCGTCCTTAAGCTACAATTTCTACAGCTTGATTATGTAGTCTGTGAAAAATATTTTTCAAAGATTTGGTTTTCACTCTGCTTATTGGTAGCTTCTTCTTTTGTTAAGGTGTCTAGCAACACCCGTTCTGATGCACTGGGACATGCATTGCTAGTTAGCCTGGGACGCTTCCCGCACTAACAATGCAACCCACGTTAGGGTCATGAAAGGGCGGGTTGGGGCAGAGGATGGGCATGGTGAGTGTAGCATCCTTCGTACTGGGCTCACACCATGCACTAACTGCATTAGCAGGGGTTCACCTAATGCCACCTGAATAGATGGAGTTAATTGCACCTGCACTAATGGAGCCTGTATTAGGGGAAAACACTCTGCATTTACTGCCAGCTGATTGCTATCCATGCCCCAACACAATGTGGTGGTATTGTACCTAACATGCCATAGTTTTGGCACTACTGGCATGTTAGGTGCAACACCTTACCACCCTTTAGTGCAAGACTCTCTCGGTGTTGCTTGAAAGGTTAAACAATTGTTTCTTATTTAAATGTACTACCTGGCTCATTAATTCTATGAACTTGTATCGTATCCCCTCTGTCTTCTTTCTTCCAAATTGAAGAGCTTTGACCTGTTAAGCCTTTCTTCATAAGTAAGGTATTTTATCATTTTTATCATTTGGTCAACCTTCTCTAATCTTTTGTAGTTCCATTAGATCATTTATTATAATGGGACAATCAGAACGGCATACAATATTCCCAAATTATGGGTGAACTATGTACCTACAGTATGCAGAGGCATAGAGATATTCATAAGATATGCCATACTGGGTCAGACCAAGGTCCATCAAGCACAGTATCGTGTTTCCAACAGTGGCCAATCTAGGTCACAAGTAACTAGCAGTTTCCCCAGAAGACACAGATTCCACAGTGCTTGTATTGAGGCAAGCATTGGATTTCCCAGGTCCCCTTTAATAATGGTTTATGGACCTTTCCTCCAGGAACTTGTCCAAACCTTTTTTTAAACCCAGTTACACTAACAGCTTTTACTGCATCCTCCGGTAACGAATTCCAGAGTTTGATTACGCGTTGAGTGAAAAAATATTTTCTCATATTTGTCTTAAACAGATTACACTGTAGCTTCATTGTATGTCCCCTAGTCTTTCTACATTTTGATGGCATAAACAATCTATCTACGTTTACCCGTTGATTCCATTCATTAATTTATAGACCTCTATCATATCTCCCCTCAGCCATCTATTTTCCTGGTTGAAAAGCCCTAACCTTTTTAGCCTCTCCTCATAAGGGTATCCTTCTGTCCCCTTTACCGTTTTGGTGGCTCTTCTCTGTACCTTTTCTAATTCTGCTATGTCCTTTTTAAGATATGATTACCAGAATTGCACACAATATTCGAGGTGCGGTCGCACTGCACTCAACATCACCACATCTCAGTCTGATCCATGCCCAGCCTTCTGGATCAAGGAGCTCCGCAGCCACTTCAGCCCAGTTATTGCCTCCATAATGAACCTCTCCTTTTCAACAGGATCTTTCCCTTCAGCCCTTAAACACACTTCAATTAGACCCCTGTTGAAAAACTGCAAACTCGACCCCCTAAAGGTCGAGTCCTATAGGCCTATCTCTAGCATACCTCTACTTGCTAAGATCATCGAAAAGGAGGTCCAACGACAGTTACAGGACCATATTGACACCACTGCTCCGCTTGACCCCTGCCAACATGGCTTCAGGGAATATCACGGAGTCGAAACTCTCCTCACCATACTCCTCAGCAAGATAATCACTGGCATAGACAACATCCGCCAAGGATTTGCCCTCATCTTTCTGGACATCGCAGCAGCGTTTGATTCAGTGAATCATGATCTCCTCTTAATGAGGCTAACTGAGAAGGGCATCACTGGAACAGCGCTTGAATGGTGCAGGTCCTACTTATCCGGAAGATGGCAGCATGTCCGCTCAGGAGGCAGAACCTCAGAACCCTTCCGCCTAGATCAGGGAGTCCCTCAAGGTTCTTCACTCTCTGCCCTTCTATTTAACGTCTACATGCAACCAATCTGTAAGATCATACGGTCATTTAATGTCGACTGTATGCTGTATGCCGACGATGTTCTACTTTACACTCCCATCTCCACTGATCGCTTGGATCTCTCCCCCCTAATAAACTGCTTCAACGCAGTTTCTGAGTGGTTGCTCTCTCAAAACCTTCGTATTCAACATAAGAAAACTGAAGTTCTCTTTATCACTAGGAACCCCAACTTCACCCCACCACAATCTATCAGAACTAAGGATGCGGAACTGCAATCCAAACCCTCAATACGCTACCTAGGTGTCACTCTGGATCAACGCCTGGATATGAAGTCCCACATAGGAAACACAGTCAGAACAATATATTACAAGATCCGTTCCCTGAGACACCTACGCTCCATGCTAGAACCAAAAGATTTCAGGACTATATACCAGGCACTGATAATACCACACTTCGATTACGCCAATGTCATTCTCCAAGGTCTTCCTCAATCCACTTTAAACCCATTACAGCTGGCTATGAATGCCGCAGCAAGGATACTCCAGGGGGCTGCCAGGTCTGACCATGTTACTCCTTTGCTGATTCAATTACATTGGCTACCCGTTCAGGCTAGAATTATCTTCAAAACGCTACTTCTCACGTTCAAAGCCCTCAATAAGCTCTCTGCTCCTTCCTTATCTGACCTTATCCATACCACTTCACCAAACAGAGCAAGAAGATCATCAGCCATCAACTCCTTAAAACTCCCAAAGGCCCTTACAAGCTGCTCTTCTTCCACAGCCAATAGAGCCTTTACCCTCTGTGCCCCTAGGTGCTGGAATACACTACCTCCTGGCATACGGGCCATTGACAGCTTAACACAATTCAGGAAAGCCCTCAAATTCCACCTCTTTAACAAACATCTTATTGAGCCATTTACACCCATCGACTTCAGTGATTCCTCCCAGCTATTCAGTTCCATGGTATCTCAATAACAGAAATAGGTCGAATCGCTTTGTTTATTGAACATATTATTAGCACCTGTTCCTAATAACTTGTAGCCATGCTGTAGTATTATATCTGTAAATAGACTGTAAATAGTTTCCCCTGTTATCCAAGTTCCTTCCCTTGTTATCTGTAAACTCATGCATGTTATTGTACTGAGACTTTTTGTTCTATGTGAACCGCGCTGATGCCGAATAGTGCGGTATATAAGAGAATGTAAATAAAATAAATAAAATAAATAATAATATCCTTTGTTTTATTCTCCATTCCTTTCCTTATGATTCCTAAGATTCTATCTGAATTCTTGGCCACCACTGAACACTGGGCAGAGGGTTTCAATGTGTTATCCACGTTAACGGCTAAATCTTTTTCATGCATCATGTAACCATAGTTTGGGTTGTTCTTTCCTAGGTGCATAACTTTGCACTTGTCCACATTAAATTTCTTCTGCCATTTGAATGTCCAGTCTTCCAATTTATTAAGGTCCTCTTGCAATTTTTCACAATTCTCTTGGGTTTTAACAATTTTGAATAATTTTGTGTCATCTGCAAAGCTGATTACCTCACTCATTCCAATTTCCAGGTCATTTACAGATATATTAAAAAGCAGTGGACCCAGCACAGACCTTGTGGTACTCTACTATTCATCTTTCTCCATTGAGAAAATTGGCCATTTAGCCCTATCCTCTGCTTTCTATCTTTTAATGAGTTCCTGATCCACAATAGTACACTGCCTCCTATCCCATGACTTTTTAATTTCGCCAAGAGTCTCTCATAAGGGACCTTGTCAAAGGCTTGACCGACCCACCTTTGTCTACCTGTTTATTTACATCTTCAAAAAAATATAACAGATTAGTAAGACAAGACTTTCCCTGGCTAAAGCCATGTTGGCTGTCTCCCATTAAACCATGACTATCTACATGTTCAGAAAATTTGTTCTTAATGATTTCTACCATTTTTCCCGGTACTGATGTCAGGCTCACCGGTCGTTAGTTTCCCAAATCACCTCTGGAACCCTTTTTTAAAAATGATGTTACATTGGCCATCCTCCAATCTTCAGGTATTACTGACGATTTTAATGATAGTTCAGAGATTAGTAATAGTATGTCTGCGATCTCATATTTTAGTTTTTTCAACACCCTCAGATATATACCAACTGGTCCAGGTAATTTACTACTCTTCAGTTTATCAAATATTGGTAATACATCTTCCCGGGTGTATCGATATTTCTTTCAGTTCTTCTGATATATCATCTTTAAAGACCATTTCAGGCATGGGTAACTTTCCTCCATCTTTTTGAGTTACAACCAAAACAAGGAATTCATTCAGTCTCTCTGCTATGGCCTTGTCCATCCTTAGTGCCCCTTTTATTCCTCTATCATCCAATGGTCCAACTGACTATCTTCAAGGTTACTTTGCTATGAATGTACTTGAAAAAGATTTTATTATGCATTTTTGCTTGCACAGCAAGCTTTTTTTTTAATTCTCTCTTTGCCTGCCTTTTCAATGGCTTGCATCTAACTTGCCAGTTCTTATGATGTTTCCCATTTTTGTCATTTGACTTCTTTTTTCATTTCCTGAAAGATGATTTTTTGGCTACAATAGCCTCTCTGACCTCACCTTTAAACCATGCTGGCAGTTTTTTGGCCTTCCTTCTACTTTTCTTAAAGCATGGAATACATCTGGTCTAGGTTTCCAAGTTAGTATTTTTAAACAACCCCCATGCTTGATGTAAATCTTTAAACTTTGCAGCTGCACATTTTAGTTTTTTCTTAACTATTTTCCTCAATTTATCATGGTCTTTCTTTAGAAAGTTAAAAGGTAGTACTGCAAATTTTCTTGCCGTCTTGCTTCCATTTAGTAAATCAAATATGATCATGCTATGATCACTATTGCCAAGTGGCCCCAACACCATTGTCTATTTCACCAGATCCTGTGTTCCACTAAGGCCTAAGTCCAAAATATCTTCCCTATTTGTCAGTTCATGAATCAGCTGTTCCAAGAAACCGTCATTTATTTCATCTAGAAACTTTATCTCCTTAGCATGTCCTGCTATGATAATGACCCAATTGATTCCGGGGTAATTGAAATCATCCATTAGTACTGTGTTGAAACTTTTGTTAACTTTCCTGATTTCTCTTAGGATTTCATCATCCATCTGTTCATTCTGGCCAGGTTGTCAGTAGTACACCCCCACTTCCATCGCCTTCCCCTTTTTACATGGGATTTCTATCCATCGAGATTCTACAGTGTATTTTGTTTCATGCAAAATTTTAATCCTATGTGACTCAATGATCCCTCTAACATAGAGCACAACGCCTCCACCATTTTGATCTACCCTATCATTGCGATATAGTTTGTACCCAGGTCTCATTTGTTGTCCTCCTTCCACTAGGTCTCTGAGATGCCAATTATATCTAACCTTTCATTTAGTGCTATATATTCTAGCGCTCCCATCTTATTTTTTAGACTTCTAGCAATTTCATACAGGCATTTTAGAGTTTTTATTTTTTTCATATTAATCTGGTTATCAGTTGATAGGGGTAATTTGTAATCTTTCAGCTCTGTACATAAGGGCATCTGGCTTACTTTTATCTTTATTGAAACCTCTTTGTTGGGATGCTCTAAATTTCCTCTTTTGCTAGTATCCTTCAAGGGTATCCTTCCAAACCATATGCTCCTGGGCATCTGTCTGCTTTCCCCTATTATTTATTTAGACTGCGCTATTTGGAATCAGTGTGGTTTACATGTATGCTAACAGGTACCTTTTTTTTTTTATTCCCTTGTCCCTGAAGGGCTCACAATCTAAGTGTACCTGAGGCAATGGAGGGTTAAGTGGCTTGCCCAAGGCCACAAGGAGTGGCCATGGGACTAGAGACCCCAGTCCCTCCAGCCTGAAGTTGCTTATCCCCATGTGGGAATTGAACCCCCAGCCTTCCAGCCTGAGGTAACCTATCCCAACCACTGAGACACTCCTCCCTTCTAGTTTCAAAGCTGCTCTATCTCCTTTTTAAAGGTTAATGCCAGCAGCCTGGTACCATCCCAGTTAAGATGAAGCACATCCCTTCAGAAAAGCCCCTCTCTTCCCCAGAATGTTGCCCAGTTCCTAACAAACCTAAAACCCTCATAAAATGAAGCTAAATATATCCATATTGTTCCACTGTCCATGTAGTTTTAGCATCGTTACAAGAAGCATTTTTGGGGAATGTTTTGTTTGAGGGAAGCAAATAACCCAAAGAACTCTATTCAAATTGTTTGCCATGAAAATAATATCCATAGAAAAAGCAGGTGCAAAGGTTCACAGGTACACTCTAAGCTTCATAGTGAAAATGCATGCCTTTGCTTTGAAACGTAGGGCACAGTCCAAAAAATATAAGTACCCTTGGATTTTTCCCAAAAAAACAAAAAGAGAAAAATGACTGCGATAAAGACCATGCGGGTTATTCAGTCTGCCCTTCCATCCTAGCTATTAAGCTTTACAATCCCCTTTTTTTAACTTTGGAGAGCCTCTCCATTTGCCCCATGCTTTCTTGAATTCAGATACCATTATCATCTCTACTACCTTGTGATGAAGTGTATAGGAAACTCCCCATCCCCTGCAAAGACACCCCCCCCAGGCATGCTCGGAACTGATGAGGCATTTTCCCTGCAAGAGTTCACACCCCTGTCCCTTTAAGAAACTAGGCTGGAAAACGCCTGGGGAGGGTGTGGCCTAGCCCCAGGGCTTAAGCCAGGAAGCTGGAGACCTGGGGGGAGAGAGAGAGAGAGAGAGGATCCCAGGATTCTGGAGCATACCTGACAACTACTTACCTGAAAAGAGAGCCTGCTATGGAGGTAGGAAGCATTTTAATTTATTACTCTCTGTTTATCCTTGCTGTTGGAGTTGGAGAGACTTTTTGCTGGGTTGTGCTGCCCGAAGTGAGGAAACTTGGAGCAACAAGTTTTGCTTGCTCCAGCACAGCACTTCCAAAACAATATTCAGCTATTTAGCACAGTAGCCCTGCTGAGGACAATTAAGCTTGTGATGCAGCTAGGGAAAAGCCTAGGGTAACAAAGGGTTTAACCCTACAGGTGCCAAGGAGAGTCAGGTCAGTTGTCTGGATGCTTGTCCCCAAATAAAGGATATTTTCTTTAAACCTCTTGGCTGTGGAATCCTGTGTCGTGCCTCACGCTGGCCACATTTTATTTTCTATTTATTTAGCTAGGCTTATATACCACTTTTCACTGGGTCAAAGCGGTTTACAATGGACAGAAACTTCGGTTACAAAGAGCATATAACAGTAAAGCATAGTTACTCACCTTTAAAAGATGATCTCTGGGAACAGCAGGAATTTAGTCTTCACATATGGGTATCGTTGGCACCGATGGAGCCTGCACGGGAACGTTTCCCAGCGTCCAATAGGAATGCTTTTGGGAGCATCCCTCAGCACATGTGTACTGCCTTTCCGCCTTTCCAACTGTCCCTCTTCAGTTAAGATTGTAGCTGAGTGAAAGGATAGATGGAGAGAGGAAAGGGATAGAGAGACAACTCCTAGGGGAGATGGGTGGGTTGTGAAGACTAAATTCCTGCTGTTCCCGGAGATCATCTTTTACAGGTGAGTAACTACGCTATCTCCAGGAACAAGCAGGAATGCAGTCTTCACATATGGGGGCTCCCTAGCTGAAGATGCCGGGGAGATGGCCCCAGGAAGCTGCCACTTATAGTGAGGTGGGCCATGCTTCCTCCCATGGATCTCTGGCATCCTACCAAGGTTGGTGGGTAGGAATTGAATTAAGTCTGAAAGAGATGTTGAAGAAAAGCCTAGCCAAAGAAGGCATCCTGATGGGAGCCTTTATCTAGGCAGTAGTGGGCTGTGAAGGTATGCACTGAAGCCCAGGTGGCTGCTCGACAGATGTCATTGATAGACACATAGTGAAGGTTAGCCATAGAGGCTGCCATGGCTCTCACATTATGTGCTGTGACACATGGCCTTGGAGAGGTAGACCCTTACTCTCATAAGTAAAGGATATGCATTGTACAATCCATTTAGATCAGGGGTCTCAAACTCAAATTGCTTTGAGGGCCAAATGAGGACTTGTAGAGTAACCCGGGGGCCGCACAAGACGCAGGCCTCATTTGCATAAGGGCATCATTTGCATAAATATTTGCATAATGTTACCATACACTAACTTTTAGTAAACATGCCTCTTAATGAGTGTATGGATAAAGAAAGACTAAAAGATTTCTACATTACTATAAACCAGTGCCAACCGCCAGGCACATTAGGAACTACTAGAAACACTGCTCATTTAGAACCCATAGCAAACCTGCCGTGTCCTAACAGCACTACCAGGACTCACAAAGCACCATACCCTAACTATCAAAAGGCAACACTGCAAATATTAAATCAACACATTTCAGAGAATAACAATACATGACCTACTCGGGAAAGAGAACAAGTGGCAATGTCAAATAGGAATTACATAAACAGAATACCTCAGCTCAGTTACACATGCAGAACATACACCATCACCAAACAAGGAATCACAATTTAGAAACAGGAAGACAATTAAACTGGGAACCCCAAAAGCCAAACTTAGAATGTACAACACTGTAGAAATAAAACTATAAATTGTTGTACCATATAAACCTGGAGCTCTTCTTTAGTGTTAATCCTTTAAGAATGTCTCATGACTTGGTTGCACCTTAGTGTTTCACACAAATATTTGTCAAAAGGAATGTTTGTGTTTATTTCTATTTGCTATACTGCCCTTCATAGTTTTCCAAATACTTATTTTTGTTTATATTTGGCTCCCACAAAGCAATTCTGCTCTTTTCTGAGTCACCTCACCCCACAGACATATATTCAGTGCTTGTCTTCTGTCTCCCCCGTTCCTCTGCTGTCTTCATGAGCCCCTTCATTCTCTCACACTCTCTCAAGGACTCATCACGGGACTGGACTGCCAGAGCAAAATCTTCTTCTTTTATCACCAGGGCAGACTGTGTCTCCTGCAACCTGAGAGTTATTTGATTATTTGTAGTCCTTAGCTCCTCTGCAGCAATTGCAACATCTGACTTTGTGGCTGTGGTGATCTCCAGGGCAGCACTCAATCTCTCCTTTTCATCCTGCGCCATCTCCTTCTCCTCAATCTCCTCATGCAACTTTTGACGTAATCGCATCATTTCCAGCTGCACCACTTTCAGCTCTTGTGCATGCTCCTCTTGCAACATATTCAGACGCTCCTCCAGCTGAGCTGAGTTTTTCGGGTTCAGTTCCTTCTCCGTATGCAGCCTGAAGATGCTCAGCTTCAGAGTCTGGATGCTGCTTTCCATGTGGCAGACACGGCTTACCAGAGCTTCACAGTTCTTCCACAGCATGTCATTCTCAGCCATGAAGTCCCATCTGATCTGGTAAGGGCTGATGGGGTGATGCACTTCTGAAGCAATGGGCTGGAGACTCTGACTGGCCACTCCCAGATTCCCCAAGTCTTGGATCAAGGACACTGCTTGCTCCTCTGCTACCCGAATTCTTTGTTGAAGGACACTGAAGGTCTCAGGTGCTGTGGCATGGACATTCATAGGGAGATCACAGGCCTGGCCATATTCATGCTGCTGAGTTATTCTTCTGCGCTGGGTGGGCGACGGACCTATCAAAGTCCAATTAAACCTACAAGAGGAAACCTTTCTGCCGGCTCCTGCTGTACTTGAATGCTACAAGCGGAAATCCAAATAAAGAAAAGCGGAGCCGCCGGAACGGAGGCGGAAGTGAAGTGCTTCATTACAGAAACAACGATAGCGCTGGTCTAGCGAGTGGCCACCGCCGCGCGCTTCTCCGTCTCCATGGAAACCCCGTTTTTGTTTCCTCTGCATCGCGGGCCGCACAAAGGTCTCTCGCGGGCCGCATGCGGCCCGCGGGCCGCGTGTTTGAAACCCCTGATTTAGATAGAGTTCTTTTGGAGACTGGAAGTCCCAAATGACTAGAATCAAAAGCAACAAAAAGTTGAGAAGATTTTCTGTTTTGCTGTGTTCTTTGTAGGTAAAAAGCCAAGGCTCTTTTACAGTCTAAAGTATGAGGGTTCTTTTCTGCATTAGAGGTATGAGGCCTCAGAAAGAATACAGGAAGGTAAATCGATGGATTTAAATTAATAGGCGAAACCACCTTTGGCATAAAATGTGGATGAGTTCTGAGAACAACCTTATCATGGTCAAACCTTTGTATAAGGGGGATCAGCCACTAAAGCTTGCAAGTCACTAATGTGACGTGCAGAGGTGATTGCGATTAGGAAGATGACCTTCCAAGACAAAAACTTTAGGGTTGTTGTGGCTAAAGGTTCAAAGGGCAGTTTCATGAGCTGTCCGAGAACAAGACTTAAATCCCATGCCACTGGTGGTGGCCTGAAGGGAGGCTTTGTTAAGAGAAGACCTCTCATAAATCTTGCTATGAGTGGATGAGAGGAAATTGGTTGTCCATTTAGAGGCTTATAGGAAACTTCAATTGCACTAAGATGGACTCTTACTGAATTGGTCTTTAGACCAGAATTTGATAAATGAAATAGGTACTCCAGTACCGATTCCAAAGGTATCACAAGGGGGTTTAAGTCCTTTTGAGAACACCATATAGTAAAACATTTCCACTTAAAGGTGTAAGAACATCTTCTGGAAGGTTTTCTAGAAGCCTGAAGGATATCCTGTACCTGTTGGGAAAGGTTAAGATCCTGCAGTTCTAGGCTTTCAGCAACCAAGCCCTGAGATGCAGGGATTGGGGATTCGGGTGCCATAGCATCCCATTCTCTTGGGAGAGAAGGTCCGTGGCACACCCTAACTCCAGAGGTGCAGCTTGAGAGAGATGTAGAAGCAGGGGATACCACATTTGTCATGGCCACCGTGGTGCTATGAGGATCATACGACCTCTGTCTCTCTGAATCTTGAAGAGTGTTTTGGGGATGAGGGGAATGGGTGGGAAGGCATAGAGGAAGTCCTGTCCCCAGTGAAGGAGGAAAGCGTCCCTTGCCTGGCAATTTGGAGCCGGAATTCTGGAACAGAACCAGGAAAGTTTGGCATTCAGTGGACTTGCAGATAGGTCTATGTCTGGCCACCTGGACTAGGTGGAGAGACCATTCATGAGGCAGCAGTACTCGGCTGAGTTTGTCTGCCAAAGGATTTGAGTGCCTGGAAGATATACCACGAGAAGGTGAATTTGATGCTCTCAGGTGGGGCCCATAGTCATAAAGCTTCATTGCATAATGACAGAGAACCTGTTCCGCCCTGCTTGTTCACATAGAACATGACTACTTGATTGTCCATTTGGACTAGGACTGTCTTGTAGCTGAGCTGGGCATGGAATACTCGAAGAGCTAGATAGATTTCTCTGAGTTCCTGGAGGTTTATGTGAAGACAAGCCTCCAGTGGAGCCCAGGTACCCTGGGTAGAGAGATGGTGCAGGTGTGCTCCCCATCCCATCTGTGATGCATCTGTTGTTAGGGTGACCTGGAATAGGGGTTGTTGGAAAGGAGACCCCACTAGAAGATTTTCCAGTGATTGCCACCATTGGAGGGACAAGATCAGTCATTGTGAGTTTGATATCTTGTCTGACAGATGTCCTGTGGCTATACTACTGTGTGGATAGGGTCCACTGGGCTGCTCGCATATTAAGGCAAGCATAGGGAACCACATGAACCGTGGATGCCTTATGTCCCAATAGTTGTAGTAGTTCTCGAGCAGTTAGAGAGGACTTCACCGCTGCTTGAGAAGCTAGTTGCACTATTCAAAGAAAGCGGGCTTGTGGGAGAAAAATCCTTGACTGTCTGGTATCTAAACAAGCTCCTATGAACTCCAGGAACTGAGACAGAGCAAGTTGGGATTTTGGGAGGTTTATGACCAATCCCAAGTACTGTAGGATTCGCATTGTGCGAGACAGTGCAGAGCTGGCCTCTGGAACCGTGGGGGCTCGAATGAGCCAGTCATCTAAGTAAGGGAAGACGAATATCCCTAGGGTTCGCAGGAATGCAGCTACCACTGCCATGCATTTCGTGAATACTCTTGGTGTCAAAGCCAGACCAAAGGGAAGAACCCTGTATTGGAAGTGTTTTCCCTTGAAAAGGAATCGTAAGAATTTCCTGTGATCTGGATGGACCAGAATGTGAGTATATGCATCTTTTAGATCTAGAGAGTAAAGCCAATCCTGACTTTAAAGGTATGGTAGAAGAGTTCCCAGAGAAATCATTTTGAACTTTTCTCAGAACAGATACTTTTTCAATTCTCTGAGGTCTAGAATGGGTCTGTGTCCTCCTGTTTTCTTTGGAATAAGAAAATAGGGGGAGTAGAACCCTGTACCCTGTTGGAGAATGGGTACTTCCTCTATTGCTTCCCGAGCAAGGAGTGTTGAGACCTCTTGATCCAGTAGATTGTCTGCAGAGGTTTGGGAATTGAACTGTCTTACGATTGTAGGAGGGGGCATGCTGTGAACATGAAGCTTGTACCCCTCCCCTACAATGGACAGAGTCCAATTTTCTGCTGTTATTTGGTGCCATCTGTTGACAAAATGACACAATCTGCCTGGAATGTTTAGGG
The DNA here is from genome assembly GCA_033557465.1 of Ichthyophis bannanicus. NCBI lineage: Eukaryota > Metazoa > Chordata > Amphibia > Gymnophiona > Ichthyophiidae > Ichthyophis > Ichthyophis bannanicus. The sequence continues at coordinate 128,183,744 of CM066035.1, read as the reverse complement.
GTTCTGGAGCCTTCAGAGGCAGGAAAGGCAAGCTCTCTAGGAAGGAGTCAAAGCCCTTGAGGGGGCTGAGCCTCTGGAGCTGGTTGAGCTCTCGGGCCTTTTGGCTTCTTTTGTTGTCTGGATAGTTGCTGTTGTCCCTTTTGGGCAACCTGACCCTGACCTTGCCCTTGCTGGGTAGAAGATGGATAAAACTTTCTCTTTTTACTGAAAAAGGGTTTTTTATAGGGTTTCTTTTTGGCTGGAGTGGCTGTAGATTTTGACAATCTGTCTAAAGTGATATTGTCAGCATCTATCTCATTAGCCCTTTCCTGCCAATTCTTGCCAAAGAGGTTTTCTCCAGTGCAAGGGATGTTTCCTAATTTGTCCTGTACCCAAATTTCCAAGTCTGATGCCTCAATCCAGGCAATCCGACGTGCACCAATGGCAATAGCAGAAGTTCAGCTGATGCATTCAAAGCAGTCAAAGGCTGCACGATTTACAAACTTGGAAACATCTTGAGCATGCTTGACAAGAGTAAGGAAGTCTTGTTGTTTGTCATCACGGAGAAGGGGACTCATAAGCTCCAAGTCTCCTGTGACTTCCTTGAGGAACATTCCCATATATAAAATATATGAGCTGATCCTAGCTGAAAGCATGGAAGCCTGAAATGTTTGTCGTCCAAAGGCGTCAAGAGTCCTGCATTCACAACCTGGAGGATTGGATGCATGTCTTTTTGCACTTTTCATCCTACGCATGGCTGATTCCACTACCATTGAATGGTGTGGCAGCTGAGTGGTGGAACTCGATACATGGTATTGAGTCTCCTAGAATGAGGAGATGTGGTCAAAGTTGTTTCCCACATTCTGAGCATCAAATCATGAAGAATTTCATGAATGGGCAGAGTAGCTGCTTCCTTGGGAGCCTTAGGGTATTGGAGGATTTCCAATTCCTTTGCTCTCGGTTCTTTTTCAGGAGCTACTGTGATTGATAGGCCTCGGGCCACATCACGAATAAAATCCTGAAAAGACATGTCCTCTGGAGGAGACATTCTGCGTTGAGGAGAAGAGGAGTCTTCTGGGAGAAGCACTCTGGTACCGGCAGAGTTATTTGAGTCTTCGGAATTGGAAGATTCGAAATATCTCTGATCCCGATGTTTATGCAAACCACGATATCGGTATCGATCGAAGTCTGTACCGAGTTGGTCCAGTACCAATCTGTCAATGCCTGAAAAAGTCGGCATGGGTAGAATGCCCACTGGAGCCGGTACTGTTGGTGCTGGTACCAGTATCGGTACCTCTGCTGGTACCAGTATCGGTACCTCTGCTGGTACCGGCATTGGTATCGGTGTCAGTACCGGTGCCCATTGAACCGTCGGTAGCGGTGTCGATGGTACCGCAGCTGTAAGGAGAGCTGCAAGACTGTGTTCGATAGCGAGGAATCTCTGGTCTATCGATGCTGCCGATGCCTGGGTGTCGGTACCGGTAAAAGCGGCTGGAACCCCTGAGCATGGCACCAGTAGTTCTGCCGAGGTCGAAGCCTCGAACATCCTGGAGCCCCTTTGGTGCTTTGGAGGCCGAAGCCTCCTGCCGGGGCTGTTTTGCCGGTGTAGTTTCCTCAAGGGCAATGCCAATGGCTTCTTGATGCTTAGAAGGAGATCTACCCTTTGAGGATTGGCTCTTATGTTTAGTTACCTGAGATCTATGGGAGGAAGACGTCGGTGCAAAGGACATCGCATCTGAAGAAAAGAGGGTACCGAGCTTTGCAGCCCGGTTCTGTCTTCCTCTTTTAGTCATGCCCATACAAAGGGAACACTCTGATGGAGAATGGTCAGGCCCTAAACACTTGAGACACCAGTCATGGGTGTCGGTGACGGAAATGGTACCGCCACACTTAGTACATTTTTTAAAACCACTAGCTGGTTTTTCCATTTTTAAGGAAAGTGAGGCCTAATGCCCAAAATGGCGCCTAGCACCAAAAAGAAAAGTTTCTGAAGAGAAACACTTCAGAAAGTATATATACTCTCTATATATTTTTTTTTAAAAGAAGAAAAGAGAACCGACGGTATCAGTAGGCGTCGAGCGGAGGCAGGCGCGACCACTAGAAAACAAGTTTAAAGAAGAAATTTTCTGCGGTGACTGGGTATATGACCTGTCGGCTTCGCGGAAAACGAAGAACTGAAGAGGGACAGTTGGAAAGGCGGGAAGGCAGCGCGCACGTGCTGAGGGATGCTCCCAAAACCGTTCCTATTGAACGCTGGGGAGCGTTCCCGCGCAGGCTCCGTCGGTGCCGACGATATCCATATGTGAAGACTACATTCCTGCTTGTTCCTGGAGATACTATGCACAAACATTAAAGTATGTACAAATGGTATGTTTTAACTATTTACATGTGATAGTTCTTACACATTTAACATAATTATGGTATGGAACATGGTGGAGTGGGAGGGTAGGTGGTGGGTCCATAGTGTTCCAAAAATAGGAGGGTTTTCAGGTGCTTGTGGTGTAGCAGCAGATAAGCATGCAATAAATAAATCCAGGAGTCTTTTCAAGGATCCAAGCCAGTTTAATGTGCACATGGCTCAAGCAATAAGCAATTTCAAAATGGCTGAGCAATGGCTTCTAGTAAAACAACAACTTTTATAGCTTTCTTGTCCATTCTAAGCATAGGCAAACTTTTCATTGGTCCCAGTACCCCTCTCACCCATCTATTGGTCCCGGTACTGATATGGCTACCCAATCGGGACTCTGGTCTGGGCCCAGCACCTGGTTGCCCCCCTTCTAGTCCCAATTACAATGGTCAGTGTCTCCAACTTGTTACTTCTCTCCTCCAAGGTCGCTGAGCTTGTTAAAACATATGGGAAGCAGAGGCACTGTGACCTTGCTCTCTGCAGAGTTAATTAATTCCATAGAAGCATAGCACACCTTATCAGTACCAATTAAACTTGTTTTTCTTTATTTTCTAAGTTTCGTTTCTGCTTAGCTATGTTCAGTTAAACTGAGTTAAGTTTCAATTCTATGGTGTCATCATTCAGGGGGGTTTTCATTCCTCTGGGCCTAACTACAGGCTTCAGTTACAGGTCAAGCTGCTCAGGCCTGTCTGCTTAGTTCAATTAGCATGGATCATAGGCCGTCGCCTACCACATTCCCCCCTTTGATTATTCTCACCCGCATGTTAATAAGGTGTGAGAATCAAATCACATAATACTAGGTAAAGGTATCACTCTGTGGTATAGGGTAGTAAGTTCACATAGCTAATATCTTTGTAGCTGTCTTACGCTCTACAGTGTTATTAATAACTGAAGTTATCATTTGCAAGCAAAATGGCAAGAAACAAGGGAGCAACAGGCAGATAGTCAAAGTCCATAGTTTGGCAAGAGTGGGAAAAAGAACTAAAGGATTAGAAGGTTCGGTTGCATCTTTGTTGTGCTGTCGTAAAGCTTCTGATTTAGACAGACCAGCTGTCCATCCTTCGTAGTAGATTGTGGTCCAGTCCGAACAAAACACAAACTGTCAACAATGGGGTGGGCCAATACCCACTCACTAGTAGTATTATGTAAATCAGTCTGATTGTATAGGATAGAATAGTTCAGTTCTTGCGTCTCCCAGGGCCACTGATCTCCCATCTTAGTTCCTCCACAATAGAAACAGTCAGAAGTGTGGAGACTAGATGCTATTGCTCCAGTAAGTTCAAGAAACAAGTTCTGGTGGTGGTATGAGGAATTGCAACGGTGGCTTGCATAGCCTTGTAGAAAGTCAAGATCTAGAACAACTTTTGGATTGGAGAGTATACCAATGCAAGTATAGGAAGAATGATAAAACAAGGTCTGAGTGACCTTCGGTCCAGTTCATGTTGTACTTATACAGGCTGCCCAGGGAGATATGGCAAAAGTCATTTCAAAGCACTCCAAGGCTGCTGCCAAAATAAAGCAATAATTCATAATGGGCATAGTCTCTGGAAAATTGGTGGAACTGTCGACTTCCACAACAGATAACAGATGTAGGGTTGATTGTAGATCCTCAAGCTTCTGCCGTACGTAGACCTACCAGCGTTTTGGCAGGAGTAGGGCTGTAGATTCCAAAGTATCACTGTCCTCTGGGATGTCTCAATTTCTTAAAATATCATAGCATAGTCTCTTAGGCTATTATTGCTTCCTTAGAGCAGTTCACTCTTTAGGAGATCAAAACAGTCTTTTCAGAGTATTTAAACACAGTCTCTTAGAAGATTCAATTTCTTAACACAACACAGTCTCTTTCTGATGATTGCAGGTTTTTTCAGATGCGAGGCTTACCTTCAGATAAACAAACAGTCTTGAAATAGTGCAGTTTCTGAGGGACCAATAAGTCTTAGGTCCGTGGTTGTTGTCGTAGGGTGAGGTGCAATGGAGTCTCAGGATGCTGTACAGTAGTCCAGTGATCAGGTTCAAGAGCAGCTGCTGGCTTCACTTGATTATGATGGGTCCAAGGTTCAAATTCTGCGACTTTTACTGCAGTTGGAGTTGTTGACAGGATGACGACATAGGGTCCCCTCCAATGCAGGGCTAACAGTATCTTTCTCCACTCTTTGATCCACACCGAGACTCCAGGCTTGAAAGGATGCAGGGGTGCAGGCAAATTGATGAGTAATCGATTTTGTACTCAGGTATGAAGACTTCTGCAAAACAGAACTTAAAACCAATAGTTCATGTCTAATAATTTCAGATCCTATCTGTCTCATATCTCCTTTTATTTCCTATACAATAGGCAGGGGTTGCCCATACAGAATCTCAAAAAGGGAAACTCCTAAAGACTTAGCAGGGGCTAAGTATATCCTAAGAAGGGCTATGGGAAGAACCTGGGGCCACTTCAGGTAAACCTCTTGGCAAAGTTTAGACAACTGAGATTTCAGGGTTCTATTCATATATTCTACTTTTCCTAAATTCTGAGATCTATAGGCAGTATGTATCTATTAATATCAATATCTTGGGGCTATACTTAATGGACTTGCTTCCTAAGGTTATCCACCCTCATTCTTTGTACAGGGCCCCATATGCATGCAAGGTTGTAAGGGTATACTTGAAATTTGGGTACACATTTAGACAGGGCTCTTTTCCTATTGTTAGTGCTCTAGTGAGGACTATCAGTTCAGCTTTCTGTGGTGAAGTTTCTGGGGCCAGGGCTGAGGACTCAACTACCAAATCAGGGGTCATCACTGCATATCTAGCACAACAATGTCCATTGATGATGAAACTGCCTTCAGCCACAAAGAAAGTCTGTTCAGGGTTCTCCAGAGGGACATCAGTCAAATCCAGGTGGCTTGAGAATACAGTGTCCATAATTTCTAAACAGTCATGATCAGGGGATCAAGACCAACTGATAACAACATAGCAGGATTGAAAGCTTGACTGACCCTTCAGTTGTATCTGGGGTTTTCACACAACATACTCTAATATTTCAACATTCATAGATTTGTTAGCTAGTAGTTTCCTTTGTGAAGGGATTTTTCTTTTAGTTTTTGCTTACTAGGAAGGCTGTAGCTGTAACAGCTTCTCAAATAAGGTCCAAGAGATTGAGTCAACACTCCTAGAACATTTCCTTGCGACTCATGAACATAGAGGCTGTAAGGTTTTCTGGACATCTGGTAGACCCAGAATTGGTGACAACATCAGAGTGTTTTTTTCAAAGATCAAAAGGCTGCATCCTGTTCAAGTCCCCATTCCTCTGGAGACTTTTCCATTCCTTTGATAGCTTGATACAATGGTTTTTGTTGTTTTTTTTTTTTTTTTTTTTTTCTAGCAGCGCAAAATTGGGGATCCATATACAACATACTCTGTGGCACCCAAGAAGGCTCTCACTTGCCTCCTGGTGATTGGAGTAGAAATACTGCATACAGCTGCTTTGCGTTCTGGTAAGGGTTCCAGGCGTCAAATTCCGCTGGACAACTGGAATCCTAGGTATTTAACTTGTTTGACATAATTATGCTTTGGCTCTTGAGACTTTGTATCCAGCCTCATTAAAAAGGTGCAAGAGTTCACTGGTGGCTGGTGGACATTCACTTTCTGAGTTGGTGGTTATGAGCAAGTTGTCCACATATTGAAGTAGAATTTTTTTTTTTTTTTTCTGGAGTTTCTGGATAACTTGTCAAATCTTTTGCTGAGTGAGGCGAGTTCTTGAATTCTTGAGGTAATCTTGTCCAGATGAGTTGGCCCCGCCTCCTTGTAGTGGGGTCTTGGGCTAAGCGTATACAGAAAAAGGCATCTTTTTAAGTCCAGAATGATGAAATGTATAGCTTCAGCAGAGATCAGTTCCAAGAGAATATAAGGATTTTGGTACCACTGGTTGTATAGTTTCAGCTGCATCATTCATTCTTCTTAGATCCTGCACTGGGCGGTAATCACCTGTCCCAGGCTTCTTGACTGGCTTGAGGGTGACAATGGCAGGGGCTATGTTCTTCGCTAGGCCAGGTGGATTATCTTCTGCCCATTCTCCAGGTGGGGCTATGAGGTTGGTAAGTGTACAGCTTGTTGCTTTGGATGCAGGTGAATAGAACCACCATTCTTCTTCTTGGGGACAGTTAACACCATCAGGCCAGCAGATTTTGAGTTTCATTTTTTTCCCCTTCAACAAAGGATATCTGTGCTTGAAGCTTTGCAAGCAGGTCTCGGCCCAAAAATGGAATAGGGCATTCAGGCATATACAGGAACTGGTACATTATTATTATTTTTTTTCTAGTTCACACATGTGGTTCTGCAGAAAAGGCTTTGCGAGAAAAACACAGGGGCTACTGGCTTTAGTATTCTGCTCCTGTATCCCCCATAAAAGTCCATATATTGGTCCCCTATTTTTCAGACTGACTCCTGGGGACCCAGGGAAACTGGAGAGTCCGGTCTGGCCTAGTCTTCATCCATGCTGTAGCCCTCTTCGGCTGCCACTCACGCTATAGCTGCTTCACTCTCGTGCTGAAACACTGTGCTTGGTTTATTGTTTTATGACTTTGCAATCAAGTACTCCCTCGGGAGTCAAGATACGGGCATTCACTTCTCTAATGTCCTTCTTTTTCTATAATGGGCGCACTCACACCCAGTTTTCACATCCGCTGCTCCTTCGATTAGGAAAACTTCCACATCATCCAACTAAAATATCTGTTCTCTTTTTCCCATCTTACAATTTTTACATTCTCTGTCCTTCTTCAACAATCCACATACTTTCTGATAAACTTTCATTTAACCATTATGCCCGCAAATTCATCCAGTTCTCTGCAATTTCCGTTCATTAGTTCAATCAAGTCCTAAAACTTCTCAGTGTATAATGCAGTTTTTTTCAGTTCTAAACAAGTCTGGTCAGCTGACTTTCACTTCTAGTCCGGAGAGGGTGGACATTCCCCTGTTGCAGAGGTGGCTAGCAAACTACTTGGGAATCTGTAGTCCCCCCCCCCCCTCTCCTGGATTCTGTTTCTCCTAGCAATGCTCTATCCAGGAGGTTGATTTTTTTTTTTTTTTTTAAGGATCCACTTCTCTGCTGTGGGCACATTAGTTCACGCCCACCGGGGGGGGGGGGGGTTGACATCATCGGTGGACTGGGCTCCATCCCCCCCTTAAGCACTCTGAACAGAACTACTTACAGAGAGAGAGAGAGAGACGAGACAGGATATCTAGAAATTCTGGGGCAAAATCCTGATTGGGACAGAGACATTTCATAATCTTCAGTAAATCCCTTACTGAAATTCTTGATCATACTTGAAAAGACACTTATTATTTCTGTAAACATAGGGCAGGCAGGAAACACTTAGATTGAGCACATACATCCATTATGCTTCTTATAGAGAGAACTATAGCTATCTGTCAGCATGTCTCTGCAAAAGAAATTATTTTTTTTAGTTCAGGAAGCAAATATTTAAAAGACATTCCGGATATTTTTCATAAAATACAGTACACCTTTCCTTTTTTTTTTTTTTAAATACAGAAAAGCTAACTGATTTGTTCATTAGTAACCAGCACAGAGGGGAAGCATGCATTCAAATGACTTATACTCATTCATAAAAAGATAAACTTTGTTTTTAAAACTTTTGGTTAAACAGAGCTAGTGAAACCAGAGAAAAAACTAATTATAAATTCATCACGCTTCGATTAAATGAAGAGACTTTTCAAATCGGGAGTCCCTTTTCATTCCTAAATCTCCTGCAGTCTCCAGCTGTCTCTCCAGAACCTTTTTTTTTTTTTTCCTCTGCAGACTATATGGAAGCCACACCCCTCTGCTCGCGGGGAAACAATTGAACTGTGCTCATAAAAAGAGACTTCTCATTCACATGGACAGAGATGCCAGAAAAAAACAATTTAAATCAATGTTAAGTCGTGATCTAATTACTTTGTAGATCAAAGGAAAAACAAAAACAGTTCTTTATCATTTCCTATTTAAACTGTTTCAGTGCTTACTGAAAATTTGAACATACAGCCGACAGAAATTCCTCTCACTTGGTCCGCAACCCATAAGGGATTAATACAAACTTAATCCTTTTCAGGCTAAACCCAAAAACTATCGGGACCCACAATCCTGACTAAACATTCTTATTAAATGATAAATAAATGATATATTACATAACCACAGCAGAAGGAACAAAAACATATTAAATAAAACAGGTACAATTTGCCTGAAATAAGCACAAACTACCAGCATTGAGGTTTAAGCCTGCACAAGATTAGAAAGACGACACTAGACATTCTTTCCTTCAGACACGCCCCCTGTCAGTTTTTCACACTGCAGTAGAAAAACTAACTGGGTCAGACCAGCTTTTTGATTTCTAAAAATGACTGTAGGTGTTTTGGGTCTTCATTCTGCTCTATTAATACAATTTCTTAATCAGTGAACTGTCACAAATTACTCAACAGAATAATCTCACATATATAACAAAAGGGAAACTCGCAGTTTCAACAGATAGCAAAAATCAAATACACAGGACGGACAATACACCAAACGCTTCATCCGTTTCGCGACCTAGACGCAGTCACCCGACTAGGAACTGCGCTAGTCCAGAGTCCACTCTGCTTGGTCCGTGCTGCCAGACCTCTCATTCACACTTCATTCACACAATCATGCTAGCAACGTATCTTAGAATGCATTCCTTTCTATCTATTCTGACTAGTCTTTTTCCCAATTACAAAAAGGATGAGGGTTTCACCCGGCGAATTCCCATGCGGGGTTACTCGGCCCTTCCTTGAGAGCTCTCTTACCAATTCCCAATATCTCGAGATTACAAATTCCAAGTTCCACTGGCAGTACTGCTCTTTCTATTTCTGTCTAGACATACCAAAAACCCAGTCCTGTCTGCTCTGACCAGGCTGAATCATGATTCTCTATAACAACTGTACCTAGCGAATACTCATGCAAGGATTTTCAAACAAAGACTTAAGTCTTGCCAAAGTTTGCAAACTGCAGTTCTAACTCATCTGTCTAGACAGGTTTTCAAAACTATACTTACCAGATCTGGTTCCCAAGCTTCTGAGTTGGATCCTGGACTCCCCCGGGTCGGAAGTGTTAGCCAGCTGGACTCAGTGCCTGCCGAGGCCAGGCAGAACTCCCTCCGATACAAGAGGATCGGTGGGCCCAGGGAAATTCCCCTGCGTCGGATTGGCATGGTTCCAACTGGACCAAACCTCAAGGCGAATTACGTGGATTTATTCACTTGAACACTATCCACCACTCGCACTTCTCGGCCAACGCACCAAGAATGTAGCAGCAGATAAGCATGCAATAAATAAATCCAGGAGTCTTTTCAAGGATCCAAGCCAGTTTAATGTGCACATGGCTCAAGCAATAAGCAATTTCAAAATGGCTGAGCAATGGCTTCTAGTAAAACAACAACTTTTATAGCTTTCTTGTCCATTCTAAGCATAGGCAAACTTTTCATTGGTCCCAGTACCCCTCTCACCCATCTATTGGTCCCGGTACTGATATGGCTACCCAATCGGGACTCTGGTCTGGGCCCAGCACCTGGTTGCCCCCCTTCTAGTCCCAATTACAATGGTCAGTGTCTCCAACTTGTTACTTCTCTCCTCCAAGGTCGCTGAGCTTGTTAAAACATATGGGAAGCAGAGGCACTGTGACCTTGCTCTCTGCAGAGTTAATTAATTCCATAGAAGCATAGCACACCTTATCAGTACCAATTAAACTTGTTTTTCTTTATTTTCTAAGTTTCGTTTCTGCTTAGCTATGTTCAGTTAAACTGAGTTAAGTTTCAATTCTATGGTGTCATCATTCAGGGGGGTTTTCATTCCTCTGGGCCTAACTACAGGCTTCAGTTACAGGTCAAGCTGCTCAGGCCTGTCTGCTTAGTTCAATTAGCATGGATCATAGGCCGTCGCCTACCACAGTGGAAGGAGAGGAGGTTGGCTATACTACTTATATTGTCTGGAAGAGCATTCCAGAGAGTTGGTGCATAGAACTGAAATGCTCTGCAGCAAGCTTGCTGGTTGAACTTCTTCTTAGAATGTTGTATGGTAAGTTTGTTGATTGTAGAGGGATCTGCAGGGTCTGTTTGGTGTGAGTGTCTGTAGGAGGGCAAAGAGTTAGGTAGCTGGGTTGGAGTGCAGTGCTTTGTGTGTTCAGAGTAAGGATTAGGGTTGCCAACCGGCCGGTTTTCAGCCGGCCTGGCCGGTTTTTCCATGGCCAGGCTGGCTGCCGGCACAGATGTCAAACCGGCCGTTGAAAAGCCGGTTTTTTGCTCTGGCCGCAAGATCGGGAGCGGCCAGAGCAAAAAACTGGCTTTCCTCCCGAAGTCCGCGGCGCGAATGCGAACGCGAACGCGATTCCCCATAATAGTGCAGCCGCTGCTTCTGCTTTGTACAGAGCAGCGGCTGCACTACACTTACTTTGAAAAGTAAAGAAACTGTATGAGGAGCCTTCCAGTCATGGCAGAGCCCGAGGAAGTGATGTCATGGGGGCGGGTTCCTCACAGGCTGTCTTTCCTTTCAAATTAACTTTATTGCAGCTAAAGTTAATTTGAAAAGGAAAGACAACCCGTGAGGAGCCCGCCCCATGACAACACTTCCTCGGGCTCTGCGATGACCGGAGGGCTTCTCACACAGTTTCTTTACTTTTCAAAGTAAGTGTATTGCAGCCGCTGCTCTGTACAAAGCAGAAGCAGCGGCTTGGGCAGGGCAGGGCAGGGCAGGGCAGGGGTGTGAGTGAACCAGCAAGGGGGGGGGGGTGATGGTATGATTAAACCAGCAGGAGGGAGGGGGGGTTGCTGTGAGTGACCCAGCAGGAGGGGGTGAGTGAGTGACAGGGGGGTGGGTGAGTGAACCAGCAGTGGAAGGGGGGGGTGGTGTGAGTGAACCAGCAGTGGAGGGGGGGGGGTGTGAGTGAATCAGCATGGGAGGGGGGTTGGTGTGAACCAGCAGGGGAGCGGGGTTGGTGTGAGTGAACCAGCAGGGGAGGGGGGGTGATGGTGTGAGTGAACCAGCAAGGGGGGGGTGAGTGAGTGACTGACACGGGGGTGGGTAAGTGAACCAGCAGGGAGGGGAGGGGAGGGGAGGGGAGGGGTGGTGTGAGTGAACCAGCAGGGGAGGGGGTGAGTGAGTGAACCAGCAGGGAGGGGGGGGCGAGTGAGTGAACCAGCACTGAGGGGAGGGGGGGTGAGTGAACCAGCACTGAGGGGGGGTGTGAGTGAACCCTCGGTAATTTTTGTGGGTGGGGCTGGGGGCGGGGCAGGGGCGGGATTGGGGGAGGAGAATGGGTGGAGCATGGCGAGCCACAGGTGTCGGGTTTTTCTCGGTGAAAAAGTTGGCAACCCTAGTAAGGATATATATTTGATTCTGCTGGGGAGTGGCAGCCAGTGGAGTTGTTTGAGAATGGGCGTGATGTTGTACATTTATCTGAATGTTGTTTAAAGCTATTGAAGCTGGGGAGTGGGGGTACCACATACCTCCAATGGGAGATCATTCTATGCATCTTCCACTCTTTCTGTAAAGAAATATTTCCTCCAACAATTCCTGAGTCTATTCCTTTCCACCTTCATTCTATACCCCCTTATTTCAGAGTTTTCTTTCAACTGAAAGAAGCTCTCCTCCTGTGCATTTATGTCACAGAGCTATTTAAATGTCTCTCATATCTCCCCTCTTCAGCCTGTCTTCCAAAGTATACATATTGAGATCTTCGTCTGTTCCCATATGCCTTATGATGATGTCCACTGACCATTTTGGTAGCCACCCTCTGCGCAGACTCCATCCTGTTTATATCCTTTAAAGGTGCAGTCTCCAGAATTGCACACAATACTTCAAATGAGTTTGCAGCAGAGACTTATAAAGAGGCACTATCACCACCTCCTTCCTGCTGGCCATTCCTCTCCCTATGCACCCAAACATCCTTTTGGCATTTCCTATCACCTTTTCTACAGGTTTAACACAATTTTAATAGCATCCCAATATGTAACCCCACTAGGCCCTTCTGCAGATCTTGGTTGGAAAGTAATCCTGCAATCACACTTCTGAATGCTTTCCTGATTTCTTTTTCCCTACTATTTCTGAGGCTATGCATATTAGTAACCTAGAGTGTGCTGTGATTCACAGTAATATAAGCCTTAACCATGTGCAAGCCAATTAAAGGATAATTTTAAATGCAGAAATAGGAGAGCATGAAACATGGAAAGCTACTTAATCGGATTACTGAAGCAATTTTCCTTGACACTTTGTGTCTTCAATGCTACTGAGTTCAGTCAAAACTGCATTGTATTGCAAGTGCTTTTATATGAAACTTGCTATACCATCCTTCATATTAGTGGTTGAGATATTATGTTTATCTTTTAACTTGTGTGTCTTGTCTTGTGGGAATCCTTTCCACAGAAATGTATATTTTTCAACTCTGTAAATGCATTAATAAAGTAACAAAATATTGCTGGCAACAATGGTCATTTTAATCAATTGGTCTGAGCATAAATGAATGAAAAACACAATTAATTAATTACCTGAGGGTTGCAGGATCAATACCTGAGTTGAGAGGGCTGGGGATAGTGCTGAAGCTGGGAGCAGTGGAATGAGGCTTGTGATGGGGAACCGGAGGTAGTGACAGCTGTAATCACGGCTGTGCCAGAGCCGGAGACCTGAATGTGAAGCAGCACTGAGCTGCGATTAAGGCCACAGCAGAGTCTGCATTTGGAAGGGGACCTGAATGCCAGGGAATGAAGCATTTACGAAGAGACTGCAGCCTAGGGCTTGGCCACAGTTTAAAATTAAAGGAGGCATACCCACATTTCAATAAAAAGTAAAAAGACAAAAAAACAAAACAAAACAAAAAATACCAATCCAAATAGCAGGAGCTGTGGTTTGCAGTAATTAGAACAGAGTTTAGTGGTTTTAGAGGAAAGCAGCTCAGAGTTGCTTTTTAATTTAAAGAAACCACAGCCCCAAACATTTAGGGGCCCTTTTACTAATGGGTGTCAAGGTGTTGCACCTAATGTTGGCAAAGGTGCCAAAATGATGATGCATTAGTTGCAACACCACTGAGGAGAGAACTGTTTCTCTGCTACTGCTGTGAACTCCCTGTAAATAAAGCATTTTCCTTTAATCCTCCACCTGGCTCCATGGGAGTTTGTATCATGCCCGCTGTCAGTATACTACATAAGGTGACAGTGGTGGGATCTTAACTGAAGGACAGAAGAACATCCCACATCCCTCTGGGGTTCAGTCCCCCACCCCATGGAAGTGGGTTTTTAGTATACAGCTAAAGGGGCAAGCCCTGACGGAGTTAGGGCACACCTTCTGTATAGTTAGTGATGGACAGACAGGAGGTGTCCCCCCTCCCTTCTCCTACCCGGACGAGTGGGAACTGATAGAACCAGAATGGAGAGATTATTCCAGGCCCTAGTGGAGGAACAGCAGCAACAACAGATGCTACAAGAGTTTTTTTGCAGGCGCAAGGTACCCAGAAACAGCAATTACTACAAAGGTCTTTGGAACTACAACAAAATTCACTCTCACAAACGTCCCAAATACTCCAGGGACGGCAGCCACACCTGCCAGTGCCACCCCTGCCGAAAATAGTGGAGGGTGAACACCTGGACTCCTTTCTGACAAATTTTGAATGAACTGCCCGACTGGCTGGGTGGCCGGAAGAGAAGTGGGCTATTTACCTAGGGAACTTGTTGACAGGAAGCTGCCAAGCCGCCTATCAAGAAGTCAACCTGGATGGAAGGGCCTCCTATGTGGCAGCAAAAACCACTATACTGAAGTGAGCCGGCTGTACGCCAGAAGTCAATTGCCAACGGTTCTGGATGGGAACTCTGAGACCTACAGAGAACCCCTGGAGTTTCTTCTACAGGCTGAAGGAGGTGGCATTGAAGTGGCTACATCCAGAAGATAAGACAGGAGCAGAAGTAGCCAAGATCATGCTGCTCGAACAGTTTTTAGAAGGCTTGTCTTCCCCTATGAGACAGTGGGTGTGCCAGTTTGCCAAACTGACCCTTGACAGTGCTGTAGAGATAGAGGAAGGCTTTTATGAAGCACAGTCGGTAGCTGAGACACACAGGGTGAGAGGGACAAGGCCAGCCGAATCCCAAGGGCGCCGGACATCGAAATCAGAACCCTTGAGGACACTATACCAAGGACTCCACACTCCCCAGCCATCCAAGCAGCTGTGGCCAGCTATCTAACCTGCTTCAGGTGCAGAGGAAAAGGTCATTATGCCTGTGAATACTCCATCGAAATGGGGGAGCCCATGGACACACATGTTACGGCCTCACATGAGTACGGTATTCTGGAAGCATCCCTAATGAGTTATGGGTTGTATTTTTCCTTCTTTGGCGGATTTCTGGGGTCTTTGTTATGATTGCAGGTATTGGGAGAATAACCACGAACTACTAAAAACATATCTATTCAAGGAACATTTTGGGGAAATAGTTACCTAAACATTTAATATTAAAGGCTAGATGTAATAACATCCAATCCCAATCAAATCCAGCTCCCCGCCAATTAGTCGCTATCCACAAAAATGATTAAGATCAATATATTCAAAGTTCTTATTTCACTCTCTAGATATGAACTTACTTCATTCTCAATATCATTTTTAAATGAGCTCAGCATTCTGCGAACGCAAGATGTTATATCATTAAATCCTCATCATCCCTTCTCACCAATGTTCCCTGTATAATTATCTGTTTTAT
Source organism: Ichthyophis bannanicus (assembly GCA_033557465.1). Classification (NCBI taxonomy): domain Eukaryota; kingdom Metazoa; phylum Chordata; class Amphibia; order Gymnophiona; family Ichthyophiidae; genus Ichthyophis; species Ichthyophis bannanicus. The sequence continues at coordinate 128,168,639 of CM066035.1, read as the reverse complement.
TATTTGTTTTGTTTAAATAGTTTAATTGGTTAAATTTATGAATCCTGTCAATATTGTTAAAATTGTGAAATATTCTATAACAAACTTTGTTCAATGTAAACCTTTAAACTTTGAGTTCCTTGTAAACCACTTTGATTCACGAAAAGCGGTAATTAAGCACAAATAAATAAATACATTTTGAACGTAGTTATTAGGACTTTGTACTTGATTCTACTGAAGAGAGAACCAATGTAGCTCTTTTAGAATAGGTGTTACATGGCTTTATCTGGATGAGCACATAAGAATTTGGGCGGCTGCATGCTGCGCAAGTTATAGTAGATGTAGTGAGTTCTTCAAAATTCCATGGAGGATGGCATTACAGAAGTCAAAGTGTGGTAGTATCATTGCCTAGAAAACTGTCCAGAAGTCATGAGATTCAAGAAGGGGCTATAGTTTGTTGGAGTGTTCTTAACTTGCTGTAAATGCATTGAGGCACTTTATTTATATGTGGTTGGAATGTGAGGTGCTGGTTTCTGGTAATGCCGAGGATTCTTACTTCTGACTTAACTTCTAGGTTGGAGTTGTTCACCTTTAATGACTTTGGGGGGAGGAAGAATTGATTTTTGGTGAGGAACAGTACCTCTGTTTTCTTGAGGTTGATCTTGAGATTATGTTCTGATATCCGCTGGTTTATAGTGTTGAAACAGGTTGTAATTATTGAGTAGTCTGGGTTTGTGGTGGAAAAGGGAGCATATATCATAATATCATCAGCATAAAGATGATAGTTGATGTTGAATGTGCTTATGATATTGCAGATTGGCTGTATATAGATGTTAAGTAGTAACGGTGAGAGGGCAGAGATTTGAGAGACACCTTGTATCTGGGTGAATTGTTTGGAGGTCTTTTGTCCAATTCCTACATATTGGGAGCAATTTGTGAGGTATGACCATAGCCTTTCTAGTGTCACAGATTTCTATATGGAATAGGCGCTGTAGGAGGATGTCATGGGATATTATGTCAAAAGCCGCTGCAATGTCTAGAAAGATGTGAATAAAGCCTTGTTTTGTGTTTTTATGCACTTGAGCTGGTTAGTTAAAGGTTTGTAGGGGCTCAATGAGAGGTTGTGTGAAATCTTGAATACTCTTAGGACTCTGTATTTAATGTGGCTGGCTAAGGGTAGCCAGTGAAGCTGCCTCAGAATGGGAGTTATATATTCTGATCTTGCAGCACTATGTAGAACTTGGGCAGCCGTTTTCTGCACCCTTTGTAGGGTGTATATTGATTTTCTTTGGTAATCCCTGGTAGATGTTAGAGAAGTCGAGGTGTGGCAGGACCATGGCTTGGAAAACTGTACAGTAATTGTGTGTGTCAAGCAGGGGGTGTAGTCTGCGGAGCATTCTTATTTTTCAGTGTACTAAGTTGATGGTTTTGTTTATATATGGTAGCAAGGATAATCACTGGTCAAAGGTGACTACAAAGAACTGGACCTCTGATTTTACTTCCAAGAGTGTGCTTTTCATTCTTATGTTTTTAGGTGGGGTGAAAGTGGTGTCTTTGTTGATAAAAAGGATTTCTTTTAATTGCTCCATGAGCCAGTGGGCTACATCATTGAAGAAACAATCTATTAATGTGCTGTAGTTTGGTTTTGATGTGGAGAAGAGTGAGTAAAGCATGATGTTATCTGCATTAATGTGGTAATAGATCGTCTAAGCTTGTATGAGTGAGCCTATTGGCTATGGGGCCAATGCCATTACATGTACACCTTGGCCGCAGGCCTGTCCAAATCATAAACGTGCCCATTTTAAATGGGATTCCACATTAGACACACAAGTTTTGGAATAGGGACATACATGTTTTTGTCACTGCATGAACAAAGCACTATAGAGTACAGGACACGGCTGTATGCAGCAAATGGCTATGTATGTCCCCGTGCTCACCGTATTCTGAAAGGTTAGACTTCATGAACCTGTTCGTCTCCACGATAGACCCACACACAGCCATGCCTCCATGTAAAACGTGCATCTCCTAAGCTTCTCCACTCACTGACAGTGTTGTGCTGATGCAAACCACACATGAATACTGATGATACAGAAATCGTGATACAAGTTAGACTGACTATACTGGTTTGTTGCATGCCCAGAACACTGGAAAGATAGCACTGTGCACTCTACAATAGTTTAAAAGCAGGTAGAAAGTGGTGTGCTTGACATGACATACCTTGCATCACAATATACGTGGCAGAGGAAGGCATGCTTGGATTGGTCATCTCAGAAAATGGTCTATTCAATGCTCAGAAGAGGGTCTTTATAGTGAAATGTCAGAACATATCCCTGTCCCTGATAAGGGACCCAGAGATTGGAACTATTCAACAGTGCAAGCAGCACTAATAAATGACCAAGAGCACCATCCTCGCTCTCTAAAATTGTGCACATTTCTAGAGGCTTATGATCGTGTCTTTGGGCATGTCTTACTGCTGTTTTCACTGTTGCCTGCTCTCATTCTATGGGGTCCTTATTTTGCTATAGAGAACCTCTTCTGATTTAACTTCCCCGATTACACAGGCACCCGGTGATACTGCAGTCATCCCTATGGTCCATATACCGGCTAGACATTCATGTCCCCCCAGATTAGCAGATGAGCACAACTGATTCTCCTGTGCAACACTCAGACCACACACACACACACACATCCTCTCACTTGCAGTCACAGTTACCATCCTCTGAAAAAAACCATACCCTGCACCCATACACAAATGCTTTGAGACCATGATGGCGTGGCGTCCCAGGACTCCACAACTGAAATTCATTTCCCAAGCAAACACGATTCTGCTCCCTGCTATCTCACATACGATCCCTACATCTACATTCACATAGTTCCGGACACTGGAATTGTTAGGGAAGCCGAGAATAGCCCCTTTGGCATAAGCAGCAAATGTCAGCATAGCCAGAATAAAGCCTATTGCAGTGCTTTATATTTCTGTTGGGGTGTTTTTTATTGTTCTTTAGCCTTACAAGCATCCCCCATCTGTGCATTCCATTCTGTACAACGGCATCTTGTGTCCTCCCAGACAGCAGACAAACTAGTTCAGTACAGACATGTCACAGCCATTCATCTCTGTGGGATGCATCTGGGATCAGAGCAGAATATTTCTAAGTCCTGGCCTTATTCTATGTTTCCGCAGGTATAACGTGGACGTCCGTGGGTAATTCTGAAGACGTAACATAGTATATGCCTTTGTTTAGGGATGTACCCACCACTCGTGTAGGTCACCCCTATTTGTTGAGATATGAGATAGTTATGTTTATTTTGATTTTATCCTGTTTCTATAAAGGAATCCACTGTATTTGTCCCATGCCATTTTGAATTCTGTCACTGTATTTGCCCCCACCACTTGCATTAGGAGGGCATTCCAAGCATCCACTACCCTTTCAGTGAAAAAGTATTTCCTGACATTGCATTTCAGTTTACCTCTTGCAGCTTCATGTTATACCTTCAAGTTTTACAACTTCCCCATCTTTGGAAGAGGTTTGTTTGTTCATTAATACCCTTTAAAGTTCTGAATCATATCTCCCCTGTCCCTCCTCTCCTCCAGAGTGCACATATTTAGGTCTTCAAGTCTCTTCTCATAAATCTAATGACACAGGCTCCAAATCATTTTGGTCGCCTTTCCCTGAACTGTTTCCAGCCTTTTTATATCCTTTGCGAGATATGTTCTCCAAAACTGAACATAATATTCCATGTGAGGCCTCACCAGTGACTTGTACAGTGGCATTAGTACCTCTTCCTTTCTGCTGGTAATTCCTCTCTGTATGCAACCCAGCATCCTAGCTAGCTCTACCACCGTATCCCCTCTCTTATTTATTATTGGTACTGATCACACATCTTATTGATTAAACCTCTGATAAATATGTTGAAACCAAGCTATACTATATGTATAATTTCTCACCATACTCCATGAATAATTACTCTGTAATTAGTTACCCCTGTTACCTCCAGGTTATCTCGTCCATGTTCAATGTAAAAACTCAATTGCCGTGTGACATTGCAGTATGTTTTTTGTTCAATTGTAAACTGCACTGATTTTAATAGCGCGGTATATAAGAGAAGTAAATAAAATAAATAAATAAATAAATCCTTCTGGCTTTTGCCACCGCCTTGTCATACTGTTTCACCACATTGAGATCCTCAGAAACAATCACTCAGAGGTCCTTCTCCTGGTCTATGCACACCAACGTTTCGCCCCTATTGCATAGAACTCCCTTGAATTTCTGTTTCCCAAGTGCATGCCACTGCAATTCTTTACAGTAAATCTTAACTGCCAAGCATTAGACCATTCTTCCAGCTTTTGTAGATCTTTCCTCATGTTATCCACTCCCTTAGGGGAGTCTACTCTGTTGCAAATTTTGGTATCATCTGCAAAAAGACAGACTTTTCCATTCAGGCCTTCAGCAATATCACTCACAAATACATTGAACAGTACTGATCTCAGGACCAAACCCTGGGGAACACCGCTAACCATCTTCCTTTCATCTGAGTGAGTTCTGTTTACCATCACCTTCTGTTGTGTCAATCAACCAAGCTGTTGAGTTTATTGATAAGCCTCCTGTGAGGAACAGTATCAAAGGCTTTGCTGAAATCTAGATAGATCACATCCATCGCATGCCCTTGATCTAGTTCTCTGGTCATTCATTCAAATAACTCAATCAGATGTATTTAGCAAGATTGTCCTTTGATAAAACCATGTTGCCTTGAATCATGCAACCTGTTGGTTTTGAGGAAGTCCACTATTCACTCTTTAAGGAGTGCCTCCATTACCTTTCCCGCCACCAAGATAAGGCTTACTGGCCTGTAGTTTGTCACTTCTTCCCTATTGCCACTTTTGTGAAGAGGTACCACATCAGCCTTTCTCCAGTCCTGTGGAACTTCTCCTGTCTCCAAGGATCTATTAAAAACATCCTTTAATAGCCCTCTGAGCTCTTTCAGTATCCTGGGATGTATCCCATCTGGTCCCATGGCCTTGGCCACTTTCAGTTTTTTGCAAGCTGCTCTAACACATCATCTTCTGTGAATAATGTGGTATCTACTCCATTCCCATTTGTATATTTGTTAGTCACAGGTGATCCATCTCCAGGATTTTCTCTAGTAAAAACAGACGTATTTGTTTAGCATTTTCGCTTTTTCAATGTCACTTTCCACAAATCCGTTCCCATCACTTTTGAGTCCTGCAATTCCATCTGATTTTCCTCCTCTCCCTAATATACCTGAAAAATGTTTTGTTGCCACACTTTGCATCTTTAGCCATCTTTTCTTCTGCCTTTGATTTTGCTATCCTTATTTCTCTTTTTGTCTCTTTTAGTTTGATCCTGTATTCTTTCCTGTGTTCCTCTGTTTGCAAACTTTTGAATTTTGTGAAAGGTGTCTTTTTTGCCTTTATTTGTGTAGCCACTACTCTGAAGTACCAAATAGGTTTCCTTTTCCTCTTGTTTTTATTTACTTTCTTTACATACGTATCTGTTGCCCCTTTTATTGCCTCCTTTAGTTTAGCCCATTGCAATTTCACTTCCCTTATTCCCTCCCACCCTTCCAACTCCTCCTTCAGGTACTTGGCCATTTTTAATGGTCAGTGTTTTTGCTGTGATTGGATTCTACCTTGGCTTTTATCTCAAACCACACCGCGTGATGATCGCTGCTGCTCACATGAGCACCTACTCTGATATTCGACATGTTATCTCCTTTGTTGTTGTTGTTAAGTGTCGTCAAGTCGGTGTTGACTCATAGTGACCCTCTGGATAGTTGTCCTAAATTGTGTTCGGTCTTCAGTCAGGTGGCTCATTGTTGGCAGACTGGTACCTCTGTTGGTGAGCACTAAATCCAGCACCATTTGTCTAAGTAATGCATCTTGGAAGGCATCCACAATGTTTTTACTTTTTTCCAGATTTGCAAAAGGAATATTCCAATCCACATTGGGTAGATTAAAGTCACCCAATATGATCACTTCCCTCTTCATGGATATCTTTGCAATATCAGCAATCAATTTGCTATCCATGTCTTTGGTTTGAGTTGGAGGCCTGTAGACTACACCAGTATGGATGGCAGTGCCATCTCCTCTTTCCAACACAATTTACAACACTTCTTCTTTTCCCCACGTCCCCTGCATTTCAGCAGCTTTAATATTGCTTTTGACATATAGGGCTATTGCTCCTCCTTTTCTATCCTCTCTATCTCTTCTAAATAGATTATAGGCAGCTATGGCTATATCCCATTCATGCGACTCGTTAAACCATTTTTCTGTAATGGCCACAATGTCCAAATCCATTTCCATCATTAGGGCTTCCAGATCAGGAACTTGTTGGTTAGGCTTCGAGCATTTTTGCTCATTGCTTTCCAGCATTTGTTGAATGTTTTGTCTGTGTTTTGCATGGATTTTGTTCTACATGCCCTTTCCCACTTGCCATTGATGTGTGGTTTAAAAGTGTGGCTGTTTCCAATGTCATATTGCTTTTACTGGGAGTGACGTCTTGAACTTGTCCTCCATACATCATGCCCTTTCCCTAGTATAAATGCCTGTCCACCTACTGCCTGAATTTTTCACTTGGACTACATTTCTCCATCACAGGGAAAAGGATCCTATCAGCACAGTATAGTCTCTTGTTGACCCATCTGTTTCCCCAGTCGCTTATAAATCCGAATCCTTCTTGTTTGCACCAGGTCTGGAGCCATGTATTAAAGCTGTTTATGTGATGCAGCCTTTCTGCCCCCTTACCAAGAACAGGTAGAACTTCTGAGAATGCTATAGTATTAACAATGGGTTTGAATTTCTCTCCCCTCTCCCCCCCCCCTTGCATTTACCATTGAGACCTGCAATCCCTGCATCAGGAGGCACCATGGAACTACCTGCCAATGCAGGGATCATGGGCTCCACAGTAAGTGCAAATACTCCATAGTATCTTCAGGGTTGGGAATGCCACACTGCAGCTACCACGGCCCTTTTGTAGATATCACTCTGAGTTTTATCTAGATGTTTTACAAAGAGATCACCACATAAAAGTACTGAAGACAATGCTCTAACTGAGGCCTCACCAATGACTTGTACAGGGACATTAATTCATCCTCCTTTCTGCTTGTTATTCCTCTCTATATACAGCCCAGCATCCTTTTGGCTGCAGCAATCCAAGAGAGTGATATAGTATAGGGGTGAAGTACTTTTGTCCACAAAAGAAGAGCGGGACCTAGGCTGATTGTGTCTGATGAGCTTAAAGTAGCTAAACAGATAGAAAAGGCAGTGGCAAAAGCTAGAAGGATGCTTGGGTGCATAGGGAGAGGAATGGCCAGCAGAAGAAATAAGGTGATAGTGCCTCTGTATAAGTCTTTAGTGCAACCTCATTTGGAGTATAGTGTGCAATTCTGGAGATTGCACCTTCCAAAGGATATAAATAGGTTGGAGTCAGTACAGAGGGTGGCTACTAAAATGGTTAGTGGTCTTCGTTATAAAGCATATGAGGACAGACTTAAGGATCTTAATATGTATACTTTAGATGAAATGCAGGATAGAGGTGATATGATTGAGACATTTAAATACCTCCATGGCATAAATGCACAGGAAGAGAACCTCTTTCGATTGAAAGCAAGCTCTGTTACGAGGGGACATGGGATGAGGGTGAAAAGGGATAGATTCAGGAGTGATCTGCAGAAAGAGTGGTGGATCCCTGGAATAGTCTCCTAGTGGAGGTAGTAGAGATGAGGACAGTATCTGAATTCAAAGAAGCATGGGACAAACACAGAGGATCTCTAAAGGAAAAAAGGGGAATGTTGTAGTGGTTGATATGGAAGGACAGACTAGATAGGCCATGTGGACATGTTTCTGTGTTTCTACTCCACAAGACTTGGTGAGAGTAATTAGTCTCCCAGAAAATATACAGTAATTCACTGACCTTGCTGCTGAATTTTATGTTGTAATTGTCCCAAAACACTCCTGTAGAACCAGAGCAAAAGAAATGGGGTGATGAAGGGAGTTGTGAAATACCATCACAATATCTTTGAAATGGTTCAGTGGATGGTGACTAAAATGAGTTGGAGCCTCCACCAGAAGTAATGTGAGAAGACTTGAAGACCTAAATTATGTATACCCTAGAGGGCAGGAGGGACAGGGGAGATATGTTGCAGACCTTTAAATACTTAAAAGGTATTAATGAAAAAAACCTTTTTCAAAGAAGGGGGAAGCTATAAAACTAGAAGGCATATGCTGAAGCTGCAAAGCGGTAAACTTCAAAGCAACATCAGGAAATACTTTTTCACTGAAAGAGTGGTGAATGCTTAGAATGCCCTCCCAATAGATGTGGTGGGGCAAATATAGTGACAAAATTCAAAATGGCATGGAAAAGACATAGTGGATCCCTTTTATAGCAAGAGGATGAAAACAAAGTAAACCTAAATATCTTTTATACTTCAATAAATAGAGTGGGCTGACCTGCATGGAGCAACAGTTAAAACCACTCTAGCCATCTTACTAGTTAGATTTTCTAGACCATACTAGTCTTTATCTGACATCATATACTATGTTACTATATGTCCCACTAGAGGACAGCAACCTTGGGCCGGAAGGCTGGGGTTTCTAGTCCCACAGGTGCTCCTTGTGGTCTTGGGCAAGCCACTTAACCCTCCATAGCCCATGTTCCCTGTAAAATAGTTAATCTCCAAGTTATAATGCCCTGTTCAATGTAATTTCAGTTTGTTCAATGTAAACCGCACTGATGTAGAACAGCGCGGTATATAAGAGATTGTAAATAAATAAATAAATAAATAAATATGGGATACCCAGACACTTGAGTTTATCTTATCTTAAGTAGTAGAGGTTTATTGGGGAAGAAAATAATTCACAAGCCCACTTGAAAGGTAAATAAAGAGGCAATCAGAGTATTAAAGGAAATGGAATGTCTCTATAAAAAATGTCTAAAAGAGTTAGTGCTCTTTAGCTTGGAGATACTTGAAGGGAGGAGACAGGGTAGGGGTGTACTGTATGAAGTGTAGTTAACTTTCCACTATGACACACGGGCCACAATGTTATATATTTAAGGAGACTCCTCTTAGCCCACTGAATCACGTAAAGGATTCTGAGCTCAAGCTACAGCTGATTCCCCTATCCAGAATGAATACCCCCGAAGAAGACACCTCGGGACCCAAAAATAACTGATTAGTTCCTAACGACTTTGACCTGACTGGTCTCCCCACATTTTCCTGTATACTTGCACCCACCACCCTGCACGCAATGCATAGTTCAGAATACAAGGCAGCAAAGCTGGCATTTTGCCAAGGACTAGAGAAGTATCAAGGGCAGGAGAGGTCACACTGTCACACTTCTCCTCCTGCTGCTTGCCTACTCTTTTTTTTTTTAATACATTTTACAATAAATTCAAGCATAAATGAATGCACTCAAAGAAAAGAGCAGCAGTCGGTAATCCAAAAAAATAAATAAATAAATACAACAAACATACAGGAAATAACAAATCTAATGGCTGCAACCCACTAGCCCTCAATTAAGAAGAGCCTGAAAAGAAAACATTATACCATATCTGAAGGAAAAAGAAAAGCCACCAGGCAGGAACTAACCAGTATTAATCCATTAATGCAGCATTCACTGTCTCTGCCTCAGGAACTCTCCGAGAGCTCAAAAATGCCAATAGTTGGGAAGGGTCATAGAAAATATAGAAAACTGCCTGTAACCTAACAGAACATTTACAGGGCAATTAAAAAAAAAACGGACCTCCCAACTGCTGTATTCCTGGACGTAGCAGCAGAAACTTTCGTCTCCGTCTCTGAGTTTTTTTGCATAGGTCAGGATAAACCGAACTAGAAATCCTCTAATTTTAATCAAACGTTTATGAAAAAACATCTTCAAAAGCCAATCCCTATCATGGGATAGCGAAAAGGTTACCAAAAGAGTAGACGGGCTACAGGCTTCTTCAGCCAATGTCTCCAACAAAGTAGAAACATCAAGAGAGTCAGCCTATTGAACCCCATGAATAACCCCCTCCCCTAAAGATCTCCATCCAGTTGGTAAATAATATAACCTAGTAACAGGGGGATGTGACTCAATAGATGCCCCAAACACCTCCACCAAATATCTTTTAAACATATCTCTTGCTGTAACATATGAAGATTTAGGAAAATTAACAGGTCTCAAATTCTGATATCTAGATAAATTCTCCAAATGTTCCAAATGAGACTTTATCCCCATGGTGTTTTTAACTAAAGCAGCTTCAGCATTCTCATTACGTTCGGCTCTTGCCTCCAATGAGGAAATGGTTCCCCGCAAGTCCAAAAGGTCTCCTGTCTGCTGCTGCATAGAAGGAGCATTAGACTGAAATTGAGCCGAAAGAGATTGTACCTGATGCGATAAAGAATTGCCCATCTGCTGAATTGCTGACCAAATCGATTCCAAGGTAAAAACAGCAGGTCGTGGTAGAACAAAGATTGAAGAGCCTGATACATCCACCATCGGTGCCACAGCTCCCAAGGGCTCCGTCGCAGAAGACATTCCACCGGAGACCTCCAAGTCCACGGCTATTGACACATGCTTCTGAGGGCTGGAAGAACAGCCCGGAAGAGATTCACCTCCTCCTGGCAACAGCTCAGAGGGATGCCCTCGAGGATCCAGCAATGCACCAATACTGGCACCCGTCCACGGAACCACGTCCTCCGGGCTTGAAGACTCCAGCACAAGGATCTTAGCAACGCGCTGCTGCTCCGGTGACAGTTGGTCAAACACAAAACTGCCCGATGAGCTACCTAGTTCCGAAGGGCAGAGCACCAGGGATAAAGTCGCCGGCATACTACTGACTACGTGCGGTGTGCGAACAAGAAAAGGATTAAAAGGACCCGAGGACACCAAAGGTAAAGCTGAGAGGGCCCCAGAGGGCTTCTTGCCACCCCTAGCTTTCCTTTTCCCCATAAGCAGAACGCGAACACTTACACACACCTTGCCACAGCCATCTTGAAATCATTCTCACCCTTGTGCTTACCAAGCTGCTTGCCTACTCTTGATGGTGAAACAGGGCTGAGAGAGAGGGGATTGAGGGGTGGGGCTCAGACACTGTGGGGGAGGGATGGTTAGGTGACTGAAGGACTAGCCACTTAGTGGACTCTAAGAGAGATTAGCCACTTCATGGGGGTGGGAGTAACATGGAGGCTCTGACACAAAACTATTTAAAGTTGTTAAAACCCAAGAGGATTGTGGAAAATTGCAAGAGGATCTTGATAAATTGGAAGACTGGGCATCAAACTGGCAGATGAAATTTAATGTGGACAAGTGCAAGGTTATGCACCTAGGGAAGTACAACCCAAACTATGGTTACACGATGCAAGGTTCCACATTAGGAACCACCACCCAGGAAAAAGATTTAGGCGTCATTGTGGATAACATGTTAAAACCCTCGGCCCAGTGTGCAGCGGCAGCCAAGAGAGCAAATAGAATGCTAGGTATCATAAGGAAATGAATGGAAAATTAAAACAAAGGATATTATAATGCCTCTGTATCATTCCATGTGTGCAATTCTGGTCGCCGTATCTTAAAAAGGATAAAGCATTATTAGAAAAGGTTCAGAGAAGAGCTACCAAAATGGTAAAGGGATGGAAGGATACCCCTATGAAGAAAGGCTAAAAAGGTTAGGGCTCTTTAATCTGGAAAAGAGATGGCTGAGGGGAGATATGATAGAAGTCTATAAATTAATGAATGGAGTGGAATGGGTAAACGTAGATTGATTGTTTATGTTATCAGAATATAGAAAGACTAGGGGACATGCAATGAAGCTACAGGGTAAACTATTTAAGTCAAATAAAAGAAAGTATTTTTTCACTCAACGTGTAATCAAACTCTGGAATTTGTTACCGGAGGATGTAGTAAAGGCTGTTAGTGTAGCTGGGTTTAAAAAAGGTTTTTGGACAAGTTTCTGGAGGAAAGGTCCATAAACCATTATTAAGAAGGGACCCAGGATATCAATGCTTGACCCAGTACAAGCATTGTGGAACCTGTGTCTTTTGGGGAAACTGCTAGGTACGTATGACCTAGATTGGCCACTGTTGGAAACAGGATACTGGGCTTGATGGACCTTGGTCTGACCCAGTATGGCATATCTTATGTTCAAACTGGTCCTATGTTTGTAGTAAAATACAGGTTTTACCACAAAAAGCATTATAACAGCTGTATTCAGTTTAATGTAGCCATTGTAACACAGCAGTACTCTGCTTCCCATTAAGGGATTATGTAGAGGGCATTGTGCTTTAAGCAGCAGTTTGACGTGGGCATTAGAATTGGCAGGTAACACGTTACCTGCTGATTTCTATATTCAGCATACAGACCCTTACATGCTTCCAAGGTGAAAGACTAATACTGTAAAAAGAATAATTTCTATGTAAGTACCTTGTGTATTTGTTTCATTCTATCTACGGTTTCTTTGGAAAATGTGCATTTTTATGACATTGGAAACTCAACAAACTGTCTTTCTATAAGAATAACTTAATATATATGTTTGCCGAAACAACATGGGAGCATTGATTATCAAGACTTCATTATGCTTTGGATTTGATTATGCATTTTATCACAAAAGTATAAGGTAGAATGTGATATAGAAAGTAAAATTTAAAAAAAAGCACTTGGCTAAAACCTCCAGAAATAAAAACAGATTGAATGATGGCCACAGTCCTTCAAGTTTCCCCCCCCCCCAAAAAAATAGGTTGGATAAATTTTCTTTTCGACTCCAGTTCAGCAATCTGAGTAGATTCTAGCTTAATATTTGGCAAAATGCAATGAATGAATGAAGGTATTTTTAGTACATATACCTTTTTTGGGCTTGTTCTGCTCAAGTGATAGCACCTGTTGAGAAGGTCCCACTTTCTGTCTCTATGCAAACAAACCTATGTGGACTAATAGAGGCAGGAAGTACTCTGTGCACACAGCAGAGTAGCGGGGAAGTCAGAAGAATGTGTCAGAATGGGCTTCAACCTCTACTGGCCAAAGAAGAGAAGGGCTGCGGCTGCAGAGAGGTGCTATGGGACCGCGGGATCCCAAACCCACACTGCCAGGAGAGAAGAGTCGCAACTGCAGAGCAGTGCTGTGTATTGGTGAGGTCTCCATGATAGAAGAAGAAATAAGAGTGGCGACACAGGGGAAGGATGAGAGGTGGGAAGGTGAAGGGAGGATGGAAGGGTGAATGGTGGCAGGATGTGGCGGGAATGTAGGGAAGGAGGAAATGCAGACAGGAGGGGAGGGAAGGGTGAGTGATTGCAAGGGGGAGAGGGAGGGGAAATATGAATGGCTGCAGGGGATGAGGGAAGAGGTTAGGAGAAGAAAGGGAAAATGGTGGTAAGGGGGAATGAGAAGAAAGGGGTGGAGCGGGGGAAGAAAGGATCAGTGGGGTGGGAGAGAAGGTTTTGTGGCTGGGAGTGGGAGGGAGAAAAAAAGGGTTTGGAAAGGATGCAGGACAGATGAGTAAATGCTGGAGCAAGGGAGAGAGTATGTCTACTCCCAGCCCAAAAAACAAGCATAATGCACACACAGCCCCAGACTCCTCATATACACACTGATTTACAAGTATATTCTTCACATATATAAATATATACATATGGCACTTACATATACAACCTATATTGCCTCTTGTAGCCAACCACACATCCCTTACGACCAGAGGTGGGATCTGAACTGCCAAGGAACTGGTTTGGTCCCAGCCCTCCCACGCATGTGCCGGCCAGGTTGCTGCATCTCATGTGGAGGAGCTGCAGCAGCTGTAAGCTTGGGCCGCTGCCCTCCACCGGGGGCATGCAACTCCCTGGTGGCCCAGCAGCCCATTCCCCTACCTGACAATGTTTTGACAGCATCGGGGGCTTCTCCTGATGCTGTGATCCCCTGATGTCTTCAAAACATTGTCAGGTGGTGCGATTCCTGCCACGGCAGAGCCGGCATTGCAACGATGTTCAGCAAACGCGAGCCATGACAGGAACCAGTTTGCGTGAACCAGTCAGATCCCACCATTGTCTATGATCATATAGAGCATGGGTTCTCAACCCAGTTCTAGGGACACACCTAGCCAGTCAGGTTTTCAGAACAACCACAGTGAATAGTGTATACATCATGCATATCTCCATTGTCTGTAAATCTTTCTCATAGATATTCATTGTGGCTATCATGAAAACCTGACTGGCTCAGTGTATCCTGAGGACTGGATTGAGAACCCCTGCTATAGAAAGACACTTTACTATGTTTCTTCCCACTGAGTTCTCCACACAGCGATGCCACAGTCTGTGAATGGAGGAAGGGTAAACGCGCCATTGTGTCACAGTGGAAGTTGTGCACTTTTTGACTTGTTAACTTTACATTAATTTAACTATGACATAAAATTACAAGAACAAACTTCTTGATGAAGAATACCAAATACAAAATGCATTCAGAATAAATAAAGAAGGGGGGCAAAATGAACCATATCCTTTTTTGATAGCAAATGAGGCCAGGGGGCTAGACAAAGTGGTGTCACTTTGATAGGGAGAGAAGGCAAAAGTATTGGCCACTTCATCAATCATGTTGAAACTTTTTGACAAGCAGCCAAAGCCTATCTCTGCTTCCCTTCTTCTAATCTCATGTCTGGTGATGTCAGCAGCAGCTCAGTAACAAAAAAGCCCTAGCAGGGCACCATTTTCTCTTCTCCAATCAGGGAGTGAAGGTGATTGCAGATTTACAAATTTACTTTGCTGAAGTGGAAAAGGTGTAAAAAAAGGTAGAAATCATTCAAAGATCAAGGTAGAACTCTGAGAGACAGATGGTACCATTGAATCTCAAAGGCAGAAAGAAATCAATTTAATAAATATCTCACTTGTTTCAAAAAAACCCAAGCAAACTATCCATCTACCTTGTTGCTGATGCTGTTGCGATTGCATTGCAAACTAAGGGGTATGTTTACTAAACTGTCAATGTTACCGGTGTTAGTTGCAGTCTTACTGTGACGAATGCCATATAAGGTAGTGGGCGTTCCGGTCTTAAGGTGGCATTTCGGGTTATCGTGCGATAAAGTCAGTTATCACGCGATAGAGGGAGCTGTGGCATGTTAACGCGTGTTAGCGTTAATTAGGCACGCTGACCTGCAATCACAGCAACAGAGGTGTAGCACACTGGTAAATACATTGACTGCTGATATAGTGGGCATGAGTTTGATCCCTCAGTGGGCTCAGTTAAAAGACTGTCTGAGGCAATCCCTTTTCCTGCTTGTAACAGTTAGACACATCCCAACAATTTGCACTGCCAGCCAAAAGAGCCTCACCCCAGTGCCGCAACCTAATGCACCTTTTAGGGCGCACTATAAAGCACCACGTCATCCAAGGCAGGTCATAATGTGCCCCAGAGGGCGGCAGGAAAGGTTGGCACCCTCCAAGGCAGCATATAAGGTGCCCCATAAGCTGACCAAACCTAAGGTGCTGTGAATGATTTATTTATTTACATTCTCTTATATACTGCACTATTCTGCATCAGTGCAGTTTACATTGAACAAACTGAAATTACATTGAACAGGGCATTATAACTTGGTGATAACTATTTTACAGGGAACATGGGCTATGGAGGGTTAAGTGGCTTGCCCAAGACCATAAGGAGCACCTGTGGGACTAGAAACCCCCAGTCCTTCTGGCAGAAGGTTGCTGTCCTCTAGTGGGATTTGAACCCCTGACCTTCCGGCCTGAAGTACCTTGTCACAACCACTAGGCCACTCCTCCACTGGTGCTCTGTGCAGTGCCCCAGGGATGCCAAGGTGACACAGGAGATGGTGCTCAGGGGCACAAATGTGCCCCAAAGTCACAAGCATGAAATGTATGGCTCAAACACAGATGTAACCATAACACTGCACCGAGCACCAAGGAAAGGCAATGAACAAGTGATGGAAGGAAGTAGATGACGGAGCTCATGGACCAGCCAAATCTGCGTGCGGCCCATGTGGCAGCAGGTAAAGTGGACAAACATATCGGGGGCAGCTGTACCGATGTACAGGGTGATGGTAATGTACAGTGCAACAATGACAGTGTGTGGCAGAGGATGGGGATACGTGTCCACCAGAAGAGGTAGAGGTGGCAGGATAAGTGCAATGACAGGAGGACAGAGGAGAGGCAAGCATGAAGAGCCGCAATACAGAAAAGTGTGCCAGTGCAGGACATGGGGTAGCAGCCTGCACATTAGGGCAGGACGCCACACACACATAGATGGACAGAAGGATGGATGGTAACAGTGATGAGGGTATAATGTGGCGGCAGCACAGATCTGCCTGTTACACAAATGAAACGTAGTTGTGTAGGACAGCCATAAAAAAAAAGGGGGACAGAGAGGAATTGAACCCATGACCTCTGCTACCGAAGTCATTGCATTAACCATTGTGCTGCATCACTATGGGAGTTATCATGCCAATGACTGGCTATGGAAAGAGTGCACGTCACCATAAAACTGTCTGCTGTGGCTACCAGAATAGGATAGAACCAACAGTACCCATAATGCAATTCACATGCAGAACAGCAGTCTACATCTGCTCACCAGATAGGGTATGCATCTCTACAGCACGTCAGCTTGGTAGGGGGGAATGACCGGGCGTGTTACTGGCACAGAGTACCCACAGGCCATGCCAATGTGTGTGTTCTGTGCTCACCCTGAGGGTGAGGTGGAGTGGCCAGCACCAGGTCCGCAGTACCTGGGTTGGTTGAGGTGGGCTGTGCTGCAGGTCTCCATCAGTGCCAGTGTGTGACAGGTATTTGTTGCAGACACTTTTAGGAGGTCTCTGAGTCCATTTGCAATTGCCAGTCATGTCTGGCCCTTGTGGACCGTGATGGACACAACGTAGTGAATATCCACTGTGCTTGTTATGGTCACCTGTTTAGGAAGCAGGGGTGTGTCAGGGCTCACATGGCAACAATGTACTTAGCAAACCACCCTCTCTGGGTCAGGGTGGGGGGACATGATCTGCCCCCAACAGACCCACACTCTCACCCTTTGCAAGGGGGGCAGTGGAGGTACATGAGGACAGGCTGTGGGACCAGCAACCCCAGTCCTGGTGGTGAACAGACAGCTGCTGAAGATCTGCACTTGGGACAGGGCCACTGGCAGATAGGTAGTGGGCCCAGTCAGCTCAGCTTCCCCCCCCCCCCCACTGCTATCTGACATTCACCAGCAGAGGGCAGTCAGTGTGCACCTGCTGCACCCTGCAAGGTAGTACAGCCATACAGATGCTAACTGCAGACAGTCTGCTAGCTAGTACATAGTGCATGTTCCTGGAGGAACTGTGTGCACCCAAAACTGGGATGTCAGCACACACATCATGCAGGTATGTCAGTGATTGGGCCCCCCAAAAAAATAACCCATAAAAATCACTTAAGAGAAATACTGTATAGCACTATGGGGGAACCTAGCCATGCCGTGGTCACTGCTCAGTCAGGGTGAGAGCGACCTCCCAGCATGACATGCTGTGGCCACCCTGTCCGTGCAGGTGGTGGTCGGGCACTACAATGTCCCAGCCATTGCCCTATACCCTGTGCAAATGCATCCTGCCCATGCCACCCTGTCCGGGCCATACCCACAGTACCTTGCTCCTCATTATGCACATTGGCAGGCTAACACTGGAAACAGTGCAAGCAGTGTGGACTCAGTAAGGTGTAGGCAGCCACAACACACTGGATAGACAGACACATGCTCCCATACCTATGCATTGTGTAAATATAGAGGTTTATGATAGCCCTGGCCGCCACACCAGTCCTGGGCACAGTGCAGACATTGCTATGGTACGCAAAACTGTTGGGGTCACTCCCCGGGGTGGTAAACACTGTCAGAATCAATAACTGTAACACACTCCACAGATATCAGAAAGGTTGCTATGATGGACTTCTATCAACTAATCGTGTTTAACTTAGGATTTGTTATTTGACATTAATCACAGTGACCTTTTGATATCTGTGGAACGTGTTCCCATGTTTAGGACAGCATTGCTAAGGTATACAGGTGCCAGTATTGGGAGATGCTGCTCTGTGCAGGGCCCAACAGCCTGACTGTCCATGAGGTGTTGGATAGTGGAGCCTGTGGGTGTTGGTGTTTGTACCCCTGTTGGCCTCTGCTCTAGATCTGAGTTTTCCAACTCCGGTCCTGGTGGGCCGAACACTGTTCAGGTTTTCATGCTGTCTGTAATGAATATGCATGAGATACATTTGCATACAATGGGGGCGGCGCATACAAATGCAGAACAGGCATATTTATTAGGGACAGCATGAAACCTGAATGGTGTTTGGCCCTCCAGGACTGCAGTTGGAAAACTCTGCTCTAGGGATTGCACATGTTTATGGTGTCTGTGCTCTGTAGGGTAAAATATAGGCGTTTATGGAATGTTTATGTTATCTGCAATAAAGGTTCTGTCTTTATTACCACAGTTTAGTATTGAGTAAAATATACGGACAGAGTTGGCAGGAGCCACAGCTGGGACTTGAACTTGTGACTGTCTGCTCCTGAACACACTGGCTGTGTGTACTGCATCAAACTGTTGTCACAGGGGCAGATTATTCCCTGGGGATACCATGACTGTTCATCAGACAGACCTTGTCTGTTGCAGTGCACTGCACCCACCTAAACGGGGCTTGGCCATGGTCTGCTGTGGGCATATGCCACTGCACCCCTCCGCCACCATGCTGACATGCCCTTATGCTGGTGGTGCTGGTGGTGCGCAGTCCCAGGCCAATTCAGTGTGCTGGTAGGCATCTGCCTATGGTGTGTGTTCTTGGGTAGGGGTGCCTCCATGGACATGCGTGCTTCCCCCCAGCACCGCCTGCCCATGTTATGTGCCTTTGGGGGTACCTGCTAGGTAATATCCCCTGTGATACTGTGGGACTCACACTTGTGCCCATGTTGGAACATCGTCAGTTGCTGTCTTGCTGCTTTACAGTTTCGGCATTCCTATGTGCCACCTAGGCATCTGCCTAGCCCGCACTGTGCCCAAGCTGGACCACAGCATGTGCCACCTGCAGCCCTCTGTAACCCAGCATCAGTACGGCTGCCGTTTCCTATGTGCCCACTCTGCTGTTGCTGCATATGTGCACGCCATATCAAACCTGCCCAATATAAAGGAGAAAAAACCCTGATCAGCACTATTTCAATGTGGGATCATTCACTTTGTAGGGGAACAGAGAATAGACCCTTCCAAACATGATATCTTCTTTTCTGTGCTTTGTCAGTGGTGTTCCTTTATATTTATCATTAATATCACTATTGGCCAGCTTGGTTATTGGGATTTCAAATGTGGTTTTGGTCATTTTCTATGTTTATTTGCCTTTTTGGTTCCTGCACATGTATCACTACTACCACTTTTCTGGGTTTCCCTGCCTTTGCTGCACATTGCTGACTGAAATGGTTTCTCTCTCCTGCAAATGTGCCTCTAGTGCGAGATTTTTAGTGGGGTTAGTTTTCAGACCCGGATTTCACAGCGTTAGTGTGCCTTAACGCTGCCGCGGCGTTATCGCGCGATAAGTGACGTTATCGCGTGAAAACGTCACTTATCGCGCGATAATACCACCGCTGTGATGTTAAGACGGTTTAGTAAACATACCTCTTAGAGTGGAGGCAGTATGCCCACGTAACAATTCGCCTGCCCCTGAAGCAAGAAGCGAAAACTTACAGCCACTTGTAGGTCAGTCTGAAGAGGCGAAGAGTGCTATTACTGAGCTGTGATGAACGTTGCTGCTGAGTCCAGATAAGTAAACTTTTCTTTGAGTGCGAGTTTGCCACAACTGTGACTCTTTTGGTGCTGAAAACTGATAGGGGAAGCCTATAAACCTAGAGTCACTGATGGCCTCCATCATTCTTTTGCAAATATTGTCTTTCCAGAAAGTGTTGACAGAGTGACCTCTTCCTTGGGTAGACCAGTGATTTCACCATTGGTAGTTCCTGGAAGCTTGCTTTTGGTTTTTAATAAATGTCACAGGCTTTCTGGACCCACAGCCAAGAGATACAGACAGGCAGGCAACTGCTACAACTGCTGTTACTGCTTTTTTTTAAAGTGCTATCAGACATATGCAGCCTTATATGGAAGCATAGCCCCTTCTGCATATGGCTTTACCGTCTGATCGGATCATATGGCTTGGGAGGGCTAGCCGTTGACATGGTGATAGAAGCAGATGAAGAAAGTTAATTGATATTCCCAAATGATCTAGGAGGGTAAGCAGCAGCACTGGTGAGGAGGGACAGAGAGGATGGTCTCCAGTCCTTGCAATCCATGAGCCAAATGGAAGAGAGTACACGCAAACTGAAGCTTCCAGTGGAAATGTGAGCGACCAGTTGTCTTTTCCTGTCTCCACAAAGGGGCAAAGGAAGGCAGACAGTACATAAATGAGGCAGGGGCAGGAGATCAGCAACAGGGAAAGCCATTGCCAACTAAGCAAAGTAGCAGGCACATGTTCGCTGCTCAACACAACCTCTAGTAAGGGATTTTCAGAACTGGATGTTGAAACTTCAATATCTCAGTAGAATCTTGAAAATCTGGCTGTTTGCAAGCTAAGTGATGAGGAGGTAAAAAGTAAAACTGTCCAGTCCAGGAGCATCCCACAGGTACAGCAAATAGGGAATGGCCAGAGGCATCATTCATACTCTTTACTTTCTGATTTGCCATCAGCCCCAGTTCCAACAGTTGCAGCAGCAGCAGCAGCATCAGCACTAGCAGCTCCACAGGAATCAGAGAGCATGTCCGGTAAAACAACAGAGTGGTAGAATTTTAAACTGCTTGAGGATCCACATAATGCAGAATTTGTGCATTACTGGGAGGACATTTGTAAAGGAAAGGTAATGGGCCATATTTTGAACAGTTGCATGATGCACAATTTGCAGAAAAATACCTTCAAGGGAGGGTTTGACGCTAGATTGGAGATTCCATGCTGTACTGCAAGTATGTAGTAGCGGCAGGAGAGCTACAGAACAGAAGAAACCTATTTCCCAAGCTGGTAGCACTCTCAGGTTCTCATCCTAGTGAGGTAGCAAGTGAGCAGCCTGAATGCCCATCTAAGCAAGTGACTATGAAGGGCATGAGGTCATATTCACCATCACTGTCTTGGAACAAACGGCAGCCAGCATCAAATGTGGTGCATGGAGAAAATGATGGCCAGCCCCTATAGATAGTTGAGAATGTGGTGTTTAGACTATTGCATCTCTTATCCTTCAAATACTAGGACAAATTTAGTAGGCAGGAGATCCCCAGCCTGTATTATCAGTGCCATACCTAGCCACAGGCACAAGTGGCCAAGGCGAAAGTTAATACCATGGATTATATTGACAACATGTGGAGAAGGCAAAATACTACACATGCCAACTCTTTGAATGAGGCCATTCAACTCTGAATGAGGCCAGGGCAGGCTCTAAGCATAGAAGCAGGGAACAGGTAGACTGCTACACGCCCAGATGAAAGATGATAGCCACATTGTGGCTCATATCTTAGTAGAAATGAATGCAGTGATAGAAAGCTGGCAGCTAGGCTAGAGGGAGAGAATAATGATTCCTGGTTGTTTTGTGACAGAGAGAATAACAAAGTTAAGTAGGAATGACATACTTAAGAAAGGAAACTTTTATAGGGATTTGCATTAATTTGGAATATGGATATGGGAAATGTCAATGACGTTTTTAACCTGAATGAACCCCCCCCCCCCAAAATGTGTTGTCAATAGTGTGTACTATTGTTAAATAATGTACACTATTAATAAATAGTTTAGTTTAGAAAATTTCTTGATATACCACCTCTCGTGTTTTTTAGGGCCTAGAGAAGTGGTTCACGAGTCATAATAATCAATAAACGAGTATGCTGCATTGGGGAAGCAACAGTTTTCATAGGTAACAAATAAGTTAGATTTATCATAGTTTTTTCATACAATATGCACCTGAAATTTACAAAATCATCAAAATTATCTTTTGGTGAAAATTTGTCTATATGTACATTTCTTAACATTCCAACATAAGCATTATTGGCAAAGTAGTATTCTGCAGGGACATGACATTTTGATGTCTTTGAGTGATTGTTCAAAAGCGATGTGGCTTGAAAGGTTATTCTAGAATTTGTATTAAGCACATTGGGCTACTTAGATTTGATCAGTTGAATGTATAGTTTCAGAGCTACAACAAAGAATGAGAATTAAAGAGCTTTAATATGAAGAATTAAATAGGACAGATGGAGATAGATCTATGCAGACTGCAAGGCACCAGAGAGTTGTAGAAATCAATGAAGACTGACGTGTAGGAAGGTGGAAAAGAAGGAGCCCGAGTATAATGCAGAAGATGATGGAGAGCTGGTGGTATCTAATGCCATATTCAAATATATCAGCTTTAGTACATGTTTGCTAACATAATGGAGGTAATTTAATAAAGTCATAAACTCATGTGTGTGACCTCTGATAAAATACAGATCAGCGTAAGTGTACACATTGGCATGAAGGTATTTTGTTGGTGGATGCAGCCGGGGATATGGTTTGGGTAGAGCAGGGACAATACGCATGTTGATTATTTGCACTGCTATAGAGCCGGTATAAATGGCTGTGCCTGAATTTAGAGAGGGATTTTAGAAAGGATGTCCAAGTTAAATTGGGGATGTCCAGGGAGAACGTGCAGAAAAACACCAGGGTCGTCTATGTCTGTGGCTGATTTCAAGAATTTTGACATCCCTGATGTGGACATGCATGTGGGCAACTGCATAATTGTCCCCATTAGGGACACTTTTTTTTTTTAAATATTTTTTTATTTATTTATATATTTATTGACTTTCAACTTATTCAATACAATAAGCAAAACCGGAACATTAGGGACACTTGGGTCGGGAATGTCCATCTCAGGCAAGCTAGCATAACGGGGTGTCCAGTGGAATAGCAAAGTGGAAACAGGAGCTCCCATTCAAAGTTTGTGTTCGTTAACATAATGTAAACTATATTGGGAGTACCTGCTTCTCTACACCTTATAGATGTTTGCCTAACAAAACAAGCACTTTTCAGATACCTGTTCATGCCTGAAGCAGATTTAACTTAAGACACTATACAGAATGTCCAGGGCATTTCTGAACTCAGGTGGAAATGTCAAGGTTCTTAGGAATGCTCCCCGGCCACACCTCCACCATGCCGCTGGACGTCCTGGTGCTAGGGACATCCACAGACCCGGCTTCTGAAATGGCTCTGGGGATGTCTCTGTGATTTGGATATATGTATGCCTGTTTAAAGAAACCCAAATCATGAATAGCACTTTTAAAATAACCACCTTAAGGCACAATCTCTCCTACTAACACTATTATTCTATAAAGTCAAGGAGGCACCTACATGTCTTTATAAAATAGGCTTAAAATATACTCATTTTGGCTACCTTAGACTAGGTGCTCTTAGAAAATTCTTCTCAATATGACATGTCCACGCTACCTATAAAAGTGATGGGACTGATATTCAAAGCAATTAACGCGGTTGGCAGAGCTGTTACCGTGTTAATCACAGTGAATGGGATTTTCAGCGGCACTAAGACGGTTAGTGCTGCTGACTATCCGTGGCTGCTGGCTCTACAGACCCAGTGCTAACTGCTTGGCATCATGGTGTGTCAGGGGTGTTCTGGGGTGGAGCGGAAGCAGAGTCAATCGATAACCAGTCAGTAGTGATATTGCCGCTGCAAAGTTAGCGATATGTGGCGAAAGCCAGGCTCAGGTAACCCTGGCCTATATTCTGCCGCATATCGCTAACTGGGCAATGACTCACTATCACTGCTGCCCAGTTACCCATCGGCCTATGCGGCTAACCCGTATATTCAAAGCCAGGGCTGGATATGATCCCGGCATTGAATATCCAGATTTACTATTCAGCACCAGTGGCGCTGAATATCTGGCCCAATATTTTTAGCATTTCAAATTATATTAGCATTGTATGATAGTCATATGCAATGTGAGACTACAGTGATAGATGTCCAGTAGATAGACTGCAATGCAATGTGTGCCTTTGAGTCAATACTGACTCCTGGTGACCCAGTAGTTCTTGGGTTTTCTTGGCAGTGTGACTGAAAGTAGAAATCGGGTCTTTATTCTGAGGCAATGGAGGGTTAAGTGACTTGCCCAAGGTCCCAAGGAATGCTAGTAGAATGATTAAGGCAAGGTAAAAGAGACATGGTGCCTCTCTCTCACATACACTTCATTATAAAGTGATTAATTACAGATAGAGCTTAAACATTCAGATGAAAAATTGCATAAAAGTTTGCATACTGCTAACATCACTTTATACCTGACTCTGCTTATAACAAGAAGCCAATTTAGTGCCTTAAAACAGGAGTTATGTACACTGATCTAGGCTGATTCAGCAGTATTTTGAACCATCTGGCAGACTTTAAACTCTGATATATGAGACTGCAGTAGTCGAACACTGGTAACACCAGGGCCTGTAGTACAGGATGAAAGTTTTCTTAAAATAACAAATGACGGAGCCTATGAACAATCTTCATTCTATAACAGGCATTCCTGATGATGCTACTAACCTGAAATTGGATGATTCCAAGTTAGCAAACCTTGGTCTTCCCTATAAGTTCTGCCTGGTCTACTTCTAATGTGGAAAGTTCTATAAATGTTGAATCACAAGTAACAAATAGCACTTCAGTTTTTCTAAAATTCACTTCTAGACCATGCTGTGCAAGCCAGTCGACTACAGTGGCAAAACAACTTATTATTGGTGACTCTCGTATACAGTAATAAACACTATGGGACTTGATTGCCTCACAGAGTAGCTTTAGGTGTATATTGAATAATAAAGCAGAGGGCAGGCTCCTGCAGAACCCCCTTGTCATACCGTTCTAGACCCTACCCTAACCCACTACATGCTCCCAGTCAAGTACGAATGGAACCACTGCAACACCATCGCTTCTAATCCAATAGACTGAAGGTGTAACAGCAATATCTCAAGGCTGGATGACAGAAAGACAGCTTGAAATGTCTAAGATCAGGAAAAATCCTGATCTATACTTTTCCAGCCCTTGAATTAATCTATCTACCATAGTAGTCATGAGAGGTTCTACCCTATGATGATACCTAAAACCATGTTGTTGCATGTCTAAGGGGACGAACTGAGTTACGTGCACTGTAGCCAAAACCTGTAGGCTTGATATGGGCTTTTATATGATGGTGTTTATGTGGATACTGTTACTGTTGTACGACAGTGTGATTTTTATGGTGTGAAAGTATTCTTATGTTAATTTTGGAGTGTTTTTTGCCTGTTCTTTATGTTTTATTGTAATAGTGAGCTGGCTATGGCCTAGCATGGCCTGCTACTATGAAAGGCCTGTAAGTTAGGCCTGGATCCTAACTCCCATTATAACTAGAAAAGAACCAAAAATCTGTGAAAAATAAGAAAACTGTTTTAAAATGCTTAATAAGAAGTTTTCATGAATTCATAAGTCTTCTATTATTCTCTTGTGTGTGAAAGAACAGAAATGTTTCAGAATATGCATTCCTGTAGCCAAGGTTAGCCTTGAAGTAGAATTAAGAACTGTACCATTGTTCAAGCAATCCTAAAGGAGGGGGCAGGTTGCTAGGCTCCGGAGGGATTTCTAATTGGACAGGTGCAGGGAATGTTAGACCAATGAGAAGTTTGCATGTATCGAGTGAAAACCAATAGAAAGCTTTCATGTATCAAACTGAAAAAGAGGTATAAAAAGTTATGTCTGTATAAACCTTTGCTCAGTTCCTTTTGAAGCTTTGACTGACTGGGCCTTGTGCACAATAAACTGACTTGGACCCTGTTAATCGACTCCTGGACTTATTCATTGATTGCACTTTGCTACAGCATATTCTTGGTGCATTGGCCGGGAAGTGCGAGTAGTAAATGGTATTCAAGTGAATAATCCACGTAATTCACCTTGAGGTTTGCCCCGGTTGGAACTGTGTCTGTCCGACCGCGGGGGAAACCTCAGGTGCCGCCGGCCCTTTTGTGCCGGAGAGGGTTCCGCCTGCCTCGGCGGGCCATCGGGTCCAGCTGGCCAACACCTCTGACCCGGGGGAGTCCAGGTTCCAACTGAGAAGCTGGTGTGGTATCGGGAACCGGATCCGGTGAGTAGATATTTTTGAAATATTTGCTAGTCAGAAAAGAACAGCCTGGGATAACGTCTTGCGTGCGCAAGACTGATTTGGTATATTTGGTATAGACTAACTGGGAAATCTCGCATGAGTATACGAGCCTGATCACCTCCCATAAGGGCGGTCCTAGTAAGCTCCGTGTAAGGAAAGCAGAAGCTGAAGCCATCGACCCTTCTTGTTTGGAATAGTCAGTCAGAGAACCTGGGCACTTGAAATATTGAAATATGATATCTTGTTGAAATATGCTTGCGTGTGTGAGTGAGAGGTCTTGAAATACAGACCGAGCGAGAGCGGACTCCTAAGTAGTGCAGTTCCTGGCTGGGCGACCGCGCCCAGGTCGCGAACAGGAGGAAGCGAGTGGTGTTTGTCCCCCCAGTGTTCTGTGGGGTGTACGGACCCCTTACCTACAGCCATACTACCTATCCTTATTGTTCGTTGTCTTGTACATCATTACGTGTACGTAGGGACGTAGGGTATGTAACGTGCGCAGGTACGTTGTGTACATAGGTAGTGTACGTAGGTACGTTTAGATTATGGGAGGAACGGAGTCCACGCACACTCCGTTGGCATGTATGATCAAGAATTTCCGTAGAGGATTTTCGGGCGATTATGGTATAAAAATGACTCCATCCAGATTAAAAATGTTATGTGAAAGGGAGTGGCCCGCATTAGCTGCTTCATGGCCCCGAGGGGGCACCTTTGATTTTGAGACAGTTTTACGAATTCATCAGCTCATACTGAGAGCATATCCTGACCAGTTCCCCTATATAGATTCATGGTTAAGTGCATGTGAACAGCAGCCCTCATGGATGAAGCGCTGTTATGAGGAGCACTGTAAAATATTTGTAGCTTTGACTAGGGGAACCAAAAAGGCTAAGGAAGCGAAGCCACCTGTGTATTCTGACCCAGAGTCCTCAGATATTCTGGATAGTTTACCCCGGCACCCACAGAAATTAGTCCCCACAGCCCCGCAACTTGAAGTAGAGCCCGACGAGGAGCCCCAGAAAATACCGAAGCAACAGCCTAAGAAGCACCCTACCCCGAGTGCAAGTCCCAGGTCAGGCCCAAGCACAGCAGGGGGACTCGAGTCTTCTGATGAGATAGAAAGTGGAAGCTCTCCTGCCAGTTCAGGGTCACCCACCAAGGAGACTAGTGCCCGAGAGCCTTATGATTTAAGAAGCGTAACTCCCAAGAAGAAGGAGAAAGCAGGGCACCTAATGCCATTACGCCAAGTGCCTGGAATACCTGTTTTAAATGATCAGGGCCAGATGGCGCCAGGACCAACCAGCTTAGTTTATGTACCCTTTTCCACCACAGATTTATTAAACTGGAAAACGCATTATGCTTCCTACACAGCCAAGCCCCAGGAATTAACAGAATTAATCTCTAGCATTATGCAAACCCATCAGCCTACCTGGGCTGATTGTCGCCAGCTCCTGTCCACCCTCTTCACCACTGAGGAGCGAGGCCGGATCAGGCAAGCAGCCCTCCGGTGGTTAGAAGAGAACCCTGTAGAATGGGGGGGGGGAATAAATCCCCCGCAAGCAGCTGCTGCGGAATATCCCAATGAAGATCCCGGGTGGAACCCGAATGAAGAAAGGGGGGCGGCGGCCTTAACCAGATTTCGCCAGGCGTTAGTGCAGGGCCTGAAGAAGGGAGGCCAGAGGGCCATGAATATCGGGAAAGTATCGGAAGTTCTCCAGGGTCCAGATGGCCTTTCATGAGCGGTTGTCTGAAGCGTATAGACTGTATACCCCATATGATCCCGCCGCTCAGGAAAATTTACACATGGTAAATGCGGCCTTTGTTAGTCAGTCCCAGAGAGACATAAAGCGAAAATTGCAGAAATTGGATGGATTTGTGGGCATGAAAACAGCTCAGTTAATGGAAGTCGCTCAGAAAGTATTTGTGAATCGTGAAAATGAACGAGACAGAGAAAGTGAACGAAAGATGAAGAAGAAGGCAGATCTTCTTGCTGCTGCTATAACCGAACGACGTGGAGGAGGTATTCCTAATCAAAGGACCAGAGGACGTGGACGAGACCGCGGAAGTGACAGGCCTCCATTAGGTGCGAATCAATGCGCCTATTGCAGGAAGAAGGACATTGGAGAAATGAGTGCCCGCATCTAGACTCCGCCCCTGCAAGGGAAGGAGGGAGTCCCTGGAGGACCGGAGGAAGATTTCGAAGGAGAGGAGGAATGAATCGAACACAGTTCCAACAGGAGCAGAGGAAGCCATTGAGGGAGTGGCAGTAGCAACGGGCTATGACCTGGACGACATAGATGAAGACCAGGCCAGACCGGGCTCCAAGTTCACCCTGGGTCCCCAGGAGCCTATGGTCAGTTTAAAGATAGGGGACCAATACATGGAATTCATGGTAGATACAGGAGCAGAACATTCAGTAGTAGCTAAGCCAGTAGCTCCACTGTCCTCACGATCTGTCACCATTATAGGAGCCACTGGAAATAAAGCCACAAAACCATTCTTGCAGAACCGCATGTGTGAACTAGGGGGACAGAAGATAACGCACCAGTTCTTGTATATGCCTGAGTGCCCTATTCCACTACTGGGCTGAGACATGCTTGCCAAGCTCCAGGCACAAATATCCTTTGCTGAAGGGGGAGAAATGAAAATGACTGTGAACCCAAAGCCTGCTGGATTGATGGTGCTTACTGTTCCCCGAGAAGAAGAATAGCGGTTCTATAGTGCACCTTCAATAAAGTCGACCAGTTCCTGTATACCTACCAACCTCATAGCCCCAACTGAAGTATGGGCAGAAGATAATCCACCTGGCCTAGCGAAGAACATAGCCCCTGTCATTGTCACCCTCAAGCCAGGAATGGAACCAGTGCATGTGAAGCAGTATCCTTTCCCTCGACCAGCCATAGAACGAATTCACTGCCATTTAATGAAGCTACTGAAGAACGGACATCTCAAGGAATGCCAGTCACCTTGGAACACCCCCCTTCTCCCAGTAAAGAAGCCTGGGACAGGGGACTACCGCCCAGTACAACATCTAAGGCGAGTAAATGATGCAGTTGAAACTATACACCCAGTAGTACCAAATCCTTATACTCTCTTGGGACTGATCCCTGCTGAGGCTACTCACTTCACCGTCCTGGACCTGAAAGATGCCTTTTTCTGTGTGCGCCTAGCACCCACCAGTCAACTTTTATTCGCTTTTGAATGGCAAGACCCCACAACAGGAAGGCGGGGTCAGCTCACCTGGACCAGATTACCCCAAGGATTCAAGA
The DNA here is from genome assembly GCA_033557465.1 of Ichthyophis bannanicus. Taxonomy (NCBI): domain Eukaryota; kingdom Metazoa; phylum Chordata; class Amphibia; order Gymnophiona; family Ichthyophiidae; genus Ichthyophis; species Ichthyophis bannanicus. The sequence continues at coordinate 128,139,292 of CM066035.1, read as the reverse complement.
ATTCACCTACTCTCTTCAGTGCTGCCCTAAATCAAGATCTCTCAAGTTACCCAGTGGACCCAGGAAAGAGGGTTCTTCTTCAGTATGCAGATGATTTGCTCATAGCCACCAACTCAGAAAGTGAATGCCTACAAGCTACTAGTGAACTTTTGTACCTTCTCAAAGATGCTGGATACAAAGTCTCAAGAGCCAAAGCACAACTATGCCAAACTGAAGTCAAGTATTTAGGATTCCAGTTGTCCAGTGGAATCCGATGTTTAGGACCAAAATGCAAAGAAGCTGTATGTAATATCCCCACACCAACTACTAGGAGGCAAGTAAGAGCCTTCCTGGGGGCCGTGGGATATTGTCGCATATGGATCCCCAACTTTGCCTTGATTGCAAAACCACTATACCAAGTCACCAAAGGAATGGAAAAATCCCCACTAGACTGGGGACCCGAACAAGATGTAGCATTCCAAACCTTGAAAAAGGCCCCGATGCCATCTCCATCTTTAGGTCTTCCAGATGTTCAGAAGTCTTTCCATCTTTTTGCCCATGAGTCTCAAGGAAATGCATTGGGAGTATTGACCCAATCTCTTGGATCCTGGCAACGGCCAGTAGCTTATCTGTCAAAACAATTGGATGTAGTTGCAAAAGGATGGCCCCCTTGTCTGAGAGCTGTTGCAGCAACAGCCCTCCTAGTGGGCGAAGCCGACAAACTCACATTAGGACAAACTCTTCAAGTCACCGTGCCACACTCTGTCCTGACTCTCATGGAACACAAAGGAAACTTCTGGCTAACCAATGCACGAATGTTGAAGTATCAAAGCATGTTGTGTGAAAACCCTCGGATACAGTTGAAAGTTAGTCAAGCTCTAAACCCTGCTACATTGTTTCCAATTGGTCCTGGGCCACCTGATCATAATTGCTTAGAAACCATGGACACTGTATTTTCAAGTCGCCCTGATTTGACCGATGTCCCTCTAGAGGACCCAGAACGGACTTTCTTTGTAGACGGAAGCAGTCTGGTCATCAATGGACATCGTTGTGCTGGATATGCAGTGGTGACCCTTGATCTGATAGTAGAGTCCTCAGCCCTGACCCCAGGAACTTCTGCGCAGAAAGCTGAATTGATAGCCCTCACCAGAGCCTTGACATTAGGAGAAGGACTCCGCATAAATGTGTACACAGATTCCAAATATGCCTTCACTACTTTGCATGCACATGGAGCCTTGTATAAAGAGCGAGGGCTGATCACTTCAGGGGGTAAAGACATTAGGTATGGGCCCGAGATATTGATGTTATTAGATGCTGTATGGGCCCCAAAACAAGTGGCAGTCATGCACTGCAGAGGTCATCAGGCAGGAGCAGGAGAAGTTGCACGAGGGAATAGATTTGCAGATGCCACAGCCCGAAAGGCGGCGACCACAGAACAAGTCAGGACCCAAGATACTGCAATGCAAGCAGCCCTATTCCCTGTGCCCCTTAGTTCCTGGGCACCCCGATATACTACAAGAGAGGTAGACTATTATAGTGAAAAGGAGGGAGGAGTCTTGACAGAACAAGGTTGGATAGTGCTACCACCCCCAGAAGGTAGTCCACCTCCAGGTCCTACAGTCATCCCTGAAGCATTAGGGCCAGCCTTTGTCCAAGCTTTTCATCAAGCCACATACTATGGAAAAACAGCCATGGAGAAAGCCCTGAGACCCCATTTCTGTATTTCATTGCTAGGATCCCTGACCGCCACAGTGGCACAGCAATGTCTGATATGTGCCAAAAATAATGCCAAGCAAGGTCCTGTTCCACCCCCAAGAGTTCAGTCAGTAGGGGTGACCCCCATGAGTGATATACAGATAGACTTTGCTGAAATGCCCCGTGTAAATGGATATCACTTGTCATGATGTGCGTGTTGATAAAGTTGAAAGTTTGAAAAGAAATTCTGTTTCTTTTAAGAAGCTAGGTGTGCAATTACCTTCAGGCACAGCTAAAGGGAGCAGGAAGGAATATTCAGGAGCTAATGAGCTTGAGAAGCCTAATGACTTGCGCCTGGAAATGACCCCGGAAGTCAGGCAGGAAGGATTTCCTTATAAGCCAGAGCTGAATGCTTGCAAGGGGAGTAGAAGGAGAAGTAGAGGTCCAGGTCCAGCTGCCTTAGGGAAAGGCAGTCCAGCAGCATTGTGCAGTGGGAGTAGAAGTGGACGTGGAGATCCAGGAGGAGATCCAGGACGGGGTCCAGCAGCCGTGAGGAAGAGGAGCCCGGCTACTCAGGGGAGTACGGCTTCACCAAGGAAAGAGAAAGAAGAGAAAGAGAAGGATCTGAGAAGGAACAGTGAAGAAATCCTAGAGGAGCAAGCCCACAGGTACAGGGTTTACAAGGGTGAAATCCAGAAGGGCCAGGCTGGTTGTGCAGCTCTCCCAAGGAGGTTTGTTAGAGCCAGCTCTGAGGTTAGAGGCTGTGCCACGCCCTGTTCTTCCAGTGTTCCTGACTCCAGAAGAGAGAGAGCTAAGCCAGAAGCCAAAGGGAATGGTTTGGTGAAAAGCTCACAGTCTCTGAGGATTAATTACCCAGTTTTACCAAGCAAGAGAGGAAAGGCATTTTATAATAAACCTGAGTTCTTACCAAGGGAGGAAAGAGAGTCCAAACCAGGTTTTACTAAACTGCCAAGAAGCACAGCCCTGCCTAATGCTGAGAGGCAGAGACATTGCTACAACAGGAAAGTTGCTGAAAGGAAAAACTCTGTGGAGTCAAGCCAGCAAAGTTCCAGGTATGAAACAGTTATTGATGCTAGTAAATGCATGAAGCATAAAGGCCCTGGGAAAACCAGTCCTCGCTTTACAAGGAAGGAGAAACCAGACTGGTTTAGTAAAATCCCTAAAGCCCTGAGAACAGACCCTTATTGGAGACAAGGCCCCAGAGGCATAGCACACCAACACGAGTCAGACAGGGACAGTGTTTGTTCCCCTGGTGATTTTAGTGAGGAAGAATGCATGGAGACAGAATGCATTGACACAGTTTCCCTATCACCACCAGAGCAGATGGAGTGTGACCTGTGCACAGCCTTATCTCAGGAGTCTGTAATAACTGAGTAAAATAAGAAGAGTCTATAAAGATGTTGATGTTTTTGGAATGAACTGAATTCCTGTTTTCTGACCTCTGCATTAATTGTGAAGTGTAACAATTAAGCACATGTTTTGAATACTGGAGACCTTTTGCAAGAAAGGACTTTTCTGTTTCATTATTCATCTCTTAATTTGAACCCTTGCATTGACGGGGAATAAAAGCCTTAAATTCCCTCCACTTGGTGTGGTTGCTAAGTTCTTTTAGGCAGCCGGAAATGGTGAGGACATTTGGCTACGCCGATGAACCTTACGTTCCCGGTGGCTCCTTAAATATAATCTTTGCCGTGGATCACCCTAAGTGTAGGGGGTGCTACCCCAAGACACACTATATGTTAGTGTTAGTTTGCACATTTTCAGGGTGGGTAGAAGCCTACCCCACCCGAACGGAGAAAGCCAGAGAAGTCACTAGGGTATTGCTCCATGAGATCATTCCCCGATTTTGAATACCATCAGCTATAGGGTCAGACAATGGTCCATCATTTGTATCCCAAGTGACCCAACAGTTAGCTCAAGCTCTGTGAATAAAATGGAAGTTGCACACTGCTTACAGACCCCAGAGCTCAGGGAAAGTAGAGCGTATGAATAGAACTTTGAAAACTCAGTTATCCAAGCTCTGCCAAGAAACACACCTGAAGTGGCTTCAAGTTTTACCCATAGCCCTTCTTAGGATACGTTCAGCTCCCACCAGATCCTTAGGAGTCTCCCCTTTTGAGATTTTGTATGGGCGACCTCCACCCATAGTGCAGGGAATAAAGGGAGACATGAGGCAGATAGGATCTGAAATAACTAGACAAGAACTATTAGCTTTAGGTTCTGTTTTGCAGAAACTCCAAACGTGGGTACAAGACTGACTACCCATCAACCTGACCGAGCCTCTGCATCCCTTCAAGCCAGGAACATCTGTGTGGGTGAAAGAGTGGAGAAAGACCCCACTGGCAGTGCATTGGAAGGGACCCTACGTCGTCATCCTGTCAACCCCCACCGCAGTAAAAATTGCAGAGTTCGAACCCTGGATCCACCACAGTCGAGTAAAGCCGACAGCTGCTCCTGATCCTGGCCAATGGACATCAGTGAATGATCCCGAGACTCCATTGCGACTCACCTTGAGGAGACAGCCAGCTTTATAGAGAATCTTCAGAATCCACCTACGACACGCGAAAGTGACCATCGCTACAGAAACAGAAGAAAACTCAGTACAGTTCATTATCCTCAATTTTCCAGCTAACCTCCAGAGACTGTAATCACCATGCTCTTCCACTATTGCCTTGTGGGAATGGTGATCCTGGGAATCCTGGAAAAGACTTTTGCTCTACCCCGTTGTATAGCTTGCATAACCACCACCCGAACTGGACAAAAGATTACTCAGACTTTGCTCTATCATTCCTACTATACTTGCACTGGAACAGTCAGCCGGTGTGTTTATAAGGGCACCGAACTGAACGTTTGCACAAAGGGAAGAAATAAGACTTGTTATACCCCTCGGCAAAACCCATCATACTATACATTTGAGATACGCTGGAATGATGAAGATGGAGCCATCCTGAATACGACAAAACTCCTTACCGACTCCACCAAATGTATCACCTTGAAATTTGGACACTTGTGATGCCATCAACAGAAATGCTTACCACAGATGTGGGTCATGGGAGCGAGCCTACTACCATGACGATAAATACATGTGTCCAGAAGGAGCCTATGGATGGGGAAAATGTACAGGAAACAGTACTGCAGCCACCACCGCATCTAAAAATGATTACTTTTGCCCAAAATGGGAATGTGTATATTTTGCTACCTGGAAGAATGCACCTATGGGACAAGACGGCGATCATCGCAAAGGCAGCCTAACGAAGATCAGCAGCTTACCAGAACCTTAGAAATGCCAGAAAGGTGCCTGTAATCCTCTACAACTCTTCATAGCCAACCCCAGTCACTGGAAGCAAGGATACAAGTTTGGGTTGCGTATTGCAGGAGGAGGAGTAGATCCTGGGACTATTTTATATCTGCAATTGAACACTAAAACCCATGTATCCTCACCCTATCGTATACATCACTCTTTCTATGAAGCCATGAAATCAGAGTTTGAAATCCCTCCTGCCTCCCAGAACCTATTTCTCGAATTAGAGGGAGCAGTTGCTTCTAGTCTCCATGTTTCAGACTGCTTGTTTTGTGGAGGAACAAAAATGGGAGACCAATGGCCTTGTGAAGCACAAGAGCTGAACTATTCTGTTCCATATAATCAGACTAATATACGCAATACCACAAGTGAATGGGTATCGGCCCACTCCATTGTGGGTAATTTATGTTTTTCTCACTATGGACCAATGTTTAATATGGAAGTGGGCAGCTGGTCTGTCTCAATCAGAAGTTTTACAACAGTACCACTAAGAAAACATCTTGGTGGTCAGGAACCAACGCTACTGAACCTTCCAATCCTCTAGTCCAGTTCCCCAGACTTGCCAGCATCTGGACTAACTTAGCAGCATATAACTCCTGGCAAGCACCACCTAGACTGTACTGGATTTGCGGAACCCGAGCATATGCCAGACTTCCTTATCACTGGGGAGGTGCATGTGTATTGGGAACCATACGACCTTCCTTTTTCGTTCTACCAACATCCCAGGGAGAACAGCTGGGATATCCTGTGTACAGAAATCGACAGCTGAAGGAGGCCTTGAAAATAGACCAATGGGACAAATGGGATGGTGAAGAATGGCCACCAGAAAGAATCATCTCATACTATGGACCTGCTACTTGGGAGCAGGATGGGACTTGAGGATATCGTACCCCTGTTTATATGATTAATCGAATAATACGTTTGCAAGCTGTTGTTGAAATAATAACCAATGAAACTAGTAAAGCACTAACCTTTCTGGCAAAGCAAAGTACACAAATGCGCACAGCCATTTATCAAAATCGTTTAGCTTTAGATTATTTGTTAGCAGCTGAAGGTGGGGTATGTGGGAAGTTGAACCTAAGTAATTGTTGTTTACAGATTGACAATAATGGGCATGTAGTTGAAGATTTAGCCACCCAGATGAGAGAGCAGACATTTGTGCCTGTCCAGACCTGGCACAGTTTAAAGATGGATGGGTGGTTTGGTTCATTGTTTTCTTGGATTGGTGGTCTGAAATCCCTTATGTTGATTGTACTATTCATCTTAGCCATGTGCTTATTGCTCCCTTGTCTCCTACCCCTTTGCTTACGCATGATAACATCATCCATTGATAACACTATAGAGCGGAAGGCAGCTGCAAAAGTATTAGCTATGTGGCGATATTACCCTATACCCCACGATGATGATGCCATTACACCAGTATAATGTGTTGATTGACTAATGAGTGATTTAATTCTCACCCTTCCTCACTTGCGGGTGAGAATAATCAAAGTGGGGAATGAGGTAGGCTATGGCCTAGCATGGCCTGCTACTATGAAAGGCCTGTAAGTTAGGCCTGGATCCTAACTCCCATTATAACTAGAAAAGAACCAAAAATCTGTGAAAAATAAGAAAACTGTTTTAAAATGCTTAATAAGAAGTTTTCATGAATTCATAAGTCTTCTATTATTCTCTTGTGTGTGAAAGAACAGAAATGTTTCAGAATATGCATTCCTGAAGCCAAGGTTAGCCCTGAAGTAGAATTAAGAACTGTACCATTGTTCAAGCAATCCTAAAGGAGGGGGCCGGTTGCTAGGCTCCGGAGGGATTTCTAATTGGAGAGGTGCAGGGAATGTAAGACCAATGAGAAGTTTGCATGTATCGAGTGAAAACCAATAGAAAGCTTTCATGTATCAAACTGAAAAAGAGGTATAAAAAGTTATGTCTCTGTATAAACTTTTGCTCAGTTCCTTTTGAAGCTTTGACTGACTGGGCCTTGTGCACAATAAACTGACTTGGACCCTGTCAATCGACTCCTGGACTTATTCATTGATTGCACTTTGCTACAGCAATAGCTGTTTCAATATAGTGTACATGTTTTCTTGGGAGCTGGTCAGAATTATAAATAAATAAACCAATAATAAATAAAATAAATGAGGGGGGTGGTTTAAAGAGGTGAGAGAACCTTTGCCTTCTTACTCCTCCTATCACGATTTCTAAGAGTGAGGTGACAAGCACACCACAAGGTGACAAGCACACCACAATTCCCACAATGGCCTGACAGTCAACCCCTGGGGCTGAGTGAACATGTATGCCGATGGGCACACTGAATAGCAAGAGCAGACCCAGGCCTATGCCGCTATCCGTATTTTATGTAGAATTGCATAAAGTTCAAATATGCTGACTCTAGTAAAATGAGGAATTACCTGAAACTGTCAAGCTGGGATAAGGGAAGGGGAAGGACAATGGGCTAAATTGAAAGGAGCTATATAAAGGGTAATAGATCTATATATATGGAAAGAAAATATAAATGCAAATGAAAATAAAATCACTATGGTTGTTCAAGGTGGTGGCTGCCAAAATAAGAGCAAACCCCCTAGTGTTTTGTAAAGTACAAAGAATCACAGTAGGAGGAACAGAGAAACTAGTATATCAGATAAAACTGAGATCATCAGAAAAGCACAAGAAACGATGGCTAAACATATTTAATGAGGTGAGAATCAAGTATTTCCAGGAAAAGAGGAAGACCAGGAGGCGGAACTTTAAGACTGAAAGGTGCTTCATATGTGGAGATAGGGAAAAAATGGAGAGCTTGTTCAGTGTCAGAGAAGAAAACCCTAGAGAGGGACCCTAGGTAACTAGTAACATTCATATGGGACTAGAATACTTACAACACTGTTCATGGAAAGGAATATTTGTGAACACCGTGCAAGGTTGATAGTTCACAAAGCCATGGGAACACATGGTATAGATCCCAGGGGAGATAACAGAAGTTATGAAATGTCAGCTGAAAGATACGTTTAGTAGATTCCTAGAGACAGGAGAGGTCTCATGGGACTGGAAATGAGCAGACGTGATCCCTGTAAACAAAAGTAGTAGCAAAGAAGAGGTGGGAAAGTACAGGCCAATAAGCCTCATCTAATCGGAGGGAAAAAACAATGGAGATGCTACTGAAGGAAAGAATAATGAAACATCTACAGTTCAGGATCCAAGGCAACATGGGTTTACCAGAGATAGATTGTGCCAAACAAAACTGACTGATTTCTTTGGTTGAGTGACTAGGGAACTAAATAAAGGGTACTTGCTGGGTGTCATATACTTGAATTTTGGCAAAGACTTTAATATGGATCCTTACAGGAGGCTTATGAATAAATTTGGTGGCCTATAGATGGATCATAGGGTAGTGAACTGGATTGCTTGGCTGACAGACGGCAGACAGGTGAAAGGAATTCATCGGTAAGAAGGAAAGATGAGTATTGCAGAGCTTCAAGGGTCAGCTCTGAGGACAGTTTTATCTGTCTGTGTGAGCATATTGCTGAGGTGCTAGAGGGGAAAGTTTGCCTTTTTATGGATGACATGAAGATCTGCAAAACTGTAGATAACCCTGAGGGAGTAGGGAAAATGAGATGTGATCTGATAAAAAAGGGCATTTTTGTTTCTCTATCAAGAGCTTTCCATAGACAGTAGGACCGATCAGTCGCACAAGTGGATGATGCCATTGCATGTAGCCAGGATGAAATGGTTCTACCACAGTTCAGAACTTAGTGTAAAGTTCTGAGCATTCATGGTTCTTGCTGTGCACAGTGGTCTCCTCAGTGTCTCAGTTAGTTTCAAAATTCAAAAATGAAGGCAATTCTCAGGGAGATAGAAGGGATTATATGCCTGATCAATTTGTATGTTTTCAGAGGACACCTGCTACAGGCAGGGGCGGCCCATCCATTGAGAGAATGTTATTTGCACAGGGCCCCGTGATTCAGGGGGCCCCGCACAAACTCTCTTCCTCACCAACAACTCTTATGCAGGCTCCATGATATAGGACTTAGAGGCACAACCCTAAACTGGTTCCGATCCTACTTAGACAACAGAACCCAACAAGTCCGCATTGGCGAGGATACTTCTCTCCCGTTCACACTAAAACAAGGTGTTCCCCAAGGATCGAGCCTCTCCGCTCTCCTTTTCAATATCTTCCTTCAACCTGTTTGTAACATCTTCCAGAGCTTTGGCATTCAGTACCAATTGTACGCGGACGACATGATGTGCTACACCCCATTTAATCTTTCCAACCCCGACTTCTCTAAACTAAGTGATTGCTTATTTACACGGAAATCATGGCTATCTCAACATAACCTTCTAATTAATCAATCTAAAACTGAAGTGCTACAGGTGTTCTCTGCTACCTCATACACCCCCCCTCCAACCATTACTATTGGAGATTTCACCCTTACTATAAAAAACCAGGTGAAATATCTTGGCATTATCCTCGATCAGAACCTCTCCTTCACTAATCAAATAAAAAGAACTACTAATACAATCTATGCTAAACTACGTACCCTCCGAAACCTCAAACCCCTCTTAAGCCCTAATTCTTTTCGATCTGTCTGTCAAGCCCTCACAACCCCCTCACTGGATTACTGTAACCTAATCTATCATGGCCTTCCTAAGAATGCTATACAACCGCTCCAACTTGCTCAGAACACGATTGCAAGACTCTTAACCAGCACTCCCAGGCGATCACACATCACACCAGTACTTCTTGACCTCCACTGGCTCCCCATCTACTGCAGGATTAAGTTCAAAGTGCTTACCCTCATACATAAGATCATTTCCAATGAATCAGCCCCATGCCTTTCCCCTCTCATTCCCCTCTCTGCTAGCTCTAGAACCCGCCGTACTATCACTAAAAACCTCATCTCTATCCCATCAACCATAAGACATTCTAAACAATTCACTTGTAACAGGGATTTTTCCCTCTATGCTCCTACCCTATGGAACTCTCTTCCCCATGAGCTACGGAACTCTAGAACTCACCTTGAGTTCCGAAAAAATTTAAAAACCTTCCTTTTTCAGGAACATTTTTCCCTCCCACCTTAGTTCCAACCTCACCTTCTTCCTTCCAGCTCCTACCCCTTTTAAACCTCCACAATGACAGCTGATATTTAGGTAAATTCCTCTGTAAATAGTTGAAATCCTTTGTATATAGTTGGTTTTATTGACATTTTATTGTTATTTATACCTATATCTTGTTATCTTGTTCTATGTAAACAGTAGAAACACTCTATTATAAATGTTTTTTGTAAACCGACTTGATTTGTAGAAAGACGGTATATAAAATCGGTTAAATAAAAAAAATCGGTTAAATAAATAAATTCTGAGGGTTTTGCAGGACCAGCTTCAGAGGGAGCTGGGGACACCAGAGCACTGCAGTGAAGAGCAACATGATCCTTCACCCACGGTGTGTTCACGTGAAGTCTGCGGAGTGCCAGGAAACAGGAAATGACCTTTAACCTTTCCAGGCAGATGGGGGACTGGGATAGGACTGGAAATGGCCGATGGGGGAGCTTGGACTGGAAATGGGCTGATGGGGGTCTGGGATAGGATAGGAAATGGCTGATGGGGGGCTTGGACTGAAAATGGGCTGATAGGGGGGCTGAGATAGGACTGGAAATGGCTGATGGGGGAGCTTGGATTGGAAATGGGCTGATGGAGGAGCTAGGACTGGAAATAGGCTGATGCAGGGGGATGGGAGAATGGGACAAGAAGGGAGCGGTTGCTGGATGGAGCTGGAACTAGCTCACTCGGAGGAAAGGAAGGTGATTAGCGGGGTGCCCCAGGGTTCGGTCCTGGGCCCGGCACTGTTCAATGTATTTGTGAGTGATATTGCTGAAAGACTGAATGGAAAGGTCTGTCTTTTTGCAGATGACATGAAAATTTGCAACAGAGTGGACTCCCCCCGAGGGAGTGCTTAACATGAGAAAAGATCCACAAAAGTTGGAAGAATGGTCTAATGCTTGGCAATTAAGATTTAATGCAAAGTGCAGAGTCATGCACTTGGGTAGCAGAAACCCAAGGGAAATGTACGCGATAGGGGGAGAGAGGTTGGTGTGCACGGATCAGGAGAAAGACCTTGGTGTGATTATTTCTGTAGCTCTCAAGGTGGCAAAACAATGCGACAAGATGGTGGCAAAAGGCAGGAGGATGATGGGCTGCATACGAAGAGGAATTACCAGCAGAAAGAAAGAGGTTCTAATGGCACTGTGTAAGTCACTGGTGAGGCCTCACTTGGAATACTGTGTTCAGTTTTGGAGACCGTATCTTGCAAAGGATGTAAAAAGAATGAAAACTGTTCAGAGGAAGGCGACCAAAATGATTTGGAGCCTGCGTCAGAAGCCTTATGAGAAGAGACTTGAAGACCTAAATATGTACACTTTGGAGGAGAGGAGGGATAGGGGAAATATGATTCAGACCTTTAAAAACTGGATTATGTCGACTCTGGGAAATGTGCATAACTAATGTCTTTGTGTTTTTGTTTAGTACAAGAGGAGATTAATTTATAATTTTATTTCTCCAGTGTTGTTGTACATTCCCAGCTTGGCTTTTGGGGTTCCCAGTTTAATTATTGCCTTCATATTTCTAAATTGTTATCCCTTGTTCTATGTTTGGTGATGGTCTATGTTCTGCATGTGTAACCGAGCTGAGGTAATCTGTTCATGTAGTTTCTATGTGACAGTTCTCTTTCACCAGTAGGAGATATATTGGTATTCTCTGAGATATATTGGTTTAATATTTGCAGTGTTGCCATTTGATAGGTAGGGTTTGGTGCTTTCTGAGTCCTGGTAGTGCTGTTATGATACGGTGGGTTTGCTACGGGTTCAGATTTTTTATTAGCATGGGTTCTAAATGGGCAGTGTTTATAGTACTTCCTAGCAGTTGGCACTAGAATATAGTAATGTAGAGATCTGATAGTCTTTCTTTATTCAGACATTCATTAAGAGGCATGTTTGCTAAAAGTTAGTGCACATTAACATTATGCAAATATTTATGCAAATGAGATCCATTATGCAAATATGGCTCCACATTCCCCTTGGTCCGCCCCTAGCTTCAAAGTGAACAGCATTATGTTTTTTTTCAACAAAGAGAACTGCGTCGGGGCACAGGTGGGTGACTTCGAAGTTTTGGACTGCTCAGGCTGTGTGTGTTGCCACATCACACAGATTGGTCAGCACAATTTGAGCAAAGGAGCACTCCTTTTCTGTGGCTTGGATCACGCAGTAGTGCAAAGTAAAGGTATGAAGCATGGACCATGTTGCTGCTTTACAAATTGTATCTGGCAAAGTAGACTTCGAAGAGACACGGTAGTTGCAGTGGCTCTAATATGATACAACTTTACTTTCATGTTCAGAGGCATACCTGTTTGTTCATAAGAGAATTAGATGTGAGATACCAGCCAATTTGCTAGAGTTCTTTTGGCAAACAGTATTCCATTTGAGTTAAAGGAGACAAAGGGATATGTTTACTAAACCATCTTAACGTGCGCTGTCCCACGTTATCGCACGATAAGGTGCCTTATCGCGCGATAATGGCGCTTTACCGGGCAATAAGGTGCCTTAGTGCGCGTTAACGTGCGCTAAGGCGCAAACGAGCGCTGAAGGCGGAGAAAGGCTCCCGGAGGGCGGAGGAAGGCTCCCCAGGGGTGGAGAGAGAGGGTCAATGGATGGAGAGTGGGAGGGGAGAGGCTCCCTGCACACTAACGCTGTGAAATCCGAGGCTGAAAACTAACGCCAGTGAAACCCTGGCGTTAGAGCTGATTTAAAGGGAAAATAAACCATTTCCGTCAGCAATGTACAGCAAAACCAGGGAAACCTACAAAAAAGTGATAAGTGTGATACATGTGCACGGAACAAAAGGGCAAAGAAACAGTGAAAATGACCAGAGGAAAATGTAAAAAAAACATAACCAAGCTAGGCAATAGTGATATCAATGGGAAACATAAAAAAAAACACTCCCAAGAAAGCTCCAAAAAAAGATATGAATTTTGGAAGGGTCTATGCTCCGTCCCCATACAAGGTGAATGAGCCCACAGTGAAATTGCTCTGAACAGGGTTTTCCTCTCCATTGGACAGGTTTCCTATGGTGTGCACATGTTCCATAAGAGCAGGGCAGGCATGCCGGAATGGGCAACTGGACAGATGCTGGAAAAGGGGACACAGAGGGCTACAGGCGGCACATGCTGTGGTGCAGCTGGGCCACAGTGCGGACTAGGGTAATGCCTAGCTGGCCCATAGGAATGCTGAAACAGTAGAACAGCCAGACAGCAACTGCTGAGGGCCCAACATGGGCAAGAGTGTGCTTCCCACGGTGTCACAGGGGATAGTACCCAGCAGGTACCCCCAATGGTACGGAACATTGGCAGGCGGTGCTGGGGGAAAGCGTGGACAGCTATACAGGCACCCCTACCCCAGAACCTGCACCATAGGCAGCCGCCTACCCTCACACTGGATGGCCTGAGACTGCGCGCCACCAGCACCACCAGCAGAAAGGCATGTCAGCATGGTGGCAGAGGGGTACTGGTGGTGGAGGGGGCAGGGGCAGTTGCCCAGAGCAGACCATGGCCTAGCCCTGTTTAGGTGGGTGCCGTGTGCTGCAACAGACAGGCTCTGTTTGACAAACAGTCATGGTATCTCCAGAGAATGCACTATCTCTGTGGCAACACGGTGGTGCAGTGAACAAAGCCAGTGTGTTCAGGAGCAGAAGGTCACAGGTTTAAGTCCCAGCTGTGGTTCCTGCCAACCCAGTGCCCATATTTTACCCACTACTAAAACGTGCTAATACAGACAGAACCTTTATTGCAGATAACAGAAACATGCCCAATAAACCTACATTTTACCCTACAGAGCACAGACACCATAAACATGCACATTACCTAGAGCTGAGTCTCCCAAATGCAGTCCTGGAGGGCCAAACACCATTCAGGTTCCATGCTGCCTCTAATAAACACGACTGTGCTGCATGTCTATGCACCGCCCCCATGGTATGCAGATGTATCTCATGCATATTCATTAGGGACAGCATGAAAACCCGAACAGTGTTTGGCCCACCAGGACTGGAGTTGGGAACCTCTGCCCTAGAGCAGCGGCCAACAGGGGCAGACACACCCTCACCCACAGGCTCCATTATCCAAAGCCTCCTGGAGAGGCAGGATGTTGGGCCCTGCATGCATCTCCCAATACTAGCGCTTGCATACCTTAGCAATGCCACCCTAAACCTGGGAATACGGTACACACCTATCAAACGGTTGCTATGATTACTGGAAATAGCAATTCCTAAGTTAAGCACAATTTGCTGATTGAGCTGCATCATAGCAACCTTTCTGATGTCTGTGGAGTGTGCTTCAGGTCTGGTGTCTGACAGTGTTTACCACCCTGGGGAGTGACCCCAACAGTATTGCGTACCATAGCCATGCCTGCCCTGTGCCCAGGACTGGTGCGGTGGCCAGGGCTACCAAGAGCCTCTATATTTGCACAATGCTGGCATAGGTGTAGGAGCGTGTGTTTGTCTATCCAGTGTGTGGTGTCTGCCAACACCTTCCTCAGCCCACACTGTTGCCAGTGTAAGCCTGTCAATGTGCATAATGAGGAGCAAGGTACCATGGGTATAGCCCGGACAGGGTGGCCTGGCCAGGATGCATCTGCACAGGGCATAGGGCAATGGCTCGGACATTGTAGTGCCTGACAACCACCTGCATGGACAGGGTGGCCACAGCATGTCCTGCTGGGAGGTTACTCTCACCCTGACTGAGCAGTGACCACGGCATGGCTAGGTTCCCCCATAGTGTTATATAGTATTTTTCTCATGTGATGTTTATGGGTTTCCTTTTGGGGCCCAGTCATTGACTTATCTGCTTGGTGAGTATGCTGACATTCTAGTTCTGGGTACATGCATCTCCTCCAGAAACATGCACTATGGACTAGCTAGCAGACTGTCTGCAGCTAGTATGTGTCTGGATGGAACATCTTGCAGGGTGCAGCAGCTGGAGGCTTGCTGCTGGAGAATGTCGGATAGTGGTGGGGGGCAGCTGAGCATTTCCAGGCCTTCTGTCTGCCTTGCCTTATGGATGTATACAGATCTGCATTGACTCCCCAGCAGGACTGGGGTTGATGGTCCTCTCTACTGCTACCATTGCGGGGAGGTAGAGTGTGGCTCTGTTTGTGAGAGATCCTGTTTCCCACCCTGAGCCACAGAGGGTGGGTTGGGTGGTGGTACATAATCCACCTATGGGTCCAAACACCCCCCCCCCCTTCACCTACATCATGTGACCATGGTACCAACACAGGATATGCACTCTTTTGGGTGCATCATAGCCCATAAGGGTTGGACATGACTGAGAAATACAGATGTGTCTGTAGGAACTACCTATCACACACACTAGCACTAATGGGGACCTGCAGCATAGCCTATTTCAGCCATGAAAGGTGCTGTGGACCTGGTGCTGGGTGCCCCACCTCACCCTCAGGGTGAGCACAGTACCCGTACAATGTGACGGTCTGTAGCTTCTCTGTGCCAGTAACACACACGGTCAGTACCCCCTACCAGGCTGAGGTGCTGTGGGGGTGCACACGGTCAGTTCCCCCTACCAGGCTGAGGTGCTGTGGGGGTGCGTACCCCATCTTGTGATCATCTGTAGACTGCTGATTTGCATGTGCAGTGCATCATGGGTACGGGTGGGTTAACCCTATCCTGGTAACCACAGCAGACTGTTTGTGTGGTGACATGCAGTCCTTCTGTAGCCAGCCAGGGGCTTGTTAGTAGCTGTAGCCCACTGGTTACTTCACTGCCTATAGAGCCAGAGGTCATGGGTTTAAACCCACAGTGGGGTTATTTGATAGGGCTGTCTGGAGCATTGTCTATTTTTAATGTACATTAGTGCTGCCAGCAAAAACACCCTCAGAGTACTGTAACCATAAGGTGCCTTATAAGGTGTCCTATGGAGCGCCTTATAGGGTGCCCTATAGGGGACATTATAGGGTGCCGTGGCAGACAGTGCACTTTATAATGTGCCCTATGGAGTGCCTTATAGGGTGCCTTATGTGGCACCTTAGGTTATGGCACGTGAGGGTGTGTTTGCTGGCAGCAATAATTAAAATACCAATAAAATGCCTCAAGAAACAATACTTACATGTCAAAGCTGATGCCTGAGCCAGCCTTATGCATTAGGCACACTGGGGGATCAACCTCATGACCCCTGTATCATTAGTCAGTGTATTAACCATTGTACTACACCTCTGTTTCTGTGTTTGCATGTCTGGGCGCCTACTTAAGATTACCGCGCGTTAACGTGCTTAGCGGCGCTTAGCCCGTTAATGTGCGCAGCAGCGTGCATTATCGCACTATAATCCCGTTTTGCTACTTTAAGACTGAAACGCCCACTCCTTTTATGGCAGCCTGCACACTATCGCTGGGCGCACGTTAAGACGGTTTAGTAAACATACCCCAAAAAGTTGCAGAGAAGAACGGATTGATTCAATTCTTGTTAGGTGTTACGTGAGGGTCTGCTTACAGTCCGGAGTGTGGAGAGCTTTCTTGTGTGGATTCTTATGAGGCTTTGGATAGAATTTAGGTAGCACTGTTTCCTCATTGATTTTGGTAAGGCATTATCACCTTGGATAAAAAAATCTGGGTACAGTAAGTTTGAAGAAGTAATTTGTTATGATGAAATTGTATGTATGTTCTTTAGGTTACTTTCCATGTAAGGTGTTGTAAGTGGGGACTTCTGCAGTGGTGGTTTGACATAAAGAAAATATTTCCTGAAGCATTAAATGAGGGGACGCTGAGAAGCCAGAAAACTAATAACCAGAGTGTAGTAGGCAGATAGAGCACTAAGTGAAAAGAAGCTTGTCTGTACAGGGCTGTGAACACTGTGAGGGTACTTATTAATAGTATATCACAGAAAGCCCTCAGAAAGAGTTAACACCACAGATTGAGTAGCTCAGACATTCCAGTGCCTATTACTTAGCTAACGACCTTGAGAGACTCTACTGAAAAACTATGCTGAACTTTCACAGAACAGAGAAACTAGGTTTGTTTATAGTACAGAAAGTACAGGGAAGAACTTTCTCTTCAGTCTTGAAACATACATGTGAAAACCGCTTGTGTTAGAATTATTGTTTCAGAAGTTATGTCTGGGAATACATGTATGTCTCCTCCTGATGACCTATACTAATAAGATCCGACCTATGACGTAAAGATGCACATTATGAATATACGTGATGTTTGATGTAGAATAATAAGGTGGAAATTATGCTGTGAGATGGAATTTTGACCAATAAAAACAGTGACAGAAGTAGCTGTGGTCAGAGAGACAAGGTGCAAGCTTTACTCTCTCTCCCATAGCTTTGGTTTCTTTTATAATACAAGTGTGTGAATTGTGGTGTTAATGGTTATTGCTTCCTTCTCATTGATCTGAGTGTGGAAATGCGTTACCCAAGAGCCGAGGTGCTGTTACCGGTGAGGGAATGAGCTGAGGACACTTTCACTAAGATGGACCCTGATGGAGGATATATGGTCCCCAAAATGAGAGATACTATAAATACTGCAATGTGGTGTATTGGATGTGTGACTATTCGTAAAACACCAGATAGAGAATTATTTCCACTTGAAAACATACATATGTACTCCTAGTGGATGGTTTTCTTGCAGCTATCGGTATGTCTTGAATAGGCATTGGTAGTCCTAGAGTAGAGACTAAACATGCTATGAGGGCTTAGGGCTTCATATTGGGATGGAGGAGCCAACCCTCAGCTTGAGTGATTAACGTAGGAAGTATTTGGAGCATGCATGGAGCAAAGCTGCTAGCCTTTTTAGAAGAGGAAACATGTTCCGTAAAGGCCATTATGGTACAATGAGTATCAAGGTACTTGGCTCCATTGGAATTTGCTATGAGCAAAATCAGGGGATACAAATAAAGCAGAGGCCAAAACCAGGGAATAGCCAGTGGTACTAGGGCTATGAGGATGGAGGATCGAGCAGTAAAGAAATCATGTTTCACTCTTGCTGCTCTCAAAGAAGTTGATCTGAGGGGTTCAAAATCTTGAAAAATGGTCTGCAAGGACACTGCATCTAGGGACCTCTTATAAGGCTTCAGAATTCTGCGAGACCTTTTAGCTATGTGGTTCTGAATTCAGGGAATACGCTCATATATACAGCTTGTATTTGAATGTGATTGGATATGACAAAGTCCCAAATATTTACTGTTTATTGGCAGAGATCAAGGAATCATATTCCTCCTCCATTTGCTCTTCAATTTGAATTAGAACTGGTATGCCCTGGAGTAGAGGAAAAAAGATTTGGACGCTGGGAGGAATATGCAACCTATCTGCATCTTTCTCTGAGAATTCTCTGGGGTGATTCTCAGGTCCACCCGTCCTCTATGGGTTTCTGCTTCTGCTATCCTAGGATCCATCCTAACTGCTTGCCATGTGTGTGTGTGTGAGTGTGAGTGTGTGTGTGTGTTTGTGTGTGTGTGTGAGGGGGGTGGGGCGGAAATCTGCATATCCCTCCCGGCATCCTCTGGGGGGACTCTTAGGTCCACCTAAACTCATTTGGGATACCCCAGACTCAATCCGCTGTTTGCCAGGTACTGGGGAGGTTTGTAATCCATCTTCATATTCCTCCCAGTGTCTTCTAGGGTTACTCTCAAGTTCACCCTGATCTACTCAGGTTACTACTGCTATTAATCTATGCTCCATTCTGCTGATGTATATTCCTTCCAGGGTAGCATTTTTAGAGGAGAGGTCAGTTTGTCCATTAGACGAACAAGGCACTTGGTTAATATGCTAAAAATTGAAATGTGCTGCCCACCCAGTTTTAAGAAAGGTACAGCACCAATTTGACATTTTTAAAAATTATTACTACTACCACTAACTTGTATAGCATTTCAAGATGTACGCAGCACAATACATATAGAGGTAAGATGCAGTCCCTGCTAATCAACACGAACAAACCTTGCAAAACTGGGGACTAGAATATAGCAAGATACGCGTAAGTAGTGGTCAAGAGAATGAGGAGCATCAGGATCCAAAAACATACTCAAAGAGGTGGGTCTTCAGCTTGGACTTGAATAGGACCAGAGAAGGAGCCCAACATACAGACTCAGGTAGTTTGTTCCAGGCATATGGAGCAGCAAGGGTCTCTTCTATTGCTAACTCCAGACTTCGCTCCATTCACCTTGCTGCCCCTTATGCCTGGAAGAAACTACCTGAGTCTGTACTTCAGGCGCATTCTCTGGCCCTTTTCAAATCCAGGCTGAAGACTCACCTCTTTGCTGTCTCTTTTGGATCTTGACTCACCTGGTCTCCTTTGTGTTTCCTTACCATTTCCCTCAGATGTATCCCGTGTCTATAGCTACTGTGTCTATCTGACTAGATT
Organism: Ichthyophis bannanicus; assembly: GCA_033557465.1. NCBI lineage: Eukaryota > Metazoa > Chordata > Amphibia > Gymnophiona > Ichthyophiidae > Ichthyophis > Ichthyophis bannanicus. The sequence goes on along the minus strand of CM066035.1, from coordinate 128,119,896 downwards.
GTAAGCTCTGATGAGCAAGGGCCGTCTTTTACATGTGTCTGTACAGTGCTGTGTAAGTCTTATAGCACTATACAAATGTTCAGTAGAAGAAGTAGTAGTAAGAGTTGAAAGTGGCAGAGAAGGGCACAGATAAAAGGAATCTGCCAGAAGAGTGGAGTTCCCGAGGAGGAATATAGAGTGAGATAAGAGAGGACAGGTAGGTAGAAGCAGTCGAATGAGGGCGCTTAAGACAGTAGCAGAAGTTTGAACTGGATGCAGAAATGGATAGGGAGCCAGTGAAATGACTTGAGAAGAAGGTTACATGAGCATAGTGACATTGGCAGAAGATAAAATATGCAGCTGAGTTTTGAACAGATTGAAGGGGAGAGAGATGATTCAGAGTGAGACCAATAAAAAGCAGGTTACAATAGTCAAGGCAGGAGGTGACTAGTGAGTGGATGAGGGTCTTAGTAGTGTGTGCAGAAAGGAAGGGATGGATTTTGCCAATATTATAGCTATCTGTTGGATGTGTGCAGAGAAAAAGAGAGTAGAGTCAAAGATAACACCAAGGTTGCGAGCTAAGGAAACAGGGAAGAGTATAGAGTTATCCACAGAAACAGAGAAGGGAGGAAGGAGGGAGGTGGGTTTAGAGGGAAAGAAAAGGGGCTCAGTTCTGGCTATGTTCTGTTTCAGGTGGCGGTGAGACATCCAGACAGCAATGTTGGATAAGCAGGCAGAGATCTGGGCCAGGATTCCAAGAGAGATTTCAGGTGCAGAAAGTTAGATCTAAGAGTCGTCAGCATAAAGATGATACTGAAAAGCATGGGAGGAAATAAGTGCATGAAAAGACTGAGTATAGAGAGAGAAAAGGAGAGATCTCAAGACAGAGCCCTGAGGTACATCAACTGAAAGCGGGATGGCAGCAGAGGAGGATCCAACATCACGGACACTAAAAGTGTGATGGGAGAAGAAAATCAGGATAGAACAGAGCCCCTAAGTCCAAGCGAGGACAGGGTTTTGAGGAGAAGATGGTGATCAACAGTGTCAAGGGCAGCAAAAATATCAAGAAGGATGAGAATCAAGTAGTTGCCTTTGGATTTGGCGAGGAAAGAATTGCTGGAGATGTTGGCAAGAGATGTTTCTATGGAATGTAGAGAATGAAAGTCATATTGCAGTGGATTCAGAAGGGCTTGTGAGGAAGGAAAGTCACGGCTGCGGCAGTGAACCGCTCATTCAAGTAGCTTTGAAGCAAAAGGGAGAAGAGAGGCCGATAACTGGAAGGACAGGTAGGATCTAGTGAAGGCTTTTCGAGGAGAGGTGTAACCACAGAATATGTAAAGTTCACAGGAACAGTTGCAGTGGAAAGCGATAGGTTAAGAATATGACAGATGGAAGGGATGATGGTGGAAGAAATAGAGCTTAGTAGATATGTATGTTTGTGTTTTTTAGATGGGTGTAGATGGGATCAGAGGAGCAGGTAGTCAGTTTGGAGGAGGAGAGAAGATTTACAGTTTCCTCCTCTGTGATTTCAGAAAAAGAAAAAAGGGTAACTGAAGGTGAGGGAAGGGTTTGGGATTGAAGAGGGGGAAGATGAGGTAGAGGTGACCCTGTGGAGAATTCAAAGCTAATGTAGACTTTGTCATGGAAATAGTCAACGAAGGGCTGGGCAGACAGTGAAAGAAGGATTGGGGAGGAGAGACCTTGAGGAGAGAGTTGAGTGTAGCAAAGAGATGGCGAAGGTCTGAGGCAAGAGAATTAGTCAGATGGACATAGTACTCTTGTTGGGCGAGTACTATGGCTGACTGGAAAGAGGTTAGCGTTAATATGAAATGTAAGTAGTCAGCAAGGGTACGTGATTTAAGCCAAAGGCACTCAGCTAAGTGGGCACAGGAATGTAGGTAGCGGTAGCGGGTTGTTGAGGATAGCTAGGATTGAGAAACAGTACACCTTGCATGATGTGGACGGAGAAAAAGCATCCAGAGGAGAGGAGAGTACAATGTTATAGGAAGATATGGCCTCATTAATGGACTCAGACAACAGAGTGAAGGAAAGGGATGATAAGACAACAGCGGAGAGATCTGAAGGGTCGATAGTGTGAAGATTCTTAAATATGCATATTTGTCCTACTCTCTGTAAATAATGAATATGTGCTCAATCTATGTAAAATAGTTAATATTTTCTCTGTAAAATAGTTATTATGTGCTCAAAAATGTTGTATGTAATTGATATTTACCATCTTCTCTATAAACCGCCCCTGATCTCCGGAAGGGGCGGTATAGAAAAGCACACAAATAAATAAATAAATATGTTGGTGGAGATCGGGCGAGACCAAGATGGGGGGGGGGGGGGGGGGGTAAGAATGAAGGTTAGCAGGTGATGGTCAGATAAGGGCAGAACTAAGGTGGAGAAAGAGAGTGAACAGTTGGAGGAGAAGATGAGGTCAAGGCAGTGGTTATGCTTATGAGCAGGAGCAGTAGAGCACAACTGGAGGTTGAATGAGGGATTAGCAAAAGGAGTTTTAAGGCATAAGAGTCATCAACATGAATGTTAAAATTCCCAAGAATAAGAGAAGGGGAGGATACATCCAGAAAGGAAGAGAGCCAGGAGTCAAAGTCAGTCAGAAAGGTAGAGGTGGACTTTTTGGGGGGTTGATAAATGACAGCTATCTGAAGAGATAGTGGAGAAAATAAGCAGATGGCATTGACTTCAAAGCAGGCAAAGTAATTAGATGGAGGCAGAAAGAGGGGCAGATGTTGGCAGGAATGAGAGAGTAGGAACTCAACACCGCCATCACCGGCAATGGACCAAGGTGTATGGGAAAATAGGTAATCTCCTTGACAGAGGGCAGTGACTGAATCAGAATCTTCAGGGAGAAACAACGTTTCAGTAAGAGCCCTGAGGTGCAGAGTATTAGAGATAAAGAGGTCATGAATGAAGACAAGTTTATTGGAGACAGAATGTGCATTCCACAATGTGTATGAAAAAGGGAGAGAGGAGAGGGATATGAATGAGATTAGAAAGGTTACACATTGATCTGCTGTGGAAGTGTGAAAAAAGTCTAGTAGGAGAGAGGCGAGAGAGGAAGCAGCATGATGAAAGCAAGGGTGAGGTTCCCTCAGGGAGAGTGGAGATGGCTGAATGAGAAGAAGAAAATGGAGAAGCTCAAGGGCAGATGATAACATAGAAGATAAAATGGTAGGGGAGGTTAGGACAGTAGGGAGTTGGTAATAAGAAGCAGGGCCATGGAATTATCAAAATGAGGGGAAATGATTAGGGAAAGTTAACATCAAGAACATGCGGAGCCATAGGAGAGGAAGAAGAGGAGAGAATACAAATCAAAGGAGATACAGCTGGAGAGGGAGGAGAAAGCCCTGGTAGGTTCAGGTGCACCTGAGTAATTGTGTCAATGAGTAGATGAAGGCTATGAAAGAATGTTAAGCCAGGGATTGATGGGCTGAGGGATGGAGTGGCAGTGATAAAATGTTGAGAAGGGAGACACAGCACTATAAAGAGCAGGAGCTGGATAAAGGACAGATAGAAGATAGGACACACACTGACAAAACTTGCTGCTGACACCTCCTGATTGCTGATCCCATGCATTATAAGATCAAAAGTTAGCATATCAGATATGCTGGCCTACTGGTTCTACAAATATTTGCTGTAGCATAGCTCATCTCACTAGAGGCTGAAGAGTACAGGAGATTCTTCCCTTCCCCCAAGTTACCGGTGGACCCATCTCTGCAGTGACTGAAGACTGCATGAAATCCAATGAGCCACAAACAAAGTCCATCCCACCAGTGGCAGAAGAATGTGGGTATGGACCCAAGGGCATTTGCACCCCATTCTGCCGGTGGTTGAAGACTGCAGGACAAGGTCTTGTATTGCTGGGAACTAAATAGTCATGGGATTGAATATTATGCCCTGCTGAGTGACAGGAGACCTGTTAATTAAATACTAATAAGCAGACCATCATGCACTTACATGTGCTGTACTGTATACTAGGGGACTTGCTTCAGTATGCTTTTAAATTTTTTGTGTTATAAAGCATTTCTTAGTAGAAAGGATTGGTATCACAGGGGCATGTTTATTAAGGTTCATGCCAGTAGTGGGCATACAACCCCAAAAATGAACATGGGGTGGTGTTCAACCCATACTACAAAATGAAAGTGAACATGGCATGTCCATATGTAGCTAGCATGGTTTTCATGCCCCCCCCCACACCCTCCCCCCCCCCACACCCCCGCATCTTCTGTTTCGCACAATTGGTGCAGTGGCACTTAATGCCATCTATTGAGGTATTTGTAAGTGTACCCATGCTGAGTGCAACATTGCTGGGGAGCATATGCCAAAGACACCCATGCTACGAATGATGTGCATGCTCTGCCTCTAGACCACCCAGCCTCTGCCTCAACCTACGTTACTCAAGTAGTGCGGGATTTTTGGCACACAGTAAATTTTATTGCCACACACTTAGCACACACTGAACTTGCACGTTAGTAAACATGGCCATTGAAGTCTCATAACAAAGATCTGGAAAATACAATTCTAAATGAAATCTTTATTTTGAGTGTTATAGAAAACACAATTATTACCAAACGAACAGACTCCACCACTGCAAAGGAGAGCACATTTGTAAGATGAAAGCATCTTTTCTTGAATTAAAGTTTGATGGCACAGATTTGCACTTTCCGATGGTGAATCCTAAATTTGTGTCTTTGGAAGAGGTCACTCCTACGGAATGACTCCTTTGGAAGAAAAGCTTAACAGGTTTAGGGATCTTTAGCTTGGAAAAGATAAGGTTATATTATAGTGATTTATAAGACCATGAAAAGTATGGAACAAGTTAATGGGAACTTGTTATTTACACTTCCAAAATGTCATAGACCTAGGTGTTACACCATGAAACTAACTGCTGGCAGGCTTATAACAAATGTAAGGAAGTGCAGGAAGTCTTTGAACTTGAGGCAAAATTGATTAAATACATTTTAAAGCATTGTTTCACAGTCTAAAAAAGAAAGTGTCTAAGCTGATCTACGGGACAATAAAGGGGTATGTTTACTAAACTGCGGTAATGGCACCCGCGTTAGGTTCTGCGGTTAAGGTACAGATGCCCATATAAAGGCGTGGGCGGTGCATCATTACAGCAAGCTGTATCAGCTAATGCACGTTACAAGGCGCCTTATAAGGCACCTTACAAGGCACATTACAAGGCGTTTTGTAAGGTGCCTTATAAGACGCCTTGTAAGATGCCATGTAAGATGCCTTATAAGTAAGGTGCCTTATAAGGTGCCTTGTTAGGTGCCCTATAAGGTGCCTCATAAGGTGCCTTGTAAGGTGCACTATAGGGCTCCTTAGGCTAAGCACCATATTAGGCACCCCTGGACAAGGCACCCTAGAAGGCACCCTGGGCTATGGAACCATAGGTTAAGGTGGCCAGCAAGGTTACGGTGCCCTAGGTTAGTGTGCCCTAAGGGCTGCAAGGTACTTCAGGATGACATGACATGCATGACCTGTGAGGCACAGAGACAGATGTAGCCCTAACACTAGATAGAGCACTGATGAAAGGCAATGAACAGGTGAGTGAAGGAGGGACAGCTGGGAGCTGCTGGACCTGCCATATCTGTGGGCATCCCATGTGGCTGCCAGTACTGTTGACAAACATGGTGGGGGCAACTGTACCACAGTACAGGGTGTTGGCAATGTAAAGTACTGGAAAGACAGTTGGTGGCAGGTGATGGGAATACATGTCCCCCAGTGGAGGCGGAGGTGGCAGGATAGTTACAATGATGGGTGGTCAGAGGAGTGGTGGTGCCATGCAGATCAGGCACAGGCGATGCAAGCATAAAGAGGCGCAATGCAGGAAAGAGTACCAGCGCAGGACATGGGGTGGCAGCCTGCACAGGAAGACAGGACTCTACACAGCTGACAGACGCAGAAAGATGGACTGAAGGATTGTTGGCAACAGTGGTGAGGGTAATATGGGCTGGCAGCATGGATCTGCAAAGATATGACTGTTACAGGCATGCAAAATATCTGAGTTGGACAGGCATGAAAAGAGGGAACAATGAGGAATCAAACCCATGACCACTGTTTAGAATGTCATTGTACTAACCAGAAGGCTATACCTCTATGTCTTGTTGCATAGCAATGGCTGGGTACAGAAGGACTGCAGGTCACTGCACAAACCGTCTGCTCTGTGTGCCAGGATAGGGTAACCCCACCAGCACCCATGATGCAATGCACATTGTGATAAGGAAGCTTATCATAGTTCAGGAGGGAACTATACAAGAGGTGAATTGGCTCTGAACAAGCAACCTGTCTTTGCTGGTAGAAATACTAAAACAGAATGTTTTCATAAAAGACTACCAGTCCCAGAATGCACCAGGTTTCAAACAGCCTCTAGGAGGGCTGAAGTGGGGAAACGTGTGTTCAATCAGGAGAGCTATGAGGTAATCCCCAATCACTCATCTCCAAGGGCAGGGCTTGATTCAGCACACCTGGGCTGTGCTGGGGTGGAGTGTCCCTCTAAGCACTTTAAAAGTAAAAGATATTCTACACAGAGACAGAATAAGAAGAACGGAGAGATCAGGCACAGGGAGAACTGGATCTCACAGAACAGGGAGAAAGAAGAGAGAGGACTACAACAGCAGAAGCAACGCAGAAGGAAGACCAGAAAGACATCTTGGAGGTCTAAAGAAGGAGCCCACAGCAGTACGTGTGTTAGGAGTGATTCCAGAGGCAAGCATACTCCATTGGACTGGAGGAAGCCAGAGGAGTGGGGTTATAGAGCCAGGAATTCCCAGACGGCACCTTTGAAGGAGACGGCTGCATTTGGAAGGGGCCCTAAGACCGGTGCAAGAAGGTATGTGAAGAGAGACCCAGTGTCTAGGGATCTTGATTGGAAGGCTGGACATAAAAGCTGAACTACTTACTGGCCAGGATACCTGGAGAGGAAACCTAACAGCAAGGGGAGCTCAGATATGAACTTTGATCTATGCCCTAGCTCTTCACCAGGAAGACAGCAGGGAAACAAGTATTATCCTGAGAGTGATCAATTAAGGAATTCCTCTGAGCCAGAATATGATATTGATTCCATGATATTTGAGGAAGAAGGAAATATATCAAATGATCAATTGGAATACATGGATTGCTCTCTGTCTAGGCTGCTGTTTTAAAGTAGTTTCTCACTAATACAACAACCACCAAAAGGAACTGTAACTTGTTCTTTTATCTACCCAGAAAAGTCTCTGCAAGAAAGCTTTAGGGTAGGATTGAGCCACGTAGAGAGAGTGAACCAGCAAAGGGGTTTGCAGCTGGCTAATTATTGGTAATTGAGCCAGGCACAAGTGCACGTGAGCTCTAGAAGGAAACTTCTTCCTTGTGTGTGTGAATAGAAGAAAGTTATCCTTGATAAAGAACAGGTTTTTTTCCTACTTTTGGGTTTGTTTTTGCCTTTTGAAGCACTGCTAAGAAGGTCATTAGCAGGAGCCATCAAAAAGACCTTTTCTGTTTTCCATCAAGGTCTTTATTGATTTATTGCTTAAGAAGTTCAGTTACCTTATAACATGTTTTGTTTTTCCTGAGTACAATACTTGAAGCAAGTGTCCTTTTGTGTTACCAAGTAAATCTGTGTGGGAGAATTAACCCCATGAATAAAATCTGTTTTTCTTTACTTACACTCGAGCATCACAACTCATTATTTTGTGAACGGCTGATTCTGGTATGAATGAACTGAAACCCCCACAATCCTTTGCAAGTCATAATAATATTTTTGCCTTTGCTAAGACTGTGGACTTTCACGACCACACCCCCGTTTACAACATGCAGAACAGCGGTCTACAGCTGATCACCAGATGGGGTCTGCCCCTCTCCGGTACTGCAGCGTGGTAAGACAGACTGACAGTGCAGCTACAGACCATGCCATTGTGCAGGTTCTATGTTCACCCTGAGGGTTAGGATGGGTGCCCAGCACTAGGTCCGCAGTACATGTGATGCTAGAGATAGGTCCTGTTGCATATCCCCAGCACTGCCATTGTGTTCCTAGCAGTGCAACCAAAAGTACTTCTGTGTCTATCTGTGTTCCACAGTCACATGTGGCTCTGTGGGGCCAGACACCATCCAGATTAGTGCATACCCAGTGTTAGGGTCTGGCTGCCATGGGCACCTGTTATCAGGGCAGAGGGGGGTCTAGACTTGCATAAGGTGGATGTAGCACTGTCTCTACGGGTCAAAGTGGTGTACACTATATACCCCAAAGGACCTACAATCACCCAATTTGTAGATGAGGGAGTGGAGGGACAGGTGCCTGAGCCCTGGCTGTAGGACAAGCAACCACAGTCCTGCTGGCAGAGGACAGCCCTCCAGGGCTGGTGGGCCAGAGCCATACCTATGACTGTGGCAGACCAGCAGTAATGCTTGGGATAAGCCGGGGAATCTTCAACTGCCCCACACCACGGTCTGCCATTCACTAGCAGATGGCACAGTCAGACTGCACCTGCAGCACTCTACAAGGTGTTCCAAACATGCACAGACTAACTGCAGACAGTCCACTAGCCAGTCCATATTTCATGCTCACAGGGGAACCCTGTGCACCCAGAGATGGGATATACAGCACAGACACCAGATATCTCAGTGATTGGGCCCCAGAACTGGGAACACACAGGTACATAAGATATGCCATAGTGGGTGAGACCAAGGTCCATCAAGCCCAGTATCCTGTTTCCAACACTGGCCAATCTAGGTCATATGTACCTAGCAGTTTCCCCAAAAGACACGGGTTCCACAATGCTTGTACTGGGTCAAGCATTGATATCCTGGGTCCCTTCTTAATTATGGTTTATGAACCTTTCCTCCAGGAACTTGTACAAACCTTTTTTAAACCCAGCTACACTAACTAAAGACAAATAGTGTTGAGCATTATGTAGGAGCATAGACATGCCATGGTCACTGCTCGATCAGGGTGAGAGTGACCTCACAGCAAGCCATGCTGTGGCCACCCTGTCCATGCAGGTGGTGGTCAGACACTACAGTTTCCCAGCCATTGCCCTACACCCTGTGCAAATGCATCCTGCCAATCTGCCCTGTCCGGGCCATACCCACAATACCTTGCTCCTCATTATGCACATTTGCAGGCTAATGCTGGTAACAATGGGACATTGTGGGCCCAGAGCGGTGTAGGCAGCCACTAAACAATTGATAGACATACACACACACACACCCCTATTGCAGCATTGTGCAATGATAGGGGTGGTTGGCAATCCTGCTCACCACACTGGTCCTGATCACAGTGCCGACATTGCTAAACTGTGTAGGGGGTAGTAGTATTGCTCTGCTGAAAACTGCAGCTCCGTGCTGGGGCCAACAGCCTGACTCTCCATGAAGCTTTGGATAGCGGAGCCTGTGTGAGTGGGTGTTTTGACCCCTGTTAGATGCGGCTTTGGGGTTTGCACATGTTGATGTTGTATCTGCATTGTAGGGTAAAATGTGGGGAGATGCTCTGTAGGATCCACAGCTGGGACTTGAACCTGTGATCCTCTGCTTTTGGACACACTGGCTGTGTATACTGCACCACACTGTTGCCACAGAATAGCAGTGGTCCCTGGGGCTACTCTTACTTTCCTTTTCTGTTGCACTGCACACCATGTACTGGTACAGGGCATGGCGTAGGTCTACTGCCGGTGGGTGGCACTGCTCTCTCCAGCACAAACCCCCCCCCCCCCCACCATGCTGACCATATGCTGTCGGTGCTGGTCATGCGCGGTCCCAGGCCATCCACTGTGCGGGTAGGCAGGTGCCTAGGGTGCTGGGTCTGGGGTGGCTAGGCATACATGGACATCCACACATCCCCCCCATCACTGCCTACCAATGTTATGTCCCTTCCACATGGGGGAGTGATGGCTGGGGGGATGTCAGGCTGGTGGTCTAGCAACTATTGGCTAGGGTGGACCGGGTAGATGTAGGCGGAGTGTGTTGTTACTGCAGACTGTGGACAGGCTAGGGTATGCACCTCTTTACGGTATACCCAGTTTGGCCTACTGGGTGTATATATGTTTCCGACTACATATGGGCACACCCTGCAATGCCTTACTAGGGGCTGCTGTAAAGTGTGTTCAGTTAGCTGGGTCTATGAACTGTTTGGGATCCATCCTGGGTGTGGTCTATGGACCCTTGTTAGTGTAGTCCCCAGATATGCACTGCTTGCCCTATTATAGGCATAGTGGTACCTGTGTGACTTTTGGGGTACTTGCTGGGTACTGTCCCCTGGATGGGAAACTGTGAAACATGGACTACTGGGCATGTTTGGCCCTGGTCAGCTGCTGTCCAGCTGATTTCCAGTTTCTATGTTCCTATGTGTCACCTGGGCGACAGCCTAGTTAACCTTGTGTCCCAGCTACCCCCATTGCATGTCCCACCAGCAGTCCCCCTATGCCCCATTTGCACGATCACCATAGTGGCCTTTCATACTTGGCCACTATACTGTTGCTGCAGATGGAGCACTACTATCACCTTTCTTGGGCTCCCTGCCTAGGCTGTACATTGCTGACACTTAAATGGTTTCTCTCTCCTGCAAGTGTGCATCTAATGCCAGGTTTTCACTCGCGGTAGTTTCCAGCCCTTCAGTTCCCCGCATTGGTGTCGTGGGAGCCTCTCCCTGCCCACTCCCCACCCATTGACCCCCTTCTCTATGCCCTCTCTCCACCCTCTGCGGTGTTTACCGCGGCCAGGAACGCTAACACGCATTAGGTTATGTTAACGCGCGTTAGGTTACGTTAACGCAATGTTAACGCGTGTTAACATTACATAGCGTGCGTTAACGTTACCTAATATGCATTAATGTAGCTGCTGCTACGTTACCGCAGTTTAGTAAACATACCCCAAAGTGTATCTTCCCGGCAGAACCAGAGCAACTCAGTCACAACTTTCTTTTATAGACTGTGAAACATAATGCTTTAAAATGGACCCATGGTGACTTTGCTTGACTGGCCAGAGAGGCGCAGGGGAGCCAGCCGATCAACGATGCCTGAGGTGCTCAGGGGGAGCAGCATTTGGTCGGCAACCACTGCGGCGGGATGGATTCTGCAGCTGGAGGTATTTGGACATGATCGATTTCATGCTGTCCTCTATTTTTGCGCGTTTGGAGAGATGTTGGTTGGGTTATCCTGGTTGGTTGTGCTGGTGCAGGTGGGGGGGGGGAAGGGAAAGGGGGGAAGGGAAAGGGGGGCCTGTGTGGGTCCTGGCTGTACATTGGCAGGACGTAAGGCTGGCCCATCTTCTAGATGGCCTCCTTGGATGGCCGGCCCGGGTGGGCTGTGGCAGTGGTACACATGGGGGGGTGGTGGTGGTGGTGGTGGCAGTAGCACACATGGCCCCCCCCCTGCTGCCACAGCCCACCTTTATAATGCTTTATAATGAAGATCACTAACCATTTTAGCAGTCACCCTTTGTACTGACTCCAACCTGTTTATATCCTTTTGAAAGTGTGGTCTCCAGAATTGCACACAATACTCCAAATGAAGTCACACCAAAAACTTATACAGAGGCGCTATCACCTCCTTTCTTCTGCTGACCGTTCCTCTTCCTATGCACCCAAGCATCCTTCTAGCTGTTGCTGTCACTTTTTCTACCTGTTTAGCTACTTTACATCAGACACAACCATGCCTAAGTCCCACTCTTCTTTAGTGGATAAAAGTACTTCACCCCCTATACTATATCACTCCCTTGTATTGGAAAATGAAGAGATTTGTAATCATGCTAATAATACAGAAAAAGATTCTCAAAACAGAAGTTAATACATAAAGGCTGACAACTGCAATGCCTGTGTGCCTTTGGGTAAATGCTGACTTCTAGTGACCCAGCAGCTCCTGGGTTTTCTTGGCAGTGTTGCTGGAGGTAGATTGCCAGGCCTTTCTTCTGAGGCAATAGAGGGTTAAGTAGCTTGCCCAAGGCCACAAGGTATGCTAGTGGGGATTCAGCCCTGGTCTCTTGGTTACCAAGTCAGTTCTCTGACCACTAGGCTACTCCTCCACTCCCTAAAAGCTGACCACTAGTACTGATAATCATTTTATAGTGCTACAAGGCACATACAGAGCTTACAATATAATCAAGACAACACAGCAAACTGGGAGAATATTATGCATAATATGAAACAACATACATAATTATCGCCATGTTGAAGGAAGGGCAGTTCTCAGACAACCTACTGACATGCATTGATTGCTATTTGCCCATGTAAATGTCTTCAAATCGCCCTCTGAGTACTTACAAAACATAATAAAATTATATAAAGGACAATATAATTTGAAACAGCTAACCTAGATGTTTTCAGATCATACCCATATTAAGTGGCGCTATCCATTTAGGCAGTGCTGCTGAATGCACTATAGCTTGACCTCTTTAAGTTAGACGGTCATAGTTCAAATTCGACCTGCTTTTGTGCTCCCCACTTGGCTGTCTAACTTAAATGGTTAGTAGCTGAACACTGCTGCTTACTGTAGATGAGTAAGTCAGAAATCTAAGTGGTGCTGCCCTTGCAATGCCCCAAATCTTGCCCCTTTCCAGACAGATAATCTGGCCATAGAATGAGTTACTCATCCAAAGTTATCTGTTCAAAGATGTTTTTGAATACTGACCCAAGCAGCCTTTATGAATAGTTGTTCAGGTCTCTCTGGGAAACTTAAACTTTAGGACATCAAATGTACTAGGGGATGTACATTTCACGCATAGTACATTACAACAATATTTTCTGTTATAAATGGCGCTTCTACTAGATTTAGGGGGTTATTATAGAAGCCTTATTTCCAAATTTCCTTGTAAAATCCAGCATTTACTCATGGAGGCAGCGTCCGTGTGTAAATGGCTATTTTAAAAAAGGCTAAATTTGCATGTGGCTGTTCATCGTGCACAGAAATGATAAAGGGGATATGGTGGAAGCCTGGCTAGAGTGCGACCTGGGCAGAACAAAAATTTGCCCATGTGGTCTACATTTCATATAGGGAATGTACATGTATGACCAAAATTGCCCACATCAAGATTTACAGCTGAGACCTGTCATGTATAAATTTTTTAAAAATGCTCATTTTGGCCAGCCCTCACAGGAGGGATAGTTAATTGGTGGCATTTATATGTATAGGCTTGCAAAAAGCCCACATATCTGTGTAAGTTGTAAAAAGCCAATTTACACATTTATGAGTCAGCACTTACATCAGCAAGTTGCCAAGATTTCTCTGTTCATTTTTCCCATGTGTAGAGTTGTAAGTTGGCTCCTCTGGCATCATGTATGGACACATACATGTACTCCTGCACCCCATATTTGTATTTTAGGAAAGGCTCCATGGTTGGTAGAACCTTTTCTAAAATATCACCAGCATTGTGCATGCCTCGACCTCAGCATCTCGATTCCAGTCACCATGAGCCTTTATAGCTAGACTCCCTTATGTCATTGGTGGATGACTAGTGTCTTTTACAAATGTGACTGGTAAATTATGTTGCGGTAGTCTTCAGCTTCCAAGAGTAGTGGCTGCCTCTCTTCAGACATCTTCTTGCTCTTTTTCTGACGGATCAGAGTGAACAAGCCGATAATTCCAGCAGTAATTAAGCCACCAACCACAGCTGACCCGACCAGCCACTGCCAGATCTGCCGTGCTTGCTCCAGATAGGGCATCAAGGCATCCTGAAATGAATTAGACCCTGAGAAGACAAACAGAAAATATGCAGCATGTGAAATTTCACATCCGCCAAGTAGCTTACGCAGGAAGACTCTGAAAGTGAAACAGTACCATTTCAGACTTCTCTAAACCTGAAAAATATATTTTGGAATTTTTTTCCCTAAAGGTGAGTCAGCTAATCACTTTAAGGCAATATTTTTTTGTATCCAGACTTAATTTGGGGGTGAAACTAGAGCAAAACAAAAGTGCAAAATGCCTACGGAGCAGTTTGCATGCACAATTTGAAACAGCACAAGTTTGATACACGACAATACCGAATTAACCTGCCCACAGCTCAGCTTGAGCTTGAATTTAAAAAGCTGAGTGATTAAATCTAAACTCCAAACACAGCTTCATGTCCTGCATCTTCTGGAAGGGAGAAAATTCCACAGAAGAAGTTGTGCAAGCAAGAAACTGTGGAAAACGGGCTGTGCAGCTGTTATCTGATTTTCACATGTAACATTTTCAGTAGTTTGCTTTCATGCTCTTTTTCTGTTGATTTTTTTTATCCTTTTTTGAAGCAGCAGTAACTTCTTGGGTAGACAACACAGGGCCCAATAGTCAACCAGTCTGGCCAACATATAAAGTTAAGCGCTAGAGCTCAGTCTTGTGAGTATATTCTACAGCGCCAACCATTCAAATATACGATAAGTGGTTAGTGCATCGCCGCTCATATGCATAAATTAGAACTACTATTTCTGTGATCTAACTTATGCATTTAAGTTGTATGTAGAGAAAATGAATTTTGCCAGGCTAATATAACTTCTCGGCTGGTCCCTGAAATACTTTTGGCCCCCTGCAGCATGTATGATATTTATGCATATATAGACTTCTATGAATAAAAGTTATGGGGGTCATTCTGACCTGTGAATAGTGGGGATGTATGTCTGGGTTGGAAATCCAACCCCAGCTATTCACAGGGAGTGTATTTTATCCTCCTGGCTCCCTGCACACACAGAGGCACTGTGCGGGGAATGCTGGATGGGGGCAGGAGGGCGAGGGCTAGAGGCAGAGGGTGGGCGGAGCAGGGTAGGCTGCAGCTCCCGGACATAGAAGGCCTATTAAGGTCATGTCCTTGTATGTCCAGTGGTGGTAAGATGCTTGTAGGACTTATTCCACCTTGGAGGTGGAATAAGTCCCATTGATGGAAGGGATCAGGCCGGGCAGCCCCGCCAAAACGGCAGGACAGCTACAGGTAGGCCCCCGCTGCCTAATTCCAGCCCTGGTTGACCCCTCCGAGGGTTGGATAGCGGGGAAAGGAGGCTTTGAGCAGTGATGGGCTGTCAGCGCTCCTGCTGGGCATCCTGGTGCCATGGTGACGGGATGCCATGGCACCAGCACACCAGGAGGAGCATAGGAAGGGCTGGCTGGGCAGGAGGGTGGATGTCCCATGCTGCAGAATCGGGGCCATCCTGGGCCGTCTAAGTGCCCAGTTCTGTAATCGTGGGAACCTCTAGCTCCCGGTATTGCAGAATCGGGTACAAGTTGGGGGCCATACATTTTACTGCCATCCAAACGGCCCGAACAGCCCCAATCAGAATTGGCCTCCACATGTACAAGCACCTGCAAATGAAAGAAAAAGGATTTATTTGTCAGTGCTACCTCTGATTTCAAAATTCCTCTTGAATGTTGGGTGTATATTATTCAAGTTTGTGCAAAGAAATTGACTTGCAGCTTTTTGTGTTTTCCCTACTTTTGCAAAACCTTAATAAAAAAACAGAAATATTGCAGACCATAAAGCTCTTTTAGTCTGTCCTGTTTATTCCCAGTTATACTGTGTCATTACCTTCATTTCTTCACAATTAGTGATGCTCTATGCTTGCACCATGCTTTGTTCAATTCTCGCAATTACATTCTCCAGGAGGCTCTTCCATGTGTCTCCCTCCCACCATTAATTTGTTAGTGCACCTTCATATGTGCTAAATCAATTTAAGACACATTAACGTATTGCCATCCCCTGGATTTTTGGATGTTCTGCTTCATATGTCCCAGATTCATTCTAAACACTCCTTCCAAAATGCCACGTCACTAGTTTAAATATAGAGACATATATATATGGTCTTCCATACCAATTACCCATTACTATATTCCATTTTTTCCCTTTAGAGATCATCTGGGTTTGTCTCATGCTTTCTTGAATTCAAATACTGTCCTGGTCTCTACTACCTCCACCGGGAGACTTCCACGCATCTACCACTCTTTCCGCATATCACTCCTGAGTCTATCCCCTTTCACCCTCATCCTATGCCCCCTCATTGCAGAGCTTTCTTTTAATTGAAAAATACTCTCCTCCTGTGCATTATGCCACAGAGGTATTTAAACATCTCTATCATATCTACTCTCTCCCGCCTTTCTTCCAAAGTAAACATATTGAGATCTTTAAGTGTGTTACCATATGCCTTATAATGAAGTTCACTGACCATTTTGGTAGCCACCCTCTGCACTAACTCCATCCTGTTTATATCCTTTTGAAGGTGTGGTCTCCAGAATTGCACATAATACTTCAAATGAGGTCACAGCAGAGATTTATACACCTCCTTCTTTCTGCCGGCCATTTCTCTTCCTATGCACCTAAGCATCCTTCTGGCTTTTGCAGTCGTCATTTCTACCTGTTTAGTCACCTTAAGATCATCAGAAAAAAATCACACCAAGGTCCCACTCTTCTTTCATGGACAGAAGTACTTCACCCCCTATACTGTACCGCTCCCTTGGATTTTTGTAGCACAAATGCATGACCCTGCATTTTTTAGCATTAAGGGGTATGTTTACTAAACTGTGGTAAACGTGAATAACGCACGTTGTATGACGTTAATGATCGTTAGCGCGCGCTGTAGCGCATTAACGATCGTAAACGCGCGATAGCGCGCGCTATCACGCGCTAACGATCATAATGCTCCGCGGCGCGGTAAAACAACACAGAAGGTGGAGAGAGGGTGGAGAGAAGGGGTCAGTGGGCGGGGAGAGGCTCCCATTTCACTAACGCGCTGAATTTCAGAGCTGAATTCCAACGCGAATGAAAACCTACCGGTAAAAGCACTTTAAAGGGAAGAGAAACCATTTAAGTGTCAGCAATGTACAGCCTAGGCAGGGAAACCAAAAAAGGTGATAAGTGTGATACATGTGCACAGAACAAAAGGGCACAGAAACACTGAAAATGACCCCAACAAACTGGAAAAAAACAACAACCAAGCTGGCCAATAGTGGTATCAATGAGAAATATCAACCCCCCCCCCCGAGTAAGCTCCATTGAACAGATATAAATCGCGGAAGGGTCCATACTCCGTCCCCATACAAGGTGCATGGGCCCACGGTGAAATAGCACTGCTCAGGGATTTCCCCACCATCGGACAGGGGTCCTATGGCGGGCACATGTCCTGCAACATCAGGGCGGGCATGTCGGAACGGGCAACCGGGCAGATGCTGGAAAAGGGGATACAGAGGGCTGCAGGCGGCACATGCTGTGGTGCAGCTGGGCCACAGTGGGGACTAGGGTGATGCCTAGCTGGCCCATAGGAATGCTGAAACAGTAGAGCAGCCAGACAGAAACTGCTGAGGGCCCAACATGGGCAAGAGTGTGCTTCCCACAGTGTCACAGGGAATAGTACCCAGCAGGTACCCCCAATGGCACGGAGCATTGGCAGGCGGTGCTGGGGGAAAGCGTGGACAGCTATGCAGGCACCCCCACCCCAGAACACGCACCATAGGCAGCCACCTACCTACACACTGGATGGCTTGAGACCGCACACCACCAGCACCACCAGCGGAAGGGCATGTCAGCATGGTGGCTGAGGGATACTGGTGGTGGAGGGGGCAGTGGCAGCTGCCCAGAGCAGACCGTGGCCTAGCCCTGTGTAGGTGGATGGCATGCACTGCAACAGACAGGCCCTGTCTGACCAACAGTCATGGTATCACCAGGGAATGCACCATCTCTGTGAGATCATGGTGGTGCAGTGCACAGAACCAGTGTATTCAGAAGCAGAGGGGCACAGGTTCAAGTCCCAGGTGTGATTTCCGCCAACCCAGTCCTCATATTTTACCCACTACTATAACGTGCTAATACAGACAGAACCGTTCTTGCAAATGACAAACATGCCCAGAACACCCACATTTTACCCTACAGAGCACAGACACCATAAACATGCACAGTACCTAGAGCAGAGCCTCCCAAATGCAGTCCTGGAGGGCAAAACACCATCCCGGCTCCATGCTGCCTCTGATAAAGATGCCTGTGCTGCATTTCTATGCGCCACCCCCATGGTATGCAGATGTATCTCATGCATATTCATGAGGGACAGCATGAAAACCCGAACAGTGTTTTGCACCGCAGGACTGGAGTTGGGAACCTCTGCCGTAAAGCAGCAGCCAACAGGGGCAGACACACCCGCACCCACAGGCCCCATTATCCAAAGCCTCCTGGAGAGGCATGACTTTGGGCTCTGCGTGCATCTCCCAATACTAGCACTTGCATACCTTAGTAATGCCACCCTAAACCTGGAAATATGGTACACAGCTATGAAAAGGTTGCTATGAGTACTGGCAGATAGCAATTCCTAGGTTAAGTACAATTTTCGGAGTGAGCTGCTTCATAGCAACCTTTCTGATGTCTATGGAATGTGCTACTGGTCTTGTGTCTGACAGTGTTTACCAACCTGGGGAGTGACGCCTACAGTATTGCGTACCATAGCCATGCCTGCACTGTGCCCAGGACTGGTGTGGTGGCCTGGGCTGCCCAACACCTCTATAGTTGCACGATTCTGGCATAGGTGAGGGGAGTGTGTGTCTGTCTATCCAGTGTGTGGTGACTGCCAACACCCTCCACAGCCCACACTGCTAGCACTGTTGCCAGTATTGGCCTGCCAATGTGCATAATGAGGAGCAAGGAACCGTGGGAATAGCCTGGACAGGGTGGCCTGGCCTGTCCGCATCTTCACAGGGCATAGGGCATTGGCCGGACATTGTAGTGCCCGATACCACCTGCACGGACAGGGTGGCCACAGCATGTCCTGCTGGGAGGTCACTCTCACCCTGACTGAGCAGTGACCATGGCATGGCTAGATTCCACCATAGTGCTATATAGTATTTCTCTTATGTGATATTTATGGGTTTCCTTTTGGGGCTCAATCACTGACTTATCTGCTTGGTGTGTATGCTGATATCCCCGTTCTGGGTACATGCATTTCCTCCAGGACCATGCACTATGGACTAGCTGGCGGACTGTCTGCAGCTAGTATGTGTCTTGCTGGAACACCGTGCAGGGTGCAGCGGCTGGAGGCTTGCTGCTGGAGAATGTCAGATAATGGTGGGGGGCAGCTGAGCATTTCCAGACCTGCCGTCTGTCTGCTATTGCGTTATGGATGTGTACTGCTCTGCATTGCCTGCCCTGTAGGGTGTTTGATCCCTAGTAGGACTGGGGTGATGGTCTCCTCTACTGCCACCATTGCAGGGGGTTGAACGTGGCTCTGTGGGCGGGAGATCCTGTCCCCCACCCTGAGCCCTAGAGGGTGCGTTGGGTGGTGGTATGTAATCTCCCTGGTAACAACAGCAGAATGTGGGTGTGGTGCCGTGCAGTCCTCCTGTAGCCAGCCATGTGTTTATTAACAGCTCTAGCCCACTGGTTACTTCATTGCCCATGGAGCCAGAGGTCATAGGTTCACAACCCACAGTGGGGTTCATTGATAGGGCTGTCTTAGGCATTGTTTATTTTTAATGTATATTAGTGCTGCCAGCACAACCACCCTCAGGGTACCGTCACCTTAGGGTAGCTCAGAAGGTGCCCTATAGGGCGCACCTTACGCGGCGCCCTATAGGGCGTGCCTTACACTTCGCCCTATATTATATGTATTATATGCCATTTGATAGGAATATTTAGGCGCTCTCTATAGGGCGCGCCTTACACTTCGCCCTATAGGGATCGCCTAAATATTCCTATCAACTGGTATATAATACATGACCATGTCAGAGAGAACGTCACAATTGGAACCTATTTCATAGGACGGGTACAATTTTCCTGACATATGCAAACTGTAACCCGCCTGCAGACTGTGGATTAAAATATTATAGTCGGCTTTCAAAGGGTTACACAGGACGCCTCAGCCAGCCTTATGCATTAGGCACACTGGGGAATCGAACCCATGACCCTTGTACCATCAGTCTGTGTTGTAACCATTGTACTACAGCTCTGTTTCTGTATTTGGGTGTCTGCGTGCTGCGTGTTGTAACCATTGTACTACAGCTCTGTTTCTGTATTTGGGTGTCTGCGTGCTGTCTTACGCTTGCTGCGCTGTAACGATCGTTGCTGCGCCACGCGTAATAACGCGCGCAACTGCGCGTCCTTTTTTGGCTTTCCTTCCACTAACACGGCTTCTAACGCGAATTGCACTAATGCAGTTTAGTAAACATACCCCTAAATCTCAGCTGCCAAATTCTCAGCCATTTTTCAAACTTAGCTAGATCCCTCCTCATGTTATCTAAGCTTTCCTATTTGTGTACTCTATTACAGGCTTTGGTATCATCCGCAAAGAGGCAAACCTTAACTGACAGCGCTTCCGCTATATCACTAACAAAGATGTTAAAAAGAATCAGACCAAGGAGAGATCCTTGCGGCACATCACTAGTAACAATCTTCTCCTCAGAATGAGCTCAATTTACCTGTACCCTTTGTCGCCTCTCACTCAACTATTTTCTAACCCAGTCAGTCAATTTAGGGTCTATTCCTAAGGTACTTAATTTATTTATAGGTCGCCTGTGCAGAATGGTATCAAAGGCTTTACTAAAATCTAAGTGCATCATATCTAGCGCTCTCCCTCAGTCCATTTCTCTGGTTGCCCAGTCAAAGCATGCTGCCTTGGATCCTGCAATCCACTGGACTCCGGAAACCTCACTATCCTCTGTTTTCAGTAGTTTTTCCATTAATTTACTAACCACAGAAGACAGACTAATCGGCCTGTAGCTCTCAACCACATCCTTACTTCCGCTTTTGTGTAAAGGGACCACATTACAGTTTACTGCACATTAGTAGAAGGGCCCTTGTGTTTTACACCAAGGCTGTAGCTCATTTTCTCAAGTTAAACAGTAGATTGATGCAATAGAGATTTTAATTTCTGACAGCTAATGCGCTGTTGGTTTAGGGTACTCAATTAAAGAGCATGCAGAATTATCCATAGCATCATCCCCATTCCAGCTTTGCTTTTAAATGTGCACAAGAAGCTAGTAAGAGTTTCAAGTAATATATTATCGTGTAACAAAAAAATTGTTGACATCTTGGGCAGCTAAAACTGCTAAGCTATGTTCCCTGGTCCTCTGTCCCAAATTGCTTTGAATGACATTCTAATACAAAGAAGACATTGCTCTGTAAAAGCTTATTAACTTGTAATTGAAATTTGGAGGCCATTCACATCACTTAGTGTTAAACAGAAGTGGCACAACACTGACTACCAAATAAGAACTCTAAAAGGGGGAAAAGTAAAAGACCTCCAAATTCCATTAAATTAACCAGTAAATTACAAGATCTGTGCATTGACCAGTGTTTAGCTTCTAAGAGTTAACATAGACTTACAAAAAAGAAAATCCCAACAAAACCAACACTCGGTGCTCTCTGGGGAAAATGAGTCATGAAATGCAAGCTGTACTCCACATACTATTGGATAGCTTATCTCATACAAAAGACGTATAGGACCATCACAGATCTGTTAGTAATATCACTCCCCCCCCCCCCCACATAATATATACAGATGTCCAGAGTTTGGCTATCGGCACAACGTCCTAGTCCTCAAGTATATTAGCACTGCGGATGAGATACAGAATGGGGGAAGGGCATTTCAGATATGAGCTACTGGTTGAATTCTTTGATTATTTGTAGCACTCTCCAAAAAAAAGGTAACTGTGAAACAAAATATGGGCTCCAGTTTGAGAGGGAAAGAAACCGAAATTTTAAGCATTTAGCTGAGCTGTGCAGCTATCCAGGGCCAATTTAAGCACTTATGTCTAGTCTTAGAAGGAATATAATAAGATTTGGAAAAAGGGACACAGCATTTGGCAAGGCAAGAACCTCTTTGAAATGTTTCCTCAACAATATTTCACTAGACAGTAAACTAATACATGGAAAATTTAAAATCCTCAAATCCTTACTGCTGTTTAACTTCTCTAATGTCTCTATTCTTTGATGTATAACCATACTATAATTGTAGCAGCATCAACAGAATGTAGAGCAGTCACTTGAGTATCAGCCAAAGAAACATGCTTACTCAACTTCTCTGCCTTCTGATCTTAAACTTTAAATTTATTCACAGCTTCCTGAGTAAACTGGCAAAGCTGTGAAAAAGTAGTAACCACAAGATTCTCAGTTCTGGTGACCACCTGCCAGATATCAATCACTGAGGCTTGTGAAGGAGAAGATTGCTGGGCAGTAGCAGCATGATTAGACCAAGATACAACCTGAGGAAAATCAACTTCTACTTGAGAACTCTGGCCTACTGGCAATGAGGGAATTGCATCAAAACCCAACCCAGGCAGAGAGGGTGGCATGCATTCAAGGAAGTTTAAAATTACTCCTTCGAAAGAAGGGGAGGGAAGGACAGTACCTGCTGAAGGCTATTCTGTCTTCTCCTTTAGATGTTTATCCATCGGGCCAACAGTAACAAACTTGGATTTTGCCAGTTTTGTCTTCCTTTTCCCACAAACAGGCATAGCAACAGAATCCAGCAAAGAAACCTTTGCTGCTCCTACACTGCTCCTAAGAGGCAGAACCTGCCCTTTTGGCCATGCCACTTAGGACACGCCCCTGGCCGTGCGCCCTCCAGCCGCATAGGACACGGGCTTTAGGAAGCGCTTGATGGTGACATCAGTTGGAGTGCCCCGATCAGGCCTGTCCTGCAGCAGCTGAATTTGCTCTTGCCCCAAGGCCTTCCCTGTAACAGCTGTTCTGATATGTGCTCTTGAACTTTATGGTTTCAATTTATTTTATTTATTTATTTACAGTTCTTCTATACCGTGCTTTTTAGTATCAGTGCGGTTTACAAGTAACAAGATATTGCCACAGACAAACGGCCTTAGGCTTACATTGTAACAGGATGGAAAAACTTGGGGATGTAACTGGGGAAACTTTGTACAATTGTTTTAAATGCTAATTGTGCTATGTAAAAAAAAAATAGCTCCTGCAAGAACTGTAGCTTTAAATTAAAGCCCTGACTAAAAGACAAGAACAAACAACTTAGAAACAGAAACATAATGGCAGAAAAAGACCACATGGCCTATCTAGTCTGCCCTTCCATTTCAACCACTGCAACAGTTTCCTTTTTTCCTTTAGATATCCTCTGTGTTTGTCCCATGCCTTTTTGAATTCAGGCACTGTCCTCATCTCTACCACCCCTACTGGGAGACTATTCCACGGATCTACCACTCTTTCCATTAAAAAAATATTTCCGCATATTACTCTGACCTTTCACCCTCATCCTATGTCCCTTTGTAGCAGAGCTTGCATTTATGCCACGGAGGTATTTAAATGTCTCAATCATATCACTTCTATCCCGCCTTTCCTCTAAAGTATATATATTAAGATCCTTAAGTCTGTCCTCATATGCTTTATAATGAAGACCACTAACCATTTTAGTAGCCTCCCTCTGTACCAACTCCAACCTGTTTATATCCTTTTGAAGGTGCGGTCTCCAGAATTGCACACAATACTACAAATGAGGTCGCACCAAAAACTTATACAGAGGCATTATCACCTCCTTTCTTCTACTGGCCATTCCTTTCCCTATGCACCAAAGCATCCTTCTAGCTTTTGCCATTTCTTTTTCTACCTGTTTAGCTACTTTAAGATCAACAGACACAATCATGCCTAGGCACCGCTCTTCTTTTGTAGACAGAAGTACTTCACCCCCTATACTATATCGCTCCCTTGGATTGCTGCAGCCCAAATGCATGACCTTGCATTTTTTAACATTAAATTTCAGCTGCCAAATTCTAGACCATTCTTCAAGCTTAGCTACACCTTCCTGGGTAACTACTCTATTGCAGAATTTGGTATGATCCTCAAAGAGGCAAACCTTACACGACAGCCCTTCTGCAATATCACTAACAAAGATGTTAAAAAGAATTGGACCAAGGACAGATCCACGGGGCACACCACTGGTAACCTCCTTCTCCTCAGAGTGTGCTCCATTTACTTGTACCCTTTGTCACCTCCCACTCAACCAATTTCTAACCCAAGCAGTAACTTTAGGGTCCATCCCTAGGGTGCTCAGTTTGTTTATAAGTCACCTGTGCGGAACAGTGTCAAAGGCCCTACTGAAATCTAAATACACCACATCTAGGGATCTCACTGGTCACCCAGTCAAAGAAATCCATCAGATTTCTCTGACAAGACCTGCCTCTGGTGAATCCATGCTGCCTCGGATCTGATAATCCGTTGGACTCCAGAAACTTCACTATTTGCTCTTTCAGCAGCACTTCCAATAATTTACTCACCACTCAGGTTAAACTAACTGGCCTGTAGTTTTCAACCACATCCTTACTTCTGCTTTTGGTAAAGGGACCAAATGTGTCTCTCTCCAGTCTTCTGGCACCACTCTCAACTCCAACAGGCATTGAAAAGGTTAGTCAGTGGAGCTGCTAGAACGTCCCAAAGTTCCCTCAGTAGTCTTGGGTGTATCCCATCTTATCCCATCGCTTTATCTACTTTAAGTTTAGCTAGCTTCTCACAAACAGTCTTCTGAAAATTGTTCAAGATGCCCCTCACTTTTGTTCCTGTTTGTGGGTGTTTTCTGAGGTCCTGCTCCTGGTTCATCATCTGTGAACACAGAACAGAAATATTTGTTAAGCAATTCTGCTTTATCTTCATCAGCTTCTAAATATTCCTCCCCTTCACCCTTTGAGTCTGACAATACCACTTTTGCCCTTCCTCTTTCACTAACATACCTGAAAAATGTCTTTTCCCCCATTTTATTGCATTGGCTATTTCCTCCTCTTTTTGAATCTTTGCTTTCCTGACTACTTTGCTAGTTTCTCTAAGTTTTTCCAAATATAGATGCCTGCCTTACTCTCTCTGTGATCTCTCATTTTTCATGAAGGCCTCCCTCTTTTTCTTCACCTTTCCAGCTACTTCTTTCAAAAACCATAGCGGTCTCCTTTTAGTTTTACCTTTTATTTACTATTTTAACAAAAAGGTTGGTTGCCTTTAAAATATCCCCTTTCAGTTTTGCCCACTGTTTTTCAACATCTCCCAGCTGTTCCTATCCCACTAATGACTCCCTAAGGTATTGGCCCATCTTGGCAAAGTTGGTTTTCCTAAAGTCTAAGACCCTTGCTTTTGAATGGTTTTTATCAGCCCTAGTCCCAGTACTGAACCACACCATCTGATGATCACTGGATGTGAAATGATCCCCCACTATAACATCAGAAACACTTTCAACATTGGTAATCACCAAGTCCAGTATGGCCCCTTCACGTGTGGGTTCTGTTATCAGTTGCCTGAATAGAATTCTCTCTGTAGAGAATCTAGGATTTCCTTGCTTCTAGATGATACTGCAGCAGGGATGTGCCAATCAACATCTGGCATATTGAAATCCCCTCTCAGTAGCACTTCCCCTTTCCTGGCAATGCTGCATATATCTTCAATTAACTCTCCATCCACCTCTTCTCACATTGAGGGAGGTCTGTATATCACACCAATGCAAATAGATTTTTCTTTCCCTCTTTCTAGTTTAACCCACAGTGCCTGCTCTCACCCTTTTAAGCCCTTTTAAGTTCCATAACTTTAACATTATTTTTTACATATAGTGCCACTCCTGCTCCCCTTCATTCTACTCTGTCCTTTCTGAATAAACTATAGCCTGATATAGTTACATCCCAGTCATGGTTGTCCGTGACCCATATCTCTGTTACTGCCATTAAATCCAAGTAATCCTCTCCCATTAAAGCCTCAAAATCTGGGATCTTATTTCCCATGCTCCGGGCATTTATACACACTGCTTTCCATATGTTGCCCCTGTTACTCATTTCCATAAAGGTATTTAATGTTTTACTTACCTGGAGGCTTTCACTTATCTGGGGGCTTTCTTCATCCATCCCCAATGAATCTAGTTTAAAGCCCTCTTCAGTAGGTTAGCCAGTCTGCTACTGAAGACATATTGACCCTTCTTGGACAGATGGATGCCTTCTGTACTCTGCAACCCTTAGAACAGCATCCCATGGTCTAGGAAAACAAAACACTTTCCATGGCACCATCCACACAGCCATCCATTTATCTCCAGGATGCTAGCTTCTCTGCCTTGGTCTTTACCCTCAACAGGGAGGATTGAAGAGACCACCACCTGCACCCCTATCTGCTTCATCCTCTGTCCCAGAGCCATGAAGTCACTTTTGATATGCTCAAAGGGATACCTGGCAGTATCATTTGTGCCAACATGGATGAACAACATCGAGAAACAGTCAGTGGGCTTGATGAGTCTCAGCAAACTCTCTATAACATCTCGGATTTTGGCACCTGGCAGACAGCATACCTTTCTGGACATCAAGTCTGGTTGGAGATGGTCGCCTCAGTACCCCTCAGAAGAGAGTCTCCAACCACCACTACCCTTCTCTTCCTTGTGCAAATTTGGGGTGCTCGAGCTCTGGTTCTTCCCTTTCCAGGGATGTTTTCACCTCCTCCACTTCCAGGGCTACATAATGGTTCTTCATTCCAAGGGCTGGAGAATTTGAATTGGTGATTATGCAGGCCCTGGTGACTTGTGTCCAACCTTCATCATTCCGTGGGCTCCCATCTTCTCCTCCGCTGGAGAGCTTGGATGTTTCAAGAAGCATCTCATCAATGTACTTCTCACTGTCTTGAATGTTCCTTAGCCTCACCACCTCTTCTCTGAGCTCCTCCTCTTGTTTCCTGAGAGTTTTAAGCATGCAGGCATCCTGCATATGGAACTGGCCCTTCAACTGGAATTTGAACCTCTGTCTGGACAGAGGCACAAGCTGTAACGGGAGGCAAGAGCTTTGGAAATACGATTTTTCCCAGTCATTGTTCAGTTGGTGGAGCTTAGGTACCCGGTGAAGCAAAAGAGAGAGATACCAAAGTACCAGCCAGTTTTCCAGCTGTCCTTTCAGAGAAAAAACAGTTAATTCTCTTTTACATGTGTTCTAAATGTGCTGTTCCAGGTCCTTGTTTGTACTTAATTGGGGAGGGGCCCTATAAGGCAAGGCTGCTCACATGAGGTGAGTGGGGGTTGGGGGGGGGAACTAACACCTGATGAGGTGTCAGTAGCCTCAAAGAACTGACAAAGATACTGAAAGCAGAGTTTTAAACCTATACCACGAAAGAAAATATTTCCCCTTTTGTGTTTAAATTTGTTTATTCAGTTGCACCCAACAACAACCCCCCCCCCCACACAAATTACAGAAACATCAAATTACAGATACAGCAAATTACAGATACCAACACAGAGTTACCGCATAGACTTCTAAAACGTCAACTAATCCCGCATAACCAGTGTCTATGCATTATCCCCAGAAAAAAAAAACATAACTGTACACTCCTAAGCGTGGGCCATAGCCCCCAACGATAAGGTCAGTCTACTCGACATAAGGCTGTCCTGACCCATTAAATGTAGTACAACCAAAAAGGTGTTTTAACTTTTCACCCCCCTCCCCTCTACCAAAGCGCACCCCCATCCCCCCTCCAACCTCTCTAAATGTGTCCTATGCCTAATCCCAATCCTAATCCTAACCCCATTACCCTCCCCCCTCACACAGTACCCACCCCCTGCGGCCCCCCACACCCACCTCTCCTTTCCCTCTCCCACCCCCCTCCAGAAACCCTATCCCCCCTCTACTGCAAGCAGTATCAGTCAGCTGAGTAGGCATATAAACCACCAGAGTACCAAGCTACCCACTAATCCCCCCCAGAATCCGATGGCGTGCCCGAGCAGGCAGCAGCTGAAGATGTGGGCCCCAGCATCTCAAAAAATGGTCCCATTGGGTCGGGTAACCATGGGCCCTAGTCCGTTCAAACAATAAGAGGTTGTGCAGCCTTATCCTCCATTGCCCATACTTTGGACCTCCCTTTACCAACCAAGCATGTAGAATAGTCATACGCGCAGCTACCAATACCAATCGTATCCACCTCCATTCATAGCGACGCAGACGCTCTTCCCACCCGCCATCCCAAATATCCAACACCAAATTAGCCGCTGTAAAAGTCAACCCAGCCCCCATGCATCTCCGCAAATGCCTTTGAACTACCCCCAGAAACTCCCCAGAATGGGGCAAGACCAAAACATATGTCCCAACGTGGCTGCTTCTGCCCCACATCTCGGACATCTATTCGTCGTACTGAGTCCCGCTTTCCATGCTCTATTAGGGGCATAGTACAACCGTCTGATCAATTTATATTGCATGTCTCAATGAGCAACCACCCAACTTCGCTCCGGGATGGTAGCTATACTTTGCGCAATCCCCTCACCCGTGATCTCTGCCCCCAACTCCCTAGCCCACACATCCGCTAATCCAGCTTCATCCTCCCCCACCTCCAATTCCTCCAAGGTTTTGCGCAAAAATGCCACTCTCGCCCCCTGCTCCCCTCCCATTAACACCTCTTCTACCTTTGAGCTTACCGCACCCAGCAACGACACCCGTGGGATGCTCCCTACATAACTACGGAGCTGGACGTAGGGAAACATATCTATGCTGGTCATCCCGTAATGATCCCTCAACCGTGGAAAGGACTCAAGACTACCATCTTCCCTAAGCACGTGCTCTAACGTCGTGATCCCTATCCTCTTCCAATGCAGAAAATCCTTCCCTATAATCCCTGGCACAAAGTCCTTATTCCCTTGAAGTGAGAGAAAGGGCGAATGCAGGGGCGACACCCCAACTTTCCCACATAGATATCTACACCCCTTCCACACTGGATCCAGCAACACCGCTCTAGTCACCGAATCAACACCAGCGATCGACTGCATGCAGAAGATAACCCAGGCTCAGGGGCTGCACCAACGCCTCTACCATGTCTAACGGTGTATAGTCCCCTATCCTCCAAACCCAATCCTGTACATGACGAATCAAGCAGGCCATATTATACTGCTGAACATCCGGAAGACCCATCCCTCCCCGCCCCATGCCCTCTGCAACCTACCTATGCGGAGCCTGGGCCTGTGCCCCCTCCAAAGCAATGTGTTGAGCACCTTATCGAGATGGCGCAGATCCTGATGCCTCAATAGTAGTGGGAGCATTTGCAGCAGATACAGCAGCTTCGGAAATAAAGTCATCTTGAACAAAGCAATCCGACCTCCCAATGACAGAGGAAGGTCCCTCCATTTCTGCGCCTTATCCGCCACTTCACTAAGTACTTTCCGTACGTTAACGCGATATAGGTCGTTTAGATCCGCAGGTATATAGACCCCCAAGTACTTAAACTTCTCGTCCGCCCATTTTAAGGGAAACCCCTCTCCCCACCTAGCGACCAACTCGGGATCCAACGGGAGCGCCTCCGATTTGTCAATGTTTAACCGAAATCCTGATACTCCCCCATATTCCTGCATTAACGCCAACAGGGCTGGCAGCCCTACCCGCGGCTTGTCTAGGTGGATCAACAAGTCATCCACAAAAGCAGCTACGCGGAACTCAGATGTCCCAATAGAGATCCCCCGAAAAGCAGTTGAGGATCGAATCCTATGCAGTAAGGGCTCCAGTGTCAACACGAATAGCAGCGGTGACAGAGGACACCCCTGTCTTGTGCCTTTCTGAATCCGAAAGTCAGAGGACATATTGCCATTTACCATAATAGCCCCTATAGGATACGCATAGAGTACTCTAATCACATCAACAAAGAAGCCACGACATCCATAACCTCCAGTACTTGGTACATAAATTCCCAATCCACTCTGTCAAAAGCTTTTTCAGCGTCAAAACTGATAAGCAGAGATGATCTATGGACCTTACGGCTCGCACACATTGAAGCCAGGAGTCGGTGCACCCCATACACGGCGTGCCTCCCCTTCACAAATCCCATCTGATCCCCATGGACCAGAGCCGGAAGAAATTCCACAAGACGATCGGCCATGATTTTCACCAATATTTTTATATCGACGTTGTCAGACGGCTGCCTGGGTGAGAATGTTCACAGTCTTGGCAAGTGCATATATCAATATGATTTGCAAGGGATTGTGGGAAATGCAGTCCATTCACACCAGACACAGCCACTTACAATAATTAGTTGTGCTTGAGTGTAAAGCCAATAAGATATTTATTTATGGGGTTATTTTCCCCAACACAGATATGCTTGGTAGCACATAAAACAGGATACTTGCTTTCAGTGTTAAACTTAGAAAAACAAAATCAGGAAAACAACAGCTGAACTTGTCAGGCAATCAAATGAAAAGAATAAAGACCTGGTTGGTAACAAAATGGTCTTTTCTTTAGGCTCTAGCTAATATTTTCTTAGCAGTGCTGCAAACAACAAGCAAAACCCACAAAGAAGGGAAAAACTGTTCTTTTCAGGTTAACTTCTTATATCTTCACACATAGATTCAGAAGTGATTCCCTCAGAGCTCACAAGCAATTAGGTAAGGCTCAATTGCTAGCAGTTACCCAGCTGAAACCCCTTAGCTGGCTTGCTTTCTATTGCGTGGCTCAAATCCTACTTCAGGAGCTTTTCTGAGTAGATTAAAGAACAAGTTTGTATTTCTTTGTGATGGTTGTTGTACTTTGTAACAGAAAATTACCAAAGGAGTTTAGACAGAGAGCAATCCATATATTCACAGCCTGTATCTAAGACCGCTCCCCCTTCTTCAACAATCATGGGTTCAATATCATGGATTGGCACAGAGGAATTTCTCAATGTAGCACTCTCAGGAGAATACTTGTTTCCCTGCTGTCTTTCAAGGTTATAGCTAGGGCATAGATCAGTGTTCATACCTGAGCTTCCATTGCTGTTAGAGTTCCTCTCTAAATAGCCTGGCCAGTATGTAGTCCAGTTCTTATGTCCAGCCTTCCAATCCAGATCCCTGGACACTGGATCTCTCTTCACATACCTTCTGGCACGGGTCTTAGGATCCCTTCCACGTGCAGCCGTCTCCCTCACAGGTACCGTCTGGAGATTCCTAGCTCTGCAGCACCATTCCTCTGGCTTTCCCCAGTCCAATGGTGTATGCTGGCCTTTTGAATGTCTCCCAGTATACGTACTGCTCTGGACTCCTTTAGACCTCCCAAATGCTTTTCTCTTCTTTCTTCCAAAGGGTTTCTTGCCCTCTCTGTTCGTCCGCTCTGGCTTCTGCTTCTGATGATCCTCCCGATGATGAAGCTGTCCAAGATGATGAGGATCTCCCAGATGAAACTGAGGATGAGGATAATTCTCTGTAGAATAAACTCTACCTTTATTCTGCTTTGATGAGTGCTCCACCCTAGCACAGCGCAGCTGTGTTGAATCAGGCCCTGCCTTTTGAGATGAGTGCTTAGGGATTACCTCATAGCCCTCCTGATTGAACACACGTTTCCCCACTTCAGCTCCTCTAATGGCTGTTGGAAACCTGGTGCATTCTTGGACTGGTAGTCTTTTATGGGAAAATTCTGTTTTCTTATTTCTACCAGAACTGACAGGTTGCTTGTTCAGAGTCACTTCACCTTTTCTATAGCTCCTTCCTGAGCTATGATAAGCTTCCTTATCACATACCCCCCTGCTTAAGTTATTACGGACTGGTTTTACTGGTGAAACTTCTTTCCTACAGTCCGTAATACCTACAAGAGTGTTATCTTTTTGAAGCTCACTTACTTCCTGACTGGCTTCAGGGTCATTATTATTTACAGGCCTCTCCTTCCAAGACTTAAGTACATTAATATGGTAGGTCTGCCTATGTCCTCTTGCATTTTCTACCATATAAGATACTGGGCTCACTTGTTTAACAACCTTCCATGGCCCTTTCCACTGTACTTCAAATTTTGGGGCTGTACCTGCTACTTGAACCAAAACCTTTTCACCAGTGCTTAATTGGCGGCTTTTGGCCTTCCTATCATACCACCCTTTCTGGCGTACTTGGCTGTCCTGCAGGTTCCTCTCAGCAACCTGCGAGGTCCTTTTCAAACGTGCTCTCAGGTCACGTAGAAACTGTGGCACCTCCTGACTTCCTGGTTCAGGATCAATCCATTGTTCCCTCAAAATATCTAACAAACCCCGTGGAGCCCTACCATACATCAATTCATATGGAGTTACACCTAGGGACACCTGAATTCTTTCCCTGCAGGCATATAAGGCAAAGGGCAATAACATATCCCATTCTTTTACCTCTCCTGCTAACCCCCTTCTCAACATTTATTTGAGAGTTTGGTTAAATCTCTCCACCAAACCGTTTGATTGTGGATGATAGGCTGAGGTTTTCACGTGATGAATGCCAAAGGCATCCCAGACCTGGGCCAAATATTTGGATACAAAATTGGACCCTCGGTCAGTCAACACCTCTCTTGGGAATCCCACTTCACAAAACAATTTTACTAGCTCTAAAGCTATTGTTTTTGCAGAAACATTCCTCAATGGTATGGCCCAGGGAAACCTTGTTGCCTGATCTACCATAACTAGGATGTATTGGAAACCTCGGGGCGTTTTGACTAATGGGCCTACAATATCCATGGCAATGCGACCAATTGGGTCTGTGATAATTGGCATGGGAATCAAAGGCACCACCGGTGGGTGAGCCGCTGTAACTCGCTGACACGCTGGACATGCAGCACAAAACTGGGCAGTTTCTTTGAAAATACCTGGCCAGTAAAAACGCATAAGTATTTGATCCAGCGTTCCTTGCATCCCTTTATGACCTCCAACTGGATGATCATGTGCTAATCTAAGTACTAGCCCTTTGAAAGTTGTGGGTACCACCAATTATTTACGTATGGTCCCATTTCTGGGGTCCTGACTCTCTCTATATATAATATTTCATTATCTAGTCTGAATCTGGGCAACTCCTCCCTGACCTCGTGAGCATACTTAAAAGCTCGGGTGAGAGCTTGATCAGCTCGCTGCTCTTGTGGAAAGTTAGGAAACTTTGCCACTAACTCAGCTGGCACCCAGGGTAAACTTTGACCAGCTAACATCTTAGCCCTACCCTGTGCTCTGCAAAGTCTCTCACGCCGCTTTTGTGCTTTCAACTTTCTTACTTTACCAGATGATGGAGTTATTAAATCATCATGAGAGGGTAAGTCTCCTAATAACTCTGCCTGCTCCCCCTCCTCCTTCTGCTGGCTCTCTACCTTAGCCTGCGAGCGGGTGGATACAAGGCCCCTCTTATTACCTATAGTTTGGCCTTCTGGAAGCTTAACCATCTTTTTAGCTAGGGACTGAGGACTTCCAAAGAAAGGCCCGGGAGCTATTTCCATTATTCCTTCTCCCTCCTTCTTTCCTAGCCCTTCCACTAGACCCTGCTGAAATCTTGGCCAGTCTCTTCCTAGAACCAAATCAAAGTGTAGCCTAGGCACCACTGCTAACAGGACTTCCTCTTGCTCCCCCAGGCACTTAACCTTTAGCCTGGAAAATCTTGTAAATACCATTCAGTCCCACATAGACCTAGAAGAAACAGACCTTGATGAGATAACAAGCAGCTGGGACACTGGAATTCAGGCTACAGCAAACCCTAAATGGAACAATACACCAAATCCGGCCAAGCACCAATCAGAACCCTGGTACACCATAACACTGACCAGGATGAAGAGAGAACTCAGAAAACTGGAAAAGAAGTGGAGGCGAATCAAAACCAGCGAACACAAGACTGAGTACCTCAACCTACTATCAAGATACAAAGAAGAGGTCAACACTGCTAAAAGGGCGCACCACACTAACATATTAAACAAAGCCATCAACAAACCACGTGAGCTATTCGCAATAGTAAAATCTCTAACTAAAACAGCCCTGCCAGTACATCAGGGTAGCTCTATCCATCCCCAAACACTGGCTAACCACTACGCAAGCAAGCTAACTACCACAGAGACCACTCTCTGTGTAGAACCACCACACCAGGGAACTGAGGTTGAGCAAGAACAGACATGGAGCATCTTCCACAATATAAATGAACAACAAACTATCAGCATAATAACTAGCATAAACACCACCACCTCCCCACTAGACCCCTGCCCAACTGCGTGGATCAAAGCAGCGAAAAAAGAGATTGTCCGACAAATAGCTCACATTGTAAACCAATCGCTAAGTCAAGGACTCATGCCTGCCCAACTAAAAAAATCTATAATAAGGCCAATCCTAAAGAACAACACGCTCAACAAAGAGGACCCAACCTCATACCGGCCCATCTCCAGCATATCGTTCCTGGCAAAAATCATTGAGAAAGCAGTGCTCATACAACTTCAAGAACACCTTGATGACCATGAAACCCTGGACACACAGCAATACGGCTTCAGACGAAATCATGGGGTCGAAACACTTCTAATAGCACTGATGAACAACCTCCTCAAAGGCCTAGAAGACAGAAAGAAGATGTTCATACTCATCTTCATCGACATCTCTGCCGCCTTTGATACTGTCCATCACGGGACCCTCCTTAACAAACTTGAAGCAATAGGTATTTTGGGAACCTCCCTCAAATGGTTCTCCTCGTACATAACGGACAGAATGCCGCAAGTTCAATTCAATGGCGAAAAGGCGGAAGCTTTTTCTCAAACCCACGGCATACCGCAGGGATCGGCTCTATCGGCACTACTGTTCAACATTTACATGCAGCCCCTCTGTGACATCTTCAAAAGGCATAACATCAGCTACCATGTGTACGCAGATGATATTATGCTGTACACCCAATTGGATACCACAGACCCTGAATACACACAACTCGAAACCTGCCTAGATGAGATGTTAAGATGGCTACAGCGAAACAACATGACCATCAACCACAAAAAAACCGAAGTCATGTATATATGCAGTAAGCCGAACTTTGAGCCTCCCCCTAAGATCACCCTGTGTAACAACACATACAACACAAAGAAGGAGATCAAATATCTGGGAGTCACACTCGACTGCAACCTAAAAATGGAAACACACCTGCGTAAAACAAACAAGGCCATCTTCCATAAACTTAGAGTAATACAACCTCTCAGGAATATAATCGATCCCTCTGATTTTCGGTCTGTTGCACAAGCACTCATTATGCCACACTTGGACTACTGTAACGCCATCTTACAAGGTCTACCCAAAAAGTCACTAAATATCCTTCAAATGGCCCAAAATGTGACGGCCAGGATCATCATGAAAACAAGCCTGGCTGAGCACATTACACCTGTTTTGATTGAACTACATTGGCTCCCCATTGCAGCCAGGATACAATACAAAACATTGATAACCGCATTCAAACTGATAAATAACATAGCCCCATCATTCCTCTCCACACTTATCAGCATACAACCAACAAACAGGGACAGGAGAACTACAAACACAGCCACACTCCATGTCCCAACTAACATCAGATCTGTTAAAACAAGTACGTGTCGCAGGGCATTCTCATTCTCTGCACCAACTAACTGGAATCAGCTACCAATCGAGCTACGATTAATCAAAGACATTACTGTTTTCAGGAAGGAACTAAAGACTCATCTATTCAAAAGGCATTACAAGCAGCTATAACTCTCCATAAGATATAGATGAACCAAAACAATTAATTAATCATGCTCTGCTGAACCATATGTACTCTATGTATAAATATGTATAAATGTAAAAATGTAAATATGTGTAGTCCAATCTCCTATACACTAATACTGTGTGCGGTGCCTCACCCCCAAAACTATGTATATATTTGTCCCACTTTTCGGTCCTGATTTGACAACCCCCAAAGATGTAATCAAACCGCTGCTGATCGCTGGAAGTAGCGGTATATAAGTGTGTACTAAATAAATAAATAAATAAAATAAATAAAATAGGTGGGATATGATGTTGCAGCACCATGAATGCATCTGATGTGAACTTGGCTTTCAGGGGTTCTAGGCACAAATCCTTCTTGGGCCTCTATCCTCTTCCAAAGCCTTTTTGACATCATACTCTGGTCTGCCCCAGAGTCTAACAAAGCATTTGTGGTAATTCCTTGCACATCAACCATCAAAAGAAATCCTTCTTTGGGCTGTTTTAAATCCACACCCATTAAGCTAGTGTGTGTCTGGCATCCCTTTTCTAAATGTCCCCATTTTCCACACTTGAAACATTTCTTTCTACTCCACTGTGTCATCTGGTTTGGCACAGTACATTTTTTTTCATAAACATTTTTAATCAATTTCTTTTCTGATACAGCACAGCTTGCCTCAGCACCCATCTTCAGAGGGCCCCCCATTTTATGGCAAGCCTGCGTGGCTTCCAAGAATCTCTCTGCTAGCATGGTTGCCTCTCCAAGATTTTGGCAATTTTGCTGTATAAGGAAAGTGTGCAAATCTTTAGGCACCGCAGACATAAATTGTTCAAGCATAATAATGTCTAATAACATTTCTACCGTCTTTTGCTCAGGCTCCAACCATTTTACAGCTAATCCTCTGATTCTCTGACTCAGAGCCCTGGGTGTTTCACCCACTCTTAATGTAGTAGCTCTAAACATTCGCCTATACTCTGAAATAGACAACCCTAGGCGATCTCTAATAGCAGCCTTTACATCCTTATAATTCAAAGCCTGGGCTGCTGGCATTGCTCTATAAGCTGCAAGCGCCTCTCCAGTTAATGAGGCTGCCAGCCTTACTGCCCACTGGATCTCTGGCCATGCTAATGCTTGTGCCACTCTTTCAAAAGACTCTAGAAAATCATCAACATTATCATCTGGAGTTAGCTTCCCAAAACTAAATGCCCCAATTCCTTGATTGAGTCCCACACTGTCCACATGTGGTGTACCAGTATTTACTGCTGGTCTTGCATCTGGTCCACTTTGGTTCTGCAGTTTAACTAGGGCTTGCACCAGATCAAGCACTGGCCTCTGCTGGTCCATTAAGGCTTTCATAGCAGTGTCCTGAGCTTGCTGTGATAGCTCCTGTTGCCTGCTAAACTGGGCTGCCATCCAATCAGCTAGTTCCCTTGGATCCATCTTGATCCCTTATGCCAGTGATGAATCCAGCTCTGCACAGGGTCTTTTCTTCCTGGAACAGCTACCTCTCCTCCAAAGTGCAGTTGAGGGAAAATCTTTTCTTTCAGCTTTTAAGCTTGAACTGTCTTTTCCTTCAGACTTAAGTTGTAATACTTAGCAAGTAAATCCCTTTTGCGCAAAAGCAATCCGAAAAACTACGCCATTTGTCAGACGGCTGCCTGGGTGAGAATGTTCACAGTCTTGGCAAATGCATATATCAATATGATTTGCAAGGGATTGTGGGAAATGCAGACCATTCACACCAGACACAGCCACTCACAATAATTAGTTGTGCTTGAGTGTAAAGCCAATAAGATATTTATTTATGGGGTTATTTCTCCCAACACAGATATGCTTGGTAGCACATAAAACAGGATACTTGCTTTCAGTGTTAAACTTAGAAAAACAAAATCAGGAAAACAACAGCTGAACTTGTCAGGCAATCAAATGAAAAGAATAAAGACCTGGTTGGTAACAAAATGGTCTTTTCTGTAGGCTCTAGCTAATATTTTCTTAGCAGTGCTGCAAACAACAAGCAAAACCCACAAAGAAGGGAAAAACTGTTCTTTTCAGGTTAACTTCTTATATCTTCACACATAGATTCAGAAGTGATTCCCTCAGAGCTCACAAGCAATTAGGTAAGGCTCAATTGCTAGCAGTTACCCAGCTGAAACCCCTTAGCTGGCTTGCTTTCTACTGCGTGGCTCAAATCCTACTTCAGGAGCTTTTCTGAGTAGATTAAAGAACAAGTTTGTATTTCTTTGTGATGGTTGTTGTACTTTGTAACAGAAAATTACCAAAGGAGTTTAGACAGAGAGCAATCCATATATTCACAGCCTGTATCTAAGACCGCTCCCCCTTCTTCAACAATCATGGGTTCAATATCATGGATTGGCACAGATGAATTTCTCAATGTAGCACTCTCAGGAGAATACTTGTTTCCCTGCTGTCTTTCAAGGTTATAGCTAGGGCATAGATCAGTGTTCATACCTGAGCTTCCATTGCTGTTAGAGTTCCTCTCTAAATAGCCTGGCCAGTATGTAGTCCAGTTCTTATGTCCAGCCTTCCAATCCAGATCCCTGGACACTGGATCTCTCTTCACATACCTTCTGGCATGGGTCTTAGGGTCCCTTCCACGTGCAGCCGTCTCCCTCACAGGTACCGTCTGGAGATTCCTAGCTCTGCAGCACCATTCCTCTGGCTTTCCCCAGTCCAATGGTGTATGCTGGCCTTTTGAATGTCTCCCAGTATACGTACTGCTCTGGACTCCTTTAGACCTCCCAAATGCTTTTCTCTTCTTTCTTCCAAAGGGTTTCTTGCCCTCTCTGTTCGTCCGCTCTGGCTTCTGCTTCTGATGATCCTCCCGATGATGAAGCTGTCCAAGATGATGAGGATCTGCCAGATGAAACTGAGGATGAGGATAATTCTCTGTAGAATAAACTCTACCTTTATTCTGCTTTGATGAGTGCTCCACCCTAGCACAGCGCAGCTGTGTTGAATCATGCCCTGCCCTTTGAGATGAGTGCTTAGGGATTACCTCATAGCCCTCCTGATTGAACACACGTTTCCCCACTTCAGCTCCTCTAATGGCTGTTGGAAACCTGGTGCATTCTGGGACTGGTAGTCTTTTATGGGAAAATTCTGTTTTCTTATTTCTACCAGAACTGACAGGTTGCTTGTTCAGAGTCACTTCACCTTTTCTATAGCTCCTTCCTGAGCTATGATAAGCTTCCTTATCACAACGTTTAACAGAGAAATTGGCCTATAAGAACCCGGGGCAAGGGGGTCCCTCCTGGGTTTAAGCAAAATTGTAACTAAGGCCTTATTCTTCTTATATGGGAACCGCCCAGCCTTTATTAAACCTTCAAAGTATTCTCCCAATGGACTTAGCACCCCATCCCCCAATATCCTATAGAACTCCCCCCGCAAACCATCCATTCCAGGGGCCCGTCCTTTCTTTAAATGTTTAATCCCTTTCAATACTTCCATTGGAGATATAGGTTGATTCAAGACCCCCAATTGTTCTTCAGTCACCATAGTTAACTTGCAGGTCTGGAGGAAGGCACGCCCCTCATCCCCACCACCCCTTTCTATACCATATAGCTGTTGATAGTAATCACAAAATACTTGCTCAATCTCTTCCTTTTGACTCTGGAGCGTCCCATCGCTATGCTTTATGACCCCGATTTGCCTAGATCCCCCCTCAGCTTGCACTAAAGAAGACAGCAATTTCCCGGCCCGGTTCCCATGTTGACATAACCGATGTCGGTAGTACATCAGCGACTTCCGCGCCCGTTGGTGTAACAAAGCATCCAGCTCTGCCTGCACCTCCTGAAAGTAGAGTTTATAAGCCCCCCTCTTGTGTTGGGAGTACACGCGCCGTGCCTTGGCTAATTCTCTTTCTAATTGTAAAATTGTACGATTCATCTTCTGTCATTTAGAACTGTGATAGCTGATGATTTCCCCCCGAAGGACCGCCTTCCCAGCTTCCCAGAATAACACGGGATTGTCCCTATGTTGGGCATTTGTAGCAAGGTAGTCCGCCCATTTAGCCCGAAGGTGGGCCTCGAATAAAGCATCCCCTTCTAAATCTAACGGATACCGCCATACCCGACTGCGGCCTGAGTCTTTGGACCTCATCTCCAGCATCACCAGCGCATGATCAGAAATGACCGATGGACCGATCTCTACCCTCGGAATCCAGCTGAACAGCTCTTCCGAAACCAAAAAGTAGTCCAATCATGACCAAGTCCCATGCCCCCTCGACAAATGAGTATATTCCCTTTCGCCCGGGTGCAGAGTCCTACAAATATCCAGCAGATTATTCCCCTCACAGATGCCCAATATCCGTCGCGCTCCCCTTCGATCTCGAGGTCCTAATCTTCCCAAACGATCCCAATCGTCGTCCATCACCAAGTTGAAATCACCGCCCAGAATCAAACTATAGCCTGTTATACTAGAGATAAGAGAGGTAAGTCACTGATAAAAGGAGGCTTCATACGTATTGGGTGCATACACTGACCCCAAGACCACACGCAACCCATTCATCATACCCCATACGAACACATATCTACCCTCCGGGTCTGTCACCACTTTTTCCTCCACCCAGCCCAGCCGCTTAGCAATCAAAATAGCCACCCCCCTTTTCTTCCCCACCACCGGCGCCCCATATACTGTGCCAATCCACCCTCTCCCAAGTTTACCATGTTCTACAGAAGACTGGTGCGTTTCTTGCAGCATCGCTACTCCTATCCGCTTTTGCTTCAACTGCTGCATTACCTTATATCTCTTTATAGGGGATCCCAAACCACAGACATTTCAGGACCCTATCCGTATGTTTTGAGCCATATATGCTCCAATCCAAAAAGGAATATATTGAAAGAGACTCTCCGCCCATTGATGTGAGCCCCCCCAGCCTGAGGCCCACATCCCCCACCCCCCCGAGCACCTGCCTTTCCAACGCCATCCATATCTTCAATCACACATCCCAGTTTATATGCCTGATCTCGTATTCCAAACCCTGTCCCCCCTCTCCCCAACCCCCTCCCCGCCCATTGACCACTGTGCCCCCGAGCAACACTGCCCCCCCAGTCCCTCCCCCCACCCCCTTCCTCCCCCCTACCTGCTCAGCACTCTCCTTTCATCATTGTGGCCCCTCCATTGCCTCCGTGTCATGTAGGACTCAACCCTCCGCCCTTAGTGCCTTAACCCTGCTATGCCCCTTCTACCCTGCCAAAATGC
The DNA here is from genome assembly GCA_033557465.1 of Ichthyophis bannanicus. NCBI lineage: Eukaryota > Metazoa > Chordata > Amphibia > Gymnophiona > Ichthyophiidae > Ichthyophis > Ichthyophis bannanicus. The sequence goes on along the minus strand of CM066035.1, from coordinate 128,079,407 downwards.
CTCCCACTTCTAACCCCCAGGACCTCCCCAATATGCCTATCCGCCACTATCATAGTAATGTAACACATTATAGCAAACCCAATGAAGCTCCAAGAGATATCCCCCCCCCCCTCCAGCCCACATAAATGCTTCCTGGTAGGCTAGACCTTCAAAATATAAAAAATAGTGTGTGTCATTGGGAACACGGTAATTTTCCTAACAAAAGCATTAAGCTCCAAACATTTCACATCTGATAAATGTAATAAAAATAACAATAACAACCCTGATGGTGGCAAAAGCATCATATAGTAAACAAGGCAATGGGTGGATGCAGGACTGAGACCACATAACACTGACGTTGCAGGGCATTGGCAAGTGAGCTAAAACTTGTTCTCTCTTATTTTAACTTCAAGAGACTAATACAGTGAAAAATCATATTATCCCTGCAACTGAAAGGATGTCCAACCATGTGGCCCAATCCTGCTCCACCCTGCAGTGCAATGGAGAAGTTAATGTGTCGTGAGAGCGCTCAGAACAGATCCCGATAGGAAAGGACTAAATCCTGTTTCACCACTCCACATGCCGCAGTGTTCCCCCAACGTTATCAATGGAGGCAGTTCACCCAGTCAAAATGTCAAACATTAAAAGTTGAAGCAGGGGGCCTTTTTGATGAGCCAAAGCCTGAAAAACCCATCACAACTACCCTTTTATCAGCATCATCAAAGTTTAAACCCTCCGCTGCCTTCCTCTGTGCACTGGTAATTTCTCCATCTTGTACGCCCCGGCTTTCTCCACCGAACTTCAGTGTGCAGTCATCTGCCTTTCAAAATGATAAGCCTCCTGCTTTTCCTCCAGTTTTTTATAACTCACAGCACACAGCAGTAATAAGAAACACCATACTTATAACCAAAGTTCCGGAACATGCAAACTCAAGGTCTCCACCCCACGCGGGGGCTTTCACAGGTAATATCCCACCATGTCTCTAAGCCACCCTCAGGTGCAACTGCCACGGTTATCAAAATGTGGGCATCACAGGATCCACGAGGCAGCACCCCTCAGGTGGTCCGAGGCACTACCAGTTGTTAATCAAGGTGGTAAATTGCACAAGCTAGGAATAAACTGTGAATAAAATGGAGGAGTCAAACTCTGACCAACTCCCGAAGCAGTCTGGCTCACCATCGTTGCTTGCAAAATGCCATCGCCTCCACCGGGGTCTCAAATACATGTTGCACTCCTTCCCACTCCACGCGCAGCTTTGCCGGATAGGCCAAGGTGAAACGCACTCCATGCGCCACTAAAGCACCACACACCTCCTTATATGCCCTCCTTTTCATGGAGACCCCGGCTGAATAGTCCTGAAAGACCAGGAGGTTCGCTGCTGCACTCTCTCCGCCACTGCGTCGCTGTTTTCGTGATGCCCGTAGTACACATTCCTTCTGAAAAGCACTCAAAAAACAAGCTATGACTGCTCGAGGCCTGTTTTCCGCCACGCGGAGTGGGCCAATGCGGTGTATTCTCTCCAGTGTCACAGTACCAATCCCATCCTCCAGGTCCAAATTATCCCAGATCCACTGCTCAATATAGCTTTTCAAGTCCCGTTTTTTTACCGACTCCTGGACTCCTATAAAGCGCAGGTTTTTACGACGACTCCGATTTTCCAAGTCCTCTAATTTCTCCGCCTGCTGCTTCACCGTTAACTCTAAAGTTTGCAGCCTGGTGGAGGCCTGCGCCTGCCCGTCTTCAAGGGAGCTGATGCATTGTTCAGCCTGTTCAACCCGGCCGGTGAAGTCCGACACAGTCTGGGCTACCTCGGACATCTGCGAAGCCAGCCCGCACAGCCTGTCTTCCAATGCCTGCACGACTGCTTGCGAAACCTCCGCCACCATGCCGCTCGCCGATCCGACCCCTGGGCTCACCGCCTCCACACCCGCCATCTTGGCCTCAGGTCCGCGTGGCTTTAAGCGCCGGTTATTTTTAGTTGCCATGAACAGTCCCACCAAGACTACGCCACCACCGCTGCTCTTCCCAGCTCTCGCTTGTCACTATTTCCTCAAATTCTTCCTCGAATTCTGTCAGGTAGGTAGATAATATGTCCGAGGAGGGTAACGAGTCGCCGGAGCTAGGGAGCACACGTCAACCCTAGTCCACCATGCCACCGGAAGTCTCCCCTTTTGAACTAAAGCACCAAAAAGAATGTAACTTTGTTCTAAAAATGTACCAAAACCCTTTTAAGAACTCTCAGGCAGAGAGCTAGTAATTAAAAAGCCACAAACTCTTACCTTAGCTTGAAATTTAGAGCCCCTGTTAGGATGGGACAAGCAGGCAACAAGATATTTAGGAGTATGCAAGGTGTGGGGCGTTTTGCTCTCCAGAATTTAATCTGGATCAGGAAACCTGTCTCCTTACAAATGTACTTTTTCATACATATTCTAAGAAGTGATTGGCTAATATCACAGATTGGATGCCAGGAGAACAATTATACTAATCTATGCACATATTTAATCCTAGTGTTCAAAAAGTGTTGGGGCCCGATATTCAAAGGCATTTGCATGGTTTGCAGATCTGCAAACTGTGTAGATGCCGCTCTGCGGGATATTCAGGAGAACTAATATGATTAGTGCCGTTGAATATCTGTGGATGCTGTCGCTGTATGATCCGATGCCATCCGGTTAGCACTGAGGATTGCCAGGGGTGTTACGAGGCAGCACCCATCACTAACCAGGAAATGGCAATATTAGGCTGCTGCCCAGTTAGTGACATGGAGCAAAAGTCAGGTACAGCAAAGTATGGCCTTACCTTCGCCAAGAAACTAACTGGGCAGTAGCTCAATATTGCTGCTGCCCAGATAAGTGATGGGTTCTGTGGCCAATTCAGAAGTTCAATGCAGGTGGTCAGATATGGTCCCAGCATTGAATATCAGGGTCTAAGGTTCACAAGTTGAAAAGTGCACACGTGGAGGCCAATTCCAAACAGGGCTCATCCGGCCTGTCTGGATGTCCAAAATCTGGACGGGCCGGATTTACACCTGTTTGTGCACCTGCGGGAGCTGGATGTTCCCGCAGGAGTAGAATCAGAGAAAAGGGCCTGGATGGGTCCGATTCAGTGGGCCGGAACGTGCAGCCCTCTCCCCATCCAGCCCCCTCCTGCTCCTGCATGGAGCCTCGGTGCCGTGGCATCCCACTGCCCTGCACTACATTAAAAGATCTTTTCCCCATCATCCGACCCCTGGAGGGGCCTGCTGAGGCCAGGATCAGGCGGCAGGGAAACCCATGCTGCCACTTGCCTCTTCAGGGGATGTCCTCCGTGGCTGGCCAGCAACACTGGGGAGACTTATTCTACCTCAGAGGTGGAATAAGTTCCCTGTGCATCCCTGTTCCCACTCCCCCTCCCCCCGGATGTATAGGGCCGTGACCAGAATTGGCCCTATATCTCCGGAGTCAGAGTCCTGCCTCTTCCCCACCCATGCTCCTCTTCCCACACAGCTCCTCTGTACATGAGGGGAGCTTTGGCAGCAGAATCGGTCCCCTGCGAATAGCAGTGATTGAACATCGAAACTGGAAGTTCATCCCTGCTATTCCCAGGCAGAATAACCTCCATAAAGGGTAATTTGTTAAACTTCCGTGCAGTTAACAAAGGTTGTCTTTTGGGGTCTATTTTATTAAGTGAAGTACGTGCATACTTTGTTTTATAAAACAGGGGCATAATGACATGCTGAAATCTAATAGCACCTAGATATTTTTTAGAACTTAAGCATGTAAAATTCCACTCATTGTATGCTCTGCACACTCTCTGCCCCTCATTGAAAGTACGAGCGATAGGACTTAAGTGGGTGCTGACTAAAGCACACAGCTAAGTGCCCATTCATATGCATCAGTCCTTTAAAATAGGGACTTACGTATGTAAATAGTTCATAAGTATAAATGGCTCCCTTATAAAATCCACACTGTACAGTGTGACAAAATGCCATGTTTCCCTTTCCCTCCAATCGCAGCCTCAGGCATATCTATGTGGGAGATTTGGTTGAAAAAGCCATGGTAAGGTTGTCTCCGTAGGACAGGAGGGCATGTGTTGCTGGGTGGGCATAGGGACTGATGTATAAATGAGGCGCATATGTGTGTCTGAATTAATTGTATGATCTGCAAATCAGTTCCATGGGAAGTGTTTATCTGTTTATTACTACATATAGACACATGTAAAAGATGGTCCCTGCTCATTAGACTTACAATCTAGTCAAGACAGACAGCACAATAGCTGAGGGCAAGGATATATGTAGGGGAATGGTAAGGAGACACAGGAGACTAAGCGGATCAGGATCCAAAAGCGGCCTCAAAGAGGTGAGTTTTCAGTCTGGATTTGAAAAGGGTCAGAGATAAAGCCTGATGCACAGACTCGGGTAGATTGTTCCAAGCATAAGGAGCAGCAAGGTAGAAGGACTGAAGTCTGTAGTTGGCAGTAGAAGAGAAGGGCACAGATAGAAGGGATCTACCAGAAGAGTAGAGTTCCCAAGGAGGGGTGTAGGGAGAGACAAGAGAAGAAATGAAGTGAGGAGCAGCAGAATGGGTGCACTTATAGGTCAGTAGGAGAAGTTTGAATGGATACGGAGAGAGTAGGGAGCCAGTGAAGTGACTTGAGAAGAGGGGCTATATGAGTGTAGTAGAAAGGTAGAGACAAATTTTGCCAATGTTATAAAGAAGCAACAGGTTTTAGCTGTCTATTGGATATGTGCAGAGAAAGAGAGAGAGTAGAATCAAAGATGACCCATGGTTGTGAGCTGAGGAAACAGGGAAGAGTGCAGTGTTATCCACAGAAATACAGAGGGGAGGAAAGGGCTATGTGAGTTTAGGAGGAAAGATAAGGAGCTCAGTTTTGGCCATGTTCAGTTTCAGATGGCAGCAAGACATCCAGGCAGCAATGTCAGATAAGCAGGCAGAGATCCGGGCCTGGATTCCAGGAGAGATTTCAGGCACAGAAAGGTAGCTCTGAAAGTCGTCAGCATAAAGATGATACTGAAAACCATGGGAGAAAATAAGTGCACCGAGGGACCAAGTGTAGAGAAAGAAAATGAGAGGTCCCAAGACAGAGCCCTGAGATACACCAACTGAGAGGGGGATGGCGGTAGAGGAGGAACTATCAGAACAGACACTAAATGTGTGAATGGAGAGATAAGAAGAAAGCCAGGGCAGAACAGGGCCCCTAAATTCAAGCAAGGACAGGGTATCGAGGAGAAACTGGTGCTCAATAGTGTCAAAGGCAGCAGAAAGGTCTAGAAGGATGAGAATTAATTAGAGACCTTTGGATTTGGTGAAGAACAAGTCACTGGAGACTTTGGCAAGAGCCATTTCTGTGGAATGTAGAGAACGAAAGCCAGATTGCAGTGGGCCCAGAAGGTCTTAAAAGGAAAGAAAGTCAAGACAGCAATGGTGAACTGCTCATTCAAGTAGTTTTGAAGCAAAGGGAAGGAGAGAGAGAAGTCAATAGCTGGAAGGACAGGTAGAATCTAATGCAGGCTTTTTGAGGAGCAGCAAGGTGGAAGGACTGAAGTCTATAGTTGGCAGTAGAAGAGAAGGGTACAGATAGAAGAGATCTGCCAGAAGAGTGGAGTTCCCGAGGAGGGTTGTAGGGAAAGACATGAGAAGAAAGGTAGTGAGGAGCAGCAGAATGGTTGCACTTATAGGTCAGTAGGAGAGGTTTGAATGGATATGGAGAGAGTAGGGAGTCAGTGAAGTGACTTGAGAAGAGGGGTTAAATAAGCATATCGAGGCTGGTAGAATATTAGCCACGTAGCTGAGTTTTGAATAGATTGAAGGGGAGAGAGGTGATTCAGAGGGAGACCAGCAAGGAGGAGGTTGCAATAGTCTAGACGAGAGGAGACTAAAGAGTGGATACGTGTCTTAGTAGTGTGTGTAGAAAGGAAGGGAGCATGTTTGAAGGACATAGGAACAGTTGAAGTGGAAAGCGATAAGTTAAGGATATGACAGATGGAAGGGCTGACAGTGGAAGAGATAGAGTTTAGCAGACGGGTGGGGATGGGATCAGAAGAGCAAGTAGTCAGTTTGGAGGAGGAGAGAAGATTTGCAGTTTCCTTCTCAGTGATTTCAGAAAAGGAAGAAAGGATGACTGAAAGTGAGGAAAGGATATGGGATTGAAGAGGGGGAAGATGAGGTGGAGGTAAACCAGCAGAGAATTCAAGGCTAATCTTCCGGACTTTGTCTAGACAGACAGTGCAGGGGGGTTTGGGGAGGAGGGACCTTGAGGAGAGAGTTGAGCATAGCAAAGAGACGTTGAGGGTCAGAGGCAAGAGAGTTAGTCAGATGGACATAGTACTCTTACTTGGCGAGTACTATGGCTGACTAGAAAGAAGTTAGCATGAATTTGAAACGTAGGTAGTCATCAAGGGTACGTGATTTAAGCCAAAGTCATTCAGCAAAACAGGCACAGGAATATAGGTAGCGGGTTGTCGAGTACAGCCAGGGTTGAGGTATAGTACGCCTCACAGGGCATGGAATGAGAGGATCCAGTGCATCCAGAGCAGAGGAGAGTATAATGTTATAGGAGGATACTGCCCCATCGACAGACTCAGATGACATAGTGTAGGAAAGAGGTGAAAAGACAGTAGTGAAGAGAGCTGAAGGGTCGACGGTGTTGGTGGAGATCGGGCGAGACCAAGATGGGGCATGCTTAAGGGTGAAAGTTAGCAGGTGATGGTCAGATAAGGGCAGAAGTGAGGTGGAGAAGTTTAAGAGTGAACAATTGGAGGAGAAGACAAGGTCAAGGTAGTGACCATGCTTGTGAGTTGGAGCAGTAGAGCACAACTGGAGGTTGCATGAGGATGTTAGAAAGAGGAGCTTTAAGGCATAAGAAATATAGTAACATAGTAAATGATGGCAGATAAAGACCAGCATGGTCCATCTAGTCTGCCCAGCAAGATGGCAAGAGCAGGCCACCCCTCCCCATGTCTTTGTTTAGGGGTGAACCCACCACTCCATGTAGGGCACCCCTATTTGTTGAGACGTTAGATGGTTCAGAAGTTAGATGGTACCGTTTATTTTGTTTTTATCCTGTTGCTATAAAGGGATCCACTGTGTTTGTCCCATGCCGTTTTGAATTCTGTCACCGTGTTTGCCCCCACCACTTCCATCAGGAGGGCATTCCAAGCATCCACCATCCTTTCAGTGAAAAACTATTTCCTGACATTGCCTTTCAATTTACCACCTTGCAGCTTCATGTTATGCCCTGTAGTTTTACAGCTTCCCCGTCTTTGGAAGAGGTTTGTTTGTTCATCATTTCTCTTTAAGTATTTAAAGGTCTGAATCATATCTCCCCTGTCCCTCCTCTCCTCCAAAGTGTACATATGTAGGTCTTAGGCTCTTCTCATAAGGCGTCTGACGCAGGCTCTAAATCATTTTAGTCGCCTTCCTCTGAACAGTTTCCAGTCTTTTTACATCTTTTGCAAGATATGGTCTCCAAAACTGAACACAGTATTCCAAGTGAGGCCTCACCAGTGACTTGTACAGTGGCATAAGTAACACTTCCTTTCTGCTGGTAATCCCTCTTTGTATGCAGCCCAACATCGTCCTGGCTTTTGCTACTGCTTTGTCACACTGTTTTGCCACCTTGAGATCATCAGAGATAATCACACCAAAGTCTTTCTCCTGAACTGTACATACCAACCTCTCGCCCCCTATCTCATACATTTTCCTTGGATTTCTGCTGCCCAAGTGCATGACACAGCACTTTTTCACATTAAATCGTAGTTGCCAAGCATTAGACCATTCTTCCAGCTTTTGTAGATCTTTCCTCATGTTAACCACTCCCTCGGGGGAGTCCACTCTGTTACAAATTTTTGTGTCATCTGCAAAAAGTCAGACTTTTCCATTTAGTCCTTCAGCAATATCACTCACAAATACATTGAACAGTGCCGGGCCCAGGACCGAACCCTGGGGCACCCCGCTAATCACCTTCCTTTCATCCGAGTGAGCTCCATGTACTATCACCTTCTGTTAACTGTCAGTCAACCAATTTCTAATCCAGTTTTCCATCTTGGGACCCATCTCCAAGCTACTGAGTTTATTGACAAGCCTCCTATGAGGAACAGTATCAAAGGCTTTGCTGAAATCCTGGTAGATGACATCCATTGCATACCCCTGATCTAGATCCTTGGTCACCCAGTCAAAGAACTCAATCAGATTTGTTTGGCAAGACCGTCCTTCGGTAAAACCATGTTGCCTCGGATCTTGCAACCTGTTGGTTTTGAGAAAGTTCACTATTCGCTCTTTCATGAGCACCTCCATTACTTTTCCCGCTACTGAGGTAAAGCTCACTGGCCTGTAGCTTGACACTTCTTCCCTGTCACCACTTTTGTGTAGAGGTACGACATCAGCCATTCTCCAGTCCCGAGGAACCTCTCCTCTTTCCAAGGATCTGCTGAAGACATCCTTTAACGGTCCTGCAAGAACCTCTCTGAGCTCTTTCAGTATCCTGGGATGTATCCCATCCGGTCCCATGGCTTTGTCCACTTTTGGTTTAGCAAGTTGTTCTAACACCTCATCTTCTGTGAATGGTGTGGTATCTACTTCATTCCCATTTTTATAATTGGGAGTCACAGCTGGTCCATTTCCAGGATTTTCTTTAGTAAAAACAGAGCAGAAGTATTTGTTTAGCAATTTCGCTTTTTCAATGTCACTTTCCACGAGTCCTTTCCCAGCACTTCTGAGTCCTGCAATTCCAACTCTGATCTTCTTCCTTTCCCGAATATACCTGAAGAATGTTTTGCTGCCACCCTTAACATCTTTAGCTATCTTTTCCTCTGCCTTTGATTTTGCTATCCTTATTTCTCTTTTAGACTCTTTGAGCTTGATCCTGTATTCATTTCTGTGTTCTTCTGTTTGCAAGCTTTTGAATTCTGTGAAAGCTGTATTTTTGCCTTTATTTGAGCAGCCACTTCTTTGGAAAACCAAATAGGATTCCTTCTCCTCTTGTTTTTATTTACTTTTCTTACATATTTATCTGTTGCCCCTTTTATTGCCACCTTTAGTTTAGTCCATTGCAATTCCACTTCCCTTATCTCCTTCCACCTCGTCATCTCCTCCTTTAAGTATTCGGCCATTTTATTGAAGTCAATGTTTTTGAAGTTTAGGACTTTGAGCTTGCTATTATTGGCCTGTAAGATGGCTTTTATCTCAAGCCACACTTTGTGATGATCGCTGTTGCTCACAGGGGCACTCACGTAGACAATCGACATGCTATCACCGTTGGTGAGCACTACATCCAGCGTTGAGCATTCCCTAGTTGGTTCCATCACCATTTGTCTAAGTAATACATCTTGGAGAGCATCCACAATTCTTTTGCTTCTATCCAGATGTGCAGAAGGAGTAATCAAATCCACATCAGGTAGATTAAAGTCACCCAATATGATTGCTTCCCCCTTTGTTGCTATCTTGGCAATATCTATAATCAATTCATTATCTCTCTCTTCAATTTGAGTCAGAGGTCTGTAGACTACAGCAATATGGATGACAGTGCCATTTCCTCTTTCCAACGCAATCTAGATTGCTTCTTCTTTTCCCCATGTCCCCTGCATTTCAGTAGCTTTAATATTGCTTTTGACATACAAGGCTATTCCTCCTCCTTTTCCATTTTCTCTGTCTCTTCTGAATAGATTATAGCCAGCTATGGCTATATCCCAATCATGTGATTCATTAAACCATTTTTCTGTAATGGCCACAATGTCCAAATCCGTTTCCACCATTAGGGCTTCCAGGTCCAGAATTTTGTTGGCTAAGCTTCGAGCATTTGTGCTGATTGCTTTCCAGCATTTACCTGGCTTGTGTGTATTTTGCATTGATTTTGTTCTGCCCACTTCTTCCCACTTGTTTTTAATCTGTGGTTTAAAAGTGTGGCTGTTTCTGATGTTATTCTGCTTTTTCCTGAACTGTGGGGGCACACAATAGAGTAGATAAGGGAACCAACCAATAAGGACAAATAGATAAATAAATATGTGGAGACAGATAGACAGACAGACAGATAGAACTCACAGTTAGGCAGCAAATTCAGCAAAAATCACCTTTTGGGAGAGCTCTGGAGAGCACTCCTCTGCTCAAGGATATGTGAAGGTAAGACCTCAGCATGGGGGAATATCTTTATGGGGTACTCAGGAAGTAGAGGAGTGTGCATTGGAGAGTGGGGGTGGGTGGGTGTGAGTATGTGTTTGTTGGGGGGATTGAATTGGGTGGGGAGGTGTGTATATGTGTATGTTTGTGTTTCAGGACTGCTTGTTCATGTATGTGTCAGGGATGCTTGTGTGTGTGTGTGTGTGTGTGTGTGTGTGTGTGTTGTGTGTGTGTGTGTTGGGGGATGCTTGTGTGTGTGTGTGTGTGTTGGGGGAACTTTGTGTGCATGTACATGTAAATCAGCGGACTCTGTACATGTAAGTTCCCCACTCTCTTGCACTTTCCTTCTGCACTCACTCTGTCCCTTATATACACTTGCACTATTTCCCCTCCCTCCTGCACTCTCCCTCTTTCCCTTCCATCCAGTCATGCACTCTCTGCTTCCCATGCAACTTTGCAATCTCTCCCTTCCTTGCCTTCATTCCTTCCTTTCCACCCTCCCTTCTGTTTGTCCTCCAACCCAATCCCGCCCCTTCTCCTGCCTTTCTCCACCTCTGCCCCTGCCCTTATGTTCCAACCTACTTCCCTTCTTCTCTAACACAACTCCTTTCCTTGATGTTCTTTGCAGAAGTCCACCTTTATTGTAGTCTTAAAATGTCAGTGGGAGTCCATATCAAAATGTAGGTGGGACACCTGCTGGCATTTTAAGACCACAGCTCCCATCTTCCTGCCAGTGGAGAATGGGATCCCCATTGATGGATAACCTGCAGTGGCAGCCTTAGACCAGTCTTCACACTAGCAGGGGATGGAGTCCCCCTGGTAGACACTGGGGGCCCAATATTCAAAGGCATTTGCTTGGTTTACAGAGCTGTAAACTGTGTAAATGCCCCTAAGTGAGATATTCAGCAACAGTAACATGGTTGAATATCCCCGAATAATGCAACTCTATTCCTCGATGCTAACCGCTTAGAATAGGGGCTTGTTGGGGCATTCCAGGAGTGGTACCCAGGGATAACCATCCAATGGTGATATTCAGCCACTGCCTGATTATCCCTCAGCGGGATAATTTGTCCACTGCTTGGTTAGCTTCTGCGCCATGTGTGGCTGTGCAGCAACTTGAGATATTCAATGCGGGTGGCTAGATATAGCCTCGGTTTGAATATCTGAAGTTAAAGTTTGGCGGCAACGGCTATGCGCCTTAGGGGTGTATAGCCATCACAAATGAATACCGGGCCCTGGGATTTTTTACCACAGCAGTAGCCTTAGGCCATTCTTCCTGCTAGTGGACACTGGGTTTTACGGTCCAGCAGGGGATGGGCTTCCCACCTGCAGCTATCACTATTTTGGCAGCGCCTTCCAACTTTCCTCTGCCAGCAGGAAAAGGAATTCTCACCAGCAGGCTCTCGCCATTCTTAGCCGCAGCCAGGGGAAGTTCCCTTTATCGGAATGCATATGTTTGTTTGTGCAAGTACAAACAAACCTATTTGAATGGACAGACAAATGACAGAAGGACATGCCCTCCCTAATAAGCGCTATTGCTTGGGTGAAATGCACGCAAAAATAAATTTTAATTAGAGTTATCAACTGGCTCCAGATATACAGGACAGGCAGGGCTGTCCCCAGAGTTGGTTCAAGGTGTTGGCATCCTAGGCAAACCTTAAGCATTACACCCCCCGTGGCTGTCAAAATCTATTGTGTAGCTTTGAGTGCCCAGCTCTTTGCTGCCCCCCACCCACGAATTTTCCACCATAGGCAACCGCCTAGTTTGTATAATGGTTGGGACAGCCCCGAGGACAGGTTACCTCAGTCCTGGTTTTACCTCATTCCCTGCATGGACTTGTAGTTCTGATGTCCTTCATTTCACTAAATTAATAAGTGGCCGTGCTTCGTGAATGATTATTGCTATGCAGCTCAACGGGAACTCATTCAACAATTCACTTCTGTATTTCTTTTCAGTATTTCTTTTTCTGTCGCAACATAAGCCTCAGAAAAACAACCTTTAGCACTATATAATCTAGGAATGTTGTATAATTTCCTAGACATGTGCAGGTTTTAATACATCAATGGCTTATGTGTAATGAAGAACCAAATAAGTGTCACCAATCATCTCAGTGATATTGAAACTCTCAATGCAAAATGACAAAAAGGTACTTAACTTATGTACTGATGTGACACATCTTGGTCTTCTTAATTTTACATTTTTTTCTGTGTTTTTACTTCTTTTTACTTCTTGCCGTTCTTTTATTCTTATAAGAAAAGCAATGTCCCTATGTTGTTGAATGAGTTCCCGTTGAGCTTCATTTCACGAAGACAATGTTTCTCAAGCCAGCCCTGGTGTACTCCCTAGCCAGTCTAATTTTCAGGTTACCCACAATGCATATGCCTGAGAAAGATTTGCATGCACTGCCTCAAGATTGGCTAGGGGGTACACCAGGACCAGCATGAGAATCACTGACTTCAGGAAAGGAAGGCTAAAAGGCCAAACGGATAGTGGAATAAAACCAGGACTAGATAATGCTATCCTGAAAATCTGGAACCAGCTGGCAACCCTAATTTCAATAATGGCAACACAAAATCTACTGAAACATTTAAGTATGCCTTTGTTGTCCCATTAATGAAGTGCACCTGAATTATTACTCACTTTGAGCCTGAATTTGCAAAATGCAAGTAAGAAATTCTAAAATTCAAATCCATATTAAGGAAGAGCCCATACATGAGTTTGAAATAAATTCTTTCTGACGGCAGACGCACATTTCAATTCCATTTTAGCCTCGGATAGAATACATTTCATGTTTCTTTGTGAAACGGGTAGAAGTGGACAGCACTGCAATAGGGATAGTGGGTCAGCTCAGATGTCTCATGCAACAGTGATCTTGACTTGCGGACCCTCATCTGAGAAGGGAGAAAATCTGTTTTGGCATGGAATTTTATGCAGGTGTCATTGAGATGGGCAAAATTGTGCTATGCATCTCAATACAAACTAAACCCAGCGACAGAAGGTATAAAGGGTTGGATTATTTTAGAATCAGAATCCTACAGAGGTTTGGCTCCTTTATGTTGGATACATATATTTCAACTAACAAAATTCCATCAAGTGTTGTTTACATAAAAACAAGAAATGCCATGTCTGATAGGTGGTCCACTGAGTCTAGCATCTTGATATGGATGCAGGCTATTCTAAACCTACTGTTTTTTTTTCTTTTTCTTTCATTTGTCTTCAAAATATAGCCTCAAGTTCCCAATAGTTTTTATGAGGTCTTGAACTACTGTACTTGTCCTTTCAGTTTTATAATGAAGATAGTTTGAAAGCTCTTCTGGCAACTGGTTTATATATCAGTTTCAGTTTATTTTATCTTATTTTAATTTTCAAGCTAAACTAGAAAAAAATTGGGATTGACAATGCTAGAAATTGTGTTTCTTAGTTTATTGTCATAATAGGTGTAGAGTAGGGGCAGCATATCAGATTGCCAAACAATGAACTTGGAAGTTCATTATAAAATGTGTGCCCAGAATAGAAAAGGGCTAATCAACCAGAAACAAGTTTCTAGAGGAATGCCGTATTCAAGTTTGCAAAATCTTGGTGATGGATCACTTGAGTTAAAGTTTGTTTATTACTTGGGGACTGATGCACTAAAGCACATTATTATATCACATGAAGTAAACCATATGCAGTGCATGAACCCTTCTCTAGGTTTTAAATTGTGCTGTTTACCACAGTGACCTATAGTATGCACCATGAAGACATACATCCTTCACTAACAGCGGCTGCTAGCAAAAGGATGGTATAACGTACCACTTTTTTTCTCCTGATTGGGGCAGGAGGAAAAGCCAGGGGGTAGGGGCTGGATTAATGATTAAGGACTCCATAAACTAATTCTGCGCTAAGTGACCTTTGGAATGAGGGGCAGTGAGCTTGCGAGGGTAAGGTGCCAATCAGGGCTGCTTCAGCTCCTTATGCGACTTTGGCCAAACATTTGAGAATGGGGCCCCCATTCGTGACCCCCCCTCCCTATGATTCCTAGCCACCCCCCCCTCCCCCCCAAAAGTAGCACAGTCAGCAGCCCTGGTCCACCCTTCTGCTCCCTCAAGTTGCTTGCAAGTGAAGTGGGCGGTGCTTTAGCAAACAGACCAGAAGCAGAAAGTGGTCAGTCTATTCACTAAAGCACTGCCCACTTCTCCTGAGTGAGCAGAAGGGAGGCACAGGCTGCTTTTACCTATGGGTAGCAGGGCAACCGGGCCCCCATTGTGCAAGGGCCTGGGACAGCTAAAGCGGCCCTGGTGCTAATGCTCCCACTTTAACAGAGTTGCCCAGTGTGCCTGTTATCAGGGCAAATAAATCATTGGCTTGGATTTGCTTATTTGATTTTGTACATTATGCACTAAAACCTGTTTTCAATGGTGAGCATTACATTTGGAACTGGGTAACCTTTCAATGCAACAGCCTCCATGGAGAAATTATAGGAATGTGCATTATTTTTTGTATGACGCAGATCCCCACGAATCCCCATTTGTTCTGTTTTTGTTAAGGATGCATATATGCATGTCCTACTAGACATGCTGGAGCTACCCTGGAAGGGGGAGAAATGGGGTTAAAGAACAAGCCAGAAGCATGAGGTACTTAGCTTATCATGCTGGAAAGTCTTTCACAAGCAAACAAGGCCGTCTATATCTGCTTGGCTATTCAAATCTCATGGGCAAAGATGTCACCACTGGGCTAGAAAGAGGCACGCAGCATCAAAAGAGAGAGAACCATTTTGGATCAGATTTCCAGAGGATGACATTAGTAGCTGGGGCTCCAAAAATTTGCAGTTAAATCAAAAGCCAGGAAAGAAATTTGTACTACAGGTTACAGGAGACGTGCAGGGAGGCAGGCAGCATCAATGCACATCTACAAAACTGTCCCCGTGTTTTCAGGTTTGAGGTTATTTGCTTTCTTGGCAGCCAATCCAGAGCCTGGTCTTGGAGGCAAAGAGTACAGGAGGGAGGTCAGCAAAGAGTCAGATAGTGGACACAAGCACTGCAAGCAGGGATTTGGAACAGACAGCAGGGCTAGGGCACTTATTATCTTTGCTTATGTAATCGTGCATTGCTTAATAGATGGTCAAGTTTGTGAGAGTTGCTGTTGTGCACTGCTGGCAGGGAAGGGGACCTGCAGTGATGTGTGACCGTATAGGCTAGGCACTTACAAAGGGTTGAGTATTACGACAGTTTATCTCTGTCTGTCTCACAAACATTACTTCTAAGGTCCAAGTGCAGTCTCTTAAAGCGACCTCAGTTTATATATCTGAGAAACTACAGTAGGGGTTGCATGCACGAGCACTAATGTAACTTATGCAAATGTCGGAAACTCCATCAAAGGAGGCGAGAAGAAAACTCACCCCCACTGTGGAGACTCCTTTGTAATCATTTAAATGCATATAAAATTGTTCAAAAAATGAACTTATCTGAAATGCCGATGACCAATGAAGGCCTTGCTTCGGGCTTCAAGGGTTCCAACCTAAGACTTCTTTTCAAACTCCTTTCATACGGCTGTGGAATAGAAGATCAGGAGCCGACATTGATCGGCACGGTATAGTGAACCTGAATCTTGCTGGCTGTGTAGTAAGCCACACCTCGCGATTCTGGTAATATCCATCAGAGAATGTTTTACAATCTGCTTGCAGTCACTTCCACAAAAGGCCTCAGAGCTTTCAAGCTGGATTAGTGTACCGGTTATGCCATTAGTGATAGCTAAAGTAGGGCGGTATATCAAATAAATAAACATAAACATAGTGGTATTAAAGAGTTTCCTAAGTGCTACGCTGCCATCTCCGCAGCTCAGTTTGGACTCCAGCAGCCTGATCACCGGAATACAGCCATGGGAGCAAGCAAGCACCATATGAGTTTTACTTTTAAAGATTTAAGGCAGGAAGAAGACTGTCAATATCTTTCCCTTAATGAAGTCTCGGCGGCAAAATGTTACAGCTCCTCTTCTCCAAATGTGAAGCAACTTAGGCTCGAACAGGAACAGAAGGCCTGGATTATGGATTCTTTCATCAGCAGATGGAGAGCATGGACCAGTGTCTGAGCCTGGATATTATCCTGTTCATTATAACAGGAACAGAAGGTCTGGATTCAGTCATAAGAACATAAGATATGCCATACTGGGTCAGACCAAGGTCCATCAAGCCCAGTATCCTGTTTCCAACAGTGGCCAATCTAGGTCATAAGTATCTAGAGGTTTCCCCAAAAGACACAGGATCCACAATGCTGGTATTGATTCAAGCAGTGATATCCGGGGTACCTTTCAATAATGGTTTATGGACCTTAACTCCAGGAACTCGTCCAAACCTTCTTTAAACCCAGCTACACTAACAGCATTTACTACATAATCCGGTAACAAATTCCGGAGTTTGATTACACATTTTCTCTTATTAGTCTTAAATAGTTTGCCCTGTAGCTTCATTGCATGTCCCCTAGTCTTTCTATATTCTGATGATGTAAAAAATCGATATACGTTTACCTGTTCCACTCCATTCATTAATTAATAAACCTCTATCATATTTCCCCCTCAGCCGTCTCTTTTCCACATTGAAGAGCCCTAACCTTTTTATCCTCTCTTCATAGGGGTATTCTTCCATCCTCTATCATTTTGGTGGCTCTTCTCTGTACCTTTTCTAGTAACGCTATATCCTTTTTAAGATACGGCAAACTGAACTGTACACAATACTCAAGGAGCGGTTGCACCATGGAACGATACAGAGGCAATATAATATCCTTTGTTTTATTTTCCATTTCTTTCCTTACGATACCTAGCATTCTATTTGCTCTCTTGGCCGCTGCTGCACACTGGGCGGAGGGTTTTAACATGTTATCCACGGTGACACCTAAATCTTTTTCCTGGGTGGTGGTTCCTAATGTGGAACCTCGCATCCTGTAACCATAGTTTGGGGTTTTCTTTTCTAGGTGCGTAACTTTGCACTTGTCCACATTAAATTTCATCTGCCATTTGGGTGCCCAGTCTTCCAATTTATCCTCTTGCAATTTTCCACAATCCTCATGGGTTTTAACAACTTTAAATAGTTTCGTGTCATCTGCAAATTTGATAACCTCACTCGTTATTCCCTTTTCCAGGTCATTTATGAATATGTCAAAAAGCAGCAGACCCAGCACAGATCCCTGGGGTACACCACTATTCACTTTTCTCCATTGGGAAAATTAGCCATTTAGCCCTACCCCCTGTTTTCTATTTTTTAACCAGTTCCTGATCCACAATAATACATTGTCTCCTATCCCATGAATTTTGAATTTTGCCAGAAGCCTCTGATGAGGGACCTTGCCAAAGGCTTTCTGAAAGTCCAGATACACTATATCAACTAACTCACCTTTGTCTACCTGTTTATTCACACCTTCAAAGAAATATAACAGATTAGTAAGACAAGATCTTCCTTGTCTAAAGCCATGTTGGCTGTCTCCTATTAAGCCATGTAGGGTCTGGACCAGTGACTGAGCATGGATTCTATCCCTGGTTTGTAGTGTCTTTTGATCACAGGCCTCATCTAATCTGTTGCTCTTCTCAATCATGTTGTTAGAGGAAATCATGTGGTATGTGCTGTGCGTTGGAAAGGTGTTTTCTTTAAAACACGGCCCAGACAGCAATTCAGAGAATCAACAGCAGTTTTTGTTCTGTCCCAGCTTGTTAAACCTTCACAAAGCAAAACCCAAAACAGACAGTTGCTCAGGGAAAACAAAATCAACTTTACTTCTGTCCCTAAATAACAAAACAGTCATCCATGAATCAAAACACCAAGCTACCACTCTACTTTTTATTGTCAGGATCCATAGACCCGAGTAGGAAGAATCTCCTCTTTGTCTGAAGAACCCTTTTGTTTAAATTGCTTTAGTATATACACACCTGTCCCCTGATGTGAGATAGTGTAAAAACACTTATATTGCATTAATTTATGACGAAGAACTCAACACATCTTAAATCATAGTGAAGAACTCGTTTCATAATAACGCTGGGATAAAGTTGCACGGCATGCATGTTTCGGGACCCTGATGGGACCCTGTTTCAAGTGTTGTCCCGCTGAACAATGAATAATGAGTAATCGCCGAAAAAGAACGCTGGAAACCAACGGTTCTTGTGTAGCTTGATCGGTTACCGATTGGCTGATAAAATGATGTCAGGCTCAGGGGAAGTGGTCCAGCCTCGGGGAAACCCCGAATCTTCAAAACCTGACCTGAATAGGTAGCGAGTGACCACAAGATATTCACAAAGTACTAGATGTTCACAAAATACTCCACCATTCTTGTTCTAAATTGAGACCCTTTGGAATAATGGTATTAAGGTGAAAGATCTACTGTTGTTCACACCATTGTACTGCTGTTCACGATTGCCCCCTCGAGGGTTAAAAGGGATCCAATCTATTACTCTCCATGTAAGGTCCCAGAATGTATGACCTGCAGCGATGCAATGTTCTACCTTGGGAGCAGAAAGATTGAGTGAACATGCATCTCAAATACAAACATCCAAACGGATCCTCACTGGGCATATAGTGTATCCGATATATGCCAATCCACAAGGACATACCAACATGTAGACTACATAGCTAGTTTGACACATGCTATGGCCCAAAAACTTATAAATCCTGGTCATAGTTGGATGGGTCCACTGAGCTCCCTCCATGGTGGTATCACAAACTTGCAATTGTGGCATGCCCAATGCCCCTGAGAGGGTGTCATGTCATCAGAATTGTCCAATGGTTGAATAGCATGGACTTACCGGTCTCTCAAATTCTGGCCTCTAGTATAGGCAAACGACACAGGTTTCCTAAAGCAAGGATGAAGATGTAACACCTGCCAGTGTTTTCTAAGCAGTCTAGTTACCTCTGCTGTATGGGACATAAAAGGTAAAACTCCAATTATGTGATCCGGATCCGTATAGCCCGTTTTCTGAGTGATTTATATTTAGAAATGGTGGGTGAATGTTGGTCAGGTTCATTGTTGGTCCCAGCTTGATAAAACCTCCACAAGCTGGTTCTCCCAGCCAAGCTGGTTCTCGCAGCCCTGTCTCCAGCCTTAGTTAAAGTGCCTACCTTAGATCTCCTTTGCATGGCTTGCCTTGGAAGGACATCTGGCTCCATGGATCTCTTTCTCTCCTGCAGCCTTTTAGGTTCTAAACCTCTCCCTGTGAGCCACACCCTCCCAGCCTTGAACTCTGGGCTGCAGACTCTCTTAAAGGGGACTGTTGAAACTCTCATTGGAGAGGGATGGGTAACATTCTATAGACCCCCATCATAGCGTTATACAACAGAATTCATTCAGTAGGAAATGAAATAAAATTGATTTAAAAAACCATATATATATATATATATATATATATATGTGTGTGTGTGTGTGTGTGTGTGTGTGTGCTAGGGACACAAGTAAGCACAGCAAACATTTCAAAATGTAAATTTATTTTTTGGGGGAAAAATATTAAATCTTATGATAGAAGATTTAAAACATTACCTGGGCTTGTTAAATATTCATAGTCATATCCCAGATCCCTGGATGGGAGAAAGAAATCACCATTTCTGTAGAGAGGAATAAATGGGACCATGAAATAATCACGATTGTGACCAACTGGAGCATTGGATGTTGGGTAGAGCTCTAAGGGTGGGCGGTGTCTTCTTAGCCATTGTTCAAAAATGCTGCAAAAGAAACATCTCATTGGTGTAACTAATCTGTAATGGCAAAGTCAAATGATTGGCCCTGTTGGCTGTTGGACTCTGAAAAGTCTTTTACTGAAGATAATTAAATTACTTGGTAAAAATGTATAAATGTATTCATATTAATATATCAAAAGGGGTCTTTCAGGTGATCTTTTCACCAAAGAGGCAAGAAGCAAAACAAGAAAACGTCAGCAAAAATTAATGGAAAATAAAATCGTATCACCTTCAGAAAAAAAAAACGGTTTTCTTTTACTAAAACAATGGTGAAATCATGGACCTTTTTGCCATTAAAGGCAGTTGGAGTAACAATAAATAGGAATGGTTCTGTATTTACTAATATGCTTTAACTGACTAGCAAGCTTTAAAACACATTAACATATGTTAAATAATGCACGCCTCATTATTCTCAGTGGGACCGATTTATTAACTGCACTTAACTCGAATTAACACAGTAAGTAGAGCGCATGGAACATGTTTATTAAAAAACATGCCGGTGGTATGCAATTGGGCTTCAAAACAATCACAGAGGTCCATGCCAACTGCAGGGGGCTTGTGCATCTAGCACTCTGCCGTTGGCATTTTGATGTTGTGCAGCACCGCAGAATCTGGCATATGGGTGCACCTAACACTACCCATTGAGATGGCATTAAGTGCATCTGCACTACCGGCAACAATCATGGTTAGCGCGCACCATCACATGCATGCTAACCGCGACATGCTGTCAATACCCACATTCCACCACAACCCACCCTGTGCCTGTCCATTCATGTGCTAACCTGCTAGTGTCGAATTTTTAGGGCAGGGCCCCATGCCTACTTTTAGCATGGTGCACTTAATACTCACCAAACCCCACATTAGCGGTCAGTGCAGTTTAGTAAACATGCCCCATAGTGAGCTATGCTCGGGAATAGTAATTTTGTAACAGCACATCAAATTTGTGTAGCTAATATGTGCATAAGCTACACCAGCTTTCCTTGAGAATTATGGACTGAGAAGACATGCCTACAGCTATACCTGCTATCTAGTGCGCACAAAACTTTCAAGACAATATACAGTATGTGCACATAATTCTGAAAATTCTAAAATATACATGGAAGCAAAAACCCTACCCTAGCTCCATTCCCCAGAATGCCTCTTTTGACCACAAGTAAAAGCATTTACAAAATGTTAGCTTCCTGCTAAACTTTGGCAATTTTATAACAAGTCATTTATACACATAAAGCAGTGGTTTATGTGCAGAAATGACTTTGATAATGTAAGCTCCAGGTCTCTGAGGAGTGTTCAGGTCCTACTACCCCACAGTGTATAACTTATAGTCGTGTACCGAGATATTACCTCAAACTGTGATACCCAACAGAGAAGAACCTCACAAATAAACTAACCACGTCCAAATCTTTTTTTCTACATAAGAAAAAGGAAGCATTGAAGTAAAAAGAATCTAAATTTGAAGTTAAGTCACAAGGATTAACAGGATGTTACACAGAATAATATTTCCCTAGTGACAAGGTAATGCAACATTAATAAAGAATGGATTACTTGCTCTAAAATGTTTCAAGAATTAGATATTCTTTATTTTGCATATATAAGGTATTAAATTCATTAGAGATAATTAAAATTAGTTTTAAAACATTGAAATTTCAGCTTTCTGAATTGAAGAAGGCATGGGACAAACAGAGGATCTCTAAGGGAGAACAAGGGACTACGAAGCTTGGTAGTAGGTATGTAAAGGCAGATTAGATAGGTCGTATGGTCTTATAACTGCCGTTATGTTTCTATGTTTCTTTTTTTTAAACTTTTATTTTCATTTTGCAACAAACAAAAGAAACAACACACCAAAGGAGACAAAACAAGTATACAATAAAGAAAAGTAAACCCAATTACCCCCCACCCCCACGCTTCTTCTCTAGCTGATTATGTCAGCATGTGAACGCTTCCAAACAACAGTGATTATACATCAAAACAATCAAAAGAGTATCTGCGATACAGAATAATCATGGGACAAAGATATATACAAATTTAGACAGTCAGATGAGAGCATTGAGCAGAATGTACATAGTCATTGAGCATCTTCCATTTAGACCGATGATGAGGAGTCTGAATGGGGGAAGCAAACATACGAGGTATTTGTTCATATTTACTGTAGAGACAGACATGATTCCACCATTCATTGGGGCTCAGATGAGAGCTATTTTTCCAGTATTTCGTGATTAGGGAAATAGCAATGCCAAGCATAAAGTCCAAAAGGAAGTAAGCCGTTTTTGGAAGAGAGGGGATCCCCGCAGCTGAGCGAAGTCCCACTATCCTCCAAGAAAGGGGCTCTTGAAAGTGCAAAATAGACTGGATACGACCCCAGACCCGACGCCAGTAATACTGTAGGGCGGGACATTCATACATAACATGAGGTAGTGAACCAATGGCCGCATGACATGTCCAACAGCTATTGCCCTGAGTAGTGTTCCATTTGGCTAATCTGTCAGGAGTGTAAAAACACCGGTGGGCTAGAAAGAAGAGTGTCTGAGTGAGTGAGGCGGATCGGGAGACCCGTGTCACTCTACTCCAGACAAGGCTCCATTGCTCCGGGGTCAAAGTCACATGCAATTCTCTCTCCCATGCTTTCTGCGCTATAGGGGTATCTCTAGTTATAGCATTACATAAGGTTTTGTAAAAATTGGATGCTACACCCGGTGAATTACCGATAGATCGGATAGTCTCCAACCAACCTTGTGTAGGGGAGGCCGATGGCGGGAGCACCTTAGCACTCCGAAGGCAATGCTGAAGTTGCACCAACTGAAAGTAGTGTTTCGCTGGGAGACCAAATTCAATTTGCAATTCACTAAAAGTTTTCCAGCGACCTTCATGGAACAACTGACTAGGAATCCAAATGCCCCTAGTGTACCAGGGGCTCCACGCCATCGGTTTATTTTGTATTCGAAATCGAGTATTGTACCAAAGTGGGAGCTTGTCTAACGGACAGAGTCGGGAGTCTAAAGATTGCATAAGATTATTAAAGGCACCTAAGGTGTCTAAAAGCATTGGTGGAAAGTGGGAGTCTGATGGGAGAGTCATACCAGGGAGAAAAGTAAGAGGAATCGGTTTGCAAAGGTCCTCTTCTATGTCTAGCCACACAGGTCTACTCGGTACTGGATCTTCCAGCCAACGAGCGCCTTGTTTGAGAAGAAAAGATTGATGATACTTCAGGAAATCAGGGAATCTGACACCCCCATTTTCCTTATCTGCTTGCAGCTTATGTTTCGCTATCCTAGGTGTCTTGTTTTGCCACAAGTATCTAGTCAGAAGGCCCTCTATATCTTTATATATACGTCGAGGTAAGAGACAGGGCAACATTTCTAAGATATAATTCACTTTCGGAACAATCATCATTTTTATGGTTTCTAATCGACCCCACCAGGTAAGTGTTAAAGGAGTCCAGCGGTGAGTAAGCGCCCGGACTTTAGAGGTTAAGTCTTTGGCATTGAAGGAGATAGTGTCTTCCAAAGGAGAACAATAGTGAACCCCAAGGTATTTGACCATGCGAGGTTGCCATAAAAAGGGGAAGGGTTGCATATCTGCCTGATGAAGCAAAGGATTTAATGGAAAAGCTACCGACTTAGTCCAATTTATCTTATAACCGGACAGTTGTGAGTATTTACCAATTTGCTCTAGGACAGCCGGTACTGAGTCTATAGAGACAAAAAGCATAAGGTCATCAGCATACGCTGAAATTTTGATTTCCCTATGGGTGAAGGGGACTCCATGAATCTCCTCCGATTGCCGGATTAGTAAAGCCAAGGGTTCGAGTGCAAGATCGAAGAGAAGTGGAGACAGTGGGCATCCCTGGCGAGTGCCGCGTTGAAGGGGAAAAGGCTGAGACTTTAAAGCATTGGCACATATACTGGCTGTAGGCTGTGCGTACATGGTGCGAAGACAACGGAGAAAACCTTCCCCGAATCCGTACCAGCGGAGGACTGCAAACAGGAAGGGCCACTCTAAGCGATCAAAGGCCTTCTCAGCATCAAGTGAGAGACCAACAAATGGGCGATCAAGATTAACTGCGGTAGTCAGTACATGGCATAGAGTCCGAGCATTGTCAGCAGTTGATCTACCAGGAATGAAACCGCATTGATCTGGGTGTATTAAGGTAGGCATCCTATCAGAGAGCCGGGTAGAGAGAATGGTGGCAAATATTTTATAGTCCGCGTTTAGGAGGGAAATTGGACGATAATTAGCTGTTAGTTGCGGGTCTCTCCCCTCTTTCTCAAAAACTACTACATTTGCCATTGAAAAGGACCCAGAAGGAGAACCCTCCTCGGCCAGAGCAGAAAAATAAAGTTTCAAAACTGGAGCTAAGTCAGCGTGAAAGGTTTTGTAGAATTCAGCAGGGAGACCGTCTGGGCCTGCGGCTCGACCTGAGGCACATTTCTTGATAGCAGAATGAATTTCTGAGACAGTAAATGGTGTGTCCAAGGCCACTCTATCTTCATCAGATAGGGTCGGTCTTTGTACCCCTGAAAGTAAGCGTTCAAATACATCTGGCTCAAAATCACATTCAGATTGATAAAGCCGAGTATAAAAATCACGAAAGAGTTCTAAGATTTCGGTATCTTTAGTGACCAAGCCCCCCCCCGACGGATTACGGAGGGCGGTAACACGCTTGGCTTCTTTTTGACCTTTTAGGGCATTTGCTAATAATTTGCCAGCACGATTATTTTCCCGATAATATAGCCCTTGTTGTGATTCAATATTTTTAACAGCAGCAGTGTACAAAAGCTGATTGTATTGAAAACGCAAGCGTTGTAAACGGAGTAAAATACATGGGTCAGTACGGGACGTGAGAAGACGCTCCCCAGCTTGTATCTGCTGCTCTAGAATCAGTAATTGCTGCTTTCTTTGTTTCCCCTGCCGAATTTGATAGCTAGTTATAGTTGCGCGGATAGATGCTTTAAAACCCTCCCACCAAGCCCAGCTCGCTGTGTCATGGGGTGAGTTAAAATGAAAATAATCTTGGATAGCGGCCTTTATATCAACCTGAAAATCTTTTTGACCCAGTAAGGATCTATCAAAAAACCAAGCTCGGGGAGAATCGTCCCGCGCAGTGACATGTAATGATAAAGATATGGCAGCATGATCTGAAATATGGAGAGGATGAGTCCTAGTCGTGTCTACTTGAGGAATCATTACTTTGGAAATGAGAAAGAAATCTATTCTAGATTGGGAGTGATGGGGGGCAGAAAAGAAAGTGAACTCTAAGTCGGAGGGGTGAAGCAGCCTCCATATATCTACCAGCGCAAGATCTTGCATCAAAGCTGTAAGGGTAGCAAGACTCTTGGGTGGACTACTCGTTCTAGGCGGCTGTCTATCTATCAGAGGGTCTAACACTTGATTAAAATCACCACCAAGTATTAATGGAGTATTGGCAGAGGCTTGTGCCAACTGCGCAATACTTGCATAGTAAGCAGGGTTGTCCACATTCGGGGCATAAATGCAAATACATGTAAATTCACTATCTCCAACCTTAAGATGTACTCGGGCCCATCTACCCTCCTTGTCAGCGCTAGTATCAATTACAGTAGCTTGCAAAGATTTCTTAACCAGAATGGCTACCCCGCACCGTTTGGAAACGGCGGGAGAATAGGCAGCCACCATGTAAGGCTTAACATTGAGTTTCAGTGTTTCAGCAGAGTTTAAGTGCGTTTCCTGAAGAAACGCTAAATCAGCATGCTCATGGCTAAGATAGCTAAGGATTTTCTTTCTTTTAATTGGACTATTAATGCCCTTTACGTTGAGTGATAAGATTTTACATAAGGCCATTCAGACAAGTTAAAAATTCTGAGCATGATAGCGCACATAATTTCACAATGTCCCTCATATTGACTGTATCTGGCTGTACATATGGCATAAAAGAAAATAAGCTTAGATAATACAATGAAGCGCCCCACATTAAAAAAGAAAAACCGCAGCGCGGTAGAGAAGAAGCAGAACCCCAAAAATTACTGGCGACCATGTGTCTGCGGGGAGAAGCCCCAGAGAAGGCCGAAATTGAAAAAACACATAACCTGTAGGACTGTGCGTGCTCCGAATCCGACCGAGGCACACATCATGGAGGGATAGGAGACCAAAAAACAAAAAAGTCATAGAAAGAAAGAAAGAAAGTCCAGGTAGTCTCTGTGCTTGACTATGACCGCCGCGTCGGGCCCTTCAAAATGGCGGACAGAGCCGGCAAATAAAAGTCCAAGTCGTTGGATTAGCGCATCTGCTCTGCTTCTTTGGAGTCTAAAAATGTTGATAGTAGATCAGGATCTTCGAATGTCCTGGTTTGGTTGTGGAGAGTCACTCGGAGCTTCGCGGGATACAACAGGCCAAAGCGAGCCTGTAGCTGTTGAAGTCGAGGGCGAAAAGCAAGGAGTTTCTACCGTCGGTCAACGGTAGGCTTTGCCAAGTCAGGGAAGAAGGAGACTTTGTGCCCTTCAAATTCCAAATGATGGTTCGCCCGAGCAGCATTTAAAATTTGTTCCACTTGTTGATATCGTAGCAAGCGAAAGATAATAGGCCGGGGGGGTCGTTCGGTTGAGCGCCATGTGGGTAGGAACACGGTGTGCACGATCGATTTCCAGTTCTTTATGAAAGGTGATCTTCAGCAAGGAGGGAAGAGTTTTGAGCAGGAATTCTCTCATATCTCCCGCTTCCACCCCCTCCGGTATTCCAATGAGCCTCACATTGTTGCGACGGGCTCGATTATTGCTATCTTCTAACTCCTTTTGAAGATTCTGTATCTGGCGCTCAGCCTTGTCCAGTTTGCCCAAGCGCACCTCGTGCGAGTCGAGGACCCCCGCCATATTGTCCTGCCGTAATGAGAGACTTTCAAGTCGGTCCTGGAGCACTCCAAAGTCTTCTCGCATGGCTCTAAGCGCTTCTCCATTGGACTGCACCAATTCCTTCACGCCGCGTATTTCTTCTAAAATCTCCAGGTGCATTTCGGGGTTTTCCCGAAATGGAACCATCTTCTGTGGGGAGGACACCTCTGTTTTGGAGCGTTTTCCGTGAGAAGAAGAAGGAGACCCGAAGTCCAAGCGCGCTGGTTTATGGGCCGCCATCCCCCCCGAGGTACCCCGGTCAGCCCGGAGCGAAATAGTAAGTTTGTATAGGTATTAAGTCAGGATTCTAAGTAGGCCTCTCGGGAGCTTCAGCGCGAAGCGTCTTACCCGCTGGACATCAGGCTCCGCCCCCCATGTTTCTATGTTTCTAAGTATTTAAGACTTTAACATAACTGCTACTGTGAGTGCACAGATTAAAGTGTAAAGCACAACGTTATACTTCAGAAATTAAAAAAAACAACAACAAAAAAAAAAACCCAGAATACTTTGCTTTCAGCTTTAGGAACTTCAAACCAGTAGCTTGGAACTATTTGATCTACAGCTTTCACAACACTTTCTTATTATATACATCAATAAAATTCTTTTTAAAGAGTCAATATTCAGTGGTAGTAGTTTATGGTGATGGTCAGCAATACGAACCGGTTAGTATGGCTGAATTGTCGGGCAGAGCAGGGTTTAGCTGGTTTGCAGGTGCTGCTATCCAGCTAAATTCTTTTGAATATTGACCCCTTTATGTTTTCTCTTTTCCTCAGGAGTTATACAGCAAATACCAGAACTCCCCGAACCAATTCAGGTAAGTATGCCAACTTTACTATTGCAGTAGTGAGTTAATGATGAATTACTAATAATTAATTCACTAGTTAAAAGAAAGCTATCTAGTTTTTTTTCTCTATTTTTTTTAGGGTTTGTTGCAGCTCTCTTTTAAATAGAAAGCTTAGGTGTGTATCAGGATTAGACAAGAACTTCCTTTTAAAACTTTGTGCTCAAATGTCTGTGTAACAGATTGTAGGAGCATCAATTTTTGTTTCTTTATTAACGCTACTTATCTTCCCAGTGTTTTTTTTCTTGCACTGGGATCCTTTTCTCTTTGGATCCTCAGCTTCTGGTTTCCGGTCCAGCCTTCTTGAGTCTACCACTGGCGTAGTTCCTATTCCCACAGCCAACTCAATTTATTAAAAAAAACCCAAGATATCCCTATGCTGGGATTCTACTTTAAGAATGGAAACGGACTGGGTGTGTTTTCTCTAGAGACAATTCACTTGCATTAGCTAATTAAATAGAAAAATAGCAATAATTTACCTTAATCCCTTTTCCGCTCTCACTCCCTTACACATTCATTTTAAGTCTTTCCTCACACCGAGCTGCAGCTCTGTTAC
This sequence comes from Ichthyophis bannanicus, assembly GCA_033557465.1. NCBI lineage: Eukaryota > Metazoa > Chordata > Amphibia > Gymnophiona > Ichthyophiidae > Ichthyophis > Ichthyophis bannanicus. The sequence goes on along the minus strand of CM066035.1, from coordinate 128,051,376 downwards.
ACACATACATCCGGTATTCATCAGCAATAGTTTCACCAGTCAAGACACAGTCGTTCCACAGAGGCAGACAATCTACACAAAGCTTCTGTCAGCTGGGTTTAGTTTGCAGCCACTTATATTCCAGTCGCGTCAGGTTTCGTTGACAACCCATCCCGATTTTAATCTTTTTGAGAAGGTTTAAACAGCAAAGATTCAAAAAGCAGAGACCTTTCACAATATCTTTGACTCAGCCCCTCTCCTGTCAAGCGGGTTAAATTCTCAAGCCCTTTCAAAATTTTCCTTTCAGAACAAGGATTAGATCTCCAATTTCTGAAGACAGTTTTTCTGAGTTCCCACCTGAATCTTAGGTCCAGTATTAAGTTTCCTTTTCCTAAGAAACTACTTTTTCTTTAAAAAACCAACAACCCCCCCCCCCCCCACAAGCAGAAAAAAACAAACAAACAAAATCAACGGATTTAGATTTATCTTTTTTTTTTTTTTTAATTCCTCATAGCTTTTGAAAAAACATCCGAAGAGCTCTCCTGTCTCTCAGGAAGCATATTCCTCCAAATCCAAACTCAGACACTCCCAGAAATTTCTGTAGAGCCAGAATATCTATCACACGTACTTTACACTCTTATTAAATTAGACCTGTCCCAAGTTTCATCCAAAATATCCTTCTTTTCAGCACTCAAAGATCAGCCACACAAGCACAGCTCCTCTCCTCATAACAGTCAAACCCTGACTGCCACAAAACAATCACTCAACCAACATTCTGTAGTTTGACACATGTTCTTCCTCATGGCCCAGCTTCAAATCGTTCCTTTCTGCTCTGCAGCAAGAGCTTGATAAGAACCCTAACCTCCTCAGCCTTAAACAGGTTCTGCAAATAATTTACAAACTTCCAAACACGTCTGCTTTCTATAAATAACTGAAAAATGAAAGTGCCAGTTCCCTACCCTCTTTGCATTCATCCCACACTTACTCACCAGGATCTGGTATGTTGTGCTCTCCCTCATGCTGGGTGCTGATTACCTAATGCTCCCTTTAGAACACATGCGCAGAGTGCACCTACTTCTGTGTTTGTGGCCCATTGCAAATCATTTACTTGGCTCTTGCTTTATATATGTATATTGTGAGAGATAGTGAGTGATAGCTACCTCATATGACCCTATTAGGCGGCTGCCTAGGGTGTTAAGATTTTAGTTGCCTTTGATACAAAAAGAGTCTTGTAGTCAAGTGGTAAGGCAAAATAATATTAGGGCTTTATTCCCTGCCCTGAGGGGATATTCCTGGGATACAACAAACAATATGAAACAAAAGAACTGTTGCACAGAAAAATATCTTCTTTCCTTTAGGCACCATCAGCTGGCTGCTTTGCACATGTTCAACATAAAGATACAATATCGTCAGATAAACAAATTGTACAATCCATGGGCACAGGGTCAGAATTATAGCTGCTGTTCTCCCACTGCATTAACTCAGAGTCACTTACGATTGCATATGGGTCACACTCTTCACAGCTGCTGTCTTCCTTAAAACTCTCCTGCGAGTCATGGGCTAGCTTTTCTAGAAAGGGCTCTTTAAATCCAGGGCTCTGAATTCCTGGTATATTAAAAGCTTCCTTCTGGCTTTCCCTTCTTCTCCATGCTGGTGGAATTACTGTGTAACTTTCAGTGTCAAAGTTACTTCTGGTGCCACGCCCTTGCTTTTCAAACCAAACAGAACTTCTTGCCTTTTCTTTAGCAAAGCTAGGTTCCCACCTCTTAGCTGTGGTTCTGTCTCTTATATCTGGGCTTCTGGCAGCTCTCTCCTGGGCTCTCCAACTACCAGGAATCCTAGCAGGGTCCTGGGCACGATGCTGGCTGTTTCCTGCTCTGCTGCCACACCTACTGCTTCCTTCCCTCAGTGGATTTCCTCCAGCATGACGTGTGTTCACTAGATGCTGGCTTAGTCCTCCCAGGTCCTGCCCCTACTGGCCTTCCCTGGTTCTACCCTGCAGCTTTTATCCTTGTTTTCTTTGCATGCTGCCTGGGTTTCTGAGAACAGGTGTTCCTGATAAGCCTTCCTGCTTCTACCTACGTCAGGACTAGTGCAAGGACATTTTACTCAATTCCACATGAGCTGGGCTTGTTTGCCGCTCAGCCAATTCCACATGAGCTGAGTTTGTCTGCCGCTCAGCCAATTCTACATGAGCTGAGCCTGTTCGCCGCTCAGCCAACTCTACATGAGCCGAGCTCGTCCGCTGCCCAGCTGATTCTAAGGTAAGTTCCTTATTTTCCCTTAACTCCATGGGCTCTGTGCCAGCTGCTGTGTCACAAATCCCCCCCCCCCTTAAGATATTACGGGATGGGGAACAACCGTTCCCACAGCACGCAATCTTTGCTGGACTCTTGACATTCACCCTGGACTGGCTAACTGCTGCCGTTCTCTCCTGCCAAGGTTTTAGTACATTTATATGGTACACCTGACAACGTCCCCTGTCATTCTCTACCATATAAGATATTGGTCCTTTACGTTCCACTATCATATAGGGACCTTTCCACTGGGCCTCAAACTTCGGCCCAGGGTCTGCAACCATTACTACAACACGGTCGCCTATGGCCAGTTGTCGTGGTTTCTTGCCCCTATCATAATACCGCTTCTGGTACCGCTGGCTATTCTGCAAATGCCCTTCTGCGGCTTGAGAAGCCCTCTGTAAGTGACTTCTGAGCTCGCAGAGGAACTGAGGCACTCCCATTACTTCCCCTTCAGGCTCGACCCACTGGTCCCTTAAAATGTCCAGGACTCCCCTTGGGGCACGGCCAAACATCAGTTCATATGGAGAAGCTCCTAGTGAGGCTTTTGTATGTTCTCTACTAGCGTACAAAGCGAACGGGAGCATAATGTCCCAGTCGGTCATTTTCCCATCCAGCCCCCTTCTTAATATCTGTTTTAGGGTCTGGTTGAAGCGTTCCACAAGTCCATTGGTCTGTGGATGATAAGCGGCAGTTTTTATATGGTGGATGCCGAAAGCATCCCATACCTGGGCTAGGTATTTCGATACAAAATTACTCACCCTGTCAGTCAGCATTTCCTTTGGGAATCCCACCTCGCAGAATAGCTTGATCAGTTCTAACGCAATGGACCTAGCTGATATGTTTCTTAGGGGTATAGCCCAGGGGAACCTGGTGGTGTGATCCATTATCACCAGGATATACTGGAATCCCCTAGGGGTCTTTACGAGGGGTCCAACAATGTCCATCGCCATCCGGCGCACGGGTTCAGCTATTGTGGGGGTTGGTATCATCATAGGGACTCCTATGGGCTTGGTGGCGCTCACCCGCTGACAGGAGGGACAGGCCTCGCAGAACCGTTTTGTTTCCCTGAACACCCCTGGCCAATAAAAACGGGCCAGGATCTGGTCGAGCGTACCCTGAACTCCCTTATGTCCCCCAATGGGGTGGTCGTGGGCCAGTCTCATAATGACTGCTTTAAAAGTTGTAGGAACCACTAATTGTTTCCTAACAGCACCTGTTTGGGGATCGTTGCTCTCCCTGTATAATATGCCTCCTTCCATAAGGAACCTGGGGAGCACGTCCCTACCCGTCTGAGCAAATTCAAAGGCGTGCTTTAACGCTAGATCGGCCTTTTGTTCCTTCGGAAAAGACGGGAACTTTTCCACAAGGTCGGCAGGTACCCAGGGCAACCCCTGTCCATCTTCTACTCCTGCCCTTAGTTGAGCTCTGTGATGTCTCTCTTGGCGCTTTTCGCCCTTACTCTTCCTCGTATTTTTAGATGGGGCACTAAATAAATCCTCATGCTGGGGAAGCTCTCCTAGGTTTTCATCTGTGGTCCTCCCCTCCTCCCCTAGGTGTTATTTTTCCTCTTCTAGAGGGTCAGAATCCTCCTCTGGGAGCTCAGCTCGTGCCTCTGAGCTTTGGGCCTGTGACCTGGTGGAAACCATGCCTCCCTTTGTGTGGGTGCCTTCCTCTATTCCCCTATAGAATGGTGGCCAGTCCTAGCCTAATACAATGTCGTAGGGTAGTCTGGGAATTACGGCCACTGGGATTTCCCTCCGGGTTCCTAAACCCTTGACTTTCACTCTATAGAGAGGGTAATATGTTGATGACCCATGTACCCATGTACACACCTTATCTTGGATCTCCCTTCTGTTTGACTCGGGGTGGAGCCAGTGCGGGCCTGTATGGTTTGCCATAATTTTCCCGAAACCATACTTTGGTCCGCGCCTGAGTCAAGTAACGCTTTAGCAGGGACTCCTTGTAATTCAACATCTATACGGAACCCTGCCTGTATGCTTTTTCTGTCACCTGTTATCAGAGCTGTACGCCATATACAATCTTTTTTCATGTGACCAATTTTCCCACATTTAAAATGTTTTTAATGCATTTCTAGCATCTCTCTCAGGCAAACATTCATTCGCATTTTGAGTATACATCCTAGGCTCTTTGACTGTCTTTCCAGAATTGACCATACCTCACTTATTCCCAGCGCCTCCTTGTGGCCTATTAGCCAATTCGACTTCCATGAACCGTTCTGTGAGCTGCATGGCTTCGGCTGAGGTCTGGCAATTCTGCAAGGTTAAAAATGCTTTCACTTCTGCCGGAACTGCTTCCGAGAACTGTTCTAATACAATCGTATCCAATATACTTTCTAGAGTCTTTCCCTCCAGAGTCAACCACTTCCAAACCAGGCTGCGCACCCTCTGGCACAGCGCCTTAGGTGTTTCACCTGGTTGGAGACGGGTAGACCTTAGCATACGCCGATAGACCGTAGGCGTTAGGCCTAGCCTATCCTTTATTGCTTTCTTTACTTCTCCATAGTCAGTTGCCAGGGTAGCTGGCATGGCTTGGTATGCTGATAAGGCCTCTCCTGTTAAGGAGGTGGCCAGCCTGACCGCCCAGTGCTCTTTTGCCCAATGTGCATTGAGGGCTACCCTCTCGAATGCCTCAATAAAATCGTCAAAATTATCAGCCTCAGTCATTTGTCCAAATGCCAATGCCCCACAGTTATGTGGAGCTACCCCACAGAAATGCTGTTGCGGTGGTTTCTCCTCCCTTCGTTCGTCCAGCAGAGTGTGTACCAGTTCGGTCAGGGGCTTCTGTTGGAGTTGCAATGCCGCCATGGCCTGCTCTTGGCTCAGCTGAGCCATCTCCGCTTGCTTCTCGAACTGTGCGCTCATCCATCTTAGGACTTCTTGAACATCCATCTTGATGCTCACCCACTCTGGAAACAAACAAAAGAAAACACCAAGTGTGGCACTACTAATGTTATTGTGCCTAGTCCCACCTTCCTTTTTAGCTACACCTTCTCACTCGAATCCTCCTCAGCCTGTGCCCATATGCCGTTAACTGAGCCAGGTGGAGATTCACACTTTGAGAAGGGGCTTATCCTTTCCCTCAGGTTTTGGAACCTTCTGGGCATGTCCAGCCTTGGTACTCGTAGGTATTCCTCTGTTGTATCACGGTTGTATGCTCCTCTTAGGAATAAATGAGCAACAACTACGCCATTTGTGAGAGATAGTGAGTGATAACTACCTCATATGACCCTATTAGGCAGCTGCCTAGGGTGTTAAGATTTTAGTTGCCTTTGATATAAAAAGAGTCTTGTAGTCAAGTGGTAAGGCAAAATAATATTAGGGCTTTATTCCCTGCCCTGAGGGGATATTCCTGGGATACAACAAACAATATGAAACAAAAGAACTGTCACACAGAAAAATATCTTCTTTCCTTTAGGCACCATCAGCTGGCTGCTTTGCACACATTCAACATAAAGATACAATATCATCAGATAAACAAATTGTACAGTCCATGGGCACAGGGTCAGAATTATAGCTGCTGTTCTCCCACTGCATTAACTCAGAGTCACTTACGATTGCATATGGGTCACACTCTTCACAGCTGCTGATTTCCTTAAAACTCTCCTGTGAGTCATGGGCTAGCTTTTCTAGAAAGGGCTCTTTAAATCCAGGGCTCTGAATTCCTGGTATATTAAAAGCTTCCTTCAGGCTTTCCCTTCTTCTCCACGCTGGTGGAATTACTGTGTAACTTTCAGTGTCAAAGTTACTTCTGGGGCCATGCCCTTGCCTTTCAAACCAAACAGAACTTCTTGCCTTTTCTTTAGCAAAGCTAGGTTCCCACCTCTTAGCTGTGGTTCTGTCTCTTATATCTAGGCTTCTGGCAGCTCTCTCCTGGGCTCTCCAACTACCAGGAATCCTAGCAGGGTCCTGGGCACGATGCTGGCTGTTTCCTGCTCTGCTGCCACACCTACTGCTTCCTTCCCTCAGTGGATTTCCTCCAGCATGACGTGTGTTCACTGGATGCTGCCTTAGTCCTCCCAGGTCGCTGCCCCTACTGGCCTTCCCTGGTTCTACCCTGCAGCTTTTATCCTTGTTTTCTTTGCATGCTGCCTGGGTTTCTGAGAACAGGTGTTCCTGATTAGCCTTCCTGCTTCTAGCTACATCAGGACTAGTGCAAGGACATTTTACTCTAATGCCTTTTTGCTTTTCCTGTGCTGAACTTGCTTGCTGCTCAGCCAATTCTACATGTGCTGAGCCTGTCTGCCGCCCAGCCAATTCCACATGAGCTGAGTTTGTCTGCCACTCAGCCAATTCTACATGAGCTGAGCCCGTTCACCGCTTAGCCAACTCTACACGAGCCGAGCTCGTCCGCTGCCCAGCTGATTCTAAGGTAAGTTCCTTACTTTCCCTTAACTCCATGGGCTCTGTGCCAGCTGCTGTGTCATAATATATATAGCCTCACCATCCTCTGCCCCTCCAAAGCACCTCCTGAACCTCTCTTATTGTTGGAGCCACCCTGGTATTTCTGCCAACAACCCTCTCCATCAGTAATATGTGGCAGACTGTAACTTATTTTTAAATGCCTCCATAGATCCTCCTATAACAACATCAGTCTGACTTTGGGCTCACTACTCCTCTGGCACCAGAGCATAGCTCTGGGTCCTCTCCCACATTACCTCCCTCAACATAGCCCATTCCACAATTCAGGCTCCTGTGCAAGCCCTGATCCCTTAAAGAGGAAATGGCCCACTGACGACAACAACCCTGAAGCAACCCAGAGTTTCCTATCCAGCACTGCTAGACCAACCCTGCTATCAGCAATCATGATCCATGTGCTTCCATGTGCTAAATGATGCTGCTAAGGGCTGTTCACCACTCTGCATCAATGGTGACAGGAAGGCTCTAATGTCCCTTCTGCTGGGCATCCCTTCTAGATGGGCACCATCTGGAATCGCAGCCTGTACTCCAGAGGAGTGGAAGATGGGTCAGTGAAAAGGGGTATGGCCTGTTAGAGGTTTTCTTTGAGGAGAGCCGGCTATGTCTTGGGGTGAATCAGTACTTCACTATAGGAAGATTAGCATGAGAAGTTTTGCGAGGCAGCAAAAATGCAAAACAATTGACACTTAGTGGGTGCTGAATTATTGAATTCAACAGGGATGCACAAAATAGAGCATGGAGGACATCAGACTATTCAAAGCCTACTTTGCATACAATCTTGCTTCATTTTAATTTTAGTACACACTAAGGGGGCTGTTTACTAAACGGCGGTAGCAGACTCCGTGCAGTATCGGTGCCGCGGCCCCATTGATACGGAGTCCACTACCGCCATTTAGTAAACATCCCCCTAAGTTTAGGAAGATGTATTTGGTGTGTATACTAGACCTTAAACGGATACATCTTGTAACTCAGTAGCTACAGAAGAAGAAATAAATGATTTCTGTGGTTGCTATGGAGGCTCTGCAGTGCTCAATGCTGCCGCTCATAGCTGGGCTTGTGTTTTTCTTTTCCCCTTTTCCCTCTCAAGGAGCCTCCATAGCAACCGCAGAAATAATTTATTTCTTTTTCTGTAGCCACTGAGTTACAAGATGTATCTGTTTAAGGTCTAGCATACACACCAAATACATCTTCCTAAACTTACCGATTCACCCCAAGACAGAGCCAGCTCTCCTCAAAGAAAACCTCTAACAGGCCACACCCCCTTTTCACTGATCCATCTTCCACTCCTCTGGAGTACAGGCTACGACTGCAGATGGTGCCCATCTAAAAGGGACGCCCAGCAGGAAGGGCATTAGAGCCTTCCTGCCACCATTGTTGCAGAGTGGTGAAAAGCTCTTAGCAGCATCATTTAGCAGCTGCAGCTATTGACGGGTGTTTTCTCATAGCCCTCCTGCAAGGCCACACTTCTGCATAGGGACCCACTGGAATAAAAAGCATATATTCCATGGAAATAGATGTGATGTCTTTGAGGGAAGAGCCTGCTCTATCTGAGTTTGTTAGGAGTTGAGGTGGGAATCAGGACTTGATTGGGGGATGCTGGGGAGTAGATGAAAGCTTCCATATTTGGTGGTGTTACGTTAGGAAGGTTAGCAGTTTCCTACCTTAAACACAATACTGTGATAAATTTTTAAAGGCCAATACTGATCTTTGGCGGTCAGTATATTTTATTAAATGGCAATCACGCAAATCAAGAACAAGTAGGTGCAGAATTTTATAGAAGCCCTTTTCTGCATGAAAACAGCTTTAAACATGGAAAATGCGTTATAAAATTCCCCTCCCCCCACCTAGAAACTATGTATTAGCTGCTGCATGTGAAAGCAAATAATCGTATCCTGAATTCAGAAATTCTGCTAAGAAGCCAAGGGCACTATCAGTATACAAGGAGTTTATTCAGGGTTGCCAAGATTCACCAAGCCTCTGTCATGGCACGTGGCACAGAAAGTGTGTACCCCCCTTTGTTTTTAGTAATGTTAGCAGCCTCATTACAATATGCAGGGGGCTCATTAGTTCCTTTTCCAACATGTAGAATAGCTGAACTGACTTCAGCAATGTCTGAAATAGTATAGAAGTGGAGAGCGCATACTCACAGGGAGTCTTTTGCTAAAAGTCGCTAAGGTGTTGCACCAAATGTGCCAAAAGCACAGATGCAATGGCGTGTTTATTTATTTATTTAATTTATTACAGTTTCTTATATACCGCACTATTCGATATCAGCGCGGTTTACATTATAACAAAAAGACCATAACAACAAGCTGTTTGATTTTACATAGAACAGGAGTACAAACTTGGATAACAGGGGTGAACTATGTACATGAAATAATTACAAAGAACATTGTATGCATTCGTAATTCTGGCCGGTACAGCCAACATCACCAAGTGTAAAACCGCTGCTGATCACTGGAAGCAGCGGGATACAAATGTACGCTAAATAAATAAATAAATAAATAAAGATTAAGCAACAATAACATAAGGAAAATATGTGCATAAATTGCAGGCGGGGTGCTGGCACTGTCTCAGAAATAACAATGGTTACTTTCTTAGGTGTGGTTACCTAAATTTCGTTGCTGACTGGGTAGTATTGGAGGAAAAGGTGATATTTGAGTGCCTTCCTGAACTGAGATAGGTCTACAATGGCCTGAATGTCGGATGGTAGAGCATTCCAGCATTTGGGGACGTAGAGACTGAAGGCCCTGTTTGCCGTTGTAATGTTGCATTTTGTCAATGCCTTCGGGATTATTAGCAGGTTTACAGCTGTTGCTCTTCTGGATCTGTTGGGGGGCACTGTGTGAATGAGTTCCGTGAGTGAGGAAGATGAAAAGCCATTGATGGCTTTGAATGAGAGGAGTAAGGTTTTAAAGATAAGCCTTCCATGGATAGGGAGCCAGTGAAGCTGCTTGAGAATAGGAGTCACGTGGTCACTTCTGGAGGCTCAGTGGAGGACCCTTGCTGCAGCATTCATAGCCAGCTGTAATGGGCTCAGTGTAGATTGAGGGAGACCTTGTAAAATGGCATTTGCAAAGTCAAAATGGGGTAGGATTAGCGCCTGGTATATAGTCCGGAAATCATCTGGGTCCAATAGGGAGCGCAGATGCCTGAACGTACGGATTTTGAAATATACAGCTTTGACTATATTGCCTATGTGAGATTTCATATCCAGACGTTGGTCCAAGGTGACTCCAAGGTATTTTATTGATTCCTTAGTTTGCAAGTCGGCTTCCTTGACACTTACATGGGACGGAGGAATAAAGTTGGGGTCTCTCGCGATGAAAAGCACCTCCGTTTTCTTGTGTTGAATGCGGGGGTTTGGGGATTGGAGCCATTCTGAGACCGCATTGAAACAATCTATTAGTGGTGTCAGGTCCATTTGAACTGTAGAGAACGGCATGTATAGGAGTATGTCATCAGCATATATCAAACAGTTCACGCTAAATGATCTAATGATATTGCAGATGGGATGCATGTAAATATTGAACAGGAGAGATGACAACGAAGAACCTTGAGGCACACCTTGTTTTTGATGGAAGCGTTTTGATTCTTCTGATCCGGATTTTACATATTGCCATCTTCCATCCAGATAGGACTTACACCATTCAAGCGCAGTGTTGCAGACGCCCTTCTCTTTCAATCGCCCGAGGAGAATTTCATGACTCACCGAGTCGAACGCGGCGGCGATGTCTAAGAAGATGAGCACAAAACCTTGCCGGATGTTGTCAATGCCTGTGATCATATTGTTGAAAAGGATAGTGAGGAGGGTCTCGACTCCATGATATTCTCTGAACCCATGTTGGCAATGATCAAGGGGAGCTTCAGAATCTATATGATCTTGAATTTGCCTTTGTACCTCTTTCTCAATTATCTTAGCTAGGAGAGAAATACTAGCTATTGGCCTATAAGAATCGACCCTTTGGGGGTCTAGTTTGGAGTTCTTCAATAGCGGCCTAATGGAAGTCTGTTTGAGTGCTGTGGGGAAGGAACCCGTTGTGAAGGAAAGGTTCATCAGGTTCGCGATGAAAGGGCTGAACTCACTGCGTAGCTCCTTAATCCAGAAAGCTGGGCAAGGGTCAGTCTGTGCTGTGGAGGTATTGAGAGACACTACTGTATCCTCAATACATTTAGTGGATGGTGTGGAAAACTTATTTAGAAGAGTTAGGCCAGTTGGTTCTTGATACGAGACTGCTGGTACCTTGTCAGAATGTACGATCTTGGATTGCAAGTAGTCCGCAAATTTTTGCGGGTGAATCTCATGGTGTTGATCGGGAGATGGTTCCTTCGAAAGAGATTTGACCAAGTTGAAAAGATCCACGTGTTAGGTGCAATGTCACCGCATTAACTGCTGGGGGTATGAAAAGCATTTTCCTGGCAGTGAACGTGAAGTGTTGTTCCCTAACATGTTCTGCATTATCATGGGTGCATGCAACTGCATCTATTGCGGTGGCATTAGGTGCACCTGTACGAATGGTGCAATGTGCAGTTTATGTGCACTAATTGCACTGAGCTTGCCATGTCCACTCTCTACTCCTAACCTGCCTACTCATGACACTAATGCAGATTGCACCGTTATCATGGGAATCAGCCTTCGCTAACAGTCATGACCCCCGCTAGCCGACAACAAGTGTCCAAAATGCACTTGATGCACCCTGCCAGCTAGCACTCTTTACTAAAAGATGCCTGCAGTGTGTTGTACACATGATCAGAGGGTAGGAAGTCAAAATTAATTCTTACACGTTAGTCACCACTCAGCTTTATTTAAATATAACCAGGAATACCCAGTACAGTTTCAGGAAAAAAAGGGGAGAAACAGAATAGCAAAGTACATCGGGGACCAGTTTTCAAACCATTTTCCTATCATGCCATTCTTTCCTATCATGCCAAAACCAACCACATCCTGACACCATGACATCCCCCTGCTGGGTCTGTGATTCTTCACTGGGTGTTGTGCCCATGTTACTAAATGCTCAGGGGTATACTGAACCAGTGGACATCACAATATCTGGTACCACTGTGTCAGTGAAGCTCTTACTCACCATGTCCATTGTTGCAGTTTGCTGACTGGCATCACTATCCTATGCAGAGTGATAGCCTGCATATATGCCTGGATACTACCAGTGGAACATGCACACTGTTCCTGTGTGACACCGTCTCATGCCTTGCCATCTTGCACTTATGGGAACCCTGACCTGGCTGCATCTTCTACGCTACCTCTCTGTCCATGTGGCCCATCCTCTGGGTCCCAGATCCTTGTCTCTTCCTCCCCTGCTGCCACTCCATACATCTGTAGATGTCATGTCCTGCTGGACCAACTTGGGCCCTTTCTAAAATATGTTCTAGCAGCTCTGCAGGACTCTCTGCTGCATGCCACCCTTCTAGCCTATGCCCTGACTGCTGTGTTGCACCATGTTGTAGATGCATGGTGTTAGCATGCATCTCCTGCCCTTGTGAATTCCGGGTCCCATCCCAGTATGTCACATCTATGGCACATATGCCATGACTTACCTTGCTGATGCTGTAGCTCCCACTGGAGGCACTGCAGCAATTCGGACCGCATGGTCTTTAACCTGACCTTCAGCGATTCCTGGTCTTTTAAGATATGGAAGCTGACTCACACTGTTGCCTTTGGGTTGTGGTTGGCCCTGTCCTGTTGTATAGAGGCTGTGGCATGTGGTCAAGGAACATGCCCTGGTCTTGAATGCTAGTCACATCTTCTATCCCTCCCTTCAGAAATCCTGGTTTCCTATGCAACCCATGGACATTGCTGAGGGCTGTCATTTGTGGTTGAACTATCTGGCCACAGTGTGTCTGTTTTCTATTGGTGCTGCTTCTGAGTACCAGCTCTGCCTGCAACCAAGTGCATGCTGTGCTCTGCATGTGCCCTGACCTGGGGGTTGGGTCCTTGAAGGGCCTCATGCATGCCTGCACACATGACCTTGTCTCATGGCATTTGCAGACATGCCCACAGGGCCGGCCCGTCCATTGAGCGAGAATGTTGTTTGCACAGGGCCCCGTGCTTCAGGGGGCCCCGCGTGAACCACATTCTCGCTCAATGGATGGCTGCAGAGGGAGCCGGGGAAGCCCGCCGAAGCCCCGGCTCCCTCTGCACAGCCCGCCAGCATGAAGAGCCTACACCTTCACGCTGGCGGCTGTTTCAATGAAGCTGCAAATGCCAGGAGAGGTTAAAGGGCATTGCCTTTAACCTTTCCCAGCATTCGCGGCTTCATTGAAACAGCCGCCAGCGGGAAGGTAAAGGTTCTTCACGCTGGCGGGCTGTGCAGAGGGAGCCGAGGCCTTGCGCGGGCTTCCCCGGCTCCCTCTGCAGCCCCTTAGATGGCACGGGGCTCTTCTGAGGGGGGGGGGGGTGGCTAGGACTGGATGGGCTGTGATGGGGGGAAACAGACTGGAAATTGGCTGTAATGGGGGGGAACGGACTGCAATTGGGCTGTGATGGGGGGAAACAGACTGGAAATGGGATGTGATGTGGGGGGGGGAATGGACTGCAATTGGGCGGGGGGGGGGTGGACTGCAAGTGGGCTGGGATGGGGGGGGGGGAACGGACTGGAAATGGGCCGTGATGGGGGGGGGACGGACGGACTGCAATTGGGCTGTGATGGGGGGAAACAGACTGGAAATAGGCTGGGATGTGTGGGGGGGAATGGACTGCAATTGGGCTGTGGGGGAGGGAGGACTGCAAGTGGGCTGTGATGGTGGGGGGAACGGACTGGAAATGGGCTGTGATGGGGGGGGAATGGACTGCAATTGGGCTGTGATGGGGGGGGGAACGGACTGGAAATGGTCCGTGATGGTGGGGGGACGGACGGACTGGAAATGGGCTGTGATGGGGGGAAACAGACTGGAAATAGGCTGTGATGTGTGTGGGGGAATGGACTGCAATTGGGCTGTGGGGGGAGGGAGGACTGCAAGTGGGCTGTGATGGTGGGGGGAACGGACTGGAAATGGGCTGTGATGGGGGGGAATGGACTGCAATTGGGCTGTGATGTTGGGGGGGGAACAGACTGGAAACGGGCTGTGATGGGGGAAACAGACTGGAAATGGGCTGTGATGTGTGGGGGGAATGGACTGCAATTGGGCTGTGGGGGGGAAGACTACAAGTGGGCTGTGATGGTGGGGGGGGGAATGACTGGAAATGGGCTGTGATGGAGGGAACGGACTACAATTGGGCTGTGATGGGGGGACGACTGCAAATGGGCTGTGATGGTTGGGGGGATAGGACTGAAAATGGGCTGTGATGGTGGGGGGAATGGACGAAATGGGCTGTATGGTGGGGGGGAACTTAGACTGGAAATGGGCTGATGAAGAGCTGGATTAGGACTGGAAATGGGCTGATGGGGGCTGGAATAGGGCAAAGTGGGCTGACGAGGGGGCTAAGATTGGAAATTAGCTGATGGGGGAGTGTGGAGTGGAAATGGGCTGATGGGGGACTGGAATAGAACTGGAAAAGAGCATATGGGGGGCTAGGACTGGAAATGGGCTGATGAGGAGCTAGGATAGGAATAGAAATGGGCTGATGGGGGGAACGTGGACTGCAAATGGGTGATGGGCTGGAATAGGACTGGAAATGGGCTGATGGGGGCTGGAATAGGACTGGAAGTGGGCTGATGGGAGTTGGAATAGGGCTGGAAATGGGCTGATGGGGAGCTTGGAGTGGAAATGGGCTGATGGGGGGCTGGAATGGAACTGGAAAACAGCATATGGGAGGCTAGGACTGGGAATGGGCTGATGTGAAAGCTTGGGAGACTGGGACTAGAAGGGGGCAGATGCTGGGTGGGTCTAGAACACTGTTCCCTCTAAGCTGTGCGCGTGTGCGCGCGCACACACCTCGACGAGCGAGCGCACATACTTTACAACAGAGCGCACAAAAATTACAGCTCTGATTCTGATAGAAAACAACACAGACGTCTTAAAATTTAAAAGTTATGATTGTAATTACTAGAAATTTCCCGCTTCATTTAGTAATCATCTTTTTTTATTTAATTTGATTAAAATCAATGTGGTGTACATACTGTATTCTGACGTGTAGTCACATTTTAAAGTATATAACTCCGAGTGTCATTATGTGGCGCACAAAAATTTAACCTTCCTTCAAAAGCTGCACACAGTTGATATTTTATGCGCACACAGCCTACAGAAAATTAGAGGGAACATTGGTCTAGAACTATAAAGGAGCTGATTTTGGGGGAGGACTAGAAAGGGATGGGGAATGAGAATGGAGAGGGGAAAAGATATTTTGTGTGGGAGGGAAGAAAAGTCTACGATGGGCCGGGTATTGGAAGAGTAAATGGAGATTGAGAATGGAAGGGTGAAATTTGAGTGGATGATAAAGGAATAAGGAAAGAAATGGAGGAAAGAGCAAAAGGAGAAAGGTCAGTATGTTAAAGCAGATATAGAGAAAAAATTTGGAAAAAATTCTAAAAGAGAAGAAAGGAAAATGGATAGCTCGCAGAAGGCACAAAGAAACCAGAAGAAAATGACTGGAGCAATTACAACTGAAAAGAAAATGCACAAGCAACAAAAGGTAGAAAAATACTTTTTTATTTTGAATTTATTAACTGGAATATATCAGCTCTGGGAAATATGCATCGTTAAAGTCTTTTGTGTTTTGTTTAGTACAAGAGGAAATTAATTTATAGTTTTATTTCTCCAGTGTTGTTGTACATCCCAAGTTTGGCTTTTGGGGTTCCCAGTTTAATTATTGTCTTCCTAATTCTAAATTGTGATCCCTTGTTCTTTGGTGACAGTCTATGTTCTGCATTTTAACCAAGCTGAGGTATTCTGTTCATGTAGTTTCTATTTGACCGTGTCACTTGTTCTCTTTCCCCAGTAGGAGATGTATTGGTATTCTCTGAGATGTATTGGTTTAATATTTGCAGTGTTGCCTTTTGATAGGAAGGGTTTGGTGCTTTGTGAGTCCTGGCAGAGCTGTTATGATATGGTGGATTTGCTATGAGTTCTAAAAGGTCAGTGTTTATAGTACTTCCTAATGGGCCTGGCGGTTGGTACTGGAATATAGTAACGTAGAAATCTGTTAGTCTTTCTTTATCCAGACACTCATTAAAAGCATGTTTACTAAAAATGCATGTTAACATTATGCAAGTATTTATGCAAATGAGGGTCCCTATGCAAATGAGGCCCCGCAATTAATCTCCGCACATGGCCCCGCACCCCCCTTGGGCCGCCCCTGCATGCCCATGTGCTTCCACCAATACCTCCCAGTACCCTAACCATGTATCAGCCATATCCTGTTTGTTTCTTGCCTCCTATTCCCTCGCCACTGCTCTGCTGGCATGTGCACTTCTACTTTCCTGCCAGGCTCCAGTTGTACTTCTGGTTGTCTGTGTGTCTGTGTGCTCACTCATCTCTTTGCTCTGCCTGGTGCTGCTCTTTCTGGCCCTTCAGGGGGTGTCTCTCAGAGGGACTAGCCTGTCTTGGCTCTTTTTTTGTTCAGCCCAAACTTCATAAGATATGCCATACTAGGTCAGACCAAGGTCCATCAAACGCAGTATCCTGTTTCATACAGTGGCCAATCCAGGACACAAGCCCCTGTCAGGTTCCCAAAAATGTACACAGACTCCACATTGCCTATCCTGGGGTAAGTAGCAGATTTTCCTAATCCTCTTTCAGAATGGTTTATGGACTTTTCCACCAGGACTCGTCCAAACCTTTTTTTAAACCCAGCTACACTAACAGCTTTTACTACATCCTCTGGTAACAAGTTCCAGAGTTTGCTTATGCTATCTTACTTTCCTACTTATACACAGGTCTTCTTCCAGGAGCCACATGTCCCCCTGTATGCTAGGACTCTCCTTGTTAGGACTATGCAGGTCCTCTCACAGATCCTTCTTGCTTTTACTCCTTGATCTTTCCACAGCATTTGATACATTAGATCACTGTATATTGCTAAAGGGTCTCACTTCTTTTAGAGTCGGAGGGATACCTCTGTTGTGGTTGAAATTCTTCTTCTTCAATCAAAACTACTTTGTAGAAGTTGACCAAAAGTCATCATGTATATGTCCAATACATTTTGGGACTCCACAGGGGGCATTATTATCTCCTTTGTTGTTTAATGTGTATGACCGGCTTATCCAAAGGCATTCCATTCTTTTTTAGATGTTTGCCATTGATAGCCTGCTATATCTTCCACTGGGAATGACCTGGGCTAGTCAATTACAAAGGTTAGAGGCCTGTCTGTTAGATATAGATCACTGGATGAGAGAAAATAAGTTAGTACTGAAGTGTCAGAAGATGGAGGTACTATGGGTACATCGTTCACAATTTTCTTACAGCTGATCCTACTTGTTTTGGCAGTTTGGGATTTGAGCTAGACAGTTTATTGACGTTAGAACCTCGGATTTCTAAGGTGATAAAGGTATGTGTTTTCTACCTTTGCCATTAGAGAAAGATGTACATGTTTTTTGATTATCAGGATTTAGGAACTCTTATACATCACTAATTTTCACAAGACTAGATTATTGTGATGCTTTGTACTCCAACCTCCCTGTAAAGGTTTTGGGTCAGTTGAAGAGGGTCCAGATTAGAGCTTTTGGTTGGGGCTGAACCTAATGATCATGTCACTCCTATATTTGAAACTCTTCATTGACTGTCTATTGTACAGCAAATTAAATTTAAGTTATAACTCATTGCTTTTTGGATTTTTCACCAGTTGTGTCCTAGATATTAGTTGGCCTATTTGCAGTAATATACTCCTTCAGGGGTTATTAGGTCTAAAAATACCCCTTTTTTATGCTCCCTAGGGCAAATTTGTTTCACTCAGGCTTTGGGCCAGAGCACTGTCTTGTGCATTGCCATTTATGTGGACCAATCACCTTTTAACCATTTGTTTCATCAGTGATCTTATAGGATTTAGGGGGGTAACATAGTAACATAGTAAATGATGGCAGATAAAGACCAGTATCTTCAGCGATTTGATTTTGGCAGAAGAATGATTTTTTAACATATATATATTTTGATTGTTTTACAACTTTAGCGTCCTTGTTCCATTACAGTTGTTCCTCGGTACCAGTGCTTTTATTGTTTTATTTGATCCTTTCTGTCCTGGTCCTCCTTGAACCTCCTTTGTTGGTTGGGCTTTTTCTACTTTTAGTTTTTTGATTACCACTTAAAAAAGGTCCATTATGAATTTGTTCTTTTAACGACAGTAACAGTATTTTTATAATTTCTATTTCAAATATCCACCAATACTATATGCTTTTCATAAGAGTTTGCTCTTGTTTGTTTAAAACTTTTTTAAAAAAAACTAATTTTACACTGTTCCTTTGTTTCCCCACTTTTTATGAATATTCCCACTCCCTCTGGCTCTGGGGCTACTACAATTAGCATTAACTACAGGACTACTACAAGGAGTCTTTTTAAAGACTTAATGGTATACTGTGCCTTTTGTAAGTATTTGCTCTTGTCTCTGTTTTTAATTGTTTTTTTATTGTACATACACTCAAAAAAACATATTTAGAGGTGTGTTTTGAAGATGCTAGATCTATTCTATGCTTTTATGCATTACCATCAATTCAGTTATTTTTATCTATTTATTGGTTCAATTTTATGTTATTTATTTAATTGTCTATTTTTTATCTATTTATTGGTTCTATTGTTCAGTACTTGATTTGTTCTAAATATGACAATGAATTTTGGATATGTGTTTTGGTTGTGTTTTTATTAAGATATGTTAGTATATTTATTTAATTATTTATTTATTAACAGTTTTAGTGCCTCATTCTCATTGTTTTAATTAATTCTTTATGTCATACTTGTTCTTATCTACTGTTTTAACTGAAGATATGTGCCCCCTGAAGAAGACAATCTTGCCGAAACGCATTGGGGCTGTCTATTAATAAATTGGTGACCTCCCATACCTTTGCCTCCTGTGTTTTGCTCACCAGTGACTTATACAGTGGCATTAGTACCGCTTCCTTACTGTTGGTAATTTCTCTTTGTATGCAACCCATCCTCCTCCTGGCTTTTTCTACTGCCTTGTTGCACTGTGTTGCCACCTTGAGATCCTCAGAAATAATCACACCAAGGTCCTTCTCCTGGTCCATGCACACCAACCTCTCTACCCCTATTGCATACATTTCCCTTGGATTTCTGCTTCTCAAGTGCATGGCACTGTACTTCTTTGCATTAAATCTTAACTGCCAAGCATTAGACAATTCTTCCAGCTTTCCTCATGTTATCCACTCCCTCAGGGGAGTCCACTCTGTTGCAAATTTTTGTGTCATCTGCAAAAAGACAGACTTTTCCATTCAGTCCTTCAGCAATATCACTCACAAATACATTGGACAGTGCCGGGCCCAGGACCGAACCCTGGGGCACCCTGCTAATCACCTTCCTTTCATTCGAGTGAGCTCCATTTACAGTACCATCACCTTCTGTCGTCTGTCAATCAACCAATTTCTGATCCAGTTCACCACCTTGGGACCCGTCCCCAAACTACTGAGTTTATTGATAAGCCTCCTATGAGGAGCAATATCAAAGAATTTGCTGAAATCCAGGTAGATGACATCCATTGCATGCCCCTGATCTAGTTCTCTGGTCACCCCAGTCAAATAATTCAATCAGATTTGTTTGGCAAGATTGTCCTTTGGTAAAACCATGTTGCCTTGGATCATGCAACCTATTGGTTTTGAGAAAGTCTACTATTTGCTCTTTCAGGAGCACCTCCATTACTTTTCCCGCCACCGAGGTAAGGCTCACCGGCCTGTAGTTTGACACTTCTTCCCTGTCACCACTTTTGAGAAGAAGTACTACATCAGCCGTTCTCCAGTCCTGAGGAACTTCTGTTTCCAAGGATCTGTTGAAAACAACCTTTAACGGCCCTGCAAGAACCTCTCTGAGCTCTTTCAGTATCCTGGGATGTATCCCATCCGGTCCCATGGCCTTGTCCACTTTCAGTTTTGCAAGTTGTTCTAACACATCATCTTCTGTGAATGGTGTGGTATCTACTTCTTTCCCATTTTTAAATTTGGGAGTTACAGGTGGTCCTTCTACAGGATTTTCTTTAGTAAAAACAGAGCAGAGGTATTTGTTTAGCAATTTCGCTTTTTCAATGTCACTTTCCATGGGTCCGTTCCCAGCACTTCTAAGTCCTGCAATTCCACCTCTGATTTTCCTCCTCTCCTGAATATACCTGAAGGACGTTTTGTCGCCACACTTCACATCTTTAGCCATCTTTCCTCTGCCTTTGATTTTGCCTTCCTTATTTCTCTTTTTTTCTCTTTGTCTCTAGTTTGATCCTGTATTCCTTATCTGTGTTCCTCTGTTTGCAAGCTTTGGAATTTTGTGAAAGCTCTCTTTTTGCCTTTATTTGAGCAACCACTTCTTTGGAGAACCAAATAGGTTTCCTTCTCCTCTTGTTTTTATTTACTTTCCTGACATATTTATCTGTTGCCCCTTTTATTGCCACCTTTAGTTTAGCCCATTGCAATTCCACTTCCCTTATCCCCTCTCACCCTGCCTACTCCTCCTTCAGGTACTTGGCCATTTTATTGAAGTCAGTGTTTTTGAAGTCTAGGACTTTGAGCTTGCTGTGATTAGACTGCACCTTGGCTTTTATCTCAAACCACAGCGTGTGAAGATGGTTGCTGCTGCTCACAGGGCCCTGACACACAGACATTCGATACACTATCACCGTTGGTGAGCACTAAATCCAGCACTGAGATTTCCCTGGTTGGTTCCATCATCATTTGTCTAAGTAATGCATCTAGGAAAGCATCCACAATTTTTTTGCTTTTTTCCAGATTCGCAGAAGGAGTAATCCTATCCACATCGGGTAAAGTGACCCAATATAATCACGTCCCCCTTTGTGACTATCTTGGCAATATCTATAATCAATTTGTTATCTATTTCTTCGATATGAGTCAGAGGTCTGTAGACTATACCAATATGGATGACAGCGCCATCTCCTCCGTCCAACACAATCCAGAGCGCTTCTTCCTTTCCCCATGTCCCCTGCATTTCAGTAGCTTTAATATTGCTTTTGACATACAAGGCTACTCCTCCTCCTTTTCCACTCTGTCTCTTCTGAATAGATTATAGCCAGCTATGGCTATATCCCATTCATGCGATTCATTAAACCATGTTTCTGTAATGGCCACCATTAGGGCTTCCAGGTAAGGAACCTAGTTGCCTACGCTTCGAGCATTTGTGCTCATTGCTTTCCATCATTTAACTGGCTTGCATGTATTTTGCATTGATTTTGTTCTGGTGAAGACTTTTTTATTCCCCACAGGTTGCTGAGTAAATTTATTTATAAAGTCTTGAGGATGCTCTCAGTGTTGCTGCTGTTTTGTGTTTGTGTTGTTATTTTATTATTTAAAGACATGTATTTTATTATGTATGTTTTATTGTATTCTGCCCTGGGCTTTTTGTAAGGGCAGTTAAAATAACTAATAAATTAAAAGAAAAGACAATTGAAAAGATGGCAAGTAATCACAGTCAGAGTAAGCTATGTCAGATGTCTTGACTATGACTGAATATTATAAGGCAATGCAATGTGTGCCTTTTGAGTCAATGCTGATTCCTGGTGACCCAGCAGCTCCTGGGTTTTCTTGGCAGTGTGACTGGAAGTAGATTGCCAAGTCTTTCTTTCAAGGAATTGGAGGTTTAAGTGACTTGCCCAAGGCTACAAGAAGTGCTAGTGAGAATTAAATGCTGGTCTCTTGGTTACCAAACCAGAGCTCTAACCACTAGACTATTCCTCCACTCCTACTATAATGCACTAGTCTGTTATCCTGTTTTCACTTTTCTACATAGTTCTCTCTATTGTGCACTTATCTTATTTTTCTGCTCCCTAACAGAAAACTGAATTATGTAAAGGAAAAAAATATCTGTATCAAAATCACATTTGAATTAATT
The DNA here is from genome assembly GCA_033557465.1 of Ichthyophis bannanicus. NCBI lineage: Eukaryota > Metazoa > Chordata > Amphibia > Gymnophiona > Ichthyophiidae > Ichthyophis > Ichthyophis bannanicus. The sequence continues at coordinate 128,029,721 of CM066035.1, read as the reverse complement.
AGTTGGATTAACAACTCATGATAATATAAATTGCTGTCCAATGATGTTTCATACCTTGAAATTTGATGAAACAAGCAATCATCTCCAAAAGGGATTTAAATTGAATCTTTGATTTCCATAATTCAATAGAAGTAGTGCTTTATGAAACTGAATAGGGAAAATGAAACACCTACTCTCCAGACATAAGTTATTACTTGCTACAAAAAAAATAGAGTTTCTTAACATCAACTGACTTTAAGGATTCATCATCTGGAAGTTGACAGACTTGGAAAGAGTCTGCTGTTGATGGGATGTGGGTGGTCAGTTGCATCAAAGACCAGCAAATTATATAATTTAGATGATCACACTTGTTGGGCATCTGTTGAGATGTGGCAGTTATAGGTAGAGAATAAGGTGGGTGACCAGACCGTGGCCCAATCAACATTTTGCCCTACATAGCATCAGAAACTAGGGAGCTTGCTGGGCAGGGGCAGAGGTTGGCTTGTTTAGGTCTCCCAACCAAAAAGTATTCCACTGCCCTTGATTTGTGGCTTCTGCATCTGAAGCCTAGACAGACTGAAGGGGACTCCTCTCTGGGTCTCATGGTGGAGTGGGATACCCAAGCACCACGAGGTGGGTGGGAGAAGAGATTTGGGGCTTCACTGGTTCTAGTTTCATGATTTCTCATCAATTAAGAAATCTGCAGACCTACCGTAGTATCTTAATTCAGTATCTTTGATTACACAGGTACACTAAAAAAAAATTTTTTTAAACTGCCTCTAATGTTTCGATTGATTTTTACGTTTTTTGGTGCGCCGAATCCAAATCTGGTAACCAATTTGCTCCATCACGTACAGATTTTTTGCTACATTGGGTTAGCAGTTTGAGGTGAACGTTTCAGATTGAGTGCGATCGAGATAAAAGTTTCTTGGATGAATTCTTTATACTAATTGTTTAGTAGTTATTCAAATAAGAATAAAGAAAATTGTAACAAGGCAGCACATAAGAATAGAGTAATGTCAACAAAACACACTGTGATGGTAGCAAAATTGTCTGCACTTAAAACAGCCACATACATGTGCACAAACATTAAGCATATAAGAGCGAGGTTAGACACAAAGCAAAGCAAAGAAATGTGCAAAAAATGTTGTACAGGTATGTATGTAAGAATAGAAAACGCAAACCGCACCATTGCAATACATGAAGACAAACACCCGATGGTGTGAAAATAAAATTCTAATAAATGAGATCCGACACTGTGGTAATAACTAGCAAATTTTTATTTCAAAGTTTAGTAAAAACACGATATTTGTCAACACAGTTTAGATTTTAAAGTCATTCTTGGGTCAATCAATCTCCTGGTGGGCCCGTTTCTTCTTCCCCCGAATGCTTCTCTTGGTGCGCTGCTTGGCGTATTTTTTATCTGGGGTTTCCCGCAGCAGCAACCAGCAGAAATCAGCCATCATAGTGGTGTTCCATCTTCCTTGGTACCTTCTCTCTGCGTCCTTGATGTCCTGGTGAAACCTTTCACCTTGTTCTTCACTGTACGCCCCCAAGTTTTCGGGAAAGTAGTTCACATGGGAGTGCAAGAAATGGACTTTCAGGCTCATGTTACAGCCTTGTTCTTTGAAGGCATTGAGCATCCTGGCAACAATATCCTTATAGTTCTCATCCCGCCTGTTCCCCAAGAATTTGAGAACAACATCCTTGAAGGAATCCCAGGCTTCTTTTTCCTTCTCAGACATCATTTCAGCGAATGCTCCATCTGAAATGAGTTTCCTTATATCAGGGCCAACAAACACTCCTTCCTTTAGCTTTGCTTCAGAAAGTCGGGGGAACTTTGAGCAAAGGTACCGAAAGCACTCACCATCTTTTGGAAGGGACTTGATGAATTGCTTAATGAGACCCAACTTAATGTGGAGAGGTGGTAATAGAATTTTATCACGAGGTACCAAGCTCTCATGAAGAACATTTTTCTCACAGGGTCTCAAATACTCCCGAATTGGCCAGTCTTTTTTCCCCCAGTGTAGGTCGCGGGCCCGGCTATCCCACAAGCAAAGGAAGCAGGGATATTTGGTGAAACCGGATTGCTGCCCTAATAGCATGGATAGAATTTTAAAGTCTCCACAAATCATCCACTTATGCTCATCATAACGAATCTTCTGAAGAATCAGGGCCAAATTCTCGTATTTTTCTTGGAGAATAACAGAGTGAACAATAGGAACTGAAGCGAATGTGTTGCCATTATGAAGAAGAACACCTTTTATGCTGTCTTTTGACGAATCAATGAAAAGCCGCCATTCAGCAGGATCATACTTGAGTTTAAACTTTTCCATCACTCCGTATATATCGTTGCAAAATACCAAATCTTCCTCTTTTCTGAAATACTTCAAAAATTGTGTCTCGCGGTTGTGGTACCAATAAAACGTTGTTCCTGGTGACAATAGATTTTTCTGTTTAAGCCGAGAACCTAGCAGTTGGGCAGCATCTTTTGGGAGTCCTAAATCCCGGACTAAATCATTCAATTCAGCTTGAGAGAAAAGTTCAGGTTTTGGATCTGGTTCAGTTTCAAACTCGGAAGTACTGGACTCATCGGGAAAAGCCATCTGATGAGTCTCATCATGATCAGAACTGTCCACACAAATATGATCCAAAGATTTTGGTGGTTCAGGCACAGGTACTTCGTTGCTATGAGGCATAGGCCTAATTGCTGAGGGAAGGTTGGGGTAACTTATTACGTTCTTATTTTTTAAGTTGTATCCCTTCACAATGCAAGAGCAAAAATAGCAGTCACTGCTGTGGTCTTTGTTCACGCCACATCATAGGTATTCCGAAACGAAATGCTTGTTTTTTTTTTTTTTTTTTAACTTTTATTTTCATTTTACAACAAACAAAAGAAACAACACACCAAAGGAAACAAAGACAAACATACAATAAGGAAAAGCAACCCCAATTACCCCCCACCCCTATGCTTCTTCTCTAAGCTGATAAGTATCATCATATGAGCGCTTACAAACAACAGTAATTGTACATCAAAACAAACAGAAACAGTATCTGCGATACAGAATAATCATGTGACAGAGATTTACACAGATTTAAACAGTCAGATGAGAGCGTTGAGCAGTTTGAACATAGTCGTTGAACATCTTCCATTTAGACAAGTGGTGGGGGGTCTGAGCGGAAGAAGCCAACATACGAGGTATTTACTCATATTTACTGTAGAGACAGACATGATTCCACCATTCATGGGGGCTCAGATGGGAGCTATTTTCCAGTATTTCGTAATTAGGGAAATAGCCATGCCCAGCATAAAGTCTAAAAGGAAGTAAGCCGATTTGGGAAGAGAGAGATCCCCGCAGCTGAGCGGAGTCCCACTATCTTCCAAGAGAGGGGTTCTTGAAAGTGCAAAATAGATTGAATACGACCCCAGACCCGACTCCAGTAATACTGTAATGCGGGGCATTCATACATAACATGAGTGAGTGAACCAATGGCCGCATGGCATGTCCAGCATCTATTGCTCTGGGTAACGTTCCATTTGGCTAACCTGTCAGGAGTATAGTAGCATCGGTGGGCTAGAAAGAAAAGTGTCTGAGTGAGTGAGGCGGATCGAGAGACCCGTATCACCTTGCGCCAGACTAGGCTCCCTTGCTCCGGGGTCAAAGTTACAGGCATTTCCCGCTCCCAGGATTTCTGTGCTGTAGGAGTGCCTCTATTTAGCAGACAAAGTCGGGAGTCTAGAGATTGCTCAAGGGTATTAAAGGCACCTAAAGGGTCTAAGAACATTGGTGGATAGTGGGAGTCTGATGGGAGAGTCATACAAGGGAGATAAGTAAGAGGGATTGGTTTGCAAAGGTCCTCCTCTATATCTAGCACACTGGCATCTGATAGCTAGTTATAGTTGCACGGATAGACGCCTTGAAACCCTCCCACCAAGCCCAGCTCGCAGTATCATGGGGTGAATTAAAATGAAAGTAGTCTTAGATAGCGGCCTTTATGTCAACCGGAAAATCTTGTTGATCTAGTAGGGATCTATCAAAATTGTGAGTGATGGGGGGCTGAGAAAAAAGTGAACTCTAAGTCGGAGGGGTGAAGTAGCCTCCATATATCTACTAACGCAAGATCTTTCATCAGAGCTGTAAGGGTACACATGATTTCACTATCTCCAACCTTAAGGTATGCACGGGCCCATCTACCCTACTTATCAAAGCTAGTATCCATTACAGCAACTTGCAAAGACTTCGTAACCAAGATGGCTACCCCACACCGTTCGGAAACGGCGGGAGAGTAGGCAGCCACCATGTAAGGCTTAGCATTAAGTTTCAGAGTTTCAGCGGAGTTTAAATGCGTTTCCTAAAGAAACACTAAATCAACATGCTCATGATTAAGATAGCTAAGGATTTTCTTTCTTTTGATTGGATTATTGATGCCTTTGACGTTCAGTGATAAGAGCTTACATAAGGCCATTCAGAAAGGTTAAAAATTCTGAAAAAGAACATGATAACACACATAATTTCACAATGTCCCTCATATTAACTGTATATGGCGGTACACATGACATGATAAAAATAAGCTAATGAAAAACAATGAAGCACCCCATATAAAAAAAAAATGAGCACCGAAGTGCATTAGAGAAGAAGCAGAACCCCAGAAATTACTGGCGACCATATGTCTGCGGGGAGAAACCCCAGAGAAGGCCTAAATTGAGACATATAACCTGTATAGCTATGCATGTTCCGAATCCAACCGAGGTGCACATCATGGAGGGATAGGAGACCAAGAAAGTTAGATATAGACAGAAAGAAAAGTCCAGGCAGTCTCTGTTCCAGGCTGTGATCACCGCGGCGGGCCATTCAAAATGGCGGGCAGATCCGGCGGATTACAGATCCAAGTTGTTGGATTAGCGCATCTGGTCTGCTTCTTTGGAATCTAAAAATGTTGCTAGTAGATCAGGATCTTCGAATGTCCTAGTTTGGTTATGGAGAGTCACTCTGAGCTTCGCTGGATACAATAGGCCAAAGCGAGCCTGTAGCTGTTGAAGTCTAGGGCGAAAAGCAAGGAGTCTCTTCCGACGGTCAACTGTAGGCTTTGCCAAGTCAGGGAAGAAGGAGACTTTATGACTTTCAAACTCCAGATGATGATTCGCCCGGGCAGCATTTAGAATCTGCTCAACTTGTTGATATCTCAGTAATCGAAAGATGATAGGCCAGGGAGTCGTCCGAATGAGGGCCATGTTGGTAGGAACACGATGTGCTCGGTCAATTTCCAGATCTCTGTGAAAAGTGATCTTCAGCAAGGAGGGAAGAGTTTTGACCAGGAACTCTCTTAAATCTCCTGCTTCTGCCCCCTCCGGTACTCCAATGAGCCTCACATTATTGCGACGGGCTCGATTATTGCTATCCTCCAACTCTTTTTGAAGATTCTGTATCTGACGCTCAGCCTTGTCCAGTTTCACCAAGCGCACCGCGTGCGAGTCGAGGACCCCCGCCATGTTGTCCTGCCGTAGTGAGAGACCTTCAAGCCGGTCCTGAAGCATACCAAAGTCTTCTCGCATGGCTCGGAGCGCTTCTCCGTTGGACTGTACCAGTTCCTTCACACCGCGTATTTCCACCAAGATCTCCTGTTGCATTTCGGGGTTTTCCCGAAGTGGAACCATCTTTTGTGGGGAAGACAACTCTGTTTTGGAGCGTTTTCCGTGTGAAGAAGAGGGAGACCCGAAGTCTAAGCGCGCTGGTTTGTGGGCCGCCATCTCCCCCGAGGCACCCCGGTAAGTTCGGAGCAAAATATTAAGTTTAGGTAGGTATTAAGTCAGGATTCTGAGTAGGCCTCTCGGGAGCTTCAGCGCGAAGCGTCTAACCCGCTGGACATCAGGCTCCGCCCCCCCGAAATGCTTGTTTTTTACCTTTCATCCATAAGCGTAGATCGTCCTCACATGTCTTGCACACTTTGTGAGGAGCCCACGGTTTGTCTTGATCGCCTAACTTCAAATCGAAATAGGCGAAATATACTTTTTTAATAAATGCAGAAATGTTCCTCTGCCGCTTTTTCACGGTATATTCCCCACAAATAAAACAAAAACTGTCCTGAGAGTTGATGCAACCTCTGACTCTGTGAGCCATCACAAATACACAGCACTGCAAACTACAACTGTAGTGAACCACTTCGGAATAAAGCTGGATTACGACTGAGCAAACAAAAGGTAATAATGAACTTGCAAGAAACTGAAATTTGACAGGAACGTTCATGTCGCAACCACCGTGTTTGAGCGAGCGAACAAGGCGAGGCGAACAGGAAAGAACATGCGCCAGCGCGAGTACTGGATTTAGCCCCCCGCCTCCCAATTGTCCTGTTAATGTATAAAATGAATACAAAACACTCTAAAATATCATGAGGGAGTGTTTCTAGTTAGTTAACCATTACAACCTCTATTTTGGGCCAAGAAAATAAACTGCAGTCGGCTAAAAAGAAATTATGTGAACATTCCTTATATGGGTAAGAAATCTAATTTTGCAAGAAAACGTGACGTGATGGAACATTTTGACTATTTTTCCTGGATTCAGCACCCCAAAATCTATAGGAATCAGTTGCAAAACTGGAGGCAGTTTTTTGGTAGTGTACCTGTGTTATTTGTTGATAATGTGTTGAAAATAGGGGTGAGTGTGAGGCGTGCAGATGAGACAGTGGATAAGAGGAGTAATGTAAAAAGTTTTCAAACTACTTGTTGAAAATAATGTTAACTCCTGCTAATCCATATTCACAGCATATCAGCACTTGCCAATTATTGGTAGACAGAAATACGCAGAAGATACTTTTCTGTGTATAAACCATACGATGTAGTGGTTATGAAGAATTACAGATGCCTTGGGTTACTGAGGGTATTCAACAAATGAATTGCTTTTCATTATTAATATATAGCCATATTGAAGTTTGATGCTTCTTTTCTTATTCACCCCAAAATTTTCTCTGCCACTCAGAAAAGGATGTAGCCTATTAGCAATACGCGCAGACAAAGCAATTTTGTTCTTTTTCAGATTTTTTGGATATTTCCTAATTTTTGTACATTCTTTGGTTCAGTTTGGATATTCATTTATATAAAACATTTAAAACATATTAAAACATTTTAACAGATGTTAATTGATTTAAAACATTTTAATTTGTTTCTTAATTTGCATTAAATTGATTTAGCATATCATTTTTCCTAACTACGGAAGAGGTAGGAGCCATCTTGTACACTTGCAAGTCTAACATGGTTTAACACCTGTGGTAACCTTAATATGTTATAGGGGGAGAGAGATTGGTGTGCACAGACCAGGAGAGGACCTTGGAGTGCTAGTGTCCGAGGACCTCAAGGTAGCAAAACAATGTGACAAGGCAGTAGCCAAAGCCAGAAGGTTGCTGGGCTGCATACAGAGAAGAATTACCAGCAGAAAAGAGGAGATATTAATGCCCCTGTACAAGCTGTCGAGGAGGCCTTGCTTTGGAGTATTGTGTTCAGTTTTGGAGACCATATCTCACAAAGGACATAAAAAAACTTGAAACAGTTCAGAGGAAGGTGACCAAAATGATTCGGAACCTACGCCAGAAGATGTATGAGAAGAGATTTGAATACTAAAAGGTATATATAGAGGAGAGGAGGGACAGCGGAGATATGATATATATCTTTAAATACTTAAAGGGTACTAATGAAGAAAGAAACCTTTTTCAAAGAAGGGGAGGCTGTAAGACTAGAGGGCATACGATGAAGCTTCAAGGAGGTAATCTTAAAACAACATCAGGAAATACTTTTTCACTGAAAGAGTGGTGGATGCTTGGAATGCCCTCCCGATGGAGGTGGTGGGGGGCAAATACAGTGGCGGAATTCAAAATGGCATGGGGACACAGAATATCCCTTTATAGCAAGGATGAAATCAGACACTTCCGAACAGTCTGTCAAGCCATCATCACTCCAACCCTAGACTATTGTAATCACATCTACCAAGGACTACCTAAAAAGACAATAAAACCACTACAGCTAGCACAAAACACAGCCGCACGACTCACGACAGATCACACAATTCACGATCACATCACCCCCATACTGTACCACCTACACTGGCTCCCAATCAGCTCCAGAATCCAATTCAAAGTACTTCTACACATATTTAAAATAATACACAACCTATCAGCAGACAGCCTATGCCCTCTCATAAAAAACAATGACAACAGGAGACCAAGAAGAAAAGGAACCTCAGACACCATCAGAACACCAAAAGAATTTGCTAAAACAAGGCTGGCCACATCACGGAGGGCACTCTCCCTGGCAGCACCCGCTATATGGAACTCTCTCCCAGACCACATAAGATCAACCAAGAACCTCAAGGACTTCAGAAAACTTCTTAAGACTGATCTATTTACAGTACATTTCAAGGACCTCACATAAATTTTTACCTCAAGACATTACAGGATCACGATCCTACCTCCAAGACATTACAGAATCTCAATCCTAGCACGCCTCTCAAACAGCCCCATTTTGTATATATGTATATAGCTCATTATGTAAATAGTTCACCGATATAATCTAACGCACTGCCCCACACACTACACTTCTCAGTTCTCAAACTGCATGCTACAAACCACACTTTATTATTGATTTTGATTGATGTGCCACACCGCCGTGATTTAACGATAAGGCGGTATACTAAATCCTTCTAAATAAAATAAATAAATAAATAAAGTAAACTTTAATATATTTTAAAAGGGGGCGGGGGGGGGGGGGGAGCTGGCCTGCATGGAGCAGCAAGTACAACCCTAAACACAGGCATAGAGGGGGGGGGGGGATGATCTTCAGTTACAACCATGCTAGCCACCTTACTGGGCAGACTAGATGGACCATACTGGTCTTCATCTGCCGTCATATTCTGTGTTACAATGTAATATGCTGGTGCTGAGATAAAGACACCGGACCTGATATTCAGCAGTGGTAGCTAGCATGATCACAGTGCCTAGTCGTTGCTGCTGAACACTAAATCCAAATATTCAATGCTGGAGCCCTAACTGGCATCTGGCATTGAATATACAGGTCAGCCGGGGAAGCAGGAAGCTAACCAGGGAGCGGCGATGTCCAGCCGCTACACAGTTAGCCTCAGCAGCACACATTTTAGGCCAGTTTTTGCTGCACCTTATCTTCACAACTGAGGGATAACTGGACAGAGGCTGAATATCGCCATTGACTTGTTATCTCTGCATAATGCCCACGGAACACCCTGAGGCCAATCAGTTAGGATCGGGGCGTATAGCGGTGGTACTCGTGGATATTCAGCAGCACTAACCATGTTAATGCACTGAATATCCATATAAATGCCTTTGAATATCAGGCCCCCTCTCTTTAGCATTATTGTGCTTTCATGAATAGGCCTTTATGATTGTCATGAAATTTCAGGTGCACTCAAATTCAAAAATCACTCTTGAAATACAGTCTATAACTATAATTTTTTTTCTACATTGTTTTTTTTCCTGACCTTCAGAGATATTCTTTTCTGTATCATATTTGAGAAATTGGCTCTGCCGACAATTTTCTACATGTGCATGCAAGAAAACACATAGCAGCTTGCTCGAGAGACACTTCTTCAGTGGGAATGAATGGTATTTTTAAGAGCTGCATGCATGAATATATTTTCACAGAAGAAACCCGATGCTGGTTTGACAGCAGAATATGCAGTCTTCATGATGGCTTTATCTTTTTATCTACTGATGCTGAGGGTAGTGACGATTGTGTTTCCTTTACTGGTACTGCAATTTTTACCATATACTGAGACGAGAAGTGAATTATGAGCAAAGAGTTATCCACTTCTCCTTTAAAAAAATGTTCCTGCATCATTTACATACAGTAACTATCCGTTCAAGCCAGGTAGCTTGGGGGCCTGTTTACTAAGCCCCGCCCTGGTAGTACACATGTGGGCTACATTACCAGCACGGGACAGCGAGCTAACTGCAGGGGAAGGGAACATCTGTCCCCCTACAGTTACTACTCTTCACTGCAGTAAAATGGTTGTAGGCATAACCAGTGGTGGTATTCGACCGGTTCAGCCCAGTTTGCTTGAACCGGTTCCTGCCCATAGGCTGTGTTCACCAAACTGGGCTGAAAACGGCATCCCGATGCCAAAGCTGCACTGGCAAGAATCTCCCCACCTGCCAGTGGTTTGATGGCATCGGGAGATCACGGCATCGGCGGAAGTCCCCGATGCCATCAAGCCACTGGTGCGTGGGGGGATTGGGCGGGTGGCACTGGCAGCACAAATGTGTGCCGTGCTGCCACCAGCTCAGCTCCGTCAGTGACAGGGTCGATCCAAACTGGTTCCCGGTCGGATTGAATCCCACCACTGGGCATAACTAGCACCACCCACTGAGGTAGCCAAGCCATGGGTTGTAAATGCCTATGTCAGCTGCACCTCCAGAGGAATGCCCCATCCCACGCAGTCACCTCTCTGTTGCGCGCTACCAAGGTAGCATGGGGTTTGTAGTATGCAGCCCCACGCTGCCTTTCAGCATAGTGCCCGAACCGCATGCTAAACCCCATGCTGCTGGGTAACGTAGTTTACTAAACATCCTCCTTGGTTTAGTAGACTTTGCCAGTTAAAGTGTGCTTGTGGTGGTGGATGGGATCAGAAAGCAATTAATCTTTCCATTTGGCTGAAAAACGTCTAGATCCTCATTGGAAAATTCAGTAGTTGATCTGTTTCAAATGGAGGCTACAAATCTCATATTGCTACTGTCTCAGAATGTGCATTTGGGTTGACAAACACAAAAAATGAATCGGCTCCTCTCTGATCAATTTTATTAAGTAGCCTTTGTAATGGTTAATATAGACTTAGGGGCATGCTTAGCAAACTCTTAGCTGTGAACCTGTGCTTGAGTGTGCTCTAATGGATTGCACTAACAGCACGAATCCCAAAAAGATGGCACAGGGTTAATTCAGTGCTATCTGCTTAGTGTGCTATGGGGAGGGAAATGGTGGGATAGGGTGGAGCACCAATGTGTCTGCACAGTACAATTAAGAACACAAGATATGCCATACTGGGTTAGACCAAGGTTCATCAAACCCAGTATCCTGTTTCCAACAGTGGCCAATCCAGGTCATAAGTACCTAGCAGTTTCCCAAAAAGACACACAGGTTCCACAATGCTTGTATTGGGGCAAACAGTGGATTACATGGATCCTCTTTAATAATGGTTTATGGACCTTTTCTCCACAAACTTGTCCAAATCTTTTTTTTTAATCTTTATTTAACTTTTCAACAACCATACAAAAAAAGGAAAAACGCAGCAAAACCAAAACCATAACAGTTAAGTACCTACATACAAGGCAAATCCCAACTACCCTACCACCCCCCCTCCCTCCAGAATCCAGCTGAGCAGCAGACACAACTAACGACTAGCAGCTAAATATCAGGTTGAATGGCTTGGGTATTTCCCAGGGTCTGCTCAGCGAGCAGGTACCACAAAATCTTTCAAATCCTTCCATTTAAGATACTTAGTTTGATCATGTAGTATGCCTTTTCTGGGCATTTGTTCATATTTGCTATATACACATATAAGGTTCCACCATGTTAGCCAATGAGCATCATATGTATGCTTCCAATTCAATGCAATTAGGTATAAGGCTACCCCCACCATAAAGTCGAGCAGAAAATGGGATTCCTTTTTAAGGGAGGGTATCTCTGTAGTTGAGCGAAATACTAGTATGGCCCAGGAAAGAGGAGCTTTAAAACACACAATTAATTGTATCCATTCCCAAACCTGAGACCAAAAGGTCTGGACGCAGGGACACTTGAACACTAAGTGGTCTAAGGTACCCATAGCTTGCTGACAGGACCAGCATTTGTTGCTGGCAGCTTGGTCCCACCTGGCCATTCTGACTGGGATAAAATATGCTCTATGGGCGAGAAAAAAGAGCGACTGGGTAATAGAGGCTGATTTAGTCACTCGAATTTGCTTTGCCCAGAATTTCTCCCATTGCGGTAAGGAAAGGGAGACCCCTGTGTCGTATCTCCAAACATGCTGCAGACCTTTTATCTGAGAGGGAACTTTTTGAGTCAATATTTTATAGTACTGGGAGGCAATCCCTGCCGCTTGTGTGACTTTCTGAATAATAGGGTCAATGCCGTTCTCCTTTCCTAGTCGCTTGAAGTCTACCCCCGATTTTCTTACACAGTGTCTGATTTGTAACCATTGGAAGTAGAATGTTCCCGGTAGGTTAAACTCCCGTTGCAGGGTGTCAAATTTCTTCCATGTTCCACCTTCTATAAGCTGACCTAAGTTCCAGATACCCTGCCAGACACCACTGGCTCCAGGCAAACGTTTCTCATTGAATCTTAAATAATGGGTTGTACCACAGAGGGGTGGGCTCAGCAATACCTTCACCACCACTTGAAGAGCACATTAGAGTTAAGAAGGCTCTCTGCATATCCCGGATCACCAAAGAGGTGGCCTTACATGACAGAAGCATTCCGGGCAGCACCTTCCTGGGGATAGGGGCAGCTAGCTTCTCTTCCAGGGCCAACCAAACTGGGCTTTGCTCAGTTAGCTGCTCTGTCCATCTAGAACCCTGTTTTAGTAAGAAGGCACTGTGGTAAGACAGAAAATCTGGGAAGTTGACCCCGCCTTCTTCTTTTCTAGTTTTAAGCTTTTTCAGGGCTATTCTGGAAGGTTTGTGGTTCCATAGGTACTGGCTTAGCAGCCCCTCCATCTGGCAGTAAGTATGCCCTGGCAGGTAACCTGGCAGCATTTCTAGTATATAGTTTATCTTTGGGACAATGGTCATTTTGATCGTCTCTAGCCTACCCCACCAGGACAAGGCCAAGGGGGACTATTTAATAGTCATGGCCCGGATTTTAGATAGCAGGGCCGTGGAGTTAAACTTAATTGTCTCAACGAGCGGGTAGCAGTATTGTACCCCTAAATATTTGACCATTTTTGGTTCCCATAGGAAGGGGAATTGCATCATATCCCTTTTTTGCACATATGGATTTAGTGGAAATGCGATGGACTTTGACCAGTTGATTTTATACCCTGAAAGTCAGGAATACTGTTCAATCAGAATAAGTATTTGTGACACTGATTCTGGGGTAGTGAATAGTAGTAAATCATCGGCGTAGGCCAAAAGTTTGACTTCTTTGCCAGCAATGAACACTCTATGGATATTTGAGTTCTGTCTCATTAAAAGGGCAAGAGGCTCCAAAGCAAGGTTAAATAGTAACGGGGATAAAGGGCAGCCTTGTCGAGTACCCCGGTTGAGCTTTATGACCTTCGATTGAGTGGCATTTACACAAATGGCAAAGGGCTGAGTGTACATTACCTTGAGCAACTTTATAAATCTTTCCCCAAAACCAAACCAGTCAAGGACTGAGAATATAAAAGACCACTCCAAGCGGTCAAACACTTTCTCAGCATCAAGAGATAAACCTATGATGGGGTAACTCACATGTTCAGCACCCGCCAGAACCATTGCATAGATTTTGTAATCTGAATTTAGCAGAGAGATAGGGCAGTAATTGCTTACCAATTGGGGATCTCTACCTGCTTTTTCCAGGACAATTACATTTGCCGCAGTGAAAGCTCCAGACTGAGAGGACTCCTGTTCTAGGGATTGGAAGTATTTCTGAAGCTGTGGGGTTAATTCTTTAGCAAAAGTTTTGAAAAACTCAATAGGAAGCCCATCTGGGCCAGATGCTTCCCCCTAGACAAAGAGTCAATAGCCTATCTTATTTCAGTAACAGAGAAGGGAGCGTCTAACCCATAGGCCAGTGATGGCTAACCTTTTTGAGCCCGAGTGCCCAAACTGCCGCACAAAACCAAAGAATTTCCTCAAAGTGCCAGCACGTCAATTTGCATAAATATTTGCATAATGCTAACATACACTAACTTTTAGTAAACATGTCTCTTAATGAGTGTATGGATAAAGACAGACTAAAAGATTTCTACATTACTATAATCCAGTGCCAACCGCCAGGCACATTAGGAACTACTACAAACACTGCCCATTTAGAACCAATAGCAAACCCGCCGTATCCTAACAGCACTACCAGGACTCACAAAGCACCACACCATACCTATCAAAAGGCAACACTGCAAATATTAAACCAATACATTTCAGACAATAACAATACATGACCTACTGGGGAAAGAGAACAAGTGGCAATGTCAAAAAGGAATTACATAAACAGAATACCTCAGCTCAGTTACACAGTTGCAATTGCTCCAGCCACTTTCTTCTGGTTTCTTCATGTTTTCTGCTAACTCTCCATCATCTGCTGTCCATTTGTCCTTTCTTCTCTCTTCTAGTTTTTTTTTCCATTCTCTCTCTCTACATCCGCTTTAACATACTAATCTTTCTCCTTTTGCTCTTTCCTCATTCCTATTTCATCCACTCAAATTTTACCCCTCCATCCTCAATCCCCACTTACTCTCCCAATACCCGGCCAATTGTAGATTTTTTATCCCTCCCACACAAAATATTTTTCCCCTCTCCATTTTACTCTCCCAGCCCCATCCCATTCTAATCCTCCCCCAACATCAGCTCCCTTCTAGTTCCAGCCTCACCCAGCATCCATTCCCTTCTAGTCCCTGCATCAGCCCATTTCCAGTCCTAGCCCCCCATCAGCCCATTTCCAGTCCTAGCAACCCCCCAACCCAATACCAGTCCTAGCCCCCCCCATCAACCCACTTCCAGTCCTAAACCCCCATCACCCCATTTTCAGTTTAAGCCCCCCCTATAACCCATTACCAGTCCTAACCCCCATCACCCCATTTCCAGACAGCCCCCATCAGCCCACAGCCCATTAGCAGTCCTACCCCCCAGCCCATTAGCAGTCCTACCCCCCCCGCCTGCCCGCTAGCAGTCCTAACCCCCCCAGCCCATTAGCAGTCCTACTCCGCCCGCCCGCCCATTAGCAGTCCTAACCCCCCTGCCCGCCCGCCCACCCACCCATTAGCAGTCCTAACCCCCCCCTAGCCCATTAGAAGTCCTAACCCCCCCCCCAGCCCATTAGAAGTCCTAACCCCCCCCCACCCCCCATTAGAAGGCCTAACCCCCCCCCCCCCCCCTCTGGCAAATTTTTTAAAAAAAAAAAGCAGGCTCTGGCTGCTGCCGCGGAAGATTGCAATGTCCCGCGGGGCCCCCTCCGCCCGCTAAGCCCCTCTGCAAGGGCTTTCAGATTCGCGAGGGAGAGCATCTCCCTCGCGTCTCTGTTAAGCCCGCAGGGGCTAATGGGAAATTTCCCATCAGTCCCTCGCGTCTAAAGGGGCTGATGGGAAATTTCCCATTAGCCCCTGCGGGCTTAACAGAGACGCGAGGGAGACGCTCTCCCTCGCGAATCTGAAAGCTCTTGCAGAGGGGCTTAGCGGGCGGAGGGGGCCCCGCAGGACGCTGCATTCTGCCCTTGCCGCGTCCGCGGCAGCAGTCAGAGACAGCTTTTTCTTTTTTTGCGGACCTTCCCGCGTGCCAGCTGCAAGGCCTTCGCGTGCCACAGCTGGCACGCGTTCCATAGGTTCGCCATCGCTGCCATAGGCCATATCTTTGTCTAGAGTTGGTCTTTGTATCTCTTCTAGCAAGGCGGTGAACTCCTCCTGTGAGAATTCTGCTTCTGATGTGTATAGTTGAGTAAAAAAGGATCTAAATGTCTCTGCAATTTCTGCGTCTGTCACTAAAAGGTTCTGACTTTGTGGGTCCCGTATAGCTGCGATCAGGCCAGCATCGCTATGAGCCCGCAAAGCTAGTAGTTGACCGGACTTATTGTTCTCCCAGTAGTAGACATCTTTCTGTATGTTAATGTTGCGCGAGGCTTCATTTGACAGCAGCTGGTTATATTTAAATCTTAAATGTTGCAATCGAAGCAAGATGCAAGGGTCAGAACGTCCAGCTAAAATCGCTCACCCGCCTTTATTTGGGTGTCTAGCCCATGTAATTGTTCCTTGGTCAGCTTTGCTAGATTGATACTATAACTAGCTATGATAGCTCTAATATAAGCCTTAAACCCTTCCCACCATGCCCAACCCGCAGTGTCTTGAAGGGCGTTAAGCTAGAAGTACTCCACAATCGCGGCCTGGATCTTAATTCGAAAATCCCCGTCATTAAGAAGAGATATGTCAAAAAAACATCTCCCAACCAATGTTCCCTCTAATTTTCTGTAGGCTGTGTGTGCATAAAATATCAGCTGTGCAGCTTTTGAAGAAAGGTTAAATTTTTGTGCGCCACATAACAACACTCGGAGTTATATATTTTAAAATTTGACTACACGTCAGAATACAGTATGTACACCACATTGACTGCACTAGAAAATATTGTAGAACTTGTGAAAACCGTAAATACACAACAACTTTTAAATTTTAAGACGTCTGTGTTGTTTTCTATCAGAATCAGAACCGTAATTTTTGTGCGCTCTGTTGTAAACTATGTGCGCTCGCTCGGCGAGGTGTGTGCGCGCGCACACGCGCACAGCTTAGAGGGAACAGTGCTCCCAACGGAGGAGCCAGATTTATCATCCCATATTGATATCGATACGGCAGCGTGAACAGAAATGTGGGCCGCATGGATGGTTGTTGTTGCTACCTTTGGAATCAGTGTCTTGGAGATCAGCAGCAGATCAATGCGAGATAAAGACTGATGTGGAGGGGAAAAAAAGGTAAACTCCCGCTCGGCGGGGTGTTGTAGTCTCCAAGAGTCCACTAACCCAGCGTCCTGCAACAAGGAGCAGAGGATCACCTAGGCCCTGGGAGGCTTCATCGTTTTAGGGGGATTTTTATCGATTAAGGGATCAAGCACTAGGTTAAAGTTTCCTCCCAAAACTAATGGCATCGGGAGCGTCGTGTGAACCTCCTCTGCTAAAGAGTTGAAAAATTCAGGGTTGTCTGAGTTAGGTGCATAGATATCAATACACAGCACCTCCGTCTCCGCAAACTTTAAAAGGACTTTAGTCCATCTACCTTCTCTATCCGAGCGGGTTTGTAGCACTCCTGGGACAAGAGCTTTCCTAACCAAGATGGTGACCCCATTGCGTTTGTGGACAGCTGCGGAATAGGCTA
This sequence comes from Ichthyophis bannanicus, assembly GCA_033557465.1. Classification (NCBI taxonomy): domain Eukaryota; kingdom Metazoa; phylum Chordata; class Amphibia; order Gymnophiona; family Ichthyophiidae; genus Ichthyophis; species Ichthyophis bannanicus. The sequence goes on along the minus strand of CM066035.1, from coordinate 128,012,685 downwards.
TTAGCGAGAAAGGTTTTATACTCAGTTTCAAGGATTCTCTCATATTTAGATGATTTTCCTGAAGGAACAAGACATTGGCTTTTTTTTGCCGCCCATAGAGAATTATTTTCTTTCGCTTTATGGGGTTGTTAATCCCTTTCACGTTTAAGGAAAGTATCTTGAAGACCGTCATTTTAGCTAACTTTCAAATCCATGTTTGACCAGGCCGATGTGGCCTCATATTGATGGACATGTCTCACACTGCCCACCTGCCATGCATTTGTTATAACCCAAAGCTTCATGACCAAGCTTGACCAAGCATGACCAAGTAATATCCCCTGATGCCGCCGCTAAACAGAATGAAAACTCAAATGATGCTGCAATGAACTCTGGGGGGAAAACTAACCTCACAAAATTGCTGGGAAAACCCAGGGGAGCAAGGTGGGCACATAAAGGTGAGCTTCTAAAAGGATTACCACCATCACATTGTTTAAAGGAGCAGTTGCACTAGAATAGTTATAAGACACAAAACTTATTGCTACCTCTCCTCCGTCTTGCACCAAAATTATAATACATAACCTTAATACAATTCTTACTCATAAACACCAGTAAGACTTAATCATATCTTTACCAGCTCCTGCTTACAGACAGCTTGAGGTTAACAGTCAGCTTCTGTATAATTTCACTGCCCATGTAGCGGTTTCCCCCATATCCAGGGAACGGGGATTCCTCTGCCAGATCCAGACCAACGGTTTCTCATGTGTATGGATCATCGCATCTGGGACAATTCCTTGTCTTCTGGGCAGCGAGGACCTCTGGGTCCTCAAAGGTCCTTATTTAATTGTGTAATGTCACCCTCATCTGGGCCAGGTACAGCAGGCCTAACCTCGATTGCAGCTGTTGCAGCCGGGTCTCAATGCCAAGAAGCCTTTCTACCGGTCCACCGTGTTTTTGGCGAAATCTGGAAAGAATAGCAGTCTATGCCACTCAAAATCTATAGGAGAGCGCATACGAGCCACCTCCAAGATTTGCACCACTTGCTGAAAGCAAAGGATCCGTAGGATGATAGGCCTCGGTCATTTGCTGTTGAGCTGTACTTGTGAGGAAACCCTGTGCGCGCGTTCTATTTCAAAAGGGAACTCAAATGCAAGGTTCAACACTCGAGGGATCATCTTCTGCAAGAACGCGAACATATCTTTCCCCTCAGCACCCTCCGGGACTCCAACTATCCGCACGTTGTTCCTGCATGCTCTGTTGTTCCCATCTTCCAGGTCTTTCTTGAGGGTTTTAATTTGTTTCGCTTGTCTGTCAACAAGCCGAAGCTGCTCTTCGTGCACAGCTAGCACATCATCTGTTTTATCCTGCCGCAGTGTAAGCGTCTCCATGCAGGCTCGCATTGCCCCTATGTTGTCTAGGACTGCTGTCAGCGATTTGCCATTCGAGCGGACCATCTCTTTGATTGCCCGCACTTCCGACAGCAACTCTTGCAAGGCGTCAGCTTCTCGGGTGGCCACCATCTTTTGAGGGGAAGGTGGCTCCGTTTTCGATCGCTTTGCGCTATTGTTCTGCGCAGCCGGGAAGTACAAGCATGTCGGCCTGGGCCCGGACATATTCCAGTGCTACCGCTCCGCAATTCAATTACTTTTTGCCAGATTTCGTGGTATATTGGGCAGGATTCCTGTCAGGCCCCTCCGGAGCAAAAGCGCTATGCAGCCATCTCACTCGGCACCAGGCTCCCCAAATCTTTTTTTAAACCCAGCTACACTAACAGCCTCTCACCTGGTTTGCAGCTTGTCATGCTGTGAGGGCTTGCGTGCATCAGTGATGCTGAGAGCTAAACTATCGGTAGTTTAATTACTGGCAGGGTCTCCCAAGATGGACAGGTCTCAGCTGAGGTGCCAGACCAAGACAAACCACCCATCTGGGCAGCAGCAGAATGGGACAGTGTTGACGGCTGAGGATCACATTTTTGTGACAATGGCAACAACACCAAACTTAAACTACGTGGAAGAAAGGCCCGGCAGTCTACTTCTGTATCTTGCCATGAAAACCCAATGGATAGTTACAACAAAACAAATTGTGCTATGGTGCTGGAAGATGAGACCCTCAGGTCAGAAGGCTTCAACTAGCTACTGGGGAAGAGCTGAAGACTTTTCAGAGTAAAGCCAGCATTTATGGTGTGGTTGGATCAAAGCCCTCGGGAAGTCTGACTGCTGATGTAGCTGCGCATGAAATGAGAGTCAGAAGCTGTAAAGATGTCTTACACATTGGAACATGGAACGTACGAAGCATGAACCAAGGGTAGTTGGAGGTGGTCAAGAATGAAATGGAACGTGTACAACTTGATCTGTTGGGTATCAGCGAACTGAAATGGACTGGCATGGGGCACTTTGCATCAGATGATCACATGGTCTACTATGCTGGAAATGAAAGACAAAGAAGAAATGGTGTTGCATTTATAATAAAGAAGAAACCTGCAAGAACTGTAATGAAATACAATGCAGTCAGTGAACGCTTAATCTCTATTCGTCTACGAGGATTGCCTATCAACACAACTATAATTCAAGTATATGCCCCAACAACAGCTGCAGAAGAGAATGAAATTGAAGAGTTCTATGAACAAGTACAAGCTGAAATTGACAGAACATGCAAACAGGATATCCTGATAGTCATGGGTGACTGGAACGCAAAAGTTGTCAACAAAGAAGAAGGCAAAGTAGTTGGAAAATATTTTATTTATTTATTTTATTTTTTATTTTATTTAGCTATTTCTTCTATACCGCCCCTTCCAGAGATCAGGGGCGGTTTACATGGAACAAGTAAACAAATTTGTATACTAATGTATACATTACATGGAACAGAGATTTTTTTTAACTTTATACAGATAATAGTTATTAACAGAGATTTATAACATTGTAACTTTATACAAATAACTGTGCATTAATTGTCTAAACTATTTACATTTTATATACATTAATGGACTTGGACTTGGCAACAAATATGGACTTGGCAACAGAAATGAAGCTGGAGAAAGACTGATAGAATTCTGCAAGACCAATGATCTATTCATCTCAAACACCTTCTTCCAGCAACACAAGCGGCGACTGTACACATGGACTTCACCGAATGGATTATATAAAAATCAAATTGACTATATATGTGGAAGTCAACGATGGAAAAGCTCTGTAACATCAACAAAGACAAAACCTGGAGCTGACTGTGGTACAGATCATCAACTACTAGTATGCAAACTCAAGCTAAAGTTGAAAAAGAGCAAACCACTCATGAATGCAGCAAAATATGACCTTGAGCATATACCACTGGAATTTAAAGACTGCCTGCAAAATCGATTTGCTGCTTTAGATACAAATGACAGAGCTCCGGAAGAGTTATGGAATGACATCAAGAAGGTTGTGTTGGAAGAAAGCGAGAAGTCTCTACAAAAGGTGAAAAAGCAAAAACGGCCAAAATGGATGACAGAAGAAACTCTGAAAATTGCCCAGAAATGCAGAGAAGCTAAAGCCAGAGGAGAAAGAAAGACAATCGCAGAACTCAACAGAGATTTCCAATGTGCAGCAAGACAGGACAAGGAAAAGTACTACAATGACACTTGCAAGGAAATAGAAGCAGAAACTATTAGAGGAAGAACAAGATCGGCTTTCCTAAAGCTACGAGAGTTAAAGAAAAAGTTCCAGCCTCGAATTGGAATGTTACAAGATGCTCAAGGTTCTATGTTGAATGATGCTGAGAAGATCAAGAAAAGGTGGAAGGAATATACAGAGTTTTTATATGATAAAGATCAAGTGGACCAACAGCCGTTTCAACCTGTACCTTATGATCGGGAACCATTGGTGATGAAAGAAGACATTGAAGCAGCATTGAAAGCCTTATCAAAGAACAAAGCACCAGGCATTGATAGCATTCCCATAGAAGTATTGCAGCACTCTGATGCAGCTGTTACTGTACTCACAAGGCTCTGCCAAGAAATATGGAAGACAACATCATGGCCAACTGACTGGAAAAGATCTGTGTTTATACCAATACAAAAGAAAGGTGATCCAACTGACTGTGGAAATTATCGCACAATCGCTCTGATCCCACATGCCAGCAAGATTCTACTGAAGATTATTCAAAAGAGACTACAACCATACCTGGAACAAGAACTACCTGAAGTGCAAGCAGGGTTCAGGAAAGGGCGAGGAACGAGAGATATCATTGCGGATGTGAGATGGATCCTTGAAAAGACTAAAGAATACCAAAAGGATATCTATTTGTGCTTTATCGACTATAGCAAGGCTTTTGACTGTGTAAAGCATGAGAAACTCTGGGCCACATTAAGAAGCATGGGTATACCAGAACACCTGATCGTTCTCTTGCACAATCTGTACATTGATCAAGAAGCAACAGTTTAAATGGAACAAGGAGAAACAGAATGGTTTAAAATAAGCAAAGGTGTAAGACAAGGCTGCATACTTTCCCCCTACCTGTTTAATTTATATGCAGAACCAATCATCAGAGAAGCAGGATTCTATGAAGACAACAGAGGTGTGAAGATTGGTGGAAGACTCATCAACAACCTTCGCTATGCTGATGATACCACATTACTGGCTGAAAGTGAAGATGATCTGAAACATTTGCTTCTCACAATCAAAGAACATAGTCTCAAAATGGGCCTGCACCTTAATGTAAAGAAGACAAAGATCATGACAACTGGCATAATCAACAGGTTCATCGTTGAAGGAGAAGAAATTGAAATTGTGAACAACTTTAACCTACTTGGATCAACTATCAATAAAGAAGCAACAAGCAGTGAAGAAATCAGACGACACATTGCTCTTGGCAGAATGGCTATGAAAGACCTAGATAAGATTCTCAAGAACAGAGATGTCTCTCTCCATACAAAGATTCGACTTGTTCAAGCCATGGTATTTTCAATAACATCATATGGATGTGAAAGCTGGACAGTGAAAAAGATAGACAGGAAGAAAATTGATGCCTTTGAATTATGGTGCTGGCGGCGAATACTGTGTATACCATGGACTGCCTGAAGAACAAACCAGTCGGTACTAGAGGAGATCAAACCTAAGCTTTCTTTAGAAGCTCAGATGACAAGACTTCGACTTTCATACTTTGGACACATCATGCGAAGAGAGAGAACATTAGAGAAAGACATTATGCTTGGCAAGATAGAAGGTCAACGCAAAAGAGGAAGGCCAGCAATGAGATGGATCGATACAATAACAGCAGCTACGGGTACCAGTCTGTCAACAATGAGCTGCCTGACTGAAGACCGAACACAATGTAGGATAGCTATCCAGAGGGTCGCCATGAGTCGACTCCGACTCGACTGCACTTAACAACAACAACACACTAACAGCTTTTACTATATCATCCGGTAATGAATTCTAGAGTTTGATTATGCATTGAGGGAAAAAATATTTTCTCTTATTAGTCTCAAACGGGTTACACTGTAGTATGTCCCCTAGACTTTCTACTTTTTGATGGCATAAAGAATCAATCTACATGTACATGTTCCACTGCATTCATTAATTTATAGAGCTCTATCATATTCCCCCTCAGTTGTCTCTTTTTAAGTTGAAGAGCCCTAACCTTTTAAGCCTCTCCTCATAGGAGTATCCTTTCATCCCCTTTACCATTTTGGTGGCTCTTCTCTGTACCTTTTCTAATACCGTTATTTCCTTTTTAAGATACGGCGACCAGAATTGCACACAATATTCAAGGTGTGGTTGAGTCATGGAACAATACAGAGGCAATATAATATCCTTTGTTTTATTCTCCATTTCCTTCCTTATGATTCCTAGCATTCTATTTGCCACCTTGGCCGCAGCTGCACACTGGGCAGAAGGTTTCATTGTGTTATGCAAGATGATGCCTAAATCTTTTTTTCTAGTTGGTGGTTCCTAATGTGGAACCTTGCATCGTGTAAACATAGTTTGGGTTGTTCTTTCCTAGGTGCATAACTTTGCACTTATCCACATTAAATTTCATCTGCTATTTGACTGTCCAGTTAGTGAGGAAGTAGGTAGTGCACATTTGCCATCAATGTTGCAGTTAGCATGGGTGCACTAAACACGACCTTAGTGGGTGGCGTAAAGTGCATCCATATTAAGCTGATTGCTGCCGGCACACGTTAGGATCCAAATCAGGTCGGTATCTGCTGAGGCCATGCTGCCCACACTCCTGGCAGGAAGCACACTACTGTTGTAGGTACCATGCACTGATTTCTACACTCAGCATGTGATATCTGTAAAATCTTAGTTCAGCTTAGTAAACATGCCCCTTAGTAAGTTTAGGAGGGGAGGTATTAATGTATATGAAGGAAGTAATGCACAAAATTTGCCTCTTAACATGTAGTAAATGGCAAAATTTTATTCTATTTTACCACAACATGTTAGTCTACCCTAAAATGCAGTACATAACAAAGAGAGGCAAGCCATGCAAATGTATGCAAACAGGGCTGGCCCAATAGTTTCTGCCACCCCAGGCAGAAATCCTGGGCATGCCACCCCCCACCATGCCAAGCCACCCCCACCAAGCCAAGCTGCCTCCCCCTTCCCCCACTGCTGCCGATTCTGTCTTGGGGGGAGGCAGGCAGTAGCGGCGGTATTTTAAAAGTGATGGCTTTGTGCAGCTACTTTGTTGTCCACGGCAGGCCATGTACTTCAGCACATATGGCCTGCCGCTTCTGACCCCTCCTCTGAGAGTAAGTTGTGTCGGAAAGGGGATCAGAAGCAGTAGGTCATGTGTACTGAAGCACATAGCCTGCTGCAGGCAATGAAGCAGTGGCATAAAACTGCCCAGCCGGTTCAGCTGCCCTAGGCCGCTTAGTTTGACTAGCTTGACTAGTGGATGGGCCAGCACTGCATGCAAAGCACATTGGGCCTGATATTCAGAGCCACTGGCTAGTGCTCCTAATGCGGCCAGGTGCTGGTGCTGAAAATTAAATCTGGATATTCAGTGCCAGGGTCGTAGCCAGCCTCCATATCCGGGCAGTGGCTTTATTGAGCCACTGCCCGGTTATTTATCAATGCTATGTCTGCGCCACCCTGGAACGCCCCCAACATACCCCATTGCTATACGGTTAGCATCAGGGCATGTAGAACCAGCAGCTGCAGATATTCAGTGGCACTAACTGTGTTAACTGCTCTGAATACAGGACCATCATTATTAGGCAAATCAAATAGCTTTGCAAGATGCATTTATTCATGGAAAAACAATGCGGCTTTCTTTTCCCAGGAGTATTAAGCTGCGAAATGTAACCTGATGCTCTTGGACACCATCTAAAGGGGATGTCCTAAAATAAAGTTCCACATAAGTCACCCTGAACTCCCAAGTCAAGCCTCCTCCCTCACAGGAACCCTCCAGGCCACCTCAGTCAAGTCCCCAACCCCTAGACCCCTGGCACCTACTTGGAGATTCCTTGGTATCTAGGGTTTAAGGGCAGGGGTGATCCCCAGTCCTCCTGCCCCATCTGTTGCTGAATTTAAGATGGTACATAGTGGTAGCCTTATCGTAGTACAACTAGGGTCATGCTCCCAAATAAGAGCTTTTCATCCTCATTTGGCAGTTTGACCCTAGTAGTAGTATTGTGAGACTAATCCTAGAGGTCATTAGGCACCATTTTGAACCTGGCACTGATGGGAAAGGATCAATTGTGGATCATATCTGCCTTTAGATCCTAGGCTTCAGGAAACATCCCCTTGTAGGCTCTGGAGGGTCTTCATGGGAGGGGCTTGACTGGGGAGATCAGGGGTTGCTTTAGAGTTTGTTGGGCTTGGCATGGGGGGAATAAGCTTAACTTAGAGGTCCCCAGGATGCACTTTGGGAAGCAAGGGCTTGACTTGGGATTCAGAGGTCACTTTGTGCCTTGACTTGGAGGTGGGGGGCTTTGGAGGGGTAGGATTGATTTGGAGGAGAAGGGGGTGCAAGTGGGACTTTTTTAAAGAACAGCTTCTCTCAGGGGGATCCAAGATGATGCTTTAGACAGCAGCATGCTCTGAACTACTTCTCATTATGCCAAAGTTTCTCCTTCGGAAGTCGGGAGTTCTGCAGTTATTTTTCTTAAAATTCCCATGCAAATGTTTGATTAAGGTAGTCTGTGAGTTATATTTGCCTGGAACCTTCCCAACTTGAAGCTCTTCTTAGCGCTCATACATTGGCTTCCTCCCAGAATGTTGATGCTGGTTTTGCTGTCTTTTCTTTTCTTTTCTTTGTGTTCTAATATGTATTCTTTTTTCTTGATGATCCCTCTCTAATGAAGGGCTAGAGAGTTTTGGGAAGATGTATAATTTTCCTTTGTTTTTTTCATTTTTCTGCTGTTCGTTGTATCAATTCCCTTACCATTTCTGTTTCAAGTTTGGATGCTTGGATTGAATTGTAAATTGATAAATATAAAATTTAAAAAAAAATGAAGAGCTCCTCTAAGAAGGCTCTCTGGAACATCAGGCCTCTTGTTAGTGGCCCAATCTTCTAGGGAGGAAAAACAATGCACCTTTATGATTGATCGCAAGCTATGTTATTCATTTATCATGAATGTTACTAACCTGCAGTACTGAATTACTATGGGTTAAAGACTTCCACAGTAAAGTAATCTGTGCTAAAATGTGATTAGTAGCTAGACCTCTCAATTTGCAAGCCTGATGTTCTGTTGACTTATTTTGATGGATTGATTATTTTATTTTATTTATTTGATATCATTTACATCCCACTAATCATTACATTTCTTAGTGGTTAACAGAAAATATCCATTATACATTTAAAAAAAACAAAAACAAAACTAATAAAACAGGCAATACATAAAACTTTTGTTTGGCCAGCATTTCATATCAAAGGAATTAAGCAAGCGTATCTGTCAGGAATTCACTTTATCTTCCTTACTTCTGTGTCTATAGCTGCAAGCCACATCCTGATATTGTTAGTATCGACTGTGGCGATGCCTAGTGTAAAATCTATATCAATATATCACTCCAAATGTGATATCTCTGTTTCAAATGTATTCTCATTGATTGAGCAATGCTTGACCTTTTCAGAATACAAAGGAAATTGGTATGAAGCAAAGGTCCTCCTGCTTAATGTACTTGGCAGGAAATACATTTTTGAGTTATTTGTGATGAAAACTGGAGCTTGTCAAATATCTGAGATTGTTATAAATCAAATTTATGACCTAAATTAAAGGATAGCATCAATAATGCATTAATTTAGCTTACAATGCAATCCTCCAAAGGTTCATATGCTTGCGGTAATGTGGTGTGGGGTGGGAAGGGGTTTTCTTTAAAACACAGGTCGGACAACAGTTCAGGAAAAACAGTTTTTATTCCATCCCAGCTAATTAAACCTCCACATAGCAAACCCCAGAACAGGGTTCAGGGGAAAAAGTCTGCTTAATCCTGTCCCAGCTTGTTAAACCTCCACAAACTGGTTCTGGCTGCACAGGCCTCTCTCTCTCTCCTGCAGCCTGCTGGGTTCTTAACCTCTGAGCCAGGACCTCCTAGCCCTGCACTCCATGCTTCAGACTTTCTTAAAGGAGACTCTTGATACTTCCTTTGGAGAGGGACGGGTAACATTCTATAGACCCCATCACATACCCTCCCCTTCAGCTCAACCATGCACCTTCCTCACCTGGGACCCCCAAGCAGTAAAGGATGTTCATGTTCAGGTGAGTCCAATCAGCCCTCTGGTGGACCTGAAACTGGTAGTACTGGAGACTCAAAACTACTGCATAATACGGCCATTGGACACCTTATGTACAGCCAGACACTTGAGGGGTTGGTGATCTGTTACCAGCATAAATGGATGGCTAAGCAGGTATTATTTGAAGGTCTCAAGTGCCAACTTAACCGCCAGGGATTCCTTCCTGATCACCGCATATTGATGTTCCCAGAGAAGCAGCTTCTTGCTGATGAATGCTATGAGCTGTTCTTCACCACTGTCTTCCTGGGCTAGAACAGCTCCTAGGCCCACCTCTGTTGCATTAGTTTGCACAATAAAAGACAGAGAGAAATCATGACTAATCAGGATGAGTTCAGAGCACACAGCTTTCTTGAGGCGCAATAAGGTCAGGTCCAGGTCCAGTGACCACTGAGTCCATTCAGGAGCTCTCTTTTGGAGGAGATTGGTTATCGGCTCCACCACCTCTGCAAAATTAGGGAAGAACCGGCAGTAATAGCCAATCAATCCAAGGAAGGCACAAACCTTTTTCTTTGATTTTGGGGTGGGGGACTGGGCAATGGCATCCACCTTTCCATAGTTGATGTCGTGTCTGCCCATTCCTGATTAAATATCCTAGGTATTGAATATCCCGACCTCCCAGAAAATATTTCTTGGGGTTGGCCGCCAACTCGGCCTTCCACAGGCTGGTCAACATGGTATTTATTTATTTTTTATTTATCCAGTTTTATATACCATCTTTTCCTTCAATCAAAGTGGTTTAGAGTATTGTTAGGTACATTCTTAGTAAGTAAGTAGAGAAGTAGATGGGTAAGGGTACAGAAATGTATAATTGACAAGTAAGACAGGCATTGGTTGACTGTGGTTGACTACGGGCTCTGGGAGAGTCCATAGTACTTGGAGAAGAGGAGTGTCTTGAGAATCCTACGAAAGTCCTTAGCATCACTCGTGGGTCTCATTAACTCAGGAAGTGAATTCCATAGTGCAGGTGTAGCAAGTGATGGAGCTCTTCTAGTTGTAGATTGATTGGATCATTGATATTCAGCAGGTGTGATGAGTTTGTTTACCATACTGCTTCACCTGTGCCTTGTGCTAAAGTCCTTGGTTACTAGGTTCTGAAGGGCAGTGACCGAGATGTTGTGGAAGATTTTGAATATATTTATGGTTGCTTTGTATCTTGCGCGTGAATGAATGGGCAGACAGTGTAGCTGATGAAGAATTGGCATGATATATTTGTTTCTTGATGTGTTTGTAATAATCCAAGACGCTGTGTTTTGCACCAGTTGGAGAGGGTGAAGGAATTGTTTAGGGAGACTTTGATAGAGCGAGTTATCATAGTCTAGTATTGGTGTAATTATTACTTGGCATGCCGAGCAGAATTGATCATGGTGTAGGATGGATTTGAGTCGATGAGCTTATATTTGTGGTGCACTTTTGTGACAGTTTTGCTAATAACATCCAGGTACTTTACTACTTTTCTTTCACTGATATGAGTAAAGGTGGTGCTTCTGGTGATGAACATCGCTTCCATGTTGTTACAGTTCACCGAGAGGGAGTTGTTGGTGAGCCATGTGATCATGTCTTCCAAACACTAGGTTAAGGGGAGACAGGTTGGGTGCGTGTATGTAGATGAGGGTACAGACCATGATATCATCCGCATATAGGTGGCAATGCATCTTATGGTGTTTGATGATATTGCAAATGGGCTTTATGTATATATTGAAGAGAATGGATGATAACACAGACCCTTGAGGGATGCCCTGCTGTACGTCGAACTTTGTAGATTCATTTTCGCTGCATTTGACTTGCTGTGTTCGGTTGTTGAGGTATGATTTGAACCATTTCATCGTGTTGCTGCATATGTCAATTTCTTGTAGTGGTTGTATCATTATGGTGTGGGAAATTATATCAAAGGCTGCTGATATGTCCATGAAAATTAACAGGAATCCTTTTTTGGCCTTATCAATGCCTCTTATGAGGTTGTCAATTAGGGAGGTTAGCAGTGTTTTGACATTGTGCTGTGGTTTAAACCCGTGCTGATGTATGTCCAATGGCACATTTAGGTCAATATGATTCTGTAACTGCTTTTGTATGGATTTTTGATGACTTTTGCAATGAATGGCAGGCTCGAGACTGGTCAGTAAGATTTCTGGTCTGCTGGATCGAGGGTTTTCTTCTTGAGGACTGGTCGTATGGTGGCTTGTTTGAGGGTGGTTGCCATATAGCCCTGTTGTAAAGATAGCTCTAACACTTCTTGGTTATGCTTGCTGATTTGATCTTTTGAGGCTTTGATCCATGCCACAGGGCAGGGGTCAGTTGTAGAGGTTGTTGTATTCAATGAGTCTATGATGTGCTCAATCCATAACAGTGAGAAGATAGTAAAGTCATCCCAAGTTTTCTTGTGTATGAAGGACGTTGGACTGTTTGCTATAGCAGCTTGGCATTGCAAGAGGTTGGTGTGTTTGCCGATTAAGAAATTTGTGAATTTTTGGGGGTCTATGAAGTGGACATCCTGATGAGTAGTATCTTTGGTGAGCTTCCGCACGATGCTGAAGAGCTCTCTAGGTCTCTAGGTTTGCTGACTTCATGTTGGTATTGGTGTAGTATTGTTGTTTGCACTCATTGATTATTTTGTTGTATTCATATTGCTTGGATCTGTATTGTTGAAGTGTGTCCTGAGTCTTATTATGTCTCCATTTTCTTTCGAGTCTTCTCAGAGCTCTTTTTGCTTCTCTGATGTTGTTCGAGTACCATGGTGCATTGGGTCTTTTGCGGACATGTGTGTGGTTTTGGCTCATGAGTGTAGCAGCTGTAGAGATTGTGGTGTTCCAGTTTTCGATGATGTTATCTAGATTGTGGCTGCTTTGTTGGAGCTTCAGGGTTATCTCCTGTAGGAATGCATCCTTGTCAAAGGTTCTAAACTTTCTGTTTGGGTGCCATGGTTCCTGGTGGTTGTTGGGGCTCCTAATGAGTACTGAGAACTTTATTGAATAGTGATCAGACCAGGGCATAGGAGAGATCTTTGGGGCTGATGTGTGATCTTTGGGGCTGATGTGTTGCTTTGGTATGAAGATCAGATCCAGTCTTGTTCCATGTTGGTGAGTGGGTGCATTGACTAGTTGGGTGTATTGGAGGGCATCCATTGCCTTAAGGAATACGTTGGCTTCTTTGCTGGGTGAGGAACACAGATTGTAGTCTCCAAGGGTGATAACTGATTTGTATTGTGAACCATTTTCAAAGATTGTCTCCAGGATGATGGAGAGTTCCTTGGTTTTGGCATTTGGTGGCCTATAAATGAGGCATATACTCAGGTATTTGTTGGAGATTATGATTGTGTTGATCTCCGTCGAGTCAATAGTTGAGGTGGTCCTGAATCTGTAGTGGTTTCTGGCCAGTATCAATACTTCCCCTCATCTCTTGTGTGTTCAGGGACAGTTGAATGCTGCGTACTCAGGCGGGGTTATTTGGTTCAGGATAACTTGGTCAGTGTCCCCATTAACCAGGCTTCTGTGATACAGATGATGTCTATCTTGTGGGTTTGTATGTAGTCATAGATGGTGTTTGGTTTGTTTCTGATTGATCTTGCATTGATTAATGCGCATTTGATAGGGGAGGCCATGATGGGGTTAGTGTGTGCAGTTTGTGGGAGATGTAGGTAAGGTAACTGGGTTAGGTTGTGCGCTCTATGTGTAGTGGGTCTCAAGTGTTGGTGTATCAGGGTAGCAGTTGGTCATGCAAATGAAAGAGGTGGCAGGTGGGCTGGCACTGTATGTGATCTGGTTCCCATGGAGGTTGTCAGAATATAAAGATTAGTGTCAGTAGAAGGTAGTGTTTGAGTTTGATGTTGTGTGCTTGCATTCTGGTGCTGGCAGTGGCTTGCCCACCCTGTGGAAGATGCAATGCCAAAACTGGTTGTTTTGAGTGGTCTTGCTTGCTGCTGACATTGCGGGGTTACCTTATGGTGCAGAATCGCTGGGGATGAGGTGTGTTCCGTCCAGTACCATGCACTTGGGGAGTCCTTACAGTCATTTGTATCCGATTCAGACATGGAGCAGAGGCAACGTGATTGTGCCAGGAAGTGTGGACCTGTGGCTGCTTTTGTTATGTCAGGAAAGTTGAAGTTGTATCAGTGGTCTGGTGTTTCCTCTGTTGAGGCATCCAGGGGGGGGGGTATAGAGGCAGGGTTGGTCTCCTGCCATTGGTCCCTGCCTAAGGGCCATGCCAAAGGGCCCTCTGGCGAGGCCCTCAGGTATGGGCCCGCCAGGTGCAGCTTTTTAAATTGTGCCAGGAGTTTTGATTGGTCTTGTGCAGGGGAACAGGGAGGAGTCCTGCTTCCCGCTCCCCTGTGTGATGCCGATTGGGCCTTTCATTGGTGTGTGGTGGCTCTGGTGCTGCTCCCTCATTGTTCCCACTGGTGCAGCTTTTTAAATTGTGTCCAAGAGCTCTGATTGGTCTTGTGCAGGGGAGCGGGGAGGAGTCCTGCTTACCACTCTCTTGTGCAATGCTGATCGGGCCTTTCAGCGGCATGTGGTGGCTCTGGTGCTGCTCCCTCGTTGTTCCTGCCAGTGAAGCTTTTTAAATCATGTCCAGGAGCTCCAACTGGTCTTATGCAGGGGAGCGGGGAGGAGTCCTGCTTCTCGCTGTCTTGTGCAACGCTGATCGGGCCTTTCAGCGGCCTGTGGTGGCTCTAGTGCTGCTCCCCATGCATGTACTTGGGTTACATGCGTGGTCCAGTCTCTGCTGTAGATGATGATGTCATCAATGTATGCAGCGGCATACTCCTTGTGCAGTCTCAGTAGGGGTTGATTAGGCATGCCCGTGTAATCCAAAGGGCAGTACTGTGAACTGGAATAGACCTTGCAGTGTCAACAAAGCAGTCTTCTCCTTGACAACAGCCAGAGTCGAGGGCACCTGCTAGTATCCCTTGGTCAGATGCAAGGTTGATATAAAGCATTCTCCGCTGAGTCGCTCGATTAACTCATCTATTCGGGCATGGGATATGCTTCCAATTTAGAAGCTCCATTGACCCTCTGGAGGTCAATGAAAAATCTGATGCTTCCATTGAGTTTAGCAAACAAAACAATGGGTGATAACCAGTCACTCATAGACTCTTCTAGAATTCCCAAGTTAAGCGTCTCTTCCAGCTCCTTAGAGACAGCCTTGCTGGATAACTATCTCAGGGTCAGTAATGATATCATGACAAATGAGGTGGATTTGTTAAGGGTGGGTGGAAAACACCTTTAGATTCTCATGGATCAAACCTTCTAAATTTCTTCTCTGGGCAGCAGAGTCTGGTCTTCAACGATGCTGAAATTTCTGGCTCAAAATTATCTCTCTGTACCACCATAGCCATTACTGGAGTCCATTTTTACAGTAGGTTAATATGGTAAAATTTGTCTTTCTTCCATTTATCTGGCTGGGTAATCTTGTAGTTGGCATGTCCCCCTTTCACATCCAACTCATAGGACCCCTGTCATTTACAGAGTAACTTGTTCTTAGTTAGGGGCAGCAAGACTAAAACTCTGTCTCCCAGTTGGAAGGTGCAGTGCACGGCTGCTTGATTGTAGACCCTGGCCTGCTCGGCTTGGACTTTTTTCAGACTGAGTTTAGCCACCCTTCTGGCTTTCCTCAGCCAATATTGCATTTGTATAATATACTTCACCAAATTATGCCCTGCACGGGGTTCTTATTCGCAGATTTTCTTTATCACATCCAATATTCCTCTTGGCTGCCTTCTGAAGAGCAACTCAAAAGGTGAAAACCCCGTGATATTCTGAGGTACCTCACAGATGGCAAACTGTTACTGCTAGAGCATTTTTCTACTCTTCAGGTGTTTGAATATCTCAGTCATCACATCTTCATTCTCCTTTCTGGCATTACCATAATCAAGGTCATAAGTATCCCCTTCAGGTCTTAGGAAAATCTCTTAGCTGACAATACTTGGTGCATTACCCAATGTAACACTTCAGTCTCCCATTCAAGGAAAGCACAGGCAAAAGCACCGATGGAAGCATATTTGGAACAACTTATGAAGGAAGCCCAAATCATGCTTACTGAGTCCAAATTAGATTATTGTAATGTTGTACTTCTTGGTCTTCCCCAGTATTAGATCCATCGCTTACAACTTATGCAAATACCACCAGGGCCGGCCCAAGGGTTTCTGCCACCCTAGGCAGAAGCCCCAGCTGTGCTACCCCTCCTGTGCACCATGCTGCTCCCCCCCCCCCCCACGTGCACTACACCACCCTCCCCCCCATGCTGAGCCATGTGCCCCCTCCCTGCTGCTGCTGATTCTTGTGGAGGGTGGATCACCAGCAGAGGCAGGCCATGTGCTTCAGCATGGGGGAAGGGCAGCATGACTGGATGCTTTAATAATGACTTATGGACCTTTCCTCCAGGAACTTGTCCAAACCTTTTTTTTTTGAAACCCAGCTACACTAACAATTTTTTTTTTACATTATCCGGTAACAAATTCCAGAGTTTGATTATGCACTGAGTGAAAAAACATTTTCTCTTATCTTAAATGGGTTACATGTAGCTTCATTGCGTGTCTCCTAGTCTTTCTTCTTTTTGATGGCATAAACAATCAATCTACATTTACCTGTTCTATTCCATTCATTAATTTACAGACCACTGGCATATCTCCCTTCAGCAATGTCTTTTCCAGGTTAAAGAACCCTAACCTTTTAAGCTTTTCCTCATGGGGGTGTCTTTGCATCCCCTTTACCATTTGGTGGTTCTTATCTGTACCTTTTCTAATTTTGCCATATCCATTTTAAGATACGATGACCACAATTGCACACAATATTCAAGGTGCAGTCGCACCATGGAACGATACAGAGGCATTGCAATATCCTTTGTTTCTTTCTCC
Organism: Ichthyophis bannanicus; assembly: GCA_033557465.1. NCBI lineage: Eukaryota > Metazoa > Chordata > Amphibia > Gymnophiona > Ichthyophiidae > Ichthyophis > Ichthyophis bannanicus. Next base: position 127,996,148 of record CM066035.1, on the reverse strand, counting down.
ATTCCTTTCCTTATGATTCCTAGCATTCTATTTGCTTTCTTGGCTACCGCTACACACTGAGAGGAGGGCTTCAACATATTCTCCAGGACCAAGCAGGAAGTCAGTCCTCACATATGGGTGACATCGACGTCGATGGAGCCCCTGCAGAGCATTTCCCCAGCTTTCTATGAAAGCCTTTGGGAATACTGCACACATGCGCGGTCCCCTTCCCACCTAAAGGTGCCATCTTGCTCAGTCTCTCTTTTTCCGTGGAGCCCGTCGAACGTCTGTCCTAGTTCACCCGGAAAACAGTTAGATTTTTCTTGCTATTTCCTGCGATTTCATCGCAGCTTTTTGCCTGGTTTGACGCCGGTTCCCCTTCCCGCCGGGTTCGGTACACCAGTATCGAGCCTTTTCTCCTTTTTTCGGTTTTTGCCCTTTGTGGCTGGCGTTCGCGCCCTTTTTTCTTTTTCCCTGGAAGGTCGGTCCTTTGACCTCGCTGGGGCTCTTTTTTCCCCGATGGCTTCCAGTGGTTTTAAAAAGTGTGATCGGTGCAAGAAACTAATGTCTCTCACTGACACACACGACTGCTGCCTCGGTCCTGATCATGATCCTAAGATCTGTGGACCATGTGGCAAAATGTCCAATAAGGCACTGTGAAGTCACCAGCATCAAAAAGAAAGGCTTTTCGGGGGGGGGGGGGCGCTCGTGAGCCCGCTGCGAGATGGCCGCATCCTAATTGAGCTCCGTCCCCATCACCCCAAAACTTCAGCAAACACGTGCTAACTGCCGCAAAATCCCCCATCTTTACCTGCCCTGGGTCGGCATAGGCAAGCGGTGCCCTCCGGAGTCGGGTTAAATCGTTCATCAAGATTCCGGGCAGCTGAGAAGCCGCGGAGTCCGTCCCCGGAGCGCGGCCTGCCGCTGCACGCTTCTTCCCGACGCATGTTCCGGGCCGGCCTGACACCATAGCAGACTCCTGTGACCTGCGCGGACCGGACGGCACTTGTGCGAAGTCTTTCTGGACTGTGTTGCTGGGCCCCGGGAGATGGGTCGGAGGCCGTGAGGCAATCCACTACCAGGCGGAGCACTGCACTCAAGGTGGGGGCGCCTGAGCGCGGAGATGGAGCCCTGACTACGGAGCTGAGGAGCAGGCCTGGAACCCGTGTGACAACTGCTGAAGCCCATCGCCTTCTCCCACCAGTGTGAATCCCCCTGAAGGGGGTAAGTACGAGGGTTACATCCCTTTTTCTCATACCTTCGGGATTAAAAACAGCGCCGGAGACGGTGGTATTTATTAGCTCATCAGTGCCCCGCCGAGGCCTCGGCTCTGCAACGTGGACCCCGGAGGCCCTGTTAAAATGCCTCTGCGTTCTCCTTAATCTCAGAGCTGCCATCGGAGCCTAACATCGGGCAGTAGTGGGCCCTTAGAGCACTGTCTTCACATAGCTCTGCAGAGCACTCTGAGTATCATCTCCGGTGGCTCGCCCCTTCAGGAAGGCCAGGAGCAGCCCCCATCTCATTGCCCCGCTGTCTCTCCAGTACCCTGGGCTTTGCGGACATTGACTTTATATATCTCCCAACACTGTGTGGCAGTGACTGCTTGGCGGGCCTGTGAGGTTCTGAGCACTGCTATCCCCCTAGTGACTTTGCCCTTGCTGACATTGGCGGTATCTCTCTCCCAACACTGTGTGATACAGGGGGCCCAGTGGGATGGCTGCCAAAACTAAAAATTCTGAAATTTGGGAAGGGATGCGTTCCTCCCAGCGACTGCAGAACAAGTCTGGGGCCCCAAGCAGCCCACGTGAACAATCTTCTCCATCAGGTACTGATGATGAGACTGTCAGTGAAGAGGAATTGGACTCCCACAAACAACTCTCCTCTGCCCAAATCAAGCAGGAACTCCGTAAAGGCTTTGCGGAGTTAGCCAATGAGTTTCGCTCGCTACGGGAGGAGTTGTTGAAAGATGTCGCAGAACTCCGGACCGACATCAAAGAGTTGGGAGCCCGAGTGGAGGACGTGGAGACCAAAATGGTTGATTATGATGGAACTCTGATGGATTTACAATGTGCACTGGACCGGCAACAAGCGCAAGCAATGGAACTGACTTATAAAATTGACGACATTGAAAACCGCTCCCGACGCAACAACGTTTTCGCGGAATTCCAGAAGCGGTAGGGGGCGGAGAAGATTTGCCAACTGTGCTTAAGCTGTTGATAGCGGAGTTGCTCCCGGCAGAGGACCTGGCTGCGCATGCTTCTGGGATGGAAATAGAACGAGTCCACCGTGCCCTGAGAAAACCTCCCAACAACCAACCTCGTGATGTCATTGCGAGATTTTTGCAATACTCTGATGCTGAGATGCTCATACATCGAGGCCGGGAGAAGAAAGCGGTTCGATTCCAGGACGCGACAGTGTCCATCTACCAAGACCTTTCGACGTTCACCCTGGCACGCCGGAGAGAGATGAAACCAGTCACAACGGTCCTGAACAGCAAGGGGATTCGCTACTCTTGGTCCTTTCCATTTAGGATGAACTTTCTCCTGGGCAACAAAAAGATTTCCGCAAAAGACTATACTGAAACTTGGCGAGCTCTTCGCCAGGCGGGACTAGTTGATGACAATGCTCAGCCTCACCCGCCGCCCCCTAAGCCCCAGCACTCCAAGTGGACTCGAGTGGGCAAGCCCGCTTGATTCCCCTTTTTCTTTTCTTTTTTTTTTCTCTTTTTTCTCTGTGTGTAAATGTAGAGCTTTTCTTAGTGTTTTGGGAGCCTTACTCTGTGGGCCTCCTGAACTCTGGATAAGTGGTGGAATGACTGGCCATTGGTACTTGGCTGTTTTCTTTTTGATTGTCTTCCCCCCCCTTCTGTTTTTGTAATATTTCTTACTGAGTTATTGGCTATTGACAAAGATCAGCCTGGGCCCACACTCCGCCATACACAGGGGGCGGCGGATGACCTGCAAATGTTTTGCTGATGATATTGTCCTGATGGGGAGGCATGATGGGATTGATGACTCAGGGTGGGTGGGGGAGTGGTGGGGGGAATGTTACTATATGTTGAGGTTGAATTGTTGCTTTGTGGGGTTTTGGGGGGAACGGGGTTTGTGGTCAACTTACCGTGTCCTGTATTAACTTCGACAGGCAGGTGGTATTGATGGGAAGGGGGGGGGGCTTGGGTTGGAGGGAGGGTTTTTTCATTTGGAACTGGTGGGTATGTTTGGATTTGGGAAGAGGGACTATGGCTCTTATTTCTGGAGGTTGGAATAGGTGGGCCCGGCTAACTAATCCTCTGGGCTTGCTGGGGGGAAGACATCACCGGGATCTTCTGGGTAGCTGGAGGATAAGAGGGTCTAGACTGTAAATATCAATGGTGCGCTTCATCTCTTTCAATGTTAAGGGTCTTAATTCCCCAAGGAAACGGTCGCTGCTGTTCTCAGAATTGTGCACTTTGCAGGGGGACATTGTTTACTTACAGGAGACCCATCTTCAGAATTGTAAGCAGGGCTGGCTAAAGAGGTCCTTGTATACTGAGGTGCGGGTGGCCTCAGATACGCAGGGACGGAAGAAGCGGGGAGTGGCCTTACTATTTCACCAGAGCCTCTCTCTACAGATAGAGGAGATAAAGCGAGATACTCTGGGGAGGTGGCTTTTTCTGAATATCCGCTTAGAAGGACACTTGCTAACTTTAGCTAATGTTTACGCGCCCAATACAGGTCAGGGGCTCTTTTTTACACGATTGAAAGCCTTACTGGCGGATTTTGCAAAGGGCCCCATTGTTCTGGGGGGGATTGTAACACGCATTTGGTGCCCCACCTGGATTCCACAGGTCGCGCTGGGGGGAGAGTGGGGGGGGGTTGGCAAGAGCCCTTCAACGCTTTATGCTAGACCTAGGTTTGCGGGATGTCTGGAGGGACACCTATGGGGGGGAGAGAGGCTATACGTACTACTCTCCGGTCCATCAGGTTCACACTCGCATTGACTATTTTTTATTGGATCAGCGCCTGATGGACGGGAGAGTGAAGGCTGGACATGGAACGCTGACTTGGTCAGATCATGCCCCGTGCTGGCTTGCTCTTCCGGCCGGATTGTACAGTGAGCACCAACATCTTTGGCGCTTAGACGTGAGGTTCCTACGGCGGCAAGGTGCAGTGCAGGACCATGTCCGTTTTATCACTGAATTCTTTGAGCTTAACAACTCTGGGGATGTTCCCCTCCCCACGGTGTGGGATGCTTATAAGGCTACGGCTCGAGGTCAACTCATGGCTGAGGTGGCCCGCACGCGTAAAATGTGGATGCATGACCACGACCAGTTGGTGAAGGAGTCTACTCGCCTAGGTTTGGAACACGCCCGAACTGGTTTGCGTCAGGTGCTGCGCCAGTGGCAGACTGTTCGAGCCAACTTGGATGCGTGTTTGCAGAAAGAATTAGATAATAAACGCCGGAAATTACGGCAAACTTTTTATGAGCATGGGAATAAAACAGGCCGCTTCCTAGCCTTGCGTCTTCGGCAACAGCAGTCCGCGAGAGTGGTTCGCGAACTGCGCGACTCTGGGGGACGGAAGAGGGTTATTTCCCGGGAGATACGTGATCTCTTTGCTGACTATTTGGAGCTGCTCTATAAGGCAGAGCCCTTTGATCGGGATCGTGTACAGGACTATTTGCAGGGTATTACTCTGCCGCATCTCTCTGACCCTGACCGAGCTCAGTTAGATTCTGAATTAACGGTAGACGAAGTGGAAATTGCGATCCGGCGATTGAAAACTGGCAGTGCGCCGGGTAGTGATGGCTTCCCAGCAGAATATTATAAGAAGTTTCGGGCACAGTTAGCGCCAACCTTGACTATCTTGTTCAATGAGATCTTGGGGGGGGGGGTCTCTCTACCATCGTCCCAGCGTGAGGCATTGATAGTGATGATACCCAAACCTGGTAAACCACTGCACGATGCGGCGTCGCACCGCCCCATTTCCCTGTTAAATGTTGACGTTAAAATATTTGCCTCTGTGCTGGCTGCGCGCTTGAATCGGGTCCTTCCGGGCTTGGTTCATCCAGATCAGTTTGGATTTGTGCCGGGTCGCCAGGCCGCAGATAACATTAGGCGTATGTTGCAGGTCATTCACGTAGCCCAACAGGAACCACAACCAGCCCTGCTGGTGGGGATTGACGCAGAAAAAGCTTTTGATCGGGTCGACTGGGAATACCTATGGTGTGTTCTGGAGACAATGTGCTTTGGCTCTAATTATATCCGTTGGGTTCGTAGTCTTTATCAGATGCCCCAGGCGTGCATTCGGATTAATGGGGGACACTCGAGACACTTCTTTCTGGAGAGGGGCACGCAACAGGATTGCCCTCTTTCGCCTCTGCTCTTCGCACTCGCGATGGAACCCTTGGCTCAGAGCTTTCGAGAACATCCAGGCTTGCAGGGGGTCCACATTGGCCCTGCGGAATATCGGATTGCACTCTTTGCGGATGACATCATATTGTCCCTGGTGGATCCGTCCGCTTCCCTTCCAGTTGCGATGCAGTTGTTCGAAAACTATTCTCGGGTATCCGGTTTCAAAATTAATTACACTAAATCTGAGATCTTGAATGTCGGGGTCCCCGGGGCGGTTTGTGCGGAGCTCCAAGCGGCTTATCCTCTTCGCTGGGTGTCCGGAACCCTACGTTATTTAGGGGTGCATTTGACTGTGGAGCGGGCGGACCTCTTTAAGGTCAATTATGATCCCCTGCTTCGTCAGATTCGGCGGGACCTAGAGGTTTGGAATGGCCTGCTCCTTTCCTGGTTCAGGCGTATAGCCGTAGTCAAGATGGTGGTCGTTCCCCGCTTTCTTTATTTTTTTCAGGTTCTACCGCTTCCCATTGCGCGGGCCACTTTGGCGACCTGGCAGCAGCTGCTTATGAAATTCATATGGCATTATCGTCGTCCGCGATTAGCGCGACATGTTCTCTATGCCCGTACGCATTCTGGAGGTATGGGCATGCCCAATTTGCACTGGTATTATGCGGCGGCGCAATGTCGGGCGGGGGTGGAGTGGATGATTGCTGATAGCACTAAGCGATGGGTACAACTGGAAATGAGCTTGGCGGGGGGAGCGGGATTAGGAGACTGGCTGTGGCTTGGTCCAAAACTCCGGCGTGGTAAATGCACCAGTAACCCCTATGTTCTTCATACCCTCCGTTGCTGGGACCAGCACTTTCGGCCTCGAGACATGGACTTAACCCCTTTAGCCCCTATAGTAGATAACGCTTCTTTCCCACCGGGGCTAAGCGATACAGTCTTTCGGCAGTGGGGACATCACGGCCTTAGTCGGGTCGGACGACTCTTTGATGACGGTCGATTACAATCTTTTCGTGCGTTACAAGATGAATTTGACATTCCAGCTAGGCATCTCTATCAATATACGCAAGTGACACACTGGGTTCAATCCAAGCTTGTTCGGCCCCAGGTTGCTCGGGCCCTGACGGATCTGGAACGTTACTGTGAGGGGTGCACCACCACTAAGGGACTCGTGGCGACCCTGTATGCCCACTTGCAGGGGTCCCAATCGTGTTCTACTAGGCACAGGGAACTTTGGAACACTGACTTGAACCTCTCCTATACTGAGCAGCAGTGGGAGAGGGCGGAAACACACTTGTGGAAGAGTGCGGTAGCGATTAATGCCCGTGAAACCAATTATAAAATACTGTACCGTTGGTACATGACCCCGGCACGGATCGCACGTATATATCCTGGGGCGGTGGACCTCTGTTGGCGTAATTGTGAGCAACGGGGTACCCTAGGGCACATTTGGTGGGCTTGCCCCCGCATTCGCGCCTTTTGGAGGGGTATACAATTCCGGCTGCAATTGCTTCTGGGAGTGAGTATCCCTTGGGATCCTGGGATTTTCCTGTTTGGGGCCTCGGTGCCGGGTGCACGGGCTCTGCAGCTTGCTCTACTCCGCCATGGCCTGAATGCAGCTAGATTATCCCTTGCAGCAGCCTGGAAGTGTGCCTTGGCCCCCTCCTTTCAGGCTTGGCTGGAACGGATGTGGGATATGTATACCATGGAGCGAGGGGTAGCGGTCAGTAGGATGCGCTTGGCGCGCTTTGAGTTGGTGTGGGCACCCTTTGTCTCTCGTTATGGTGCGTGACTGTGCTGGATGAGAGGGGGGAATGCGCATACTTTAAAGGGAGCTTGCCCCCTGTGTGTGCCTCTTGCTCACCATCTTCCCGTGCTTAAACACTAGCAAGCCATAGTTGGGGGGATTGGGAGGTTTGGAGGGAGGGGGGTCCTGGGCTAGGGAGGCTCTGGGGGGGGGGAAGGGAGGTTGGGGGGTTATTGCTCCCCGTTTCCTTATCTTAAAACTGCAAAAATGAAGGCATATTGTTGAATGCTGTTGTGATCGGAAGTTATGCTGTTACTGTTGCATTTTCTTTGAAGATCTTTGTGGTTTATGTTTCTATGTATTTTTTGGAAGCCTTTCAATAAAAAATAAAAAAAAAAGGCTTTTCTCTGATTTGGCCTCCAGCCGGGCCCGGACCTCGTCTGAGGCCTCGATGTCTCGGGAGTCTGACCCCAAGCATCGTCGGGGTTCCTCGGACAGAGGGTCCCCCGAGCGGGAGCGAAAGAGGAAGAAGCGGCTCGCGAGGGCAGAGTCAGAGGAGGTCCCTGGCTCCTCGAGGGCTAGGTCTCGGACCCCCGACCTCCGTCCCGGGCCCATGGAACAGGAGAAGCCATCAAAAGTGCCTCGTGTGGAGCCGGAGTCTGCTGGACACGTAAGTCCTGTTGTCCTCGAGGACTCTCCTCCCAGGGAGCCGACGTCGGGCCCAGCACTGCCGGGGCCCGAGTCGATGGCTGCTGAGTTTCCTGAGTTGGGTCTCAGGCTGACAGCCTTGGAGTGCAGACTGTGCCTTCGTGGATCAGCAGCGGGTGCTGATGGCCAGACTTGCTGGCGCATCTGCCCCGACCACCAGGACATCGACGTCGAAGTCGACCCCAGAGACCGAGCAGATACTTGAGACCTTGAAGGCTCGAGGTCGTCCTCGGTCGCGGTCACCCTCGACCTCCCGGTCGGGACCGAGAGCGTCGACGCCGGTGCCTTCGGCATCGGGGCGGGTGCTGCCGGGTCCCACGCGGTCGGAGCCTGACTCCTCTTCGGACGAGTCCACCTGGGAGACGGAGGACGAGGAGTCCCCCGATACCTTCAAGACTCGGTGCATCCTATCGGACTCACCACAGTCTGAGCCCCGGAGTAGATCCCCTCCAGAGGATACCCGGTTCTTGGAGTTCGTTCGGGATGTGGCCACTGCTTTGGCGATCCCCGTGGACCCTGAGGAGGAGCCTCGAGCCAAAGAGCTTGAGGCCCTCCAGTATGACTCTCCTCCGAAGGAGGTCTTTACTGTGCCGGTTCCTCCGATGCTGGAATGGCTCCTCTTCCGGATGTGGGAGGCACCGGCCTCGGCACCGGTTCTGAGCAAGCGGGTCAATTCCATTTATCGACTCCGTACGAGCCCTGGTTTTCAGAAGGCGCAGCTACCACACCATTCCATGGTGGTGGAATCGGCCATGCATCGTCTGAAAAGTCAGAAGATGCACTCCGCGGTGCCCCCTGGCAGGGAGGCCCGGAACCTGGATGCATTTGGTAGAAAGTGCTTCCATGGCTCGATGCTTGCTTGCCGTGTCCAGTCTTACCAGCTGTACATGGGCATGTACTTGCGGGACCTGGCAAAGGAGCTTGCTGGGTTCTCTGCTGGTCTCTCCAGGGAACCTTTGCAGAGGTTCAAGTCCTTGTCCTCGGGGATCCGGGAATGCTCTAAGTTCATGTCCCGCACAGCCTACGATGACTTTGAGGCCTCGGCCCGTGTTGCGGCAGCCGGCATCGCGGCTCGACGCCAGGCATGGCTGCAGTCATCGGATCTCGAGCCATGGGTTCAAGACAAGTTGGTTGATGTCCCTTGTCGAGGTGAGAACCTTTTTGGCAAGCCCATGGCCGAGAAGGCTGCACAGCTCGAAACTGAGCACTTCACGAGGACAAGGCTGTCCAGAAAGACTTCTGCCCTTCTCATAAGAAGAAGGGCTCGGGTAAGAAGTCCTTTTACCCGAAGAAGGTGACTGCCTACAAACAGTTCCCACCTTACCAGGCCTCTCCAGCTCCCCCACAGGGTCAGCATGCCAAGGGGCAGGGACATGGGCCCCGTAGGCAGAAGGCCCCCAAGCCTCTGGCTCCTGTTCCCACTCAGCAGGGTGGGGGGTTTTGACTCCCAAGGCATAGCCTCTCCGTCTCTGCTGTGCCATCCCTGCACAGGAGGTCAACTAACCCTGTTTGCCCACAGGTGGCCACCCATTACAGGAGACAGTTGGGTCTTAAGCATAGTCCACAAGGGCTATATGCTTAATTTCCATCAGTTGCCTCCTCCTTACTTCCCTGGAGAGCCTCCAAGGCCTCCTCTCCACACAGACCTCCTCCTTCAAGAGCTTCGGGGTCTGTTGCGAGACAAGGCGGTGGAGCCTGTGCCTCCCCACCTCCAAGGTCACGGTTTCTATTCCAGGTACTTCCTTGTACCAAAGAGAACCGGAGGCCTCAGGCCTATTCTCGACCTCAGAAGTCTCAACAAGTTCCTAGAGAAAGAGAAGTTCAAGATGCTTACTCTTGGAACACTTCTGCCCTACCTCCAGCAGGGAGATTGGCTATGCTCCTTAGATCTAAAAGATGCGTACACTCACATCCTCATTCATCCAGACCATAGAAAGTACCTCAGGTTCATTGTGGGAGGAAACCATTATCAGTACAGAGTGCTGCCTTTCGGCTTCACCTCCGCCCCCAGGGTCTTTATCAAATGCCTGGCAGTGGTGGCAGCCTACCTGAGAAATCAGGGTATCTTTGTCTTCCCCTATCTGGACGACTGGCTCATCAGGGGTCAGACGTGCCAGGAGGCCAGGCAAGCCACCCTCCGAACTGTTTCTCTTCTTCAACACCTGGGTTTTGTCATAAACTTCGCAAAGTCCACTTTGCTCCCCTCCCAGAACTTGGAGTTCATAGAGGCAAGGCTGGACTCTCTGCAGGCAAAGGCTTTCTTGCCAGAAGACAGAGCCCAAAGACTGATAGACTTGGCCAACCAGTTTCTCCACCAGCCACTGGTTTCCGCCAGACTCTGGCTGCGGCTTCTGGGCCACATGGCTTCGACAGTACATGTGACTCCCAATACCCGACTCCGTATGAGGCCTGCACAGTGGTGCCTCAGAACTCAGTGGACATAGTCCACATGACACCTCAGAGACAGAGTAAGGGTGTCCAGACCATTCCTGAACGCCCTACGCTGGTGGCTGTATCCCCCCCCCCCCAATCTACTGCAAGGGGTGCCTTTTCAGGTTCCTGGGTTCACAGTGGTGTTGACCACAGATGCCTCTCTGCAGGGCTGGGGAGCACATTGTCTGGGCAACTGCACCCAGGGCCTGTGGTCTCCCTGGGAGGCCACGCAACAGATCAACCTACTGGAACTCCGGGCTATTCGCTTAGCCCTCAAGACTTTCTCTCAAAACCTGGCTCACCAGTCTGTCTTAGTACAGACGGACAACCAAGTAGCCATGTTTTATGTGAACAAGCAGGGCAGCACTGGGTCCAGGCTCCTTTGTCAGGAGGCACAGGACCTTTGCTTGTTTGCGCTCAAGCACAACATGTTTCTTAAGGCTGTTTATCTCCCTGGCCAGGAAAACTGCCTGGCAGACAGGTTGAGCAGAGTTCTGCAGCCCCACGAATGGCAACTCCACCCATTAGTGGTTCAGAAGATTTTCCTGAAATGGGGACTTCCATCCATAGATCTCTTTGCCAGTCCCCTGAACAAGCAGCTGCCCAGGTTCTGCTCCAGGCACCCGCATCCTATGAGGTGGGCAGCGGATGCTTTTCTGATTTCCTGGTCTCGGGGCCTCCTATATGCGTTTCCTCCCATGCCTCTGCTGGCCCGAACCCTGTTCAAGGTTCTAAAGGACAAGGCCTCGGTACTCCTAGTAGCTCCCAGGTGGCCGAGGCAGCCTTGGTTTCCACTTCTGCTTCAACTGGCAGTGGACACCCCACTGCCTCTGGGGTTGCAGCCCGACCTTCTCTCTCAGGATCAAGGTTCTCTTCTGCACCCAAATCTCCAATCTCTCAATTTGATGGCCTGGAGACTGCAAGGGTAGTTTTGGCTCCTTGGGGCCTACCTCCAGAAGTTGAAGAGGTCGTCCTGGCCTCTAGGAAGCAGTCCACTAGAAAAACCTATGCCCTGAAATGGAAAAGGTTTTCTGTGTGGTGTCAGCTGCGTACAGAAGATCCTTTCTCTTGTGCTGTACCAGTAGTGCTTCAGTACCTGCTGCACTTGTCCAATCAGGGCCTTAAGTCCAGTTCTGTTCGGGTCCACCTCTTAGCTCTGGCAGCTCACCACTCTCTGGTGGAAGGACACTTTCTGTTGGTTCACCCCTTGGTGTCCCGGTTCCTCAGGGGTTTGCTCTTGCTCAAGCCTCCTGTCCGTCCTCCAGCCCCTGAGTGGGAGTTGAATGTGGTCTTGCAACAACTGACTCGCCCACCTTTTGAGACGATGGCTACTTGTCCTCTCCGCTTCCTTTCCTGGAAGACACTCTTCCTGGTGGCCTTAACCTCGGCCAGACGAGTGAGTGAGCTTCAGGCCCTGGTCTGTGACAGGCCTTACACCCGATTCTATAGGAACAGGGTAGTCCTTAGGACTCATCCAAAGTTCCTCCCAAAGGTTGTCTCCTCTTTCCACCTCAACCAGGAGGTGGTTCTTCCAACATTCTTCCCTAGGCCTCATGCAAGCCAGGCTGAAGTGGTCCTGCATACCGTGGACTGTAGGAGGGTCTTATCCTTCTACCTTGACCGTACGCAGGGACATAGAAGGGCTACTCAGCTCTTCATATCTTTTGACCCTAATAATTTGGGGTTAGCTGTGGGACAGTGCTTTTGGCCAGGCAGTACTTTGGAATCTCTTTGAGGTTTAGGCAACTCCTGCCCTCCAGCCCTCTGTTGGGCTACCGGTGGAGGTTCTTTCAGTGGAAAGCCTTTCTTTGCTGCTGGGACTAGAGGGAGTTCTCTTGTTCAGCCTGGGTTCCTGGTAGCCCCGAGCTAGGGAATCACCCATATGTGAGGACTGACTTCCTCCTTGGTCCTGGAGAAAGAGTAGTTACTCACCTGTAACAGGTGTTCTCCAGGAGCAGCAGGAATCAGTCCTCACAACCCTCCCTCCTCCCCTGGGAGTTGCAGTTGTATATAGTTCATTTTTTTACATTTTTTGTATGCTGTTTTTTAGCTATGTCATTTGACTGAGCAAGATGGCACCTTTAGGCAGGAAGGGGACCGCGCATGCGTGCAGTATTCCCAAAGGCTTTCATAGAAAGCTGGGGAAATGCTCCGCAGGGGCTCCATCGACGTCGATGTCACCCATATGTGAGGACTGATTCCTGCTGCTCCTGGAGAACACCTGTTACAGGTGAGTAACTACTCTTTATCCACGATGGATCCTAAATCTTTTTCCTGGGTGATGGTTCCTAATATTGAACCTTGCATCGTGTAACCATTGTTTGGGTTGTTCTTTCCTAGGTGCATAACTGCACTTGTCCACATTAAATTTGATCCGCCATTTGAACATCCAGTCTTCCAATTTATCAAGGTCCTCTTGCAATTTTTTACAATCCTTGTGTGTCTGAACAACTCTGAATAATTTTGTGTCATCTGCAAACTTGATCACCTCACTCATTCCTATTCACTATTTATGAATATTTTAAAAAGCAGTGGACCCAGCACAGATCCCTGGGCTGAAAATGTACATCTTTCAAGAAGTATTTGGATCAGACACCTAACCAAATTTAACAATGTTTAATAAAACAGCAAAATCTATAAGTGTTCTCTTTAAATAGCTTAACTTATTAAGTAATTAAGAAACACCATTGCTAAGTAATAATGTACATAAGTTAACATTCAATTTAAACAAGTTATTCCCAATGTAATAAATGTAAACCACTTTGATACATTGAAAGGCGGTATAAAATAAATATAAAAGAAATGTTAAATAAATAAATAAAATAAAATACTCCACGTTTCGCCTTTCTCCAGTGAGACAATTAGACACTTAGCCCTACCTTCTGCTGTCTTTTAACCAGTTCCTGATCTCCAATGCTACACTGCCTCCAATCCCATGACTTTTTAATTTTGTTGAGTCTTTCATGAGGGACCTTGTCAAAGGCTTTCCGAAAATCCAGATACACTGTGTCAACTGACCCACCTTTGTCTACCTGTTTATTCACACCTTCAAAAAAATATAAAAGATAAGTAAGACAAGACCTTCCCTGGCTAAAGCCATGTTGACTGTCTCCCATTAAGCCATGACTATCTACATGTTCAGTAATTTTGTTTTTTATAATGGTTTCTACCATTTTGTCTGGTACTGATGTCAGGCTTACTGGTCTGTTGTTTCCTGGATCACCCCTGGAACCCTTTTTAAAAACTGGCGTTACATTGGCCATTCACCAGTCTTCAGGTACTACAGATGATTTTAATGATAGTTCTGCAATCTCATATTTCAGTTCTTTCAACACCCTCATATTTATACCATCTGGTCCAGGTGATTTGCTACTCTTCAAATAGTTGTAATACATCTTTATGGTTTGTCGACATTTCTTTCAATTCTTCTGATACATCACCTTTAAATAGCATTTTAGGCATGGATAACATCCCCACATCTTCTTCAGTAAAGACAAAATCAAATAATTCATTCAGTCTTTCTGCTATGGCCTTTTCCTCTCTTAGTGCCCCTTTTACCCCCTATCGTCCAACTGACTCTCTCACAAGTTTTTTTTGCTACAAATGTACTTGAAAAAGTTTTTATTATGTGTTTTTACTTCCACGGCAAACTTTTTTTAAATTTCTCTCTTGCCTGTGCTTATGCTTATGCTGTTTCCAGTTTCTATCATTTGGCTCCTTTTTTCATTTCCTGAAAAATGCTTTTTTGTCAGCAACAGCCTCTATGACCTCACCTTTAAACCATGCTGGCATTTTTTTTTACCTTCCTTCCACTATTCTTAAAGCGTGGAATACAGTTGTTCTGCACATCCAAGATAAACAATGCCCATGTTTGATATAAATCTTTAACCTTTGCAGCTGCTCCTTTTAGTTTTTTCTCAACTATTTCCCTCATTTTATCATAGTCTCCCTTTTGAATGTTAAAAGGTAGCATTGTGGATTTCCTTGCTGTCCTTTCTCCATTTATTAAATCAAATGCAATCATGCTATGATCACTGTTGCCAAGTGGCCCCAATATCCTTATCTCTTATACCAGATCCTGTGTTCCAGTAAGGACTAGGTCCAGAATAGCTTCCCCTCTTGTCGGTTCATGAGCCAGCTGCTCCAAGAAGCAGTCATTTATTTCATCTAGAAACTTTATCTCCCTAGCATATCCTACCATGACACTGACCCAGCCAATACGAGGGTAATTGAAATCACCCATTATTATTACTGTGTTGCAACATTTGTTAGCTTCCCTGATTTCTTTTAGCATTTCATCATCAATTTGTTCATTCTGGCCAGGCAGTCGGTAGTACGCCCCTATTGCCATCGCCTTCCCCTTTTTACATGGAATTTCTGTCTCTAGAGATTGTACAATGTATTTTGTTTCCTGCAAAACTTTAATGCTGTGTGACTCAATGCCCCCTCTAAAAGAGAGCGCAACCCCTCCACCAATTTGATCTACTGTATCATTGCGATATAGTTTGTACCCAGATATCACAGTGTCCCACTGGTTGTCCTCCTTCTGCCAGGTCTCTGAGATACCAATCATATCTAACCTCTCATTTAGGGGTATGTTTACTAAACCAGGCTAACGGTTAACCCGGGCTATCTGCAACTAGGTCCCATTGAATAATATGGGATTTAGTGGCAGATAGCCCGGGTTAACCGTTAGCCCGGTTTAGTAAACATACCCCTTAGTGTTATATATTTTAACTCTTCCATCCTACTTTTTAGACTTCTAGCATTTGCATATAGGCATTTTAGAGGTTGTATTCTATTCATATTAATCTGGTTATCAGCAGATAGGGGTAATTTGGCATCTTTCAGCTCTGTCTGCTCTGTACTTAAGGGCATCTGGGTTACTTTTATCTTTATTGGATTCTTCTCTGTCGGGACGCCCTAAGTTCCCTCTTTTGCTAGTATCCTTCAAGGATACATTCTTCCAAACATGTGCTCTTGGGCGACTGTCGGCTTCCCCCTATTATCTAGTTTAAAAGCTGATCTGTCTCCTTTTTAAAGGTTAATGCCAGCAGCCGGGTTCCCTCCTGGTTAAGGTGTAGTCCATCCTTTTGGAAAAGCCCCCAGAATGTTGCCCAGTTTCTAACAAATCCACAGCAGCATTCCTTGCACCATCATCTCATTTACGCATTGAGACTCTGGAGCTCTGCCTGCCTTTTGGGTCCTGTGCAATAGAATGGGAAGCATTTCAGAGAATACTGCCCTAGAAGTTCTGGATTTCAGCTTCTTCATCTCTACTACCTCCACTGGGAGACTATTCCACGCATCTACCACTCTTTCGATAAAGAAATATTTCTAAATATTACTCCTGAGTCTATCCCCTTTCACCCTCATCCTATGCCACCTTGTTGCAGAGCTCACTTTCAATCAAAAGAGGCTTTCCTCTTGTGCATTTATGCCATGGAGGTATTTAAACTTCTCTATCATATCTGTTCTATCCCGCCTTTCCTCTAACGTATACATATTAATGGGCCAATGCAGAAAACTAGTGCAACCTTTATGCACAGATATGCAACTTTTAGGTCTTAGCACCAATATCTCTACGCCTAGTCTTGAGGTGGCTTAAACATCTAACGCGTGCCCCTGACAGTATTTTAATAGCATTTGGAGGGTCAGGTTGCCATATACTGTAAGATGATACAGGTATCAGGGAAAGCTCCCAACGCCATCAAAATAATGTCGTTATGCATATGCAAATTATCCATGTGGTGCTCCTGTTTCTCTGGTAGAGCATTCCAAACGTGTGCCAACGTCTGTGCACATATGTTTGGCTTGCTCTCCCAGTATAATGTTGTCATTTGCACCACAGTTTAATGCATGGATAATTTGCATATGCACCCCTTTCTGCATGCGCTAAAGTCAATCGCTATCTGTGCACTGCAAAGAAATGTACAGAGTCTATAACACGTGACTTCAGCACCGGCTTCCTGCATCAGCTGTAAGATCTTTAAGTCTGTCTCCATATGATTTATAACGAAGACCATTGACCATTTTAGTAGTCACTCTCTGCACTGACTTGATGCTCTTTATATCCTTTTGAAGGTGCGGTCTCCAGAATTACACACAATATTTCAAATGAGGTGGCACCAGAAACTTATACAGAGGTACTATGACCTCCTTTTTTCTGTTGGCCATGTCAAGACAGCAGCCACAGCCACCTCTTAATTAACAAAAATGACCTGAAATGAAATTTTATAAAAACAAAATGAAACAAAATAAAAATTTAAAAAACTACATGAAACAAAATAAAAAAGCCTAAAAATGGCACAGGATCCTAAACAAAATGAAATTGTTTGCATGCAGACCCCTCACTCATATGTCCTTATTCTTACCAGTATATCCATGCACACAATTAAACTTGCCTTTAAAGATGTGCACTTACATCCCTTAGTGAAATATTATAAAAACATACAGCAGGGCTGGTACAAGGATTGGAGGCACCCTAGGTGGGCCCTTCATGCTGCTGACCCCTGCCTTCATTGCTGCCTCTCTCCAGAATCTGTAGAGGCAGCAATGGCTTGGAAACCATGATGCAGCATTTACCTAAATTGTCCAGTGCTGCATCATGGTTCCTGCCTCCTATTATCTGTTGCTTCCACCCCTCTCCAATGCAGATAGCCGATTTATGGACACCAGAGGTGGGATTAACAGGCAGGAACCATAATGCACTGCCAGTGGGTTTAGGAAAGTGCTGTATCATGGTTTCCAAGCCATTGCTGCCGCTGCAGATGCCAGAGAGGGGTGGTATCACTGGATCCTCCAAAGGGCCAGTGCTCTAGGCCTCCACCTAGTTTTAATGATGATGGCGCCAGCCCTAGCACACAGGCACATATTTTGCCTTTATAAAGTAGGCACAATATCTGCCTGGGTGCTTTTCCTGCATAGGTGCCCTGTTCTAAAAATTACTCTTGGAGTGTCTCTGTTTGGCAAAGCATGGAGACTCGAGTGCTGGTACACATAGAGCTTTTGGGCTCATTCATAGGCAGCAGAAAGGGGTGGGCTGCAGAGGCTATGGCCCCACCAATATTTTTCTCAACACAGTATTTGCAATAGAGAGCTTGGAGACAGGGCTGGAGATTGGCTTGTTTGGCCTCTCCAACCAAAAAGGTGTTCCACTGTGCCTGGGCTCATTTAAAGCATGGTGTGGTTGGGGTACAGCCCTTGGTTAAAGAAGAGGTATCCAAATCTGCAAGATAGGGGCAGGCTGAAAAAGGCACCCAGATCCATATAACATGGCTGGGTTGAGTGATAGTTAAAAGAAACCATACAGGGCATGGAGAAGTAGCCTAGTGGTTAGGGCAATAGCCTAGCTTCCCAGAAAAATAGTGTTTGAATCCCACTGACACTCTTCATAGCCTTGCACATGTCATTTAATCCTCCATTGCCTCAGGTACAAATTTAGATTATAAGCCCTCTGGGGAGAGCAAAATACCCTCTGTACTTGAAGGCAACATGCCTTGAACCTCTACTACTGGTTTGGCCCAAAACACACATGTTGTGCATTGGATTCACTGCCAACTGCTTTTGCAATGTGACAAGCTAAGTAAAAAACTCTTTAATCGTTTGGAGTGATATAACAAGTGCTATATATGTAAAAAATTAAAAAGGGTACAGCGGACATCGGAGGGGTTGAGCAACTGCCTACTCTTTCCCCAGTCTGCTGGTCCCAACATTTTCTTTGGTGTGATTTAATTTGCAAACTTTGTCTGCCATTTGAAGGTTCTTGTTTTCAGGATCATTTTCTAGTGATTGTTTCTCTGTGTGGGGGTTGGTAGTTTGTTTTGAACCTCTACTAGCCAGGTGTGGCCTAAATGCAAAGAAATGGTAAGTACACAGACCAGCCTGAGGCAGGCATTACCATCTCCACTGGTATTTGATCCTTAAGGCAAGCTCTGTTAATGTACATAGTACTCTCCTATGTTAGTGAGGTTATTGCTTCAAGGAGTTATACTCAAGAAAAAGCTTTGCTGGCAAACGTATATATTATGCATAAATAAACAATGTGGTTTTATTTTTTCCACTTGGAAAAATGGTGGTGCCTAGATATTCTGGGGTAGGGTTTTTTGGGGAAGGGCAAGAAAATGGACAGCCTCCAAGAGGAAGGCTATGCTGTGCCTATGTCATGTCCTGCTGAACAGAAGAGAGATTGTCATCAGGAATTGTTTCAGAGCTTCCTACGATCCAGGGCAATACTTTGATAAATGTTCTGTGTCAAACAGGAATGAAATAGGTTATGCTATACCCTGCTTGCCCTGGAATCTTTGTAAAGAATATGCCCAGGCTGTTTCAGAGTATGGCAGAGGAAATAAATTCATGTAGAGTGAGCTATCGTGTGGCTGATTCATATGTTAAGGCTCTGCAATAGGGATGATTTATATAGAGAGATACTATCTTTTTAGCAATGGATAACATTAAGATCTGCCTATAGAAAGTTAGAGAGATTAATCATTTCTTACACATTTTTATTTAAGTAATTTGCATGGTTGGCTGATTTTTTCTCTGGTTACTATTCTTGCAATTTTGACCAGCATCATGTACTTCCTCTATCCGTAATTTGGACATCTGAACATAGGCATTCAGATGTGCAAAGTGCAAAGATATCCCTAGAGCCATTTCAGAAAGCCTGAAGGTACATGTGAAGGTGTGATCATGTCCAATTTGGCCGTGGGTGTGCCTGGAAGCATGGCGGAGGCAGATATGTAAAGAACCACCTGCATACATGATTTCTGATCAGTGCTGCATGTCTGCTATCATCATTGACAATGTCTATGGCTATACCTGCCCCAGGGCAGGGCCGGCACAACACAGCAAAGTAAGCCTGGTGGTGGGGGGGGGATTGAATTTTTGGGAGCAACAAAAAGCTAAAAAAAAAAAAAGTGAGGAAATTAAAAATAAAAAAATAAAATGGCAAAAAGTGAAAGAAACATTAAAACTTAAAGCAATGTAGTTGTAGCCATGGACCATTGGCTAATGATGAGGAAGGGCACCAATTTATAGGTTTCAGGAGGGCACCAGAAACCCTAGCACCAGCCCTGATCCAAAGAACGAACAGGATTCATAAAGATGCTCGTTTCAGCAATGTACAATGAAGAGGGAAATGCTCATTCACTCCATCAAAACTTTTCACTTCTTCAACAATACCTGCCAGTACATAAGGCATGCATTTCTTCAGGGACCTATGCAGCAACATATAGTATCCCCATTTGCAAAATGGCAGACTGAGATGTGCAAGGGGGAAGAGATCCACAGCAGCATTCTGTGTTAGGGCGCTGTGCACATCTATGTCTCCTATTCTGTGGACACACACATGCAACACATTTAAGTTTCTAAAATGCAGAGACTTCCTGCACATGGCTAGTCTATAACTCTGTGTGTCCCCATTTTTGCTATTATGCAGCAGAAATATGTATCTTTCAGGGCCGATCTTACAAGGCACATGTGACCACCTTCTTGCTGTTCCTCCCACTGTATATTGGATGTTTTGACTTGGGACGTCCTATTTTGCAGTTAGACACCCTTTCTAAAATGTGCTCTCATGAGACATGGATTAGGAAACACAAAGAAAGCAAACAAAGGCTCTCGCAGCAGAAATCCAGAAAAAGACAATACATATAATTGCATTTTTTATTTTCCTCGTTTTTAAATACTTTTTACTGTTATCCATAATGTTGATTTTACATTATTACTGTTTGTCTTAATGTCTACAAAAATTTTTTATCTGCATACGATTAATTTTTTTACAATAATTTCCATAATATATTTGTTTGATTAATTACTCCAAGCTAGATTACTAATGAGTACTTTTGCCTCTGTTTTCCTGTATGTCCAAAATTCACTTAGGGGTATGTTTACTAAACCGTCTTAACATCGCAGCGGTGGTATTATGGCGCGATAATGTAACTTATCGCGTGATAACGCAGCAGCGGCGTTAAGGCACACTAACGCTGTGAAATCCGGGCCTGAAGGGTGGAGTAAGACTTCCCAGAGGGCGGAGAGAATGGGTCAATGGGCGGAGAGTGGGCGTGGAGAGGCTCCATGCACACTAACGCCATGAAATCAGGGTCTGAAAATTAGCGCCAGTGAAAACCTCGCGCTAGAGGCACATTTGCAGGAGAGAGAAAACATTTTAGTCAGCAATTTGCAGCAAAGGCAGGGGAACCCAGAAAAGTGATAGTTGTGATACATGTGCAGGGACCAAAAAGGCAAATAAACATATAAAAGGACCAGAACCACATCTAAAATCCCAATAACCAAGCTGGCCAATAGTTATATTAATGATAAACATAAAGCAACACTACTAACAAAGCGTATAAATTAAGATATCATGTTTGGAAGGGTCTATGCTCTGTCCCCCTACAAAGTAAATGATCCCACATTGAAATAGCGCTGATCAGGGTTTCTGTCGTTTAGATTGGGCAGGTTTGTTATGGCGTGCACATGTGCAGCAACAGCAGAGTGGGCAAGTAGGAAACGGCAACTGTACTGATGCTGTAAATGGGATACAGGGGCTGCAGGCAGCACATGCTGTGGTCTAGCTGGGGAACAGTGCGGGCTAGGCAGATGCCTAGGTGGCACATAGGAATGCCGAAACTGTAAAGCAGCAAGACAGCAACTGACAAGGGTCCAACATGGGCATGAGTGTGTGTCCCACAGTGTCACAGGGGAGATTACCCAGCAGGTACCCCCAAGGGCACATAACATTGGCAGGAGGTGCGGGGGGGGGGGGGGGGGGAGTGCGCATGGCCATGTAGGCACCCCTACCCCAGGCAAAAGCCAGGAGGATGTTTGGCTGCATACAAAGAGGAATTACCAGCAGAAAGGAAGAGGAACAGGCCTCACTTGGAATACTGTGTTCAGTTTTGGAGACCATATCTTGCAAAGGATGTAAAAAGACTGGAAACTGTTCAGAGGAAGGCAACCAAAATGATTTGGAGCCTGCGTCAGAAGCCTTATCAGAAGAGGCTTGAAGACCTAAATATCTATACTTTGGAGGAGAGGAGGGATAGGGGAGATATGATTCAGACCTTTAAATACTTAAAGAGAAATAATGAACACACAAATCTCTTCCAAAGACGGGGGAAGCTGTAAAACTAGAGGACATAACATGAAGCTGCAAGGTGGTAAATTGAAAGGCAATGTCAGGAAATATTTTTTCACTGAAAGGGTGGTGGATGCTTGGAATGCCCTCCTGATGGAAGTGGTGGGGGCAAACACAGTGACGAAATTCAAAATTGCATGGGACAGACACAGTGGATCCCTTTACAGCAACAGGATAAAATCAAAATAAACTGAACCATCTAATTTCTCAACAAATAGGGGTGTCCTGCATGGAACGGTGGGTTCACCCCTAAACAAAGACATGGGGAGGGGTGGTCTGCACAGAGCAGCAGGTGCACCTACTCTTGCCATCTTACTGGGCAGACTAGATGGACCATACTGGTCTTTATCTGCCTTCATTTACTATGTTACTATGAATGCACAATAATGTTGCATGTTTATAATAACATGCCTCTTAGTCAACTGTAAAACCAGTAATTTAGTTAGCAAATGATTGTATATGCTTAAAGATAACAAATGATTACAGATATGAGTTGAGACTGCTACGTTTCCATTAGCAGAGAATGCATTTCAGAAACTTCAAGATGGAGGGACCATCACAGGTTCTATCAGAGGCCAAGAAGTAGGGAAAAGGAAGTGAGGAGAAGAGCTTCATTTCCCATAAATCCCAAACCCTATTGAAACATAAGGACTATAGAGATCACTCTACCTCAAGGAACTAATCCTTCCTGAGAGATACTGAAGAAAAATATCACAGAAAAAGCAAGACAAGGAGGTGTCCTCCAGAATAGAAGGTTAGAGTCCATTATCTCAAATACCTGAATATGGAGATCTTCAGTGTCAAAAACAGATCCAACAGTGCATGAACGCTGAGCGGTGTACAAGCCTATGGCATGGGCTGCCACCTCAATGCAATCAGCATGAGGAGGTCATCCTTGCTTCGTTGTGTTTATACACAACCCACACTGAAACCTTCTCATCTGATGATAGCTATTTTCTTGGAACAGAAGCAGTCAGTTGCTCCAAGTTCTAAAGCCTTGGAGCAACTAATGTGTCCATCCTAGTTTCTAAGACTGATGGTTCTGCACCTTACAATCACTCTGTAATTATTTAAGGATTGCTTCCACTGAGAAATACAAAATGGTTTTGGAACTTCATGAAAGAGTTCTTTAGTGACATGTCAGCTCTTTCTCCACTTGAACTGGTGAGATCACTATTAGACATTTTTCAGAGCTAGTCTCCACCGTAACAAGGTGATCTTTCCTAAAATAGCTTCCTTCTCAAACTTCAGGAAAAGGGATCTCCTGGATCCTTTCTTTCATCACCTCACATGTGCCTTCAAAGGTCACTAGTCCTCCATGAGAAGAGCAGTCACAAATGTATTTGGACCTTTCAGTTTATTTTCCAAGTGAATCCCAGGCTTGCAGTGCTCCAAATATTCCTTGGATGAATGACCTAAATGATTTCAAAGAGAGGAATTGACAGGTTTTCATTTTTAACCTTCATTCTCCCTTCCTAGAGATATGTTACTACAAGGAGATTTGACCTATCCAAAATTCATACAGAACATGGTAGGAGAGGTAGCCAGCTTCCCCATAAAGAAGACTAACAAAGCGCAGACGCATTCAATCTATTCCAATTTATTGATTTAGAGCAATAGTCCTTTATTGGATCAATTGTTTCTGAACAAGTTCTGTCCAGTGCATGGAACACTAGCTAACCTATCACACATGTCTTCACATAGTCAAAAATACTCTGAACCATGCCAGTCTGCTGGCTCCTACTGATACTGCAAGGCTCATTGGGCTATTTTGCACATTGAGATACTTTCCATATTCCTCAGCATTGGTGAGTGGTTCTAAAAATGTGTCTTTTTGATCTTGGAGAAAGAGCGCTCTAAAAGGTTTCAAATTTTGCAGACATTGACACATATATTGCACCACAAGCTAATGCAAGAGCTACTAGTGTTGCATTAGCAATGTACATTGAGAAACATTTTTCCAATGACGTCCAAGGTTTTGGGAATGTTTTGTCTTTTTTACAGATGATTTTTCTACCACTAAGTGGAGTGATGGCTAGGCCATGTCAAAGTCTGGACTGTTTAGGACTCTTTGGGGTATGTTTACTAAACCGCCTTAACATCACAGAGGTGGTATTATAGCGCGATAAGTGACGTTATCGTGTGATAATGTAACATTATCACGCGATAACGTTACTTAGCGCACGATAACGCAGCTGCGGCGTTAAGGCACACTAACGCTGTGAAATCCGGCTCTGAAGGATGGAGTAAGGCTTCCCAGAGGGCAGAGAGAAGGGGTCAGTGGGCGGAGAGTGGGCGGAGAGAGGCTCCAGGCACACTAACGCTGTGAAATCTGGGTCTGAACACTAATGCCAGTGAAACCCTCGCATTAAGGCACATTTGCAGGAAAGAGAAACCATTTTAGTCAGCAATATGCAGCAAAGGCAGGGAAACTCAAAAACGTGATAGTTGTGATACATGTGCAGGGAACAAAGAGGCAAATAAACATATAAAAGGACCAGAACCACATCTAAAAGCCCAATAACCAAGCTGGCCAAAAGTGATATTAATGATAAACATAAAACAACACCACTGACAAAGCTCAAAAAATAAGATATCATGTTTGGAAGGGTCTATTCTCTGTCCCCCTACAAAGTGAATGATCCCACATTGAAATAGTGCTGATCAGGGTTTTTTCACGTCTACATTGGGCAGGTTTGTTATGGTGTGCACATGTGCAGCAACAGCAGAGTGGGCACATAGAAAAGGGCAACTGTACTGATGCTGTAAATGGGATATAGAGGGCTGCAGACGGCACATGCTGTGGTCCAGCTGGGGTACAGTGCATGTTAGGCAGCTGCCTAGGTGGCACATAGGAATGCCGAAACTGTAAAGCAGCAAGACATCAACTGACGAGGGTCCAACATGGGCACGAGTGTGTGTCCCACAGTGTCACAGGGGAGATTACCCAGCAGGTACCCCCAAGGGCACATAACATTGGCAGGCGGTGTGGGGGGGGGGAGCGCGCATGCCCATGTAGGCACCCCTACCCGAGAACCCACACCATAGACAGCTGCCTACTGGCATACTGGATGGCCTGGGACTGTGCACCACCAGCACCACCGGCATAATGGCATGGCAGCATGGTGACAGAGGGGTGCTGGTGGCGGAGGGGGCAGTGGCATCTACCCACAGCAGACCATGGCCTAGCCCCGTTTAGGTGGGTGCCGTGCACTGCAACAGACAGGGTCTGTCTGACAAACAGTCATGCTATCCCCAGGGAATAAACTGTCCGTGTGGTGCAGTACACACAGCCAGTGTGTTCATGAGCAGAAGGTCACACGTTCAAGTCCTAGCTATGGCTCCTGCCAACCCCTTCCCCATATTTTACCCAGTAGTAAACCATGGTAATAAAGACGGAACCGTTATTGCAGATAAAATAAACATGCCTGAAATGCCTATATTTTACCCTACAGAGCACAGACACCATAAACATGTGCAATCCCTAGAGCAGAGTTTCCCAACTGCAGTCCTGGAGGGCCAAACACCATTCAGGTTTCATGCTGTCCCTAATAAATATGCCTGTGCTGCATTAGTATGTGCCGCCCCCATTGTATGCAAATTTATCTCATGCATATTCATTAGGGACAGCATGAAAACCTAAACAGTGTTTGGCCCACCAGGATCGGAGTTGGGAACTTCTGCCCTAGAGCAGCGGTCAACAGGGGCATAAACACCCACACCCACAGGCACCACTATCCAAAGCCTCATGGAGAGCCAGGCCTTTGGGCCCTGCATGCAGCAGCATCTCCCAATACTAGCACTTGCATACCTTAGCAATACTGCCCTAAACTTGGGAATACGATACATATATATCAAAAGGTTGCTACAATTAATGGCAGATAACAATTCCTAAGTTAAGCACAATTTGCTGATAGAGCTGCATCATAGCAACCTTTCTAATATCTGTGGAGTGTGTTTCAGTTTTGTTTTCTGACAGTATTTATCACCTCGGGGAGTGACCCCAACAGTATTGCGTACCATAGCCATGCCTGCACTGTGCCCAGGACTGGTGTGATGGCCAGGGCTGCCAAAAGCCTCTATATTTGCACAATGCTGGCATAGGTGTGGGAGTGTGTGTCTGTCTATCCAGTGTGTTGTAGCTGCCTACACCTTACTCAGCCCACACTGCTTGCACTGTTTCCAGTGTTAGCCTGCCAATGTTCATAATGAGGAGCAAGGTACTGTGGGTATGGCCCGGACAGGATGGCCTGGGCAGGATGCATCTGCACAGGGCATAGGGCAATGGCTGGGACATTGTAGTGCCCGACCACCACCTGCACGAACAGGGTGGCCACAGCATGTCCTGCTGGGAGGTCACTCTCACCCTGACTGAGCAGTGACCACGGCATGGCTAGGTTCCCCCATAGTGCTATGGAGTATTTTTCTCAAGTGATAATTATAGGTTCTCTTTTCTGGGGCCCAATCACTGATTTATCTGCTTGGTGTGTGTGTGTGTGTGTGCTCACATCTCCTCCAGGCACATGTACTATGGACTAGCTAGCAGACTGTCTGCAGTTAGTATGTGTATGGCTGGAACACCTTGCAGGGTGCAGTGGCTGGAGACTCACTGTGCTCGCTGCTGGAGAATGTCAGATAGTGGTGGGGGGCAGCTGAGCATTTCCAGGCCTACTGTCTGTCTGCCATTGCCTTATGGAGGTGTACAGATCGGCATTGACTGCCCTGTAGGGTACCTGTTCCCCAGCAGGACTGGGGTTGATGGTCCCCTCTACTGCCACCATTGCAGGGATGTAGAATGTGGATCTGTTGGTGGGAGATCCTGTCCCCCACCCTGAGCCCCAGAGGGAGAGTTAGGTTGTGCTACATAATCCACCTATGGGTCCAAACACCCCCTTCACTTAAATCATGTGACCATGGCACCCACACAGGATATGCACTATTCTGGGTGCATCATAGTCTACAAGGGCTAGACCCAGGTATATTCTAGGTGTGTCTGCAAGGACTACCTATCACACACTGGCACTGATGGCAACCTGCAACATAGCCTATCTCAGCTAAACCAGGTGCTGCAGACCTGGTGCTGGGCGCCCCACCTCGCCCTCAGGGTGAGCACAGTACCCCCCACAATGTGACGGTCTGTAGCTACTCTGTGCCAGTAACACACACGGTCAGTTCCCCCTACCAGGCCGAGATGCTGTGAGGGTGCATACCCCATCTTGTGATCATTTGTAGACTGCTGATCTGCATGTGCAGTGCATCATGGGTATGAGTGGGTTAACCCTATCCTGGTAACCACAGCAGACAGTTTGTGTGGTGACCTGCAGTCCTTCTGTAGCCAGCCAGGGGTCTGTTAGTAGCTATAGAGATGTAGCCCACTGGTTACTTCACTGACTGTGGAGGCCGAGGTCATTGGTTTGATCCCACAGTGGTATTATTTGATAGGGCTGTCTGAGGCATTTCCTATTTAAATTAGTACTGCCAGCAAAAACACCCTCACAGTGTTGTAACCTTAAGGCGCCTTATAAGTCGCCCTATAGGGAACATTATAAGGTGCCTTGGCGGACAGTGCACTTTATAATGTGCCCTCTGGAGTGCCTTATAGGACGCCTTATGCGGCACCTTAGGTTATGGCACTGTGAGAGTGTGTTTGCTGGCAGCACTAATTTAAATTAAAAAAGAAAATGCCTCAGACAGCCTTGATTTAAAGTAAAGGGTACAGCCTTACTCATTAAGCCCACTGGGGGATTGAACTCATGACCCCTGTTTCATCAGTCAATGTAGTAACCATTGTGCCATACCTCTGTTGCTGTGCTTGTTGGTCAGCATGCCTAATTAAGGCTAACGCGCGTTAACATGCCACGGCTCCCTCTATCGCGCGATAACGGACTTTATCGTGCGATAACCCAAAATGCTACCTTAAGACCGGAACGCCCACTCCTTTTATGGCATTTGTCATATTACTGCTGGAGCTAACGCCGGTAACATTAAGATGGTTTAGTAAACATACCCCTTTGTTTGAAATCTAATTTCCTTGCTAGTGGTGAATGGGAGATTGGATTTTGCCACATTCTCATTCTCTTTGAAAAGTGTTATCATTCATGCATTTGACCCACTACTTTTTAACATATTTATAAATGATCTGGAAATGGTAATGAGTGAGGTGATCAGATTTGCAGATGACACAAAATTATTCAGAGTTGTTACATACCAAGTGGATTCTGAAAAACTACAAGAGAACCGTGAAAATTGGGAGACGGCACATGAAATTTAATGTGGACAAGTGCAAAGTTATGTACTTAAGGAAGAACATTCAAACTAATAGCTACATGATGCAAGGTTCCACATTAAGGGGCATATTTACTTACATAGCACAGGGTTTTCTGCCCATTAGCTTGGGGCACCATGCTAAAAATCTCATGCTAACTAGTATTGACGGTGTGTCATGATTAGCATGGTTGTTTTGGGTGGTATATGCTCACTTTACCAGTTGCCATCATCACAATTGCACCTAATGTAACCTCAGTGGGTAACATTAAGTGCACCCACTTGCCAGTTAGTGTGGTAATAGCAGGCGGACAGATGCATACATCCAGGGCCTGCCTAGGCAGACCTTAAGCGTTAGCCCCCCTCCCCCCCTTCCGGCTGTCAGAATCTACTGTTTAGCTTTGAATGCCCTGCTCTTTGCTGCCCCATCGAAGCTGCTACCTAGTTTGCTTGATGGTTGACCCAGCCCTGCACACCTGCACAGCGGACTTGGAAAAAATGCAGAGAAGGATCACCAAACTACTAATCCTGAGGAAAGGCTTAAAAGGTCAGGGTCCTTCATCTTGGCGAGGAGATGGCTGAAGGGAGATATGATAGAGGTCTCTAAAATGATAAGTGGAATGGAATAAGTATATTTGAACTGGTTCTTTACCCCTTCAAAATGTACAAAGACGAGGGGACATGCAAGGAAGCTACAAAGTAGTACATTTATAACTAATCAGAGAAAACATTTATTAATGTGGATGGGGGGAATACACTGCTTATCCCTGGGATAAGAAACATGGAATCTATTTCTTTTTGGTATCTTACCTGGTACTTGTGACTTCAATTGGCCTCCAATCCTGTGCTAACTGGGTGGTGTGTGATTGAGTGGTCACTGGGAGGCTTGGGGGCAGTTAGAGAAAGCTCAACGCTGGATTTAATGCTCACCAACGGTGATAGCATAACGAATGTCTGTGTAGTGCCCCTGTGAGCAGCAGCGATCATCACATGGTGTGGTTTGAGATAAAAGCCCTGGTACAGGCCAGTCATAGCAAGCTCAAAGTCCTAAACTTCAAAAACACCGACTTCAAAAAAATGGCTGAGTACCTAAAGGAGGAGCTGACAGGGTGGAAGGAGATAAGGGAAGTGGAATTGCAATGGGCTAAACTAAAGGTGACAATAAAAGGGGCAATGGATAAATATGTAAGAAAAGTAAACAAAAACAAGAGGAGAAGAAAACCTCTTTGGTTTTCCAAAGAAGTAGCTGCTCAAATAAAGCCAAAAAACACAGCTTTCACAAAATTAAAAAGCTTGCAAACAGAGGAACACAGAAATGAATACAGGATCAAACTCAAAGAGACAAAGAGAGAAATAAGGATAGCAAAATAAAAGGCTGAGGAAAAGATGGCTAAAGATGTGAAGTGTGGCGACAAAACCTTCTTCAGGTATATTGGGGAAAGGAAGAAGATCAGAGGTGGAATTGCAGGACTCAGAAGTGCTGGGAACGGACTCGTGGAAAGTGACATTGAAAAAGCGAAATTGCTAAACGAATACTTCTGCTCTGTTTTTACTAAAGAAAGTCCTGGAGAAGGACCATCTGTGACTCCCAAATATAAAAATGGGAATGAAGTAGATACCACACCATTCACAGAAGATAAAGTGTTAGAACAACTTGCAAAACTGAAAGTAGACAAGGCTATGGGACCGGATGAGATACATCCCAGGATACTGAAAGAGCTCAGAGAGGTTCTTGCAGGGCCATTAAAGGTTGTTTTCAACAGATCCTTGGAAACAGGAGAGGTTCCTCAGGACTGGAGAATGGCTGATGTTGTACCTCTACACAAAAGTGGTGACAGGGAAGAAGTGTCAAACTACAGGCCTGTGAGCCTTACCTCAGTGGCGGGAAAAGTAATGGAGGCACTCCTGAAAGAGCGAATAGTGAACTTTCTCAAAGCCAACAGGTTGCAAGATCTGAGGCAACATGGTTTTACCGAAGGACAGTCTTGACAAACAAATCTGATTGAGTTCTTTGATTGGGTGACCAGGGAACTAGATCAGGGGCATGTGATGGATGTCATCTACCTGGATTTCAGCAAAGCCTTTGATACTGTTCCTCATAGGAGCCTTATTAATAAACTCAGTAGCTTGGGGATAGATCCCAAGATGGTAAATTGGATCAGAAATTGGTTGACTGACAGGCGACAGAAGGTGATGATACATGGAGCTCACTCGGATGAAAGGAAGGTGATTAGTGGTGTGCCCCAGGGGTTGGTCCTGGGCCCAGCACTGTTCAATGTATTTGTGAGTGATATTGCTGAAGGGCTGCATGGAAAAGTCTGTCTTTTTGCAGATAGTCCCAAATGACTAGAATCAAAAGCAACAAAGAGTTGAGAAGACTTCCTATGTTGTTCAGTTCTTTGAAGGTAAAAGGCTAAAGCTCTTTTACAATCTAAGGTATGAAGGTTCCTTTCTGTACTGGAGGCATGAGGCCTAGGGAAGAATGCAGGAAGGTAAATTGACAGGTTTAAATGAAAAGACGAAACCACCTTTGTCATAAAGTGTGGATGAGTCCTGAGGACTACTTTATCATGGTGGAACCTTGTATAAGGAGGGTAAGCCACTAAAGCTTGCAGTTCACTAACGCATCTAGCAGAAGTTATTGCAATTAGGAAAATGACCTTCCAGGAAAGGAATTTCAAAGTTGTAGTGGCTAAAGATTCAAAAGGAGGATTCATAAGCTGCCCAAGAACCAGATTCAGGTCCCATGCCACCGGTGGTGGCTTTATGGGGGGGCTTTGTCAATAGTAGACCTCTCATGAATCTTGACACAAGTGAATGAGAAGAGATTGGTTGTCCATCTTGGGGCTTGTGAAAAGCCGCAATAGCACTGAGATGTACTCGCACTGAATTTGTCTTAAGACCGGAATTTTAAAGATGGAGGAGATACTCCAGAAGTGACTCCATAGGCACGGAAAGGGGGTTAAGCCCCTTTTTTGAACACCATATATAAAACCTTTTCCATATGAAAGCGTAGGAACGCCTTGTGGAAGGTTTTCTCGAAGCTTGAAGGATATCCTTCACTTGCTGAGAGAGGTGGATATCTAAAGGTTCTATGTCTTCAGTAGCCAGGCCCAGAGGTGCAGGGACTGAGGATTGGGATGCAGAAGCTTCCCGTTCTCCTGGGAAAGGAGATCTGGAGCATATCCCAACTCTAGAGGAGTTGCTTGAGAGAGATGCAGAAGCAGAGGGTACCACGATTGCCTTGGCCAACATGGAGCTATGAGAATCATATAACCCCTGTCTCTCTGAAGCTTGAAAACAGTTTTGGGAATTAGGGGAAAGGGTGGGAAGGCATAGAGGAAGTCCTGACCCCAATGGAGCTGGAAAGCATCGTTTGCTAGACAGTATTGAGCCGGAATTCTGGAACAGAACCGGGGAATTTTGGCATTCTGTGGACTTGCAAAGAGGTCTATATCTGGTGTTCCCCAGGTTTGGAACACTCGAGCCAGTTGGTCTGACTGGAGAGACCACTCGTGTGGAAACAGTATTTGACTGAGCTTGTCTGCCCACAAGTTTTGAATGCCTGGAAGATATACCGCTAGAAGGTGAATTTGGAGCTTTCTGGCGAGTGCCCATAGTCGCATAGCGACAGAGAGCCTGTTCCGCCTTGTTTGTTTATGTAAAACATGGCAACCTGATTATCGGTTTGGACCAGAATTGTCTTTTGACTGAGCTGGGCCTGAAATGCTATCATAGCATTGTAAATGGCTCTTAGCTCTAAGAGGTTTATTTGAAGAGAGGCCTCTTGTGATGT
The DNA here is from genome assembly GCA_033557465.1 of Ichthyophis bannanicus. Taxonomy (NCBI): domain Eukaryota; kingdom Metazoa; phylum Chordata; class Amphibia; order Gymnophiona; family Ichthyophiidae; genus Ichthyophis; species Ichthyophis bannanicus. The sequence goes on along the minus strand of CM066035.1, from coordinate 127,964,746 downwards.
CCAGAGACCCTGAGTGGAAAGATCGTGCAAGTGGGATCCGCAACCCAGCTTGGACGCATCTGTTGTCAGGGTGATCTGGGGCAGTGGTTGCTGGAAGGGGGAACTTACCAGGAGGTTTTCGAGGGACTGCCACCACTGTAGGGACAAAACGAGACGTGTTGAATTCTTGATTTTGTCCGTTAAGCGACCTGTGGCTTGTGTCCCCTGCGAAGAGAGGGTCCACTGAGCCGCTCACATGTGTAGGTGGGAATAAAGGACCACATGTACAGTGGATGCCATATGCCCCAGCAGTTGAAGCATTTCCCAGGCAGTTAGGAGGGTTTTCTTTACTGCTTGGGAAGCCAATTATATTATTCATAGACAGCGCGGCTTTGGCAGGAATGCCTTTGATTGCTGCATGTCTAAGCAAGCCCCTATGAACTCCAGGGATTGAGAAGGGGTGAGGTGAGACTTTTGGTGGTTGACTACCAGACCCAAATATTGGAGAATTCTCATGGCACGAGAAACAGCCCATTCTGTTTCTGGAGTTGTTGGTGCTCTGATGAGCCAATTGTTTAAGTAGGGGAAGACGAATATCCCCAGAGTTCTCAGGAATGCTGCTACTACAGCCATGCATTTTGTGAAGACTCTTGGGGCAGAGGCCAGCCCGAATGGAAGGACTCTGTATTGGAAGTGGTTTCCTTGAAAGAGAAATCAAAGGCACTTCCTGTGATTTACATAGATGAGGATATGCGTGTACGCATCTCTTAGATCTAGAGAACATAACCAATCCTGATTCTGAAGGTATGGTAAAAGTGTTCCGAGGGAGATCATCTTGAACTTTTCTTGGAACAGAAATTTGTTCAATTCTCTGAGGTCCAGGATAGGTCTGTATCCCCCTGTCTTCCTTGGGATAAGAAAATAGGGGGAGTAGAACCCCCACCCCCTAAGCAAGAAGTGAAGAGACCTCCTGACACAGGATGTCGGTGACAGGGCCTTGAGAATTGAATTGTTTTATGACTGTAGGCGGGGGCATGCTGAGAAAGTAAAGTTTGTACCCCTGTCCTACAATGGACAGAGTCCAGTTTTCTGATGTTATTTGTTGCCATCTTTTGGCAAAATGGCATAATCTGCCCGGAATGGTCAAGGGCTCTGGACCCTTCAGAGGCAAAATGATTACGTTCTCTAGGTAGATGTCAAAGCCCCTGCGGAGGCCGTACTTGCTGAGCCGGTTGAGCTCTTTGAGCTTGTGGCTTTCTTTGTTGTCTAGGTTGCTGCCCTTTCTGGGGAGCATGAACTGGACAGTGAATTGGATGGGAATAAGAGTGGTAAGATTTTTTCTGTTTTTTTCTTTGATGGGTTGGCTGTGGACTTTGATAGTCTATTCAAGGTGGTATTGTCAGATTCAATCTGATTAGCCTTGGTCTGACACGAAAATTTGCAACAGAGTGGACTCCCCAGAGGGAGTGGTTAACATGAGGAATGATCTACAAAAGCTAGAAGAATGGTCTGATGCTTGGCAGTTAAGATTTAATGCAAAGAAGTGCAGAGTCATGCACTTGGGTAACAGAAATCCAAGGGAAACATACGCGATAGGGGGCGGGAGATTGGTGTGCACGGATCAGGAGAAAGACCTTGGAGTGATTATTTCTGAAGATCTCAAGGTGGCAAAACAGTGCGACAAGGCGGTGGCAAAAGCCAGGAGGATGTTGGGCTGCATTCGAAGAGGAATTACCAGCAGAAAGGAAGAGGTACTTATGCCACTGTACAAGTCACTGGTGAGGCCTCACTTGGAATACTGTGTTCAGTTTTGGAGACCATATTTTGCAAAGGATATAAAAAGACTGGAAACTGTTCAGAGGAAGGCAACCAAAATGATTTGGAGCCTGTGTCAGAAGCCTTATGAGAAGAAACGTGAAGACCTAAACATGTACACTTTGGAGGAGAGGTGGGACAGGGGAGATATGATTCAGACCTTTAAAAACTTAAAGGAAAATAATGAACAAACCTACCTCTTCCAAAGACGGAGAAGCTGAAAAACTAGAGGGCATAACATGAAGCTACAAGGTGGTAAATTGAAAGGCAATATCAGGAAACACTTTTTCACTGAAAGGGTGGTGGATGCTTGGAATGCCCTCCTGATGGAAGTAGTGGGGGCAAACACAGTGATGGAATTCAAAAGGGCATGGGACAGACACAGTGGATCCCTTTACAGCAACAAGAAAATATCAAAATAAATTGAACCATCAAATTCCTCAACAAATAGGGGTATCCTACATGGAGTGGTGGGTTCACCCCTAAGCAAAGACATGGGGAGGGGTGGCCTGCACAGAGCGGCAGGTGTGCCTACTCTTAACATTGTACTGGGCAGACTAGATATACCATACTGGTCTTTATCTGCCGTCATTTACTATGTTACTATGTTGCTAAATTTTGGCATTAGCACAGGTGCACTTAATGCCACCTCACTGGGGGCGCATTAAGTGCATCCATGTGTTCGTTAGCATGGTGCTGCATGTTTGCCACATGCTAATGACAAGGGGATGGATACAAATACCCCCTGAAGTTGGCATGGGACTCTGCACTAGATTCACAGTCCAAACTTGTGCTACCATTGTGCTTTTTAGTAAACATGCCCCTAGATAGTCAGTATTTCATTTAAAAACTTGGCAAGATTAAGGACATTCTGGAGGTGGTTGAAAATTATCCATTTAAGCAGAAATAATCAATAAAGAAATGACAAGCAGTCAAGAAATTCGATGACACATTGCTCTTTGCAAAATGGCTATGAAGGATTTAGACAAGATTCTCAAGAGCAGAGATGTCTCTCTGCATACAAAGATTTGACTTATCCAGGCCATGGTATTTTCAATAACAACTTATGGACGCAAAAGTTGGACACTGAAAAAGATAGACAGGAAAGAAATCTATGCCTTTGAATTATGGTGCTGGTGAAGAATTCTGTGTATACCATGGACTGCCCGAAGAACAAACCAGTCAGTACTAGAGGAGATCAAACCTAAGCTTTCATTAGAAGCTCAGATGACAAGACTTCAACTTTCATACTTTGAACACATCATGCGAAGAGAGAGATCATCAGAGAAAGATATCATACTTGGCAAGGTCGAAGGTCAATGCAAAAGAGGAAGGCCAGCAATGAGATGGATCGATACAATAACAGCAACTATGGATGAAACTCTATCAACAATGAGCTGCCTGAATGAAGATCGAATACTGTTTAAGACAGCTATCCAGAGGGTTGCCATGCATCAACATGTTCTAGGTCCGATTCTTTTTAACATCTTTGTTAGTGATATAACGGAAGGGCTGTTGGTTAGGTTTGCCTCTTTGCTGATCATACCAAAATCTGTAATACAGTTAACACCCAGGAAGGTGTAGATAACATGAGGAGTGATCTAGCTAAGCTTGAAGAATGGTCTAGAATTAGGCAACTGAGATTTAGGGGTATGTTTACTAAACCGCGGTAATCGTGAATAACGCGCATAATGTACGATTAACGATCGTTCGCATGTCATAACGCGCGTTCTGACGTGCGAACGATCGTTAATCGTACATTATGCGCGTTAACCGCATTTAACGATCGTAAACCCCCGCGGCGCGTTAAAACAGCGCAGAAGGCGGAGAGTGGGCGGAGAGAAGGGGGTCAATGGGCGGAGAGTGGGCGGGGAGAGGCTCCCCTCACACTAACGCGCTGAATTTCAGAGCTCAATTCCAACGCGAATGAAAACCCGTCGTTAAAGGCATATTAAAGGGAAGAGAAACCATTTCCATCAGCAATGTACAGCAAAACCGGGGAAACCTACAAAACGTGAGCAGTGTGATACATGTGCACAGAACAAAATTGCAAATAAAATGTTAAAATGACCACAAGAAAAATGGTAAAAATTATAATTCAGCTGGGCAACAGTTATAGCAATGGGCAACAATAACAAACACTCCCAGGAAAGCTCCAAAAAAAGAAATGATGTTTGGAAGGGTCTATGCTCCGTAGACCCTTTCAAAAATCATTTCATTTTATTGGAGCTTTCCTGGGAGTGTTTTTCAATGTTGCCCAATGATATCATTGTTGCCCAGCTTGGTTATGGGTGTTTGCCCCTTTTTTCAAGGTTTATTGTGAGGTTTCTTTGCACTTTTGTCTCCATACAAGGTAAATGAGCCTACAGTACAATTGTGCAGAGCAGGGTTTCTGACTCGTCAGGCCAGTTTTCCTATCTCCAGGGACTGCACTGTCTTTGTGGCCACCGTGTGGTGCAACGGACACAGCCAGTGCCTGTAAGACCAGAGGGTCACAGGTTCAAATCCCAGCAGGGGCTCCTGCCAACCCAGTCCGCATAGTTTTACCCACCACTATACAGTGATAGTAAAGACACTCCTTCATTGCAGAGAACATACGCATGGTTAATACGCCTATATTTTACCACACCAAACACAGAAACCATAAACAGGCGCATTACCTAGAGCAGAGTCTCGCAAATGCAGTCCTGGAGGGCCCCACACCATTCAGGTTCCATGCTGCCTCTAATAAAGATGCCTGTGCTGCATATCTATGCACCACCCCCATGGTATGCAGATGTAACTCATGCATATTTATGAGGGACAGCATGAAAACCCGAACAGTGTTTGGAACACCAGGACTGGAGTTGTGAAACTCTGCCATAAAGCAGCAGCCAACAGGGCCGGACACACCCACACCCACACCCACAGGCCCCATTGGCCAATGCCTCCTGGAGAGGCAGGACATTGGGCCCTGCCTGTATCTCCCAATACTAGCAGTTGCATACCTTAGCAATGCCACCCTACACCTGGGTATATGGTACACAGCTATCAAACGTTTCCTATGATAACTGTCAGATATAAATTCCTATGTTAAGCACATTTTGCTCATTGAGCTCCACCATAACAATCATTCTGATGTCTGCGGTGTGTGCTGCAGGTCTGGTCTCTGATAGTGTTTACCACCCTGGGGAGTGACCCCCAACAGTACTAGGTACCATATCCATGCCTGTACTGTGCCCAGGACTGGTGTGGTGGGTATGGCTGCTGAACACCTCTATAGTAGCACAATGCTGGCATAGGTGTGGGGGTGGCTGTCTGTCTATCCAGTGTGTGGTGGCTGAAAACACCTTCCACAGCCCACACTGCCAGCAATGTTGCCAGTATTGGGCTGCCAATGTGCATAATGAGGAGCAGGGTACCATGGGTATAGGCCGGACAGGGTGGCCTGGCCAGGGTGCAGCTGCACAGGGCATAGGGAACTGACTGGGACATTTTAGTGCCCGGCCACCACCTACACAGACAGGGTGACCTCAGTATGTCCTGCTGAGAGATTACTCTCACCCTGACTGTGCAGTGACCACAGCATGGCTAGGCACCCCCATAGTGCTATATAATATTTCTCTCATGTGATAGATATGGGTTTCCTTTTGGGGCCCAGTCACTGATTTATCTGCTTGCTGTGTATGCTGACATCCCAGTTCTTGGTGCATGCATCTCCACTGGGCACATGCCCTATTGACTAACTAGCAGACTGTTTGCAGCTGGTATGTGTCTTGATGGAATGGCTTGCAGGGTGCAGCGGCTGATGCTTGCAGCAGGAGAATATCAGATAGTGATGGGGTGCAGCTTAGCATATCCAGGCCTGATGTCTGTCTGCTATTGTGTTATGGATGTGTACAGAGCTGCATTGACTGCCCTGTGGGGTGTCTGTTTCTCAGCAGGACTGGGGTTGCTGTTCCCCTCTACTGCCACCTTTGCAGGGAGGTAGAATGTGGATCTGTTAGGAAACCCTGTTTGCCGCCCTGGGGGAGGGGGTGGTGGTACATGGGCCACCTAGGGGTCCATGGGGGCTACACCTGACTGAAACAGACAGAGATATCCAAGGTGTTTCTGCAGAAGCTACCTATCTCACACATTAACACTGCTTTGGACCTATGCCATGGCCTCTTTCAGCCATGGACGGTGCTGGGCTCCTCACTGCACCCTCAGGGTGAGCACAGTACCCGCACAATGTGACGGTGTGTAGCTACTCTGTGCCAGTACAACACACGGTCAGTACCCCCTACCAGGCTGAGGTGCTGTGGGGGTGCACATGGTCACTTCCCCCTACCAGGCTGAGGTGCTGTGGGGGTGCATTCCCCATGGTGTGTATCTGTGGACAGCTGATTTGCATGTGCAGTGCATCATGGGTGTGACTGGCACAATCCAACCCTGGGAAAATCCAGCACCTGCTCACAGGCTCTGATAAACCATAGGCCATCACACGTACATCTGTTAGCATAATGCATAGGTGCGAGACACCCTAAAGAGTCTGTAATATACAGTGCCCACGCTGGTAAAAACACACGTACCCATGCACGATTGTACGCACGCACCAACGCACGTAGCTATGCCCCTACCAACGCACGCAGCCACGCACGTGGCTACGCACACTGCGAGGGTGTGTTTTTGACACCACTACTCAACGTAAAGAAAAACATGCCTCCTCATTCCTTCTGTAATGTACAGGGTGATACCTGGGCCAGCCTTCTGCGTTAGGCACACTGGGGACTCGAACCCATGCTGCCTGTAACAGCGGTCAGTACAGTAACCATTGTGCTACAGCTCTGTTTCAGTGATTTGTGTCTGTACGGCTTCTTACGATTAACGCGCAGTAACGCGCCACGGCGCCCTGTAACGCTCGTTAGTTTTTGGAACGCGCGTTAGTGTTAACGATGTACCGCCCATGTCCTTATTTGGGGTTTCTGTCACTACCGCAGCTCCTAACGCGAATTGCACTAACGCAGTTTAGTAAACATACCCCTTAATGTTAAAATATGCAAGGTCATGCATTTGGGCTGCAGCAATCCAAGGGAGCAATATAGTATAGGGGGTGAAGTACTTTTGTCCACTAAATAAGAGCGGGACCTAGGCATGATTGTGTCTGATGATCTTAAAGTAACTAAACAGGTATAAAAGGTGACAGCAAAAGCTAGAAGGATGCTTGGGTACATAGGGAGAGGAATGGCCAGCAAAAGAAAGGAGGTGATAGTGCCTCTGTATAAGTCTTTGGTGTGACCTCATTTAAAGTATTGTATGCAATTCTGGAGAGTGCACCTTCAAAAGGATATAAACAGGCTGGAGTCAGTACAGAGGGTGGCTACTAAAATGGTTAGTGGTCTTCATTATAAAGCATATGAGGACAGACTTAAGGATCTTAATGTGAACACCTTAGAGAAAAGGTGGGATAGATGTGATATGATTGAGATGTTTAAATACCTCTGTGGCATAAATGCACAGGAGGAGAGCCTCTTTCAATTGAAAGACTACAAAATCATAATAATTTTGAAATCAAGGGGGGCGGAGCCTGATGTCCAGCGGGATGGTCGCATAACGCTGAGGCTCCCGAGAGGCCTACTCAGAATCCTGAATTAACACCGGACATTTTTGAAGTTCTGCTCTGATCTTACCGGGTCACATTGGTGAGATGGCGGGGACCAAACCTACGCGCCTGGAATTTGGATCTCCAGCGGCTACTCACGGCAAACGCTCCAAAACTGAACCCCCGTCCCCGCAGAAGGGGCTGGCTCTATGCGAGGGCCCCGAAATGCAGCAGGAGATCCTCGCAGAGATCAGAGGGGTTAAAGACCTCGTGCAGTCAAACGGGGAAGCACTCCGAGCGCTGCGGGAAGACCTTGGTGTATTGCAAGGCAGGCTAGAGGGGCTCTCCTCGCGTCAGGACAAAATGGAGAGCATATTAGACTCCCATGCGGTCCGGCTGTCCAAACTCGACAAAGTAGAACGTCAGGTGCGGGCCTTGCAGAAAGAAGTGGAAGATGGCAATAATAGAGCGCGCCGCAACAACCTACGACTAGTGGGCATACCGGAGGGAGCGGAATCGGGAGACATGAAGGAGTTTCTATATAAAATCCTCCCTTCTCTGCTCCAAATCACCTTTACCAAAGAATTGGAGATCGATCGCGCTCATCGTGTACCCACCAACATAACGCTCAACAGGAAGACCCCGCGGCCTATCATCTTTCGACTTTTGAGATATCAACAAGTGGAGCAAATTCTCAGCGCCTCCCGGGCAAAGGGCCATATGGAGTTTGAGAGCCATAAGATCTCCTTCTATCCTGACTTGGCTAAACCCACGGTTGATCGCCGAAAGCGCTTTCTGGAATTCCGGCCGAGGCTTCAACAATTACAAGCACGCTATGGCCTGATGTACCCGGCCAAGCTCCGAGTCACGCTACACAATCAGACAAGAACATTTGAGGACCCTGATCTACTAGCGGAGTTTTTGGATGCTAAAGAGGCCGACTTGATGCGCTGATTTCCAGAGTGTTCCTACCAGCGTTCTCATATCCGCTGTACCCGCCATTTTGGATTTGCCACGGTTCAGCAAAAAGTCTGGCGAGGGCGGTTTGTTGCCTTATTTTGATGATATTTGTGACCCGACTCCATCTACCCAGAGTAGCTTCGATGAATATCAGAGACAGTGTTAATTATGGACTCTGGTGTTTCTTTCTTTTTTTTTTCATGTCTTTATCCTCCTCTCTTGGGCCTCCTCCCGCAGACATATGGTCGCCATATTCATTGGGGGTTTTGCTTCTTCTCTAAGTTACTTTGATACCAACTTTTCAATATGGGGTGTATTGGCCAGCATACTTGGTGATTATGTCATTGCTGTACAGATTCTGCTTCTGCTGTATGTTTTCAAGCGCCCTTACCTAAAATGTCTCTTACTGATTGATGGCACCATGTAAGATTTTATCATTGAACGTAAAAGGCATCAATAATCTGATAAAACGGAAGAAAATCCTGAGCTATCTAAGTCATGAAGCTGCGGACCTGATTTTCCTCCAAGAAACGCATTTAAATTCGAAGGAAACTCTTAAACTCAATGTTAAACCTTACATGGTGGCCGCCTATTCCCCAGCCGTTTCTAAGAAATGTGGGGTTGCCATACTGATTAGGAAATCTCTGCATGCTACTATCATTGCGACTAGCTCAGATACAGCTGGCAGATGGTCCAGGGCTCACCTCAAGATAGGTAACCTGGAAGTTACATGTATATGCCTTTATGCTCCTAATGTTGATGACCCTGCCTTTTTTGCTACCATTGCTCAGGTTGCGCAGGCCTCTGCTAATACTTCATTGATAATCGGGGGGGATTTCAATTTAGTTCTTGATCCCCTGATTGACAAACAGCCGCCTAGGACGAGTGGTCCCCCCAAGAGTCACACTATGCTTACCTCTATGATCAAAGATCTTGCTTTAGTCGATCTATGGAGGTTACTACACCCCAATGAGCTTGACTTTACCTTCTTCTCTTCCCCTCATAAATCCCAGTCTCGCATAGATTTCTTTCTCATATCCAAACTGTTAGTTTCACAGGTAGACACTGCAAAGATTCACTCCCAACATATCTCAGATCACGCTGCTATTTCTTTTCAGTTACACACCACTGCGCCCCAGGGGAATTCGGGGGCCTGGTTCTTTGATAGAGCTCTATTAACTCAACCAGAGTTCCAGTTAGAAATTCGAGCAGCCATACAGGACTACTTTCACTTTAATCTACCCCAGGACACTGCAAATTGGGCTTGGTGGGAGGGTTTTAAAGCGGCCATTCGGGCAACGATCACTAGTTATCAAATTCGCCTGCGGAAACAGCGTAAACAGCAGCTCCTTATACTAGACCAACAAATCAAAGCAGGCGAACGAATTCTAACTTCACGTAATGACCCCTGCGTCTTAGTTCGCTTACAGCGTCTCCGTTTTCAATATAATGCAATCCTCTCAACTGCAGCTTCTCAGAGTATTGCACTTCAGCAAGGGACATACTACCGTGAAAGCAACCGAGCCGGTCGACTTTTAGCCAACGCCTTGAAAGGTCAAAAAGAAGCCAAACGCGTAGCGGCCCTTCGCGCCCCACAGGGAGGGGACATACTGACCACAGACTCCGATATCGTAGAACTTTTTCGGGATTTCTATACCCGTCTCTATCAATCTGAATGTGAGTTCTCATCCGAGACCTTCGAGCGCTTGTTTTCTGGTATTCAGCGGCCGACCCTTTCTGAAGCTGATAGGGATGCGCTGGATGAACCCTTCTCTATTTCAGAGATCCATTCTGCCCTAAAACGAACAGCCTCGGGTCGAGCCGCTGGGCCTGATGGTCTCCCGACAGAATTCTACAGAACGTTCAGTGCAGATTTAGTTCCCTACTTAAAACTTTACTTTACTGCCCTTGCGGTAGATACATCCTCTTTGGGATCCTTTTCTGCAGCTAATGTGGTAGTTTTTGAGAAAGAAGGCAGAGACCCGCTGCTAACCGCCAACTACCGTCCAATCTCCCTACTTAATGCCGATTATAAGATCTTCGCAACGATCTTGGCCACCCGGCTATCTGATAGGATGGCCACCTTAGTCCATCCCGACCAATGTGGTTTTATACCCGGCCGCTCCACCGCTGACAATGCTCGGACCTTGTGCCATGTGCTATTCAGTGCTGCCCATTTAGACCACCCATGGGTGGGTCTTTCTCTAGATGCTGAAAAAGCCTTTGATCGTTTGGAATGGCCCTTCTTATTTGCAGTTCTCCGATGGTATGGCTTTGGGGAGGGCTTCCTCCGATACCTCCAAGTCATGTATTCTCAACCCGTTGCCAGTATTTGTGTAAATGCCATTAAGTCTCGGCCTTTTAATCTTCAAAGAGGCACGCGTCAAGGTTGCCCCCTATCACCAATGCTCTTTGATCTAGCTCTTGAACCCCTCGCCCTCCTTATTAGACAGTCCGCACGTATTCGAGGTGTCCCCTTCAGTCACAGAGAGATTAAACTCTCTGCATATGCAGATGACCTTATGCTCTTTGTATCCCTTGATTCGGTCCCGGCTGTCTTGGACCTGATTGACGGATACTCGCAATTATCGGGCTATAAAATAAACTGGACCAAATCCGTAGCATTCCCACTGAACCGCTGGGTACATGAGGCTGACATGCGGGCCTTTCCTTTCCTTTGGCAATCCCGCATGGTGAAATATCTTGGCGTCCACTACTGTTCTCCTTTAGAAGACACTATTAGTTTCAATGCTAAGGAGGTAGTCTCCAAAGTCCGTGAGCTTACAAATCGGTGGTCTCCCTTATCCCTTACCTGGTGGGGCCGCCTAGAAACCGTCAAAATGATGATAGTCCCCAAAGTGAACTATATTTTAGAAATGCTGCCCTGTTTTCTCCCGCTACATACCTACAAAGACATAGAGGGCCTTCTCGTCCGTTATCTCTGGCAGGGAAAACCACCAAGAGTAGCTAAACAAAAACTACAGTCTGTGAAGGAACTAGGGGGTACCCGCTTTCCTGATTTTCTTAGATATCATCAAGCCTTCCTACTTAAACAAGGTGCCCGATGGCTAGCTGCCTCAACAGACAACAGACCAGTTTGGCTTGACATTGAAGAGGAGCTAAGTAGCCCAATTCCGTTGACCCATCTCCCCGGCATGTCCCATCAAGTAGACACACGCCATCCCCCAATGATTGTCGATACTCTTACGGCCTTTAACACTCTCATTCGGTCACTGGGTCCCACTGTTTGTCCTCTAGACAGACTCCCGCTGTGGAATAACCCCAGAATTCAAGTCCTAAATAAAACGATCGCATGGCAACCCTGGTACTCTAGGGGGATCTGGACACCCCAACAACTCTTCTCTGCAGCTCGTTGGAAGACCTTTTCTGATTTACAAAAGGAATTTGCGTTGCCAGCGAAATATTACTTTCAATTGATGCAGCTCCAACACTGCCTCAAAAGTGCTCAAATCCTGCCGCCCTCTGCCCCTACTGAGGACGGGCTATTAGAACTAATTCACTCTCTTAGTAGTACGCAAGGGGTAGCCTCTAACTTCTATAAATTATTATGTCAGGGTACCGATACTGCTACCTGTAGAGCTCAACAAGCCTGGGAACGCGAACTGCAAACCACTTTAACCCCTGCGCAATGGAGCGTTTTCTGGAGCAAAGTGGTGCGGGTTTCCAGATCTGCCTCTGTAACCCAAACTCTCTTCTTTTTTGCACACAGATGCTTTTATACTCCAGAAAGAATAGCTAAATGGAACACAACTGCTAGGGACCAGTGTTGGTCTTGCCATACTGCTGTGGGAACCCTCGCTCATGTTCTTTATGAATGTCCTCAACTGCAGGTTTACTGGGGGCGGGTCTGGGGTCGTATTCAATCTATCTTACACCTCCACGAGCCTCTTTCTTGGAAGATTGTGGGACTCCGCTCAGTGGCGGAGGTCCCCTCTCTTCCTAAGAGGGGTCGCTTTCTCCTTGATTTCATGCTGGGTATAGCCATATGTTTAATCACGAGGAATTGGAAGGATAGCTCTCGAATTACTGCCAATGAATGGTGGAACCTCGTCTGCTTATATAGTAAATATGAGCAGATATCTCGGAGAGCTATTCCCCATATCCAAACTCACTTTTGCCTGTCTAAATGGCAGATGCTCAATGATTATGTACACTCTGCTCATTGTTCAGACATGTCTGCTTAATGTATACTTATCATGTTTCAGATCACCGTTCGGTTTTGTACCATAATAATGTCAGTACACGCCCGTTTTCGGGAATGATTAGTTTCTAGAGAAGAAGCAGGGGGGAGGGGGGTGGTAGGGGTTTACTTTGGTGTATGTATCACATTTTATGTATGTATTTGTCTTTTAAGCTGTATGTCTTCCTTTCCTTTGTTGTTATAAAACGTAAATAAAGCATTAAAAAAAAAATAATTTCGAAATCAAATATTGTTACTTGTTATTGTGATTAATTATTGTGGTTTAAATAAGTAAATTTTATAAATAAAAACATATTGCAAAGCCCTATAACATTATAATTCAACAAATGATTACAGCGACAATGCGCTCATGGTAAAGGAAGAGAGACACATTTGATTTTATCATTGGGGGTCGTCACAAGTTGACCAATGGTAGAAGGGGTCGCGGTACAAAAAAGGTTGAGAACCACTGTTCTATGGGGTGGCATTAGGTGGTCCCATGTAAACTGCACCGTGTGTCAGGTACACATCCATACGGTAACTTCTGGGAACATGCTAGTGACGCCCCTGACAGTTACCGTGGAGGCTTTGCACTTAGCACACATTAGTGTTCAAACTAAATGCCCATTAAGTGCAGCACCCTAACGGGCTTTAGTAAAAGGGCCCCTTGGGTTTTTAAGAAGTGCTTGTCCTGGGGGGCATTAAGGGGACTATCCTCCTTAATCCCCTGTTATCAGCACTGCATATGCCTTGCACTGCTATAGAAAGATTAGTAGTAGTTGTAGTAGCTTTTCCCCCTCCATATTGAAATCTGTAGTTAACTGCCGGCACCGGCACATGTATGTAGTCGTGTTTCCTCCATTGCTTTATCCATGTATAAGTTTGTAAAATGGGCTCTTCCCTGCACTTCCTTTTTGGTATTTTGCAAACTGCCCTTTCTAAAATACTGCAAAAATTATAAACATCACAACCTTGACGTCTCAATGCCAGCCTCCACGCCATGTCTAAAATGTGCCTCTAAGTCACTCGCTTTGCTGTGGGACATTATTTAGATTCTTGCTTAATGATTTTTATAAGCTGATATTTCAAATGTACCATTTCAATAATATGTAGCTGCACTGGACTATTTGAATAAAGCCCTTGCTTAAGATAAAGAGTAACACAAATTAGGTTGTTCCAGCAGTTCATTTTTATTATACCGCACCACCTGCTCTGCCTTACTGGAGACGGAGCTGGCTTTCTCTTCATCTTCATGCCAAACATTTATTTATTTTATTTTTTTACTATACTATACTTTACATGTACTATAATAAGACCCCGTCACTCATTTTTCATGAATTTTGTCATTGCTTTCTTCCTGGCACATTATTAATTGAAACTAAGCAATGAGAAAATTTGAAGCTTTTTCCTAACGATGAGAAGAGTTAAAATTGTGCTATTTAATACCACATGAAACATTTGGTACCGCTATGTGATACAGCCTGGACTTTCCGCTGATAGAAATAAAATTGAATGCAGACTGTAAGAATAGAACGACTCTCTGCAAATATAGAAATTGTATCATTAGCTTTGCAAAGACTGTTGAAACTCACCTGTCAACAAAGGTGTGGTGAATTATGAAGACGGGATCATTAGCAGAGCCTTGTACCTGGGACATCGAGCCATTCATAATCATATGCAAGGCGTTATGCAAACTGCTTTGAGATCTGTTTGCTATTCCATTACTTGGATTGGAAAATCCTGTTTGTGAAATAAAAAGAGACTTAGAAATGCAATCAGAAAGGCAGGCTATCCTAGTCGCCAGAGATATGTAAATTTTGGGATTGAATTTGAACTGGGTGAATGTCAGCCTGGTTTGAGCTGGATGGAATTCACTAGTTTGCCCCAGATTCTCTGACAGAATTGTATCAGATTTCTACTACCAATCAAGGGTAAATCAGATAAAATTTGGCAAGAGAAAAGCTACTGATCATCTCTTGCTTTTAACACATCTATTTCTTTTTTTAAGTGAAAAATGACACACTTCGTTTCTGAAAATTAAAAAAAAAAAAAAATATATATATATATTCAATTTATCCTGTTTTGCCAATTGAAGCTCTTTTTCACACAATAACATCCAGAATCATATATCAGTTTCCTGTCACTCACTTTCAGCTGGTAGAGCTTTAATGAATTTCAGAGGGGAAACTGTTCTGGTAGTTTAGTCTAGTAATCAGCATACAAGGCTGTAAAGATTAGAGTCCAAGATTCAATTTACAATTTTACCACACATCAGGGCCAATCCTACAGCATTATACAGGCAGAACACGTGACTGCCCAAGGCAACAGAATGCTCAGTAAAGCAGCTGAATACTTCCACCTTTTGAAGGCAATATAAATCCAAGAAAGAAGTCTATTGCGGCACAGGCATATACATTTATTATGTATATTAAAATATTTATATACCATCTCCCTGGTTCAAAGGAATGACAAAATGGTGCATAAATCATAAAAAGCATAAAAACGAGATTACATAGTTAATAGAAACATAAAACCAATTGATGAGAGTCTTCTACATTGGGAGCCTGTCGTATAAAAGCGTGAAACTTTCAGCAGATGGAAAAGGCTATTGCACCATACTGCATTCAGTCCAAAGACTCTGAGTATTCACAGCGCTGCCTGCTCCTGTAGTCTCCTTCTATTTGTGTACTTCTTCAAAACTGACGGAAAAGGAGGGAAGCGTGAACAAGCAGAACTCTGTACGCAATCTCTATGGTCCATGCTGTGACTGGCTCATGAGACCTCTGTGAGATTACAAGAAGGAGGAGAGAGGAGAAATGAGAAATAAGGGAAAGAGGAAGATGTTTCGAAGAGACTAACGAAGACAGAAATAAGACTGAGAGGACAAAAAAGAAAGGATAAAGATGAGGGAGAAAGGGATGAGAAGAGGAAAGGATGAGAGGGATGAGGAAAATAACGAAGGAGGAGAGAGAAGGTTAGAGTAGGAGAATGAGGAAAGAAAGGGAGAGAGAGAGATGAAGAAAGGGTAGAAGAGAATGATAAAGGGAGACCAAGGAAATCTAGAGACAGAAAAAGGAAACGGGAGCAAAAAGGTATAGATGAAGAAAGAAGGATAGACATAGGGAGGTTATTTTGAAAACTATTTTTGCAAATAAAACAGTGTTTTATGCATCTAAATGAGTTCTTCTAAAATTATAACATGCCTAAAGGTACATGTGCTCAAAGTCGCATGTACAATTTATTTATTTATTTAACAGTTTCTTCTATACCGCCCCTTCCAGAGATCAGGGGCGGTTTACATTGAACAGAGAGTTAGTATACTTCTGTATACTTTACAAGGAACAATGTTTTAACTATATACATGTGTAGATACAGGGAACATACTTTTGAACGTTAGCTGGAATAGTACTTTTTAAACTATGTACAGGTTATAAAACATGGAACATAACATAGATAATTACAGTAGTTATTTGCAATAGTGATATGGTCGTCAGTTTGGGTAAATCTTTTGCATGTTGTGTAATATAAGTAACGTTTCTTGTGTTAGTCATTTGTTCTGTCTTGAGTACTGTGCATGTGTTTCTGTGATTGTTTTGGGGAGGTTTTTTGTTGGTAGGGGATCTCAAAGTGTTTTGTAAAGAGGTAGGTTTTTAGTTCCTTTTTGAATTGATGAAGGTCCTTTATCATGCGGAGGGTTAATGGTATTTCATTCCAGAGGGTAGGGGCAGCAAAGGAGAAGGCTCTATCACTTGTTGTTGCTTTAGTTTTTCTGAAATTTGTTTTTATGTTGAGGGAATGGGTTGCATTCTGTCTGCGCGTTCTAGTTTCTGACGGGGGGTGTATTAGAGTAGATAATTGTGAGGGAGAGATGTTATTAATGAGTTTAAAAGTAGTTAGGAGGATTTTATATTTTATTCGGCTGCTTATAGGGAGCCAATGCAAGTCTAATAGTATTGGGGTCACATGGTCTGTTAGTTTAGCTTTTGTGATCATCTTAGCGCATACGTTTTGAGCCCTTTGGAGAAGGTATATGCTCTTTAGTGGTAAGCCGTTTAGGAGACTATTACAGTAGTCGAAGTGGGGGGTGATGAGGGTACAATAGTCATGCACAAGGGCTGAGTTTTGGTGGAGTGGGAGCAGGGTCCGAACCTTCAGCATAGTGATGACTTCTGCAGGATTTAGCTTAGTGTTTTATAAAAACACATACTGTAGATGCCTATGTGTCTTTATAAAATAGGCTAAAAATAGGCACCTCCCTGCACACTGTGGAAATAGTATCCACATATAAATGGCAGTTTTATACAGGGCTAAATTTGCATATGGCTGCATAGAAATTATAAGGGTGTGTGTCAAGAGCATGGTTGAGGAGTGACCTGTGCGGGCCCAAAATCTATATAGGTATTCCCCATTTCATATATAGGAATGCTCACTTATGACCAAATTGCACACATGGGATTCACAGCTGCTCCCTGGTAAGGTTTTTAAAATGTACTCATTTTTGCCATCACCTTACAGGCTGGATTAAGTGTGTTGCCCTCCTATTTCCTCCTCCAAATTGAGATGAATTAAAAATAGCAGTCCCCCTCACATTTGGGGGAGCCTTTTCCAAAATATTCCAGAAATTGTGTATGACCTGACCTTGATATCTCAATTCTGATCTCTATCTACTATCTAAAATTCAATAAACAGGCCAAATAACTGACAGCAAAACTGAAAGATGAGGTAAAAAAGCTATTATAGACAAAAGAACCTCTCTGAATACATGGAAAGTGGATCCATATTAAGCAAATAGGAAAAACAGCACAAGCACTAGCAAGTTTGAAGCAAAGCATTTATAAACTAGGCAAAAATAGAATTTCAAAATAAGCTTGCCATGGAGACAAAAACTCATGTTTTCAGGCATATTTGAAACAAGAAGCTATGAAGGAGTCATATGTACTCTAGAGGATCAGGGAGGCATTGCAGAAGACTAAATTAATTGTTTGCTTTGAACTTTACTGAGAATGAAGTAAGGGATATACAGTACCTCTGTCAGAAATGATATTTAATGACGATCATTTGGAAGAACTGAAATAAATCTTGGTGAACATGAAAGATATAATTGGGCAAATTGACAAACTAAAGAGTAGCAAATCACCAGGGCCAGACAATATCCTCCCCAAAATATTGAAAGAATTAAAAAATGAATTTGCTTACCTATTATTAGTAATTTGTAATCTATCATTAAAATTGTCCAAATTACTGAAAGATTGGATGCTGGCAAAAGTATGCCAATTTTAGAAAGGGTTCCAGGGGATCCAGGAAATTATAGACCAGTGAGTCTGATATAAGTGCCAGGCAAAATAGTAGAAATTATTCCAAAGCATAAAGGGCCCAATATTCATCACCGGCTAGCCACCAGTGCTGAACAGTAAACCTGGATATTCAATGCTAGGGTCATATCTGGCATTCAATATCCGGGGTAGCTGCCCTTCAGAAACCAATCCGTGATGATATTGAGCCACTGCCCAGTTAGTGATAGGTGGCAAAAGTTAGGCTACGGATTTCTGTGCCTGGCTTTCACCATATATCGCTAACTTGGCAGCAGCTGAATATCTCCACTGACTGGTTCGAGATGAGCTCTGCCTCCAACACGCCCTAATGCTAAGCAGTTAGCATCGGGGCATGTAGAACTGGAAGCCATGGACACCCTATTCACCGCGATTAACATAGTTAGCAGCTTGCTAACCATGTTAATTGCTTTGAATATCAGACCCAAAATGACTAAAGGCCCGATATGCGAAGGGCAGTTGTACAGTTCACGGCCGCATGAACCGTGTAACTGCCGCCGAGAGAGATATTCAATGGCAAGAACACATTTAGTGCCGCTTAATATCCACGATTATCTCCCTTACGTGCCCTGATGCTAACCGCTTAGCTTCAGGGAGTTCTGGGGAGGAGCAGAGGCAGCCACAGTCGATAACTGGGCAGCAGCAATATTGCATGCTTCCCATTTAGCGACCTGTGCAAGGAAAACCCTGACCTATCTTTAAGGCACAGGAGCTAATTGGGCAGCATGCAATATCGCTGCTGCCTGGTTAGCTAATGCAGCTTCTGCCCTGTGTGGCAAACCTCAGATGTTCAATGCTGGGGCCACATATGACTCCAGGGTTAGGGGTCGTCAGGCATAGCCTGCCTAATTGAATATCGGGTCCTAAATGTACAGATACTCGTGATTGATAGGACAGAGCCAAAATGGATTTAGCCAAAGGGAAGTTTTGCCTTACCCATCTGTTATATTTTATTGAAGAAGTGGGTAAATGTGAGCAGGGCCGGCCCTAGAGTTGGTTCAAAGTGTTGCTGCCCTAGGCGAACCTCAAGCTTTACATCCCCTCTCACTGTCCAAACTATTATTTAGCTATGAATGCCCTGCTTTTGCTTCCCACTGGATGTTGCGGCCCTAGGCGACTGCCCGGCTTGCCTTGTGATTGGGCTGGTCCTGAATGTGAGGAAAGGTGAATTGGTCGATACAGTGTATCTAAATTTTTCAGGTCCCTCCTAAAAGACTTTTGAGGAAATGAAAACGTAATGGGAAAGGAGGCAATGTTCTGCTGTGGATTGGGATCTTGTTAAGAAATAGAAAACAGGGGATGATGGTTTTCAGGCTGTAGCTTGCAACCCCAAATAAGGTCACAAAAAAATGTATGGATGCAAAATGATAAAATAGCAGACGGTGGCCTGCAAGGCTATAACTTGGCATGTGCAGGATTCACAGGAGGTGGAGACAGCGGTAGCATCATCAGCAAATGCACAATTTGGCCTTGATCAGATGCATTGGAGCAGCTAAAATATGATCACAGCTGGAAAGTTCAGGAAGCACCGGAGAAGGGCTAAATGTAAGGTGACCAGATGTCCCCAATTTCAAGGGATTGTTCCCTGATTTTGGAATAGTGTCCCAGATTCATGGACTATAACCTCCTCCTGTCCCCGATATCATTGGATCCATTGCAAAGGGCATTGCTTCTCTTGCATACCCTTCTAATTGCAGCCCCGCAACCCGCATCCCAGAATCGGGCCCTAATTCACTACATTTAAGCACATTTAAAACTAATCAGTGTACCATTAGGCTCTGGAATTCATTGCTGCAGGTTGTAGGAAAAGCAGTAAGCATGGTTGGTTTCAGAAAAAGTTTTGACAAATTCCCGTTGGAAAAATCCATAAACCATTAATAGGCTGATTAGGACTGGGGAAAGCACAGGGCCACTGCAAGGGTACTGGGCCTCCTAGATGAACCTTCAACCATATACCCTTCAATTAACCTTTAGACTCCTAGCCTGCCTGCCACCACCACCACCCTCCCAAGATTTTGTTAATTAAACTTAAGAATCATGATTATCCCATGACAGTGCTATAAAAAGGCATACTTCGATCTTTTCAATGTTGATCTTTATTTGATTTGTATACACATATATGTGGAAGGTAATTTTATTAGGGACACCTAGCTAAAGTTCTTTTTAAGGCACCTATGCTAAATCAATTTTATAAAGCAGTGCTTCTCAACCATCTTCTGTAGGCCTAGCCAGTCAGGCTTTTAGGATTACTCCAATGAATATGCATAAGATAGATTTGCAAATATTGAAGACCCATTGTCTGTAAATGTATCTCATGCATATTAAATATGGTAATCCTGAAAACCCGGCTGGCTATGTATGCCTACTTGTATTTAGAAAATCCTTGTGTAGGTGTCAGATAGTGCACCTTAAGGCATGAACATGTACATCAGCCCCATCGCCTTATAGCAGCCTATACTTTTCCAGAATGTTTAAATTATACATGTGTGCTCCGCCCACAATTCCCAAACTCCACCCATGCATATGCCATCGGCAAAGTATCCGCCATCATGTCAACATGCATACCTTTACACTGCTTGGTAGTTTATAAGACATCATTAACACATTTATGTGGCCACATACATGTGTTAATGACTAAAATACCTAAGTAGATGTGGACATTGCAACTTATGCATCCCTTTATAAAATTATTTCAGTAAAGTCCATTTCTAGCATTTCAATACTTTAACAAGTGAAATACTTGATAAGAAAAATGCATTAGCAGCTGGTGCAAAAATAAACAGAGTCTTTAATTCACAAGAGCAGAAATCTGGATAAGCAGTTTCTTCAGATCAAGAAAAAAACTAAGCTGGGAGGGTTCAAAGAAAATACACTTTACAATTACATTATGCAACTTAAGGAAACATTTACTGTACAGATGAAGTATATAGTCGCAATCCCAGGGAAAAACAAAGGTATCCGACAAAGTTCCTCAATGCAGACCCTTAATTGATGAACTCTCCAAAAACTCAGAAAGATCCTAAGCATCACATTTTTCCAATAAAAAACATGCAAAGTACTCATATGCAGGACTCTCATTAATACATGAGGGCCATAGGTCAATTTTAGCAGGCAATGAAAATGAAGATTGCCATTGAAAAAACAAAAATTCTGTAAAATAAAGAAACATCAAAAAAGAGGAAAATTTGAATTAAATATAAGCAATCCTGCATCTAGTCCACAAGCAAAGATCCTTAATGATTAGGAAATAATACATATCAGATATTCTTATAGGAAAAAGCAAAAAACTGAACTGCCAGCATTGTCACTATCATGGAATAGAAAAATCACCTGACTCCAATCCTGCGGACCCACGAGCATTCAAAAAGGAAAGTAATTGAGAAGGAAATAAAAAAATGTAGGCAAAATCTTGAAGCTTCACAAGACATTTGCAGGGGTACTTTAAAAAAAAACAAAAAACCCAAGCTGGAGAACCCGAGGCTATAGGATCAGTAACTCCCTCCTGTGGCGTTGGGTTTCTCTGGCCAGGTCGGGGAAAATCCAGACCAGAGAGCTCTTGAAGAGTAGATTCCTCTTCTTAAAGGACATCTTAAGCAACCATTCCCTATCAGAAACAAGAGCCAATGTAATCAGACATGTAGCAGGAATAATTACTTCTGAATCCAAGGATTCCAGTAATCCAGACACACTTAATACATCCATAGATTGAGGGCCTGAGATGTCAGCACTAGCTAAGACCTTCCGAACACTAGACAAATAAGCCTTTAACAAAGGTGGACAAGTCTCACTGAGCACCCCCAAAATCTCTAACAAATATGATTTAAACATCTCTTTAGCAGATATATTAGGACACTTTGGGAAATTGATCAAACGGATTATCCAACTGTTCCAGTCGAGCCTTTAAATTATTAGTGTCTTTCATAAAGGCATCAGAGTAGCTTTCCAAATGGTCGATATGCTGAGATAAACCTTCCACTGATATCTTAAGTGACTTGATCAATTCAATATGCTTGGCACCAACCTCCACATTCTGCTGTATATTGGCTTGCAACTGTTGAACTTGAGGAATAATAACTTCTCCAAGTTGTTTAATAGTGACCCAAATCGCCTCTAAGGTGAACTGTTCAGGTCTTTCAAGAACAAAAGGGAAACCCAAAGCATCCTGCTCCATGTCCATCACTTCGACTGTGGCCGTGGAATCCATAAGGGGCAGACTGATAACTCCTCTAGCCAATGGAGATGAATATCCTCTCTCAAGCAGCGCTCCAGGCAATTGCTGACCCCATGGGGCCTCAACGACCCCCACATCATGCCCGGGAGGCATCCACAGCAAGACAGCAGGAGATCCAACTTCAGAAGAACCTGCGGCCACTAAACCTTCCGAGCTAGCCCTTGAGCATGCCTGCTTCAAGGGTCTCTGCGTTTCCGGGGGCATTAACTCACTGCCCGAAGGAGACTCTGAGCTACACAAAAATATGCCAATTCTTATAGAAGTTGATGTGCTAAATTTAAAAAAATGACAATTAAAACTGATGATTGTCTACCTTTTTAAGATATCTAATCTTTTCCATTTTACATATATACAGTTGTGGTCAACATTATTGACACCTTTACAGTTCAACCTTTTAATGGCCAATATCTCCTAAAAAGAAAAGTGGCCAGTGGAATGGTTTTGGACTATATAGTCACACATATTTGACTCATAAAAGAATCAAATAAAACAAGACCAATTAAAAAAGGAAATAATATAAAAACTGGGACATTGCGAGGACATGATTATTGGCACCCTTATAAACAATTCCAATCAGTCTGAACAAAAGAACCACATTCCTATTACAGACAAGTTAGATGCACCTGTGATCAATTGTCAGTACTCACACGACTTGAATCAACCAATGAATGATAGTTCTAATGTTTAAAATGGGCACAATCACTCCCTGTTCCATTTTTAGAATGGTGAAGACAAGAGAGCTGCTTGAGATAATCAGAAAAGCCATTATCACCAAACATCAAAGGGATACAAGGCCATCTCCATAGATCTTGGGATTCCTGTGCTCGCAATGTTATTAAAAAGTTTTCTACTCATGATACTGTCAAGAACCTCCCAAGATATGGTGGGAAGAGGAAACACCACGTACAACATCCAAAGAGCTTAAGACTGACCTGGAGCAACCTGGAGTGTTGGTTTAAATCCGTACCATATGCTATACACTAAACAAAGAAGGACTTCATGGGCAAAGGCCAAGGAGGACCCCACTGCTCAGAGACAGAAATAAAAAGGCACACCTGATCTTTGCCAAAACCCACCTTGAGAAACCACAGTCCTCCTGGGAAAATGTTCCATGGAAAGAAGAAAACAAACTTGAGCTCTTTGGCAATACAGACCAGCGATATAGTTACAGATGAAAAAATGAAGTTTATAAAGTAAAAAACACCCTTCCGACAGTTAAATATGGTGGAGATTCCATAATGTTGTGGGGTTGTTTTGCTGCCTCAGAAACTGGAGGCCTGGAACATATTAAAGGAATCAAGAAGTCATAGGACTACCCAGATATTTTGGAGTGAAATGTACTTCCTAGTGTCAGAAATCTACGTCTGAGTCGAAGGTCATGGGTCCTCCAGCTGGACAATGACCAATATATACATCCAAAAGTACAAAATAATGGTTAAAAAGGAAAATAAATGGGCTGTTTTAAACTGGCCAGCAATGAGTCCTGATCTCAATCCAATTGAGAATTTTCGGAAAGTGCTGAAATCTGCCATTGGTAAAAGGAATTCTGGGAACATTCGTGAGCTGGAACAAATCACAGTTGATGAGTGGGAGAAATTACCAGCAGACAGATGTACGAAACTAATAGATGGCTATAAGAAAGGTTTGGAGACTGTCATCACACCTAAGGCTTGTACAACCAAATATTAGTGAAGGGTGCCATTAATCCTGTCCAGGCCATATTTTGTTTTTTTTTGTCTCAGAAATTACTATGTCTAAATTGCACAGCCATCTTCTTTTAGTTGTGTATTTTGAACATGCTATTAAAATATTATGATGACAAGCAGCTGGAATATGTCCATTTATTTCTGAAGATATTGTACACATCATACCTAAAGTGCAAGGGTGCCAATAATGTTGACCACAACTGTATATATCGTGTTGGTAGTAGAGTTTTAATCCCAAATTTGTACAAACCTAGGTCTTTTCATGTGTTTATGGTCACAATATATATGACCTTGATAATATTTCACCTGTTTATCTTTGTTTAAAAGTTTGAAAATCAGCAAAAAAGGTTATTTAAATACAATTTATTAAAATGTTAGTATGACATAGAAAGCAAGAAACGACTATGTATGCATTAGTATTCATTTCAGATCTTATTCAGTGTCTACACAGCATTTCTTTGGCTTGTCTCTTGTATTCTGTAAATGGAGTGTCTCTTGTCACTGTCCAGCAATACAGCCTGCAAACATTGATGGGCTTCATTTGCCTTGATATTCATCACTGCAATGTCCTGATGAAATCGCTCACCGCTCCGCAGTTCAGTGAAAAAAATATCAAGATGAGAGTGCAAAAAATACATCTTTAGTGATATGTTGCAGCCAAGACTTTTATGCATTGAATTTTTCCACCAACCCCCTGTAGTTGTCTGCCTTGTTGTTTCCTAGCAAACCTGTTGCAACTAACTGGAAGGCTTTCCATGCCATCCTTTCTTTGCCACGTAGTGCATGGTTAAATGCATCATCTCAAAGAAGTTCATGAATTTGAGGACCAACAAAGACACCTTCCTTTATCTAAACTTCACTTAGGGACTGATTCAGAGAGGTGACTGGTGGGGCTGCATGTCTCGGCAGGAAGTCCGTTAAGCCATCCTGCCCCTATTCCCCCTAGAGCAACAGTATGGGGAAAGCCGGTGGGGAGTGGGAGGGGCCGGACTCTGGGAAGAGCAGGGCAGTCCGAGGCTACAGATCGTACAGTGCCGATTCAGGTCATGGCCTTGTAGGTCATGTAGGGTCAGGGGGAACGTGCTGCTTATTCCACTTTGAAGGTGGAATAAGCAGCATGAACGTGGCAATCTGTGCCGGGGCCTGGGGCAGGTAGGTGCCTGCTGCCCAATCAAGGCCCCAGCTGCCCAGCCATGTGTTGGGTGGCAGGGAGGAAGAGAGTCGGCGCTGTGGGTAACAGGGCAGCCTGCGGGAAGGACGTCCCCGCAGGCATGCTTGGGCACACCAGACCATCCTCGGGCTAGATTCTGTATGCCACGGGAACATTTTGCTCCTGCGTTACAGAATCGGGTCTTAATGGGCCCGTCCTGCTTGGAGCCGTCCGGACGGCCCGGACTGCCCCTTTCTGAATCGGGCTCCATATCTTGGAAATTTCCCGCTGAGATACTTGAAAGCTGTTTTTTTATTTTGTCCATGGCCTTGACAAAATTTTTCTTTAGACCCAGCTTAATATGTAAGGGCGGTAACAAAATCTTCTTTGATTCAACAAGTGGTGGATGCTGCACACTTTTCTTCCCAAGCTCCAATGACTATCGGAGTGGCCAATTTCTCTTGATGTATTGTGAATCTTTCGAATGACTATCCCGTTCAGAGAGAAAACAACAGTACTTGTGTATCCAGTCTGCAGGCCGAGCAACAGAGCAATGACTTTCAAATCACCACAAAGTACCACTGATGTTGGTCATAGTTTATGTATTTTAACAGCTGTTTTATATTGTCATAGGTTTCCTTTCTTTCTGGCTAATTACTATCATACTAAGATTCAGACTCTCCATTCTGGTTTTACCAATTGCCCCTTACCTTTAACTTCTTTAGATTCACCTGATACACTCGCTAACTCCCTGGGATTGTATAATGGGCCCCACACCTCTCTATTTCATTCATGGGACTCTTTCTCACCAGTTTCTGCCCCAGAACTACTCAAAACCTCTCAGAAGACTACCTCAGTTACTGACCCTATTTCATCTTCTTTTCACTTATTCTTCTTCCTTTCATTCTATTTCTGATAAATAGCAGTCTGTCCTCAGGTGTATTTCCTAGCTCTTGGACGCATGGCTACAGTCTGGCCCTTTCTCAAGAACACTTCTTCAGATCCATTAGCTCCCACTAACTACCGGCTGGTCTCTACCTTACCTTTCCTATTAAAACTACTTGAAAAACTTTTCTTATACAGCTTTCCTTGTACTTGGCTTCTATTAATGCTTTTCACCCTCACCAATCTGGCATCTGTTCAGGTCATAGTACAAAGACTATTCTGCTTTTCCTCACCAATGAACTTCATCAGAACCATGATCGGGGTGACATTTCAATGGTAGTCTCCTTAGATCTTTCTGTGGCATTTGGCCTGGTGGATCATGCTTCCTTGTTCACTCATCTTTGGGACTTTGGTCTTTGAAGTTCAGTCTTAGCCTGGTTTCGCTCATTCCTTTCTCAGCGTATCTTTTCAGTCAATACTAGTGGCACTTCATCTCCCAGTTTTCTTGTTCTTTGTGGTATCCATCAGGATTCAGTACCGGCCTTGCTGCTTTTTAATGTTTTTTTGAATCCCTTACTTCTTATTATCGAACAACATAGTATTTCATCACACTGTTATGTGGATGACATTCTTCTTAATCATCATACTAATCCTGTCTCCCCTGATCTATCCTCACTGAATGATCCATCTCCCACTGGCTTGCGGCTAATTTTCTTCACTTGAATCCTGCTAAGTCTGCTGCCCTCTGGATCACCTTCGGTAGGTCCATCCCCACTTTGGTTCCCTCTTTTCCTGGTTGTCCTCATCCCTTGGTTGACACTATGGGGCATGTTTACTAAAAGCCGTACAATTGCGTGCCGCACAATAGCGCACGGAAACGCGGCACTCAAACGCTCAGAAACGCTTTTAAACGCCCCGCACAAGTGCGCTTGGGCCCCGCACAATTGCGCGCCGCACTAACGTGCCCCGCAAAAGTACCCGGCCCGCAAATGTCCGATAGAGGCGTGGAAAGGCATTCTGAGGGCGGAGGAAGACTCCCGAGGGGCGGAGGGACGGGGTCAATGGGTGGAGAGTGGGAGGGGAGAGGCTCCTCGCACAGGATCGGGCCCGAATTTGCATGTAAAACTACCGCGAGTGAAACACTCGCGGTAGAAAGCATTTAAAGGGAAGAGAAACCATTTCCGTCAGCAATGTACAGGAAAACCGGGGAAACCAGCAAAACGTGAGCAGTGTGATATATGTGCACAGCACATAAGTGAAAATAAAAATAGAAATTGACCACAACAGAACTATTAAAAATAGTAATTCAGCTGGGGAACAGTTATAGTGATGGGCAAATACAGAAATCACACCCAGCAAAGCTCCAGAAAAAAGAAATGACTTTTGGAAGGGTCTACTGAGAGGAGACTCTTCCAAAAAACATTGCCACGTATTGGAGCTTTCCTGGGAGTGTTTGCTATGGTTGCCCATTAATATCACTGTTGCCCAGCGTGGTGATATTTTGTCCCACATTTTCCGTGGTCATTTCCGGGGTTTATGTGCACGTTTGTCACCAGACAGGGTGCATATGCCCACAGTAGAATTGCGTAGAGCAGGGTTTGTGACTCCATCCTGCCAGGCTTACTGCCTCCAGGGGCTGCACTGTCTCTGTGGCCAAAGTGTGGTACAGCGGACAGAGTCATTACCTCTAGGACCAGAGGGCAGAGGTTCAAAACCCAGCTGGGGCACCTGCCAGCCCAGTCCCTATATTTTACCCACCACTAAATAAAGATAGCGCAGACACCCCTGTATGCATGGGGAAAACACCCATATGTTACCCAACACCGCACACACACCACAACAATGGGCATTACCTACAGCCAAGTCCCCCAAATGCAGTCCCATACTGCCACATTGCAATCAGGTCAACTGCTTTTTCTGAGAGAAGTTCATGCCAGCATGTTGGCGGACAAGTACATGTGGTGCAGGGGGCAGTGGCTGCTAACCACAGAAGACAGAGGCCTAGCCATGTGCAGGCTGGCACAGTCCACTGCAACAGACAGGTCCTGCCGGATCCACAGTCATGGACAGTCCAGGGAATCCAACCAATCTGTGGCTACACAGTGGTGCAGTGCACACAGACAGTGCATACAAGAACAGAAGGTCACAGGTTCAAAGCCCAGCTGGGGCTACTGCCAATCCTGCCCACATATTTTTCCCACAACTAAACAGTGATAGTAATGACACACCTTTCATGGCGGGGACATATGCAATGGTAAGACATCTATCTTTTACCCCACTGAGCACAGACACCATGAACAGGGGCAGTACCTAGAGCAGAATCACCCAAATGCAGTCCTGGTGGGCCACACACCAGTCAAGTTCCATGCTGACACTCATACATATGCCTGTGCTGTATATCTATGCACCACCCCCATGGCATGTAGATGTAGCCCATGCATATTCATGAGGGATAGCAGGAAAACCCGAACAGTGTGATGCAAACCTGGACTGGAGTTGGGAATCTTTGCCGTAAAGCAGCAGCCATCAAGGGCAGACACACCCACACCCACAGGCCCCATTGGCCAATGTCTCCTGGAAAGGCAGAACATTGGACCGTGCATGCAGCACCCAAAACGAGCACTTGCATAACTTACCAATGTCACCCTACACCTGAGGTATACGGTACACAGCTCGGAGACGTTTGCTAGGAGCACAGGCAGGCAGTTATCCATACGTTACGTACATACTGCTAGTTGACCCCATCCAAACAATCTGTTAGGTGTTTGCGGGGCATGCTCCAGGCCTGGCCTCTGACGGTGCTTACCACCCTGGGGAGTGACCACCAGCTGTAATGCGTACCATATCCATGCCTTGCCGTGCTCAGGACCGGTTTGGTGGGCAAGGCTACTTACCCCTCAATCGTAGCACCATGATGGCAGAGGTGTGGAAGTGTGTGTCTGTCTATACAGTGGGTGTTGGCTGCAAGCCCCTTCAACAGCCCGCACTGCCAGCACTGTTGCCAGTATTGGCCAGTCAATGTGCATAATGAGGTGCAAGGTACCATGGGTATAGCCAGGGCAGGGTGGCGTGGCCAGGATGCATCTGCAGTGGGCATAGGGCCCTGGCAGGGACATTGGCTGGGATATTGTAGTGTCCGGCCACCACCTACACAGACAGGGTGGCCAAAGCATGTCCTTCTGGGGGATCACGCTCACCCTGACTGTGCAGTGACCACAGCATGGCTAGGCCCCCCCATAGTGCTGTATAGTAGTTCTCTCATGTGATAGATATGGGTTTCTCTTGGGGGCCCAGTCACTGATCTATCTGCTTGCTGTGTATGCAGACAGCCCAGTTCTGGGTGCATGCATCTCCATTGGGAACATGCACTATGGACTAACCAGCAGACTGTTTGTAGCTGGTAAATGTCTTGCTATAATGGCTTGCAGGGTGCAGTGGCTGTTGGCTTGCTGCAGGGGAATATCTGGTGGTGGAGTGCAGCTTACCATACCCTGGGCTTATGTCTGTCTGCTATTGTGTTATGGCTGTGTATGGAGCTGCCTGCCTGGGGCGGGTGGTGGTGTTCCTCAGCAGGACTGGGGTTGATGTTGCCCTCTACTGCCACCTTTGCAGGGAGGTAGAGTGTGGATCCCTTGATGGGGACCATGTTTGCCACTGGGGGGGTGCCTGATGGCGGCAGAAACTAGCTATCTTACACATTAACACTGCTTTGGAATGCCCGCTTGGCCTCCATCAGCCATGGCAGGTGTTGTTGACCTGGTCCTGGCCACCTCATTGCACACTCAGGGTGAGCACAGTACCCGCACGATGTAACGGTGTGTGGCTACTCTGTGCCAGTAAAACACCCGGTCAGTGCCCCCTACTAGGCCAAGGTGCTGTGTGGGTGCACCCGGTCACTTCCCCCAACAGGGCCGAGGTGCTGTGGGGGTGCATTCCCCATCTTGTGTCCATCTGCGGACAGCTAATTTGCATGTGCAGTGCATCATGGGTACGGGTGGCCTAACCCTATCCTGTTGACACCAGCAGACTGTCTGTGAGGTGACGTGTAGGTTATCTGCACCCAGCCAGGGGCCTGCTTACAGCTATGGAGCTGTAGCACAATGGTTACATCACTGCCTGTGCAGCCAGAGGTCATGGGTTCAAACCCACAGTGGGGCCCTTTGGTAGGGCTGTCCACAGCTTTATTTTTATTTACTGTACATATGTCTATGCCGGCAAGACCACCCTCAGCTTACTATACCCATTAGGTGCCTCTGAGGGTGCTTCATAGGGCGCCCTGTAGGCCACCTTATGGTTGCCATCCCTATAGGGTGCACTATACATTATCCTGTGTCGCAACATACATGCTGCCCCATAGGGGTCATTCAAGGGTGCCTTGGCGAACAGTGCACTGTAACATGTGCCTTATGGGCCGCCGTATGTTAACATGCTGGGAGAGTGCGTTTGCTAGTAGTGATAACAAAATAAATTTATACAGCCTCCTACAGCATAATACATACTGCCTCAGCAGGCATTTTTCACTGGGCATTGTGAGGTGTTGAACCCCTGATCCCTGCACCATTGGTCAGTGTTGTAACCATTGTGCTGTGGCTCTGTTCCTGTGCTTGTGCATCAGCGCGCCGCCTTGTGCCTATCAGCGTGCCGCCTTCTGCCGCCCAAGGGGACCAGTGCGCCGCCTTCTGCTGCCCAAAAATAACTGTGCGCCGCCTTCTGCCGCCCAAAAATAACTGTGCGCCGCCTTATGCCGTTCCAAATTAATTTGCCTCCTAAAACAATGTTAATCATTACAATTACTGCCTCAGCTGACCTTTGTCGTTGCGCACACTGGGGGATTGAACCCATGGCCCCTGCACCATTGGTCAGTGTCTTCACCGTTGTACCACGGCTCTGTTGTTTTGTATACTCAGCAGCGTGCCACTTTGCCTTTCCACGCGCTAATGTCGACCCCCGCACATTAGCGCGACGCACACACATCCGGTTGCTTACTACCGTTTTTTTTCTATTTTCTGCCTGAACCGCCCACTCCTTATATGGCACAGGCACACTAGCACGGCCCCGCACGTTAGGAATGTTTAGTAAACAGACCCCTATGTGTATTTGGGTATCATACTGGATTTGTCGCTTTCTTTTTAGGCTCACTTTTTTTCAGTCATTTGTCATTCTTTTCATGCACTTTATCGGATTCCTGTAGTTTGCTTCTTTCTTTCTTCCATGTCCTTGACCACTTTTGGTCTTCCCCAAACCCAACTCTGACATATAGAACTTGTACAAAACACAGCTGTCCGCATCCTTTCACATGTATCCTGGTTTGATCATGTTACCCCTCTCTTGATCCGTCACCATTGGCTCGCAATTGCATCCCATCTACAGTTCAAGCTAGTGACCGTAGTCTATCACACTTTACATTCTGGTACTCCCCATTATTTGTCTGATTGGTTGCTCCTCACTCTATTCACCACTCTGTGTGGGACATTCATGCCAACAGACTTCACCTTCCATCTGAGAATCAAGTTCACCTTATGTATATCTGTTCTGCCGCATTCTGCTTCCTTGCCTCAGCTTCATGGAACATACTGCCCCAAGCCTTATGTTTAGAACCATCTTATGAAAAGTTTAAGAACATGTTGAAAACATATCTTTTCAATCAAGCATACAACATACCAGTCACCTGATACATAGTCTTTCCAATTCTCTTTACTGTCTGCCTCTATCTCTAATTTGTTTGTTTTTAGTTTTGTATGAGTGAGTTTTCTGTCCTATCTTACCATTGCAGTTCCATTCTCATTTCTGTTTTTAATTTCTCAGGATCTTCCTCCAAATTGTTTTACCCTCTGGCCCACCGGGCAATTCTCACTATTCTTTGCCTGGATCCTGAAGTGAATATCCATTGTCATGGTATCCATAGAGGAAATCAGCTTATCCAACAAAGCCACCACTTGCAAAACAATTTCCAGTATTACATTAGAGGGTCTTTTGAATGCAAGCTGACTGAACTTTGAGGGTTTGAGCTGACTCTCCGTCTCTCACTTCACTATCCCACCTCGAAGCTTCCATATCAGCAAACTATCCTATCTCTGCTGGTTTTCTTGTTAGCACTTCTGGCAAAGCTGTTCTGGGTTGAAGCTGAATTACGCTGGAATCACTCCACTAGCATGCAATGGCTGGTCACCGCTCTGGTCAGCCTGCTTGTCTGTCTCCAGGGGCAGTGCAGACATCCACTGCAAGGAGGCAAAGGATCCCCCACCAGGGCCAAGCAATATCTCTGGGCCAGAAACAGAGCAGACATCTTCCCCCTCTGATACCACAGACCCTTCTGCCAGTGGTAAGCATATCTGCACAATATAGTATAGGGGGTGAAGTACTTCTGTCCACAAAAGAAGAGTGGGACCTAGGTGTGATTGTGTTTGATGATCTTCAAGTAGCTAAACAGGTAGAAAAGGCAACAGCGAAAGCTAGAAGGATGCTTGGGTGCATAGGGAGAGGAATGGCCAGCAGAAGAAAGGAGATGATAGTGCCTCTGTATAAGTCTTTGGTGTGACCTCATTTGGAGTATTATGTGCAATTCTGGAGACCGCACCTTCAAAAGGATATAAACAGGCTGGCGTCAGTACAGAGGGTGGCTACTAAAATGGTTAGTGGTCTTCATTATAAAATATATGAGGACAGACTTAAGGATTTTAATATGTATACCTTAGAGGAAAGGCAGGATAGAGGTGTTATAACTGAGACATTTAAATACCTCTGTGGCATAAACGCACAGGAGGAGAGTCTCTTTCAATTGAAAGCAAGCTCTGCTACAAGGGAACATAGGATAAGGGTGAAATGGGATAAACTCAGGAGTAATATGCGGAAATATTTCTTTATGGAAAGAGAGGTAGATGTGTGGAATAGTCTCCCAATGGAGGTGGTAGAGATAAGGACAGTATCTGAATTCAAAAAAGCATGGGACAAACACAGAGGATCTCTAAAGGAAAAAAGGGGATTGTTGTAGTAGTGGATATGGAAGGCAGACTAGATAGGCCAAGTGGTCTTTTTCTGCCGTCATGTTTCTATGAGCAGCAAGCAACTCAGGAATTTTAACTTCTCTCTCCTGGGGTTTTTAAGATGAGGATGGAGGCTTCATCCATACTTTCCCCTTTCTCTTTCCCATAAGAAAGAAGGCAATGTGACAAAAGAAGCCCAGGAGAAAGCAAGCTGCTGACATGTCTTCCCTCTAAAGTGCCATATTATCAACGTTTTGTTTTTTTTTCTTCGACTACAGCTGCTCTTTTAGCCCCATAGAAGCTGCCTGCCCTAGGTGACTACCTAGTTTTTCCTAACGGTTAAGCTGGTCCTGGAAAACCCATTGTTATCCCTGGGGGTAAGCAGCATTGGATTTTGCTACTTTTTGGGAACCTGTCAGATACTTATAATTTGGATTGGCCACTGTTGGTCTGAGCAGTAGAGCAGTTCCTATGTTCTTATATCATTAAGTCAGTTTAGCAAGATGGAAGAAGAGTAAACAAAAAGTATAATGAGATAGTTAAAACTTAAAATAGGCACAGAGAAATGTAGGAAAGAGAGGGCAAAAAGGAATTTCCCCCGGTTGTCCTATTGTTGAAGTTCCCTGTTCAATGTAAAACTCAATGTTACTTGTATGCATTGTAGTATGTTCTTGTTCAATGTACACCGCACTGATTGTAATAGCGCGGTATAGAAGAATTGTTAAATAAATAAAATAAATAAATAAATAAAATGCTATGAATTAGAAGATTCAGATGGACTGGATCACAAGGAAACGAGACAATGAGCCAAACCACTGCAACATTTAGAGGGTTATTTTAGAACATGTATTCATAATTTCCAAGTTGAAAATCTGGC
This sequence comes from Ichthyophis bannanicus, assembly GCA_033557465.1. NCBI lineage: Eukaryota > Metazoa > Chordata > Amphibia > Gymnophiona > Ichthyophiidae > Ichthyophis > Ichthyophis bannanicus. The sequence continues at coordinate 127,931,066 of CM066035.1, read as the reverse complement.
ATTTACGTGTGGAAATGGCATCCATATGTAAATGGTGATTTTATAAAGAGCTAAATTTACACATGGATATCCATAATATGCAAAAATTGTAAGGGGGCATGTTGGGGGAATGGTTAAGACATGGCCTGGGAGGTCGAAAATCTACATGTATATTCCCCATTTCATATAGGGAATGCACTGTATGACCAGTTTTTTTCAGATTAGGATGTACAGCTCCTCCCTGGCTTTTAAAAAGTGCTGATTTTGGCTAGCCCTTTCCAGGAAGAATTAAGGAGGTTATTCTCCTTAATTGCTCGCTGTTTATTTCAGCCTCCAAACTGAAAAGAATTAAAGATAGCCATTTAGTGCCGTTGAATATTTTCCCTTAAGTGATTTAAATGCCCTGTTGCTACAGTAACTGGTTAGTGATGGGGAGTTCTGGGGGGTGGATCAGGGACCGCACAGTTAACTAGCCAGTTAGCAGCAATGTCTAGCCACTAACCGATTAGCTAAGCTGCATAAAATTAGGACAAGTGAAAAGCTTGCAATCCAGTTAGCAGCTAAATATCACCACTAATGAGCACAAAACCACAATCCTGGCAAGATGGATATTCAATGTCAGTTGCCGGCACTTAATTTATTTATTTACATTCTCTTATATACCATGCTATTCTGCATCAGTGCGGTTTACATTGAACAAACTGAAGTTACACTGAACAGGGCATTATAACTTGTAGATAACTGTTTTACAGGGAACATGGGCTATGGAGGGTTAAGTGGCTTGCCCAAGACCACAAGGAGCACCTGTGGGACTAGAAACCCCAGTCCTTCCCGCCCAAGGTTGCTGTCCTCTAGTGGGATTTGAACCCCTGACCTTCTGGCCTGAAGTACCTTGCCCCAACCACTAGGCCACTCCTCCACTCCAGGTTTAAATTAAAGTGGCGACCACCACCACTGAAAATGCCCCCAAACATTTCAAGCCATACAGCATGCTTTTTACACTCATCTATTTCCACATTACTTTGCAAATAGCTAAACAAAGCAGAAAATGATCTGTAGTGATTTCCAGTTTTCCTGCCAGATTGCACATCACCAGTGAAGTTGTAAGTGACACTTTTTTTATTTGACCAGCTTATTCACACACAACATTTTTGTTGGCGTTTGTTTCTACACGAGGACTAATGCATCCACACGACTTTAATATATCTTTACCATGCAACAATTAGAATTAGTAAGGGCCTCGCTCTACCTTCCAGAAGGGATTTTCCATTGAAACTTAAAACATTAACGTACTGTGGCTCAGCTCTAAAATAAGTTACCTTCCAGTGTGTTCCTAAAGCTGAAATTAGCAGATCTATCCATGGGCTCTGTTTCATATTCCGTCAGACTAAGACAAAATTCCACTTCTGCTGATGTGGGGTACCTAGGAGTCCTGCCTCTGTCTTGGTTCCCAGGGTTTCGCAGTATAGGTCCTTCAGCCGTTCCATTACACAAAGACTGCTGGTTGTTGTAGTCCTCAGGTCGGCTACAAATGACCTAGGAAATACACCACTTAAAGTAAACAAAAATGCATTTTCTATGGGTTAAAATGATCAAAACAACAAAGTTAGATAACATTTTTAAAGGGGCTGGTGCTGCTACAAAATGACTGGGGCTCTGGGGGTACCCCTCCCCCTCACCAAAGCAAAGAGTCAGGCTCTCCCCCAAGCATACCTCTCTCTCCATATAGACCCCTGTCCCCCCAAGTCACATTTGAAGCCCATTTCCCCCCAAAGATCTCTACCCCCTCCCCAGAAACCATATCACAAGCAGCCTATTGAGATTCCCCACCCAGGCCTCCTCTTGCCTTCCTTACAGTCAGGGCCGGATTTACCTTGAGTGAGGCCCTACGCCAACAAAAATTGTGGGCCCCCAGAAAAGATAAAAACGAGCACGCCGGATCAGCTGCGCGCTGTTGGCCCTGACGTCATAATTAAACTGGGAATCCCAAAAGCCAAACTTGGAATGTACAACACTGTAGAAATAAAACTATACATTAATTTGCTCTTGTACTAAACAAAGTGCAGACGTTAATGATGCACATTTACCAGAGCTGACATATTCCAATTAATAAATTCAAAATAAAGAGATATTTTTCTACCTTTTGCGCATTTTTTTTAGCTGCAATTGCTCCAGCCACTTTCTTCTGGTTTCTTCGTGTCAGCCCAACTCCAGTCTTAACCCCCCAGCCCATTTCCAGTCCCAGCCCCCCCCCATCGGCTCAAGTAAACTTTAATAAAAAAAAAATAAAACGCTGGCCACTGCTGCTGCCGCCGCGGCAGCGTGGACTGTCCCGCGGAGCCCCCTCTGCCTGGCTGAGCCCCTCCGTGCCGGCTTTGAGAGGCGCGAAGGGAGAGTGTCTCCCTCGAGTCTCTGTTAAGCCCGCAGGGGCTGATGGGAAATTTCCCATCTGCCCCTGCGGGCTTAACAGAGACGCGAGGGAGACACTCTCCCTTCACGCCTCTCAAAGCCGGCACGGAGGGGCTCAGCCGGGCAGAGGGGGCCCCGCGGGACAATCCATGCTGCCGCGGCAGCAGAGGGGGCCCCACGGGACAGTCCATGCTGCCGTGGCAGCAGCCAGCGTTTTTCTTTTTTAATTTAATTTTAAAAAAGCTAACAATTTGTTCAATTTTTGTGGGCCCTTGCCAGCTGTGGGCCCTACGCCACGGCGTAGTTGGCGTATAGGTAAATCCGGCCCTGCTTACAGTGTCCCTGGTAGCCTAGGGGAATCCATAGAGCAGCAATCACTCTTGCTTGGACTGCTGCTGAGTTCAAAATTGCACCTGCGACCCCTAGCGGTAGTCTCATGGTACTACTGCTAGGGATCAAGCTGCTATATTAGGGCAAAAGGGGTTGGGAGGTAGAAATAAATCCTGCCATTTGGAAGGTTGGGTGCCAATGTTGACTTTATGGTTGCTGTGTCTATTTTTGTGGCTAAGTTGAGTCACAGCTGTTGTGTGTATGGATTGGTGTGTATTAAAAATAAAGTTTAAAAAAAAAATGTGATATACAAACAGACTAAAAAAAAAAAAAAAGTGACATAGACAGCAAGCAATCTCAGGGCCAAAAGTTAGGAAGACAGGCATAAACCAGTGTCTCCTACTCAGTTACTTTCCTTGAACCTTTCATGAACAATTTGTATGTCAAATAGTCCCTATAGAAAATCCACAGTGCAGACATGCAGGACCTCTCTCTGCCAACACAAATAGGTGCCTTCAACTTCCCAAGCTGAGTTTCCCTTGTCCCTCCTTACTCCGTCCATATCATACCAAGTGTCTTTCTTTCTTTCCTGACCCCATTCCTCTGTGGCTCCTTAGAAAAATATGTCATAGTTTAGTCAGAGGTTGCTCCCTTGCTTCCTACAAATAAACTTGTCATTTTCTGACCTGGTTAATGATAGCCTGTCTTCATGTGGGATCACACTAGTTCCATCAACCTGGCAACGGCTGGGCAGATTCTGAGCTATCACTAGTTCCCTGCACCCACATCTGAAGGAGCCAAATGACACCATTATCACACCCGAGACATTTGCTAATAAATGACCTCATTATGAGACACCATAGATGGATACAATGAGCCACCAATGCAGCCCTACATATGAATATAGCTATCAATATGGATATACAGATGGTAATTTCCATTCTATCCAGTTACATCACACTGGATATGGATAAGACTGTGAACATTGCTGGATCTCAGTGCCCATCTGGGTAACCACCAGCAAACTACTTTCACGCATTGCTGATATTCAAAAGATTGATGGTTAAATATTAACCAGATAGCAAGTGCTAATTTGCCCGGGGACTGTCTTATTAAAAATGGCTATCTGGGAATATTTAAAAAGCTATCCAGACAGGTGATCTTTTCTGTTGCTGCACCCAAACTTGCTACTACTACTACTATTAATAATAATAATCATTTGTCTAGTGCCGTAAGGTGTGTGCGCTGGAAAGTTCAGTGGCATTTAAAGCAACAACAATAAAAACAGCCTCACAAACACACAAAAACATCAGAGTGGGCCTACACATACATACAGTCAAAAAAGTGTAATTTTTAATATTATGTTGTCCAGTTATGTATTTTTACAGGATTCTTGTGGGAGGTGTGGTGTTGCAATAATCATGATGGTTGAGATTTTTTTTTTGGGGGGGGGGCAAAATCCTTGCACTGGCCCTGGCCCTTGCTCTATACCGTATCAGACCCAGTGTGCTCATGTGCCTGATTGTATCCTTGTTCTTGTGGTGTTTTAAGCTGTCTCACTGAAGTTAAGAGCCGGGGGGGAGGGGGGGGGAATATTTGGTGCCAGTTGCTGGGGCTGAAATTTACACCCAGATATTCAATGCCAGGGTCATATCCAGCGCTGGCTGAATATCCAGATTCACCGCATTGCCATGAAGCTAACCGGCAGCGGTGATATTGAGCCGCTGCCTGCTTAGCTAACACTAATACAAAAACAATTGCTCAAATGTAAATGCAATAAATACTGATTTTTTTTCCAGGAAAAGGGTCTGAGAATGAATGAGGAAGGGTCTTATCAGGCCACAATGAGTTGAAAAGCCTGAAGACTCCCTATCCCCTTCTTTACATCAATGACCCAAATATTCCTATTGTTAAAAAGTTGCTTATCACTGTAAACTCGATACAGCTCCAAAAAATGCTTATAACTGTAGATTTTGATATAACTCTGCTAACTCATATTTAACTAAATGGAGAATCCTGACTCATATAAAAAGAGTCAAAAGACTTATCTGTGAAAAATTGGACAAAGTCAGGATTAATCTCCCACGCCCAACGCAGATTTGTAGCGCTATTGCGTTTCGCCGTCAATGTGGCTTCATCGGGGGATGTTCAACCGCACTAATCATGCTAGTGCCACTGAATAGCCCACAGAGCAGGTCTGCAAGCAATGGAAATGCTTTTGTCTAGGGGGTTTCATAGCCTTAAAATGGATCTGCACATCGGCGCTTATGTTGTGCCTCTTTTATATCAGCATATACATAATAAAGCACCTCATCCTATCTAAACTCTCAAATTCCCCACAAAACTTCTTAATATTTTGTTTTGTTGGACCCTCAACAAGAAATGGTTTACTAATCTGTATTGTTCTGTAGAAAAGATTTTTAAAACATCATCTCTATCATTCAGACAACATATACTTCCATTGCTTAATCGAATGAGTTACAGTCTGGTAGAGATGGTTTACAGCCAAACATATAAAGAAGATTCTATCTCCTGACATGATCGTGGCGCGGCTTCATGTTTTACTACCTCTGTCTGAAGGGAAATATCTCAGTACACCTCATTGAGTACGGTTATACTTAAGTTTAACGATGCCCCTTGGCTCTGCCGGTTTCCACTCCTCTGTCTTCTATTTTGTAATCTTTAGAGCACGATATTTGCTTCCATGTCTGCATCAACGAGGCTGTTTAATGTCACTTTTACTTTTCAACATGTGTTATCAGCTAATGCTTATATGAAGACTTCGTGGAGTTGATTTTTAAAAATCATTTCTATGGAATAATAGAGTAAAAGGACTCCTGTTATTTTGATCCGCCAGTAAAGACTAGTGGACTGTTTGTACTTGAGGCAATAGAGGGTTAAGTGACTTGCTCAACATCACACGGAGCAGCAGTGAGTGATACCCTCCAACCTTTTCTGCCAGGTGTCCTTTCCTTCCTCATAGCTCTAAATATCAACACCAGCATGTTAAACTTAACCCATGATGCAACCCGTGGGCGTGTAGCCAGTGTAGTGTTTTCAGTACTGGGGTAACTTTATCTGCATGGTTTCTGTAATAATATTCTTGATGCTGTATTTAGTACCTTCTGCAGTTTCCAACACAACTGCCCGGGAGCACTAGTCAGTAAACCATTAATAGTAACCTAGGTGAGAAGTCATCATAGAAACCATCACCACCATCGCTCCATTCCTGGAATGCCCTGATATTATGCGCTTAGGGGTCTGTTCTGTAACGCCCCTACTCTATTCACTCCTCTTCCATCCCTGACAGAAGCATCCCCGTTCGAACAAGGAGTTTGTATAGGGAGGCTTAGTCGGGGGTGTTCCGGAGGCACGGCATGGGCAATCCACAACCCCAGACATATAGGGCTGATTCTGAGGTTAGCCCTGTATGTCTAGGTCAACAGATTGGACGGGGGACTTATTCCACCTCGGAGGTGGAATAAGTCCCATTGGGCTTCGGGGGGCAGGCCCGGGCAGTGGCAAAGAGGTGAGGGGGTGCAGGGGGTTCCCCGCAGCCTGACCCTGGCCATGGAAGGCCAGATCAAGGGTCAGGCTGAGGGGAACAAAGATTGTGGTCGGTGGCCGGGGATCACGGCTCCTGAATGAAGCTGCGGTGCCATGGCAATGGGACGTCATGGCTCCACAGCTCCATTCAGGAGCCTGACTGAGTTAGCCGGGCATGGGTCTGTGCATGCAGGCTGATCTGAATCAGGTTACGGCCTGCACTTCCAGGCCCTAGACTCCATTCTGTTCCCGTAGGGCATGTCTAGCCCACGCGGGATCAGAATCAGGTCTGCCTCTGTGCATCCTGATTCTGATCGGATGCACAGGGACCTGCCCACACTCACTGGAATGTGCCTCTACGTGTCAGGGCATTCAAATCTCGTACAAGGGGATGTTCAGCAGCAGTAAACTGCTTTGTAAATGCCGCCCTACATTTTTTGGCCTCTTAATAAGCTGAATATGTATTTTCAACAGCACTCCCCTACAGTGAAATGTTGGCATATATTTTGCACGCATGTTTTCAGTTATACAATAACCCCCTAAGCCATCAGGGGAACTTCCAAATAAGGCACGTATGTGAAAAGTCTGTGCATACCTTTTACCTACAGTCTTTACATCCATTTTCAAAGGGAATCTTTTCCCTTTAAGAACTGACTCAGGAAAAGAACACACACAGATCTGCGCCTGCTAGTTGTGCTGGTACTTTTTCATATTTTTAGAAATCCAGACGTCTGCACATAAGTGCACACTTTGCCCCACTGCTTTGAATGCCTCTCTGATGTGTGCACCTTTAAGCGTGCTTGGGCCATACATGCATAATTGTGCAGGCCTATGTGATGGATAATTTCCGAGAACTCCACTTCTACACATAAAACATTCTCTTATGCATGGAAATTGTATTTTTTATTTATTTAAAATGATTTATATACCCCTTTATCCTGAAATCAAAGCGGATTACACATCAAACAAATCAAGTGGCAGGGTGCGTGGGTGTGGGCATGCAGTGATAGATCGAGGCGTGTGTGTGTGAGGGTTAGGTTGATTGCGGGGTGAACTATATACAGTATGAGCTATGTACAGGAACTATTTACATTTTTACATTTTGGTGGGCAGCGAGAGAGTTTGTTGGACAGTTCATGTGATGTCCTTGTAGTTTTCTGTGAAGAGCTTAGCTTTCAGTATCTTCTGGAAGTCTTTGAGGTCTTTTGTTAATCTCAGGTTGTTGGGGAGTGAGTTCCAGAGCGTGGGTGCGGCCAGGGATAGTGCTCTTCTTGAAGTGTCATTTCTTGTTTTAGCAAAGGCTATGGGTATGTTGATAGTGTCTGATGTGCCTTGTCTTCTGGGTCTGATGCCTGGGTCTGGTCTAATGAGGGGTTTCAGACTATCTGCGGAGATGTTCTGTTTGATTTTGAATGTGTTTAGAAGTACCTTGTAACGGATGCGGGAGCTTATTGGGAGCTAGTGGAGGTGTTTGAGAATGGGGGTGATGTGGTCGTGCCTTGAAGATCCAGTTATTATTCGGGCTGCCGTGTTTTGGGCCATCTGTAATGGCCAGGTGGCTTGCTTTGAGAGTCCGAGGTAGATGGGGTTGCAGTAGTCTAGGATGGGAGTAATAAGAGCCTGACAGACTGTGTGGAAGTGATCCTGTGAGAGGATTGGCTTGAGGCGTCTTATGGTTCTCATTTTGAGGTATGTGTTCCTGGTGGTTTTGGTGATGTGGGATTGAAGGTTCAGATCTTTGTCGAGTGTCACACCAAGATACTTTATTTCAGGTTTTATTGGTATGGTGGTGTCATTCAGCTTGATGACAGGAGGAGGAGTGAAGGCGGAGTTTCTGGTGATGATTAGTGCTTCTGTCTTGTAGTTTATGGTTAAGTTGTTTTCCAGTAGCCAGCTAGTCATCTGTTTCAGGCAGTTGGCTATGCTCTCTGGGTTGTCAAGGTTGATGGGTGTGTATATCATAATGTCGTCTGCATAGATGGTATATTATATTTTGTTGCTTTTGATGATAGAGCAGATAGGTTGTATGTACAGGTTGAACAACAAGGCTGAGAGGGAGGAGCCTTGTGGGACACCCTGGGTGACTCTCAGAGTTCAGGAGATGGCAGAACCACATTTGACTTGGAGGTGTCTGTTTGTGAGGTAAGATGTGAACCAGTTCAAAGTGGTGCCATCTATACCAATTCCCTGAAGTCTGGATAATACAGTTTTATAGTCGACGTTGTCAAAAGCAGAAGAGATGTTTATGAAGATCATGATGACGCCCTTTTTGATGTTGTCGATGACCTGGATCAGATTGTCGAAGAGGTAAATCAGTAGGGTTTCAATGCCGTGGTTTGGGCAGAAGCCGTGTTGATTGCGGTCCAGGGGGGCATGGGTGACGACATGGTCTTGGAGTTGTTGAATCACCTTCTCGATGATCTTTGACAGGAGGGGAAGGCTTGAGGTGGGTCTGTAGGCGGCTAGATCGGTTTTACTTAGAGGGGATTTTTTCGGGATTAGACGTATTGTTCCTAACTTTAGTATGCAAGGCATGATACCCTGTGTTAGGGAGTTGTGTACCATATTGTGGATGAATTGGATGAGCTCCTCTTTTGCTGTTTTTATCCAGACCACAGGGCATGGGTCTGTGGGGATGGTGCTGGTGTTGAGTGATGTGATGATATGTAATATCTGCTTAGTTGAAGGAATGCTGAATGTTTCCCAAATGTCTTTGAGAATTGCTATCAGTGCATTACATGTTATTTTTAATGTATGCTAAATGGCCTTAACTTCCAAGTTAAGCTTTATTGCTTAGGTCTCTTATTCCCATATCCAAATCCTTGTTATTTTATGATTAATCGTTATGCATTTCAGATTCCGGAAAAGTTTCCCTTATCACACTGCATAATTAAGAGTCATTTTATAACAGATTGTCTAGGATAAGAGGGAAAGAAGGTACTTATTTCTAGCATATTTTATGAAGGCTCCTAGAGGCCAGTTTTAGAAAGGACATGGAGAAGGGGAATGAGGTATCCAGGAAATGCATGAGTGAGATTTGCATACAGTGGAGGCAGTTCATACTCATTTCTCTCATGCATATGTGGTTATCCTGAAAATCGGACTCCTAGTGGTCTCCTGAGGGCTGGGTTGAGAACCCATGGTATACGCCTAGGGTCAAGACTGGGGTGGGAAGGGAGGTATCTAACACCTCAGCAGTGCAGTGGCTTCAAAGAAAATTTACTAGAGGAAGAGGGAAAAGAATCACCTAGCAATATAACAGAAAGCCTTGCTTAAAAAAGAAAATAATCCCCTTCTTCAAATAGCTATAAACCAGTAACATTAAGCAGAAAAAAAATGTTAACTGACAAAAATAGCCCCTTTTCAGACACTAAAATGATAGCAAAAGTCACAGAATTACCTTGCTTGAAATGAAGCCCCTGTAAGATAAATTGTATACCATAGTAACATGTGAGCCAGCAAGCGGAATTACACAGGGGAAATCAGAACAGGGGTGCTAGATCTCACATAAAAGAGACCAGCTGTTTTGACTTACAGGACAGCTGAGGAAAAGATAATGACTTTGGTAGGTCTTTTTCTAATTTCTTTCAACAAGTACCAAAGCTCCTACTACTGAAGTATGGCTGGGAAAAATTGTGTGGCCAAAGCTGTTGCCCATGTTATAGCCTCTGCCTTCATCCAGAAGAACAGCCTGATCCTAGGTGAGGGATTAATTCCATGTGCAAAATGCCAGCAGGATGAACCCCTCATAAAACAAGTGAAAGAACCGAGAGCCTAGATGGCAAGCTTAGAAGCATCTGTGACAGTGAGATTTGTATTTATGAAATACTTCTTGGAACATCAATATTCTCTAAAAGAGGGCAAGATGGTATGGTACAGAAAGAGGACAGCTGGACATGAGTCACCAAAGCATGAAGAATAAATACCTCCTTTCCACCTCCCCTCGAGCTGAAGACCTGGTATGCAGTCCTGGAAGAGGAGGAGGCAAGAACATTTCAGGAACAGGAGGAACCAGAGCTCAAAACCCCCAAAGTTGCTGAATTAGTGACAACTAGGAAGTGATGGTAGTCATGGTTGGTGATTCTCTTCTGTGGGGTATAGGCATCCATCTGTCATCTGGACTTAATGTTTCAGGAGGTGTGCTGGTTGCCAGGTGCAAAATTCAAGATGCTATGGAAAGTTTGCTGGAACTCATCAAACCTGATGACTGCTATCCAATACTGCTCAGCCATATTGGCACAAATAATACTGCTAGGTATCCCTCCAAACATCAAGAATGATGTCATAGCTCTGGGAGAGAAGGTGAAGCATATAGGTGCACAGGTGGTATTCTCCTCAATCCTCTCTGTGGAGGGTAAAGGCCAAGGTGGAGACGCTTGAATCCTGAAGATGAATGCATGACATCCCTGTCCCTAACTCCCCATATGAATAGAGTGTTTGTACATTGATGCCAAGATGGGGTGGGAGGGGACATTCTGGAGGCAGAGCGAGGGCTTGATATGGGCGGCACTTGATCCTGGATGTACAGGGCCGACTCCGAGATTGGCCCTGTACGTCCAGGGCCTTCAGGCTAGACAGGGGACTTAGTTCACCCCAGAGGTGGAATAAGTCCCCCTGGACGGCGGAGGACTGTGGCACGGGACATGAGAAGGCAGGTGAGGGGACTCAGGGGGTTCCCTGCAGTCCAATCCAGGCCTTGGAAGGCCAGATTGGGGGTTGGGCTGCAGGGAACGGGATTCCCCGGGGCGGCCAGCAATCGCGACTCATGAATGGAGTCACGGTGCCATGGTGACAGGATGCCATGGCACTATGGCTCCAATCACGAGCCTGGTTGAGTTAGCTAGGTAGTTGCTGGGATGTATAGCTAGAATATTTCAGCTTCCTGGCCATGGGATGATTTTCCAAGGGCTCCTGAGCAGAGATGGCTTCCACCTAACAAAGAAGGGATGAAATGTCTTCTGCAGGAGACTGACTAATCTACTGAGAGCTTTAAATTACATCTTCCAGGGACAGGTGAACAAAATCCCTAGGTAAATAAAAGCCCTCAGTCAGTAAAACATTATTTACCTGTATGGAAACGGATGTATTTATATACATCCTATGGAAAATAAGATTCTGCATCTAGAGGATATAATGGAAGTAGCTGACTTGGATTTAATGGTAACATGAAGACGTAGTTCATGGAGAACCATAGCTGAGATATAATTATACCTAGCTAAAATCTATTCAGAATGGAAAGGGTAGGAAGAAAAGGAAGAAGTGCCACTTATGTGTAACAATATTAAAGCAACAGAATTGCAGGGCTCATGAGATAAAGAGGAAGTTAATCTGGGAAGATGGAATAGAGCATCACATTTAGTGTTATACCGACCACTTTCACAGGCAGAAAGAAGTGGACAGAGATTTAATTGAAGGCATTCATAATATTGCTATGAAAGGAGAAGAAAATGGTAGCTGATTACAATACATATGCCTGATGTTGATTGGGAGATCCTTGTAGTATCATCTAGAAGTAGGAAAATCCTGGATTCTCAAAAGGGAGAACTATTATGGCAATTGGTAACAGAACCCACAGGGGAGGACCTGGTGCTTATGAATAGGGAGAGTATTTCTGATGTTATAGTGATCATCTGCCATCCAATGATTACTGGATGGTGTGCTTCATTTTAGGACGTGGGCAGGGCAGTACCGAGTGTAAATTGCGCCCTGTGTGACTTGCACATCAGGCGCGCGCCCACCCTTCCTCCCCCCGCGGCCGGAGAGAAGAGGCACGCCCGATGTGCAAGTCGCCGGCATGCTAAGCAGATCTGTCCCTCCCTGCAAGAGCATGCCGGCAAGAAGGCTTAAGGGGCGCATTTTAGTTGTCTTTGAAAAAGTGGTGGCGGCAGGCAACGGCATACAGCTAAAATGTGCCCCTTAAGCCTTTGCGCCCTGTGTGGCCGCACCGCTCGCACAGGGCTAGGTACGGACCTGGACATGGGTTTATGGTTTAGGCATTTGATATACCGCCCTTTACTTATGCATCAGAGCGGTTTACAAGTATATACTAACAGGTACTTTTTATTCCCTTGTCCCCGAAGGGCTCACAATCTAAGTGTACCTGAGGCAATGGAGGGTTAAGTGGCTTGCCCAAGGCCACAAGGAGCAGCCATGGGACTAGAGACCTCAGTCCCTCCAGCCTGAGGTTGCTTGGGTAGAGATAATTCATTAAAAAGCATACATCCTGGACTTCGGGAAAACTATCTTTGTTAAGATGGGGGATCTAACAAAGCTTGAAGAATGGTTGAGAATTTGACAGCTAAGATTTAATGCTAAAAAATGCAAGGGCTACAGAAACTCTAGGGAGCGGTACAGTATAGGGAGTGAAGTACTTCAATGTATAAAAGAAGAGCAAAATGTTGGGGTGATTGTAGTGGATATTCTTAAAGTGGCCAACAGGTAGGAAAGTCAACGATGAAACTCAGAAAAAAGTTTTAGGTGCATAGGGAGAGGAATGGCCAGTAGGAAAAAGGAGGTGATACTGCTTTTCTGTGAATCATGAGACCTCATTTGGCATACTGTGTACAGTTCTGGAGACTGCACCTACAAAAGGATATGAGGATAGAGTCAGTTCAGAGGGTAGCTTAAAGATCTCAATATGTATACATTGGAGGAAAGGTGAGTGAGAGAGATATAATGCAATGCAATAGGAAGAAGGTTTAAGGGGATAGATTTAGGACTAATCTAAGAAATATTTCTTTATGCAAAGGATGGTGGATGCGTGGAACAGCCTCTCAATGGAGGTGGTAGAGATGTGAACTGTAGTTGAATTCAAGAAAGCATGTGCCAAGTACAGAGGATCACCGAAGGAGAGAAAGGCATTGTGGGGCTTAATGGTTCTTATAGATGGGAAGAATGGATATGCCATATGATCTTTATCTGCCATCATATTCCACATTTCTATAATTTCCAAAGCAGTGCACCTCTAGACATCTACAGATCTGTACCCATACCCACAAGATACAGTCTATTCTTCATGGAGCTTAAAATCTTGTCAAGACAAGCATACATGACCAAGCGATTCTCCAAGAAATGCATTTACTATAGTGTAATGGGTAAGATACTTTTGCCCTTATTTGGCAGCTTTACTCCCTAGCGGCAGGATCATGAGACTACCATTAGGTGTTATCTAGCACCATTTTGAACCTGGAGCCAGATGGGGTAGAAGCAACTGGGAATCACTATTACCCCAGCTGGTACGTAGGCAACAGGGAACTCCTGGTATGTCATGAGGGAGTCTTGAGGAGGTTCCTGAGACTTTGACAGGTTGTCGGGGTCTGTTCTGGTGGAGTGTGTGATGTCTTTGGAATGGTTTGGGGGTCTGTTCCAGGGGCTGTAGTGGGGATTGGATTTGAAGCACTGACCTTTAAGATGGTACCTGAGAGCACTGAGTTGTATATTAGTGAACCGATGCTCCCTGGTAGGAAAAATAGCCACCTCAAAGCTGCCATTATTTTTCCATGAATAACACAGCTTGTGAAGTTCAGTACAGACTGTACTATCAATTTGCATAATGATGTGCTGCTTTGCATCTCATTATTTGCCAATGGGGGTCATTCTGTGCTGCGAATAGCAGGGAGGACATCCCGATGAGACATCCAACCCCGCTATTCAGCCCCCTGCCATCCCCGTTGCTAACCTCCCCGTACAAACAACATGTTTGTACGTGGAGGCCATGACAGGGACAGGAGAGGGTGTTACAGAGGTGGAACAAGGACATGATGTGGGCGGCCCTTGACCCAGGATGTACATGGCCGATTCCAAGGTTGGCCCTGAATATTCAGGGCCTTCAGGCTAGATGGGGGACTTATTCCATCTCAAAGGTGGAATAAGTCCCCCTGGATGGTGGGAGGCCGCAGCACAGGACACAGGCAGGCAGGTAAGGAGCCTCAGGGGGTTCTCCACAGCCCAACCCAGGTCAGATCAAGGGCCAGGCTGTGGGGAACAGGATTCACTTGGGGCAGCCGGCAATCGCGGCTTGTGAATGGAGCTGCGGTGCCATGGCACTGCAGCTCCATTCACGAGCCTGGCAGAATCGGGTCCCGGCCTGCACATCCAGGCCCTATACCCGATTCTGATCCTGTGGGGGCCACGGGATCAGAATCGGGTCTAGCTTTGCACGGCTCGATTCTGCCTGGATGTACAGGAGCTGGACGGTCTGAATGGAATAGGCCTCCACGTTGTATTACCCCAGAACCTGCTGTTTGTTAAACTTTTTTCCTGTCCTTGCCTGCCTGAGTGAATCCTCCCCCTCCCCCTGAGGTATTGTGTAGCCTTCTTCCTGTTTTCTCCACGTGTGCATAGTCTGTTTTAGTTTGCTTTTCTCTGACCAGAGAAGGGCTGTACTTTTACAGAGCTCTGCTAGTGAGGGGATATTTGCCTCCTGGGACATCTTACTGTGAGTTCTAGCTGTTTATTTAATTATTTACTGTTTGTCTAACTGTTTGTTTAATTATTTATTGTTTGTCATAGTAGTGTGCTAGTTCAGCCTTCTCAGCTGTACTTACCTTGCCTCTCTCAACTAACTGGGCTTTGTGTGGTAGCCATTTTGAATTAAATCTCTCTCCCCAGAACCTGCTGTTTGTTAAACTTTTTTCCTGTCCTTGCCTGCCTGAGTGAATCCTCCCCCTCCCCCTGAGGTATTGTGTAGCCTTCTTCCTGTTTTCTCCATGTGTGCATAGTCTGTTTTAGTTTGCTTTTCTCTGACCAGAGAAGGGCTGTACTTTTACAGAGCTCTGCTAGTGAGGGGATATTTGCCTCCTGGGACATCTTACTGTGAGTTCTAGCTGTTTATTTAATTATTTACTGTTTGTCTAACTGTTTGTTTAATTATTTATTGTTTGTCTTAGTGGTGTGCTAGTTCAGCCTTCTCAGCTGTACTTACCTTGCCTCTCTCAACTAACTGGGCTTTGTGTGGTACCCCCATCCCCCTGCTGAGGGTTGACAGGGTACCTTGTAACTGCCCTCTTTAATAGGACTTATCTCCCTCCCTCCCTCCCCAGCACCCACCCACCCCTGGGGTAATTGTAGTTTTATAGGTACTTGCACATCTTAGAGGAAAGGGGCTGCTCTCAGGTGCAGCTCTTAATCCAAATCAGTCATACACAGAGGACCTGAGATTAATTAAGCTTCAGGTACACAGGGTGTATTAGGGGTATTAGATACACTTTTATTAGTATAAGCATCTACACCAATCCTTATTATATACCGAATTTAAAAGACCTAAACACAAGCTTTAAACTAAGATGCAGACAGAGGTCCAGCAACGAGATGGGGGTTCTCCAGTCTTTTGCATTGAGTGTCACATGTATGATTTTCTCCCAGTTGGTGAGAGGTCCTACATATGCACTAAGTGCAGGGAGCTCTTTGCTCTCAGGGAATGAGTCCGTTCTCTAGAGGCTAGAGTAGCAGACCTGGAAGACATAAGAAAGACAGAGAAGTACATGGACGAGACCTACAGGGATATAGTCCTGAAGTCCCACCTCCAGTCTGGCAGCATCCCTGTTGCCATGGAGGAGAGAGGTCGCGTGACAGGAGAGCATCACCCTGGTGTGGCAGGAAGTGATCCTGTAACTAGGACCTGTCCTCCAGGTGATGTAAAACCCTCTCGCACCGAGGACGTTTCTCCAGGGCCATGTCCCCATGAGGGGAGGGTCAGGACAGCTGTTATAGTTGGTGATTCAATCATTAGGAATGTAGATAGCTGGGTGGCTGGTGGACATGAGGATCGCCTGGTAACATGCCTGCCTGGTGCGAAGGTAGCAGATCTCACGCACCGCCTAGATAGGATCATAGATAGTGCTGGGGGGGAGTCTGCTGTCTTGGTACATGTTGGTACCAATGACATAGGAAAATGTGGTAGGGAAGTTCTGGAGGCTAAATTTAAGCTTTTAGGTAGGAAGTTGAAATCCAGAACTTCCAGGATAGCGTTCTCCGAAATGCTTCCTGTTCCACGTGCAGGACCCAAAAGACAGGCAGAGCTCCGGAGTCTCAATGCGTGGATGAGACAATGGTGCAAGGATGAGGGTTTTGGATTTGTTAGGAACTGGGGAACATTCTGGGGAAAGGGGGGGCTCTTCCGAAGGGATGGGCTTCACCTTAATCAGGATGGGACCAGACTGCTGGCATTAACCTTTAAAAATGAGATAGAGAAGCTTTTAAACTAGAAAATAGGGGAAAGCCGACAGTCACCCAGGAGCGCATGGTTCGGACAAAGGTATCCTTGAAGGATACTACCAAAAACAGTGAGGTTCCAAAAGGGAGTATAGTAGCCCAAATGCCCTTGAGTAAGGAGCAGACAGAGCATAAAGATTCCCAATTACCCATGCCTACCAATAGCCAGATTAATATTAATAAAATTAATAAAATACAGTCACTAAAATGCTTGTATGCCAATGCTAGAAGTCTAAACAATAAGATGGGAGAATTAGAATATATAGCACTAAATGAGAGGTTAGATATGTTTGCACTCTCAGAGACATGGTGGAAGGAGGATAACCAGTGGGACACTGTGATACCTGGATACAAACTATATCGTAATGATAGAGCTGAACAAATTGGTGGAGGGGTTGCGCTCTATGTTAAAGAGGGCATTGAGTCAGAAAGGATTAAAGTTTTGCAGGGAACACAATTTGCTGTAGAATCTTTATGGATTGAAATTCCATTTATGAAGGGGAAGGTGATGGCAGTGGGAGTATACTATCGACCGCCTGGCCAGAATGAACAAATGGATGATGAAATGCTCAAAGAAATCAAGGAAGCTAACAAAAGCCACAACAGAGTAGTAATAATGGGTGATTTCAATTACCCCGGTATCGACTGGGACAGTCTCACAGCAGGACAAGCTAAAGAGAGAAAGTTTCTAGATGAAATAAATGACTGCTTCTTGGAGCAGCTGATTCATGAACCGACCAGAGGGGAAGCCATACTGGACCTAGTCCTTAGTGGAACGCCAGATCTGGTGCAAGAAATAAGGGTGTTGGGACCACTTGGCAATAGTGATCATAGTATGATCATGTTTGATTTAATCAGTGGAGGACAGATAGTAAAGGAATCCACAGTACTACCTTTTAACTTTCAAAAGGGAGACTATGATAGAATGAGGAATATAGTTCGGAAAAAACTAAAAGGAGCGGTTCCAAAGGTTAAAGACTTACAGCAAGCTTGGGTGTTATTTAAAAATACTATCCTCGAAGCCCAGACCAGCTGTATTCCACGCATTAAGAAAAGTGGAAGAAAGTCCAAAAAACTGCCAGCATGGTTTAAAGGTGAGGTCAGAGAGGCTGTTGCTGCCAAAAGAGCAACCTTTAGGACATGGAAAAAAGAGCCAAATGATGAAAACTGGAAACAACACAAGCACTGGCAAGTTAAATGCAAAGCATTGATAAGGCAGGCAAAGCGGGAATTTGAGAAGAAACTTGCTACGGAAGCAAAAACACGAAATAAAGACTTTTTCAAGTACATTCGTAGCAAAAGGCCTGTGAGAGAGTCAATTGGACCATTAGATGATAGAGGGGTAAAAGGGGCAGTAAGAGGGGACAAGGCTATAGCAGAGAGACTGAATGAATTCTTTGCTTCGGTCTTTACTGAGGAAGATGTAGGGATGTTACCCAAGACTGAAGTGGTATTTAAAGGTGATACTGCAGAGGAATTGAGAGAAATATCGCTACACCGGGAAGATATATTACAACTATTTGATAAACTGAATAGTAGCAAATCACCTGGACCGGATGGTATACATCCCAGAGTGTTGAAAGAACTGAAATATGAGATTGCAGACCTGCTATTGGTAATCTGTGAACTTTCATTAAAATCATCTGTAATACCTGAAGATTGGAGGGTCGCAACGTAACACCAATTTTTAAAAAGGGTTCCAGGGGTGACCCGGGAAATTACAGACCGGTGAGCCTGACGTCAGTACCAGGGAAAATGGTAGAAACCATCATAAAGAACAAAATTACACAGCATGTAGATAGTCATGGCCTAATGGGAGACAGCCAACATGGCTTTAGACAAGGAAGATCTTGTCTTACTAATCTGATCTGTTTTTTTGAAGGTGTGCATAAACAGGTAGACAAAGGTGAGTCGGTTGATATAGTGTATCTGGACTTTCAGAAAGCTTTTGACAAGGTTCCCCATCAGAGACTTTTGGCAAAGCTAAAAAGTCATGGGATAGGAGGCAGTGTACTATTGTGGATCGGGAACTGGTTAAAAGATAGAAAGCAGAGGGTAGGGCTAAATGGCCAATATTCCCAATGGAAAAAGGTGAATAGTGGAGTACCCCCAGGGATCTGTACTGGGTCCCCTACTTTTTGACATATTCATAAATGACCTGGAAAAGGGAATAACTAGTGTGGTTATCAAATTTGCAGATGACACAAAACTGTTTAAAGTTGTTAAAACCCAAGAGGATTGTGGAAAACTGCAGGAGGATCTGGATAAATTGGAAGACTGGGCATCCAAATGGCAGATGAAATTTAATGTGGACAAGTGCAAAGTTATGCACCTAGGAAAGAACAACCCACACTATAGTTACACGATGCAAGGCTCCACATTAGAAACCACCACCCAGGAAAAAGATTTAGGAGTCATCGTGGATAACATGTTAAAACCCTCCGCCCAGTGTGCAGCGGCGGCCAAGAAAGCAAATAGAATGCTAGGTATCATAAGGAAAGGGATGGAGAATAAAACAAAGGATATTATAATGCCTCTGTATCGCTCCATGGTACGACCGCACCTTGAATATTGTGTGCAATTCTGGTCACCGTATCTTAAAAAGGACATAGAGTTATTAGAAAAAGTACAGAGAAGAGCCACCAAATTGGTGAAGGGGATGGAAGGCTACTCCTATGAAGAGAGGCTAAAAAGGTTAGGGCTCTTTAACCTGGAAAAGAGACGGCTGAGGGGAGATATGATAGAGGTCTATAAATTAATGAATGGAGTGGAACGGATAAACGTGGATCAATTGTTTACGCTATCAGAATATAGAAGGACTAGGGGACATGTAATGAAGCTACAGGGTAAACTATTTAAGACAAATAAGAGAAAATATTTCTTCACTCAACGTGTAATCAAACTCTGGAATCTGTTACCGGAGGATGTAGTAAGGGCTGTTAGTATAGCTGGGTTTAAAAAAGGTTTGGACAAGTTCCTGGAGGAAAGGTCCATAAACCACTATTAAAAAGGGACCCAGGATATCAATGCTTGACCTAGTACAAGCACTGCAGAACCTGTGTCTTTTGGGGAAACTGCTAGGTACGTATGACCTAGATTGGCCACTTTTGGAAACAGGATACTGGGCTTGATGGACCTTGGTCTGACCCAGTATGGCATTTCTTATGTTCTTATGTTCTTAAATTAACATGCGTTATGGAACAATAAAACACAATTTTTCCATTTATTGCACATCTCCTTTGCCATGTTTGTTGATGTTTTCTGAACCTTTTCTAGTTCTGTTATATCTTTTTTGAGATGAAGCAACCAAAACTGCAAACAATACTCAAGGTGTGGTCACTTCAGGGACCTACATAGAAGTATAATAATATTATCAATTTTATTCTCCATCCTTTTTCGAATCATCCCTAACATTCTGTTGTCTTTTTTATTAGCTACAAAAATGAAAGACTAGTGGTCAAAACTGAAGAAATATTCAAAAAATATAGTTATACCGCCATTGTCTCAAGTAAATAACACAGTACAAAAAATATATGTGTCGAACTGTTTTCTAATATTATTTTGTTGGAGTGTTTGTCATGACACAGCCAGAACAGGGGTAATGTCCTGCTTCCAAACAATCATGCTGACTCAGAGGCCGGTCCGTTTACAGTATCTTGAGCAATCATGGATCTACAGGTTGGGGTCAGTTTCTCTATCTGGATTGAATTTGGAATTAGACTGGTGGAGTTTTCTGTAATTTGTGTGACTTGCGTTGCTAATGTTGCAAGTGATGTCAGTAGGTTGCCATAAAAAGATCCCATCATTCAGATAACCTCAGTAAGTCGGAAATATGGCTAAGGCATTCATTCAAGGAACCCTTTTGAGTATATGTCTTGGAGATTCCTGACAACTCTTCGCTTTTCATACCTTCAACAGCATTTTTGTCAGGATGAAGATTCATTGCAGCAGGACTGCATGGCGGTTATTGTAACACTGATTTTGATCACTATATGAGAAGTTTTAGATTTGTTCAAATGTGGTACGCTGGTGTGGCACCTTCACATCTTTTTGCCATTTGTTTGCCTATCAAATAGAATAAAATGGAAGGTTTGTTTCTGGAAAGGCTTTTTCCTTTCATGACAAACACCCCAACCAAAAAATATTAGAAAACAGTTATACACATATATTTTTTGTGCTAAGGGGATCATTCTGTCCCAACGGGATGTCCATCCATGCTATTCGTCCCCCTGTCGGCCCCGGCAATATCCTCCCCATAAGAACAGCGGGTTTGTACGGGGAGGCCTAGATGAGGGCGGGAGGGGGTGTTCTGGTGGCGGAGCGAGGGCAGGGCATGGGTATATTCAGAGGTCAGCCCTGTTTTTCTGGGGCCTCGAATCTAGACCGGGACTTATTTCACCTCAAAAGTGGAATGTCCCCCTGGACAGAGGGGGATCGCGGCGCAGGACCTGGGGATGTAGGTGAGGGGGCACAGGGGGTTCTCTGCAGCCCAACTCAGGCCTTGAAAGGCCAGATTGGGGGTCAGGCTGTGGGGAAAAAAGATCTTGGTTGGTGGCCGGGGATCATGACTCCTGAGTGGAGCCACGGTGCCATGGCGATGGGATGGCATGGCACTGTGGCTCCATTCAGAAGCCTGGTTGAGGTAACTGGGTATGTTGCTGAGCATGCAGGCTGACCAAAATCAGGGCACGGCCTGCACGTCCAGGCTGTAGACCCGATTCTGATCCCACAGGCCCATCTAGCCCCTGTGGGATCAGAATCAGGTCTACCTCTGTACGTCCCACTTCTGATTGGCCGCACAGGGGCTGCACGGCCTATATGGAATTGGCCTCTAAGTGTTATTTACTTGGGACAATGGTGGTCTAACTATATTTTTGAATATTTTTATTAGCTACGGCACACTGTGCTGAAAATTTGAACGCATTATCACAATGACTCCAAGATCTTTTTCCTAAGTGGTGAGTCCTAACTCAGAACCCAGCATTTTGTATCCATAGCTGAGATTATTTTTCCCTATGTGCGTCGCTTTACACTTGTCCACAATAAGCTTCATCTGCCATTTAGATACCCAATCTCCCAATCTCGCAGGATCATTTTGCAAATCCTCACAGTCCTGCCATTTTTTTATTTTTATTTTTTTTTTATTGATTATATTATAACACCACATACAAAAGAAAATAATACAATGTGACACAAACAAAAGGAAAAGATAACGCAATACAACTGATAAGTAAAATGAGCAGTACAGCAAGCTGTCAATAAGGAACTGTCAGAGTCCGAGGACTCGCATTTCGCTAGCCTAGCCCACCAAGCTCTTCTCCCATCAATGATACAGCAGACTTCCAGTACAAAGAAACTCACAACAGTTCCCACCCCCCTCCCCCCCTAGACACTGCAGGCAACAGGGGACCAGACAACTTAATCCAATGTATCCGAAACTAACTGCACACCAGGACTACATGACTTAACAGGTTGCATTAACATAATTATCTAGTGCAAACCACTTTGAGAGTTTTGGCCTAGCACCTCTTATGCATAAAGCTCTGTCCGCGGCTTTCTCATACCTGGCGAACAAGCATACTTGATTCCACCATTCCCCATAGGTAGGCTTACAGGGGTTTTTCCAGTGCGTGAGAAGAAGCTTTATGGCTACCATTATCATGAAATTCAGGAGGAAGCGATTATTCTTATCAAGATCTGGTAATGGTCCCACATTTCGAAATGCAAGTATTCGCCAGGTTAAGTCAGCCGAAAAATTCAAAACCGCCTGGATTTTGCCCCAGACTTTTGTCCAAAACTGCTGAATGTGAGGGCACTCTAGTAACATATGACTAAGCGTACCAATAGTCCCATGGCAGTTCCAACAGACATTTCCCCCCGTCTTGCTCCATTTACTCAGAACAACGGGAGTAATGTAAGCCCTATGTGCCAGGAAAAAAAGGGATTGCGTAAGGGCCGCCGATTTAGATGATCGAATTGAGGAGCCCCAGAATATTTTACATTCCAACGGGGACAGATTGACTTGTGTCTCCGCTTCCCAGACACGGTGCAGCCCCATATTTGCTGGAGTAAAATGGTCCACAAACAGGGCATAAAAACGCGAAGCTGCTCCTCCCCGAGAAGCTATTTCCTCTACAACCTGCAGCAACCCCCAGGAGTGAACGATATCCTCCGGAGACGGAAACACGCTGCTAATACAGTGTCTCAGCTGCAGCCATTGATAATGCCAGGAGGATGGCAGTTCAAACTCCCGTTGAAGGGTATGGAAGGATTTCCAAGAGGAACGCTCCAGCAGTTGTCCGACGGACCATATTCCTTTTCGCTGCCACTGCACCCAGGCACATATCCCTTTGTGAATCACAAAATAGGATTGAACCAGATCGGCACCAGCCGTGAAGGGGGGTTTTTTCTGCACTATGACGGGGAGAAAGGACTGGAACGCAGATTGAGTCGAAGCTACCACTCTCCCCTTATTAAATGCCTTGGGATATAGCATTCCAATGAGTAGTTTAAGGGGACAAGGTGCAACAAGTCGCTCTTCCATCTTGAGCCACGTGGGTGTATCGTCCATGGTGTCACTTAGGGCCCAGAGCGAGCCCTGCTTCAAAAGAAAGGATTTATGATACCAAGAGAAATCAGGGAAATATATTCCAGCGTGTGTTTTATTGGCTTTTAGCTTCTTTAATGCAATTCGAGGGATTTTCCCAGCCCAAAGGAAGACACTTATATTCCGTTCAAGGCTTTTGTAGAATGACGGAGGGAAAAAAAAAAGGGAGCATACTTAAGATGTAATTTATCTTGGGCACCAGCGTCATTTTGATAGCTTCTACACGACCCCACCATGTCAGATGTAGCAGGGACCATGTCAGGGTATAGGACCGCACCAACTCCAGCAACTTCGCAGCATTCAGTTGTACAGTATCTTCTAATGAGGTAGAGTACAGCACCCCGAGGTATTTTATTGCTGTGGGTTCCCATTGAAAAGGATAACCAGCTACCAAGGACGGATTCGCCTTGCTATTTAGAGGGAAGGCTACAGATTTATTCCAGTTCACTTTATATCCGGAGAGCAGCGAATACTGAGATATGAGATGCAGAAGTGGAGATATAGAGTCAGGCCTAAGAAACACCAGCAGGTCATCAGCGTAGGCTGACAGTTTAACGTGCAAGTCATCTATCAGGATACTTTGAATCTCTTCCGATTGACGGATTAATAAAGCCAGCGGCTCTAATGCTAAGTTAAAGAGGAGCGGGGATAAAGCACATCCCTGACGGGAGCCACGGTGCAAGGAAAAGGGATCCGACAGAGTGCCATTAACCAAGATTCGGGCCGTGGGACATTCATATAAAACCCGGATCTTATCAACAAAATCTTTAGGCAGGCCAAACCAGGCTAGCACGTGGTATAAAAAGGGCCATTCAAGCCTATCAAAGGCCTTTTCAGCATCTATTGACAGGCCCACAACAGGGAAATCCGTAGCAGAGGCACACTCGATCACGTCACATAGCAGACGCCCATTATCAGTTGTGGATCTTCCTGACACAAAACCACATTGATCAGGGTGAATTAGCAGATGCAATACCTTATTCAAGCGCCTGGCCAGCATACTGGAATATAGCTTGTAATCAGCATTTAGGAGCGATATGGGCCTGTAATTGCCGACCTCTGTTGGATCCCTCCCCGGTTTTTCAAGCACCACTATCGTTGCCTCGGCAAAAGCTCCCTTCTTCTGATCCAGCGCCTGCAGACCTTGATAGTATAACAAAAGTTGTGAGAGCAGCTCGTCTGCAAAGGTCCGGTAAAATTCTGCCGGAATCCCATCTGGTCCAGCCGCCTTATTAATTTTCATGTTGGCTAAGGTCTCTCTGAGTTCAGTGTCTGTGAAGGGATTCCCCAGTTCGGCCATCTGGGACTTTCGCAAGACAGGCCGTTCAACCTTAGCTAGGAAATTTTCACAGGTCTTTCCATCAAAGATTATTTCAGAGGCATATAGCTGCTCATAATATTTCCAAAATGCCGCCGCAATATCCCCACTGCTGGTTAAGCGATTCTGCTGTGAGTCCAGTACATGAGTTACATGCGTCTTATTACGACGTTTCTTCAAGCTGGAAGCCAACAGCTTGCCGGCCTTATTTTTCTCCCAATAATAGCGAGCGTGGCCGTCGAACACACTCTGTTCCACTTCAGTACTTAATATCGTGTTGTACTGGTATCTCAGCTTATGAAGACGGTTCAACACTATTACGTCAGAGCCTCTTTGCAGAATTCGTTCACCTGCTCTAATCTGTTGGTCAATCTCTTGCAACTTCCTCCGTGCCTTCTTAGCTTTAGTAATTGCAAAACTAGTTACTTGCGCTCTCATAGAAGCTTTGAAGGCCTCCCACCAGGCCCACGTTGGCGAATCTTCCGGGCTGTTGAAAACAAAGTAGTCCTTTATTGCTCGTTGTATGGTCTCCTTAAAGTCGGAATCACTCAGGAGTGCTCTATTGAAAGACCAGAACTGTTGTCTGGGCATGTCACCATCAAAGCTTAATTCTAAAGAAATTGCCGCATGATCGGATATATGGGTACTTAGGATGCTGGCACCACGGGTTTCCTGTACCAGAGGTCTGGAGATTAGGAAAAAATCTATCCTTGAAAAGGAGCCGTGAGGACATGAAAAAAACGTATAATCTCTTTCCCGCGGGAATAGGAGGCGCCAGACATCCACAAGGCCATTTTCTTGCATGAGCGAGCTTAGCATCCTCAGGGCTCTACCACTCCTTGGTCTACTGGGGCTGCAGTCCAGTAAGGGGTCTAAGACTAAATTGAAATCACCTCCAAGAATTACCGGGAACGAAACATCATCCTGTAACTCTCTTGCGAGGGCGCAGAAAAAATTAGGCTGATCAACATTTGGAGCATAGACACAGATAACTACTAGGTGTCTGGAGCCAATGACTACATGAGCCTTAGCCCAGCGCCCCTCCTTGTCCGCTCTTGTAGATAAAACCTGAATCTGCAACCTGCCTTTACACAGGATTGCAACCCCATTCTTCTTCCCCAGGGCTGGAGAGAATGTGATCAATTTATAATGCGAAGAGTATAGTTTCATACTTTCCTTAGATGACAAATGAGTCTCTTGGAGAAAAACTAAATCCGCTCCCTGCTTATGAGCATAAATCATTATCTTCTTTCTTTTTATAGGATGCATGATACCCTTCACATTCAGAGACAAAAGCTTAAGAGGGTGCATTGAGAAAGAAATATATGAAATGGTTTGCCAAACTCTCTGTGGACATAAGCAACATGTTACCTTGCAAATGAAACCGTGGTGCAGTAGGAAACCCTAATTGCCTGCAGCGTACACATCTAACCCTCCCCCAATGGAGCAATAAACAAGGGTGAGACAGCGTGAAGACCAAAAAAAACGGAAACACAGCAGCCTCTGCAAGACCCACTACGATTAATCCCTATATCAGGGGTAAGCAGAAATATTAACAATCTGCCATAGCAACTAATAAACATTATTTTTATTTATTTTATTTTTTTATTATTATTATTTTTTTTTTATTATTATTATTTTTTTTTTATTTTAAAGCCTTCCTTTTAAGACTTTCCCCCCCCCTCTCCCCCCTAAAGCAGTACATAACACTAACATCGTATATGTTCTTAACCACCAATCTACACATTATTGCCAGGAAATACTTATAAAGAAACAGAAGAGTCCCTCAGCCACTTTAGGAGGAGACAGAGACAAAAGCACAGAACTTGCTTGTGCGAAGACATGCTCAGCTAGAAGACGTGCTGACACGCAGGAGAGTCCTTAAGGAGCAACAGTCATGAGCCACTCTCCGTGTGCATTCTCAGGGCTTCCTGCTCTTCCAAAAACTGTAACAATCCATCAGGCTTCTCAAAGGTTCTCGTGCGATTATCCAGGGTCACTTTGAGACGTGCGGGGTAGAATAATCCATATTTGGCCTGGAGATGCTGGAGGCGAGGCCGCAGCTCTAAGAATTTTTTTCTTCTGTCCATTGTTGCCTTGCACAGATCAGGGTAGAACGAAACTCTGTGGCCTTCATATGTTACAGAAGACAAGGCCTTCGCTGCAGCCATGATTTGTAGGGCCTGCGGATGACGCAATAAGCAAAAGATTAGGGGCCGCGGCCGCGGACTTCGCCCTCCTGTATATGCAGGTATCCTATGTGCACGTTCCACTTCCAGCGGCTGGCTAAAGTTTAGTTTAAGCATTTGAGGCAGTGCTCTTACCAGAAAGCCTATTGTGTCCGTGCCTTCCGCACCTTCAGGGACTCCTACTAGCCGGATGTTGTTTCTTCTGCGGGCTCTATTTGAGAGGTCCTCCACACTTGCCTCTAGAAAAGTTACCTTTTTCAGGGCCTTGGATACCTTTTGTAACTGTTCCTCGTGCGCAACCACTGCGCCGTCCATTTGTTCCACGCGGGCTGTGAGACCTTGTGTTCTCTCTTTGATCTCTATCATGTCCGCCTGCATCCGCAGCAATGTTTCTCTCCGTTCGCCGAGATTAGCTCCCGCACAGCCCGAATCTCCGCTAATATTTCCCTCTTCCCGTCGTCGGCCTCGCGTCCGGACGCCATCTTAATGGGAGAAGGGGGATCTTGCTTGGCACGCTTAGAGCCCGCGCTCCCACTCACAGCAAACTCCAATTTCGTTTGTTTTCCAGCCGCCATTTCTCATGTACTACACACTATGGCAAAGGATTCGTCCACAATCACCCGAAATAGGGAAAATTTCAGGAGAATTTCAACGGGTCAGCAGGAGCAGAGCTCCTATGCGTCCATCTTGCTTCACCGCTAGGCTCCGCCTGCAGTCCTGCCATTTTAATGCCGATGAATAATTTTTAGGCATGCTTACTAAAGGTTAGCAGGTGTTAACCTTAAGTGCTATTGTGATCACAGAAATAAAAGGGACGTGGCTCCTCTTAAAATGCATTAACATTAGTTGATGCACGTTAACCTTTAATAAACATGCCTGCCTGTGCTATTTGCCAATTTGATCACCTTACTCTTCGCTCCTGTTTCCAGCTCATTTATGTTGTTGTTGTTGTTGTTAAGTGCCGTCGAGTCGGAGTCGACTCATGGCGACCCTCTGGATAGCTACCCTAAATTGTGTTCGGTCTTCAGTCAGGCAGCTCATTGTTGACAGACTGGTACCCGTAGCTGCTGTTATTGTAGCGATCCATATCATTGCTAGCCTTCCTCTTTTGCGTTGACCTTCTATCTTGCCAAGCATGATGTCTTTCTCTAATGATCTCTCTCTTCGCATGATGTGTCCGAAGTATGAAAGTCGAAGTCTTGTCATCTGAGCTTCTAAAGAAAGCTTAGGTTTGATCTCCTCTAGTACCGACTGGTTTGTTCTTCGGGCAGTCCATGGTATACACAGTATTCGCCGCCAGCACCATAATTCAAAGGCATCAATTTTCTTCCTGTCTGTCTTTTTCACTGTCTAGCTTTCACATCCATATGATGTTATTGAAAATACCATGGCTTGAACAAGTCGAATATTTGTATGGAGTGAGACATCTCTGCTCTTGAGAATCTTATCTAGGTCTTTCATAGCCATTCTGCCAAGAACAATGCGTCGTCTGATTTCTTGACTGCTTGATGCTTCTTTATTGATAGTTGATCCAAGTAGGTTAAAGTTGTTCACGATTTCAATTTCTTCTCCTTCAACGATGAACCTGTTGATTATGCCAGTTGTCATGATCTTTGTCTTCTTTACATTAAGGTGCAGGCCCATTTTGAGACTATGTTCTTTGATTGTGAGAAGCAAATGTTTCAGATCATCTTCACTTTCAGCCAGTAATGTGGTATCATCAGCATAGCGAAGGTTGTTGATGAGTCTTCCACCAATCTTCACACCTCTGTTGTCTTCATACAGTCCTGCTTCTCTGATGATTTGTTCTGCATATAAATTAAACAGGTAGGGGGAAAGTATGCAGCCTTGTCTTACACCTTTGCTTATTTTAAACCATTCTGTTTCTCCTTGTTCCGTTCGAACTGTTGCTTCTTGATCAATGTACAGATTGCGCAAGAGAACGATCAGGTGTTCTGGTATACCCATGCTTCTTAATGTGGCCCAGAGTTTCTCATGGTTTACATGGTCAAAAGCCTTGCTATAGTCGATAAAGCACAAATAGATATCCTTTTGGTATTCTTTAGTCTTTTCAAGGATCCATCTCACATTCGCAATGATGTCTCTCATTCCTCGCCCTTTCCTGAACCCTGCTTGCACTTCAGGTAGTTCTTGTTCTAGGTATGGCTGTAGTCTCTTTTGAATAATCTTCAGTAGAATCTTGCTGGCATGTGGGATCAGAGCGATTGTGCGATAATTTCCACAGTCAGTTGGATCACCTTTCTTTAGTATTGGTATAAACACAGATCTTTTCCAGTCAGTTGGCCATGATGTTGTCTTCCATATTTCTTGGCAGAGCCTTGTAAGTACGGTAACAGCTGCATCAGATTGCTGCAATACTTCTATGGGAATGCTATCAATGCCTGGTGCTTTGTTCTTTGATAAGGCTTTCAATGCTGCTTCAACTTCTTCTTTCATCACCAATGGTTCCTGATCATAAGGTATAGGTTGAAATGGCTGCTGGTCCACTTGATCTTTATCATATAAAAACTCTGTATATTCCTTCCACCTTTTCTTGATCTTCTCAGCATCATTCAACATAGAACCTTGAGCATCTTGTAACATTCCAATTCGAGGCTGGAACTTTTTCTTTAACTCTCGCAGCTTTAGGAAAGCCAATCTTGTTCTTCCTCTAATAGTTTCTGCTTCTATTTCCTTGCAAGTGTCATTGTAGTACTTTTCCTTGTCCTGTCTTGCTGCACGTTGGAAATCTCTGTTGAGTTCTGCGATTGTCTTTCTTTCTCCTTTGGCTTTAGCTTCTCTGCGTTTCTGGGCAATTTTCAGAATTTCTTCCATCATCCATTTTGGCCGTTTTTGCTTTTTCACCTTTTGTAGAGACTTCTCGCTTTCTTCCAGCACAACCTTCTTGATGTCATTCCATAACTCTTCCGGAGCTCTGTCATTTGTATCTAAAGCAGCAAATCGATTTTGCAGGCAGTCTTTAAATTCCAGTGGTATATTCTCAAGGTCATATTTTGCTGCATTCATGAGTGGTTTGCTCTTTTTCAACTTTAGCTTGAGTTTGCATACTAGTAGTTGATGATCTGTACCACAGTCAGCTCCAGGTTTGGTCTTTGTTGATGTTACAGAGCTTTTCCATCGTTGACTTCCACAGATGTAGTCAATTTGATTTTTATACAATCCATTGGATGAAGTCCATGTGTACAGTCGCCGCTTGTGTTGCTGGAAGAAGGTGTTTGAGATGAATAGATCATTGGTCTTGCAGAATTCTATCAATCTTTCTCCAGCTTCATTTCTGTTGCCAAGTCCATATTTTCCAACTACTTTGCCTTCTTCTTTGTTGCCAACTTTTGCATTCCAGTCACCCATGACTATCAGGATATCCTGTTTGCATGTTCTGTCAATTTCAGCTTGTACTTGTTCATAGAACTCTTCAATTTCATTCTCTTCTGCAGCTGTTGTTGGGGCATATACTTGAATTATAGTTGTGTTGATAGGCAATCCTCGTAGATGAATAGAGATTAAGCGTTCGCTGACTGCATTGTATTTCATTACAGTTCTTGCAAGTTTCTTCTTTATTATAAATGCAACACCATTTCTTCTTTGTCTTTCATTTCCAGCATAGTAGACCATGTGATCATCTGATGCAAAGTGCCCGATGCCAGTCCTTTTCAGTTCGCTGACACCCAACAGATCAAGTTGTACATGTTCCATTTCATTCTTGACCACCTCCAACTTCCCTTGGTTCATGCTTCATACGTTCCATGTTCCAATGTGTAAGACATCTTTACAGCTTCTGACTCTCATTTCATGCGCAGCTACATCAGCAGTCAGACTTCCCGAGGGCTTTGATCCAACCACATCATAAATGCTGGCTTTACTCTGAAAAGTCTTCAGCTCTTCCCCAGTAGCTAGTTGAGTGCCTTCCGACCTGGGAGTCTCATCTTCCAGCACCATAGCACAATTTGTTTTGTTGTAACTATCCATTGGGGTTTCATGGCAAGATACAGAAGTAGATTGCCGGGCCTTCCTTCCGCGCAGTTTAAGTTTGGTGTTGTTGCCGTTGTCACAGAAATGTGATCCTCCGCTGTCAACACTATCCCATTCTGCTGCTGCCCAGATGGGTGGTTTGTCTTCGTCTGGCACCTCAGCTGAGACCTGTCCATCTTGGGAGACCCTGCCAGTAGTTAAACTACCGATAGTTTAGCTCTCAGCATCACTGATGCACGCAAGCCCTCACAGCACGACAAGCTGCAAACCAAGTGACCATTTATGTTAAACAGCACAAATCCCAGTACAGACCCTTAGGCCTCTCCACCAGTGATCTTTGTCCATATGGATAACTGATCATTTTGTCCCACTCTCTGTTTCCTGTCTTTAAGCCAATTTACAATTGACGAAAGGGTGTGGTCTTCTATCCCATGACTCTTTAATTCCCTAAAGAGATTTAGGATTTCCTACTAAAAGATCCCCGTGTCTTCTCAGCATCAGATATTAAACAATCAAGAAATGTAGATCAGTAGCATTTTAGGGCTCTGTACAGTGGCAAATAAATGAAAAAACGAAATGCAGAAATGTACAGCAATAAATTTTAGATTGTTAGTGTGCTTGTGGATGCTCAAACTTGGAAATGGCTAACGTATATTTCAGGTTTACATGCACGTACTACTATTACTACAACTACTTACAAGTTGTAGGCAGCGCTGTACAGAGACATGTAAGAGACAGTCCCTGCTCATCAGAGCTTGCAGTCTAGTCAAGACAGACAACACAACAACTGGGGACAAGGATAGATCTAGGGGAATGGTAAGAAACGTAATATCGTCTTTACTACTTGATTTGATTCTTGGTGTCTTTTCTTCTCCCTTTCCTCTAAAACAGACACAATGCAACGCGGAAAAGTCTTAGCTGTGAGCACCCAGCTAAAAATCTGTTCTAAAAAGTGGAAGGTCATTATCAAAGTTAGACAGCAAGCAGATAGCATGCATTCTGTCATTTTTTAAAGGAATGTGGACAGTGCAAATGGATGATTGATGGCATACTCACTTCATTAAGAGATAATGTTGGCAATATTACAGATGTATCTGAACAAACTAGACACACCAGTATTTCTGCAATAGTTTGAACTTATTTACATGACAATATCTACTTATTGTTTCAAATGTACATTGTAATATACTATTAATGTGTTCCAGTCTAATTGTGGAATTACTGTGGCTTTTGTTGAGTAGGGGAATGTTAGTTTTCAAATCAGTTTCGGGTCCCTGATTTCATTACTTGCTTTTTTATTTGATAATAGATTTTATGAACGGGAGTTCATCTCAGAGGTAACATTTAATGCTTTCAGACAATGTATTAAGAAAAAATAATGCACATTTCACTCAATATTTCTCTTTTAATGAATACTGACTCAGTCCATTTATACTAATTAGAGCATACTGTCATATGAATATTGCCTGTGCAAACGTTCCTCTCTTATTAGAGTCATCTTATAGTTGTAAACAGCCTGAAACTAAAATAACTTTATAATGAGATCTTGTTTTTGAAAAGTAACTTCTCTAAATGTACAGTAAGTACACATGGAGGATAACTTTGTAACAGGGCACATGAAGCACATGTTACAAAGGACGTCCAAGTGCAAACTGGGATGCCCAAGCCTGAATGTCCATAAAAACAGCAAGCACATCCACGTTCAGACATGATTTCACAGTCATGAATGTGCCCAATATACGGTAGACATCTGCAGGGGCGTCTACATTCCTGGAACAAACTACCCGAGTCTGTACGTCAGACGCCTTTTCTGACCCTTTTCAAATCCAGGCTGAAAACTCACCTTTCGGATCATGACTCACCTAATCTCCTTTGTGTTTCCTTACCATTCCCCCAAGATATATCCTGTGTCTACACCTACTATGTTGTCTGTCTTGACTAGATTGTAAGCTCTGATGAGCAGGGACCGTCTTTTACATGTGTCTGTGCAGTGCTGCGTATGTCTTGTAGAGCTATACAAATGTTCTGTAGTAGTAGTAGTATGTCCCCGGTATAGTATTTAATACCGGAGAGATCTACGAGACATGCAGTGATTAATGCAAAATCAGAACAAATTTCCCAAACACACACAACATAGCATTGTCATTGTGAAGAGTACTGAGGAGGCTGTACTGCCAACTTCTCGACGCACTCCAGACGTTTCAGTGCCGAAACAAGCACTTTTCCAATGCCTATTCATGCCTAGACCAGGTCTAGGTTTAGATAAGGGAGCAGATGCTCCTGAGGATTCTAAGATTGCCCGACATGCCTCCATCACACCTCCTGCCTATTTAGACATTCCCGCAGAGGAGATGTCTAAAACCCGTTTCTGAAATTGCTCCGGGACATCTCTATCATTTGGATGTCCACATGCATGTTCGCGGATGACCAAATCACATCTAAACAATTTCAAATGACCTCCTTGGGATGTCAAGGCACACATTTTAAAAAGACAACATAGAAGCCTATGTTCCTTCATAAAATTACCCTAGGAAAACTAGGTGCATGCAACTTGTACACCCGCTCTAAGCCAGGCGCATTTATGTACATGCATGTGTGTGTCAGTAAGCATTGGTGTATTTGAGTATGCATGCCCATCATGTCCCCACAACACCTGTTCTTAGTACCCAGGAACTCCTATGCATGGAGAGGGCAATTTATAAATTGGCATGTCATTAGCACACGTGATTATATAAAATAGAGCATAAGCGCGGAAGTTAGTGTATATGTTAAGGTGTGATCACTTACACCAGCCCTGGAAATGACTGCACCTATTGTTTGCAATTACAAATGTAGATTACAGAATGTTTTAATATGCAAATGTAATTGCTCTTGCTGCCCATGTTCTGCCTAATCTCTGCCCATGTGCATGCCCACAATGAAAATACACATGATGCAAATTACGTGCATATTTTCACGCTAGTCGGTATTTGATAAGATACAATATATGCATATAAGTTGCCACTTACACACATAAATGACTAAAATACTGGAATTTACATGCATAATTTATATACAAATCTAGGCAGCTCCTTCTGAAATGACCCCATATTGCATAAAAATAAGTAGTATGACTTCCTTGCACGCCGCCATCATCAGACTCCCCCGATTGGGATTGAGGACCTGAGCAGGCATGCAAGCCTTCCCGCTCAGGATCTCCAGCCCAATCGGGGCTGTGGGAAGAGGAACAGCTTTACTAAAGAGGAAGCCGCCGCCAGGCAGGCCCACGCCTGTCGGGCCCGTGCCGGAGGGCCTCGCCAGAGGGCCCTTTGGCATGGCCCTTCGGCATGGCGTGAGAGACCGTGCCCAAACTATCCGACCTGACTCACCTCTGCAAAGCCCTCGGCCACTTTGAGGGTCGCTTTCCAGCTCTCAACCCTCATCGGCTTTCCCAACGGAGTGATAGAAGAACAAAGGCAACTAAGCTACAACTACCCAAGCTCCACCTCTGCAAAGTTAAGGTAACTTGATGAGCCAACGAACTCTCATCCCCATCTCCCCTGCATCAGGAATAGTCGATTTTCGGTTGCCCCACGACCCAGGGTTCATTGCTCCACCTTTCCAGAAATAGAAACATGGACACATGAACATAAGACTCAAACCTTTACACTAGCTTACCAGAATATCTCTTGATGTCTATGCTTTGTAGCTAAGTATTCCACGTTGCAACACTGAAACTAAATGTAACAGGCAACAAAGTAACTTCCCTGTGAATATCTGCCTCCTAGCAAAAGAGTCTGTTGCTACACTGAATCTTTAAATGTGGTAGGAATGCAAATCTAATTATCCTGTGACTGTCCTCCAGTCTGTGGCAACAACACAACAACCTAGCTCAAAGTAACACCCTACACCTTACCATGGCCATCTCTGTGCTAGCTTTTACCTGCCTCTACCTCCTCTCAAGCACCTTCTACTACTCCACTGCACTCACACGCAACCATAGCCCCATACCAAAACTCATTAACATGAATAAAAAACACTACCATAACCAATACCATCCTCCAGGACACATACAATACAGAAGACAGCCACACTTGCTTTATGTCACCTTGGAGCACACAACCAACAAAAGATTCTGTAGACCGAAAGTGCATCAAGACATCAGGTGCGCTCTCATTAATGCATGCTCTGCCCGCAACAAATGGCCAGTCATTACAGATTTAACTTAGACATCCTGATGATCACTGAAACATGGTTCACAGGCACAGACACTGCCCTTATAAACCAACTTACGCCCCCTAACTTCTCAATCCACACCTGCAACAGAGCTAGCAGGAGAGGGGGAGGGGTCCTCATACTTTCAAAAAACGAGCTGCAATACCGGACAGTCCATACTAGAAGTATGCAACAGTTAGACACAATCACCATTGCAAATAAGCATAATACCTTCAACCTTATCTACAGGGCACCAGGCGCCACCTCTGATGAAATATCCAATATAATTGACTTAGCTTGTAACCCTGAAAACCCCTCCAAACCAAACTGGCTATTGGGGGATTTTAACCTGGCCTCCACACAACCCACTCTCGCCAACACATTCCTAGAAGCAATGACCAACCTTAACTACACTCAGATCGTAACCGATCCCTCCCACCAACTTGGGAACATACTTGACCTTGACTTCGCCCCATCCACAGCCACAGACAGGATGGACCAATTTAATCTCGCCATCAATGAGGCCCCCAGGTCAGATCACAGGCTGATAACATTTCAGGTCCCACTTCCTCACGACACTTGTGTCCAACCAAGCACAAAGAACGCAACAAACCCATGTCGCTTCAGACCATTTGATAAGGAAGATCTAGCTAAACATGTCATCCCAAAACTCCTTCAGCTGTTGAACAACCTCAATGACATGGTTGCCACCTGGAATGACACTCTAAAGCTGTATGTTCTTCAGCCTCCGTTGAACCATCAAGCCACACACAAGAACAATGCCGCCAAAAGGCAATCAGCCTCCTGGTTCTCATCTGAACTAAAGAAGTCCCTACTTCACCTAAGAAAACTGGAGAGAAACTGGAGGCACACTCATAATACAGATGATCAAGCCATCTATTTAGCCTACCTGAAAATTAATCGAGAAGCAATTTGGGAGAAGAGGAAGGCATTCCACTCAGAGCTCCTCAGTCGTTCTCTAAACAAGCCACGGGAACTCTTCAATTTGGTAAAATCCTTAACCAAAGAACCTTCTCCACCACAGAATGAGCAACTACAACCCCAATCATATGCCAACTATATGCAATCCAAAACCATCAAATCAATAATGGTCACCAGCCCAGGAACACCTCATTCATCCCTCCCTCCGAAGCCACTTGTCAAGTTCTCTCCCCCTTCAGTTTCCAACATTGAAGACATTATTACCAGCATCAACACAACCACAGCACCAAATGACCCTTGCCCTGCACACTGGATCAGAGCAATGCGATCAGAACTCAGTCCAATTATAGCAGAAATCGTAAATCAATCATTCACAACAGGAAAGTTCCCAACAATGCTTAAACAGACCTCCATTCGACCCCTGTTAAAAAAACAACCAGCTTGACCCGGAGAAGGTAGAGTCCTATTGGCCGATTTCCAGCATCCCGCTGCTAGCAAAAATACTAGAGAAAGCGGCTCTGTGGCAAATCCAACATCATATAGACACCTCATCCCCTCTAGACCCTTTCCAACACGGGTTTAGAGAAGCCCACGGCGTCGAAACACTCCTGACCTCACTAATTAACACTCTCGTCTGTGGCTTAGACAATATCAAAACGGGCTTTGTACTGATCTTCCTGGACATTGCCGCAGCATGTTCATGTTCAACTACTAGCTCGTCTCCACGAGAAGGGGATCCATGGTCTAGCCTGGGATTGGTGTAAATCTTATCTTGAAGACCGATGGCAGCAAATTAGGATTGGCTCCAGTATATCAGAACCGTTCCAGCAAAAGCAGGGAGTACCCCAGGGTTCCTCCCTCTCTGCGCTGCTCTTCAACATATACATGCAGCCTATCTGCGAAATCACC
Organism: Ichthyophis bannanicus; assembly: GCA_033557465.1. Lineage (NCBI taxonomy): Eukaryota > Metazoa > Chordata > Amphibia > Gymnophiona > Ichthyophiidae > Ichthyophis > Ichthyophis bannanicus. The sequence goes on along the minus strand of CM066035.1, from coordinate 127,894,441 downwards.
CGTGCCTTCGGAATATCATGCCTTATCTACGCAGACGATGTCCTGATGTACACACCTTTCAACGTCACACTTCCAGATTACACCACACTAGTTGATTGCTTCAACACAGTAACAGACTGGCTCCTCAACCAGAACCTAAGGATAAATTTCAAAAAAACTGAAGTCCTAACCATTACAAGAAACAAAAACTTCTCTCCTCCTACATCCCTAATAGTGAGAGATACGGAACTACCCATCAAGTCAGCCATACGCTACTTAGGTGTGACACTAGATCAGCAGCTAAACTTTAAAGAGCACATAAGCCACACAGTAAAGTCTGTCTATTACAAAATCAAGACACTTCACCACCTGAGGCCCATGCTAGATCCTAACAGCTTCCGCACAATATTCCAAGCACTTGTCATACCCCACTTTGACTACGCAAACGTTATACTTCAAGGCTTCCCCAAAAACACTTAAGCCTCTTCAATTGGCAATGAATGCGGCCGCCCATGTATTGTGTGGAACATCAAGAAGAGTCCACATATCCCCCATCCTAAGAGACTTACACTGGCTCCCAGTAAGCTGTAGAATCTCCTTCAAGGCCCTCTTAATCACTTTTAAGGCCATAAACAACATAGCGCCCCCCCCCCCTCAATCTACATGCTCCTCTCCCAACCCCCCAACTACAGATCCAAGAGGTTGCATTCCACCTACACACTTATTATTCCAAAAGCCTCCACAAAATGGGCACAATTAACCAACAAACGGGCATTTGTATCCTACGCTCCCAGATCATGGAACAACCTCCCGCATGACATCAGAGCAATCAAGGACATCACTCAATTTAGAAAGGCCCTCAAACACCATTTATTCATTACTCACTTTCTACAATACAATAATTACTTCACGCCTCATACCATCACACACACCATCCCACAACCTGACAGCTTATCAGCAAACACAAGTTTGACAAGAGGAGATGGTCTGTAAATGGAGGACGGTCCACTCTGATCACACTCCCCTGTTCTACCCTTGTAAAATTACTTTCTTAACATAGCATCATGTAAACTGTACATAGTTTCCCCTGTTCTTTCCAAGTTGCTCTCCCTGTTCGATGTAAACTCGGGCGTGCCTCGAGTCGTTCTGTTAACTGTAAACCGCACTGATGATAAAGAGCGCAGTATAAAAGAAATGCTAAATAAATAAAATAAAATACATAAAATATTAATTGACAATCAAATAATCTTGTTATTTGAAAATCAGTCAACAAACCAGTCAACCAACCAATCAGGAGTATAATTCAGTGAAAACACTGTTGTGTCTTAATCATTTGGAGACTTTGAAAGTCATTTTAAAAGGTTTAGTTATGGTGGAGGCATCTGAGTGGCCAGTTACCAGCGTTGGACGTGGTTCCAGAGGTTTTGTTCCACCTGCAGTTGCTGTTGCTATGACTTCTGCCCCTTTGCATGGGGGGATAAAATGTCTGCTTGCTCCACCAGTGTGTGGAGATGTCTGAGCCAGGCATCAGTGTCAGATGTGGTCCCGGAGTTCTTGTTCCACCTGCAGTTGCTGTTGCCATAACTCCTCCCTCCTTGCATTGGAGGGAGCTTGCTTGCAAGTCTGCTTGCTCCGTGGGACGCAGACGTGGGCATGTGCCTGTGGGTGTGTGCTCAAAGGGGCGTAACCTAAGGGGCAGGCCTTGCCCCTTTGGAGCGCCCAAGGATACTGGAGGACGAGGTGTCTTTGTTTCTTTGTCTATCAGCAAATGAATAAGAGAAAAGCAAAAAGCAAGGGGCCAGGGGAAGGGTTAGTGGTAAAGGGCCCAACAGATCATCACATAGTGAGCGGTATTAAACATCACACACTGCCATTGAAGACTGGGGAAGGTACCTCTTCTTTGGGTACCTCATTGAGTTTTGGATTACAAACTCCTCCCCTCCAACCAAATCTGGAGTCTGCCTCCAGTGTGACTGGGGCTTCCCATGTGGGGGTCAAAGCTCCACTTTCTTCTACACCTGTGCCGCTGGTTTCGGCTGATCTACCTGAGGTTCCATCTGACTCTGGACCTAAGAATCCTGTTCCTGTTTCATTTCCTGTTGTTTCTTCAGGGTTGCAGTCTTTGGGTTCGGGGCCTGGGGATGTATTACTCTGGGATGTTTGGGCCGTAATTAACAGGGAGGAAGGGGTGTTGAAGGGCAGCTAAGTGATTTGTGAAATGCTGCACTAACATGGGGATTTACTTGCTGATTGCAATAGGAGAGTTACCCGGCGGGAGGGCAGCAAGGCTAATATGCAAGTTTTGAGTAACTCCTTTATCAAAGATAATTATTGCTTCATATTAAAATGGTGCTAGATCCAAGAACCTTCAAGTTTTGAATTTTCCTATGGTTCATCTTTTTTCTGCCTTGGAATTATTTGAATTGTGTGTTAAAGATGTTCTTTTGTATTCTTTCAGAATCAGTTATTTCCTCCATTTATTATCTTCCTTGGAGTGTTTCTGTGTCGGTCACTGAGGGAGAATTAGACGAGCCAACTAACCTCGATGATATGGGTTTGACCCAATTTCTTGAGACTTCTTTGGGAAATGTTTCCAAAAGGGGTATGTTACTGGCTTCATTTTTCTCAGAGACAGCTAAAAGTGGCATCATGAAATTATATTTCTCTAAGGATACTCCTTTTTGTGGGCAGCCTCTTACGATTTTTCCTGATATTGCAAGTGCTACTCAAATCCGGCATAAAGCTTTTTTGCAATTGAAACCTAAGGTTCTGGCTCTTGGGGGAACATTTTATTATTTTATTAGAAATTTCCCTGCAAGTGTATTGGGACATACTTTGGCAATAGATTTGTCTTTGTGGAGGTTTCTCACCTTGAACGGTTTCTTCTGTATAAACAGTCCTGAGGAGGATTTTCGTTGTTGTGAATTGGTTGGGTGAAAAAAAGGGGGATTTAAGTTTATTGTGTAGATCTCCATGGTCTCTTAGTCGCCTTCTGGGATGTGGACTTGTGTAAATTTTCTTGTTTGTTTCTATGACTTGATTTCTTTGTTTATGATTGGTCAAGGACGCTTCTTTTCCTGTAAGTTGCTTCTTGTAACTTTTGAAATTTCAATTTAAAAAAAAGGTTTAGTGGTGATTTGAACCTCTGAAGACGTGCACGTGGATTTTGAAGTCACGTAATGTTTCTGTTGCCATTCCACAAATGTTCCTCGCTCGATCTCAGAAGAGGTTTGCAGGAACATTAATAATAAGTATCAGGAAAATGCTTGTTTTCACTTTAAAACATCCAGAGAGTGTAGAGAAGAAGGAGAATTAAGTGACTAGCCTTATATCACAAAGGCCCACACTGGAATTTGAACCCTCACCACTCGGCTCTTAAACCAGTAACCGTTATGTTATTAGACGTCGTGGTTCTGAAATGTTATCCTGGGGGTGCCTATATAGCTGTTTGATACACGTCCATACCTGGCACATCCATGTTTCTAAAATCATGCCTGAACTTACACGTCTGCTTTTTTTTCAGACATTACATGTCCCATTTTGAAATGCGCCTCTTAGGGTTGGATGCTGAAAGTGTGCTGCTATTTTAGCACAGTGTTGGTGCATAGTTTTTTTTTTGAGCTAGTGTGAGCGCCAAATGTAGGAAGGGATTTAAGGCGAGCATAACAAATGTGCAGATGCCTGCACTAACGGCAGTGCACAGAACATTTAAATCCATTTAAATAGATGGTAATGAAACAATTAGCTATGCAGCACCGTTGCAAAGAAGTGCACATAAGAGCCGAGAATTAAAGCGGAGTTCAAACGCACTGAACTCAAGGGCCCTCATTTACTAACACTTAGCTCAAGCTATCTGCTGCACAGCCCATTTTATTCCTATGAATTATGTGGCAGATAGCTCGAACTAAGTGTTAGTAAAAGGGGCCCAAAATCCTGGATTTCAAACATGCTAATTTTAGCAAAACGGGGACGTCCTTGAAGGAGGAGATGGAAGGATAGGAGGCATTAAGGGAAGTGGAAAAGCAGTGGCCCAAACTGAAAGGAGCAATAAAAATAGCAACTGATCTTTATGCAAGGAAAGCCAATAAAAGCAAGAGGAAAAGAAAATCGATATGGCAAGGTCTCTTGTTGAATTGTCGTACATCAAATGAACTCAAAAAAGCATGGGACAAATACAGAGGATTTCTAAAGGTAAAAAGGGGACCATTGTAGTTGATATAAAAGAGCAGACTAGTTAGGCCATGCGGTCTTTTTTGCCATCATGCTTCTCTGTTTCTAAATAAACAAGTAGAAGAACAACACATTGAATGGTACAATGCTAGAGGTTAAGGTAGGAGGTAAAGTGCTCATTACATTACATTACAAATTCTAAAAAGTGGGTATATGGATTCATTCTGTGGGTTGCCACCTCTAATTGAGTTCCAGAAACCTGTTACAACATCTAATTTGCATATGCAACAGATCTTATTTATTTGCTAATTCACTGTGGAAGAGTTTTGTTATTGAATGTTTTAATTTCCAGTTTGCTTTTTGCTTTTGTAAATGCCTATATCTGTTTTCTTGGTAAGCTGTTTTCTTATTTAGGCTAGTAAAGAAAAAGGTTTTGTTTAAACACTTTGGGCCCGATTCCGAGTTGGACGTACCGGCCCTCTGTGCGCCCAGTTGAGTGAGCCAGGATTCAGATCCCGCATTGCACGTCTAGTCCCCTGGGATCAGAATCACGTCCAGGGATGCACATACAGGCCTTTCCCGGCTAACTCAGTCAGGGCTTTTGAATGGAGCCGCAGAGCCATGGCGTCAGGTTGCCATGGCACCGCAGCTCCATTCAAGAGCCACAATCCCCAGCCGCCAGACCAAAATGTTCCTTCCCCACAGCCTGACCCCCGATCTGGCCTCCCAAGGCCAGGGTCAGGCTGCGTGGAATTTCCTCTGCCCACCTTTTCTACACCCCGGGTCTGCCAGATCCACTCAGAGAAGGAATAAGTTCCCTGTTCAGGCCACCAGCCCCAAACGTACAGGGCAGACATTGGAATCAGCCCTGCATGTCCGGGTCCACCAACTGACCACTGCCCGCCCTAACTCCTCTCCCGCAACGCCCCTTTCCCACCCCTATCTAACCTCCCTGTATAACATGTGGGGAAGTTAGTCAGGGTTGGCACAGGGGTCGAATAGCAGGGATGGACGTCCATCCCCGCTATTCGCGCCTCGGAATGACCCTCTTTGTATTTATATTTTTAGCACTGCACATTGTATCACAAGGTTAGTGCTAACCAATCTTACCATACCTGCTGCAACTCCTTTGAACACTGAATTTCCGGGAGCTTGAGCACATATCTGTTGTTAAGTGCTGTCGAGTTGGTGTTGTCTCATGGTGACCCTCTGGATAGTTGTCCTAAACTGTGTTCGGTCTTCAGTCAGGCAGCTCATTGTTGACAGATTGGTATCCGTAGCTGCTGTTATTATATTGATCCATCTCATTGCTGGCCTTCTTCTTTGCTGTTGACCTTCAACCTTATCAAACATGATGTCTTTCTCTAATGATCTCTCTCTTTGTATTATGTGTCCAAAGTATGAAAGTCTTGTCATCTGAGCTTCTAAAGAAAGCTTAGCTTTGACCTTTTCTAGTACTGACTGATTTGTTCTTTGGGCAGTCCATGGTATACAGTATTCTTCACCAGCACCATAATTCAAAGGCATCAATTTTCTTCCTGTCTATTTTTTTCAATGTCCAACTTTCACATTCATATGACGTCATTGAAAATACTATGGCTTGGTCAAGTCAAATCTTTGTATGTAGAGAGACATCTCTGCTCTTGAGAATCTTGTCTAGGTCCTTCATAGCCATTCTGCCAAGAGATTTACATTGTTAGATTTCTTGACTGCATGTCATTTCTTTATTGCTTATTTATCCAAGCACGTTAAAGTTGTCAACTATTTCTATTTCTTCTCCATCAACGATGAACTTTACGTGTTCTTTACGTTAATGTGAAGGCCCATTTTAAGACTATGCTCCTTGATCTTAAGAAGCAAATATTTCAGATTACTTTACTTTCAGCCAGTAATGTAGTATCATCAGCACTGATGAGTCTTCCACTAATCTTCACATCTCGATTGCCTGCTTCTCTGATGATTTGGTCTGCGTATAAATTAAAAAGTTAGGGGGAAGTATGCAGCCTTGTTATACATATTTGCTGATTTTAAGCCATTCTGTTTCTCCTTGTTTTGTTCGAACTATTGCTTCTTGATCAATGTAAAGGATGTGAAAGAGAACTATCAGGTGTTCTGGTATAACCATGATTCTTAATGTAGCCCAGAGTTTGTCATGGTTTACACAATCAAAAGCCTTGCTGTAGTCAATAAAACACATATAGATATCTTTTTGGTATTCTTTTGTCTTTTCAAGGATCCATCTCACATCTGCGATGACGTCTCCTCTTCCTCACCCTTACTTGAACCCTGCTTGCCCTTCAGGCAGTTCTCATTCCAAATATGATTGTAGTGTCTGCTGAATGATCTTGAGTAGAATCTTGCCCGCATGTAGGATCAGAGAGATTGTGTGATAATTTAAAGTCAGTTGGATCACCTTTCTTTTTTTTTATCTTTGTTGTCTGCCATTTAATTTTTTCACACATATGCATTCGAGTCTTTGGTTTAAGTCTTTATCTGCATTCTCTTAGCTTTCTTTACTAGGGCTTCTGTCCGTTTGTCATTTTCCTCTCTCTTCGTGTCATCTTTGTTTCCCTCCACTACATCTCAGATACTAAACTTTACTTTCAAATTTCTTCCATTTGTTTTTCTGCCTCTCTGTCCACTCAGATTTCATTCATTCTTACTATCCAGTCCTCACTTTCTCTCTTTTTACTGTATCTATCTACAGCTCTTCCAGGGGTGGCCCAAGGGTGATGCGGGGCTATATGCGGAGACTCATTTGCATAGCCACTGGACTCATTTGCATACATTTAATTTATTTTATTTTAAAATGTATGTGTTGCCCATCTAAAATTTTAGGTGGCTTTCAAAGCTTTTTTATTGTCCTGGCAATGACTTAGGGGCATGTTTACTAAATATTAATGTGTGTTAAGCACTGCTGCGCCAATAGAAATAAATGGGTGTTGCTTAGGGTTGCCAACTGGCCGGTTTTCAGCCGGCCTGCCCGGTTTTTCCGTGGCCAGGTTGGCAGCCAGCAGAGATGCAAAACTGGCCCTTGAAAAGCCATTTTTTTGCTCTGGCCGCAAGATCAGAAGCGGCCAGACCAGAAAACTGGCTTTTCTCCCGTGGTCCATGATCCCCGATCCCCCGTGCAGCCACTGCTCCTACTTCTTACAGAGCAGCGGCTGCAATAAAGTTAATTTGAAAAGGAAAGACAACCTGTGAGGAGCCCTCTGGTCCTAGGAAATTCCTTCTGCAGCGCCCGCCCCCTCTGATATCACTTGCTTTTCAGCCCGGGCGCTGCAGAAGTTGTTTCCTAGGACCGGAGGGCTCCTCACAGGTTGTCTTTCCTTTTCAAAATAATTTTATTGCAGCCGCTGCTCTGTAAAAAGCAGAAGCAGCGGCTGCAAAGGGGTGAAACTGCACTAAAGGGAGGGGGTGAAGCTGCACTAAGGAGGAGTGAAGCTGCACTAAGGGGGAGGGGTGAAGCTGCACTGGGAGGGGGGGGGTGGAAGGCTCCTCACAGGTTTTCTCTTCTTTTTAACTTAACTTTATTGCAGCTGCTGCTCTCTAAGAAGCAGGGGCAGTGGCTGCAAGGGAGGGGGCTGAAGCTGCACTAGGGAGGGGAAGCTGCACTAGGGGGGGGGAGGTGAAGCTGCACAAGGGGGGGGGGGCGGAAGGCTCCACACAGGTTTAATTTTCTTTTTAACTTAGCTTTATTGCAGCCGCTGCTCTGTAAGAAGCAGGAGCAGCAGCTGCAAGGGGAAAGAGGTGGCAGAAAGAACTGACAGGTAGATGAGGGCTGGAAGAGAACTGAAAGGTGGGGAGGAGGTGGCAGGAAAGGAGCTGACAGAGGAGGTAAGGAGGGGGCTCAAAGGGAGATGACACCTGGGAATGGTACTGGTAAGTGACTGGGTAATGGGGAAGGCCACTGGGACTGGAGATAGGCTGATGGAAGAAAGTGAAGAAAAGAAAAGAAGAGACAAGAAATGGCAGATGGACTATAGACCATAGAAAACGAGCTAAGAGAAGACGGGAAAACGGAAGCCTCAGATCGGAACCAGCATGATCAGAGAATAAAATGGTCAGACAACAAAGGTAGAAAAAATAATTGTATTTTCATTTTAATGATTGGACTTTGTACTACCTTTATATTTTACACAGTATGGGGAACTGCATCTCTTATTTATCTGATATTGCTCTGCATGCAGAATCTGTCTTCTTGAGGTTTCAGTTTAATTTTTGTCTATATATTTCTCTTTTTGTTTTGTGCTTATTTATTGATGAAGGCCTATCTGTATTGTGTGTGTGTATGTGTGTGTGTGTGTGTGTGTGTACAACCAATGCTGCACATTCTGTCAGTACAGAATTTCTGTTTAAGAATGTGTAGAAGTCTTCTTGCTTGCTTTTTCAGTTTGCACATTGTCCTCTCTGCAATTTTTTGGGGGACAGGAGGTGGAGTAAAGGTGGGGTGGTGGCGGGGCAGGGGGGTGGGGAAAGTGTGGAGTAGGGGTGGGCATGGGTGGAGCGTGACTAGCCACAGGTGGGGGGTTTTTCTCTTTCAAAAAGTTGGCAACCCTAGTGTTGCTGCACTTAGTGCATATTGACATTTGTGAATGTGCATTATTTTTTCGTAGGCATGCCTCTTAATGAGTGTCTCAATGCCATTTGTATGGGCAGTGAAGATAAAGAAACTACAAGATTTCTACATTACTATATACCAGTGTCAACTGCCAGGCACATTAGGAAGTATTACACACCCTGCTCATTTTGAACCCATAGCAAACCTGCCATATCATAACAGCACTACCAAGACTCACAAAGCAACAATCCCTACCTATCAAAAGGCAACACTGCAAATATTAAACCAATACATCTCAGAGAATACCAATACATCTCCTACTGGGGAAACAGAACAAGTGGGATTATCACATAGAAACTACATGAACAGAATTTTGCAGCTCAATTATAAATGCAAAACATAGTGATTACAAAACATAGAACGAGGAATCACAATTTAGAAATACGAAGACAATAATTCAGTTGGGAACCCCAAAAGCCAGACTTGGAATGTACAACAACACTGGAGAAATAAAATTATAAATTAATTTCCTCTTGTACTAAACAAAATGCAAAACGTTAACAATGCACATTTCCCAGAGCTGACATATTCCAGTTAATAAATTCAAAACAACATAGTTTTTTTCTACCTTTGGTTGTTTGGGTATTTTAATTTGCAGTTGCAATTGCCCCCGTCACTTTCTTCTGCTTTCTTCATGTCTTCTGCTAACTCTCCATCGTCTGCTGTCCATTTTGTCCTTTTTTCTCTCTTCCTTTTCCATTCTCTCTACATCCGCCTCTAACATACTGATCTTTCCCTTTTGCTCTTTCATCCATTTCTTTCTTTATTCCTTTTTTATCCACTCAAATTTCACCCCTCCATCCTCAGTCCCCACTTACTCTCCCAATACTCAGCCAATCATAGATTTTTCTTCCCTACCACACAAAATATCAGTTCTCCTCTCCATCCTCACTTCCCCAGCTTCTTTTTCTCCCCTGCCAGTCCCCCTTCTGCTTCTTCCCCAGCATTAGCTCCCTTCTAGTTCCAGCCCCTCCCAGCATCTACTCCCTTCCAGTCCCATTTGTCCATCCCCCCGCATCAGCCCATTTCCAATCCTAAACCCCTAGTATCAATCCTCCTCCAGTCCCTCCCAGCATCAGTTCACTTCAGTCCCAGTCCCCCATCCCCCATCCCCAAGTCATTTCCAGTTCTAGCTCCCAGTATCTGTCCTCCTCCAGTCCCTCCCAGCATCAGCTCCCTTCCAGTCCCTCAGCATCAGCCCATTTTTAGTCCTAACCCCCCCCCCAGTATCAGTTCCCATCCAGTTCCAGTCCCCCATCCCCATGCCATTTCCACTCCTATCCCCCCAGTATCAGTCCTCCTCCTGTCACCCCAGCATCAGCTCCCTTCTAGTCCTAGTCCCCCATCCCCAGATCATTTCCACTCCTATCCCCCACTATCAGTTCTCTTCCAGTCCCTCCCAGCATTTACTCCCTGCCAGTCCCAGTCCTCCATCCCTCAACATCAGCCCATTTCCAGTCCTGCTCCTCCCCCCATTCCCATTCTAGCCCATAGTCTCCCCCGCTGGTTCCATTCTAGCTTCCCATTCCCATTCTAGTTCCCAGTCCCCCCCACCCCATCACACATCTTAAAGGGCCCCGCACCTGATCGGCTTCAGAGGGAGTCGGGGAGGCCCGAAGGCCCAGCTCACCTCTGAACAGCTGCAGTTGTAAAGAGCGGCATTTGCCTTCCCTCCTGCAGCTGTGATAAAGAGGAACCTGCTGGCACGCTGAGTGCCGGGAGGTCAAACGGGGATGCTGACATGTCCCTGTTTAACCTCCTGATGCTCAGTGCACCAGTAGGTTCCTTTTTATCACAGCTGCGGGACAGAAAACAAATGGCGCTGTTTACTCCTGCAGCTGTTCAGAGGTGAGCTGGGGCTTCGGGCCTCCTCGGTTCCCTCTGCAACCGGTCATGGTGCCGGGTCCCCTGAGGTGCAGGGCCATATGCAGACAACATTACCACACAATGGAAAGGACTTGCCCTGAGCTCTTCATCTCCTTCCATTACCCTAGCTATCCTATTCCCCTTGCTCTTATTCCCCAGTGTTTAACTAATGCTTCCTTAGCTCTCTGTTCTCCATCCAACCTCATCTCTCTCTCTCTCTCTCTCTCTCTCTCTCTCTCCCTCCTCCTTCCATCCAGTATCTCCTCTCTTTCTTCTTCCCAACTCTTTCCAGCCAACATCGCCTCTTTATCTCTCCGTCCACCACTCTTTCCACCAGGGCTTGTATTAAACATGCAGAGGCTCAGGGCAGAAACTGGTGAGGGGGCCACCAAAGCCCACCTACAGACCAAGCCTTCTTCAGCTTGTAGCAGGCTCAGGGCCCCCTGTGGTATGGGGTCCAGTGCAACTGTCCTGTTTGCTACCCCCTAATGCCAGCCCTGTTTTCTTCCCAACATGTATTCTCTCTCCATTCCTTTTCCATTCACCATTTCTTCTGTCTTAGAACTTCCCCATGTGTCTAGCATCTTCCCTATTCCTCTACTCTCTCCATGTCAAGCATATGCCTTGTCACCTTTATCAGCCTCTCTGACCCTAGTATCTAATCTTTGTGTCCCTGTCCTTCCTTTCCCTATCCTGAGTTAGCATATTCTTTCTGCCACCCTATACCCGCTCCTATGTCTGACCCCAAGCCCCCATGCCCCTTTTCATCCCCCTCATCTATAATCCAGTACCTCCTCCCTCCTTCCCTCAACCACCCCTCCCAAGGCCCAGCATTTCTTGAGGGAGGAGTAGCCTAGTGGTTGGGGCAAGGTACTTCAGGCCGGAAGGTCGGGGGTTCAAATCCCACTAGAGGACAGCAACCTTGGGCCGGAAGGACTGGGGTTTCTAGTCCCACAGATGCTCCTTGTGGTCTTGGGCAAGCCACTTAACCCTCCATTGCCCATGTTCCCTGTAAGTATTAGTGTATGTGTCTCATATCCCCATGTGTTAAATGTATCCCCCAATTGTGTTGTGACCGCTTTTATTGAAGGATAAGGCGGTATACAAAACTGTCTAAATAAATAAATAAATAAATAAATAAATTTCTATCATGCATCTGCCCAAAAATACCATTTCCCCCTGCCCCAACATCTTTCTCCAATCCCTACCCCCTCTGCTGCTGCTTTCTAAGATTGGTCCCTTGTGGCAGCGGCAAAGGAAAGAAGCACAAAACAGCCACGGGGCCTTTCTCACTGTCAGCGTCACTGCAAGCTCTGCCAGACTCGCCCCCTTTGACTTTGATTTCCTGTTGTTGAGGGGCCAGGACTGGCAGAGCTTGCAGCGACACTGACAGTAAAATTTCCACACTTGTGTTTGGTCCTTTTCAGCAGGGGCACGGAAAACAAGCACAACATAGATATGGGGCCTTTCTTACTGTCAGTGTCACTGCAAGCTCTACCAGTCCCGCCCCCTAAACAATAGGAAGTCAAAGTCAAAGGGAGCGGGACTGGCAGATCTTGCAGTGACGCTGGCAGGAAGAATGACCCCGCCTCTGTGCTGTGTTTGTTTCTTTTGCTGCTGTTGCAGGGAACCGATCTTAGAAAGCGGCAACGGATAAGGAGCAGTTATGCTGCCTGACCAACTGAAGGAGTGTCAAATGGGGTCATCTTGCAGATGGCCGGGCACGGGGCCTCTAGTGGAGCAGGGCCATGTTTGGGCAACCTTCCCGCACATGTTTCGGGTTGGCCCTGGGTGTGGACTACCAGCATCTTTTTCAGTGCCTGCTAAAATTGACCCATGGTCCTCACTTATTCATGAAAAAGCCCTGCACACGAGTATCGGCACTTTTTTGCTAGGAAAAATACACTGTATTCTTATAGGTACTTTAACCCAACACACAGGAAGGCATTCCTAGAGGAGAGTTTGTGGCAGGAGTTTGTACTACATGCCTACTTTAGAACTGTCAAGTGCATGCACATCGTTTTAGTCTGACAAAGTAGCTGTGAGAGCTAGCAGTTGTCAATGTCTTTAGCTATTTTTCCTGTGATAATTTTCAGCTTGAAAGTGCGCATGTACTTTTCACTGATATGGGCTGCTATAAAATCATCCCCACCATCTGCATTGAATGCATTTTACTTTAGCGCCATGGTATGCAAGCCATAGGATTATTTTCTAAAACAAGACAGAAACAGAAAGCTCCAGTTTCTCTGGCTCTCGTGTTTAAATTGTACTCCTATCATATGTCACCTCGCATCCCCCACTTTTTAATACAGTTTGAAAGGTTCAAGGTCCTTCAGATTATAATGTCTATCAGGGTAGCGCACTGCAGATTACAGAAAGAGGAAACAGAAAGATATGTTGTCTGGATATTTTCCCATGCGGAGATATATTAATTTCTCCCTAGTAAAGAATATAAAGTGTACTCTATAATTTTCAGTGGATTGATATGGACTTTTGAAAATGGTTCCTGCTCCATGAGGGGAAAGGGAGCAGTGCTGGAGGGAGGCACAGTGAAATATGCATAGGGATTTTGCTGTGTAATGCCTCGGGATTTTTTGCCCTGCTTACTTTGTACCTGCAAAGAATGCATGCTAAAAATCCCCATGACACCAGCTCACTGTAGGAGTTTTAAAACAAAACTCCATGAGGCTTGAAGGCCTGTGGGGTATAAAAAACTCATGGGCCTGCAAGACGCCATGGTGTTTGAAGACTGACCTTGTTAGCTTTACTCAAGGCTGGTCTGGCCTCTGTAGCAAATGAATAACCATTGCCCCTTGTCTATCGTACTTTGCAATAAAAGGCTACCTGAATATTATCCTGACGGCACTCTCTTGCATCTTTGAGCGTACTGGGCTTACCCTTTATGAATCTCCTCTAAGTTTGGTCCCAGACCTCCTTCAGTATCATTTGTTAAATCTTTCTCCCATTTCAAGACTCTTCCATGCCATCATGTACTTACCTAATATTTCTTCTCTGTTCTTTAATAGCATGATAAATATCGTTTATCTTTGCCTTCCTGTAGTTGAACCTTTCACTATATGAAAAGGCTCCACTGTTTGAGCAGCTTCAGGCACCGATTACCAGAATGGATCTAAGTTTGTATTTACTTTTTAAACTTTTTGGGCCCGATATTCAGTGGAGGTGGCTAGCGCGATTACAGCTCCTAGCCGTCCGTGCTGAACACAAAACCCGGATTTTCAGTGCCGCGGCCATATCTGGCCACCGGCATTGAATATCTGGGCCAGCCACACAGCCCAGAAGCTAACCGGGCAGCGGCGATATTGAGCCGCTGACCAGGTAGTACTAGGTACCGCCCCCAGAACGGTTAGCATCGGAGTGCGGCAGTACCCGTGAATATTCAGCAGCGCGAACCATGCTAGTATTACAGGCCGGTAAGCCGTGCAAATACCTTTGAACATCAGGCTCTTTATTTGTAGAATCTAAAGTACGTAAGACAAGCACACACTTGTTAAAGCAACTGATATCCAAAAATAAAAAAATAAGCAAAAATATTAGTAAACATCATTTGCTAAAAGAAATCAAAACAACATAGTCACAGGAAGTGAAAGGTGAACTATTTGATTCCTGCACCTAACCCTCTCCCCCCCCCCCCCCATATCAAGCACCATCACCTGATGTCCCCTCCTAGCATCCAGATTCCCTCACATGACCCCCCCCCCCCAGCATAAAGAATCCCCCAGCATCTCCTAACAGACCCTCTCCACCTCTCTTGACTCTTACTGTGGTCCATGGGTTCCCGGTATCTAGTGAGAGTTGCAGCAATCTCCAGTCACTCCTTCTCTTTTGGGTCCTGGGTTCAAAATGACAGCCATGATCCCTTGTGGTGATCTCATACTATTACCGGTAAGGGTCAAGTTGCCAAAAAAGGCAGCCACCCCAACCTCTTGCAGTAATATCAAAAGGGTCATTTTAGAAGCCCTATTTGTGCTTGGGACATCTGAAAACAGGCAGAGACATCTCCAGAGCCATTTTTGAGACCGGGTCTGTGGACATCCTCGGCATGAGGACGTCCAAGTCTGAATGGGGTCATGGTGGAGGTGTGGCTGGGGTGTTCCCAGGAACCTGAATGTCTCTACCTGATCTCAAAAATGCCCAGCATCGTGCCTAAGTTTCGACCTGCTCCAGGCATGACTAGTGCTTTTTTGGGCTGACAAGCATCCAGAGGGTGTAGAGGAGAAAGCACTCCATCGTCCCCAGTACTCAGCACAATTTCAGTGATAGCAGCAGTGAGATTTGAACCCTGGTGTCCCTGTTTTTAGGTCACAATTCTAACCATTAGGCTATTCCTAGAAGTCCAAGTTCTGAACTGCTATTCGGGGGGATGTCTACGTAAATGCCCCCGCAGATATCCATATCGGCACACGCGCATTTATGAAATCATGTCTGCACCTGGACGAACCTGCTTTTTTCAGATGTTCTGGCTTAGACGTCCCAGATTGCACGTGGACTTTCTTTCTAAAATTCCCCTCCACATGATTACTGCTAGGGGTCATAGGTCACAGGACACAGAAGAGCAGGAGTGACTGGGATTGCTTCACCTTCCACTAGGACGCATGGACCCTGATGAGAGCTGGGGGCAGGGATCAGTGGGTAGGGTGGGTCTGCCGAGCAGCATCCGGGTGCAGTAGCTTGGGGTGGGGTTGGGGGGAGTAGCAGAGATCAGCTACAATCAATGTAAAGCAATCAAACTCAGAGTCAGCAGTGTGTACTTTTACCTGCAGGAAGAATGGGTAATATGCAAATGGTCCATTTATCCTTGCAAGTGGCTTTTTGAAATCCTCTTCATTAGATATATATTTACAAAACAAAGATTAATATTTAAAAGTGTGATGTCAAAATATGCATTTTTATAGAAACGTTCTGGGAGGCATGGTGTTGAGATGTTTACAATTGAGTTGAATAATCAAAATATTAGGGGGGGGGGAGTCTAAAAGCTCATATAAAATAGTAGGAATTTCCACATCCTGACCTGGGCTTCTTAATTCCCCTTTTCCAAGTCCCATCTGAAATTTGCCTTAAAGGGGATGTTTATAAGCAGCTGCCTGGATTTAAGTGGGAAGAACGTAAGTAAATGGCAACATTTTAGTGACAGTATTTAAGTACATACACGACCTCTTATGAAATACTGCCCAGCGTAAAAGAATGCAGCTCCATTGCGTGAATACGCACAAAAGAGATCTATATACAATGGAGGTAGTATGTATGTATGCAAATCTCTCTCATGCCTATTGATTAGGGCTATCCTGAAAATATGACCCATCGCTGACCCACAAGGAGCAGAAATGACCACCACTGCCATAAACTGTCTAAACTCCGTGTAAGAAATAGTAAAACAAGGAGACTGGATGGCATAGCTGATACCTCGCAAATAAATCATTTTCTTTCTCAGTTACATTTTAATATATTTTCCAACAATAAAGGTTATATTCATTTCCACATTTCAATTCTGGGAGAAGCAAAAAAAGCCAATGTGTTGCATTTCAAAATCTAAGAAATATTAACAACAAACTCCAGTCTGACATTCTAGACTGTGAAGACAGATTCAAGGGAATCCAATAAACAACAGCAAACATGACTCTGCAACTTTTTATTTCAAACAGTCAGTTCCAGATACACAAGAGATATTGGAATTTAACGCGGGCTTACATCTTCCTTTCACTGTGAGTGGGGAGGAGGGGAAAATACATTTTAGGAGCATTTAATCCTTCCAAGAAATGCTTAAAACTTTCAAAGCAGCACTAGCGATAATGACGTGATTCAGTAATGCCTGCAACGCGGCACTGAGAAGATAACATTTACTGTGGATGTACAGTCCCATTTCAATCTGTTTAATATATTCACTTTGTATTTTTGCTTATTTCATTTCACTAAGAGGCATGTTTACTAAAGGGCATATTGGCAGCATGTTTGAGCTGCAGATCTAGTGCAGAAGCCTATACAAAATTTTGGAGTCGTGTGTGGCCATTGGCTACCGATACTGTATCAGTAGCAAGCTACAAGCATGCAGGAACCCCTTGAGATAGTATTTATAGGCACCCGTGCTAAGGGCAACGTTCATGGTTAGTGCATGCCAATAATCAATGCTCATGTTTTAAAGCCCCTAAGTCACTCAGTCCCCCTGCCCATTCACACACTACCCAATTAGCATGGGATTTGTACTGTGGAGCCCTGCGATAACAGCAAACCTTGTGCTGACGGCGCACATTAATGATGCTTCTCCCTATGTGTGTAAAGTTGTTTTTCATGCAGGTCCAAGTTCAGGCACCATTTCACAAGCATGGACGTGCCCAAAATGGACTTTGACATGAGCGTCTACATAGATATCCCCGGAATAGTATTCCTGACTGTGGACAGCTAGGAATAGCCTATTGAGCTCGAGAAGGGTCGGGAGGGAGGGGGGAGGGGGGGGAGGGAGGCTGTTCTTATATTAGCCCAGCTACATATGTCATATTCTAGAAATAAATCCAGTGTTTTAAAGACATTTCAGGCAAGCAACACATTCTGTTCTTCCACATTAATCATTTTTGCTTAAAATTGCAATATCATTGATATGCTAGCTATGGTACCCTAGTGATAGATGACTTGCAAGGAAATGTTCTAAAAACATATTAAAAGAACAGGAGCCCTTAGTGAAAGTATTGTAGAGGCCATCTGAATGTGAAATACTATTTATGAAAGGGTTGTATGGTCCTTGAATACAGAATTGAATTTGCAGCACTTGTTCAGGTAAGCCAAATTTCTGACAAAGGATGAAACCTCTAGAGGTACAGTTTTCTTATACCTAATAAGAGAAATCTTCTCCAAAGCCATTGACAACCTTCAGAATATATTTAAATTGCACGTGTTTCAGTACAATCTGCCTGTGTCAGCGGCAAAATAATGCCAGATCGTGACATCAGCCAATTCAATCGCCATGAAGACTGCCTTATTTTCTGGACCACATTATTTTGCCCCTGATGCAGATAGATTGTGCCTAAACGTGGCTGTGTTGGGCTGAATAAGTGGGTTCTGTGGTTTTCTTCATTGACTCCTCCTTTTTGTTTTTTGTCGTGGACGTTTTTGGTAGAGGTTGTTCTTTCCCCCTCTTCTTCTGTGCTGCTTTGAATGTGACCTAAGTTATCTGGATAAGTGCCAACAGAAAATCGCCACTATCTGGCTAAGTTGGCACTTATCCATATAGTAGTGGTACTGCCCTCTCTCTGCCCGTGGTCCACTCCTGAACTATCTGGACAGCCTCCTGTTGGCCATCTGGCTAAGGGTTCTAAATATCAGTCCCATAGCACTGGGCCATTCAAACATATTTTTGGCCCAAAACTATCCATATAAGTTTTAAAATGACATGAAAGCAAAGTTAAGTGTTCACCGGCTGCTGGTGAAGGTATAACGCCATTTGCATTTCAGCCCGAATGAGCCTTTGAATGCTAAAATGTTTGTTAGATCATACCACTGAATCAGAAGCCCTTATGTTTGCCTTTGTGGATTTGGATTGCAAACCTAAGACTAATTACTTTCCTACCTGCCATGACGCAAAGAAGGAAGCTGGACTGAGGAGGTTAGACACAGAGGGGTGCCGGTCTCCCAGCAGTTCATCGGTGCAGACCTGACAGTCCTGGCTATCCCGCCAGTCCCAGTAGGGGATGGTGAAATTTTCATCTCCTGTCAGTTTTTGGATCTCATGCTCCCACAGCAGAAGGAAGAGCCTGTGCCAGGGCAGAAAACCTGGGGCTTCATGTGCAAAATCAATATCTGTCCAAACATTCCCCTCTCCTAAAAAGGCATCTCGGGATGCATAGTAATGCATCCAGACAAAGAGGTCGTATACATTGATGTTGGTGAATAAAGGAGAAAGCCCATTTTTCATTTGGGCATAAGTGCCAGTTGCTATTACATAATCAGTGCTGGTGGTGTGCTTAGCCAAGTTGAGATAGGCAAGGAACTTGTTTTTCTCTGTGGTATTCATCTGAAGAAAGTTCTTCCTTACCAATATTCTCCTTTCCGTACAGGTCCGCCCAGAAAAGCCAAACCTGCACTCTCCGCAATTATAACCCATGAAGTTGGCAGTGCACTGGCAGGTCCTGTTGTAAAATATTGCTGGCCAGTCTTCTCTGTCATCTATCCCTGAGAAAGGAAACTGGAGCCCAAGAGGAGCATTGGACAAGCGAATATCCTGGCAGGTCCCCCGGCCAGAGAGCTGACCACAGGCAGATCCATCCCCAGTCCAGGCAGGACAGCATTCCTTCCGCAACAATGCATCTTCAGTGCTGCAAGCCCGGGGGAATTGTGCCAAAATGGCCTGCAAAGTACCTAGCAAACAACTCACAAGCAACAGAACCATCTTCTCCGGTAGGCCAGTAACAGTACAGTGTTATGAAGTATGGGTACATCAGCCCTCAAGAAACTGTTCCTCCCACTATGAAACCTGACTGTCACATGTGGTGGCATATGGCCAGTTTTCATTCTGTGCCGGCTTCTCCACAGCTTCAGACATAAAAAGACTATTCTGCCTTCTGCTTTCCTCAACCCATGCACATGATCAGGCCAGTGGGCAAATGGGGAATATGTGTGTGTGTGTGTGTGTGTGTGTGTGTGTGTGTGCGTGCGGTAAACGAGGGGTCGGTGAAGGTGGCTGTTGGGAAGGGCTGCGATACTTATGCAATGTGTGAGAAAGTAGCTTTGAATGGGCAAGCATTCTCTATATTTAATTGGTTGATGTGCTTTTTTAATTAGAAGAGAGCCAACTGAGGTCAATTGCTGTAAATAAGTGAGCAGAATTCATCATTTAGCTAACAGCATTGCTACGAATGCAGCGCTTGATTAAACACTACATATTATTGCATTCTAAATACCATAAGGAATAGGAAGAATATGTTTATTTCTTTCAATATATAATTTTCTTTAAAAAAAGAAACAAAAACAAGTAATTGTAATTAAACGAGAGTTACGGTGTCCACTCTGGCCTACTTTCTCTGGTTCAGTCACAATTGATTTAATGCAATTTCTCCTGCTAATCAAAGTGAGAAACTGGTTCTCCGGAGAATCAATGTCGATCACATGTGGAGCATAAATTCATTAATGAAACAACTAATGTTCCCTTCTCACTCTAGTATCCAAATATATTTTCACACTAGGCAAACTGTACTGCTATTAGAGTTAGCATACAAACCGTGTTTGTTTTCCGGCATGGGGCGGCATACTTGAAACACAGAAGCTTCAGTAATAGCGTTTAGAGCAGCAGAGTAGTGCAAGATGGGGGACCAGACAGGTCTCAGGATGGATAAATCATTTATTCTCTCCTTCTCTGATCATACGAAAACCTCATGGTTGTAGTTTGCCTATAAGCACTGGCTTTCTAGGGATCAGGAGGTCATCACATGACCATGCCCAGGAACACAAGGGCCTTTAATCCTTTCTGCTGCTAAGCTGGAGGAATACTAAGGCCGTGTCATAGGCCGCTGTGCACAGGGGCTTATGCAAGCCTTCCTAATTTATCAACTGAACACTAATGTCTTGGACAGACACTGTATAATGAGGTGATGCAGGTATTACTGTACTTCTAAGGGTACTTTAATACAGTAGAGAGCAATAGAAAAAAAATTCCTACAGAGAAAGCAGATAATTCTGCAGGTAATTACTGTGGGGGCAATAAATAAAGCAAAATTACTCTTGTAGATTTGCTGTAATTATTAGTGCAAACCCTTGTAATAAATGGGGTGGTGGGCACTTTGATTATTTTTTACTCCATTTACACTCAGCTGATTTTCAAACACAAGGTACCAAAGTCCATTGCATTTGAATATTTTGTTGTACACTTAAAATTAAGTACATACATTTGCAGTGTGTTGAGTAATGATGCAAAGTACAGGTGGTAGCCATATGTCTACTACATTTTTGAACAAATTTAGGGATGTGCATTTGTTAGACACATTCGATTTCTTAGCGTGCTTTCAAAATGTATGGCCTGGGATTCAGAAGAGTTTGTACATGTAGGAGTTAATTTAATTGTGGGAATTCTAGGTTAATAGAACAGGAAGGCACCTAATTTTAACCTGTTTATAAAAACAACTGTTTACTTAGCTGTTTTCTACAATACAAGCCCCGATCCTGGAGAACTAGTGCCTAGAAAGTGAAGATGTGGATGTTACATTTGCTTGAGAGCAGGTATAATGTTAACACATGAAGTACAGTATATGCAAATTCACATAGGACCCAATATTGAGCGGCGACGGCCAGCCGATCTAACACGGCTAGCCGTTGCCGCTGAATTCTAAATCCAGATATTCAATGCTGTGGCATTGTGGCATATGTGGGCCCCAGTGGCATATGTGGCATATGTGGGCCCCAGTGGCATTGTGGCATATGCGGGCCCCAGTGTATAATATCTGGGTGACTAGATTGCGGCCATATTCCGTTGCTGTCCAGTTAGCTTCTGCGGTGAAAGTTAGGCCAGTCTGTCCCGTGCCTGACTTTCGCTGCATGTCGGTAACCAAGCAACTACTCAATATTGCCGCTGCCTAGTTATCAATAGGGGCTGTCCCAGATTGCCCCTGGCATACCCAGATGCTAACCGGATAGCGTTGGGGCATACAGAAATGGCACCCGTGGATATTCAGTGGCATGAACCATGTTAGTGCCTCTGAAGATCCCACTGAATATCTCCCCATAGCTTCTAAAATATGCTCGTAAAGTGAAATTCAACCCATGCTTCTCCCAAACGCTGTCCCTATGCATGCCTTCTGTACAGGTATGCACTGGCTTGCACTGTGATCTAATTATTATAATCCAGTTGCATGCATACATGGGCTCTTATAAAATTAGATCACACCCACAATTATGTGTAGTGCAAGCCAATGCATACTTGAACAAGCCCTGCAAATTTATCCCATAACGAGGCCTGTTTCCTGAAGTGTGCTAAGCAGTTGGTGCATGTTTTAGTGCGTGTTACTCATTAACATGGGTCCATACTATCAGATACCACATGCAAAAATAGCCAGTGAGGTAAAAACTCGTACTAACTAATTAGGGGCCCTTTTACTGAAGTGTGCAAACGGAGACACTTTAAGTGCAGAGCCACGGCATTACCTGTTAGGGGTGTGGACAACATTTTCCCAGTAGGTAACACATAGCACCATTCAATAATTTGGGTCTCCAATATCACGTGCGCAGTTAACTTCGCCTATGCAGATGGAGGTAATTGCACCCATGCTATTTGCAAGACGCGCTGTTAGCACGTGGTTTATAGCCATGCCCACTCTTCATACCTAACTTGCCAGTTTCTCACTCTAATTCACAGGGCGCGGTTAGCATGGGAAATCGCATGCACTATCACAGTGGGGTCCTAATAGTGCACCCATGGAGCATGGCTAGTGCACACCGAAACTCACATCAACTGCATAGCGCAGTTTAGTGTGTTGTAGGGCAGGATAGGGGCAGATAATGGGCATACATTGAACTGACAACATGCAAGGCTGTACTTATCACCACCAAAAGACACCCAGCCTTTTAAGCAGACCCTCTCAATATACACCTGCCCCTGTGAGCAGAGGTCTAACTGCAAAATAAGGGCAAAATGTAAAATGCCTCTATTTGGCAGCTTGACCCCCTAGTGATAGTACTGTTCTCTTTTAAACCTGTAACCAGGTTCGGGCAGGAGTGTATGGGAATCACTCCTCTCCACTATTAAACTACTAGGGATAGCACAGCATAAGTTCTAAGGGGGATCAGGGAAGTGGAAAAATGGTTAGGGATGCTATTCCGGGGGGAAGGGGGGGGGCGGTGTCTGATCATGACAGGGTGCCTAGAAAAGGAGTTTGCTGAAAGGGGGGTGTCCACCAGATGAGTGGGGTCTACTTAAAGGAGGATGTCCATCACAGAAGGGAAATCTGCTAATTGGGGGTATCAATGAGGCAGGGTATGCTGATGGTGGAGATTGCAGGATGTGCTTCAGCGGGTTGGCATTCTGATCAGGAGGATGGGAGATGTGATCGCAGTAGGACAGATGGTATCAGGAAGATGCACCAGGGTTTGCTTTATAAACACATTTTAGCGCAGGGGCCCATAGTAAGTGCATCGGCAGATAGCGTGTATGCATCTCAGTAGTCTCAATCACTACCATCCCTCCCCTTGGATTTACACAAGGTCTTCATGGGAAGTTCATAACCACCCCAGTATCTGCAGGGGCTAACGCAGGAATGCTCCCCTGCAGATATTGTGGGGGGGGGGGGGGTACCTTTGTAGCCCCCATAAGGGGTTACGATTTTTTTTTACCTGAGAGGCAGGCAGCAGCGTCTAGCCGCAATCTTTTCCGACGCGAGGAGGGGACGAAATAGGGCAGAGAGGCAGCCATAGTTGAAGAGGACGTCGGGCCGTGCATGTGCATGTCACCGCGTGCACGCGCGCGTTTGCGTTAGACCCAGAGTGAAGCCGGGGGCCTCGAGTTAGCTGCTACTCAGGTAGAGTTCCAGGCGAGTTGGAGGTAAGTGCCTCGGTTTTGATTTAGGCACCGACGGGACTTAGGGGTCCTAGAGACTCGGGAAAAGGGTTGACTTTCAGTAAAGGGACCATGGGGAATCTGATTCCGGGGTCAGAATTTGGAAAACGTTAATGTTTTATGGTTCAATTTTACAGCGTTGGTAGTGGAAGGGGTTTAATCGGTTGGAAAAGTATAGATTTGGACTCATATAAAATCGGGGGTCCTAAGTAAAAAATTAAAAGCAAGTTTGGTATGAAAAGTTTACTTTATTTTTTTAGTTATAGCCTATTTTGTGTAATGGGGGAGTATGGTGGTTCCGATACTCCGATTTTAATTTGGATTGCGTGAGGTGAAAGCTGAGATTCCAATTTAATTTTAGACAATGAAATGGGATTTCAGAAATTTATTGGGTAATGTTAAATTGATGAAATGTCATAGCGGAGAGCTGTTTAGGGTTAAAAACTTGTGAAAACAGTGTTTAATAGCTGTCAGTCGGTGATTAATAAGAAAGGGATAATTTTTTTGGAGTATATTCTATTTTTCCTGTTTAAATATGATATAGAATTTTGATACCATTATTTCTAATGGGAGTTTTGAAAGGGAAAATGGAGATTTTAGCTGCAAAATAGAATTCATGGCAACTGATGTTGTTGGAGTGCTGGTGCAAGCATGCTTTTCATTGGCTGGAGGACCCTGGATGATGTCATTTGAGGCAGCGTTGCCTTGGTTGCGGCTGGGAGAGAGTAAAAAGAGAGAGCTGTTTGAAACCGTGGGCAAGTGTGTATTAAAAAGAGCTCCTGGGTGAGTCTAGCGACTGAGTGACCTGTGTGAATATGATTTTGGTAATAGAGCGGAACTTTGCTTTTGTATGGTGGCAGAGTTTCTGAAAGGGGATGCAGAGATTTGGAAGACAGTGAGAATCACACCTTTATTTAATAAAAGCCTTGTATATTATTATATACTGTATAATTGACTCAGGTGAACATATCTTATAGTGATGCAAGTAATAGGGAAAGAAATAGGAAAGAACAACCCACACTATAGTTACACGATGCAAGGCTCCACATTAGAAACCACCACCCAGGAAAAAGATTTAAGAGTCATTGTGAATAACATGTTAAAACCCTCCGCCCAGTGTGCAGCGGCGGCCAAGAAAGCAAATAGAATGCTAGGCATCATAAGGAAAGGGATGGAGAACAAAACAAAGGATATTATAATGCCTCTGTATCGCTCCATGGTACGACCGCACCTTGAATATTGTGTGCAATTCTGGTCACCGTATCTTAAAAAGGACATAGCGTTATTAGAAAAAGTACAGAGAAGAGCCACCAAATTGGTGAAGGGGATGGAAGGCTACTCCTATGAAGAGAGGCTAAGAAGGTTAGGGCTCTTTAGCCTGGAGAAGAGACGGCTGAGGGGAGATACGATAGAGGTCTATAAATTAATGAATGGAGTGGAACGGATAAACGTGGATCAATTGTTTATGCTATCAGAGTATAGAAAGACTAGGGGACATGTAATGAAGCTACAGGGTAAACTATTTAAGACAAATAAGAGAAAATATTTTTTCACTCAATGTGTAATCAAACTCTGGAATCTGTTACCGGAGGCTGTAGTAAGGGCTGTTAGTATAGCTGGGTTTAAAAAAGGTTTGGACAAGTTCCTGGAGGAAAGGTCCATAAACCACTATTAAAAAGGGACCCAGGATATCAATGCTTGACCCAGTACAAGCATTGTGGAACCTGTGTCTTTTGGGGATATTGCTAGGTACTGTCAGACGGCTGCCTGGGTGAGAATCTTCACACTCTTGGCAAGTGCATATTTCTATATGATTTGCAAGGTATTGTGGGCAATGTAGTTCATTCACACCAGTCACAGCTGCTGACAATAATTTAGTTGTGCTCTTGGGTAAAGCCAATAAGATATTTATTTATGGGGTTATTTCTCCCAACACAGATATGCTTGGTAGCACATAAATTAGGTTACTTGCTTTCAGTGTTAACTTGGAAAAACAAAGTCAAAATCAGGAAAACAACAAATGAAAAGCCACAAAGCAAGAAACAAACTGTTCTTTTCAGGTTAACTTCTGATTACTTCCCACATAGATACAGAAGTGATTCTCTCCTAGCTCACAAGCAATTAGGTAAGGCTTAATTGCTAGCAGTCACCAGCTGAAACCCCTTAGCTGGCTTGCTTTCTACTGTGTGGGTCAAATCCTGCTTCAGGAGCTTTTTTTGAGTAGATTAAAGAACAAATTTGTATTTCTTTGTGATGGTTGCTGTACTTTATAACAGAAAGTTACCAACGGAGTTTAGATAGAGAACAGTCCATATAAACAGGATCTTCATCTGCTTTTATTCCCCCTTGTTCAACAAGCATGGGTTCAATATCATGGATTGGCACAGATGAATCTCTCAATGGAGCACTTTCAGAAGAATACTTGTTTCCCTGCTGTCTTTCAAGGTTATAGCTAGGGCATAGATCAGTGTTCATACCTGAGCTTCCATTGCTGTTAGAGTTTCTCTCTATATAGCCTGGCCAGTATGTAGTCCAGTTCTTATGTCCAGCCTTCCAATCCAGATCCCTGGACACTGGATCTCTCTTCACATACCTTCTGGCACGGGTCTTAGGGTCCCTTCCACGTGCAGCCGTCTCCCTCACAGGTAGCCTCTGGTGATTCCTAGCTCTGCAGCACCATTCCTCTGGCTTTCCCCAGTCCAATGGTGTATGCTGGCCCTTGGAATACCTCCCAGTATACGTACTGCTTTGGACTCTTCTAGACCTCTCAAAGGCTTTTCTCCTCTTTCTTCCAGAGGGTTTCTTTCCCTCTCTGTCCGTCCGGTTTGGCTTCTGCCTCTGATGATCCTTCAGATGAAACTGAGGATAATTCTCTGGATATCCAAGGTGATCATGAAGATCGTCATCTGTAGAATAAACTCTACTCTTATTCTGCTTAGATGAGTGCTCCTCCCTATCACAGCGCAGCTGTGCTGAATCAGGCCCTGCCCTTTGAGATGAGTGCTTAGGGATTACCTCATAGCCCTCCTGATTGAACACACGTTTCCCCACTTCAGCTCCTCTAATGGCTGTTGGAAACCTGGTGCATTCTGGGACTGGTAGTCTTTTATGGGAAAATTATGTTTTCTTATTTCTACCATAACTGACAGGTTGCTTGTTCAGAGTCACTTCACCTTTTCTATAGCTCCTTCCTGAGCTATGATAAGCTTCCTTATCACAGTACGTATAACCTAGATTGGCCACTGTTGGAAACAGGATACTGGGCTTGATGGACCTCGGTCTGACCCAGTATGGCATGTCTTATGTTCTTCTGTACAAAAAGGTATGTTGTTTTAAATGCTCTAAAGGTGACAAGAGTAATGAAATGAGCTGAATAGACATTTTAATGAGAATAGGTGTAATATAACCTGCACCAGAAACTGTTGTTTAGGGAATAAACCCATAATGTATGTGTAACAGCTCTACAGAGATTACATAAGTTACTAGTTTCAGTGCACAAGCTATGTTGAAAGATGGAATGAATTTAAATGTTGTGGAATGGATACGTAGTACTGTAGCTCTGAGTTCAAGTCTGAGTAAATAAGGTGCAAGGATGGTTGTATGAAAGTAGGGGGTTCATTAAGCTCTTCAGTATAGGGACCTAAGTTCAGACAGGTGACCTTAGCTAGGGACTTTGCTTAATTTTATTTCATTAGTTAGGGAACTTAAGTTTGAGGGATAAGAATAAATTAGGTTGTTATATACCTACATTAGGGAAAAGTTAGGGTTTTGCTTCCCTTTATTTTGATTAAGTTAGGGAGCCAGGTACTCCGGATTCCGAGGATACAGAGGTGGGGCGGTTCCTGCGCGAAACCTGGGCCCCTACACTTCAACCTCGCAGTTATCTGGACAAAGAGTCAGCTTCACATCTTACCTGAACGTCTGAATAAAGTTAAGTGAAGTACTTAACATAAGCTTTGTTGTTTAAAACAAGGAAAAGGAGAGCAAAAGAAAGAGAGTGAACAATTCTTACCTGTTACTGATGTAATACGTTTTCACCCTAAAGAAAAATAAATCTACAAAAAGCATCAGAACTTACGAGTTAACAATTGAAGTTAACAGAGAATTACACTTCATATGCTGCATTAGCCAGAAGAGATACTTATCTGGTTAGAATAGTTAGGGTTTCCTTCATTAGAGTTGTAACGTGTTGTGGTTGATCTTCTGTAAAAGAAAATATTGGGGTTTTTTTTTAAATAATTTATACTTATCAGTTGGTGCAATAAAAGATGAAATGTATGCTGGGTTATTCTTTCATGTCCTCCTGAGAAACTGGAAAGATTATTTCAGCTAGAAATACAAGAAAGTGGCAGAACCTGCATAAAAATAAATATCAAGACACTTTGCAGTAACTTTATTGGTAAACTTCATACATACCATCTAAGTTTACTTATTATATATACTTCCCCAGTTCCTTTTTGAAGGAACTGGTGTGTACTGTACCTTTCCAATTCATAAATCTGGCAATAACGCCTTCCCTTACGGCCACTGACTACACAATTTTAGTAAGGAAGCTACATCAGGGCATGTAACACTGGTTTGCAAATAGGGGCGGGTTACAGATTTGGCGTAGTAGTCGGCAGGATACCTGTGATAAAGTTATTGGGGGTATAGTAGTGGGTGGTAATTAAAATTAGTGACTGACCTTTCTTAGGTGTAGTTAGTTAAGGTAAATAACTAACAAACATTTGGAATTTTCGGCTAACGCTGGAAGAGCAGTACAATAAAATTTGATTGGGGTCTGTTTGAAAATTATTTTAGTCGGGAGGGTAAGCTCTGTTTCGCAGAAACATTTGTTTCCTTAAAAAAGAAAAAAAAAAAGAAGAGTTATTGGAAGATGGAAGTGGAAGCTGGAACAAGTGGAACACGAATGCCACGGATTATCACCAACACAGTAGTAGTACCCCATGAACAGATGATTCCGGAATTTTCGGGGTTCCAAAAGGAAATTTATGATTTAACCGTGGAAGATTGGATAGAGAAAGTAAGAATTAGGATGAGAATTTTAAAGATTTCTCCGGAAGACCAAGTGGACGTAATCAGAGATCATCTGAAAGGCCTAGCAGCTGATACAGTTAAATATTCTCTATCTAGAGATTGTACCGTAGAGGAGATTTTTGAAATGTTAAGACAGGTGTACTGGGATAAGGTTGCCTTAGGAATAAGGATACAAGAATTCTACAACGCTAAACAGGAAGAGAAAGAAACTATTAGAGTTTATGGGTATAAACTTCAGCAAAAAATGGATGTAATTTTAAAAAGGGATCGGAGAAGAATGGGAACGCCAGAAGAAACCTTAAAAGAGCAGTTCATCCTGGGATTAAGAGATGCCGCATTGAAACGGGAAATTACTAAACGAAATGAAGATAACCCAGGGTTGGGATTTTCAGAACTGTTACAGGCCGCCATAAGATGGGCAGGAGAAGAGAGGGTCCCGGTTATAGTAGAGCCAAAGAAAGTTATCCACAGGCCTAGAGAAGATGCGGGTGATGGTGCAAGTAGGGATGCCACTGCAGCGATGATCGGACAACTGACCCGGTTGTTTACTCAGTGGACTGAGTGACAAGAGCAAGAGTGGGAGATGCAGAGACGAGAAAGGTGGAATAGAGGAATATGGAAGGAATATAATAATGGTAGAACTGGTGATTCTCAGGCAATGAGGAGAGATTTTGTTTCTGGAGAAAGATCAAGGAGAACACCCTCAGAACAAATTATTTGTTTTAAATGTCAAGAACCGGGACACATAGCTCGACAGTGCAGGAGTGAAAAATGTTGGCAAATACCTCATTCAGATAGTGGAAATGGCAGTTTAAATAGTAGTGGTATATCAAGTATCAGCAATGATTCGCTTAGAAGAAGCCAACTGAGTGATACCGTAGAGAAAGAGATTGAACGAAAAGCTGTGGTAAGGGGACAAGTGATTGAAAATAAAAGGGAGATATCTGAAGAGAAATTATTTGGGGAACAGGCGGTGGGACCAAGTCCGCTCCTTAAAATGAAAATTAATGGGGTCGAAATAACATGTATTGTTGATACTGGGTCAAGCGTATCCACTATCTTAGCCAGTTTTTTTTATAAAACTTTTCCTGATCCGTACTCTCTACAGGATGCCTCACAATTGAAGTTAATAGCTGTTAACGGAACTGAACTCCCAGTCCTAGGATACATTGATGCTAACGTGCAGTGCTTAGGACAATTGGTTCCAGAAAGATGTATATTCGTAGTTCAAGATAATTTTAGGAACGGAAGGATGGAAGAAAACACAGCTCAAGGTATCGTGGGAATGAATGTGTTGAGGCACTTGGAAGGGCTGTTTCGGGATTTATTCTGTTTTACTTTGGAGCCAACAAAAATTTCAACTATAATTATGGAAATAAGTCTCCAAAAGCAAAGTCCAAAAGAGCACCGAGTACATTTTGTTAAAATATTAGGAAGGGTAGGTCAATTGATTCCTGCAAGGTTTGAAAAAATAATTGTAGGGAAATGTAACAGTGTTAGGTACTGGGTAGGACCATTGTTGGTAACCGCCACCCAGTCCGCAAGTATGTCAGACAACATAATGGTAGCCAAAGTACTAGCACAACAAGAAGAAGGTAGAGTACCTGTGAGAGTGATAAATATAGGAGAAAAAGATGTCAACCTTCCTCCTAGGATGAGGGTGGCAGAGATTATTAAACCCATGGAGATTCTTGAAAGAAAAAACTCAAAAACTGCAGAAATGGGAATTAATACTGACTGGAGAAATAATTTGCCTAAGGTGAAAATTGACTGAAATTTATTAAATGACCTACAGTCTGAACAACTAAAACAACTGCTGTGTACACATCGTGATGTCTTTTCTAATAATGATAATGACATTGGGTACACTGAGATTATACAGCATGAAATAAAGACAGGAGGTACACCCCCTATAAAACAGCCATATCGTAGGGTGTCACCTCATCTTTTTGAACAGTTTAAAAGTCACATTACTGGACTGGTGCAGCAAGGAATCCTACGAAAGAGTCATAGTCCTTGGGCTAGTCCTGCCGTAGTGATCAGAAAAAAAGATGGGAGTATAAGATTCTGTTGCGACTATCGCAAATTAAATGCTGCTACTGTCAAGGATGCGTATCCTTTACCTTGCATCGATGAGGCACTGGACGCCTTAGGAAATTCTAAATGGTTCTCATCTTTAGACCTAACCTCAGGATACTTTCAGCTAGGGATGCGCCCAAAGGACATTGAAAAGACAGCAGTTTCCACTCCATTCGGTCTTTTTGAATGGACCAGAATGCCCTTTGACTTGTGTAATGCGCCCGCTAGCTTTCAGCGACTGATGGATACAGTGCTAGATGAGTACATCTTTGAAATTTTGTTGCTCTACCTGGACGACATCTTGATATATGCTCCTTCGTTTGAAATTCACTTAGAGAGATTGAATCAAGTATTCAAATGCTTGGGGGAAACCGGCCTTAAGCTAAAGCCTAGCAAATGTAAATTATTCTGTAAAGAAGCCAAATTTCTGGGGTATGTGGTTTCTGAGAGAGGAGTAGTGGCAGACTCGGACAACATTCAAGTGATACAGCTGTGGAAGGTCCTTACCACAAAGACTGAAGTACGCAGTTTCTTGGGCTTTGCAAGCTTCTATAGACGGTTTGTGCCCAATTTTGCACAAATCGCTGCACCTTTACATTCTCTTACGGGGAAGAATAAAGAAAACAGCCGGGAAAAGGAATTTGTGTGGTACAAAGAGTGTCAATTAGCTTTTGATGCCTTAAAAGAGAAATTAACGTCAGCTCCTATTTTATCGTTCCCAATATTTACTGAACCGTTTATTTTGACAACAGACGCCAGCTACAGAGGATTAGGAGCTATACTAAGCCAAATTCAAAATGGCAAAGAAAGGGTAGGGGGCTGAGAAAATCAGAAAGGAATGCAAATAATAATTCGGCCTTTAAATTGGAGTTACTGGCACTGAAGTGGGCGGCCACTGATAAATTTAGAGAATACTTGATTTATAAAAGGTTTATAGCAAGAACAGACCACAATCCTCTAAAATACCTGGAAACTGCTAAGATTCAAGCTATAGAACAGAGATGGACTGCCCAACTAGCTGAATTAGATTTCAGTGTGGAATATAAACTGGGAAAATTGAATCAGAATGCTGATGTTCTGTCTAGATTACCTAAAGATCTAGAGTCAGAGGAAGAAGAAGAAGATAAGGATGGAAAGGATTTTTTGAAACTGAATTTGTTAGAGTGTGCCAAGAAACAAAATACAAATAAAGT
Source organism: Ichthyophis bannanicus (assembly GCA_033557465.1). Taxonomy (NCBI): domain Eukaryota; kingdom Metazoa; phylum Chordata; class Amphibia; order Gymnophiona; family Ichthyophiidae; genus Ichthyophis; species Ichthyophis bannanicus. Next base: position 127,862,949 of record CM066035.1, on the reverse strand, counting down.
TATTCAGATGAATCAGGTGACGGTGTCAAATAAATTGACTTTATCTGAGCAATTGCACAAAGAAATTTATCAAGCTCAAACAACTGATCCAGTAATAAAAATAATATTAGAGTGGCTAAGACAAAAACCTACAGAAGTGAATTGGCAACAAGTAACGGAAGAGATAAAAATTCTCTGGAAACAAAGAGATAGATAATCAGAGATAATGTATTATTTAGAAAGTTTGAAGACTGCCGACATGGAGATGTGTTGTGGCAAGTGGTGGTGCCTGATGTGCTAAAAAATAAAGTATTGTGGAATTTCCATGATAGAGCAGGACATTTTGGAGTAGAAACCACATTTAAAAACATACGTAAACAACATTATTGGGTGCATTTAAAGAAAGATATTGAAAATTGGATAAGCAAATGTTCTCAGTGTTGTTTTGCAAAGTTACCATGTCCTCAAGAAAGAGAAAAACTGGGTTCTTTCCATGTAAACAAACCCTTAGAAGTTTTGGCGATGGATTATACGATATTAGAAAGAGACCGTAGGGGATTTGAATCTGTTCTTATCTTAACGGACATGTTCACCAGATTCACTATTGCAATACCTACTAGAAATCAAACTGCAAAAACTACTGCAAGAATGCTTATTAATAGATGGCTGGCTGTGTATGGAATTCCAGAACGTTTACATTCAGATCAAGGGAGAGCATTCGAATCGGAAGTCATAAAGGAACTATGCAGTTGGTATGGCATAACAAGATCTAGAACTACTCCATACCACCCCCAGGGAAATGGTAGGTGTGAACGGTTTAATAGAACAATGCATCAAATCTTGCGAACGTTCCCAGAAGATAAAAAGAGAAAATGGTCCGAATATCTGCCTGAACTTAATCAAATATTCAATTGCTCTGTCCATTCTTCCACCGGCTTTGCTCCAGTTTATCTGTTTATGGGAAGGGAGACACTACTTCCTTCATGCCCCTTGGTAACTGAAGAAATGTTATCTGATCGTGACACTGAAATTGCAGAAAACTGGATTCAACTACAACAGGAGAAATTGGAAGTTGCTCATAATGTAGCCCGGAAGAAATCTGCCGAAAGTTTCTTGAAAATGAAGAAAAGTTATGATCAAAAGAGCAGAATGTCTGAATTACACGTAGGGGATAGAATGTTGGTGCGAAAACAGAATTATCCTGGCTGACATAAATTACAAAGTCCGTGGGAAAGTGAAATTTATGTAATTTTAGAGATATTGGGAACTAATCAAATTGTGTTTAAAACTCAAAGTGAATCGGGAAAAATAAGAGTTCTACACAGAAATATGCTTAAGTTGTTTTCTTTGGATATAGAAGGTTCAGAGTCACCAAGTGTGGGAATGTCATCCCAAATAAAACCTGTACATTTTGATTCCGGAAAGGATAATTTAGAAAGGGAGGGGACGAGGAAGGAGTGTTATTGGATACGAACGTTTGTACGGGTACGAGAACTTCTACCTGTGCAACGGCGTATCTATAACTGAAAGAAGGAGGAATGTAGTACGAAGTTCCACTCGTGATACTAAAGGTTTGTGTTCAGCTTATTTAAGAGAAAATTATATTTTGGGTTGAGCCAAGAGGGATGATAAATTTTTAATCGAAGTTAGGTACTTCATACCTGGACTTGGTTAAGGGAAATCGAGGTTGGGTACCTCGTACCGTAACCAAGTTAAGGGAGCTAAGCTGGCAATTCCGGTAATAAACTGTAAATTGTGTTAGATGATAGACAGAATTGTGAGACGGAATTGTACGCATTCCAAATGGAAGAGAATGCTGTTAATGTGAAAGTATAATTGCTGTACTGTTGACAGTGTGTTACTTTGGCTATTAAATAAGATTGGTTATATATGTTAAGAAAGAAGAGAAACTGTTATTAGAGAAAAGTATAAATACTGGTTTAGGGAAATCCAGAAAGGGGTTAGGGATGCCCAAATTCAATTCGTAAAAACTATATGAGTGGTTTTGGAATGGTTGATCAGTGCATTTGAGAGACTAACTAGAGTGAGTCCAAAAATAGTTCAGTTTGGTGATATCTTGAATGTTTGACGGTCTGACGTACCTGGTGGCATGGGACTGTTGTTAGGGTACCTTCTCCCATGTCCCCAGGATACGTCAGGCCTGGATTGTGAAAGTGAATGGGGGGAAGAAATTTCCTGAGAAAGCGGCCCCATTGGTGATAGTACCCTTGCATAGTGTAGGGAGAATATGATCATGGATGTTTTGACTGATAAAATGGAAGTGTGGATGGAGTGAAGTTTAATCGTGCATAAAAATGTTGAGGACAACATTAAGTTTTAACATGGGTGAATGTAACCCCCATAAGGGGTTAAGATTTTTTTTACCTGAGAGGCAGGCAGCAGCGTCTAGCCGCAATCTTTTCCGACGCGGGGAGGGGCCGAAATAGGACAGAGAGGCAGCCATAATTGAAGAGGATGTCGGGCCGTGCATGTGCGCGTCACTGCGTGCATGCACACGTTCGCGGTAGGCCCGGAGTGAAGCCGGGGGCCTTGAGTTAGCTGCTGCTCAAGTAGAGTTCCAGGCGAGTTGGAGGTAGGTGCCTCGGATTTGATTTAGGCACCCGATGGGATTTAGGGGTCATAGAGACTCAGGAAAAGGGTTGACTTTCAGTAAAGGGACCATGGGGAATCCGATTCCGGGGTCAGAATTTGGAAAATTTTAATGTTGTATGGCTCAATTTTACAGGGTTGGTAGTGGAAGGGGTTTAATCGGTTGGAAAATTATAGATTTGGACTCATATAAAATCGGGGGTCCTAAGTAAAAAATTAAAAGCAAGTTTGGTATGAAAAGTTTACTTTATTTTTTTAGTTATAGCCTATTTTGTGTAATGGGGGAGTATGGTGGTTCCAATACTCCGATTTTAATTTGGATTGCGTGAGGTGAAAGCTGAGATTCCAATTTAATTTTAGAAAATGAAATGGGATTTCAGAAATTTATTGGGTAATATTAAATTGTTGAAATGTCATAGCGGAGAGCTGTTTAGGGTTAAAAACTTGTGAAAACAGTGTTTAATAGTCAGTCGGTGATTAATAAGAAAGGGATAATTTTTTTTGGAGTATATTCTATTTTTCCTGTTTAAATATGATATAGAATTTTGATACCATTATTTCTAATGGGAGTTTTGAAAGGTAAAATGGAGATTTTAGCTGCAAAATAGAATTCATGGCAACTGATGTTGGAGTGCTGGTGCAAGCATGCTTTTCATTGGCTGGAGGACCCTGGATGATGTCATTTGAGGCAGCGTTGCCTTGGTTGCGGCTGGGAGAGAGCAAAAAAAAAGAGAGAGCTGTTTGAAACCGTGGGCAAGTGTGTATTAAAAAGAGCTCCTGGGTGAGTCTAGCGACTGAGTGACCTGTGTGAATATGATTTTGGTAATAGAGCAGAACTTTGCTTTTGTATGGTGGCAAAGTTTCTGAAAGGGGATGCAGAGATTTGAAAGACAGTGAGAATCACACCTTTACTTATAAAAAGCCTTGTATATTATTATATACTGTATAATTGACTCAGGTGAACATATCTTATAGTGATGCAAATAATAGGGCTCACTACAAGAAGGTATGTTTTTTTAAATGCTCTAAAGGTGACAAGAGTAATGAAATGAGTTGAATAGACATTTTAATGAGAACAGGTGTAATATAACCTGTACCAGAAACTGTTGTTTAGGGAATAAACCCATAATGTATGTTTAACAGCTCTACAGAGATTACATAAGTTACTAGTTTCAGTGTACAAGCTATGTTGAAAGATGGAAAGAATTTAAATGTTGTGGAATGGATACGTAGCTCTGAGTTCAAGTCTGAGTAAATAAGGTGCAAGGATGGTTGTATGAAAGTAGGGGATTCATTAAGCTCTTCAGTATAGGGACCTAAGTTCAGACAGGTGACCTTAGCTAGGGACTTTGCTTAATTTTATTTCATTAGTTAGGGAACTTAAGAAAGTTTGAGGGATAAGAATAAATTAGGTTGTTATATACCTACATTAGGGAAAAGTTAGGGTTTTGCTTCCCTTTATTTTGATTAAGTTAGGGAGCCAGGTACTCCGGATTCCGAGGATACAGAGGTGCGGCGGTTCCTGCGCGAAACTTGGGCCCCTAAACTTCAACCTCGCAGTTATCTGGACAAAGAGTCAGCTTACCTGAACGTCTGAATAAAGTTAAGTGAAGTACTTAACATAAGCTTTGTTGTTTAAAACAAGGAAAAGGAGAGCAAAAGAAAGAGAGTGAACAATTCTTACCTGTTACTGATGTAATACGTTTTCACCCTAAAGAAAAATAAATCTACAAAAAGCATCAGAACTTACGAGTTAACAATTGAAGTTAACAGAGAATTACACTTCATATGCTGCATTAGCCAGAAGAGATACTTATCTGGTTAGAATAGTTAGGGTTTCCTTCATTAGAGTTGTAACGTGTTGTGGTTGATCTTCTGTAAAAGAAAATATTGGGTTTTAAAAAAAAAATAATTTATACTTACCAGTTGGTGCAATAAAACATGAAATGTATGCTGGGTTATTCTTTCATGTCCTCCTGAGAAACTGGAAAGATTATTTCAGCTAGAAATACAAGAAAGTGTCAGAGCCTGTGTAAAATAAATAGCAAGACACTTTGCAATAACTTTATTGGTAAACTTCAGACATACCATCTAAGTTTACTTATTATATATACTTCCCCAGTTCCTTTTTGAAGGAACTGGTGTGTACTGTACCTTTCCAATTCGTAAATCTGGTGATAACGCCTTCCCTTACGACCACTGACTACACAATTTTAGTAAGGAAGCTACATCAGGGCATGCAACACTGGTTTGCAAATAGGGGTGGGTTACACCTTACAGCACGGTTTTGACAGCTAATGCACTGTGATAGCTGCCAAACCTTCCTGTGGTTTAGTAGACTTGCCCCAAAGCCCTTTGTTGCTAAATTGCATTAACGTTTTGCAGTTAAGTTGCAGTAGCTGCACATCCTCTGCAATAACTGTAGGAAGTTTTGCTGGCACTGTTCATGACACCTACGAAAAGCACAAGGTGGATCATTGACTCTTGTCACATCTCTAACATGAAAATTTCATATTACATATATCATGTGTCAATTAACACATACGATGGTAAGTGAACAGATTTTTGAGTGTCACATTCAAAGCTGAAATACATTATTTCAGAAGTATCTTCACATGCGGGAGACTAGAATACATATTGTGGTAAGGAGAGTGTAGCACAGCCCTGGGAAATAGAGGAAAAAGGAACTTTTGCTTCTTTAAGGGGGATGGGCTCACCTAAACACATGTGCAAAAGTAAAAGCAGTGAAAGAAACCACGCTTGCAGAGCTAGGCTGAAGCAACACCCAGACTCCATGGCAACCCTAAGTAAGGATAAGGGACACCTATGGGTGGAGCCAGAGGGGGAGGCACACTGCCCAGCATTTAAGGTTAAGCAAACAGAAAGTGATAGACTCGGTAGAACTGTTAGAAGCCTTGGAGGTGTTGGAAGCCACGGGAGAAGCAGCAGCTGGGGAAAGGCCAGAGGACAGGCTGAGTACTTTCCTTCTAGGAGAGAGAGGGGCAAAAGGTTGGCTGTAAGAAAGCTAAAACAGGAAGGCTCAGCTTCTTCTGAAGAAAGACAAATCTTCAGGCTGAGAAAGCCCAGGAAAGCTGGAAGAAAATCCTGCAGTAATTCCCCGAGCAGCTCTGACTCAGAGGACGCTACCTCCAACAGATGTCACAGCTGTGAAACTCCCACAGTTAAGCTCCAAGGTAGGAGAGGGAAGTTGGAAAGAGTTAATGCTTATAACTCTGACTCAGATTCTGAGGAGATAGTTATACCTGCTAGCACGCAGAACAGGAAGAAGGGTTTTGTAGATAAAGCCAAGCAAACAAAGCCTGTTAATGTTTTACCAAGAGAAAGAAAGGCAGTTCAATGGGAGAAACTGTTTAAGCTGTTAAAACATATAAACCTTAAAGTACCTGAACGTATTCAAGTTCCACAATCAGGCAGTGCAGAGGAAGAAATGGAGGTGGATTATAAGGAAGATGACCCGGATTCCACTTGCTCTGAAATGGAATGTGCTCTATGTGTTACTGCTGATTGAAAGAAGTAAAATACTAGGAAGAATCTCAGGAAGCAGTTCTCAGGTTCATGATAGCTGAAAGCTTTGAAAAGAGAGAAAGGAAGTCTAAAACTTGCAAAGCTCTGTCTGTTGAAGAGAAGTAGATGATGCAATTGAGTTCTGTGCTGACCAGCTGAGAAGTGTTTTAAACTAAAACAGCTAAAGGGAGCCGACAGAATTACTGAGTTCCGTTGTGTGCTTTAAATGTAAATAAAGCTGTTGTTTCTGAGATGAGAAATTTCCTAATGAAAGAAGTAAAGACATTTACTTGTAAATAATACCACTGAAACACACTGTTTGTAAAGAACTTTATTTGGGAGAAAATATCCTTGTTTTCTGTTTCTGAGTTTGGAATCTTCTACAAAGGACTGTTACTAAACTGCACCAAGTTAAAAATCAATAAAAATTCCTGTGTTGCTTTAAAACCACTTGGACTGCTTTTTATACACAACTACACGTTTAAAGCTAAAAGATACAAGATGGGAGCCCGTCTTCACTAGGCGACCGCCTAGTGGAGGTGCGCCCACCACAATATGTACATGCGGGAGACTAGAATACATGCGTATTTACATGTGGGAGACTAGAATACATATTTAAAGCAATTTCAGAAAGCCGCTGTTTACACGTGGAGATCCATACTATGTAGAAATTCCAAAGTAGCATAGTGGAGGTTTGGTTTGAGCGTAGACTTGGTGGGCCAAGAATCAAACATATATTCCCCATTTTACAAAGGGAATCTACGTATATGACTAAAAAATTCCCAAGTTGGGATTTGCATCTGCTCTGAGGCACAAATAGATTTTTACAAAGTGCTCATTTCTGACAGTGATTTAGACAAGGGATTAAGGGAATAATGTCCTCTTCCAAAATGAAACTGAGCACAAATTGTGGGCTTAGTAGTTAATTGGTGGCACTTATACATATTTATTTTTTTACATTCTCTTATATACCGTGCTATTCTGCATCAGTGTGGTTTACATTGAACAAACTGAAATTACATTGAACAGGGCATTATAACTTGGAGATAACTATTTTTACAGGGAACATGGTTAAGTGGCTTGCCCAAGACCACAAGGAGCACCTGTGGGACTAGAAACCCCAGTCCTTCCGGCCCAAGGTTGCTGTCCTCTAGTGGGATTTGAACCCCCAATCTTCAGGCCTGAAGTACCTTGCCCCAACCACTCCTCCACTCCATATAGGAATATAGGTCTGCAAAATGGCCTGCTTATACATGGAAGTGCTTATGCTTACATGTGGAGTTGCAAAATCTGCACTTGCATCTAGAAGGTTCTGTGTTAGGTACTGTGAACGTCTAGTGAGCAGGGCCACAGTTATATTTCTCCTTCCAGACAAAGAGAAAGTCACATCAAAGAGGGAAATGGAGGGCTAGTGGTAGACTCTGAGGAAAAGGTGAAGACTCCTTTATCAGCAGTGTTTACTCCCCTTCCCAGCTCCTAGTTTGCAGATATAAATCAGGAAGGGTTATTTATTTATTTACATTCTCTTATATACTGTGCTATTCTGCATCAGTGCGGTTTACATTGAACAAACTGAAATTACATTGAACAGGGCATTATAACTTGGAGATAACTATTTTACAGGGAACATGGGCTATGGAGGGTTAAGTGGCTTGCCCAAGACCACAAGGAGCACCTGTGGGACTAGAAACCCTAGTCCTTCTGGCCCAAGGTTGCTGTCCTCTAGTGGGATTTGAAGCTCTGACCTTCTGGCCTGAAGTACCTTGCCCCAACCACTAGGCTACTCCTCCACTCCCTTGGGAGGAGGGCAGGAATTTCCATGTTTAGTACTGAGTGTTGTCACTTCCTTTGCAATACCTGAGCCTGAAGGATCCATGATTGAAGAGGAGCTTGGTGGTGTTGAACTGATGGAAACGGAATCTGCCTCAATAGAACTGCTACCCCAAGGTACTGAGCCCATAGACTGCTTTCTAAGCAGGAGAGATACTGGGAGTGTGGCTGAATGAAAGGAATTTTAGTTGGATAATTTGTGGGAGGGGCAAGCAGAAGAAAGCTCTAAAGGTGAGAGCCTGCTTGTTAGAGGGTGGTGGCCCTCCTCTCAACTAAACCTAATTAGCAGGGTGGCAGAGCAGCAAAAGGCTGGTAAAGGACTTGCAGTTACCATCAATAAGCTAGTTTAAAGACTGGAATAACCGCTTTAAACACTATCCTGTGGTTCTGAGAACTGAATTACCAGTGGAGAGAAGGATTGCCTCACTGGGATCCTGGCTGAAGTTGCAAGTTTGAAAACAGAGCCAGAATCAAGCAGCAGAAGCTACAGCTAGGAAGAAAATCCTGGACTGGATCATTTTCTCTCATGGACCTGCACAGTGGCTTGTATGACCAGGAAGGAAAAGCCTCGGACTGAATCCTTTAAACTGTGCTACTTGAGAAAGTGATAAACATTTGGGAGCTTAAAACCCTGGGGAGCAACTTACATTGGCCAGAGAATTGAAATTTTACAAGGTCTCTGAAGGACTAACTCTGCTCTCTCTTAGAAGCACCTAGCCACTGCCTGTTAAACGCTTTTATTTGTGCCAAAAGCCTTAACCAGCATTATTAAAGTTTCTTTGTGGTCTAAGTAGGGTTGCCAACTGGCTGGTTTTCAGCCGGCCTGGCTGTTTTTTCCATCGCCAGGCCAGCTGCTGGCAGAGATCGAAAGCCGGTATTGTGCTCTAGCCTCAAGACTGGGAGCGGCCAGAGCAGAAAACCTGGCTTTTCATCTGTGTTCCCTGCCCCCGCCCCCACCGTGCAGCCTCACCTTCCCCTTGCAGCTGCTGCTCCTGCTTCTTACAGAGCAACAGCTGCAATAAAGCTAATTTAAAAACAAAAGGAGACCTGTGCGGAGCCCTCCAGCCCTATGAAACGCCTGCTACAGCGCCGGCGCTCAAAAGGAAGTGACTTTACAGGATGTTTCTGAGGGCTCTATGAAAGAAGCAGGAGCAGCGGCTGCAAGGGGAAGGGGAGGCTGGGGAACGCAGATGAAAAGCCAGTTTTCTGCTCTGGCCGCTCCCAGTCTTGTGGCTAGAGCAAAAAAATGGCTTTTCAAGGGCCGGGAGGACTCCAAACAGTTTCGTTTTGTTTTTAAGCTAGTTTTATTGCAGCTGCCACAGCTGCAAGGGGAAGGAGGTGGCAGAAGGGACTGACACAGAGGGAAAGTGAGGGCTAGAAGGGAACTGAAAGGGGGGAGGAAGGTAGCAGGAAGGGATTGACAGGGTGAAGGAGTTGGCTGGAAGAGAGCTGAAGGCAGGCGGTGAGGGCTGGAAGAGAGCTGAAGGCAGGCGGTGAGGGCTGGAAGAGAGCTGAAGGCAGGCAGTGAGGGCTGGAAGAGAGCTGAAGGCGGGCGGTGAGGACTGGAAGAGAACTGAAGGCGGGAGGTGAGGACTGGAAGAGAGCTGAAAGGGGGGGAATGTGAGGGCTGGAAGAGCTGAAGGGGGGAGGTGGTTGGAAGGGAGCTGAAGGGGGGAGGTGGTTGGAAGGGAGCTGAAGGGGGTGAGGGGGAGGAGGTGGCAGGAAGGGACTGACAGGGGGAAGGTGGAGGCAGAAATGCAGCTGAAATAGGGGGGGGAAGGAGGTGGCTGGAAGGGGCCTGACAGAGGGGGTAAGGAGGAGGGGGCTTGAAGGGAGCTGACACTTGGAGACTGTATTGGTAGGTAACTGGGTAATGGGGAGGAGGCTGAAGGGAGGGGGCACTGGGACTGGAAGGGAGCAGACATGTGGGGATGGCACTGGAAGGGGGATGGACAGAGGGTAGGGTGACTGGAAGGGAGTTGACACGGGGATGGCACTGGGGAGTGTAAGTGAGCTGATACTTGGGATGATATTTGGAGTAGAAGAGGCTGGACAGTGAGGAAGGAGGGGGACGAGAAGGGAATGGACACCACTGGAAGTCCTGGGAACACAAGGGGATTGACATTGGAATATAATGGGAGAGGAGGACTGGAAAGGGGGCAAATACTGGGGAGGGTTACTGGGACTGGAAATAGGCCGATGGAAAGAAGTGAAGAAAACAAAACAAGAGACAAGAAATGGCTGATGGACTATAGACCATAGAAAGAGAGCTAAGAAGACAGGAAAGCAGAAGCCTCAGATCGGGACCAACATGATCAGAGAATAAAATGGTCAGACAACAAAGGTAGAAAATTTTTTATTTTCAATTTAATGATTAGAAGTTGTTCTACCTTTTATATTTTACACAGAATGGAGAAACACATCTCATTTATCTGATGTTGCACTGCATGCAGAGTCTGGCTTCTTGGGGTTTCGGTTTAATTTTTGTCTATATATTTCTCTTTTTTTTTTTGTGCTCATTTGTGTGTGTGTGTACAACCAATGCTGCGTATTCTGTCAGTATGGAATTTCTGTTTAAGAATGTGTAGCAATCTTGCTTGTTCAGTTTGCACATTGTCCTCTCTGCAATGTTTTGGGGGACAGGGGATGGGGAAAGGGCAGGGTGGGGGTGGGCATGGGCGGAGCATGACTAGCCACAGATAGCGGGTTTTTCTCTTTCAGAAAGTTGGCAGCCCTAGGTCTAAACCAGTTTTCTAGTCTCCTCCATATCTAGTAACTCTGTGTGAAAGGCCAGCAGACCCCAGTGGTAGTTGACCTGTACTAACAGAGTATCCCCTACTGGTGACAGTACACTCCGTTCTTTCATGTAGATTTGTAAAATGACTCCTTCCTAATTAAGTGCCGTCGAGTTGGTGTCGACTCATGGTGACCCTCTGGATAGTTGTCCTAAACTGTCTTCAGTCAGGCGGCTCATTATTGATAGAATGGCATCTATAGCTGCTGTTGTTGTATTGATACACTCATTTCATGTGCAGCTACATCAGCAGTCAGACGTCCCGAGGGCTTTGATCCAACCACATCATAAATGCTGGCTTTACTCTAAGTCTTCAGCTCATCCTCAGTATCCAGTTGAGTGCCTTCCAACCTGGGGGTCTCATTTTCTAGTACTATAGTGCAATTGTTTTCTTGTGACCATCCATTGGGCTTTCACAAGTAGAAGCCCAATGGATGGTCACAACATGGAAGTAGATTGCCAGGCCTTTCTTCTGCGCAGGCAATGCTAGTATTGTTGCAGTTTTGTCATAAAAATGTGATCTTGTGCAGTGTGGATCTGAGGCTATGATAAGCCCATCACTATCCAGTTCATTCTGTTCATGATTTTTTTTTTTTTAAAGAAAAGTAGTTGAAATTAGTACTTGTAAAGACAAAGGGGATAATGGTAATGACTATAGCAGTGGTTCTCATCCAGTTCTCTGGGACCCCGAGGGCTAGTCAGGTTTTCAGGATATCCACAATGAATATTCATGAGATAAGATCTGCATACAATGGAAAGAGTTCATGCAGAACATCTCATGCATATTCATTGTTGATAGCATGACTAGCCTAGTGTCCCAAAGGATGGGTTGAGAATCACTGGACTACAGCAGTAAATAGTGCTCCATGATGAGCCCTGGCTGTATTACCTTCACTATTTTCTTTTTAGATTTTTCAGATAAAAACCTACCAGCTTTGTCAATTTATCCTTCTTGTGGAGAGTTATGTAGTAGACTTTGGTAGATAAGGACCATTTGGCCCAACCAGTTTGTTCTGTTCTCACCTCTTATACTGACTTTTCCACTAACATTCTTCTCTCAACTTGCTTGTGATTCCTTTTTATTTTCTGGGTTTTTTTCCCCTATTGTCTTTTCTTAGGCACATGTTTACTAAACCAGACTAACAATCAGTGCAGAGTTTAAGCGTGGTAAATGTGCCGCACTAAAAGACAGTGCAGGATTTTTAGTACTGGGCCCTGTGCTAACAGGTTGGCATGTGGTTAGGTGGAGACAAGGTGGATTGAGGGGTGGAACATGGGCATTGATGGTGCATCATGGTTAGTGTGGGTATTATGGGAATATGCTAATCATGATTGTTAGTAACTTGGGTGCACTTAATGTTACCTCAGTGGGTAGCCTTAGGTAAACACATGCACTGGGTTCCACAGTGCCACATGTTAGCAACTCACCAACAGCATGGGGACAGATGCTACCAGCATGCTTTTTAGTAAACATGCCCTCTAATGATTATATGCTTTTTCTTCTTTTGTCTCATCCATTTCTGTTTTTCTCTTTTTGTGTATAAAATGAATATTTCTTGAAGAATAATAGTCTTTAAGTAGCATGCTGTACATATGAATTGGGAATGTTGCAGTTTATACTGTAGATAAATGGGTCAGATTTTTAGATCACAGGATCATGATTCAAAAATAGGAAATCCTAAACCAAACTGAATATTTATTCAGAGTTGAAATTTGTGGAGTTACAATCCCTGACTTATTTTTTTGCCATATGACCTAATCACATATTTTCCTCTATCGAGTATGACCTTTGAAAATTTCATGGCTTGAACAAGTCAAATCTTTGTATGGAGAGAGACTTTATGAAGGCAACCGAGATGTGAAGATTAGTGGGAGACTCAACAACAATCTTAGCTGTGCTGATGATACTACATTATTGACTGAAAGTAAAGTAATCCTGAAGTATTTGCTTCTTAAGATCAAAGATCATAGTCCTTACATGTTCTTTACGTTAAGGTGAAGGCCCACTTTAAGTTCATCGTTGATGGAGAAGAAATAGAAATAGCTGACAAATTTAATGTGTTTGGATCAATCAATAACAAAACGACATGCAGTCAAGAAATCTGACAATGCATTGCTCTTGGCAGAATGGCTATGAAGGACCTAGACAAGATTCTCAAGAGCAGAGATGTTTCTCTCCATACAAAGATTCAACTTGTTCAAGCCATGATATTTTCAGTAACGTCATATGGATGCAAAAGTTGGGCAGTGAAAAAGATGGACAGGAAAAAATCAATGCCTTTGAAATACGGCGCTGGCGACATATACTGTGCATAGAATGGGCCGCCCGAAGAACAAACCAGTCAGTACTAGGAGAGATCAAACCAAAGCTTTCTTTAGAAACTCAGATAACAAGACTTTGACTTTCATACTTTGACATCATGCGAAGAGAGAGATAATTAGAGAAAGACGTCATGCTTGGCAAGGTAGAAGGTCAATGTAAAAGAGGAAGGCTGGAGATGGATTGATACAATAACAGCATCTATGGGTGCCACTTTATCAACAATGAGCTCTCTGACTGAAGACCGAGCATAGTTTAGGACAACTATCCAGAGGGTCATCGGGAGTCGAGACCGACTCAACGGCACTTAACAACATAAACTTGAAAATCAAGCTTAATATCGCAACTGAATTCCAAAATTGCAGGAGGAGTGGCCTGGTGTTTGTGGTAAGTTACCTCAGGCCAGAGAGCGAGGGGTTTGAATCCTGCTAGATGACAGCAACCTTGGGCCAGAAGGACTGGGGTTTCTAGACCCACAGGTGCTCCTTGTGGCCTTGGGCAAGCCGCCTAACTCTCTGTTGCCTCTGGTACAAAAATATAGATTGTGAGCCCTTTGGGGATAAGGTGTGTTTGTGTGTGTGTGCATATATGTGTATATAATACACATACACAGTACCTAAATTTATTTATTTAACAGTTTTTTTATACCGTCTTTCTACAAGTCAAGACGGTTTACATGAAACATAACAAGACAGTGTATTTCAACTGTTTACAGTGAACAATGAAACAATATAATATAATATAATATAACAGGTAACAATGTAAGAGGTAACAGGTACATGGGTAACAAAAGAACTGACTACTTGATCGAAGATCAAGGTTAACTATTTACATTGGATAAATATGACTTCAGTTAATTGTGAACAGTTGGGGGAACTTGGGCAGAGAGGTAGATGAAGAGATTAGGAGCTAGGGTGGGAGGGAAAAATGCTCCAGGAAGAGGTGGGTTTTGTAATTTCTTCCGGAATTCGGAGTGGCTCTCACAGTTGCGAAGTTCAAAAGGGAGGATGTTCCATAGGGATGGGCAGAGAGGGAGAAGGCCCTGTTGCTCGTGGATTGTTTACTATGCCTTTTAGCTGTTGGTATGGATAGCAGGTTTTTGGTAGAGGAGCGGTGTGTTCTTGTGTTACTAGGAAAGGCAAGGAGTGAGGTGAGGCATGGTGCTGACTCATTTATAATTATTTTATGGATAATAGTAAGGACCTTGAATTTAGCTCGGTGTTGAATGGGGAGCCAGTGGAGGTCATGGAGGACAGGTGTGATATGTGCCAATCTGGGTTTGTTGGTTATGAGTCTTGCTACCGTATTCTGGGCTAGTTGGAGTGGTTGGATGGTGTTTTTAGTGAGACCATGATAGATTAGGTTGCAGTAGTCAAGTGAAGGGGTTGTAAGGGTCTGACAGACAGTGCGAAAAGAGTCAAGGTTTAAGAGGGGTTTAAGGTTCTGGAGGGTGCGTAATTTTGCATAAATTGTATTGGTGGATCTTTTTATATGCTCAGTGAAGGAGAGGTTTTGGTCAATGATAATTTTGGATATTTTACTTGGTTTTTTATAGTAAGTGGGAGGTCACCAATAGTGAGAGTTGGGGGAGGGGAGTATGTAGGGTTGGAAAATACTTGAAGTACCTCTGTTTTGGATTGGTTGATTAGTAGATTGTGTTGAGAAAGCCAGGATTTGAGACAAGTTAGATATTCGCTCATTTTGGTAAAGTTAGGGTTGGAGAGGTTAAATGGAGTGAAACACATCATGTCGTCAGCATATATTTGGTACTGAATGCCATGTTCTTGAAAACTTCTGCAAGCCGGTTGAAGGAAGATGTTGAACAGTAAAGTAATGTACACCACTTTGACTTGTAGAAAAGCGGTATATACGCCTAGTTAAATAAAATTAGGGATTTGATCAAAATTCCATTTCAGAGAAACCTAATTAAACTTAGACCACTGGCTCCCAACCTGTGATCCAGAGACTCCTGGGGGGGGGGGGGAGGGGGCATGTCATTAGAGGGGTTATGCAGGACTCAGAGAAGAGAAAAAGCCGTTTTAGTTTGCTATAATCAATGCAAGCAGAGTACCGAGGCTTCTGAAAGGACAGGATCAGCAGTGACTGTAGGACTGGCAGTAGCAGCAGCAGTATCTATAGGGCTAGAAGAAACAACAGCTGTGAGGGTAGGATTAGAGATGTCTCTGCAGGCTGGAAGTAGAAGCAACCAGGATGGTAGGATCAGACAGATTTGCAGACCAGAAGCAGAAGGGATGGGGCCAGCAGTGGTGGTGGTGGGGTTGTGATCAAAGGCAGCAATGGAGACTGGAAGCAGGAGCTTTGGGACCAGCATCAGCCTGCAGTAGTGTTGCCAACTGGCTCCAGATGAGCCCGACAGGCTTGATCCAGTCCTGGGTTTAGCCCATTGCGTGCAGGGACATGTAGCTTTGCTTTTCTTATGGAGGGTTATAGAGAAATCAGAACTACAAGTTCTCTTTAAAGCCCCATTGAGCTATGTTACATGTAAACCACTGTGACTTAGATACAGTGGTATAGAAAAATAGCTAAATACACAATGGTGGGGACTAGCTGAAGGCGGAGAGGGAAACTGACTGGTGGGGCCTGGCAGAAGGGGAGAAGTGGGAAAGACTACTGGGGACTGACTAGGTGTAAAAAGAGAGATTGGCTAGAGTGGATTGGCTAGGGAGAGAGACACTGGGGAAACTGGCTGGGGGGAGGAGTAGAGAGAGAAAGTGATAGGATCTGCCTGGAGGGAAAGAGGGAGTCTGAATGGGTCAAGCGAGAGACTAGTGGGAATTGGCAAGGGAGAGAGACACTGGAGAGTTAGAGGCAAATATTGGTGGGCACTAGTGGAAGGGGAAGAAAGAGGGAGAGAATGGTGGGAACTCTTTTGGGGGAAAGAGAGACTGACAGAGACAGAAGGGGATAAAGAGGGCTAGTGGGGACTAGGAACATGCAATCATCAGCATTTCCTATGTCATTTTATATTGCTTTTAATCTGAACACAAAACCATAAAAATATACCCAACCAGGTCAACAAACAAATCTAATAAAAAGAAAGCCTGGTATAACCAACAAAACCACCATTGTGTAAAATTATTTTTGTCGGAAAAGCCGTCACAGTACAGGAGGACTCCACCTCCTTACCACTGCAGCCTATCCTTTTAATTTTATTAGAAACATTGTCAACTTCTTAGCATTTTAAAAGTACTTAGCTGAAAGGCCGTTATAAATCTTCATCAAAGGACTAGCCGGACGACGTGTCACGTTTCGGGGAGTGTATTGTGCCCCCCTGCTTCAGGTCCAGTCGCCACAAAATGAACAGCCCCAGTACGATTCCTAGATGATGTCTTTTTTCTCTGGACGGGCACCAGGACCGAGTTGGAAATCTTTTTGTTAGCTCTAAATTCTCATAAAGAAAACATTCAATTTACATCTCAGGTGGAATCATCTAGGATCCAATTTTTGGATATTACGGTTGAGTTGACATCATCTGGCTTTTTGACTTTGCTCTATCGTAAACCGGTCCAGCGAAATACCTTGTTGCGGTATGACAGTTTCCATCCTTTGGCACTGCGTAGAGGACTACCTTATGGGCAGTTTTTACGTTTGCGGCGCAACTGTACTCTACTATCGGATTTCAAAATACATGCACGGGATTTGAGTGCACGGTTACTGGCCTGGGGCTATCCTCCTCAGTTAGTACATTCAGCTTACTTATGGGCCCGTCTTTTTCAACGAGATTGGTTTTTTGATCATAAACCTGCGGGTTTCACAGATGAAGATAAAGTCACTCTCATTCTCCCTTACATGCGAGGTTCAACTTTGTTCACCCGAATAGTTCATGATTTATGGCCAGTGTTGGGTTTACATACTTGTTTTAGAAAACCATTGCAGATGGCTTTTTCCCGCAAATCCAACCTCCGGAATCTATTGGTTAAGACTACAGTTTTGGAGGATCGCCCCCCGTCTTCCCATGGTGTACCTGGTCACTTTCCTTGCAGATCGTGTCAATACTGCACTAACACTCTTTCGGGTGCTGTTTGGATTGACTTTCGATCCGGGAGAAGTTTTACAACTCGTTGGCACACTTCTTGTACCATGGATTATGTGGTTTATCTAATTACCTGTCCTTGTGATCTCCACTATGTGGGCCGTACTACCCGTTCTTTCAAGATACGTTTGGGGGAGCATGCTTCCAGACTTCGCACTCGACAGCAGTCAGCTCCTTTGGTTGACCATTGTCTCCACTATTCCCATTCCTTTGAAGATTTATGCTGGCGTGCAATAGATTTTGTACCTCAGAATCCCCGAGGTGGTAATCGTATATAAACATTACAAAATCTTGAACAAAAATGGATTTTTATGTTGGACTCGATTCACCCTAAGGGTTTAAATATGCAGCTGGACCGGCACACGATTCGGTACAATTAATATTTTGACTTTTCTGCCGTCAATTCAATAGGAAGGACTTGTGTGGTGGCTCCTCCTTTTACTGCTTTGATTGGCTAATCTGATTTTTGCCGGGGCTTTCCATAGTTCCGGTTTCCTCAATCATACAGCTGTGTTTGGTGCCTTTAAAAACCGCCTTTTCGGCGTTTTATGTACTGGGGCTGTTCATTTTGTGGCGACTGGACCTGAAGCAGGGGGGCACAATACACTCCCCGAAACGTGACACATTGTCCGGCTAGTCCTTTGATGAAGATTTATAACGGCCTTTCAGCTAAGTACTTTTAAAATGCTAAGAAGTTGACAATGTTTCTAATAAAATTAATAGGATAGGCTGCAGTGGTAAGGAGGTGGAGTCCTCCTGTACTGTGACGGCTTTTCCGACAAAAATAATTTTACACAACGGTGGTTTTGTTGGTTATACCAGGCTTTCTTTTTATTAGATTTAATCTGAACACTACATGAGGAAATTCAAAATTCTGTCTTTTCCCCTCAGTGTTGGCTTCAAACCAGTGATCTTTGGGTTAGAAGATAGGGTCTTGCAGGAGAAGTTATATCTTCAAGGGGGTTAGTTCTAGTCAGTCCATTCTTAACCATGTCTCTTTCTTATGATCTTCATTCCTGTTTCACCCACACTTTCTGGCTTGGAGTTTTGTTGAAAACAATTCCTGGATATTTTGCCTTGTGAATCTATTGACTCCTTCTTCAGAGTCTTAGGGACCCTTTTACTTAATACTGCTAGCCAGTTAACATGCATTTTAGTGAGCGGTAACAGGGTTCACGGCAGCCAAACACAAGGGCATGCCAGCTACCTACTGGCAAAACATTAGTGGCATTTTGTAAAAGGGCCCATTAGTGATTGGACTACTAGGGTCTGGATTAGACTTGGCACAAAATTTCTGGCACAAGAACATGACAAAATAAGTCTTTGGAATAAGTCCCTAGAGCAGGAGTCAATAGATTCCAAGGCAAAGTCCAGGAAGGATTTTCCACAGAGATCCAGGTCAGACAAACTTCGGAACAATCAGGAAACAAGGATGGAGATCGCCATAAATATAAAACATAGTTAAGAGCAGGGTGGCTAGAACCCACCACCTTGGTGATAAAATAGCTTCTCCTTCAAGACTGCTGCTTTTTAACTGAAAGGTCACTGGTTCAAGGGCAGCTTTTATGTCAGGGGAAAAATATACATTTGGATTTTATTTTTTGCCTGTAATCTCCGATAACCTTTCAGCTATGTTATTTTGTTTGGGCAACTGCCACTGTCAGCTCTTTAACAAAATTACTCTGAAAGAAACATTTTATAAGAATAAAGCATAAAAGGTGCATTAATTAAAACAAAACAAACCTGAAAATGACAAAGGAAACAAAACCTTTGAACATCGCTCCGGCCCTCAGCAAGTGCTCTCCCTCAAGGGATAGAGCGGGCCGGAGACTGAGACCAGGAGACCACCCCCCTGCATGAATCTGCCCAATCGGGGCAGTCTGGAAAAGATTTAAAGCAACGCCGATCGGGCGCGCGGCCCTTTGAACACCGCTCCGGCCCTCAGCAAGTGCTCTCCCTCAAGGGATAGAGCGGGCCGGAGACTGAGACCAGGAGACCACCCCCCTGCATGAATCTGCCCAATCGGGGCAGTCTGGAAAAGATTTAAAGCAACGCCGATCTGGCGCACGGCCCTTTGAACACCGCTCCGGCCCTCAGCAAGTGCTCTCCCTCAAGGGATAGAGCGGGCCGGAGACTGAGACCAGGAGATCACCCCCCTGCATGAATCTGCCCAATCGGGGCAGTCTGGAAAAGATTTAAAGCAACGCTGATCGGGTGTACCCGCGCCTGGTGGGCTAGGCCCTTAGGCGCGGGCCCGATAGTAAAGATAGTAAAGATCAAGAAAGAACTCCACAGCCAGCAACCCTCATCAAACAGCTAATCTTGAATCAATCTTCTCCCATCCCAGCCTCATAAGAAAAGTTCCTCAAGATCACAACACATGAACAATGAGAACAACCACTTCCTCTCAATGCAACTTTAAGAAGCCATCCTAACCTTGAACCTCCTACTAATCTGTAAGAGACTATAATTTATATATACCTAACTACTCAACACATACGTGCTAATATGAATGTGTATTTACTATAGTATTGTATAACTGCAAACCCCATATATAATTCTCACCTGCTAGAACTAAATGTATTAACCAATACAGATACAAAGTTGACACCCGTTGTAATTATTACAACCATTGTAACTATTCATAACTATGGCAACTATTGTAACCTCTCTCTAGAAATTGATACCTAATCCTGTTACCCTTGCCATAGGATCTATTTAAGCAAGCATACTGATCAGATCTCATAACAAACTACCTTGTCTAATTAACACCTTAACAAACATGGCTATCTCATTGCTTACCCTTACTTTACTTTACACACTGACCAGTACGTTTTATGAAGCTACTGCTCTCACACAAGGCTACAACCCTATACCATTGCTTATTAACACGAGTAGGAAATATAACTATAACCAATACCAACCACCCCCAAAAACATACCACAAACGACAATCACATTTACTCTATATCTCTCTTCAACCAGCAACAACATCTAATCTAAAGGAAAAACAAAGCCAACAAACTCTCAAGTGCGCTCTCATCAATGCACGCTCTGCACGCAACAAATGGCCAGCTATCACTGACCTACTATCAAAATACAGCTTAGATATCCTAATGGTCACTGAAACATGGCTATCAGAAACTGATAATGCCATTCTAAATCAAATTACTCCACCCAACTTCTCAATCTTCACATGCAACAGAGAAAGCAAAAGAGGAGGGGGTGTTCTCATCTTAGCAAAAACTTCATTACAATATAGAATAATCTTCACCAAAAGCACACAACACCTGAACATATTATCAGTTACTAATAAACTTAACACTTTAAACCTCGTCTACAGGGCACCCAACACCGCCGCAGATGAATTCTCTGATCTTATCGATCTAGCATGTAACCCGCAAGACCCTTCTAAAGCAAACTGGCTTATGGGAGATTTTAATCTTGCCTCCGCTAACCACGAATTATCAAACACATTCCTAGAAGCACTATCCAACCTAGGATATGAACACGTCGTAAACGACCCAACACATCAACAAGGCAACCTCCTGGACCTAGTCTTCGTTCCATCAATAGATACCAGCAAATTTAAACCATATTAATTTATCTGTCACTCCTGTCCCCTGGTCCGATCATAACTTAACAACATTTTGGATTCCAACATCACAAACAAACCATCACTTAATCACATGTGAACCAGGAAAGACAACCCATTTCAAACAACTTGACAGAGAATTGATCACTCAGCATGTAATACCAAAACTGTCTAAACCATCAAACAACTTAAACGAACTGATCAACAACTGGAATAACTGGCCCCTGACCACTGTGGCCAAAAAGCTTATCCTGTATATATGTATTTATGTATATATGTAAATGAACTCCCCCATAGCTAAGAAGTGTTAACTCTGTATGATGTGCTTTTCTGACAATCTGTATGTAAACAAAATTTGTACCTGCCTTGATTCGGCAGTTTCACAATAGTAATCCTACCCGCTTCTGATCGCTGGAAGGAGCGGGCTACAAATGTTTGCTAAATAAATAAATAAACATTCTCTCCCAAAATGCCCAGCACCCACAAAATGATGAGAAACCTACAATTAATAGTTACTCCATCAAAAAGCACAGAGCTCCATGGTTCTCCTCCAATTTACGATCTTCTTTGCTTCAACTGAGAAAACTAGTGAGAAAATGGAGACGGACCCGCAGTACAACAGACCAAGTAATATACCTGGAGCACCTAAAAAAACACAGAGACTCAACATGGAAAGAAAGAAAAGAATTCCATGCCAAGGTCCTCAACAAATTGCTAAACAAACCGCGCGACCTATTTGAATTAGTAAAATCGCTGACCACACAACCACCCCAACCACAACAAGAAGGTATACATCCTCAGTCATATGCCAACTACATCCAATCCAAAGCAATAAAAGCAAATACTGCTACAACTCAAGAAGCTTTCCAGAATCCCCAAATACTTTCACTTCTAACTAATCTTTTTCCCCCGTCAATAAAAACAATAGAGGAAACAATTGCCACTATCAACACCACAACAGCGCCAAACAACCCATGCCCAGCACACTGGATCAAATCAATGCATTCAGAATTAAGTCCATTCATAGCTGACATCGCAAAACAATCATTTACAACAAGAATCTTCCCAGATGAACTAAAGAAGACATCCATCCGTCCTCTGCTAAAAAATAACCAGCTTGATCTGAAAAAGGACGAATCCTACAGACCAATTTCAAGTATTCCATACCTAGCTAAAATTTTAGAGGTCAACTCAAAGACAAATCCAACAGCATATAGACACAACCTCCTCCCCATTAGACCCATGCCAACACGGTTTCAGAGAAGAACACGGTGTAGAAACCCTACTGACTTCATTAATGAACACACTCAACAACGGGATTGATGACATCAAAAAAGGCTTTGCAATGATCTTTCTTGACATCGCTGCAGCTTTTGATTCAGTTGACCATGAACTACTCCTGATGAGACTCCATGCAAAAGGAATCCAAGATCGTGCATGGGACTGGTGCAAATCATACCTCCAAGACAGATGGCAACAAGTACGGGTTGGCAACAAGACATCAGAACCTTTCCAACAAAGACAGGGAGTGCCACAAGGCTCATCATTATCGGCACTACTTTTTAACATTTATATGCAACCAATATGTCACATAACTCGCTCATTCGGCATATCCTGCCTCATGTATGCTGATGACGTTCTGCTATTCACCCCTATATCAGTCACTTGCCCGGATTTCTCAATCTTAATCAAATGCTTCGATGCAATAACCGATTGGCTCCTCACTATGAATCTACAGATAAATTTCAAAAAACCCGAAGTTCTAATTATCACTCAGAACAAAGACTTCTCCCCACCATCAACACTAACAGTCAGGGATGCAGAACTTCCAGTAAAACCCAATATACACTACTTAGGTGTAATATTGGATCAACATTTGGACTTCAAAGATCACATCAAACGTACAGTAAAATCTATATACTTCAAAATCAAAACCCTCCGTCATCTGAAACCCATGATGGAAGCTGATGACTTCAGAACTGTCTTCCAAACCTTAGTAAAGCCACATTTTGACTATGCCAATGTAATAC
Organism: Ichthyophis bannanicus; assembly: GCA_033557465.1. Classification (NCBI taxonomy): domain Eukaryota; kingdom Metazoa; phylum Chordata; class Amphibia; order Gymnophiona; family Ichthyophiidae; genus Ichthyophis; species Ichthyophis bannanicus. Next base: position 127,840,213 of record CM066035.1, on the reverse strand, counting down.
TACACGGCCTCCCAAAAAACACCATAAACCTATTACAGTTGGCCATGAATGCAGCTGCTCGTGTCCTGTATGGAGCATCCAAGAATGATCACATTACGCCCATACTAAAGGATCTCCACTGGTTACCGATAGGATGTAGAATCCTATATAAGACATTCATCATTACATTCAAAGCATTCAATAAGACAGCACCTTCATCTATTGTTGATCTAATCACGCACACCCCCAAAAACAGGACTAGAAGAACGTTTACAGAAAACACTCTAGTAATACCAAGGGAATCCATAAAATTTAAACAATCAACCATTAATAGAGCATTTTCAAACTATGCACCAAGGTGCTGGAACAATCTCCCTACCAACATAAGAGCAATCAGAGAGATCAAGCAATTTAGAAAAGCCATTAAACACTACTTGTTCCTCAAGTACTATACACAGCATCATGATCCACCTCCATACCCACACACTCACCCAGTTGTATCACTTGATAACACATGCTTTACTCAGTTGCAACCTGATTAATGATTAGTATACTAACACAATGCATTAATGCCTCAACACCATGTTAAATACAAAAATGTTATAGTCTAATCCCGACGGCAAAATTTGTTATATGTATGTATATAGTTTGTATGTATATAGTTTTACCCAGTTAACCCAAGTTTAAAAATCCTGTTTTATGTAAACGTTGACGATTTGTCCAAATATTCTGTTCATTGTAAACCGCACTGATGTGAAATAGCGCGGTATATAAGAAAATGTTAAATAAATAAAAAAATAAATAAATAAAACAAAATTTCAGTTTGCCTGCACACCCATAGCGGGGACAGGCTTGAGGCTGAGGGGAGAGGGGCAGGAAAGATTGAGGATGAACTGGAAGTCTCTGAACATTTGGAGGTGAAGGGGTCCACTCAACAAAAAGTTTTGGAACCTCTGATCTAAACAATGCTTCGCACTGTTTTACAGTGTTTACTTTTAAATTATAATGGGTAATTTTCAAAGTCATTTATGTGGTAAAATAGCGATTTACTAATAAGCGACCATCTGAAAATTACTCTTTCAGTGGCTAAAAGTACAAATGAAACATATTTTTGTAGACAACCCAGTTATGAAAATGGGGGTGGGGGGGAAGGGATGTCCATGTCAAAACAATTTGCAAGGTATTTTACAAAAGGCTCACTAAATGCGGAGCGTTTTATAAAATGTATATATAGCTGCAAAATATATACAGTAGGTGTATTTGATACCACATGCACTGGTAACAGGGGCAGCGGAACATCTTTTTGGTTGGTTTGGTTTGGTTGGGCCCTTCCAATCTCCAGGCCTGCCCAAAAGCTCTTTAATTGCTGATCGTTTATCATTTACTTGCATGTAATTAACCACACTTAGCCAGGCAGACAGAGCGGTTTACAATAATAAAAAAACCCCAAAACTACAGCAATATAAAATCAGAATAAGAAAGGAACTCCATAATATGATAGAATAGTCAACAGTACAGGAAAGCAAAAGGAAGGGAGAAAAAATAGGAGACATCCAGGTACAAAAAATGGGGAAGGCTGTAAGGGGATCCTGACTTGGGTGGAATCAATTGCAAAGGCTTGGGTAAACAGGTGAGCTTTTAAGAATTTCTTAAACAGATGGAAGGGAAGGTTCAAGCCATAGATAGGAGAGAAGGCAGTTCCAGAGAGAGGGGGTCATGTAGAAAAAAGCAGGTCGGTGTGTAGAATTATACTTGGCATGTGAAGAGGACGGCAGGACCAAACGGTTATCCTGAAGTGATCGAAGGCAACGCTGGGGCACGAAGGGGATGATCAAAGAAGACAGATATTGTGGTGCTAGGTTATGGAGGACTTCGTGAGCAAGGATAAGGATTTTGAAGTGTATTCTCTGCAGGAAGGGAAGCCAATGGTGCTGAATAAGGAGGGGGCTGACATGATCATATTTTCTAGCATGAATGAGGGTGTGGTGGCAGTGTTCTGGATATTTTGTAGGTGTTTGAGGTGGTATTGGGGAAGACCGGAGAAAATAACATTACAGTAGTCGAGGCGAGTGATAACAGTGCTGAGAATAAGAGTGATCAGGGTCACCTTGTCAAAAAATGGGTGCAGGGCCCGGAAGCTATGAAGGGCCAAAAAAGTAGACCGAGTGAGATGGGAGATATGAGCAGAGAAGGAACGTTCAGCATCCTGTGTGGACACCAAGATATTTAAAAGCAGGAAGAAGCGTGATGGAGGTGGAACCCAGGGAAGGGACCAAAGCATGGGAGAACTTGGAGCCTGTGATCTAGGTGGCAGTGGTCTTGGTGGGGTTGAGCTTTAAAGCATTGTTGAGCAACCAGACAGAGCGTCGAGAGCAGAATTTATAGTATAAAGATTGGCTGCGATGCTGTTGAGTCATGCCATAAGTAGGATATCATCTGCGCACATGTAGAAAGTGACATATTGCTGATGCTGTATTGAGCAAAATACTGGAGACCATGGCCTCTGTGGCCCATCTCATTCTGCTGCCTATGACTGGTAACAGATATTTTACAAAAATACACTTTTAAAAACAGAACAGCGTCACTCAAAACGTGTACATTCAAAAAGTATAGGTGCGTATTTTTTAAACTACACATTGAAGCAGAAGATTTTTCAACCTGCAGGTGTAAGCGTCAACATGTGTGATTGCTGGATTTCACAAAACTTAGCCAATTAGGTAGCCAAGCTACAAAACTTACATTTTTTTTGTACTTTAGAAGTGATTTTAAACACCAGAACAGGAAACACAATTGTCCCCTCAGGCACTGCTCCAAAGCCTAGATCCAAATGAGCAGTTACTCACACGGGTGATTTTGGAGCAGATGTAAATGTCGACGGACACATTTTTTGAAATGTGAGTGTATTGCCCTTGCAATTTTAATACTTTTCCTACTACTACCTTTCATACAACTGCTAGTGTGCCCTGAATCTGTTAAAGTACTAGTCTTTGTCACTTCATCTGTTAGGCAATTTAATGTAGCTCCCCCTCCCATACCCTGAAGAGTTTACTGTCAGACTCGCAACAGCACCAATGATGTTTAAATGTAGTTAGATGGCCCGAGTGGTCAGAGTCTGGCGGTTTCTTCAGGTGAAGCTGACAGATTTCACTAACCTCATTTTACTCTTCCTTTACTATGAGGCAAGTAGAGAGCAAGAGGAAAACAGACTAAAGTGGATAAGCCACTATCAAGGTGATGATACAGGTATTAATTGGTTTGTAATAATGGACTACATAGATGATATTTACTTTCCGGAATAGGATTTTTAGTTTAATTTATTAAATACAATAGTGTAACCATTCAACATATTCTTCTTAACCCACAGTAACATTTTACTCACATCAACATAACAGTGACTCAAGTAAGTGTGTTCAATCACATCAAGTAACAGGCAAGTCAAGTTATTCTTTAGATCTGCTGGTGAAAACTTTTACACAAAAATTTCCAGGTCAATTCCTACTAAGGAATTCTTAGTTTCAAAATCTTTAAACTTCTCCCTCTAACTGCAGGTAATTTTTTTTTGAATGCCTAATGTTCCTCGTGTTTTTTTTTTCCAAGAGTCTGTTTTATTTGAGCTCAAATATGTTTCCCTGCTTATCTCTGTGTAGGGTGCACCAGTACCTCTTCCAGTTCTTTCTTGCGAAGGGGCCCAGGACCCCAGGTCCTTCTGCTACTGGATTGAAGATCTTCCCAGGGGAAGTGATCATATTGGGTGACTTTAATCTACCTGATGTGGATTGGAGTGGTCCTTCTGTAAATCTGGAAAGAAGTAAATTTCTGGATGCCTTCCAAAATGTGTTACTTAAACAAATGGTGTTGGAACTGATCAGGGAGAGCTCCATGCTGGATTTAGTGCTCACCAACGGAGATAGCATGTCAAATATCCGGCTGGGTGCCCATTTGAGCAGCAGCAATCATCATATGGTGAGGTTTGAGATAAAAGCCAAGGTGGAATCCAATCACAGCAAGCTCAGAGTCCTAGACATAAAAAACGCTGACTTCAGTAAAATGGCCAAGTACCTGAAGGAAGAGTTGATAGGGTGGGAGGGGATAAGTGAAGTGGAATTGCAATGTGCTAAACTAAAGGAGGCAATAAAAGAGGTAACAGATACATATGTAAGGAAAGTAAATAAAAACAAGAGGAAAAGGAAACCTATTTGGTTTTCTAAAGAAGTGGCTGCTCAAATAAAGGCAAAACACAACTTTCACAAAATTCAAAAGCTCACAAACAGAGGAACATGATAAAGAATACAAGATCAAACTAAAAGAGACAAAAAGAAAAATAAAGATCGCAAAATCAAAGGCAGAAGAAAAGATGGCTAAAGATGTGAAGTGTGGCGACAAAATGTTTTTCAGGTATATTCGGGAGAGGAGGAAAATCAGACGTGGCATTACAGGACTCAAAAGTGCTGGGAACAGATTTGTGGAAAGTGACATTGAAAAAGTGAAAATGCTAAATAAATACTTCTACTCCTTTCCCTAGAGAAAAACCTGGCGAAGAACCACCTGTGATTGACAAATATACAAATGGGAATGGAGTAGATATCACACCATTCACAGTAGATGATGTGTTAGAACAGCTTGCAAAACTGAAAGTGGACAAGTCTATGGGATCAGATGGGATACATCCCAAGGATACAGAAAGAGCTCAGAGGTTCTTGCAAGGCCTTTAAAGATGGTGGGAAAAGTAATGGAGGTGCTCCTGAAAGAGCGAATAGTGGACTTCCTCAAAACCAGTAGGTTGCATGATCCGAGACAATATGGTTTTTCCGAAGGACGATCTTCCCAAACAAATCTGATTTGAGTACTTTTGACTGGGTGACCAGAGAAATGGATCAAGGGCATGCGATGGATGTGATCTACCTGGATTTCAGCAAAGCCTTTGATACTGTTCCTCATAGGGGGCTTATCAATAAACTCAACAGCTTGGGAATGGGTCCCAAGATGGTGAACTGGATCAGAAATTAGTTAACTGACAGATGACAGATGGTGACGGTAAACGGAACTCACTTGGATGAAAAGGCGACAGCAAAAGTTAGAAGGCTGCTTGGGTGCATAGGGAGAGGAATGGCCAGCAGAAGAAAGGAGGTGATAGTGCCTCTGTATAAGTCTTTGGTGCAACCTCATTTGGAGTATTGTGTGCAATTCTAGAGACCACACCTTCAAAAGGATATAAACAGGCTGGAGTCAGTACAGAGGGTGTCTACCAAAAAAAGCATGAGGACAGACTTAAGGATCTTAATATGTACACCTTAGAGGAAAGGCAGGATAGAGGTGATATGATTAAGATGTTTAAAGGGAGGAGTGGTCTAGTGGTTAGGACAAGGTACTTCAGGCCGGAGGGCCAGGGGTTCAAGTCCCACCTGGGGACAGCAATCTCAGGCCGGAGGGACTGGGATTTCTAGTCCTATACTCCTTGTGGTCTTGGGCAAGCCACTTAACCCTCCATTGCCCATGTTCCCTGTAAGTATTATCGTATGTGTCTCATATCCCCTCGTGTTAAATGTATCCCCCAATTGACCGCTTTGACCCGGTGAAAAGCGGGATATAAATACAGCTAAATAAATAAATACCTCCGTGGCATAAATGAACAGGAGAGCCTCTTTTGATTGAAAGCAAGCTCTGCTATGAGGAGACATGGGATGAAGGTGAAAGGGGATAGATTCAGGAGTGATATGCGGAAATATTTCTTTATGGAAAGAGTGGTGGATCTGTGGAATAGTCTCCCAGTGGAGGTGGTAGAGATGAGGACAGTATCTGAATTCAAAGAAGCATGGGACAAACAGAGGATCTCTAAAGGAAAAAAGGGGACAGTTTTAGTGGGTTGATATGGAAGGACAGACTAGATAGGCCATGTAGTCTTTTTCTGTCGTCATGTTTCTATGTTTATGTTCTCTCATGTTGTTTTGCCAATGCAGTCTTGCCACTGCTGTTTAGTCCATAACCACTGTTCCATGCAGGTTACCTCAAAGCCTTGGAAGTCCACTGAAATCATGTCATTGCTGTTAGGGTTATAACCACTGATCTATGCAGATTAGACTCTGGCTACCCACTATGGTTAGTACTGTTACTGGGATGGAAATGCATTTTGCTATCCATTAACCCTTTGTAAGTAAGAAACATATGCATTTATCTCCTAGCTTTTTGAATTCTGTTACCATATTAGAACCCATCATCCATTCCTGGAGGATTTAATATATTTTGAGTGAGAGTGGAAAATGACAAGCATAGGGTTTGTGCATACAGCATCTAGGGAGAAAATGGGATGTCCACGCCAGGACATTCTCAATTTCCTATACATTTTACAGAAGGCTCGCTGAATACAGAGCCTTTTGTAAAATGCATCTAAGAACATTGGTAAGTCCATGTGCAAATGCTGGCATGTCCAGTGGGAACAGCCATATTAGTAAAACACATTAAAAAAAAGTGTGGCATCTCTCCAGGCTTTGGACATCTAAGTGCTGGCACTTACACTGTAGGTGCAAGTTTTACAACCTAAACATGTAAATGTTAGCACTTACTACATTCTACTGAGACAGCTATTGCTAGTCTCCAACAACTTGTTCCTTGCCAACTCCAAGGGCCTTTACTCAGTCCTCATCCTTCTTGATCTTTCTGCTGCTTTTGACACTGTTGATCACCACCTTCTCCTTGATACCCTGTCCTCGCTTGGATTTAGAGGTTCTGGCCTGTCTTGGTTTTCTTCCTATTACACTAAAAGTGCGGTGGAAGAATGTTCTGGTGCTCCTCCTCTACTGCTATTCCCCTTTCAGTTGGTTTACCCAGGGCTGTCTTGGGATTTCTCCTTTTTCTCTCTGTCGCATGGCACACTCATCCCGACCCATGGTTTTCAGTACCATCTCTATGCTGATGATTCTTAGATCTACCTCTTTGTACCTGAAATCTCCCTGGAAATCCAGGCCCAGATCTCTGACTGCTTATCTGACATTTAGTGCCTGGATGTCTCACCGCCATCTGAAATTGAATGTGGCCAAAACTGAGCTCTAGGTTTACTAGAGGCAGGTCTTGTCAGACAAGTCTGATTGATTTTCTGTGCCTGGGTGACCAGAGAATTGGACCAAGGGAGATGCCTAGATGTGGTGTACTTAGATTTCAGTAAAGCCATTCTGCACTGGAGATTTATAAATAGATTGAGCACTCTAGGGATGGATCCTAAGTGACTGACTGGGTTAGAAATTGGTTGAATGAGAGGCGACAAAGGGTACAGGTAAATGGAGCTCAAACTGAGGAGAAGGATATTACCAGTGGTGTGCTGCAGGGATCTGTCCTTGGTCTGATTCTTTTTTTTTTTTTATTTTATATTTATGCAATTTAACAATGAATCAAGCATATACTTGTACAGTAATAGACATTGCAGGACACAAAAAAATTAGTAAATACATAACAGCAAGAAAAAACAAACAATGCTATTTGTAGTCCCCAACTAGGGGAGAGAATCTACAATTATAACAGGGGCCAGGAATCCCCTGTATATCAACTAAAGTAAAAAATGTTTTGGAGGGGAGAAGCGTCGCTGAGAGGGAGCTGCCGTGCTTTCTATCATCTGCACGGTCCAGCGCGGTGAGACCTGGAGGAGGCTGGTTAGCGATCGGGACAGGCGGGAGGAGGACGTGCCTTGGCCCGGAGGACCCTGCTGTGCCCCATAAAGCCCTCCGGTTTCAGTGCAGTAGTGGGAGAAGCGTCGCTGAGAGGGAGCTGCCGTGCTTTCTATCATCTGCACGGTCCAGCGCGGTGAGACCTGGAGGAGGCTGGTTAGCGATCGGGACAGGCGGGAGGAGGACGTGCCTTGGCCCGGAGGACCCTGCTGTGCCCCATAAAGCCCTCCGGTTTCAGTGCAGTAGTGGGAGAAGCGTCGCTGAGAGGGAGCTGCCGTGCTTTCTATCATCTGCACGGTCCAGCGCGGTGAGACCTGGAGGAGGCTGGTTAGCGATCGGGACAGGCGGGAGGAGGACGTGCCTTGGCCCGGAGGACCCTGCTGTGCCCCATAAAGCCCTCCGGTTTCAGTGCAGTAGTGGGAGAAGCGTCGCTGAGAGGGAGCTGCCGTGCTTTCTATCATCTGCACGGTCCAGCGCGGTGAGACCTGGAGGAGGCTGGTTAGCGATCGGGACAGGCGGGAGGAGGACGTGCCTTGGCCCGGAGGACCCTGCTGTGCCCCATAAAGCCCTCCGGTTTCAGTGCAGTAGTGGGAGAAGCGTCGCTGAGAGGGAGCTGCCGTGCTTTCTATCATCTGCACGGTCCAGCGCGGTGAGACCTGGAGGAGGCTGGTTAGCGATCGGGACAGGCGGGAGGAGGACGTGCCTTGGCCCGGAGGACCCTGCTGTGCCCCATAAAGCCCTCCGGTTTCAGTGCAGTAGTGGGAGAAGCGTCGCTGAGAGGGAGCTGCCGTGCTTTCTATCATCTGCACGGTCCAGCGCGGTGAGACCTGGAGGAGGCTGGTTAGCGATCGGGACAGGCGGGAGGAGGACGTGCCTTGGCCCGGAGGACCCTGCTGTGCCCCATAAAGCACTCCGGAGTTGAAACGCGGCCGCGTGTCGCGGCCTGCGTGGCGTGGCCTAAAGGGGCGTGGCTCAAGGGGCAGGACACGCCCCTTTGGCGCCCCTTCGGCGCACGTGAGGTGTCGTGTGGTGTGTCCAATTTGGAGCCGGTAACAGCATAATGGGCAAAAGGAAGGCGAAGTTGGATGAAAAATCGGGGGCTGGAGCCACAGGAGGAAAAGCGGCGGGCCCTATGGACAAACACGTGACTGTCTTGCTGCCTGGTAATCGATCCCCGGAGGAGGTCTCTTTGAGCCCTGTTCTCCGGTCTCCTCCTCCCTTTCCTCTTCCTGCTCTTTCATCTACTTTGTCTGGTACCCCCCCTGAGCGGTTTCCCCCTGTTCCTTGTCCTGTAATTCCATCTGTTATAGAACCTGGGAATTTAGCTTCCCCTTCGGGGGAGATAACTTTGCATGATATATGGGCTGCTATTCAAAAGATAGATGTACGTTTAACTTCAACTGTATCCTCTTTATGTAAATTTTCCCAAGATGTAGTGGACAAATTGCAATTTATGGATAATCAATTAGGCTCTGTGGTAAAGCTTGCTGATAGCACTAATTCTCAAGTCCAAATCAGTCGTACTTCTGATGTGGCATTTATACGAGATACCTCTGCTATTTCTTTTCGGCTTGAGGCTCTTGAGAATCGTGCTAGAGCATGCAATTTACGTTTTCTTAATTTTCCTATGACACACTTAATGTCTTCTGATATATTGTTGGGTAAATACTTTTCGGAGATTCTACACTTGGATGGGGATTTTCATACGGTTCATACAGTCCATATGCATTATTTGCCTTTGGGTTCTACTTCCACTCCTCGGGCTGCAGGGGTTAAGGCCCCTTCAGTCTCTTCAGTGGATCAAAATTTGACAGCTTTCTTGGAAGACTCAATGGATAATATCTCAAAACGTAACACTTTGGTTGTTCAGTTTATTTCTGAATTTGCCAAACTGCGGGTTATGAGAGCATACTTTAAGTATCGTGCCATTTTATTTTGTGGTCAGGCCATTCAAGTCTTCCCAGATGTCTGTCGTCATACGCAGTTACGGCGCAAGCAGTTTCTGCTGTTGAAATCGCAGGTGTTGGCATTAGGGGCAACCTTTTTCCTTAAATTTCCTTGCCGCTGTGTTATTACCTTCGGTGGGCGTACCTATGTATACAATGATGTTGCTGCTTTGAAATTATTTTTGGATTCAAAAGCAGGGGGAGGTATGAGTGTTGAGGGGGAATGATTTGTTGTATATTCAGCTCCCTTTTGTGGGGTGTTTAACCCCTTTTTTCTTGTATTTTGATGGGTTTATCTTCATTATATTGGTACTTTTCCCCTTGATGTGTATCATTTTATGTGAGGAAAAAAATTATTTTTCTTGGTTGTAAATTGATATTTCTTGTATAATAATCGCTCTAGTGTATTTCTTGTTGCATTTGAAAACTCTTAAATAAAAAGTTAAAAAAAAAAAAATGTTTTGGAAAAATACCAGGAGGTACACAGGGAACCAAGCAGAATCACTAATAGTGGGGTACAGCTAGATAGGAGAAGATGTTACAATACGAGAACTGATGAAAGAAGCCAAGTCCTCAGGCTGAAAAAAAACATATTTATGCGACTGAGAAACAACAACACATTTACAGGGATAACGTAGAACAAATGTAGCGCCCATACGAATGACCCCAGGACGCAAAATTAGGAAAGATTTACGCCTACGCTGTGTTTCTCTGGAAACATCAGGGAACATTCCTATTTTTTTCCCCAGAAACAAATTATTGCGGAATTTAAAATAAAACCGGAGTAGCCAGTCTCTATCAGATGATAAGGCCAAGGAAACAATAAGCGTAGAAACTTCAAGTTCTTCATCTTTAGGCGTCTGAAGAAGCGCTGAAACATCTAGTAAACTCATCTCTGGTAGACCATCCGCTTTCTCCTCAGTTTTCCGACCAAAAGGTAGAAAATAAGCTTTCGTAATAGGAGGGATTAAATCTGATGTAACCTTCAAAGATTCTTGTAAGTACCTTTTAAAAAGGTCAACCGGAGAAACCAAAGGTAACATAGGAAAGTTAAGAAGACGAATATTCGAAGATCTAGCGGCATTCTCCAATGTTTCCAGCTTTAACTTTATCACCATATTTTCTTTAATTAAAGAATCAGTCACATCTGAAAATTGTGAAACCGACTGAGTGTTATTAGTAACTTGTGTTTTAAGCTCTGTCACCTCGGCAGAAAAATTAGCAGAAGAAACTTCCAAATTAGAGACCCGCGTTCCGGTCAATATTAATTGTTGACTCACCATAGTAGCTAGTCCAGAAATAGCCTCCCAAATGCTATCCAGAGATACAACTGCAGGACGAGTAAGAACAAACAGCCGTGGCGTCTCGGTGTCAGGTAGCACAACCCGAGGACTACGTTCTTCAACGGCCTCGCCACCTCCTGATCCCACAGAAACGCCTTCCAAAGATGAAACAGCCGCCGAGCTATTCAATGCTGCAGATATAATCAGCTGTTCTCCGGCATCCACTACATCAGAGCCCCGCTCACCCAACATTCCTCCGACTCCAGAAACTGAAGGGGGGACGGCTGCGCTCATTGGAGAGGATCCCGGCAGCCTCGGCGGAGAAGGCGGAGACCTACCACCAGGGGAGAGAGTCACATCCGGGGCAAAAGATGCCGAAAAATCCTGGGCCGGCGTCCCGACGTCCCCTCTAATCTCCCCAATCTGCTGCTCGGTAAGCTGGACATATCGGTCCATCGGCCCGGTCTTCACAGAAGGAGAGGGTTTTGCAGAAGGCTCAGCGGGAAGAGCCCGATGCTTGCCCTTTCTCTTAGGCATCCCAGCTCAAACAGATCCCTGTCGCCATCTTGGAATACAGACCACTCCCCCGAGCAAAAAAATTGTCTTCGGTCTGATTCTTTTTTAACATTTTTGTTAGTGATATTGCATAAGGGCTGTCTGGTAAGGTTTGCCTCTTTGTGGATGATAACAAATTCTGCAATAGTGTAGACACTCATGAAGGAATAGATAATATGAGAAGGGATCTAGTTAAACTTGAAGAATGGTCAAGAATTTGGCAGCTGAGACTTAACGCTAAAAAATATAGGATCATGCATTTGGGCTGCAGCAATCCAAGAGTATAGGGGGAGAAGTACTTCTGTCCACAAAAGAGAAGCAGGACCTCGGCGTGATTGATTCTGATGATCTTAAAGTGGCTAAGCAGATAGAAAAGGTGACAGCAAAAGCTAGAAGGATTCTTTGGTGCAAAGGGAGCAGGAAAAAGGAGGTGAGATTGCCTCTGTATAAGTCATTGTTGAGACCTCATTTGGCATATTGTGTGCAATTCTGGAGACCACACCTTCAAAAGGATATAAACAGGATGGAGTCAGTGCAGAGGGTGACTACCAAAATGGGCAGTGGTCTTTGTTATAAGCCATATGGGAATAGATTTATAGATCTCAATATGTATACTGTAGAGGAAAGGCGGGAGAGAGGAGATATGATGATACTACTACTACTACTCATTTGTATAGCATTACAAGGCATATGCTGTCCTGTACATATAGATGCAAGACAATTCCTGCTTATCAGAACTTGCAGCTTAATCAAATACTTCTCATTCTCTTGTCCACTGCTTATGTGTATCAGGATCCAAAAGCAGCCTCAAAGAGGTGGGTCTGCAGCCTGGATTTGAATAGGGCCAGAGAAGGAGCCTGATGCACCTACTCAGGTAGTTTGTTCCAAGCATATGTAGCAGCAAGATGGAATAAACAGTCTGGATTTGGCAGTGGCAGAGAAGGGTACAGCTAAAAGCCTCTTTAAGGCTGCCTTTGGATCCTGATCCCTTGTTCCTTATGGACCTGATTCAGAGATGTGAGACCTATTCCCCCTCCTGCTCTCTCCATGCATCCTGAGCAGTAGGATGGGGATAGCCGGCAGGGGGTGGGATCTGGGTGGAGCAGGGGCAGGCCAAGCTGGCAGAAAGTACAGGGCTGATTCCAGTCATGGCCTTGTACATCCTGTCAGATCAAAGGGGACATGCTGCTTATTCCACCTCGAAGGTGGAATAACCAGCACTAATCTGGCAATCGGGCACAGGGATCTCCCCCCCCCCCCCAGTCCCCGCCACCCGATCCAGGTGCTGGCTGGCCAGCCATGGGTTGGGTGGTGGGAAGGAGGAGGGCCTAAGCCACAGGAGTCAGGGATGCTTGCAGTGATGAAGTGTCCCTGTGGTGGCATCCACAGGCCCGATTTGGTGTATCTTCCCATGGTCCAGAATCTGGTCCTAACGGGCCTACCTTCCTCAGGGAGGTCCTCCTTTCTGAATCGGGTTCCATGTCTTCTTACCCTTCCCTATTCTATCCTCTTTCTCACTTTTGTCTTCGTCTGATTGTAAGCTCTGACTAGTAAGGACTGTCTTTGTTTGTTTGTACAACGTTGTGTATGCCTAGTAACGCTTCATAAATGTTTAATAATAAAAGCGGAAAATGGATAACAGGCCAAAAGAGCCCCAGTCGCAAATAGAATGGAATCATTATAAAGAAGAGCTATAGTTGATGTTTCACGTTTTCTGCTTTTGTGCCATTTAGAGATGTAGGCTCTTGGCTATAATAGCTCTTGTCCTCTTCCCCCAATAGACAAAAAAAAAGGGGCAAAGTATTTTTCAAATTGAGACTGCATGGTGAATAACAAATCTGAAATTATCTCTACTGTTAACAAAGGCACTCATCGGGCCAAAATTGTCCATATTCATTGTGTTATATCAGCATACTGTACTTTGATATGTGTTACTCTTTTACTTCACCTAAATATGCACTTTCAAAGTGAAATGTTGGGAGATAGTATGCTTGCCCAACCCTGTCTGCTCAGTGACTCCATTTATTGGGACTAGAGTCTCTCCCTCCTTTTCACTTGCTACCTCTTTCTGTATCTGTCCCAAACATACTTGAATTCCTTTCCCGTTTTGGCTGCTACTTTCTACCATCCCTGCTCCCCCTGCAATCAAGCAGTAATTCCATTCATCTGCCCAGAGATTCACTCTTTCCAGATTCCAGGTCTGACCTTCATGAGTGTTCTCTTCTGTGGTAAATGCTGCTGATTATACTTTATTGAAGTCCATTAAATATATAAATATTTCTATTAGATTTCTGTATAGTTGAAGTCCCTCTCTGCACTCTATTTACTAAACCCTGTTAAGGTTTTGCGCTTAATACATGTTAACTGCAAAGCTGAACCCACTGCAGCTGCAAAACCTCACCGAGAACTGTAAGAGGGCATTCCTGGCAATTGGGGGAAGGCAGCTGTGCTATTAATATGGGGCAATGGTCATTACCATGTGTTAACAGGGCTGCCATTAATGTGGAGTACAATTATCACCAGAGCTGTAGTTATTAATCGTTTCAAACTACCTGCTGCATTAACTATTAACATGCACTAAAGATGCAATGCAATGTGTGCCTTTGAGTCAGCCTGACTCCTGGCAACCCAGAAGCTCCTGGATTTTCTTGGCAGTGTCACTGGAAGTAGATTGTCAGGCCTTTCTTCGGAAGCAATGGAGAGTTAAGTGACTTGCCCAAGGCCACAAGGAGCGCTAGTGGGAATTGAACCCTGATTGCTTGGTTACCAAGCCAGTGTTCTAACCACTAGGCCACTCCTCCACTAATGATACCCACATAGAAAAATGATGACAGAGAAAGACCACATGGCCTATCTAGTCTGTCCTTCCAAAGAAACGGCTACAACAGTCCCCTTTTTACCTTTAGAGATCCTCTGTGTTTCTCCCATGCTTTTTTGAATTCAGATACTGTCCTCATCTCTACCACCTCCACTGGGAGACTATTCCATGGATCCACCACTCTTTCCGTAAAGAAATATTTCCGCATATCACTCCTGAATCTATCCCCTTTCATCCTCATCGCATGTCCCCTTGTAGCAGATCTTGCTTTCAATCAAAATAGGCTCTCCCCCTGTGCATTTATGCCATGGAGGTATTTAAACGTCTCAATCATATCACCTCTATCCCGCCTTTCCTTTAATGTGTACATATTAAGATCCTTAAGTCTGTCCTCATATGCTTTATAATGAAGACCACTAACGATTTTAGTAGCCACTCTCTGTGCTGACTCCATCCTGTTTTATATCCTTTTGCAGGTGTGGTCTCCAGAATTGCACACACTACTCCAAATGAGGCTACACCAAATACTTATACAGAGGCACCATCGCCTCCTTTCTTCTGCTAGCCATTCCTCTCCGTTTGCACCCAAGCATCCTTCTTGCTTTTGTTGTCGCCTTTTCTACCTATTTAGCCACTTTAAGATCTTCAGACACAACCAAACCTAGGTCCAGCTCTTCTTTAGTGGACAAAAGTACTTCCCCGTCCTATACTACATTGTTCCCTTGGATTGCTGCAACCCAAATGCATAACTTTGCATTTTTTAACATTAAATCCTAGCTGCCAAATTCTAGACCATTCTTCAAGCCTAGCTAGATCCCTCCTCATGTTATCTACACCTTCCTGGGTGTCTACTCTATTGCAGATTTTGGTATCATCTGCAAAGAGGCAAACCTTACCCGACAGCCCTTCTGCTATATCGCTAACAAAGATGTTAAAGAATCGGACCAAGGACAGATCCCTGGGGCACACCACTGGTAACTTCCTTCTCCTCAGAGTGAGCTCCATTTACCTGTACCCACTGTTGCCTCCCAATCAACCAATTTCTAACCCAAACAGTAACTTTAGGGTCCATCCCTAGGGTGCTCAGTTTGCTTATAAGTCACCAGTGAGGAATGGTGTCAAAGGCTTTACTGAAATCTAAATACACCACCTCTAGGGCTCTCCCTTGGTCCATCTCCCTGGTCACCCAGCCAAAGAAATCAATCAGATTTGTCTGACAAGACCTGTCTCTGGTGAATTCATGCTGCCTCGGATCCTGTAATCCACTGGACTCCAGAAACCTCACTATTTTCTCTTTCAACAGCATTTCCAATAATTTACTCACCACCGAAGTTAAACTAACCGGCCTGTAGTTTTCAACCACATCCTTACTTCCGCTTTTGTGTAAAGGCACACATGAGCCTCTCTCCAGTCCTTTGGCACCACTCCCGACTCTGAGGCATTGAAAAGGTCAGTCAGTGGAGCTGCTAGAACGTCCCGAACTTCCCTCAGTATTCTAGGGTGTATCCCATCCAGTCCCATAGCTTTGTCTACTTTAGGTTTAGATAGTTTCTCACAAACAGTCTTCTGAAAATTGTTCAAGATGCCCCTCGCTTCTGTTCCTGTTTGTGGGTGTTTTCTGAAGTCCTGTTCCTGGTTCTTCATCTGAACACAGAACAGAAATATTTGTTAAGCAATTCCGCTTTATCTTCATCAGCATCTACATATTCCTCCCTTTTACCCTTGAGTCTGACAATACCACTTTTGCCCTTCCTCTTCTCACTAACACATCTGAAAAATGTCTTATCCCCCCATTTTATTGCATTGGCTATTTCCTCCTCTTTGAATCTTTGCTTTCCTGACTACTTTGCTAGCTTCTCTAAGTTTTTCCAAATATAGGTGCCTGTCTTCCCCTCTCTGTGATCTCTTGTATTTCATGAAGGCCTCTCTTTTTCTTCACCTTTTCAGCTACTTCTTTCAAAAACCATAGTGGTCTCCTTTTCCTTTTACCTTTTATTTACCATTTTAATTGTAAAAATATTAATTGTAAGGTGCTCTCCCTGCCCCCTAACATGTTAACAGAGAGAAATTGTAGATGTGGTGCATTAGCTATTTTCTGGTCTCTGCATTAGCAGCATATGTTAAAAACCACCCACTTGAAGTGGCATTTTAGAAAGGATGCCCACATACAATCTGGGGCATCCAGGGCAAGACTTCCATAAACACTGGGGACATCTACATTTTGGCCCAATCTTGGCAACCTGGATATCTCTGAAATGGACAGCCACTGTGGTGGCTACATAGATTTACCCACTGCAAACTCTTGGGTGACAACAACTACCCTATGCTGAATGCATGCCCATGCAAGCTATTTTGCATGCAGGGACATGCATCATTGTGCCAAACCGAAAAAGAGTATTCTCTTTTCTCTGCAATTTTTGTTATCATGGAAAGTATAGGGGATATCAGAATACCTTCATCTCTATACCCTCCAGGTGTGTGGATGTCAGAACAAGCACATTTCTGATGCTTATTCATGCCCTGGAGCAGGAATAGAAATGGATGGTCCCACTAGTGGGCGGGGTCATGCTCGCCATTTCTAAAATCGGAAGAGCGCGTCCAAATTGGCTGGAATGCCCTGGTCACGCCTCCATCATGCCCCTTTGTGCTGGGGACATCTATAGAATGGGCTTCCAATATGGCTCCAGGGACATCTCTGTAATATGTTCGTTTATGTGCCCATTTTCAGACGTTCAAAGCACAAATAGGGCTTTTAAAATAACTCCCCTAACATGGTTTAATAACTAGACTTCTCTGTGAAAGGCTTGCATTGCCTGCATGTATTTAATATACTAGTCTACAGCCCTGATTAGGTTCATCTGCAGAAACTATTTGGTAGATTATACCAATGAGGTACTTTGTAGGAAAATAAGTAGAAGTGTGCAAATTAATCAGGTCCTTACCATAAACAAGCAAAGCTCAACCTATTTCCCACAATCTGTGCTGCTGTTTACTGGGAAAAAGTTGTTCACTATTTTCCCTGGAGAGTATGATGATATTTCAAAAATTTGCTGCCATTTTGATGATTTACAAAGGTTTGCATTTCCATTCACCAATGAATGAAATCAAATTTGAGACACACTTGCTGATATATATCGTGACCTGCATTGAATTTAAAAAAAAAAAAGTTTGATAAGATAATTTAGTTCATCAAATTTTCTGCAATATTTGTGTCTCTAAACTTAGTGAAACCAGAATACTGTATATCTTCCTACAATGGAGATACACAAGAGTTAATGACTTTGTTCAGTCCTTATGAATTAGGTAGTGAACCGCAGGCCAAAGGGAGTGGAATAAATATCTGTCAAGTTTGAGTTTTGGCCTCAAGGGTACCTGTTAGGTGTACGGTTTTGTAAAGCTGACTGAAACTTACTTCATAAAAGGGCCTAGTTATGGAAACAAACATAGCAAGGCAGGCAGATTTCTTTCAATAATGGCAGGAACCTTGGAGCCTTGATAGAATAGGTTGTTATTATTGCAGACACTTCCATGGCTATAAAGTTTTAATGAGTTGATCTCATTATATCTTCTTCCTTGCAGACCTTTTACCTTTAGGGCTTCATTCGTTTAAATGCTAGGTTTTGAAAATTTTATAATAAAAATATAGTTGGCAGGTGTTTAGTGAATAAAAATAACTGCACCCTGTATTAAAAACATTCAACCAAAAGCCCTGCATAGTGTAGGTAATGCATGTAAACACAATGTATGCAGCCTTTTAGATCAGTCAAAAAATAATTTATAGAAAAAGCATCATTAAGCCCAGTTAAGTGGATCCTTTTGTAAAATACAAGCATGCAGGAGACTATATCCTTTACACAGATGATGTTCTACTCTACATGCCATTTGCAATGGACCAGCCAGACTTCTCCTCACTGACAATCTGCTTCGACACAGTTGCTGACTGGCTCCATCCGCAAAATCTCAGGATAAACCACAAGAAGAGAGATGTTGTCTTCATCACGAGGAACCAAGGCTTCACCCCTCCAGCCTCCTTAACTTTGAAGAACGCCGAGCTGATAGCCAAACCCACAATCCGTTACCTAGGTGTCACCTTGGACCAATGGTTGGACATGAAAACCCGCATAAACACAGTCAAGACAATATACTATAAAGTACAGACACTGCGACATCTACGACCTCTACTGGACCCCGATGACTTCTGAATGATCTATCAAGCCCTGGTAATCCCACACTTCGATTACGCCAACACAATCCTATATGGGCTCCCGCAAGCATCACTGAATCCACTCCAGCTTGCAATGAATGCAGCCGCCAGAATTTTATACGGAATCTCAAGAATGGACCACATCACACCTATCCTGAAGAAACTTCACTGGTTACGGCAGACTATGTTTTTTAAGATCCTAGTAATGATCTTCAAGGCCATAAACAACCAACCCTCCACCTCCATCACCAAGCTAATCCACCCCACACCCCCGAACAGATCCAGAAGCTCCACAGCTGTCAATATACTGATAATCCCAAAGGAAACAACAAAATGCACCCACACGACATCTAATAGGGCTTTCATGTTCTATGCACCCAGATGTTGGAATGCCCTCCCTACAGCCATTTGAGCAATCACCGACCTGGCCCAATTCAGGAAGGTGCTGAAGCACCACCTATTCATACGGCACTACTCAGAGGTCAACCCCAAAGGTCAGCTCACAAACAGTCTCACCAATCATCAAGACTCCCCAACAGCACACCCAGCACACTAGAGGGCAGCTAGCCCCATTGGTGCAACTCCGTGTAAATCTCAGTGTGTACAGTACAGTTATTAGTGTAAATAATTTGTAGAAAGTTACCCCAGTTATATCCAAGTTATAGTTCCTGTTTCTTGTAAATACAATGCAGCTCTGACTGCAATGTATAAGGTTCAGTTAAATGTACAACACACTTATAATGGTAAACCTTATCGAAGGGGTTCCAGATGGAAACTCCGATAATGTAGTAGACTATTACACTGAACAGATTTTTGATATAAGGTGGTGAGCAAAGAATATCAAGACCGAAAAATAAGCATGTCCAAAAACTCCAACTGTTGAGAATCAATGTGTGCTGTAAACTTAATATTAGGCTTTAAGGAGTTTATATTAAGTTTACAGTGCACATTGATTCTCAACAGTTGACACTATCCCTGGTCTACTACATTATAGGAATTTCCATCCGGAACCCCTTCGAGGTTTACCATCTGGTCAGTTTTTTTTAAGGATACGTTGACTTTGTTCATCTATTGTGGATTTCAAATGTCATGCACATGATTTTATCTTTGCGATTGATTTCCAGGGGTTATCCTCCAGGGATAGTATCTCGCGCTTATGAACGCGCATATTACACCCACCGTGAATGGCTACTTGATGCACCAGCTCGTACCTCGGATGACTTGACTGATGATATGATGGTGGGAGTATTACCCTATATGTGTCATAGTTCAGAAGTGGAGCACATCCTGAGGAAACATTGGTCTGTGTTATCTTTGCATTCTTGTTTTAATAAACCATTGAGGTTAGCCTTTTTGCAAGGTTTTAATTTGAGGGATTTCCTTGTAAAATCTGCGGTGTCCCTGGATAGACCAATTTACCCTGATGTAAATTCCTGGGGTCATTACTCTTGAAATGAATGTGTTTACTGTTCTACTACTTTGTCCGGTACCACCTGGCTTGATCCCAAAACGGGACGGATATATCATCGGCGATAGTTAACTACCTGCACTTCCACTTATGTGGTATATGTTTTACAGTGCACTTGCCCCATGCTTTATGTGGGACGCGCAACACGTTCCATTAAGGTCCGGTTGGGCGAACATGCATCTCCGGATATGCCAACAAGTGCTGCCGGCACCTGTTGTACAAAACTGTATTACACATCATCATTCTTTTGATCAACTTTCTTGGACTATATTAGATCATACTCCGGAGAATCCTAGAGGGGGTGATCGTACAGCCCGTTTACAGTGGAGTGAAGAGCGATGGATCCATCTATTACAATCAATTCACCCGGCTGGTATGAATCGTGAGATTGATTGGACTAGTTTATTCTGACACAATTCCAATTACTGGTGGGTTTTCCCTGGGTCTGTGGGAATCCCCATTTGTATTGGCGTGTTCTAAGATGAATTGCAGTTGTTGTTAGCCAATCAGATGAATTTCAATTCCTTATTTGATTGGCTGTCTCTATCGGCGGCGTTTTGTAGCAGTTGCAGTTACAACAAGTCACAGAGCACTTGATACAGGGGTAGGGGCTCCCCGAAATGTGCATGTCGTGCTATTTTTATCTGCGATTTTCATTGGATTCAGATAAGTGGACTTCTGGAGATTCTTTGTTTAAAGTGACGGCTATTAAGCTTAAACACATTTTATATAAGAATAAAATGGACACCGCTTGACTGGTGTGAACAGCACAGCAGTGCCCAACAAAAGAAGGTAAAGTATTTATCATTTTGGGATGATCACAGTGACATTGGCTGGTTCTAATATATTTTTGGTCACTGTTTTTTTGGGGAAGTTTTCACTCTAGCTTATATATGTAAGGCATTTATATCATTTATATGTGTAAATACTGCTATTTGCATGTGTCAAAGCTATGCAGGTCTTCTAAAATGAACTCCTATCATCTGCTTCAATACAAGAAAAATGCATTTTTTTCCGTATTTTTCAGGTGTTTTTTCTGTTAATTTCACATAATCAAGGGGGCGTGACAAGATGGCGATGGGACGCTCTGTATGCTGAAGCAGCTCTCTTTCCTGGTTTTCTGATCTCGAGTAGCTTACCGCCTGATGATATGGGGCGGAGAAAGCGTAAGCAGGCTTTGGATCCTCCTGGGATGGGCATGCCGTGTTCCTCGGGTCAACATACCTTGGGGGAGTGTGGCTTTTGGAGCAGAGCAGAAGCAGTGTCTTCGACAGTGCCGGTGGCGGAGACCTCGGCGCTGAGCGTGTCGGGGGTTTGGCTTTCGCCGGAGATGCGTTCTCCCCCCCCCCCCTATACCGCGACCCGGAAGTGTTGGAGTAGCAGACTCTGGATCCACCGTGAGGGTGCCAGCGAGCACGCCAAGGATGGGTTCCCCGGGAGGAGTGTCTGCTCTTGGTGTTTCCCCTGTGATATTGGAGCAACAGCGGCAGAGAGTATCGGAGGAGGGGGAGTTGCTTGAGACTCCCATTGTGGATGCCGCGCAGGGAGGTGACCTTCCGATGAAGTTGGTGTTGGTGAGACCCGCGGTTATAACTCTTGAGACACTATGGGAAGGTCTGGCTTCACTCTCATCTTCTCTTCAGATGTCGTTTGGGGCTGTGACTAAAGATTTGCTTGAGTTTAAGACTGCTTGTGGGACTCTGTCTAATGACCAGTTTAGTCAGGCGGAGAGACTGTCTAAGCTTGAACAAGATGTGGGGCATTTGCAGGAAGTTTTTGATGCCCAGGTAGTCGATAGGAATGTGTTGGCTAGGAAAATGGAATATTTGGAGAACCAGGTTAGACGTTGTAACCTGCGTTTTCTAAATTTTCCACGTTCACCCTTACTTTCTCCTTTGGAAATGGTGAGAAAATATTTTGGAGAGGTTCTCATACTTCCCCCGGACCAGTTTCCACCTCTGGTCCGTGCACAATACCTGCCTGTTGGTACAGCGAAGGGAGCTTCTAATAATCCCTCTGTTCACGCTGAGAAGGGTGAATTGATGGGTTTTTTGGAATCTTCCCTTGAGATTACCACTGACAAGTCAACTTTACTTGTTACTCTGGCATTAGAATCAGATAAATTATTTATCCTTCGTTTGTATTTTAAGAATATCAATGAGGAATTCCTAGGTTCTAGAGTTCGAGTATTTCCTGATCTCTCAAGAGTTACACAGATGAGAAGGAAAAGTCTTTTGACTTTTCGTCCCAGAGTTTTGGCTTTAGGGGCAACCTTTCTGTTGAAATTTCCTGCCAAGTGTTATGTGGTTTATAAACAAAAGATGTATGTTTTCTTTGAACCTAGGCAACTTAATGAGTTCTTAATAGCTAGGGAGGAAGTAGTGGTGGAGGTTCCTCAGAATTCCCATATGGCTGACACTTAAGTCTTTTGCCTGTTTTCGCCTGTTTAAGTATTGTCTTGATGTATTATTGCAGTTATGTAATTATTTCCTAATACGCCCTCCTATATTTCCTTTATTTTGTGGACTGAATATTTTGGACGACATGAATAATGTATTTCTTTTTCTTTCCTCTAAGATCATAGGATTTGATTAATGTACATGATTGATCCATTGTTTTTCTCTTCATTCTTGTTATTGACTTGGATGTAATTATATGATAATTATAAATTTAAAAAAAAAATTCACATAATCATTTTAATAGGGAATTTTTTTTGAACCCTGATGTTTCTGGTACTAGGCCCTAACCACTAGGCTACTCCTCCACTCCATCCTCCTGCACTTAGCTCAGATAAACCTGCTTTAATGTGGCGAATGGGCCTTGAGTGCAACTAAGACCACCCACTGAGGTGGTGTTGCCCCTGGGCTACCCCCTGAACTGCAGTTAGTTGCAGGCAACTAAGACCTGTGCTAGCTGCACCCCGCCAGGAATGTCCCTATGCCTCTCATTCCCCATCCCAATGTGTGCTGCCGGGGGAGTGTGACATTTTTAGCACGGTGCCAAAACCACAAGCTAAACCAGTGCGGCCTTAGTAGCACACTTTAGTAAACATTCCCTAAAGTGATGAACTAAAGCTCACTAAGTTGATTAATGTGCATTAAATCAATTTTCTGCATGTTAAATTTTTGAAGGCACACTAACGAACCGAATATGCACTAATGAATGCCCACCCTTAATAGTGAAAGACCCTAGTACTCGACATGGGTTTCTAGCCTAACGGGAAGCTTACCCAGGAGGGAACAAGGGTCTATGAATGTTCACTGGCTCAGAGGTCACATGCTACCTGGTGACTGCAACTACTTGGCATAGGTCATGGTGAAGCCTAGAGAGAAGGGGAAATGGCCAAGTTTCTGTGACCCCATTTGGGATCACGACCCCAAGTTTGGGAACCACTGCTCTATGCCTCACATTAGGAACACAACAATGCTGATTTTATCTAGTATACCATAATAGTTTTATAAGACTATCAATGTGTTTTTATTAATGCTTAATAAGTTTTAATAAGGTTTTGTTGGACTTTAAATCTGAGAGCTGCTATAAATCAGCCACCATCATTTCATTACAGTCCTTTTATTATGAAAGCTGTAAAAAACTGATAAGCTGTAGTTTGTTTCCCGTTCTAGAATTGTTCAAACTCAGCTTATCAGTTTGTTTGGTTTTTTTACAGCTTTCATAATAAAAGGACTGTAATGAAATGATGGTGGCTGATTTATAGCAGCTCTGATAAAAGGTCCGACAAATTTATTAATTTTTTTTATTAGTACTTAATTTTTACCATTGATAGTCTTATAAAACTATTATGGGATACTAGATAACGTCAGGGTTGTTGTGTCTCACAAGTAGTGGAATTGTAGATCCATTGGTTGGAAATCACATTAGGAACCTCCACAGAAGGATAAGGGAATGAACCACCATAGTCAAACAAGGTAACAGAGAACAAGCCCTAAGGAAAAGGCTGGGATAGGAAAGTAAGTAGATGGTGGGGCATAGAGTTCTGTGCAGGGCTAGTCTGTCCACTAGATGAATTAGACAGTCACCTAGGGTGGCAGACTCTGGTGGGTGACAGCCCTAGACAGTGCTAATATGCTGCCCCAACCACACCATGTGCTGTTGCTGTGCCACCCATGACATCCAGCCTGTCACCAGGGGTTGATGGGTGGCACAGAGATCACCTCCTTGAAGCCGCAGCAGGCTTTAAAGCATGCACATATGCACACTTACATCCTGCCACTCCTACCCCCTCTGATGGGAAGCGTCAGAGGGCAGGAGCGGCAGGCCATGAGTATGTGCATGTGCTTCAAGGCTTGCCACGGCTTCAAAGAGATGATCGCCATGCCACCTACCAACCCCAGGTGAGAGGCTGGACGTTGGGATGGTGTGGCGACAGCACACAGCAGCAGGGGGGGTGCAGTAGGGGTGGCGCATCAGACCAGCCTAGGGCAGCAAGAACCCTTGGGCAGCCCCTGGTTCTGTGCCAAATAATGACTAAAGACACCAACCACATCCTGCTCTGCTGACCCTAAAAGGGAAGGGCAATAGTTCACTGGTTTCTAGGACCAAGAAAGCAGAGAGCAAGAACAGCCACAATGTTCTGGGAACAGGATGGATTTGTCAGAGTGTTAGTCCTCAGAAGGAAGGATGAACTCTGAAGGGGAACTTACTTTGCCTCTCTGTCCATGCCAAAAGACTCTTTGGTGTTATTGGTACAGGATGGTAACTTCTGAGGTTTTATCACAGTAACACAAAAGGCCTTCAGCAGAGAAGATGAGATCCCAGTAACTTGCTTAATCATAGCTATGCAGAAAGCCCTAATTTGGATTGCTATTGTCAAGGAGATTGTGGAAAGGAGAAGAGGGAGGTGCAGAAGAGGGGAGGTGTAGGAGTAGGGTGCTAAGAATACACATCTTCTGGCCTCTAGATAAATTTATGATCCCTTTAAATACAAAGGGTAATTTTATAACAGGGCACCAGTGTGAAAAGTCCAAAAGGTACCTATTTTATTCCTAATTTATAAAGGCAAAAATACAAAACCTATATGCCTTATAAAACTGGCTCTTAATATGATTCCAAGTAGTGCACAAATTCTCATTTAAATATGTGTGTGTGTGTATATATATATATATACTATGAGGGTTATTTTATGAGGTCACCTAGGTTAAGATGCCAAGTAGCTGCCAATTATTTTTTTATACTGTATTTGTATTCCACATTAAAGACAGTCGACTATACTTTGACTTAGAAATAGAGTCTGGAGTTACAAATGCAAAACTAGGAAAAATAAGTCACACAAAGAGAAAAATGTGATAATTTAATTTCCCTTATGCCTTCCACAGTCCACAAATGGAGAGATAAAGAGAGAGGGGAAAAAATAGAAGCAGATTTTACAAAAAAAAAAAAAAGCCCCACAGAAAATTAACCTCTAAAATCAAAAGGAATCCCCCTAATTATCAATAAGTCCAGCACTCATATAACTGATTGGTCAACTCAGAAAATCAAACATCTTCAGTTGTTTTGCATCCAGGAAAACCCTCACTCAAGACACTTCATGAAAAATGCATCTTATGTTCTGTGATTGTAGAATGCATTAAAAGGAAATCTAACTACCATTAGACGCCACCAAAGTGGTTGCCTCATTATGCAAGGCCAAAAGTTTCTTTTTTTCATTCCTGTGCACTTCTACAAACCTGGAAATTACCGACTCTTAAAACCCATAAACCAGTTTTTCCAATGCTGCAAAGAATGATAAAAAATAGCATTTCTGTCCTGTGGAAATAGAAAAGTAACAAACAAGGCAGCTCTATAACCAGCCACTGCTGCTGATTTTATCCAGCAGTCCTGACATGTCCAAACTGTCAGATTAGCCCTGGAGAAGGCCTTCCTCAGGAACCTTTAATAATTCACAAAGAGAGTTTTTAAAGAAATTCACTGCTGTTGAGAGAACATTAGGAAACTTCAAAATTTGCAAGTACAGATGCCTCTGAGCATTCTCCATAATCTCAGCTCCACAATAAAGGATATTTCTGTCTTGAATACATCCAGCTTGGATAGTTATTTCGTTGACCTGAGGACCGCTTCTTGATTTCTCAGGGTTAAAAAGCCGGAATCGGCCTGCACTTCCACACAAGAGTGGTCATCTATTGTAATTACAGCCAATGAGGCAACAAATACAAGTGGCTGCCAATTTCTGAGGCTGTGCCTTTTCTAAAATAGCCACACACAAGTTGCACAATCACAGTTAAACTGCAGCCATATATATTTTACACCTGCTTGCTACAAAAAGGCAAGAAAGGCATCATCCGGGCCTTAAATTACTTTAAAGACGTGCGTAGAGTGGAGCACCTGTGCAGGAAATCTAAAGAATCCAGTGCCCTTTCGATATATATTGAATGTGTTTGCTCATATTGTATCCTGCAATGGTTTAATCTGCTAAAAACACTCATTACACTGAGCACATTAGATCTTGGGCTAATCCTGCTAAGGAGTTGTTTAGGATTATCAAGTTGTCTGGTGGGAAGGAAAGTATTACACTATCCTACTGTAATTGACCAAGCGGATTATTTTGATGGAAAAGTCAGAGCGCTGAACACCTTCCCTATGGTTAATAGCTTTATTGATGCCCCTTGTTACCTGAACATTCTAAATCTCCCACGTCTGCTTTTTTTGGTGGGAAGGGGGGTTGTGCTGCTGCTACTACTATTAATGATTTATATAGCGCTACAAGGCATACGCTATGTCCAAATTACTTGTAGAGGACAGTTGGTTACTTATAGTAAGGTGACTCTAGAATTTGTATAATATGTACCTTGAACTTTACCTGGGCAGATATAATTCTGTACATCAGAGCTTGCACTGATAGGTATGTAAGATGAGTACATGTTCATGTGCTGTCAAGTCAGTGCTGACTCCTGGCAACCCCTAGGGTATGACTGGAACTAGATTGCGAGGCCTTTCTTATGAGATAGTGGAGGGTAAAGTGACTTGCCCAAGGCTACAAGGAGTGCCAATGGGAACCAATCCCTGGTCTCTTGGTCACCACACCAATGCTCCAACCAGTAGACTTCTGTTAGGTAGGTATGTAATGGAAGGTTGCAAGAGGCATGCAAGAATGAAGATTCATATATAGTACCTAATATTTTTGCATAGCTTTTTATCTGTCCCCCTCTTTATGACCTATCATTCAAATTCCATGACCTCTAATCTTTACTTTCTCCCATGTTCCCTCTTAGTTTTTCTTCCTATATCCATAGAAGGTAAGAAAATTCTCAGCGAACACTATCTTTTTCCTTCTTCCCCATACTTTCATTAAGTCCTCCATTTGATTTTCTTCCTCTTCCTCAAATGCTTTTTACCCCTCCTCATTTCCACATAGTATGTGCTTCCTTTCTAAACCATAAATGCACAGCATTAAGGAGGAAGAGGTTCAGTGGTCACACAGGAATAGTAAATAAGCACTCTCTCTTTCTCCCTCATTGTCATCCCATCTGATGTGCTTCCACTGCTGACTTTCTGAAGACCAGAGAGGAAAAAATGTGGTCGTGTACATTTTAGAGCCCTTATGTCTGATCCGAAAGACCCAGTCTAGGATTCAGAATATGGGGTAGGCAGGCCAGGAGTCTCCCAACTGGAAATATGGCAGGAAAGGTTTATAAAGGGAGACTCCCCAAGCTACATGAAGAGGAAGATAGTGGAAGAAAGGAAAGAAACTGCATGGAAAGTGACAAAGTACAGAAGATAGAAGGAAAGACATAGTTCAGAGTGGGAACATAGAGAAATCAGAGACAGACTATAGGATAGAGAGGAGAAAAGTATTATTTTTGGGTGGGGGGAGGGAAGCTCAGATACAGGACATGTCCCCTTCTTCTAGATAGACATCAAGTAAATGCTGAAGCTACATGGAAAGACATAGCTTTGGATATCTGGTGATGAGACAACTATTAGTATAGCAGTAAGTATTCTAGGCTGCAGCTGTCCCTACAGTTCAGGATATAAATGTAAGATCAATAGAACAGATCTTGTAAGTAAGAAGAGAGATGACCTTGATTTTGACCATTTGTTCATGACTTTTAGGGTTAGTGCATTCATTTGGTGCTTGACTGGTCAAGAGATACAGTATGCTAGCCTACAAATTACAGCGCAAGTGAGGTCCTAAAGCTAGGAAAGTTCTGCATACCAAGAGGTATTCCCAATAATTCTCAAAGAAAGGAAAACGATCAGCATGGTTGGAAACAGCACGGAACAGGAAATAAGGGGCTTTACTCAGGGCATGTTCTCCAAATGGGTCAGTTTTCCGGATACCATGACAGTTGTGAAGCTCACTTCTAAGTCAGGATATGAGGAGTAGGATCTTAGTCATTCAAATTTACTGCTAATGCTTGGTGTAATACTTGCATCGTGCCAAAGAGAGCTTCCTTCTGGAGTTCGTAAGATGTAACAGGTATGGGTAGCTTGTCAAGATGTGCTTGGAAATTCTTCTTTATCAAGCCTGTGGCTCCGAGTACAATAGTAAAGATTTCTGTATCTTTCTCCCACATTTTTTTTTCATCTCTGACTGCATTTCTTGGTACTTCAGGTTTTGAGTAATGGCAGCACATATTCATCATGTATCTTTGGAAGATGACAGTTCAACGGCTTTAACTCTTCGGGTTTTTTTTTCTTCCTCATTATTGATCTTGTAGTTATAAAGGATTTTCATACTCTATATATTAAATAACTTCTCCACCACCATTCCTTCTCTCTGTTATATATCAAAGTTCATGTTGAATGCATGTGTGACTTTTTACTTTGGTAGAATTTCATTCAAGTTATTTATGAATTTATTCAATTTATTTGCAGTATTTGGTATACTGTCATTCGGCTAAAAGAACCATCAAAGCAGTTTATGATTCTTTTACATTTATTTATGTGATCTTATACCACTTTATCTGTAATCAAAACAGTTTACATAGAACCAACAGCAAATTGCATACGTTTATGTTTATGTTTATTTCAGCATTTGATATACTGCCCCCGTTACATTGGGGCGGTTTACAATACAATAAAATGTATAGGAAAAGGAAATGAAGTTACAATCTTTGTTCAGAAAAGGAAAGAGAAAAGAAATATTTAGACGTTAAATACAGAAGAGAGTAGGAAATAGAAAGTCAGGGGGAAGGTTAAAGGCAGAGGAAAAGAGGTGCGTTTTCAGTAGGGAGCGGAACTTAGGGTAGGACTTCTCCAGTCGAAGGGCGGTGGGCAGAGTTCCACAGGGAGGGACCGAGGTAAAAGAAGACCGAATGTCTGATTGCTTGGAGATGCGCCTGTGAGGGAGAAGGTAGGTATAGGTGATTTATATGGATAGAGCCGAGACTGCGAGAAGGTGTATGAAATGTTAATAGATCGGCTAAGTATCGGGGTCTGTGGGAATAAATAGCATGATGCACCAAGGTAAGGATCTTAAAGTGCATCCGGAAATCTAATCATATAACAATGAACAGAGAACATGTGCATCGGCAAGTGATTATATAGATATCTGGGAGTGGGTTAGCTATTTACAGCTAATGATGAACATGTGCATCGGATATGGTATACAAAAGGAATGTTTTTTGAATAATGTCATAATTATATAGCAGAATGAGTTCTTAGTCATATACAGTGGACTTAGCTATGTTGTAGTCCAGTTAGTAGAAGGAGGTAACTACTTTTAACTAGTTTGGACTTGGGATGTTCAGAAATGTATTTACATTACTGCTTCATCAAAGTATTCCTTGAATAAGAATGTGTTTAGGAGCTTGCGGAATGATTGCGTGTCCGTAATAATTCTTGTATTTTCTGGGAGTGAGTTCCACAGTCCAGGTGCATAAAATGAGAGCTCCTCTGGATGTGGACATATTGGTTTTTGTGAATTCTGTTGGTATAGCTAGGGTGTTTTCGAACAGCTTCTCCTTGTTCTCGTTTCTGGTGTAGTATGTAGGAGAGATCTTAAGTATGTAGCAGAGTTATTTTGCAGAACTTTGAAGGTGGTGAGTAGTGTTCTGAATTTTATTCTGCTGGCTATCGGGAGCCAGTGAAGTTGTTTTAATATTGGAGTGATGTGCTCATGTCTTGGGGTTTGTGAGATGATTCGTGCCACTGTGTACTGTGCCATTTGTAGTCTGTGTACGGCTTATTTTGGAAGTCCGGTTAGAATGCTGTTGCAGAAATCTAGATGTGGGTATTCCATCGCTTGCAGTGTTGTACAGAAGTCATTTGTGGATAGAAGGGGTCGTAAATGTTGCAGTGATTTTAATTTAGTATAGATTGTGCTGGCGGAGTTATGGATGTGGGTAATCATGTTTAGCTGCCAGTCTAGCATGATTCCTAAGTATCTCACTTTATTCTTGACTTCCAGCGTTGCATCTTTTATCTTTAGTACAGTTGGGGGTTGAATGTTTTATGTTTGGTTTCCTTGGAGAGATATAGGACATCTGTCTTATTCGTAATTAATGTTCAGTTGGTGATTGGATAACCATGAAGCAACCTCATTGAAGCAGGTTATTTTAGTGTGGTTGGATTCGTTGGTGTCCAATAGTATTACATCTGCATGTATGTGGTAAAAAAAAAAAGTATGTTTTTGGATTATCTTACAAATTGGTTGTATATGGGTTCAAAAGGTGTGGGTTTTTTTTATACTAACCCAGTTGTTTACCCGCCTTCCTTTGTTATGTACTGTTCCAATTTAAAGTAGCTTATGTAGCCTCATGTTTTAAATTGTTCCATGTAAACTGTTTTGCCTAGTAAGAAAATTGTGTATTAAAAACAGTTAAATATGCACACAATTTAACCTCAATAGGCTGATAGAGTGGATTCTTGTGGTATTCTCTGAAGTTGGTTTTATACCTTGGACAAACAATATGGGTAACGATGGGTTAGAGTGAATAGAAAAATTAAATTCCAGAGACAATACCATTTTATTATTTATTTATAATTCTCTTATATACCGCGCTATTCTGCATCAGTGCGGTTTACATTGAATAAACTGAAATTACATTGAACAGGGCATTATAACCTGGAGATAACCCTCCATAGCCCATGTTCCCTGTAAAATAGTTAAGTGGCTTGCCCAAGGCTACAAGGAGCACCTGTGGGACTAGAAACCCCAGTCCTTCCGGCCCAAGGTTGCTATTCTCTAGTGGGATTTGAACCCCTGACCTTCCAGCTTGAAGTACCTTGCCCCCAACCACTAGGCCACTCCTCTACTCCAGAGAGCTGAGAGACAAAAGGAAAGACAGGAACTGCCCAGATGTGACATCCTCCAATGAGATATGGAAAATTAGTTACCACCAAATGCTTTCCACAGCAACCAGTTTTTTATGCCTAGTTTGAATTTCTTGTAAAAGCTCTCTAAGAGGCATGTTTACTAAACCACAAGAACTGGTACCATGGGGTTTAGCATAGGCTTGGGCACTGTGCTAAAAATTAGCATGGAGCCCAGCACTAAAAACTATGTGCTACCTTGGTAGCAAGTGTTGGAGTGGTGACTAGATGGGACGGGAAAAGAGACGGCTGACGGGAGATATGATAGAAGTCTATAAATTAATGAATGGAGTGGAACGGGTAAACGTAGATCGATTGTTTTACATTATCAGAATATAGAAAGACTAGGGGACATGGAATGAAGCTACAGGGTAAACTATTTAAGACTAATAAAAGAAAATATTTTTTTACTCAACGTGTAATCAAACTCTGGAATTTGTTACCGGAGGATGTAGTAAAGGCTGTTAGTGTAGCTGGGTTTAAAAAAGGTTTGGACAAGTTCCTGGAGGAAAGGTCCATAAACCATTATTAAGAAGGGACCCAGGATATCAATGCTTGACCCAGTACAAGCATTGTGGAACCTGTGTCTTTTGGGGAAACTGCTAGGTACGTACGACCTAGATTGGCCACTGTTGGAAACAGGATACTGGGCTTGATGGACCTTGATCTGACCCAGTATGGCATATCTTATTTTCTTATGTGTAGTGCAGCTAGCACAGGCATTTGTGGACCATGATACTTGTGCTCAGAACAGGTAGGATAGGTACAACTAATCCCAATTAAGTGGGTGCCATTAGTTGCAGGTTCGCCATGCTCGAGTGTGGTAACTGAAAGGAGATGGGTTACATGCCTGTGGTAGTGTGGCGTGCAGGGGGAAGAGGTTTTCTGTTAAAACACCAAACAGACAGCAGTTCAAGGAAAACAAAATGTATTTTTTTTTTCAAACCCAGTTTGTTAAACCTTCACAAAGTTGGTCTTCCAGCCCTTCTTCGAGCCCAATTAAAGTTCCTACCTTTTGTACGAATTGCCTTGAACTAATTTCTGGCTCCATGGCCTCTCTCCATCCTGCAGTCTGCTGGATTTTTAACCTCTTACTGTGAACCATGCCTTCCCAGTCCTGAACTCTGGGCTACAGGCTCTCTTAAAGCAGCCTATTGCTAATCCCTCTGGAGAGGGATGGGCAGCACTCTATAGACCCCCATCATACATCCAGGGGCGGCCCAAAGGGGGTGCGGGGCCATGTGCGGAGACTCGGTGCGGGGCCTCATTTGCATAAGTGGCCTTATTTGCATAAATATTTGCATAATGTTACCATACACTAACTTTTAGTAAACATGTCTCTTAATGAGTGTATGGATAAAGAGAGACTAAAAAAGATTTCTACATTACTATAATCCAGTGCCAACCGCCAGGCACATTAGGAACTACTACAAACGCTGCCCATTTAGAACCCATAGCAAACCCGCCATATCCTGACAGCATTACCAGGACTCACAAAGCACCATACCCTACCTATCAAAAGGCAACACTGCAAATATTAAACCAATACATTTCATAGAATACAGGGGAAAGAGAACAAGTGGCAATGTCAAATAGGAATTACATAAACAGAATACCTCAGCTCAGTTACACATGCAGAACATTAGACCATCACCAAACAAGGAATCACAATTTAGAAACAGGAAGGCAATAATTAAACTGGGAACCCCAAAAGCCAAACTTGGAATGTACAACAACACTGTAGAAATAAAACTATACATTAATTTCTTGTACCAAACAAAGCACAGACGTTAATGATGCACATTTCCCAGAGCTTTCATATTCCAGTTAATAAATTCAAAATAAAGAGAGATCTTTCTACCTTTTTGTGCATTTTTTTTCAGTTGCAATTGCTCCAGCCACTTTCTTCTGGTTTCTTCATGTTTTCTGCTACCTCTCCATCGTCTGCTGTCCATTTGTCCTTTCTTCTCTCTTCTAGTTTTTCTTCCATTCTCTCTCTCTACATCTGCTTTAACATACTAATCTTTCTCCTTTTGCTCTTTCCTCATTCCTATTTCATCCACACAAATTTTACCCCTCCATCCTCAATCCCCACTTACTCTCCCAATACCCGGCCAATTGTAGATTTTTCATCCCTCCCACACAAAATATTTTTCCCCTCTCCATTTTACTCTCCCAGCCCCATCCCATTCTAATCCTCCCCCAACATCAGCTCCCTTCTAGTTCCAGTCTCACCCAGCATCCATTCCCTTCTAGTCCCTGCATCAGCCCATTTCCAGTCCTAGCTCCCCCATCCATTTCCAGTCCGAGTCCCTTCATCAGCTCATTTCCAATCCTAGCCCCATCAGCCCATGTCAAATCCTAGCTCCCCTCCACTCAGCAAAATTCCAGTCCAAGCCCCCCCATGAGCCTACTTCCAGTTCTAGCCCCTCCATGAGTCCATTTCAATTCAAGCCCCCACCACAGCCCATTTCCAATCTTAGCTCCCCCAACAGTCCATTTTCAGTCCTATCCTAGCTGCTCCATCAGCCCATTTTCAGTCCTAGCTCCCTTCCCTCACAGCCCATTTCCATTCCAAGCCCCCTCCCCATCAGCTATTTGCAGTTCAAGCCTCCCCTTCCACTCAGCCCATTTCCAGTCCTAGCAACTCCCCAACCCATTTCCAGTCCTAACCCCCCCATCACCCCATTTTCAGTTTAAGCCCCCCTATAACCCATTACCAGTCCTAACCCCCCATCAGCCCACTTCCAGTCCGAACCCCATCAGCCCATTTCCAGTCAGCCCCCCATAGCCCATTGTCAGTCCTAACCCCCCATCACCCCATTTCCAGACAGCCCCCATCAGCCCACAGCCCATTACCAGTCCTAACCCCCTCCATAGCCCATTACCAGTCCTAATCCCCCTCCCCACAATCGGCTCATGGAAAATTTAAAAAAAAAAAAAAAAGCTGGCTGCTGCTGCTGCCGCCGCGGCAGCAGCAGAATGGAGTGTCCCGTGGGGTCCCCTCTGCCCGGCTGAGCTCTCCCGGCCTGACTGAGCCCCTCTGCACTGGCTTTCAGATACACGAAGGGAGAGTGTCTCCCTCGCATCTCTGTTAAGCCCTCGGGGCAGATGGGAAATTTCCCATCAGCCCCTGCTTTCCATCAGCCCCTGCAGGCTTAACAGACGCGAGGGAGACACTCTCCCTTAGCGTATCTGAAAGCCGGCGCAGAGGGGCTCAGTCGGGCTGGGAGAGCTTAACTGGGCAGAGGGGGCCCCGCGGAACACTCCATTCTGCTGCCAGCTTTTTAAAATTTTTTATTTAATTTTTAAAAAAACAGAATGTTCTTTGCGCGGGGCCCCCTGAAACGCGGGGCCCTGTGCAAAAAACATTCTTGCTCAATGGACGGGCCAGCCCTGCATACATCTTCTTCCTCAGCTCAGTCATGCCCCATTCAGGGCCTGTCTCAGAGGACCCCCATCCAGGAAAGGAAGTCTGCGTTCAGGTGAGTCTGACTAGCCCTTTGGCAGACCTGGAGCTGGTAGGGTTAGACTCAAGAACCACTGCATAATATGATTTTTGGACTCTATCTGCCAAGCCAACCACTTGCGGGGTTGGTGGACCATTACTAGCATAAATGGACGGCCGAGCAAAGTAGTACTTGAAGGTTTCAAGTGCCCACGACAGCGAAAGCCTCCTTCTCAATTGCTGCATAATGCTTCTCCAGAGGAAGTAGTTTCCTGCTGATGAAGGCTATGGGATTTTTCTGGGCTAAAACAGCTCCTAAGCCCAGTTCTGAAGCATCGATTTTCACAATAAATGATAGAGAGAAATCAGGGTTACTCCAAGATGGATCCAGAGCACACAGCCTTCTTGAGATGATGGAAGGTCAGGTCTGGGTTCGGTGACCACTGGATCTATTCGGGAGTGCTCTTCCAGAGGAGATTGGTTAACTGTCCCACCGGCTTTGTAAAATTAGAGATGAAATGGCAGTAATAGTCTCTTAGTCTGAGGAAGGCACAACCCCCTCTCTTTAAATTTCGGAGTGGGGACCTGGGCAATGGTATCTACCTTCTGTGGATGAGGTTTTATCTGCCCATTCTCAATTCAATATCCAAGGTATTGAATGTCACAACCTCCCAGAAAACATTTCTTGGGGTTGGCCATCAACCTGCCTTCTGAAGGCTGGTCAGTATGGCTTGTATTTGTGTTAGATCGGTGGTCTAGTCTCTGCTGTAGATCATGATGTTGTCATCACGGTAGGCAGCCACATACATCTTGTGTGGCCTCAGTAAGTGGTTGACTAGAAGCCCCATGTAATTCAAAGGGCAGCACCGTAAACCGGAACAGATCTTGTGGGGTCTCAAGAGCAGTTTTCTCCCTTGCTGCCAGAGTCGAGGATACCTGCCAGTATCCCTTTGGTCAAGTTCAAGGTTGATTATAAAGTGTATTCCACAGAGTTGCTTGATTAGCTCATCTACTCTGGGCATGGGATACGTTCTAGTTTAGAAGCTGCATTGATCCTCCGGAAGTCAATGCAAAATCTGATGCTTCCATCGGGTTTAGGAATGGGGACGATGGCCAGTCATAGACTCTTTTTATAATGCCCCAAGTTAAGCATCTCTTCCAACTCCTTGGCGACAGTCTTCCACCCAGCCTCTGGAATCAGATAGGGTCACTGCCAGATAACCACCCCAGGGTCAGTAATGATATTGCAAATAAGGTTCATCCTGGGTGGGTGCAGAGCATCTTTATGTTCCTGTGGATCAAACCTTCTAGATCTGTTTTCTGAGCAGCAGAAGGCTGGCCTCTAGTCGGTACTTGAGCTAGGTCTGACAGGGCTGAAATTTCTGGCCCAAAATCATCTCCATGTACCATCAGAGCTGTCACTGGTGACCACTTATTTGATAGGTTAATATGGTAAATTAACTTTTATTTGCCTGGGAAAACTTGTAGTTAACAGGCCCTACTTTTTCTTTGACCTCATAAGGCCCCAGCCATTTACAGAGTATCTTGTTCTTGGATGAAGGCAGCAAGACTAAAACTCTGTCTCCTGGTTGGAAGGTGAGGTGTACAGCTGCCTGATTTTAGCCCCTGGCCTGCTTGATTTGGGCTTTATCCAGAATGAGTTTGCCCACCTCTCTGGCTTTCCTCAGCTGGTCTTGCACTTTTATAATGTACTTCATCAAATTACACCTGGCATGGGATTCTTCTTCCCAGGTTTCCCTTACCATGTCTAATATGCCTCTTGGTCATCTTCCAAAGAGCAACTCAAAAGGTGAAAACCCCATGGAGCTCTGAGGTACCTCTCAGATGGCAAACATCCAATAGGGTAGAATGTCCCAATTCTTCCCATCTTCCTGCAGAAACATTTTTTTAACATCTGTTTCAGTTTTCATCAATTGCTCAATGAGACCATCTGTCTGAGTGATGTTCGCCAAGGCACACACTTGCTTCATCAGCTTGGATACAAATGGTGTTCCTTGATCTGTGAGGATCTCATTGGGTATTCCCTCCCATGAGAACACTTCCCAAAGGGCATTCGGGATGATAGTAGTCTTCATATTCCTTATAGCAATGGCCTCTGGGTAGCGGGTAGCATAGTCAAGTATGACTAAAATATATTTATTGCCTCAGGCAGTTCGCTCCAAGGGACCTACCAGGCCCATGGCCATTCTTTCGAATGGGGTTTTAAGAATAGGCATAGGCACTAGAAGGGCAGGTCGGACTCTAGCGGGGTTATGAAGTTAGCAGATGGGTCATGATTGGCAATATAACTGCACCTGTTTATGAACCCCAGGCCAATAAAATTGGGCTAAAATACGCTCTAGTGTTTTCTCCACCCTCGGGTGTCTTCCTAATAAATAGCTATGAGCCAACAATAACACCTGCTGATGATAGTGCCAGGGAAGTATCAATTCTACCTCTTTCCCCTTCTAGGACCCCCTCAGCCACTCGGTACAATAAATCACCCTTTAGCACAAAATAGGAAACGCTTTTGCAGGGAACTCAGTTAGCTGCTGGAACCCTATCTACTGAAGTGCAAGTGTGAGGGGTGGTTAGGCTGCCCTCCATGGGCTCTTTCGCACTGAGGGGACACTCCTGAGCAAAGTGTCCCTGAGCACCACACCTAAAGCAGGTGAAGAGACCATGGCTGGGGCCTGCCCTTGTCTAGGAGATAACTTTGTTGGTCGGACCATGGGAGCCAACACTTTTTGGGCTTCCTCTTTCGTCCCCCTGGGTTAATGGGTGATATCTTCCCTTTCTCACTGTCCACTTCAGTCACTGGCTGGGCTTCATGGTACCCCTCTGCTATTTCCAGGGCATTCTCCACTGTGAGCTTGCTTTCTAACCCAAAAGTCACTGGTTTGAGACCAGCTTTTGACTGAGAAAAAAAATTCAGTTGGATTTTTTTTTATTTGCTTGAAATCTCTCGCAATCTTTCAGCTAACTTTTTCATTTGGGCAGCAGCCACCTGTACCTCTTTAACAAAATTGCCCTGAAATCAAAATGTTTAGAAACAAAAAGAAACAAACTGCCAATGACACAGGAAATTAAACAAAATATTTTATTTTTTTTGCCTGCACACCGCTTTGAAAAGCAGGGTGGCCAGAACTGAGCTCTGAGGTACTCAAAGGTAAAGGGCATAACTTTTGGATTGAATAGTGTCGATGATAAACTTAAATGATCAGTAGTTGAAGTAGGAAGAAAACCAACGGAGCACAGAGTCTGACTCCAATTTATTGAAGCTTATCAAGCACGCGGTTATAAGTGATGACATCGAAGGCTGAGCTCGAGTCCAATTGAATCAGTAACACGTCATGGCCATTTGCATAGCTAAAAGGGCAGATTCTGTTCTATATCCCCATAGAAAACCAGCTCGTTTGGGATGAAGGTCATTGGTGGCATCCAGGATGCTAGACACTTGGTGACAGAGCATAGCATTTTAAATAAATTTTATGATTTTTCATATACTTCCTTTCAAACAGAGTTTGACATAAAAGCGGTTTACAAACTAAAATTTATTTTTGGCAAAAATTTAACAGAAAACAAATCACAAAAAATACCAGAAAGGAAAACCAGACACACTAGGAAAGGACTGCATAATAAAACATAAGAATCTAAAATAAACATATTGCAGGGGACTCTGGGAAAAGCAGGAACAAAGGATGAGCCAAATGACTTCCCAACCTACCCATTTTTAGCTATCAGGAAAAGCTCGTTTTAAAGCCATGTTCTTAAGCCATTTTTAAATTTATGGTAAGAGCCCCAACTGCAGATCAAAAGGGAGTGAATTCCAAAGGAACAGGACAAACAGCAAAAAGCATCTCTACGAGTGGATTCCAATTTTCATTTAAGAGACAAAGAAATGACCAAAAAACCTTCTGATGGTCTCAGAGAGTGACCAGGCTGATACTGAATCAAGATTGAAAACAAGTAGTCTGGAAGACCGGTGTAAAAAATACCCCCGGCCTGATATTCAGTGTCAGTAACTAGCACGGCTAATGTGGCTAGCCGCCGGTGCTGAACTTAAAACCTATATATAAAATGACAGGGCCATATCTGGACTGCAGCATTGCCAATCTGGGCAGCCCAGGTATTCACAAAGCTAACCGGGCAGCGGCAATATTCAGCACCTGACTTCCAGCGCTTGTACCTGTCGTACACCGCATATAACTAACCAGGCAGGCTCAATATCGTCGCTGCCTGGATAGCGATTGGGTGATGCCCTGGCAGGCCCTGATGCTAACTGGTCATCATCGGGGAATGTAGTGGCAGCATTCACAGATATTCAGCGGCACTAACCATGTTAGTGCCTCAGAATATCCTGCAGAGCGGCATTTGAATGCCTTAGAATATCCCCCTTAAAAGTTCTCATGACATAGTAACACAGAAAATAACAACAAAGGCCATAGGCCTATCCAGTCTGCCAATCCATGAGAACAACTGGCAGGGAGTGGAGGAGTGGCCTAGTGGTTGGGGCAAGG
Source organism: Ichthyophis bannanicus (assembly GCA_033557465.1). Taxonomy (NCBI): domain Eukaryota; kingdom Metazoa; phylum Chordata; class Amphibia; order Gymnophiona; family Ichthyophiidae; genus Ichthyophis; species Ichthyophis bannanicus. The sequence continues at coordinate 127,801,066 of CM066035.1, read as the reverse complement.
TACCACAGGCCAGAAGGTTGGTGGTTCATATCCCACTAGAGGACAGCAACCTTGGGCCAGAAGGACTGGGGTTTCTAGCCCCACAGGTGCTCCTTGTGGTCTTGGGCAAGCCACTTAACCCTCCATTGCCCATGTTCCCTGTAAGCATTAGTGTGTGTGTGTCTCATATCCCTCATGTTAAATGTATCCCCCAACCACCTTGACCCAGTGAAAAGCAGGATATAAATGCAGCTAAATAAATAAAACAATTAAGTTCTACAATCCCATCCTCTCTTCTGTAAGTGTGTCTCATGCTATCTGGAATTCAGATACAATTCTGATCTCCACTGGGAGGCTGTCTCATGCATCCACCACCCTTTCTATAAAGAAATATTTCCTCTTGAGTGTATCCCATTTCACCTTCATCCTATGACCTTGCTTTCAATTGAAAGAGGGTCACTTCCTGTGCATTTATACCACAGAAGTGTTTAGATGTCTCTATTTTATCATTTTCTCCCACCTTTCTTCCAAAGTGTACATATTGCAATTTTTAGGTCTCTCCCCATATGCGTTATGATTGAGACCACTGGCCATTTTAGTAGTCGCCCTCTAGACCAACTCCATCCTGTTTATATCTTTTTGAAGGTGCAGTCTTTGTAATGCAAAGTACTCCAAAAGAGGTTTCACTAATGACTTATACAAAGGCACCATCAGGTCATCCTCTTTCTGTGCGTCCAAGCAGTCTGCTTGATAAAGAGAGGCTTCATACAATCGAAGCACCTCATATTATAATGAAATTAAAAGCTATGTTTTGCAAAAACTGAATACACTTTAAATTAGTCAAAGTGACACCAGCCAACAAAGGATTACAATAATTAATCCTGTTCATCACAAGCACATGGAGTAAGGTTTTCAGTGAGCTCTTTTTCATGTGCTTGTTAATGATATTGAGGCAAAAGAGCATTATATTCTCTGAAATGCTCTCATTATCTAAGGAAGGTAGATTGCCCTTTGAACAGAGTTCTGTTTGTCTTGAACAGATTGAGAAACCCTATGGAGTAGGGATTGTCTGTTATGTGTATATGTATAGTGTTCATAGGTCTAGTAGCACTATAGAAATGATTAGTACAGTAATTAGTAGTGGGTCACTTTTTTACCATACTGGAACACTACATAGGCTTCACTGGCATTGAATGGAGACCTTTAGTAACACTGAAAGGAAATAAGAAGTTAAAACGTGTCAGTAGTTTTTTGGATCAGCTTGCACTTTATTTGATTCATTTGTTTCTGGATCTCTGACTCATTTGGTTCTATTAATTTCAATGGGGGAAGCAATTTTCCATTCGGTTTTTTTGTAACTGTCCTGAAACTTGCTGATGGGCATCAGCAGCAGAGGCAACAGCACCATAAGAAACGAAAGATGGTGTGAACACACGATGGGGCCCATCCCAGGAAATCCCTGGCTCAGGTAGCTTGAGGCAGAATATGCTTGGCCCGAGTGCTGTGGAATATTCATGCTACTCTTGATGTCTTGGGATTCTATTGCCACTGTTGCTAAAGCCTGCCAACAAGTGTAAAGCATTGGAAAAAAGGTTTTAAGTTCCCATTGACTTCAAGGGTAGTCGAACAAAGTTAAAATGTCAGCGTGGAATCCCCAAGTTGGGGGCCCACAATTTCCAGGGCATTTATGGCCAAGACTACCTAGCCTGTACATACTTGGCTTGGGCACTCTGAGGCAGGACACCCTTGGCCCAAACACCCAGTCTGATCCAGGCATGCTCCAGTTCATATGCTGAATCGGTGTACCCTTGACCTGAACCAGGCCCCTTCCCCTCGCTAGGCCTGACACTTAAAGTAGGACAACCATGGTGTTGGACAGGGCAGGTGTTAGACATATAGAGGCCCAGGGCAGATGCTGTGGAAGATCCCCCAAAGCCTACCTTTAAGCTATTCCTCCTTTAAATGTAGGCAGGCTTGGGGCCCCTTGTAGTATGGGGGTCTGTGGCAATTGCCCTTTTTACCAGTCCCTAATGCTAACCCTGCTCTTGGGTTTTCATGCCACCCTTAGTGTCTTAGATTAATGTTGCCCATGCTGATTATGCCTTCCAGCAAGTTTCAAGCAAGGAAGCAACTTTTAATTTCTCATTGACTTCAGGGGAAATCAATACATCTTAAGATACAGTAGAGCAGTTCAAAAATTTAGGCGGTTTGATAGATTCACATTTAACTTTTGAAGGTTATGTTAGCTCAATTGTCTCAAAGATGTTTTATAGATTACGCCAATTACATAGACTGAGAGGCTTATTTTCTAAAGAACATTTTCAACTTGTGGTGCAAAATTCTATTTTATCATACTTGGATTATGGAAATGTGCTATTTTTGAATTGCTCTCAATATCGGATTAGACGATTACAACTGTGAAAACACGGCTACACGTCTTAGCTTTGGCGTTTCACAGTATACGGCAATAACCCCTTTACTTCACAAATTACATTGGTTGAAAGTCCCCATGTAGAAGTGTGTGTTTTAAATCATGCCTTATGAATACAATCCCTTTCATGGCTGCACAACATTTGTCTGAATTACCTAAACAATTGAAGTGTATCCCTTTTCTATGTCATTTCCAGAAAAGTTTGAGAAATTGGTTATTGAATTGGGATTAGTGTCTGTCTTTGTTTGTTTCTTTTTAAATGTTTTTTTTTCTTTGCTGTTAAACCACACCAAACCTTTTTTAATTGGGATTGTTGCACTATACAAAACTCGATTAGATTAGAATGCAAAATTAAGTTAAAAAGCCTCCTTCTTCTTCTTACGCCAAATTCGTGCCATCCGTCTTTTTCTCACTCCCCCTGCAATTGCTACACTACTTCTTTCCCTGGTTATGTCCCGTGTTGACTTTGCTAATTCTCTTTTCCTCTGTCTTTCTAAATCACAACTGCGCAGACTTCAACGTATCCAATATACTGCTGCCCGTATTGCCACTTACTCCTCTATCCGTGATCACGTTTCACCTCTCCTCTCCCTTCTCCACTGGTTGCCCTTACCCTTCCGTTTCCATTACAAATTGCTTACGCTGGTCCATCGAACCTTCCACACCAACACTCCACAATATCTGGCTGACCTCCTCACTTTTCATACTCCCCAATGTACTCCCCGATCATTTCATCTCAACCGCCTCACTCTCCCCTCCCCCTCATCCGCTCACCTACAATCCACCTGCTCCTCTGCTTTCTTTTTCACAGCCCCTGCTCTTTGGAATTCTCTTCCTCCCTCCCTCCGGCTTGAACCCCATCACCCCACTTTTAAATGTAATCTGAAAACCCATCTCTTCTCCCTTGCCCTGGACCTTCCCTCCCCTTTTGTGTGATCTCTCTTTCTCTGCTCTCGTGTTGTGTTCTTTACCTCCCCCTCTTTTCTTTTAAGATTGTAACTTCCCTTCTTTTTTCTGGCTACTGTCTTTTACTTGTTTTATTTGTTTTTTATATGTTTTTATATTGTAAACCGCTCTGGTCTTCTTGAATGAGCGGTATATCAAATTTTAATAAACATCAAACATCAGCACAAGATCACCTAGATGAAGACTCTGGAGATGAGATCCTCAAGCTGGGGACTAATGGGTTCCAGAGTATCTTTGGCCAAGGCACCACTGGTTCATGCATTCCAAGCCAGGGTATGACAAGTTAGAGGTGCACAGACTGTGGCTACCCTAAGACAGGCTACCCCTTGCCCAAACATCCAGAGCACCCCTGCTCCAGGCATCTCAAGCTAGGGCACCACTAGATCATGTACCCCAACCCCGGGCACTCTGAACCATTTCATTCCTGCCTTGCACCCTGGGTAAGGGCATACATAACCTGGGTACCTGAGACTAGGACATCTCCAACCAAGGCATCCTGAGTACAGGCACCTCGGGCCTTGCATCCTGACCTAAGATATCCCTGGCCTGATCATCCAGTTCAAGGCGGCTCTTGAGCGGAGAACACCCAAATCATTTGCCCCTCTGATGGACTGACAATTTTATTGATCCCAGCTGAGCATCCTCCCTCTGAATTTGCTGCCGATCTGAAAATGGTGACAGTTTGGCTGATATTAATGGCTTGGGTTGTTCTAGTCGGGTGTGCCTGGGCCAGGGCCAGGCTGCCCTGGTCTGGATTGCCTGGGCCAAGATGTTTGGACCATGAATGTCCTGGATCACATATCCAGGAGAGGGGTGCTCTGGCCAGAGATGCTCAGAGATCTGTGGGTCCCTGTCATCAGGGTTCTATCTCCAGGGTTCCTAGTTAGTGTAGTTGGGTTTAAAAGAGGTTTAGAGAAGTTTCTGTAGAAAAGTTTTATAAAGCCAACTCTCAGATACATATTTAGGGCCAAACTTCACAGGTGATATTTCACAAGATGATTTCAACGTTCACTCCAGCAGAGGCATCTAATATCACCACTCAACCTGACCAATTGAGGAAAAGGTATGCGACCCATCATAGAACAGCCTAGCCAATAAGCACAGGGAGCAGAAAGATTTAAAAACAAAAACACTCCAATCAATTTTATTATTCAGTCCCCTGGGTTCCATAGCATTCAGATGATATATCCATTTCTCTTCTCGTTGAAGGAAGATTTTCCTGCAATCACCACCATGCAACAGCGTTGGAATATAATCAATGGCAGCACATTGCAGATTGTAAAAGTCATGCTGAAATTGTACGCAGTGTTCTACCAATGGTGCCTTTCTCCTCTGTTTAAGATAAAGTATATTTATGTGCCGATAGATGTACTCTCAACTGTCTAGTTGTCTTCCTAATATAGCTCATCTTGCATATCAAATATATTCCAAACTGACACACATGAGGTAGCAAATCTCAAAAGAATTAAAGTATCAATTGGATATTGACTGTGTTGTTGTAAGTGACTGGGAGTTTATTTGTTTGGTGTGATTTAACGCTTCTGGTTTTATAAACCATTATTAAAGCAGACTGGGGAAATCCCCTACTTACCCCTGAGATGAGCAGCATCAAATTTGTCTACTTTTTGGGAACCTGAATGGTACTTTTGACCTGCATTGGCCCCTGTTGGAAATAGGTTACTGGGCTTGATGGCATATCTTATGTCATTTTATTTTCCCAGTGAAATCATTGGGGACTTAAAATGAACAATGGTTTATTTTAAATTTGGGAGCTAAGCCTTTTGGTTTCCTTTGAAATTGAATGAACTGAAAGTGGACTCATTTGTTCACTTCAAAATGAATGCACATCCCTAGAAAAGAGGAAGATGTCAGCACTCTGCTGTGCTTGGATGCTAGCAATACATCACTGACTGATGAAAAGGGAGGCTCAAGAAGATAGATAAAGGAGGATGTAACCAAAATCTATATGCCCATTGATGATTTTTACGCCTTTTCTGGTATTGTTGGCTCTTGGACAATGTTAGTGAGGAACATGGTGCTTTTCCCTGTGCTACTAGAAAATTAGTTTTCTATTTTGATATAATGATTTCCAATTGTTGCCTACACGAACTGCATAATATGATGCTGGCATTTTCCTAGAAGGAGGAGGAAGCTCATTTCTAACCCAAGGAAGAACGTGTATCTGCCATCCCTTGGCAAAGCTGAAAAAGCGGTGTTGCGAAAGACAACGAAATGACTGACTAGAATCTGGCTCGCGTTTTTTGCCCCATTTCTTAAAAGTGAATTCTGATGGAATGATTTTATTGTATATATTTGTTAATATATTTTATCAATGGTAATTATAGAGTTTTTCCAGAGAAGGGACGTCTCGCATTTAAATTTTGATCATTTCTTGTCTAGTAGGCTTGATCTAAACTCACTTTTGTATCACTAACATCTCTAGCTTATTGATATACAATATTTTATTGGACTTGGGAATCACTTGCACAAGAACATTATATACAATACTACTTAGCACCAACATAACAATAGTATTTTCTGGGCTTTCACACCTCTGCTATCAAAGTATCATTGTAGCAGCAGAGCGCAGACAAACCAATAATACCAGGAGTCTGTTCAGAAGGTCCAAATCATTTATTTGTGCACAAGTCTCAAGCAGAATCAAATTCAAAATGGCTGAGCAATGTTCTCTGGCAAAACAACAACTTTTATAGACTTTTGCTCCATTCTAGGTATAGAAAAACATTTCATTGGTCCCGGTAACCTCCCGTACCTCTCGTACCCCTTCTATTGGTCCCGGTACTGATATGATTATCCAATTATGTTCTTTCAGTGGGCTCAGCACCTGCTTACCCCCCTTCTAGTCCCAATTACAATGGCCAGTTCACCAACTTGTTACTTTCCTTCTCTCAAGGCCATTGAGCCAGTTTGTACGTGTAGGGAAGCAGGGCTCTGTAACTTCTCTGTCAGCAGTTTTAAACATTACTTTCTGTATTTTTCCATCTGTTCTGCTTGTCTAAGCTAATTCAATACTTTCACTAAGTTCTTAATTCTACAGCAGCATATTGGGGGATGTGCAATTCCTATGGGCCTCTTCACAAGCTTCATTTACAGGTCAAGCTAGCTAGGCTTGCTTGCTCATGTCAGACATAGTGAATCACAGGCCTACACCTGCCACATTCCCCCCTTTGATTAATCTCACCCTATTACTTAATAAGGTGTGAGAATTAAATCACTTCAAAATACTTATACTATGGTCATAGGATTCTGACTATATGCAGGAGGTTTTGGTTGGTATAAGCCACATCATGACTGTTGGGAAGTGAAGGAGTAGACTAATGGCTCGTGCCGTGAGCTAAGAACCAAGAAAGCCTGGTTAAAATCTAGCTTCTTCCACTGATGATGTTTGTAACCTGGGTAAGTCACTTCCTGCCCACCCCTCCTCTCTCATGTCCTCAGTTATAATTTAGATCGGAAGCCCTCTGGGGAGGGGGAGCTACCTACTATACCTGAATGTGGCTCATCTTAAGCTGCCATGGAAAATGCGTGAGGTAAAGACAAGGAAAAAATAATAATTGTCCTTATTGTGTGGCTGCTTTTCTTTCAACAAAAGAGATAATCACTGGTTTCCAAGGCAACAGCATACATAATTATAAAATGCAGTTTTGGATTAAAAACAAACTTTTTTTTTCTTTTTTTTATCCATCTATTGTTTGAATTTTAGACTTGATTACTTTCTTTTTCCAAGTATGCTACAGTACAGGTACTGTACTTATTTACCTGCCCTGGGGACTTGTAATCTAAGTTAGATTTGATAAGAATGAACACTCACTTGCGTGAATTCTGATTTAGGGGCATGTTTGCTAAAGTGCATTAGTCTTTTGCAGCTAATGCTGGGTGATAGCTGTAAAAAGCCAATGTTAGCTGCGCATGTCCTGCTGCATCTTCAGGGGGCATTCCCAGCATTTCCCCTGCTGAGACTGCAGAGAACACACAGGGTTTGCAGGGGACAAGATTTGCGGATGCAGCTATTGCCATCCATCAGCGTGGCGTTGGTTGCATCAGCAAAGCCTGCAAACTGTGATGATTACCACACGCTGGTAATGTCCACAGTAATTGCCCATTGCAGGTATGCCCACATAAGATATGCCATACTGGGTCAGACCAAGGTCCATCAAGCCCAGTATCCTGTTTCCAACAGTGGCCAATCTAGGTCACAAGTATCAGCAGGTTTCCTAAAAGACACACAGGTCTCCTCCCATGCCTGCAGATACCGCATGAAATGTAGACATCGTGGAAAAGCTCCGCAATGTCTGCATTTTTTACACTTCAGCTGCTACCACCGCATGATAATTCCATGTTCTTGCTGCAGTAGCACCTAATACCCTTTACTGAACATACCCCCTAGTGTGCTTCAAAAAATGTCAGGAGCCTTTTAATAAAGTGTTAGGTGCAAAAACCTAACGTGTACTTAGTGCTAAAATGAGGGTAGGTTAAGTGCAAAGCCTCTGCAGTAACTGAGAGTATTGCTAGTATACCTCCAGCAACTTTGTGGGGCTACATACTCTAACGTGTGGCACAATTAATGCGGGTACACCTAGCTGCACCTATTGAAATGTCATTAAGTGCATCCCCACTAATTGCAACCATGACAGCCCATATGATCTCCTCTGCTAACTGCAATGCTCTCTCCACACCCAGTCTGTACCTCTAACCCTTCCAATGGAGAATGAAATTAATTACCCAAGAATTCCATAGCCATGATGTAACTCCCCCACTCTGAAAAGGTAAAGGGTTAAAGCTGTAAAAAACCCCGTTATGAGTATATACGGTATCTACGAGGTGTAACAAAAAGAAATGAGACACTGGCAGCTACGTCCATGACTCAGTGCCAGTTGGCTAACCGCTTATGTCATTGTGCAACATCTCGCCACTATACTGCTATAATATTTTTCATCTCTCTGACTCTTTTTCTTTTTCAGGTTTTTTTTTTTTTTTTGTAGCACACTGCTCCATCACGTTGTCATGCAACTGGAGGTGGCAGAAATATGGAGCAAAGAATCAACTTTAAATTTCTGGTTAAGTTGGAGAAGGGCCCTACTGAGTATCTCCAACTTCTCCAAAAGGCTTATGGAGAATATGCAACATCAAGACCGCAAGTCTGAGTGGCACAAACGCTTCAAGACTGGCCGTGAGGAGATGGAGGATGACCCCATGTCAAGACGGCCTTCCACGACAAAGATGGCTGAGAACATTGACAGAGTGAACCAGCTGGTGTGGAGTGATCGCTGATTGATGGTGCGGATGATAGCTGAGGAGCTCAGCCTGAACAGGGAGTCAGTGCGGACCATCTTGGTGCAGGTGTTGGGGATGAAGGAGGTGTGTGCCAAAATGGTGCCCAGGCTTTTATCGGACAACCGGAAGGAGCACCGCATCAATGTTTGTCGAGATTTGCTAAAGAAGATCGGAGAAGGTCCAGAATTTGTTGGCTGAGTCATCACAGGAGACGAGACTTGGTCTTCCAGTATGACCCTGAAAGCAAGAGACAGAGCCTGCAGAGAGAGACTCTACTGTGACCCAGACCCAAAAAGGCATGCATGTCCAAATCAAGGATCAAGGTCATGCTGTTCGCATTCTTCGACCAGAAGGGAGTGGTCCATCATGAGTTTGGTCCTGAGAATCAGACAGTCAACCAGCACTTCTACCAGTAAGTTCTCAATCGCCTCCATGACCGGGTTTGGCGCAGCAGGCGGGCTCTGTGGAGAGAAGTCGTGGCTGCTGCACCTCGACAACGCGCCCACACACACCGTGCTTAGTGTGAGGTAGTTCTTTGCCAACAAACAGATCACAGCTCTTGACCACCCTCCTTATTCCCCAGATCTCACACTGTGTGACTTCTGGCTCTTCCTCAGGCTGAAGAGTGTGCTCAAAGGAACTCATTTCACCTCTGTAGAAGAGATCAAGGCCACTGTGATGAAGGAGCTGAGGGACCTCAAGGAGGAGGACTTTACCCAGTGCTTCTGTGTTTGGCAGAAGCGAATGCAGAAGTGCATTAACTTGGGGGGGAGATTACTTTGAAGGGGACAATGTGTAATTTCTCTGTAGATTCTGTAATAAAACATTTATAGGAAAGTCTTGTTTCTTTTTTTGTCATATCTCGTATGTCTCAGAAAAGATGTTACTTAAAAATGATATACTACAAAACCAAAGTGAAATAAAGCAGATCTAAGGCAAAATAAATTAACTTAATTAAAGGATCATTATTCATGTAACAATAGTTGACTATACACAAGTATCACCTCTATGCAGTCATGCTAGGTGGGGTTTTTAGATTAATTTGATTGAATATATTCAAAATAAAATAATAGCCCTTTTTTGTTTAAAACTCGTAAGAATTCCAGCAGTACAAATACTCTACTTTGGGCTCTGACTACTTCTCAAGATAGTACAGTCCCTCCCCGGAGAATCAATACAAACTTTTGAGTTCATCCAAAGAAGACACCCCTATCAGTGGGACAACTTAAACTGTGGGGGAAGGTGCAAAATCTTTCATGCATACCGACGTTCTCAAAAGCACTGTTCTTAAACTCTTTCCTACAGAAAATTGCCTGCAGAGATTTCCATCGGTTTTCCCTGCAGATATGTTTTCCAACAAAAACATGATGTGGTGTTTTGAAAATGCAAAACTATACTTACTGTTGCTTCCTTCACGCTAACTCTACCCCAGAAACACCTCCACTAAACCAAAATGGTAATTTGTCAATCTCAAGATTACTCTTACAGGAAATTATATAGATGGCGGGAATTGCTTTCAGTTCACTAGATTCATAGTGGTCGATTTTTGGTGATGAGCCAGACACTTAAATGAATATACATAAGTTATGCAGATAAAGTTATGCAGTTTTCTAACAACGGTTAACATTTCAGTGCCACTGCTGAAAAATCCCTATATAACTTTATAGCATAATATAAAACAACCAAATTTTAACTCTCTCCATATAACTTTGGCCTCTCTTGAGCTGACTCAAATACAGCCCCGATTTTATTTCCATAACTTTGGGCATCTAGAGTGTATTTATAAAACAGGTCACCTAGGATCAAAGATCATGTAGGCACCTATTTCAGGCCTATTGTATGAAGACACTTAAGAGCCCTTTTACAAAAGGTGCTAGCTGTTAACACGGGTCTGTCATGTGCTAAAGGTGTGCATTGGATATGTGTGAGAGCTATTATGGAACCACAACAGTTAGTGCCACTAGATTAGTGCTGCGAGTGGGTGGGATGAGTGCCAGGCAGTCAGCACACCCATGCGACCCGCATGGTGAGCAAGTAGCACAGGCTTATTCACCACCACCTCCACAGGGCCACGTGCACCACGGTAACTGCCGGGAGCATGTGTTCCACGCCCCTGACAGTGCTGTGGTGTTGCCCCGAATGTGCTGTGGATTTGTGCCTTATTGCCGCATTTGGTGCAACACCGTAGCAGCCTTTAGTAAAAGGTGACCCACTGGCACCTCTGTGTCTTCATAAACTCCCAGCACAAAACCTGCCAAAAATCAGGGCTTATATGAAGCCACAGACATTTCCACCTGTTCATATAAAGTATGCATATAAATCGTATCTCTGCCCACGTTCACCCAAAACACACCCTTGAGCATGCCTGCTAGGGTGGTATGAACAAGTTTGTGCTTGTATATGAGGTGTAATTTTATAAGCAGCATTTTACGTAGGCTTTCTGGCATACAAGCCTTAAAATGCCTTTACAAAATTGCTCTCATAATGACTTCGATGCCTAAAGCTTTATGCTTATATGTGCTGCTGATTTAAAAGCAGTTATGTGGTTGGCACAACCTCTGATCAAATAACTGCTTCTGAATATATTTTCTAGCAACAAATTACATACCTCAGTTGTGTGTTGACCAAAAAGTACTTTCTAGTATTCATTTTAGATCTGCTAGTTTAATTATTTTCAGGGAATGCCCCTAGGCCTAGTACTCACATTCCCTATCAATTTCTTCCACACCTTACAGGATTTTATAAAACTCTATCAAGTCTCCTCTCATTTGTCTTTTTTCCTTGCTACAAAGTCCTAACACCTTTCTTCAGAAGTTAGCTGTTCCCATTGCTTACTCATTTAGATTTTCTATGTCTATCTAATACTGTATTTTTGAAATTGTTTTTTGAGTGTCTACATGCAAACGTGTGTGTTCATGTGACCCAAGTAACTTTTTTGCATGCCATGTTTTCAGGACGTGCCTGTTGTGATATAAAGATTCTGAAGATTCTGGGTAGACTGTCTATGACTAGGAAAGTAGACTCCTTAAGAATAAAATTTCCTGATAGTTTTCTATGCTAATTAATTTAATTGCATGTTTAGAGCACAGAGTCAAATCATATTTCTTGATCTGACTCGGATTAATCTCACCTATCATATTTTCTAACTCATCCACCGCTTGATGAAATAGAGGTCTGACTCACCCAATATTTGTGGAAGACCCCATTTTTCAGCACCTTGCTTGGGAAGGTTAATAATAGGTATTATGTATCCAAATGCCAGAGACATCACTCCCTTTTATTTTACTGGTCTTTAATCTGGGCTACAGCCTGTGCAACCATCTGGCTCATTGAGTACAGATAGGAAAACGGGAGGGGAGGAAGTAGACACAACAGCTTGTATTGTATACAGTAAGGCTTCTAGATGCCAGCTGACTGAGCATCTATGCTCTGTGGGAGAACACATTGCCTTCAACTGATGTCCTGTAGCACATCCAGCTCGACTACTAAGGCTTGAGGCATTCCTAGACAACACGGTCAAAATGCAAGCAACAGAGAGAAAAATATTGCAGAAGCCATTCATTTGACAGGCAGGAACAGACTCAAAAGGTATAAACGGGAGCCGATTTCATTTACCACTCACCCACCCCCCCACTGAAAGGGAGTAACAGCCCTACTCAGGATCTCAATGAATGCCTCATTTTCCCCGTACGTACTGCGTCCTCTTTCTCTGCAGACAACAGACAGTCAGAAATGGTCTAGTCCTGAAATAGTAGGACTATCTTTCCCAATACAAACTGCAAGAAAAATTTTTCATCACTGAATTTACATTCCTTTAGAATAATGAATAATAAAGCCCATGGAGTCTAAAGCCTGAAGTTTTCAGTGAAAACTGCTTCTGACAAGTTTGCCATTACTTTACAAAATCTGACCCAAGAGCCAGATTTCCCATTAGGCATGTAACCACAGTGCCTAGGGCCTATGAAAATTTTAGGGTCTATGAAGGAGAGAAAAAAAATTAAAAGCAGAAAAAATAAGGAACAATAAGGAAAAAAAAGTGACAGAATTTCTTTAGTGCAACTAAACTTCAAAATTGCATTTCTTTGACTTCCCTGTCTTCAAAATCCATATTTTGAAGTGAAACTGCCTAGGACCTACAAACACCAAAATCCAACCCTAATCATACATTACCTAAATTTTTGAAAGCAGCACTTTACTAAAGGCTGTACCGGTAGCGTGTGATTGTGATGTGATATTGGCGTGGAAGCCCACACTAACATTTGTGAGCATGTGCTAAATGTCAGCGCAGCGCTCTTGGCCGCACGCTACCTGGTAGCTACTACCAGGGCCGGATTTACCTTGAGTGAGGCCCTACGCCAACAAAAATTGTGGGCCCCCAGCAGGGGCGGCCCAAGGGGGGTGTGGGCCTCATTTGCATAAGGGGCCTCATTTGCATAAATATTTGCATAATGTTACCATATACTAACTTTTAGTAAACGTGCCTCTTAATGAGTGTATGGATAAAGAAAGACTAAAAGATTTCTACATTACTATAATCCAGTGCCAACTGCCAGACACATTAGGAACTACTACAAACACTCCCCATTTAGAACCCATAGCAAACCCGCCGTATCCTAACAGCACTATCAGGACTCACAAAGCACCATACTCTACCAATCAAAAGGCAACACTGCAAATATTAAACCAATACATTTCAGAGAACAACAATACATGACCTACTGGGGAAAGAGAACAAGTGGCAATGTCAAATAGGAATTATATAAACAGAACACCTCAGCTCAGTTACACATGCAGAACATAGACCATCACCAAACAAGTAATCACATTTTAGAAACAGGAAGACAATAATTAAACTGGGAATCCCAAAAGCCAAACTTGGAATGTACAACACTGTAGAAATAAAACTATACATTAATTTGCTCTTGTACTAAACAAAGCGCAGACGTTAATGATGCACATTTACCAGAGCTGACATATTCCAATTAATAAATTCAAAATAAAGAGATATTTTTCTACCTTTTGTGCATTTTTTTCAGCTGCAATTGCTCCAGCCACTTTCTTCTGGTTTCTTCGTGTCTTCTGCTAACCCTCCATCGTCTGCTGTCCATTTGTCCTTTCTTCTCTCTTCTAGTTTTTTCCATTCTCTCTCTACATCTGCTTTAACATACTAATCTTTCTCCTTTTGCTCTTTCCTCATTCCTATTTCATCCACTCAAATTTTACCCCTCCATCCTCAATCCCCACTTACTCTCCCAATACCCGGCCAATTGTAGATTTTTTATCCCTCCCACACAAAATATTTTTCCCTTCTCCATTTTACTCTTCCAGCCCCATCCCATTCTAATCCTCCCCCAACATCAGCTCCCTTCTAGTTCCAGCCTCACCCAGCATCCATTCCCTTCTAGTCCCTGCATCAGCCCATTTCCAGTCCTAGCCACCCATCAGCCCATTTCCAGTCCTAGCAACCCCCCAACCCAATACCAGTCCTAGCCCCCCCATCAACCCACTTACAGTCCTAACCCCCCATCACCCCATTTTCAGTTTAAGCCCCCCCTATAACCCATTACCAGTCCTAACCCCCCATCAGCCCACTTCCAGTCCTAACCCCCATCAACCCATTTCCAGTCAGCCCCCCATAGCCCATTGCCAGTCCTAACCCCCCCATCAGCCCACAGTCCATTACCAGTCCTAACCCCATCAGCCCACCTCCAGTCTTAATCCCCCAGCCCATTTCCAGTCCTAGCAACCCCCCCAACCCATTACCAGTCCTAGCCCCCCATAGCCCACTACCAGTCCTAATCCCACCAGCCCAGTTCCAGTCCTAATCCCCATCACCCAATGTTTAGTTTAAGCCCCCCCCCATAGCCCATTAACAGTCCTAAGCCCCCATCAAGCCACTTCCAGTGCTTATCGCATCTGCCCATTTAGACTTAGCTCCACCATAGGGCATAGCCCCCCCATAGCCCATCACCACTCCTTACCCCCCCATAGCCCATTACCAGTCCTAACCCCCCCAACAGCCCACAGCCATTACCACTCCTAACCCCCCCCAGCCCATCACCAGTCCTAACCTCCCCAACAGCCCACAGTCATTACCACTCCTAACCCCCCATGCCCATCACCAGTCCTAACCACCCCAGCAGCCCACTGCCATTACCACTCCTAACCCCCCCAGCCCATCACCACTCCTAACCCCCCCAACAGCCCACAGCCATTACCACTCCTACCCCCCCTAGCCCATCACCAGTCCTAACCCCCCCAACGGCCCACAGCCATTACCACTCCTAACCCCCCCAGCCCATCACCAGTCCTACCCCCGCCAGCCCACCCCAGCCCAGCGAATTTTTTTTTACAAAAGAAGCTGTCGCTGCCTCTGCCGGGGCCGGGGCCGCCGCGGCAGAATCGAGTGTGCCGCGGGGCCCCCCCTGCCCAGCAGGGCCTGCCCTCCCCGGTATCACCTCTCTCAGCTGCCTCCCTCCAGTCACACGCGCCGGCTTTCAGAGCGCGAGGGAAGAGTTTTTCCCATCAGCCCCCGCGGGCTTAACAGAGCAGCGAGGGAGAAACTCTTCCCTCGCGCTCTGAAAGCCGGCGCGTGTGACTGGAGGGAGGCAGCTGAGAGAGGTGATACCGGGGAGGGCAGGCCCTGCTGGGCAGGGGGGGCCACGCGGCACACTCGATTCTGCCGCGGCGGCCCCGGCAGAGGCAGCGACAGGTTTTGTTTTGTTTTTTAATTTTAATGATGTATCAGAATGTTTTTTGCGCGGGGCCCCCTGAAACGCGGGGCCCTGTGCAAAAAACATTCCCGGTGGGCCCTTGCCAGCTGTGGGCCCTATGCCACGGCGTACGTGGCGTATAGGCAAATCCGGCCCTGGCTACTACTACTACTACTGCTATTCAGCACTTATAAAGTGCCACGCACGCAGCGCTGCACAGCTAACCTACAAGAGACAGTCCCTGCCCGTCAGTCATGCTCATCGGAGCTTACAATCTAGTCAGAACAGTACAGAGCATTAGTCAGTTCAGCGCAAGGTATGGTGTGGTACAGTTTGGTCTATAGTTTGGTCATAAAGGTTGACGGGGGTTAGGATAAGATGAGGATGGAAGTCAGGATCTGAATGCAATGGTGAAGAGGTGGGTCTTCAACCTGGATTTGAAGAGGGCCATGGAGGATGCCTGGCGCACAGACACAAGTAGGCTGTTCCAGGTGTATGATGCAGCAAGGTGAAAGGAGTGCAGTCGGGAGTTTGCAATATGGCTGAAGGGCATTGATAGAAGTAATTTGTTAGCGCAGCGCAGATTTTGAGAGGGGACATAGGGAGAGATAAGAGGTATTGAGGGGCCATAGAGTGAATGCATTTATAGGTCAGTAAGAGAAGCTTGAATTGGATGCAGAATTGGACAGGAAGCCAGTGAAGTGACTTGAGAAGAGGAGTAATGTGGGCATGGCAAGGCTGACAGAAGATTAGTCGAGCAGCTTGATTTTCTATAGATTGAAGGGGAAGGAGGTGGCTCATGGGGAGACCAGCGAGGAGTAGGTTTCAGTAATCGAGGCGAGAGGAGATTAAGGAGTGGACAAGCATTTTCGTAGTGTGTTCAGAGAGGAAGGGGCGGATTTTGCTGATGTTGTAGAGAAAGAAGCGGTAGGTCTTAGCTACAAGCTGGATATTTATTTATTTATTTAATATTTCTTCTATACCGCACTATTAGCATCAGTGTGGTGTACATCAAACCAAACATATACATTGCAGGCAGACTACAATCTATTTACATATGAACAGGGGTAGAACTAGGATAAACAGGGATGAACATCAACAGCTATTACATGAGCGGATATGAGCGGAGAAGGAGAGAGAGGTGTCAAAAATAACCCCTAGATTGCGGGCCGAGGGAACAGGAAGGATAGTAGATCCATCCACATGGACTGAGAGAGGGGGAAGTGGAGGGGAGGAGTTGGGTGGAAAGACAAGGAGTTCAGTCTTGGCCATGTTCAGTTTCAATTGGCGATGAGACATCCAGGCAGTGATATCCGAAAGACAGGCAGAGATCTTGGACTGGGTTGCCGGAGAAATATTAGGTGTAGAGAGGTAGATTTGGGAGTCGTCGGCATAAAGATGGTACTGAAAGCCATTGGAGGAGATAAGCACGCCAAGGCCTTGGGTATAGAGAGAGAAGAGGAGGGGGCCCAAGACTAATCCTTGGGGTACACCTACATGGAGCGGGGTAGGGGAGGAGGAGAAGCCACCAGAGCATACACTGAATGAGCGATGGGAGAGGTATGAGGAGAACCAGGATAGTACGGAGTCCTTGAAGCCAAATGAGGAGAGGGTGGTGAGAAGGTTGTGGTCAACGGTGTCAAAGGCAGTGGAAAGGTCAAGAAGGATGAGGATAGAATAGAGGCCCTTAGATTTAGCCAGGAACAGGTCGTTGGAGTTTTTTGTGAGTGCCTTTTCAGTGGAGTGTAGGGGACGGAAGCCGATTGTAGTGGGTCCAGGAGAACCTGGGAGGTGAGGAAGTCGAGGCAGCAACAGTGGACTGCTTGTTCTAATAGTTTAGATATGAATGGAAAGAGGGAGATGGGTCGATAGTTAGAAGGGCATGTGGGATCAAGTGAGGGTTTCTTGAGGAGGGGTGTGACAACAGCATGTTTGAAGTCAACGGGGACAGTTGCAGTGGAGAGTGAAAGGTTGAGGATATGCGTGATAGAGGGGACAATGGTGAGGGAGATGGAATGTAGGAGATGGGTGGGGATAGGGTCTGATGAACAGGTGGTGGGTTTGGAGGAGGAAAGAAGGAGTGTGGTTTCTTTTTCAGAGATCGGAGGGAAGGAGGAGAGGGTGGCGGGAGTATGGATGGGGGGTAGAAGTGGGAAGGAGGGAAGGTAGATGATGGGGTGGTGAATGGAAATTTAATCTTGTGGATTTTCTCATGGAAATAGTTGGTTAGGGTTTGGGCAGAAAGGGAGGGTGGGATCGGGGCGGGGGACCTTAAGGAGAGAATTGAGGGTATTTAAGAGATGGCGACGACCAGAGGCAAGGGAGTTGGTCAGATGGATGTAGTAATCTTGTTTGGCAAGTGCCAAGGCTGACTTGAAGGAGCCAAGCATGAATTTGAAGTGTAGAAGGTCTTCCAGGGAGCGGGATTTGGACCAAGCTCGTTTGGCAGAATGGGCGCAGATACATAGGCAACGGATTGTGGGTGAAAGCCAGGGTTGGGGTGTAGATTGTTTGACAGGACGTGGGGTGGGAGGGATAAGAGTGTCAAAGGCTGAGGATAGTGTAGCATTGTATGAAAATAATGCCTCGTCGACGGACTTGGAGAATATAATGGAGGAGAGAGATGTAGAAATGGTGGAGGAGAGAGTCAGGGGATCAATATTATGAAGGTTTCTAAATAGGTCGGAGGAGACAGGACGAGGTTGGGACGGTGGAAGCTGAAGAGTAAATGTTAAAAGGTGATGGTCAGATGAGGGAAGGATTGAATTGTGGAAGAAGTGTCAAACTACAGACCCGTGAGCCTTACCTCGGTGGCGGGAAAAGTAATGGAGGCGCTCCTGAAAGAGTGAATAGTGAACTTTCTCAAAACCAACAGGTTGCAAGATCCGAGGCAACATGGTTTTACTGAAAGATGGTCTTGCCAAACAAATCTGATTGAGTTCTTTGACTCGGTGACCAAGGAACGAGATCAGGGGCATGCGATGGATGTCATCTACCTGGATTTCAGCAAAGCTTTTGATACTGTTCCTCATAGGAGGCTTGTCAACAAACTCAGTAGCTTGGGGATGGGTCTCAAGATGGTGAACTGGATTAGAAATTGGTTGACTGACAGACGACAGAAGGTGATGGTACATGGAGCTCACTCGGATGAAAGGAAGGTGATTAGTGGGGTGCCCCAGGGTTCGGTCCTGGGCCCGGCACTGTTCAATGTATTTGTGAGGGATATTGTTGAAGGACTGAATGGAAAATTCTGTCTTTTTGCAGATGACACAAAAATTTGCAACAGAGTGGACTCCCCCGAGGGAGTGGATAACATGAGGAAAGATCTACAAAAGCTGGAAGAAAAGTCTAATGCTTGGCAATTACGATTTAATGTGAAAAAGTGCAGTGTCATGCACTTAGGTAGCAGAAATCCAAGGGAAATGTATGCAATAGGGGGCGGGAGGTTGGTGTGCATGGTTCAGGAGAAAGAGCTTGGTGTGATTATCTCTGATGATCTCAAGGTGGCAAAACAGTGCGACAAGGCAGTGGGCAAAAGCCAGGAGGATGTTGGGCTGCATACAAAGAGGGATTACCAGCAGAAAGGAAGAGGTACTTGTGCCACTGTACAGGTCGCTGATGAAGCCTCACTTGGAGTACTCTGTTCAGTTTTGGAGACCATATCTTGCAAAAGATGTAAAAAGACTGGAAACGGTTCAGAGGTAGGCGACCAAAATGATTTGGAGCCTGCATAAGAAACCCTATGAGAAGCGACTTGAAAACCTAAATATGTACACTTTGGAGGAGAGGAGGGATAGAGGAGTTATGATTCAGACCTTTAAATACTTAAAGAGGAACAATGAACAAACAAACCTCTTCCAAAGACGGGGAAGCTGCAAAACTAGAGGGCATAACATGAAGCTGCAAGGTGTAAAATTGAAAGGCAATGTCAGGAAATATTTTTTCACTGAAAGAGTGGTGGATGCTTGGAATGCTCTCCCGATGGAAGTGGTGGGGGCAAACATGGTGACGGAATTCAAAACAGCATGGGACAAGCACTGCGGATCCCTTTATAGCAACAGGATAAAAAACAAAATAAACTGAACCATCTAACTTCTCAACAAATAGGGGTGTCCTACAAGGAATGGTGGGTCCACCCCTAAATAAAGACATGGGGAGGGGTGGCCTGCATGGAGTGACGGGTGCACCTACTCTTGCTGTATATTTGCTGGGCAGACTGGATGGACCATGCTGGTCTTTATCTGCCGTCATTTACTATGCTGCTATGTTACTATGTAGGTCAAGGCAGTGGCCGTGTAGGTGTGTGGGGGCAGTGGAGCAAAGTTGGAGGTCGAAGGAGGAGGTAAGTGCGAGGAATTTTGAGGCATGAGGGTCAGAGGGGTCGTTGATGTGAATGTTTAAATCACCAAGAATAAGAGTGGGGGAGGAGGGATCCTTAAAGGCAGAAAGCCAGGAGTTGAAATCAGTGAGGAAGGTTGATTTGGATTTGTCGGGTGGGCGATAAATAACAGTTACTCGGAGGGGAAGTGGTGTGAGGAGGCGGATGGAGTGGACCGAAGGAGAGGGGGGAGTGTGGTTGGGGTGGCAGGAAGGGTTGGAATTGGCAGGAGGGAGAGAGTAGGAGGCCAACGCCACCACCGCGACCAGTAGATTGAGGTGTATGGGATTACTGGTAGCCCCCATAGCAGAGAGAGGCAAAGGATGCGGTGTCGTCTGGGGGGAGCCAGGTCTCGGTCATGGCAAGAAGGTGTAGGGCATTAGCGATAAAAAGATCATGAATAGAAGGGTTTTTTTAAATGACTGAGCATGCGTTCCATAGGGCACATGAAAATGGGAGAGTGAAGGGGGGGAAGGAGAGGGATATGGATAAGATTGAATAAGTTACGTGTGGATTTCTGATCAGAGTAGTGTGGGGGTCTACTTCTAGGGTAACACCGAGATTTAGAGGGAACAGGGGTGGGTATGTCTGGGTGTGTGTGCTCTCCAAGAGGGACGTGAGGGAGGGGAAGTGAGGGGTAACTTGATGGTATCAGATAGGTTATGTGAGGATTTATTTTTGGAGGTAGGGTTGGAGTTGATATCTATGGATGAGTGATTGTGGGATGAATGAGGGAGGGCGGAAGGGGGGAGGAGTGGGATGTGGATGAGATTAGATAGGGTACATGAGGAACTTTTTTATGGTGAGAAAGAAATCGGGGGGGGGGGCAGGGTTGGGGTTTGTATTACCTGATGAGAGAAGGAGAATGAGTATTAGAGAGCATGGTAAAGTGGAGATAGTACGGCGGAAGCGAGGGTGGGGTTGTCTTTAAAGAGAGGGGGGCTGGTTGAATGTGGGGGATGGTGTGGTGAAGCTCAAGAGCAGATGCTAGGCTAGGGGGCAGAATGGAGGGAGAAGTGAGGAAGATAGGGGCGGGTAGGGGGAAGAGGAGGGAGGGTGTTGGTAGGAGGGGAGGCAGTTGGGGAGGATGAGGAAGAGAAGGACAATGTGATGTGGGGCCATGGTAGAGGGCAGTAAGGTCTGTGCAAGCAATGGGTAGCAATTTCTAGGCAAACAATGGGTAGCACGTTCTATGCAGGCGGTGGGTAGCACGTTCTAGGCAAACGATGGGTAGCAAGTTTTATGCAGGCAATGGGTAGCAAGTTCTATACAGGCAAATGGAAGTAAGATTGCAGCCAGCAGTGGGAGGCAAGACTAGAGCAGAGATACGTGTAGGGAGGTAATCATGAGATGGTTGGGGTGTGGGGGAGTGATCGTGCCTGCTTGGCTCTTCAGTAGCTATGGAGATTTGTTGGGGGCTGTGTTAACGGTTCACGCAGGAGCAGGTCTTGGGTTAAACTTGAGGGTAACGCAGAGACTGTATGATCCTGGGGGTTTGTTTCTGCCTGCGTTCCCCACCAAAGGGCCCTCTGGCGAGGCCCTCAAGCGCACCCTCCTTCTTATGGGCTGTCTCAGGGCGGTGTGGAGACCAGCGTGGTAGCGCAGTTCAGTAAACATGCCCCCAAACCCATAGCCCTGGGGATCTACTCTGCAAAGGGTTTCTCAGGCTTTCTGTCATTGACAAAAAAGAATCTCATGAGGGGAAGTCCTAAGAGCATGATGTACCTAATTTAAACCATAAACCCACACTTCAGTTCTCCTAAAAACCTGCAAGAATAAAATACAATCTGGCAATACCTTTTATCGTTGTAGGTGTTCTTTGGGATGCTGGTTCAAACTGAAAAATGAGCACTTTTAAAAAAGCAATGAACAATGAAAATTATGGACATTTGGTAAAGAGGTACAGAAAATCAGTTAAATAAAATAAATTAAATACATAGTAACAATCTAATAGGAGCTAATATTCATAAATATGAAGATTTTTTTTCTTCTTAATTTAAAGCCCAAAATGTAGGCCATTACTCCAGCTGCTACTAGGTCGTCTTTGTCACTTAAGTGAGCACCACTCTGAATAAAATGCCATCTTCTGGCTAATAGTTTAGTTCCTAAAAAGGCTATTTGCCACTTGGTGGCACTAAGAAGTTACGATAAAAACTCTGTTCTTTATAAATACAAATTGTTTCCATTAAAAAAAAAAATCACGAAAGATTGTACAAGCTGTGTGTTCCTCAGTTTGAGAGATTTTTTTGCAGAGTGTGATTGAATGGGGAAAGCAAAAAGAGTGCTGAAGAACTCCTATCAGGAATCAGTCGGTAAACTCCTGTGTTCACCCTTCAGGACTATCGGCTTCATGCAGAAACACACACACCCTGACTGCCGACGGGTAAGTAACAGAGCTACACATTACTTTACCACAAGGAAAGTGGCATATAAGAAATAATCCCAGTCAATTTCCACTAATCATTTTAAAGTGAGAGGAGGAATACCTCGTAAAATAGGAAGTGCTAATACCCCAATGCAGTTTTTCCTTCTATAGACTTGAATACCATCATCCATTAGGAAGAACTAGTGTTTTGTTGTGGGGGGTTTTTTCTACTGTACTTTAAAACTAAACTGGGCATAAGAATCTTCCATATAAGTGGAGCATAAATGAACGGTCAAAATTGAATCAAAGGATTCTGGCTATAAGACCATTGTGAACAAGGAGAGACTTCCTAGGGAGAGGCTGTAATCTCCAACCTGGGCAGCAAAGAATGCCATAGGCGATTCTTAACCAGGACACTGACCAGAGCGCTTTGTCTTCTATCCCGGCTACTTCTCCTAACAGACTGTTGATACATCACGCACACTGGTGAAGGGTAAAAGCCTGGTGATCGCTGGAAAGCAGCTGATGCTGATATGCAGACACGAGGACACCTTGTTTTAACTTGGTACAGCCTATGGAAAATCTGAATCTAAACTGAAAGAATTACAGCCTAATGCTTTGTCTCGGTTCTGGCTGCTTGAGGGGTGGACACACTGCTGCCTGTCTCGTAAGAGCATTTGGGTTAAGCTGGTACAATATGCAGCATTGTTTTGTGCGGATGCAAACAGTCACAGCCAGTGCCGATTTTAAAATTACAACCTAAGCAAAGTATAACAAAAACCTCCGGTGCCGCAATCCCACCGAGGTCTGCACATTACCATGAGACGGTGAAGTGCTTTCTCGAGAAGAATGGCTGTGTGGTATTAGGAAAAGAGAAGCAGCGTTTCCTTAGATCTCAATATTGCAGCTGAAACAAGGCACTGATACCAACGTTTTGAATGGGGAGCAGTGCAACTAGGAAGATACCGTGAGGTTTGTCCTTAACATTTCCCTGGTAAAATAGAGAGAAGAGAGAGAGATCTCTTCTAATTCCTACCGCTGTGTTTACTGAGGAGAATACAGTGTTTAAACCCCATTTCCCCAGCGTCACTTTGCTGGATTTTCAAGGATACAAAGGTTGCACGTGAATGTAGAGGGAAGGAATGCAATTATCTGCTTATGTAGCAATGTAAATTCTGTACCGGCATGCATGCATATTTGGTTAACACATGCAACAGCAAATATATTAATCTGGTTATGATTTTTCAAGTAATCAGTATAGCTTGTACAAACTGAATATATAATACCAATGGCAAATTAATATTCACTATATTTGGGGTGCCAAACAGCAACTGAAGTTTGATTTAGTTGTCAGCATCGGCTGTTTCCTTTGCCTGCTTAACAGCTTTATTTTGGCTGAACAGTCTGAAATTGGGATGACAGTATCCGGTCTTCTGGTCTCATACATGTGCAAAATCCTAGCTATGGAAATAGCTCTTTCTTGCAAAGATTACTTTGCTGCAAGATGTGTAACTGAACAAATATAAAATGTATACACTTGCAGAACGACAATACTTTAAAATGGTTGGATGCAAGAGTTTTTTTCCAATTGATAGATTCTGTTACCTGCCCATGGACTTAACATCGCCATGCTACACCTTTTGGCTTCCATCTCGCTTTTCCTGCCTCCTTTAATGACTCAGCACACTTTTCTGTTCAGTACTGTTCAATCCAACTTTATTGGTGACATAACACGGAGTGGTGGGTTCATTCCTAAAAAACAGACATGGGGAGGGGTGTCCCACACGGAGCGGCAGGTGCACCTACTCTTGCCACCTTGCTGAGTCATCTAGATGGATCATGATTGTTTTTATCTACCATCATATACTATGTTATTATGTAACACTGAAGAAATAACAGCAACTGCTTAACCTAACCACCCTATCCCCCTTCCCTTGTGGAACAAAACTGTCACAGGCCCTCCCAGTCCTTCATCCAGCAGGTACTTGCTGCCACTCCTTACCTGTCTAATACTAAACCAGGGCTCTCCCCCCATTGGCCCACTCTGAGGATAAGAGGATTGTTTGATATAGCAGCTGACTGCTGCTCTGTGCAGTCAGTCCTGCCCCAGATCACCCTTCTGAGTGGGCCCAGGCACCCGCCTCTGTTACCTGACCCCCTCCCCTAACTGTAGCCCAGGCGCCTCTTCCTGGCACGTGACACACTGTCCTTGGCCCATGCACCCTTTCTCCATCCTTTTGCAACTGGGCCCCCGATCACATGTTTTGACACAGGTACCCTTCTTTAGCTGTACCTGGCTTCACTTCACTTCAGATCCAGGTGCCCCCCTCCCCCTGAGTTCCCCCGGGAATCCCTCCACTTGAGTGTACTGCCTGGCCTATCAGTGAGGGTCCGCCATGACACGATCACCCATGCTTCACTATCCAGTAGATTGCAGGATCCAAGGCAGCATGGTTTTACCAGAGGTAGGTCTTGTCAGACAAATGTCATTATTAATTTTTTTGATTGGATGACCAAAGAGGTGGACCGAGAGAGCCATTGATGTGATGTACATAGATTTCAGTAAAGCCTTTGACACTGTTCTGCACAAGTGACTTATAAATAGAGTGCCCTAGTGATGGACTTTAAGTGACTGACTGGGTTAGAAATTGGTTGAATAGGCGTCAACAAAGGGTACAAGTTAATGGAACTTACTCGGAAGAAAAGAATGCTACCAGTGGTGTACCACAGGGATCTATCCTTGACCCGATTTATTTTGAACATTTTTGTAAGTGATATTTCAGAAGGACTATTGGGTAAGGTTTACCTCTGTGCAGATGATAGTAAAATCTTCAATAGAATAGACATACAGGGAGTTGTAGATAGCATGAGGTGGGATCTAGCTAAGCTTGAAGAATGATCAAGAATTTGGCAGCTGAGATTTAAGGCAAAAAAATGCAGAGTCATGAATTTGGCTCCAAAATTCCAAGGAAGCAGTACAGTAAAAGGAGTGAAGTGCTTCTGTCCACAAAAGAAGAGCAGGTGTGATTTGTTTCTGATGATCTTAAGGTGGCTAAAGAGGTAGAAAAGATGACAGTGAAAGTCAGAAAGATGCTTGAGTACATAGGGAAAGGAATAGTCAGCAGGAAGGAGGAGGTGATAGTGCCTCTGTATAAGTCTTTGATGAAACCTCATATAGAGTATTGTGTGCAATTCTGGAGACCGCAGCAGAGCCCTTCTGCAATATCACTAACAAAGATATTAAAAAGAATCTGACCAAGGACAACCTTCCTCTTCCCTTGTGGAACAAAACTGTCACAGACCCTTCCAGTCCCTCACTCAGGGGTATTCACGGTCCACTCCATGGCTGAAAGGATAGTTTGCTGTTCTGGCTGACTGCTGCTCCATGCAGTCAGTCCTTCCATGGTTCGTCCTTCTGAGCAGGTCCAGGCCCCTTTACTGGCAGGTGACCCACTGCTCCTGGTCCCCCTCCCCTTTTTACACTTGTGCCTCGATCCTGCATTTTGATTCAGACACCCATATTTGACCACATCTTGGTTCCCTGTCATTTCAGACCCAGGTACCCTCCAGAATACCCCTAGGCTCCCTCTTGATTCGAGTGTATCCCCTGGCATGTCAGTGTAGGTCCATCATCAGGAGGGAGTTCCTGAAGCCTCTTGGAGCTCCTGATCCCCCACCCAACATAACTGTATGGATGGCCTTTGTCAATGCTGCATTACATAAATCCAGCCCAGTGTCTGTCAGATGCACCCTGACCTCTTTAAACAGGGCTGGACCCCCCCCCCCAACACTATCCCCTCATATTGTACCACCCTTCCCCCTAATCCCTTAACAAAATCCCTTATTTCTTTATTTAGTTCCTTTCTGCTCTTCTTGATACCTCTGTGGTTCTTGGTGCCCTGCCACTTTAACCGTAGGATGATCTGGTGTCGACCACATAGACCTCAACCGAGCCAGTTCCTTTTTAATTTGTGTGATAAGGTCAATATTTCTTATTGCTACCAAATAGTTACCTCTGAGGTACAACAGAATTTGATCAGCCTCTATCGGTTTCTAGCCCAATTTGTCAGCATCGGCAAGAGCTGGTCCCAACTGCTTGCCCAACCATTGAATTTTGGCATGTTGTGCAGAAAACCCCAGTTGCCTACTGTTGTACCTTTCCCCTTCCTTTTCCAGACCCAGTATATTTTAAAGTGCCCGATTATCCATATCCTCCTCCAAGCTGAGCATGCAACAGCAAATGTGGATTGCAAGAGGCTGCAATCACTTTCTCTCAAGTACAGTTGGATCTCCATCAACCTATCTCCTTCATCTTCCTGGGGGAATGCCCAACTCGCTCGCCAACGTAGTGCCTATTCTAAAAGAATGAACTGTAAGTCACTTGGCCAGAATGCCCACTTCCTGCAATCCTGGCATCCACATAGCCCTGAACTAATATTGTGATAAGCATTACCTATCCACATGCCTAAATAGCATCCTCACCACCACCAGTCTAACTTGCATTCTCCTCCGGTGCCTGGACCAGGCATACTCTTTCCCCTCTAATCTACACAGGTGCACCAACCTCCCTTTCCCCAGCTTTTCCATCTTAGACCTTACTAGATATATTTCCACCCTGTCCCTAAAGCAATACAGGTTCTCCGCCTTTAGTATGCCCTCTTAGAGAGGTCGCAAACAGACTATCATCTCACTCTGTAGGCACTGAAGAACATTAAGAGGGAGGCAGCTCTGAACAGCTGTGCTTCAAAACCATCCCAGAAAACCCAGTCACTCACTCAAGGTACCTCTTCCAGGATGCTGAGAGGCAGCTAACTGAGTCAATGAGAAACATCCAGCACAGACACTTCCTCATTTGGATTGCGCGCCACATGTGGGAGAACCTGGCCCTATGGGATCAATTCTTGAAGGAGTATAATGGGTTGAATATTTAGCAAGACCCCCTGATAACCAATAGCTTATGATGGTCACGTATAAAATAGTTTTTCTTTCATGAGAATTTGTTCTTCATATTTCATACATGATAACGTCATGGTAACAATCTGCACACCCATATGTTGAATTATTTTATTGTAGTTCATGGACATTAAATGATCTGTTCCTTTTTTCATAAACTCCCTATTTTTTAAAGTAGTTTTCTTCTAACAAGAAGCTATCGTGGCCTTTAACTTGCTTTTATAATGCACCAGTGTATAGTTAGCCATGACTACCAACTTCCTCTTTTTTGCTCCAAAAAGACAGCTTTAAAATTCTGGTGAGACTCTGTGCCAGGTTTCACAAAATCAGCGATACTACTTGTATTACTTATCTTATACAGGCCAGTCTGTTTAGGAAAATATTTTACCGCCGTTTACACCTTAACACCAGTCACACATAATTTCCTATTGTTCATTGGTTGCATTCTGACTTCCTGGAATTTAGATCAGTAGGTTTCTTACCTGTGTCTTTAGATTGTAATGCCTGTTCCCTCTGCTCTAGGTAACATTTTTTATATGTGCTTCAAATGAAAAATTAGAATAGCAGCTTCCTACATGTATTTTTGCTATAAAGGGAAACTTTCTATTTACATGGTTTTCTCCTCTCCATTTGCCTAGAAATTTTGGTTATTAGCACAAATGGTAATAATTCTGGGTAGAGGCATTTGCTTTCAAGATAGTATCCATGAAATGGTCTTATATATTTTGAAATTATCAGTTTCATTAATATGTTAATGCTCTCCCCGCCCCCCTCCCCTTTTCTCCTCCTCCCTTTTAGATACAGCAGGTTCCCTGTGGTTTTGACAAACAAAACTGAACGGAAACCAGTCGGTACAATTTTCCCTTTATTTGTAACCCGCATGTACTTCCTCCCGTTTGTTACACCAGACACTATCACAATTCATTTATGTACCATAATATAACTTTTACTGGTTGCCTCTTTGAGGTTTCTTTGTTAGTTGTTTTTAATTTTGTTTATGTATTGTATGCATGCCTTTAGTAGATGGGGTCTTCTATTGAATATATAGCCCTGTCTACATTTGGCGCACATTTATGTTTTAAGCTCCTTTTTTTGAGAGGATTTTTCATAGTACTGATATTCATTTAATTCTCAGGTTTTTTTTGTTTGTTTTGTTTTTGTGTGATGGCATTCTATTTTGGATATTATTTGTTCGTTGTTTACTTTTTAATGTTTAGTTATGTAATTATTATTTATCATTTTTAATGTTCAAATGTATTTATTTTGCTTTTAATTTATTTTTTTATGTATATTTCCGTTTATAGGCCAAAACCCCTGATGAAAACAGTGCTGAAACAAACCGTGTTGGGTAGTGGCCCCTATAATCTCCTGCAATAAAATCTTTGTTATACACCTCACTCTGGACTGGTACTATTTGAGTGTGAGTGTGGTTGTGCTTTGGTATTGGAGTGTCAACTCTCCATTGCTACATGTGTCTGGATGTTTAGAAGACCTCTCTTGCTCTCTTGTTGCATTGGTTTTGAGGGTGTGCCTCCCCGCAAACACTGCATGCAGATTTGTACTTCCAGCTATTCTGGAACTGGCATATCCTGTTAAACAATCTGCACACTCCCTGCACATGTACCAACACCTGAGGCCCCCTTTTCCCTGTCTCTGTTTCATCAGCTTTATCCAAAGCACAATATCTTTCCTTTCCCAGCTCGGTTCCTTATTGCCCACCATGTACCTCTTAAACTGCTCTCTATATTATAACCAAGTATTTCCCCCATATGTCCTGTACACCTCATAGACAATGTCTGGTATTTTTTTTATTAAGATTTTAACCAAAATACATACAAAATGTATATAAGAAAAGCATAACCTGCTACCATTAGAAATTAGGAAAATATGTAAAAAAAATAGCAAGAGATGCTCTAGCCCCTATCATGGGAGAAAAGCAGAAGGGAACAAATGTATTAATACCTAGAACTACCCCTGTCATAAAAGGACAAGAGTCAAGAGTATTTATTTATTTATTTATTATTTATTTATTACAATTTCTTATATACCGCACTATTGTCAGCGCGGTTTACATACAACAAAATGACCATAACAAACTGCTTGGCTTCACATAGAACAGGAGTAACAACTTGGATAACATGTTTTGCTTTACAGAGAACAGGAGTAACAACTTGGATAACACGGGGGATGCGAACTGAACTACTTACATATGTACAATGAGATCGAGTGCTGAGAATTTAGGGTGTACATGTGTACAGTAGGGTTGAGATGTTATCTTGAGGAGGTAAGAGGAGAGGCAATTAGGTAGGGGTTGGGTTAATCTGGTAGTACTGTGTAAATAAATGGAATTTGAGAGCCTTTCTGAATTGTGTTAGGTCAGTAATTGCACGGATGCCTGGTGGTAATGCGTTCCAACATTTTGGGGCATAGATACTGAATGCCCTGTTAGATGTTGCAATTGTGTACTTTGTTGAAGCCTTTGGGATTAATAGTGCATTTGTAGATAGGGATCTCCTTGTTCTGTTGGGAGGAATGGGTTGGATGATATCGGTTAATGAAGGGGAGGTGATGCCATGGATGGATTTGAAAGTGAGTAACAAAGATTTGAATATAAGCCTTCCTTGAATGGGGAGCCAATGCAGCTGTATTAGGATAGGCGTTATATGGTTGCATCTTGCTGCTCCCACTAAGACTCTGGCTGCGGCATTCATGGCAAGTTGCAACGGGTTGAGTGTTGATTGAGGGAGACCTTGAATAATAGCGTTGGCGAAGTCAAAGTGTGGTAAGATCAGGGATTGGTATATTGTCCGGAAGTCTTCAGGGTTTAGAAGGGATTGCAGGTGTCTAAGGGACCGGATTTTGAAATATATGGCTCTGACTATGTTGGATATATGGGTTTTCATATCTAAATGTTGATCGAGGGTGACTCCTAAGTACCGAATTGTTGATTTGGTTTGGAGCTCAGCCTCATTGACCTTTATATGAGGTGGAGGGCAGAAACTCTGGTCTCTGGTGATGAATAGCACCTCAGTCTTTTTGTGTTGTATCCTAAGATTTTGGGACAGAAGCCATTCGGAGACTGCGTTGAAACATTCAATCAGTGGCGAAAGGTCCATTTGCTCTGTGAAGAATGGCATGAAGAGGAGGATGTCATCAGCGTAAATTAGACAGTCGACCTTGAATGATCCGATTATGTTGAAAATGGGTTGCATGTAAATGTTAAATAAAAGAGAAGATAGGGAAGATCCTTGTGGGACGCCCTGTCGTTGATGGAAGGGTTCGGAAGATCCTGATCCTGATTTTACATGTTGCCATCTGTCTTCAAGGTATGACCTGCACCAATCGAGGGCGATGCCATTTATGCCCTTTTCTTTTAGTCGTTCTACTAGCAGACCATGGTGTACAGAGTCAAATGCTGGCACGATGTCTATGAAGATGAGAGCGAAACCTTGACGGATGTTGTCGATACCTGTGATGATTTCATTGAAGAGGGAGGTAAGTAGTGTTTCGACGCCATGGTATTCCCTGAATCCATGTTGACGATGGTCTAGTGGGGAAGCTGAAACTATGTGGTCTTGAAGTTGCCTTTGTGCTTCCTTTTCGATTATTTTGGCTAAGAGTGGTATACTGGCTATGGGTCTGTAGGATTCAACTTTGCTTGGGTCAAGTTTAGGGTTCTTCAGGAGCGGTCTGATGGATGTTTGCTTGAGTGCTGCAGGGAAGGATCCAGTTGTGAATGATAAGTTCATCATTTTTGTGATCAGTGGGCTGAGTTCTGTTCGTAAATTTTTAATCCAATATGCGGGGCAGGGGTCAGTTTGTGCAGTCGTGGTATTGAGGGCTGCAATAGTATCTTCCACAAGTTTCTTGGATGGTGTGGAGAACTTAGAAAGGGAAGTTGGACTAGGGGTGTCTTGTGCTATGAACGTGGTAATTTTATCAGTTTGAAGTAGCTTGGATTGTAAATGGTTGGCATACTCTTGTGGGTGGATCTCTTTAGGTTGACATGGGGATGGTTCCTTAGAGAATGATTTAACTAGTTCGAAAAGGTCACGTGGTTTGTTTAGTGATCTTTTGAGAGTGTCGGTATGGTATTGTTTCATGTTTGTTAGGATGGCTTCTCTGTAGATTGCAAGGTGAGTTTTGTATGCTGACTAGTCTTCAGTGGAGTGGGACCGCTTCCATCTTTTCTCTAGTTTCCGTAAATGTGACCGGGAGACACGCAGTTCAGGTGAGAACCATGGAGAGTGTTTTTTTTTCTTTGCGCTATTGTTCATGGTAGGATTTTGCGCAATGGAACTAAGAGACTTATTCCATGAGGAGATTAAATTGTCTAGGTTGAGAGTTGCATTGTTGAATAGAGGAAGAGTTTCTGCCAGTATGAGATCTTTATTGAAGGCTTTGAAGTTTCGAGAAGCAGTGTTTGTTGGGTTGCTTGGAGATTCATTGTTGTGTAGTGAACTGTATTGATAGGTATGATGAAATTGATTAGCTTGTGATCTGACCATGGTACAGAGGTGAGAGATGTCACAAGTTCTTCATTTGGTTCTTGTACTGACAGGGGGGCAAAAATCATGTCAAGTATGTTCCCTTTAGTGTGGGTGGGTTCGGTGATAATTTGTCTGTAGCCCAGATCATTGATCGCTTCTAGAAGGGCAGTGGCATGACTGGAGTGAAGTGATGGGAGGTTGAAATCTCCTAGTATCCAGTTTGATAGGTTAGGGTTGCGAGTGTTGGCTGCTAGGTCGAGGATGTTGCAGAGATCATCAGTTGAGGATGAGGGTGCTCTATATAAAAGGTTGATGGCGCATTGGTCATTTGCAATGGATAAGAAATCAAGGTTGTTGGTGCTGGCGGAGTCTGTTGTATGAAAATGCAAATCAGTTTTGGTCAAAATAAGGGCCCCTCCTCCTCTTTTGATTTCTCTATGACGGGAGTGGATTGTGAAGTTGTTGGGTAGTAATTGGTTGAGGATTACATTATCTACGTCAGATAACCAAGTTTCAGTTACCAAAAGAATATCCAGGTTGTGGGAAGCAATTAAGTCAGTGACAACTGGCCATTTATTACGAATTGATCTCGCATTTATAAGGGCGCAGTTAAGAAGTGGAGTGGGTTTCTCTGGTTTCGTTTGTTTGGCATGTTGGAGGGCTATGTGTAATAAATATGATTGACGTGTGTGATTGTTGTTTAGGTGGTGAGGATAAGAATATTTTGTCCACGTTTTGGCATGGTGCTGGAGAATTGGAATTTGATTGGTAGTGTGGAATAGGGCTAAGGACTCGACAATCAGCCAAGAGAAGATAAGGAGGCCGCTCATTATGGCCGTGATAGGTGGGGCCATTTCCGTGTTGTTCTTGAATGTTGTAGAACTGGTGTCGGATTTGATGTTAAGGTGATGGTGGTGAGTCTATGCTGCGTTGGTGGGTGTCACTGACTACTGGAAGTTGTTAAAGGGAGATTGTGCAATATTTTGCACTATTTTTGCACTATTTTGGATGTGTGAGGAGGGGAGGGTGAACACAGCTGGAAATTGTGTTCTATTCTAGAGGAGTGAGGCAGGCAAAGTGCACATAGATGGAGTCAAAAAATATCAATAAGAGAGTATTTTTGAGGTAGGGCTATTCAGTAGTATGCAGTGGGATATGAAAGATTTCAGATATATATCTATCTCTGAACTACGTTTTGGAGACAAGGCTGTTCGGTGGGATATAAATTATGTGAGAGATTTCTGAGAGGTGGTTATTCAATTAGTATACAATTACACGAGAGGTTTCAGAGATAAGGCTAAATAGCAGTATACACACTATTTAGGAGAGATGGTTATTCAGTAGTATACAATTACACGAGAGGCTTCAGAGATAAGGCTACTTAGCAGTATATACAGTGGGCTATATACTCTTACTTGAGGTAGTGAGAGAGAGCAGGAACGTTAAAGTCACTGAGCATATGGGCTGTGGGTGCCTGCCGTGCCCCGCCTAAGGGCCACGCCAAAGGGCCCTCTGGCGAGGCCCTCAGGCGCAGGCATGCCCGATCGGCGCCGGATTTAAATGTGCTGGGATGCTGCCCCGATTGGGCCTGGTGCTCACATGGGTGGTGGTGGGGCTCCGGCCCACTCTATCCCCGACTGGGAGAGCTTCTTGCAGAGGCCGGAGTACAGGAACAGAGGCCGCGCGCCCGATCGGCGCCGGATTTAAATGTGCCGGGATGCTGCCCCGATTGGGCCTGGTGCTCACGTGGGTGGTGGTGGGGCTCTGGCCCGCTCTATCCCCGACTGGGAGAGCTTCTTGCAGGGGCTGGAGTGCAGGAACACAAATCCCCAAGTACCCATACTAACACACTGATTTGTCCTGAAGAAAATTTTACAATTGGGAAACATCTGTGAAAACAAACTTATTTCCAGCATAAGTAACCACACACTTACAGGGGAAACGGATATAGAATGTGGCTGCAATAGCCAAGACTTTAGACAACAACTGCAAGAAAGCCTTCCTACGAAATTGCATAGGCCTGGCAATATCAGGAAGAATGTTTATCGGCTGGCCACAAAAGGGAAAAGACTTTATGGAGAAGTATAATTTCAAGACAGCAATCTTATCAGACTTCTATCCAAAAGTGACCAGCAGAGTTGCCCTCTCAGAGACAATATCCTGAGAAGTCTCAAGAAAAGCTGTCAAATCAAGACTGTTCGGAGAGGCGATGGAATCCAACTAGGGTTGCCAACTGGCTCCAAATGCACCCGACAAGCTTGCTCCAGTCCTGGGTTTACCCCATTGCATGCAGTTACTTGTAGTTTTCCTTTTCTTATGGAGTGCAATAAAGAAATAGAACTTCATATCCCTGCATGCAATGAGGTAAACCCAGGACTGGATCGAACCTGTTGAGTGCATCTGGAGCCAGTTGGCAATACTAAATCCAACCCTATCCATTGGCCAGTTCTACCCAAGTCCCCTTGGAAACATAAAATAACTTTGAAATAACTAGCGCATCAACACTACTAAACAACAAAATTTCTTTCAAATACTTTTTCAGAGCTCGAGGGGGAACAGAAGCTGCATCACAGGAAAATTCAGGAATCGCAAATTCCTTGCCCTTAATTGATTCTCCATTGCCTCTAGTTTGGTATAAATAACCAACTAGCCTTAACTACTTCCCCCACTAGAGATTGCAATGAGGGCTGAGAGCCCTCAAGTTTCATTACACGAGACTCTAAAGAGGAAATTAAGAGTCCTGCTGTTTTAAATTTGCCCACAGACTCCTCGGAAAACTTTCACAATTGATCCTAAGTCCCAGTCAATATTGATTCCACTCTCGACAGCTTACCCCAAACATCCCTCAAGGAAACCTCAGTGGAGGAATCCAACAGCACAGTAAAACTTGAAGATGGTGACACAAGAGAAACTCCTTGGGGTACCAAACACCATTCGGGGGGGCCCAAGAGGGAAGGAGATTGCGGAGCATGCTCGCTTGCAGGCAGAGAAGAAGTGGCTCTCTGAGAACCACTCCTAGCGTCTGGAGCAAACAAGCCTATTATAGAAGAAGGCTGGGGTGGAGGTGTAGGGCAACCGGAACTGAAGGAGGTTTCCATATCCAAAGTATTACTCATGGTTGTAGAAAGAGGCAAAGCAACAGGCTGCACATGGAGGTCCCTAGGTCCCTTGACCGGGCCTGCTCCTCCAGCACCTCCCGATGCCTTGTTCTTTGGCTTCTGCTTACCCATTGCAATTCAGAGCTTCTTCTGGTACTCCTTCATGCTCCAAAGAGGCAGAACATGCCCTTTTGGTCACACTCCTTCAGTTTCGTGTCCGCAGTTACACGCCTGCGGCAACATCCCATGGGAAAACTGAGCTTTTACTTCCAAGGCTGATCGCAGGAAGGAGGAGCAGTCTTACAGCTGGTCTCCACAGGGGTGCAATCGCTAGAGATGGTAAAGCAACAAAAGCATACAGTCTCTCTCCAATCAACTCTCCCCCATTTCCTGGTATTAAATCCCTACATTTTTGTGATGCCTTATTTAATCTCCCACAATGTTGGCCAATATCCTAAATGCTGCACACCAATTGGCAATGGATCTAGGGACTGCCTCTGTTCTACTCTTCCTGACTTTATATTTTTCATTACAGTTCTTGAAATCACACTTAGGCTCTGCACACTTATTCAGCAATACAAATATATTGATATTCATTATTCCATAGATTATTTATTTAACTGGGTTTATATACTGCTCTATTTTGTAGGTAGAATGGTTTACAGGAAACATTAGAACTGAAAATTTTTACATTAAATAAGTATGTGAACTTGGATGAAATTACAGAGAGCATTGATCATTACATACAGCACAACTTTGTGATTCCATAGGAGTTAACTTGGGCAGCTATAACAACAATTAGGAAATTGGTTAGCTGGTGGGGAGGTTAGGTGGATGTTAGGGTAGATTGCTGTGGGTTCCTTCCAGCTACTATGGTATGTTTTCATAGTAATGTTTGAATAAGTGGTTCTTAAGGGATCGACGGAAGCTTGGGGTCCGGGTTATTTCTGATTGGTTCTGGAGTGTGTTCCATAGGGCTGGATCTTGTAAGGATGGAGCTCGGTTGCAAGTTGCTTGGTTGCTTTTTACCTTTGCAGTGGGGATTTCAAAGGTGTTTCACATATTTTTTTTCTTCTCTTCCTATTGTTAGGGCTCATATGTGTAAGTGATGAGAGGGAGTCCACAGATATGTTGTGTATGATTTTAAATATTGCCAGTAGTGCTTTAAACTTTATGCATAGAATAATAGGTAGCCAGTGCATTAGAAATGGCATTATGTGGTCTGATTTTGATGCTCCCTGGAGGACACGGGCGGCAGTGTTTTGTGTCATTTGTAGCAGTTGCAGGGTTTGTTTCGGGAGGTCTTGGTAAATGAGGTTGCAGTGGTCAAGGTATGGAAAGATGAGGGCCCGGAACACAGCATGGTAGTCATGTGCGTCGAGGAGGTGGTGAAGGTGGTGAAGTGTTCTGATTTTATATATTGATTTGCAGATTTTGTTGATGTGGGGCTGCATGCTTAAGTGCTGGTTGAGGGTGATTCCAAGGTAGCGGACTTCTTTGTTTAACTTCTAGTTCAGCATTTGTTACTCTTAATGTTGATGGGGAGGTGAATGTCAGGTCCCTAGTTATGAACATTGCTTCTGTCTTCTGGTGATTGATTGTAAGATTGTGGTTTATGTGGTCTGACTTTGATGCTCCCTGGAGGACACGGGCGGCAGTGTATCATCTGTTTGTTGTGTTTTGGAGGTACCCCATACCTCACTGGTCCCATTTAGCTCTGTGACACCACTACTCCTTTCTTTCTGATTGCCGATATTCTCACCCTGCTGTTCGGCCAGGCCACTCCCATTGCTCATAGCATCAGAGCCCAGCTTGGCCAGCAAGGCATGCAGGAAGTCTCGCTCTCAGTCGGTTCACTAAGTCTCTCATGCCATTGTCCTCTGCTACCACTGCAACCGGTGCCCTCTCACTGTTAGTGTTAATGTGATACCTAGTGATCCATGGAAAATCCTGATGCCACTGCCTCCATCTCTGACATGCTTGCTGTCCCTCTTGTCCACATGCTCTCCACTCTATCTCCTCTGTACATTCCATCACTGCTCCCATTGGTCCGCTGATTGGTCCTTCTCCTTATACAAGCAACTCATTGGTTGGATGTCCCCACTCACCACCCCTTTCCTTGCTTCTGACTTTCGGTCCTCCATCTTCCTCTTGCTCTGCTGTTTCTTGCTATCACCACCATGAGTCCTCTTGCTAGTGTCCTTATGTCACTTCTCCTTCCTTTCATTCTTGTTTGCTTTGCTTTGCTCTGAGGCACCTTCTATGCCCCTAGACAGCCCCTCATCGTTTTTATTTAGATTCTCTGTCAGTTCAACCATGTATCAGCTTATCAGGAGGCTGCTTCACTGCTGGGCCGATGGCCCTTTAAGCAAGGCAGGTTCAGGGCCAGGGTCCTGCTGATATCAGCAATCCAAGATGGTGTCACCCTTGAGTAGACAGCAAGCCTCGGAGCTCATGGATCCACTACTGGATGTCAGGATGGGAGAAAGAAGGAACACCATCCACCCTGCGATTAGAGCATCGTGTTCAAGCAGCTGCAGACTCCCCATGAGTGCGGCCACAATGCTGCTCCTAGATGCCCTGGCATGCTTCTTTTCTGCTCCTTGGGTCACCACTCTTTCCCCCTGGTGTGGGATGCTGTATGGGCAGAAGTGGCATGATGGAGGGCCAGGATCCTCCCTCGCCAAGGCCATGCACTCTTTGTTGTGTCTTCTGTTTCCTGGGTGACTTCTGTGGGCTGTGGAATCCCTGCCTCACTTGTTGGATGTGGCTTTCTGTTGTGTGCCTGTTTTTCTTGCCTGTTCCCTCACTGCTGCTGCCCTGGTATTGAGATATTAGTGCCCACCGGGCCCAGGACGTAAAGTTCATTGTCTACCTCGGTTTGCTAAAGTGGTGGGTTTTTTAAAATATATTTTTACCTTGGCTTGCTGCTGCTTCTTTCTTCAAGCCCAAATAAAGTGCCTCCTTTCCCCCACCCTCCTTTTTAAATGCCTCCCACTTTCCCTATTCTTCTGTTCCTGGCCCCGTTCGCTACCCTACTTC
Organism: Ichthyophis bannanicus; assembly: GCA_033557465.1. Lineage (NCBI taxonomy): Eukaryota > Metazoa > Chordata > Amphibia > Gymnophiona > Ichthyophiidae > Ichthyophis > Ichthyophis bannanicus. The sequence goes on along the minus strand of CM066035.1, from coordinate 127,763,356 downwards.
TTCCCCCCTCCCCCCACTGCTAGTCTGGGCTGCCTTCACCTCAGCCTCCGGCTGCTGGTGCTCAATAGGACTGGGGCTTCTTCATTGTGCAAGAACCCCTCTTCAGCACACTGACAGCACCCTATAGAAAAGCCCGTGGGAAGTTGCCTGTATTGAAGTGTGCTATCTGCTGAGCTGGATTCCTTTTGACTCTTGCAACACAGTAATGTCAAATATCATTTGGTATTCAGGGATAACAGCTGCCAAAAGAAGAGCAGACTTGAAAAAAAAATTGTGTGGTAAAGAGCTCACATTGAGAAGCGAATCTGCCTTTACTAATCTGTTCCAATTATTTGGCTGAAGATATTATGGACCAGTAGTAACATAATTTAATAAAAGCTAATATTCATAGATTCTTTTTTCTTTTTAATTTAAGGCCAAAATGTAGGCCATTACTCCAGCTGCTACCAGGTCGTCTTTGTCACCTAAGTGAGCACCATTCAGAATAAAATGCCATCTTCTTTTGGCTAGTATTTTAGTTCCTAAAAGGCTATTTGCCACTTGGTGGCACTAAGAAGTTACGATAAAAACGCTGTTCTTTATAAATGCAAATTGTTTCCATAAAAAAAAATCAGGAAAGAATGTACAAGCTGTGTGTTCCTCAGTTTGATGAATTTTCTGCAGAGTGTGATTGAACGGGGACACGAAAAGAGTGCTAAAGAACTCCTATCAGGAATCAATCGGCGAGCTCCTGCGTTCAGCCTTCAGGAATATCAGCTTCACACACACCCTGACTGCTGACGGGTAAGTAACAGAGGTACACATTACTTTACCACAAGGAAAGTGGCATATAAGAAATAATCCCAGGTAAATTTCCACTAATCATTTTAAAGTGAGAGGAGGAATAAAACAATCAGTGCTAATACCCCAGTGCAGTTTAACCTTCTATAGAATTAAATACCACCACCAAACATTAGGAAGAAATAGTGTGGTGTTGATTTTTTTTTTCTACTGTACTTTAAAACTAAACTAGGCATCAGTATTTTCCTATTAGTGGAACGTAAATGAACGGGCAAAGATGAATCAAAGGACTCTGGCTAAAAGACCATTGTGAACAAGGAGAGGCTTCCTAGGGGGAGGCTGTAATCTCCAACCTGGGCAGCAAAGAATGCCATAGGCGATTCTTAACCAGGACACTGACCAGAGCGCTTTGTCTTCTATCCCGGCTACTTCTCCTAACAGACTGTTGATACATCACGTACACTGGTGAAGGGTAAAAGCCTGGTGATCGCTGGAAAGCAGCTGATGCCTGATATGCAGACACGAGGACACCTTGTTTTGACTTGGTACAGCCTTTGGAAAATCTGAATCTAAACTGAAAGAATTACAGCCTAATGCTTTGTCTCGGTTCTGGCTGCTTGAGGGATGGACACATTGCTGCCTGTCTCGTAAGAGCATTTGGGTTTAAGCTGGTACAATATGCAGCATTGTTTTGTGCGGATGCAAACAGTCACAGCCCAGTGGCGATTAGAATTACAACCTAAGCAAAGTATAACAAAATCCTCCGGTGCCGCAATCCCACCGAAGTCTGCACATTACCATGAGACAGTGAAGTGCTTTCTCGAGAAGAATGGCTGTGTGGTATTAGGAAAAGAGAAGCAGCGTTTCCTCTAGAACTCAATATTGCAGCTGAAACAAGGCACTGATACCAACGTTTTGACTGGGGAGCAGTGCAACTAGAAGGTACCGTGGATTCTTAAAGGTATGTCCTTAACATTTCCCTGGTTAAAGAGAGAGTAAGAGAGAGCGAAAGAGAGAGCTCCTTTAATTCCTGTTGTGTTTACTGAGGAGAATACAGTGTTTAATTCCCATTTCCCCAGCGTCACTATGCTGGATTTTCAAGGATACAAAGGTTGCACGTGAATGTAGAGGGAAGGAATGCAATTATCCGCTTACCTCGCAATACAAATTCTGTAGCGGCATGCACGCATGCTTGGTTAACACATGCAACAGCAAATATTGTAATCAGTTTATGCATTTTCAAGTAATCAGTGTAGCTTGTAAAATATGAATATATAATACCAATAGCAAATTAATATTCAATAGATTTGGGGTGCCAAACACCATTTGAAGTTTGAATTAGTTGTCAGCATTGGCTGTTTCCTTCACCTGCTGAAGACTTGCTTTATTTTGACTGAACAGTCTGAAACTGGGATGAGAGTATCTGATCTTCTGGTCACATACATGTGCAAAATCCTAGCTATGGAAATAACTCCTTGATCCACAGATTATTTTGCTGCAAGATGTGCAACTGAACAAATATAAAATGTATACCCTTGCAATTGAAAATACTTTTAAGATCATTGCATACGAGCATTTTCTCCAAATTGTAGATTTTAAGTTCTCACTTGCCCTTGGATTCTTCATTGTGTAAGAACCCCTCTTCAGCATCACGGACAGCACCCCGTAGAAAAGCCTGGGGGAAGTTGCCTAGATTGAAATATGTTATCTGCCAAGCTAGATGTCTTTTGCCTTTTGCAACATACAATAAGGTAAAATATCATTTGGTATTCAGGGATGCCTTGAAAAAAACCTGTGTGGTAAAAGCTCATGCTGAAAAGTGAATCTGCCTGTTCTTATCCTTTACGATTATTTGGCGCGGTAAAGGCTGGAGTTCCTCAGGTACTCCTGCCCTCTCATTTCTGGCAGTCCTTTTTAAAAGCGTTTCATTTCCAACAAAAGTGCTGTTAACAACACGTTGCAGGTAGTAATACTGTTTACATGGTATTTATAGCGAATTAATTACAACATTTATAGCCTTTGAGAAAATGATTGGTATGTTTGCCGTGGTATTAATGAGTAAAAACGAAAGAATCTGCAACCGAATGCGGATTCCATTCACCTGACAGCAATGCCTTTTTTTATGACCATGAATGCTTGTGAGAACAAGTAGTTGCATAATCTTTGAAGACGTTCTATCTTTTTTTTAAGGACTGTTGTATATTATGACATCAGACCTGAAAGCACTGTGTCCGGTATTCTTATTACGAGTTTTCTCTTTTCTGTTTGCCTGCGTGCTTTGTAAGTGTGCAGTATATACAGATGGTAACAACCATGTATTTTTCTACCTGCCCTGAAGTTTCAGAAGACCTTGTATTCCAGTAAACATAATAAATAGCATGTAGATTAGAATATTCCAAGCAAAACATCTAGGGACATGTTTCCTAAAGCACTTTAGCTTTGAACGCCATAGATAACACTTAGCAAATGTGCCACATTAAGAGGTAACGTGGGACAAATGTAGATCGTTCAGTGATATCCTGTGCTGTTTGCAGATTGAGCATTAGTTCGTGCATGGGCGGGGTGTGGGTGGAGAGCGGATGTGTCGCCAGAATCAACGGCATGCGGTAACCTCATGCTTTGCAGATATCATGGTTGCAACTAACATCGCCTCAATGGGTGGCCGACTGCGCTCTGCATTTTTGGTACTGTGCACGCCACCAATAGATACCATATGGCTTTTGCAGCTAACACAATGCTATTTACACTAACAATACCATGTTAGTTGCAAAAGCCTAATGCACTTTAGTAAACATGCCCCCTAGTGTTAACCTTATAATGCTAAGGAAAGTGATATAGTACAATACTCTATTTGAGATTTTGGATGCTGTTCCTGTTAAACCCTATTTCTCAAAATGTTTAAAGAAATTCTGCAAGAGAATGCAGTAAAATCTTGAAGATAACTATATAAGGATAAACCTTTTCATTGTAAGACACAGCTATCTTTAACCTTCCTTTACATTTGATGTAGACTGCAAATAACAGAATCAATATGGAAAATCTATCTAATTTTCAGATTTCTCCCTTTAATAAGCTAAAGGAATGGTAGTTTGCATCAAGCAGACCATTTTGAAATAGTAGTGTCTATAGTTTAGCGTCTTGGATATACTATGGGTCCAATTAAGAGACGGGTCTTGCGGGGCTGCCCCTATTCCCACTCTGCTCTCCTCACAGGACTGGAAGAGCGGGTGGGAGGAGGTGGGTCAAGCCAGCAGGATGTAAAAGGCCAATTCAGGTTATGTCCTGCGGGGTCAGAGGGGGCATGCTAATTATTCCACCTCGAAGGTGGAATCGGCACCGATGGGGCGATCGGGGCTGGGGATCCCAATCCCCCCCCCCCCCGATGAGCCGGGTGCAGGGGGGTACCTGCTGCCCGATCCAGGCCCTGGTTGGCCAGCCTTGGGCTGGGCGATGGGGAAGAGGGGGGTCTGAGCAGCAGGTGCCAAGGGCACCTGTGGGGATGACATCCCCGCATACATGCTAGGGCACACCAGGCCATCCTCGGGCCTGATTCTTTGTGCCGCTGGAATGTTTTGTTCCTGTGGTTCAGAATCGGGTCCTAACAGACCCATTCTGCACTGGGCCTGGACGTGCCCCTTTTGAAATCGGGCTCCAAATGTGCTCTTGATGTCATTAAAATTTACAATCATAGGCATTTTTAATGTGAATTGTCAACCCAACCCTTTTAATTTTTATTAAGTGATCGCAGAAGGGATGTCCTGGTAAGTGGTAAAGTGTTCCTGTGGATATAAGTGATGAGGCTACACAAAATTCACTGTTTGTACTAGTCTGGTAAATTCATCAGGTGTGCAAGATTTTATCAATTTGATCCTAATTATAGAAATCCTGCATTATAACATTGTTACTTACAGGTCAGATAAAGTACATTTCAAAGAATGTCAGAGAAATAACTGATTATGCCAGTGACCTTAGTTTATCTTGGAATAATTAACATGAAAAAAAAAATGTAGACCTTTTTGCAATGATATCCTAAGGGATCTTTTTACTAAGCCAGACTAATGGTTAAGACATGCTATTTGTAACTAGGTCTCATGTTGTTCAGTGTAACCTAGTTACAAATAGCATGTCTTAACCATTAGCCTGGTTTAGTAAATATACCCTTGAGGCATGTTTGCTAAAGGTTTTAAAGCACGGTTAACAAAATTATCATGTGTTGAGTACTCATAGCCCTTTTATTTCTATGGGTGCAGTGGCACTTACTCGTTAAGTTCAATAACGTGTGTTAACCTTTAGTAAACATGCCCCAGGGGACATGTCTACTAAACCACCTTATGGTTTTGCAGCTATCACAGGAGCTGTTCCTGGGTTAGCTCCAGCTATTCTTGATTTTCCGGGAGATTAGTCTCAGGAGTTTTGTGGGAAAAGTCCTACGATGGCTGTCAGTGCAGGTACTGCAGGTCCCCGCGGTAAATCTAATAGGAGGGATGGTTTCAATCAGGTGCATAGAGCCTCAGTAGCTCTGTTCCCCAATTTACGGCCATGCCCCCCAACAGCAATGATCGGGGTTCCCTCCTCCATACTATTGTCAGTGCCATGGTAGAGGGCAGTGCTATGAGATCACGGCCATCTTTATTAGGTCCACTGAGGGCAGGTGCGGTTTAGCTGTTACCGCAGGATTAACGCAAATATAAGGCCCTGCGGTAGCAGTTAATGCCCTATAGTAGGCATATCCCTTAGTGTTCATAGACTGTCAAATAGGTTTAAAATACTTTAGGAGGTAAGCATAATCAATTTCAAATAGCTGCAACTGAACATTCTTATTTCAAAGTAAATATACTAGTTTTGAAAATCTAACATTCTTTCCAGGAATGAAACAAGAGTCAGCTAGAATAATTCCTCAATGCCTACCACCTTCTTTCCATTCTTTTTGAATTTGTTCACCACTTTGAGTCGTATCTTTATTGAGGAAGTGTATTTTGAAGTTCTTTCTTGTTCTGATTCATTTAAAATTATGGGGCATGTTGATTCCAGCAGTGGGGTTGGGGAGGCGGCTCAGTGGCAGCCGCGGGCCATGTGCTTTGGTACACATGGCATGCCACTTCTGACCCCAGAATCAGCAGTAGCAGGGGTGATGGCACGGCATGGCATGGCTTGGCTCATCACAAGGGGGCAGCAGGCCTTGTGGGCCATGCTGCCCACGGAGATCTGCTGCCCTAGGCATTTGCCTAGGTTCACCTAGTGGATTGCCCACTCATGTGTGTGTGTAGATAAATAGAGAGAGAGGGAATATTTAGCTCATGCCTTTCCAGTAGTAGTTCATGGCACTGAATCCTTCCTTTTTATAGCCAACGAGTCCATTTCCATAACATGCACCTGTAACCCACAGGCTCAGGAAAATCAGACGGGCCCAATGTAAATCCAATTCTGCAACAGTGGATGTAGACATATCCGTGCTTCCAGAATTGTGGACATAGATGTTTCCATCGTGGCATTCACAAACTCCGGGACACTGGTGTATATGCAGCAAGCGGCTTGGACGTCCCTGCCCTCATCAAAATCTGAAAAGATGTACGTGTCCAGTGCTGCCCGTCTCTGTTTGGCCACACCTCCCCAGTTAGTTCGTGCTTCCCTGAAGCTGCTCTTCACACTGACCGTGTGGTGCTCATGGAAACTACCCACCAAAATGGATGATATAGATGTGTTGATGCAAACTAGACCATATAAGCTAGTCTGTTGCATGACCAGAATGCTGCAAATTGATCTCTATGCACTCATAGATGTTACAAGTAGAAAGTGATATGTTTGTCCTGACATACATGACAGTAGGAGAACATTTTAGCTGTGCTTGCATTGGTCATTCCTGACAGCAGTCTGTACAATGCTATATATGGACTAGATGAAATCAGAAAAGGTCCTCTGCAGCTAAATGTCGGAGCATATCCCTGACAATAAGTAGGGACCCTCAGATTGAGTGCATGCATTACTAGATGCTCAAGAATACATTTGTGAGACTGCTGATGGTGCTGTGTGTCCTGTTGCATGCATTCATTCTGAGGGTCCCTTATTGACAGGGATATGCTTTGACATTTAGCCATAGAGACGCCTTTCTGATGTATCCTGGCCAATCACACTGGCACCTGGTCATGCTATGGTCATCCCTATGGACCAGGTACTGGCCAGGCATTGATGTTGCCCCAAAAGTGCGGTTGAGCACACCAGGTCCTCCCATGCATCCCTCTAACCACACACACACACACACACACACACACACGGAGTCCCATGATTACTAAACTGATCTGCGTTTCTTACCCACACATGAATCTGTCCTATACTCACCTACATGTAATCTCTACATCAACAGTCTCCTCCAGCTCATAAGGCAATTATCAGCATAGCCAGAATAATCAGCATTGTACCTCTGAATATTTCTATAGGGGTGTTTATTAAAGTGTCATTACTGTACAACCTTCCTTCACCTCTGCATTCTGTTCTTTAAAACTGCATCTTGTGGTCTTCCAGACTGCAGACACACTGATTCAAAACATAATTGTCACAGCCATTCATCAATATGGGATGCATTGCAGAGCTGAGCAGAAAAGTTTCTAAGTCTGGCCTTATTCCATGTTTCCGCGGGTATAATGTGGACACCTTTCCTGAATATGCATTGTACTTCTCTACTGCTGACCACGCTCCCTACCGCCCATGTTCTGAGACTCCCATGCTAGCACCATGTACGTGCAGGGCCATGGGGTTTCAGAATATGGTCGTAGATGTTTTTGCTAGAAAAACATCTACGACACACATTCAAAGGATTTATTTGTTTTCTGGAATGACTTCCAATGTGAATATAGCAATGTCTGTTGAAATATCCCACTATCAGATGCTGTTGGTACTATATAAAACCATGATTCTCAGTCCAGTCCTAGGGATTCAGCTAGCCAGTCAGGTTTTCAGGATGACCACAATGAATATGCATGAGACAGAGATACATAGAGTGACGGTAGCGCATGCAGCTCTATCATGCAAATTCATTGTCATTATCCTGAAAACCTGACTCGCTAACTATGTCTCTAGGACTGGGTTGAGAAACCCTGATATAAAAAAAAGAAATACAAGATCCATGCAACAGAAACTAATAAATTTACAAACTATTATCAGTGCAAACAATTTCAGGGAACAAATATATTACCATTGCTTTGCAAAACGTAATGCTAACTTTTATTCAATTTTACTATTCATCTATCATTCTACCTCTTGTTTTGAAGCTGACATAAAAGTACTATAGTGTAGAACACATTTATGTTTCCCAGAACAGAAACATTTGCATTATAAATATTACATTTGCATATGACACGTTAAAATACTGTATCAATGTCCAGAAACGGCATAAAATACAATAGGAATGATGTAAAATGTGCTGTGTCTCTGACAAATCTCTAATGGGGAGGCCAATGAAAGGAAAAGAAGCAATATTAGTCAAATTTTCCTTTGCACAGAATTGTCTTCATGATCCCAAAATAGTATCTTACTGAATATGCATATAAAAGCCAAGCAGATTACACCAAATGGTGCTTTCATCACACAGGAATTCACCTGCAGCCAAGACAATTTTCACTGAATGAATGTTCCATTGCTTTATTGGAAAATGGATAGGCACTAGACTTTCAGTTCATTTTTGAGAATTTTCAGAAATATTCTCAATTTGTAGGTGAATCTCTTTGCAGTCTTTCATGTTTTTGTTTAACAGACATGAAGATAGATTTTAGAAAGGACATTTGGAGGGAAATTCCCATGTCTAGTTTGGGCTGTGGAAAATTCCAATAGTATTTTACAAGAAACTCCTAGCAGAGGTTGAGCCTCTTGTAAAACAGATGCAGGATTGCATATGTATGTCTCCCCATGTCTATTGGGAACAGTGATTTTAAAAAGCTGCATGCAGAGAAAACATGTACAAATACCTCCCCCCCCCCTCTCCCCCGGTCCATGGTTGCAGCTTTATAAAATTGCTGCTCCTATTGTGCAAGAATACTACAAGCCAGTAGCACTATTTCCATCCCTTAATCACTCCCCGACCTTGATCTACCCATGATCCCCCCCCCCAACCTTGATTCTTCCTCCTAAGGGCTCACAAGCCATCTGGTCCACTGCCCTGCCCCTGCTGCCACAGGGGATCCTCCAATACAGCCAATCTCCCTATCCCCCAAAACAACCCCCCCAGCATAAAGAGCCCCCCCCACACACACACATATGACCTCACTGGCAACAATAGTGTTTTTAGGAGAGGGAACACAAACGTTTTGCTGCAGTTTTGCTCTGATGGATTTCCACCCATGCATTATTGATTAATTTTATGGGCATATTTAGAAATGATTGACGTTTTCCCCTGATGTAGCAAGTATATGTGTAACCTTGGGAAGGTCGGAAGATTGTTTGGAGGATTGCTTAACTTTCTACCATAGTGTGAAATATATGGTGTAGGGTTTGCGCTTTTACTGTAGCACTTTTTGTGCACTTAATGAAAGGAGGAAGAAGTCTTTTTACTTATATGAACTGTATCAAATGATCTGTGGTAATGATTTAAATATCAACATTGGACTATGTGATTTATGATAATTTTTTGAATGTTATTAATAATTTGGTTAGACTGAAGATGAAGCTATGTTTCCATCTGGTGGATTGAATGATAATGGGGGCATGCAACAAAAAACTATGAAACTGCATGTTTGTTTGAAATGTAATATGATTTCACCCTCCTCCTAATTCGATTTATTATTAATAATAATATTAAACAATTATTTATCTTAGATTATACATTTTGGGGCTGATTTTATATGGGTGTGCAGAAAGTCATGTGTGAATTTTCAAGAACTTCTGTGCATGATCAGGCATCAGGCAAATGCTTCGGCCAGTCACTAATCTGTAGCATGCGCGTGTACGTGCTCATTGCATGTATCTTGCGGTGGGGCTGTACACGGAGCAGTGCTTGGGTAGAGCATAGGCATGGTCTCGACTGACATAGGAAAGTTATAGAATTACATGACTTATGTGCGTCACTGCCCTGATCTAAGCATGGAAAATTATGCCTGCTGTAGAGCACGCAGAAATGGCCATATCTAGGCTCCAGCATGTCCACATACATAAAGCATGCATGCATGCATGCTACTTTATAAAATACGCCCAAACTGTGCATGCAGAACCATGTGTTGCCTGTGTGGGAGAATACAAAATTACCCTATTCATGTTTCTATTTTGATGAATCTTTGATGTTTTTCAGATTAATGTCAGATTTTTTTATGAATTTACTTGAGTAAATGTTTTGTCATTAATTATTTTCATTGCAGTAGTATATGCCATATAATATATGAAATAGACTGTGCGGAACTAGAAAATAAAGGAACTGGGCAAAGCCATGGCACCAGAATGTGGTGGTAAATGGAATTCAGAAAGGTGATGAGTAGGATGCCTCTGGGATTAATCCTGGGATCTGTCCTATACAATATCTTTGAGTGATATAGGGGAAAATTAGTAGACTGTTTGTTTTGTCTTTTTGTGAATGCCAAAGTCTGCAGCAGAATGAAGAAGCCTGAACAAATAGATAGAATTCAAGATAACAGAATTGATCAAGACAATAGATTTGGGAAGATACTATTGTACCTGAAGTACTGTGTCTAGGTCTGGAAGCTATACCTTGAGAAGGACTTTGACAGAGATGAGATAGTCCAGAGAAGGACTCCTGAAACAATGGCTGTAGAGTGAAGGCGGTCTAGAGAAGTTATCAAAATAATGTGAGGTTTCAGATTCAAAGTATGTATAGATCAATGGAATGGAGAGACAGAGAGGAGATATGACAGATATATTCACATACATTGAAAGAATTAATAATGCAGAATAAATACTTTATCAATGGAAAATTGTGCAACAAGGGGTCATGATATGAGGCGTCCATAAACAGAAGCTTGAAGCTGACAAGGAAACAGTCTTCAAGAAGGTATGGCATAGAGGGCCCTTAATTGTGAAAAAGTGAAGAGATAGTAGAAGCATGATCTAGCAGATTGTGTTTAAAGTGCCCTGCTTTCTAGTTTAGCAAAAAGTGTTTTGGTCATCATCATGAATGGCAAAATAACACTTAACAGAGTGGAGAGGGATTCCCCATAAATGATGGGGTACCCTTTTAACAAAGCACACCAAGGCACTAGCCTATATGACATAATGGAAATTCTGGGCCTGATTGCATAAAACATTGGTTTACCAACAGGACTCAGAGCAATAATGAGTAGGGCCACTCAAATATGACACACTGCTGTGTATTTTTTGTATAAGGATCAATGCTACCCCTCAGATCATTTTAATGTTTTTATAACTGATATCAGAGAAAGATTAAAAGAAAAACAAGGGCCCATGTTTTATAAGATCCTTAAAGGATTTAAATCTAAGATTTACAGGTCTTCATTTGCAGTGGGAACAAGATATTGGAATCTCATTAATTGGTCCCTTCTTGATAAGGTCTACTCCAGATCCCCAAGCTTGATGGCTTAATGTAATCTGTGTTCTTTTTGGCCCATTGAACCAGCTGGATACACATTAGGTTACACAAAATTGGGCAAGTTCTTGCCATATATTGTGTTGATCTCGTGGTGTGGAGAAGAAGATATTGGAACATGTGGAGGCACATTTCAAGTTGGGCCCCCCAGGTCCCTGTTTGCTGGAACGGAAGCGGGACACACAGGGGCAGACCTGATTCTGATCATGCAGGGAATAGATGTGTCCCGCGGGATTGGAATTGGGTCTGGGCCTGTATGTGGGGGCCAGGACCTGATTCTGATCAGCCTGCATGTACAGGCCTCTGTCCGGCTAACTGAGTCAGGCTCCTGAATGGAGTCGCGGTGCATGGCGCATCGTTGCCATGGCACCATGGCTCCATTCAGGAGCCGCGATCCCTGACCTCTGGCCACTTGTTCCTTTCCCCGCAGTTTGACCCCTGATATGGCCTCCCATGGCCAACGTCGGGCTGCTTGTAACCCCCTGCACCCCCTTGCCCCACTTCTGCAACCTGGGCCTGTCGTTCCCCTCAGAGGTGGAATAAGTCCCCTGTCCAGTCTGCCGGCCCCAGATGTACAGGGCTGACTTTAGAATTGGCACTGTGTAAGTTCGGGGTCATGGACCGTCCACTGCCCACCCTCACTCTACCTCCATGACACCCCCCTCCCACCCCTGTCTAAGCCTCCCCATACAAACTCCTTGTTCGTATGGGGAGGCTTTCATCGAGACGGCAAGGGGGGCAAATAGCGGGGATGGACATCCCAATAGGACATCCATCCATGCTATTAGCATGTTGGAATAGACCCGATACTCTTTTTGTGTTCTTTATTACAGCAATTCTGGAGTCAGACATAGGACAGAATAAAAGAAATCTTTCAATTGGAGGGTGAACTGTCATTGAGGTTATTAATATTTAAATCCCTTATATTCCCTCATTTGAAGCAGAAGGATGAAGGTTCCTTGCTAGATAGAAACATAGAAACAGGATGGTAGAAACAGACCATATGGCCTCTTGATTCTGCCCTTCCATATCAACTACTATAGTCCCTTTTTTTAACTTTTGAGTTCTTCTGTGTTTGTCTCATGCTTTCTTGAATTCAGATACAGTCCTTGTTCTACTACCTCCACTGGGAGGCTATTCCATGTATCTACTACTCTTTCTGTAAAGAAATGTTTCTCCATATTACTTGTGAGTCCGTCCCCTTTCACCTTCATCCTATGCTCCCTCATTGCAGTGTTTTCTTTCAATTGAAAGAGACTCTCCTCCTGTGTATTTATGCCACAGAGGTATTTAAATGTCTCTATCATCTCCTCTCTCCTGCCTTTCCTGCAAAGTATACATATTGAGATGTTTAAGTTTGTCCCCATAAGCCTTATGACAAAGCCCACTGACTATTTTGGTAGCTACTCTCTGCACCAACTCCATCCTATTAATATCGTTTTGAAGGTGTGGTCTCCAGAATTGCACACGATACTCCAAATGAAGTCTCACCATAGACTTATACAGTGGTACTATCACCTCCTTCTTTCTGCTGACCATTCCTCTCTCTATGCATGAGCCTTGAAGGACTACCAAAAGGGACTGCTACTGCTGGAAAGAAATCTGCACTTGTAAGGATTTACTTCTGATAAATTCTCTAAATCTTGAGGAAAAGGGAATTTTTTGGGTTAAAACTGATAGACTGGATTCTAAAACACAGATTTATTTGTTAACTCAGTCAGGGCCTAGTATCAGCAGAGAGCTTTTAATTTAAATCAAATCAGAGTATAGCTTAGCATAAAAGGAAGAATAGGGTTAAATATTCTTTGAGCTGAAATAACAAAATTGTTTCTAGATACCCTTACAAAGAGGCCTTCCTCTTAGGAGGCAAAAGATCTGGGAATTTGTTTTAAATAGGTGTTAAAATCAAGTGAAAGATCAGAGGGACAATTTGGAAGGCTCCCTCTAACAAACTAAGGGCTGTGTGAATCACCCAGGAAATTCTTAAAAGAGTACCTTAGAAGCACAGGTCTGTGACCTGTGTAGCAAGTCTACTACTACTACTATTCAGCACTTGTAAAGCACCACACAAGCAGTGCAGCACAGCTGACCTCCAAGAGGTAGCCAACATACAAGAGACAGTCCCTGCCTGTCAGAGTCAAGCTCATTGGAGCTTACAATCTAGTTAGAACAAAACATAAGTTACAACAGTATAGAGCATTAGTCAGTTCTGCGCAAGGTAGAGTATTAGTCAGTTCTGCGCAAGGTATGGTTTGGACAGTAGTTTGTTTATAAATGATGACGGGGGTTAGGGTAAGATGAGGAAGGAGTCAGGATCTGAATACAACAGTGAAGAGGTGGGTCTTCAATCTGGATTTGAAGAGGGCCAAGGAGGATGCCTTTCACACAGATGCAGGTAGGCTGTTCCAGGCGTAAGGTGCAGCAAGGTGAAAGGAGCGCAGTCGGGAGTTCGCAGTGTGTGTGAAAAGCATTGATAGAAGTAATTTGTTAGCAGAGCACTGGTTTCGAGAGGGGATGTAGGGAGAGATCAGAGGTAGTGAGGGGCCATAGAGTGGATGCACTTATAGGTTAGCAGGAGAAGCTTGAATTGGATGCGGAATTGGACAGGGAGCCAGTGAAGTGAACTGAGAAGAGGAGTAACATGGGCATGGCGAGGTAGGCAGAAGATCAGTCGAGCAGCATGATTTTGTAATAGATTGGAGGGGAAGGAGGTGGCTTGCGGGAAGACCAGCGAGGAGTAGGTTGCAGTAATCAAGGCGAGAGGAGATTAAGGAGTGGATAAGCATTTTGGTAGTCTGTTCAGAGAGGAAGGGGTGGATTTTGCTGATGTTGCAGAGAAAGAAGCGGCAGGTCTTAGCTACAAGCTGGATATGAGCAGAAAAGGAGAGAGAGGTCATGATATGAGGCGTCCATAAACAGAAGCTTGAAGCTGACAAGGAAACAGTCTTCAAGAAGGTATGGCATAGAGGGCCCTTAATTGTGAAAAAGTGAAGAGATAGTAGAAGCATGATCTAGCAGATTGTGTTTAAAGTGCCCTGCTTTCTAGTTTAGCAAAAAGTGTTTTGGTCATCATCATGAATGGCAAAATAACACTTAACCCCCAGATTGCGGGTCGAGGGAACAGGAAGGATAGTAGATCCATCCACATGGATTGAGAGAGAGGAAGTGGGGGGGGGGGAGGAGTTAGGTGGAAAGACAAGGAGTTCAGTCTTGGCCATGTTCAATTTTAATTGGCGATGAGACATCCAGACAGCGATGCTTGAAAGAAAGGCAGAGATCTTGGACTGGGTTGCCGGAGAAATATCAGGGGTAGAGAGGTAGATTTGGGAGTCATCGGCATAGAGATGGTATTGAAAGCCATGGGAGGCGATGAGCGCACCAAGGCCTTGGGTATAGAGAGAAGAGGAGGTGGCCCAAGACAGATCCCTGGGGTACTCCTACATGGAGTGGGGTAGGGGAGGAGGAGGAGACACAAGAGCATACACTGAATGAGCGATGGGAGAGGTAGGAGAACCAGGATAGTAGGGAATCCTTGAAGCCAAGCGAGGAGAGGGTGATGAGTAGAAGGTCGTGGTCAATGGTGTCAAAGGCAGCAGAAAGGTCAAGAAGGATGAGAATAGAGTAGAGGCCCTTGGATTTATCCAGGAACAGGTCATTTGTGACTTTTTTTTTTAATTAAATTTTCTTAACGATACAAAGAACAGCACAATAAGAAATAGCCATTATCAATACAGAATAACAAAAGAAAATACAGGTCATTTGTGACTTTAGTGAGTGCCGTTTTAGTGGAGTGTAGGGGACACAAGCCAGATTGAAGTGGTTCCAGGAGGGCCTGGGAGGTGAGGAAGTCGAGGCAGCGACGGTGGACTGCTCGTTCTAATAGTTTTGGATATGAAGGGAAGGAGGGAGATGGGTCGATAGAAGGGCATGTGGGATCAAGTGAGGGTTTCTTGAGGAGGGGTGTGACAACAGTGTGTTTGAAGTCAGCGGGGACAGTTGCAGTGGAGAGTGAAAGGTTAAGGATATGAGTGATGGAGGGGACAATGGTGAGGGAGATGGAACATAGGAGATGGGTGGGGATAGGGTCTGAAGAACAGGTGGTGGATTTGGAGTCAGCCTCTAGCTGCCAGGATCCGATTTCAGATCCAAAGCTTCCCCACATTCAGGTCGACTGTGCAGGGAGCTCTGGATGGGGTGGGAGGGGGAAGCAACACGGAGAAGAGTGGGAATTGCGGAGGCAGCCTATGACCCTGGACGTACAGGGCAGATTCCAGTCGCAGCCCTGTACATCCGGCGGTGCAGACATGGCCATTGGATTTATTCCACCTCGGAGGTGAAATAAGTCCAATGAATATCAGGGATCGGGGCATGCAGTGCAGCTGAAGATGCAGGACAGCTGGAGGTAAGTCCCTCCTGCCTGATCCTGGCCCCAGCATCCCCCGCCAAGGTCTGGGCAGTGGGGAATGAAGATCAGAATGGCAGCGACCCTGCTGAGCTTGTGCATGGCATCCCGGTGTCATGGCGACAGGATGCCATGGCACCGGAGTTCCTGCAGAAGCATAGGGAGGTCTAGTCGGGAAGGGGGATGGGTGTCCAAGCCCTTGTGATCAGGGCATGACCAACCTGTCTAGCTCCTGATTCTTCACCCATGGTAATGTCTGGCTTCTGCGGTTACAGAATCAGGGTCTAGTCTGGCCTGTCCAGATTTTGGATGTCCGGACAGGCTGGACATGCTCCTTTCAGCATCAGGCTCCATGTTAGTTCCTACCACACACCCCGCCTCCCACCCTCCACAGGCATAATCTTAGCTTTATAGGCTCTTAAACCTATTAAGGGGGAAGGGTGGTCAAAGTCACCTTCAGGTTATCATCACCATGAATAGATTAAGACCCTGAAGTTAATCTTTAGATGAACAAAGTCCCTTAAAGGTAATTGGTATAGTTGTATTAGTACAAGTATCCCCAGCAACCTTAAGTAAACAACTTAAATAGCTAACAAAACCTTAAAATTAAGATGCAGACAGCAGTTCAACAGCAAGATAGGGGCTATCCAGTCCTTTGAATTGAGTCTCACATGTACGATTTTCTTCCAGTTGGTGAAGTGTCTTATGTGTGCACTAGGTGCAAGGAACTCTTAGCCCTCAGGGAATGTCTGATCTCTGCAGGCTAAAGTAGCAGACTTGGAGGACATAAGAAAGACAGAGAGGTACATAGACGAGACCTCCAGGGATGTAGTACTGAAGACACAACCACTAATCTGGCATCCTCTCAGTTGCCATGGAGGAGAGAGGTTACGTGAAAGGAAAGCATCAACTTGGTGTGGCAGGAAGTT
Source organism: Ichthyophis bannanicus (assembly GCA_033557465.1). Classification (NCBI taxonomy): domain Eukaryota; kingdom Metazoa; phylum Chordata; class Amphibia; order Gymnophiona; family Ichthyophiidae; genus Ichthyophis; species Ichthyophis bannanicus. Next base: position 127,746,705 of record CM066035.1, on the reverse strand, counting down.
ATCTTATAGCTAGGACCTATCCACCAGGAGATGTAAACTCTCTCACACTGAGGTTTCTTCAGGGCCATTTGCCCATGAGGGAAGGGTTAAGACAGCTGTTATAGTTGGCATTTTGAACATTAGGCATATAGATAGAAGGGTGGCTGGTGGATGTGAGGTCCACCTGGTAACATGCCTACCTGGTGCAAAGATAGAAGATCTCACACGCCACCTAAACAAGGTTTTGAATAGTTCTGGGGAGGGGTCTGCTGTCTTGGTACATGTTGGTACCAATGACATAGGAAATTGTGGGAGGGAGTTTCTGGAGGCCAAATTTAGGCATTTAGGTAGGAAGTTGAAATCCAGAACTTCCAGAGTAGCATTCTCAGAAATGCTTCCCATTCCACGTGCAGGACCCAAAAGACAGGCAGAGCTCCAGAGTCTCAATGTGTGGATGAGATGATGGTGCAAGGAAGAACGTTTTGGATTTGTTAGGAACTGGGCAACATTCTGGGGAAGGGAGGGCCTCTTCTAAAGGGATGAGCTCCACCTTAACTGGATGGAACCAGGCTGCTGGCATTAACCTTTCAAAAGGAGATAGAGCAGCTTTTAAACTAGATAATTGAGGAAAGCCAACAGTCGCCCAAGAATGCATGGTTCGGAAGGATGTATCCTTGATGGATGCTGGCAAAATAGGGAAGATAGGGGCATCCCAACAGAGAGGTTCCAACAAAGATAAAATTAACCCAGATGTCCTTCAGGACAGAGCTGAAAGATTCCAAATTATACCTATCAACTGATAAGCAGATAATATGAATGCAATACAACCTCTAAAATGCCTGTAAATCAGTGCTAGAAGTCTAAAAAAATAAGATGGGAGAGCTAGAATATATAGTATTAAATGAAAGGTTAGATATGATTGGCATCTCAGAGACCTGGTGGAAGGAGGACAACCAATGAGACACTGTGATACCTGGATATAAATTATATTGTAATGCTAGTCAATCAAATTAGTGGAGGGGTTGTGAACTATGTTAGAGAGGGCATTGAACCACATAGGATTAAAGTTTTGCAGGAAACAAAATTCACTGTAGAATCTCCATTGGTCGAAGTTCCATGCTAAAAGTGGAAGGCAACAGTAGTGAGGGTATGCTACCGACTGCTTGGCCAGAATGAACAGATGGATGTTGAAATGCTAAAAGAAATTAGGGAAGCTAACAAAAGTTACAGCACAGTAATAATGGCTGACTTCAGTTACCCTGGTTTCGAATGGGTCAATGTCACAGCAGGGCATGCTAGAGAGATATAGTTTCCAAATTAAATAAATGACTGCTTCTTAGAGCAGCTGGCTCATGAACCGACTATTTTGCACCTAGTCCTTAGTGGAACACAGGATCTAGTGCAAGAGAGACGTGTTTTGGGGCCACTTGGCCATAGTGATCATAGCATGATCGCATTTGATTTAATAAATGGCAGAAAGAGGGCAAGAAAATCCACAGTACTATCTTTTTACTTTCAAAAAGGAGACTATGATAAAATGAGGAAAACTGCTAAGAAAAAACTAAAAGGAACAGCTGCAAAGGTTAAAGATTTCCATCAAGCATTGGCATTGTTTAAAAGTTCTATCTTGGAAGTCCAGACAAATGTATTCCATGCTTTAAGAATAGTGGAAGGAAGACCAAAAAGCTGCCAGCATAGTTTAAAGGCAAGGTCAGAGACACTTTTTTGAAAAATGAGGTTCCAAAGAATCACTCTTACATTAAGGTCATGTCCCCTTTTTTACAGATTTTATAAGAATAAGATGTTCCTTCAGTGTTTATGGTTGGCATCAATGGATGTGCTATCATTGCATACTTTAATATTGCAGGATGAGGCACTGTGTCTCCTTGAGGAGATTTGGAATGGAAGATCTCGTCCTCAGCGAGTGCCTACACATTTTCTTGTACAATTAGCTGAGGTGGCTTTGAAGAAGAAATATTTTCTGTATAAAGAAAAATTCTTCCAACAAATATCCAGCATGGCAATGGGTGCTACCTTCGCCCCATCCTTGGCAAATTTGTAAATGCAGTGGTTTGAGAATAAGTATGTTTACTCTTCAGTGTATGTGGAATATGTCATTGAATGGAAATGTTATATCAATGAGATTTTTTTTTTATGGAGAAGAACCAAGGAAGACCATTATGCTGTTTTTGCATATCTTAATGGATGTAATCAAGCGATCAAGTGAGAGATAGAAACATAGAAAAATGATGACAGAAAAAGACCACATGGCCTATCTAGTCTGTCCTTTCAAAGAAACAACTACAACAGTCCCCTCTTTACCTTTAGAGATCCTCTGGGTTTGTCCCATGCTTTTTTGAATTCAGATACTGTCCTCATCTCTACCACCTCCACTGGGAGACTATTCCACGGATCCACCATTCCATTTATCACTCCTGAATCTATCCCCTTTCACCCTCATCCCATGTCCCCTCATAGCAGTACTTGCTTTCATTGAAAAGAGGCTCTCCTCCTATGCATTTATGCCACAGAGATATTTAAACGTCTCAATCATAATACCTCTATCCCGCCTTTCCTCTAATGTGTACATATTAAGATCCTTAAGTCTGTCCACATATGCTTTATAATGAAGACCACTAACCATTTTAGTAGCCACCCTCTTTACTGACTCCATCCTGTTTATATCCTTTTGAAGGTGTGGTCTCCAGAATTGCACACAATGCTCCAAATGAGGCTGCACCAAAGACAGAGGCACTATCACCTCCTCTTTTCTGCTAGCCATTCCTCTCTGTATGCACCCAAGCATCCTTCTTGCTTTTGCTGTCACCTTTTCTACCTGTTTAGCCACTTTAAGAGCTAACATCCTTCCAAGAAGGCCACATTCTAAGAAAAAAAAGATTACTGCAAAATGCAAATAATTTAATACTAATTTAGCTTTTATACAGAATTAACCCTTTCAAGTATCTTATACTGCCATACGGCAGAGTGCATACTAACAATGTTTCAATATATATATATAATATCTTATTTTAAACAACTAAGCTAGCTGCTTACCTTTCAGTGACTCTTCTGAGATTGCTTTTTGCGAGAAAGCAGTGATATATCAGACTGCAACGTGGATGTACGTATGTTCATCTGTAATTTGTGATCTTAAGGATGTCTTAATTTGTGTTAAGTAGGAGAATGCATATTTGGAGCGATATGTTTTTTGAGAAGCAGGAGAGCATCGTGCGTGTTCCCTGAGGTGGGGATATTCAACGACATTTTTCCATATTTGAGTGGGATATTTTTTGCTGTCAAACAGTGGCTTCAGAATATAATCTTCCGAGAGCTCAATTACTGTAACTCCATCTGCAGCTTCTCTGGGACTTCAGATACATCAACTAAGTGAGGTTGAAAAGCCAATTTGAGAGTCATGTTATGCTTCTCAAAATCTCTGAACCTTTCATTGTATTCCTTGATTAGCGAGTCTATAACCGATTCATATTGTTTGAAACGTTCAAAAGAATATTTTTCTTCATTAATCAATTTTACTAGGTGAGAGAAGTACTCTTCAGGAAGCTCATTTCAGCCAAGAAGTGATATAAGAAATGTTAATTTTTTTCTGAAAATTGTTATTTCTCGCCACATATCCTATATAGACTTGGTGTTACCTTGCAATGAAACATTCAAGTTATTTAGCTTTGTCATTATATCACACAGAAAAGCAACATTTCTATGAAACTCCTTGCATGATAATTCACAGTGTTAATTCCTTTCCTCGAAAAATTGTTTTTTTGTTCACGCAAATACAAAACTTTGACTAAAACCTGTCCTTGTGATAACCAGTGCACTTTCGAATGGTAGGGCAAATCAACACTAATTACCTCATTATCCATCATTAGCATCTCATGAAATTGATGATGTCTCATTTCATTTGCTCGAATATAATTTACAATTCCTACAACTTTCTGCAAAGTGTCATTTAAAACAGTGAATTTGGCATAGAGACTTTGTTGATCCAAAATGCAATGAAAAGAGAGAAGATCATTTTGGCTTGAAACCTCTTTCTTAAGTTGTGCAATAAAGCCTTCATTCTTCCCTGTCATAGAAGGTGCACCATCTGTGCATACACTTACTAAATTAGCCAGATTCAGTCTGAATTCACATTTGTCTTTAAAATAGTTAAACACATTGATTCCTCGCGTTCTGCTCTTTAGAGTGCTCAGAGTAAGCAACTCTTCGTAAACACGAAAATCCTTAGTTATAGCGGAAACAAAATACAATATCTGTGCTGAGTCAATGCAATCAGTTGATTCATCCAGCGCTATTGAATAGTACACATTTTCTTTTTGGATTATTTCTTTCAGTTGATCTACTACATTGAGTGCTAATTCATGCTGCCGATCAGCATTAGTTCTTCTTGAAAGAGGCAGTTGTTTGTATTTGTTAACCTTATCAGGATCTAAGCATCCTACAACCTCTACGATGCAATCTTTTATAATTTCCGTATCACTAAATGGCTTACCTTTTTTCCCAAGTATATACACCACTTTATAAGTAGATTCTGTAGTTGTGTTTCCGATACGCTGCACTGATTGGAATAACTGCCTCTGCTTTTGCTTCCCTTCTTTCAATTTTTGTAAAGAAATCTTTTGGGATTCACCTTCTAGCTTAACATATTTATTGTCCTTATAAGTAGAGTAGTGTCGATGTGCATTGTATTTTTTTTACCGTTGAAATCACAGAGCAAGCAACTCATTTTATCCTTCTCAGAAACAACATAGTATTGCAATTCCCACTCATCGTTAAACACTCAGTGTTCTTCTTTCAGTGATCTTTTCGGTTTTTTCGACATGTTGGAAAGCAAAAAAAAAATGTAATCAAGTGGCAAACACACTCTGAAGGAAGGAACCACAAACGCTGCACTCTCTATGCCAGCCAGTTATTAACTGTCACCACAGTGTTGCCAGAAGGTGGAGAAGAAATTTTGGTTTCAAAACTAGCACCAATTCTTTTTTGTTGCAATCATTAATTTGTTTCTTCACATATAAATTTGAACAGAAATGTTGAGAATTTATTCAACGTCACACACTGGGTGCCTCCTCGTACCGTGGTTTTACGTCCTACATGCACCAAGGCTGAAGCACACTCTCCTATATGCCACACACTTTGACTTGCATGCGCGACCACTATGCTTCACCGCCAATTCCAAACTGATTTGCTAATGCGTTCTCTCATTCAAAATCCGACCCTTACTCTTCCTCCACATTCTCCTCCGAGTCTCATCGTGATATATTTTTCCGAAGCCGTGATGTTATGCCACGCCAGTTCCGTGTCTGTCAGCGTCTGTTATCAGGTGTAGTGTCTATAGCCCGTTCCCCGTACCAATGTCGCTGGCAATGGACATTTTGAGCGACCTCTTTATCGCCTCCAAGAACTACAATTAGATAAGCGATACCACCTTATCATGGCCAGATAATAGCGTTTACCGAGAATCATCTCTTAGCAGAATCACCATATTGCCAAAATTAGTTCACATATGTTAATCAATGTCATATATATAACAATATAAAAACGTGTTTAAGAAGGCCACAGAAAGCCGCACATCACACTCCAAAAGGCCGCATGGGGTCTTAAGGCCGCAGGTTCCCCACCCCTGTTCTAGATGATACTGTAGCAGGAATGTGCCAATCATCATCTGGCATGGTATGCAATTCATATTCCATACATTTTTGGGATGTTTAAGTGCAGAAATTAGCAAGTTATTTTGTTACTACTTTGTTCTCTAAACCAACAGATAGAAATAATTTGTTACAATACTGTACATTAAAGGACAGTCTACCATTTTCACAGTTGTTACAATGTCGATGAACCTGTTCTTCCAATTCAGAATTCTGAGTGCAAGCACAACTTACGATGGAGAAGTTTGCAGAGAGGAGATATCCTCAGGAGGTTTTGAGTAAAGCATGCAAGTGGACCTACCATAATCAACAAGAGTGGCTATTTATTTCTTTATTTAACTGGTTTTATATACCGTTTTTCTTCAAGGCAAAACAGTTTACATATAACAAGTAGTAACATTTACATGGAACAGTTAGAACTATGTACAGTTAACTGGTAGAAATTTTACATTGAAACAAGTAGTAACTTTTGTATGAAACAGTTGGAACTATGTACAGATAACTGGTATAAAATTTATATTGTTACAACTGAACAAGAGAACAAAGTGATTATTTACAAATGACATACCTGCTATACGGTGAGGCATTGTGTTTGCCTGCTTATGGGGACTGAGTGGTGAGGGGGGCAGGGTGTGCTCTTGTGTGTGGTTTGTGGCAGTGGCTGTGTTGAAGTGTTCTTCGACAAGAAAGATCTTAAGATGTTTTTTGAAGAAGGTGTGGGATTGGAGGGCGTGTAAGGTAGGGTGTAGTTTGTTCCAGTTGGTGGGGGCATAGAATTGGAAGGCTCTTGTGCAGGTGCATTGTGATTTCTTGGAGCTCTGTGCAGGTAGAAGGAGGAGATTTGCTGTGTTTTGGTGCTGGAGTCTGCTGTTGTTGGGGCGCTCAATTAGTAGCTGTAGCTGTTCCACTGTAATGTTGAGGAGGGCTCTATGTGTGAGGACAACGGTCTTGAACCTGATACGGGATGAGATTGGTAGCCAGTGTAGGGATTTCAATAAGGACGTGATGTGGTTGTGCCTGGTTGCTCCAGTGATGAGTCGTGCAGCTGTGTTTTGAGCCAGCTGTAGGGGGCAAGGGTGGTCTTAGGTAGTCCTTGTAAGATGGAGTTGCAGTAGTCAAGGAGAGGGGTGCTTGATGCTTGACAGACTGTGTGGAAGCTATCATGGGGTAGAAGAGGGCGTAGGTTGTGGAGAATTCTGATTTTGTAGTAGATACTACAGGTGGTGTTTAGGATATGTGGCTGGAAGTTCAAGAGGTGATCCGAGGTTACACTAAGGTACTTGATCTGGGGTTTGACCTGGATTTCAGTGTTGCCCAGTTTGATGCTGTGTGAAGGATTAAAGCTGGGATCTCTGGAATCCCCCATCACCCACATAAGCTACCCCAACGCATTTCCCTCTACCCACCTAAAAGAAGTAAGTTTTCACATAAGACTATTCAGCTAATAAATGACTCCTGTATATATGTAAATAGTAAAGTTTACATATTCCTTTGTATTGTATAATATGTTTTATGTACATAGTTAATTCCACTGTTCCATGTAAAAGTTGTTTAATTTGTTAACTGCAAACTGCCCTTGATCTCTGGAAGGGGCGGTATAAAAAAACTATATAAATAAATAAATAAAAAAAATCTCTGGATATGTGAAGGAGCTCTGTTTTGTTCAAATTGATTGTGAGATTGTGTTGTTGTAGCCATGCGGTGACTTCTGTGAAGCAGGCTGCAAGTGTGAGTAATCAGGAGAGGTGGTGTTGAAGGGGGTGAAGAGCATTATATCATCTGCGTAGATTTGGAATTCAATATTGAGGCTCTTGAGGATGTGACAGAGGGGTCTGATGTATATGTTGAAGAGGAGGGAGGAGAGGGCTGATCCTTGTGGTACTCCTTGGGGGAGGGTGAATGGTGAAGAGGATTGGTTTCCAGTTCTCACTTGCTGGGTTCGTTGGGAGAGGTAGGAGTGAAACCATTGTAGTAGGGTGCCTTGGATGCCAATGGTGTTGAGTTGGTTGATGAGGGTCTGTTCAGATACTGTGTCAAAAACTGCAGATATGTCGAGGAATAGTAGGATGAAGCCTGAGTGGGGTTCCTCTGTCCCAGTTATGAGGGAATTAAGGAGGGGTGTGAGGAGGGTTTCCGCACTGTGGCGTGGGTGAAATCCATGCTGGTTGCTGTCAAGTGGGGCGAAGTTGTCCAAGTGCTCCTGAAGCTGGATTTGTACTGCTTTTTCAATGATTTTAGAGAGGAAAGGGATGCTAGCAATAGGTCTGTAGGATGCGGGTGAGGTGGGATGAAGGTTGGGTTTCTTCAGGAGGGGTCTTATGGAGGCTTTTTTGAGCGATGAGGGGAGGTAGGTTTGGTTGAGGGAGGTGTGGAGAACTGTGGATATAAGTGGAAGCATCAGGGTCATTGTCTGCTTGATCCATGTTACTGGGCATGGATCTAGGGGGGAAGTGGCATTGATGCGAGTGATGATCTTCTGGATTTCCTCTGGATGGACATCTCGGAAAGAGGTCCAGGGTTGGGTTGTGAAGATGGTGGACAGAATGGTTAAGGTAGAGGTGGCAGAGTGGCTGTGTTTAGCTATAAGAAAATCTGCCATCACTTGGGGGTGGATGATGTCTTCCTGGGAGGGCTGTGATGGGTCATTTGTGAAGCTCCTGATGAGTTGAAAGAGTTCTCTGAGCTTATTTATGGCATGGAGTAGTAAGTTGTTGTGATGTTCCCGCTTGGCATTGAGAGTGCTGGTAGAGTATGCTGTACGTTGCTCACTGTAGATGGTCAGCAGTTGTGGGTCTTTGGTTTTTCTCCATCTTCATTCTATTTTTCTAAGTAGGCGCTTCTGATTTTTGAGGTAGGATGAGTACCAGGGGGCGTGGTTCCTGGGGGTTTTGGAATGGTTGTGTTGTGGAGCTTGAGAGGCTGTGATGATGATGGTGTTCCAGGTTTGAATGAGGAGATCAAGGTCTGAGTGTTGAAAGGCTTGCTTTAATTGAGGAATGGTTTGGTGGATGAAGGTTTCCTCATGGAAGTTTGTGAATCTTCTTGTTGTGTGAGGTTTGGGTAGTGTGGGATGTTTGAGTTGGAGGTTGGGTAGGGTGAAGGAAATAAGGTGATGGTCGGACCATGGAACTGGAGTGGATGGGGGGTGATTGAATGGGGGAGGAGAGTAATTTGTTGGGTAGGAAGAGAATGTCCAGGGTGCTTCCTTTTTGGTGAGTAGAGGTCTTGATGATTTGGGTGAATTGGACGTCACTCATGGCTTGGAGAAAGGCGTTGCTGTGGGTGGAGTCAGCTGAGGCGAGGTTAAGGTCTCCAAGTAGAACAAGGTGTTGTTGGCATGGGACAATGGAGCAGACTATCTCAAGAAGAGAGTCCAGTTGGTCTGCCTTGTGGTGTGGAGCTCTGTATATGAGGCATATGGTGAGGCATTTGTTGCTAATGACGAGGATGCGATTCCATGAGAGGATGTGGTGGTGAAGCAGAGTTGTTTGTTGGAGAGGATGCAGACTCCTCCTCCTCTGCTGTTAGTTCCTGGGCAGTTGTGGATGTGTTGGGTGTTGGTGTTGAGTTGGTTGAGAAGTACATTGTCCGTCTCGCTGAACCAGGTTTCAGTGATGCAAAGGTCGTCAATTGCATTGTCGGTGATGTGGTCAGCAAGGGTTTGGATTTTGTTCGTGGCAGAACGGGTGTTGATTAAACTGCATTTGATTGGTTGAATTGGGTATGTGTTAGGTATTGTTGTTGTGGTGAATGGTGCGGTGGGAATGGTGAGTAGGTGTGATTGTCTCCTATTTTGCTGGCTGTAGTTGGGGATCAGGGTGTAGTGGATTAGGGGATTTGGAAGGTGAATGATAGGAATGAATGAGGGAAGGGTGAGGTAGGTTGAAAGACAGTGTGCCAGTAGAGATGAGAGGTATATGAGTGTGAGGTATTTGAGTAGTGTATTCATATTTGGTTTCTTTGGTTCGTGTGAGTGGGCTGGGGTAAATGTTAGGAGAGAGAGGGATTGTTGCTTGGGAGGAAGTGCTTAGCAGGGTAAGTGGATAGACTTATGGAGGAGGGGGTCTGTGCATCCAGGAGGGGTGTAGGATAGCTCTTCAGGTTTACGCTGCTTTCTTGTGTGCGCCTCTATTCCTCACCTAAGGGCCATGCCAAAGGGCCCTCTGGTGCGAGGCCACCAGGCACAGGCATGCCCTTCTGCCTGCTGCATTTAAATCAGTCCTGCTGGGGCCTGATTGGCCTTCAGTGCAGGGAGCAGGAGGCGTCCCCGATCCTGCTCCCTGTGCTGGATGCCGATCGGGGCGGGCTGATGGAAGCAGCTCCTTGCTGGTGTTTGTGCCCTTCTGCCTGCCACATTTAAATCAGTCCTGCTGGGGCCTAATTGGCCTTCGGTGCAGGGAGCAGGAGGAGTCCCCGATCCTGCTTCCTGTGCTGGGCGCCAATCGGGGCGGGCTGATGTTGGTGGCGGCGGCGGTTCCTTGCTGGTGTCCGTGCCCTTCTGCCTGCTGCATTTAAATCATTCCTGCAGGGGCCTGATTTGGCCTTCGGTGCAGGGAGCAGGAGGAGTCCCCAATCCTGCTCCCTGAGCTGGACGCCGATCAGGGCAGACTGATGGTGGCAGTGGCGGCTCCTTGCTGCCTCATCCTCCTGAGCCCGGCATGCAATCTGAACAATTTACATGTGTGCTGTAATATTCTTCTTTGTCATCTAAGACTGCTGCATCAATATGGAATCATAAGGAAAGGAATGGAGAATAAAACAAAGGATATTATAATGCCTCTGTATTGTTCCATGTTGTAACCACACCTTGAATATTGTGTGTAATTCTGGTTGCCATATCTTAAAAAGGATATAGTGGAATTAGAAAAAAGGTACAGAGAAGAGCCACCAAAATGGTAAAGGGGATGGAAGGATATCCCTATGAGGAGAGGCTTAAAAGGTTAGGGCATTTCAACCTGGAAAAGAGACAGCTGAGAGGAGATATGATAGAGGTCTATAAATTTAATGAATAGAGTGGAATGTGTAAATGTAGATTCTTTGTACCCTCAAAGTAGAAAGACTAGGGGGCATGCAATGAAGCTACAGTATAACCTGTTTATGACTAATAAGAGAAATTATTTTTTCACTCAACATGTAATCATACTCTGGAATTCGTTACCAGAGGATTCAGTAAAAGCTGTTAGTGTAGCTGGGTTTTAAAAGATTTGGACAAATTCCTGGTGGAAAGGTCCATAAACAATTATTAAAGAGGACCCAGGTAATCCATTGCTTGCCCCAATACAAGCAATATGGAACTTGTGTCTTCTGGGGAAACTGCTAAGTACTTGTGACCTGGACTGGCGACTGTAAGAAACAAGATACTGGGCTTGATGGACCTTGGTCTGATCCAATATAGCATTTCTTATGTTCTTATGTTCCTTAGTCCATTTTGTCTATACATCCAGCTTTTCAAAATCTTGAGCCTAGAGTTGCCTTCAGTAGGGGTAAGAATTTACAGGATATTCTTTCCCCCGCGGTTCCAAGGAAAGTTTTGACAGGTGCAGGAGGTCATGCACGATGTGGGCATTATCCTTTCTGTTCTAGTATGGAGGAGACTGATAGGATCGTTCTCCCTGTGAAGATACGCGTATCTCAGTTTGTTAAATATTTGATATGCTGTCCCTGTAATAACATCTATATTAGGAAGACTACTAGACAGTTGAGAGTATGTCTATCAGAGTACAAATACAGTTTATCTAAACGGAAGAGAGAGGCTCCATTGGTAGAACTCTTTGTACAATTTATGCATGATTTTTACGATCTGTGATGTGCTGCAATTGATTGTATTTCACCACTTGCACAGTGGTGACTGCGGGACAATCCTCATTCAACAAGAACAGAAATGGATATAATCAACTGAATGTTATGGAACCCGATGGACTGAATTATAAGATTGGTTGGAGTATTTTTTAAAACCTCTCTGCTTCCTGTTCCTATTGGATGGATTACTGTGTGATTCCACCTGCCTTTTCCTCAATTGATCAGGTTTTAGTTTAAAAGTATGGGTGGCAACATTAGATGGCACTTCTGGAGTGAATGTTGAAATTGTCTTGTGAAACATAACCCTGGAGGAAGCCGGGATTGGCGAAAGATCTTTGTTGGGTGGTTGATCTTCATGGAGAGTCTGCAATTATTAGTGACTTGGAGCATGGTTGTGCTGTTTGCTGCTTGTTCTTCTCCAGTCAGTTTCACTCTTTCTGTTTCAGGAACAAGGTTACTGTTGGGCAGCACTAGAGTATAGGCTGCTAATATACAGTACTGGAACAGTCCAATGGAGTGGCGGAGTAGCCTAATGGTTAGGGAACCAAGTTGACCAGGGTTCAATTCCCACTAGCCCTCCTTGTGGCCTTGGGCAAGTCACTTAACCCCCCATTGCTCAGAAAAATCCAAGTTATCATTGTCCCTGTTTAATGTACATTACCAAGTTTAAGTTACAATGTAAACTGCTTTGATTGAAATGATAAAGCGGTATAAAAAAACCTGTTAAATAAATAAAGGAAGACTTTGACATAGGAATTTATATATAATAATAAAAATTTATTTTTGATGGGAATTGACTAAAAAAATTTGGCAAGTTTTTTTTTTGTCTGGTGATGGTGAGAAAGCATTTTCCCCTTTAGGCAGGCTTCTGCTACATAGAGGGAAATTGGTTAGATCACTGAAGCCTTTTTCTCTACTAATATAAATTGTTTGGCAGCTTATCAGATGAGTGACACTCTCCATGTAGAAGTAAAAATTAGTGATAATTATTATAGACTTTAGCATTGAATATCTGGGGTAAGTATTCAGCGGCGATGGCTATGTGCTTTACATGCGCTAGTCACCACTGCTGAATATCGGGCCCAGAGTCTTAAAAAGCAGTTGGTAAAATTAGTAGTATATTTAAGTCCATAAGAATAGGTACCACTAAGACAGGAGTAATATTAGCTCTCTACAGATCTCCAATGAGACGCCATTCTGAATAATACAGGCAATTCAAAGAAGGGATATAAGACTTGTATAATACTTGTACAATAGGCCATATGTAGAGAATCTGAATGAGTTATAGTAATCCTCAAGGGAAAGAGGACAAAGGGCTAAAACTGTCAAAAACTGGAGCAGGTTTCTAAGCAGAATTCAAGCAGCTATGAAATAGATAGATAGGGACCTTAGTGGGAGGCTTATGGCAGCATGGTAGACAAGTACAAATGGAAAGACTGGGGATTAAGTGGTTCTTTCTGCAGCAAACTCCTACTTTTCCATTTCCTCTTTTTCCATCCAGAGCAAATCCTAAGGAATGCATATACTTGCATTCGTTGCTCTTCAGACCTGGTTTGAAAGACACAAGTTCTTTGAGGAGTTGGCTTCACGATCTGAGGAATTAAAAGAAGAGGTAGGACGAAACTTAGATTAAATGAGCTAACCTTTGCATTTGTGAGATGAGATGGTAATGAGACGGCAGGGTGCACAGTAAAGAGAAGGCATACAGAAATACAAAGACAATTGGCATGCAACAAAAAATCATAATGAAATACAGAAAGGAAATAAGATCACATTGCATAAAGAGAGATGTACGAACAAGAGAAATAGGACAGAGCTATTTGTTAGAGTTATATCAAATGGCATATAGACAATTAAAAAAGAACACATCAGGTGTCCCACAAAAATACATCTTTTGTGAAAAATTTACACCACCTTACTAGACAGATGACCACATAAAAAGATAATTGCAGGCACACAGACAAGGTCTTGAATTAGACGAGCAGAGAAAGCACAGTTACTTACCTGTAACAGGTGATCTCTGGGAACAGCAGGAATAAGTCTTCACATATGGGTATCGTCGGTACCGACGGAGCCTGCGCGGGAACGCTCCCCAGCATCCAGAAAGAAAGCTTTTTGGGAGCATCCCACAGCGCCTGCGCGCTGCCTTCCCGCCTTTCCCTACTGCCTCTCTCCAGTTCGAGTTTTAAGCTGAGACAAAGAGAGAGAGAGGAAAGGAAAGATAGATAGAGAGATACAACTCCTAGGGGAGGTGGGTGGGTTGTGAAGACTTATTCCTGCTGTTCCCAGAGATCACCTGTTACAGGTAAGTAACTGTGCTATCTCCAGGAACAAGCAGGAATGAGTCTTCACATATGGGGACTCCCCAGCTAGAGATGCCAGGGAGATCTCCAAGGTTGTGAGTCCCTGAGAAAGGCTCTACCTGCCCCCATGGATCTCGGGCATCCAACCAGGGATGGGGGGTAGGAGTTGATTAGGTATGGAACAGGTGTTTGAGAACAGCCTGACCAAGCAAGGCATCCCGGCGGGAGTCCTTGTCCAAGCAGTAATGGGCTGTGAAGGTATGAACTGAGGCCCAGGTGGTCGCTCGACAGATCTGATCGATGGACACAGAGTTCAGATGAGCTATAGAGGCTGCCATGGCCCTCACATTGTGAGCTGTGACATGGCCCTCCAAAGAAAGGTTCTTACTCTGGTAGGCAAAAGAAATACACTGAGCAATCCAATTGGACAGAGTTCTCTTAGAGACTGGAAGTCCCAAATGAGAGGGATCAAAAGCAACAAAGAGTTGAGAGGACTTTCTATGTTGCTGTGTCCTTTGTAAGTAAAAAGCGAGCGCTCTCTTACAATCCAGGGTATGGAGATTCCTCTCTGCACTTGATGCATGAGGTCCTGGAAAAAAGACAGGTAAATACACCTCCTGGTTCAGATGAAAGGATGAGACCACTTTAGGCATAAAGTGTGGATTAGTCCTGAGGACTACCTTGTCATGATGGAACCTTGTATAAGGAGGATTAACCACCAAGGCTTGCAGCTCACTGATGCGGCGAGCTGAGGTGACTGCAATGAGAAAAGTAACCTTCCAGGAAAGAAATTTCAAGGAGGTAGTGGCTAAGGGTTCAAAGGGTGGCTTCATAAGCTGGCCAAGAACCAAATTCAAGTCCCATGCCACTGGAGGTGGTCTAATGGAAGGTTTAGTTAAAAGAAGGCCTCTCATGAATCTTGCAATAAGAGGATGAGAGGAAATAGGCTGTCCATTGAGAGGCTTAAGGGATGCTGCAATAGCACTCAAATGGACTCTTACTGAATTTGTTTTAAGGCCTGCATGGGATAAATGCAGCAAATATTCTAGTAAAGAATTCATAGGTATTGCAAGGGGGTTAAGACCCTTCTGTGCACACCAAATGGTAAATCTTTTCCATTTAAAAGCATAGGAACGTCTAGTGGAAGGCTTTCTGGAAGCATGAAGGATATCCTTCACCTGCTGAGAAAGATGCAAATCTTGAAGGTCTAGGCCTTCAGCAACCAGGCTCTGAGATGAAGAGACTGGGGATTTGGGTGCCACAAGTTCCCTCCTCCTGGGACAGGAGGTCTGGAGCAGATCCCAAGTCCAGGGAGGGAGCTTGAGAGAGATGCAGAAGTAGAGGGTACCACACTTGGCGTGGCCAATGTGGTGCTATGAGGATCATAGACTCCTTGTCTCTCTGAAGTTTGAACAGTGTCTTGGGAATTAGGGGAATGGGTGGAAAGGCATAGAGGAAGCCTTGCCCCCAATGAAGGAGGAAGGCATCCCTGGCCTGAACTCCCTGACACGGAATCCTGGAACAGAACCGGGGAAGTTTGGCATTCCACGGACTTCCAAACAGGTCTATGTCCGGGGTTCCCCAAATTCGGAAGATCCTGGCTATCTGGTCCCCATGGAGGGACCATTTGTGTGGAAGCAGAACTCGACTGAGTCTGTCTGCCCAAGAGTTTTGAACCCCTGGAAGATATACTGCCACGAGATGAATTTGATGCTCTCTGGCGAAGGCCCACAATCTCAAAGCTTCGTTGCAAAGTGACAGAGAGCCAGTCCCGCCCTGCTTGTTCACGTAGAACATGGCTACTTGGTTGTCCGTGTGGATGAAGACTGTCTTGTAGCTGAGCAGGGTGTGGAAGACTCTGAGAGCTAGAAGAATTGCTCTGAGCTCCAAGAGGTTGATATGTAGAGATGTCTCTTGTGGAGACCAGATGCCCTGGGTGGAGAGATCTTGTAGATGAGCTCCCCAACCCTTTGGAGAAGCACCTGTTGTAAGGGTTGCTTGGGGTAGCAATTGTTGAAAGGGGGACCCCAGCAACAGATTTTGAGTGGACCTCCACCACTGGAGAGACCAGAAGAGGCGACTGGAGGTTGCTATTTTGTCTGTCAGGCACCCTGATGCCTGGGTCCATTGGGTGGACAGAGTCCACTGAGCTGCCCTCATGTGAAGGCGAGCGTAAGGAACCACATGCATGGTGGATGCTATGTGGCCTAACAGTTGTAACATTTCTCGAGCAGTTAAATGGGACTTTAACTGAATTTGTGAGGCTAACTGCACCAAGCGTAGGCAACGGGCCTGGGGAAAATAGGCCCTTGCAGTTGTGGTATCCAGCAAGGCCCCTATGAACTCTAGTGACTGAGTAGGGGTGAGATGGGATTTTGGGATGTTTATTACAAGTCCCAGATACTGAAGAACACGCCTTCCATGCTAGGGAAGTCTGGGCCTCTGACTGGGACGGAGCTCGGATGAGCCAGTCGTCCAGATATGGGAATACAAATATTCCTAGAGTGCGTAGAAATGCAGCTACTACTGCCATGTATTTTGTGAACACTCTTGGAGTAGAGGCCAGACCGAAAGGAAGCACTCTGTATTGGTAGTGCTTTCCTTGATAAAGGAACCGAAGGAACCTTCTGTGTGTTGGATGGATGAGGATATGGGTGTACGCATCCTTGAGATCTAGAGAACAAAGCCAATCCTGACTCTGAAGGTATGGAAGGAGAGCAACGAGAGAAATCATCTTGAATTTCTCCTTGCATAGAAACTTGTTCAATTCTCTGAGATCTAATATGGGTTTGTAGCCCCCTGTTTTCTTTGGGATAAGAAAATAGGGGGAGTAGAACCCTGAGCCCTGTTGAAGAAGGGCTACTTCTTCTATTGCCCATTGGGCAAGAAGGGTAGCAATCTCCTGACCCAGAAGGTCGAGGAGAGATGTTGGAGAATTGAACTGTCTCACCATGGTGTGAGGAGGAAGGTTGAAGAAATGAAGCTTGTACCCCTCCCTTATGATGGAGAGGGTCCATTGCTCTGCCGTGACTTGTTCCCATCTGGGAGCAAAGTGGGCTAACCTTCCTGGAATGGTGAGAGGCTCTGGTTCTTCTAGAGCCAGAAAGGCTAAGTTCTCTAGATGTAAGTCAAAGGCCCTGAGGAGGCTGAGGCTGTTGGGCCGTAGCAGTCCTTGCAGCTTTAGGCTTGGCTTGTTTAGGTTGTTGCTGATGCTTTGCAGCAAAACGACCTGCAGAAGATGCCTGCTGACCATAAACAGGATAATATTTCCCCTTTTTGGGAAAGAAAGCCTTTTTGAATAACCTTTTTCTAACAGGAGCAGAAGTAGACTTTGAAAGTCTATCTAAGGCAGAATTCTCAGCATCCATCTGAGTGGCCTTTGCTTGCTAATCCTTGCCAAAAAGGTTTTCACCTGTAGAAGGAAGATTTCCTAATCAATCGTGGACCCAGAGTTCCAAATCAGAAGCTTGTAACCAAGCAACTCTGCGTGCACCTATGGCAATAGCCGAGGCTCTGCTGGCACACTCAAAAGAGTCAAAGGCTGCACGGTTGGAAAATTTGGAAACATCCTGGGCATGTTTAAGCCAGGTGAGAAACTCTTCCCTTTTATCTTCTGAGATAAAAGGAGATAAAGTTTGCAGATGATCTGTAACTTCCTTTAGAAACATCCCCATATAGAGACTATAGGAGTTGATTCTGGCAACAAGCATATTGGCCTGGAAAATTCTCCGGCCAAAAGCATCCAAGGTTCTGCATTCTCTTCCTGGAGGATTAGATGAGTGTCTTTTTGCACTCTTTATCTTCTTCATAGCAGACTCCACCACAATAGAGTGGTGAGGAAGCTGAGTCTTATGAAAGCCAGGACAAGGAGGAACACGGTACATGGTGTCCAACCTACGAGAATGAGGGGAGATAGTGAGAGGTGTCTCCCATATGCCCAACATGTGATCATAAAGGATCTCATGAATTGGTAAAGTAGCTGCCTCTTTAGGAACCTTAGGATATTGTAAAATATCCAATTTCTTGGCTCTAGGCTCTGATTCAGGGGCCACTGAAATGGAGAGGCCCCTGGCCACTTCCCTAATGAAGTCTTGAAAAGACAAGTCTTCTGGAGGAGACATTCTTCTTTTTGGAGAAGAGGGCTCCTGAGGAAGGATTACCGATGCTTCGACAGAAGCCTCTGATTCATCAGAGTCTTCGGAGGAATCGAAGTATCGCCTGTCTGGATGCTCCTGCAGAGCCCGATACGCGTACCGAGTGGTATCGACATCGGGAGTGATCGGTACCGATTCGGTACCGATGGGCATCACAGAACAGGGTGCCGCTGCAATAGGTACCGGCACCGGAACCGATATCGGTGCCGGTGCCAGAACCGGTACCGACAAAGGAGTTTGTTGCGGTACCGGAGGTGTCGCAGCTTGTATGAATGCCGTAATGGCACGCTGCATGGTCAGAATATTCTGATCCATCGACGCAACCAATGTCTGGATGTCGGTACCAGTGGAAACCACCGGTACCCCAGAACATGGCAACAGGTGATCTGTCGAGGCCGAGCCATCGATGTCAACCTGTAACCCCATAGATGAAGCTTTGGAAGCCGGAGCTTCCCGCCGGGGTAATTTTGCCGGTGCGGGATCCTCGAGAGCAAACCCGGAGGCATCTCGATACTTAGAGGGAGATCTACCCTTCGAGGACCGGCTGGACTTATGTTTGGTTACCTGAGATCCATGGGAGAAAGAAGAAGCCCTGGAAGATGTCGTTGCCACCGAAGCTGCATCAGAGGGAAACAGGGTACTGAGCTTGGCCGCTCGATTCTGTCAACCTCTTTTAAACATCATGGAACAGGACTCACAATCGGTGATGGAGTGGTCAGGACCCAAACATTTTAGACACCAGTCATGGGTGTCGGTGATAGAAAGAGTACCGCTGCACTTCGTGCACTTTTTAAACCCGGAAGCGGGCTTTTCCATGAGGAAAATTTTTCTAGCCCTAAGGCCCAAAAGGAAAAAATGCACAGAAGTGGGAAACGGTAGTTTTTTTTTTTTTTTAAAGAAGGAAAGACCGGCGGTACCGGTCCGACGTCGAAGAAGGCAAACGCGCGACCAAAGAAATAAAAGAAAATAAAGAACTTCTTCAGCGGTGACAGGAACACGACCTGCTGGCTCCGCGGAAAAGAAGAACTGGAGAGAGGTGGTTGGGAAAGGCTGGAAGGCAGCGCGCAGGCGCTGTGGGATGCTCCCAAAAGCTTTCTTTCTGGACGCTGGGGAGCGTTCCCACGCAGGCTCCGTCGGTACCGACGATACCCATATGTGAAAACTCATTCCTGCTTGTTCCTGGAGATAAACTCATCTGTCTGGCGAAGGAGTAGCCTAGTGTTTAGAGCAGTGGCCTGCTGATCAAGAACAAAACAAGAATATGCAAAGGGACATCTCTGTCAAAAAAAAATGAAAAAAGGACTAGGGGTATTGTAATTAAGAAGAAATCCTTTATTGTGCCTGACACAGCCATGTGTTAAGGGCAGATGTATCTAGGCACAAATAGATATCAATAAGACCATCAGTGTGGTCTCTGTTACCTCAACAAACCTGCATGAATATTTCGATCTCCGGGCCTTTTGCTTTCTCTTAGAGATCCTTTGCAGAATGAATGCATTTATAGGTCAGAAGAAGAAGTTTGAATTAGATACAGAAATGGAAGGAGAGTCAATGAAGTGACTTGGAAAGAGGTGTTAAATGAGTATATCAGGGCTGGTGGAAGATTAGCTGTGCAGCAGAATTCTGAATATATTGAAGGGGAGAGAGGTGACTCAGAGGGAGACCTGCAAGGAGGAGGATGCAATGGTCGAGATGGGAGGTGACTGGAGAGTAGATAAGTGTTTTAGTAGTGTGTTCAGAATGGAAGGGGTGAATTTTGCTGATGTTATAAAGAAATGACAGGTTAAAGCTAAATTAACTGAATTGTGCTCCTGAATCCACGCCCTTCATGTCAACATACTATCAGGGCGGTCATAAGGTGCAATAAAGACACAAATATTCTCTCTTATCTATTTAGCTATATAGATTTATAGATAAACAAGGAGGTTAATTTGATCTGAGGCAATATTATTGCACTTTAGGTAGGATATAGGGCTTATTTGATATGTTTCAGACACTTTTGTTATGTCAGTGTCTGGTAGCTGTGATCCTGGTCTGGGGGCTTACAGTCAGGAAGCTCGCTATTTATAATTGTGTACCAAACACCGAAGCAGCTAAAAATTCAGCAGTTTCCTAAAACTGGGATATTCTAATGTTAGTTGTAAAGACTTCTATAGAGTAAAGGACCGTTCCTGAGAATGACATATTTCTGATTGGGCATGGTTTCTTTCGGCCTGGTATGATCAGTGATAGTGAGCACAGGGGGTGTGAGGGAATAAGGGGCGAGGTGCTTACTAAGGTAGTCTGATGTCCAGTCTTTGAAGGACTTTATTCCAAAAGCCAAGATTTTATATGTGGCTTTGAAAAGTGCTGAGAGTCGGTGACAGTGTTTTTAAATTGGCATGATTCTTTCAAATTCATTTGCATTGAGCATCATTTGTGCTGCAGGATTTTGTGTAAGTTGCAGGTGCCAGTTTAGTTTTGTTTAGGACCCCAGTGTAGAGAGTATTATAGTAGTTCAAGCATAGCCATCAGAGGTGATGGAGATTACAGAGATGATAAGAGTTGCACAATTGGAAAAATGATTTGAGTGCTGTTAGGATTTGGGTTTCACTGTTGAACTGGCCGTCTAGATATGAAGCCCAGGTTCTGGACTTGAGAGATGAGACAGCAAATAACTTCAAAGATCACTGTAGAATATAGGTGACTGAGATCTTTATTTCCAACCCACAGGGGCAGTGTCTTTTGTGGGATTAGTCTTTGTTTTGATGCACAGTCAGTGATTTGGGTTTGCAATTTGCTTTGCCGATGGCATCCAGCTACTGATACCCCATGTCTCTAAGTCATGTCAAGTAATCTGATAGCTCCTGATGAAATTCCCTAAAAGGACAGAATAGAACTAGGCTAATGCTGAGCCTATTAAACATAGACCCTTTACATGAGTAATAATGACTTCATGGTCCATAGTTTTGAAAGCTGTTGAGAGGTCAATGAGCACCAGCAGGGCTCCTTGCCCATGCTTCAGAAGATGAGTTCTACGACTAGGTTTCCTAGTGCAGTTTTGGTATTGTGGTGAGGCCTGAAACTAGAATGAAAATGGTTCAGGCTGTTTGTGTCTTGCGGGTAATCAGAAAGCTGTAGTAGCACTACCTTCTCGATGACCTTACTTAAAAATAGAAGGTTTGACAGTATGCGGTAGTTGCTCAAGTCCTTCAGATCTAAGCAGAATTTCTTCAATGTTGGTCCTATGATCACCTTTTAAAGTAGTCTGGTAGGTCAACCTCGATTAAGGATGTACTTGTTTATGGTCTGGGGACAATCATCTAGTCTGAATTTTGCGTGTTTGATTAGCCAGGAGGAGCAGGGATCATTAAGGCAGACTGTAACTTTTAGAATGGTGAGAAGGGTGTCAATGTCTCCCTGTCATAGTGGGCAAAAAACTAAGAATGTGTGGGCAGCGTCAATGATGTACCAAGGGTGGGGCAGTGGGAGCAGTCCAGGATACTGGCAATAAGGGGGTACATTGTCTGCAGAGAATGCACCATGCCAAGCAGTGGCGTGCAATCAGGGCCTTCAAGGGATTTCACGAATCCTCAGCCCTGCTGCGATGCCATCTTTTTTTTGTTTGAAATGCTTGCTGCGCAACCTAGTTCAAGCAGTTGGCGAGAGTATTCACTTACAACCATTTTTCCTCTTTCCCCTGCCACCACTATACTAAAAGAAAAACCAGTTAAAGTAGAGCCATTTTGATTTAAGCGCTTCTTGATGGTCCTTTTGGTTTCTCCCCTCCGATGCATACCTTCACATCAGAGGGGGCAGAGTCATTTTCTTTTCCAGTCTACCCTTCTTCCATTGTGCGTTAAGGTTTTCAGTCTGTTTGGGGTTGATGAGTTGGCACACTTTCACTGCGGCAGTGATATCAATGGTTGTTTTGATCTACCATTGACCAAGGTGGTACAGTGGATGAGTTAGTGCGTTCTGGAGGGCATGCAAATCCTATGTTTGTGACATGAGAAGATATGTTAGATTTTGAGTGATTTTTCATTTCGAAAAAGAGAAGGGTTTGTGTTGCATGCAGTATAATGAGAATAATGATATATTCTATGGCTCAGAGCTGGGAAGCCTTAAATGGTTCATTATTTCTCAATTTACACCTATTCAGCTACCTTGCAGCCTCTGCTCATGCTTTGATTGGTGTTTTGAAAATTCACCAGCCCTCAACTACTGAAAAAGGCATGAACTAAATACAAAATCCCTTTTTTTTCCCGAATGACAAGTTTCTCTGATCTCCTTTCTGGGCTTAAATTAGCTGAATCATATCTCAAGTAACTATAATGAAAACACTGTTACTTCCATGCCTGTGCTTTCAAAAGAAGCTGGAAATGTGGCTTTTTGAACAATTTTATAAATCATTTTGCTTAATTATAATGCATAGGAACTAAGAGGTTTATGGGGGTCTTTTACTAAAGTGCGCTAGCTGTCAGCACATGTTGACAGCTAGGGTGGGGCCATGACAGCACGGGCTGATTTCTGACCTAACTATGAGTTGTTCATTGGGGTGGCAAGGGGGTCAAATTAGGGCCAGAGAGTGGGCATGTTCAGCACTCCACAGTTAGCACGGGGATAAACAGCATGCGCTAACTGGGGATTTGCAGTTAGTGTGGGTTCACCAATAGTGCACTTGGGCGATTTGTATGCAGCATTAGATCAAAGGGCTCCATGATATCTGCTGGGAACATATCTTCCATGCTCCTGTTGGTTAATGCAATGGCATTGCACCTAACACACCATGTTTTGGGCACTACTGGTATTTTAGATGCAACACTTTACTGCTTTTAGTAAAAAGGTCCCTATGTTTTATATTCATAGAATACAGATTATATCCATAGAATACAGATTGCATTATTAGTTGATGGCAGAACATGCTCCATGATTGTTTTAATGTAAATTTGATTTATTTTTTTAACATCCATATATGAATAAGTTTAGCATTGTGTATGTAAAATTTACTGTGTATGATAAAGTGGGATACTATGGAAAAATATAAGCAGGAGCGTATGTTTGCAAAGGATTTATGTATGAACTGTTTCATTAATTGTGCTTCTGTTGTTACCTGCCTAGAATCTGTACTCTTAAAGTAGCTATAAATGTTAAATTACATGAAATGAAATTACATTTTATGGTAGTTGATGAGTTGATTCCTGGAAGAGGTAGTATACGAGGTGTGATCAAAAAGTATTGAGACATGTACAATAACACAAGACAAATAACACTGACAGTTATTGCACTCGGTCTCCTTCAAAGTAGTCCCCTTCCAATAAAACGCACTTCCTCCAGCGTTCCTGCCACTGCTGGAAACAATTTTGAAATGCCTCTTTTGTTATGCTGTGAAGCTGCTGTGTCGAATTTTGCTTAATGGTCTCCAAGTCATCACATCTCATTCCTTTCAGTAGTAATTTCAGCTTTGGAAATAAAAAGAAATTACAGGGTGCAAGGTCAGGTATGGAGGCTGCTGGACAAGATGTTATGCGTGAACTGGGGCATTACCATGATGAAGAAACCATTCACCATTCCTGTGCAACTCTGGCCTCTTAAGACAAACTGCATCTCTCCAATGACTCAGAACTTGTACATAATACTCCTTATTGATGGTTTGGCCTTTTGGAGCACACTCATGATGAACAATAACCTGGTAATCAAAGAAAAATGTGAGCATGACTTTGACATTGCTCCTCACCTGATGGGCTTTCTTAGCTCTGGGAGAGTTTGGAGTCCTCCATTGTGAGGACTGAGCCTTAGTTTCTGGGTCATACATCTCATCCCCAAATTGACAGTGAGAATGGGCTGTACTGACCAGAAATGATGTCCATGTCCTCAGCAAGCTCCCTGATAGTCAATCGATGATTTGTGCATATTGCAACATGTCCTGCTTCAATTTTGTCTTCCTTCCTGCTTGTGAATGGTCTTTCAGAACATTCATCACTGTCAACACTTTGGCGGCCCTCTTGGAAATGTTTGTACTAGTCATAAACCCGAGCACGACTCATGCATTCATCGCCATACACTTGCTATAACTTGTCAGGGGCCGTGCTTTCTGGCCATTATTGACATGCCTCTTTCTCCGCAGCCTAACCTACCCACGATCCAATCTCCCATGGTCAGGGTTGGGCTGTGGGGATTCCCCTGCATCTCCTCACCTCTTTGCCGCCTCTGGCTTCTGCATCCCCTGATGTCCAGGGGGACTTATTCCACCTCTGAAGTGGAATAAGTCCCCCCTCTAAGCGGTTGATCCCGGACATACAGGGCCAACCTCGGCATCGGCCCTGTATGTCCAGGGTCAGTTGTGCCTACCGCCCACCCTTGCTTCTCACACAGCCTTACCCCTCCCGCCTACGAATAGAGCTCCCCATACAAACTGGCAATATGTGCGGGGAGCTCTTTTGCAGGCAGGGCGATCCGGGCATTTAGCAGGTCTGGGCATCTGGATCAGACATCCAGACCCACTAAACACAATTCAGAATAACCCCCTAAGCAAAAAAGTGTCTGCGGGCTCATAGACCAGTTTTCCTTGGAAATGTCTATAGGATGCTTTTCCTTAGTTCGGAAATTCTTAGATGCTGTACAAGATGGAAGTAACTTTGCACCTTGTCTAATATAGAATGAATCCAAGTGTGAGATGCTAGAGGAGGTCTGAATTAGAAGATGCATAAGAAAAAGGCTTGAAGACCTAAATATATATACCTTGGAGGACAGGAAGGTCAGGGGAGATATGATACAGATATTTAAATACTTAAAGGATATTAATGAAGAAACAAAATTTTTTCAAAGCCGGGGAAGTTGTAGAACCAGAGGATCTATTTGGTAAATGTCTCAGCTAGTATAATAGTAACTGGAAATTTCAAACAAGATTTCAGGATTATAAGTCCAAGAATTAAACAAAGAAAAAAATTTAACAAGGGTTCCAGAATATGTTTTCTAGAACTTACGGAGTTAGGAATATAGCACAAGAAAAGTCATTGGAATAAGTAGTGTAGGAATCAATAGACTCACAAGGCTAAAAATCCAGAAAAGGTTTTCCACAGAACTGAGGACCAGGCGAGGAAACTTTCATATATACACACTGCATGTACTTTGATTATCAGTCACTTCTAGTTACAAGTAGTTGAGCTTGGCTGCTAGCTGTGCTGATGGAGAGTTAAAAGAAAAAAAACCTCCAGGCAACTTTCTTTCCCTCTTTTATTTTGTCAGCGCTAAAATTTAGCTGAATCCTTTCAGCTTTTTTATTTAGGTGACTGAGTCAATCATCACCGTTACTTTGACATAGCTGTCAAAATACCCAATTTCAAGAGGGAGATTTTTAGGGCACTCCTAGATTTCAGGAAATATCATAATGCATTATGGGAGCTGCAGCACTGGTTTTAATGGGAAGAATAAGAGACTACAAATACCAGACTGCTATGGCTGGTTCACTCTATCATGAAATCCTTAGCTGGAGTGTGGAAGGCTCCTAGATAAGGATTTTATAGGCTTGAATACAACACAAGAACAAGACAGGAACTAGGATTGCTCAAAATAAGTTTATGTTACTGTATCTCCAAGATGTTCATCCAACATGAAAGGGCAAATACTATAAGGATTGCTGGAACCATAAGAACATATGATATGCCATACTGGGTCAGACCAAGGTCCATCAAGCCCAGTATCCTGTTTCCAACAGTGGCCAAACTAGGTCATATGCACCTAGCAGTTTCCCCAAAAGACACAAGTTCCATAATGCTTGTATTGGGTTAAGGATTGATATCCTGGGTCCCTTTTTAATAATGGTTTATGGACCTTTCCTTCAGGAACTTGTCCAAACCTTTTTTAAACACAGCTACACTAACAGCCTTTACTACATCCTTCGGTAACAAATTCCAGAGTTTGATTATACGTTGAGTGAAAAAATATTTTCTCTTATTTGTCTTAAATAGTTTACCCTGTAGCTTCATTGCATGTCCCCTAGTCTTTCTATATTCTGATAACGTAAACAGTCAAGAAGTATATTTGTCTTGCTTCCCAATGCCTAGAATCCTGAGGCATTGGGAAGCAAGACAAATACAACAGAAACTAAACGCAGGACCTCAGGAAACAGTTGGACCGGAGCAATGAACCAGCGGGGAACAAGCCTGGTGGGGGGTGGGGGGAGGAAGGGTAGAAATATCTGAGCCTGCCCTGGACCCTTCGTCACTGGGCCAAACAGGAACTAAAATCACCAGAGATACAGGACACAGAAGGGGTTTTTCATTTCCAAGATAGCTGCATGTCAATAAGTTCATGCGGATTCAAAAAGAGCAAAGATAGCCCTTGCAGCGAAAGTCCAAATAGAACACAGGAGGTGAGGGTGTGGAGGTCATCAGTTTATTGATTGAATGGCCCCAACGCATTTTGGCAAAATTGCCTTCTTCAGGGGGCACACATAAGAGGCACAGTATACTATCGAGTCTTTAAAAAGACTCCATGCAGTGATCCTGCAGTCAATACTGTATAACTGGAATACATACTGATGTTCAGCATCTGGTAGCAACGAAGCTCCGATCGGGATTCGCTGGGACAAACTATCTGAGAAACTGCACAGCTGTTGTCCCAGACCCAGTGGTGTCTTTGAGCCTGGCACAGTGCATTCCTCCATCCCCACCACAAGAGAAAGAGGCCAAAGTTATGCCTGCAGAATTCTAGTGGAGGGAAGTAGTCCTGGTTGTAAGCCTTTGCCATCATGGTTGTCTTCAGTGCTATGCTACTATGTGAGAAGACCTATCTGCAAGGAGAGATGAAGGCAAGCATTCAGCCTGGTTTGGTATCAACAGTATGGACCTTATGTTTGCTACCAATCTACAACAAATTCTTGCTCAGAAGCCTTTTCTCTTGGAAACATATGAGATACTCTGATTGTACTTGTTGGCCAGCTTAATTTCCATATTGGTCACTCTCAAGATCATTTGCAGACTGTGGGATTTGAGATTGAGCAGGTCATGCAACGTCTTGAAATTCTAGAGGGGAAAGTGGAACATTTGCGGCAAGAAATTGGTGCAATGGAAAACTGAGACATCGAAAAACGTGCAGTGTAAAGGAAACTTGTGGTTAGTACATTTTTCTCTCCTCGGGATGTTTTCAGGAAGTACATGGAGGAAATTTTAAACATTCTGAGAAAAAGCATTCAGGCTATGATTTCTAAAATATATTCTTTAGACTAGGCTTCTTGGAAGAAAGAGGCAGATGATAATTTGTTATCCTCTGTTCACTCTTTTTTTTTTTTTTTTAGTGCCATCAAGTCAGTGTTGACTCATAGCGACCCAGCTACCTCTGGGTTTTCTTGGCAATGTATCACCGGAAGTAGATTGCCAGCCTTTTCTTCTGAGGCAATGGAGGGTAAAGTGACTTGCCCAAAGTCACAAGGAGTGCTAGTGGGAATTGAACCCTTGATTTTCTGGGTATGAGGCAGTTGCTCTAACCACTAGGCTACTCCTCCACTCCTCACTCTAAAGATTGCTTAAATGCTCCTGCTTTAATTGAAGTATCTGAAGAAGAATATTTACCTTTAGATGCTGACCAGGACTTTTTGTTAAAATGTTTTTGGGGTTTTTTGCCATAAAGATGTTGGGCACGATATTCAGTGGTGGCAGTTAGTGCGAGTAGAGCGCCTAGCCGTTATCACTGAAGAGTTAACCTGGATAGTCAATGCCGGGACCATATCCAGCCACCAGCATTGAATATTCGGGTATGCTGCATAGTGACAGTTAGCTTAGGAAGTGAAAGTTAGGACAGCTTTTACTGCACTTAACTTTCACCACTGAGGGATAACCAGGCAGTGGCTGAATATTGCCGCTGACCAGTTATCCCCGGGTACCACCCCTGGAACGTCCCTGGAACTCTCCGATGCTAACCATATAGCATCGAGGCGTATAGCAGCGGTATCCGGGAATATTCAGCAGTACTGCTGAATATCTCGCTTAGAGGTAGTTACACGGTTTACACTGCTTTGGAATATCGAGACCGTTCTTTTTATGATTTTAGAGTAAGTGTAAGAATTTTTCTGGATGTTTCTAAAACTATACAGTTCAAAGGAAAACAGTGTTTGCTATTGAGGCCTTCTGTTCGTAAACTTGGTGCCTTATTTTGGTTGAACTTTCAATGCAAATGTATAGTTAAATACCTAAATGTTAAGTATGTTTTTTATGATCCTTCACAGCTTTCTGATTTTATTGCTACTCAATCTACACAGAGACCATCTGCTGTGTCTTCTCCTATTACAAACTGGAATTTGTGCCGTGCTAGAAAGAAAATGAACATTCTCTATATTACTGTGGCAAATCTTGTTTAGAACTGTATCTGCATATATTGAGGTTGGCCATCTCCTCTATAGGGGACTGTTAGCACATTGATCGCTGGTAATTTCTGTTCTGAGACTATAATATGTTTGTGGTGCCAAAGTATTTTGGTTGTTGTATCTGAAAATTAAAAAAAAAAAGTTAATATGAAAGAAATACAAGGCACAGCTAATAATGGGCTGGAAGAGTGCTGCCCTCAAACACAAAGGGCACAGGTTCAAGACTAGCCCATACCTGACAGCTGTTAACAGCACTGGGAAAAAAATGTTTCCTGTTGCTTTAGGTTAAAAAAAACCCTGTCTTTTTGGATAAAAACAATATGAAGCAACATGGGAAATATTATTTCAAATGAATGCACATCCCCAGAAAGCAACATTCACATTGCTTGCTTTCTTTCAAACTTTGGGGCCACAATTTTCTTGTGGATTTTGTATAGTTTCAGAGTGAAAATCCCCATACACGTTCACTTTGAGGATTAGCTGAAGAAAGAGGAATGGAAGAAGAGCCTACTGGTTTAAACAGCAGGCTCAGAACTAGAGAATCCCACTTCCATTCCTGGTGATCTTGTGCAAGTCACTTAAATGTTCATTGTCTCAGGTGCAAACTTATTTTAAGCCCTCCAGGAACAGGGAAATACCTACTATACCTGAATGCTAAGGGACATGTTTACTAGGCTGGGCTATTGATTGGCATGAGCTATTTGTAATTAGGTCCCATTGAATAGCATGGGACCTAATTACAAATAACCCGTGCTAACCATTAGTCCAATTTAGTAAATATGCCCCTAATGGGCACTAAGGTGTTGTACGTAACATGCCAATAGCACCAAAACCATGCCTCATTAGGTACAAAACTACCGCATTAACTGTCGGGGGCATGGAAAGCATGTATGCTACATCAGCACGGGTGTGCCTAACTCAATATCCACCCCTAACCCACCCACTCATGACCCTAACATGGGTTGCACAATTAGCATGGGTATCATCCTGTGCTATCTATCATGGCCCTGAACTAGCTGGTAACGCATGTCGCAGCGCACCTTCAGTGTGTGCCAGACTACGCCCTGCCAACTAGCGTCCATTAGTAAAAGATCCCCCTAAATGTTTTCAAGCCAGATGGTTTGCTAAAAAAGCATATTTAGCAACTGTGTATTAGATAATATACAGGGAGTATGATTTTGGAATACTTAAACACAAGTACTGTAAATATAAGGAGGGTATTTTAAAATCGATCTATTGCTGTTCAAAAACACTCGTGTTGCATTGAATTATTCCTAATATTTGCTGCATCTTTTTCTCTCTTTTTACAAGGTTATGAAGAGTCGGATCCTATGTGATGCTCTACATACGTGTTTCCTCAGACATTTCAATGGCTTGTTAAATGAAGCGTGATCATGGCTGGTTAGCCAGCAATTTGATACCGCTCTTAGCTAAAAGGCTTTCTATTTACCTGCAAAAATTCACCATTTTATTCTGTAATGTCATCTCCAGCAGCCTAACCCACGCCTTAAAATGGTCTTCTATCTCTTCCTTTTAATCTTGTTGTTGAAGGAAAATGCACCAGGGGACTTTAATGTTTTGGTTTCAGCACAGTCCAATGAAAGGAGGGTAGTTGCACACATGCCTGGTGACATCATCATCGGAGCCTTATTTTCTGTTCACCACCAGCCAACAGTTGATAAAGTTCATGAGAGGAAGTGTGGAGAAGTGAGGGAGCAATATGGAATCCAGAGAGTGGAAGCAATGCTTCATGCTCTCGACAGAATTAATTCCGACCCAGCACTGTTGCCAAACATAACACTGGGCTGTGAAATAAGGGATTCATGCTGGAATTCTGCTGTAGCTCTTGAGCAAAGTATTGAGTTCATACGCAATTCTCTTATTTCTTCTGAAGAAGAAGAAGGACTGGTGCACTGTACTGATGGATCTTCATCAGGCTTCCAATCTAAAAAACCGATAGTTGGAGTCATTGGACCTGGTTCCAGTTCTGTGGCAATTCAAGTCCAGAACTTGTTGCAACTTTTCAATATACCTCAAATTGCATATTCTGCTACAAGCATGGACTTAAGCGATAAAACCCTTTTTAAATACTTCATGAGAGTTGTACCTTCAGATGCTCTGCAAGCCCGGGCTATGGTAGACATTGTGAAAAGATATAACTGGACTTATGTTTCTGCTTTGCATACTGAAGGTAAGAATTCAAAATTGTATGGACTGATGTGATTGTGATTTCCATACTGTTAATCTCCCAAAAGTCATATACATGATTTATAACTTTATTTTACAGTATTCTATTTGAAATTTTGCTAGTGAATGTCTGTACTTTTTTTTTAGGATTTTGTCAGTACTCTTTCTTATTTTCCATCTATAGCAAAAAGAATTGGTCACAGTTCTATAGTTGTGGTTTAGTTTATCATTATTTCTTGAGATTTTTCTGGTTTATAAAGCTGGATTCTTTTCAGATTTTTAGTGTTTTAACATTTTTTGATAGAGGGTCATGTTTACAAAAGAGTAGTAATGGTTAGTATGATTGTAGTGATGGCTACCCTGTGGTAAAAGCAGCCAGTGCAATAAAATACCACAAAAACTGCTTAGTGCTTGATGGGGTGTGGAACGAACAGCTTAGCAGCAGAGAGTGGGTGTGGACTGCACATTGCAGTTAACGTAGTGGAGGATTACTGTGTGCTAATTGTTAGTGTTGTGATGGATGACATTAAGTGCACTTGCATTAATTACAAATTGATGTTACTACATGGTAAGGAAGTTTTCTGTGTGGAAACTGTAGGGGACACGCTAGACACACTTTCAAGAGTTAGCACATAGCCTTTGTACCTGCCGTATGCTAATTTTTGCTTTTAGTGCATGATAAGTGTAAAAACATACTGCCATTTAGTAACCATGCCCCATATTGAACTGCATGAAAGTGTTTAGTACTTTAAAATAAAATTTGATGTATTTTTTAATCTAGAAAAATCAAACTGTTTTGGAGTAACCATGTATTTAAGACTCTATAAACATAAAGTTTGTTCTGCAGAATGAATTTATCACAGCAGGTTGACGTTCGTCAAATTTGAAAATGTGTATGCTGATATTTTAGAAAGTACAAAATTGCAAATTTGGAAATATAGGGGAAAATAGTGAAATTATCCTCATTGATGCAAAGTCTTTGTGCCTGCAGTCTATACCCAAATATTCAAAGGGAGAGTATGTGTGGACTTTCACGTTGAAAAATGCAACAGACTCAGAGTCCCCCCAGGGACCTGCACCTGATTTTGGTGCAGGAAGAAATTTGCTAGGAAAGTACACGTGTAGCATGAAAGCATCATTTGCACACTTAAGTTCCCTCCTCTGTCCTAAACATACCCTTGGAAATATGTCTCAATGCAGTATTATATTTTAAACATCAAAGAATAACACAGAGATTTTTAGTTACATTGATGGTAGAAACGTCGTACCCATTCAGATTGCTTCAAAAATTGCATACTCCTGTCTGGTATCAAAACAAAATTAGCATGTGTATACATTTTTCAGTATTCCATCTCTATTAAAAAATCATATTGAATAAGATCAAAGTCTATTTAGACTAAACCCTATTTTCACTAGTTTGCAAACGCCCCCTATCAGTTCCACTGATGAATACTGTAAGGACCCTAGGTCACATTGGTAGAGGGGTGGTGCTATATTTTGAAGCAGGCATTGAGTCAAACAGGATAAAGTTTTGCAGGAAACAAAATATACTGTAGAATCGCTATGGATAGAAATTCCATGTAAAAAAGGAAAGGGAAAGGCAGTGGGAATGTATTACTGTCTAACTGGCCAGAACGAACAGACAGACGATGGAATGCTACCAGGAATTAGGGAAGCTATCAAAGTTTATAAAACAGTAATAATGGGAAATTTCAAGTACTCCAGTATTAACTGGGTCAATGTCACATCAGGACATGGTAAGGAGATAAAGTTTCTAGATGAAATAAATGACTGCTTCATGAGGAGCTGGTTCATGAACCAACAAGAGGGGAAGCTATTTTAGGCCTAGTCCTTAGTGGAATACAGGATCTAGTGCAATAGGTTATATATATACATATAACCTATGTGTATGTGTGTGTTCTTATCTTATGAATGAGAACTTCCTACTTAGAAAATCAATAAGGATATCGGGGCTTTGTGTAAGAGATTCAATAACAAAGCAGTTACTATCCTTGAAATGATATCTAACCTAACAATCCATTGAGCGATGAATGCTAAGCTTGTGGACAAGTGTCCTAGTTTATTTGTGACAGGAATTAACTTCTTAAAGATGATTCACCTCCATAATTTTCAATATATGCAGTTCAATATATTAAGAAGAAGCATAACCTGTGGCTGAATTGTTGAACAATGCATTTATACTAAAATTAATTAAATTCATCACAAATTTACTGTGAAACCTGCTGGACACTGAAAGATGTCAAAGCACTTCTTTGCAGCACTCTGTGTAACATAATTTTTGGCAGAGAGACAATAAATTCATTCAACATAGACTGGTTTGCAATCTACACATCACCAAGCTTTTGGAAGGAATCAAAAACGTGAATCTGATCTGTTCATTAAGGCCATGATTTGGACGTCTGAAAATGACAAAATCACGGAGATGTCTCCGAAGCTATTCCACAAATGCCTTTTACTGATGTCTTCCATGCAGGGCGTTTAAGTAGGTAAGGGGGTGGGGTGGAGGCACTATGGACTTACACGTCCCAGTTTGATTTCAGGAATGTCTGCAGGCGCGTCCACGTTTAGACCTGCTGCTGGGATGAATAGGTATCAGGAAAGTGCTTGTTTTGACCTTAAAGTATCCAGAGTGTAGAGTTAAGTGACTAGTCTAAGATCACAAAGACCCATACTGGTATTTGAACCCTGACCATACTGCTCCTAACCCACTACTATTATGCTATTAAACATCCATGGTCTGAGATGTTATTCTAGTGACATCTATGTAGATGTGTCTATTGACGTCTATGTTTCTGAAATCGTGCCTGATTTTTTTTTCCATATATTCTGGTTTTGACATCCCAGATTGTACTTGGATGTCCCATTGTAAAATGTACCTTCACGTATTTGTTTTCCAGTTCTAGCTTATACTACACAAATATCAGCTTTTAAGATTATTTTTAATCCTAAAAGAAAACATGTGAGTCAGAACATAAAAATGACAAAGTGGGTCAGAGAAGTCTACTAATCCAGTACCTAGTCTCTGAGGTTGACAAGTGCTGGGTGCTTCGAGGACATATGTCAGATGGGACATGCCAGGCGGGGCACATGCATCCACTAACAGTTTCTGGCAGTCTGGGTATAGGGATGCCCTGAACCTCAGGATGACAACTTTGACTGTTCAGTTAAATATCCTGTGATTGATCTATCTTCCATAAATTGTGTTTAATCCCTCTGTGGAGGGTAAATGGCATACCTGGATTCACTAAGGGATTATAGTCTTACCGAATCGAACAACACAGTACAATGCTTAATTAAGAAATCCTTTTTGGTGACAGTGTTAAAATGTCTTTTTAATTAACATAATAAATCTGCAGCTGAATAAGTAGAAGTTCATTAGGCATGCATTTTGCTGATAACAGCTAAACTGCACTCCCTTCTCATTAAGGTTGTTTTTGGGACTAGCATGTGTCATAATACTGGAGCTTAGAAATGGGTTCAGATGCTTCTGGGAGTTTGGGAAGAGTTGAGCTTAGAAAGAGAATTTGATTGCCGACATGTTGGTATACAAAATTACATTGCTTGGTTGTTTTTTTCAGATCTGGCTTCTCATTTTAAGTTCTTGTTATGATTCAGAAGTATCTGTGGGGAGTGCTTACAAAGGACAGCACTGATGCTTTGGGCTTAACAATGGCCTTGAGACTTTCAGCAGATTTGTGAAGCAGCTCTAAAATCTCTAACTGAAGAAATATAATGCATTTGTTGCTAGTTTTCCATGTGATCAGGAAGGCACATACAAATCTAATGTCAAGGAAATATATAGCAAGGGGTGGGCCTATATCTCTCTGCAACTCTGTGAGATTTCTATCCAGGAGATTTTATTGAGCTCCAATTTACCACTACTAAAAAGCAGAGACAAAATGAGTATCGTTGTTTATAAACAATTCCTACTTATCTATTTTTTTTCAAATTTCAAAGGTTCACTTAATTTAGGACATTTCTATAAATTTTGTGATTGGAGGGGAAAACTGATTTATTCATTGATCTCTATCTAGCATAAAGAAGTTTGACAAGGATGGTATTTTTCGAAACATCATAAGAACCGATTATTTTAAAAATGATATGAATCCCTCTGTAATTCATTTTCTTCTTGCTGGATTGCAAATTCTTTTGGTAGTAAAACTGGAACTCTGGTATAGTTCCATACAATTTGCTGTTCCATTTTGTGGTACTTATATATATGATCCCCTATATTTTAGTATTGATAGTGTCACCCACCTCTAGGTTCCCAGAGGCATAAAGCCTAGGAGCTATAGTGGGGCCTCTTCTTAAACAGCGAGGGTGTCTCAAGCAGGTGTTGAAATGCCCTCTGGGATTTGTAGTCCCACAAGCTAATCTAAGAGTGTAGTTGCAGTCGAGTAGCCAGGCTTCAAAAGAGGTCTTTTTATTTACCCGTTCCGGGTGAATTTCAGCACTTATGAACAAAGGACAAAAACCATACTTCTGGTATGAAATAAGGCAAACTACTATAACAAAAATGAATGCTTGTATCTTCAGCCTTGACAAAACAAAGGTAGTGCAAAACAGTCCTTATTCTTAAAACAAGCACATTTCTTCACTTCTGTTTCCTTAAACAGATTCTCTCTCTGGCCAGTTCAGCACAGTGAAGAAATATCATCTGAAATTGTCAATCCATGTAGCATTCAGCAGGTGTTTCATCACAAAAATCACATTGCATATCCTCACATGCTTCCCCGGTGCTATCGTCTATAGGATTGTAACTCAGGCTACTTTTAAACAATCCCTCTTCTCTGTTAAGAGGGCTCCCCTCCTCCTCTCTACCGGAGTAAAATGGGAGATTACCACACACTGCAGAGTTTCCTTCCTGAGAGCCACACGCTCTTGGGTAAGTGTAGGAAAAACTCTGACTTTCAGCTTCCCTTCTATTATGAGGAATAAGCCTACCTTATAGAGGGAGGAGTAGCCTAGTGGTTGGGGCAAGGTACTTCAGGCCAGAAGGTTGGGGGTTCAAATCCCACTAGAGGACAGCAACCTTGGGCCAGAAGGACTGGGGTTTCTAGTCCCACAGATGCTCCTTGTGGTCTTGGGCAAGCCACTTAACCCTCCATTGCCCATGTTCCCTGTATTAGTGTATGTGTCTCATATCCCTGCATGTTAAATGTATCCCCCAATTGTGTTGTGACCGCTTTGATTGAAGGATAAGGCGGTATACAAAAACTGTCTAAATAAATAAATACCTTCTGGCTTGGTTTTCACAGAGCTTCTGGGCACAGGAAACTTAACAGAGCTTTTCTCAAATGAAAGCCTCTCAATGCCTTTCTCTCTCCATTTCTCTTTAGGCACAAAAGTATCTTCGAGATAAAAACTTTTGCCTTTCTGGTACCTGTTCTTAGGAAGATTCTTTCCCACAGCTTTTCTCAGCTTGCCTTCAGAAATACCTCCGTGGCTCAGACCACTGGGCTTTTGTTCAGTCCTGCACTGCTCCCTGAAACAAATCCCTGGTATTCTCTCCTGGGCTTCTTCCTGTAGGATTCTGTGTGAGACTCCTGGTGAAGCTTTCTCATAAGCTCTCCCACCAGTTCCTTCCACTGCTCCCCAACCGGCGCCTTCCTCTGCTCTCCAACCGGCTCTTTCCTCGGCTCTAACACTGAACTCTGGTGAGTGATTTTTAACTGCGTCACTCTTGGTGTTTCTCTGAGCCTCGCCTCTCCTCAGCTGTCCCTCATTACCTGATGAGCTATGAGGTAATCTACTGCTTGGGCATGCTCTTACACCTAGTACTTCAGTTTGTGTTTGTTGCCCATAGCAACCCTGGTCCATGTGCTGTTCTAACCTGTCACTATTAGAACTGCTCTGCTCAGATTTTCCTATTTCCATAGGTACTATTTGATCCACCTCATGACAATAGATATGAACACACTTATGCAACATGGGCCCGATGAAGGGATGCAAAGAGCAGGGTTGGATGTCCCGATCTTGCCAGGCATGCTATGCAGAGTCCATCTCTCCCCGCACATACAGAGGGTTAGTGCGGGAAGTGCTGGATGGGGGCAGGAGGGAGAGGGCCGGAAGCGGAGAGTGGGTGGAGCCCTGTATGTCCAGCAGGGGAGAGATAGACGTGAGGCTTATTCCACTTCAGAGGTGGAATAGGTCCCACCAAAGGCAGTGATCAGGCACAGCAGCCCCTCCAGACCTTCGGACCAGTGGCGAGTAATATAGTAACATATTATATGATGGCAGATAAAGATCAGCATGGTCAATCTAGTCTGCGCCTGCTACTCTGTGCAGGATTCCCCTCCTCATGCCTTTGTTTAGGGGTGTACCCACCACTCCATGCAGGTCACCTCTACTTCTTGAGAAGTCAGAGACAGTTAAGTTTATTTTGATTGTATCCTGTTTCTATAAAGGGATCCACTGTGTCTGTCCTATGCCATTTTGAATTCTGTCACTGTATTTGCCCCCACCACTTCCATTGAGAGGGCATTAGCTGCCATATTGCATCCCCTCTGCCCGAGCCCAGTCCTGGCAGACTCCGCTGAGGGTCAGGAGGCAGGGAAATGACGTTTGTTTCTGCAATAGACTTATGGGGCTCTTGCTGGGCATCCTGGTGCCATGGCAATGGGATACCATGGCATTGGCACACC
This sequence comes from Ichthyophis bannanicus, assembly GCA_033557465.1. NCBI lineage: Eukaryota > Metazoa > Chordata > Amphibia > Gymnophiona > Ichthyophiidae > Ichthyophis > Ichthyophis bannanicus. The sequence goes on along the minus strand of CM066035.1, from coordinate 127,709,613 downwards.
AACAGGAGCATAGGGAGGGCTGGCTGGGCTGATGTGTGGAGGTCTCCCGCGGTGGAATCAGAGGCATGCCAGGACATCCAAGGGCCCAATTCTGCAACTGCAGGACCAGGCAGCGGCTAAATATCACTGTTGTCCGGTTAGCTGTGGCACTATGTGGCACCAGAATATTCCATGCCAGTGACTGGATATGACCCCAGCATCGAATATCCTGGTTTAAAGTTCAGCGGCAACAGCTAGCTGCTTTACAAGGACTAGTTGCCGCTGCTGAATATCCCCCCCCCCCTTCCATTGAATACAGCCCTGAAAAAGTATTTTAAGAAATCATCCATCTACCTCAACCTTCTATGTTTGCACAAAGAGAAATGTATTCAGCTGTTCTTATAAAAGAAGATAATTCAGTTTGTCTCTCATAATCAAGGTATGAAGAGAGTTTGCTATATTGGGCATAATGGGAGGTTCTTTGTCTGAGGGGCTAGTGAATGGACTTAACAATGTCTAATATAAGCATTTCTAATGCAACACAGTATGTTTTTTTTTAAGTGCCTTCAAGTCAATGCTTACTTCTGGTAATCCAGCAGCCCCTGGGTTCAATGGAGGGTAATGTGACTTGCCCAAGTTGGAGAATTGAACCCAGATGCTTGGGTAGTAGGCTGTTGCATGAACCCACTAGGCTACTCCTTCACTCCATGTAGTATGTTATACAATGCAAAGGTGGTAGCATGGAAGTCTTTTACTAATACTCAGTCATACCAGTATATAAAATCATAGGATTTCTAGAGAACCGAGTTAATGGGACACAGACGTGAAAAGAGCAACTTTAACCTTTGAGAGGCCGCTCATAGAAGCAATTGCTTCTAATACTTAATTGTTATGTATTTTAGTACACTACATGTAAATATGTCAAATATAATTTTTCAGCTAATTTGGATATGTACTTCCTAGGAAAAAGCATGTTCCATTTGTGGAATGTTGGCCCCTCCAAGCGTCATTTTTTCAAAAGTTTTAATTGCTTTTTTTATTGAATATCGTAAACTGGAAACAAACAAATACTTCAATTAAGCAATTTTTAAAAGTAATTAGACACAAATGGAGATGACTGTACAGAATAAAGCTTGAAGGGAAAATTTCAGCGAGAGTGAAAATCCGGAAAACACTTCTCGTGCAGGCGTTTGCCACAAAACTGGCACCATTTTTTTGTATTCTTCGAGCAGACAATGCAACGACCTTGGCTTGTAGAAGACAAATAGTGACTGGTGTTAGCTGAAGCTGTAATAGCAGAGGGAATCAAAGCTGTTGGGCCACCTTTTCGAGAACGATAGCCCTCGAGTCCAACTTTCATAGCCACCAAAGCAACCTCGCGGAGGAAATCCAAGTGACTCAGGGCTTGTTTGCCCAAAAGATGACATTGCAAACACCAGGCAGCAACAACGGCCATATTTAGACCATTGGCAAACAAATTCCACCATCATTTTTTGCTTCGTAATTTAGGACGGTAGCTACCTTGCAAACGATCTAACAAGTCAACACCACCCATACTTTGGTTATAAGCTCCAATCAATTTTGGCTGCTTGATAATGATTTTTTTATTTTGTTTGACAGAATATCGATTGGCATTTTGAAGAGGTTTTGGCTGCATCCAATTTGACATGACTATAACCACACTGTTGTCATTCCAACGGACACACACCCCATTACCATCACCACGGTAATCATATTCGCCACGAGGTTTTTTAGCAAGCTCCTTTGAAGAAACCAAGGGGCACTTGCTGGTACGGTTTTCATGAACAGTTCCAACAGCACGAAAGCCTTTTGCTTTCAGGTCAATCATGAGATCATATGAAGTGAAATAGTTGTCAAAAAACAAGCTGTGATGATTTAGATTTTCAACAACTGATATCAAATCAAGAACAACTCTAGTGCCAAGTGGAACATTGTACTGAGGACCATCTTTTTCCTTGGCACCAGTGTAAATTTGCATTGAAAATGGATACCCAGCAGGGCAGCACAACATCCACACTTTGAAACCAAATCGAATTGGCTTACCTCAAATAAACATCTTGCAACTGTGGTGCCCGTAATATGGCACCATTGATTCATCAATACTCAAGTTTTCACTGAACACTCCACCGACTTTCACAAACTGTGCTGTGAGGTGATCGTAAAATGGCTCAATTTTTGCTACTTTTCCAGGTTGCAAATTGAGATTATCAACAATGTGGAGGTAAGTTTTCAAATCCCGGAAACGTTTGCGACTCATTATCTTTGGGACAATATTATTGCTCAAATCCTCGGCGGTCGACCAATAGTGACTTTCTTTGGGCAACTGGTGGTATCCACTGAGGAGCAAAATGCCAAAAAAACGAATCAACTCGTCCCCATTTGTATCAATATTTGCCAATTTCTGCTGAGCATAAATATTGGTCATACTGGCAAGATGATCAACGTAATCATCACCAAAAATGTGCATAAAGAGGTCAAAGGGAGATTTATCAATCAAATCAGTGCGAAGATCGGCTAATTTTTCGGGAGATGCTTCTGGCATTGGAGTCAAAAAGTCGTCCCTCTTCATCCATTTTGGGGTTGATTTTATCCACTTACGCTTTTTTGCTGGTTGAGCTGACTAATAATTAGATAAGAGCTCACTGTCACTGTCACTTTCTACCAGCTGATCACTTCCCTCGGATTCCACATTAGCAACTTTTTGAATATCCAGATCTAATTCACCACACACTTCGCCAGGCTCAATAGACTCCAAATTTTCTTCATCAATTTCTTCAATGTCTGAAGCAGCCATTTCATCATTGGGTGGCAAAATCAAAATGTCGGCTTCTTCTACATCTGAATCTTCCGCAATGCGTGTTACTGCTTCTTGAAGTGTCAGGCAACGGTGTTTAGGCATTATAACTATATAGAATTAGTTGAATAACAATCCTGCAAAAAATATGGCAGAAATTGTAAAATGAAAAAAATGACACCCGGAAGTCCCAACGTTCCACAAGTGGAACACACGGAAAGAAGTAATCACAAAAACATGAATAGGTTACCGACATGCATAAAACCTGACCAACACACTCATAAAACATTCCAGAGTATGAATCTCACCCTAATAAGACAGACAGACATGTGAGAACAAAATTGTAGAGGGATATATTACATAAACCATAAAGTGCCAACTTTGGTCTACTTTGGCATACTATAGAAGGGGGTATATCGCCAATTGGAAAAAAAAAATATTGTTCAAGAGGGTCAATGTCTATAAACTCATTGACAAAGTTTCATCTAATTTGCTTGAAAATTGATAAAGCTATATCATTGCAAAAATATGTTCCACATGTGGAACATTGGCGCCTAAAAATTAAGGATGCTTTTATGGAAGAAGGTACAGGAGATGTGCCTGCTATCTTATTTTTGAGTTGGCAGATATAACTTTTATATAAATTCCAATTTGTGGCATCATAAAAATATATATCTGATGGAATGAGATCAACCACTGTTGCAACAGTGGGTATAATTTCATGAATGTGCTAGAAAGTTGCAGTATAAGATTATGTGAACATGTCTTAACTCTTGGGTTGAAAAATGGAAAAACAAATTGTTCTGAGATCTTTCAACTTTAAGTTATATTCTCTACAGACAGAGTAACATTTAGTAGTTCGCTTTTCATAGCAGACTTTCAGTACCTATGGTATGAATAAAACATAGAAGCAATCCATTTTAAAAGGATTTTTAGAAACAGAGCATCACGTTAGGAAGAGACTATACAGCTCCTCTAGTGTGCATATCCACACCAACGCTGCAGGCGTATAATCCTTTCCTCTTCCTCAGACATCCTCTGTGTTGTCCCATGCTTCTTCAATTCAGATACTGTCCTTGTCTCTACCACCTGCACTGGGAACCTATCCCATGCATGTATCACGCCTTCTGTAAAAAAGATTTCCTTAGATTACTCTTCAATCTATCTCCTTTCATTCTCGCCCTCATTCTAGAGTTGCCTTTCCATTGAAAAAGACTCACCTCCTGTGCATCTATAACTAGGAGGTGTCTCTATCTTACCTCCTCATCCTGCTTTTCATTGAAGATGTTGTTGTTGTTGTTAAGTGCCGTCAAGTCGGAGTCGACTCATGGCAACCCTCTGGATAGCTATCCTAAATTGTGTTTGGTCTTCAGTCAGGCGGCTCATTGTTGACAGACTGGTACCCGTAGCTGCTGTTATTGTATCGATCCATCTGATTGCTGGCCTTCCTCTTTTGCGTTGACCTTCTATCTTGCCAAGCATGATGTCTTTCTCTAATGATCTCTCTCTCCGCATGATGTGTCCAAAGTATGAAAGTCGAAGTCTTGTCATCTGAGCTTCTAAAGAAAGCTTAGGTTTGATCTCCTCTAGTACAGACTGGTTTGTTCTTCGGGCAGTCCATGGCATACACAGTATTCGCCGCCAGCACCATAATTCAAAGGCATCAATTTTCTTCCTGTCTATCTTTTTCACTGTCCAGCTTTCACATCCATATGATGTTATTGAAAATACCATGGCTTGAACAAGTCGAATCTTTGCATGGAGAGAGACATCTCTGCTCTTGAGAATCTTATCTAGGTCTTTCATAGCCATTCTGCCAAGAGCAATGCGTCGTCTGATTTCTTGACTGCTTGTTGCTTCTTTATTGATAGTTGATCCAAGTAGGTTAGAGTTATTCACGATTTCAATTTCTTCTTCTTCGACAATGAAGCTGTTGATTATGCCAGTTGTCATGATCTTTGTCTTCTTTACATTAAGGTGCAGGCCCATTTTCAGACTATGTTCTTTGACTGTGAGTAGCAAATGTTTCAGATCATCTTCACTTTCCGCCAGTAATGTGGTATCATCAGCATAGCGAAGGTTGTTGATGAGTCTTCCACCAATCTTCACACCTCTGTTGTCTTCATACAATCCTGCTTCTCTGATGATTTGTTCTGCATATAAATTAAACAGGTAGGGGGAAACTATGCAGCCTTGTCTTACACCTTTGCTTATTTTAAACCATTCTGTTTCTCCTTGTTCCATTTGAACTGTTGCTTCTTGATCAATGTACAGATTGTGCAAGAGAACGATCAGGTGTTCTGGTATATCCATGCTTCTTAATGTGACCCAGAGTTTCTCATGGTTTACACAGTCAAAAGCCTTGCTATAGTCGATAAAGCACAAATAGATATCCTTTTGGTATTCTTTAGTCTTTTCAAGGATCCATCTCATATCCGCAATGATGTCTCTCGTTCCTCGCCCTTTCCTGAACCCTGCTTGCACTTCAGGTAGTTCTTGTTCCAGGTATGGTTGTAGTCTTTTTTGAATAATCTTCAGTAGAATCTTGCTAGCATGTGGGATCAGAGCAATTGTGCGATAATTTCCACAGTCAGTTGGATCACCTTTCTTTAGTATTGGTATAAACACAGATCTTTTCCAGTCAGTTGGCCATGATGCTGTCTTCCATATTTCTTGGCAGAGCCTTGTAAGTACAGTAACAGCTGCATCAGATTGCTGTAATACTTCTATGGGAATGCAATCAATGCCTGGTGCTTTGTTCTTTGATAAGACTTTCAATACTGCTTCAACTTCTTCTTTCATCACCAATGGTTCCAGATCATAAGGTACAGGTTGAAACGGCTGTTGGTCCACTTGATCTTTATCATATAAAAACTCTGTATATTCCTTCCATCTTTTCTTGATCTTCTCAGCATCATTCAACATAGAACCTTGAGCATCTTGTAACATTCCAGTTCGAGGCTGGAACTTTTTCTTTAACACTCGTAGCTTTAGGAAAGCTGATCTTGTTCTTCCTCTAATAGTTTCTGCTTCTATTTCCTTGCATGCGTCATTGTAGTACTTTTCCTTGTCCTGTCTTGCTGCATGTTGGAAATCTCTGTTGAGTTCTGTGATTGTCTTTCTTTCTCCTCTGGCTTTAGCTTCTCTGCGTTTCTGGGCAATTTTCAAAGTTTCTTCCGTCATCCATTTTGGCCGTTTTTTCTTTTTTACCTTTTGTAGAGACTTCTCGCTTTCTTCCAACACAACCTTCTTGATGTCATTCCATAACTCTTCTGGAACTCTATCATTTGTATCTAAAGCAGCATTTTGCAGGCAGTCTTTAAATTCCAGTGGTATATTCTCAAAGTCATATTTTGCTGCATTCATGAGTGGTTTGCTCTTTTTCAGCTTTAGCTTGAGTTTGCATACTAGTAGTTGATGATGTGTACCACAGTCAGCTCCAGGTTTTGTCTTTGTTGATGTTATAGAGCTTTTCCATCGTTGACTTCCACAAATGTAGTCAATTTGATTTTTATACAATCCATTGGGTGAAGTCCATGTGTACAGTCACCGCTTGTGTTGCTGGAAGAAGGTATTCGAGATGAATAGATCGTTGGTCTTGCAGAATTCTATCAGTCTTTCTCCAGCTTCATTTCTGTTGCCAAGTCCATATTTTCCAACTACTTTGTCTTCTTTGTTGCCAACCTTTGCGTTCCAGTCACCCATGACTATCAGGATATCCTGTTTGCATGTTCTGTCAATTTCAGCTTGTACTTGTTCATAGAACTCTTCAATTTCATTCTCTTCTGCAGCTGTTGTTGGGGCATATACTTGAATTATAGCTGTGTTGATAGGCATTCCTCATAAATGCTGGCTTTACTCTGAAAAGTCTTCAGCTCTTCCCCAGTAGCTAGTTGAGTGCCTTCCAACCTGGGGGTCTCATCTTCCAGCACTACTGCACAATTTGTTTTGTTGTAACTATCCATTGGGTTTTCATGGCAAGATACAGAAGTAGATTGCCTGGCCTTTCTTCCGCGCAGTTTAAGTTTGGTGTTGTTGCCGTTGTCACAGAAATGTGATCCTCCGCCCTCAACACTATCCCATTCTGCTGCTGCCCAGATGGGTGGTTTGTCTTGGTCTGGCATCTCAGCTGAGACCTGTCCATCTTGGGAGACCCTGCCAGTAGTTAAACTACCGATAGTTTAGCTCTCAGTATCACTGATGCACACAAGCCCTCACAGCACGACAAGCTGCAAACCAAGTGAGGGTCATTGAAGATAAACATGTTTAAATTTTTAAGCCCATTTCCATATTCTTTGTGGCAAAAATCTTTGACCAGTTTGGTAGCTACTTGTGAAACAGATCTATCTGGTTTATATCTTTTTCAACGTGCCTTCATCAGAATTGTATACAATACTCCAATGTCCAAATGAGGTCTCAACAAAAGCTTATACAGAGCCCTTTATTTTGATAGCCATTCCACTCCCTATGCATCCAAGCATCATTCTGGTCTTTTCTTTGCCTTAACTATCTCTTATATATAATCACCCCCGCACATCCTACTTTTGTTTTGTCCACCAAAAATATCACTCTTCCTTGAGTTTTGCCACCGATATGTGTGACCTTTCAGCATTAAATCTTAGCTACCAAACTAGCCCTGCTGGTGTTGGTGATTAGAAATGGGAATGGAGGAATGCTGGGTGTAAAGTATATAGGGCTTCTTGCAAGCTCAATGTCTAGAAGAGCGTGCATAAAAATAGGCAAATGACAAAAGACGGTCTTTGATAAAGAAGGGCATCTTTCAGGGTATCCTTATAGCATCTGGGATAGATCCTTGACATTGTGGACAAGAATAACCGAGTGTGCTAGATAGGCAGATCAAAAGATCATAACTGAAATTCAGTGTTTGACTACACAATTGTGGAGTTTTACTAAAGTGTAGTTAGTTTTTTTCACTTGCTGCACATTAGGTGCAAAACCTAAAATGGTTAAGTGCCAAGGCTGTGCACTATTAGGGACATGATCAGCAAATGCCCTGCAATTAGTGTACAGAACACCCACTTACCACCATGGCCTACACTGAATGCATTGGCAGATAGATACTATGTGCTGGTGCATTCAATGTAGGCTCCAAAGCTGGCCAACTCCCCCTCCCCCCCAAAAACAAATATTGTGGATGAAGCACTCCAGCCATAGTGAATGTATCACCCGCTCCCTTATGCATCACTGACCTCCCAAAGGAAGCCCTACAAGACAAAATCCTCTGATACTATCACCCTTCCATAGACATCACCACCCCCCTCCCAGCAATCGCAGCCCCATGCTACCATGATATCCAATAGAACGATGCTGAACAACTAATTTCAAGGTAAGGTTGGGTGCATGGCTACAAAATGGTCACACAGCATTTCTCTGACAATTATGGGCCCCACAAAGCCCCTTCTCCTGTTCAGGACCCCATTTAGGTGACTCATAATCAGCAGTTTCCTCACAGAAAACCTCTATCTGCTTCAAACTTGCTAAGCCATCAAAAGACACACACATTTCCTTGTTAATTTTCGAAGAGTCCAACTCAGACAGTGGTGATGAGTTAGCCACTGCCATGATAATACAGAATATTCTTTGGACCTTTAAAAGAAAAAAATCCTCAAAAGAACAGAGTTGTTTTTAGGGATTCTCACTTCAGATATAAACACTGCATTGTCTAAAGGCCATAAAGCAGTTTTGCTACAATTTGACCTCACTGCAGCCTTTGGCTTGGCCGACCATGACATTCTGTTAGCCGTTTTGGATCATCTTGGGATTTCAGGGTTAGTGTATAAATGTTTTGGGGCTTTTTTAAAGAACAGATTATATCAGGTTAGGACTGGCATAGATTGCTTGGGAGGTTGGAGATTTTGTTGTGGTGTTTCGCAGGGCTCCCCGCCCTCCCCAGCACTTTTTAATGTTCTTATGATAATATTGTTTGTTTCTCCTTCAAAACAGTCTTAAGTTATATACGTATGCAGATGACAATTCCATTTTGTTAACATTCACATCACCATCAAGGGATGTTTGCTCAAAAATCAGTCATACCTTACAGTTACTTGAGAGGTGAGTGAGGACTTTGCGATTATATTTCAACACATCCAAAGCAAAGGCTTTGGGCTTTGATAATGCTAAACTGCTTCCTAATTCTTTAGATGAGGCATCTAATGTCATAATTCAAACTCATGGACATTATGGTGGTCAGGCATGGCTTAATTATGATATCAGATTCAGGAAGGGTACAACTGAGGACCTTCCCATTGCATGGAGGCATAGAGTGCAGACTTTTGGCTCAATGAAGACTGACACATCAGCCTCAGTTCAAATAGATATCAATTATTCCTTTCAGGCAATTTATACATGGCTTCATCCCATTTTACTGAAAATATTTAATTAGACTATACAAAAAAAAAAAAAGCTATGTTACTCCGCAAGGAAAGGTGACCACAAGGACAGAGGCTTATCATAGCAATGAGGGAATTATCACTAACTCCATCAAAATGAACACAATGTACCTCTGGTTAGAATTGTACCCAAGGTTGACACAAGAAGTCATTATCATTCAGGGATTTTCATAGCTTTCCATATAAGAGATCACATATTTAATGGCAAGGGGAATATCACATTGCACCAACAATTCACCATCGATACAGAACTTTCATCAGGACAAAGAGAAACCGTCAAAAAAGTGGTCCTGAGTGGAGTCCCTGACCTATTAATATCCCTCCAATGATGGATTAGGTGGTTTCTCCACTAGATATTGTACCCAAGCAAGAAGCCAGAACATTTTAGCCCCATGAATAATTTATCTTATTTCTCAGTCCAGCTTGGTGATACAGTTTCAGGATTCTGGCAGTGACTGTGCAGTCCTATATCCATACCTCAGTTGTACCTGGCATAATAGCCTTGCCATTTATCTGATGCAGGGTTATGCTATGTAACCTCTGTGGCTTGGTCAATTTCATATATGTGCATTTGCATTGTCAAACTGTTTCAGTCTAATAAAATATCCTGGAATTAGGGATCAGTAGGGTTATTATGTCTGGACTCAGGGACGGATTCATTGACCCTCATTGCTCTGGAGAATGCCTGGGAGAATGACCCTCTCTGAATAGAATAGTTTCATATATATTGAAGCATGCGTGGGCGAGGACCCTAACTACTACTACTACTACTAATCATTTGTATAGCGCTACAAGGCATGCACAGTGCTTACATATAGATGTAAGAGTGAGTCCCTGCTCACCAGAGTTACAATCTAATCAAGACAAAACACATAACAAAACTGGGGACTAGAGTATGGTAATACACACATAAATAGTGGACAAGAGAGTGAGGAGTATCAAGATCCAAAAGTGGCTCCAAAGAGATGGGTTTTAGCTTGGATTTGAATAGGGCTAGAGAAGGAGCCTGATGCACAGACTCAGGTAGTTTGTTCCAGACCTATGAAGCAGCAAAATGGAATGAACGAAGTCTGGAGTTGGCAGTGGCAAAGAAGGACACATATAAAAGGGATCTGCCTGAGGAGTGGAGTTCCTGAGGAGGGCTGGAGAATGAGATAACAGAGAATGCTTGGCTAAGCCCTCAATGCAGTTGTGAGTAAATATGTCTTCTATTTTGACCTATTAGTCCCCTACTTGGCTCACCTTTATGAAACTTGAGTTTGTGTAGAATTTCTAGCAGGGAAGCACAGCTACCAGTATACCCAGGACCAAAGAATGGTACTTCTTATATCGGGAAATTCATCCTCATCAATCGAGCGCACAGCTTCAGGAGGGCAAACATGGAGTGGAGAAGGAAGAAGGGGACACCCACCTAGCCAGCCAGATCAGCCAAATCAGTCCTAGTGATCAATGGAGTGACAAATGTTGCATTGAGATCGCCCTCTCATCCAACCCTTATGAAAGTTACAGATGGGCATATTTAGCCAGTTTTGTATACACCTTGTCCTTCAATCAAAGTGGATAACACAGATTCTAGGGATATATGTATTTATTTATTTATTTAGACAGTTTTGTATACCACCTTATCCTTCAATCAAAGTGGTCACAACACAATTGGGGATACATTTAACACGAGGGGATATGAGACACATACACTAATACTTACAGGGAACATGGGCAATGGAGGGTTAAGTGGCTTGCCCAAGACCACAAGGAGCACCTGTGGGACTAGAAACCCCAGTCCTTCCGGCCCAAGGTTGCTGTCCTCTAGTGGGATTTGAAACCCTGACCGGAAAGGGGGTCAGATATATAGACTATCTACATTAATTTATTTATTTTATGTAACATGCTGCCTTAGTCAAATTGTATTAACATTGCAGATCTTTATAGGTCCTTGTCTTTGGCTTTCATGATGAAAAGTGTCACTGTTGCAGTTGTAAACGTGTACTCAGAACTAACCCTTCCAAAAACATTGCCAAATGTTTTACTGGTGCACATAGAAAGGATCTGGTTTAGGACATCTTAACTTTTGGAGGGCCACAATTCCAAGAACCAAAAGTGGAGGGGGGAGGGGGAGAGTGGCTGCTGTTGACTACAGGAGAGAGAATTCAGAAAGCAGCCCTATTGAAACAAGGCAGATCCTAAGCCAAGTTCGTTTTGCTTCTGTGTGATGTGATGTTGAACAACGGGCATTGTCACACAATTTACTCTTAGAAGGAAATTACACCTTGTGTTTTCATAGACAAGCGGTTAATAGCTTCCACTTGTCAGTGTTGCCTGTCCTGAATACTGTATGCTGACTGGATAGCAGTGTCTCCCATATGTGCAAGACTATCCAAAAGCCCATCCCCCCAAAAAAAGTATCAGTGAAAAGTGCTAATTCATTGCTATTTATTGATTTGCCCCACTAAGATGAGACCTGTTGAAGTTTGGGAGGAATCTTTACCAGACTCTTCTTGTTAAGTGCCTTCGAGTTGATGTCATAGCAACCCTGTGGATAGTTGTCCTAACTGGGTGCAGTCTTCAATCAGGCAACTAATTGTTGACAGAGTGGCATCCACAACTTCTGTTATTGTATCAGTGCATCACATTGCTAGCCTTCTAATTTTGCAATGACCATCAACCTTGCCAAGCATTATCTTTCTCTTCACATGATGTGCCCAAAGTGTGAAAAGTCAAAGTCTTGTCATTTGAGCTTCTAAAGAAAGCTTAGGATCGATCACTTCTAGTACTGACTGATTTGTTGTTCAAAGATAATGCTTGGCAAGTATTCTTCGCCAACATCATAATTTTAAGGCATTGATTTTCTTCCTGTCTTTTGACTTTATTTATTTATTTAATATGCTTTATATACCGCTTTATCATTAAATCAAAGCGGTTTGCAATTAACATGAAATTTAAAGTATAAATGCTTACGTGGAATTAGGGCATGGTACAGTTAGCAGATTCCACAAACTAGTGTTAGTATCCAGAACTTAAAATTGTACATATCTTGTCAAATGTCATGGTAATTGTATGATTTACTGTCTGTCCCGAAGTATTCTATGAATAGTTATGTTTCCTTCACTGTTCAACTTATGGTATTTTCAATAATGTCATATGGATACAAATCTTGGACAAATCATAAGAACGTAAGAAATGCCATACTGGTTCAGACCAAGGTCCATCAAACCCAGTATCCTGTTTCCAACAGTGGCCAATCCAGTTGGCACACAGGTTCAACAATGCTTGTCCCAGGGCAAGCAGTGGATTTCCCACAATCTCTTTAATAATGGTTGATGTACCTTTCCTCCAGGAACTTGTCCAAACCTTTTTTAAACCCAGCTACACTAACACAGCAAGGCTTTTGACTGTGTAAACCATGAGAAACTCTGGGCCACATTAAGAAGCATGGGTATACCAGAACACCTGATCATTATATTGCACAGCCTTTACATTGATCAAGAATCATACTTTCCCCCTACCTGTTTAATTTATATGCAGAACAAATCATCAGAGATGCAGGTCTGTATGCAGACAGCCAAGGTGTGAAGATTGGTGGAAGACTCATCAACAACCTTCGCTATGCTGATGATGCCATATTGGCTGAAAGTGAAGACTATTTGAAACATTTGCTTCTCAAGATCAAGGAACATAGTCTTAAAATGGACCTGCACCTTAATAAAGACCTAAAGACACACTTGTTCGAGTATTATGGTAGCTACCGTATCATGATACTTCCCAAGCTCAAGCTAATTAGATTCACTCAATTTCCAGTTATTGAGAATGTTAATCCCTACTGCAACATTGTGTATATACTTACTGCAACATTGTTCATAGTTGATTGTAAGATAGTTCTCATAAGTTAACTGTACATTAGTTATCATGTTCAATGTAAAGTTTTCTTCTATGTTCTATGTAAACCGCCCCTGATCTCTGGAAGGGGCAGCATATAGAAGAATGTTAAATAAAAAATAAATAAAAATAAATAAAATAAATAAATGTAAAGAAGACAAAGATTCAGACATCTGGCAAAATCAATAAGTTCATCATTGATGGAGAAGAAATTGAAATAGTGGACAGTTTTAACCTACTTGGATCAATTATCAATAAAGAAACAACAAGCTGTCAAGAAATCAGACAACACATTGCTCTTGGCTATGAAGGACCTAGACAAGATTCTCAAGAGCAGAGATGTCTCTCTCCATACAAAGATGCAACTTGTTCAAACCATGGTATTTTCAATAATGTCATATGGATTCGAAAGTTGGACAGAGAAATAAATAGGAAGAAAATTGATACCTTTGCATTATGGTGCTGGTGATGAATACTGTGTATCCCATGGACTGCCTGAAGAACAAACCAGTCAGTACTAGAGAAGATCAAACCGAATCTTTCATTAGAAGCTCAGATGACAAGACATCAACTTTCATACTTTAGACATATCATGCAAAGAGAGAGATTGTTAGAGAAAAACACCATGCTTTGCAAAGGTAGAAGGTCAATGCAAAAGAGGAAGGCCAGCAATGAGATGGTTCAATACAATAACAGCAGTTATGGGTGCCACTCTGTCAACAGTGAGCTGCCTGACTGAAGACCAAACACTGTTTAGGACAATTATCTAGAGGGTCACCATGAGCAGAAACTGACTCAACAGTACTTAACAGCAACAACAACCACAACACTAACAGCTTTTACAACATACTTCGGCAACGAATTCCAGACGTTGATTACGCGTTGAGTAAAAATTATTTTCTCTTATTAGTCTTAAATGGGTTAGATTGTAGCTTCATTGCATGTCCCCTAGTCTGTCTACTTTTTCATGGAGTAAACAACGAATCTACGTGTACCGGTTCTACTCCATTCATTAATTTGTAGACCTGATAGGATTATCCGTCCATCCCCTTTAGCATTTTTATGGCTCTTCTCTGTACCTTTTCTAATTCAGCTATATCCTTTTTATGATATGGTGACCAGAATTGCATATAAATATTCAAGGTGCAGCTGCACCATAGAATGATAAAGAGGCATTATAATATCCTTGGTATTATTCTCCATTCCTTTCCTTATGATTCCTAGCATTTTATCTGCTTTCTTGGTCGCCACTGCACACTGGGTGGCGGGTTTCAACCCATTATCCACCATGAAGCCTAAATCCTTTTCCTGGGTGGTGATTCCTAGTGTGGAACCTTGACCGTAGTTTTGGTGGTTCGTTCCTAAGTGCATAACTTTGCACTTGTCCACATTAAATTCCATATGTCATTTGGATGTCCAGTCTTCCAATTTATCAAGGTCCTCTTGCAATTTTACACAATCCTCTTGTGTTTTGACAACTTTTAATAATTTTGTATCATCTGCAAATTTGATCACCTCGCTCATTATTCCTAATTCCAGATCATTTATGAATATGTTAAAAAGCAGTGGGCTCAGCATAGATCCCTGGGGTACTCCACTAGTCACATTTCTCCATTCAGAAAAATGGCCATTTAGCCCTAATCTCTGCTTTCTATCTTTTAACCAGTTTCTGATCCACAATAGTACACTGCCTCCAATCCAATGACTTTTTAATTTGGTCAAGAGTCTCTCATGAGGGACCTTGTCAAAAGCTTTCTGAAAATCCAGACACACTATATCAGTGATGGCTAACCTTTTTGAGTCCGAGTTCCCAAACTGCCGCACAAAACCAAAGAATTTCCTCAAAGTGCCAGCACGTCAATTTGCATAAATATTTGCATAATGCTAACATACACTAACTTTTAGTAAACATGTCTCTTAATGAGTGTATGGATAAAGACAGACTAAAAGATTTCTACATTACTATAATCCAGTGCCAACCGCCAGGCACATTAGGAACTACTACAAACACTGCCCATTTAGAACCAATAGCAAACCCGCCGTATCCTAACAGCACTACCAGGAGTCACAAAGCACCATACCATATCTATCAAAAGGCAACACTGCAAATATTAAACCAATACATTTCAGAGAACAACAATACATGACCTACTGGGGAAAGAGAACAAGTGGCAATGTCAAAAAGGAATTACATAAACAGAATACCTCAGCTCAGTTACACAGTTGCAATTGCTCCAGCCACTTTCTTCTGGTTTCTTCATGTTTTCTGCTAACTCTCCATCATCTGCTGTCCATTTGTCCTTTCTTCTCTCTTCTAGTTTTTTTTTCCATTCTCTCTCTCTACATCCGCTTTAACATACTAATCTTTCTCCTTTTGCTCTTTCCTCATTCCTATTTCATCCACTCAAATTTTACCCCTCCATCCTCAATCCCCACTTACTCTCCCAATACCCGGCCAATTGTACATTTTTCTTCCCTCACACACAAAATATTTTTCCCCTCTCCATTTCATTCTCCCAGCCCCATCCCCTTCTAATCTCCCCCAACATCAGCTCCCTTTTAGTTCCAGCCCCACCCAGTATCCGCTCCCTTCTAGTCCCCTCATCAGTCCATTTCCAGTCCTAGCTCCCCCATCCATTTCCAGTCCTATCCGAGTCCCTTCATCAGCTCATTTCCAATACCAGCCTCCCATCAGCCCATTTCTAGTCCTTTCCTAGCCCCACCATCAGCCCATGTTAAATCCTAGCTCCCCTCCACTCAGCCCATTTCTAATCCAAGCCCCCCATGAGCCTACCTCCAGTTCTAGCCCCTCCATGAGTCCATTTCAATCCAAGCCCCCACCACAGCCCATTTCCAATCTTAGCTCCCCCAACACCCAATTCTCAGTTCTATCCTAGCCCATCCATCAGCCCAGTTCCTGTCCTAGCTCCCTCCCCTAAGAGCCCATTCCAAGCCCCCCTTCCCATCAGTTATTTGCAGTTCAAGCCCCCTTCCACTCAGCCCATTTCCATTCCAAGTCCCCCTCCCCATTAGCTATTTGCAGTTCAAGCCCCCCACTTCCCCTCAGCCCATTTCCATTCCAAGCCCCGTCCCCATCAGCTATTTGCAGTTCAAGCCCCCCACTTCCCCTCAGCCCATTTCCATTCCAAGCCCCATCCCCAACAGCTATTTGCAGTTCAAGCCCCCTTCCACTCAGCCCATTTCCAGTCCTAGCAACCCCAACCCATTACCAGTCTTAGCCCCCCATAGCCCACTTCCAGTCCTAATCCCACCAGCCCATTTCCAGTCCTAATCCCCCATCACCCAATTTTCAGTTTAAGCCCCCCCATAGCCCATTACCAGTCCTAACCCCCCATCAACCCACTTCCAGTCCTAATCCCACCAGCCCATTTCCAGTCCTAATCCCCCATCACCCAATTTTTAGTTTAAGCCCCCCCAGCGCCCATCACCACTCCTAACCCCCCCAGCCCAGCGCCCATCACCACTCCTAACCCCCCCCAGCCAGCCCAGTGCCCATCACCACTCCTAACCCCCCCCAGCCAGCCCAGTGTCCATCACCACTCCTACCCCCCCAGCCCAGTGCCCATCACCACTCCTAAATCCCCCCAGCCCAGCACTACTCCTAACACCCCCCCCAGCCCAGCCCATCACTACTCCTAACCCCCCCCAGCCCAGCCCATCACCACTCCTAACCCCCCCCAGACCAGCCCAGCCCAGACCATCACCACTCATATCCACCCCAGCCGAGCCCATCACCACTCCTAACCCCCCCCAGCCCAGCCCAGCCCAGCCCATCACATCACCACTCCTAACCCCCCCCAGCCCAGCCCAGCCCATCACATCACCACTCCTAACCCCCCCAGCCCAGCCCAGCCCATCACATCACCACTCCTAACCCCCCCCCCAGCCCAGGGAAATTAAAAAAAAGAAAACCTGTCTGTTGCCGCTGTCGGGGCCGCCGCGGCAGAATCGGGCGTGCCGCGGGGCCCCCCCTGTATCCGGCAGAGCCTGCCCTCCCCGTAGCAGCTCTCTATTTGGAGCTGCAGTCAGTTGCGCCGGGTTGCAGAGCGCGAGGGAAGTGTTTCTCCCTCGCTGCTCTGTTAAACCCGCGGGGGCTGATGGGAAGTTCCCATCAGCCCCCGCGGGCTTAACAGAGTCGCGAAAGGGAAACTCTTCCCTTCGCGCTCTGCAAGCCGGCGCGTCTGACTGCAGCTCCAAAGAGAGAGCTGCTACGGGGAGGGCAGGCTCTGCCGGATACAGGGGGGCCCCGCGGCACGCTCGATTTTGCCGCGGCGGCCCCGACAGCGGCAGCAGACAAGTAAAATTGAAAAAAAAAAAAACAACCTAATTGCGGACCTTCCCGCGTGCCAGCTGCATGGCCTTCGCGTGCCACAGCTGGCACGCGTGCCATAGGTTCGCCATCGCTGCATTATATCAACCAGCTCACCTTGATCTGCCTGTTTGTTCACACCTTCAAAAAAATATAACAGATTAGTAAAACAATATTTTCCTTGGCTAAATTCATGTTGGCTTTTCCCATTAAACCATGACTATCTACATGTTCAGTAATTTTATTCTTTATAATGGTTTCTACCATTTTGCCCGGCATTGATATCAACCTTACCAGTCTGTAGTTTCTCGGATCACCCCTGGAACCCTATTTAAAAATTGGCATTACATTGGTCATTCTTCAATCTTCTGATGCTACAGATGATTTTAATGATAGTTCACAGATTACTAGTAGTAGGTCTGCAATCTCATATTTCAGTTCTTTTAACACTTTTGGATGTATACTATCCAGTCCAGGAGATATGCCACTCTTCAGTTTATCAAATAGTTTTAATACATCTTCCCAGTTTATCGATATTTCTATGAATCCTTCTGATATATCACCTTTAAATACCATCTCTGTCATGCGTAACTTCCCTACATCTTCAGTAAAGACCGAAGCAAAGAATTCATTCAGTCTCTCTGTTATGGCCTTGTCCTCCTTTAGTGCTCCTTTTACCCCTCTATAATCCAATGGTCCCACTGACTCTCTCACAGGTTTTTTGCTATGAATGTATTTGAAAACATTTTATTATGAATTTTTACTCCCAAGGCAAGCTTTTTTTTCAAATTCTCTCTTTGCCTGTCTTATCAGTGCCTTGCATCTAACTTACCAGTGCTTATGTCTCCTGTTTATGTCATTTGGCTCCTTTTTTCCATTTCATGAAATATGCTTTTTTGGTTATGACAGCCTCCTGACCTCACCTTTAAACCATGCTGGCAGTTTTTTGGTCTTCTTTCCACTTTTCTTAAATTGTGGAAAACATCTGGTCTGGGCTTCATGCTTGATGTAAATCGTTAACCTTTGTAACTGCTCCTTTTAATTTTTAATTAAGTCCATTTTATCATAGTCTCTCTTTTAAAAGTGGATTTCCTTGCTGTCCTACTTCCATTTATTAAAACCAATACAATTATGCAATGATCACTATTGCCAAGTGGCCCAACAACCTTCTCTTGCACCAGATCCTGTATTCCACTAAGGACCAGATCCAAAATAGCTTCCCCTTTTGTCAGTTCATGAGCCAGCTGCTCCAAGAAGCAGTCATTTATTTCATCTAGAAACGTTATCTCCCTATCATGTTCTGCTATGACACTGACCCAGTTTATACCATTATTGTTGTATTATAACTTTTGTTAGATTCCTTGATTTCTTTTAGTATTTCATCATACCTCTGTTCATTCTGGCCAGGTGGTCAGTAGTACACCCCCACTGTCATCACCTTCCCTTTTTTACATGGGATTACTATCCATAGAGATTCTACGGTGTATTTTCTTTCCTGCAAAACTTTAACCCTATGTGACTCAATGCCTTCTCTAATGTGGAGGCTGATTCAGACAGGGGCATGTCAGGACTGTCTGGACATCCAAAAAATGGATAGCGCCGATGTGTATGTATATGATTCTGCAACCACGGGAGTTATGCATTCTTTTGGTTGCAGAATCAGGGCACTTAGACAGCCTGGCCTGCCCCTGATTCTGCCACGGGGAATATACAGGCCACACTGCCTGTCCAGTCATTCCAAGGCTCTGGCTGGTGTGCCAGTGCCATGACATCCTGTCACCATGACACCTGCATGTCCAGCCGGAGGACCTGGATCACTGGACCCCAAGCTGCCCTTTCACCCTGTTGCTGACTCCTGCCATTTGCCCGGGGAGTTGAAGGCCTCAATCAGCGAAATGCCTGGCACTTAGTCTACCTTCGAGGTGGAACAACCTGGACATACATGTTGCTGCCAGTGGACGTACAGGACCCTGACCTGAATAGACCCTGTACGAGGTGTTGCAGCCCACCCACTCTCTGCCTCCATCCCATCCCCTCCCACTCCCATACAGTGCTTCCCACAGGTGGATCTGTGCATGCAGGGAGCCATGCTGGCAGAATACAGTCCCTGCAAATAGCGGAGGTTGCACGTCCAACCCGGACGTACATCCCTGCTATTTGGGGAGCAGAATGACCCCCATAAAACACAACCCCTCCATCAATTTGAACTACCCTATCATTGCAATGTAGTTTGTACCCAGGTTATCACAGTGTCACATTGGTTGTCCTCCTTCCACCAGGTCTCTGAGATGCCAGTCATATCTAACATTTTATTTAGTGTGATATATTCTAGCTCTCCCTTCTTATTTTTTAGACTTCTAGCATTTGCATGCAGGCATTTTAGAGGTAATATTTTATTCATATTAATCTGGTTATCAGTTGATAGGTCTAATTTAGAATCTTTCAGCTCCGTACTTAAGGTCATCTGGGTTACTTTTATCTTTACTGGAACCTCTCTGTCTGGATGCTCTAATTTCCCTCTTCTGTTAGTATCCTTCAAGGATACATCCTTCTGAACCCTGCAGTCTTGGGTGACTGTCAGCTTTCAGCCGGCTGGAGTTTGGCTCTACACTTTAGTGGATTTTTCAGCTATCTCATTAGTCTTTTGGTACACCCTCCTGATGCAGATAAGTGAAAGGTTATTTCTTATCGAAAAACAATATTGTGTTGGGTTTTACTGTTTATTTTGTTATAGAGAAGAATTACAATTCACTGTTAAAATTTTGATAAAAAATCAACTGATGATGATTATCAAACAAACTAGTGTTGGCCCTTGAGGCTGATACACTAAAGGGTCTGGTTGGACCTATGTTAGATCAAGAACTGTTTGAAGTCCTTTATATTTTGAGATTGATTTTAAGATTTATTAAAGTTAGTTGGCTCCACTTTATTTCTAAATGTGTATGAGAAATTGGTTCTTTTTTAGGTGGCTTTAGTATTTGATCTCTTTTTAATACTGGTGTAGCAGTCAATTGTTACTCTCTAAGGGGCATGTGCTAACAGGTAGCGTAGAATTTAGTGTGTGCCAAGTGCACCTTGGTAAAAAATATCATGGACTGAAAATGCGGCCACACTAAGAATCCTGCGCTACCTGAACTGCATGGTTTGAGGTAGTGAATGGATGGTTCTTGGGCAGAGGGTCTTGGCACATGCTCCCCATCGATATGGCACTTGAGTGGTGTTAAGTGCATCTGTGCTGATCGAGCCAAAAGGATATGCTAAGCATGCTTCCCTTTACTAGCATGTGTCGGGCGCCATCATTTTTAGGGCTGTTTATGTATTAGCAACATACTGCTTAATAAACATGGTGATTCATGAGTTTTTATAATGTGGTATCAGCATGAGAGAGGGACCAGCATGCCAAGTTAACGATGAGCCAAATGGGTATGAAGCCTCAGGAGGTTGAGAATGTTGGGGGCTGAGGAAGACACTAGTCAGGGGGCAGCACAATGTACTTTACCTTAATGCACTTTATCAAACCAGGATTTATTTTCTACATTTCAAGGCAATTTAGCATCCAAGATTATGGGACTCTATCAAAACCTTTCTTATAATCAAGCCATGCTATACTGAGATTTCTGCTTTTCTTAACACTGGCCATGATGGCCTTATTCAACATTAATTAGTCCTTGATTCCATATGCCCTTCTTATTGCCCTTTTGCTCTATTGCCATGATGTTATTGAACTCGATATGATCATATATTATGTCTGCTACTATTTGCTGTGAACAGCTTATAGATTGTAGGTAAACAAGTTATTGGTCTATAATTATTGGGAATATTACTTGGGTCCCGCTTTAGAAGAAGAACTGTTCTTCCTGTAGTAAACCATTGTGGCTGCTTGAACAATTGATTTTTGCAGATCATCAGGTCTTGGTGTTTGCAGATCGTCAGGTCTTGGTGCAGATATTAGCTGTTTGAGCCAAAGGTTGGTTGCTCCATCTGGGTCAGGGCTCTTCCATTTTGGGGCTCATTTATCCTGCTTTCCAGCTCTTTTGTTGTTACTGCAGGCCATTTCATAGGTTTGATGTTTTCTTTTTGTAAATGCGCCTGCATGCAGGGTAATCATTCTGCTTCTTGATTGTGCTCTATAAGGTCCTCATATAGTTTTCTCCAGAAGGTTTCTGTTTAGGCTTTGGTTGATGGTGCTTTTACCATACTAATGCTCTTTCCCAATTCCCTGTCGAATTGTTTTGGGTTCTCTCTAAATAGTTTATTTTCATATCTTGCTTTTCTGTTTTCTTCAGATGCAGTTTTTTCGATTCTGCTGCTAATTTCAATGTATTGTTGGAACATATAAATTTCAGGTCTTTTTCTGTTAATTTAGTATGCTTCAGCTTGATGTCTTGAATCATCCTCAATATCTTTGATGTTAATCCTTTTAGATACTCATCTATCAGGGATTCCTCTGTACGCGATGATTGTATTTTTCCTTTGATATGTTTTTTCCAAGGAGGAACTACTGTTCTCTTTTTCTTATAGCCCTGAACTTTAGTTGGTAGTATTCTTGCTGTAAAGATAGGCAAAAGAGTAATCAGCTCAGGGCCCTCTGCATCTATATAATTATTTAGGATGACTGCTAGTTCTGTTACTGGATAGAGATGTGGAGTTGCCTCCTATCCCACTGTTGTTCTTTCCTTTCCCCCCATCTATGTGGACTTTAGGGATTTCCATTGGTAGTTTTCTTCTGAATATATTTCTTTTGTACTTGATTGCTTTTGGTATCTCTTTACTGTATGGGCCCGATTTTCAACTGGGCGGTGCTATGTGCCACGTCATTGCCTAGCCCACCCCCCCCCCCCCTTCCTCCTAACCCAGATTTTCAATGCTGGGGTCATTTGCAGCCCCAACATTGAAAATCTGGGTCTCATTGCACAACCTCGAAGTTGCAGGAGCTAGCCGGGTAGCACCAATTTTTGATGCTACCCACTTAGTCCCTATGCCTAAAAGATAGGCGAGGAAAAATCATGCCTATCTTTAAGACACAGAGGGCTAAGCAGGTAGCATCGAAAATTGGTGCTACCCAGTTAGCCCTTTCCTCCACCCCAGAATGCCCTAACACGCCCCTAATTCTAACCACATAGCAGCTGGGCACATTAGGGCCATATCCGGGATTTTCAAAAGGCACTTCTCATGTAGATGCCCTTCGAAAATCATGGATATGGCTTTTACACGGATAGCTAGGGCAGTTGCTCATGTAAATGCCTTTGAAATCGGCCCTACAAGTCTGTCTTGGTAAAAATGATAAAACCTAATTAATAAAAAAAAAGAAACAAATCAAGAGAGTATACAAAGAGAATCTCAAGCGATTCCTTCCTAGTCAGTTAAAGATGGTACTATAGACACCCTGACATTGATAAAGGCTAATAAATCATTAGGTTGAAAAAAGATATATCTTTGTGATTTGTATACCACTAAACATTTACATGGAAATCGTAAATAAAATGAAGTGCCCAGCTGCAACATGCCAGGTTTTAAAAGCAAAAATTTGCTTCCACCTCTTCTGGGTCTCATGGGCAACATCAGGGAAAATGGATACTTTTACACCATGAAAAAGGAGAGAATTTTTTTTATAATACAATTTCAGTAGCCAGTGTCTATCCAAGACTAAAGTACACATTACCAAAAGTATAGACACTTGTAAAGAATCTGAAATGGAAGAGCTCAGTATGTCAGACACATTAAGTACGTCCATGTTGGTATCAGAACCCTTAGTTCCTCTCTTTTTTTTCATGAGGTAAATAAAACACTTTTGAAATAGGTGGTATCAACTCTTGAGGAATGGAAAGAATATCAAGCATATACTTCTTGAACATATCAAATGCAGATGACCCCTACGATTGTAGGAAAATTTTAAAATCCTCAAATTTGACGCAGGGGCAGAATTTTCCAGCATTTCAACTTTAGCTCTTAAACCTATATTATCCTTAGATAGAGCTGCAGTTTAATCAGAAAAAGAAGCCAACTTCTGAACATTCTCATCCATTTTAGTTTTTAAGCCATTAGTCACACTCCTATATGACTCCAATTTCAGCGTGTTCTGCACCACCTTAGATTATATTGCTGTGGTCTGCTGAAAAATAGCTGTGGATAAATTAGTTATTGTGTCCCAAATGTTGTCCAGCATGATCTTCTTAGGGCAAGAAAGCTGAAAGGAATAGGTGAAGAAGCAGCTAAGGGTGCCTCCAAAACGTTACCCATACCAGGGTCCACTGGCCTGGGGTACTTCCATCACCAACTCCTCTTCATGAGAGCTTCCGAAGACATCAGAAGTAATCACTTCACTTTCAACCATCGTCTCCTCCTGCACTAGCACCCTCACCATGCCAAATTCCAATGTTTTGGGTATCTGAGCAGATTGAGTAGATGGGTAGGGAGAAAACTCCCACCAAGGTTGTGATGGGTGCCATACTTTCTCGGGAGACAGAGTGGTATCAGGATCCTCATTCACTGGGATCCCTCCTTGCTCCCAGCGACAACTCCTGACTGAATCTCCCTCTTGGCAGCCTCAGTAATAACATAGCAGTCCTTGAGACCCAACACAATAGGTTGAGGTTCGGCAGGGTGAACCTTGGCCTTCCCTTTTCTTTTCGGCATGAGTAAGGTAAGCGTGTTAACCCTCAGGTATCCATTTTAGTATAGCCACCCCACCCCCCTCTTGATTTAAATATAGGGTTTGTAGCATAAAAATAGCAGTACATTATCTCCTATTTATCTGCAGAAATCCACTTAACTGTAGTTAATCCTCTTAACATTTTCATTCATTTCTGTGGTTTATCTCCTGCCACAGTAGGTCCATGAACACACTCACAGTGGCCTTTATTTGTGGCAAACATGTTATCTATATCTGCAGTGCTTGCACTATTGCATCCACCATCGTTAGCCCTAGTGCATAAGCTACAGGTGGATACCTTTTTATCCTGGGTGACGTGCTGCCAGTATGTATTTTTCTTTTTCATTCCTACCATACTTCAATTGTAGTATCACCTTGCTAAGATTTAGTATAGATGTTATACAACAGGGTCACCACGTGAAGGTACTCAGCAAGACTTGAGGAGGGAACTTTATTCTCTCTCCCTAAGAGATGCACCAACAGCCGTTAGTGAATTTTTATGTTGCACACCCCTTTGACATCCCCAGTAGGAGAACATTCATGTAGCATGAGGATGTGTTGGAGGAGTGGCCTGGGAGAAGCAAGGGAGATGCACGTCGCAGTGCTGTTTCAGAACAGCACAAGCACGTCTGGCCCTGGTTGTTGAGGCATCCATGCCTATACCTGCCCCTGACCACGAATAAGGTGAAAAGGTGTTCATGTCATGGATGTAACTCTTCCAGGCGAAAGAGCATAATGCACTTACATCACTATAGTTATTATTTCCCGTCCCATGAAACCCGAGAGTAAATGCACACCACAAACATATTACTGGCTCGCTGCCGCACATCTGAGAATCTGAAATAGCAGGCCAGGATGTGCAAGTCTCATAACATAGATGTCGCCCTTTTGACCTACCCATGCCGTTGTGTCCAAGTACCCAGTGCACTTCAGGGATATCCAAATTTGTAAAATGGCCTACACCAAGCCATTGCTATCTGCGTGGGGCCCAGCTTCAGAACCGGTTACTGGGATGTTCAATTTTCAGGGTGGGAACAGCATGATTTCCGAAGGCACTGCTGCCACTCCCCCTGGTTTTCGGACTCTATGTTCTGGACATCCCAGATTCTTCATAGACATTCCTTCTACAGTGCGGATAATGCTGGGGCAGACTTAGGGTAGAACGAGGGCAGAATACTCAACTAGTCTGATACTGATGACTTTCAGATGCTATCTGCATAGCTAAACAGTTTAATTTAGGCATGAAAAAAGCTACCCTAAATAAAACTGCATAGTGATATGTATACTGGCTGGATATTGCTGCCATGTACAAAGCCTGTGGCCATGACCACCTTATACACATATTCACTATTGCCATGTATCCATATGTTGAATGTACATATTTTTTTTAAAATGCCATGGTCAGGGTTTAAAAAAATAGTCTCACTGCTCCCACTGAATATTACTAAGAAGGACCCATTGTGAAAAATGGAATGCCTAAGCCCACATACCGATATCTAGTATGCCTTGTGATTTACCTTACAACCGTGTCTCGCAGTTATAAGGTTCTTGGCTTCTGCTATTCCCATGATGTCGCATAAAACAATTGTCTTCAGTGTAAAACTTTCCATCTTAGAAGGCTGCTGTCTTTTGTGCCTTTATCCAGATGTTATTCTTTATAATGCTCTTCCATAATAAATATACTTATTCCACTGAAATATTTCAAAGCATACACCTACATTTTCATTTTCCATGCTTGCAGCCTGTTCTGTGACCCACAGCAGCATTCCAATGGAAAGCAATTTATCTCTTTTACATCGAAAGAACTACCACTCTGTCATGCTGTACTGTGGTTCACTGACCAGATACTGCAAGGAGAATTAAATCAAGATATACACAGTACCACCTTCTTTGTCCTCTCAAATGAGACTGAACAAAACTTATTTCAGTTTCAGGAGTTTCGTCCAAAGAAGGGAAGAGGGACCATAGGGATAGGATTTTCATTTACTGGCAAGAAACAATCTTCAGCCAAGAGGTAGATTTTCTAGCACAAGTACATTTCACCATCTTCAGTGGTAAATATTTGACAAGAAATACATTTCTTTAGAGGTGAATCCATGCCCTCAATGTGCAACTTTACCAGTACACTATTTTCAGTCCCATCGGGCTATCTTCTTTTTCAGATTCTCCCATGAAGGGGGTAATTTTATAAGAGGGCACCTGCTTTTGCGCATGAAAGTAGATCTCTTAGAGGAGTATTTTAATTATTTGCACACATAAATGGCCTCATAAAATCACACTCAGCATAAAAGTGCATGCCTTAATCTCACAGTGCATAGTTTCATTGTGGGCATGCACAGGAGTGGAGTTTGGGAGGAGAATAGGAGGAATGTAGAAGTCCGTGTCTTGATAACAGAGTACGAGAATTCGCCAGCATACTTGCAAAATGTAGGTACGGCCTTTCGTTAAGCTTGGGGTGGGTCCGGTTTTTGATTCATTTTTGACACTTGCGGAATACATTTCTGAAGCAGTTCAAAAATCTGTTGTATTGCCAAGATTTCTTATTCTTACCTATTTTAAACAGAGAGATCTTAGACATGTGATCCAAACAATGGTCTTGACAGATGCTGATAACTATAACATATACCAGGTACCGGTGATGCCTAGAGCAACTACTGAAGTCTAAGGCCACTAAGATAAGCTCTCAGAAAAAGAGAAGTGGACTAGGATAATACCATTGTTAGTAGCATTCCACTGGCTTATGCTGGTTTTAAAAGTTGTTTTTACATTGTTATGAGATTTGATTACTCATTTTATCTGTGAAGAGATGAAAGTGGAGCTGTAGTACCTTAAAGATCCGAGACTAGAAAGGAAAGAAACCACGGGAATATTATCCCTTCTAGTTCAACTGTAGTAAGTCAGTGAATGAGAAGTTGATGATCAATAAGATCAAAAAGAGCTGCATGATCTAGAGACCATAAACTCTTTGTGGTATGCCTATAATGTCAAAGGAATATCATTAACTAGAGCACTAAGAATGGTCTCTGTATAATGTCCCTGATGGAAGACAATTGTGGACATGTGAAGGCACATTTTTGAAAGGCCATCTACATGCAATCTGGGACGTTCAGGTGAAAACATCCAAAATACTGTGGGAGGGGCAGCAGAGAAGGTGGGCACATATACGTGCCTTCTAAAATCAACTTGATAGTGTATGACTCTGTAAGAAAGGAAAAGATGGGCATGGCCACTGCCTTGACCTGGTATTTTTCTCTAGTTGCTTGCCCTCGAACATCTGTAGCTCAGTTCTTCCCTTATCTGACCATCACCTTTTAAGCTTTTTTTTTTTTTTTTTACTTCTTTATTTTCGTTTTATAACAACAAAGGAAAGGAAGACATACAGCTAAAAGACAGATACATACATAGAATAAGATACATACACCAAAGTAAACCCCTACCACCCCCCTCCCCCCTGCTTCTTCTCTAGAAAACTAATCATTCCCGAAACGGGCGTGCACTGACATTATTGTGTTACAAAACCAAACGGTGATCTGAAACATGATGAGTATACATTAAACAGACATGTCGGAGCAATGAGCAGATTGTACATAATCATTGAGCATCTGCCATTTAGACAAGCGAGAGTGAGTTTGGGTATGGGGAATAGCTCTCCGTGATATCTGCTCATATTTACTATATAGGCAGACAAGGTTCCACCATTCATTGACAGTAAGTCGAGAGCTATCCTTCCAATTCCTCGTGATTAAACATATGGCTATACCCAGCATGAAATCAAGGAGAAAGCGACCCTTCTTAGGAAGAGAGGGGACCTCCGCCACTGAGCGGAGTCCCACAATCTGCCAAGAAAGAGGCTCGTGGAGGTGTAAGATAAGTTGAATACGACCCCAGACCCGCCCCCAGTAGACCTGTAGTTGAGGACATTCATAAATAACATGAGCGAGGGTTCCCACAGCAGTATGACAAGACCAACACTGGTCCCTAGCAGTTGTGTTCCATTTGGCTATTTTTTCTGGAGTATAAAAGCATCTATGTGCAAAAAAGAAGAGAGTTTGGGTAACTGAGGCAGATCGGGAAACCCGCACTACTTTGCTCCAGAAAACGCTCCATTGCACAGGGGTTAAAGTGGTTTGCAGTTCGCGCTCCCAGGCTTGTTGGGCTCTACAAGTAGCAGTATCTGTACCCTGACATAATAGTTTATAAAAGTTAGAGGCTACCCCATGTGTACTACTAATAGAGTGAATTAGGTCTAATAGCCCGTCCTCAATAGAGACAGAGGGTGGCAGGATTCGAGCACTTTTGAGGCAGTGTTGAAGCTGCATCAATTGAAAGTAATGTTTCGCTGGTAACGCAAATTCCTTTTGTAAATCATAAAAGGTCTTCCAACGAGCTGCAGAGAAGAGCTGTTGGGGTGTCCAGATCCCCCTAGAGTACCAGGGTTTCCATGCTATCGTTCTATTTAGGACTTGAATTCTGGGGTTATTCCACAGCGGGAGTCCGTCCTGAGGACATACGGTTGGGCCCAGTGATAGAATGAGAGTATTAAAGGCCGCAAGAGTATCAACAATCATTGGGGGATGGCGGGTGCATATACATGTAACTTCAAGGTTACCTATCTTGAGATGAGCTCTGGACCATCTACCTGCTGTATCTGAGCTAGTCGCAATAATAGTAGCATGCAGAGATTTCCTAACCAGTATGGCAACCCCGCATTTCTTAGAAATGGCTGGAGAATAGGCGGCCACCATGTAAGGTTTAACATTGAGTTTGAGGGTTTCCTTCGAATTTAAATGCGTTGCTTGGAGGAAAATCAGATCCGCAGCTTCATGACTTAGATAGCTTAGGATTTTCTTCCGTTTTATCGGATTATTGATTCCTTTTACGGTCAATGATAAAATCTTACATGGTGCCATCGATCAGTAATAGACATTTTAGATAAGGGCGCTGGAAAACATACAACATAATCAGAAACTGTACAAAATGATAGAATCACCGAGTCTGCTGACTAATACACCCCATATTGAAAAGTATGTACCGAAGTAACTTAGAGAAGAAGCAAAACCCCCAATGAAAATGGCGACCATATGTCTGCGGGAGGAGGCCCGAGAGAGGAAGATAGAGACATAAAAAAAAAAAGAAAAACAACACCAGAGTCCATAATTAACACTGTCTCTGATACTCATCGAGGCTACGATGGGTAGATGGAGTCGGGTCACAGATATCATCAAGATAAGGCAACAAACCACCCTCGGCAGACTTTTGCTGAGTCGCGGCAAATCCAATATGGCAGGCACAGCGGATATGAGAATACTGGCAGGAATATTCGGGAAGTCAACGCATCAAGTCGGCTTCTTTAGCATCCAAAAACTCCGCTAGTAGATCAGGGTCCTCAAATGTTTTTGTCTGATTGTGAAGCGTGACTCGGAGCTTGGCCGGGTACATCAGGCCATAGCGTGCTTGTAGTTGTTGAAGCCTCGGCCGGAATTCCAGAAAGCGCTTTCGGCGGTCGACCGTGGGTTTAGCCAAGTCAGGGTAGAAGGAGATCTTATGGCTCTCAAACTCCATATGGCCCTTTGCCCGAGAGGCACTGAGAATTTGCTCCACATGTTGATATCTCAAAAGTCGAAAGATGATAGGCCGCGGGGTCTTCCTGTTGAGCGTTATGTTTGTGGGTACACGATGAGCGCGATCGATCTCCAATTCTTTGGTAAAGGTGATTTGGAGCAAGGAAGGGAGGATTTTATATAAAAACTCCTTCATGTCTCCCGATTCCGCTCCCTCCGGTATGCCCACGAGTCGTAGGTTGTTGCGGCGCGCTCTATTATTGCCATCTTCCACTTCTTTCTGCAAGGCCCGCACCTGCCGTTCAACTTTGTCGAGTTTGGACAACCGGACCGCGTGGGAGTCTAATACGCTCTCCATTTTGTCCTGACGCGAAGAAAGCCCCTCTAGTCTGCCTTGTAACACACCAAGATCTTCCCGCAGCGCTCGGAGTGCTTCACCGTTTGACTGCACGAGGTCCTTAACCCCTCTGATCTCTGCGAGGATTTCATGCTGCATTTCGGGGCCCTCGCGCAAAGCCAGCCCCTTCTGCGGGGACGGGGGTTCAGTTTTGGAGCGTTTGCCGTGAGAAGCCGCTGGAGATCCAAATTCCAGGCGCGTAGGTTTGGTCCCCGCCATCTCACCAATGTGCCCCGGCAAGATCAGAGCAGAAACTCAAGTATGTCCGGTGTTAATTCAGGATTCTGAGTAGGCCTCTCGGGAGCCTCAGCGTTATGCGACCATCCCGCTGGACATCGGGCTCCGCCCCCACCTTTTAAGCTTTAATCTTCATCACCCACTGCCTCAACCTCGTCCTGTCTCCTCCAACCTATTTAGAAATCTTCATGCTATTGATCCCTTGGTTCTCTCTTCCACTATTTCTTCATCTCTTTCTTCCACTATGTCATCCAAGTCTGTTGACGAGGCGGTAACTTCCTATAATTCTGCACTCTCCTCTGCCTTGGATGCTCTTGCTCTGCCCATGCCACGTCCTGACTCTCATCCACTACCCGCTATCTACGTTCCTGTGTCCATTCTGTTGAGCGTGCTTGGCTCAAATCCCGCTCCCTTGCAGACTTTCTACACTTCAAATTCATGCTTGTCTCTTTCCAGTCAGCCATATCTCTTGCCAGACAAGACTATTATGTCCATCTGACTAACTCTCTTGCCTCTGATCCTCGCCATCTCTTTACTACTCTCAGCTCTCTCCTCAAAGTGTCTCTGCCTCTGATCCCTCCCTCCCTTTCTGCCCAAACCTTGGCTGACTATTTCCATGACAAAATCCACAAGATTGCCCTCCAATTCCCCACAATATCAGCTACTTCTCCTCCTCCCCCGCTTCACTCCCAACTTTCCCCCCCACCTCCTCTAAACTCTCTTCCTTTCCTGTGATCGCCAAAGAGGAAACTGCACACCTTTTTTCTTCCTCCAAACTCACCACCTGCTCCTCTGATCCTATCTCCACCTATCTCCTAAGCCCCATTAAATGTAACCCTCCAATTGTGTTGTGACATGACCACCTTGATTGAAGGAAAAGGTGGCATACAAATCTATCTAAATAAATAAATTTCCTCCACCATTGTCCCTCCCATCGCTCATATTCTCAACCTATCACTCTCCACTGCAACAGTCCCTGAAGACATCAAGCATACTGTGGTCACACCTCTCCTCAAGAAACCCTCACTTGATCCCACCTGTCCTTCTAATTATCAACCCATCTCCCTCCTTCCCTTCATTTCTAAACTACTTGAACGTGTGGTTCACCGCCGCTGCCTCAACTTCCTCTCCTCTCATGCCCTCCTGGATCCTTTACAATCTGGCTTTCGTCCTTTACACTCTACTGAAACAGCTCTTGCCAAAGTCTCCAGTGACTTGTTCCTGCCAAAATCCAAGGGCCTTTACTCTGTCCTTATCCTTCTTGACCTCTCTGCTACTTTTGACACTGTTGACCATAACCTTCTCCTCGATACCCTGTCCTCGCTTGGTTTTAAGGACTCTGTACTAGCCTGGTTCACCTCCTATCTCTCCCATCACTCTTTCAGTGTGTGTTCTGGTGGCTCCTCCTCCTCTGCTATCCCGCTCCCAGTTGGTGTATCCCAAGGATCTGTCTTGGGTCCGCTCCTTTTCTCTTTCTATACCCTTGGTGTGCTTATCTCTTCCCATGGCTTTCAGTACCATCTGTATGCTGATGACTCTCAGATCTACCTCTCTATGCCTGAAATCTCTCCAGCAATCCAGACCCGGATCTCTGCCTGCCTTTCTGACATTGCTGCCTGGATGTCTCACCGCCACTTGAAACTGAACATAGCCAAGACTGAACTTCTTATCTTTTCCCCCAAAATCTCCCCCCCCCCTTTCTCCTTTCTCAGTCTCTGTGGATAACTCTGTACTCCTTCCTGTTTCCTCGGCCCAAAATCTTGGGGTTGTCTTTGACTCCTCTCTCTCTTTCTCCACACACATCCATCTGATAGCTAAGACCTGCTATTTTTTTCTCTATAACATCAGCAAAATCCATCCTTTCCTTTCTGAACATAATACTAAGATGCTTATCCACTCCTTGATCACCTCCCGTCTTGACTACTGTAACCTACTCCTTGCTGGTCTCCCTTTTAATCATCTCTCTCCCCTTCAATCTGTTCAATACTCTGCTGCACGGCTAATTTTCCACCAGCCTCGTCACGCCCATATTACTCCTCTTCTCAAGTCACTTCATTGGCTCCCTATCCGTTTCCACATCCAGTTCAAACGTCTCCTGCTGACCTATAAATGCATTCACTCTGCAGCTCCTCACTTCCTTTCTTCTCTTATCTCTCCTTACAACCCGCCTCAGGAACTCCGCTTTTCTAGCAAACTGCTTCTATCTGTGCCCTTCTCTTCTATTGCTAACTCCAGACTTCGCTCCTTTCACCTTGCTGCACCTTATGCCGGGAACAAACTACCTGTGTCTATACGCCAGGCACCTTCTTTAGCCCTCTTCAATTCCAGGCTGAAAACTCACCTCTTCACTGCTGCTTTTGGATCTTGACTCACCTGATCTCCTTTTTCTTTTTCTGTCCCCCTTGTTTATCCCTGCCTACACCTTCTGTGTTGTCTGTCTTGACTAGATTATAAACTCTGATGAACAGGGACTGTCTCTTACATGTCTGTGCAGCGCTGCGTATGACTTGTAGCACTATACAAATGCTCAGTAGTAATAGTAGTAGTAATACTAGGTGGGCACGTACAAGTTTCAGACTGATTTTACAGACTTGTATGTGCCCAGTATGGATGGGCCCAATACTGACGCATCCAGGGCTACATAGATGTGTCTGGGATAGTATTTCAGAACAGGCATGCCTGTATGGGGCAATGTACACATCCCATCCTGCCATTTTGCAAGCAGAGATATGCAATGGCATGTGAGCCACAAAGCAAGTGTCTTAATTTACTTCCTTGCATTTTTTACTGTTGTGAAAAATATCGGGAACATGAGAGCACCTTCTGTACTCCTCACATTTTTTGGGTGCTGGGATGAAAACTTTTCTGATGCCTATTCATGCTCTGGAGTAGGAATAGACAGGGACATCACCACTGGCAGGCTGAGAGACGTGGGCCATTTCATAAATCAGGTGCACATGTGTGTCTTTTAAGGAATGTCCAGGACACGCCTCTGCCACACACCTATATGACATGGACTTGCTCACTCTGGAGATGTGTAACTTTGGGGCTTTCTAAAATAACTCTTGAGATGTCTCAGTGTTTCCAACACCTGAATAGGTGATTTAAAGATATGGAAATCATGAATAGAGCTTTTAAAATGACCTCCATGGTCTAATAATTGGAAAAACAATGCCGTCTCTATAATTTTTGTGATAAATGACAGGCTTGATACTGGACAAAAAGAAGAAAGCTGAGTCAGATCTGGATCGTGGCTTTTAGGCATTGGACAAACTACATCATCCTTCCATTAAATAGGCACTATTCCAGTGGACGTACTATTATTCATTATTGAGACATAAATGGATGCAGTCCCAGGGGCAGAGTCCTTCATCAGGAAAACCGGTCTAGGGTCTTTTGGTGAGAATGACTACTACTAAGAATTTTACCTAAAAAGAAACAGAGGTTAAATCTGGACCAATGACTAACATGATAGCCGTTTTCCTGGGTTCCAGTTGGATCAATATATAGATAGAAACCTATCAAGTATGTGTTCCCTAAATGGAATATGTTGATATATTTCTTGCCACACGTTGGTGACTCCTGAGTATATGATGACCCACATGAGCTTGATTCTTCCATACTTAGAAGGCATTGCCTTATTTGGAAGACTGATGCCTAGTGGTGCATCCCATCATAGTCCTAGGGATTAGGTGGCAAAATTTCCCAAGACAGCATGAAGAGAGGATAGCTGCTGGATGTCTCGCTAGACCAGGTATGTATAAATGGTCCAGAGGGGTCAGGTCCAATATTTAAACCTCTCTAGTTAAGGGTTATTCCATGCTGGATGCCTTGGACAAGGGTGCCCTGGCTTAGGGTTCCCAGTCCAGAGACACCATGGCTTGGGATACATTAGCTTAGGGTGTCTAGTTCATGGATGCTCTGGACTCAGTAACCCTGGGGGCTGACGGGGGGGGGGGGGGCTCAGGAGTGTTTGATGGGGTCAGGGGCCACCATGGAAATTTAGTGGGTTGGGGTAAGGGAAGGGGAGTCCGGCCAGCCTTTTCTTTTTATAAATGCCTCCTTTTCTGTCAGTGTGTGAGCCAGTCCCTCCTCAGGAAGGGAGACATTTTACTTGTGATGCTGCAAACAGCTGCATAGTTCCTCTGCAGTGGATGCTGTTGTTTTCTGACAATGCCTACTTTTTAGTGTTGCTTTAGTTTGCATGCTAAAGTTTACAGCAGAGTTTTTTTGCGTTGTTGTTATAATGCTGTGTGCTGAAGCTTAAAACAGTTTTCTAATGTGCTGTTACTGCATCCAGGCCTTAGACTGAAAACTCCCTGGGGACAGAGACATACCTAATCTACTTGAATGCAATTTTCCTTGAGCTCAAAATTGCCACCTTAGCTAAAAAGAAATCTGCAGTAAGATAGTCTTTTTGAATACAGTTTGAACAACCCCCCTTCCCCCAAAAAACAGAGCGATATAATAATTAGGAGAGTTTGAGGGTCAATAGAGTAATATGATTCAAAGAAACTATTTCTGAGCTTGGTATGCATGTTACAGTTCTGTCTAGGGCCATGAGTATAGTTATTTCTGAAAATGTCTTTTGAGGGTTGCCCTGTTATATCAAAGTACTCTGGAGGGGTTATTAGAGAAGCACTATACAACATTTAAACATGTATATGCAGTCATATGCATATATAAATCGTGGCCATATGTAAATGGAATTTTAGAATGGTTGAAATTTACACGTGGATGACTGCACCACATCCACAATAGATGGGGACATGTCGCGGCAGTGCTCTGGGCAGGGCAAAAATCTAATAAAGAAAAAACTCCAGTATAACTTAACAATTCATTGTTGAAACCATATTCCAAGAGACACTTTAACAAGAAGGAGAAAAGACCTCAGTAATCTTGCTTTCCCTCTATGTGGCAGCAATACTTGCCTGAAGGAGAATTGCTGTAAAGCATCATCAGCGGTCTAAATATTTCCTGCTATCTTTACTTTCTTTTGCCACACAATAATTTAAATTATAGGATATTTCAATGGCTCAGTACAGCTCCACATTGTTTTATACAGCTCAATATGGCACCATATGGTCTAGTTTGCCACAGCAATATTCAATATCCAATGCCTCACGATGCGCTGCATCCACAATGACCCTATAAGAAAAGGTAATATCTTTAAGAGCCAAATTCTTCCATGGTCGCAAAATAGACTCAACAAGCACTTATCTTTAAAGTGTCATCCAGTGCAGCAGATGCCCTATGAAGATCTCTGTTTTGCGAACAAGTTGCTTCATTGGGGACTGACTTTACCACTCCAAACCATACAACTTCTAGCTACAGCGTCTGTTGTTGACGCTGAAGTTAAATACCTTTCTGAACCAATCAAAGGGAGGAGAGGAGGAATGACAACTCATCTTTTTAACTCACAGCAACACTCCCCAGTCAATAGCAGTATTCAGTCCATCAGGTTCTACAGTATTACGATCAAATATCCAATGTTGTTCATGTTGCAATAGAATTAATCCACGATCACCACCCCAGATGTTACTTGGAATATGATCAATCACTTAACAGTGAAAATTGAAGAAATCATGTTGTAATAACTGGCAGTGAGCCACCATAGGGGCATCTTTCTTCTTTTTAAGTAAGCAATGTTTATGTTCTGCCAGCCTTATCCTCAATTGGTGAGTTGTCTTTCCTATATAAAATTTATTACATGGACATTTCAAAGCATATACAATCAGTTGCATACAAAGATTTAATCTTACGTGATCTAATATCCACTGTTACAGTGTCTCCCATCAATGTACAACATTGGTAATGGCCACAAGAACTATGGCCCGGTGTGGCTGAACCTTGCTCACAGCATACAGCTGGGCATAAATTATCTTTCAAATTCTTACCACACTGATATGCCACATGAACGTACCGGTCTTTGAAACAAGGATGCACTTGAAGAACAGACCACCTTCACCTAATGCTCTTGGCAATCATCAAAGACAATAATGAATATGGCAGTACACAGGTCACACTCAAATCATTTCCTGATACTGACTGTCGCTGAAACTCAGGATCAAGCAACCACTCATGACGATTATGTCTAACACACTTATATGCTGAATTGGCGACCTCCACTGGATAGCTTTGAATTATAAATTTATCATAAAATGCCCAAGCTTGTATCTGAAATGTAGAACAGATTTTTCAAAATAGGCTGTTTCTGTTTCTTAAAGAAACTGGATGATAACTGCCATATTCTAATAATGTATTATGGTCTGTGGGTTTTGAATATATTGAAGTTTGAAAAAAAACCGTACTCTTAATATCTTGCACATCCAAAAAATGAATTGTTCGCTTATCACACTGCATTTCGAACTTGATAGCACAATTACATGCATTCAAAAAAATTAAAAATTGATCCAACAACTCTTTAGAACCAGTCCATAACAAAAAAATATCATCAATATAACAGTACCATTTCTTCTTTGTCTTTCATTTCCAGCATAGTAAACCATATGATCATCAGATGCAAAGGATTAATTCTATTGCAACATGGACAGCATTGTATATTTGATCATCAGATGCAAAGACACAAAGGTGTTCCATTTATGGTTAAGAAGAAACTTGCAAGAACTGTAATGAAATACAATGAAGTCAGTGAACGCTTAATTTCTATTCGTCTACGAGGAAAGCCCATCAACACAACTTTAATTCATGTATATTCCCCAACAACAGCTGCAAAAGAGGAAGACATTGAGTTCTATGAACAAGTACAAGCTGAAAGTGTCATGGGTGACTGGAACACAAACGTTGGCAACAAAGAAGAAGGCAAAGTGGTTGGAAAATATGGACTTGGCAACAGACATGAAGCTAGAGAAAGACTGATAGAATTCTGCAAGACCAATGATCTATTCATCTCAAACACCTTCTTCCAGCAACACAAGCACCAATTGTACACGTGGACTTCACCCAATGGATTGTACAGAAATCAAATTGACTACATCTGTGGAAGACAACGATGGAAAAGCTCTATAACTTCAACAAAGACAAAATCTGGAGCTGACTGTGGTACAGATCACCAACTACTAGTATGCAAACTCAGGCTAAAGTTGAAAAAGAGCAAGCCATTCATGAATGTAGCAAAATATGACCTTGAGAATATACTACTGGAATTTAAAGACTGCCTAAGAAATCAATTTGCTGCTTTAGATATAAATGACAGAGTTCCAGAAGAGTTATGGGGTGACATCAAGAAGGTTGTATTGAAGGAAAGCAATAAGTCTCTACATAAGGTGAAAAAGCAAAAACGGCCAGAACGGATGACTGAAGAAACTATGATAACACTGGTCAACATTGAAATCATTACTGAATTAAAAGGGCCCTAATCTGTAGTATCTTGGTGAGCTGAACACGAATATAACATTAAAAAAAACGTATTGGCTCTTGTTTTGAAGATATTGCATGTAGTTCATTTTTGACATTTCACCGTGTAAATTTATCCAGTAGGACATCAACAACATCCCAAATAAGCCTTGAATAATGTAATATTGCATCACATTGCATAATACCAGCATGCACATATCATCCAGAGTTGATTGCATCATTTTCTGATGCAATGCAATACTACTGCCAGACGGCTGCTGAAGCCATCTGACGTAAGCAGTGTACTATACACAGTCGGAAAGGTTGAGCATTTAAAATATTTCAGACTGTGTGCAAGACAATTTAGGCTACTGTTACATGTAACTTTTATTAATCATATAATTTTAGCCATTTAGGTATAATACAGAACAGTAATGCCGCAAAAGTGCTTTAATACCGTTGACAATTTCTGCTACATTTGTGGGGAAGTGACATTTGCCAACCAGAAGAAAAGTATCACTTCTCAACTGAAGAAGGCATATCATCTTTACTTCAGATGCAAGATTGGTGACCAAAACAAGCCTTGGGCCCCGCATATATGCTGCGCTACATGTACAACACAGCTTTCACAGTGGTTGAATTGCAAAAGACCATCAATGCCGTTTCCAGTCCCCATGGTGTGGAGAGAGCCAAGCAACCACATAAATGACTGTTACTTCTGCTTGGTCCCTCCTCTTTCCAGCAGAATAACGAAGCAAAAGAAGTCGAGCATAGTCTACCCAAACATTCCATCTGCATTGAGACCAGTTCCACATGGTGAGGGACTTCCTTTGCTATACTGATGATACCACATTACTAGTTGAAAGTGAAGACAATTTTAAACATTTGCTTCTCAAGATCAAGGAATATAGTCTTAAAATGGGGTCTGCACCTCAACGTTAAGAAGACAAAGATCCTGACAACTGGCAAAATAAATAAGTTCATCATTGATGGAGAAGAAATTTAAATAGTTGATCCAAGATAGTTGATCCAAGTAGGTTGTCAACTATCAATAAAGAAGCAACAAGTGGTCAAGAAATCCAACGATGCATTGCTCTTGGTGGAATGGCTATGAAGTACCTAGACAAGATTCTCAAAAGAAGAGATGTCTCTCTCCATACAAAAATTCATCTTGTTCAAGCCATGGCATTTTCAATAACATCATATGGATGTGAAAGTTGGACAGTGAAAAAGATAGACAGGAAGAAAATTGATGTCTTTGAATTATGGTGCTGGCGGTGAATACTGTGTATACCATGGACTGCCCGAAGAACAAACAAGTCAGTACTAGAGGAGATCAAACCTAAGCTTTCTTTAGAAGCTCAGATGACAAGACTTAGACTTTCATACTTTGGACACATCATGCGAAGAGAGAGAGATCATTAGAGAAAGACATCATGCTTGGCAAGGTAGAAGTTCAACACAAAAGAGGATGGCCAGAAATGAGATGGATTGATACAACAACAACAGCTACGGTTGCCAGTCTGTCAACAATGAGCTGCCGGACTGAAGACTGAACACATTTTAGGAAAACTATCCAGAGGGTTGCCGTGAGTTGACACCGACTTGACGGCACTTAACAACAACAACAATATGGAACCATCCATGGATACAGGAGTAAAAGGATGAGGTGTAAACCCACTTTTCTTCAAAACCTAATACCGTAGAACCTGATGGACTGAATACTGCTATTGATTGGGGAGTGCTCCTGTGAGTTAAAAAGATGAGTTAAGTCATTCCTCCTCCACTCCCTTTGATTGGTTCAGAAAGATATTTAACTTCAGTGTCGACGTCAGATGTTGTAGCTAGAAGTTGGATGGTTTGGAGTGATAAAGTGATGAAGCAACTTGTTTGGGAAACGGAGATCTTCACAGGGTATTTCCTGCACTGATTATATGTTCCTGGATGACACTTTAAAGATAAGTGCTTGTTGAGTCTATTTTGGGACCATGGAAAAATTTGGCTCTTAAGATATTATCTTTTCTTATAGAGTCGTGGATGTAGTGCGTCATGAGGCATTGGATATTGTATTGAGCCATTGAAATATACAATAATTTAGAATATTGTGTGGCAAAAGAAAGTAAAGGTAGGAGGAGTTTTTTAGACCTCTGATGGTGCTTTACAACAATTCCCCTTCAGGCAATCATTGCTGCTGCATAGAGGGAAAGCAAGATTACTGAGGTCTTTTCTCCTTCTTTTTAAAGTGTCTCTTGGAATATGGTTTCAACAATGAATTGTTAAGTTATACTGGAGTTTTTTCTTTATTTGATTGTTTATGACTTCAGTTTTTGCTCTATATTGGATTAAGGGCAAAAATCTAACATAAGAACATAAGAAATGCCATACTGTGTCAGACCAAGGTCCATCAAGCCCAGTATCCTGTTTCTAACAGTGGCCAATCCAAGTCACAAATACCTGGCAGGTTTCCAAAAAGGTGCATAGGTTCCACAGTGTTTGGATTTCTTGAGTCCTGTAATAATGGTTTATGGCTCTGTCCTCTAGGAACTTGTCCAAATCAAATTTTTAAACCCAGTTACACAAACAGCTTTTGCTACATCCTCCGGTAACGAATTCCAAAGTTTGATTACATGTTGAGTGAAAAAATATGTTCTCTTATTAATCTTAAATGGGTTACATTGCATGCCCCCTAGTCTTTCTACTTTTTGATGGTGTAAACAACTGATCTATGTTTACCCATTCCACTCATTAATTTCTAGAACTCTATCATATTTATATTCTCTTATATACCGCGCTATTCTGCATCAGTGCGGTTTACATTGAACAAACTGAAATTACATTGAACAGGGCATTATAACTTGGAGATAACTATTTTACAGGGAACATGGGTTATGGTGGGTTAAGTGGCTTGCCCAAGACCACAAGGAGCACCTGTGGGACTAGAAACCCCAGTCCTTCTGGCCCAAGGTTGCTGTCCTCTAGTGGGATTTGAACCCCTGACCTTCTGGCCTGAAGTACCTTGCCCCAACCACTAGGCCACTCCTCCACTCCATATTGCCCCTCAGCCATCTCTTTTCCAGGTTGAAGAGCCTTTCCATCCCCTTTACCATTCTGGTTGCTTTTTTCTGTACCTTTTCTAATTCTGCTACATCCTTTTTATGATATGGCAACCAGAATTGCACACAACATTGAAGGTGCAGTCTCACCATGGAACAATACTGAGACATTATAATATCCTTGGCTTTATTGCATCGTGAACCATAGTTTGGGTTGTTCTTTCCTAGGTGCATAACTTTACAAATTAAATTTCATCTGCCACTTGGACGTCCAGTCTTCCAATTTATCAAGGTCCTCTTGCAATTTTTCACAATCCTTTTGTATTAACAACTTTGAAAAATTCTACATGTATATCCCTCATTTCATATAGAGTATGAACGTATAAACCCCAAATTGACCATGTCCAAATTTACACCTTCTCCCTGGTCTAAATGGGGCTTTAAAATGTGCTCCTTTTGTCCATCCTTTCACAAGAGGAATTAAGAGAGATATCCTTAATCCCCAAATGTTTGTTTTCCTCTCTGAATTGAAAAGGGGGGAAAAAAGAGTGCCCTGCCTGTTTACAAAATGTCCCAGATACATGTGCTAGTGCCGACATTTACTGGTACTCATTGTGAAATGCCGGCACTTACATGTGCATCTTTCCGAAATCTCTCCTCCTGCTGTCTATGTTTAGCAGAGACATTTCTAATATACCAGCACAGTTGTAAAAGTGGTGAGCTGGACATCTCGGTTTTGATCTCAGCGTCCTATCTAAAATGTGCCTTTAAGCTTAGATGGCGGAGTTGCATTAAATGTAAATTAAGGATGCACATGTCCCATTGATCCTTGTTTTCTGGCTGTGTCCTGGAGGCACATCTAGTCAGCTGGGTTTTCAGGATTGCTCTTATGAATACACATGAGTCGTTTGCTTACCTTGGAGATTCATTGTATGGAAACCTACCTCAGGCATATTAATTATGGTGATTCTGAAATAGTGATTGGCTAGGTATGGCTTGATTAACATTGCCTTAAGATACTCCAGTATTTATATGGGATTTTGCCTTGTCAATGTTGAATGCAAGTGTGGCCTGATGAGACAGAGAAAGAGAATGATACTGAATTCAGTGAAAAATAGGCTTACTGCAGAATAAGAAAGATGGAAAAAGAGCAACATGCTAAAAATGCAAGGCATAATGAAAACCGCTGCAACACGATTTCTCTTAGAAATCTTCACGTTTCCATTTTACCACTATCCCTTTACATTTTCAGACATTATCTTATCTTCATCTTTTCAGAGCAGTTTGTCAAAATAAGTTTGCTAAAAAAAATGAAATTTTAGAAAGGCATTGATTTTTGTAGCTTCCCTTACGCCAGCTAAGGAATGATATTAACTATAACTCATTTCTCTTTCAAGTTATTTTTTCAAACAAACTTGTGATCCATCATACTGGTCAGAGCAAGGCAAACTGATGAAGTGCTGCAGTTCCTGTGCGGATATCCAGTTTAGTCCTCCACAATCGGGTAATGCCCCTCCTACTGCAGCCTGGAGACTGGACCAATCAAATCTTCTGTAGTACATATCCAGCAGGAGCTCCCAGAAGCCCCCCAGTGTGTCCAGTCTCTAGCAGCTTGAAGACGTATAAGTGTGTCCTCCTGGGCACACTGAGTGACTATTGCAGGAGCAACACTTGTTAGTTAGTTGTTTTAGGGTTTGTTTTGGGCAGCCTACCCCTGGGGATGCTTCTAATTCAGGGGTTAGTGTTCCTTCCCCGAGCCTCCCTCAGTCTGGGTCGGTTCCACCGGCCAGCGGGTCGGTGGCTGCGCTCCAGCAGGCGGCTATAGCTGCACCGCCTATGGATTTCTCCCCGGATTTTGTGCTCCTCATGC
This sequence comes from Ichthyophis bannanicus, assembly GCA_033557465.1. NCBI lineage: Eukaryota > Metazoa > Chordata > Amphibia > Gymnophiona > Ichthyophiidae > Ichthyophis > Ichthyophis bannanicus. The sequence goes on along the minus strand of CM066035.1, from coordinate 127,667,080 downwards.
ATCAGGCGTTTCGCTTGAGCAGGTCCGGTCAGTTGCCGGCAGTTTGGCCCCCCTCTCTCCCCCCGGGGTCCTCTGGGGCGGCTCAATGCACCTCGCAACCCGGGGGCAAGCGTCTTCGGTTGGGGGAACAGGAGCAGGACGCCCTAGGTCTCCTGGATTCCGAGGCAGAGGGCGATCCTGAGACTGAAGCGGAGGAGTTGGAGGATGGGGAGATCCTTGAGCCGGAGGACCAGGCTCGGATCATTCGCGTGTTCCGTAGGGACGAGCTGGTTCCTCTGGTCACGGAGTCCCTGCAGGCGCTTAACCTTTCGGCGGTGCGGCCCCTGGAGGAGGAGGGTCTTGAGGATCCTCTAATTCAGGCAGTCAGGGATTCCCAGGTGGTTTTTCCCGTTCACCGCGTGGTGGATCATATGATCCAGGCGGAGTGGGAGCATCCGGAATCCGGCTTAAAGGGGATTCGGACCATGAATCGGCTTTATCCCCTTGCCGACAAGGACAGGGACTTGTTCAGGTCCCCCCGGGTGGACGCTGCGGTTTCCGCAGTGACCAAGAAAACCACCATCCCGGTTGAGGGGGCGGCTGCCCTCAAGGACGGTCAGGACAAGAAGATTGATAATTTGCTCAAGCAAACCTTCGATACTGATGCCGTGTCATTGCAGGCCTCTATCTGTGGGGCTTGGGTGGCTCGGTCGTGTCTGCGATGGTCGCAGCATTTGCGCTCGAGCCCCGGGCTAGACCAGCGGGGCCTGTTGGAGGTTACCCGGCTGGAGTCCGGCTCGGCCTATCTGGCGGATCTGTTTTATGATTTAATCCGCGCATTGGCTAACAGTATGGCATCCGCGGTTGCGGCGCGCCGGTCCCTCTGGTTGCGCAACTGGGCGGCGGACGGTTCTTCCAAGTCCCGCCTCAGTAAGCTGCCCTTCAAGGGCAGATTGTTATTTGGGGAGGCTCTCGAGAAGTTGGTAAAGGATCTCGGTGAGTCCAAGGGGGGCCGGCTCCCGGAGGATAGGCCAAGGTCCAACAGGTCCTCCCCCTCGGCGAGGGGGTCCTTTCGGGATCAGCGCAGGTTTCGTTCCTCCCGCCTGTGGGCTTCGCAGCGGGGCAGGTTTGGAGCCCGTAATCAAGGGTTTCGTACCTTCAGGGGAGCCGGCAGAGGCTTCTCCGGAGCCGCCTCTTCCTCGGGCTCTTCTTTTGGGCGCAAGCCACAATGACGCGAGGCAGGCTCTGGAGGGAGGTCCGATTATCGGGGGTCACTTGCGCGACTTTCTTTCCTCTTGGGCCCAAATCACGTCGGATCGCTGGGTGCTACAAATTATAGGAGAGGGTTACGCTCTGGAATTTGCGTTCCCACTTCCAGATTAATTTGTTCTGTCTCCCAGCAGGGGAGAGCAAAAAACGCGGGACATTCGCGTGACCCTGGATCGGTTGTTAGCGCTGGGAGCGGTGATCCCGGTTCCTCCTTTGGAAAGAGGCGCCGGGCGATACTCCATCTATTTTGTGGTTCCCAAAAAGGGCGATTCCCTGCGTCCGCTTTTGGACCTCAAGGGCGTGAATCGCGCGCTCCGGGTGCCGCATTTCCGTATGGAAACCTTGCGGTCAGTCATTGTAGCGGTGCGACAGGGGGAGTTTTTGACGTCCCTCGATCTCACCGAGGCCTATTTGCACATCCCGATACATCCATCTCATCAGCGGTTTCTCCGCTTTGCGTTTCCGTGGGGCCACTTCCAGTTCAGGGCCATGCCGTTCGGCTTGGCTACGGCTCCGCGCACGTTCACAAAGGTGATGGTGGTCGTTGCGGCGGCCTTGCGCAAGGAGGGCATTTTGGTCCATCCATATCTCGACGACTGGTTGATACGGGCAAAATCCAGTCGGGAGTGCCTGCGAGTCACGAGCAGGGTGGTGGCTCTGCTGCGATCTCTAGGCTGGGTGGTGAACGAAAGAAAGAGTTGTCTGCATCCCTCGCAGGACCTGGAGTATCTGGGAGTGCGCTTCGACACCGCTCGGGGACTGGTGTGTCTCCCCGAGCGCCGCGTCCTGGCGTTGCGGGCTCTTGTCCGACTCTTTTGGGGGATGCCCGCTCCGTCGGCGTGGTGGTACCTACGGCTTCTCGGAACGATGGCGGCGACATTGGAGGTGGTGCCATGGGCACGGTTCCACATGCGCCCGCTCCAGAGGGCGCTCCTTCGGCGCTGGTCCAACCAGTGCGATCCCTTGCACAAGAGGCTGCCCTGTCCGAAGGCAGTGCGGCGGTCGCTTCGATGGTGGCTTTCCTCCGAGAACCTGACGCGGGGGATTCCCTTGGAGCCTCCCCTGTGGGTTCCCCTCACTACGGATGCGAGCCTAGCCGGCTGGGGAGCTCACTGCGAGGCCCGCTTCACGCAGGGGGTGTGGTCCTCTCGGGAAGCTGCGTGGTCGATCAACCGTCTCGAGCTTCGGGCGGTCAGGCTAGCCCTGTTGGCCCTGGAGCCTCTGGTCCGGGGTCGGGCGGTCCGCGTCTGGTCGGACAATGCGACCACGGTGGCGTACATCAATCGCCAAGGGGGCACAGGGAGTGTGGCCCTGGAGACGGAGGCGACGGCCTTATTCAGTTGGGTGCAGACTCGCCTGCCGGCGATCTCGGCGGCGCACATAGCGGGCGCAGAAAATGTCCAGGCCGACTTCCTCAGCAGAGTGCGGGTGGACCCCGGAGAGTGGGAGTTAAATCCACAGGTGTATGCGCAAATAGTTCGGCGGTGGGGTCCGCCCATCATGGATCTCATGGCGACCTACCAATCGGCCAAGACGAGTCGCTTCTTCAGCAGACGGCGGGAGCGAATGTCCGAAGGACTCGACGCTCTCATTCAGCCGTGGCCGACGTCCGGGCTACTGTATGTCTTCCCTCCTTGGGCGCTGATCGGCCGGGTCGTACAGCGCATCGAGTGCCATCGGGGCCGAGTGCTGCTGGTGGCTCCGGATTGGCCCCGGAGGCCCTGGTATGCCGACCTCGTCCGGCTTCAAGACGGCGTGCCGTGGCGCCTCCCGGCGTTGCCGGACCTTCTCCTTCAGGGCCCCTTGCGGATGCCCCAGGTGGCTCGATTCTCGCTTACGGTTTGGCCATTGAGAGGGCTCGGCTGAAAAAGAAGGGTTATTCGCCCGCGGTGATTTCCACCTTACTGCGGGCGAGAAAGTCCTCCACTTCTCTCACTTATGTTCGGATTTGGAGGATTTTTGAGGACTGGTGCTCCCGGCGGGGAGTCCGGGCGGCGACGGTCTCTGTGCCCGTTGTGTTAAGCTTCCTTCAGGATGGGTTCGAGAAAGGTCTCGCGGCCAGTTCCCTGAAGGTCCAGCTGGCGGCGATTTCGTGTTATAGAGGCAAGGTCTTGGGCCGCCTTCTTGGTGCTCATGCGGATGTGCGGCGTTTCTTGACCGCCGTTTTTCATTTACGGCCTTCCCGCAGAGCGGTGATCCCTTCGTGGGACTTGAATTTAGTTCTGCGGGCTATGGTTCGGGAACCATTTGAGCCCTTGCGGAGGGCGTCCTTGAAGGATCTCACATTGAAGACGGTGTTCCTGGTTGCCATCTGCTCGGCACGGCGTATTTCGGATCTGCAGGCCCTGTCCTGCCGAGAGCCTTTCTTGTCTTTCTCTTCGGAGCGGATTGTGCTCCGTCCGGTTCCTTCCTTTCTACCAAAGGTGGTGTCTCCCTTTCACTTAAATCAGGCGGTATTTTTGCCAGTGCTTTCGGCATGCTCGGTCGAGTCGGTGGACAAGAGTCTTCTCCGGCTTGATGTGGGCCGCGCGCTGCGGCGGTATTTGCAGTCTACCGAGTCCTTTCGAAAGACTGATCGGCTTTTTGTGCTCTTTGGGGGTACAAAAAAAGGGGAGGCGGCGGCTAAGGCCTCCATTGCTCGATGGCTCAAGGAAACGATCGCGTCCGCGTATCTGTTGCAGCGGCGGCCGGTCCCGGAGGGGCTCCGGGCTCATTCTACTCGGGCTCAGGCGGCCTCTTGGGCGGAGCATAGCCTGGTTACACCGGCAGAGATTTGTAGGGCGGCCACCTGGTCGTCTCTGCATGCTTTCAGCAGGCACTATCGCTTGGATGTGTCAGCGGCTCGGGATTCTTGTTTTGGTTCGGCGGTTTTGCGCGCCGGCCTGCAAGGTCCCGCCCGGTCTTAACTGCTCTGTTACATCCCGATTGTGGAGGACTAAACTGGATATCCGCACAGGAAATGGAAATTACACTAACCTGGTAATTGTAGTTCCTGTAGGATCCAGTTTAGTCCTCCTTCCCTCCCGACTATCTGTATGATTTGCGGCGCGCTGTCCCGAGCGGGTGCCTGTAGGATGGTTTTCGTCCCGTTCGGACTCTGTCGGCAGTCGTGCTTATCGCTATGGCTCTTCCCTTTATTTTGGAGTTCAGTTAGCTCCTTAGTTTCTGGGGGAAGCTCGGTGTAAATTTAAAGGCGTCGATACCGGCGCCATGCAGTGTCCTGACTTCCTCGTTTGGGGAGGGAGTTGGTTATTCCAGGGGGGGAAGTACATAGTTTATTGATAGCCTAATAATAATCTGATGTGTTGCTTCGTTAAGTTTGCTTTGTTACTAGTACACTGGGGGGCTTCTGGGAGCTCCTGCTGGATATGTACTACAGAAGATTTGATTGGTCCAGTCTCCAGGCTGCAGTAGGAGGGGCATTACCCGATTGTGGAGGACTAAACTGGATCCTACAGGAACTACAATTACCAGGTTAGTGTAATTTCCATGTTTGCACTCTGTCACTCTCTCTGCCAGAGTTACCTTTTCAATTTCACTTTTTTACCCTGTCTCTTTAATCAATGAGTTGCTTACGACAGTTTACGGTGAATCCAAAATTAAATAATCCCAATTCAATGTATCACTATAATAAATACACAATAAAAAAACAATACTGTAAATGATAATCAAAATAACATGATTCATAAATAGTGCATCAAAATATTGTAACACAATTTGATCCATACTTGGTTTTACCCTATTGCATATAACAGTGATCGTGAATCCTGAAAGCTGCAAATTGGTAAGGTTGTCAGTATATTCATAATGAAAATGCATGAGGTAGATTTATTTATTTATTTATTTAAAGTCTCTTCTATACCGCGCTATTCAGCATCAGCTCGGTTTACAATAAACAGTGAACATACACATTTCCAATAGTACTTTGTGTTTACATATGAACAGGATATTCAACTTGGCTAACAGATCTATCTCAAACATATTCAATACGTACACAGTGCATTCTCTGAGCAATGGACTATATGGGGGGGTGGAGTGGCAGCAACCTAGCAAAGCAAATTCTAGCACTGGGACCCACAGCCTGTGCCATACCTGCAGGCTGGAGATATAGGGGGTCATTCTGTTCAGGATGTCAAGGCCCCTGTGCACCTGATCGGAATCGGACATACAGGGTTAGCCGCGATTTGGATCCCAAGGAGGCACTTCTAGCCCCGGCGGGATCAGAATCATGACTAGGCCTGTACGTGCAGGCCGGGACCTGATTCCCATCAGCCCACACGTACAGGCCCCTGCCCGGCTAACTCAGTCAAGGCTCCTGAATGGAGCCGTGGTGCCCTGGCGTCCAGTTGCCATGCCACTGCAGTTCCATTCAGGAGCTGTGATCCACAGCCAACCCCAACTTTCTCTTTCCCCCGCAGCCCAACCACCGATCTGGCCTCCCATGGCCAGGGTCAGGCTGTGGGGAATCTCCTGCACCCACCTCACCTGCTTTCCTTGGCCGGGCCTCCCATCCCCCAACATCTAGGGGACGTATTCTACCTCCAAGGTGGAATAAGTCCCTCGTCCAGTCTGCTGGCCCTGGACATACAGGACCGATGTCAGAATCAGCCCTGTATGTCCAGGGCTGTGGACCGCCCACTGCCTACCATAACTCCGCCTCCACACCTCCCCCTTCCCGCTTCTGTCTAGCCTCCACCAGTGTTCGTACGGTGAGGTTAGCTGGGGATGCAGAGGGGACTGAATAGCAGGGTGGAAGTCCCAACGGGAGATCCATCCCTGCTATTTGCAGCTCCGAATGACCCCGATAGAAAGCAGGAGAATCAGAAGAGCGCAAGTTGCCAGGGAGAGGTCCAGGCACTGACATCACCTCTACCTGTACAGCATCTAGTTGTGTCCCTCTCAGCTGCAGCTGCAACTGCTGTGTCAGAGCCTGGACCCGCTGAGGAGTCAGTCACTTACACCCAGCCCCATAGTGTCCATTGCTCTGAGGATGCACTGTATCCTGAAAACCTGAACAGTATGTGGCTGTTGAGGACTAGATATTCCCTGACGCTGGTGCAGAACTTGTAGATCTGATTTATCAGAGAAAAGCAGACGTGGAAGTTCATGCATTCAGTGGGGTAAAGCGGGACTGAGCCATCCTGTCCTTATAAGCTTATTGCTGGCAACTCCATTATTATTTGAAGTTTTTTCTGCTCATGTCACAGTGGCAGAACCTAATCCAGGATTGATAGGATGGTGCACATCCATGAAAGAGCTCAGATTCACAGATCTCCTCACACCTAAATCTACTGTATGTGCTTTATAAGGGTGATTATCTAAATATATGTCAGGACAAAGAATCTGAGCCAGACCCATTTTACTTGTACTTGAATGTAAGTCACCTCAAGCTTAGTTTTGCAAAGATGAATAATTAAAACCAGTATTTCCCCATAAAGAAACTTGCAGTACTCAAAGGCAGAATTGTCCTTGGGGTGGGAGGGAAAGAATCAGGGCACCCATCCATTGTCCAGCACACCCACAATAGCTTCACCCCTTCCCATCCTCTCTCCTATAGGTAGATCTCAGAAGAGGACGGCACTCTTACCTGCTGATGCCTCAACTGCTATCATAATGACACTGGAAAAACAGCAGTGTCAGATTCAGGAAACCTTATTGGCATGACGAAATCTGTGCCTGCTTTACCTAAGAAACTCATAGGAGCCCTCTTACTAAAGTGCATTAGGTTTTTGCCCCTAATGTACATTTAGCACATAAGCTAATGTGTGTTGAGTGCAAAGCCTCCACAATAACTGTCGGCAGCACGACGAGTGGGTTGCTGACAGTTAATGTGCAGTTGCAAATGCATGGCATTATTACACAGGTGCACTTAACTCCACCTAGTGAGGTGGCATTAGATGCACCCACACTAATTGACATTGTGCAATATTTCCCTCTGTACCAACTGCAATGTGCTCACCATGGCCACTCTCTGCCTCTACCTCGTCCATTCAACACGCCACTGCACAAGTGGCAATTAGCATGTGAATCAGCGTGCATGAACTATCATGCCATCACAGTAACAGTTACCGCTGGCTCAAGCAAAAATGCATTAACTGCTTAGGGCACTTCAGTAAAAGGGTCCCAAAGTGTTTAAACAGAGAGAGAAATATAATAATGCCAATGACAAGGTATGGAATGGTTAATAGTATTGACAATTAGGTTCTGATGCTGCTCTATATTGTCCTTGGTTGAAGCACACAGGGCTGATGCCCTACCTCTAAGCTAGTACTTCTGCTTCCTGGTCCATCTAGCCCCTCCTTTCCTAGGTGACAGCCTGTGGAGATCAGGCAAGGAGGGGGTGTGATGGGAGCTGATAGAATAGAGCAGCGATTATTTACTCTGTTCTCTAATCCTGCCCCGAAACAACCCTTTCTCAAAGTGTCCTACTTATATTGCTGTAATTTACAGTTATCATTCTGACAATGTAAAGCTCCCATTGTCTTTCCTAGAGAAGAACACAATAGCAAATTATGCCCACCGTAGACTAGAATCCAGTTCACAACTGAATCTTTTTCTGGTCTGAATTCTTTTTACAAAAAATATATTCCAGTAAAAATGGTAGCATTTGATTATTGGAATATATGTATATTTTAGGATTGCTAGAGTATCTTAAACGGACTCATTTTTTGGCTGGAATAACATGTTGGTGTTACTCACTTTCCATGTTTTATTTAACTCAACATTCAATGCTGCCACAGCAGCCTTTCACACATCACTGCCATCTTCCCTACTTTCTGCCACTGGACTGTAGACCCTCTTTGCTTTTTAGGTGCCATGTTGCCCAGCCCTGACTCCTTTAAACTCTGTGCAGTTTCTTCGAAAGAGGAGGCCTTCCGAGTGGCCACATTGACAGAAAAGGCTATTTCAAAAGGGAATAACCATTAGTATCTGATATGTTCTTTTTGCAACACTGGAGATAAGGTTCATCACCTCTGCAGGATCCCCAGGGCCTGGCCCGTGTTTTGCCAGTTTGAGGCCCCTGGCACCTGGTGGCCTGCAGGGGCCCCCGATGGGCCGGATCCCACATGATGAGCCCAGCTGCCCATGTCATAGACTCCTCACAAAAGTTGCTTCTTATGCTTCCTGTTGCAAAAACCTTTTGTGCCGAAGGCTACAACTTCTGGTGACATTAGCTTGCATGGAAAGCAAAATAGATGAAGCTTAGATGGTGAATAGCAAAGCCAGTCACGATCGATAGGTTCCTTCGACAGTGGATGAGTTGTTTTGAACAGGTCACAAGAGCATTTCCTTGGTTTTCCATCGGCTGCATAGACAGTTCTGGTTGGAGTGAAATCTGAGTCCCAGAGACTTTGCGCACTACCTGCTGTCGCCCAGTACTCGCACATGTTGTTGACAATCCCGACGGGCCATTCACCGAGGTCTGTAGAGTAGCAGACAGCAGATAGACACCGAACTGGAACATCATCACGGTCTAGAAACTCTGTAATGTCTGTTGCAGCGTCTTCTGCCTGCTGGAATGGCAGACAGTCCACTTCCATTTTCTCTTCAGTTCTAACTGCTGTCTCATTTACGTTAGTAGTCGCAGTCATTGAAGCTTAGACATTTACTCCTACCTCAGCCTCCTGAGCTGGAGCGGTCATGCAGGGCTGAGAATAAGTAAAGAAATAACATAATAAAAAAAATTAACTTTAAGGGGTATGTTTACTAAACCATCTTAACGTCACAGTGGTGGTATTATTGCGTGATAAGTGATGTTATCGCACGAAAATGTAACGTTATCGTGCGATAGTAACATAGTAACATAGTAAATGATGTCAGATAAAGACCAGCATGGTCCATCTAGTCTGCCCAGCAAGATGGCAAGAGTAGGTGCACCTGTCACTCTGTGCAGGCCACCCCTCCCCATGTCTTTGTTTAGGGGTAAACCCACCACTCCAGGTAGGACACCCCTATTTGTTGAGACGTTATATATTTGTTTAGACGTTATATGGTTCAGATGTTAGATGGTACCGTTTATTTGTTTTTTATCCTAATGCTGTAAAGGGATCCACTGTGTTTGTCCCATGCCTTTTTGAATTCCATCACCGTGTTTACCCCCACCACTTCCATTGGGAGGGCATTCCAAGCATCCACCACCCTTTCAGTGAAAAAATATTTCCTGACATTGCCCTTCAATTTACCACCTTGCAACTTCATGTTATGCCCTCTAGTTTTACAGTTTCCCCGTCTTTGGAAGAGGTTTGTTTGTTCATCATTTCTCTTTTTATTTAAAGGTCTGAATCATATCTCCCCTTTCCCTCCTCTCCTCCAAAGTGTACATATTTAGGTCTTCAAGTCTCTTCTCATGGGGTTTCTTACGCAGGCTCCAAATCATTTTGGTCGCCTTCCTCTGAACCGTTTCCAGTCTTTTTACATCTTTTGCAAGATACGGTCTCCAAAACTGAACACAGTATTCCAAGTGAGGCCTCACCAGTGACTTATACAGTGGCATAAGCACCTCTTCCTTTCTGCTGGTAATCCCTCTTTGTATGCAGCCCAACATCCTCCTGGCTTTTGCCACCGCCTTATCGCATGATAACGCGGTGGCGGCGTTAAGGCACACTAACGCTGTGAAATCCGGGTCTGAAGGGTGGAGTAAGGCTTCCCAGAGGGTAGAGAGAAGGAGTCAATGGGTGGAGAGTGGGAGGGGAGAGGATCCAGGCACACTAATGCTGTGAAATCCGGGTCTGAACACTAACGTCAGTGAAACCCTCGCATTAAGGCACATTTGCAGGAAAGAGAAACCATTTAAGTCAGCAATGTGCAGGAAAGGCAGGGAAACCCAGAAAAGTGATAGTTGTGATACATGTGCAGGAACCAAAAAGGCAAATAAACATATAAAAGGACAAGAACCACATTTGAAATCCCAATAACCAACCTGGCCAAAAGTGATATTAATGATAAACATAAAGCAACACCACTGACAAAGCCCAAAAAATAAGATATGTTTGGAAGGGTCTATTCTCTGTCCCCCTATAAAGTGAATGATCCCACATTGAAATAGCGCTGATCAGGATTTCTGTCATTTAGATTGGGCAGGTTTGTTATGGCATGCACATGTGCAGCAACAGCAGAGTGGGCACTTAGGAAAGGGAAACTGTACTGATGCTGTAAATGGGATACAAGGGGCTGTAGGTGGCACATGCTGTGGTCCAGCTGGGCACAGTGCGGACTAGGCAGATGCCTAGGTGACACATAGGAATGCTGAAACTGTAAAGCAGCAAGACAGCAACTGACGAGGCTCCAACATGGGCACGAGTGTGGGTCCCATAGTGTCATAGGGGATATTACCCAGCAGGTACCCCCAAGGGCACATAACATTGGTAGGCGGTGCTGGGGGAAAGCGCGCATGTCCATGTAGGCACCCCTATCCGAGAACCCACACCATAAGCAGCTGCCTACCGGAACACTGGATGGCCTTGGACTGCGCACCACCAGCACCATCGGCATAATGGCATGGCAGCATGGTGACGGAGGGGTGCTGGTGGTGGAGGGGGCAGTGGCATCTGCCCACAGCAGACCATGGCCTAACCCCATTTAGGTGGGTGCCGTGCAATGCAACAGACAGGGTCTGTCTGATGAACAGTCATGGTATCCCCAGGGAATGAACTGTCCCTGTGGCAACAGTGTGGTGCAGTACACACAGCCAGTGTGTTCAGGAGCAGAAGGTCACAAGTTCAAGTCCCCACTGTGGCTCCTATCAACCCTTTCCCCATATTTTACCCAGTACTAAACCATGGTAATAAAGACAGAACCTTTATTGCAGATAAAATAAACATGCCTGAAACGCCTATATTTTACCCTACAGAGCACAGACACCATAAACATGTGCAATCCCTAGAGCAGTTTCCCAACTACAGTCCTGGAGGGCCAAACACCATTCAGGTTTCATGCTGTCCCTAATAAATATGCCTGTGCTGCATTAGTATGCAAATGTATCTCATGCATATTCATTAGGGACAGCATGAAAGCCTGAACAGTGTTTGGCCCACCAGGACCGGAGTTGGGAACCTCTGCCCTCAGGGGCGGCCCAAGGGGGGTGCGGGGCCATGTGTGGAGACTCGGTGCGGGGCCTCATTTGCATAAGTGGCCTTATTTGCATAAATATTTGCATAATGTTACCATACACTAACATTTAGTAAACATGTCTCTTAAGGAGTGTATGGATAAAGAAAGACTAAAAGATTTCTACATTACTATAATCCAGTGCCAACCGCCAGGCACATTAGGAGCTACTACAAACGCTGCCCATTTAGAACCCATAGCAAACCCGCCGTATCCTGACAGCATTACCAGGACTCACAAAGCACCATACCCTACCTATCAAAAGGCAACACTGCAAATATTAAACCAATACATTTCAGAGAATACTGGGGAAAGAGAACAAGTGGCAATGTCAAATAGGAATTACATAAATAGAATACCTCAGCTCAGTTACACATGCAGAACATAGACCATCACCAAACAAGGAATCACAATTTAGAAACAGGAAGGCAATAATTAAACTGGGAACCCCAAAAGCCAAACTTGGAATGTACAACAACACTGTAGAAATAAAACTATAAATTAATTTCCTCTTGTACCAAACAAAGCGCAGACGTTAATGATGCACATTTCCCAGAGCTTTCATATTCCAGTTAATAAATTCAAAATAAAAAGATATCTTTCTACCTTTTGTGCATTTTTTTCAGTTGCAATTGCTCCAGCCACTTTCTTCTGGTTTCTTCATGTTTTCTGCTAACTGTCCATCGTCTGCTGTCCATTTGTTCTTTCTTCTCTCTTCTAGTTTTTTTTTCCATTCTCTCTCTCTACATCTGCTTTGATATACTAATCTTTCTCCATTTGCTCTTTCCTCATTCCTATTTCATCCACACAAATTATACCCCTCCATCCTCATTCCCCACTTACTCTCCCAATACCCGGCCAATTGTAGATTTTTCATCCCTCCCACACAAAATATTTTTCCCCTCTCCATTTTACTCTCCCAGCCCCATCCCATTCTAATCCTCCCCCAACATCAGCTCCCTTCTAGTTCCAGTCTCACCCAGCATCCATTCCCTTCTAGTCCCTGCATCAGCCCATTTCCAGTCCTAGCCCCCATCAACCCATTTCCAGTCCTAGCTCCCCCATCCATTTTCAGTCTGAGTCCCTTCATGAGCTCATTTCCAATCCTAGCACCCATCAGCCCATTTCTAGTCATTTCCTAGCTCCACCATCAGCCCAATGTCAAATCGTAGCTCCCTTCCACTCAGCCCAATTCCAGTCCAAGCCCCCCATGAGCCTACTTCCAGTTCTAGCCCCTCCATGAGTCCATTTCAATTCAAGCCCCCACCACAGCCCATTTCCAATCTTAGCTCCCCCCAACAGCCCATTTCCAGTCCTATCCTAGCTGCTCCATCAGCCCATTTTCAGTCCTAGCTCCCTTCCCTCACAGCCCATTTCCATTCCAAGCTCCCTCCCCATCAGCTATTTGCAGTTCAAGCCTCCCCTTCCACTCAGCCCATTTCCAGTCATAGCAACCCCCCAACCCATTACCAGTCCTAGCCCCCCATCAACCCACTTCCAGTCCTAACCCCCCATCACCCCATTTTCAGTTTAAGCCCCCCTATAACCCATTACCAGTCCTAACCCCCCATCAGCCCACTTCCAGTCTTAACCCCATCAGCCCATTTCCAGTCAGCCCCCCCATTGCTCATTGCCAGTCCTAAGCCCCCCATCAGCCCACAGCCCATTACCAGTCCTAACCACATCAGCCCTCCTCAAGTCCTAACCCCTCCCCATCAGCCCATTTCCTGTCCTAGCCCCCCATAGCCCATTATCAGTCCTAACCCCCCCATAGCCCATTAGCAGTCTTAACCCCCATCACCTCATTTCCAGATAGCCCCCATAAGCCCACAGCCCATTACCAGTCTTAACCCCCCCATAGCCCATTAACAGTCCTAACCCCCCCAACAGCCCACAGCCCATTACCAGTCCTAACCCCTCCCCATCAGCCCATTTCCTGTCCTAGCCCGCCCCCCTAGCCCATTCAGTCCTAACCTCCCCATAGCCCATTACCATTCCTAACCCCCCCATAGTCCATTACCAGTCCTAACCCATCACCCCATTTCCAGACAGCCCCATCAGCCCACAGCCTATTACCAGTCTTAACACCCCCCCATAGCCCATTACCAGTCCTAACCCCCCCAACAGCCCACTACCAGTCCTAACCTCTCCCCATCAGCCCATTTCCTGTCCTAGCCCCCCCCCATAGCTCATTATCAGTCCTAACCCCCCCATAGCCCATTACCAGTCCTAACCCCCCATTGCCCCATTTCCAGACAGCCCCCATCAGCCCACAGCCCATTGCCAGTCTTAACCCCCCCCAGCCCATTACCAGTCCAAACCCCCCCCCCCCCATCGGCTTATGGCAAAATTAAAAAAAAAAAAACAAAGCTGGCTCTGGCTGCTGCCGCTGCCGCCGTCGCGGCAGTGGCAGAATGAAGTGTCCCGCGGGGCCTCCTCTGCTCGCTGAGCCCCTCTGCAAGGGCTTTCAGATTCGCGAAGGGAGAGTGTCTCCCTCGCGTCTCTGTTAAGCCCGCAGGGGCTAATGGGAAATTTCCCATCTGCCCCTTTAGACGCGAGGGGCTCCATTATCCAAAGCCTCATGGAGAGTCAGGCTGTTGGGCCCTGCACACAGCAGCATCTCCCAATACTAGCACTTGCATACCTTAGCAATACCGCCCTAAACTTGGGAATACGTTACACATATATCAAAAGGTTGCTATGATTAATGGCAGATAACAATGCCTAAGTTAAGCACAATTTGCTGCTAGAGCTGCATCATAGCAACCTTTCTGATATCTGTGGAGTGTGTTTCAGTTTTTGTTTCTAACAGTATTTACCACACCGGGGAGTGACCCCCAACAGTACTGCATACCATAGCCATGCCTGCACTGTGCCCAGGACTGGTATGGTGTCCAGGGCTGCCAAAAGCCTCTATATTTGCAAAATGCTGGTATAGGTGTTGGAGTGTGTGTCTGTCTATCCAGTGTGTTGTGGCTGCCTACACCTTACTCAGCCCACATTGCTTGTACTGTTTCCAGTGTTAGCCTGCCAATGTGCATAATGAGGAGCAAGGTACTGTGGGTATGGCCCGGACAGGGTGGCCTGGGCAGGATGCATCTGCACAGGGCATAGGGCAATGGCTGGGACATTGTAGTGCCCGGCCACCACCTGCACAGACAGGGTGGCCACAGCATGTCCTGCTGGGAGGTCACTCTTACCCTGACTGAGCAGTGACCACGGCATGGCTTGATTCCCCCATAGTGCTATATAGTATTTCTCTCAAGTGATATTTATGGGTTCTCTTTTCTGGGGCCCAATCACTGACTTATTTGCTTGGTGTGTGTGTTCACATCTTCTCCAGGAGCATGCACTATGGACTAGCTAGCAGACTGTCTGCAGTTAGCATGTGTATGGCTGGAACACCTTGCAAGCTGCAGCGGCTGGAGACTCACTGTGCTTGCTGCTGGAGAATGTCAGGTAGTTGTGGGGGGAAGCTGAGCATTTCCAGGCCTACTGTTTGTCTGCCATTGCCTAATGGATGTCTACAGATCTGCATTGACTGCCCTGTAGGGTGCCTGTTCCCCAGCAGGACTGGGGTTGATGGTCCCCTCTACTGCCATCATTGCAGGGATGTAGAATGTGGATCTGTTGGTGGGAGATCCTGTCCCCCACCCTGAGCCCCAGAGGGCAGGTTGGGTGGTGCTACATAATCCGCCTATGGGTCCAAACACCCCCCCCTTCACTTAGATCATGTGACCATGGCACCCACACAGGATATGCACTATTTTGGGTGCATCATAGTCCACAAGGGCTAGACATGACTGGGAAATACGGATGGACACAGGTGTATCCTAGGTGTGTCTGCAAGGACTACCTATCACACACTGGCACTAATGGCAACCTGCAGTATAGCCTATCTCAGCTTAGCCAGGTGCTGCAGACCTGGTGCTGGGCACCCCACCTCACCCTCAAGGTGAGCACAGTACCCCCCACAATGTGACGGTCTGTAGCTACTCTGTGCCAGTAACACACAAGGTCAGTTCCCCCTACCAGGCCAAGGTGCTTTGCGGGTGCATACTCCATCTTGTGATTATCTGTAGACTGCTGATCTGCATGTGCAGTGCATCAAAGGTACGGGTGGGTTAACCCTATCCTGGAAACCACAGCAGACAGTTTGTGTGGAGACCTGCAGTCCTTCTGTAGCCAACCAGGGGTTTGTTAGTAGCTATAGAGATGTAGCCCACTGGTTATTTCACTGACTGTGGAGGTAGAGGTCATGAGTTTGATCCCACAGTGGTGTTATTTGATAGGGGTGTCTGAGGCATTTCCTTTCTTAATTTAAATTAGTGCTGCCAGCAAAATCACCCTCACAGTGCTGTAACCTTAAAGTGCCTCATAAGGCAGCCTATAAGGCGCCCTATTAGGTGCCTTATAAGGCGCCCTATAGGGAACATTATAAGGTTCCATGGCAGACAGTGCACTTTATAATGTGCCCTCTGGAGTGCCTTATAGGGCGCCTTATGCGGCACCTTAGGTTACGGCACTGTGACGGTGTGTTTGCTGGCTGCACTAATTTAAATTAAAAAAGAAAATGCCTCAGACAGCACTGATTTAAAATAAAGGGTAATGCCTCAGACAGCCTTACTCATTAAGCCCACTGGGGGATCAAACTCATGACCCCTGTTTCATCAGTCATTGTATTAATGACTGATGAAACAGGGGTCGGGTGTTCAAATCCCACTAGAGTACAGCAACCTTGGGCCGGAAGGACTGGGGTTTCTAGTCCCACAGATGCTCCTTGTGGTCTTGGGCAAGCCACTTAATCCTCCATTGCCCATGTTCCCTGTAAGTATTAGTGTATGTGTCTCATATCCCTGCATGTTAAATGTATCCCCCAATTGTGTTGTGACCACTTTGATTGAAGGATAAGGTGGTATACAAAACTGTCTAAATAAATAAAGTAAATAAAATAACTAGTGTGCTACACCTCTATTGCTGTAGTTGCAGGTCAACACGCAAAGTTAAGGTTAAAGCGTGGTAACGTGCGCTGCTCCCTCTATCGTGCGTTAATGGACACGGCGCACTTTATCGCGCGATAACCTGTGATTGCTACCTTAAGACCGGAACACCCACTCCTTATATGGCATCCTTCACATTATCAGTGAAACTAGCGCCGGGAACATTAAGACGGTTTAGTAAACATACCCCTAAATGTCTTAAACATAAAAAGGACTTATAAAACTAAAACATTACAACAAGCAGCTGCTGGAGCGCGTGGGGCCCCTTAGATGCGCGGGGCCCCTGGCACAGTGCCATCCCATAAAGACGGGTCAGCCCGGAGCACATAGTAATCCTTCCATACATAGTCAGTCTCTCTCCATTTTTGGCCATAACATGCACTTTTATCTCAAAGTTGTGCATGCAGAGTACAGTGTCCCTTGGTTGCTCAGAGCTCTGTGAGTCCATTGCACCATATACTCTGCCTATTTTGATTGCCATTTCCTCCAGGTATACCATGTCCTTATTCAGGAGTGCTCTACATGTATCTTGGAATATCTACTTGCAATCCAAATACTCTGGAGCCACAGGGACACCCCATATGCAAATATTATTGTGGCACATCCTATTTTCCATATCTTCTAGCTTTAACAACCTTTCCTCATGCACCAAGTCCAAATCTGTAATATGCTTTTTTTTTTTTTTTTTTACCATATTTGCATCTTCACATAGCTCCTCTACCCATGACTCAGTTTCTTTCACTCTACTTCCCACGTCAGCCCACTCACTTCATAGCTTCTCTAGCAATTCACTCATTTCATTTCACACAATGATGATTTCTTGCTTTACTTCCACCACAAACTCCTGCTTCGGTTGTTGCATCCACTCTCAACAACTACTACTACTACTACTGAGCATTTGTATAGCGCTACAAGACGTACGCAATGCAGCACAGACACATGTAAAAGACGGTCCCTGCTCATCAGAGCTTACAATCTAGTCAAGACAGACAACACAGTAGGTGTAGACAGGGATACATCAAGGGGGAATGGTAAGGAAACACAAAGGAGATCAGGTGAGTCGAGATCTGAAAGTGGCAATGAAGAGGTGAGTTTTCAGTCTGGATTTGAAAAAGGTCAGAGATGGCACCTGACATACAGACTCAGGTAGTTTGTTCTAGGCATAAGGAGCAACAAGGTGAAAGGAGTGAAGTCTGGAGTTAGAAATAGAAGAGAAGGGCACAGATAGAAGGAGTTTGCCAGAAGAGCGGAGTTCCCGAGGGGGGGTTGTAAGGAGAGATAAGAGAAGAAAGGTAGCGAGGAGCTGCAGAGTGAATGCATTTATAGGTCAGTAGGAGAAGTTTGAACTGGATGCGGAAACGGATAGGGAGCCAGTGAAGTGACTTGAGAAGGGGAGTAATATGGGCATGACGAGGCTGGTGGAAGATTAGCCGCGCAGCAGAGTGTTGAACAGATTGAAGGGGAGAGAGATGATTCAAAGGGAGACCAGCAAGGAGTAGGTTACAGTAGTCAAGACGGGAGGTGATTAAGCAGTGGATAAGCATCTTAGTAATGTGTTCAGAAAGGAAAGGACGGATTTTGCTGATGTTATAGAGAAAGAAACAACAGGTCTTAGCTATTAGACAAATGTGTGTAAAAGTAGTAAGGAACTGCAGAGTAAGTGCACGTATAGGTCAGCAGGAGAAGTTTGAATATGAGTATGATGAGGCTGGCGGAAAATTGACCACACAGCAGTGTTGAACAGATTGAAAGGGAGAGAGATGATTCAGAAGGAGACCAGCAAGGTGTAGGTTACAATAGTCTAGATGGAAAGTGACTAAGTAGTGGATTAGTGTCTTAGTAGTGTGTTCAGAAAGGAATGGGTGAATCTTGTTGATGTACAGAGAAAGAAACAGCAGGTTTTAGCTATCAGTTGGATGTGTGTGGTGAAGGAGAGAGAGGAGTCAAAGATGAACCCAAAGTTGCGAGTTGAGGAGACAGTGAGGAATAGAAAGTTATCCACAGAGACTGAGAAAGGGGGAAGGGTAGAGGAGGGTTTAGGGGGAAAAATAAGAAGTTCTCTTTTGGCCATGTTCAATTTCAAGAGGCGGTGAGACATTGAAGCAACAATGTCAGAAAGGCAGGCAGAGATCCTAGTCTGGATTGCCAGAGAGATTTCAGGCGTAGAGAGGTAGATCTCAGTCATCATGTAAATATGGTACTGAAAGCCATGGGAAGAGATGAGTGCACCAAGGGACTTGGTATAGAGAGAGAAAAGGAGTGGACCCAAAACAGATCCTTGGGGTACCCCAACTGAGAGTGAGATAGGAGTAATCCACCAGAACAAACACTGAAAGAGTGATGAGAGAGATAAGAAGAGAATGAGGATAGTACAGAGCCCTTAAAGCCAAGTGAGGACAAGGTATCAAGGAAAGGTTTGTGGTCAACAGTGTCAAAAGCAGTAGAAAGATCAAGAAGGATGAGGACTGAGTAAAGGCCCTTGGATTTTGCCAGAAACAGGTCACTGAAGACTTTGACAAGAGCTGTTTTGGTAGCACGTAAAGGATGAAAGCTAAATTGTAGAGGATCCAGAAAGGCTTGAGAGGAGAGAAAGCCAAGGGAATGGAGGTGAACTGCATGTTCAAGTAATTTAGAAACGAAGGGGAGGAGGGAGATGGCTCAATAGTGAGAAGGACAGGTAGGGTCTAGTAATAGTTTCTTGAGAAGGAGTGACCACAGCAGAATTGAAGGCTGCAGGGAAAGTTGCAGTTGAGAGAGCGATAGGTTGAAAATTTGAGAGATGGAAGGGAATATGAGAGATGGATGGACTACAATGAAGGAGATGGCACCAGGATAAAATCAAAATAAACATAACTATCTCTTATATCTCAACAAATAGGGGTGACCTACATGGAGCAGTGGGTACACCCCTAAACAAAGGCATGGGTAGGAGCGACCTGCACGGAGCGGCAGGTGCACCTACTCTTGCTGCCTTGCTGGGTAGACTGGATGGACCATGCTGTTATTTATCCTCCGTAATATACTATGTAAGGAGACAGATGGGAATAGGATCAGAGGAGCAGGTAGTAAGTTTGGATGAAGAAAGAAGGTGAGTAGTTTCCTCCTCAGAGATCATGGAAAAGGAAGAAAGGGTAGCAGAGGTAAAGGGGAAAGTTGGAAGTGAAGAGGGACAGGAGGGGAAGTAGCTGACCTTGTGGGAACTTTCTCTGACTTCATCGGGATAGCCATGACCTTCTCCAGCCACACAACTCACTCACCTTGCCACCACTGCTTTCTTCCTCCTCCCTCTCACATGCTGTGGCCGCCGCCACTGCCATCTTTGTTGCCCTGGAGCGTTCCTCAGGCTTGCTCCCCTGATAAGCTTGCTCCTTCAAATCAACCATCTTACACCTTGTGGACATCGTGCTGCAACTCTGGATCCACTCAAAAAACAATATCTGGGAAATGGACTCTGGCTTCTATACCTGGGGTGCTAAAATTTTGCCAAATGAGTGACCTCCTGGAGGAACACCACTCTCAACTATCCATTCCTGTAACCTGTTTCCATGTTTTACACATGGATTATGTAAGTTTTGTTATAAGCATTTAAAGGTTGCCTGCTTAATTTGAGCAGTAATGGGTTTAATCGTCACAAATGAGTGCTTCATTAAAGGACTCCAAGTAAACAGATTGATTACCAATATGAGATTGTTGGTGTTTACTAGAAACAAAATTAGACGATGCGTCTTCCCTATATGTGAATTTGAGTGTTTTATTAAAGCAGAAAACAAGGAATTTAATTTAATCAAAACTTTAAGTGATATTTTAATTATCTATGGCACTATGTACGTCGCAATGCTTTAGAAATGATAAGACGTAGTAGTGTTGGAATTACAGATGATATAGAAATGAACCGGAATGAGGACATGGTAGTTGTAATGCTGCCACCTGTTGGTCATTCTTTACATTTTATCCTTTTCCAAAGTTGTTTAGAAAAAAACTATGTAAATCAGAAATAGTGTCAAAGAACTATTTAGCAGTTCCTTGATGTGCCAGCCTAATTTTACTTCATATTTTTAGACTGATTAATATTAATACGCTCCATTCTTTCATGTTTCTTTCTTAAATTCTAAAGATCACACAGAGAAAAGTCCATAATAGCAGGAATATACTTCTTTTTTAAATTGTATCTTTGCTTAATTCAAATTTTACAGCATTTAGCACATGCCACAGGAAAAAAAGGAATAAATAATGGATATGAAGGAAAATACTAACAAAGGAAATTCTGCTATCTAAATTAATCCACAAATAATGAGGGCTTTCTATGGAAAAGAATGGATACTACAAGGAAGAATCTTTATTTAACAGGTTTTATATGCCGCTTTATCATTTCAATCAAAGCGGTTTACATTGAAACTTCAACTTGGTAATGTACATTAAACAGGGACATTGATAACTTGGATTTTTCTGAGGCAATGGAGGGTTAAGTGACTTGCCCAAGGCCACAAGGAGTGCTAGTGGGAATTGAACCCTGGTCTCTGGGTTCCCAAGCCAGTGTTCTTAACCAAAGCCAGTGTTCTTAGCAGGAAAACATGACACCCTGTGTCAAACATCTTATTTTACC
Organism: Ichthyophis bannanicus; assembly: GCA_033557465.1. NCBI lineage: Eukaryota > Metazoa > Chordata > Amphibia > Gymnophiona > Ichthyophiidae > Ichthyophis > Ichthyophis bannanicus. The sequence goes on along the minus strand of CM066035.1, from coordinate 127,646,122 downwards.
ATTGAACAAGTGACTATTGTTCTAGAAACTAGAAAGTTAGACTTTTGGGAAAGTTAAAAAAAGGAATATATTTTTTGCTTGTAGTTTTAAAAAAATGCTCGTGATTGCTACATTACTTATTTTGATATATTATGGGTTATTTTAGAAGCCTTATTCACAATTGACATTTGTCTAATCAGGCATATATACATGTAAATTGCAGCCACGTTTATCTGTCTGTTTTATAAAGGCTCCATTTTAAATATGATTGTCCTTAGTATGTGGACGTTTCAAGGGAGTATGTTAGAGGTATGATCTGATTTGGCCTAGACCTGACCACAACCTACAAATGTATTCTTTCCCATTTCATATAGGGAATGCATATGTAAGCCCCAAATTCTCCATGTCTGGATTTACATCTAGCCCTGGCACATGTAGGTTTTTAAAAAGTATGCCTTTAGGTCAGCCCTTTCAAGAAGGGATTGGGGCTTATTTCTCCCTCCAAATTTAAATGAGTTCATATAGGTAACTAGCAGTAGCTACATGTCTGAGGAACTATTTTATTAAATCACACTGAGGTTTACAATTAATGCTTATTTTTAACGCATGATAAGTGCAAAGCTTCAGCATTAATTGTCGAGAGCATGGCCAACCTCATCTCTCCACCATATATTTATATTTAGCAATGCTTATATACTGCTTTTCACCAGGTCAAAGCAGTGTAAATTCAGGTACAGTGAAGGGCTCACAATCTCTGTTTTGTACCTGAGGCAATAGAGGGTTAAGTGGCTTGCCCAAGGCCACAAGGAGTGCCTATGGGACTGGAAGCCCCAGTTGCTCTGGCCTGAGGTTGCTGTTCTCCAGCAGGATTTGAACCCCCAGCCTGGGGCAACTTGCCACAAGCATTAGGCCACTCCTTCCTCGATGTCACAGAGCAAACGCAAAACAAACACACAGGTTGCATCCATAATATGGATATGCAGATGCTGGGGACATAAAACGTGCTCTTTAATACAATGCCGAGCTTATTTTAAATCTCTGTTCGTTCTGAGTAGAAATAATTCTGAAATAGTTTGCCCTCTCTCCTCAGAAGAAGTGCCACTGAAGTAAACTAGCAGGAAACCTAAATGACTGTGCAAAGTGAGGAAGTGTATACCTAACCTGAGAATGAATCAGTGATGCCAATTTCTATTGTAACAGTGCCTTCGGTCACCAGCTCTCCTTGAACACCCATATATAAGTGAGTAGAGGTTAAGTGAGTGGATTTTCCCCACTGAAGCAGCTACTTTACAAATCCTGAAGCTAGGCTTTTTGGGAAATGTAGTCCCTTCACCGGATCAATGAGGAGCAGTTGTGGAAAAGTGGTTTAAACAACCAAAGGATTTTATTTCCCCTCCCGGGATGGATTTCACCATGAACAAAGTAACACAAACCAGATATTTACTGGCATAAGGGCAAATCAAAGGTTCTTTAACAGAAAAGGCTTACTTCAGCAATAAACAGGTTGATATCTAGCATTCCAACAAAACAATGCTGTTTCTTCACAGCTCTCTGCTTCCCAATGCTAGTAGTGCTGTACTTTCTCTTTCAACGCATGCCTTCAGTGTAATGAGATTATTTCATTAGCAAGCGATATCGTACAGTCCATGATATCTTCATCAATATTCACACACTCAGGTTCAAAGTCCATTAACTCTTCCTGGCTAGAAGGAAATGTTTGTAACGGCAATCCTGATGCCACGCCCTTTCTAACTGCTTCAGGTTTCACCTGATATTCCTGAGTTAAATACTGGCTTTCACAAACGTTATCAGCACAGGTATTCTCTTCCCAGCTCCAACCCTCTGGGTAAATACAGTCACTGTAACTATTTTTATACCAGCCTTTTGGCTTACCTTTTAGCCTAGCTGGTGGAGGTTTTCTTTGTGGCTTTGGACTGGCTGTAGGTTCCCAACCTAAGCCTTGCACAGAAGATTTCACTTGCCTTCCTGGCTTCCTTTCACTTCTGTGTTCCCCTGGATACTGCAGGTAATCCACTCTGCCCTTATTATATCCTTCCCTTGGGGTTTATTTTCTTTTCCTGAAGAAAGACTCTGTCTCACCCTTCCAGAGAGACTCTGGCTTTTTCCTGGCACTGCTGTCTTCACCGTAGCTCTCATTAGCTTCCTTATCCAGCACACATGCCTCAGCTCCTTCTTCTTCTAACTCCCCTTCTCCTTCTAACTCCATAAGCTCAACTGAACTCTCTTTATCAGGGTGAATTCTAGGGCAGTGCTCAACTCCACCCCCTAGCAGGTGTCCTGCATTAGCTAAAAATGGTAGCACGGGCGTTTCTCTTGCCTTTGTGCTTGGTTTCTAAGGTAACCAGGAGCCATGTGCTTTTGTTTACAACTCAGCCCTACTCCTGTTCCTGGCTTTTTAGCCTCTTCTACCAGGCTGGAAGGACCCACTATGTCACAGATCCCCCCCCTTAAAATATTACGGGTTGCCAAAGCCTGCGACGGACAGCACGTAATCCCTTGTGTAGGGTTCCTGTGGTGTTCCTTCATAGCTAATTGTACTGTGACTACCATTTCTTGCCAGGGTTTTAAAACATTAATGTGATAGACCTGGCGCCGGCCCTTACTATTCTCTACCCGGTATGAGACGGGACCTACCCTCTCCACTACCGTACAGGGCCCCTTCCATCTGGACTCAAATTTTGGTCCTACTTTGGCCACCATAATCACCACTTTATCGCCTACTGCTAATTGACGGGGTTTTGTTCCCCGGTCGTAGTACTTTTACTGCCTCTTTTGGCTAGCCTGTAAGTTTCCTAAAGAGGCTTGAGCCGTTCTCTTCAAACAACTCCTTAAGTCTTTGAGGAAATGGGGTACTTCTGTCTCCCCCCTTTCTGGTTCCACCCATTGTTCTCTGAGTATATCAAGAACTCCTCTGGAGGCTCTACCAAATAACAGCTCGTACGGGGATGCCCCTAGGGACGCCTGTACACGCTCCCTACACGCATACAATTCAAAGGATAACAATGTATCCCACTCAGACATCTGCCCATCTAGTCCCCTCCTAAGCATTTGCTTTATGGTCTGGTTTGTTCTTTCAACCATCCCATTGGACTGGGGGTGATATGCTGCAGTCCGCACATGGTGTATGCCAAAGGCATCCCACACAGTGGCTAAATATTTTGACAAAAAGTTGCTTCCTTGGTCAGTGAGCATCTCCTGAGGGAAGCCATCCTCATAGAACAATTTTATCAGTTCCAAGGCTATTGTTCTGGCGGAGGTATTTCTCATAGGTATGGCCCATGGGAAACGTGTAGCTTGGTCCACGATCACTAACACGTACTGAAAACCCCTAGGAGTCCTAACGAGTGGCCCTATGATGTCCATTGCCATTCGCCTAATGGGTGTGGATATGGCAGGTGTGGGTATCATAGGCACTGTTCTCGGTTTCGAGGCAGTAACCCGTTGGCAGGTGGGACACGCTTCACAATAGCGGGAAGTTTCCTTGTAGACCCCTGGCCAGTAAAAACGGGCCAAGACCTGGTCCAATGTCCCCTGAATCCCCTTGTGGGCTCCTATTGGGTGGTCATGGGCTAGACGCATTACTATGGCCTTAAATGTAGTCGGTACTACCAACTGCTTTCTTACCTCACCGGTAAGCGGGTTATTACTCTCCCTGTACAGGATATCCCTTTCTAAAAGGAATCGGGGCAGAGTATCTCTTTCTTCTTGCGCAAACATAAAGGCTCTTTTCAAAGCGGGATCCGCTTTCTGTTCCCCTGGGAAGGATGGGAATTTCTTTACTAACTCCGAGGGTACCCATGGTAAGCCCTCCCCGGCTCCCAAATCAGCCCTTCCTTGGGTCCTGTGTTGCCTTTCTTGTTTTTTCTTGGCCTTTCCTTTCCTCACCTCCTTGGGCATGGTATCAAAATGGTCAGTCTGTGTGGGCAATGGGTCTAATGCTTCCTCATCATATTCCCTTTCTAAGTCAAGGGAATCCTCCCTAACTCGGGATGGACCTGCCACTTCCTCAGCGGGGTCCTCCTCCCTATGAGGGGTTCTTGCCTGGGAGCGGGTAGAGACATAGCCTGTCCTCTCTTCTATACCCTTTTCAATTCCCCGGCAAAATGGGGGCCAATCACTTCCCAAAATTACATCGTGTAACAGCTGTGGGATTATTGCCACCTTTACTTTCTTGGCTGATCCTAAACCTTCTATCATGAGGTCATATACAGGGTAATAGGAGGCTGACCAGTGCAAACACTGTACTTTCACCTGCCCCACTGCTGGACTCGGCGCTACTTGAGCTTGTATGGCTTCCCAGAGCCGTTGGGACACCATACTCTGGTTAGCGCCCGAGTCTAGTAGCGCTTGGGCCTTTATGCCCTCCACCTGGACTGGTAGTAAAAAGCCTGCTTTGAGGTTTTCCCCATTACCAGATACTAAGGCAGTGCGTATAATGCAGTCTTTTTGCAAGTGCCCAACATTTCCACACTTGAAACATTTTCCCTTAGTAAAGGAAAAACCCCTATTTTCATAAGGTGCTTTACATTCAAAATTCTTACTTACTTTATCAGCCTGTGTCATGCCCAGAACACCGGATTTTGAGGTCCTTGAGAATTCAGCCTCAAAATACCGTTCTGTCATGGCAGCTGCTTCACTTGTTGTCTTACAGTTCTGTAACATAAGAAACTTTTTAACCTCAGCAGGTACAGCTTTCATGTACTGTTCCAACATTATTTCATCTAACATAGATTCTACATTTTGCTGCTCAGGTTTGAGCCATTTACAGGCTAATCCCTTTATTCTAAAATACAGGGCTTTAGGGGTTTCTCCAGGCTTTAACTTTGCCTCCCTAAACCTGCGCCTGTAGAACAGAGGGGTGAGCCCTAACCTGTCTCGTACAGCATTCTTTACTGCGTCATAATTCATTGCTAAGGTAGCTGGCATTGACTTGTATGCCGACAAAACTTCACCAGATAAAGACATGGCAAATCTTATAGCCCACTGCTCCTTAGGCAGTTTGACGGCTTCTGCAATCCGTTCAAATGCATCCACATAATCATCTAAATTGTCAGTAGGAGATAACTGTCCCAGCAAAAGTGAACCGGTACCATTTAGTCCTACCCCTTGGGTAAATCCTGGAAAAACATCCGCTGGCTCCTGCTGTTGCTTTGCTAAATGTTCTATGAGAGCATTAACTGGTCTCAGCTGTTCTTGTAAGGCAGTCATCGCTTGGTCATGCACCCTTCGCGACATCTCCAGCTGTTTATCCCATTGTAGGGACATCCACCTTAGTATTTCTTGCGAGTCCATTCTGGATCTCCTGGTATCTGCAACAGAACAACAACAACAAAAAAAACCAAGTGTGGCTCAAAAAAAAGAGAGAGAGAAAAAAAAATTCTCCTTCTTTTTTTTTTCAATGCCGTGCACTATTCCTGTGCACCACCCTTTCTCCTTTGTATTCTTCTCCACCCATGCCCAGCTACAATTACCTGGCACCAGTGCAGAGTCAGGCACTGAGAAAAGGGAACTCCCCAGTCTGACCGATCGTCAGCCGAGCTCCGGATCTTTTCCTCCTGGTTGTCAGCTCTTGCTGCAGGAACGTCGTCCTTGTGGTGTCCTCAAATCCAGGTAAAAATCAAAACTACTACGCCATTTGTCACCAGCTCTCCTTGAACCCCCGTATATAAGTGAGTAGAGGTTAAGTGAGTGGATTTTCCCCACTGAAGCAGCTACTTTACAAATCCTGAAGCTAGGCTTTTTGGGAAATGTAGTCCCTTCACCGGATCAATGAGGAGCAGTTGTGGAAAAGTGGTTTAAACACCCAAAGGATTTTATTTCCCCTCCCGGGATGGATTTCACCATGAACAAAGTAACACAAACCAGGTATTTACTGGCATAAGGACAAATCAAAGGTTCTTTAACAGAAAAGGCTTACTTCAGCAATAAACAGGTTGATATCTAGCATTCCAACAAAACAATGCTGTTTCTTCACAGCTCTCTGCTTCCCAATGCTAGTAGTGCTGTACTTTCTCTTTCAACGCATGCCTTCAGCGTAATGAGATTATTTCATTAGCAAGCGATATCGTACAGTCCATGATATCTTCATCAATATTCACACACTCAGGTTCAAAGTCCATTAACTCTTCCTGGCTAGAAGGAAATGTTTGTAACGGCAATCCTGATGCCACGCCCTTTCTAACTGCTTCAGGTTTCACCTGATATTCCTGAGTTAAATACTGGCTTTCACAAACGTTATCAGCACAGGTATTTTCTTCCCAGCTCCAACCCTCTGGGTAAATACAGTCACTGTAACTATTTTTATACCAGCCTTTTGGCTTACCTTTTAGCCTAGCTTGTGGAGGTTTTCTTTGTGGCTTTGGACTGGCTGTAGGTTCCCAACCTAAGCCTTGCACAGAAGATTTCACTTGCCTTCCTGGCTTCCTTTCACTTCTGTGTTCCCCTGGATACTGCAGGTAATCTACTCTGTCCTTATTATATCCTTCCCTTGGGGTTTCTTTTCTTTTCCTGAAGAAGGACTCTGTCTCACCCTTCCACAGAGACTCTGGCTTTTTCCTGGCACTGCTGTCTTCACCATAGCTCTCATTAGCTTCCTTATCCAGCACACATGCCTCAGCTCCTTCTTCTTCTAACTCCCCTTCTCCTTCTAACTCCATAAGCTCAACTGAACTCTCTTTATCAGGGTGAATTCTAGGGCAGTGCTCAACTCCACCCCCTAGCAGGTGTCCTGCATTAGCTCGTGACTCATTCCCTGAATGGTAGCACGTGCGTTTCTCTTGCCTCTGTGCTTGGTTTCTAAAATAACCAGGAGCCATGTGCTTTTGTTTACAACTCAGCCCTACTCCTGTTCCTGGCTATTTAGCCTCTTCTACCGGGCTGGAAGGACCCACTATGTCACACTTCACACACAGCATCAAAAAACAAAACAAGTTGAAAGGTATGTGTGTGAGAAATGTGTGGAGTATGGAGGGAATACTTGTGTGTTCGGGGATATTTGGGTGTGTTTGTGAGGTGATGGGGAAAGAGTGTATGCGGACAGGGTGTGTATGTAAGTATGTGTCCATTTCAGTGTCTCCCAGCCCTCTGGTTTGTGTGATCTGAGCTCCCCACCAACCCTGCAGTTCATTCTGCTGGCTCCCCAGTACTCTTCGGGTGGCAGATGCTTTCGAAACTGGACTTGCTTCTTTCAGGAGTGCAGGCAATCAGCTCAGAAGTTTCCATGCACTAGACTAAAGGTATCTTCAGATTTGAGTGACTTGGTGATTGGAGCCTAATCGGTGAATGAATGTGAAGACAGCTCTTGTGAATCGGTGTAGGAATCGCCCCTTATATGACTCAAAATTATTTTGAAAGTGCTGGATGAATGTCTAAGTTTACAACAGTGGCTGCTCATGCAATTGTGACTCCCTCTCACTATAATGAGTTTGCGCACAAAATGATTTTGTTTCATGTTATTTCCCATGTCGTTACTGGGTTTTTCCATTTCTTTTGTTTTGTTTAAAAACGTTTTGTTTCAGATGTAAGATCATCAATAATGCGTGCCTTTTTCAATTGCACCCACTATTTCTCAAAAGCGCACACTGTGTATGCATGTTTAGTCAGAGTGATTAGCTGCATGACTTTAGGTTAGTTTCATCATCAGAAATCTGAACCTTACGAGAATTCGTAGGTAGAGAATTTCATGATTCCCTCATAAGCTATGTGAATCCATGAGACAGTGGCGAACCGAGAGTGGGGTAGTGTATTGAGAATGGAAAGAAGCAAAAGCTCACAGTGATCTTGATGGCGATTTGCAAGAGCTCCTTCCTACATCTACCTTTTTTCTTCGCCTATTCTTGCATCAACATTTTCCTGCTCGGCCCCATTCCACAGAGGAACCTTTTTGTGTTAGGGACCCAGTGCCGGAGGGAAACTCATGAGTGACACATGCACCCAGGATTATGCTGCAGCTCCTAATGGGTGGCTTCCAAACAGGGAAAAGAGCCACCGAGTATGGCTTGAAATGGCTGGAAGATAGTAGGAACCAGAGCTTACCTCATGGGTGTGTGGGTGTGTTTAAAATGAGTTGCTCCGGGTGTTAAATATGCTAGGCACACGACTGTTGTGGGCACTGATAGGTACAGAGTATGGCTGCAAATTGATGGGTGGGTGAATAGGGTGAATGATATGAGCATCATGCTGCAAGGGGAAATTAACAAAAATCTTTCCCATAACTCTCCCCTTCCTTCCTTCTTTACTCTATTCTCCACTCTACCCATCTCCAATCTGAATGGACTCTGAGGCAGCAGGAATGGGCACCCTTCCCATCCATCCAAGCTGTTTGGCCCCGAGGCAGCAGAATATAATGTGAGATTACATATATCTTATGCAGCTTCCTATATGGATGCATGGTGTGGGTGGAGAATTGAGAGAGGGAAGACAAGACTAATAAGAGAAAATATTTTTCACTCAATGCGTAATCAAACATTGGAATTTGTTACCAGAGGATGTAGTAAAAACTGTTAGTGTAACTGGGTTTAAAAAAGGTTTGGACAAGTTCCTTGAGGAGAGGTCCATAGACCATTATTAAAAGGGACCCAGGATATCACTGCTTGACCCAATACAAGCATTGTGGAACTTGTGTCTTTTGAGGAAACTGCTAGGTACATATGACCTAGATTGGCCACTGTTGGAAACAGGATACTGGGCTTGATGGACCTTGGTCTGACCCAGTATGGCATTTCTTATCTTCTTAAGGAAAGAGATTGGGAAGGTTAGCTGGGGTGACAAGGCAAGGAATAGTATTTGAAGGGAGAAAGGACGTGAGAAGAAGAGAAGAGCTTTGGGGAGGAAACATTTCTCTAGAACAGGGCTCTCCAATTCCAAACCAGTCAGGTTTTCAGGCATGAGATAAATTTGAATACAATGGAGGCAGTACATGTAAATATAGCTCATGCATATTTATTAGAGGCATCCTGAAAACCTCACTGGTTTGCGTCCCTCTAGGTCCGGAGCTGCTCTAGAAGGAGAAAGTAAAAAGGGAAAACTATATCGGAAGAGAGAAGAATGTTCAGAGAGAGGAAGAGGTCAAATGAGGACTAGCATCTGGAAGGAGGAAAGGAGCAGCTGCAAAGGGGATAGAGTGTCTGTAGAGAGGAAAAGTCTGAGTGCAAAGAGGGGAAGAGGGCCTGGAGGGAGGCTACAAAAGGGAAACATAGAGGAAGGGACGAAGAAAGAAGAATTTCTGGAAGGAGGGAATGAGAAGAGGGAAATAGTATCTGAAGTTAGTAGGTGTGAAAGGGAAAGAGCCTTTCGAAATGGAGAGAGGGGATGAGAAATGGGGACAAGTGTCTGCAGGGAGAGCTGGATAGAAGGTATAAAGGATCTGGAAGTGCTAGGAAGGGATTGAGAGGGAATGTAAAGAGGGTTGTAGAAGACAGTGGAAACAGGATTGGGGGAGATCAAAGAGGGGAAACCGGAAATTGGGAAGAGGTAAAAAAAAAGAAAGGGATTGTATGCCAGGAGACAGGAGCAGCAAAACACCTTTTTGGTTGGAGGAGTCAAAGAAACCAATCTCTAGCCCTGCCTCCAAGCTCCAGATGCGCTACTTGGGTAGAGTGGGTATTTTGGCATGGGACCATGTGCTACATTTTATCGCAGCGCAGATACCACATGCTAACCCCGCACTGCCCAGGAAAGCTCAATGTCAGACAGAAGTAGAGAAGGAAAGGGAAGAAGGTAGGAGGAGAAAAGAGACCTCGGTAAAGAACTTCAAAGATTAGCACAAGAACAAACTGATTGGAAAACTAAAATACCTAGGCTCAATGCTAGAAAAGAACATTTTATTTTACATTTTTAGGGGTTGGGATGTGTTGGCTTTAGGGAACTGTGCATCTTATTTTCATATTTTACACAATACAGGTTTCTCTTGTTCCATTATTATACTGTTCATAGAATGGAGATTTATATTTCAGTTTTTATTGGGATGTTTGTTTGTAATTTGTGATCCCTTATTCTCTGTTAGCTGAGGGTCTGTCCACAGCCTGCGTGTGTGACTGAGGTGAAGGATTCTGCCGCTCAATCTGATCTTGGGCAAATCACTTAACCCTCCGTTGTCTCAGCTATAACCATAAGGCCTGATATTCAGCTAAAGCGGCCGGCCATTGCCACTGAACTAGAGACCTTGGTATTCACTGCTGGGGGGTCATATCTGGCCGCCGGCATTGAATATCTGGGTTGGTCGGATAGCCGAGAAGCTAACTGGGCAGCGGTAATAATCATCCCATTAAGTTTCTGTGGCAAAAGTTAAGCCGCCCTTTCAGGTGCCTAACTTTTGCCTCTTAGGGATAACTACGCAGTGGCTGAATATCGCCGTTGCCTGGCTATCCGCGCGTGCCGCCTTCGCAATGCCCCAGAAACAGCGGTGGCAGCCATGGATAGTCAGTGGCACTAACCATCGTGGAATATTCTGGTGACCACAAGAATACCCCCTTTTAGATTTTAAGCTGTCTGAGGATAGGGAAATATCTACTGTACCTGAATGTAACTCATGTTGAAAAAAGAGTGGGCAGAATCCAAAATCGTTGTCCTTGCATCAAGCATGTAGTTCTGGTACAGGGATCTATAGCAGTCCTGCTTGTTCGTTGTTTCTCAGTAGTAGGTGTCCTGGTGCTCTAGGACCTGGGGTAATATTTGCGGGACTGTCTTTTAATAGGCAGGGCTGTTGCAGTTTGAGTCTTGGGAATTAGTAATATTATGAAGTTTGCTTTATAACATCTGAGTGTGGTTGGGTGATTTTATAAACTTTTTTTTGCATGAAATCTAATTTTATACATGTAAAAATGCTTTATAAAAATTACTCCCTCAGGGTACCTGTGCCATCTAAAGCAGCTTGACCCCCCTAGCAGCAGTAACAGCAGACTACTGCTAGGGTTTGAGGACTGGAGGAGGCAGGGGCGACTGGGATACTGAAGATGGGGGCCTAGAGTACTACCAAATAAGGCAACTGAATTCTAGTGGTCATACCTCAAGATTGCCACTAGGTGATAAGAGGCATCATTTTGAGCCTGGGCACCTGATGGGACAGGAACAACTGAGGGCTGTTCCTGTTCCATTTGCTAGAAACCAGGGAGACTCCCAATAGGTGCAAGGGAGGGAGGGATATATAGAACTGGGTAAACGTCTTGTGTGTTGAGAGGGTCTTGTGTCATGGAATCTTGTGCAGAGAAGGGTGTCTGTTGCCTGGAGGAGTTTGAGGGGTGGAGAAATCTGTTGGGGGAGATTGCCACAAGTTGCGTTATTTCAAGGGAAAAATATTTTTCACTAGAAGCATGAGGCCTGATACTTCTGGCAGAAATCTTGTGGTAATCTTTGGGTACTACTGCTGGGGTTGGCCCCTATTGGTAATATCACAAGACTACTGCTTGGGGATCCTGGGTGCCATTCTGAACCTGAATCCAGCTCTGGCAGGAGAGAGAGATCATCACTCCTGCTGGTTTACTCTTCCTAAACCACCAGAGACTTTGTAAGGTAGGCCTGGCAGCCTTCCAGGATTGGGAGCATCTTCAAAGGTGGGGGGTGTTTATCGTGTTCAAGGAGTGGAGCTGATAGGGGGGGTAATGAACATAAGAAATGCCATACTAGGTCATACCAAGGTCCATAAACTCAGTATCCTGTTTCCAATAGTGGACAATCCAGTTCACAGGTACCTGGCAGGTTCCCAAAGAGGCGCACAGGTTCCACAGTGCTTGTCCAGGGGCAAGCAGTGGATTTCTCAGGTCATCTTTGTTAATGGTTTATGGACCTTTTCTCCAAAACTTGTCCAAACCTTTTTTAAACCCAGCTACACTAACAGCTTTTACTACATCCTCCAGTAATGAATTCCAGAGTTTGATTACGCATTGAGTGAAAAAATATTTTCTCTTATTACTCTTAAATGGGTTACATTGTAGCTCATTGCATGTTTCCTAGTCTTTCTACGTTTTGATTGAATAAACAACCGATCTATGTTTATCCCTTCCACTCAATTCATTAATTTATAGACCTCTATCATATCTCCTCTCTACCGACTCTTTTCCAAGTTGAAGAACCCTAACCTTTTAAGCCTTTCCTCATAGGGGTATCCTTCCATCATCCCCTTTACCATTTTGTTGGCTCTTCTCTGTACCTTTTCTAATTCTGCTATATCCTTTTTAAGATATGGCAACCCACAATTGCACATAATATTCAAGGTGCAGTCGCACCATGGAATGAAAGAGAGGCATTATAATATCCTTGGTTTTATTCTCCATTCCTTTCCTTGCAATTCCTTGTATTCTATTTGCTTTCTTAGCTGCCGCTGCACACTGGGTGGAGGGTTTCAATGTATAGTTATGGTCAACATTATTGGCACCCTTGCAGTTCAATTCCTTAATGTCCAATAACTCCTAAAAAAATGGGCAGTGAAATGGCTTTGGACTATATATGCACACATATTTGACACATAAAAGAATTAAATAAAAAAAGATGAATTAAAAAAGAAAATAGTAGAAAATAGGATAAAAAAAACCTGGGACATTACCAGGATATTATTGGCGTGCTTATAAACAGTTCAAATCTGTTTGAACAGAGAAACCACATCCCATTGCAGTAAAATTAGACTCACCTGTGATCGTCAGTATTCACATGACTTGAATCAACCAATCAATGATGGCCCTAATGTTTAAAATGTCCACATTCACTTCATATTCTATTTTCACAATGGTGAAGACCAGAGAACTGCACGAGACCTTCAGAAATGCATTATTACCAAACATCAAACTTCAAAAGGGTACATCTCCATCTCCAAAGACCTTGGGATTCCTGTTTCTACAGTTCGCAATGTTAAGAATTTTTCTTCTTATGCAACTGTCAAGAACCTCCCAGAATGTGGTGGGAAGAGGAAAATTAATCCAAGAAGTTTCCAAAGGTTAGTGTGAACTGTTGGAAAAGCACCATGTACAACATCCAAAGATCTTTAAGACTGACCTGGAGGAATCTGGAGTGGTAATTTCAATCTGCACCATACACTGCACCCTAAACAAAGAAGAACTTTATGGACGAAGGTCGAGGAGGACCCCACTGCTCAAAGACAGATATAAAAAGGCATACCTTATGTTTGCCCAAACCCACCTTGAGGAACCACAGTCCTGCGAAAATGTTCTGTGGACAGGTAAAAACATACTTGAGCATTTACAGGTGAAGAAATGAAGCTTATAAGGAAAAAAAACACCCTTCATACGGCTAAACATGGTGGACATTATATAATGTTGTGGGGCTGTTTTGCTGCCTCAGGATCCGGAAGCCTGGAACGTATTAAAGGAATCATGAAGTTAGAGGATGACCAAGGTATTTTGGAGTGAAATGTACTAAGTAATGTCAGAGAGCTAGGTTATAGTTATGGCTATCTTTATTTGATATACTGCTATAGCTATAAAACAAGCTACTGTATGTGGTTTACAAAAATAAATAAAAGAAAAAAGGAAAAGAACTCCATTATGCAGACAGGAAAGACAAGGGGTAAAGTAAACTTGGACAAACAAAACAAATAAAACTAGGCGGGAAGTGGGCATAGGGAGACAAAGAGAGGAGGGGAAGTATAAGTAATGGGCAACCCAGAAACTATAATCTGACAGGTACCACTCACGAGGAGGACAAGAGATTGAATGCTGTTTCAAAAAGGGCTTAAAATGTTTCTTTCTTAAAGCATTTGAAATCATGTTCAGTTCTGATATAAGTGGGTAGGCTATTCGAAGGGTCCGGAGCCACTGCAAAAAAGACAGCATTTCGAGTGCTTTCATACTTAATCTGAGAAGGGGAAGGGAAGTGAAGCCTATAGCCATATAGAGCTTGAAGGGTTGTTGCAGGGGCATGCAATGTGACCAATGAGGACAGATAATCAGGGGCCACTTCATGAATGGCTTTATGTACTAAGGTTATCAATTTAAATTGGATACGTGAATTAACAGGCAGCCAATGATGCTGCATAAGTAATGGTGATGCCTGACCAAATTTCCAAACTCAAGTGAGAATATGCACTGCTGAGTTTTGGATCATCTATAACCTTCTAAGTTGATACTGAGGTAATCCAAGATAAGCAAAATTGCAATAATTTAGCCTAGATAAGACTGTATGTACTAGGACTGAAATCTGTGCAAGTTTGTCCAAAAAGGGTTGGTCAGTGCGGGAACGATGCAAGGCAAAGAATGCCGACTTTGAGAGGCTAGTCAGTTGTGAAGAAAAGGATAGCTCAGAATCAAACATAATGCCTAAATAGCAGATGGAAGAATGAATCTGTAGTGAAATGCCTACCAGAACTGGGGATAAGGAAGGACAGGGAGTGGACCCAGTGAACCAAATTGCCGATGATTTGGAGGGATTAAGTTGTATAGAGTTCTCCCAGAGCCAGGTTGAGATATTATCCAGCCAAGAGTTCAACATAGTTTAAATCTGGAGAGTAATCATCCATAGGGTAAAGAACAAGAATGTCATCCACATAGATATAGGTGGATATGCCCAGACTTTGAAGCAGGGTAACTAAAAGGCTGAGGAAGACATTATAGAGGAGCAGAGATATGGTAGAATCTTGAGGGACTCCACATAGCAACTCATGTGGGGATAAAGTATCATTATAATTTTAACTTGAAATGACCTGTCTTGTAAAAATGACAAAAACCAAGCCAAGACTTTTCCATGAACACCAATTTCATGGAGACATAATAGAAACCAGTTATGACCTTTAAGATCAAAGGCGGCTGATAGTTCTAAAGAGACCGCCAACATAAACTTACCTTGGTCTTGAGCACTATGAATTTCATTTAGGACAGCGGTAATAATCGTCTCTGTACTATCCATTGGCCTAAAACTGGATTGGTGGGGATGTAAGAAATATGGATGTTCAAAATGATCTGAAAGCTGTTGGAATACTACCTTCTCTGCTAGTTTTGCTAAGAATGGGTCGAAGGTCATGGGTCCTCCAGCAGGACAATGACCCAAAACATGCATCCAAAAGTACAAAAGAATGGTTAAAAAGGAAAAAATGGACTGTTTTAAACTAGCCAGCAAAGAGTCCTGATCTCCATCCAATCGAGAACATTTGGAAGGAGCTGAAATGTGCCATTGGTAAAAGGACCTGGAAACATTCATGAGCTGGGAAAAATCACAGTTGAAGAGTGGGACAAACTACCAGCAGACAGGTTTACGAAACTTATAGATGGCTACATGAAGCGTTTGGAGGTTGTCATCACTGCTAAGGGTTGTGCAACCAAATATTAATGAAGGATGCCATTAATCCTGTAGAGGTCATATTTTTTATTTTCTCAGAAATTACTATAAGTTGCACAGCCATCTTTTTTTTTGTTGTTGTATGCCTTTGAACATACTATTAAAATATTATGACATACAGTTGGCATATTTCCAATTATTTCTCAAGATAATGTACACAACATACCTAAAATGCAAGGGTGCCAGTAATGTTGAACACAACTGTATTATCCACGATGATGCCTAAATCTTTTTCCTGGTTGGTGGTTCTAATGTGGAAGCTTGGGCTGTTCTTTCCTAGGTGCATAACTTTGCACTTGTCCACATTAAATTTTATCTGCCTTTTGGACATCCAATCTTCCAATTTATCAAGGTCCTTTTGCAATTTTTCACAATCCTCTTGAATAATTTTGTGTCATCTGCAAATTTGAATACCTCACTCATTAGTCCCATTTCCAGGTCATTTATGAATATGTTAAAAAGCAGTGGACTCAGCACTATTCACCTTTCTCCATTGAAAAAAATGGCTATTTTGTTCTACTCTCTGCTTTCTAACTTTTAACCAGTTCCTGATCCACAATTGTACACTGTCTCTTATCCCATGACTTTTTTTTAAATCATTTAGTTTTCAAATAAACAAAATTCATAAAATATGCACAGAAATACGGTAGACAAACTAACTCACAATAATTCAGCCAATTTCAACTATCCCTATCCCACCCATCTCTGGGTCTGGGTTACCTTCTATTTGTAAAGGAAACTTAAAAGGCAGTAGCATATCAGAATTGAGATACCTAGGGTGGTATCAAGAATCCATAGAATATCAGAATATGTGTCGAGAGCTTTCCATTTCTCAAAGCAGGTCAGGGAGCATCGTATATCATTGATATATGCAGCATTATAACTCTGATGGAGACAGATCAGGCTCCACCAATGATTATCATCCAATTATGTGGAGTCTTTCCAATATGTTAAGACGAGCTTCAAAGCAAGACTGAGAAATAAATCAAACAAGTACCAATCTAGTTTCTGCAGTTATGGAATAGCAGCTAGGAAATTGTATACCACAGAATGAAAAGTAAGGGTTTCAGATAAGTGCAAGATCTGGGAGACATGAGCCCATACTTGCCGCCAGAAAGTCTCTATATTGGGATAAAAGAAAAGCATATGTAATAGCATGCCCTTCAAGGAGGTACAAGACCAGCAGCGATTACCAAGAGGGGGCTGCCATTTAGTCAATGTCACTGGGGTAATAATATGCTGTATGAGAAAGGAAGTATAGTGTTTGTGTCGAGGAAGCTGTACAAGAGAGTCAAATCATAGGGTCACAGAATTTATCCCAGGCTTTATGATCTAAGAGTTCTCGAACTTCTTCTGTCCAGAGTTTGTCTGCCCCACTACAAAATTGATGAGGCCCTGCTCAAAAGTAAGTATAAAATAGAGACACTAACTTAGTAGAAAGGGTTAGCAAATAAGTTTACTTAGTAGCCCCAATCATCTTGAATCTGGAAAGGAATAATGTCTGCTGCTACTAGACAGTAGTGTAACTGGTACCATTGAAAGAGACAATGAGCAGGCAGGCCAAATTCCTGTGGAAAGGTAGTAAAAGACTTAAAAGTAGATGGAATAAGGAGTTGCCCAACTGTCCAGATAACATGAAGATACCATATCCGCCACCAGAAGAGGCGACAATGGATTTGAAAATGAGGATTGGACCAGCTAGACATACCTTTGACAAATGCCTTGAAGTCTTTTAATAAATGAGAGAAAGCTGAAAATGCTCCACGCATGGAGCATAGAATTGGCAACCTAGCTAGCTGGCCCATTAGTGTCATGCCTAGCTATAGGGGCATTGGTATGGGGGCCATGAGGGAGAACGCTAAGTGCGCCCATACCAGGGGATTAGGGGGTAGGTCATCCATAGCCCATAAGATTCCTTGTTTCATAAAAAGTGATATCAACAGAAGTCTAGAAATTGAACCCCTCCCTTGCACTTGGGGAGTTTCAGTTGCCAGACAGCTATACGTGATGGTTTTCTCCTCCACAGAAAGAACAGGAGTTGTTTTTCCAAGAACAAGTAAAAGCAGGCAGGATAGAGAGGGGGAGCATGCTAAGTATATAGTTAATTTTGAGAACCAGCACCATTTTGATGGTCTCTAGGAAACCCCAACAGGAAATAAAAAGGCGTCCACCGGGAAATGTGGGATTGAATGACATTTTGACATTCAGAGACATTATGATTCATTGTTTCCTGTATATTTGGACAATAGTAGACCCCTAGATATTTAAAGAGGTATCAGCCAATTGAAAAAGGAGATCCCTTAATTTCTCGAAAAGACCATGTTTAAGGGGAATCACTACCAATTTTGTCCAGTTGATCTTCTATCCAGAAAGGTCGGAGTACCTATGAATGACCTTAAGGAGCTCTGGTAGGGACCCAAAGTCCAGAAAAAGAAGGTCATCAGCATATGCAGAGATTTTGTATTGTTGGTTAGCCATAGTGAGACCAGTAAGCATGATCGATTGTTGGATTGACAAAGCAAGAGGTTCAAGGGCCAAATTAAATAAGAGTGAGGATAGAGGACAGCCTTGTCTGGGAACTCAATGGAGTAAGAAGGGGGTCAAAAGGGAAGAGTTTCTAAGTATTCACGCAAAATGTTGCGAGCAAAGAAGACAATTTTTATGAATGAACCATCACCAAAACTAAACCATTGTATGTCCTGAAAAAGGAAAGGTCATTCTAGTTAAAAATGTAGGAGAGTCTTGAGCCAGAGCCAGTGCATGGCAGAGAAGCCGGCCATTATAGGACATTGATCAACTTGGCATGAAGCCACATTAGTCGGAAAGTATTGATAATGATAAAACCTTACTAAGCCTGGTAGCCAGAATTTTACCATAGATTTTATAATCTGAATTCAATAACAAAATGGGCCTATAGTTTTCTACCTTCTCCAGATCTCTACCAGGGTTAGCATGGATGACAATGGTGGCTTCGGATAAAGAACCAACATCAGATGATTGTAGAGAAGAGTGTTAAAACTGGTCTGAAATGCATGATAAAATTCAGTAGGAAAGCCATCTGGCCCCGATGCTTTCCCCCTGCTAGCTGGTCAATAGCTAGTCGGATCTTGTCAGTCATAATATCATCATCTAATACTGTTGCCTGGGACTCAGAGATCACAGGTCTGTCAAGAGGTGCTACAAAGTTGACACACTCCGCCTGACTGAGATCTTCTTCAGAATGATACAAGGCAGTATAGAAGTCCCAAAATGTATTTAGGATCACTTCATCTTGTATAAGGAGTTCCCCTTGACGGCTCTGAACCACCTCTATCCGCGTCACTTTGCCTTGAGCAAATTTGCAGGCAATTTTCCCACTCTCAAAATAATAATGACTGTTGGACACACATAGATTGATGGACTTCTGAACTCAAAAGTGAGTTATATTGATAGTGCAACTTTTGGAATCTAGGAAGAATGGCTGCATCTGCCCCATGCGCCAGGAGACTCACCTGTCCTGAGCTGAGTTTCTCAATCAAGTATAAATGTTTTACATTTCTTAGCTAACTTAATAGAGTATGAAATAATGTGTCGCCTTATAGGCCTCCCACCGATTCCAGATAGGTGTGTCAATGGGATTGTTCATGAAGTAGTTGTCTTGTATTACCTGTCTTGTGGAGATAAGAGCAACAGCCGTAAACCTACTAATAGTCCCAAAGGCACTGACAAAATGCAACATGACAACGGCAAACAGAGCTTTCAGTTTCTACGTCCTCAAATGCTGGAATGCGCTACCATCCAACATTAGGGCCATTGTAGACCTAACTCAGTTCAGGAAGGTGCTCAAATACCACCTTTTCCTCCAATACTACCCAGCCAGCAATGAGACCTAGGTATCCCCACCTAAGAAATAACCATATATTTTCCCTACGTTACTGTTACTCCAATCTTGTAATTATAATTATTTCATGTATATAGTTCACCCCTGTTATCCAAGTTTGTACTCCTGTTCTATGTAAAACCAAAGAGCTTGTTGTTATGGTCATTGTGTTATACTGCAAACCGCGCTGATACCGAATAGTGCGGTATATAAGAAATTGTAATAAATAAATAAATAAGAAATAAGAAAAACCTCATCCCCATGTAAATTTCTGTTAAATCTCCACGAGGTCTTCGCTGCATGGAGGAGGCCCCTATCAAGAGAGAGGGTAATAGCCACATAGTCTGAAATTACAATCTCTCTGATATCAATAGAGGTCATGCTAGGTACCAGGTATTTAGATATGACTGGAGTGGAGGAATAGCCTAACGGTTAAGAGTACTGGCTTGGGAACCCAGCGACCAAGGTTCAGTTCCCACTAGCACTCCTTGTGACCTTGGGTAAGTCATTTAATCCTCCATTGCCTCAGAAAAATCCAAGTTATCAATATCCTGTTTAATGTACATTACTAAGTTTAAGTTACAATGTAAACCACTTTGATTGAAATGATAAAGCAGTATATAAAAAAAACTGTTAAAATAAAATATGAGGAAAAAGTCAATTCTGGTGTGGATTTTATGGTGAAGAGAGAAGAACATGTGATCTCTCATGGTAGGGTCCTGCAGTGACCAGGGGTCCATAAGCCTAAAAGAATTCATACCAGCTTGTAATATATCCCGAGATTTAGCCTTTTGTGGGGATCTAAAAGGATCACGATCTAATAGGAGGTCAAGAATTAAATTAAAATCTCCCCCTAGGGTAATAGGAGAAATAGCTGCTTCTGTTAACTCTTCCACTAGGTTATGAAAAAAAACCCAGTCTTCACAGCTAGGGCTATAAAGTGTAAACAAGTTGAATGATAGCGCCCCTATCTGCACCAGGGCTCTGGCCCACCTACTTCCCACATCAACCCTCATTTAATGGATTATAGGGAGAAGGGTCTTCCTTATTAGAATACAAACACAACCTTTCTTCCTTACTGTGGGAGAAGTCACTACATGGTGGAAGGCTCTGGACACAAGTTTCAGTAATTCGGAGAGGGAGAGGTGGGTTTCTTGTAAATATACTATCTTCGCAGCTTCCAATTGGCAATACAGCAATACTTTCTTGAGCTTTATTGGATTGTTTACCCCCTTGACATATAGCAACAGGAATTTGAAGGGCACGCCTATTATGGAAGCTCCAGCCATTGCAAAGGATGCTGAAAAAAACACTATAGCATGGGGACTGCACCATCCAGTATTATATATAAAGACCAGTGGAATTGCAAAAACATAGAGATTGAATGAGACGACAACCAACACCCGAGCCAAAGAACATAATAATCCAACAACTAACCTGTAACAGCATGAATAGTGAAGCTAACCTAAACACTGAGCAGAGGGGCCCAGAGATTTTAGGATTTAGCACCCTCCCTCCAGCATTCATCCAGCACAAGCATGCATTCCTAAAGGGAAAAGTAGGAAAATGGAAAGTCTAGGGATTTAAGAGAGCGATGAACTCCTTTCCATCTGGTAGCTAAATTTCACAGAAATGGCTTCTAAACTGCAGATTTTGTCACATGTTAGTATATTAGCCCTCAAGCCTTTCATTTGTTGTATTTTGGGAGTTCTAATTGTAGAGGAAAAACACATTGTGGAGTGGAGGAGTGGCCTAGTGGTTGGGGCAAGGTACTTCAGGCTGGAAGGTCAGGAGTTCAAATCCCACTAGAGGACAGCAACCTTGGGCCGGAAGGACTGGGGTTTCTAGTCCCACAGGTGCTCCTTGTGGTCTTGGGCAAGCCACTTAACCCTCCATAGCCCATGTTCCCTGTAAAATAGTTATCTCCAAGTTACAATGCCCTGTTCAATGCAATTTCAGTTTGTTCAATGTAAACCACACTGATGCAGAATAGCACAGTATATAAGAGAATGAAAATAAATTGTTTGAGAAATAATCATGTTAATTTCTTTTCTACCCATAGAGTCAGGAGAAGCTTCTAATGTTTCCTACATTAGTTTTTAATACATAAATACATTTATTGATAGGACCAAATTTTTATTTCAAAGGTAAGGTCCCTTTTCAATCTGATCTTGGAGTCAAGGCCATTTTTTAATACACCATATGGATAATTCTGAAGAGAAAAAAAAAAACAAATTATGATGAGATAGGAGTTGGAAAAAGACTTTATTATGGATCCTTTTCTTTCTGCCTTGAAATACAGTACCTTTTGTGAGTTCATCGCAGCGCAGGAACTAGTTTACACTGCAAAGGTTGCAATTAGCACTTGAAGGCTTTCATTTGTGTGTATTTTCAGGGATGCAAATTCCAAGTCTAGCTCTAATAACAGACATTATTTTGAGATCTTCAAATGCAAGATTGATGCACATCTGGTAACTAAAAATAAGCTCTGCCTGCCAGAAGGATACAAATAAATAATACATTATTAAAGCCTTTTGCTTTGGTTTCCTTTGTTCCTTATACAAAGGAAATGGGACCTATTTCTTCCTTTACAAGGAGAATAGACACTGTTTCTGCTGCCATATTTGTTCTGGTTTCCAAAAAAATCCATGGATGAAACAGCGTAGTTGACATGTTAATCCACTTAAATGCATAGACATCATTAGGTCATCAAAGAAGAAACTTGAGGGTTTTTTTGATACGCAGACCATGTAATGCCTAAAAGCGAATCAAGAAGGAAAACATTGTCCAAAAAAATTCATGAATAAATAGGTGGTTTGAAAATTTCCCCCTCACCGCCTCTATACAGGAAAAAGTATACAAACTGGTATTGAGGGCAATTTTATGAAGTTGCACTTAGATGATGCGTGATTTAATGTGTGTTTGTCATGTCTCTTTTATAAAGTCAAGTACATGCCTACATGGCTATCAAGTATGAGCATAGGTGGTTTAATACGCATGGCAGATCTAGACATGACCAGTTACACCAAGCCTCGGACCTTCCCCTAGAGGTTTAAGGGAAACATGTAAGTTATAGTATTTTACTGCTTATACATGTAGATGTGTGCGCTGTCCCCACTCTAACCTTGTGTATGCCCTCCCCAAAAAGTATGCACCATTGGCCTGATGTGCATACTTACAAAATTGCAACTGGCTAAAGTAGGCACATAAAGGCCCATTCACAAGCACAAGTCATTGAAAATACATGACAGAAAATACTGCCAGAATCAAATTCAAGGCCCTTACCATAGCATTTAAAATTCTTCACAGAGAATCTGCACACTGTCATCTGCCTTTCATCTCCTGAAGAACCTCCACTTTTAACCTCCTAAGGATCCCAACCCAGAAAATCAAGTGCAGGCAGTTCATTTGCAACCGAATCTTCTCACTATTCACCTCCACATTATGGAACTCCCTCCCGTCAACACTAAGAGAAAACCCAGACTTTTCGGAATTCAGAAAAAAACTAATAACATACTTCTTTCAGAATGAATAAAGCATGGACACGGTCTCAAGGACTCAACCAGCTTAAAATACTCTCTTGTACACAACAGACAAATCCTCCAGTATATGGACAGAAGTAGCCCAATCCAACCAGTAGAAACATAGCTGTAAATAGTTGATGTCAATTTGTTAAACTACTGTTGTATTGTGTTTCCATTTCAGTTTCATGTAAAACAGTGTGCTGACCAGTTCCTATTACATGACTTACGATTGTTGATGGCATATAACTTTACACGGCATCTTATAAAATTACCTAAATTGCGTGTAATTTTCTTTGTGGGGAAAGGAGCAGTGCTGAGTTAGAATCAACTGAGTAATGTAGGGTTGGGAATTTTAGGTTCTTGCACTGTAATGTTTTTACCTGGAGAGTCCAAAGGGAATTTCCTTTTAAGATTAGTTTATGGGCCTGCCAGTACAAAGTATCTATGGGTCTGCGAACAACCCACAGATTTACATAACTTCCCTTATCACAAGGCTGATGTACTGAAGTGTGAAAAATGACATGGGTTAGGAGTTCATCGGCATCTCATAGATAGATGACAAAAAAAAAATTAATATGTGTTGCTAAGACTGGAAACTTTACATGTTCACAGTCATGAGAAATCATGTTAGTTTGCATAATAGTAGCATGTTGTTAAATAGGCGAGTGATTCTCTGTTAGAGGCACCCCCCTCCCCCAAAGAGCTTCAATTATCTTGTGGTCCATTGGCCCATTTACAAATCCTCCAGGCCCAGTCCAAGCTCAAACAACAAAAAAAAAAGCTGGCCTCCTACTATGCTCCACCAACCATGAGAAGCTCTGATCCACTTTTAAAAAAATAGTACACACTCAGGATCCCCTCTACCCCCTCTTAATGGGAGCTATTATAAGTATAAACATCCATGAGACAATGAGGTAAGTAAAGTTAAAAAAAATCTCTTCATAAATAAGAACTCTGGGGAAAAGTGATTACCAAACTTTTGTGACAAGTGCCCTAAGAATTATAGTATGTTCCTCAGTATATTCCCAAAGCTGTTGACCTATTCTGTGTGATTGTTTGAGAAAGGTACCATTTGTTCTTGTCTATATAGAGATGAAATAGAGAGGAAAGTGGTTATTGCATCGATGTCGAAGGTCTGATGGGTCAATTTAAAATCCAATATGATTCAGAGCAATGGCGTCTTTTTATAGATTCTTCAAAAAGAAGTCTCAAAGCAGTTTTACTCCACAACGGTTTTTACGCTTCCATATCTGTAGGTCATTCCGTACACTTGAAGGAAACCTACGAGAACTTGGAATTGGTTCTTCGCAAACTTAAATATGAAGACCATGGTTGGCAAGTGTGTGGGGACTTGAAGGTCTTGTGTATGCTGCTCGGGCAACAAGCTAGGTATACCAAATATCCTTGTTTTCTGTGTCTATGGGACAGTCGAGACCGACAAAATCACTGGACCAAGAAGAGTTGGCAGCCGAGGGTGCTAACAGTCAGTGAATAAAATGTCCTCTGAGAAACTTTGGTACCTTCCCATAAAGGTCTTCTACCACCTCTCCACGTAAAATTGGGATTGATGAAGCAATTCGTAAAATCACTTCCAAGAGATGGAGAATGCTTCAAATACTTGGTCACCAAGTTTCCAGGCCTGTCGGAGGCAAAATTGAAGGAAGGTGTGTTCGTTGGACCAGACATTAGAAGGCTTATAGTTGATCAAGAGTTTGTCAATACCATGACGGATCCTCAAAAAGAAGGGTGGATTGCATTTAAAGAAGTCGTACAGAAATTTTTAGGAAATAACAAAGATCCTCACTACAAAAAGATCATCAGACGAATGCTGAAAGCATTTCAAGCTTTAGGTTGCCTGATGAGTTTGAAAGTGCATTTCCTCCAGTCCCATCTTGACTACTTTCCTGAAAATTTGGGAGCTGTGAGTGAGGAACAAGGTGAACGATTCCACCAAGACATTAAAGAGATGGAAAGGAGATAACAGGGAAAATGGAGCATTACAATGATGGCAGACTACTATTGGATGCTTCAGAGAGACATTCCAGATGCTACTCACAAGCGTAAATGCACCAAGAGGAGCCTCACAAGGAAGAAGAATCGAGTTTAGTGTGTGTAGATGAGCTCATTTCAGTTCAAAAAAGGATTTTCATGAAAATATTGTAGTAAAACTTTAAATTTAGAAGTCTATTTCCATTTATTTTGAGGTATTGCCTTATTTAACATAGTTACCTAAATTGTCAGGAAACGTGATGTCCTTTGACAAAATGGAGGTCATTTTCGGATTCAGCGCATCAAAAACCATAAAGATTACGTGGAATAACCAAACCAGCTCTCGAAAAAAAGTTTTTTGCAGACCTGTGTAATCTAGAGGGGAGGTGACTAGGGAGTTGGTGAGCATTTTAGTAGTGTGCTCAGAGAGGAAGGGGCAAATTTTGTTAATGTTACAGAGGAAGAAACAGGTTTCAGCAATCAATTGGATGTGTAAGGAGAAAGAGAGGGAAGAGTCAAAGACCACCCCAAGGTTGCGGACAGAGGAAACAGGAAGTAGAAAGCAGAGAGACTCCCAAATTAATTCAGATCAAATTTCCTTCACGAAACAGCCCTATGAAAGCTCTCGTTTTGCCACAGTCAGGCTTCATCAGGGGAAAGAGCGGAGAGTTTTGTGAGAGTTTACATGGACTCTTTAACTTGTTGTTCTTTCCCCTGATGAAGCCTGGCTGTGGCGAAACGAGAGCTTTCGTAGGGCTGTTTCGTGAAGGAAATTTGATCCAAATTAATTTGGAGTCTCTCTGCTTTGTGATGTGTGTTTGGGATGTTCTCAGCGTAGCGGTTGAGCGCTGAACGGAGCGATTGGCTTGAAGCGTCTTTAAAGATAAGTAATTGTTGACTCCATTGGTGGGCTTTATTTATAGCTACTTATCTTTATTCTCCTTTTTTTAGGGAATCACGGTCTGTTCCTGTGTTGCTCATCCCAACGCTGTGATGATTATGACGCTATTCGTGTGTTTATAGATGTTGTGTATGTAGTATGAGTGTGATTAGCAGTGAGTGTGCTTAGGTGTAATATTTATTTCCCAGAAGTACTTTTTGTGGTTTTAGGGTACATTAGTGGTGATTGAGTACGGGTTGAATAAAAGTGGCTACATGACCTGTGATGTGAGCGTCAGCTGTTCCCTATAGTGATTTTATCACTAAATGTAGGGCTCTAGCCATCCTGAGGTCAATTATTGCCTATGTGAGGTCTGAAGGTGTTTATTAAAGTATTTAGGTAATCTTGCTTAGGAGTAAATCTTGTATTTAAGGGCTTTTTTTGTTATTTTTGATTTTTATTTATCCAGCCATTTTTGGCCAATATAAGGACCCCACTGCCCCTTTAGGCCAGTTCTGGCCACATAAGGAGGCCTCTGTCAGACCTGAAGCCTGCTCTGTAGCCATAGCCTGGACCCAGATTCTTTTCTGGGCCATGCGGCCCAAATTTAAGTGCTCCTGCCATCCCCCTAGCCACTTACTGGGCCAATCTGACCCAATTGCCACATTCCGGTGCCTCCGGCTCAACCCTCAGATCCCCTTCATCGGTTCCCATGGCCTTCCAGACACTAGTCTCATGATCCCCGCAGTGCTCCGGTACCAGGGAACAGACACAAAGACTGCAGGCCTTCATCGGGACAGCTGCAGTAATCGCGGCTCTCCCTGATGCCTCTCAGCTACTCTTTGCTGAAACCGGGAACAACTGTAGCCCACAGCTGCATCCGATCACAGCTTCAAGCATCTCATCTGGCAACCCTGAATCCCTGGGACAGGGCCTGGTGATTTCTGTGGTAGCGTGGCCCACTGCAGGCCTCTGCCCTGATGCCTCTGGAGCACCGACGTTTCCCCTGCCCTCCCTTTTTTTATTCCTGCAGCTCCAGGAAAGAAAAAAAATACATCCTGGCTAGGGTTGCCAACTGACCAGTTTTCATATGGTCAGGCTGGCTGCCAACAGAATCTTAAAACCGGCAATTGCAAAGCTATTTTTTTGTGACATGAGGGTCAGAGGTGGTGTTCAGTAACTTTTATTTCCCCACCTTGTACTGTCATCTCTGCCGCTTCTCTCAGACCCAAACACGGTGGCAGCGGCAATAAAATCCACACTAAACATGGTGGCTGGACCTTTGAGACATCCCCACGCTTCAAAGACTTTGTTGGTCCCTCCCCCTCTGATACGAAAAATATGTGTCAGAGGGGGCGGGACCAGGAAGGCCTCTGAGGTGCGGGGTTGTCTCAAAAGTCCCACCGCCACATTTAGTGTGGATTTTATTGCTGCCGCTGCTAAGTTTGGGTCTGAGAGAAGCGGTAGAGATGACAGCATGAGGTGGGGAAATAAGAGCTGCTGAGCCTAATGGCACTGGGGGGAGGGGGATTACTGCTGAGTGGTGATAAGAGGACTAATAGAAGCAGAATAAGGGGAAGAGAGAGAGAGAAAATTTTGGCATGGGGACAGTGAGACAGAGGGGGAGTGTACAAAGAGAAATGGAGAGGGCATGCTGGATATAGGGGGGTATCAAGAGAGAGGGGGACTATGATGGAAAGGGGGGAGGGATGATGCTGGATGTGGGTTGGGGAGAGGAAAAGGAGACGCTCAACACCTGGACTGAAGGGAGGACAGGAAGAGGGAAAGAGAAGGGAGAAACTGAACATGAGAGTAAGAGAGGGGAGATGCTGGAGCTAGAGGGGAAGTAGGGAGGGGTGATGCTAGACTTAGGGGGGTATGGGGGAGGAGAGAGAGAGAGAGAGAGAGGAGATCCTGGAGAGAGAAAGATAGAAAGATAGAAAGATAGAAACATGATGACAGAAAAAGACCACATGGCCTATCTAGTCTGTCCTTCCATAACAACAACTACAACAGTCCCCTTTTTGCCTTTAGAGATCCTCTGTGTTTGTCCCATGCTTTTTTGAATTCAGTTACTGTCCTCATCTCTACTACCTCCACTGGGAGACTATTCCATGGATCCACTACTCTTTCTGTAAAGAAATATTTCCGCATATCACTCCTGAATCTATCTCCCTTCACCCTCATCCCATGTCCCCTCGTAGCAGAATTTGCTTTCAATTGAAAGAGGCTCTCTCCCTGAACATTTATGCCACGGAGGTATTTAAACATCTCAATCATATCACCTTTATCCCGCCTTTCCTCTAAGGTGTACATATTAAGATCCTTAAGTCTGTCCTCATATGCTTTATAATGAAGCCCATTAATCATTTTAGTAGCAACCCTCTGCACCGACTCCATCCTATTCACATCCTTTTGAAGGTGCAGTCTCCAGAATTGCACACCATACTCCAAATGACTTATACAGAGGAATTATCACCTGCTTTTTTCTACTAGCCATTCCTCTCCGTATGCACCCAAGCATCCTTCTAGCTTTTGCCGTCGCCTTTTCTACCTGTTTAGCTACTTTAAGATCATCAGACACAACCACGCCTAGGTCCCGCTTTTCTTTAGTGGACAAAAGTACTTCACCTCCTATACTGTATTGCTCCCTTGGATTGCTGCAGCCCAAATGCATGACCTTACATTTTTTAACATTAAATCCCAGCTGCCAAATTCTAGACCATTCTTCAAGCTTAGCTAGATCCCTCTTCATGTTATCTACACCTTCCTGGGTGTCTACTCTATTGCAGATTTTGGTATCATCTGCAAAGAGTCAAACCTTACCCGACAGCCCTTCCGCTATATCACTAACAAAGATGTTAAAAAGAATCGGACCAAGGACAGATCCCTGGGGCACACCACTGGTAACATCCTTCTCCTCAGAGAGAGCTCCATTTACTTGTACTCTTTGTCGCCTCCCACCCAACCAATTTCTAACCCAAGCAGTAACTTTAGGGTCCATCCCTAGGGTGCTCAGTTTGTTTATAAGTCGCCTGTGAGGAACAGTGTCAAAGGCTTTACTGAAATCTAAATACACCACATCTAGAGCTCTCCCTCGGTCCAACTCCCTGGTCACCCAGTCAAAGAAATCAATCAGATTTGTCTGACAAGACCTGCCTCTGGTGAATCCATGCTGCCTCGGATCCTGTAATCCGCTGGACTCCAGAAACCTCATTATTTTCTCTTTCAGCAGCGTTTCCAATAATTTACTCACCACCGAAGTTAAACTAACTGGCCTGTAGTTTTCAACCACATCCTTACTTCCGCTTTTGTGTAAAGGCACCACATGAGTCTCTCTCCAGTCCTTTGGCACCACTCTCGACTCCAACGAGGCATTGAAAAGGTAGAACGTCCCCAAGTTCCCTCAGTATTCTAGGGTGTATCCCATCCGGTCCCATCGCTTTGTCTACTTTAAGTTGAGCTAGTTTCTCACGAACACAGTCTTCTGAAAATTGTTCAAGATGTCCCTCGCTTCTGTTCTTATTTGTGGGTGTTTTCTGAGGTCCTGCTCCTGGTTCTTCATCTGTGAACACAGAACAAAAATATTTGTTAAGCAATTCTGCTTTATCCTTATCAGCTTCTACATATTCCCCCCCTGCACCCTTGAGTCTGACAATACCACTTTTGCCCTTCCTCTTCTCACTAATATATCTGAAAAATGTCTTATCCCCCCATTTTATTGCATTGGCTATTTCCTCCTCCTTTTGAATCTTTGCCTTCTTGACTACTTTGCTAGCTTCTCTAAGTTTTTCCAAATACAGATGCCTGTCCACCTCTTCCTCTTGTGAGGGAGGTCTGTATATCACACCAATGCAAATAGATTTCTCTTTCCCTCTTTCTAGTTTAACCCACAATGCCTCCTCTCTCCCTTTTAAGCTTTGTAATTCCAAAGCTTTAATAGTAGTTTTTACATATAGTGCCACTCCTCCTCCCCTTCTTCCTACCCTGTCCTTTCTGAATAAAGTATAGCCAGGTATAGTTACATCCCAGTCATGGTTTTCTGTGAACCATGTTTCTGTAACTGCCACTAAATCCAAGTCAGCCACTCCCACCAAAGCTTCAACTTCAGGGATCTTATTTCCCATGGTACGGGCATTAATACACACTGCTTTCCATATGTTACCCCTGTTACCCATTTCCATAAAGGTATTTAATGTATCACCTACCTGGGGGCTTTCACTTACCTGGGGGCTTTCTTCACCCATCTCCAACGAATCTAGTTTAAAGCCCTCTTCAGTAGATTAGCCAGTCTACTACCAAAGATGCGTTGACCTTTCTTGGACAGATGGATGCCATCTCTGCTCTGCAACCCTTGGAACAGCATCCCATGGTCTAGGAAACCAAAACGCTCTCGATGACACCATCCACGCATTCATCTCCAGGATGCAAGCCTCTCTGCCTTGGCCTTTACCCTCAACAGGGAGGATTGAAAAGAACACCACCTGTGCACCTAACTGCTTCACCCTCTGTCCCAGAGCCATGAAGTCACTTTTGATACGTTCTGAGGTATACCTGGCAGTATCATTTGTTCTAACATGGATTAGCAACATTGGGTAATAATCAGTGGGCTTGATGAGTCTCGGCAAACTCTCCGTAACATCTTGGATTTTGGCACCAGGCAGACAGCATACCTCTCTGGACATCAAGTCTGGTCGGCAGATGGACGCCTCAGTACCCCTCAGAAGAGAGTCTCCAACCACCACTACCCTTCGTTTCCTTCTGGTCACTGATTCTGCAACTTTGGGGTACTTGAACTCTGGTTCTTCCCTTTCCAGGGATGCTTTCACCTCCTCCACTTCCAGAGCTGCATAATGGTTCTTTAATTCCAGGGCTGCATAATGGTTCTTTAATTCAATTAAAGATGGAAGATGCTGGACACAGGGGAGGATAGGGAGAAAGAGGGAAGATCCTGGATATGGGTGGGGGATACAGACAGAGAAAGACAATGATGGACATGGGGTGAGAAAATGAGGAGGAGGCACTGGATGAGGCAAGAAAGAGGCAGCAGATACTGAATGGGGTCAATCTGGACAGGGGAGGAGAGAAGGGGATAAATGCTGGACATGGGGAAGAGGCAGGGAGAAGGGGGATAGTTAGTGAAACGCTGGGAAAGGAAAGAGTTGGGAAATGGAAGGGCCCTGTTAAGAGCTGAAAAGTGATTACTAGATGCAGTAAAAAGAGGAAAATTGAGGACTGGAAGTAAGAAGGAGGACCAAAATTTGAGTTTATACAAAGAGAAAAGAATAAATGGAAGAATATTGGAAGGAAGAGATAAGTAATATGGATGGAAGGAAGTGAAGAAGATAGGAGGCGAGAGAAGTGGACTGGAGATCCTAGAAACCAAATTAAAGATAGAAGAAAGAAGAAACCAGAGATTGAGATCAAAGATAGAGAATAAAATGTCCAGACATCAAAAGGTAGAAATAAAGAGCTTTGTTTTTGATTTAGTGGTTGGACTATATCAGTCTTTGTAACTTAGGGGCACGCCATTCAGAACCCTTTGCTGGATGGCCAATAGGAAACTGTCCAGATAAGGTGCGGACCACAATATTCAGTGGCACTATCTAAATAGCGCCATTCAATATTTCCATAGACCTCTCCTACACTATTGTCTGTGTTCAGCATGTGTGACTGAGGCCAGGTATTCTGCTAGCTTGGAGCAGACAGTATGGAGCAGACAGAGCTTAAAGATCCCAAATTACCCATGTCTACCAATAGCCAAATTAATATGAATAAAATATAGTCTCTAAAATGCTTGTATGCAAATGCTAGAAGTCTAAAAAATAAGATGGGAGAGTTAGAATATATAGCACTAAATGAGAGGTTAGATATGATTGGAATATCAGAGACATGGTGGAAGGAGGACAACCAGTGGGACACTGTGATACCTGGGTAAAAACTATATCATAATGATAGACCTGATCAAATTGGTGGAGGGGTTGCGCTCTATGTTAGAGAGGGCATTGAGTCAGAAAGGATTAAAGTTTTGCAGGAAACAAAATTTGCTGTAGAATCTCTATGGATTGAAATTCCATGTAAAAAGGGGAAGGCGATGGCAGTAGGGGTGTACTATCGAGCACCGGGTCAGAATGAACAAATGGATGATGAAATGCTCAAAGAAATCAAGGAAGCTAACAAAAGTTACAGTGCAGTAATAATAATGGGTGATTTCAATTACCCCGGTATCGACTGGGTCAGTGTCACGGCAGGACATGCTAGGGAGATAAAGCTCCCAGATGTCATAAATGACTGCTTCTTGGAGCAGCTGGTTCTTGAACTGACCAGAGGGGAAGCCATATTAGACCTGGTCCTTAGTGGAACACCAGATCTAGTGCAAGAGATAAGGGTATTGGGGCCACTTGGCAATAGTGATCATAGCATGATCGCCTTTGATTTAATTAGTGGAGGAGGGATAGTACGGAAATCTACAGTACTACCTTTTAACTTTCGAAAGAGAGACTATGATAAAATGAGGAAAATAGTTAAGATAAAACTAAAAGGAGCAGTTGCAAAGGTTAAAGACTTACATCAAGCTTGGGTGTTGTTGAAAAATACTATCTTGGCAGCCCAGACCAGCTGTATTCCACGCTTTAAGAAAAGTGGAAGGAAGTCCAAAAAACTGCCAGCATGGTTTAAAGGTGAGGTCAGAGAGGCTGTTGTTGCCAAAAAAGCATCTTTCAAGAAATGGAAAAAAGAGCCAAACGACGAAACCTGGAAACAGCACAAGCACTGGCAAATCAAATGCAAGGCATTGATAAAGCAGGCAAAGGGAGAATTTCAGAAGTAGCTTGCTGTGGAAGATAAAGATTTTTTCAAGTACATTCGCAGCAAAAAACCTGTGAGAGAGTCAGTTGGTCCATTAGATGATAGAGGAGTTAAAGGGGCACTAAGAGGCGACAAGGCGATAGTGGAGAGACTGAATGAATTCTTTGCTTCAGTCTTTACTGAGGAAGATGTAGGGATGTTACCCATGACTGAAGTGGTATTTAAAGGTGCGGAAGAATTGAAGGAAATATCGATACATCTGGAAGATGTATTACAACTATTAGATAAACTGAAGAGTAGCAAATCACCTGGGCTGGATGGTATACATACAAGGGTGTTGAAAGAACTGAAATATGAGATTGCAGACCTGCTATTAGTAATCTGTGAACTATCATTAAAATCATCTAATACCTGAAGATTGGAGGATCGCCAATGTAACACCAATTTTTAAAAAGGGTTCCAGGGGTGATCCGGGAAACTACAGACCGGTGAGCCTCACATCAGTACCGGGAAAAATCATAGAAACCATCATAAAGAATAAAATTACTCAGCATGTAGATAGTCATGGCCTAATGGGAGACAGCCAACATGGCTTTAGACAAGGAAGATCTTGTCTTACTAATCTGTTATGTTTTTTCGAAAGTGTGAATAAACAGGTGGACAAAGGTGAGTCGGTTGATATAGTGTATCTGGACTTTCAGAAAGCCTTTGAAAAGGTCCCTCATCAGAGACTTTTGGCAAAACTAAAGAGTCATGGGATAGGAGGCAGTGTACTACTGTGGATCAAGAACTGGTTAAAAGATAGAAAGCAGAGTGTTGGGCTAAATGGCCAATTTTCCCAATGGAGAAATGTGAATAGTGGTGTACCCCAGGGATCAGTGCTGGGTCCGCTGCTTTTTGACATTCATAAATGACCTGGAAACTGGAATAACGAGTGAGGTTATCAAATTTGCAGATGACACAAAACTATTTAAAGTTGTTAAAACCCAAGAGGATTGTGGAAAATTGCAAGAGGATCTTGATAAACTGGAAGACTGGGCATCAAAATGGCAGATGCAATTTAATGTGGACAAGTGCAAAGTTATGCACCTAGGGAAGAACAACCCAAACTATGGTTACATGATGCAAGGTTCCACATTAGGAACCAGCACCCAGGAAAAAGATTTAGGCGTCATTGTGGATAACATGTTAAAACCCTCGGCCCAGTGTGCAGCGGCAGCCAAGAGAGCAAATAGAATGTTAGGTATCATAATGATGAAAGGAATGTAAAATAAAACAAAAGATATTATAATGTCTCTATATCGTTCCATGGTGAGAGCGCACCTTGAATATTGTGTGCAGTTCTGGTCACCATATCTTAAAAAGGATATAGAGTTATTAGAAAAGGTTCAGAGAAGAGCCACCAAAATGGTAAAGGGGATGGAAGGATACTCCTATGAAGAAAGGCTAAAAAGGTTAGGGCTCTTTAACCTGGAAAAGAGACGGCTGAGGGAAGATATGATAGAAGTCCATAAATTAATGAATGGAGTGGAACGGGTAAACGTAGATCGATTGTTTACGTTATCAGAATATAGAAAGACTAGGGGACATGCAATGAAGCTACAGGGTAAACTATTTAAGACAAATAAGAGAAAATATTTTTTCACTCAACGTAACATAGTAACATAGTAGTTGACGGCAGATAAAGACTAACATGGTCCATCCAGTCTGCCCAGCAAGATGGCAAGAGTAGGTGCACCTGTCGCTCCGCGCAGGCCACCCCTCCCCATATCCTTGTTCAGGGGTAAACCCACCACTCCATGTAGGACACCCCTATTTGTTGAGATGTTATATGGTTCAGAAGTTAGATGGTACCGTTTAGTTTGTTTTATCCTATTTCTGTAAAGGGATCCTCTGTGTTTGTCCCATGCCTTTTTGAATTCCGTCACCGTGTTCACCCCTACCACTTCCATCGGGAGGGCATTCCAAGTATCCACCACCCTTTCAGTGAAAAAATATTTCCTGACATTGCCTTTCAATTTACCCCCTTGCAGTTTCATGTTATGCCCTCTAGTTTTACAGGTTCCCCGTCTTTGGAAGAGGTTTGTTTGTTCATCATTTCTCTTTACGTATTTAAAGGTCTGAATCATATCTCCCCTGTCCCTCCTTTCCTCCAATGTGTACATATTTAGGTCTTCAAGTCTTTTCTCATAAGGCTTCTGACGCAGGCTCCAAATCATTTTGGTCGCCTTCCTCTGAACAGTCTCCAGTCTTTTTACATCCTTTGCAAGATATGGTCTCCAAAACTGAACACAGTATTCCAAGTGAGGCCTCACCAGTGACCTATTCAGTGGCATAAGTACCTCTTCTTTTCTGCTGGTAATCCCTCTTTGTATGCAACCCAACATCCTCCTGGCTTTTGCCACCGCCTTGTCGCACTGTTTTGCCACCTTGAGATCAGCAGAGATAATCACACCAAGGTCTTTCTCCTGAACTGTGCATACCAACCTTTCGCCCCCTATCGCGTACATTTCTCTTGGATTTCTGCTACCCAAGTGCATGACACTGCACCTTTTTGCATTAAATCGTAGTTGCCAAGCATTAGACCAGTCTTCCAGCTTTTGTAGATCTTTCTTCATGTTAACCACTCCCTCGGGGGAGTCCACTCTGTTGCAAATTTTTGTGTCATCTGCAAAAAGACAGACTTTTCCATTCAGTCCGTTCAGCAATATCACTCACAAATACATTGAACAGTGCCGGGCCCAGGACCGAACCCTGGGGCACCCCGCTAATCACCTTCCTCTCATCCGAGTGAGCTCCATGTACAATCACCTTCTGTTGTCTGTCAGTCAACCAATTTCTAATCCAGTTTACCATCTGGGGACCCATCCCCAAGCTACTAAGTTTGTTGACAAGCCTCCTATGAGGAACAGTATCAAAGGCTTTGCTGAAATCCAGGTAGATGACATCCATCGCATGCCCCTGATCTAGTTCCCTGGTCACGCAGTCAAAGAACTCGATCAGATTTGTTTGGCAAGATCGTCCTTCGGTAAAACCATGTTGCCTCGGGTCTTGCAACATGTTGGTTTTCAGAAAGTTCACTATTTGCTCTTTCAGGAGTGCCTCCATTACTTTTCCCGCCACCGAGGTAAGGCTCACGGGCCTGTAGTTTGACACTTCTTCCCTGTCACCACTTTTGTGTAGAGGTACGACATCAGCCATTCTCCAGTCCTGAGGAACCTCTCCTGTTTCCAAGGATCTGTTGAAGAGATCCTTTAACGGTCCTGCAAGAACCTCTCTGAGCTCTTTCAGTATCCTGGGATGTATCCCATCCGGTCCCATGGCTTTGTCCACTTTCAGTTTAGCAAGTTGTTCTAACACCTCTTCTTCTGTGAATGGTGTGGTATCTACTTCATTCCCATTTTTATATTTGGGAGTCACAGCTGGTCCATCCCCAGGATCTTCTTTAGTAAACACAGAGCAGAAGTAATTGTTTAGCAATTCCGCTTTTTCAGTGTCACTTTCCACGAGTCCTTTCCCAGCACTTCTGAGTCCTGCAATTCCAACTCCGTGTAATCAAACTCTGCAATTTGTTACCGGAGGATGTAGTAAAGGCTGTTAGTGTAGCTGGGTTTAAAAAAGGTTTGGACAAGTTCCTGGAGGAAAGGTCCATAAATCATTATTAAGAAGGGACCCAGGATAT
Source organism: Ichthyophis bannanicus (assembly GCA_033557465.1). NCBI lineage: Eukaryota > Metazoa > Chordata > Amphibia > Gymnophiona > Ichthyophiidae > Ichthyophis > Ichthyophis bannanicus. The sequence goes on along the minus strand of CM066035.1, from coordinate 127,610,102 downwards.
CAATGCTTGACCCAGTACAAGCATTGCAGAACCTGTGTCTTTTGGGGAAACTGCTAGGTACGTATGACCTAGATTGACCACTGTTGGAAACAGGATACTGGGCTTGATGGACCTTGGTCTGACCCAGTATGGCATATCTTATGTTCTTATGTTCTATGTAGTGGCAGAGTTGCCAAGTTACCCAGTTCCAGGGGCAAGATTTTAAGCTGGTCCTGGATTTCTGACAATCAAATTCTGATGTATTATGTCCACCTGCAACACTAGATTCTAATGGGTAAAATACCATACTGCTTTGCAATGCAAATTTAAAACCAGAACTGGCAAAAAATCTCACACCTGGAACTGGGTAATTTGGCAATTCTGTAGTGGCCCATACTAATCCAGTTTGTATGATTTTCCCGTAAATGCATTGATGTTCTAGTGCTCACTGTATTGTTTAATGTGCTGCCTTTTTTGTAGGTTTGGAAGTTCGTGTTGGAATGGTAGATTTGCTCTAGGTCCTGACCGACCTTTTGGTAGAGTTTTGTATTACTTCACAATATGCCTGGCACAGAGAGAGTTTATGTTGATGTTACTCAGATAATACTATAGGGGGAAAACTGCAGTTATTTTGGAGGGTGGGACAAGGCAAAGGGGGGGCAGGGAATGTGGCACAAGGTGGGGCAGGGAGTATGGCAAGGGGCAGGGCAGGATTCGGGTGGTGCAGGGCAAAGTACAGGCGCGATGTGGCAGGAGTTTCCTCTTTCAAAAAGTTGGCAACCCTATTCCCGGCTGCAAACTGCAGCCACTGCACTACTGTCCGTCCCCTCCTGGGGCTACAAAAAGGTAATTATTACATTTTTAATCATCTCGTTAGATTATGTTATGTTCTAATTTGATAAGGCAGTGGGCAAAGCCAGAAGAATGCTAGGCTGCATAGACAGGGGCATAACCCGCAGAAAGTAAAAGATGATAATGTCTATAAGTTGTTGGTGAGGCCTCACTTAAAGTACTGTGCTCAGTTTTGGAGGTCATATCTCATTAAGAATATAAAAAGAGGCAGTTCAGATGAAAGCAACCATAATGACATAGGGCCCAATATTCAAAAGGCATTGATATGGTTTACAGACCAGTCAGTAGTAGAGGAGATCAAACCTAAGCTTTCCATAGAAGCTCAGATGACAAGACTTCGGCTTTCATACTTTGGACACATCGTGCGAAGAAAGAGATCATTGGAGAAAGACATAATGCTTGGCAAGGTAGAAAGTCACCATAAAAGAGGAAGGCCAGCAATGACATAGATCAATACAATACCGCAACTATGGATACCACTCTATCAACAATGAGCCAACAAAGTTTAGGTCAACTATCCAGAGGTTCGCCAGGAGTCAACACTGACTCAATGGCACTTAACAACAACAATAGCCCAGTAAACCATATAAATGCCTTAAATCGAGATATTCAATGTCATTTGCTTGGTTAGTGCCATTGAATATCCCCTTCTAACTCCTTTATGCGCCCTGATGCAATCCGGTTAGCATTGGGGCATGTCAGGGAAGCAGTGGGGCAGAGCGGAAGCGGCAACAAGTGTTAATCAGGCAGCAGTGATATTGCATGCTGCTTGGTTAGTGAGCTGGGCCAGAAAGATAGGCAAGGAAAACCCTCACCTATGTGTTGGCACAGGAGCTAACCGGGCAGCATGCAATATTGCTGCTGCCTGATTTCCTATTGCAGTTTCCAGCAGGTGTTGTGATCCCCGGATATTCAATGCTCAGGCCGCATATGACACTGGTATTGAATATCCGGGGTTAAGGGACAGCGGGCAGGGCTATGCGCTGTAGTGGTGCATAGCCTGCCCAGAAGAATATCGAGCCCATAGGGTCTGTGCCAGAAGACAAATAAGAAAATATGTGACGATCTGAATATGTATGCTCTAGAAAAAAGGAGGGTCAGAGGAGATATGATACAGACATTTAAATACTTAAAAGGTATTAATCAACAAAATAACCTTCTTCAAAATGCAGAAACTATAGAACTAAAGAATATGAAATGCCACTGCAAGACGATAAACTTAAAAGCAATATCAGGAAATACCTTTTTATGGAAAGAGCAGTGGATGCCTGGAATGACCTCCCAGAAGAGATGGTGGAGAAGAAAACAATGATGTAATTCAAAAAGATGTAGAACAAGCATTGAGAATCCCTATGAGAAGCTGGGGTCAAAATAAAGTATTTCCACTGAAAGCAAAATCTAAATATCTTTCACACTTCAAAAAAGGCATAGAAGGGGGGGGGGGGGCAACCTACATGGAACGGTAGTTGCAACGATAAAACAATAGAGAAGATAACCTGTTCAGAGTGGCAGGTACAACCCTTAACAAAGCCATAGAGTGGGGTAACCTCCACTAAGCATCATGTACAACCCTAGCTATTTAAAAGGGCAGAGTAGGTAAGCCATGCTGGTCCTTATCTACTAAGGGAGTCATGGAAAGATCCTCAACTCCTAGATTTTCCTGGATTTGCATGCATACATGAGCACTTCTGTGTGCGCTTTGCTGAGGCAGGATTCTATAAGTGCACACAGAAGTACTCTTTGCACCATTACAAGGTCAGGGCATGTATGGGAGCGCAGCATAAGCGGAGTGTAGGCATGGCCTTGAAGGAAGTACGTATATTAAAGAATACTATGAAGTGTGCATGTCCCACCATTGATCTAGGTGCCGTCAGCTACACCTGTTCTAGGGCAGGCATAACAGATGCACCTAGAGTATGGCGTAGTAGTACACACCTACTTTATAAAGTGGGGCACAAGTGTGCCTCACTATAAATTAGGCCAGCTGTATCAACAAAGGGTGGTTGCAAAATTACCATTTTACTAATTCACTGTATAAGTACTGTCACGCGGTTGCCGGTGACACAAAGATTATACGCCACTAGGTAGCGCTGTTAAAGAACAAAGAGTCCGAGTGTAGGGTAATAAAGGCTTTTATTCCCCGTTTAAAGCAAGGTTCAACTAAGAGATATTTTAGATAACAGAAACAGTCCTTTGTTTCAAAAGGTACCAATATTCATTGGCTAGTTAACTGTTTCTTCACAGTTTAAAGCAGGTTTTCTTCAAAGTAATATTCAGTATAATAAACATCAACTTATACTTCATTTATTCTTCTGTGGAGCATACACACTTTGGAGCATAGGCAGTGCACCAATCACATTCCATTTCCTCAGGAAAAGGTGTGGGAATAGTGCTGGGAGAATCCACTTCCATCAAATCCTCTCCCCTATACTGATTCAAAGGGCTTTTACTGTCCCTGTCTATTTCAGCATAGTCATCTACAACTTGGGAGTTTGGCATCACATAAGCAGGGACTCTTAAGGTTGGCGGTAGTTTAGTGAACCAGTCCGCACTCTTGTTTCCTTTAGGAGGAATCCTTCTTTTTGCATAGCTTTTAACAGTGCAATCATTACAGTTACTCTTCAATGCCTCATACCTTGGCTCACTGAGTAAAAACTTCCGTTGCTTATAAAACTGCTTTTCCCTCTGAATAGGTGAAACTGGGCAATGATCCTCTAGAGATAAGCTTCTGTCAGAACCTCCCTCTCTGGTTCTTAGCTTTCTTCTCTCTATGTTACAAACAGGCAGAGTATAGGAACTAGGCGTGGCAGAGCCTCTCACCTTGGAGCAACTTCCACCAAACTCCCCTTGCACAACAGGTCCAGTTTGGGTTTTCTGGCTTCCCACCTTGTGAGGTCTGTTTCTCCTCCAGCTTCCAGCTTGGCTTCTTCCACAGCAATCAGGCTTATGTCCTTGATAGCCTCCAGGCTTCTCTGCTGTTTCTCCTTCTAGTCCAGCTTCAGTTCCTTCTTCCTCTTTCTCCTCCTTCCTCAGCTCCTGCTGTGTCCACTGCTTCCTCTGCTTATGCCACTCCTTATGCCACTGCTCTCTCTGCTCTCCAGAAGCATTCTGCTCTGGCTTATAAAGTGAACCGTTATTGCTGACTTCCTGGTTCCCTTTCAGCTGCAGGTCATCAGTGAGATTAGGTTCATTAAGACCAGTATGTCTGTTCCTGCTCCCTCTAGCTGTGCCTGAAGGTAACTGCACATCTAGTTCTTCTAAAACAGGATTTCTTTTCTTAAAACCAACTTTATTAGTGCCCGCATCATGACAGTACAGAGTTACAGTAGGCAATCTGTTCAAACCTCAGTTGCACAGCTAATCTTCTGCTATCCTTGATATGCTCATATAACTCCTCAAGATGCTTCATTGACTCCCTATCCGTTTCCATATCCAGAAAGACAGGCCATTTCCAAATGCAAACCCCTAACTTAGTGCCCTCCCAAGTAATTACAGCATATCTAGGCAGAATGGGAGTCTGTGTGCACTATCATTCTGGATGACTGGATGCTCACGTGCACATCTCAGGAAGAAGCTCAAGAATCCACATACACAAACAACTGCTTGCTGGAGTTGCGAAGGTTCATCATAAATTATCCAGAGGTGCTAAATGTTCCTCTCCTCTATCCTGTCTCTACTCCTATTTTCTTTCCTATCAGCCAGTGGAGTTCCTTTCCTTGTGTTAAGCTGTTTTTAGTCATGTTGTAAACCACTTTGAATAAGAGAGAAGCAATATATCGAATTGAAATAAACCATCATAAACCATATAGATCAGGCTTGTCCAACAGGTAGATCATGATCTACCTGTAGATCGCGGAGGGGTCAGAGGTAGATCGGCAGCCCCATTTGGCTCCATCTCTCCTGCAGCTCACCACATCGCTAGGAGAGAGCTCGTGCCAGCAGGTCGTCTGCCGAGGGCTTGCCGCCACTGCTGATCCTTTGCCTGTCTTTTTCCCCTGCCTGCGGGAATCTTGCCTGCAGGTGTATTGGGGTCACTTGTTGTTTTCGTGCCAATAGTTTGTGGGTACCCCAGGGGGCGTCCGCCTGTGCCCCATGATGAGACGCCACTGGCCCGGCATCATACCTGGTCTCCTGACTCTCAGAATCACCCATTCCTGCCCCCACCCCAACACCCCTTAGAAGTGTGTTATATACCGGTCGATATCCATTCGCCCGGGCTTTACCTGAATACACTTACCATATTAGTTGTGTCGTGTGCTGGTCGTTTGACCCTTTATAGTTCGCTTTCATTAAACGTTTTCAGGCAGACACAAAAAAGTGTCAAGAATTTGATGATTTTGGCGGGCTTTTCCAATTTTGTTCTAACTTGCCTATGCCTTGCCTTCGAATTGGTTCAAACCACTGTGACTTTTGCTTGCCTCTGCAATTTTATTTTGCCTAGCCTTTGCGTTGATTCTACACTGCAATTTTATTTTGCCTTGCCTTTGCGTTGATTCTACACTGTGTACAGAATTTATTAAATAGCGTGTGGTGGTATTTGAACTTATTTGGCGATATTTGATTTTTTCTGGTTTGCTGGACAGGTGTTTGAGTTTTTTTGATGATTGTTTGGTGGTATTTGATTATTGGTCCCCGTATGATGAATTCTTATTTTTACTTTTAGAACTGCAGGTCTGGTTTTGGTATCTCCAGTCCTTGTATTGCACATCATCCAGTGGTCTTTAATACTTTGGGACAGTGACAGTTTTGGACCAGATTCAGCCAGATTCAGCCAGTGTTTATACTAACTTAGCAGATTTGGCCTTCTTACATCCAGCCACCCCAGTATAACGAAGATGGGTGTTCCAAAGAAGAGCAAAACCTGCCACTTTCATGATGAATTGGAAATGGACTACTTCTTCATCATGGTGAAAGACAAGTGGTGTTGTCTAATTTGTAACCCCCCAGTATCCTTGCCCAAAAAGGGTAATCTGGAACGTTATTATAAGGCTCTGCACATAAATAAGTTTGATGCTGATTTTCCACCCAAAAGTGAAATTCGTAAACTGAAGCTCAAAGAACTTAAATCGAAATTGGCTACTCAGCAACAGTTGATGGCGAAGCCAAGGTCACATTCGGTCAATGCAATCATAGCATCCTTCAAGGTCAGCAGCCTGATTGCAAAGAAATGCAAACCTTTCACTGAAGGGGAATTTGTAAAAGATTGTTTTCTTGAAGCAGCTGACAATCTTTTTGAAGGATTTAAAAATAAGAAAGAGATCATAGCTGCTATTCAAAATGTACAATTGTCAAGAAACATTGTCGTGCGGCGAATAGAAAAGATGTGTGGAGACACAACTGAACAATTGTTGGAGGATGTTTCAAATTGTGTTGCTTTCTCACTCCAACTGGATGAATCTACAGACATAAGAGATATAGCCCAGTTACTAGTCTTTATCTGGATGGTTTTTGAAGACTTCAGTGTTAAAGAACTACTTGGAATGATTTCTTTAAAAGGGAGAACTACCAGTCAGGAAATATTCAGTTCTTTCCATTCTTTTGTGACAAAGTGTAATCTTCCATTGCATTGACTTGTTTCCATCACTACTGGATGCATTGACTTGTTTCCATCACTACTGATGGAGCAAGAGCAATGACAGGTGAGTTTAACAGTTTCATAGCCCTCTGTAGACAGCATGACAACTTCCCAGATTTCGTTTCTTACCACTGCATCATTCACCAGCAAGTTTTGGCAAGCAAGAGACTCAATACAAAGACTGTCATGGACGTCATTTTCAAAATTGTACATTCATTTCGTGGAAGATCACTTCAAAGACGGCTTTTCAATCTTACTCTTGATGAAGAGGCAGCGGAAATCATTTTGCACTCAGATGTAAGGTGGCTAAGTAGGCACAAATTTCTGCAAAGATTTTGTGATTTGCTGAATGAAATAAGAAGTTTTTTGAAGGAGAGGGGAGACGACCAAGCAGAGTTGGAAGATGAGGAGTGGTTATGTGATCTGGCATTTCTCGCTGACTTTACAGGTGAACTAAGTGATATGAACCTTGATCTACAAGATAAAAACAAATGCATTGGCGAGATGATGAGTACAGTTTCATCCCACAATAGCAAATTTGAACTAATGATGACTGACCTTGCAAACAACACTTTTGATCATTTTCCTAATATGCAGGACCATCTGGGACAATATCCACATTTTGTTTTTCAGAAGTATGTGACTGAAATCTGTTCTGTTATCCAGGAATTCAAAAATAGATTCTGTGACTTCTAAAAAATTGGAACAGTTGTGGAGTACTTGTCATACCCATTCAAAGTAGATGTGGACATTAAAGAAACTGCAGCTGCTGTCATTAAAAATTACTCATTGAACAAGCCATCTCTTGAAAATGAAATATTAAGCCTTAAAAATAACATTTTTCTCAAGACCCGTGCAAGACCCGTGCAAGACCCGTGAATTGTTTTGGAAGCTAGTGCCTAGAGACAAATTTCCAACTTGAGAAGATGCAGTGAAACTGTACATTCCTGTTTCGGTTCAACTTATTTGTGTGAATCTGTGTTTTCCCATCTGAAAATGACAAAGAGTACACAACGTTCCAACATGTGCGACGCTTCCGCTGGGGCCCGAGAGCTTACCAGCTGGAAGTGGCCTTTGAGTGTCCTCTTTTGAATAAAGCTATTTCTATTGTCGCCAGGGATTCTGGGACTTGTAGTTTTGCTTATTTCCTTAAGGACAAAATTGTAGTTATGACACGAGTGTTTCAAGGTTGCAAGAATATTTATTGTGGGGAATTTCCAGCGCATCAAAGCTCAAACACAAACAAGCATAAAGGATGCATCTCCAACATATAGGTATTTCAGGAACAGAAGAAAAACGTAACAGAAATATCTCAGCACTGCTCAGCTGTTTCTCAGTCCCATAAACTTTCCACAGGACACTGCCCCGTGTGGTTATTCAACGGAAAACAATTAAACTGCAATAGCTGATTTTCTTTCTCACAGCACGGCTTCTTATCCTCAGAAGACAATTAAGCTTATTAAACATAAAACAAGCCTTTCCAATTCTTCAGCAGGTATGGCAAGTACTTTCTACATTATTTCATACAGTTTCAGTGCTGTTCAACAATGCCTTCTTCCTTTAAGCATAAAGAGCAAGCCATGAGAGAAGATTCACTTTCTAAAGCTGGCAAACAAGAGTCTATTTGCATTCTTTCAACAGTATTAGAATTACTGGCATCTCTATCAGGTTTAACAATTCTCCCTGACTTTCTTTCCTCCAGAAATTCCTTGAACTGGTTCAGGAGCAATTCAGTGTGTACAGGCACATTAGCATTAGGAGAGAAAACTTTTCCTTCTGACAACAGCTTGCTTATAGCTTCTAACTCTGAAGACTCGGCTGTCTTGCTTTTGTCAGTGTTATAACTTCCCCCGTATGTAAGACTCTCCCTCCACCTATTATCAGTTAAAGGTGTTGGGTCTGCCTTCTGGACAGTAGCAAAGGCAAATGATTCTCTAACAATGATTCAGCATTAGAAATGCTAGCTTTACCTTTGGCAGGGTTTCTTAGACAACTGCTGAACCCTTTTCTCCTGCTATCCTCCAGGTTCTGGAATTCGGTTTCCTTATGTCTATTTCCAGTGCCAGTTAGGTACCTGCTCTGAAGAGGCTTTTCTTCCTTCTTTCCTCTACAGCTGCTATAGCCCTTGTTGCTGAATGTCCAATTGCCGTCTCTCCAATGGCTTCCCTTGCTAGCTCTCTTGCTCCAAGGTTCTGCTTTGCTGTAACGTCCTCTCCAAGGTTCTCTCTCTCCTTCACCTTCTTCATAAGGTTCCTTTCCTGCTTGCTCTTTTCCTTCCTCCCCACGTCCCTTGCTTGTTTCCTTGCCACTTCTCATGCTCCTTCCTGTGTTCCTTCCCGTGCTTACTCTCTGCTCTGTTTGTGGATTTAAAAAGCATTTGCTTCTCGGCACTCCCTGTCCTTCCCCCAGGTGTGACCAATCAGTGAGGAAATCTGTCTCTCCCTCTGAGCTGGGGCGTGGCCTGAGCTCAGCAGATAGCTGTGTTTTTTTCTTATTTGGCTTGGAAATCCTGTGCACAAGTGCAGTATCATTTCTTTCAACAGGATTTTCCTCCACCTCCATCTCCTCCTGGGGACTTTCACCATTACACATGACAGATGAACATCTCCAGGATTCCCTGAGACTGGCCCTCACGCAATATTCACCCAACTTCAAAAAGCTGGTGGGTGAAATGCAGGCTCAGACGTCTCACTGATGAGCAAGAGCGAAATATTAAAGATTGTGCAAGATCAGCCTGGATGAATACTCGACCTAAATTTAACACAAATTACTCAATGAAAGTTAAGGAAAGTTATTAAGACAGTTAAAGAAAGTTATTACTCAATAAAACTTTAAGAAATAATGTACTTTCCATTTCCCCTCGCAGTTCTTACTGGATCTTCGTCTTTCTGTTTTGTTTTTTGTTAATTTGCTTAACAGCTGATCACATCCAAGTAAATGACAGAAGGTTCATTAAAAATGGGGGAGGGGGGGGGGTGACTAATTTGAAACTTAATTTTCATGGTGGTAGATCACTGGCACTATTGGCCGGAAAAAGTAGATCATGACCTGTTCGAAGTTGGACATGCCTGATATAGATTATCATCATTTTTACAGCTGTCCCAACTCCTATGTAAGTGCCTGCTGGCAAGGGCAGCTGCAAATGTTGAAGTCTACCCCCCCCCCCCTCAGTGATGCCCCTGACCTGACCTCCCCAGAGCCCTCCCACACTTTGATTTTCCCACCACACCTTCCCATCACATATGATCTCTCCAACCATCTTATCTTCCCCCCAGCTATCCAATTCTTTCCTGAAGCAAAAGCCACCCAACCTAAACCCCTCCTGACACTCCAGCAACACCAACCCTTCTCCAAGATTCATTCCAGCAACATCCACTCCCTGATCCCCTTCCTTGGGCTTACAAGAGGTCTCAGATGTGCACACAACCTAAGATCAACAACCTAACAACCTAAGATCAACAAAAGACCTCAAGGACATCTTGAAGACTCTAAAAACTACACTCATCACAGAACACTACAAGGACATCGCAGGAACTGTTCAAACAAACTCCCTCTCTGACAATAAAATGTAAAAATGTAAATAGCTCATGCTGTATATGCCTACAGCTGTAGATAGCCTGCAGCAAGAAAATGTAAAATGTATACTGTTCCTGTACAAAGCTCCTATTGTATATAGTACACTATGCAATCAACCTCATACCACTCACGCACACCCCTCATGCACACATACCTCAGTGTATCACTGCATGCCCACACCCACACACCCTGCCACTTGATTTGTTTGCTGTGTAATGACTTGTTTGCTGTGTGTTGTTTGCTGTGTAACCCGCTTTGATTTTAGGATAAAGCGGTATATAAAACTGTTTAAATAAATAAATAAGGCTTCTAAAATATAAGTTATGGAGTTCATTTTAGAACTAGCCCATAAATGGATGCGACCGGTATACCTCTAAAAGGTAGTGATTTTAGAAATGGCAAGAACATGTCTACGTTCCCTTCTAAAATAACCACCAACATGCGAAGCGGCAGGGCACATACACCCGTCTGACGGATTTTTCACATACACTCTGCATTTTGCAAAATGTCCAAATAAATCCCAAACTCCGCCCCCTGGAATGACTGCTTGCTACACCATCATACACCAGTATTCACAGCATACAACTGCCCCAGAACCCACAAACGAGGAAGTGGAGTACTAATACTTGCCCGAACAGACCTAAGGCTCAAGACAGCAACCTCCAAAAGCTCAGAACACTGCAAATTCATCAACATTGAAAACAAACATCTATCCATCTGCCTGATATACCGACCCCCCCAATGCCCCAAAAGAAGACACATCCAATATCCTAGCTATGATATATGCAGCTAACTCACCACACAAGACGCTTATCATGCTAGGAGACCTAAACCTCACATCTGCATCAACAACAATTGAAATTGCTTTCCACAAAGCTATGGAATCCATTCAACTCAAGCAAGTCCTATCAGGTCCATCCCATCGCTTTGGCTCTACACCAGATCTCATATTCATGCCAACTAACACCCTAAATCAAGGTCTCATGACACCACCTAAAACCACACCAATACCACGGTCAGATCATTATGTCATATCATTTGTGCTACACCAGAATACCCAAAAGACAACCTGGAAAACAGAACAACCAACCAGACACTTCAAAGCCTTCAACAAAGAGCACTTCATCAAAGAAACCATGCATTCCCTACCCAAAAATTTCAAAGACCTTGATGAAGCTATCAACATATGGAATACCACTATCCTTGCCGCATCACAACTCACACCTCGAATGAACTCACACCACAACAAAAACAGGCACAGATCTACACCATGGTACTCCAACACAATAAGAGAATCCAAAAGAAAATTATGGAACGTCACTGGAGACATAACAAATCAGAATCTACATTGAAACAATACCAGGAAATGCAAAAAAGATTACAATAACCTAATAAACAAACATAAACAACAATACCACACAAACCTTGTACTAAAAGCCTGCAATAAACCTAAAGAACTCTTCAACATTGTTCGTACCCTAACAAATGACCCAACCATGAAAGATGACTGCAAGATACACCCACAAACCTTTTCTGATTATCTAATAACCAAGTACAGTACCACTACACCCCATGACAACGTCTCGCTTATAGACACAACAACTCCAGATGATTCCGCAACTACTAATCAATGGAAGAATTTCAGCATTCCATCAACAAAACAAATAGAACAAGCCATCACTGCTTTAAATACCACCACTTCCCCACTGGACCCCTACCCAGTGACTTAGATTAAATCCACCAAAGAAGAACTCAACACATTCATCCAAAAGATAGTAAGCATCTCTCTAACTCAGGGCTATATGCCAAAAGCACTCAAGCAATCCACCATACACCCCATTCCTAAAACCACATCACCCAACCACACAGACCCTTCAACCTACCGACCTATATCCAGCCTCCCACTCCTGGCTAAAATAACTGAAAAAATCATACAGAGACAATTCCAAGAATACATTGACGAATTTGCCCCACTAGACCCCCACCAACACGGTTTCTGACCAAAACATGGCATAGAGACACTCCTCATACATCTATTCAACAACATAATCAAAGGAATAGACAATATAAAGCAGGGCTTCTTATTAATATTCATAGATGTTTCATCAGACTTCGACACAGTCTCCTATCACATCTTATTGATGTACCTAAGGGAGATTGGCCTTCAAGATACTACTATTAAATGGTTTCAGTCGTACCTAGAAGACAGATAGCAGAGAGTAAATACTGGGAACCTCACTTCAGCACCCTTCAAAACTACTCAAGAAGTTCCTCAAGGCTCATCAATATCAGCTCTTCTCTTCAACATCTATATTCAACCAATTTGCAATATATTCAACAAATACAAAATACAATATGCCATATATGCCGATGACATCATGGCATATACCCCTATTCAACTGGACTCACCAGACTATACCATCATATCTACCTGCATTCACGAAATCACAACCTGGCTAAATAACAACAACTTAAACATCAACATAAAAAAATCTGAAGCAATAACCATAACGAGAAACACTACATTCATTCATGCTACCTCTATCAACATAACCAGTACACCCATTACAATAAAAGATGAAGTCAGATACCTTGGAGTGATTCTAGACAGCAACTCACCCTCCAACCACATATAAACAAGATATCCAAAACAGCCTATTTAAAACTTGCAACGCTCCAGAGACTAAAACCTCTCTTCAACAAAGAACATTTCCGCACAGTATGCCAGGCCATCAATACACCTGTACTGGATTACTGTAATATACTATACCAAGGTCTACCCAAACAAACCACCCGTCAACTACAAATAATACAGAACACTGCCGCCCACATCATTGCTAGCGCATCAGGACAAGACCATATAACCCCAATACTACATGACCCACACTGGCTAACGATATCATCATGTGCAAAATATAAAGCAGCACTAACTATCTTCAAAATTAAAAACAACATGTCAACAGAAATACTACATGAACTCATTGGAACCAAAACGAGCAAAAGACCAGGCAGAAATAGCACCAAAAACAATATACCAACACCCAGTCTATTTACAAGACCCAACAAATCCACATCCATGAGAGCCTTCTCTCTTGCTGCCCCTGCTATCTGGAATGTCCTCCCAGATAAACTAAAATCAACAACAGATATAAAAGAATTCAGGAAACTACTAAAAGCCATCCTATTCATTGAACAATTCAGTGATGACCACCAACTACCCTAATCACCGAAACCCCCAGAAGTCAACAAAAAGACCTCAAAGACTTACGGAAGATGCTCAAAACTACACTCTTCACAGAACACTACAAGGACATAACATGAACTGTCTAAACAAACTCTCTCTCAGCCCAACAAAATGTAAAAATGTAAATATTTATTGTACACAGCTCACACTGTATATAGCTCACCACAAAATCAAATGTAAAAATGTAAATATTTCCTGTAGACAGCCCACACTGTATACAGCTCACCACGCAATCAACTTCACACCACTCACACACACACACTTATCCGTTTATCACTGCATGCCCACACCCAAGCACCTGCCACTTGATTCGTTTGATGTGTAATCCGCTTTGATTTCAGGATAAAGCGATATATAAATTCTTTTAAATAAATAAATAATGGGTCAGGAACTATGCCAAGTTCCAAAATTACACCAATGCCCCCTAGTGGTAATGCCTGGTACTGTGACAGTAGGGGCTCCTGGAGAATGGGCAGAATGCAGATGAGATGTGTGCATCATATAAAATACATGCATAAGCACCAATTTCTACTGGCAGATATACGCATGAATCTATCCCTGCCTCAGAGCAGAAGTAACTTTCTGTGGGAGTTTTTAAAGAGGCATTTTATAAAGGCCTAGTTGCCCTTTTACAAAATTATCCTTTTCTTGTCTAGCCCTCAGGAGTTAACACTTCCTTCCTCCAGCCTTTTACTCTTTGTAAGACTGATTGAGTATAAGAGAACAGGGTCTGATTATGAATGCAATGCAGTGGTCTTCTGGTGAATAAAAGGGACTATTTACATTTCTGAAAGATAAAACTTTATAATTTCTATTTTGTGTGCAGCGACCGAGCAAGAAACCTATTTTCAAATAATTTAATATTAAAAAGATGAAATTATTTTCACGCTGCACTTAATACAATATTGACTTCAGTGGTTAAATGTAATTTCTAGATGGATATATATCTTCTGGTGTTTACTCTTACCACATGTAAAGTATATTGATCTGTGCTCATGGCTAATTCTGATATTTGTGGTCCATCTCCATAGGCAAAAAAATTAAAAATAGTGCAAAGTACCATTAGCAGAAAATAGGATATAATTTGTTTGTTAGTTCCAAAACCATTTAAAAAGATCAAAATGGTAATGCTAACCATGTGGAACTAACCTCTGTTGCATGAAAAGGATGTTTGCTTTTTTGGATGAAATGAAACAAAATTCTCTTTGGGACTTAGTCCCCCATAGCTAGTATTACCTTCCAGCTGTTTTCTAATGTGTTTTATGCTTCAAAATTGATTTCTTTTTCTCCCACATGGAGCTGCTAGCTCTGTTCAATAGTCTTAAAAACTTAATTAGCATGACCCTAGATCAGTCTATGCCATAATGCACCCAAACAAATCAGGTGTGCGCTTCAGCATTTATGTGTTCCAGAATCCCAAGGACTTATGAAAGGTTGCACCATCTGTATCTGCTCTTATGAATATGACATTTGTTTATGTGACTATTAATCTAAAAGTACTCTCATAAGTTTCCGTGCCTCTCATTAACCCTTGTGCATGCAGTTCTAAGAAATAATGTCATGGTACCAGACTTGGTCACTTTGATTTAACTTCCATTTAATAGTGCACACTTTCTTCCCTATGGTACTTGCAGTTTTTATCTTTGAAGATTTATATTGCCCATGCCACCTACCCTACTTCCATCCAGCTCTGTTAAAAATAAATTTTAATTTCTCCTCATATTACAGAATGGTAGTGTCACAATCAGCACCCTTTCTATTAAGATTCTAGTGTGAAGAACAATGCTGTAAATTTACCAATTAATACATCAGAGCTTTATGTAACCTTTCTGGCTTGATGCCTATCCTGAATAATTATATTTCAACATGCACTACTGTGAGACAGCTTTATCTCCAGGTTAGTGAGGGAAGGTAACAGGCAGAGTTAATCTATTGTCATTCATAAGGTTTTAGGATAAGCTGACCAAACTGGACTCCATGTTTGCTAGACGAGGAAGTCTCTGAACAAGGCCAGACCAACCGTTTAGCAACACCAAGCGGCTGCCTAGGGTAGCAGCTTCTGAGCAGTAGAAGTCAAAGCAAAATACTAGATCCCGAGAAACTCAAAGAGACATCAGCACACACATACATAAAATGCAAAGTTTAATATTTAAAAGTTTGATGTCCAGTTATGCATTTACAGTATGCAGAACTGTTGTGGGAGGGGAACTGTAGGGATGATCCCAATTGTTGAGTTGAAATACAAAATCGATGAGGGACTGTAAAGCTGAATGCTGGTCCAAGGAATCCAATATCCTTCAACTGGTCCTGATTATAAAATAAAAAATGCTGATCTTACTCATTTACAGTATAGGCATTTATCCCTGTTTTAACTTAGACTGTCTCACACATCATTTTCACTCTAGCTACCCTTTCTGCTATCTCCACCCAAGATAAAAATTGTTTGTCAATATTGAAAAGATTTATCAAGTTTTAGCAGGATTAAGATTAGCTGATCAGAATTCCCCTCCATTATCTGGGTAAAATCACTACCCAAAACAATTTTGGCTAGGTCGGGACATTCAACGAGAGAACATCTAAACTTTAGCTGGGTAGTGTGACATTACTGCTGACCAGCTGCATTTGTACGGATAACTCCATCTGCCCAAATGCCTTTATTAAATCTGTGGGCACAAGATCTGTATGGGCAAATTTAGATATTCAGAAATATTATCAGGATCAATGGCCATGCAAAACTCAATAAAGAAAGCAAGGTAAAAATGTCTGGTTATCTTATCTACTCAGCGGGTTTTTGGATATCAACCCCAGCTTTTTTGCTATCTTATATTATAACATTGCTCAGTAATGTGAATAACTGAAGCATCAGATGTCATGCTTTGGGCACAACATTCATTCAAACTTGACATAATGGAACCTGTTGGAGGACAGATGTCCTTCACACTCGCTTATTAATCAGCCCATTATTTGACGTGCTATACCGAATCCAGCTCCTTTATCATCAGTCATATATCCCGATTAACCATAGGAATTGTTCCCAAATTTACGCTTATCTGATGCAGGATTCCAGATGCCCTCAGTCATGTGAAGCCCAAACCTTAGGAGAATTTAACCAGGAGGGCAGAGAATCATGTCATAGGTTTTGTAGGGTGTGCCAATAGATGCAGGCTGGAAGGAATTTAGTTTGGGAGTGGGGTTAAGTACAGGGGGAATTGTATCTCAAGGCTACCGTCCCCTTTAAGGAGGAATTTTAGAAGATCTATCCAAGTACAATCTAGGACGTCTAAGCCAGAACAACTTAAAAAATGCAGTCATGTCCAGGTGCCAACATAATTTCACAAACTTGGACATGTCCAATAGGTACGTCTGCAGGGGTGTCTACTTAAACATCCCCAGAATCATGTCAGAACTTGGGCATCTAGGATAACAGGGTTCATATCCTGCTGCTACTGTAGTTGAACTTGTGCTGAGTAATGGGGATGATAGTGTTTTCCTCTCTACACATTTTGGATGTTTTTCAGCCTAAACATAGAAACATGATGGCAGAAAAAGACCACATGGCCTATGTAGTCTGAACTTTTTAGATGTCTGTTCATCACTATGCGTGCCTCAAGAGCTGGTTTAAAGTTAGAAGTGATGCCCGGCGTCCATGATATTTCTGTAATCAGGTGGAGATGCCCTGATCCATGGGAATGCCCTAACCACACCTCCATGGTCCTTGGAATGACCCAACCATGCCTCCATTCAGAGTCAGACATCCTCATGCTGGGGACGCCCCCACAGCCAGCATCTATAATGCCTCTGGAGATGTTTCTCTACTTTGGATGTTTTTATGCCTATTTTCAGACATCCAAAGCATGAATAGGGCTTCAAAACTTTGGTTCTTAAAAAGCAGGTGGGAGGGTCATAAATGCACAGATATAACCTGGGGCATGCTGGAATGTTAAATAGTTAATACTGTTATCCAAGTTGAGCTACCTGTTATATGCAATTATGGTGTAATCCCCCACCGTAAAACACCAGATGTTCCATGTAAACCACACTGATATCGAAGAGCGCGGTATATAAGAGAAATAAATAAAATAAATAAATAAATAAATGGCTTCAAGTCTCCTCTGTTCCCCGCCAATCCCGTCCCTTTTCCTCCAAACACCCATGCAACAGAAAGATGGCCTGATCCATTGCTTTGAAAGCTGCTTTTCTTAGTGATTCTTAAAGGCCACAGCTTGCGGTTACAAAGATATTGCACTGTTTACAATCAAAAGATACCAATAACAGTAACAATCGTAACTTCTGTACAAAACATTATGTAAGTATCGAGTAAGCCATAGGTAAACCATGGCCCTAGACTGGAGGTCAGCATGGAGGAATACCACCGTTCCTGCTGCCTGGTCAGTGGCCCTGGCCTGCCCCGTGGCCAGGGCCCCACCCCTTATCTCTGTCACCAACTGCTCCGTGTTGGTACCTGGGTGTCCTGTTCTATCCTATGCTCCTGGTAACCGAGCCCAGGCACCCCTAGCCCTTGGTACCTGGCCCCGGCACTCTCCAGCTCGGTATTCGGGTTCCCCCTTTTTTGTGGTACCCCCTCCTCTCCCCCTGTTCTTTGGTGAGATCCCGCCACTAGGAGGGGCTGTGGCTCGACTCACCCCATAGTGAATACCAAACCGATGGCTTGTCACAAGCCATCGGTGAACAGTTCCATCTTGATGTTGTTCAGGTGGACACCATCTCCCCAGTATACCGTCTCTTCCCCCCCCCCCAGCAATTACACCTTGGTGTTCCTCTATGACTCTGCCTAAGTACCACACAAAGATCCCAACTTCTTTGTTCAGCTTCCTCCTGCTTTTTTCGATACCCTTCGGTTGCTCTGTCCCCTTCCACTTCTGCCACGGGATGATGTGAGACCAGATGACCCCTGTCCTAGCTCATCATGAATCCAAGCCAAGTCCACCTTTATCTGAATGATAAGATCTATGTCCTTCCTGGACACCAGATCTTTACTTCCAGGTGCAGGACTGCCAGGTCCGGCAGGAGGCCAACCTGTCTCCCGACAGCGAGGGTGGGCCTCAACTAGTCCCATCGCATGTTCCTTTGTTCCATCCAGTGTATTCGGACACTGCTGGAGTTGAAGTCGAGCTGTATGCTGAAGTGTCACCTCGCTGCCCTTCGTCCTGCCCAGTAGACATAAGAATGCCCTGTGATCCAGATTGATATTGCTCCAGGATCTAATGGGCTAGAAAAAAGCAGCATCACCAGATGGCCTTATGGCCTAACATAGCTTGTAGGGCATCTCCCAATAGCCTGGATCTGGCCTGGCCCCAGGTACAACCCATGTGCTGAGTGCCGCATGAGCTCCTTAGTGTCAAACCCCGCCTTCCTTACTGCCCACAGCCGCAGTGTCCTGAACTGATACTGGGAGTGGCAGGACCTGTCTGCGTGGCATTGCAGGGGCCCCCCCCAGTGGCGGATGCACCCAAAAATACTCCCACATGGCCTCCACTGGGCAAAGCTCCTGAACCACTGTAGTGTTCAGCAATACTGTCCTCCCTTTCCTGTGCTGATCTGTCTTTGAGCGAGCCCAAAACAGGTGCATTCTGTCCCCCTCCACTGTGGGATCCTCCAAGCGCATAGCAGTTCCCTCCATGTCTGCAGTGAACTGGAGAAGGGCTTCGCTCATGAGGAAAGCCACAAAGAACCTCAGCAGAGTGACTAGCTTGAACAGTTTGTTTTCAAACCCATCTCTGGTGCTAGTATTTATTTATTTATTTATTTATTTAAACGTATTTCTATACCGCCTTATCCTGCAATCAAGGCGGTCTGAACAGCAAACAATCAATAAGATACAGTGTATAGTGTGCACATGCAGTGAGTAGTGTATGCATGTGAGTGTGTCTGGACGTTGATTCTTGTGGTGCTATTTACAGCGTGCTCTATTTACATTGCTATGGGTATCAGTTCCTTGCTTAATTACAATTATAGTGACATGTGGGGGGAATTGAGGTGTCTGTTGCATGGTTTAAGTAATGTCACCGTAGTGTTCTATGAAGAGGGTTGTCTTCAGTAGTTTCCTGAACTCCTTAAGGTCTGTTGTTGAACGCAGTTCGTCGGGGAGGGCGTTCCAGATTGTTGGTGCCGCCTTTGATAAGGCTCGTTTTTCGGTGTCCTTGCGTACCCTGTTGATTTCTTTAGGTGTGTTGACATGGTTGGATGTGCCTCTTCTTCTCGGTCTTGTGCTGTTGTCTGGTTGTATGAGTGGGTGTAGGCTGAAAGCTGATGATTGATGTTTGATTTTGAAAATGTTTATGATTGTCTTGTATCTAATGCGGGCACTGATAGGCAGCCAGTGGAGCTCTTTTAGGGTGGGTGTGATGTGTTCTTATCTTGTGGTGCCAGCAATTATGCGTGCTGCAGTGTTTTGTGCTAGTTGCAATGGTCTTAGTGTCTGTTTTGTTAGACCTAGAGAGATTAGGTTGCAGAAGTCTAGGATTGTGGTTATTAGTGCTTGACAAACTGTGCGGAAGTGTTCCTGAGTGAGGAGGGGCTTGAGGCGTCGTACTAGTCTCATCCTGTGGTATGCATTTTTGGTGGTTCTGCTGATGTGGGACTGAAGGTTAAGTTCTTTGTCCATTATCACTCCGAGGTATTTCACTTCTGATTGTATGGGTATGGTTGTGGTGCCTATCTTGATGTCACGGGCGGGGGCATGAAGTCGGAGTTTCGTGTGATGATTAGCGCCTCCGTCTTGCTGTAGTTTATGGTCATGTTGTTGTCTTGAAACCAGGTGTTCATATGTGTGAGACAGTCTGTTATCTTGGTGTGGTCTGGGTTGTCGAGGGTGATTGATGTGTATATCATTATGTCGTGTATTGTGTATTTTATCCCGTGCTCTTTTATGATGTTGCATATTGGTTGGATGCAGATGTTGAATAAGAGAGCTGATAGTGCGGATCCTTGGGGTACGCCTTGCATGACTTTTATGGGTCGGGATGTGTTGGGCCCAATCTTGACCTGTATCTGTCTGTCCGTTAAGTAAGAGTGGAACCATCTCAATGTGGCTCCGTGTAGTCCGATGTTCTGTAGTCTTGCTAGTAGTGTTCCGTGGTCGACTGTGTCAAACGCTGATGATAGGTCAATGAAGATCATGAGTATTCCGTTCTTGCTGTTGTCTATGAGGTGTAGTATGTCGTTAAAGAGGTATAGCAGGAGTGTTTCAACTCCATGATTGGGGCGGAAACCGTGTTGGTTGTGGTCAAGTTGTGCATGGTTGTCGATGTGGTCTTGTAGTTGATGTTGTACCACTTTCTCAATAATCTTAGCCAGTAGGGGGATGCTTGAGATGGGTCTGTAGGCTGCTGGGTTGTTTTTGTCTAGTGCTGATTTCTTCGGGATTGGTCTTATTGTGGCGCGTTTTAGCTGGTCTGGCATGATACCTTGTGTTAGAGAACTTTTCACCATGTTGTGTATGGTGTGGATGAAGTTTGACTTTGTCGTTTTGATCCATGTGACTGGGCATGGGTCTGTTGGGGTCGTGCTTGTGTTGAGGGCGGTGATGATGTGTGAGAGCTGCTCTGTGGATGGGTTGCTGAATTTGTCCCAAGTTTTTCTTGGGGTGGTGGTTGGTTTGGTGCTTGTGTTAGTATTCCTTCGTGGAGCTGAGTGGAATTTGTCTTGGATGTGGTCTGCAAATTTTTGTGGGTCTATTTGCACTTCGCTGTCAGATTTGTTCTCGTTGGTGAGTGTTTTCACAATTTCGAAGAGCTCTCTCGGTTTGTTGTTTGATTTGAGTATGAGGTTGGTGTGGTATTCTCTCTTTGTTTGGTTGATGAGATCATTGTACTCTTTTTGTTTTGCTAAGTATAGAGTCTGTTTGTTGGGAGACTTGGTGTATCTCCATTGCCGTTCTAACTTCCTGAGTTTTCTTTTTTTGATCCATATGGTTTTTGAGTACCAGGGTGTGTGATGTGCCCTAGTGTGGTGATCTTTCTTGGGTCTGTGTTCGGTGGCTTTGGAGGCTGCATTGATGATGCTGTTCCATTTACTGATTTGATCGTCTAAATCCTCTTCTTCCGTATTCAGGTGCGGTATCGTGTCCTTGAGAAATTGGTCCTTGTTGAAGCTTTTAAATCTTCTTTGTGCTGTTTGTTTGTCTAGGTTTTTGTCATGGTTTTGTCCTTGTGGCATGACCTTTGTTTTGATTATGTGATGGTCTGACCATGGGACGGGGGTGACATCTGGTGTAGATATGTTACCATTGTCCGTTAGAAAATTGGGTGCGAATATGAGGTCTGGTGATGATCTGTGTTTGTGTGTTGGCGTGTTGATCATTTAGGTGCATTGTAAGGATCCCATAGCTTGTAGGAAGGCTTCTGCATACTTTATGTTGGAGGATTTTAGGTTGAAGTCTCCTAGTAGTAGCAGGGGTTTGTTGCTGGTGTTGAAGACACAGACCTCCTCTAGAGTGGATGCTAGTTCGTCTGTAGCCACTTGTTGCATGGCCCTATATAGCATGGGCAGAGTGACTGGCCATCAACTGTCCAGCTGCAGTGTGGCCTCCCTGGCCCAGCCTTCCATCACCTTCCGCGCCACAAACTCCCTCATCACATTTCTATGTCCTCTCAACTTGAGAAGGAAGGCTATCGCACCAGTATCAGCTTGGCTTGCCTAACAGAGATTCCTTCCACCTGTAAGTGCATCATGAATTTGAGCAGGAGGCCTGCTGACACCCCTGCTCCGGGCCAGAAACAGGGTGTGCCTGTTTCTGGCCCGGTCAAAGACAGACCAGCACAGGAAGGGGAGGATGGTATTGCTGAATGCTACAGTGGTCCGGGAGCTTTGCCCAGTCAAGGCCATGTGGGAATATTTGTGGGTGTGTCCACCACTGGGGGGCCTCCTGCTGTGCCAAGCAGACAGGTCCTGCCTCTCCCAGTATCAGTTCAGGACACACTGGCTGCAGGCGGTACCCAGGATCTCCCATAGATTTTCCAGGTACCGGCTGATAATGATGCCATTAGCATTCTGCCTGTGCACCACATCCAAAGGTTGACATCCCCGTGGGCATGCAAGTCGCTTTGAGCGCCGCGTTTGGGATGAGCTGCTGGAAGCACTGGAGCTAGAAATTAGAGAGATTATCAGCTATCTCATTGCTCTCTTCCGGGATATGCCTGGCCATAATGAATGCATTCAGTTCCAGGCTCAGCAATACTAGCCTCCTAACCAACTTCATCACTCTCCCCACCTTCGCCGTTTGCTTATTGATGGTGAAATGACCACTACATTATCAGAGTGGAAGACTATTCTCCTGTCAGCGAACTTGGATTTCCATAGAACCATAGCCACCACAATCTGGAACATCTCAAGAAAAGTAATATCCTTGGTTACTCCAGTTTGATGCCACCCTACCGGCCAGAGCTCCTGGCACCATTGTCCACTGAAATAAATGCCAAAGCCTACGCCCCCCCACACACACTTTGGCATCCGTGACTAATTCCAGATCCCTTTTATTGATGGTTGGCGCCCTCCAGATATTCCTGCCATTGTACCATAACAGGAACTGCTGCCACACTGCCAGGTCCTCCTGCATGGGGGCATTGACCCTAATGAAGTGGTGCCGCTTGCAGACTCCCTGAGCATGACTTTCCTTGCGGCTACCACTGCCTGGACTGCAGTCTTCAAGGTTGCCAATTTCCCTGCTAGGAGGCATGTCACTATTTCTATAGTGTCTATTTCTATCCCCAGAACTTACAAGTGCTACACCAGACCCTCAGTGCTACCAACGGTACCCCTACCTCTGTGGCATTCCTTTGGAACATCCTCAGGTTCCACTGGCAACCCAGCCTGTCTCCTGCCAGGAGCAGAAAATCATCCATGCAATGTATGATACTGCCTTGGCGCATTTCCCTCTTGGCCATCTAATGGAGGATGGAGCTAATCTCCTCGAAATAGGCGCAGGATATGAAGCAGCCCATTGGGAGGCACTTGTCCACATAATACTGTCCTCCAAACTGCATCCCCAGCAGGTAGAAGCTATCCGGATGTATCAGAAGCAAACTGAAGGTGGATTCCACATCCTTCTTTGCTAATCGTGCCCCTGCCCCCAGATCCTGGAGCAATTCCAGGGACTGGTCTACTGAGGCATACTTGACTGAGTAAGCTGCCGGGTCCAGGTGATCATTTACTAATGAGCCATCAGGATAGGACAGATGGTGTAGAGGCCAGAACTCCCCCGGCTCCTTCTTTGGTACCAGGCCTAGAGGGGAAATGATCAGATTGGCCAGGGGCTTGCTCTCAAAGGGGCCCGTGATCATGCCCAGCCTGTGCTCCATGTGGAGCTTCATTCGGACCACCTCCCTTCTCTCCAGGATGGATTTCAAGTTACCTGCCATGTGCAGACCCAGAGGGCTGCTGTAAAGGATGATAAAACTGCATGCAACCATTGCGCTTTTCTATGATTGTAACTCTACAAATTCCTCCCCAGCCCTCTGACTTTGATGGGTATGGGGCCCGTCCCAGCCAGGTGGCCTCAACGCAGCCATTGGAGGTCCCTATCCTGCTTCTTCCCACATCAGTTTTTTTCAGCCTATGATGTGGAGCTGTTTGTTCCCCTATGGCTTGAGTAGCCACATAGAGGGAGGTTATGTTATCTGAGGCTTTTCTCCTACCCATTGTTTAGTCTGTTTGTCAACCCACTACTGAGTCTCCGCTGATTGTTTGTAGTTGGGATTAAGTTCATGGTAAGTGATTTATATACATTAAAAATCTGTTTTTGAATTATATGTTGGGAGAAGAGTTTCTGGTCTGTGAGTGTGAGGAGTAGGGCTAATGAATATGCTGCAGATATACTTGCATGCACTGCCCCCATTGTATTTAAATGTATCTCATGCATATTCATTAGAGACATCATGAAAACCTGACTTGTCTATGGCCCTCCAGGACTGGATTTGGAGACCCCTGCATTAGGGGGTTCTAGAAATCTCGTCATTCATGTTTTAGATAGAACACTACAACATAATGCTGCATATTCAACAATAAAAGTCTGAGAGCTGTAGAAAACGAGTATCAATTTTTTTGTTTATTTAGCTGTGTTTATACAGTATACTTATGTATCAATATGTCAAAATGGTTTACATGAAACAAGTCGGCCAACAATGGCTTTACAAGGAACGAGAAACAAGGGGGCGGGGGGGGGGGAGTTGAGAGTACATGGATATGAAGTATTAACAACTGAACGTGGTCACTAATACAATGAATAAATATTTACTAAGCCCTGCTATCAGAAAAACATTAAATAAAGAAAAGTGACTTAAGCTTCTTCCTAAAAGTCAGTAAGTCGTCTATGACCTATAAGATGTCAGGAATCGCATTCCATAGTGTGGGGACAAAGAGCGAGAAAGCCCTCTTTGAAGTAGTACAAGACAACTTTGTATTTAGAAGAGGTATACACAAGATATTGAGTGAGCTACTTCTGCTCCTATTTGGAGTTTTTTGAATGAGAGTTTTTAGGTATACTGAGGATAAGTCATGTGTTGCTTTGAAAATGGTGAGCGGACATTTATGTTTTAGTCTTTGAATAACGGGTAACCAATGCAGTTCTTTGAAAATAGGAGTAATATGTACTGATTTGGGCTAGCTGTAATGGGTGAATGGTGGAAATAGGGAGGCCTTGAAAAATGACATTTATTTAACAGGATTATACCGCCTTATCATTAAGTCAAAGCAGTTTACATTAAAACTCAACTCAACTTTTACAGTACCAGAAAGGGTATTTTCCCCTACATTGCAGTAGACAATGTGGGGGAAAATTAAAGCTTGTAGGATGGTGTGGATGGTAGGTTGTCTGGGGTCGTTTGTTAAAGCTTTTCTTCTTGGCCTAATGGATGCCATTTTTAGATCAGTGGGCAAGTATCCCTGGGACAGAGATAACTATGCAATTTTTAGGATAGTGGGAGAGACCTCTGCTCTATTAGCTTGTGTCCAACTAACTGGACATGGATCAAATGGAGATGTTGTGGTATTAATACTCATGATAAATCTGTCCAGCAGTTTATCTGAGATGGTGAAGAAAGAGTCCCAGGTAGTTCCACATTCTGTGAGTTGGAGGTGGGGAGTTAAAATATGAGAGGGGTGAAGAGTTGGAAGGATTGGTGAGAGATTTAACATGTTCTGCCATTAATTGAGGTGTGATATGCACTTCTAACTTGTGCAATGACGGTTTGTTTGTTAAAGCTTTTACTATTTCAAAGAATTCCTGTGGGCGAGTTAGAGGTGTGGAGTAACTGATTAATAGTCTTTTCTAGCCTTATTTGTAGCTGTCTGGTATTCATATAGCTTTGATGTCTATAAGTCAAGGTCCTGGAGCATCTCCACCTTATCTCTAGAGTTCTTAATTTACGCTTGAGGCCTTAAGACTAGGGGAATGCCAACATGCAGAATGTACTCTGCAGCAATTTATGTGTGTGACAGGTTTATGGCTATGTTGGATATGGTCATGTTCCAATCACATATTAATGTGTCAAGCTTGTCAGAAGAGTTTTGAAGATTAGGTAATAGCTTCTCCAAGAAGTCTTTTTTATCAATGTTCTGGAATCTACGTAATGTAGCTTGAGCTGAGGAGTTCTTGTGTGTAGGAAGAAAATTGATGCCTTTGAATTATGGTGCTGGCAACGAATACTGTGTATACCATGGACTGCCCGAAGAACAAACCAGTCAATACTAGAAGAGATCAAACCTAATCTTTCTTTAGAAGCTCAGATGACAAGACTTTGACTTTCATACTTTGGACATATCATGCGAAGAGAGAGATCATTACCGACTTGACAACACTTAACAACAACAACAGGTAAGTTCTGGGGTAGGAATATAGTGATTATCTTGTGATCAGACCAGAGGACTAAGGTAAGAGTACGGTGAATAAAGGCATATGTATTGAGCAGCAACTGTGGTATAACAATCATATCTAATATATTTCCTTTGACATGGGTAGGTTGTTTGATAAGCTGTGTATATTCCATAGCATCAATAGCATTTTAAAAAGCTTTTGATGTGTTGGCAGGGATTGAGGGGAGGTTGAGGTCTCCCAGAAGAATTAAGTGACTAGAATGAGACTTGTCGCTGCACAATGCCTCAAGCATAAGTCTATATTATCTGATTTAGCACCTGGGGATCTGTATATTAGCATGATGGACATGTAGCTATTTGAAATTGTAAAGCTTTCTAAGCCCTTATCTGAGTGCGAGGTTAGATTTTGAAAATTCAGGTGCTCTTTTGCAATAATAAATACACCTCTGCCTTTGCCTTGTTTTCTTGTTGAACTGAAAAAGGAGTAGTTATTCATGGTTAGTTGATTTATTAGAACATTATCAGTGTCAGTGAACCAAGATTCAGTGACACACAAGATGTCAATGTGGTTATTTATTAAGTAGTCATATATAATTTGAGTTTTCTGTCATGCTGATCTAGCGTTTAAAAAGTGAACATTTTAATGGAGGGAGAGCATGAGAGGGAGCGCGTGATGATAATAGCACTTCGTGTGATTGAGGCATAATGTGGATGAGGTGGTGATGTGTTCTGTGTCTGTCCCTAGTATTATCTATGGGTGTATTGTGTATAGTGCTAGAATGGAGGGTTGGTAAAAACTGTAAAGGGTGGTAGAAATACATAATGGGGAGGAGGAGAAAGACACACCACTATGAGAAGGAGTCATGGTAAATAGCATTGCTAGAGTAATGCTAAAATACGTCTTACGTTGTTGAAGAAATCTAATGGCTCGGTTTGGGTTCCACACGTTGATGTAGTTCTGCTACGAGGGGTATCTGATAATCTTAAACACCCAGTAGGTTGACTGCATGAATTTTGCTTAGTGTTCAGAGTAAAGGTGCCCATTGTACCAAATTAAACTAACAATACCGAGGGTAAATAGCTCCTGATATAGCACAAACAGTTGGCTTAGAAAACACTGGCTTTGTAAGTTATTATTATTATTATCATTTATATGGTGCTATCAAGCATACACAGAGGTTTACAGAGACACAGAGTAAATTCTCAGCTGGTGTGACATAAAGTAAATGCTGGAGATGGACCTGAATTTAATCCAGACATTCAGCACCACTATCTATATAGGTAGCGGCACCAAATATCGGGATGATGCGATCACTGTATCATGATTATTCATTTAGGGGACGTTTACTAAAGTACACTATAGGAGTTATTTAAAAAGTGCTATTCGTGATTTGGAAGTCTGCAAATGGGCATGCAAAAGTTTGAATCAGAGACGTCTCCAGAGCCATTTTAGTAGCCAGGTCTGTGGATGTCCCCAGCACGAGGATATTGAAGTGTGAATGGGAGCATAGTGCAGGTGTGGCTGGGGCATTCTTAAGAACCTGGATATCACTGCCTGATCTCAGAATTGCCAGGGATGCCACGCTTCGTGTCTAAAGTTAACCCTGCCCTCTTTTGGGCTTACACATCCTTTCTAATATCTCCCTCTATATTTTTAACACATTTCAGCATGCGGTAACTGTTAGCACTGGATTACAGGAACTTTCCCTATTAGTTTCAAGTAAGTTTTAATGATATTTGTAATGTTATTATACATCACGGTGAGCACTATGCATGTGATATAAGAATGCATAGAAATAAATACACTAAAACTGCATCTACAAAAGACATTCCTGATGAGACTGAGCTCTTTGCTTTTAGTACCTGCCACCTGTAAGAACCAATCTTCATGATTGGAACCGGATAGGAAGACATGCCCAGGCTTGTTTCTATCCTGTTGCAGTTATCGCCTTTGCTTTACATGCAAAAGGTCCCATGCAGCAGGCCTTTGTAGAACAACTTCTGTTGCAAATAGAATGCTAGGGATCATAAAGAAAGTAAAACCAAGGATATTTTAATGCCTCTGTATCACTCCATGGTGAGACCACACCTTGAATATTGTGTGCTATTCTGGTCACCATATCTTAGAAAGATATAGCAGAATTAGAAAAGGTGCCGTGAATAGTGGAAGGATACCCCTATGAGGAGAAGCTTAAAAGGTTAGAACTTTTCAACTTGGAAAAGAAATGGCTGAAGGGAGATATGATAGAGGTCTATAAAAAAATGAATGGAGTAGAATGGGTAAATGTAGATTGGTTGATACTCCTTCAATAAGTAGAAAGACTAGGGGACACACAATGAAGCTATAATAGCACATTTAAGACTAATCAGAGAAAATATTTTGTCACTGAACATGTAATCAAACTTTGGAATTTGTTACCTGAGGATACAGTAAAAACTGTTAGTGTAGCTGGATTTAAGAGAGGTTTGGATGAGTTCCTGGAGGAAAACTCCATAAACCATCTTTAAAGAGGACCGGAGAAATCCACTGCTTACCCTTTGGACAAGCAGCATGTAATCTGTCTACCTTTTTGGAACCTGGCAGGTCCTTGTTACCTGGACTGGCCACTGTTGGAAACCAGATGCTTGGCTTTATGCACTGTTGATTTGAACCAGTATGGCATATCTTATGTTCTTCTGATAATAATCCATCCTTCTATGGAGACTAATGAATTAGTAGATATGTTTGTACTGACCCACTATACAATATCTCTGGGAAATTCTGTGAACATGAGAACAGGGGCAGCAGAATATCTTTTTGTTTGTAGTGGCCAAACGAACCAATCTCCGGCCCTGCACTCAAGCTCTGCTGGTGCTGTGCTGGGCAAAATACTGATAAAACCATGGCCTTAGTGGTCCACCCCATTCCACCGCCCATGCATGAGAAAAAAGGAGAGTACCGTAATATGAGGTGCGTGAGCTAACAGTTTAGCAGTACAATCATGAAAGTTCTGACCTAGCGGCTTTTAAATGGTATGTGCCATGATGGCAAGCAGAGAAAGGCTTTGGCCATAAGAGAGAATAGCTAGTGAGCTTTACAGAGCAGAAGCTTCAGCAGGTTTTATTTCCAAATAATATGCGCTAAAAATGAAACTCGGGGGCATGCTTACTAAAGCTTAGCATATCAACGGATGTTACCGTGTGCTAAATGCCGATGTGGCCATAGGAATACAATGGGCCATAGAAGCACTTAGGGGCCTTTTTACTAAAGTGCACTAAGCAGTTAGCATGGGTTACGATATGTGTTAACCCTGTGCTGTGACCCGCGGTAAATGTTAGAGTGGGATCAGCACATTCAGTGTATCCTGATTTCCGTGGTAACTGTGCTGTGCATATTGGGGTGGTAAGTGGATGGATTTTGGGCAAGGTGAGCACCATCAGTCAGCGTGCCCCGCTCTAATCGCAAGGCATGCCTTTAGCATGGGCGCACTTACCGCCACCTCCATTGGTAAGCTATGTGCAGCTGGGCGAACTCTAAGCTGCGTTAGGGCAGGGTGCACTGCATTATATGGTGGAAACATGCTTTCCATACTCCCAACAGTTAACGCAGTGGGGTTGCACCTAATGTGCCATGGCTTTTAGTGTTTTGGGAGCATTGGGTGCGACACCATAGTTCTTGCTTGTAAAAGGGCCCCTTAGTGTGCGGTAATGAACTTATCATATGGTAAGTGTTAATAACCATGACCCTAAATGAAACAAAAAAAATGAAACATTTAAGACCTCCCCTTGTAATTGAAAAATAGCCGGTGCCACCCCCCCCCCCCCCCAATTAATAGTGTCTATGGCATTTGCACCTTCTCCTATGCAAGCAAAGTATCTCTCTATATATGACAGTGGTAAGGAAGATCTCTTCAATATCTTCTTTCAAATTATTGCTAGTTGTTAAAATCTAAATATCCTGCAATATTTGCCCTCCAGAGCTAAAAAAATATAGTGGGTGCATTCAGGGCCATAGTGAGTCAGAATTGTGCCCTGTGCGACTTGCACATCGGGCACCCCCACCCCCCACCGCACCTCCATCCAGCCGCTGCCCGCTCTTACAGGGCAAGAGCAGAAAGTGGCTAGAAAGAGGTGGAAGAGGAGAGACGCCCCCGACGTGCAAATCGCCGGCACTTTAAGCAGAAGAATAAGTGGTGGTGGTGACAGGGCAACAGCAAGCAGCCAAAATGCGCCCCTTAAGCCTTTGCACCTTGGGCAGCTGCATCGCTCGCACAGGGTTAGGTACGCTACTGGTGCATCAAACTTATTACACCTATTAAACCTATTTCCTTTTATTTCTCTAACCAGTCAAGAGCTGTACTGTGCTCCTTAAACTCTTAATAAAGTCAGAGACATTATATAACAGTGTGATGCCAGTTCATTGTAGGATGCCTGCCTTTGTTTAACTGTAAACCTTTCACATTTCTGGCTCTTCTATTTTTATTCATTCATTCCTCAAAGGTGCTACAACTAGAAATGTTGAAAAGCAGAACCTCATGCCAAGTGCTGGCAGTTTCTTCACTCTCTTACTCTGATCACCATCTGATGGTGTCTACATGTATCTCTCCTCTATCTAATCTATCAAGTCATATTATCTTTCCAACGTTCCAAGGGAATGTTCATTTCAAAGGTTATCTAAGATTATTATTATAGAATACAATGACCAAACATGAATGGCCAAATTCTAAAATTGGCATTTATCTGTGTGTACAGACTACCATGCCGATATGCAAAACTGATATCTAGATGGCCAAGGGAAGGCTATCCAGATAAGGGTACTGAGCGAGATATTCAGCAGCACAATCTGGATAGTGCCACTAATTATCTTCAGAGAGTTATCACACTAGTGCAGGGAGGGTCCATTGGCAGAGTGAGGATGGTGCTGGAGCAGGTTTTCAGCCGGCACTTATCAGGATAACTTAGAATGCGTGAACAGCTGGACTAAGTTGCTATTTAGATAAATGCTGGCTGAAAATCACCACTTGCCAGATAAGATTGACGCTTATCTAGATAGTAGCGCTCAGCCCCGATATTTAGCAGCAGCTACAAGCCAGATATTCTGCTGAATGTCCTACCAATATTTAAGCACAGTGGATGACTGCTGTGGCATTTAAATATTGGCACGTTTGTAATTTGGCCCATACATGTGTAGATACCACTATTTATATGCAGAATGGCTGTGCAATGTTACTACCATGACCTCCAATATGTCATGCGATAGGTCAAGCTCTCTCAGTGTCTTCTGATAAGAAAGAGGAATTTTCACTTCTAGTACTTTGGTGTCTCATCTCTCTCTCAGATGGGTTATTACCACCAATCATATGCAGGGCTCGTGCAAACACTGAAGCATTGAAGGTCACTAGGAGGGGTGTCCATCGTGCTGCCCTCCCCCCCCCCCTCCATTGCCACCACTGTTGTCCCTCTCTGGGACCCGCAGTGGCGCCAATGTCTAAGAAGCCATGACGCAGAACTTACTTTAAGTCTCTGGCGCTGTGCTGCAGTTTCGGTCTTTTACTATCTGTCGCTTCCGCCCCCCTCTGATGCAGACTTTCGGTTTGCCTCTTATAAAATTAAACCAGGGTACAAATACACACTAACAAGAAGGGGCATATCTGTACACGACCCATGTGTAGGTGTGTTTGGGGGAAGAGTTAGGGCAGAGAGTAGGTGGAATCCAAAAATAGGTACATAGGTTATAGAGTACACACCTACAGAACTTGTGTACTCCATATAGTCATATTTTAGCCATGATTGTGGCTGCTTTGGTTGCACCTATATATTTCTATACTAGGCTTAAAATAGGTATTTACTTGGCTTCCTGAGCTAGACGACCTGTTTAATTGCCCTCATAAAAGGACACCTAGTTAAAGCATATTTTAAGGCACCTTGGCTGAGCCTATTTTATAACGTAAATAAGCACATACTTGTCTTTATAAAACACTTGTGTAAGTGTCATAATGTGCATCTACATAGCAGGGGTGGACATTCACACCAGCCCCAGAACTAGTGGACATTTCCACACCTATATTTTTCTTGCACACGTGTACATGATAGTACTTTATTTTGTACATGCATTCTGGTGAGCTCCATCTGTGCGCCGCCGAAACCACTCCCATGTGCATGCCTATCGGCAAAGTGCGTGCCATCACGGGAATGTGTGCGATTTATGAGGCCATTCATGCAGATAGGTGGCCACATATGTGTGTAAATGATTAAAATACCATCACGGTAGGAATGTACTTTACTTCTTAAAGTATGCACCCCCTTATAAAATTACCCCCCTTTGTGTCTGTAGGGAAAGAATTTAGGACCCTTTTACTAAAAGCCATTAGCCAGGAATGGGCAGAGAGTGGACATGGAGAGTGCGTTACCACTAGCTCTTAATGGAGGTTCACCTAATCACTTCTCTATGGCAGTTGTTAAGTGAACCTACCTTAGCGGAACGCAAACTTGAGTGGCTTATCACGTGTTAGCTACCAGAAACATACTGGTCACGCCCCCGACAGGCCACATAGAGGCTTTCCAATTACAGTAACTTGCATTTGTTTGGCATGTTAATTGCAAATCCTTTGCAGGCTTTAGTAGAAGGGGCCCTTAGTGTCTTCATTTCCCAGGAGGTAATTTTATAGTTTTTAGGATGTAAACCTTATTTTACTTACAGAAAGGGCTTTTATAAAATTACTCTATGGCATTCACAGGTAAAAGTATGTGTGGTGATGAGAAGGCTGTATTTTCATGTAACTCCTACATAGGTATTCTCCGTGGTATAATTTTTGTGCGGAGGATGAGTAGAGAGTCATAAAGAAAGTGTATAAATTATAAAATGTGCATACATAGAAACATAGAAACATAGAAACATAGAAATATGACGACAGAAAAAGACCACATGGCCTATCTAGTCTGTCCTTCCATAACAACTACAACAGTCCACTTTTTGCCTTTAGAGATCCTCTGTGTTGGTCCCATGCTTTCTTGAATTCAGTTACTGTCCTCATCTCTACCACCTCCACTGGGAGACTATTCCACGGATCCACTACTCTTTCCGTAAAGAAATATTTCTGCATATCACTCCTGAATCTATCTCCCTTCACCCTCATCCCATGTCCCCTCGTAGCAGAACTTGCTTTCAATTGAAAGAGGCTCTCTCCCTGAACATTTATGCCACGGAGGTATTTAAACACCTCAATCATATCACCTCTATCCCGCCTTTCCTCTAAGGTGTACATATTAAGATCCTTAAGTCTGTCCTCATATGCTTTATAATGAAGCCCATTAATCATTTTGGTAGCAACCCTCTGCACCGACTCCATCCTGTTCACATCCTTTTGAAGGTGCGGTCTCCAGAATTGCACACCATACTCCAAATGAGGTCGCACCAAAGACTTATACAGAGGCATTATCACCTCCTTTTTTCTGCTAGCCATTCCTCTCCGTATGCACCCAAGCATCCTTCTAGCTTTTGCTGTCGCCTTTTCCACCTGTTTAGCTACTTTAAGATCATCAGACACAACCACGCCTAGGTCCCGCTCTTCTTTAGTGGACAAAAGTACTTCACCTCCTATACTGTATTGCTCCCTTGGATTGCTGCAGCCCAAATGCATGACCTTACATTTTTTAACATTAAATCCCAGCTGCCAAATTCTAGACCATTCTTCAAGCTTAGCTAGATCCCTCCTCATGTTATCTACCCCTTCCTGGGTGTCTACTCTATTGCAGATTTTGGTATCATCCGCAAAGAGGCAAACCTTACCCGACAGCCCTTCCGCTATATCACTAACAAAGATGTTAAAAAGAATCGGACCAAGGACAGATCCCTGGGGCACACCACTGGTAACATCCTTCTCCTCAGAGTGAGCTCCATTTACTTGTACTCTTTGTCGCCTCCCACCCAACCAATTTCTAACCCAAGCAGTAACTTTAGGGTCCATCCCTAGGGTGCTCAGTTTGTTTATAAGTCGCCTGTGAGGAACAGTGTCAAAGGCTTTACGGAAATCTAAATACACCACATCTAGAGCTCTCCCTCGGTCCAACTCCCTGGTCACCCAGTCAAAAAAATCAATCAGATCCAACTCCCTGGTCACCCAGTCAAAAAAATCAATCAGATTTGTCTGACAAGACCTGCCTCTGGTGAATCCATGCTGCCTCGGATCCTGTAATCCGCTGGACTCCAGAAACCTCACTATTTTCTCTTTCAGCAGCGTTTCCAATAATTTACTCACCACCGAAGTTAAACTAACCGGCCTGTAGTTTTCAACCACATCCTTACTTCCGCTTTTGTGTAAAGGCACCACATGAGCCTCTCTCCAGTCCTTTGGCACCACTCCTGACTCCAACGAGGCATTGAAAAGGTCAGTCAGTGGAGCTGCTAGAACGTCCCCAAGTTCCCTCAGTATTCTAGGGTGTATCCCATCCGGTCCCATCGCTTTGTCTACTTTAAGTTGAGCTAGTTTCTCACGAACACAGTCTTCTGAAAATAGTTCAAGATGTCCCTCGCTTCTGTTCTTATTTGTGGGTGTTTTCTGAGGTCCTGCTCCTGGTTCTTCATCTGTGAACACAGAACAAAAATATTTGTTAAGCAATTCCGCTTTATCCTTATCAGCTTCTACACATTCCCCCCTGCACCCTTGAGTCTGACAATACCACTTTTGCTCTTCCTCTTCTCACTAATATATCTGAAAAATGTCTTATCCCCCCATTTTATTGCATTGGCTATTTCCTCCTCCTTTTGATTCTTTGCCTTCTTGACTACTTTGCTAGCTTCTCTAAGTTTTTCCAAATACAGATGCCTGTCTTCTGCTCTCTGTGATCTCTTGTATTTCATGAAGGCCTCCCTCTTTTTCTTCACTTTTTCAGCTACTTCCTTCGAAAACCATAGCGGTCTCCTGTTCCTTTTGCCTTTATTT
Organism: Ichthyophis bannanicus; assembly: GCA_033557465.1. NCBI lineage: Eukaryota > Metazoa > Chordata > Amphibia > Gymnophiona > Ichthyophiidae > Ichthyophis > Ichthyophis bannanicus. The sequence goes on along the minus strand of CM066035.1, from coordinate 127,575,124 downwards.
ACCATTTTAACAAAAAGGTTGGTTGCCCTTAAAATACCCCCTTTCAGTTTTGCCCACTGTTTTTCTACATCCCCCAGCTGTTCCCATCCCACTAACGACTCCCTGAGGTATTGGCCCATCTTCGCAAAGTTAGTCTTCCTAAAGTCTAAGATCCTCACCTTGGAATGGATTCTAACAGCCCTAGTCCTAATACTGAACCACACCATCTGGTGATCACTGGATGCAAAATGATCTCCCACTACAACATCAGAAACACTTTCACCATTGGTAAGCACCAAGTCCAGTATGGCCCCTTCACGTGTGGGGTCTGTTACCAATTGCCTGAATAGTTCTCCCTGTAGAGAATCCAGGATCTCCTTACTTCTAGATGATACAGCAGCAGGAATGTGCCAATCAACATCTGGCATATTGAAATCTCCTATCAGTAGCACTTCCCCTTTCCTAGTAATGCTGTGTATGTCTTCAATTAACTCTCTGTCCACCTCTTCCTCTTGTGAGGGAGGTCTGTATATCACTCCAATGCAAATAGATTTCTCTTTCCCTCTTTCTTGTTTAACCCACAATGCCTCCTCTCTCCCTTTTAAGCTCTGTAATTCCAAAGCTTTAATAGTAGTTTTTACATATAGTGCCACTCCTCCTCCTCTTCTTCCTACCCTGTCCTTCCTGAATAAAGTATAGCCAGGTATAGTTACATCCCAGTCATTGTTTTCTGTGAACCATGTTTCTGTAACTGCCACTAAATCCAAGTCAGCCACTCCCACCAAAGCTTCAACCTCAGGGATCTTATTTCCCATGCTACGGGCATTAATACACACTGCTTTCCATATGTTACCCCTGTTACCCATTTCCATAAAGGTATTTAATGTATCACCTACCTGGGGGCTTTCACTTACCTGGGGGCTTTCTTCACCCATCCCCAAGGAATCTAGTTTAAAGCCCTCTTCAGTAGATTAGCCAGTCTAAAGTCTAAGATGTACTTCACCCGCGTACATTTACCCCGACTCCTGAGCACATGGAAATGTATATGGCTGCATTTTACGTCCAACGAAAAGCAGAGAGCCACGTCAGAAATAGCACACAGTCAGAGAATTGTAAGGCCGCGGGTCCCCGTCCACATGGCCGACCTTAACCGGGGGGGCGGCAGTCCAATCGCGCCCTCGATTTTCGGCGGCGCGCATGGGGGGCGAGCGCTGAGTTGCTCGGCGGTCTCATTGGCTCCCGCTGGCGTTTCAAACGCGCGGGAGCCAATGGGAGCGCCTGGACGTCGGGCAGCAGTGGGAGTGAGGTGCGGGGACCCGGCGCGGCTCCGTCCTTTCTCTCGGTGAGGCTGGAGGCGCCGGACGTTAGCGGAGCTGTCTGGGGCCTGTTTTCTGCCAGTGGGTGAAAAAAAAAAAAGCTGTAATTTTTGCACCGACGCAGCGTGTCAGTGACAGTGGGTTAGGGACTCGCGTTCCCGTTGTCGTTTTTCAGGCGGCAGGGGCCTGAGGGTAGCAGCTTCAGTGAGTGTGCGCAAGGGGCTCTCTACAGCAGGATTCTAGGCTCTGCGAAGCACACTTGTGGGTTTAGTAGTTTGGGTGAGGGGTGCAATTTCAAAAAAAAAAAAAAAACCATCACTGATTGTTATAGGTTCCTCCTGCTTAGGCCTGCGATGCCTGCCAGAGGAACAAAAGTGGGTCCTAGACAACGGAGAAGGTCTGTTGAGGACAATGCTGGACGGTCTGGGGCGCGGGGGGCATCTCCCTTGGCGCCCGGGGGGCAACCAGTTCAAGTGGGCAGAGGGGGGTTTAGGCATGGTGGTGGGCCCATTGGGCCACCTGCTCCAGCCACCCGGGGGCGGGGGGGGGGGCAGGGGCAGTGCTCCTAGCCCTTGCAGGGCTTCCAAGCGGGGCTCTCGATCTTTAAGAGGCTCAGGGCAGGAGGGGCACGTGTCGCGGGGGGCTTCGGGGGACCCTGTAGTGCGGGGTGGCCGAGGCAGGTCTCGGGGGCCAGCAAGGGGTGCTCCCAGATGTGGAGGGGATCAGGGATCTTTGCGTGGCCGTGCTGTCGGCCCGGTTCCTGTGTTGGGAGGAGAGGGGGCAAATCAGCAAGGGGGCAGTACTGCTTTTGGGTCAGCAAGTCTGGGGGGGTTATCGGCTGCTGCGGGGCATGGGTATTCGCCAGCTTGGGAGCATTGGCTGGGCGGGGGTCAAGGCTCTTCCCGTGCTGAGTGGCTAGGGGCTTGTCAGCCACCGTGGGCTATGGCAGGTGTCTCTTCGCCTTTTCCTGTTTTTTCTCCACATGTATCTACCGGATGGCACTACCCGGGACATCCCTGGATGGTGGCGGCCGGACAGACGGACTGTGTGATGGTGAGCGCTGGCGGTATTTCTGTGCCTGGTGGAACAGTTGGTGGAACTGCAGCTTCGGCGTCGATGAGACAGGACCTGCTACCGAAGTGACGTCAACTGCTGCAGGTGAGTTGGATGCTTCCGCTGCGGTGCGGGATGCTAGCGCTGCGGTGAGTGTTGCTGGCGCTGCGGTGGAAGGTGATTCTCGGTCATCTGAAAAACGTAAAAAGCGGTCTAGGAAGAGTAGGCGGCATTCCTGTCGCCGGCGTCGGCGTTCGGGATCCTCCTCTTCGTCAACCTCGGAGTCTTCGTCCAGTTCTATCTCGGATGAGGGTGGCCGGGGTCGGGAGGGTAGGGGAAATCCGGACAGGGCCGGGCAGGTTGGCGCGGCTCATTCGGTGGTGGCTTTCTCTGAGTTATGGGAGGGAGTGCCCAAAAGTCTTCGGAAGAAGATTATCAAGCGTCGCTACTTGGATATTTTCCGTCTGCTGGAAGGTCGAAAACGGTCGGGGGATAGTCGAAGGAAACGAAAGGAGGATGAGAAGGCTGGTAGGGTTAAGAGAGTGGCATGGAACGTCGTCAATTGGACGCGTTCCTTCCTGCGCTTGGCTAGTGTATGGGGTCATGCGCATCCGGATCAGTATGGGATGCTGTTGGCTTATGTGGATTCCATCCTTGAGGCGTCTCAGACTCATGAAGGTTGGGCTTGGCTCAACTATGATGAGAAATTCCGGGATAAGATGGAAGAGAATCTACTGCTTTCCTGGGGAACGCAAGACATCAATCTCTGGCTGACGCAGATGGCGATCAGACCTGGTGGTGGAAGTGCAGGTGGGCCAAAAGGTGGGCTGTCTGTTGCCGCATGGGCTGATCGGCCCTTTTGCTCGGCCGTGCCCCCTGTATTGCAGAGAACAACAGGGGGGGAGCGGGGGACTTGTGCTGGCGGTTCAACAAGTCTTCCTGCCCCTTCCCGGATTGCAAATTCCGGCACACTTGTTCTTTCTGTAATGGGAGCCACTCAGCACTCAAATGTGTTAAAAAGAGTGTCGGGGGAGCAGGGGTCCCCCCCCCCCCACAAGCAGTAGGGGCTTGTGGACGTTGGCTCCTACACCTGTTAAGGTTGATGCCTTAGATCCATGGCTTAGGAGATATCCTAGGAGACGGGTGAGCCACATTTTGGAGAATGGTTTTAGGAAGGGGTTTCCCATACCGGTAGTAGGCAGCGTGGGGGGACACAAGGCCCGGAATTCGCCTTCAGTTCGGCGCTTTGCGCACCTGGTCAGGGATAAGTTGGCATCCGAGATCGCGGTGGGTAGGGTAGCGGGCCCTTTCGGCGAGCAGCCTTTCGCTGAATTTGTAGTCTCCCCGCTGGGTATCATTCCCAAGAAGGAGCCGGGAAAGTATCGCTTAATACATAATCTGTCCTTTCCCATCGGTTCCTCGGTTAATGATCACATCCCTAAGGAATTGTGTGCGGTATGTTACGCCTCCTTTGATGCGGCTGTCGAACTTGTGAGAGCATGCGGGCCTGGGTGCTTGCTGGCGAAAGTGGATATTGAATCCGCCTTCCGGTTATTGCCGGTGCACCCGTCGGCATTTCATTTGTTGGGATTTTCCTTCGAAGGACAATATTACTTTGACAAAAGCATGCAGATGGGCTGTTCGATTTCCTGTGCTTATTTTGAACAGTTTAGCTCCTTTTTGCATTGGGCCTTTGTCGACTGGATGGGGTATGGCACGGTGGTGCATTACTTGGACGACTTCCTCTTCGTCGGACCTGCGCTTACGGGGCAGTGCATGGCGTTGTTGGATGGTTTCGTGCAATTAGCCCAGGTATGGGGTGTTCCCTTAGCCTCTGGTAAGACTGAAGGTCCGTCGACTACTCTTACCTTTTTGGGAGTGGAGTTGGATTCAGTAGCGTGTGTCGCTCGCCTGCCGATTGAGAAAGTTACGAAGCTGCGGGTGTTGGTTGCGAATGCGCTGGTTTCCAGCAAGCTGACGTTGCGCGAGATGCAGTCCTTAGTGGGTTCACTTAATTTTGCTTGCAGGGTGATCCCGATGGGGAGGGTCTTCTTGCGCAGGCTGTCAGCAGCTACTGCAGGTGTAACTAAGCCCCATCACAGGATTAGGATGTCACGCAGCCTGCGGGCAGACCTAAGGATCTGGGACGATTTTCTAAGTAACTTCAATGGTACCACGGTGCTGAGGGACCGGGCGGTGACTTCTGCGGATCTGCAATTGTTTACGGATGCGGCTGGGGGTGCGGGCTTGGGAATTTATTTCAGGGGCGCTTGGTGTGCGGCGGGTTGGCCACAGACCTGGCGGGACGTAGGACTTACGACTAATATTACTTTCCTCGAGTTGTTCCCCATTTTGGTGGCTATGTCATTATGGCCTGACAGGCTTCGCAATCGCAAAGTCCTTTGGTGGTGCGACAATGCTGCGGTGGTGTCTGTGCTCAATAATTATTCCACAAAATGTAGGCCTGTCGCCGACCTGATGCGACGGGTTGTTTTCGCTTGCTTGCAGTTGAATTTAGTGATTAGGGCGCGCCATATTCCTGGGAGTCATAACTGGATTGCTGATGCTCTTTCCCGTTTTAAGTGGGAGCTGTTCCGGACCTTGGCGCCCGAGGCGGACGAGGAGGGAACATCGATCCCGGAACACTTATGGCAAGTTGGCCTCGTGACATGATGGAGCTGCTGCAGAATTCTGTCTCTCCGGCAACGTGGTTAGCTTATCAACGGGGCTGCTGCAGTGTGGTGTCCTTCCTGGTACTTCAGGGATGGCACGGAGGGCCAGCCTCCGATCAGCTTGTGGGTCAGTATGTGTCTGCGGCTAAGGCTGCGGGCCTGTCGCGTGCTACCGTCCGGAAGAATTTGGCGGGATTCTCCTTTTTTGCGCGCGCCTTAGGGTGGGGGGCAACGGGTGGGGGATTTTTAATGCGTATGCTTCTGCGGGGTTGGGAGCGGTCCTCTCCCCCGTCGGGGGATTGGCGGCATCCTATCACGCATGACTTGCTGCAGTGTTTATGCGGCGTCTTGCCTCACGTGTTTCTTCCGCTTATGAAGGGGCGCTTTTTCGGGCTGTCTTTTCGGTGGCCTTTTTCGGAGCTTTTCAGGTGGGTGAGTTGGTTACGGAGTCCGGTCGGATTTGCAATGGGAGAGAGGTTCAGTTGCATCAGGTGCAATTCCTCGGGGGCGGGGTTCGTATCCGCCTTGCCCATTCTAAGACGGATCAAGCGGGGCGAGGCGTGTGGGTGGAATTGACGGCGGTGCGGGGCTCCCCCTCGTGCCCTGTCGCATTATTACAAGCATACTTACTTGTGCGTCCGGACACTGGTGGTGGTCTGTTTATCCATCAGGATGCGCGGGCTCTTACGCGGTTCCAGTTTACGGCTGTGCTGCGGCTGGCTTTACGGTGGCTAGGTGCGGATCCTGGTGAGTTCGCTCCTCACTCCTTTAGGATTGGGGCGGCAACCAGCGCCACAGCTGCTGGCCTGCCGGATCAGGAGATACAGCGGATAGGGAGGTGGCGGTCAGGGGCCTTCCACAGCTACGTCCGTTTGTAGGGCATGGGGGGGGTCACTAACTTGTTTGTTATTCTTTCTGTTGCAGATACAGGCCAAGGATCGTGTTGCTGTTGGATGATTGGCCACTCCTTTGTGTTCTGGGCCGGTCGGCGAGCAGCGACACGGCCGTTGGGGCCGGATTTGGGACTTACAGAGCTTGCGGTGTCCGTAACATGGCTGGTTGAGCGCGGACTACGGTGGATCCAGCTCTTGCCTTTGCTTCGGCATCACCAACGTTCCAGAGTTGCACCGGACATTTTGTTGCTCCATTTAGGTGGCAACGATTTGGTTTCATGGACTTGCCGACAGTTGATTCGGGCAGTTCAAAAGGACTTGGGGGTGGTGCTAGGAATGTTTCCCGGAGTAATATTGGTGTGGTCTGATATCATTCCAAGGCCGTCCTGTTGGGCTCAGCGACGGTGGTCACGGGGTGTGACAAAGATTAACCGTCAAATTGGCAGATGGGTGGGTGCACAAGGAGGCTATCAGATCATGCACCCTTGGGTGGATGTGGAGTGCTCGGGCCTTTACCGGCCGGATGGCGTCCACTTGTCCCCGGTAGGTTTGGATTTACTTCTGAACGATTGGCAGGAGGCCTTGGAAGGTATTAGGTCAGGGACGGGGGCTGGTCGCAGCTTACCTTTGGGGGGCGGCTCTGGTCGTGGCTGACCTGAGCCGGTGGCGGGATCCCGGAGGTTTCCGGTGTCCAGAGCCGGAGGCAAGCAGGAGGGCGGGGGTGGGGTACCCCCGACCCGGTTAATCCCTCAGGTTTTTGCTAATAATATGGCGAAGCCGGAAGAGGAAGGGCGTGGAAAATTTCTCGGGCCTGTGCCCGGAGGAAGCGGAAGCGGCGTCACCTTGCTACTAACATGGCTGGTGAGGGCTCGCTCTGCTTGGCGGGGGGGGGGGGGGAGTTATAATGTGTTAAGTTGTATTATCTGGTTTGTGTAAAAGGTTATTAAAGCTGCGACCAGTTTTAAGTCCAAAAAGTGTTTGACATGTTTTTGTTATCAATTTATTAGTTAGCAATAAATAAAGGGGGTGGCTGGGATGGGCGAGAGGCGACGTGTCCGCCTTACCCGGTTATTGTAAGGCCGCGGGTCCCCGTCCACGTGGCCGACCTTAACCGGGGGGGCGGCAGTCCGATCGCGCCCTCGGTTTTCTGCGGCGCGCATGGGGGGCGAGCGCTGAGTTGCTCGGCGGTCTCATTGGCTCCCGCTGGCGTTTCAAACGCGCGGGAGCCAATGGGAGCGCCTGGACGTCGGGCAGCGGTGGGAGTGAGGTGCGGGGACCCGGCGCGGCTCCGTCCTTTCTCTCGGTGAGGCTGGAGGCGCCGGACGTCCCGCCCGCCCGCCCTTCCTGGGGAGGCTCAGTGGGTTGGGGGTAGTGGGTTGTTGCAGCTTGGGGGGGGATTTGGCGGGATCCCGGAGGTTTCCGGGGTCCGGAGCCGGAGGCAAGCAGGAGGGCGGGGGTGGGGTACCCCCGACCCGGTTAATCCCTCAGGTTTTTGCTAATAATATGGCGAAGCCGGAAGAGGGAGGGTATGGAAAATTTCTCGGGCCTGTGCCCGGAGGAAGCGGAAGCGGCGTCACCTTGCTACTAACATGGCTGGTGAGGGCACGTTCTGCTTGGCGGGGGGGGGGGGGAGTTATAATGTGTTAAGTTGTATTATCTGGTTTGTGTAAAAGGTTATTAAAGCTGCGACCAGTTTTAAGTCCAAAAAGTGTTTGACATGTTTTTGTTATCAATTTATTAGTTAGCAATAAATAAAGGGGGTGGCTGGGATGGGCGAGAGGCGACGTGTCCGGTTATGTGGTATAAAATCAAGGACAAGGATATACATCAATAAATTTAAAACAAGAAATTTTATTAATAATGCCCACAAATATTGCTAACCCGACACAGGCCGTGTTTCGTTAGGGATAAAAGGCAACTAAAAACAGAAAAAAACAAATAAATAACATGATAACATGAACACTTTACATCCATATTAAATAATTAACCAACAGTCAATACATTAATAAAACATTAAGAACATGCAAAAGTTTAAAACCAAATAAATATTGTATAATGAAACCAAAATGTTGGAACGCTACATCAGAACATTATATTTCAAAAAGGCCGCAGAAAAATCAAATATACATAGAAATGAAGGCCCTTATAAATAACTAAATAAGCAAAGAATGAATATACAAATACAATGGGGACAAAAACATATGAATCATAAAAACCTGATAAGAAAACATGAGGCCCTCATAAATAATTAAAAAAGCAAAGTATAAATATGCAAATACAAAGGGGACAAGACCATATTGATAAAACCAAAGCGCATCATAAAAACATGACAACTCCATAAATAATTAAAACCAATTAAAAGAATAAATATAAAAATATAAACCTAATGGGGACAGGACTACACTAAAAAATGAATCATAAATACACATGCGTCTTACCAGTAAACAATGGTCACCTCTCACTAAAATCTATAAGTTAGAAAGAAAAAGAGAGAGGAGGAGTGAGTCTAGACCGGACCAATATTAAAAACCCATCTGTAAATATATTAAACAGCCATGTATATGCTTCACCAAACGGGTATATTCATTGTCAACTGTAGGGGGAAAGAAGAGAAACATTCTTTCATGGACACTGAGCCGATCAATACAAGTAAGCCCTTCAAAGTATAGCATTATAAGGATATAATACCAACAATATCACCCCCAATCACCACCGTGTTAAACACTATAAAAAGCAAAAGAGAGCCGGATCGTAACAAAAAATCTTTACTCACTACTACCAGGCATAGCTGTCGGCATACGATGAGCTGGAAGGAACAGAAAAAGCAGAAAATAATGCCTCTGCAAAATAACGAATCAAAGAAACCCATCCAAAATATCATCTAAAAAAACATTTAACTCACTTTTTGTGTAGACTCCGAAAATCGCCACTAAAATCAAAGAGTTAAATGTTTTTTTAGATTATATTTTGTTTTTATCAATATGGTCTTGTCCTCTTTGTATTTGCATATTTATACTTTGCTTTTTTAATTATTTATGAGGGCCTCATGTTTTCTTATCAGGTTTTTATGATTCATATGTTTTTGTCCCCATTGTATTTGTATATTCATTCTTTGCTTATTTAGTTATTTATAAGGGCCTTCATTTCTATGTATATTTGATTTTTCTGCAGCCTTTTTGAAATATAATGTTCTGATGTAGCGTTCCAACATTTTGGTTTCATTATACAATATTTATTTGGTTTTAAACTTTTGCATGTTCTTAGGGGTATGCTTACTAAACCCTCTTAATGTGCGCCCAGCGTTATTGTGCAGGATGCCATATAAGGAGTGGGCGTTTCAGTTTAAAGTAGCAAAACGGGATTAGCGTGCGATAATGCGCGCTGCTGCGCACATTATCGGGCAAAGCGCAGCTAAGCGCGTTACCGCACGGTAATCTTAAGTAGGCGCACAGACATCCAAGCATAGAAACAGAAGTATAGCACAATGGTTAATACACTGACTGATGATACAGGGGTCATGAGTTCGATCCCCCAGTGTGCCTAATGCATAAGGCTGGCTGAGGCATCAGCTGTGACATGTAAGTATTGTTTCCTGAGGCATTTTATTTATTGCTGCCAGCAAACACACCCTCACGTGCCATAACCTAAGGTGCCACATAAGGCACCCTATAAGGCACCCCATAGGGCACATTATAAAGTGCACTGTCCGCCACGGCACCCTATAAGGCGCTCCATAGGACACCTTATAAGGCACCTTATACGGACTTTAACCATAAGGTGCCTCAGAAGGCGCTTTATAGGGTGCCCTATCAGGCGCCTTATAGGGCGCCTTCTGAGGCACCTTATGGTTACAGTACCCTGAGGGTGTTTTGCTGGCAGCACTAATGTACATTAAAAAAAGACAATGCTTTGGACAGCCCTATCAAAGAACCCCTACTGTGGGTTTGAACCCATGACCTCTGGCTCCACAAGTAGTGAAATAACCAGTGGGCTACAGCTCCATAGCTGCTAGCAAACCCCTGGCTGGCTGCAGAAGGACTGCACGTCACCACACAAACAGTCTGCTGTGGTCACCAGGATAGGGTTAACCCACCCATACCCATGATGCACTGCACATGCAAATCAGCAGTCTACAGATGATCACAAGATGAGGTATGCACCCCCACGGCACCTCGGCCTGGTAGGGGGAACTGACCGTGTGTGGTACTGGCACAGAGTAGCTACACACCGTCACATTGTGCAGGTACTGCACTCACCCTGAGGGTGAGGTGGGGTGCCCAGCACCAGGTCCACAGCAGAGAGAGGCCATGCTGCAGGTCCCCAGCAGTGCTAATATGTGAGATAGGTAGTTTCTGCAGACACACCTTGGATATATCTGTATGTCTCAGTCAGGTTTAGCCCCTATGGACCCCTAGGAGGATTATGTACCACCACCCTCCTCCTCCGGGGCTGAGGGGGGATAAACAGGTCTCCCACCAACAGATCCACATTCTACCTCTCTGCAATGGTGGCAGTAGAGGGGACCATCAACCCCAGTCCTGCTGGGGAACAGACACCCTACAGGGCAGTCAATGCAGCTCTGTACACCTCCATAACGCAATAGCAGACAGACATTAGGCCTGGATATGCTAAGCTGCACCCCACCGCTATCTGATATTCTCCTGCAGCAAGCCTTCAGCTGCTGCACCCTGCAAGGCGTTCCATCAAGACACATACCAGCTGCAGACAGTCTGCTAGCTAGTCCATAGTGCATGTTCCTGGTGGAAATGCATGCACCCAGAACTGGGATGTCAGCATACACACCAAGCAGTTAAGTAAGTGACTGGGCCCCAAAAGGGAACCCATAAATATCACATGAGAGAAATACTATATAGCACTATGGGGGAACCTAGCCATGCCGTGGTCACTGCTCAGTCAGGGTGAGAGTGATCTCCCAGCGAAACATGCTGTGGCCACCCTGTCCGTGCAGGTGGTGGCCGGGCACTACAATGTCCCAGCCAGTGCCCTATGCCCTGTGCAGATGCATCCTGGCCAGACCACCCTGTCCGGGCTATACCCATGGTACCTTGCTCCTCATTATGCACACTGGCAGGCCAATACTGGCAACAGTGCTGGCAGTGTGGGCTGTGGAGGGTGTTTGCATCCACCACACACTGGATAGACAGACACACACTCCCACACCTATGCCAGCATTGTGCTACTATAGAGGTGTTTAGCAGCCCTGGCCACCACACCAGTCCTGGGCACAGTGCAGGCATGGATATGGTACGCAATACTGTTGGGGGTCACTCCCCAGGGTGGTAAACACTGTCAGAGACCAGACCTGAAGCACACTCCACAGACATCAGAAAGGTTGCTATGATGGAGCTCAATCAGCAAACTGTGCTTAACGTAGGAATTGCTATCTGTCAGTAATCATAGCAAACGTTTGATAGCTGTGTACTGTATTCCCAGGTGTAGGGTGGCATTGCTAAGGTATGCAAGTGCTAGTATTGGGAGACGCACGCAGGGCCCAATGTCCTGCCTCTCCTGGAAGCATTGGCTAATGGAGCCTGTGGGTGTGGGTGTGGGTGTGTCTGCCCCTGTTGGCTGCTGCTTTACGGCAGAGGTTCCCAACTCCAGTCCTGGTGTGTCAAACACTGTTCGGGTTTTCATGCTGTCCCTCATGAATATGCATGAGATATATCTGCATACCTTGGGGGTGGTGCATAGATATGCAGCACAGGTATCTTTATTAGAGGCAGCATGGAACCTGAATGGTGTTTGGCCCTCCAGGACTGCATTTGGGAGACTCTGTTCTAGGTAATGCGCCTGTTTATGGTGTCTTTGCTCTGTAGGGTAAAATGTAGGTGTTTTGGGCATGTTTACGTCATCTGCAATAAAGGTTCTGTCTGTATTAGCACGTTGTAGTAGTGGGTAAAATATGGGGACTGGGTTAGCAGGCACCATAGCTGGGACTTGAACCTGTGACCTTCTGCCTCCTAACACACTGGTTGTGTGCACTGCACCACTGTGTTGCCACAGAGGCAATGCATTCCCTGGTGATACCATGACTGTTTGTCCGGCAGGGCCTGTCTGTTGCAGTGCATGGCACCCACCTACATAGGGCTAGGCCATGGTCTGCTCTGGGCAGCTGCCACTGCCCCCCTCCACCACCAGTACCCCTCTGCCACCATGCTGACATGCCCTTCTGCTGGTGGTGCTGGTGGTGTGCAGTCTCAAGCCATCCAGTGTGCAGGTAGGCGGCTGCCTATGGTGCGTGTTCTGGGTAGGGATGCCTGCATAGATGTCCACGCTTCCCCCCAACACCGCCTGCCAATGTTCTGTGCCCTTGGAGGTACCTGCTGGGTACTATCCCCTGTGACACTGTGATAAACACTCTCGTGCCCATGTTGGGCCCTCATCAGTTGCTGTCTGGCTGCTGTACAGTTTCAGCATTCCTAAGTGCCACCTAGGCATCTGCCTTGTCCGCACTGTGCCCCAGCTGCACCACAGCATGTGCCTCCTGCAGCCCTCTGTATCCCCTTTCCCAGCATCTGTCCAGTTGCCCATTCTGACATGCCCGCCCTGCTGTTGTGGAACATGTGCATGCCATAGGAAACCTGTCCAATGGAGAGGGAAACCCTGATCAGTGCTATTTCACTGTGGGATCATTCACCTTGTATGGGGACGGAGCGTAGACCCTTCCAAAATTCATATCTTTTTTGGGGGGATTTCTTGGGAGTGTTTTTTGATGTTTCCCATTACTATCACTATTGCCCAGCTTGGTTATGTTTTTTGTATATTTTGTTGGGGTCCTTTTCAATGTTTATTTGTACTTTTGTTCCGTGCACATGTATCACACTTATCACTTTTTGTAGGTTTCCCTGGTTTTGCTGTACATTGCTGACAGAAATGGTTTCTCTTCCCTTTAAATCAGCTCTAACGCGAGGTTTTCACTTGCGTTATTTTTGGCCTCGAATTTCACATCGTTAACGTGCGGGGAGCCTCTCCCCTCCCACTCTCCACCCATTGACCCCTTCTCTCTGCCCCTGGAGAGCCTTCCTCTGCCCTCCGGGAGCCTTTCCCCGCCTTCAGCGCTCGTTTGCGCCGCTGCGCACATTAGCGTGCGCTAGGGCACATTTGTGCCCCGTAAAGCATCATTATCACGCGCTAAGGTACCTTAGCGCGCAATAATTGCACAGCGCGCACGTTAAGAAGGTTTAGTAAACATACCCCTTAATGTTTTATTAATGTATTGACTGTTGGTTGATTATTTAATATGGATGTAAAGTGTTCATGTTATCATGTTATTTATTTGTTTTTTTCTGTTTTTAGTTGCCTTTCACCCCTGAGGAAGTACTAACGAAACACGGCCTGTGTCGGGTTGGCAATATTTGTGGGCATTGTTAATAAAATTTCTTGTTTTAAATTTATTGATGCATATCCTTTGTCCTTGATTTAATACCACGTTCTCTGACTGTATGGCTGCATTTTAGCCATGATTGTTTTAGGTTTTGTGACTGTGAGGCACGTTTTAAATAGTATGTGGAGATCGGAACAGAGATGTCAGGGTCATGACATACACAGTTCTGGGCAGTATTTTAGAAAAGGTTCTGTTAAACATTCAGGCATGCATATGTATTTATGGATACATAGAGCTGGAGGAGCCATTTTTCAAATCGATGGGGGAAATTCAGCAACTTCAGCATGTAGCTGCTGGCACTTACATGTGGAAGTTGGAATTTCACAACTTACACGTGCAAGTCCTAGTGCTGATAATGGATAAGTAATGCAAGCTGTTTTCAGAAAAATAGAAAGAGAGATGTTTCTTGCTGTGCCTCGTGTTGTGCTAGCACCTTTGGCAGTAATGAAATCTTACCTCAGCTCTTTGAGTCTAACTATTGAGTTTCATTTGGTGTTCAAAAAAATTCAAGTGATGTGCTTAAGTACACTATTAAGAAGAGGATGACTTTCTAATACCTCACAGTGGTTTGATGCATAAAAAATAATTTACATAATAGTATACTTTTCTACATAAAATCAAGAGGATTAAGGCTGTTGAGCCTTAAATTGCAAGCCTTGTACTCTTTGAATAATCAAGGAAAGCATTTGCAAACAGCAAGTGAAAAATAAGTACCTTCAAAGCATTCATTTCTAATGGTTTATGATGTTTAATCTGAAAGAATGACTTCCTAAGCACTACTGGATTGCTAAACTACAGTAAATTGTGCAGCTTTATGTTCCCAAAAGTTGTAAGTATAAATAGAGGAGTTGCATACAGAATAATGCCCGTGTAACCATTCAAGATTTTTCTGGTCTTCAGTTATTGAGCACTCAAGCAAAATTTGAAAATCTGTCATATGTTCTTTTTTTGTAAGTTAAATTGTATTTAATTATTCAGTTTATCTGAATTGTATGGTACTTGTGGAGAGTAAGTTTATAAGGTCAGCTATTTAGGAAGTACCAGTAGACGCCTATTTTGAGAGTATTTCATAAAGACCCAGGGAGTTATTTTGGAAGCCCTATTCAGAATTCCCTTGTTTAAAATCAGGCATTTCTATGTGGAAATGGCATCCATGTGGAAATGATGATTTAGAAAGGGCAGAATTTACAAGTAGTTAACCAGCGCACCTATGTGAGAAGTCCTATTTCATAGCGATGGTATATGAGCCTATGTTGCCTTCTTAAAATTGTGCCAAGATTCAGCTCCAATAGTGCACACATGTCGATGCACACATTTACACTTGCTCCAAAGTTGTTATAAATTTGTGCAGGTATTCTTTTTTACTAAAGGGCACCAGCAGGCAGCGTGTGTCTGGTGCATGGTAAAAGATCCCTTGGAATCATGTTGCCGGCTAACGTGGGGCCATAACAGTTAGTGTGGGCCAATTCCCATGCAAACTGTGCATCCTTGATTAGGGATGCACATGGACGGGTTAGGGGTGGAGAGTGGGCGTGATGAGTTCTCTGCAGTTACCACGGGGTACACACTATGTGCTAACTGCATCCCACATGATTAGCGTGGGTTCACCAACGCCATCTCAATAGGTGCAGTTAAGTGTACCTGCGCTAATGTGCCATGCATTAGGGAACAGGGCTCCATGTTAACTGCTGGGAAAATGCTGTCCACACTCCTGACAGTTAATGCTGTGGTATTGCACCTAACATTCCATGGTTTTGGAGCTATTGGCGCATTAGATACAACTTAGTGCCCTTTAGCAAACGAACTGTATATACTCACACATTTTATAAAATATGCAGGTATATCACAACTCTATTCCTGCTATGCTCACTGGGAACATGTACATGTGGCACACATGTGATTAGGTGTCATCTTGCTAATACACCTACTTATACAAATGTATATCATGTGGAAATTTTATAAAATACCATTTCTGTTTATAAAAAAGCCTTTACAAGCCTAAAATCCTTGGTCAAGTTACCCCCCTCACCTCCATCAACCATAAAGATGTGCTCAGAGAAAACAGTTTGGCTTGTTTTCAAATGTTTCATCTTTTCTCTTGTGAGGACCTTTTCACAGTTTGCTTTCCACATACCTGTTAATAAAAATGTATTAATGTGCACTAGAACTTTCTAATGTGTGCAAATCAACTGCCTGCATGTTAATTTGTAGATCAATGTAGTTGAAGTGATCGTGCAGATGGAAGACAATTTTGTAAGTTGTGCCTATTTCATAAAATCAAGTATACACGTACTTTATCAAACAGAGCATAAGTGGTAGAGAATGTGCAATCACTCACACTGGCCCTAGAACATCAATTATAGTATTTTATAATTTGCATGTTACCTTTGCACCCTCCCCTTGCTCCACTCAAACTCTATCCCTGTCCTCATATGAGGGGGAACGACTTTACAAAATTACTTCTTATATATTTTGAGGTGGGTTCTAAGGAATGAACATCCCTAGTAATGCACATGAAATTCAAAAGAGCCATAAAATGTATGCAGCTGATGATAACCTCTGGAATAACCTGTCCACTGACCTCTGTCTAGAACCATCATATATTACATTCAAATGTCAACTCAGATTGTTCTTATTTCACAAGGCTTTAGAGCGCCTCATTGCTTGACCCTACTAGATACACCAAACATTACCAATCTTCTTTCCCTCCCATCCTAAATCCAATCTACCCCTTCCAGGTATGAATGTGAATGCCTTTCCTGTTACAACAATGGATTTCCTTTCTATTTTTTTTTTCTCTTTTCTCCCTTTTTTAATGAAGTTTTATTGTAAATCCCCCTACTACCATTGTGAAGGACAGTATATCAATTTTTAATAAACATAAACATCTCATTAATCAAATGGGTAAAATATCTTAATAGCCAATATTTCACTTCTTTCTTACAATGCAAATAATCTGATTTAATCAAAGTTCCTCCAGGAGAGGATAATGAACGTTGTGCTTCTAAGTAGGGCTAGATGGCCGTGTACTGTCATTTCTTGCAGGTGAGTAAGTGATACTCAACTCCTTCATCACCTGCAGAGGAGATGGAAGAGGGTATCCGTGTGATCTCTGTTTCCTGTGTTCTTTAGACAGTGTAGAGTTGAAAAGGGACATAGTCACTGTTGTATTCACATCTGTTCATGTGCACATGGGGGCTATTTGGAGATCAGATACAGAGTTCTTTGAAACAGCGCTAAGGTTTCCTTGTGTCTGCATTGATGTGTTTCCAATTTCTAATTAATGGGCTCTTGACACTACCTATTAAGAAGCTCTCAACAGTTCTGTTCCATCACTTGACACATATTTTACTATCATAAAATAAATAAGGGTTTCCTGGATCTCCTGAGAGCCCCTCCAAACTTCATTGCAAGTATAGCATAACTATTAAGGTATGAAAAGCTACCTGGATTCTGGCTTTTTCCAGAATTTTGCAATGCATTTATGGCTAATATTCAGATTCAGAATAGGAACCTGAACTTTCTAAACTCAACTTCCAATATTCAAAACCCTTGTCCAGAAAGCCAGTGGGAGGCCATCCAGTGCTGACGGACACAGTCAATGAGATTATCCAGACAGTTCCGCTGAATATCTATGGTCGCCGTATCTTAAAAAGGATATAGCGTTATTAGAAAAGGTTCAGAGAAGAGCCACCAAAATGGTAAAGGGGATGGAAGGATACTCCTATGAAGAAAGGCTAAAAAGGTTAGGGCTCTTTAACCTGGAAAAGAGATGGCTATAGAAGTCTATAAATTAATGAATGGAGTGGAACGGGTAAACGTAGATCGATTGTTTGCGTTATCAGAATATAGAAAGGCTAGGGGACATGCAATGAAGCTACAGGGTAACCTATTTAAGATTAATAAAAGAAAATATTTTTCACTCAACGTGTAATCAAACTCTGGAGTTTGTTACTGGAGGATGTAGTAAAGGCTGTTAGTGTGACTGGGTTTAAAAAAGGTTTGGACAAGTTCCTCGAGGAAAGGTCTATAAACCATTATTAAGAAGGGACCAGGATAGCAATGCTTGACCCAATACAAGCATTGTGGAACCTGTGTCTTTTGGTGAAACTGCTAGGTACGTATGACCTAGATTGGCCACTGTTGGAAACAGGATACTGGGCTTGATGGACCTTGATCTGACCCAGTATGGCATATCTTATGTTCTTATCTTCTCAGACTGTCCCGGCATTATCCAGTTAGTGCAGGGGCGGTCCCTGGGTGAAGTGAGGGTGGTGTTGGCGCTATCAGGATAAGTGCCAGCACTTTCAACAAGCACTAATACGGACAACTTATGCCTAATTATTATCCAGATTAGCGCTGGCTGAAAATCGTGCTAACCCAATTAAGTGCTGGCACTTGTCTGAATTGTGCCACTCAACCTGGATGTTCAGCAGCACTTCCTCATTGGACACTGCTGCTGAGTATCCCACCGATATTTACACACCATGGCTGACCACTAGGGCATTTGAATATTGGCCTTTTTGAAAACTGGGTTCCCAATGTATAAGACCATTGACCTTGATGCAAATGTATGGAAGACATGATTTAGACTGTGTGATATTTTCAGAGTCAGATGTATATATAACGGAGGCATTTTATTTAAATGCTACCAACAGAACAATGAAACAAGAACCATAGCGGTCTCCGTGGCATTTTGATACCGGTCTGGTAAGGTAGTGAATAGTTCTATTCATCCTTGATGTACTATTGGTTTGAAAAACAGTATATAAAATATCCGTCAATAAATGAATATGAAACTCTTTGTAAAAAGATTTGTCTAAATGAGGATATAGTGGTAGCAACTGAAAATTATAGAGACAGGCACTTCTGGTGCTGAACTCTACTGTGCCTGGCTTTTGCTGCTTAGTGATAACCAGGCAATGGTTCTATATCACTGCTGTCTGGTTATCTGCTATATGAAAATTTCTCTCATGCATATTCATGGTGGCTATCCTGAAAACATGACTGGCTACGTGTGTCCCAAGAACTGGTTTGAGAACCCCTGCCCTAGACATATCCTAGTCCCCAGTAGTGTTGTTGGTCTTGATTAAACTGTAAGCTCTGATGAGCAGGGACTGTCCCTTACATGTCTCTGTATCTATTTTTTTATTTATTTTTTTATTTATTTTGTTTATTAGTATTTAACTCATGCCTTTCCAGTGGTAGTTCAAGGCGAGGAACTTTCAGGTACGTAGGTATATCCTTGTCCCCAGAGGCAATGGAGAGTTAAGTGGCTTGCCCAAGGCCACAAGGAGTACCAGTGGGATATGAACCCTGGGCTGTACAGTGCTGTGTATACCTTGTAGCACTATAAAAATGATTATCATTAGTAGTAGTACTAGTACTATAGGACTCCATTTTATGAAAGCATATAAGTGTCTATATTGCTTTTATCAAATAAAAATCAAGACAATTCCCAAGAGGGAATATATAGTAAAATAACTCAATATATCAAAAATCTCCATCATAGAAATATTCAGATTAATAGTGGACCTCATTATACAGTATTAGACCAGTAATGGATGTTTTAGTGAACCATTGCCTCTTTGTTTTCATCATCGGTCCAATAGCATCCATATATTCTATGTTAAATAGCTTTACTAAATCCTATTTATAGAACAGTTCATAAAAAGTCTTGATACAAAATAATTGTCATTTAATACTGTTCAGTCCATGTAACTACATTACTTCATCAATATCCCAAAAGTTTATATAGAATTCATTAAATATCAAGTGATGTGCTTAGCCAATAGTTCATCAAAACAGAGTATCACTTATTGGCAAAAAACTTCGTTTAGCAATGTTCTTTCCATCAATCTTCAGGAAGATTATTTCCTTCAATATCCAATGCAATGTTGCATTTCAGTAGTCCATTTGCTTCAGGGATAATGTTTCTCTTTATTCTAAACTAATGAGCTGCAATCATTCAGTTTTTTACCTAAGACACAAAAAAATGGTGTCAGCGCATCTTTAAATACAAAGTCGCCAGACTTCCTCAGCCAGTCTAATTCAGACTAATGTCATCCATCTTGAGGAATCCAGGCACCATCATATCCAAAGTAACATTAGATTATCAACCTCACTTGTTAACGATTCACATAGGGGTATGTTTACTAAACCGTCTTAATGTTATCGGCACTAGTTGCAGCGATAATGTGAAGAATGCCATATAAGGAGTGGGCGTTCCGGTCCTAAGGTAGCAAGAATCTGCATCGTGCGATAGTGGGCACCATGGCACGTTAACGTGTGTTTACCCTAAGTACATGCCAGCACAGTGTTAGAAGCTATAAAGATGTAGCCCACTGGTTACTGTGATGACAGTGGAGGTAGAGGTCATGGGTTCAATTCCACAGTGGTGTAATCTAAAAAGGCTGTCTGTGGCATTTACTTTTAATTTAAATCAGTGCTGCCAGCAAAAACACCCTCACAGTGCCGTAACCTAAGGTGCCTCATAAGGCGCCCTATAAGGCGCCCCATAGGTCACATTATAAAGTGCCCTGTCCGCCAAGGCACCTTATAATGTGCCCTATAGGGCGCTGTATAGGGCGCCTTATAGGGCACTTTACAGGGCACCTTACAGGGCGCCTGTAAGTGTGGGTTACTCCTTTCCCAGCAGTATATACCACTTACCCTCGGGACGCTCTCTAATCCCCTGGGCCGGGAAACCACCTTACCTTCTCTGTCTGGAATTCCAGGGGAACAAACACACACACTCGCATATAAGTAGTATGTAAGTTTATTCCACAGGTTAGAGGGGCTGTCTGTCTTTTATACATGAACAAAAGCATATACATACGTCATCAACTCATCCCCTGAGGCCCACCACAGCTTATCAGTAACTTCACAGATGTTAGTCGTTTCCTTGCAGAACAATCAATTTGTCTTAGCACAGCACATTCCTTTCCATATATAGATACGTACAGGATTCCCATTTTCCCCTGCGGGCCTCCTAGTCCTCCTGTACACACACTTTAAGTCTTATTTTCCCCTTTCAGCGCCCATGAGGCACCTTAGGCTCCAGCACTGTGAGGGTGTTTCTGCTGGCAGCACTGATTGAAATGAAAATGAAAAGCCTCAGACAGCATTCTTAAATAACACCACTGTGGGATCAAACCCATGACTTCTGCCTCTACAGTCATTGACGTAACCAGTGGGCTACATCTCTATAGGGTCTAACACACTGCTAGCTGGCTACAGAAAGACTGCAGGTCACCACACAAACTGTCTGCTGTTGTTACCAGGATAGGGTAAACCCACCCGTACCCATGATGCACTTCACATGCAGATCAGCAGCCTATATCTGATCACAAGATGGGGTATGCGCCTCTATAGCACCCCGACCTGGTAGGGGGAACTGATCGTGTGTGTTACTGGCACAGAGTAGCTATAGACCGTGACATCGTGCGGTTCCTGTGCTCACCCTGAGGGTGAAGTGGGTGGCCCAGCACCAGGTCCACAGCACATAGCATGGCTGAGATAGGCTGCGCTGCAGGTCCCCATCAGTGCCGGTGTGTGATGGGTAGTCCCTGCAGACACATCTAGGATACACCTGTGTCCATCTGTATTCCCCAGTCATGTCCTTCACAACCGGATCATTCCCTTCATCTCTCAAGCAAACTTCAATACGCCCTCTCTTGAAGAACAATAAACTCGACCCAGCAAAAACTGATTCATATCGTCCAATTTCAAGTATACCCCTTCTAGCCAAAATCATCGAGAAGGTGGTACAAATCCAATTGCAACAGCATATAGATACCTCAGCTCCTCTCGATCCCTGCCAACACGGATTCCGTGAATCACATGGCATAGAAACCCTTCTCACACTACTCATCAACACCTTATCAAGAGGGATTGACAAAATTGAAAATGGCTTCATCCTCATCTTCCTTGACTTCTCAGCAGCTTTTGACTCGGTTAACCATGTACAACTTCTTCACCGTCTTAAAGAAAAGGGAGTCCAGGAATCAGCTTGGGAATGGTGTAGATCCTACCTAACCAACCGCTGGCAACAGGTGCGGATAGGAGCTTCAACCTCTGATCCTTTCCAGCAACAACAGGGTGTACCCCAGGGATCCTCTTTATCAGCTCTTCTATTTAACATATATATCCAACCAATCTGTGAAATCATCAAAACATTTAACGCCTCCAGCTTGATCTACGCAGATGACATACTGATATTCACGCCAATAAAAATGAATGCCCCCGACTTTTCCCCAATTATCGCCTGCTTCAACGCGATTACAGATTGGCTCCTATCCCAGAACCTGCGAATAAACTTCAAGAAAACGGAAGTCCTATTCGTAACTAGGAATAAGAAATTCTCCCCAACCGCAACTTTGAAGGTGAGAGATGCGGAATTACCATGTAAATCATCAATTCGCTACCTGGGAGTAACCATCGACCAAGAACTGACCTTCAAAGATCACATAAAGCAGACCGTTAAATCCATTTACTATAAATTGAGAACACTGAAACCCTTAAGACCACTACTCGCCTCCAATGACTTCCGAACAATCTTCCAAGCCCTTATAACACCTCATTTCGACTATGCCAATGCCATCCTGCATGGTCTACCCAAGAGCATCCTCAACCCACTCCAATTGGCGATGAACTCAGCAGCCCGCATCCTCTGCGGTACATCCAGTAGAGACCACATCACCCCCATACTAACAGAGCTTCACTGGTTACCCCTACAAGCCAGGATAACCTACAAAGCACTTCTGCTATCCTTTAAAGCAATCAATCAAATAGCCCCACCTTCCCTCTCATCACTTATTATCAACACCCCCACGAACAGACTGAGAAGATCCGCAGCCGCCAATACCCTTGTCGTACCAAAGGAGTACACTAAATGTAACCAAACAACCAGAGACAGGGCCTTCACCTTATTCGCTCCAACTTGCTGGAATAATCTCCCTCCTCATATCCGATCAATAAAAGACCTCTCTCAATTTAGAAAGGCCCTCAAACACTACCTATTCTGTCATCATCTTTTAGGCCCTAACCCTACACCTCCTCCCCCCATCTCACAAATCACTCACACAGCCTCTGACATTCCAACAACATAGCCATAACAGAACACGAACTAGACGCTGCTCTGCACACCCAAATTTATGACCCAATTTAACTGTAAATTTCCAGATGTAATTTATCTTTCTGTATATAGCTTGTATATAGTTTACCATGTTGTCTCCAAGTTACTGACCCTGTTATAATGTAAGCAAAAGACACTGTTATAATGTAAGCAAAGGACTGTTCTAATGCGAAATTTGTTATCTGTAAACCGCGCTGATACCAAAGAGCGTGGTATATAAAAACTGTAAAATAAATAAATAAATAAATAAATGTCTAGGCCTTGTGGACAGACTGGTACCCATAGCTGCTGTTATTGTCTCAAGCCATTTCATTGCTGGCCGCCTTCTTTTGTGTTGACCTTCTATCTTGCCAAGCATTGTGTCTCTCTAATGATCTCTCTCTTTGCATGATGTGTCCAAAGCTTATGCATAGGCACCCCATATGAGAGGCTTAAAGGCTTAGGGAAGCTAAGCCTCCAAGCTCCAACTGCAATCTCCTTCTGTCTCTCCAACCTGCCAAATCACAACAACGCATGCCACAATCCGAGGCTAAAGTGGTCTTGTCCTCTTTTCACTGCCATCTCTGTTTCCAAGATCTATCACTTGTGTCAGTGCTGAAAAGCACAAAACATGCATGGGGCATTGATGTCCTCTGCACCATTGCTAGCTCTGCTGGCCCCGGCCCCGGCCCCTCTGATGTATACTTCCTACTGTCGAGGTGTTGGGACCTACTAGCAGCGGCAGCACAGACTGACTCAGAAAAATAAATGGAAGAAAGCTGAATGTAAAGCTCATTGTCAGAGATCGATGTAGTGGAAGAAGTGAAGAAGATGGGAGGAGAGAGAAAACTGGCAAATGGACAAAAAAACCTCTGGAAAGAGAATTGAGAGAAGGCAGAGAAAGTTAAAACCGAGACTGGAACCAACATGAGTAGAAAAATTAGATGGCCAGAAAACAAAGGTAGAAAAAATACATTTATTTTTCATTTAGTAATTTGTTTTTTGAAATTGACCTCTGCTGTCTTTTTGCACAGTACAGGGGAAAATGTTTCACTGTGTCTATTTCTCTAGTGCTGCACTGCATGAAGAAAATGCAGTGGTTACTTATTCTACCCTTGGTGAGGATCTATCTGTAACCTGCTTGTGTGAAAGAGGCCAGGTATTCTGTTTGCCATGAATGTCTGCGTAGGATCAGTCTTTACTAATCTGGCTTGTTTAGTTTCCCACTTGTTGATGTTCTAGTGGTGACCACAGTGTTTGCAGTGCTGCCTTTTCCTCCGTAGGGCCCTTATTGTGTGACTTCTGGAAGTTGGTGCTTTTATGGTATGTAGGGTTGCCAACTGGCCGGTTTGCAGCCGGCCTGGCCGGTTTTTCCATGGCCAGGCCGGCTGCCGGCGCAGAGGCAAAACCGGCCCTTGAAAAGCCGGTTTTTTTGCTCTGGCCGCAAGATCGGGAGCGGCCAGAGCAAAAAAACGGCTTTTCTCTCCCAACTCGGAGGGCTTCAGAGGGAGCCGGGGAAGCCCGCGCGAGGCCCTGGCTCCCTCTGAACAGCCGCCAGCGTGAAGAGCCTTTACCTTCACGCTGGCGGCTGTTCCTGTGAAGCCGCGATTGGTGGGAAAGGTCAAAGGCAATACCCTTTAACCTTTCCCAGCATTCGCGGCTTCACAGGAACAGCCGCCAGCGTGAAGGAAAAGGCTCTTCACTCTGGCGGCTGTACAGAGGGAGCCGGGGCCTCGCGCGGGCTTCCCTGGCTCCCTCTAAAGCCTCAGACAGCCGCGGTTTTGGGGGGGGAGGCCAAGGACTGCCTGGGCTGTGATGGGGGGAGGGGGCCTGGACTGGAAAAGGGCTAGGAGGGGGGAATTTGACAGGAAATGGGTTGTGATGGGGGGGGGGGGATCTGGCCCGGAACAGGGCTATGGTGGGGGGACTGGGACTGGAAAGACATGGGCTGTGTGGGGAGGTGTCCTGGACTGTAAAAGGGCTATGGGGGGGGGACAAGCACTGGAAATGGGATATGATGGGGAGGGGGACCTGGACTGGAAAAGGGCTGGGGGGGGGGGACATGGACTGGAAATGGGTTGTGATGGGGAGGGGGACCTGGACTGGAAAAGGGCTATGGGGGGGGGGAACTTGGACTGGAAGAAGGCTATGGGGGGGGGAACTTGGACTGGAAATGGGCTATGGCGGAGGGAGGGGGAACTTGGACTGGAACTAGGCTGTGATTAGGGGGACTTGGACTGGAAATGGGTTGTGAAGGCGGGGGACCTGGACTGGAAAAGGGCTATGGGGGGGGGGGCATTGGACTGGAAAGAAATGGGCTGTGATGGGGAGGGGGACCTGGACTGTAAAAGGGCTATGTGGGGGGGGGACATGGACTGGAAATGGGTTTTGATGGGGAGGGGGACCTGGACTGTAAAAGGGCTATGGGGGGGGGGGGACATGGACTGGAAATGGGTTGTGATGGGGAGGGGGACCTGGACTGGAAAAGGGCTATGGGGGGGAACTTGGACTGGAAATGGGCTATGGTGGAGGGAGGGGGAACTTGGACTGGAAATAGGCTGTGATTAGGGGGACTAGGACTGCAAATGGACTGTGATGGTGGGGGGGGGGGTAGGACTGCAAATGGGCTGTGATGGTGCGGGGGGACTCCGACTGCAAATGGGATGTGATGGGGGGGGGGGCCTAGGACTGGAAATAGGCTGTGATGGGGGACTTGGACTGGAATGGGCTGTGATTGGGGGGGGGGGGGCTAGGACTGGAAATGGTCTGTGATGTGAGGGCTAGCACTGGAAATGGGCTGATGAAGAGCTGGAATAGGACTGGAAATGGGCTGATGTGGGACATGGGAGAATGGGATTAGAAGGGAGTGGATGCTGGGTGGGTCTAGAACTATAAGGGAACTGATTTTGGGGGAGGACTAGAATAGATGGGGAATGAGTGGAGAGGGGAAAATATTTTGTGTGGAAGAAAAGTCTATGATGGGCTGGGTATTGGGAGAGTGAGGGGCTTGAGAATGGAAGGGTGAAATTTAAATGGATGATAAAGGAATAAGGAAAGAATTGGGGGAAAGAGCAAAAGGGAAACAATCAGTATGTTAAAGCAGAAATAGAGAGAGAATGGAAAACATCTAAAAGAGAAGAAAGGACAAATAGAAGATACGAAGAAACCAGAAGAAAGTGACTGGAGCAATTGCAACTGAAAAATAAAACGCCCAAACAGAAGGTAGAAAAATACTTTTTATTTTGAATTTATTAGCTGGAATATGTTTGGTCTGGGAAGTGTGTATTGATAACATCTTTGCGTTTTTGTTTAGTGCAAGAGGAAATTACTTTATAGTTTTATTTCTCCAGTGTTGTACATTTCATGTTTGGATTTTGGGGTTCCCAGTTTAATTATTATCTGACCAAGGAAGTTAGCCTACACATATCCTCGGTAATTTTTGTGGGTGGGGCGGGGCAGGGGTGGGACTAGGGGCGGAGAATGGGTGGAGCATGGCGAGCCATAGGTGTCGGGTTTTTCTCGGTGAAAAAGTTGGTAACCCTAATGGTATGACAGAATTTTTCTATAGGCCATGAATGACCTTTGTAGGGTTTTGTATTACTTCAAAATATGCCTGGTTTTAGATTTAGCTCCCACCTTTCTCATTCATAGCTGAAAGTAAATTACATTCAGGTACAGAAGCTATTTTGCTGTCCCCAGAGGGCTTACAATATAAGTTCATACCTGAGGCACTGGAGTGTTACAGTAAGTGACTTGGTCAATCTCACAAGGAGTGTTAGTAAGGCAGGTGGCCTAGGCAGGCCCCTCCATCCTGCCGCCTCCTCCCCCCTTTGCCTCCATTGCTACCACTGCTGACCCTCAATACTGCCTGAAGCAGTGGCAATATCATGGGTACTGTGATGCAGTGCTTACCAAAGGCTCTGGCATTTATCGGCTGCTATTATCGGCTGCTGCCACCCGCTCCATGCAAACTAGAAGTTTGCATTGGAGAGGGGAGGAAGCAGCCGATGTGTTGTGGTTCCCTTGCCCTTGCTGCCACTGCAGGCCCTGGAGACACGCGGCAGCAGGCGTCCCAGAAGCCAGGTGCTAGTTCACCTAATGGTGGCGCCGGCCCTGAGTGGCGGTGGAATTTGAACCCCGGCTTTCCTGGTTCTCAGACTGCTGCTGTAACCATTAGTGGTGATACCTCATACAGGTAATATATATTCCAAACATGTTTAGTTATAGTTGAATTACCAAAAGTAATTCTGAAGCCTAGTGACCATTTGGCAACTTAACCACAAAATTTGCAGGCACATCATTTTATGGTTGCCAGTAACCACAGGATTTCTGTTGCAATACTGCTCAACATCATTGCTAGTAAGAATATGCTGGGCTGGGGGCAGGGCTGAGTGGTAGTCACATGTTAATGTGCCTGCATATTTCTTTATTTTATTTATTTATTTACTAGCTTTTATATACCGCACTATTTAGTATCAGTGCGGTTTACAGTAAATGTGAACAGTCAAGCAACTTACATAGAACAGGCAAAACAGGCATAAAATGTCAAAACACTTAACTCAGTATTTCCATGCAATATTTCCAGAATGCTGCAAATACTGTTTATTTATTTATTTACAGTTCTTCTATACCGCGCTTTTTGTATCAGTGTGGTTTACAAATAACAGAAATATTGCCACAGACAAACGGCCATAGGCTTACATTATATCAGGATGTATAACTTGGGATAGAACAGGGGAACTATCTACAGTTGCATTATAAACTATATACAAGTATCACCATAGTGTTGGAAAATTATTTACAATATATAACCCGTGCTGGGAGGGTCTGGTTTGTGTTTTATGTAAATCATGTCATGGGTGTGTTAGGAGGCTTGTCAATAAACTCAGTAGCTTGGGGATGGGTCCCAAGATAGTAAACTGGATTAGAAATTGTAGGGAGGAGTGGTCTAGTGGTTAGGACAAGGTATTTCAGGCCGGAGGGCCGGGGGTTCAAGTCCCACCTGGGGACAGCAATCTCAGGCCGGAGGGACTGGGATTTCTAGTCCTATAGGCACTCCTTGTAGTCTTGGGCAAGCCACTTAACCCTCCATTGCCCATGTTCCCTGTAAGTATTAGCATATGTGTCTCATATCCCCTTGTGTTAAATGTATCCCCCAATTGACTGCTTTGACCCAGTGAAAAGCAGGATATAAATACAGCTAAATAAATAAATAAAATAAATAAATTGGTTGATTGACGGGGGGGCGGAGCCTGATGTCCAGCGGGTAGGACGCTTTGCGTTGAAGCTCCCGAGAGGCCTACTCAGAATCCTGACTTAATACCTATATAAATCTACTATTTTGCTCCGAGCTGACCGGGGCACCTCGGGGGGGATGGCGGCCCATAAACCAGCGCGCTTGGACTTCGGGTCTCCTTCTTCTTCTCACGGAAAACGCTCCAAAACAGAGGTGTCCTCCCCACAGAAGATGGTTCCATTTCGTGAAAACCCCGCAATGCACCTGGAGATTTTGGAGGAAATACGCGGCGTGAAGGAATTGGTGCAGTCCAACGGAGAAGCGCTTCGAGCCATGCGAGAAGACTTTGGAGTGCTCCAGGACCGACTTGAAGGTCTTTCATTACGGCAGGACAATATGGCGGGGGTCCTCGACTCACACGAGGTGCGCTTGGGCAAACTGGACCAGGCTGAGCGCCAGATACAGAATCTTCAAAAGGAGTTGGAAGATAGTAATAATCGAGCCCGTCGCAACAATGTGAGGCTCCTCGGAATGCCGGAGGGGGTGGAAGCAGGAGATATAAGAGAATTCTTGCTCAAAACTCTTCCCTCCTTGCTGAAGATCACTTTTCACAGAGAACTGGAAATCGATCGAGCACACCGTGTTCCTGCCCGCGTGGCGCTCAACCGCACGACCCCCCGGCCTATTATCTTTAGCTTGCTACGATATCAACAAGTGGAACAAATTTTACATGCTGCCCGAGCGAATCATCATTTGGAATATGAAGGTCGTAAGGTCTCCTTCTTTCCTGATTTGGCAAAGCCTACCGTTGACCGTCGGAAGAAACTCCTTGCTCTTCGCCCTCGACTTCAACAGCTACAGGCTCGCTTTGGCCTGTTGTATCCAGCGAAGCTCCGAGTGACTCTCCACAACCAGACCAGGACGTTCGAGGATCCTGTTCTACTATCAACATTTTTGGACTCCAAAGAAGCAGTGCAGATGCGCTAATCCCAAATCTTGGACTCTTATCTGCCGGCTCTGTCCGCCATTTTGAAGGGCCCGATGCGGCGGTCATAGCCCAGCCCAGAAATAGCCTGGACTTTCTTTCTTTCTCTGTATGACTTTTGTCTTTGGTCTCCTATCCCTTCATGATGTGTGCCTCGGTCGGATTCGGAGCACGCACAGTCCTACAGGTTATATGTTTTTTCAATTTCGGCCTTCTCTGGGGTTTCTCCCCGCAGACACATGGTCGCCAGTAATTTTGGGGTTTTGCTTCTCCTCTACCGTACTGCGGTTTTCTTTGTTAATGTGGGGCGCTTCATTGTATTATATTAGCTTATTTTTCCTATGTCATGTGTACAGCCAGATACAGTCAGTTTGAGGGACACAGTGAAATTATGTGTGCTATCATGCTCAGAATTTTAACTTTTCTGAATAGCCTTATGTAAAATCTTATTATTCATCGTCAAAGGCATTACTGGTCCACTCAAAGGAAAGAAAATCCTTAGCTATCTTAGCCACGAGCATGTTGATTTGGTGTTTCTTCAGGAAACGCATTACACTCTGCTGAAACACTGAAACTCAATGCTAGGCCTCACATGGTAGCTGCCTATTCTCCCACCGTTTCCAAATGGTACGGGATAGCCATTCTGGTTAAGAAGTCTTTGCACGCTACTGTACCTGATATTAGCGCTGACATGGAGGGTAGATGGGCCCGTGTACACCTTGAGGTTGGAGATAGTGAATTCACGTGTATTTGCACTATGCCCCGAATGTGGACAACCCTGCTTACTATGCAAGTTTTGCGCAGTTGGCCTCGGCCTCCGCCAATGCTCCATTAATACTTGGTGGCGATTTTACTCAAGTGTTCCCTCAATCTTTTCTTCTCAAACAAGGTGCTCGTTGGTTGGAAGATCCAGTACCGAGCAGACCTGTGTGGCTAGATATAGTAGCGGGCCTTTGCTCACCGATTCCTCCTACCTTACTCCCTGGTATGACTCTCCCATTAGACTCCCACTATCCACCAATGCTTTTCGACACTTTAGGTGCCTTTAATACTCTTATGCAACCTTTTGACTCCCGACTCTGGTCAGTGCAACTTCAGCATTGCATTCGGAGCACTAGAGTACTCCCGCCATCGGCACTCTCTGCATAAGGTTGATTGGAGACTTCCGATCTCTCGGTAGTTCACCGGGTGTAGCATCCAATTTTACTAAACCTTATGTAATGCTATCACTAGAGATACCTCTATAGCGCAGAAAGTATGGGAGAGAGAATTGCATGTGACTTTAACCTCGGAGCAATGGAGCCTTATCTGGAGCAGAGGGACACGGGTTCCCGACCCGCCTCACTCACTCAGACCCTCTTTTTTCTAGCCCACCGGTGTTTTTACACTCCTCACAGATTAGACAAATGGAACACTACTCAGGGTAATGGTTGCTGGACACGTCCCGCGGCCATTGGTTTATTACTTCATGTTATGTATGAATATCCCGCACTACAGTATAACTGGCGTCGGGTCTGGGGTCGTATTTAGTCTATATCGCACTCTCAGGAGTCCCTTTCTTGGAGGATAGTGGGACTTCGCCCAGTTGCGGGGATCCCCTCTCTCCCAAAAATGGCTTATCTCCTTTTGAACTTTATGCTTGGCATTGCTATTTCTCTAATTAAGTAATACTGGGAAATTAGTTCCCCTCTGAGCCTCAATGAATGGTGGAATAATGCCTGTCTCTACAGTAAATATGAACAAATACCTCGTCTGTTCGCTTCCTCCGTTCAGACTCCTTCTCATTGGTCTCAATGGAAGATGCTCAATGAATATGTACATTTTGCTAAATGCTCTCATCTGACTGTCTAACTTTGTATATACCTCTGTCTCATGATCATGCTGTATTGTGGATACTTTTTTGATCGTTTGATGTATAATCACTGTTAATTGGAAGCGCTTACATGCTGGTACAAACGGGTAGAGAAGAAGCACCGGGGTGGGGGGTAATGGGTTTACTTTTCCTTATTGTATACTTGTTTTGTCTCTTTTGGTGTGTTGTTTCTTTGTTTGTTGCAAAATGAAAATAAAAGTTTAAAAAAAAAAAAAATTGGTTGACTGACAGACAACAGAAGGTGATGGTATATGGAGCTCACTCAGATGAGAGGAAGGTGATTAGCAGGGTGCCCCAGGGTTCGGTCCTGGGCCCGGCACTGTTCAATATATTTGTGAGTGATATTGCTGAAGGACTGAATGGAAAAGTCTGTCTTTTTGCAGATGACACAAAAATTTGCAACAGAATGGACTCCCCTGAGGGAGTGGTTAACATGAGGAAAGATCTACAAAAGCTGGAAGACTGGTCTAATGCTTGGCAACTATGATTTAATGTGAAAAAGTGCAGTGTCATGCACTTGGGTAGCAGAAATCCAAGGGAAATGTACACGATAGGGGGTGAGAGGTTGGTATGCACGGTTCAGGAGAAAGACCTTGGTGTGATTATCTCTGATGATCTCAAGGTGGCAAAACAGTGCGACAAGGCTGTGGCTTGCCAGTAGGATGTTGGGTTGCATACAAAGAGAGATTACCAGCAGAAAGGAAGAGGTATTTTTGCCACTGTACAAGTCACTGGTGAGGCCTCACTTGGAATACTGTGTTCAGTTTTGGAGACCATATCTTGCAAAAGATGTAAAAAGACTGGAAACTGTTCAGAGGAAGGCGACCAAAATGATTTGGAGCCTGCGTCAGAAGCCTTATGAGAAGAGACTTGAAGACCTAAATATGTATACTTTGGAGGAGAGGAGGGACAGGGGAGATATGATTCAGACCTTTAAAAACTTAAAGAGAAATGATGAACAAACAAACCTCTTCCAAAGACGGGGAAGCTGTAAAACTAGAAGGCATAATATGAAGCTGCAAGGTGGTAAATTGAAAGGCAATGTCAGGAAATATTTCTTCACTGAAAGGGTGGTGGATGCTTGGAATGCCCTCCCGATGGAAGTGGTGGGGCAAACACGGTTATGGAATTCAAAACGGCATGGGACAAACACAGTGGATCCCTTTACAGCAACAGAATAAAAACAAAATAAACTGTACCATCTAACTTCTGAACCATCTAACGTCTCAACAAATAGGGGTGTCCTTCATGGAGTGGTGGGTTCACCCCTCAACAAAGACATAGGGAGGGGTGGCCTGAACAGAGCAACAGGTGCACCTACTCTTGCCATCTTGCTGGGCAGACTAGATGGACTATGCTGGTCTTTATCTGCCATCACTTACTATGTTACTATATGTTACTATGAGTAAGATGTGGTGTGGGGATGGTTGCGTTAGGTTAGGGTGGGAAAAGTGTAGGAGGAACAAATGGTGCTTAAGAGCTTTCCTGAACTCAGAAAGGTCGTTAATTGCTCTGATATGTGAGGGGAGGTTGTTCCAGCATCTCGGGGCAAAGAAGGTGAAAGATCTATTCCTGGTAGTTTGCGTGCATTTTGTCGCTTCCAAAGGGATAGTAAGCGTGTTTGTAGCTACTGATCTCCTGAGTCTGTTGTTGGGGGTGGGAGTGATGAGGGCAGTTAAGGATGAGGGGGCAATGAGATTGATTGCTTTAAAAGTTAAGAGTAGTGCTTTATAGGTGTGTCTGCTGTCCAACGGTAGCCAATGCAACTCCATAACTATGGGCTTGATGTGATCCCTCATCGATAGGCCACAGAGAATACGGGCTGCTGCGTTCATCGCCATTTGCAATGGGTTGACTGTGCTCTTGGGGAGACCATGAAGGATAATATTTGCATAATCGAAATGTGGTGTTACAAGCGACTGGAATATTGTTCTAAAATCGCCTGGTGCTAACAGATGTCTGAGGTGTCTTAACGTCATGATTTTATTGTAAATAGCCTTGGTGGTGTTCTTTATGTGTTCCTTAAAGCTGAGCTGTTGGTCGAGCGTGATTCCCAAGTAACGTATCACATTTTTTCATGGAAGCTCTGCATCTCTCACTTTCAAGGTAGTGGGGGGAGAGAAGCTCTTGTTCTTTGAGATAAATAATACCTCAGTTTTCTTAAAATTTATGCATAAGTTCTGTGTTAGGAGCCAGTCGGTGATTGAGTTGAAGCAATCAACTAGGGGGGAGAGGTTAGGCTGCATAATTTTGATTGGAGTGAACAGCAAGACATCATCTGCATATATCAGACTGGAAATGTTAAAAAAGTGTATAATATCACATATGGGCTGCATATATACATTGAAAAGTAAAGCAGAGAGGGAGGAGCCTTGGGGTACTCCCTGTTGTTGTTGGAATGGATCAGATGTTGACGCATCTATCCGAACATGTTGCTATCGGTCGGCAAGATAGGATTTGCACCATTTCCAAGCCAGGCCTTAGATTCCCTTTTCATGGAGTCGGGTGAGGAGTTGCTCATGATTAACCGAATCAAATGCTTCAGCGATGTCGAGGAAGATAAGTACAAACCCATTTTCTGTTTTGTCAATGCCTCTGGTTAAGGTGTTGGTATGTGTTGCTAGTAGGGTCTTGACACCGTGTGATTCTCGAAACCCGTGCTGGCAAGGATCGAGGGGGGCTGAAATGTCGATATGTTGTTGAATCTGTCTTTGTACCACTTTTTCAATTGGCTTAGCTAGAAGGGGTATGCTCGAGATCGGGCGGTATGAATCTGTCTTTGTCGGGTCAAGTCTGCTGTTTTTCAGGAGGGGGCGTATGGATGTCTGTTTAAGAGCTGTTGGGAATGTTCCTGATGAGAAGGAGAGCTTCATGATGTAGGATAGAGTTGGGCTGAGTTCAGCACGCATCGCTTTGATCCAGTATGCTGGACAAGGGTCATTCGGAGCTGTAGTGTTGTTGATCGTAGCAATAAGATCTGTGATGTATTTCTCTGATGGGGGGTTAAACTCTGTTAGCAGGCACTGTGGGTTGAAGACTCGGTGTGGGACTCGGTGCTGCATTAGTTTTGATGGTCTTGGATAGGAGATAGACTGCATAAAGTTGAGGATGAATTGATTCTGGCTGAGGAGGGGAAGGTTCCTTGGTTAAGGATTTCACAATGCTGAAGAGGTCTCGAGGTTTATTTAGGGAGCAAAGGAGAAGCTCAATGTGGTATGTTCTCATTTTTTCAGATATTGTCTCACAGTGGACTTTTAGGAGGTCTTTGTAAGTTGTTTGGTCCGTTGTAGAGCGTGAGCGCCTCCATTTTCATTCATACTTCCTTAGAAGACGAAGAAATGATCTTAGTTCATCAGTAAACTATGATGCCGCTTTCCTGTTTTTTGATGGATTGTAGGAAGCTGACGATTTATTAGAGTAAGGTCACTGAGAACATGATTTCAAAGTGATGTTCCATCTAAGTATCTCTTTAATATGTTCTCTTTAATATGTTGTATCATTTTGATGTATTGCTTTGAGGTATTTTTGGCACATTTCCTTTGAGTGTATTCAGTGTGCATATTACCATCAGTAACAGAGGTACTAGGGAGGACGCAGCTGGTGTAACTGCACTAGAGCCGCACAGTGAAGACATACTTCCTTGCTGTGTTCAAAAGTGCCCCATTGTTCCTTTAGCGCTGACATTGGATGTTGCTCCCAGCCCTGACCACCCTTATCCCAACTCTGTCCTAGCCCCTCCCCGCTTTAGCCCTGCTCCAGCCTCTAACCCCACCCCACTTTAGCTCCCTATGCAGCTAGTCTAATAACTGTGGTGACTAGGTCAAAGCACATCACTCCACCTCTATTTTATAGAGTACCTGTGTGCTTCATTTCATAAAACAGGCTTGAATATATGTATTGACTATGCAGGATTTTATAAAACTACCCTCCTAATAAGTTCACCACCACTGCCGCTACCTATTTTGTTTAGACCTACTATTGAGCAGGGCTAAACTAAATGCACAAAATGTGGCTGTTGCTATAGAATTGTTCAAGAGACCATGTGGAGCAGCAACTAGCCAAGACGACCAGGTACAGGTGCATGCATGGGGAAGAAGCTTGCATTTTGTCCCTGCTTGCAGTGACCAAAGAGTAATTGGAGGAGACCAATAGTGCTTTCTTCTCCTGTCTTCTGGAATTCAAATTCACATTTCAACTACAGAGCACTATTGTGTCTAGAATGGTTGAAAACCCAAATCAGGTTTTGGGTGAAAGAGGGGGAGACAACTCAGGGTTTCATGGCTCCCCTCTTACTGCCAAACTGATCAGAATGGAAAGAGGACAGCGGCGTTAATACTGCCAAGCCCCCCACAATGCTTGGGGGGACCATACTGGAAGAGGGCCCACTCGGTCCAGTGTTAGAGCACGCAAACATTATACTTACAGTACATTAAAAGATGCTTGCAGTGCCACCTCCCTGCCTGTAGAACTGTTCCATGGCAGCTGGAGGCCCTTAAAGCATCTCCCACCTTAGGATTGAAGTCTCGTGGTAACCGAGACTTCGGCCCAGCAGCGAGATCTGCTTCTGTGGCTACCAGAGAACAGTTTTACAGGCAGAAAAGCAGCGGGAGTAGGTGAAGCAAAGATCTGTTAAAATAAGTATAATGTTTGTTGGCTGCCGCTGTTTTTATTTTTCTAGGGGGGGTGGGACGGGTTAATATGGGAGGAGAAAAGTGGTCTCGCCCCCTCCGCTCTCATGATCGCCACCATTGCTGCTACCGTCATCATGAGGCATCCTCAGCAAATTTTGCTTGGAGGTCCCTCATTTGAACTTACACCAATGAGAGAGGGGGAATTGGCAGGGGATGATAGATAAGATGGGGCAAAGATGAAGGTAAAAATTGGAAGATGGAAGAGAAAGAGGGGATCAGCGTTATTGTGTGTATGTGCAGAGATCAGCACAAAGTGGGAAAGAGGGAGGAGTAGCCTAGTGGTTGGGGCAAGGTACTTCAGGCCAGAAGGACTGGGGTTTCTAGTCCCACAGGTGCTCCTTGTGGTCTTGGGCAAGCCACTTAACCCTCCATTGCCCATGTTCCCTGTAAGTATCAGTGTATGTGTCTCATATCCCCAATTGTGTTGTGACCACTTTGATTGAAGGATAAGGCAGTATACAAAAACTGTCTAAATAAATAAAGGAGAGTGAGAAAGGGAATAATCCTTCTCATATTCCTAAATCTTCTATTTAAACCTCTTTCCCCTCTCACCTTCCATTTCAAATCGTCCTTCTTCGTATCCTCCTCTCATTTCCATTCTTGCCCTCCTTCCTTCTTGTCCCCCATTTCAAATGCTCTCCTCCCCTCATGTCTCATCCTTACCTCCCTCCATCTCATGCTCTTTTCTCCTTCCCTCATCTTCGTTCCTCTCCTTCACCATCTCCAAGTCTTCCTTTCTTGTCTCATCCCAAAGAGAGTCTCAGGCATATGAAAAAGCTGTGGCCCTCCTCAAGGGACACCTTAAAGCCACTCTTAACTAATACTGGACCAAATCCCAACTGAAGGAGCATTCTTAAAAGTATACCCTATGCAAAAGAAAAGAGAGGGGATAGGAGCCATAATATTAGGTTGGGGGGGGGGGGGGGTGGTACAAGTGTGTTCCAGCTTGCCCAAGGTGTAATCCTAAGGTTCATGAAAGGTGGAAGTATCTTACTTCTCCTTTTAGGTTTATAAGGCCTGCCCACTTCCCTCTACTTTGCACTAACCTGATAAAGGAAGCATAACTCTCAAACACTAGTCACAAATATATGAAGTTAGTCCAAATAAAATAACATCACATATACAACTTCTCTGTATTTCACTTCTGTGCATCCAAGTAGACTAACTAGCCAACCACATCTCTTTATGTAAACTAGTAAGAAAACATTTGAAAAGATTGTGTTTTTCACGAACATTGACCCTGCTGCTCTTGACAGTCTTTTAAAGACCTTTCTCTGAGATCTCTTCTTATGAGAAGACTTTGTCACTAATGATCATCAGACAAAGTCGTTTAATGAGTGTTACTGTGTGTGATGAAATCAATGGTAATCCATTAATGTCCTGGTCCTTCCACAGTCTCCATTCTTCAGTGAGCAGAAAGAATTACTGTGCTGATTAAATGGACTGCGTGCATGCTGTGCACAGAGATAGGAAATTCTCAAGGGCATATATTTCTTCTTGCTTGATTTCTAATGACATTGAGGGGGAAAGCCCTTGTCACTGTGTTTCTCCTTCTTGCTACTTTAATCGATTCCACTTGTTTTGATGGAAATGAAACGGAATGCTTAGGTATTGTACATTTCTTCTTGCGCATGTCTTTCAAGACAAGTTACAGTATGTTCAGGTTCAGTAGGTATTTCTCTGTCTTCAGAGGGCTTACACCTAAGGGGAGCATATTCACCAAAGGGGAGCTAAATAAAGCACCTAGCTGCTGCCGCTGTCTGGAATTCCCCACTAGGACAATCCTCAGGTGTGGAGGAGTAGCCTAGTGGTTAGAGCACTGGCTTGGTAACCAAGCAACCAGGGTTCAATTCCCACTAGCACTCCTTGTGGCCTTGGGCAAGTCACTTAACCCTCTATTGCCTTGGAAGAAAGGCCTGGCAATCTACTTCCGGTTACACTGCCAAGAAAACCCAGGAGCTTCTGGGTCACCAGGAGTCAGGACTGACTCAAAGGCACACATTGCATTGCAGGTGTAATTAACTGACACTTCAATAGTTGTTCAAATTACTTATTTGACTGTTCTACTTTCCTGGTCTATGTAATAGTTTGGAACTTGTTAATCTGTAAACCGCTTTGACTTTGAGATAAAGCGGTATATAAAATAGTTACATAAAAAATAAAATAAAATACATTTAAACCAGATATTCAGCGGTGGAACATGTCTGGCTTCCACTGCAGAATATCCTGGCTGAATATTGCAGTCACTGTGTTTTAGCTGGTTGGCAGGTCTGCTAGCTGACTAAAACATTTCAAAACATGCCTCCTAAGTTTTTACTTGTACCAGTGGAGGGATATGTGACTTGCCTACAAACATAAGGAGCAACAGGTGCATCTTTCTTAGGTTCCTGCAGGTCATTGTTCTTTTTTCTCTTCTCCTTTTCCTTCTGCCATACTGCTCCCATCATTAAGTCATTGCTCACAGTTTCCAGTATTTTACCTAATGTTCTACCGCTTCTTAAAGTTTCAAGTGAAAAAATGAGCAATCTTAGAAGCTGACAGTCAGAATACATTGTCCTGTGGCACTGCCACGACAGCCACAATTACATAAACACAATATAATAAGAGTTGACTCGATATTCAGCCAGCAGAGTCATCACATTAGGTTAAGTACTGGCCCCGGAGCATAACTGAGTATGTATATTTAGTGCTAAATATATGCGTTGAATGGTGACCTCATCGCCACTGTCTATTTAGTTTAGACTAGTGCTGCTGAATATTCTCCTTGACTGCTGTGGTGCTGGCCAGGCAATGATGGGGTGGTCCATGGGCGGGGTGAGGGCAGGCACAGCTCTTATCCAGTTAACAGTGATTTTCACTCCAGCACCCAAAAGGCTGTCTTGACTTAATCTTAACAGATTGTTTTTAGTTCATTTGAAATGAAACCAAAATAATATCATAAAATAAACCAAATAATCCCAAAGGCTTTTATATTAGCTTAGGTATCCTTGATCCATTAATGACTCTAAAAAACTAAACACTCTAATACAAAAATGCAGACAGCAGTTCAACAACAAGATGGGGGCTATTCAGATGGAGAGACCTTGTATGTATGCACTCGGTGCAAAGAGCTCCTGGCTGTCAGAGAATGAGTCCGATCTCTGGAAGCTAAAGTAGCACACTTGGAGGATCTGAGGTAGGCAGATAGGTATAAAAGAGACCTCCAGGAACATACTAGACAAGTCCCACCTCGTCTGGCAGTCTTAGTGCTGCATTGGAGGAGAGGCCACCTGGAACGAGAGCATCACCTTGGTGTGGCAGAAAATTATTCTATAGCCAGACCCTATCCTGCAGGGGATGCAATATCCATTTACACTGGGGATATGTCTCCAGGGACTCTTGCCCAGGAAAGAAGGGTTAGGATGGCCATTTTAGGTGGTAATTCAATCATTAGCATATAAACTGGATGACTGGTGGGCTCGAGAATCGCTTGGTCTCTTGTCTGCCTGGTGCATTACCTAGATAGGATTCTAGACAGAACAATTGAGGATCGGGCTGTCTTGCTACATGTGGGCTCAGTCCTGGTTTCAGTGATTGATTCGCATGATGGTTCTAGGTGCCACTCCTAGACTTTCCATTTCTTCTACTAGTACTTTCCAGATCTGCTCCTTCTAAGCCCGGACTTCCATAGTGAGTCTTCACTTAACAGAATGCCGTAACTTTCAAAAACATGCTCCATGTTTTTTCATCCTGCGATATTTGAACACCAAATAAGCTCTTGCATTGCACCACTGGCACTCAAAAATGACTCACCAGTTTTAGCTCCTGCTCTAGCATTACTGGTTGGTGCTGTCAGGCTTCTTGCTTCTCTGTCAGCCCTTCCTCTGCTTCTTATCTGCTCCTATTCCCAGCATCCCTCTACCTGCTGGGCCTTACCTCCCTCACTTCTCTATCAACAGCCTAGCTACAGTCCTCCTCCACTCCATTATCTCAGTTTTCTTCTGCATAATTTCCATATCATGCTTTATCCTTGCTTTGTTGATCCATATCCTTATACTCACGCTACCTCCTAAGCACCCACTCAGCATTCATACTCCTATATCCCCATTCCTCCATACTGTTCACCTCTTAAAGACAGATAAACGTAAAGACCAGACAATAGACTTTGATTTTAGAGTTTTTTTCTATCTTTTCAAAACTTGAGTTCAAAGTGAGTTATATTATGTTATACAAGCTATTCCCCAGCCCACATAGGCTGACACTCTAAATGTGCGTGAGGTAATAGAGAATAAAATGATTTACCCAAGGCCACCGAGTGTCAGTAGGGAATTTGGGACTGAACTTTGGCTTACAGTGATTCATTGATATTGCACTAGCAGCAATAAAGCAATAGTTTATCAGTACGGAAATGCAGGCAGACTGAGAAACAGAAGGAACTGCAGTTGACACAGGGAAACAACAGGCATGGTTGCTGAAACTCGGCTGAGTCGAGTCCGTAATAAAGAATGATTACAGAGAACTTCTCTAATATGGCTTAGGTCATTTTCCACTCTTCCTTCTATTTGCTGTTTGCAGAGGTTGCCTTCTTTTTTGCTATACCAAAAGTAAAAAATAAAACAGCACTCCAAATGCAGCAAATAGCATGCAGTGCTATTACTACACAATTACCTTCTGCTGCTTGCATGCCTGGTGAACATCTCATGTGCACACTATAGTTTTATGGAACATTTGTTTAGCAATTCTTTTCTTTGCACAGAATTATCTTTGGAAAACTGATGTTAAATTCAATTTTAGGCACCAGTTTAATGAATTACCTTCATATATGTTTGATGAGGCAAAAAGGTTCACATAGCTTTGGGGCAAAATTCCATGTTCACATTGTCACTCAGGACCTCTTTGCATAGTTCCTGATGGGACAGTTTAACTTTTCTTCCTAAATTGGACATTTTCATGAACATAAAAAAAACATGAATGGATGTGGTATAAAATTAATATTTCTGTAGTTCTTTGAATGAGTTTAAGGAAGCTACTATGTTTCTAATTGAACACATTCACAATATTGCTGTGAAAGGGGATACTATTGGTAGGAGATTTCACTTTACCAGTTGTTGATTAGGATATCCTTGCTGTAGTATCATCTAGAAGTAGGGAGATCCTCGATTCTCTACAATGAGAGGTGTTCTGGTAACTTGATAATGGAACCCACATGGGAGGAGGTAATACTGGACTTGGTGCTTATTTATTTATTTAGACAGTTTTGTATACCACCTTATCCTTCAATCAAAGTGGTCACAACATAATTGGGGGATACATCACAGGGGGATATGAGACACATATACTAATACTTACAGGGAACATGGGCAATGGAGGGTTAAGTGGCTTGCCCAAGACCACAAGGAGCACCTGTGGGACTAGAAACCCCAGTTCTTCCGGCCCAAGGTTGCTGTCCTCTAGTGGGATTTGAACCCCTGACCTTCCAGCCTGAGGTAACTTGCCCCAACCACTAGGCCTTACTTACTAATAGAGAGAATGTTTCTGATGTTGTAGTGGGTGATCATCTAGCCTGCAGTGAACACCAAATGGTGAGCTTCAATATTAGTACACTGGTGGAGAGGGTTCATTTAAAAGCAATAGCCCTAGATGTCAAGAAAACTAATTGCAATGATGGGGGAACACCTCAAAGTTAGTTGGATGGGAACATCTGAGAGATGTAGACCAACAGTAGACAAATGAGATATTTTAAGGGCAATGAAGACTGCAATGGTTGGAGCCAACATTGGATTTACCTTTTAAATACAGTGAGTCTGCATGGGAGATTGTCTGGCTGAGTCTGTTCTAATGTTGGACCAATGGGGGAGGGTTTCCCCAATGATGTGGTGGATTCCTGCTGTCCTGACTGGTGGTTCTAATGAATGATGACGTTGGTGTGAAGCCAATAGCAAAGTGAGCAGATACTCAAAATCTGCCACTTTTTTGTTTGGCGAGCCCTGTGGCGTTTGAGGCAATTTGTGGAGGAACCACTTTATAATTTCCCATTGCCCCTGAAGCAGAGTTGAGTATGGACTCAAAACATGCATGTCGTGTTGGGGAGTATTCCTTGGATGACTTTTGACATTGACACTGTGCCATGATGTGAAAGGCTTTTTCCAGATATGTTGAAAATCACATTTAAGTTTTTAGAACCATATAATGAATAAAATGGACGTGACTATAATTCGAGAGTCATGGTGTTCCTCTCCTGATGGTATGTCCAACAACTAAAAATGGTTTCGGGCATGTTTGCATGACAAGGGTGATCATTGGACTTTGAATACAAATTAGTGCACCCCCTTCTGTTTGTCTAAAATTGAGGGGTTTAGCTCTTTCCACCCCATTCTGAGTCCCTATACTGCAGAGTAGAGATGCACCTGGGAGGACCGACCCCACTAGAAGGTGGACTAGGTATCCACTCTTCACTGGTAAAATTTGGGAACCATGGTAAAGCCTGACAGCAGCACAAGTGTGTTGTATTACACACCTCTACTCTTTGCCTCTGCAACTACCACCACCAACCCTTACTGCCAGTCTCCTGCCAGGTCAAGTGATGCTTCAAAAGATGAAACAGCACAGTGATGGGCCTTGCAGCATTTGCACACACTCTAGGCCAGCCTAGTGTGCATATGTAAGGTCTGCTGCCATGCTATTTCAGTTTTTGAAACCTGGGCCTGGCTGAAGGCAGTAAGGAGTGGCAGTAGCAGAAGCATAGGGAAGAGGTAGGCGATACTATACGTTGGTGCTGCTGTCAGACTTCACTGCCACCCCTCCAAATTCTGCCAGAGATGAGTGGACATTGAGGGAGGGGAGAAAGGGAAGGAGAAGGAGAAGGGAAGGAGAAATGCTGAACACCAGAAGGGGAGACCCCGGGGGGGGGGGGGAGGGGGAGAGATAAGGAACTGAAGGACAGTAGGAAAGGACATTTGCTGGACTGCTGGGGAGGAAGAGCACATATGGTTGAAGGTTTGCCTAGGGCATCAGAAACCCTTGGGCTGGCTCTGTACCTGGGTGTCAGGTCCCTTTTACAATGTTGAGTGTTCTCTTTGCCTCTTTCCCCAACAGATGATTTTAAAAGTTCTGTGTCAGTACACCAGCTTCTCTGTTGCTGGATTCTTGGTTGAAGTGGCTAAGTTGATCACATCAGATGCAGTACCCTGGCTATGCTGTGTCCCAGCTGTGGGTGCAGTCGGTCTCTCCTATTTCGGTAGACTCCTCGTGGAAGGAAGACTCTGGCTCTTGCAACTCCTTTTCATAGCTCCCTTCAGTTTGGACTTACTTTGAGTGATGAGAAAGTCCAGCCTCCATGATAACATATTGCAAAGTGGGCTCATTTTAGGAGCAGGGAATTCAGAATGTTCCTCAGTGTGGACATAGTGAACACTACTCATGAGATTTCTGCTATATAATGACCTCATACAAACATTATAATGGGAAAGGTGAAAGCAGTGAGGCAGTAGAAGAAAGAACATCAATAACGAAGAAAGATTAATCCATCCTGAAGCAAGAAGTTGCTGAAGAACTTCCTAGAACAGTTACCACATGGTTTAAGAGAGGATCACGACATCTGAAAAGAAATAACTCAGTATTTTGAAAGACTTCCTAAGTAGCTTCATCCATGAGTGTGTGAGAGGGACTGGAAATCTGTGAAGGCTGAAATTGACCATGATCAAGGTGTGAACTCAGAATCTTGTAGGGATCAAAGATTTTTCAGAATGAGAAGTGAGTGGTATCAGTCAAATAAACAAACATCTCTCGGTGGTCCCCACTGGAGTGTGATGTGTGAGGCACTGAAAGGATAACAGTGTCTCAGAACGTCCCTCAAAGTGTGGAATCCAGCAGAACTCTATGCAGGAAACAGTGATGAGTTCCATTTATTGAATATCATACCATAGCTCCCAGGGCTACTCAGGGCAGGATGTTTTCAGTGTATCCTGTTACAAACATTCTATAAATAAAGGCAAGCTAGTCAGAAACACAGCCACTGAGTAGCCTACTTTTAATAAAGGGTGGGTGGGTGGGATGTAAAATCTATCATGAGTTGAGCCTCCAATCTACAGAGAAGGGTGAATGGTGCAGTTTCATTGCCATCTGAGGTCAAATAGAATATCTGCCAGAACTACAGCTTACAGAACTCACCCAGCTGTGTCCGAAGTCTCTCTAACATGCTGACTGCCCTGTTGCATTGAAAGAGTGCCTCTGAGCATTTCTCTCAGTCTCAAGATGCCCAATTTTGTTTCTTTGTGATCAATAAAAAGCAACTAGTATTGTTCCATCACGTAATAATATGCAAAAAGAAAAAGCTGGGAACCTTTTTCTATTGGTATGTTAATAGATTGTTTCTTGGAATACTCATGGTATTGATTTTAACATCAAACTGCACGAATGAGATAGCCACAGTCAGGAAAAAAAAACACATTTCTACTGGGAACGCTGTAGTATAATCAGAAAAGTAGAAAGGAAATGTCAGTGCTAGGAGGCTTCCTGGTGTGCTTAAATACTTGTGATTTTTGTCTGGTTGGTTGAAAGATTGCTAAATAACTTCAAATGAATTGTAGTATGCATTGCTGCAGTGGTAGTTTTTGGGGCTTGTTTACTAAGCAGCAGTAGCAGCTTCCGACCGATATTGGAGCCGCAGCCCCATTGAATTCAATGGGGCTGTGGTTCTGATATTGGTCGGAAGCCGCTACCGCTGCTTAGTAAACAAGCCCCTTTGTGTTTTCAGGCTAGTGGTTGCCTTCTTTACACTTCAGTGCTAGTGCAGAGTTCTTTCAGCAGACTCCAGAGGGCTGATTTATTTCAGGTTTGTGCCAATGGTGAACCATCCATAACTAAACTCCTAAAGATGGCAGCTGGAAGTGGTAGCCCAGCATCTACGGTTCACAGCAGATCATATACTCAGTAGAGTTAGTCAGCAATCTCCATGCCATTAAGGCACGATTACTGGGATTGCTTTAGATTTTAGGTCTAGTTATGGGGTGAGAGGGTATTGACATGGGAGGAAACTGATGGAAACCACAGATCAACTTATCACAAAACGAAATGAAAAAGTATGTAGGACAATTGCACATAAAGAAGGTAATTTTTAAAAGCTGTTTTTGGGGGTGAGAAATGTTTATCCACATAAATCGACAGTCTGAAGATTTCCAACTCTTGGGGTTATTCTATAAGTCATACCTAGATCTGTGCATGTTTACATGTGTAAATGTAAATATTTTAGTTATAAGCGTGTAAAGTATGCATATCAGGCTGATCGCATGTATTTCATTGTGGGTCTGTGGAAGGACAGAGTTGGGTGGAGCGTGGTTGAAGTGCAAAATTATGCAAGCAAATTATACTACTATAATTTACACGGGTTCTTGAAAAATCTAGGCATGGGCATTTACACCAGCCATAGGTCTGATATAAATGCTTGTGGCTTAAATTAATGTGCATTTTTAATAACTTATGCTTCTATTTTATAAAGCATATACATGTGCATACCTTGCTCTATAAAATAGGTGTGAAAACATGTTAATCTAGATGCACCTTATAAAATTATCCTCTGCGGGTACAAAATGATGCATTGCCATTCTGTTGGTTCAAAATAGAGGAAAAATCGGGACTTTCCCTGCTCATATAAAAAATCCAGAAAAATCTGTGTGATCATTAGGATAATGCATACAAAATGAATTTGATTTGGTTGTTTTTTGTTGTGGTTTCCTCCTTAATTTTTCCTGATCACATA
Source organism: Ichthyophis bannanicus (assembly GCA_033557465.1). Classification (NCBI taxonomy): domain Eukaryota; kingdom Metazoa; phylum Chordata; class Amphibia; order Gymnophiona; family Ichthyophiidae; genus Ichthyophis; species Ichthyophis bannanicus. The sequence goes on along the minus strand of CM066035.1, from coordinate 127,530,170 downwards.
CAGTTTATTGAGACTATTCATTAGGGGAAATTTACCAAAGGGCACATTGGGAGTGCACTTTCAAGCTGAAAAACTAGTGTGGAGGCCCATGCCAACTTTTGAAGGGGGTGTGCATTTATTCCCCTGCCATTAGCGTCTTGCTAATGTGCCTTACTGCGCTAACTGATATGTGGGTGCATTTACCTCCACCCCTTAAGGTAGCGTTACGTGCACCCACACTAATGGCAACATTCCTGGTTAGCATGTGCTCATGACACCAGTACTTTATCTTTATCTTTATTGAGGATTTAATATACCGCTCTTACCGTAGGCAATAGAACGGTTTACAAACAAATTATGAGTCTGCTGAGAAATAGAAAGGAACGCCAAATAAAATAGACAGGAAAGTAAGAGCAGAGACAGATAGGGAAATTTAGGGAAACAGGGCGGAGGAGAGATAGCAAGTATCAACGAGGGGGCGGAGAGAGGGGGAAGTGGGGGAAGTGGGGGGAGGGAGGTCATAGGCATTTCAGAATAGGTGAGTTTTGAGCCTTGTTTTAAATGTTTTGTGGGAGGGTTCTAGGCGGAGGGAAAAGGGGAGCAAATTCCAGAGCCGGGGACCCAGAAAGAAAAAGGCAGAAGAGCGTGTTGATTCAAGATGAGCCTGGGATGGGGAGGGGAGATATAAGCGATTAGCATGGATGGAACTAAGGAGATGATGAGGCGTGTGGAGTGAATAGACTTGTGAACGAAAAGGAGTATTTAGTATTGAATTCTGTATGGGACTGGTAGCCAATGGAGATGAATCAAAATGGGGGTGATATGGTCAAAACGTGTGGCATTGGTCAAAATACGGGCAGTGGTGTGATGAACAAGTTGTAGTCTTCGTAATTGGGATTGGGGAAGGCCGGCAAGGGAGGCATTGCAATAATCTAAACGTGATACTACTAATGACAAGAGGAGGGTGGTCATGGACGGGACTGAAAGGAAAGGGCGGACCGCACAAAGCTGTCTTAAAGTGAGAAAGGACCATCTCACCACCGAGGAGATGTGCTCTTTAAAGGACAGAGAAGAATCCAAGGTAACCCCAGGATAGCGCAGAGATGGAACAACTGGGATAGGAGCAGAAGAGAGGAGGGGAACAAGGGGGGGGGGGACTGGGTTTCCAAAAGTAAACCAGATGGTGAAGGTTTTAGAAAGATTGATATGTAGAAAATTAGAAACGAGCCAGGATGCGACAGAAGCTAAGCAGGAATTAAGAGGAGTGATATCGGGGGTGATAAAGAAGAAAAATATCATCAGTGTAGAAGTAAACTGAGACACTGTGTTGCTGAATTAAGAGTGCAAGAGGTGCTAAAAAGACGTTAAATAAGAGAGGGGCAAGGACGGAGCCTTGGGGTACCCCACAGAGAAGGGGGATAGAGGGAGAAGAGGAAGAACCAGAGAGGACAGAGAAGGATCTAGAAAAGAGAAAAGAATAAAACCACTACAGGACAGAGCCAGAAAGCCCAGTGTCGTGAAGGCATGCAAGAAGGGTGCGGTGATCCACTAGGTCAAAAGCAGCAGATAGATCCAGAGAAATAGCAATAGAGATGAGACCCCAGTCGTGTGATGCATGCAATTCGTTAAGAAGGGAAAGGAGAATGGATTCAGTGCTGTGACCGGGACAAAAACCAGATTGCTGGGGATGGAGTGCAAGGGAGGATTCAAGATGTGAGGACAGTTGTGCAAAGACTAGTTTCTCTAGGACCTTAGATAGAAAAGGAAGATTCAAGATGGGACACCAGCTAGCCAGGGAGGAAGGGTCAAGGGAGTCATTTTTCAGAATGGGACGAATAGTAGCATGCTTCTATATAGAGGGAAAGGTTCCAGAGAAAAGGCTAGAATTAAAGATGGACAGAATCAGAGGGGATAGGGCTAGAGAGGAATTGAGGCGCCATTGAGAGGGAATAGGGTCAGAGATGCATGTGATTTTCTGGTCTGAGGAGTAGACCCTGGTCAGGTCTAGGCTAGTTATGGGTTGAAAGGTGGACCAGCTGTGGGAGAGAGAAGGAATGAGAGGGGAGGGAAAGAGAAGAACTTCAGGGGGAGGAGAAAGGGGAGAGGGGCAAGAGGGGAAAAGAAGATGGAGGGAGCTAATTTTAGCAGTGAAGTGGGATGCAAGTAGTGCTGGATCGGGAATACTTGGGGAAGGAGCTATGGAAGTGAAGGTATGCATGGCTGAAAGAGTGTGGAGAAGCGAATAAAGCTGTTGGGATGAGTCAGATGAAGAAGAAATAAGATTGGAAAAGTAGTTAAGTTTTGCAGTATGCAGAAGAGAGCGATAGTGGGAGTGACAATACCGAAAGTGGGACTGGGTAGAAGGAGAGGGATGGGTGCGCCAATGATGCTGTGCCCTGCGGAGATAGGAATGATGCAACAAGAGACCAGGGTGAAACCAGGGGTAATGGAGACGGGTGCGGTAAAGGGGGAGGGGCTGGAGAGGGGCAAGGAGGTTAAGGGCATTGGTGAGGGTGTTGTTCCAAAGTTGGGCCTGAGCATGTTCAGGGAGAAGATAGAAATCGGAGGAAAAGAGGGAATCTGAGGAGGGAAACTGGCTGAGAGTATTAGGGATAATGTGACGGAAATGATGGGGTGGGGAGGGATTAGGAATCTGTGAGGAAGAGGGAGATGGAGGATGTGGGGGGGAGAGGGACATGGAGATTGAGAGAAAAATACAGAAATGATCAGACCAAGGAATAGGCAAAGAGGAAAAGGGGGATGAAATTAGGGAAGAAAGGGAATGCGAGAGTACAAGATCTAAAGAGTGAGCAGCGGAATGAGTGGGGAAATGAACGTGTTGATGAAGAGAAAGAAGAGCGAGAAAAGCGAAGTCCCAGGTGGCGGAAGGGGAATCAACATGAATTTTGAAGTCCCCTAAAATGAGAATGTGCTGATGGAGAAGAGAGAGTTCCAAGAGGGTTGAGATGAGTGGATAAGGGGGGGGGGGGGGGGCATACATAAGAAGAAAATAAAGAGGAGGCGAAGTGGAACAAAGGTGAAGGAGGAGAGCTTCAGGATAGTGGAGAGAAGGGGAAGACGCTCACATTATACCCCTAACCCATCCAGTCCCTGCCCAAATGCGCATTACACGATTAGTGCAGGATTTTTATCACAGGACCGTAGGCTAAGAGTTAACACAGCATGCTGAGCTCATGACAAACTCCACATACCTTTAGTAAACATGCCCCTTAGAGTGTGATTTCATTGAGGAATGTCACTAGGGTTGCCAACTGGCCGGTTTTCAGCTGGTCTGGCTGTTTTTTCAGTGGCCAGGCCGGCTCCCAGCAGAGATCCAAGATCAGCCCTTGAAAAGCCAGTTGTTTGCTCTGGCAGCAAGACCAGGAGCGGCCAGAGCAGAAAACCGGCTTTGCATCTGTATTCCCCAGCCCCTCCCCCATTCAGCCTCACCTTCCCCTTGCAGCCGCTGCTCCTGCTTCTTACAGAGCAGTGGCTGCAATAAAACTAATCTAAAAACAAAAGGAAACCTGTGCGGAGCCCTCTGGCCCTATGAAACCCCTGCTGCAGAGTCCCGCCCCCTGTACCGTCAATTCCTTTTGAGTGCGGGCGCTGCAAAAGGGGTTTCATAGGGTCGGAGGGCTCTGCATAGGTTTCCTTGTGTTTTTAAATTAGTTTTATTGCAGCTGCCGCGGCTGCAAGGGGAAGGGGTGGCAGAAGGGACTGACACAGAGAGAAGGTGAGGGCTGGAAGAGAGCTGAAAGGGGAGGGGGCAGAAGTGGTTGGAAGGGAGCTGAAAGAGGAGGGAAGGTGAGGGCTGGAAGGGAGCTGAAAGAGTGGGGGAAGGTGGTGGCAGGAAGGGATTGACCGGTTGAAGGGGTTGGCTGGAAGCTGAAAGAGGGGGGTAGGAGGTGGCAGGAAGGGATTGACAGGTTGAAGGAGTTGGCTGGAAGGCAACTGAAAGAGGGGAGAAGGGGGTGGCAGGAAGGGACTGACAGGGGGAAGGTGGAGGCAGGAAGGCAGCTGAAATAGGGGTGAAGGAGGTAGCTGGAAGGCAACTGACACGAGGGGAGGAAGGATGTGGCAGGTAGGGAGCTGACAGAAGGGGTAAGGAGGGGGCTCGTAGGAAGTTGACAAATGGGGATGGTACTGGTAGGTAACTAGGTAATGGGGAGGAGGCTGGAAGGGAGGGGGCACTGGGACTGGAAGGGAGCAGGCATGTGGGGATGGCACTGGAAGGGAATGGACAGAAGGTAGGGTGACTGGATGGGAGCTGATATGGGGATGACACTGGGAGTGGAAGTGAGCTGATACTTGGGATGATATTTGGACTAGAAGGGGCTGGACAGAGAGGAAGGAGGGGGACTAGAAGGGAATGGACGCCACTGGCGGTCCTGGGAACACAAGGGGATTGGCATTGGAATGTAATGGGAGGGGAGGACTAGAAAGGGGGCTGATACTGGGGAGAGTTACTGGGACTGGAAATAGGGTAATGGAAGGAAGTGAAGAAAACAAAAGAAGAGAAAAGAAATGGCAGATAGACTATAGACCATAGAAAGAGAACTAAGAGAAGACTGAAAAACGTAAGCCTCAGATCGGGACTAGCATGATCAGAGAATAAAATAGTTAGACAATAAAGGTAGAAAAAATAATTTTATTTTCAATTTAATGATTAGACGTTGTGCTACTTTTATATTTTCCACAGTATGGGGAACTGCATCATTTATTTATCTGATGTTGCACTGCATGCGGAGTCTGGCTTCTTGGGGTTTCGGTTTAATTTTTGTCTATATATTTCTCTTTTTGTTTTGTGCTCATTTATTGATGAAGGCCTGTCTGTATTGTGTGTGTGTGTGTGTGTACAACCAATGTTGCGTATTCTGTCTGTATAGAATTTCTGTTTAAGAATGTGTAGCAATCTTGCTTGTTCAGTTTTCACATTGCCTCTCTGCAATTTTTTTTTGGGGGGGTCAGGGGGTGGATCAAGGGTGGGGAGGGGCGGGACAGGGAGGCAGGGAAAGGGCACGATGGGGGTGGGCATGGGCAGAGCATAACTAGCCACAGGTGGTGGGTTTTTGTCTTTCAAAAAGTTGGCAACCCTAAATGTCACTGACAAACTTGGCCTGATGGTCAATTAAGTAAATCCTGACTGAAGAGTTTTAAACAATAAGCAAAACCATGAGGCTGCCTAAATTCCACTGAGCCTTTGGGAAAAATTATTGAAAAACACCAAGAGAAAACTTTGCTGAGACTGATTACTGGGTTATCTAACCTGGTGGCAGCCTGGATTTTACAATAAAACATAGAGCTGTTTTCATACAAAAGAGAAGTACTTGCGCTGTGTTTTGAAAAGACAGAGTTGGAGAGTGTGACTAGCTTAATGTTTGTGTGGATTGGGAAGGGGGAAAAAAATAAGATGCAGAGAATCGATTCTGATTTGGGATAAATTTAATTGCCACAGGTTTGGATGGGTCTAGCCAGAGCATTGTTAATTATCTTTTATTTCCTGGGTTTAGTTAGTAAGAAACCTGAAGAAAGAAACAGTCAGTTCAGGTGCTTATGTTACAGCTAGGACGGCAGACTCTTTTACTGAGTTGTTATAACTAAGATTGTGGAAAGAAGATCCTGTCTCCGTGCTGCCACTTACTTGTGCGCATTGGGTAGATGCTATTCTACAAACACACACATAAGTCCCATCGTGCGTAATTTCAGTCGGGGTGTGCATGAGGGTGGAGCGTTTTTTGGCAACTACTGTGCAATAACTTGAAAACCTTAGCACAGATTAGTAAATGAGGCTCTCACGATAATGACGCAGTGCACATAATGAAAGTCATTTTAAAATGTAACCAATTTTAGCATGCATAGCATAGTTTTATCTTGTTTTCTAATGAAATATTAATGGTAAAACGGTATTACCGGCTGCACGCCATACTGTTTACTGTTTTTATGCTATTTTATCTTTGCTCAGTCCCAGCTCTTCTCCTCTCCAGCATTTTACAACGGATTTAGCTTGTTCACCAGCCATCAGTGCTGTATTCAGAGGAGAGAGCCATTATACTGTAGGCTTCAAACCCCTGTTGCTCACTCCTTTCATCCTCTAAAGCCATTGCTGACCTTCATTCAGCTCAAGGCCTGGCCTTTGACTTCTTCCACTCCATGATGACCTCAAAAGTTAGAAAAGATCAGTATAAAGTGTGCAAACAGGACTTGCATTTAAGAGAGTGACTGCTGTGGTTGAGAGCAGATAAGAATATAAAAACATAAGAAACATAAGATATCCCATACTGGGTCCTGACCCAAGGTCCACCAAGCCCAGTATCCTGTTTCCAACAGTGGTCAATCCAGGTCATAAGTATCTAGCAGTTTCCCAAAAGGACACACAGATTCCACAATGCTTGTATTGGGGCAAGCAGTGGATTTCCCGGGTCTTCTTTAATAATGGTTTATGGACCTTTCCTATAGGAACTTGTCCAAACCTTTTTTAAACCCAGCTACACTAACAGTTTTTACTACATCCTCTGGTAACGAATTCTAGAGTTTGATTACACGTTGAATGAAAAAATATTTGCTCTTATTAGTCTTAAACAGGTAACAATGTAGCTTCATTGCATGTCTACATTTTGATGGCATAAACAATTGATCTACATTTACCTGTTCCACTCAATTCATTAATTTATACACCTCTATCATATCTCCCCTCAGCTGTCTCTTTTCCAGGTTGAAGAGCCCTAATCTTGTAATCCTCTTCTCATAGGGGGATCCTTCCATCCCCTTTACCATTTTGGTGGCTCTTCTCTGTACTTTGCTAATTCAGCTATATCCTTTTCAAGATATGGTGATCAGAACTGCACACAATATTCAAGGTGTGGTTGCACTATGGAACGATACAGAGGCATTCTTTTTTTTTTTTTAATTCTTTATTTATAATTTCAAGAAAACAAACAGAAAAAAGAAACACAAAATCAACATTCATGATCAATATGATAACAATGAAGCTGCTGCTATACAAAAACCCCAAAATTCCACCCAACCCTCCCTCCACCCGGCTCTCTGGGCATTGACCAGCCGCAGTTCTGGGTCAGCACAACAGCGACCCAAAACAGCGGCCTCGACAAAGCGTACCTCCATTAAAGGTAATGTTTACAACGTTACTTTGGAGCATGCAATATATTGATCTAGTAACTCCCAACGCGTGATAGCTAATTTAACATCATTCGGGCGATATAGTTTACAATACAATTTCTCATATTTGGAATACTGACAGACCGAGTTCCACCAGTGTGTAAAAGTAAGCTTAGGGAAAGACTTCCAATTGGCCAGGATCTGCTTAATCGCAATAGCCAACAAAAAGTTCAGTAGGAAGCCTTCCCCGCGCTTTAGGGCCAAACTCGGCGCCAAGGAGCGCAGGAATAATATATTCCACGTGAAATCGCAGGATAGCTTCAAGATGTGACAGATTCTCTCCCAAATTTGAGCCAGGTAGTTTTTGATGTAGGGACAGTCAAAGAACATGTGAGAGTATGTGCCTGTTCCGGTCTGGCAGGACCAACATTTATCTGAGGCCTCTTTGTGCCATTTGGCCAGCCTCACTGGGGTTATAAAAGCCCTATGAAGAAAGAAGTAGAGTGACTGTGTGATTGCTGCCGATCGGGAGACCCTAGTTACAGGGCCCCATAGCAATTTCCATGTGTTTACCGGGACTGGGCCAGCCATGTCGGAGTCCCACACTCTTTTCAACCCAACCAACCCCTTTGGGGCACTGTCCCTAAGGAACGCATATAATTTAGAAAGCGCACCATGCTGTCCAATCGTGCCCCAGAGCCGACTTAGCAGCTCACTTTCCACTGGCATTTGCTGTGACTTAGCCTGAAAGTTGACAAGGCAATGCTTGAGCTGCACCCATTTAAAATAATTAGCGGACGGGAGAGAGTAATCCAGCTGCAAGACAGCGAAATCCTTCCAGCCTTGCAGGCCCACTAGCTGGCTAATCGACCAAATTCCGCACGCTTGCCAGGCTTTCCATGCGAACATTTTACCTCGTATTCGAAGTTGTGGATTCCACCAAATCGGTGAGGCTTCCACAAGTAAGTTGCTTACACCCATCCGCCTAACCAGATTTAAATAAGCATCTTGCGTCGCTCTTATAACACTACCCGCATTCAGCCATTCGGGCTGCAGAGCCCCTAGCATTGATTCCAAAGGGTAAGGAGCTGCCAGTCCTGTTTCGAACTCTAACCAGGTCGGGCATGACTCTAATGTTGCCCTGCCTAGCCATAGAGCTCCTTGCTTCAGCAAAAAAGCCTGATGATATAGGAAAAGGTCCGGGAACTGCACGCCCCCCTCTTCCCTTGCCGCTTTAAGCTTCCGAAGGGCAATGCGCGGTTGGGCATCTTTCCACAAAAAGCTAGTGAGATGTTTTTCCAACCTAATAAATATGCTGCGCGGCAGAGGGAGAGGAAGCATGTTCATGACATAATTAATTTTTGGCACCAGAATCATTTTAATAAGCTCCAATCTGCCCCACCATGAGAAGTGAAGAAGGGACCACGATAAAGTTTTCCCTCTTATCACCTGTACTAACTCCTCTACATTCTTTTGGATCATGAGCTCCATTGAGGAACAGTACCAAGCTCCTAAGTATTTGATACAATCAGCCTCCCACCTAAAAGGAAAGCTAGCCATTTCAGCAGACGTAGAGACCCTGTTAAGCGGGAAAGCCACCGACTTGTGCCAGTTAATTTTGTAGCCAGACACAGCAGAGTAAGACTCTATCAAGTCCAGGATTATTGGAATTTCAGATGGCTGTCCAAAAAGGAGCAAGTCATCCGCATATGCCGATAATTTCGCAACTGATACTCCCCCTTCGATGCCAGCCAGACCGCTATGTTGCCGAACCGCCAGGAGCAGCGGCTCCATCGCCAAATTGAAAAGCATGGGGGAAAGGGGACAACCCTGCCGGGTACCTCTATGTAATGAGAATGAACGAGACAGGAACCCATTTGCCACAATACGTGCAGAGGTTTTAGCATATAAGGCCTGCACTTTTTTAATGAATCCCTCTCCAAGCCCAAACCAATTTAAGATGAAAAATAGGAAAGGCCACTCCAAACGGTCAAAGGCCTTCTCTGCATCAAGAGAGAGGGCTACATATGGCCTAGTTACCACCGCCGCTCTGTCCAAAAGATTGCATAGCAACCGGGCATTATCAGACGTAGACCGCCCAGGTATGAAACCACACTGATCTGGATGTATTATCGTTCCCATGAGAGTCGACAATCGCCTTGCCAAAATGCTTGCATAAATTTTATAGTCAGCATTTAGGAGAGAGATGGGGCGGTAGTTTCCCACTTTGCTAGGGTCTCTTCCGGGCTTCTCAATGACCGCTATAATTGCATCTGAGAATAAGCCTGTTTGCGCATGATTTTCTCCTAACTCCTCGTAATATTGCAATAGAAAAGGCTGCAGTTCAACTCTAAATATAGCATAAAATTCAGCGGGTATACCATCAGGTCCTGCAGCCTTTCCTTGAGGCATAGACTTAATTGCTTCACTGATTTCAGCACCCGAGAAGGGTTTGCCAAGATTAGCGGCTTGCTGATCTGACAAGACAGGATGATCTAACTTCTCCACAAATTGCCGGAAGTCCCCTAGTTCAGCCTTTGTCTCAGATGCATATAAGGTCCTATAAAATTTGGAAAATTCCTCGACTATTTCGGAGCTGGCGGTATGCCGCGCTGCTTGACTATCTTCGATAGCCGTGATCCTAGTCTTTTGGCGCTGACCGCTAGCGGCTTGGGCGAGTAAGCGCCCTGATCTATTCCGCTCAACATGATATCTGGCTGACTGTTGCAGCATTACCTGCTCTACATCAGAGCTGAGAATTTCATTGTATTGGAATCTTAGTCGCTGTAAGCGCTGAAGAAGGCCAGGTACTGGTTGTTTGAGCCACAGCCGCTCGCCTGCCTTGATCTGGCTTTCCAGAGCCGTTAGCTGGGCTCTACGTCGCTTGGAGTCCCTAATTTTATAGCTAGTGATTGAGGCCCTCAACGTGGCCTTGAAAGCTTCCCACCATGCCCAACTAGATGATTCTCCCAGAACATTCTCACTGAATAAGAGGAAATAGTCGCTTTTACCTCCGCTTTAAATGTGGGTTCTGCCAGCCAAGCTCTACTAAAGGACCAACTAGGAGGAATCTTCTCAATGCCTGGGAACGCCAGAGTAACCGTGATGGCTGCGTGGTCCGATACTGTTACACTAAGAATCTCCGCCGCGCAGCCATCTGAGACCAGAAGCTTGGATATTAGAAAAAAGTCAATGCGGGACGAAGACTTGTGTACTGGAGAGAAGAAAGAGTAATCTTTATCACTTGGGTGGAGTAATCGCCAAATATCTACTAGCTCACACGTGTCCATTAGGGCCGAGAGCGCCGAGCTCATCCGAGATGGGCGCTCTATTCTCCCAGGGCACCTATCTATCAAGGATCCCGTACTTGATTAAAGTCTCCTCCCAGAATGACAAAGGGCTCTCCCGCTCTCTGTATCTTCTCATTCAAGTTGCAAAAAAAACCGGGATCTTCCCTATTGGGCCCATAAACATTGATAAGCAAAATCTGCACACCTCCAATCATTACTAAGGATTGCGCATATCTGCCCTCTGTGTCATTGTTAGCATATATTGTCTTACAGCTTAACGAGATTTTAACTAGTGTAGCTACACCATTTCTCTTGTGAGCTGCAGGTGAAGAACCCACTAATTGATACCCATTGCTCTCTAGCTTAGAGGTCTCTTTCTGAGACAGGTGAGTTTCTTGTAAAAAGATGGCGTCTGGATTCTGACGCTTACAATAGGACATAATCTTTTTACGTTTCAGCGGGGAGTGTATACCTTTAACATTTAAAGACAGTATCTTGAATGAATTAGCCATGGTAATGACAACTAAAGATTTTGACAATAATAACAGCCGTAAGCTCCAAATTAAAAGATGCCAATGCTACGCAACCCCCCGGAGAGCCATTTCCCTCAATCCCCCAACAAAAACAAACAGGGCTAGACAGCGAAAACACTATTACAGCATAGCGCAGCCCGGTTGAGGGCCCTTAAAGTAAGAAAAGAAAGAGAAGCATAATAAAAAAAGAGAAATACAACTATAATTGTAATTATGATGAAACCCCCCATCGGCTACTTCACCCCCTACTGCACACTCTTTGCCATGCAGGTCTGGTTCCAGATACGAAAAGTCCCTAGGCCAGGCCCGGACTTTAGCAGGCGGCAGCACTCAGGAGAAAAAAGGAACAGGACTGTAGGCGGATTCAAGTAAGTTGCATCGCCAGTGCCTCCTGATCGACAATGTATCGTTGTAAGGCTGCAGGGTCGTCAAATGTTTTAGTAGAGTTGTTTAATGTGACTTTAAACCTCGCAGGATTGAAAAGGCCATAGCGCGCTTGTAGGCGCTGGAGCCGCGGTCGTAGGGCCAAGAATTGCCTTCTCTTCTCCACCGTATGCTTGCAATAATCCGCGTAAAAGGTTACTTTCTGCCCCTCATGTTGAAGTGGTTGCTGCTTCCTAGCAGCCTCGAGAATTTGCAGGACTTGTTGATGCCGCAAAATGCACAGGATCATTGGTCTCGGCCTCATATTATGTTGAGCCGTTGTGGTTGGGATGCGATGGGCTCTTTCGATTTCCAGCGGGAACTTCAGTTCAAGTTTGAGCAAAGAGGGCAGAAAGTCTGCAAGAAAACGAATCGGGTCATTTCCCTCAACTCCTTCACGAAGGCCCAGTATGCGTACATTATTGCGGCGGCTCCTATTTCCCATATCTTCTAGATTGCGTTCAAGCCAATCTATTTTCCGGGCCGCCGCGGTAAGCGTTTTGATCTGTTCAGCTTGCTTCGCTGCCATGCCTTCCACCGTCTCCACCCTAACCGTGAGTGTCTGCAGTTGCATGCCCAGAGTTTTCATATCGGACTGCAATTCAGCAAGAGTGTCCCCGTTCGCTTCCACTCGGGCTCTGACCGCTCTGATCTCAAGGAGCAATTCTTTGATGCCCTCAGGCCGTTCTTGCCCAGGCGCCATTTTTATCGGGGAAAGGGGATCCGTTTTAGATCTTTTAGACCCCGTAGAGGACGGTCCTGCAAATTCCAGCCGCGTTTGCTTGCCGCTCGACATGCCCTCTCAATGTGCTATCTCGCAGACGCGGTTCAGGGGGGTGTTATCCCCGATGGGGGCTAAGTTAGGTGCCTTCAACCGGGAGAATCACTCTTATGCGGCCATGCTGGTCTTCGGCTGGCTCCGCCTCCGATACAGAGGCATTCTAATATCCTTTGTTTTATTCTCTATTCTTTTCCTTATGATTCCTAGCATTCTATTTGCCTTCTTGGCTGCCACTGTGTACTGGGGGGAAGGTTTCAACATGTTAAGCAAAATTTCACCTAAATCCTTTTCCTAAGTGTTGGTTCCTAATGTGGAACCTTGCATTGTGTAACCATAGTTTGGGTTGTACTTTCTTAAATGCATAACGTTCCACTTGTCCACATTAAATTTCAGTCTATCATTTGAATATAGTCTTCCAATTTATTAAAGTCCTCTTGCAATCTATCACAGTCCTCTTGGGTTTTAACAGCTTTGAATAATTTTGTGTCATCTGCAAATCTGACTACCTCACTCATTAGTCCCATTTCCAGGTCATTTATGAATATGTTAAAAAGCAATGGAGACAGAACCCTGGGGTATTCCACTATTCACCTTTCTCCATTGGGAAAATTGGCCATTTAGCCCTACCCTCTGCTTTCTGTCTTTTAACCAGTACCTAATCCACAATAGTTAACTGCCTCCTATCCCATGAATTTTAATTTCGCCAAGAGTCTCTCATAAGGGACATTGTCAAAGGCTATCTGAAAATCCAGACACACTATATCGATCGGCTCACTTTTGTCTACCTGTTTATTCACACCCTCAAAAAACTATAACAGATTAATATAACAAAACCTTCCTTGGCTAAAGACATATTGGCTTTCTCCTGTTAAACCATGACTATCTACATGTTCAGAAATGTTCTTTATAATGGTTTCTACAATTTTGCCTGGTACTGACATCAGGTTCACCAGTCTGTAGTTTCCTGAATCACCCCTGGATATGTCTTTCAATTTTTTCGATGCATCACCTTTAAATACCATTTCAGTCATGGTTAACTTCCCTACATCTTCTTCAGTAAAGACCAAAGCAAAGAATTCATTCAGTCTCTCTGCTATGATCTTGTCCCCTCTTCATGCCCCTTTTAGCTCTCTATCATCTAATGGTCCAACTGACTCTCTCAGGTTTTTTGCTATGAATGTACTTCAAAAAGATTTTATTATGCGTTTTTGCTTCCGTAGCAATTTTTTCCTATTCTCTCTTTGCCTGCCTTATCAATGCCTTGCGTCTGACTAGCCAGTGCTTATGTTTGTTTTTGTCATTTGGTGCCTTTTTCCTTTTCCTGGAAGATCCTTTTTTGGCTACAGCAGCCTCTCTGATGTCAGCTTTAAACAATACTGGTATTTTTTTAGACTTCCTTCCATTTTTCTTAAAGCATGGAATACAGCTGATCTGGGCTTCCAAGAGAGTATTTTTAAACAACACCCATCATTGATGTAAATCTTTAACCTTTGCAGCTGCTCCTTTTATTTATTTATTTAACAAGTCTTTTATACCGCCTTTTCCTTCAATCAAAGCGGTTACAAGAAGTACAAAGGTTATAAGCAAGGGAAACAAACACAGTATAAACATAACAGCACAGTGGTAATATAGGAAAAATAACAAGGGTTAACAATAAGGCAAATTATTTATAATAGATACAATATATGGTATCTAGTCAATTGTTGATCCATATTGTTTTTTTCTTAACTATTTTCCTCATTTTATCAAAGTTTCTTTTGTAAAAGGTATTACTTTGGATTTCTTTGCCGTCCTTCCTCCATTTATTAATTCAAACACGCTCATTCTATGATCACTATTGACAAAAGGCCCTGACTCTCTTATCTCTTGCACCAGATTTTGTGTTCCACTAAGCACTAGTTCCAAAATGGCTTCCCCTCTTGTCAGTTCATGAACCAGCTGCTCCAAGAAGCAGTCATTTATTGCATCTAGAAACTTTATCTCCCTTGCATGTCCCATTATTATTACTGTGTTGTAAGTTACCTTCCCCGATTTCTTTAAGCATTTCATCATCCATTGTTTATTCTGACCAGACGGTCAGTAGTACACCCCACTGCCATCGCCTTCCACTTTTTACATAGAATTTCAATCCATAGAGATTCTACAGTGTATTTTGTTTCCTTCAAAACTTTAATCTTGTCTGACTCAATGCCCTCTATAACAAAGAGTGCAACACCTCCACCAATTTGATCTATTCTCATTGCGATATAATTTGTACTCAGGTATCAGTGCCCCACTGGTTATCCTCCTTCCACCAGGTCTCTGAGATACCAGTGATATCTAACCTCTCATTTAGTGCTCAATATTCTAACTCTCCCATCTTATTTTTTAGACTTCTAGCATTTGCATGCAAGCATTTTAGAAGTTGTATTTTATTCATATTAATCTGGTTATTGGTAGGCAGGAATAATCTGGAATCTTTAAGCTCTGCCTGCTCTGTACTTACAGGCATTTGGGTTACTTTTGTCTTTATTGGATCCTCTCTGGTGATATGCCCTAACTTCGTTCTGAACCATGAGCTCTTGGGTGACTTCGGCTTTCCCCCATTATCTGGTTTAAAAGCCACTCTATCTCCTTTTTAAAGGGTAATGCTAGCAGCCTGGTTCCATCCTGGTTAAGGTGGAGCCCATCCCTTCAGAAACGCCTCTCCTTTCCCAGGAATGTTGTCCACTTACTAACAAATATAAAACCCTCTTTCTTGCACCATCGTCCGATCCACACATTGAGGCTCCGGAGTTCTGCCTGCCTTTTGGTTCCTGCACGTGGAACAAAAGCATTTCTGAGAATGCTACCCTGGAAGTTCTGGATTACAACTTCCTACCTAAAAGCTTAAATTTGGCCTCTAGAACCTTCCTACCACACTTTTCTATGACATTGGTTCCTGAATGGAGCTGCAGTGCAATGTCATCCAGTTGCCATGGCACAGTGGCTCCATTCAGAAGCCGTGATCCCAGGCCGCCAATGATTTAATTCATTCTCTGCAGTCAGACTCCCAATCCAGCCTCCCAAGGTCAGGGTAGTGTTGCAGGGAATCTCCTGCGCCTCCTACACTCTTTGTTGTGCCCGAGGCCTGCCATCTTCCCCCATCTAGGGGAATCTATTCCACTTTAGAAGTAGAATAAGTTCCCCATTCCATCTGCCGGCCCTGGACGTACATGACCGACAGCTGAATCGGGATCCATTTCACAAATATACATGTGGGAAAAATCGATGGAGGAAGCCTGGTCACTTACCCATGCTTCTTAGCCATTTTGCAAACCTAGACTTGCAGCTACTCTTAATCAGCTACAGAGTCCACTCTTTTTACCTCGTTTCAGTTTGGAGAGGAAAATAAATATGGGGGGATTAAGGGTGATATCCCCCTTAATCCCTCTTGTACAGGGCTGGCCAAAATGAACACTTTTTAAAAGCCTATTTGTGTCAGGGAGCTGGTATAAATCGAGATGTCGGCAATATTGGGCTTGCGTGTGATTCCCTATATGTGCAGATTTTCCCCAACATGCTCCCGACACACCTCCTATGTTTTTTCAGTGTGGTATGGTCATTCACGCGTGAACTGGTCTCTTTTCTAAAATGGCCATTTACAGTAAATCATGAATACAGCTTCTAAAATAACTCCCTTAGTAAGCAGGCAATCATTTGGGTGAGTTCCTTATTCTTTCATTTGTATCTCATTATGTTCATTAGCATGTGCGTACATGTTATGGCTTGCCATCCACTTGCTAAAGCCTCAGAAGCCACCTTAATGCACATGTTAAGGTGTTAGTGAATAGCATGATATCATCTTGCATGCCAAGCTGCTCGTTACACATTCTTAGCTTGCAAGCTAAATACGTGACCTTTAGTGAATCAATCCCTCTCTTCTGCTTCATTGCTTCAGAAGTAACTGTTGTTAAATCCTGTAGTTTTTATATGCAATCAGTCAAATTCAATTCAAAGTTAGAATATGGCTGGGAATGGTGTGGGAAATGGTGTTAAAAGAAGAAACAGTTAATGGTACTTGGACATAAGGCGATGGTACCAACATTTGCTGAAGTAGCACTTGTTGCTAGGCAACAGCATTTAAACAGAAGCTGCTGCGATGCAAATTAAATAAAAGTGGAATTCCTGAGACGTACAATGACTGCTGAATGATACTATATAGATCTGACCATCACACTGCAATGTGATGGTCACGGATATCATTTTAATTTTGCGCGTATGTCTTAATGTTCAGCTAGGTGCACTACCTTGAGATGAGCTTGGTGTGTAAAAAGGTTTGAATAAATCAATAACTGCTCTGATTGCTAAGGGACTGACATGGGGACTGTTGTGTTCACGATGGCAGCCTGGGTAATTTGTCATACATTCTGTGGCATGCAATAGTCTTACTGTCATTAAATTTAGGCAATGCTGTAACACTCTATTGTAAGATGAATTAGTGAGATAAAAATACAAATAACAGATTTCGCATGGACACGGCACATGCTATCCAGCTGACTGGAGCTAATAAAGGCAACACAAGGAACTGGAATAAAATCTACATATACTTTCTTTAACCTTAGATTCATGAAAGTCATTCCTTGTGTTTCCCCCTTTCTTTTAAGCGAAAAGTATGGATTTTGTTATGCTTCAGTATTTTATTTATTTATTCCTTTTGGCTAAATGCTGCTTCTAAGTATAGTAAGATAGAGTTTCTAATCCTCACTAAGTATTGATATTAGCTTGGCAACCAAACTAATATCAGCTTCGTGCTTTTCCCTTCCCGACTGAACATAGGACGCTCCCCCTCTCTCTCCCTAACATTAATGGAGACCCCCATTATCTTAAACAGGTTACTGATTTGGCAGTAAGGAAGGTTGCAGCTTTAGTTACATGGCATCCTAGGGGAAGGGGATAATGCAATTAGGGATTGCAATTGTTTGCAATGACATAGAAAATGCCATTTTTGATCCAAAACCTGACATTTCATCACTTTCCATCTGTCATGGTTAGGGGTGCGTTTATTAAAGCCTGCACGAGTAGCATGTAGTTGCGATGTAGTATCAACGTGAAGGCCTTCATTAGCTTTTGTGGATATGTGTCTCCATCCCCCATGCTGACAGCACATTGCGAACAGGTGGCACTGTGCTAACCGGGACATAGGTGCACTTCATGCCATCCATTGAGGTAGCGCTCGATGCACGCACATTAACCGCAACAGTCAACGTTATCATATGACCATAAAGCATGTATTAACCACAGCATCCATGTCACACACCTAACTCATCCCGTTCCCGCCCGCTTGCACACTATCCAGTTAGCTTGGGATTTTTAGCGCAGCGCCTCATGCTAAATATTGGCACTGTGCACTTGGTGCACACTAAACCTTACACTTCCCAGTTGCATGCTTTACTGAATATTCCTCTTAGTGTGCACTACTGGCGAATAGTGTATGGTGTCACGCAATAGTAATGCTCGAGGCCGCGGGCCGGGTCCCGCGGCCGTCAGTAACCTGGGCCCGGGCCCGGCCTCGGCCTCCAGCTTATTGATGGGGGGGGGAAGGGGCTGAGAGAGGGGAGGAGTGCGCGGCATTTGAAATCGCTCCGTCGTGCTGTCGGAGCGATTTCATTGGCCTGCGCGAAAGGAGGGGGCGGAGCAGTGCCTGCGAGGAGCCGCGTGGCCGTCCTCTTCTCTCCGCGGCTCCTCGGTAATCGGACGTGTTCTTTTCGGGTCCGGTGAGTGGCTCATTGGGGTTGCTATTCGGGAGGTGCTTTGTCGGGGGAGGGCGGTTTGATTCGGGGCCAGTTGGGCGGCGGGCGATTGCGACGGGAGGCTTCAAAAAAAAAAAAAAAAACCAGATCAGGCATCTTCTCTGCCTTTGCTGTCAGCCTCGGTTTTCTGAGCGGAGCAGAAGCACTCTGCCTCTCGGCTGGAGGAGCGGATCATGGCTGGCAAGTGCAAGCAAAAGGGGGAGTCGGGTGGAGGGGCTAAGGGGAACGCGAAGGGGTCCCGGGGCGTGGGTGCTGCGCGAGGGCCCTGAACTGGCCGTGGAAATTTGAGGAGGGCTGGGAAGCGCAGGGGCTGGGGAGCGCGGGGCTCTACCTGCTACTGCGGCAGCATCGTGTGGTTCGGGGGTGGCAATGGACCCTCCAGTGGTGGTTGAGGGGCCTGGGGCGGGGGAGAATGACGGGGTGGTGGGGGGGGGTTGGGGGAAGGGGTTTAGCAAACGCAAGCGTTGGGGGGGAGAGGTTGTGCGGGGGGGGGGTCTGGGTGGGTTCAGGTCCCGGCTGGAGCCTATGGGCCCATTCCGATTGGGAGGGGTAGGCCGGGAATGCACGGCGAGGGGTGGCAGGCTTGGTCCCCGGTGTCTGGGACAGCTATGGGTGTGGGCCCATGGGTGGGGGGTTGGGGAGGGGATTGGTGGGGGACCGGTTTCCAGGGTGGTGTGGGGCAGCTTCCATGGGGGGCGGCAGGCTGGGCAGCTGGGGGGTTAGGGTCCTCGGGGGGGTTCAGGGTGGTGAAGCTGGGTGGGGGGCTGGGGCTTACGGGATGGCTCCCCTGGGGGTCGGTGCTCCTCCTTCCCCGTGTGTTGGCTCTTCTCTCCCGTTGCAGGTTTCCGGGTGTGCAGTGGCTGCAGCAGGTCGAGCGGGCATTGGCCAGGCAGCGATGTCGTTCGGTGGGGGCCAGACCGGCCTGACCTCGGTGGAGCAGACTGGGTCTACCTTGGTGGAGCAGGGGACGGCGGAGCAGGCGGTGGCAGGTGAGTGTACCGGGACTACCGTTGAAGGGGTTGGGGAGGTGGTGCCGTCGGGTGAAGTTGTACAGCCAGCTCAAGAAGCCAAGGCGAAACGGAAGCACCGGCGGCGTAGGAGGCGGAGTGCGTCGTCTTCGTCGTCGTCGTCGGGGTCCTCGGACACTTCCTCGGCGTCCTCCACCGTTGGGCTGAGGGCTCGTGAGGGGGTGGGTTCCTCGGTGGTGCGGTGCGCAGAATTATGGGAGAGTGTTCCGCGCAAGTTGAGGCGGCGGATCCTGAAGAGGCGTTACCTTGACATTTTCCGGCTATTAGAGGGGCGGAAATGCTCGGGGGAGAGTCGTACAAAACGTAAGGAGGATGAGAAGGCGGGGTGGGTGCGGGAGGTGTCCAGGAACACCTTGAATTGGACCCGTGCCTTCTTGCGTTTAGCGAGCGTGTGGGGGCGTGATGACCCAAGTCGGTACGGGGAGCTTTTGGCTTATGCCGACGCTATTTTTGCGGCATCCCAGGCGCACGAGGGGTGGGCCTGGCTTAATTACGATGAGGAGTTTCGCGATATGATGGAGGAGAATCGGCAACTTTCGTGGGGAATGAAGGATGTCAACCTTTGGCTTACGCAAATGTCGGCCAGGAAGGGGGGAACGGGGGGGGGGGGGGGCGGGGCCGGTTAGTGTGGCCGGCACTGCAGCTCCGGCGGGTTTTCGGTCCTTTCAGCCGGCGTGCCCTGGCCCGAGACGAGCAAACTTGGCGCGAGAGGTCCCGGCGGGGATCTGTGTTGGCGCTTCAATAACATCCTGCCCATTCCCTGACTGCAAGTTGCAGCCGTGGCTGGAGCTTTATGCGGCTACCAGGCATGGCAAGGTGGGGACTATGCTGTGGGCGGGGTTTTTCTGAGGGCTTTCGTAGTCCAGTTCAAGGGGAGGACCGGGCGTTTGAGGCTGGGAATGCTAGCTCTGTGATACGGCTGGCGGTGGTCGCCCGTGCGAAGATTGCGGCAGAGTGTGCGCTGGGCAGAGTCGCCGGGCCGTTCGAACGGCCACCCTTTTCGCCGTTTATTGTTTTGCCGCTGGGGGTTATCCTGAAAAAAGAGCTCGGGAGTTACCGGTTGATACATAATCTGTCTTGCCCCCTTGGGGCTTCGTTGAATGCCCATATTCCGAGGGAACTGTGCTCGGTTCGCTATGCGTCCTTCGATCAGGCGTTGGTGATGGTGCGCCAATGCGGAAAAGGGGCTTTGCTGGCAAAAGTGGACGTTGAGTCAGCCTTTCGGCTCTTGCCTGTTCACCCATCTGCCTTTCTCTTGCTGGGCTTTCGTTTCGACGATCAGTATTATTACGACAAGTGCATGCCCATGGGTTGCGCGATCTCGTGTGCTTACTTCGAGGCCTTCAGTTCTTTCTTGCATTGGGTGGTGGTGAGGAGGTCGGGGCTCCGTACTATAGTACATTATCTCGACAATTTTTGTTCGTCAGGCCTGCCCAGTCCGCGGTGTGTGAATCTTTGCTGGGGCTCTTCCTGGGCCTGGCGGCGGAGTTCGGCCTCCCTCTGGCAGAGGGAAAGACGGTGGGTCCGGTGACGTGTATTTCCTTCTTGGGGATCGATATCGACTCGGTGGAATTGTGGTCCGTTTACCTCTGGATAAAGTCGAGCGGCTTCGGCTCTTGGTGGCTGCTGTGGGCTCTGCCTCGAAGGTCACGTTAACGGAGCTTCAGAGGTTGGTTGGCCACTTGAATTTTGTGTGTCGAGTCATTGCCATGGGGAGGCCGTTTGCGTGGAGGTTGTCCTTGGCGATGACCGGAGTGCGCTGCGGGCACCATCGCATTCGGGTGACGTCGGGGATGCGAGCGGACTTGCGGGTATGGGACGCATTTCTGTCGGATTACAACGGCTGCTCGGTGTTACAGTCAGTGGAGCTATCCAGCCGGGATTTGGAACTGTTTTCGGATGCGGCAGGTGGTTCGGGTATGGGCTTGTACTGCCAAGGTTCCTGGTGCGCGGCGCCATGGCCGGCATCTTGGTCCGCGAGTGGGTTGACGCGTAATGTGACGTTCCTTGAGTTGTTCCCGATTGTGGTGGCCTTGTGGCTATGGCCGGAGAGATTACGGGATAAGCGGGTAGTTTTCTGGTGTGACAACGCGGCGGTTGTGCAAGTCATTAATCGCCATTCGCCCAAGTGTCCGAGGGTGGCGGCGTTGATGCGGGTGTTTGTGCTGGCCTGTCTTCGTCTCCATGTTACGGCTCGGGCGCGTCATGTGCCGGGTGCTCAGAATGTTATTGCTGACGCTTTGTCTCGTTTCCAGTGGGGGCGATTTCGGGAGTTGGCCCCGGGGGCGGACGAGATCGCGGCGTTGGTGCCGTGCACCTTTGGCAGATTGGGATGCTGGAATGATCTCCTTGTTGAGGTCCTCCTTGGCTCCAGGTACGTGGAAGGCTTATCAGCGTGGGTTATGCGCGGGTGCGCGATTTTCTCTGGGAAAAAGGCTGGCGGGGTGGCAGAGTTGGGGACCCCTTGGCGGGCTCTTTTATAGCTTGGGCAAAGGGGTGTGGTTGGTCCCAGACGGCGGCGCAGGCAGCTTTGGCTGGTTTCTCCTTTTTCAGCAGAGCGGCTGGCTGGGGCAGTCCGGGTGCATCGTATGTGGTTAAGCGGCTCTTGGCCGGGTGGGCGCGGGCGCAGCCTTCGGTCCCGGATTGGCGCCGTCCTGTGTCGCACGAGTTGCTGCTGCGTATTTGGGTTGTTCTGCCTGAGGTGGCGGCTTCCCCGTTTGAGGCAGTCCTTTTCCGGGCGTTGTTTATCACGGCTTTCTTTGGGGCTTTCCGAGTTAGCGAGCTGGTCCCTCGGTCGGGTGGACGGGATGAGGGGGGGGGTTGCTGGTTCATCACGTGGACCTACAGGAGAGGCGCGTACGGATATTTCTGGCTCACTCGAAGTCTGACCCGCAGAGGCGGGGTCGGTGGGTGCTTTTGAAGGCCATTCCGGGTTTGCGATCCTGTCCGGTCCAGAACTTGGCGGCTTACCAGCGGCAGAGTCCGGATCGGGGCGGTTGTTTCTTCTGCCATGCGGACGGGAGGGTTGTCACACAGTTTCAATTCACGGCAGTTTTCCGTCTGGCCTTGCGGCGTCTGGGCGTGGGTGAGTGCGGTTAGGCGTCTCATTCCTTCCGGATCGGCGTGGCAATGAGTGCTGCGGCTTCTGGCCTTGGGGGTGAGGTAATTCAACGGATCGGGCGCTGGCGATCTGGGGCCTATGCGGGCTATGTGCGCCTGGGCCAGTTGTGAGCTGCTGTGGTGGCAGGGGGGGGGGTGGGTACTAATGCTGTGTTTCTTTTTTCAGGTGTACTACAGAGTGTGCCGCTGTGGAGTGCGGCACGGGGCCCGCCGGGCGTATGGTGGATGCTGGGACATTCATGCGTCTACTGGGCGGAACGCAGAGCCTCCAGTCGTCCGCTGGGTCCGCACCTCGGCTTGTTGTCCTGCAATGTCCAGCTGGTTTGGCTCGGCGAGCGGGGCATGCGGTGGTGGCAGCTACTTCCAGTGGTTCGGGGGCATGCGGAGCGGCGGTAGCGGCCGGTGGGGATCCTGGTTCATCTTGGTGGCAACGACCTTTCCAGTTGGACGTGCCGGCAGCTCATTCGAGCGGTGCAGCGGGACTATCGGGTGCTGCAGGAGCAGTGGCCAGAGGTGGCATTCATCTGGTCAGACATCATACCACGGCCGGCCTGCCTGCCTCAGCGACGGTGGTCGAGAGGGTTGGCCAAGGTCTACAGACAGATCGGCCGGTGGTTGCAGCAGGCTGGGGGATGGCAGGTTCGGCATCCTTGGGCGGACCCCCAGTGCGTTGGACTTTATCGTACCGACGGGGTACACTTGTCCCCGGTCGGACAGGACTTATTGCTCAATGATTGGCAGGAAGCACTTGAAATGATTGGTCGCAGCTTTATGGGGGGGGCGGTGCGAGGATAGTGAATACCTCGCACCGGTGGCGGGGTACAGAGTCAGCGCTCGCAGGAGCGGCGCGGGCTTGAACTGGTTTACGAGCATTGGGGGCGAAGTGCTCCTCGGGGTGGGGCGAGACAGCCCGGTTGGTGGTCTCGGCCCGGTAGCGGGGGGGGTGGGAGCCGGCCTTTGCTACTAGTATGGCGAGGCAGGCGGTGGGGTTTGGGGGGGAGGAGGATGCTCCGCCTAGCTACTAAGATGGCGGGTGGGGGGGCATCCTCCGGAAAAGGGGGGCAGGGTTGGATTATGTTCAATGGTTTGATATTCAGGCCCATGTTGGGTCGGTTGTTACAGGTTGTAAATAAAGCTGCGACCAAAATGTTTGTACCAAATACAGTGGTTGGTGAATTTGTTGGGGGAAACGTGGGGGGGGGTGGGGGGGGGGGGGGTGGGGGGGGTGGGGGGGGGGGGGGGGGGGGAAGGGGGGGGAACCTTATGGGGTACTAAGTCGAAAGAATGGAGGCGAGGAGGGCTTCCGGGTTACCAGAGTTACACAGTACGTGTGAATAGTATGCACTAATGAAAAATAGTGCACACATTCATATGCAGGCAAACTCTATTGCTCTATAGTGCATGCTATATAGCTCAATAGTGTACACTATTCACCCATAGCATGCACTGTTGAGTGATAATGCATACAATTCACCAAGATGAGTCCTTTGAATTGATAAATTGGCAACACCAGGAGCCCTCACTAAATAATAATACATAACATCTGTTGAGATGGCCAGGTTTTTTTTTTCTGAGTGTGGCCAGTGGTTTTCTGAATGTGGCTATTGTATTTGTTTTCCTGAACAGGAAAATTGGTTCCTTGAGTATATAACTACCTAGTTCAGTCTGTAAGTCATCCAAATTAGCATTCCTGTTAACAATTTGCCCCATGTCCCCTTCATAGGTACCATTGTTAACTACATAATTGGAGCCTGTTGTCATCTAAGTTACTATTCCTGTTTCATGTAAGTTCTGTTAATGTTCATTGTTATATGTAAACCGCTCTGACTGAGAAATAGAGCAGGATATAAAACCAGTTAAATATATAAATAAAATGTGAAAATGAATATCTTCATAAAACAAATGTATATTATTTTGTGAAAATGAATATCTTCATAAAACAAATGTATATTATTTTCTTTTTGTAGAAGAGGAATTAGGACGAGATTGCTTTCTCACTGCAGGCAATGTGTGTCACTGGATGAATCAATTAGACCTGGGACATATATCGTGTGTCATAACATAATATGCAAAGATGCCACACAAAGGGCAAAACATAGGTTTCAAAAATGGCAAAAACATCAAGGATCCTGAGTGTGGAGGAGCAAAGCAAAATTATTTCTCAAACCTCCAAAACTACTTTTCTGGTTATTTAAGTAGGAGTAATAAACTCAGTTGATATTAGCACTCGGCATCTGTCTCACTGCCATAGATCACTACAGGAAAACAATCTCTTTAATCGCATACTGTACCATCTCAGTACATTATTTGTGAAAATAAACTGAAATTTAGTGTTATAACCAAAATCACTAAAAGTGCAATGAGAGTATGATATATTATATACTATCAGGCTCAGGTTCTTATATTATAATTCTCATAGATGACCATCACGCCACATAACACATACAGGGATCAGAAGGTAATCTCAAATTTATCGCAAAAGCATGTCCAGCAGCAGCTTGAGTGATACCAGAAGAGAATTCAATCACTGCCCCTATCCTCACTTTGGGGTGTTTTTACTAACGTTGGCTAAGCGGTTAGGGGGTTACTTTGGAAGCCTTACTGTGCTTTGGATGTCTGAAAATGGGCTATAGAGACATCTCTAGAGCCGTTTTAGAAATCGGCTCTGTGAATGTCCAACTCTGAATGAGGGTGTTTTGTCTGAAGAACAGCCAGAGGGTGTAGAGGAGAAAGCTCTCCATCACCCCCAGTACTCAGCACAATCTCATTGATAGCAGCAGTGGGATTTGAACCCTGGCTTCTCTGTTCCTAGCCCACTATGCTAGGCATTAGTCTCTTCCTAGACAGCCAGGTTCTGAAATACTATTCTGGAGATGTCTATGTAGACACCCCCACAGATGTCCATATTGGGCATGCCCATGTTTGTGAAATCATGTCTGCACCTGGACATCTCGGCTTTGTTTTCAGACGTTACGGTTTCGATGTCTCAGATGGCACTTGGACGTCCTTTCTCAAATTCCCCTTTTAACATACATTTTCATGTTTGGTAACTGTGTGCAAGGGCCATGGGGGCATGACAATTAGCACTTGCTGATTTGCACCTATCAGTCATGTTTAGGGGGTGGTGAATGAGCAAGTAAGGGGTAGAGTGTGGTTGTGGAGAGCACATCGCAGTTAGCATGGGAGACATACTGTGTCATGCACTGTCAATGTTGCATTTAGTGCAGTTGCACCTAGAGTCACAATAGGTGGAGTTGGGTGCTTCTGTGGTAATTGTGTTAAGCACTAGGGTGTGCACCTATGTTCACTGCCGGTAACATGCTGGCCACACCCCCAGCAGTTACCATGGAGACTTTGCACAAGACACATTGGGCCCAATATTGATTTAGGCAGGCTATGCGCCGCAATGGTGCATAGCCCTGCCCGCTGACCCCTAACCCCAGATATTCAAATCCGTGGCAATGGCATCGAATATCCAGGTTGGGTGCACATGCCCCGGAGCCGCTGAGGCTAACTAGGTTAGTGGCAATAGTGTACCGCTATCCGGTTAGCATCAGCGGCTAAAACTAGGCGAGCCAAAAGCCAGGGGTTCTCAACCTATCCCGCGAGACATACCTAGCCGGTCAGGTTTTCAGGATGACCACAATGAATATGTATGTGAGGTTTGCATGCAATGGAGGCAGTGCATGCAAATCTCTCTCATGCATATTCATTGTGGTTATCCTGAAAACCTGACCCGAGGACTCAGTTAAGAACCCCTGCTTTAGTAAAAGGGCCCCTTTGTGTCACAAAGAGAGATGCAAAAGCCTGACATTGAGCTATTTCAGCAGAAGATGTGCTTGCGTTTACGACTGCTGGTATTCAATCAAGAAAAGAGCAATATCTTCAAAAATAGTTTTCTGAACGTTGAAGTATTCTTCTTATTGTCAGCTCAAAGACATATATGTATGTCTTAGGTCCCCTTTTACTAAGCACTGCTGACCAGTCAACTTGCATTATAATGTGCAGTAACTGACTGTGGTGAATGGTAATGCTCAGGCAAGTCGGTTCCTGACCGCTAAAAGGCACGTTAACTGGAACTCATGCAGTAATATGGAGAGAGGGTGGGTTAGGAGTAGGGCCGTAGACAGCACATTAATGCACGGTCACCATTAATGTGGCTATTAGAACAGGTGCACCTAATGATGATACTATGGGTATCGTTAGGTGCACCCGCGTTAATTGCACCACAGTACTCAGTCGCATTTTAACTGCCAGGAACCTGCTCCTCATACCCCCTACAGCTAACACTGAGGCTTTGCATTTAAAATGTATTACAAGTGCACAGTCTTAACACTATTTAGTAAATGGACCCCTTAGTCTAAGGGGCCATCATTCAGCAAATTGGAAAACTTGCTTCTGGAACTGGACACTCGCATAATGCTGAAAAATTGCAAATAGCTTGAGAATGACATCATCCTTCCCAGAGTTCCACAAAGGGCTCGTGTTAGTAGAATATCGACCAGTCAATATGAGCAATTGAGAGAGAATGGACGTGGACATTGCAGGACAGGCTTTTGTGGTAAGTGTGAAATCACATTTTGATTATTATAAGTGATATATGACATGGGGTTCATCTATGAGCATTCCAATATTTAGGAAGCTGGGAGTGATAATAGAGGAGGAGAAGCCTCTGGTTAGAGCTCTGGCTTGGTATCCAAGAGACCAGGATTCAATTTCCAGTCACCTAACCCTCCATTGCCTTGAATGAAAGGCCTGGCAATCTACTTCCAGTCACACTGCCAAGAAAACCCAGGGGCTGCTGGGTTACCAGCAGTCAGCACTGACCTGAAGGCGCGCATTGCATTTTTGGGAGTGATAATACATAACATGTGACATTGACATTGCACTGCTTGCACACATTAGTGCACTGATTTTGGTTATGACACTAAATCTGAATTTACTTTCACAAATGATGCACTTAGAAGGTACGCGATTAAAGATGGCTGCCCTGAATTTGAGCTATGGCAGCCATTGCAGCTGCAGTCTAGTGAGATGGATGTGATTGCTAAAGGCAACGGAGTTTATGAAAGCTTCTTAAACTGTTGGAAAAGAAGATTTTTGGGACCGTAGTAGTAATTTTGTGTTGCTGTGTATTAGAAGTTCCTCCACATTTAAGACTTTGACAGTTTTGTTCCCTGATATTAGCTTTGAGTAACATGTGGGGGATATTTTTATAAGGGGGTGCCTACTTTAAGAGGGCAAATAGACATCCTAAGCGGCAGGAATTGTGCCAACATTGCAGGTGTGAACATTTACATCTGCTCAAGAGCAACTGTAAATGTCTGCGCCTAGATTATTTAAGTAGAATATGCACATAGGTGGACATATTTGCATATTTGTGAACTCTGCCTGTGATCTGCCAAAACTCCTCTCCTGTACATGCTTACCTGCAAAGTACATGCCATCATCTCAATGTGTACACCTTAGGCCTGTCAGATTTAATATGTCTCCTTGACTACTGTAGCCAGGGCCGGATTTACCTATATGCCATGTACGCCATGGCGTAGGGCCCACAGCTGGCAAGGGCCCACAAAAAGCTGCCGCGGCAGCATGGATGTTCCCGCGGCAGCATGGACGGTCCCGCGGGGCCCCCTCTGCCCTGCCGAATCCCCGACTGAGCCCCTCCGTGCCGGCTTTGAGAGGCGCGAAGGAAGAGTGTCTCATCAGCCCCTGCGGGCTTAACAGAGACGCGAGTGAGATACTCTCCCTTCGCGCCTCTCAAAGCCGTCGCGGAGGGAGGGATTCGGCAGGGCAGAGGGGGCCCCGCGGGACCATCCATGCTGCCGCGGCCTTGGTAGCAGCCAGCGGTTTTGCTTTTTTAAAATTTCATTTTACTTGAGCCGATGGGGGGGGGGGGGTAGGACTGGAAATGGGCTGGGGGGGTTAGGACTGGTAATGGGCTATGGGGGGGGGTTAAGACTTTTAATGGGCTGTGGGCTGATGGGGGCTGTCTGGTAATGGGCTATGGGGGGGGATAGGACTGGAAATGGGCTGGGGGGTTAAGACTGGAGGTGGGCTGATGGGGTTAGGACTGGTAATGGGCTGTTGGCTGTTGGGGGGGTTAGAACTGGTAATGGCCTTTGGGGGGGTTAAGACTGATAATGGGCTGTGGGCTGATGGGGGCTGTCTGGTAATGGGCGAGGGGGGGGGGCTAGGACTGGAAATGGGCTGGGGGGGTTAAGACTGGAGGTGGGCTGATGGGGTTAGGACTGTTAATGGGCTGTGGGCTGTTGGGGGGGGTTAGAACTGGTAATGGGCTTTGGGGGGTTTAAGACTGATAATGGGCTGTGGGCTGATGGGGGCTGTCTGGTAATGGGCTATGGGGGGGGGGGGGCTAGGACTGGAAATGGGCTGGGGGGGTTAAGACTGGAGGTGGGCTGATGGGGTTAGGACTGGTAATGGGCTGTGGGCTGTTGGGGGGGTTAGAACTGGTAATGGGCTATGGGGGGTTAAGACTGATAATGGGCTGTGGGCTGTTGGGGGAGGTTAGAACTGGTAATGGGCTATGAGGGGGGGTTAAGGCTGATAATGGGCTGTGGGCTGATGGGGGCTGTCTGGTAATGGGCTATGGGGGGGGCTAGGACTGGAAATGGGCTGGGGGGGTTAAGACTGGAGGTGGGCTAATGGGGTTAGGACTGGAAGTGGGCTGATGGAGGGTTAGGACTGGTAATGGGTTATAGGGAGGACTTAAACTGAAAATGGGGTGATGGGGGTTAGGACTGGAAGTGGGTTGATGGGGGGGCTAGGACTGGTATTGGGTTGGGGGGTTGCTAGGACTGGAAATGGGCTAATGGGTGGCTAGGACTGGAAATGGGCTGATGCAGGGACTAGAAGGGAATGGATGCTGGGTGAGGCTGGAACTAGAAGGGAGCTGATGTTGGGGGAGGATTAGAATGGGATGGGGCTGGAAGAGTAAAATGGAGAAGGGAAAAATATTTTGTGTGGGAGGGATAAAAAATCTACAATTGGCCGGGTATTGGGAGAGTAAGTGGGGATTGAGGATGGAGGGGTAAAATTTGAGTGGATGAAATAGGAATGAGGAAAGAGCAAAAGGAGAAAGATTAGTATGTTAAAGCAGATGTAGAGAGAGAATGGAAAAAAACCAGAAGAGAGAAGAAAGGACAAATGGACAGCAGACGATGGAGAGTTAGCAGAAGACACGAAGAAACCAGAAGAAAGTGGCTGGAGCAATTGCAGCTGAAAAAAAATGCACAAAAGGTAGAAAAATATCTCTTTATTTTGAATTTATTAATTAGAATATGTCAGCTCTGGTAAATGTGCATCATTAACGTCTGCGCTTTGTTTAGTACAAGAGCAAATTAATGTATAGTTTTATTTCTACAGTGTTGTACATTCCAAGTTTGGCTTTTGGGATTCCCAGTTTAATTATTGTCTTCCTGTTTCTAAATTGTGATTCCTTGTTTGGTGATGGTCTATGTTCTGCATGTGTAACTGAGCTGAGGTGTTCTGTTTATATAATTCCTATTTGACATTGCCACTTGTTCTCTTTCCCCAGTAGGTCATGTATTGTTGTTCTCTGAAATGTATTGGTTTAATATTTGCAGTGTTGCCTTTTGATTGGTAGAGTATGGTGCTTTGTGAGTCCTGGTAGTGCTGTTAGGATACGGCGGGTTTGCTATGGGTTGGCACTGGATTATAGTAATGTAGAAATCTTTTAGTCTTTCTTTATCCATACACTCATTAAGAGGCACGTTTACTAAAAGTTAGTATATGATAAAATTATGCAAATATGTATGCAAATGAGGCCCCTTATGCAAATGAGGCCCTGCACCCCCCTTGGGCTGCCCCTGCTGGGGGCCCACAATTTTTGTTGGCGTAGGGCCTCACTCAAGGTAAATCCGGCCCTGACTGTAGCATTTCTGTGATCTTTTGCAAGCTACAGTCGTGCTTATGGAAATGTGTTACCAGGGCTCTTAATGAATATCCACAGAGTAGTTTCAATTCCCTGTATTCTTTGAAGTAAAATTGAGAGAAATGGCTTTGATTCAAAATTGTATTTTAGCTTGTCTGAATTTTGGCTGCTCTATGCACACCTGCAATTTGTATTTTAATGAACATTAGAATATTCTGATGTAATCAAGATAAATATTAAATATGTGGATATGGGATATATGTTGCAACAATGCAATCCTTTCCCGGTTTGAATGCAATTCTTTTTTTCCTAAAAGAGCATAAGCTTCATCCGTGTGCATAATATTAAGACAATTTGATTCCTTTCAACAGCTGACAGTCTCCTCGGATGCCTGAGTAAAACTCACACACATGTAGAAGACAAAGGTTTCTTTGTGTCTCCTGTGAAACAGAACTCCAGACACACTGCAGCGTGGAAGGTCAGATGCAAACGGATTCAGTCACACATCCCAAAGTTCCATTGAAAACCGGCCTCTAACATTTTGCCAAAGCAACACACCTGCGCAAATCTGGTTATTCCAGATTCAGCAGATTAAGCAAAAGGAACAAAAAAAGGGGAACGATTTCTTTGCAGTGACCTTGCATCATTTACGTCCTTGTTCAGCAGCGGCTGTAAGGGTTTGCATAGAAAACTCTTTGCATAGACAACTCTTTGGCCACTTGAACAACTAAGGGATATGTTTACAAAGCAGCGGTAGCGGCCTCCGTGAGATATCGGAGCCGCGGCCCCATTGAATTCACACATATAAAAAAATCTAAGCTTTTCATGAGTGAAATGGTGAATGGCGATAAGTGCATTTTAGATCGATCCAAACAAATTTGACCCATGAAGTAAAAACTGAAGTGACAATAAGGGGCATGTTTACTAACCCCCGCACCAGTAAGGCACATGTGGGATATGTTGCTTGCACTGGGCTTCGGACTAACTGCAGGTGGTGGGTAGGTTCATCCTCCTGCCGTTATTGTGCTTCAGTGTGGCAAACCAACCATGGGAGCAGCTAATGCCATCTATTGAGGTGTCAGTAGTTGCTACCACACTACTTGTGCCAAGCACAGGTAACATGGGCTACAAATACCCACGCTAGCTGTGCCGTGGTGGGAATGGCCCTTTCCTGCCCTGACGTGTGCCAGTAAAGTAGCATAGGTGTTTGGAACAGGGTCCCGCGCTACCTTTGAGCATCATTCCAAAGCCACATGCTCCTTAATGACTGAATAGGGCTCTGATGCAAGGTCAGGCAGCCTGTAGTATCATTTGCCACTGTTTTTATTCTTGCCCTCAACCATCAGCTGTTCTTCAGAGGCTCTCAAATGATGGTGCAGCCTTCGATAAGTGACGCAGGAGGTAAAGTTAAGAATGAGCAGGAATTTTAGAAGTCTAGTTCATTCATTCACCTTTGTTGACCGTTACCCCCAGTAGGTGGCAGTGTTCTTTTTTTTTAAACTTTTATTTTCATTTTGTAACAAACAAAAGATACAACACACCAAAGGAGACAAAACAAGTATACAATAAGGAAAAGTAAACCCAATTACCCCCCACCCCCATGCTTCTTCACTAGCCGATTATATCAGCATGTGAGCGCTTCCTATTAACAGTGATTATACATCAAAACGGTCAAAAGAGTATCTACGATACAGAATGATCATGGGACCAAAATATATACAAATTTAGATAGTCAGATGAGAGTATTTAGCATAATGTACATAGTCATTGAGCATCTGCCCTTTAGACCAATGATGAGAAGTCTGAACGGGGGAAGCAAACATACGAGGGATTTGTTCATATTTACTGTAGAGACAAACATGATTCCACCATGCATTGGGGCTCAGATGGGAGCTATTTTCCAGTATTTCTTAATTAGGGAAATAGCAATGCCAAGCATAAAGTCCAAAAGGAAGTAAGCCGTTTTTGGAAGAGAGAAGATCCCCGCAACTGGGCGAAGTCTCACCATCCTCCAAGAAAGGGGCTCCTGAAAGTGCAAAATAGACTGGATACGACCCCAGACCCGACGCCAGTAATACTGTAGTGCGGGACATTCATACATAACATGAGGTAGTGAACCAATGGCCGCATGGGATGTCCAACAACTATTGCCCTGAGTAGTGTTCCATTTGGCTAATCTGTCAGGAGTGTAAAAACACCGGTGGGCTAGAAAGAAGAGTGTCTGAGTGAGTGAGGCGGATCGGGAAACACGTGTCACTCTACTCCAGACAAGGCTCCATTGCTCCAAGGTCAAGTCACATGCAATTCTCTCTCCCATGCTTTCTGCGCAATAGGGGCATCGCTAGTTATAGCATTACATAAGGTTTTGTAAAAATTGGATGCTACACCCGGGGAACTACCAATAGATCGGATAGTCTCCGATCAACCTTGTATAGGGGGGGTGCCGATGGCGGAAGTACCTTAGCACTCCGAAGGCAATGCTGAAGTTGCTTCGACTGAAAGTAGTGTTTCGCTGGGAGACCAAATTCAGTTTGCGATTCACTAAAAGTTTTCCAGCGACCATCATGGAACAACTGGCTAGGAATCCAAATGCCCCTAGTGTACCAGGGGCTCCACGCTATCGACTTATGTTGTATTCGAAATCAAGTATTGTACCAAAGCGGGAGCCTGTCGAACGGACAGAGTCAGGAGTCTAAAGAGTGCATTAGAGTATTAAAGGCACCTAAAGTGTCTAAAAGCATTGGGGGATAGTGGGAGTCTGATGGGAGAGTCATACCAGGGAGAAAAGTAGGAGGAATCGGTTTGCAAAGATCCTCTTCTATGTCTAGTCACACAGGTCTACTCGGTACTGGATCTTCCAGCCAACGAGCGCCTTGTTTGAGAGGAAAAGAGTGATCGAACACTTGATTAAAATCACCACCAAGTATTGATAGAGCATTGGCAGAGGCCTATGCCAACTGCGCAATACTTACATAGTAAGAAGGTCGTCCACATTCGGGGCATAATTGCAAATACACATGAATTCACTATCTCCAACCTGAAGGTGTGCACGGGCCCATCTACCCTCCTTGTCAGCGCTAGTATCTATTACAGTAGCTTGCAAAGATTTCTTAACCAGAATGGCTACCCCGCACCGTTTGGAAACGGCGGGAAAATAGACAGCCACCATGTTAGACTTAGCATTGAGTTGCAGTGTTTCAGCAGAGTTTAGATGCGTTTCCTGAAGAAACACTAAATCAGCATGCTCATGGCTAAGATAGCTAAGGATTTTCTTCCTTTTGATTGAACTATTAATGCCTTTTACATTGAGTGATAAAATTTTACATAAGGCCATTCAGAAAAGTTAAAAGTTCTGAGCATGATAGCGCACATAATTTCACAATGTCCCTCATATTGACTGTATCTGGCTATACATATGACATGAAAGAAAATAGGCTAAGATGATACAATGGAGCGCCCCTCATTAAAAAAGAAAACCGCAGTGCGGTAGAGAAGAAGCAAAACCCCAGAAATTACTGGCGACCATGTGTCTGCGGGGAGAAACCCCAGAGAAGGCCAAAATTGAAAAAAAAAAACAAAAAAAACACATGACCTGTAGGACTGTGCGTGCTCCGAATCCGACCGAGGCACACATCATGGAGGGATAGGAGACCAAAAAACAAAAGGTCATATAGAGAAAGAAAGAAAGTCCAGGCAGTCTCCGTGCTTGGCTAGGACCGCCGCATCGGGCCATTCAAAATGGCGGACAGAGCCGGCAGATAAAAGTCCAAGTTTTGGATTAGCGCATCTGCTCTGCTTCTTTGGAGTCCAAAAATGTTGACAGTAGATCAGGATCTTCGAATGTCCTGGTTTGGTTATGAAGAGTCACGCGGAGCTTCGCTGGATACAACAGGCCAAAGCGAGCCTGTAGCTGTTGAAGTCGAGGGCGAAAAGCAAGGAGTTTCTTCCGACGGTCAACGGTAGGCTTTGTAAAATCAGGGAAGAAGGAGACTTTGTGACCTTCAAATTCCAAATGATGATTCGCCCGGGCAGCATTTAAAATTTGTTCCACTTGTTGATATCGTAGCAAGCGAAAGATAATAGGCCGGGGGGTCGTTCGGTTGAGCACCATGTGGGTAGGAACACGGTGCGCACGATCGATTTCCAGTTCTCTATGAAAAGTGATCTTCAGCAAGGAGGGAAGAGTTTTGAGCAGGAATTCTCTTATATCTCCGGCTTCCACCCCCTCTGGTATTCCAATGAGCCTCACATTGTTGCGACGGGCTCGGTTATTGCTATCTTCTAACTCCTTTTGAAGATTCTGTATCTGGCGCTCAGCCTTGTCCAGTTTGCCCAAGCGCACCGCGTGCGAGTCGAGGACCCCCGCCATGTTGTCCTGCCGTAATGAGAGACTTTCAAGTCGGTCCTGGAGCACTCCAAAGTCTTCTCGCATGGCTCGAAGCGCTTCTCCATTGGACTGCACCAACTCCTTCACGCCGCGTATTTCCTCTAAAATCTCCAGGTGCATTTCGGGGTTTTCACGAAATGGAGCCATCTTCTGTGGGGAGGACACCTCTGTTTTGGAGCGTTTTCCGTGAGAAGAAGAAGGAGACCCGAAGTCCAAGCGCGCTGGTTTATGGGCCGCCATCCCCCCCGATGTACCCCGGTCAGCTCGGAGCGAAATAGTAAGTTTGTATAGGTATTAAGTCAGGATTCTAAGTAGGCCTCTCGGGAGCTTCAACGCGAAGCGTCTTACCCGCTGGACATCAGGCTCCGCCCCCTAGGGGTGGCAGTGTTCTATTAAGTTGTTGATAGTGATATTTTATGGCTCGGATTATCTACATGTGCAGCTCTGTGTATGCCTTATAGCACGATACAAATGATTAGTAGCAGTAAGAGCCCCTAGTTGCAAATCTTTAGCTTTTATTTCTAAATCACTAGGACAAGACAATTTTCAAAGATAAGGTACTCACTTAAACAGAATTTCAAAATGAGGCTATTGTGTAGCTAAATAAATGTTAATGTTCTTATTAAATGCAAACTAGGGGTGTAAAGTCTGAGTGCTGGCAACATATCATTCACATGCAGCTTTTTTGAAGATGAAAGGTGAGAAAATAAATCCAAAGTGGCCCTAACGTCCGCGTTCTACTTTTTAGGGAGGCGAGAAATCTGTAAATCTAGTCTTAACATGAAAGCTTTAAACATAATAATACAAATAATTTACTTTATAAACGACATTACGTTGCAGCACATTTCTGGTTTCTAGGCAGCGGACATAAGGACTTAATAGGTGGCGTTAGGTGTGACCATGTTAATTCAGCGTGCGCTAAGGGACAGCACTCCATGGTAACGGCTGGGGAAATGCTTTCCACACTCCCCACAGTTAACATGCTGGTGTTGTACCTAACACACCATAGTATCAGTGCTAGTGGTGTGCTACATGCAACACCTTAGCGCCTGTCAGAAAAAGACCCCCTATCTTTTTCCAGAAGTTCATCTAGACCTTTATAAAATGCCAGTCATAAACGTGAATAATTAAATAACTACATTCTTACTGGATCCGCCTTCATGATGCACTATAGAGGTTCCACTGGACTCCCTCTTGTCATATATTGCTATTGAAACATTTCCCCTGCAGTATATACGAACAGTACTGTACCTAGCTCTGTGCGGGCGGTGCAGCCGCACAGGGCACAAAGGTTTAGGGGCGCATTTCGGCTGCCTGCTGTTGCCCTGCCGCCGCCACTTCTTGTTCTCTCGGTGGCAACTGTGGCAAAGGCAGCAGCAGAGCAGACCCAACCCAACTAAAATTAAAAAAAAAAAAAAACACGCGGGTCTTTCTGCAGGTCTGGTGTCCCCCCCCCCCCTCCTCTGACGTAACCTGCTTAAAGTTAGGTCTGCTCTGCTGCTGCCAGCGACTTGCACATTCGGTGCACCCCCCACCCCCCCTACCCATTCCTCTGTTCAGCCGCGCCGTCATGGAGAAAATAGAGGGCGGCAGCAGCAGGGCAAGAGCAGGCAATGGCTGGACGGAGGTACGGAGGGGGGTGCGGCCAAAGTGCAAGTCTCACAGGGCATGATTCTGGCTCGTTATGACCCTGTATATGAATACTACAGTGATCCAATGGCTAATGGCAGCAAGTAACACATCAAAAATATATACTATACTTTAATGTTTTGAAATACTGACATGAAAATATAGGACCAATTGATTTTTGATGCAGTCCTAATATGGTCAATCTCTACTGCTTACTAATTCACTGCATGCTTTTTAATGAGTTAACATGCTATTAAATTGTTTGATTACCAAGGACCTAATTCAACTAAGGCCTTTACTATGGATACATTTTTAAAGGTATATTTGTCCACAAAGTTCACATTATGATAATTGCCATGTTTCATCACAGGTTTCCCAGCATTGCTATTCTTTCAAAGAACAGGGCAGAATTTTTTTTTTATTGTTTTGTGCAGTTCTGTGATGCAAGAGGCGACGAGAATTATCCATATTGGAAGACAAAGCCTGTATTAGGGTCATTCTAAGACACGTGGATGCCCCCATTTGCAATAATTACCATTCTTCAACCTTGTCATATGTCGACAAATATTAGATTTATTTATTTTATTTATTTATTTATTGAACGGTTTTATATACCGCCTTTCAGAAAAATCAAAGCGGTTTACATAGAACAAAACTTGAACATTACATTGAAACTTATTCAAACAATTGAAATTAGTGAACATTAAATTGTATATAATAAAAATGGTAATTTGAGGGTTACAAAGCTGAGTAAATGCTGATTAGGTATATAGATAGTTTAAACATATATACAGATTTAAATATTTACAAATTTCAGAAATCTTATCATCTTATCTGAGCAAGGAAAAATGTATTGTAGTTCACTAGAATTATTAGTGTAAAGAGTAAATGTGCTAATGTGAAGAATTGGGTATTGTAAGATAGAGTAAGAAAAAGGAAAAAGTAAGTTGTGAATTAATGGATATGAGTATACATGAGTTTAAGTGGGAAATATTTCATCTATTGGGAATGAGTCTCCAAAGTACTCTATAAATAGGTGAGTTTTAAGATTTTTTCGAAATGCTGAAAGATCTGTGATATCTCTGAGTTTATCCGGCAGCGCGTTCCATATTAAAGGAGCATTGAAGCTGAATGCTCTATTTGTTGTAGTTTTATTGAGTTTTGAAAAGTTGTTTGGAACAAGTAGTGTGTTCAGGTTCCTTTGTCTCACTGTTCTGGTCCTTGAATGAATTTGTCAGTAGATCAGTTAGATATGATGGGGCTATATCTGTTATCAGTTTGAACGTTGTTATGATAACTTTATATTTTATCCTACTTTGTATAGGTAACCATTGAAGTTTGTACAGTATAGGGGTTATGTGTTCAGTTGGACCTGCATTTATAAGCATTCTTGCAGCAACATGTTGTGCTACTTTTAGTTGGTGTAAAGCATGTTTTGGAATACCTTGAAGAATTATGTTACTAAAATCTAAGTGAGGCAGGATCAGGGCTTGAAGGACTGATCTGAAGTCCAGATTTGATAATAATGGTTTTAGATTTTTAAGATATCTTAATTTATTATATATTGTGTTTGTTGTATTCCTGATGTGTGTTGTTAGACTTAACGTTCTGTCTATGATAACGCCAAAGTATCTTATTTCATCTTTTATGGGGATGCTTATGTTTTCAATATTTATTTCTGTTGGGGGGTAAATTTTTGATTTCTAGAAACAAATAATGCTTCTGTTTTCTTGAAGTTAATTTGTAGATTGTGTTCATTTAGCCATTGCGTCATTTTAGTGAAGCATGATTTGATATTGGAGAAGTCAAGGGAGTCTATGTCCATAGGGAGATAAATCATAACATCATCAGCATAAATTGCATATTTTAATTTGCACTGTTGAATGATGTGGCATATAGGTTGTAAATATATGTTAAAGAGTAGAGCTGACCTTTTGGGGTTCCTTGTTTTTGCGTATAGGTTTTAGATGTATGGTTTCCTATTTTTACCTGTTGTGATCGATCAGTTAGATATGATTGGAACCATGCAAGAATAGTGCCATGTATACCAATCTGTTTGAGTCTTTCAAAAAGGATACGATGGTTAATTGAATCAAAGGCAGCTGATATATCCAAAAATATAAGTAATACTGCTTGTTTTGATTTGTCAATGTATTTTAGAATATCATCAAAGATAACTGCAAGAAGTGTTTCTACACTGTGGTATGGTCTAAAGCCGTATTGGTATGAATCTAAGGGGGCATGAAGTTCAATGTGATCCTGAAGTTGATTATATACTATTTTTTCTATAATCTTTGCCATAAATGGAAGGCTAGAGATAGGTCTATATGAAGAGGGATCAAGATTGTCTAGTTTTTTGTTTTTCAGAATAGGTCTAATCGAGGCTCTCTTTAGGATGGTTGGCATAGTACCATGTGTGAGAGAAAAATTTGCTATATTTAGAATGTAGGGCGCTAGGAGTGGTTTAGTATTTTTGATCCAGCTAACTGGGCAGGGATCAAGACTAGAAGTGGTTGTGTTAATATCTGAGATCACCTTATCCAGTTCTTTTAGTGTTACAGTTTGAAATTTATCCCATATGTGTTCAGGCTTTGGGTTGGAGTAAATTAGTGGAATTGGAGGGTCTGATAGTGGAGAGAGCTTAGTTATGTAATAGTCAGCAAGAGTTTGTGGGTTAATAGGGGTGACATCTGTATTAGGAGGGTTTGAAACTTTTTAACTATTTCAAATAATTCTCTGGGACGATTGAGAGAATTTGTTAGTAATTTTGTATGAAAGGCTTTTTTAGATGCATTTATTGTTTTTCTGTAGTAGTCTAGTTTCTCATTGTATAAAATTTCTGTCATTATTTGAGTTAGTTGTCCGCCATCTTTTTTCAATCTTTCTAAGTTCCCTCTTTATTTGTCTAATTTCTTGCAAGTGCCAATATAATAAATGTATAATGTTTCAGGGAGACAATAAGATCTGTGCTGATACAGGGTGACAGAGAAGAGGATGTATATTTTGGTAATCTAAAGGACTGGAAATAAAAGGTTCTGGCAGTTTTGAAAACATTCCCTGTCCTTTTTCTTAGAAAAGAAAAGAAAAGAAAAATCAAGAATTAGGTGGAGACAAGGCGGTCTATTCCAAGCCACGAATAGCGGGGATATACTCCCTTTGTGGTCTCCTTTGGGCCGCCCTGCCTGAATGTACATCCCTGCTAATCGTCCCCCTCGCTGTCCCTGTGCAAGGCTCCATGTACAAACAGCGGAGTTGTACGGGGCGCCTTAGACAGGGGCAGGAGCGGGCGGGTGGAAGACAGAGCAAGGGCGATGCGTGGGCAAGCTGTCACCCTGGACGTACGGGGCCGATTCTGAGGTCGGCCCTGTATATCCAGGGTAGGCCGGTTAGACATGGGACTTATTCCACTTCAGAAGTGAAATAAGTCCCCCTGGACATGGGGTAGCAGTGGCAGCCAGCGGGGACAAGACCAGAAGGCATGCAGGAGGTTCCCTGCAGCCAGACCCTGGCCATGGGAGGCCAGATCAGGGGTCTGGGTGTGGGGGAAAGGACAATCTCAGTGGCAGCCAGTGTTCACGGCTCCGTAATGGAGCCACAGTGTCATGGCAACGGGACACCATGGAACTGCAGCTCTATTACAGAGCCAGGCTGTGTTGGCTGGGCATGTAGCCAATCAGAATTGGGGCCAGCCTGCACATCCAGGCCGGTAGACCCAATTCTGATCCCACGGCGGCTAGATGCCCCCACGGGATCAGAATCTGGTCTACCGCTGTATGCCCCAATTCTGCTTGGCCGCACAAGGGGCTGGATATCTAGAAGGAAATAGGCCTCAAGATTTCTGCTTCATCAGATGTCATCTCTCTCTCTGTTTCTCTCTTTTTCCTTTCATTTTAAAGTGAAAGACACTGGAATTTTGCAGTAGTTTTTCAGAATGTAGAGAAGATTTATCTCTTGCACAACCGTTTCTGTGCGTGGGAAAGCACAACTGTGCACATCTAAAAATATATACATAACAATTCAAAGAAAATAGGGGTCCTTTTACTAATATGCAATAATCTTTTGCATTTACTGCATGCTAGGGAGCATGACCAATGCATAGTAAGTGCAAAAACCATGCGTTACTGTTGTGGGGTAGACCAGCATCTCCCCTGCACTTACTGCAAAGAAATGTCCCTTAGCATGCATTCAATTCATTGGCATTCGCACAGGTGCACTGAATGACTCCTCTTGAGGTGGCATTAAGTGTACTTATGTTGACTGCAAAATTGACAGTACATGGTAATTAACATGCGCTAACTGCAGTGTCCGGTCCATGCCCATTATTCACCCATTATCCCTCCAGTTCCCTCCCCATTTTGTGCCAAGCAGTTAGCATGACATTTTTACTGTGCTAGCTGCTTTTAGCACTTGGTAACTGTTACTGTGAGCATCCGCTAATAGTTGCCATGCACTAAAACACATTAACTGCACACTTTAGTAAAGGGTCCCAAGTTGCAGTAGACATCACTAAAGTGTTGGCACACAATTGTTAGCTATAATCAACTCCCGAGTACAGCAGCATTTCGATATAACTGACTAAAGTGATTGGTGTGTTGATATACCATTTTCATGTTTCGTGCTCCAGTAATAGGAAAACCCCTTGAACATGCCCTTCTCAACCATTGGCAAAACATGAGACAGTCAATGATTTTATTCCCAGGATCTATTATGCTGCCTGTGCTGGAAGAAGGCCGTTGATATGATATTTACAACAAGACAGCAACAGCTGAAGCATTGTAAGAAGCAGAAAATCTCTGTTGTAGATGTAGCAGTAGCTTACATAAGAACATAAGAACATAAGATATGCCATACTGGGTCAGACCAAGGTCCATCAAGCCCAGTATTCTGTTTCCAACAGTGGCCAATCTAGGTCATATGTACCTAGCAGTTTCCCCAAGAGACACAAGTTCCACAGTGCTTGTACTGGGTCAAGCATTGATATCTTCGGTCACTTCTTAATAATGGTTGATGGACCTTTTCTCCAGGAACTTGTCCAAACCTTTTTTAAACCCAGCTACACTAACAGCCTTTACTACATCCTCCGGTAACAAATTCCAGAGTTTGATTACACGTTGAGTGAAAAAATATTTTCTTTATTAGTCTTAAATAGTTTACCCTGTAGCTTCATTGCATGTCCCCTAGTCTTTCTATATTCTGATAAGGTAAACAATCGATCTACGTTTACCCGTTCCACTCCGTTCATTAATTTATAGACTTCTATCATATCTCCCCTCAGCCGTCTCTTTTCCAGGTTAAAGAGCCCTAACCTTTTTAGCCTTTCTTCATAGGAGTATCCTTCCATCCCCTTTACCATTTTGGTGGCTCTTCTCTGTACCTTTTCTAAAATTGCTATATCCTTTTTAAGATACGGCGACCGGAATTGCACACAATATTCAAGGTGCGGTCTCACTATGGAACGATATAGAGGCATTATAATATCTTTTGTTTTATTTTCCATTCCTTTCCTTATCATACCTAGCATTCTATTTGCTCTCTTGGCCGCCGCTGCACACTGGGCCGAGGGTTTTAACATGGTATCCACAATGACGCCTAAATCTTTTTCCTGGGTGGTGGTTCCTAATGTGGAACCTTGCATCGTGTAACCATAGTTTGGGTTGTTCTTCCCTAGGTGCATAACCTTGCACTTGTCCACATTAAATTTCATCTGCCATTTTGATGCCCAGTCTTCCAATTTATCAAGATCCTCTTGCAATTTTTCACATTCCTCTTGGGTTTTAACAACTTTAAATAGTTTTGTGTCATCTGCAAATTTGATAACCTCACTCGTTATTCCAGTTTCCAGGTCATTTATGAATATGTCAAAAAGTAGCGGACCCAGCACAGATCCCTGGGGTACACCACTATTCACCTTTCTCCATTGGGAGAATTGGCCATTTAGCCCTACCCTCTGCTTTCTATCTTTTAACCAGTTCCTGATCCACAATAGTACATTGCCTCCTATCTCATGACTCTTTAGTTTTGCCAAAAGTCTCTGATGAGGGACCTTGTCAAAGGCTTTCTGAAAGTCCAGATACACAATATCAACTGACTCACCTTTGTCCACCTGTTTATTCACTCCTTCAAAAAAACATAACAGATTAGTAAGACAAGATCTTCCTTGTCTAAAGCCATGTTGGCTGTCTCCCATTAGGTTGTGACTATCTACATGCTGAGTAATTTTATTCTTTATGATGGTTTCTACCATTTTTCCCGGTACTGACGTCAGGCTCACCGATCTGTAGTTTCCCGGATCACCCCTGGAACCCTTTTTAAAAATTGGTGTTACATTGGCGATCCTCCAATCTTCAGGTATTAGAGATGATTTTAATGATAGTTCACAGATTACTGATAGCAGTTCTGCAATCTCATATTTCAGTTCTTTCAACACCCTTGGATGTATACCATCCGGCCCAGGTGATTTGCTACTCTTCAGTTTATCTAATAGTTGTAAGACATCTTCCCGATGTATCGATATTTCCTCCAATTCTTCCTCACCTTTAAATACCACTTCAGTCATGGGTAACATCCCTACATCTTCCTCAGTAAAGACCGAAGTAAAGAATTCATTCAGTCTCTCCGCTATCGCCTTGTCACCTCTTAGTGCTCCTTTAACCCCTTTATCATCTAATGGACCAACTGACTCTCTCACAGGTTTTTTGCTACGAATGTACTTGAAAAGGTCTTTATTTCGCGTTTTTGCTTCCGCAGCAAGCTTCTTCTCAAATTCTCCCTTTGCCTGCCTTATCAATGCCTTGCATTTGACTTGCCAGTGCTTGTGCTGTTTCCAGGTTTCGTCGTTTGGCTTTTTTTTCCATTTCCTGAAAGATGCTTTTTTGGCAACAACAGCCTCTCTGACCTCACCTTTAAACCATGCTGGCAGTTTTTTGGACTTCCTTCCACTTTTCTTGAAGCGTGGAATACAGCTGGTCTGGGCTTCCAAGATAGTATTTTTCAACAACACCCAAGCTTGATGTACGTCTTTAACCTTCGCAACTGCTCCTTTTAGTTTTTTCTTAACTGTTTTCCTCATTTTATCATAGTCTCCCTTTCGAAAGTTAAAAGGTAGTACTGTAGATTTCCTTACTATCCCTCCTCCACTAATTAAATCAAAGGTGATCATGCTATGATCACTATTGCCAAGTGGCCCCAACACCCTTATCTCTTGCACTAGATCTGGTATTCCACTAAGGACTAGGTCTAATATGGCTTCCCCTCTGGTCGGTTCATGAACCAGCTGCTCCAAGAAGCAGTCATTTATTTCATCTAGGAACTTTATCTCCCTAGCATGTCCTGACGTGACACTGACACAGTCGATACCGGGGTAATTGAAATCACCCATTATTATTACTGCGCTGTAACTTTTGTTAGCTTCCTTGATTTCTTTGAGCATTTCATCATCCATTTGGTCATTCTGGCCAGGTGCTCGATAGTACACCCCCACTGCCATTGCTTTCCCCCTTTTATATGGAATTTCAATCCATATAGATTCTACAGCAGATTTTGTTTCTGCAAAACTTTAATCCTTTCTGAGTCAATGCCCTCTCTAACATAGAGCGCAACCCCTCCACCAATTTGATCAGCTCTATCATTACGATATAGTTTGTACCCAGGTATCACAATGTCCCACTGGTTGTCCTCCTTCCACCTTGTCTCTGATATTCCAATCATATCTAACCTTTCATTTAGTGCTATATATTCTAACTCTCCCATCTTATTCTTTAGACTTCTAGCATTTGCATACAAGCATTTTAGAGAATGTATTTTATTCATGTTAATTTGGCTATTGTTAGACATGGGTAAATTGGGATCTTTAAGCTCTGTCTGCTCCATACTTGAGGGCAGGGCCGGATTTACCTATACGCCATGTATGCCATGGCATAGGGCCCACAGCTGGCAGGGGCCCACAAAAAAAGAAAACGTTTTTTTTTTTTTAAATAAAATTTTAAAAAAACCTGCTGGCTGCCGCCGCGGGGCCCCCTCTGCTGCCGCGGCAGCACCGACTGACCCGCGGGGGCCCCCTCTACAAGCTGACTCCGTCGGTTGGTTCGTTCCTCCCTCTCTCCCTCCCTCCGTGCAGGCTGTGAGAGACGCGAAAGTGTCTCCTCGCGTCTCTGTTAAGCCCGCAGGGGCTGATGGGAAATTTCCCATCAGCCCCTGCGGGCTTAACAGAGACGCGAGGGAGACACTCTACCTTCGCGCCTCTCACAGCGTGCACGGAGGGAGAGAGGGATCGACGGACCGACGGAGTCAGCTTGTAGAGGGCGGCAGCCAGCAGGTTTTTTTTTTTAAATTAAATTTTACTTTAGGCCGACGGGGGTGGGGGGGTAGGACTGGTAATGGGCTATTGGGGGGGGCTGGGGCTGGGACTGGAAATGGGCTGGGGGGGTTAAGGCTAGAGGTGGGTTGATGGGGTTAGGACTGGTAATGGACTGTGGGCTGTTGGGGGGGGCTTAGAACTGGCAATGGGCTTTGGGGGGGGTTAAGACTGGTAATGGGCTGTGGGCTGATGGGGGCTGTCTGGTAATGGGCTATGGGGGGCCTAGGACTGGAAAGGTGCTGGGGGGGTTAAGACTGGAGGTGGGCTGAAGTGGTTAGGACAGCAAATCTGCTGTTGTGGGGGAGTAGAACTGGTCATGTGCTTTGGGGGGGTTAAGACTGGTAATGGGCTTTGGGGGGGTTAAGACTGGTAATGGGCTGTGGGCTGATGGGGGCTGTCTGGTAATGGGCTATGGGGGGGCTAGGACTGGAAATGGGCTGGGGGGGTTAAAATTGGAGGTGGGCTGATGGGGTTAGGACTGGTAATGGGCTGTGGGCTGATGGGGGGGTTAGGACTGGCAATGGGCTATGGGGGGCTGACTGGAAATGGGTTGATGGGGTTAGGACTGGAAGTGGGCTGATGGGTTAGG
Source organism: Ichthyophis bannanicus (assembly GCA_033557465.1). Classification (NCBI taxonomy): domain Eukaryota; kingdom Metazoa; phylum Chordata; class Amphibia; order Gymnophiona; family Ichthyophiidae; genus Ichthyophis; species Ichthyophis bannanicus. The sequence goes on along the minus strand of CM066035.1, from coordinate 127,485,250 downwards.
ACTGGTAATGGGTTATAGAGGGGGCTTAAACTGAAAATGGGGTGATGGGGGGTTAGGACTGTAAGTGGGTTGATGGGGGGGCTGGGACTGGTATTGGGTTGGGGGGTTGCTAGGACTGGAAATGGGCTGATGGGTGGCTAGGACTGGAAATGGGCTGATGCAGGGACTAGAAGGGAATGGATGCTGGGTGAGGCTGGAACTAGAAGGGAGCTGATGTTGGGGGAGGATTAGAATGGGATGGGGCTGGAAGAGTAAAATGGAGAAGGGAAAAATATTTTGTGTGGGAGGGATAAAAAATCTACAATTGGCCGGGTATTGGGAGAGTAAGTGGGGATTGAGGATGGAGGGGTAAAATTTGAGTGGATGAAACAGGAATGAGGAAAGAGCAAAAGGAGAAAGATTAGTATGTTAAAGCAGATGTAGAGAGAGAATGGAAAAAAATCTAGCAGAGAGAAGAAAGGACAAATGGACAGCAGACGATGGAGAGTTAGCAAAAGACACGAAGAAACCAGAAGAAAGTGGCTGGAGCAATTGCAGCTGAAAAAAATGCACAAAAGGTAGAAAAATCTCTTTTATTTTGAATTTATTAATTGGAATATGTCAGCTCTGGTAAATGTGCATCATTAATGTCTGCGCTTTGTTTAGTACAAGAGCAAATTAATGTATAGTTTTATTTCTACAGTGTTGTACTTTCCAAGTTTGGCTTTTGGGATTCCCAGTTTAATTATTGTCTTCCTGTTTCTAAATTGTGATTACTTGTTTGATGGTCTATGTTCTGCATGTGTAACTGAGCTGAGGTGTTCTGTTTATATAATTCCTATTTGACATTGCCACTTGTTCTCTTTCCCCAGTAGGTCATGTATTGTTGTTCTCTGAAATGTATTGGTTTAATATTTGCAGTGTTGCCTTTTGATTGGTAGGGTATGGTGCTTTGTGAGTCCTGGTAGTGCTGTTAGGATACGGCGGGTTTACTATGGGTTCTAAATGGGCAGTGTTTGTAGTAGTTCCTAATGTGTCTGGCAGTTGGCACTGGATTATAGTAATGTAGAAATCTTTTAGTCTTTCTTTATCCATACACTCATTAAGAGGCACGTTTACTAAAAGTTAGTATATGGTAACATTATGCAAATATTTATGCAAATAAGGCCCCTTATGCAAATGAGGCCCCGCACCCCCCTTGGGCCGCCCCTGCTGGGGGCCCACAATTTTTGTTGGCGTAGGGCCTCACTCAAGGTAAATCCGGCCCTGCTTGAGGGCATTTGGGCTACTTTACTCTTTTGTGGAACCTCTCTGCTTTTGGTAGTATCCTTCAAGGATACTTTCTTCCGAACCAACCGCTCTTGTGCGACTGTCGGCTTTCCCCTAATATCTAGTTTAAAAGCTGCTCTATCTCCTTTTTAAAGGTTAATGCCAGCAGCCTGGTTCCATCCCGGTTAAGGTGAAGCCCATCCCTTCGGAAGAGCCCCTCCTTTCCCCAGAAGTGTTCCCCAGTTCCTAACAAATCCAAAACCCTCATCTCTGCACCATTGTCTCATCCACGCATTGAGACTCCGGAGCTCTGCCTGCCTTTTGGGTCCTGCGCGTGGAACAGGAAGCATTTCGGAGAATGCTACCCTGGAAGTTCTGGATTTCAACTTCCTACCTAAAAGCCTAAATTTTGCCACCAGAACCTCCCTACCACATTTTCCTGTCATTGGTACCGACATGTACCAAGACAGCAGACTCCTCCCCAGCACTATCTAAGACCTTATCTAGGTGGCGCGTGAGGTCCGCTACCTTCGCACCAGGCAGGCATGTTACCAGGCGATCCTCACGTCCCCCAGCCACCCAGCTATCTACATGCCTAATGATCGAATCACCAACTATAACGTCTGTCCTAACCCTTCCCTCATGGGCACATGGCCCTGGAGAAACTTCCTCGGTGTGAGAGGGTTTTACATCACCTGGAGGACAGGTCCTAGTTACAGGATCACTTCCTGCCACACCAGGGTGATGCTCTCCTGTCACGTGACCTCTCTCCTCCATGGCAACAGGGGTGCTGCCAGACTGGAGGTGGGACTTCAGGACTATATCCCTGTAGGTCTCGTCTATGTACCTCTCTGTCTGTCTTATGTTTTCCAAGTCTGCTACTTTAGCCTCTAGAGAACGGACTTGTTCCCTGAGAGAAAAGAGCTCCTTGCACCTAGTGCACACGTAAGACCTCTCACCAACTGGGAGAAAATCATACATGTGACACTCAATGCAAAAGACTGGAAAGCCCCCATCCCGCTGCTGGACTGCTGTCTGCATCTTAGTTTAAGTTTGTGTCTAGATCTTTAAGTTCTTACTTACTAGGGGTTGCTATGGGTATGGCTTTGGAGTCTGTCAATAGGGGTGTCCATAGAAAGTAATTAAGAAAATAAATTCACTGTTCAAGCAAATTTATAAATGTTATTTGATATTTATTCTGCGCTAATTATACTGGGGTATTTATCCTGGGCAAAACATCTTGGGCAATCACCCTGGAATAATTACCCCAGGCTAATAACCTAGGCTAAATACCCGGCAATAATTGTTTTATTTAATTAGCTTGTGCTAAATGCTCTGGAGTAGTTGCCTCATGTTAAAAACCATAGGGTTATTAACTCAGACAAAATACCCTGGGATACTTACCCTGGGCTAAATACCTTGGGGTAAATACCTCAGGCTAAAAAAACCTAGGGAAATGCCCTAGGCAAAATACTTCATGATAGTTACCCCAGACTAAATACTCTGGGGTAATTACTAAAGCTAAATACCCCAGGCTAAATATCCTGAGGTAATTGCACCAGGCTGAATACCCCAGGGTAATTACAAATATTTGTCCTGTGTTACATTCCCTGGGGTAATTACCACAGGCTAGAGAATGTTGTATACAAGGAAGAAATCAGGGTTGAGTTCTTGCTTTAATGTTGGGCATTCACTCCTTAATGGAACTGCTTGTTACCTTTACATCTGCATATTAGCTATTCCTATTCTGTGTAATATTGATGGCTTCATCAACCTTGTGGAAATATTGTGTCAGGTTGCTACCCTTAAAGTACTTATGAGGCTCAGAATTGATCCCCAGTCATGGGTGTTCATGCTGGACCAGGCAGTACTGGAAAATACCCGGGTGTCTGATAATACACTTGAATAAACAGAAAGATGGAACTGGAAGTTACAGGTAGCAAGAGTCAGTAAGGAGGTTTCAAGGATGGAACAAGGCCTGGAGGAGAACTGAAACTGGAGGCTTGGCGCTAGAGCTGGAAAGCAGGTTACAATCTGGAGAAGGAACTAACGGCCAACTGGAATTGAAGACCTGAAGCATAGAAGCTTGGCACTTAGTATTCTGTATGCAGGAAGTTTGATAGCACGTGGACTCATTTACCTTCAGCTTGCTGTGAACAGTTTCCCACTTCCCAGCACTCACTGTTTACTAAGACGCAGTCAATCCCTGATGTCTAAGGGCTTGTTCTTGGAAGATAATCTCATAGTTTTCTTCTCTTTTATTTCCCCTTACTCTAAGTTCCTAGCTGGATCTAATGGTTAGGACTTGTGGTCTATACCTCTAGACCAACCTTGGTTGAAGTTCATGTTGGGGCCTTGTCCTGATGCGTATGTACAAACGACAACCTTTGATCTTCTTTTTGGAAATGATTGGATATTGGTGCTGCATTTCTATAAAGTTCAGCAGCTATTTAATTGTTTGTTTTATATTATCCTCTTGGCATTTTGGATTGACTGTGGACTTCAAATAAAAGTGCGTTTATGGATCATTCCTAAGAACATAAGATATGCCATACTGGGTCAGACCAAGGTCCATCAAGCCCAGTATCCTGTTTCCAACAGTGGCCAATCTAGGTCATACGTACCTTTTGTGGTGGCGAAGCCAGCCAGGTGCCTATGGAAATAGAGAAAGCACAAGCAGTTTCCCCTAGTCAGAAGAAAAGTGCAGGAAATGGTCACTTTAAAAGTGCAGCTAACATTGAAAAAAACCTGTCCAAAGCTGCTGTCCTAAGGCCACGCCCCAGCTCCATGGTAACTGAGGGTGGTAAGCTAAGACAGCTGGGGGCGGGGTGGAAAGATACAGGTCAGACTCCTTCATATAAGCCCGAGAGAACAGGGAGCAAGAGAGACGAGAAAAAGAGAGGAGAAGGAGGAGCAAGAAGGTGCCACAAGGCAAGGAACTGAATCAAGAGCTGAGTCTGATTCAGAGGCGGAGTCTGGGAAGGAACCTCAGTCTGAGCAGGAGTCTCACTCTTACAGGAGGAAGAGAGACGGAAGGGCTAATTTATCCAGGAACCAGCATGGCCAGGGGAGTGGCAGTGAAGCACTGCTGAGGAGAATCCCAAAAGGTATTGCTCGTAAGGATTTTAGCCAAGGGGCTCAAGGAAGGTTCCCAGACAGCAGTTTGAGGGAGAAATATCCCCAAAGCCAGCTCCAGTATTTAAACCAGTACCAGGGTTACAGGAAGCCTGCAGGAGGTTCAAGAACCCAGGAAGGGCTGGTAAGAAAACCTCCTAACAAAGAATGCCTGAATGTTTTAAAGCTTTTAAAATGTTTGATAAAAGACCAGGAAGTAACTTGTTTTGATAACAGCTCTGAGTCCCGAGAGAGGTCTCGAGGGGAACAGCTGTTTTTCAACGATGTTACAGAACCAGAGTGTTCTGAGTGTGAATCAATGGACATTGGAGAAAGTGATAATGTCTTGAGTCAACCTGAGCAAGAAATGGAATGTGATTTATCCATAGCAGTAAAGTAAGAATGGTTTTGGAATTATAAGCTTGAAGAAATTCCCATTTGTTTGATGTGCAAGTTGTTCTAAGAAGGAAGGAAGTTTTAATTAGTATGGCTGCTGTTTTAAAGGAGACTTATTAAGAGGGAATGCCTAAAGTCTCTGGAATAACTAATTAAAGCCCTTAAGGAATTAAAGCCAAGAAGAAAAGTTTATTGCCTGAGTTTTGCTGCATTGAAAGTTTTCAATGGGCATTTAGTTTCAGTTAAGCACTGTGAATTGAAGCCTTTTGCTTTTGAGAAAAACAGCCTTTGCCTTGTTGAAGTAAGCAAGAGCAATTGATATCGTTGAGAAGTTTTCAAACCTATTATTTCTTGTGGAAAAGTCTGTACATGTGATATGCCAAGCTTCTTTTGAAGTTCCTGTTATCAAGGGAGGCGAATAAAATTTCCTGTGTTGCTTTCAACCCTCGGCTCAGCACTTCATTACAACTACAATTAATTGCTTAAGGAACTACAACTCCCAGAGGCCTTTGCCCAGGAGTTCACAATTGAAAGGAACATTCGCCCCCTTTCCTCGTCAGGCAACTGCCTAGGCGGGGCAAGGGCGCGACACTTTCCAACTAATAACCCATCTATTCCAGAAGCTCATTCTAGAGGCAACTGGTTAATAAATGATATTCTAGCAAATCTCTGTATAACGCTATTGACACTGATGTTAGAGTCAAGCTTTCCATTTAGACATTTGTGATGGTGCTTGTGGGATATGTATAGGCAAAGTTGGCAGTCTATGGTGCTGTAGTAGGAATGTTCCCAGGCACTTTCCAATTCTTCATGAATTTTTCTTGATTTTCGGGTGTTTTTGCTTAGTTTCAGACATTTAACTTAATATGGAATTTTTAGTGCATTTTAAATTGATTTAACACACACAATGGAAGTAGGGCAGCTAAATCGGTTAACGCATGTTAAATCAATTGAGTGCACATGAAAAATTTTAAGGTACCTTAACAAAGCAAATGCACACTAATAAATGGACACCCCTGTGCAGTGGTCCTCATGACTCGACTGTATAGATTCAAGTCCTTGATTCTATACCATCACATCCAAATGAGTGATCAATTCCATTTACACTGTATCTGTACGACTGCCAACATGCTGTGATTATGGACAATGCTCCCCAAAAGCCTTCCTTGGAAAACTGGCAAATTGATAGTTATCATGATGTGGTCAGTTGAAAAATAGTAAAATAGTCTGAGAATTTACACACTGTCGACAGGTCTGCCTTTTCGATGTGCATTAGTTTGAAGAAAATCATATTTTGTTGCTGACTGCAGAAATGACAATGCCACAAAACAGTTGTATAATTTCATTATCCTTCATTCTAATGTAATCTGTAAAGAAGACAGTATGATTAAAGAACCAGCTTGCATTGCTTTAATAATAGTGTGTGAGACTGTATACAAGGATTTATGGCCTATTTATTATTTATTTATTTATTTAAGTCTTTTTTTATACTGCACTATTTAGAATCAGTGCGGTTTACAAATAACATTAAATTGCACAATGTAGGCTGAAGATATACATTGAACTTTACAATGAACAGGTAATACAACTTGGATTTTAACAGGGATAAACTATATACAAAATTCAACAGTGATAACTAGATACAAGTTGAGTAATTGTATCGATGGATATGGTTTTGTCAATATAACAGATGGGGAGGGTGTGCTGGGTTATGTCATGTCACCGGTATGAGAGTAATGCTGAAGGAAAAGGTGGTGTTTTAAAGCCTTCCTAAATTGTGTGAGGTCAGAAATAGACCGGATAGTGGTAGGGAGGGCATTCCAAAGTGTGGGTGCATAAAACACAAAGGCTCTGTTCTTTGTCGCGAGGGAGCATTTTGTTATCGCATTGGGGACAGCAAGTATGTTAGCAGCGGCTGATCTTCTGGATCTATTCTGGTGAGTAGAGTGAACAAGGTCTGTGAGGAAGGTGTAGGATAGTTTGTTAAGGACTTTGAAGGTAATCAGTAGTACTTTGAAGGTGAGCCTGCAAGTAGATAGGAAGCCAATGGAGATGTTGCGAAATTGGAGTTATGTGGTCTCTTCTGGAGGCTCCATGCAGGATACGGGCAGTGGTATTCATTGCCAGTTGTAGTGGGTTAAGTGTGCTCTTAGGGAGACCATGTAGAATGGCGTTGGCATAGTCAAAATGGGGAGTTACAAGGGCTTGAAAGATCGTCCAGAAGTCAGCAGGCTCCAGTAAGGGACATAGGTGGCGAATTGTATGTATCTTGATGGTGTTGCTTATATGCGTTTTCATGTTGAGCTGCTGGTCAAGGGTGACACCCAGGTAGCGGATGGTGGACCTACTCAGGAGCTCTGCGTCTCTCACCTTAATTGAAGCGGGAGGGGTGAAGGATTGATTTCTTGTGATAAATAGGACGTCAGATTTATTGAAGTTAATTCTGAGGCCTTGCGTGTGGAGCCAATTGGTAACATCATCAAAGCATCTTGTTAATAGTGAGAAGTCAGGCTGGTCAGTAGAGAATGGTGTGAACAGCAGTACGTCATCAGCATACACAAGGCAGGAGATATTAAAAGAGTGGATGATTGAACAGATGGGCTGTATATAGATGTTGAAAAGGAGGGCAGAGAGAGAGGAGCCTTGGGGGATGCCTTGCTTTTGTTGAAAAGGCTCAGAGGTAGTGGAGTCAATTCATACTTGTTGCCATCTATCTGATAGGTAGGACTTGCACCAACTCAAGGCTGAACCAAGGATTCCCTTCTGTTGAAGATGTGTAAGGAGCAGCTCATGGTTGACTGAGTCAAAAGCGGAAGCAATGTTCATGAAGATTAGTGCATAGCTTTGTCTAATATTGTCAATCCTGGTGAGTAGGGTGCTGAGTAGAGTGGTGAGGAGTGTCTCGACACCATAGAATTCTCTAAAGCCGTGCTGACATGGGTCGAGGGGAGCGGAAGTCTCAATGTGTTGCTGGATTTGGAGTTGAACAACCTTTTCAATTATCTTGGCCAACAGGGGGATGTTGGAGATTGGTCGATAAGATTCCGCCTTCTGGGGGTTCAGCTTGCTGTTCTTTAGAAGGAGCTGGATGGAGGTTTGCTTTAGAATCTGGGGGAATGTCTCTGTTGAAAAGGATAGCTCCATGATCTTAGCTAAGATTGGGCTGAATTCAGCATGTAGCAATCTTATTCAGAATGCTGGGTAAGGGTCGTTGGGGGATGCAGTGGTGTTAATGGATATGATGGTGTCCTTGATGAGCCTCTCAGAAGGGGTTGTGAAGGAGGTCAAAAGTGTTAGGGAGCTTGGTGTGGAAATAGTGATGGAAGTGTTGGTTAGGCTGGTTTTGGCATGTAGATGGTCAGCAAATTCCTGCGGGTGTAGCAATCCTGGTTGGGTGGGAGAAGGTTCTTTAGTAAGGGTCTTGACGATATTAAGGAGGTCACGAGGTTTGTTTAGGGAGCGGAGCAAGAGATCAGAGTGGTATTCCTTCATTTTCTTGGAGACTGCTTTTCAGTGTACTTTAAGGTAGGAGAGGTAAACTGTGTGATCATCCGAGGACCGTGAGTGTCGCCAACATCTTTCAAGTTTCCTTAGGAGGGGTAGTGAAGTCCATTGGTCTGAAGAGTACCATTGTGCTGTTTGCCTTCTTCTTGGTGGCTAATTTGATGCAGGTAGAAGTGCAAAGGAGCTGAGGCTGTTGTTCCAGGTGGATATCAGCGAGTCAAGGCTAGGTGATGCCATATTGAGGTTTGGTAGGACTTTGTTGATGATCTCCTCTTTGTTGAAGGGCTGGAATTGTCCTGTGAGGGCTGAGGATCACTATTAATCGGCAATAAGGTTTTGCCAATAATGTGCATTAAAAGCTATTTTTTTAACATGTTAAAAGCAAAACCAACACAGGGTAGTGTCCAGTATGTGGGGAGAACAGCTGTGACATTATTTCATGTCATCATGGATTAATGCACCAGTCAGTAATGCAGACGCAATTAGCTATACCTTTGAAGGTGTAGTTAACCTTTCTGCAGTAACTTCCAGTCTTGCCATTAGACAAGTCATGATAAAAAATAAATAGAAGCATAGAAAAATGAAAGTAGATAAAGACCACACGGCCTTTCAGTTTGCACTTCCATAGCAATTGCCAAGTTTTAAGTCCCTAGTTTTCCCTTAGAGATCCCGTGTTTCTCCCCTGCTTTCTTGAATTTAGATACAGATCTTTTCTCTACCACCTCCACTGGGAGATTATTCCAAGCATCTACCACTCTTTCTGTAAAATAAATATTTCTGCATATTACTCCTGAGACTAGCTCCTTTCACCTTCATTCTATGCCCCCTCGTTGCAGAGCTTTCTTTCAGTTGAGAGAGGCTCTCCTCCTGTGCACTGTATTTCCCCTCTCCTACCTTTCTTTCAAAGTATTCATATTGAGATCTTTATTTCTTTCCCCATATGCCTTATTATGACCATTTTTGTAGCCACCCTCTACACTAACTCCATCCTGTTTATATCCTTTTGAAGGGGTGGTCTCCAGAATTGCACACAATACTCTAAATTAGTTCTCACCAAAGACTTGTACAGAGGCACTATCACCTCCTTCTTCCTGCTGGCCATTCCTCTCCCTATGCACCTAAGAATCCTCTTGGCTTTTGCCATCACCTTTTCTACCTGTTTAACCCTGGGAGTACCGATGGAGTCAAAAGTGACCCCATTGCAAGTTTCACAACGCGTATCTCGGAAACTAGTTGTTCAAGAATGCAATCTTTTTATGACTTTTCACATGTCAATATTCTCTTTATATTGCGCCATGAGAGGAATAACTTTCATCCGCTAGGTGACGCTAGTGATGAATTGCAGCACAGAGTACCAGTGGGGTCATTTTTGACCCCAGTTGCTTACATCCAGTTTGGATCGTGATAGAATTTGCAGTTTTGTGAATTTTTTTATCTGACAAAAGTATTTATCATTAATTATGTATCATTTATTTTTTGTACTCTTATTTTATGAAAATCACACATTTTCTGTAATTGATGTCATATGTTCTCTCATTTCGATGAAATCTAAAGGCTTTCAGCTCGTTCATCACGATTACTGTACACCTATAGTAAAATTGCTTTGTGTTTTATTCAAGTTTATCTTTGTTTATTTATTTTAGGTTATTGTTTATAATGTCAAAACAAAAGTATTCAGCTGCTCAAGTAAGAGAAATATTGCAATGAGATGCTGACAGTGACGGCTCTGAATCGTCTGATGATGCAGCATATTCAGCAAGCGAAGAAGCATATCAGCCAAGTTTGAGCGATAAATCTGTTGATGACAGTCATGATTCAGATGGCGACAGCAGTTGGTCGCCAAGTGAATGTGAGACTGATGTTGAGCCGGTAACATCGCCTGCAGCAAAGAGTCAAGTTACAGGTCGAGGCATAGGTCGAGGCTGTGCTGGACGGGGAAGAAGGAAGGAGTCCTTGGTGTCAGTATCATCTGTGAGGAATCTTAGTTGTGGTCGTAGAGGAGCTAAGAGGTCATCAACTATAAGCACAAATGTTGTCATTGAAGCCTATGTATCTAAGGATGCCACATCATGGAACAGGAAACCTATAAAGCAAGCTACTGGAAGATACGCCAGACCTAATGTCATGCCCGTACAACAAGGTCCTACAAGGTATGCTGTACGAAATGTTGATGGCCCTCTCGCAGCATTCCACTTGTTCATGAGGAAGAACTTATTGAATGAAAGCATGATGTGGACGAGCAAACAAGGAAGACAAATTTATGACGACACCTGGAAAGATTTGACAGATGGAGAATTTCAACATTTTCTTGGACTTCTGATACTCTCAGGCTTGTACAAGTCACAAAATGAATCCATAGTTCAGTTGTGGAACCTTGAAGATGGTTGTTCTGTTTTTGGCAAAAATATGGCCCGTAACCGTTTTCAGCAAATTTCTTGTGCTGTCAGATTTGGTGATGCAACCAACAGACGTGAACAACGAGGCGTGGATAAGCTTGCTCCAATCAGACACGTTTTTGATACCTGGGAAGCAACTTTAAGTGACGCCTTTGTTCCTGGTGAAAATGTTACCGTGGATGAGTAACTGCTTACATTTCGTGGCTGTGTTCCGTTCAGACAATATATTCCCAGCAAACCTGGGAAATATGGCATAAAGCTAGGGATGTTGTGTGACAGTGCAACATCATATGTTCTGCATCTTCAAGTATATAAAGGAAGGGAACTCGGACAAAACAGGGAACGGAATCAGGGTGAAAGGGTTGTGCTTTAACTCACTGAAGGATTGATGCGATCTGGCAGAAATGTTACTGTTGACAATTTCTTCTGCAGTTTATCCCTGTCACGGAAATTGCTAGAAAAACAAATGACACTTTTGGGGACAATTCAAAAGAACAGAAAAGATTTACCTCAAGAATTTGTAACAGCAAAGGGCCGAGAGGTATTCACTTCACTGTTTGCCTTTCGCGATGACGCCACTCTGGTTTCCTATTGCCCAAAGAAAGGAAAAGTGGTTGTTCTTCTGAGCAGTTTGCATGATCAAGAAGAAGTACATAACACACATCCAGACAAAAAAAACCATGCATGATCTTGGACTATAATTCTAGTAAAGGTGGAGTAGATACGGCAGATCAAATGTTGTGCACGTATACCACAAAACCAATGACAAGATGCTGGCCAGTGACAATCTTCTACAACATGTTGGACATCAGTGCTTTGAATGCCTTCATTGTTTGGATGTCACTAAATCCAGAATGGCAGTCCAAGTCAAAGCACAGACGTCGTCTATTCCTCTTGGAATTAGGAAAGCAGCTGCTTCAGAGTAATTGCAGCGAGACTTCTTCCAACATTGAAGAAGCCACTGATGCTGTTTGCAATGTCGGGATCCCAAAGAAAAGGGCAAGGTGTCACTGCTGTTCCAGAGAAAAAGACAAGAAAAGCAACATAGTTTGCACCTCCTGCAAGCGCAATGTTTGTAAAGAACATTCAGAAATTGTCTGTGTCTCATCCAAATGACTGTAGTACTTTACTGTGTTCATCAAGTGCATGCAAAAACTGCTTTCATGGCAACTCTTCTTCATGTAATTTTATGATAAAGCATTAAATTTCAAAACATTTAACCTTCATATAATAAATAATTAATTCAGAATAATATTTTGTCTGTTTAGTTTAAAATTTTCATGGTTAACAATTAAAATTTGTCGTGGGGTCATTTATGACCCTAACGGTATTCACTGTGTGCAAAAAATCTTGGTAATTCCAGGGTTAACTATTTTAACCACTTTAAGATCATCAGAAACAATCATGCCAAGGTCCCACTCCTCTTTCGTGGACAGAAGTACTTCACCTCCTATTCTGTACCGCTCTTTTGGATTTTTTGCAACCCAAATATATGACCCTGAACTTTTTAGTATTAAATCTCAGCTGCCAAATACTTGACCATTCTTCAAGCTTAGCTAGATCCCTCCTTATGTTATCTACTGCTTCCTGGGTGCCTACTCTATTTCAGATTTTGATATCATCCACAAAGAAGAAAACATTACCTAACAGCCATTCTGCAGGATCGCTAACAAAAATGTTAAAAAGAATTGAACTAAGGACAGATCCCTCTGGCGCACCACTGGTAGCCTCCTTCTCTTCAAAGTGAGCTCCATTTACCTGTACCCTTTGTCGCCTCCCACTCAACCAATTTCTAAGCCAGTCAGTCACTTTAGGGTCCATCCCTAGGGTGCTCTATTTATTTATATGTGGCCTGTGCGGAAGGTGTCAAAGGTTTTTTTTGAAATCTAAATACTCCACATCTAGGGCTCTGCCTCGGTCCAACTCTCTAGTCACCTGGTCAAAGAAATCACAGATTTGTCTGAAAAGACCTGCTTCTAATAACCCATGCTGCCTCAGATCCTGCAATCCACTAGACTTAAGCAATCTCACTATACTCTGATTAGCAGCATTTCATTAATTTACTCACGACAGAGGTCAGACTAAATGGCCTATAGTTCTCAACCTCATCCTTACTTCTGCTTTTGTGTAAAGGGACCACATGCACATTTCTCCAGTCCTCTGGGACCACTCCCAGTTCTAAAGAAGCATTGAAAAGGTCAGACAGTGGAGCCACTAGAACTTCTCCAAGTTCCTTCAATATTATGGGATGTATATCATCTGGTCCGATTGCTTTGTCTACATTTAGCTTAGCTAGTTCCTCACGAATACAGTCTTCCAAAACATTTTCAAGATCCCCTTCAATCCTGTTCATATTTGTTGATATTTTCTGAGGTCCTGCTCCTGGCTGTTCATCTGTGAACACAGAATACAAATATTTGTTAAGTAATTTCATGTTATCCTCATCAGCTTCTACATATTCCTCCACTTCACCTTTTAGTCTGACAATACCACTTTGGCACTTCTTCCTCTCACTAGCATATCTGAAAAATGTTGTATCTTATTTTATTGCACTGGCTATTTCTTCTTCTTTTTATATCTTTGCTTTCCTGACTACTTTCCTAGTTTCTCTAAGATTTCCTAAATATTGATGCTTCTCTTCCTCTTTCTGTAATCTCTTTTATTTTATGAAGGCCACCCTCTTTTTCTTCATCTTTATAGCTACTTAGTTTTAGAACCATAGTGGCCTCCTTTTCCTTTTACATTTATTTGCCTTTCTAACAAAAAGTTTGTTGCCCTATACATATCCTTTTTCAGTTTTGTCCATTGCTTTTCTACATCCCCCAGCTGTTCCCAACCTGCTAATGACTCCATAAGAACATAAGAAATGCCATACTGGGTCCGACCAAGGTCCATCAAGCCCAGTATCCTGTTTCCAACATTGGCCAATCCAGGTCACAAGTACCTGGCAGGTACCCAAAGTCCACAGCTTCCACAATGTTCATCCTGGGGTAAGAAGTAGATTTCCTAGGTCCACTTTAAAAATGGTTTATGCACCTTTCCTCCAGGAATTTGACCAAGCCTTTTTTAAACCCAGCTGCTCTAACAGCTTTTACTATATCCTCCGGTAATGAATTCCAGAGTTTGATTACACATTTAGTGAAAAAAATATTTTATCTTGTTAGTCTTAAATGGGTTACATTGTAGCTTCATTGCATGCCCTCTAGTCTTTGTACTTTTTGATGGTATAAACAACCAAACTATGTTTACCCGTTCCACTCTCTTCATTAATTTGTAGACCTCTATCATATCCCCCCCTCAGCCGTCTCTTTTCCAGGATGAAGAGCCTTAAAATTTTAAGCCTTTCCTCATAGGGTATCCTTCCATCTCCTTTACCATTTTGGTGGCTCTTCTCTGTACCTTTTCTAATTCTACTATATCCTTTTTAAGATACAGCAACTAGAACTGCACACAATATTCAAGGTGCAGTCGAGCCATGGAGTGATACAGAGGCATTATAATATCTTGGCTTTATTCTCCATTCCTTTCCTCATGATTCCTAGCATTCTATTTGCTTTCTTGGCCGCCGCTGCACACTAGGCAGAGAGTTTCAATGTATTATCCACGATGACGCCTAAATCTCTTTCCTAGGTGGTTGTTTCTAAGGTGGTACCTTGCCTTGTGTAACCAAAGTTTGGGTTCTTCTTTCCTAGGTGCATAACTTTGCACTTGTCCACATTAGATTTAATCTGCCCAGTCTTCCAGTTTATCAAAGCCCTCTTGCAATTCTTCACAATCTTCTTGGTTTTTAACAACTTTGAATAATTTTGTGACATCTGCAAATTTGATCACCTCATTTATTGTTTCCATTTCCAGGTCATTTGTGAAGAAAGGCCTCACAGTCTACTTCCGGTAACACTGCCTAGAAAACCTAGACGCTGCTGTGTTGCCAGAAGTCAGCATTGACTTAAAGGCACACATTGCATTTTGCATGGAGGCCATGATCTTTTGTGGATTTCAAATTGGTTAAAAGACTAGGAACAGAGAGTAGGACTAAATAGTCAGTGAACTGCATGGAAAGACTAATAAGCGAAAATATTTTTTTCACTCAACGCATAATTAAACTTTGGAATTCATTACCGGAAGATATAGTAAAAGCTGTTAGAGTGCCTGGTTTTAAAAAAGGTTTGGACAAGTTCCTGGAGGAAAGGTACATAAAACCATTATTAAAGGTGATCACTGGATGTGAGATGATCTCACACTATGACATCAGAAACATTTTCCCCATTGGAAAGCACCAAGTCCAGTATGGCCCCTTCACATGTGGATTCTGTTACCAGTTGACTGAATAGCTCTCCCTGTAGAGAATCCAGGATCTCCTTACTTCTAGATGACACTGCAGCCAATCAACATTCAGCATATTGAAATCACCTATCAGTAGCACTTCCCCTTTCCTGGCAATGCTGCGTATATCTTCTATTAAATCTTCGTCCACTTCGCCCAGTGAGGGGGGGGGGGGGGGGGTCCGCGCGCCCTTTTATGCCCTGTAATTCTGTAGTGTTAATACTATTTTGTACATATAGTGCCACTCCTCCTCCCCTTCTTCCTACCCTATCCTTCCTGAGTAAAGTATAGCCTGGTATAATTATATCCATAACTGCCACTAAATCCAAGTCTGTGTCTTCCATTAAAGCCTAAACATCTGGGGTCTTATTTCCCATTCTACAGGCATTTATACACACTGCTTTCCAGATGTTGCCCCTTTTACCTATTGCTATAGAGGTATTTAATTTTTCACGTACCTGGGAGATTTCATCACCCATCCCCAATGAATCTAGTTTAAAGTCCTTTTCAGTAGGTTAGCCAGTCTGCTACTGAAGACATGTTGACCCTTCTTGGACTGAGAGAATACAATAGCTTATGAAATCATGAGTGAGAGGGAACTATTAAGTAGGGAACAGTTGTTTAACCTTCCAAACAACACCAAAGCAAGAGGAAAGCATAAAACTAATGCTAGCAGATTAAAAAGAAAGCTGTAGAATTTTTCTTTAAACACAGTGCATAATTAAGCTATGAAATCTGTTGCTGGAGGATATAGTCTATATCACAGGGTTCAAGAGAGGTTTGCACAGGTACTGGAGGAAAGATCCTTTAAGAAAGTATTAGCCAGATAGACTTGATAGAGCCACTACTCATTCCTGGAAATGAGAAATTGATCTGCTTTATTGGATCCGCTAGATACTTGTGAGTCAGATTGGCCACTGTTGGAGACAGGATGCTGGACTTGATGGACCTTGATCTTACTCAGTATATATAGCTTATCATATGTTCTTTTGTTCTATCACAGACAGGGAGGTCAGAGACAGCAGACCTCTGATGTTCAAATTACAATACAAACAAAGTTACAATGCAATCAACCTGAAGGGAAGTAAAACTAACCTAGACACTACAGGATCTACATAGTAACATAAGAACCTAAGAAATAACCATACTGGGTCAGACTAAGGTCCATCAAGTCCAGTATTCTGTTTCCAACAGTGGCCAATTCAGGTCACAAGTGCATACCAGTTTCCCCAAAAGATACATAGGTTCCACAATGCTTGTCCTGGTGTAAGCGGTGGATTTCCCGGACTCTCTTTAAAAATGGCTTATGGACCTTTCCTCCAGGAACTTGTCCAAATCTTTTTAAAACTCGGCTACATTAACAGCTTTTACTATATCCTCCAGTAATGAATTCCAGAGTTTGATTACGCGTTGAGTGAAAACATATTTTCTCTTATTACTCTTTTTTTTTGTATAATCTGTTTATTAAAGAACCAACAGCATAATAACAATCAACAGGTTCACAAAACAACAGCAGAAAAAGTTTTTCCCCATTTTCATTGCGGAACCCCTCCAGCGTGGTTTTGTCTGATCCACCGCCGGAGGCTGCGAACCTCAAACAAGGCAAGCAAACCGGTCAGAGCTATCCCCGCCATATAACCCCCCTGCCCACCCCCCCCCCCCCGAAACCCAATAAACACCCTTCACACTAAACCAGGAGCATCTCTATCCAACCTGAAGCACCGCGCTGCGGGCAATAGGGCTCAAAGTTTGAACATAGGGCAGCCAGACCAAGAGGAAATGGGCCCAGCGCCTGGGAGACCCCAGCGCACGGCGGCGCTCAAAGAGCATAAGCTGGTGAAAGCTATTGCGCCATTCACAAAATGTAGGGGCTGCTGCCTCTCTCCAGCGATGTAGTATCGGTCCTTTCCCCACCAGACAAGCCTTACGCACCAGAAAACGCTCCCACCGCCCCTTAGGGTGGAGTGGTCCCAGGCAATCCAACACGACTAATAACCCCGTCCAAGTAACCCGCTGCCTCAAAAGTCCACTAAGATAATCTCCAATGCGCCGCCAGTAAGATTGGATCGCCGGGCAGTGCCACCACATATGACCCAGGTCAGCTAGGGAGCACAAACACTTAGGACAGCCGCCAGACTCGGCCAGATGACTCCGCAACGCCCTCCGCGGGGAGAAATGCGTGCGCAGAATAGACTTATATTGCACCTCCCGCCATCGGGCCCCCTCCGCTAAGTATCGGATCTGACGCAAAGCGGCCGATACGGAGCCCGGGACGACCGCCCGGCCCAGGTCCCGCGCCCATGCCTGCTCCACGGCTGTAAAATCCACGGGGGTCCCAAGGCCGTCCAAACGCTTTTTCAGGTCAGCAATAGATGGGGGGCTCTCTGCACCCAAACTCAAAAATTCCAAAATCTGCGTCGAGTGCTCCACCCGGAGCTCCGACGGGGACAGAGAACCTACGTAGTGGGAAAGTTGGGCATACGCAAAACCAGAAGTGACCCGATTCAAGCCAAATTCCGCAGCAAGCTCCTCCAATGGCTTACACTTCCCCGTCAGATCTACTACATTCCCTAAACGGCCAATGCCTGCTCTCTCCCAGTGCAAGAAAGCAGACGAATCAGAACCCGGGGTGAATTGGGCATTGCCCCGAAGTGGTAACCAAGATGAGACCTCAGGGTTGCTGCCCCAATATTTATTCAGCTGTTGCCAGGTACGCCGCATCGCCCGCAATAGCACACTATTGGTCAATCGAGCCGGTAACTGCGCCCCAGGCAGCTGCAAGGCCGCTTCCAGGGCATGCGGCGCCATAAAGGCCCGCTCGAACTCCCGGGGGGTGTACACCGCCGTGTCCCCCAGCCAGTCGCTAAGATGACGAGCCTGACAAGCTAGCGCATACTTCCAAAAATCTGGAACTCCCACCCCTCCGGTCCTCCAATTACCTCTCATGCGAGAAAGCGGTATGCGCGCTCGGGCCCCCTTCCACAAGAAGCGTCGGACTTCCCGCTCCAGTCGGAGTACGTCCCGCCGCAACAACCAGGTTGGGAGGGTTTGCATCCAGTAAAGTATTCGTGGAAGGATAACCATCTGTAGGACCGCCACGCGGCCCAACAGAGACAGAGGCAGCGGCATCCAGGCCCGTAGTTGCGCCTGGAGCTTGAGAAACACCCGATCAAAGTTTGCTTTATATAGGGACGCGGGCACCCTAGTCAACTCTATACCGAGATATGTAAAGGCCTCATCCGCCCAACGCAGGGGAAATGCGCCCAACCATTGAGCCCGCAACGAACCCCCCACATCTAAGGCCTCAGATTTCTCCGTGTTAATGCATAAGCCTGCAAATCTCCCATAAGTTGAAAATGCCTCCATCAAAAGTGGGAGGGAGCGCTGGGGAGACGTGAGATGAACCAGGATATCATCCGCAAAGGCGGCCGTCTTAAAACCCACTGCCCCAATCTGGACCCCCGAGATGGTCGTGGAGTCCTCCACGGTGCGTATCAGCGGATCTAATGATAAAATGAAAAGTAGAGGTGACAGCGGGCAACCCTGGCGTGTGCCCCGTTCAAGAGGAAAGGGATCGGAGAGCAGTCCATTGCAAAGGATGCCCGCTGTTGGGTCTGCATACAACAGTGTCACAAAGCTGCGAAAGGTATCACCCAGGCCATAATGTGGTAACAGACCCTGCAAGTAGTCCCAATGTACTTGATCGAAAGCTTTTTCAGCGTCGAAGCTGATCAGCAAAGAGGGCAGTTGTCGCTCCCGGACCCATTCGAGAGATGCCAAAATCTTCCGTAAATTACGAACAGTGTAGCGCCCTCTCACGAAACCCACCTGTGACTCGTGGATCAGACCATCGAGCACCACAGCCAGTCGATCCGCCAATATTTTTGCCAGTATCTTTATATCAAAATTCAACAGCGAGATAGGGCGATATGAAGCCGTCTGGGTAGGATCCTTCCCAGGCTTGGGTATTAGGGTAACATAAGCATGGTTTGATCCCCAGGTGAATCGCCCAGCCCTTGCCCTACAACCGTACACGTCCACGAGGACCGAGGAGACCGCGTCCTCAAGCACCTTATAAAACTCGGCCCCATATCCGTCCGGCCCGGGCGCTTTACAACACTGTGCTCTCTGGATAACACCGCGAACCTCCTCTACAGTAATAGGGGCGTCTAGGGCCGCGCGCTGTGGTGAGGACAACCTCTGCAACTGTAGTTTCTGCAAATAACCCTGCATCTCTGCCATGGAACCCTCTCGTCGCGCATAGAGTTGTTGAAAAAAGGAGCGGAACTGCCCCACAATAGCCCGATTATCCTTATGCAAGTGACCCGACCGGTCCCGCAGGGCGGCTACCGTATGAACACCATGGCTGCCACGTAGGCAGCGAGCCAAAAGACGGCCGGGTTTGTCCCCAAACTGATATAAACAATAACGGTAATAGAAGTGCGATTTTTTCGTCCGCTGATGTATAAGTTCATTGAGCGAGGTTTGCAGTTCCCAATAGCGTTTACGGTTGGCTCCGGAGGGGTCCCCTGTGCAGCGACGACGTGCTCTGACCACCTGTTTTTCCAAGTGCACTATTTGCCGCGCCAAACGTCGACGCTTACGCACCACATATTCAATTATATTGCCCCTCAACACAACCTTAGCAGTCTCCCAAAGCAATTCCGGATCGGCAGCGTGTACTTCGTGGTGAGTCATGAAGTCTTCCCAACAGCTCCGCAGATGGGCCTGAAACTCCAGATCACGGTCCAGGCCTGCGGGGAACCGCCAAATGCGCGTCGTATCGGCCACCACCCCCCACGCTAAATCCACCCAAATCGGGGCATGGTCCGATACCTCGGTAGGGCCAATCAGCGCCTCATCTACTTGTGAAAAAATCCCTTCCGAGAGCAATATGTAGTCTATACGGGCACTAGTCCCGTGCGCCCGCGACTGATGGGTGAAGTCCCTTTCAAGGGGGTGCAATAAACGCCACGGATCCACAACACCCAAACGTCGACACAGCTCCCGAAGTGTAGCCGTAGTAGGGGCCCGCCCCCGGGTGCCCCCCGTCCCATCCGTATCCACATCTATGTCAAGAACCCCGTTTAAATCTCCAGCTAGTATCAGAGGAACATCGGGTAGCTGTTCCACCTGGGACGCCAGGCGGTTATAAAACGCTCGGTCCAAAACGTTGGGGCCGTACAGATTCCCCAGAACTATCGGCTTGCCCTCCAAGTGACCATATAGCAGCAGGTAGCGTCCTTCGGGGTCCGCAATTTCTTTACTTAGGTCAAAACGTATCTTTTTACCAATGAGTGTGACCACTCCACCCTTTCTACCCACGGCGGGGGCCCCTCTACTCTGCCCCACCCAGGTCCGTTGCAATTTCACATGCTCATCGGCCGTCTGGTGGGTCTCCTGTAGTAAGGCTACATCGCATTTAAGTCGCGCCAGAACCTGTAACACTTTGGATCGCTTAATGGGGTTGCCTATCCCGCAGACATTCCAGGAAATGATCCTCAGGTTGGATAGTAGACATCCAGCAAGTATAACACGAACTGACTAGCATAGTGTGGGCGGACCTCCCCAGCCTGAGGTCCCCCCCTAATTGGAAGAATGCTCCTGGTTAGCCACACACATAAACCCCCCCTCCTCCCTCCCACTACCTTTCCCAACCCCATCTGATTATCTCCCCCCACCCCCCCTGCCCCCACCCCCACCCCCCCCTACCTTCCCCCTCTCCCAACCAATAGCACTCCTCTCCCTTCCCATTAGAGACCTAGGATGTGAGTAGGACCCCCCTCCCCCACCAAGAAGCCAAACCCCCCCCCACCATCTCCCCCTACTTAAATCCCTGTTCCCCCTACACAACCCCTTCGCCTCCCGCTCTGCCCCTTCTCCAATGTGTTCCCCCCAACCCCCCGTGATACCACAACACAACAACACATAAATAAACAGCTAAGGGGGGGAACATGGCAAAACAGCCCAGCTATCCCAACGCTGTAGCAACCCAGCAGTCAGGTATACAAAGGCTGGGTGGGCAGCACTCCACCCCCTCCACGAGGGGGGACCGTGGTAGAAAAAGGGAAAAAAACACACAGCCAGACCCCATCGAGCAAGGCAAACAAAAATAAAAGATAAAGGAAGAGAGAACCCCTCGGGGCCAACTCAGAGGGGTTAGGCCACCGAGCGTTACTGCGTCTGGTCTGATACACACAGTGTGGAGTGCTCCCCCCCCCATGCGGCCCTCCCGTCACACCCAAATAGCCAGATGGGAGGCCACCCGGACAACACTAAAGCATACAGTCAGTCTGTGGGTTGATATGGATCAAGATGGAGCCGTCGGGGCGGAGGGGGGCAAACGTCGAATATCCGGTGCCTGGCTCAGTGTTCACCGTACTCCCTGTCACCCCGGGTCTGCGGGCCCCTTCCGGAGGTCCCCCAGGCAGCAAGGAAATCCTCCAAGAGAGGGCAGATTATATATAAAAAAAACGGGAAGTGAGAGTAGGCCTCCGGCCTAGTCCACACTAGCTGCTACATTGTTACTCCATTCGAAGTCAGAAGGAAACTCAAAAAACAGTGTAACAAAACAGTAGTAACAGAGTTGCCTCGGCTATTTTAAGTCCAGCTTCTGCCCTCTGCACCAGGCTCTCCTTCCAAGGGGAGCAAAAATTCTTGAGGGAGGCCTCCGCCCGCCGGCCGTACCGGACCAGATGGGGTCTGCCCTCTCACAGTGCGCAGCCGAGGGTCCCCCCCTCATGGCAGTGCGTAGTCCCAAAAACATTTGTCAGTTAGGGCAGAACAGTTAGTTAAAAGTCCCGCTGGGCAGCAAAACACCCTGGAGGTTCTCGGATACAACCGGGGCTAGGGTGAACCGAGTTTCATTCCGTTCGCGGGATCGTCAGGGTAGCAACTAACCTTCCTCTGTCCCCAGCACAGGCAGCAGCGCCTCACTCCCCGGGCGAATTGCTCGAATCTGTTACAGGTGTCGTGAGCTTGTCCACATAGGCAGTAGCCTCGCTCGCTGATTCGAAGCTCCGCCGAGCCCCTCCGTGCCAAATCACCAGGCGCGCTGGATATTGTACCTGGAAGCGAAGATTAGCACCGATCAATTTTTGACAGAGGGAGGCATAGGCTTTTCGTCGTTGGCTCAGCGCGGCTGAATAATCCTGTGTGACTCGGAGGCGCATATTCTGCCATTCCACCGCTCCCTTTTGCCGCACATTCTTAAGCAGCTCTTCCTTTTGAGGGAAACTTAGAAACCTTGCCAAGACCACGCGAGGTCGGCGGTCCTTCGCCGACTGCTTGGGCCCGATCCGGTGAGCGCGCTCCACTATAATGGGGCTGAGCGTGTCGGTCTCAGAGCGCAGGGATGTCGCCAAAGCCTCCACAAACCCCCGAAGATCTTGGTCAGGGACCGTGTCAGCGACACCTAAAAATCTGAGATTGTTCCTCCTGGACCTGTTCTCTAAGTCGTCTAGCTTTTGTGCTTGGTCCAGGGCTAGCTTTTGCGCCGCACGGAGCTCCCCCTGAAGAGTCGCCAGGCTGTCCTCGTTGTGGGCTATCCGGGTCTCAGCTTCTTGCATGCGAGATCCTAGCGCCCCTATTGTGCTCTGTATTGCGTCCATTTTAGTGTGCAATGCCTCGAACTGCCCCGACAGCGCACTGGTCACTGCTGCCGAGACTTCAGCCGTCAGGACCGGCGAAGTAGGAGGCCCGATCTGCCTCGGGGGAGATTCCACCATTTTGGACGTCCCGGTGGCCCGGTCTTTTTCCCTTCGCCCGAGTTTAGCCGCGGAAGCCATGGCGGTCTGGTAGGGAGATGCGGTACCGGGGGCCAAGCTAACCGCCGCCTGCACTGGGGTAGCAGGTGGGGGCTGATCACGGCGAAGTTTTACGGTTTAGGGGGCAGGGGGCCCAGAGCTCAAACCGGACACGTCCGCTCGAGCTCACCACATCACGTGGTCTTCTCTTATTACTCTTAAATAGGTTGCATTCTAGCTTCACTACGTGTCCTCTAGTCTTTCTACTTTTTGATGGTGTAAACAACAATCTACATTTAACCAATCCACTCTCTTCATTAATTTATAGACTTCTATCATATACCCCCCTCAGCTGTCTCTTGTCCAAGTTGAAGAGCCCTAACCTTTTAAACCTTTCCTGATAGGGGTATCCTTCCCCTTTACCATTTTGATGGCTCTTCTCTGTACCTTTTCTAATTCTGCTATATCTTTTTTAAGATATGGTGACCAGAATTGCACAGAATATTCAAGGTGCGATTGCACCATGAAACGATACAGAGGCATTATGATAGACTTGGCTTTATTCTCCATTCCTTTCCTTTGGTTTCCTAACATTCTATTTGCTCTCTTGGCCACCGCTGCATACTGGACAGAGAGTTTCAACATATTATCCACAATGACACATAAATCTTTTTCCTGGGTGGTGGTTCCTAATGTTGAACCTTGCAGTGTGTAACATAGTTTGTGTTGTTCTTTCCTAGGTGCATCACTTTGCACTTATCCACATTAAATTTCGTCTGCCATTTGGATTTCCAGTCTTCCAATTTTTTCAAGGTCCTCTTGCAATTTTTCACAATCCTCTTGAGTTTTGACAACTTTGAATAATTTTGTGTCATTTACAAATTTGACCACTTCACTTTTTATTCCTATTTCCAGATCATTTATGAATATGTTAAAAAGCAGCACAGATCCCTGAGGTACTCTACTATTCACCTTTCTCCCTTGAGAAAATTGGTCATTTAGTTCTACTCTCTGCTTTCTATCTTTTAACCAGTTCCTGATCCACAGTATTACACTGCCTCCTATCCCATGACTTTTTAAATCCATTAGGACTCTCTCATGAGGGACCTCGTCAAAGGCTTTCTGAAAATCCAGATACACTATATCGACTGGCTCACCTTTGTCTACCTGTTTATTCGTACCTTCAAAATATATAACAGATTAGTAAGACTTCCCCTCACTTGGTGAGCAGCTTGTGTGTATCACTCATTGTGAGGGCTAAGCTATTGGTAGCTTAACTGCTGGCAGGGTCTCCCAAGATGGACAGGTCTGAGCTGAGGTGCAAGACCAAGACAAACCACCCATTTGGGTAGCTGCTGAATGGGGCAGTGTTGGCAGTAGAGGATCACATTTCTGTGACAAAGGCAACAACACTAAAATTAAACTGCGCAGAAGAAAGGTCTGGCAATCTACTTCAGTATCTTGCCACAAAACCCCAATGGATAGTCACAAAAAAAAACAAATTGCATTATAGTGCTGGAAGATGAGACCTCCAAGTTGGAAGGCACTCAACTGGTTACTTCGGAAGAGCTGATTACTTTTCAGAGTAAAGCCAACATTTATGAAGTGGTTGGATGAAAGCCCTCAGGATGTCTGACTACTGATATAGCTGCGCATAAAATGAGAGTCAGACGCTGCAAAGATGTCTTACATATTGAGACATGGAACGTACAAAGCATGAACCAAGGGAAGTTCAAGGTGGTCAGGAATGAAATGGAGTATGTACATCTCAATCTGTTGGATGTCAGCAAACTGAAATGGACTGTCATCGATGACTTTGCATCAGATGATCACATGGTATACTATGCTGGAAATGAAAGACAAAGAAGAAATAGTGTTGCATTTATAACTAAGAAGAAATGTGCAAGAACTGTAATGAAATACAGTGCAATCAGTGAACGCTTAATTTCTATTTGTCTGTGAGGAATGCCCATCAACACAACTATAATTCAAGTCTATGCCCCAACAACAGCTGCAGAAGAGAATGAAGTTGATGAGTTCTATGAACAAGTTCAAGCTGAAAGTGACAGAAGATGCAAACAGGATATCCTGATAGTCATGGGTGACTGAAATGCAAAAGTTGGCAACAAGGAAGAGGGCAAAGTGGTTGGAAAATATGGACTTGGCAACAGAAACGAAGCTGGAGAAAGACTGATAGAATTCTGCAAAACCAATAATCTATTCATTTCAAACGCATTCTTCCAGAAACTCAAGTGGCAATGGTATACATGGACTTCACCCACTGGATTGTACAAACATTAAACTGACTACATCTGTGGAAGTCAATGATGGAAAAGCTCTATAGCATCAACAAAGACACAGCCTGGAGCTGACTGTGGTACAGATCACCAACTACTAGGATGCAAACTCAAGCTAAATTTGAAAAAGAGCAAGCCACTCATGAATGCAGCAAAATATGACCTTGAGAATATACCGCCAGAATTTAGAATACTGCCTGCAAAATTGATTTGTTGCTTTAGATACAAATGACAAGCTCCTGAAGAGTTATGGGATGACATCAAGAAGACTATTATGGCAAAGTCAACTATTTTGAGCTTGGGGGTGGAGAACAGCATAAGGAATTCACCTTAATCAAGGGGCCTCTGTTAGGTGTGCAGGGTCAAAAGGCCAGAGCCACAGTTCAAAGGCAGAAAAACCCCAGCTGGAACAAGTTCCAGCAAATGCTTGAAAGTGTAAGAAGGATAGATTGCAAGCACGAGGACAAAAACCCTGACTCTAATAATTGCACTGATTATCCTGATGTCAGAAGGCAGGGGGATTACAAACACCTGGGAGAGAAAGAGGTGGGGTTGGATCCCAGTGAGTATAAACCGTGGTTAAACTATGGAGAGAGCAGTAGCAGTAGGAGTAGGAGCTGGAAGAGGAGTGATTGCAGAAGGAGCAGAGGAAGCAGCAGAGGACAGACTTCAGAGCAGCAAGGACGATGGAATGCTGGAGAAGCCAGAGCAGGTGCTAACTTCTGGAGACAGGCTGAGCTACCCATTGCCGAGAGAGGTGATTTCCCTGAATCACGTTTGCAACAAAGGTGGAAGCCAGGAAGGAGAGAAGCTTTCAGGCCACCAGAGAGGTTGTCAGCAGGGCACTCTCATCCAGTGGGTGAGTCAGAACCTATGGAATTGGGAGAACCAGTGATAGAGCCAGAGGTGGGAGAAGATATGTTGATGGATTGTTCTTTATGCCAAGCTCTAGACTTAAAGTGTCTGAAGAAAGGCCAGCCGGGAAAGAATTGTTCCTCTTGCTGAAATAACCTCAGAGCTAAGCAGTGAGAAAGTAAATTCCTGTGTGATTTGAAAGGAGGAATTTACTGCAGCATAAGCTAATGAAGTAAGGCTGTGATTCATGCTTCTGTGTCAGCTGTGTTGAAACTCTACAATGGAGAGAAAGTTAATTAGCTGTTAGAAGTGTTTGTGCTTTGCTCCTATTTATAAGAGAAGCCTGCTATGAGAGTCTTAAGGACACTGTGAATGCTTATTTCATAACCTAAGTTTGATTCTTCACCTGGAAGTGCAGCCTAGAGAGAATTATGGCTGAGTGAAGAAAGTTTTGCCATAGAAGAAGTAAAGTTTGTTTTTCTATTGCTCTGATTGACAAAGGACAATAAGAAAAGTGGCATCTGGTTATATGTGAAAAGGCTAGCTTCTGCAGTGAAGAGGACTTTAAAAGCCAATATTGAGTTCTGTTTGTTTTGCCACCAACCTGCTGAACCTTAAGCAAAAATCCTATAATTTAAAATTCTGTAAATGGTACCAGGAACCTGATCTGTTCTATTGTGTTCAAAATAAATTATTTTTCTGTCATAAGCCTTACCCTTGGTTTAACATGACTACAATCCTTCTACTTAAAGCATAAATGTTACAGCTGATAGAAGAAGGTTCTCAACCACCACGCCCTCAACAACTAGAAGACTAGTGGTTATGGCATTGTGCTTGTGACTCTATGTTGGAAGAAAGTGAGAAATCTCTACTAAAGGTGAAAAAGCAAAAACAGCCAAAATGGATGACTGAAGAAACTCTGAAAATTGTCCAGAAATGCAGAGAAGCTAAAGCCAAAGGAGAAAAAGAGGCAATCACAGAACTCAACAGAGATTTCCAACGTGCAGCAAGACAAGGCAAGAAGAAGTACTACAATGATGCATGCAATGAAATAGAAGCAGAAACATTTAGAGGAAGAACAAGATCGGCTTTCCTAAAGCAACAAGAGTTCAAGAAAAAATTCCAGCTTTGAATTGGAATGTTACAAGATACTTAAGGATCCATATTGAATGATGCTCAGAAGATCAAGAAAAGATGGAAACACTATACAGAGTTGTTATTTGATAAAGATCAAGTGGACCAACAGCTGTTTCAACCTGTAGTTTATGATCAGGAATCATTGGTGATGAAAGAAGAAGTCGAGGCAGCATTGAAAGCCTTATTACAGAACAAAGCACTAGGCATTGATGACATTCTCATTAAAGTATTACAGCAAAATGATGCAGCTGTTACCATACTTACAAGGCTCTGCCAGGAAATTTGGAAGACAAGTTCATGGCCATCTGACTGGTAAAGTTCTGTGTTTATGCCAATACTAAAGAAAGGTGATCCAATTGACTGTAGAAATAATCTCACAATTGCTCTGATCCCACATGCCAGCAAGATTCTACTGAAGATTATTCAGTAGAGACTACAATCATACCTGGAACGAGAACTGCCTGAAGCACAAGCAGGGTTCAGGAAAGGGCAAGGAATGAGAAACATCATCGTGGATGTGAAATGGATCCTTGAAAAGACTAAAGAATACCAAAATGATACCTATATGTGTTTTGTTGATACAGCAAGGCTTTTGACTGTGTAAACCACAAGAAACTCTGGGCCACATTAAGAAGCATGGGTATACCAGAACACCTGATCGTTCACTTGCACAACCTTTACATTGATCAAGAAACAACAGTTCAAACGGAACAAGGAGAAACAGAATGTTTTAAAATCAGCAAAGGTGTACGACAAGACTGCATACTTTCCCCCTTCCTGTTTAATTTATATGCAAAACAAATCATCAGAGAAGCAGGACTGTATAAAGACAACAGAGGTGTGAAGATTGGTGGGAGACTCATCAACAACTTTTGCTATGCTGATGATACCACATTACTAGATGAAAGTGAAGATAATCTTCAACATTTGCTTCTCAAGATCAAGAAACATAGCCTTAAAATATGCCTGCACCTTAATGTAAAAAAGACAAAGATCCTGACAACTGGCAAAATCAACAAAGTCATCATTGATTTAGAAGAATTTAAAATAGTGGACAACTTTAACTTACTTGAATCAACTATCAATAAAGAAACAACAAGCAGTCAAAAAATGAGACTTAACATTGCTTTTGGCAGAATGGCTATGAAGGACCTAGACAAGACTCTCAAGAGCAGAGATGTCTCTCTCCATACAAAGATTCAACTCATTCAAGCCATCGTATTTTCATTAACGTCGTATGGATGCTAAAGTTAGACAGTAAAAAAGATAGACAGGAAGAGAACTGACACCTTTGAATTATGGTGCTGGCGATGAATACCGTGTATATCATGGAGTGCCTGAAGAATAAACGAGTCATTACTAGAGGAGATCAAACCTAAGCTTTCTTTTGAAGCTCAGATCACAAGACTTCAACTTTCTTACTTTGGACAAATCATGTGAAGAGAGAGATCATTAGAGAAAGACATCATGCTTGGCAAGG
Organism: Ichthyophis bannanicus; assembly: GCA_033557465.1. Classification (NCBI taxonomy): domain Eukaryota; kingdom Metazoa; phylum Chordata; class Amphibia; order Gymnophiona; family Ichthyophiidae; genus Ichthyophis; species Ichthyophis bannanicus. Next base: position 127,456,755 of record CM066035.1, on the reverse strand, counting down.
TAGAAAGTCAATGCAAAAGAGGAAGGCCAGCAATGAGATTGATCGATACAATAACAGCAGCTATGGGTGCCACTCTATCAACAATGAGCTGCCCTGACTGAAGACCGAACACAGTTTAGGACAATTTTCCAGATGGTCACCATGATTTGATAGCGACTCAACGGCATTTAACCAGAAGAACAGAAAGACATCCTATGGCTAAATCCCTATTGGCTTTCTCCCATTAAACCATGACTGTCTACATGTTCAGTAATTTTATTCTTTATAATGGTTTCTACCATTTTGCCTGGTACTGATGTCAGGCTCACCGGTCTGTAATTTCCCGAATCACTCCTGGAATCCTTTTTAAAACTTGGCATTACATTGGCCATTCTCTAGTCTTCAGGTACTACAGATGGCATTACTATCAAATGACCATTCAAAAAGACATGTCTTGCCACAATTATTGAGCTCCAAATGTGCTTCCAGTGGAAGTCCGTTCCAAAGTGCAGATGTGAAACTGGAACAGCACACCATTTTGTAAGCACCAATTTTATGGCAGGGAAAGACAGTACTTCCAACTGCTGCAAAGATCTCAGAGAATTCCTATTAGCAGGAAGGTCTTAATTTGAGAAACTATAGCAATCTATTTTCCTTATCACTAACATATAAACAACAGTCAAAACACTTTACTATCAAATAAGGAAGGAGATCTTATGATATTCACAGTTAGTGTGCTTAAAACAAACACATTGCCAACTGGAATAGTCTTCCCAGTACACCCACTTGGTTTGTGATGGATGTATGTGATGCCATAAATGACCTGCATTTTCAAAGTGGAATTAAAAATTTGACTCTGAGAGTGCATTTTGAATCAGAAAAATTTAAGTATGCCTGAACCTTAATCTAATATCCATCACTCGTGGGAATCTGAACTCTGGCATATCATTCCTGTCCTGTTAATGTTTTCTAGAATGGTAAACATGTTGTAAATAATGTCTAGTCTGAGAAACTGATGCAGTAAAATAATGTAGGGATACAGTAATCTTGTTATAGTGAGTTTTATAGCTTCCACCACAGCTGTCCCTGCTGAGCTTTTATTTAGCTGGATAGATTTACAATTTCTACACCTGGGGTGGTAGGAGAAGGACAGAATGAATCATTCTGAGAAGAAATGTTAGGTTTCCTGGAGTTACACTTTCAGACCAATACCTTCATTTTAGAATGCAGAATACTTTTTAAAAGTATACAATTGCAAAATACCCCCAGTGAAAACCATGCTAAAAGCACAGGAGGAGAGTAGAGCTGTTAATCATCCTAAAGCAGTAAGGGGTGATGAATCAATCAAATTGCTCCAGTGGCTGGCATGCCCCTACCTCTACCTGCTGTGTGAGTTTTCCCATGTAGTAGAGTGACAGCTGGGCCTTTATTTTATTTATTTAGACACTTTTGTATACCACCTTATCCTTCAATCAAAGTGGTCACAACACAATTGGTGGATACATTTAACATGAGGAGATATGAGACACATACACTGATACTTGCAGGGAACATGGGCAATGGAGGGTTAAGTGGCTTGCCCAAGGCCACAAGGAGCACCTGTGGGGCTAGAAACCCCAGTCCTTCTGGCCCAAGGTTGCTGTCCTCTAGTGGGATTTGAACTATTGACCTTCTGGCCTGTGGTACCTTGCCCCAACCACTAGGCCCCTCCTCCCTCTTGTCTTTTTCCCCATGGCACTTTTTAAAAACACTAACATTTTGTGGCCAGTTTTCTACCGACCCACATGTTTTCCACAAACTTTCAAAGAGAAACTGTAGGTATATTTGGAAGTTAGAAAATGCAAAGTCTGAACTTGAATTGGTGTGAGTGGCCATTGACCAGCAAAATATCGTGTATAGATTTTTCCCTCATATTGCAACACATCACAAGAATGCCTTGTTTCTGTGCAGCAAAAAGCACGTGCGATGCAATCCTTGTGAATGTCAAGGAGGGCAAGTTTTAGTGAGGTTATTTTACTCGGATAAATATTTTTTAAAGTTACACTGATAACCTAAAGTCTATGCCACTTATTATAAGAGTGGCATGATGCATGTGTTTGCCTTACAGACATTCTCGTCCCTTGGTTCACTAGGGATCTGCCTTCACTTTCAGAAGAATGAGGCCATTTTCTGTTTGAAAACCTCAAATTGAACCAAAAGCCCATTTATTTTTGACATCCATTACAATCTGTGGGATCATGAAAAGAGCACGTGCTTAGGCAAGGATCATGGAGGATCAAAGTCTTCGGAATTGCAGTTAGAGACTTACAGATGGAGCCACACAAGCAAATAGTTAAGACAGAAGCCAATGAATAAAAATAGGCATAATCTGGAAATATATAGTAGAACGTGATGGCATAAAAAGACCATTTGGCCTAACTAGTCTGCCCATCCATACAGCTAGTAAGCTCTACAATCCCTTTCTTTCTCTTGGGGTCTTCTGTGGTTACCCCATACTTTCTTGAATGTAGATACTGTTCTTGTCTTCACCACCTCCACTGGTTCCATGTAGCCAGCACCCTTTCTATAAAGACATATTTCCTTAGATTATTCCTGAGTCTATCTCCTTTTAATTTCATCCAATGCCCCCTCATAACAGAGTCTCTTTTCAATTGAAAGATGCCCGCCTCCTGTTCATTTATGCCTTGGAGGTATTTAAGTGTCTCTATCATATCTCCTCTCCCCCACCTTTACATAGAAACATAGAAACATGATGACAGAAAAAGACCACATGGCCTATCTAGTCTGTTCTTCCATATCAACAACTACAGCAGTCCCCTTTTTACCTTTAGAGATCCTCTGTGTTTGTCCCATGCTTTTTTGAATTCAGTTACTGTCCTCATCTCTACCACCTCCAATGGGAGACTATTCCACGGATCCACCCCTATTTCTGTAAAGAAATATTTCCGCAAATGACTCCTGAATCTATCCCCCTTCACCCTCATCCCATATCCCCTCGTAGCAGAACTTGCTTTTAATTGAAAGAGGCTCTCCCCTTGAACATTTATACCACAGAGGTATTTAAACATCTCAATCATATCACCTCTATCCCACCTTTCCTCTAAGGTGTACATATTAAGATCCTTAAGTCTGTCTTCATATGCTTTATAATGAAGAGCACTAACCATTTTAGTAGCCACCCTCTGCACCGACTCCATCCTGTTTACATCCTTTTGAAGGTGCGGTCTCCAGAATTGCACACTATACTCCAAATGAGATCGCACCAAAGATTTATACAGTGGCACTATCACCTCCTTTTTTCTGCTAGCCATTCCTCTCCATATGCACCCAAGCATCCTTCTAGCTTTTGCCGTCGCCTTTTCTACCTGTTTAGCTACTTTAAGATCATCAGACACAACCATGCCCAGGTCCCGCTCTTCTTTAGTGGACAAAAGTACTTCACCCCCTATACCAGCGATGGCGAACCTATGGCACACGTGCCAGCTGTGGCACGCGAAGGCCTTGCAGCTGGCACGCGGGAAGGTCCGCAATCGAAAAAAAAAACAAAACCCTGTCTGCTGCCGCTGTCGGGGCCTCCGCGGCAGAATCGAGCGTGCCGCGGGGCCCCCCTGTACCCGGCAGATCCTGCCCTCCCCGTAGCAGCTCTCTCTTTGGAGCTACAGTCAGACGCGCTGGCTTGCAGAGCGCGAAGGGAAGAGTTTCCCTTTCGCGACTCCGTTAAGCCCGCGGGGGCTGATGGGAACTTCCCATCAGCCCCCGCGGGCTTAACAGAGCAGCGAGGGAACTCTTCCCTCGCGCTCTGCAAGCCGGCGCGTCTGACTGCAGCTCCAAAGAGAGAGCTGCTACGGGGAGGGCAGGATCTGCCGGGTACAGGGGGGCCCCGCGGCACGCTCGATTCTGCCGCGGCGGCCCCGACAGCGGCAGCAGACAGGTTTTCTTTTTTTTTTTAATTTTCCCTGGGCTGGCCTGGGCTGGGGGGTGGGGGTTAGGAGTGGCGATGGGCTGGGCTGGGCTGGGCTGGGGGGGTTAGGAGTGGTGATGGGCTGGAGGGGGGGTTAGGAGTGGTGATGGGCTGGGCTGGGCTGGGGGGGGTTAGGAGTGATGATGGGCTGGGCTGGGCTGGGGGGTTAGGAGTGGTGATGGGCTGGGCTGGGCTGGGGGGGGTTAGGAGTGGTGATGGGCTGGGCTGGGCTGGGGGGGGGTTAGGAGTAGTGATGGGCTGGGCTCGGCTGGGCTGGGGGGGGGTTAGGAGTAGTGATGGGCTGGGCTGGGCTGGGCTGGGCGGTGTTAGGAGTAGTGAAGGGCTGGGGTGGGGGGGGGTTAGGAGTGGTGATGGGCACTGGGCTGGGGTGGTTAGGAGTGGTGATGGGCACTGGGCTGGCTGGGGGAGGGTGAGGAGTGGTGATGGGCACTGTGCTGGCGGGGGGGGTTGGGAGTGGTGATGGGCACTGGGCTGGCTGGGGGGGTTAGGAGTGGTGATGGGCGCTGGGCTGGGGGGTTAGGAGTGGTGATGGGCGCTGGGGGGTTAGGAGTGGTGATAGGCGCTGGGGGGGCTTAAACTAAAAATTGAGTGATGGGGGATTAGGACTGGGAGTGGGCTGATGGGGAGGTTAGGACTGGAAATGGGCTGGTGGGATTAGGACTGGGAGTGGGCTATGGGGGGCTAGGACTGGTAATGGGTTGGGGGGTTGCTAGGACTGGAAATGGGCTGAGTGGAAGGGGGCTTGAACTGCAAATAGCTGTTGGGGATGGGGCTTGGAATGGAAATGGGCTGAGGGGAAGTGGGGGGCTTGAAGAAGGGAATGGATGCTGGGTGAGACTGGAACTAGAAGGGAGCTGATGTTGGGGGAGGATTAGAATGGGATGGGGCTGGGAGAGTAAAATGGAGAGGGGAAAAATATTTTGTGTAGGAGGGATGAAAAATCTACAATTGGCCAGGTATTGGGAGAGTAATTGGGGATTGAGGATGGAGGGGTAAAATTTGTGTGGATGAAATAGGAATGAGGAAAGAGCAAAAGGAGAAAGATTAGTATGTTAAAGCAGATGTAGAGAGAGAGAGAATGGAAAAAAAACTAGAAGAGAGAAGAAAGGACAAATGGACAGCAGACGATGGAGAGTTAGCAGAAAACATGAAGAAACCAGAAGAAAATGGCTGGACCAATTGCAACTGAAAAAAAATGCACAAAAGGTAGAAAGATATCTCTTTATTTTGAATTTATTAACTGGAATATGTCAGCTCTGGGAAATGTGCATCATTAACATCTGCGCTTTGTTTGGTACAAGAGGAAATTCCTATTTGACGTTGCCACTTGTTCTCTTTCCCCAGTATTCACTGAAATGTATTGGTTTAATATTTGCAGTGTTGCCTTTTGATAGGTAGGGTATGGTGCTTTGTGAGTCCTGGTAATGCTGTCAGGATACGGCGGGTTTGCTATGGGTTCTAAATGGGCAGCGTTTGTAGTAGTTCCTAATGTGCCTGGCGGTTGGCACTGGATTATAGTAATGTAGAAATCTTTTAGTCTTTCTTTATCCATACACTCATTAAGAGACATGTTTACTAAAAGTTAGTGTATGGTAACATTATGCAAATATTTATGCAAATAAGACCACTTATGCAAATGACGTGCTGGCACTTTGAGGAAATTCTTTGGTTTTGTGCGGCAGTTTGGGCACTCGGGCTCAAAAAGGTTAGCCATCACTGCCCTATACTATATTGCTCCCTTGGATTGCTGCAGCCAAACATTTTTTAACATTAAATCCCAGCTGCCAGATTCTAGACCATTCTTCAAGCTTAGCTAGATCCCTCCTCATGTTATCTACGCCTTCCTGGGTGTCTACTCTATTTGCAGATTTTTGTATCATCCGCAAAAAGGCAAACCTTACCCGACAGCCCTTCCGCTATATCACTAACAAAGATGTTAAAAAGAATCAGACCAAGCACAGATCCCTGGGGCACACCACTGGTAACATCCTTCTCCTCAGATTGAGCCCCATTTATCTGTACTCTATGTCGCCTCCCACCCAACCAATTTCTAACCCAAGCAGTAACTTTAGGGTCCATCCCTAGGATGCTCAGTTTGTTTATAAGTCGCCTGTGAGGAACAGTGTCAAAGGCTTTACTGAAATCTAAATACACCACATCTAGGGCTCTCCCTCGGTCCAACTCCCTGGTCACCCAGTCAAAGAAATCAATCAGATTTGTCTGACAAGACCTGCCTCTGGTGAATCGATGCTGCCTTGGCTCCTATAATCCACTGGACTCCAGAAACCTCACTATTTTCTCTTTCAGCAGCGTTTCCAATCATTATTTTTTTTCGAGAGCTGTTTTGGTTATTCCACGTAATCTTTATGCTTTTTGGTGTGCTGAATCCGAAAATGACCTCCATTTTGTCATAGGACATCACGTTTCCTGACAATTTAGGTAACTATGTTAAATAAGGCAATACCTCAAAATAAATGGAAATAGATTTATAAAATTAAAGTTTTATTACAATATTTTCATGAAAATCCTTTTTTGAACTGAAATGAGCTCACCTACACACACTAAGCTTGATTCTTCTTCCTTGTGAGGCTCCTCTTGGTGCATTTACGCTTGTGAGTAGCATCTGGAATGTCTCTCTGAAGCATCCAACAGTAGTCTGCCATCATTGTAATGCTCCATTTTCCCTGGTATCTCCTTTCCATCTCTTTAATGTTTTAGTGGAATCGTTCACCTTGTTCCTCACTCACAGCTCCCAAATTTTCAGGAAAGCAGTCAAGGTGGGACTGGAGGAAATGCACTTTCAAACTCATCAGGCAACCTAAAGCTTGAAATGCTTTCAGCATTCGTCCGACGATCTTTTTGTAGTGAGGATCTTTGTTATTACCTAAAAATTTCTGTACGACTTCTTTAAATGCAATCCACCCTTCTTTTTGAGGATCCATCATGGTATTGACAAACTCTTGATCAACTATAAGCCTTCTAATGTCTGGTCCGACTTACACCCCTTCCTTCAATTTTGCCTCCGACAGGCCTGGAAACTTGGTGACCAAGTATTTGAAGCATTCTCCATCTCTTTGGAAGTGATTTTACGAATTGATTCATCAATCCCAATTTTATGTGGAGAGGTGGTAGAAGAACTTTATGGGAAGGTACCAAAGTTTCTCAGAGGACATTTTTTTCACCGACTGTTAGCACCCTCGGCTGCCAACTCTTCTTGGTCCAGTGATTTTCACCATTGGTAAGCACCAAGTCCAGTATGGCCCCTTCACGTGTGGGGCCTGTTACTAATTGCTTGAAAAGTTCTCCCTGTTGCGAATCCAGGATCTCTTTACTTCTAGATGATACTGCAACAGGAATGTGCCAATCAACATCTGGCATATTGAAATCCCCTATCAGTAGCACTTCCCCTTTCCTAGCAATGCTGTGTATGTCTTCAATTAACTCTCTGTCCACCTCTTCCTCTTGTGAGGGAGGTCTGTATATCACGCCAATGAAAATAGATTTCTCCTTCTCTCTTTCTAGTTTAACCCACAATGCCTCCTCTCTCCCTTTTAAGCTATGTAATTCCAAAGCTTTAATAGTAAATTTTTACATATAGTGCCACTCCTCCTCCCCTTCTTCCTACCCTGTCCTTTCTGAATAAAGTATAGCCAGGTATAGTTACATCCCAGTCATGATTTTCTGTGAACCATGTTTCTGTAACTGCCACTAAATCCAAGTCGGCCACTCCCACCAAAGCTTCAACATCAGGGATCTTATTCCCCATGCTACGGGCATTTTTACACACTGCTTTCCTTATGTTACCCCTGTTACCCATTTCCATAAAGGTATTTAATGCATCACTTACCTGGGGGCTTTCACTTACCTGGGGGCTTTTTTCACCCATCCCCAACGAATCTAGTTTAAAGCCCTCTTTCTTCCAATGTATACATATTAAGATATTTCATATGTTTTATGATGGAGACCACTGAAAATTGTAGTATTGTAGTTGTTCTCTGGATCAATTCCACCCTCTTTAAATCCTTGTGAAAGTGCAGTCTCCAAAACTATACACAGTACTCCAAATGTAGTCTCACTTGTACAGAGGTACTATCACCTTCTTTTTCCTGCTGGCAATTCTCTCCCTATGTACCCAAGCATCCTGACTTTTGCCACTACCTTTTCTACCTGTTTGGCCCCTTTAAGATCATCACATATGATCACCTCCAACTCCCGTTCTTCCCTCCTGCATAGATGTCTTCACCTCTATACTTTACTGCTTCCTTGGGTTTTTCCAACCAGATGTATGATCCTGAAGTTTTTAGCTGCCAAATTTATGACCATTCTTGAAGCTTCACAGGAACATGTTATCTACGCCATCCTTAGTGTCTACTCTGTTGCAAATTTTGGTATCATGCACAGAGACATATCTTACCCAACAGCTCTTCCACCATATCGCTTACAAAAATGTTAAAAAGAACGAGACCAAAGATAAGCCCTTTGGCACACTACTAGTAATACCACTTTCCTCAGAGAGAACTCCATTTATCACTATCCTTTAACACCTCCCACTTAACCTATTTCTAACCCAGTCAGTCACTATAGGACCTATACCAATGGCATTCAGCTTATTAATAATTTGCCTATGCAGAAGCGTGTCAAAGGACTTGCTTAAATCTAAATACACTAAATCTACTGTTCTCCCCCATCCACATCTAGCACTCTTCTGGGCAACAGAAGGTAAAACAAGTGTCTAGAGAAGAAAATTGGACCGGCATTTGGTCTTTAATCAAGAACACACTCCATGCTTGTCCAATAGGCTCCTTTGGGGGATGTGACTTACTTTCTACCACCTAGAGGATGGAAATTTACTGACCTATACCATGACTCTGCAGCACCTTTGGCTTTTGCTGTAAATATCCAACCTCTGTACCAGACGATTATGGGTTCAATCCCCCATAAGCTTAACAGTCAGACTAAGTGGTGTTGCCTTGGGAAGAAGCAGGAGTCATTTGAAACTTTATGACAAGCATCCAAATAAGCCTATCTTAGCCTCACTTCCAAATTCCATGGTTGATGATGTAATCATGAATCTGAGATAAGCATTTGTTTGGATTTTAGAGGGAAGGAAACTTGTGTTAGGAAAGTGTAGACTTCAGAGGAAAAAGAGCAAAAATCATCAAGTTTAGAGACAGATCTCCCGATATTTAAACTCCATGGTTAGCGCTGGTATTCAGGTAGTAACCCACACTAAATATATAGATTTAGCACTTGCTGCCTGGTGCTATCAGGGCAGCAATGATTTTCAATCCACAATCTTGACAGCTATCTGCATTTCACTTCAGACAGTTTTTTTTTGCAGGAACCTTCTTTTTTGCATTTGTCTGTACAGGTCTGTGTACGCCTTGTAGCATTATATAAATATTAATAGGAGTAGTAGTAGTAGTAGGATTCTGGAGTTGAAATCTGGATAAATTACCATGCAACCCCGGCTCGGTCCCGGAACCACCCTGTCACAATCTGGGTCGTGACAGGGTGGCCTGCAGTGCTATTGAGGAAGGATGTGCATTCATTTGAAATGACATGGGAAATATTTCATATTTTGTTTCTTAAATCTTTTTTTTAATTAGAAGTTTTAGCCAAATTACAATATCCAAAAACAATACAAAGTCATTATCCTGTATCAATAAGTCAGTAAAGATATCAAAACAAATATAAAGCAGGATTAAAGTCCACATCAAGGGAGACTATCCGTGATATAATAGCATAAGAAACTGTCATAAGAAAGGAAACCAGGGCACATGCCCACAAGCTAGAAGGCAATCACATTTAAACATCACCCTCTCTACCTACACCCCGTCTATATGCCAGGAACTTTTGCAGGTGTGTCACATCAACAAAAACAAGTAGCAGCATCAAAATTGATGATACATTTGCAAGGAAATCTTAAAAAGAAAGCGGCACCCAAGGCTAGGACCTGAGGCTTTAAAAATAAAAATTGCCTCCGTCGAAGCTGGGTGCCACGGGACACATCCGGCAAAACATTAAAAGTATGTCCACAAAACTTAACATTTTTGACCTTAAAAAAGGCCCTTAAAACACGTTGCTTAACAACTGCACTAATAATGTCTTGGGAATCCTCAAGAAAGAAATTAGATAAGGAAGGAATCACTTCATCAAGCTCACCCTCGGCAGCGTTAATCTTTTTAGAACCAGAGGAGATATAGTAAATTTGTAAGACATCTATAGGGTCGGATATGGCTAATATCTCTTTTAAGTACTTATCCAAAAGAATCCTAGGTGATAAAAGGGAAGATTGAGGAAAGTTAAGGAACCGCAGATTGCAAACTCGCATAGAATTTTCAAGCGCTTCCACTTTTGAATGCAATCATAACGAATCCTTGATTCCTGCAACATGAACCGAATGAAGTGGAAGAACCTGAGATTCTAATTTACCAATTGCCATTTCCATCACAGATACTTTTTCATCACGCTGCTGCAATGAGACAGCAGCCTCTCGAGAAAAAGTACAACGGGAACTTAAGGATGAAGACACTTTAATATTGATACTTTGTAAAGCCCCCCACACGTCTTTCAGAGTAACCTCTGTGTCTGGAGGCAACGATGGAAGCCCAACAGGGGATCCTAAAGTTGCACACTGAACTGGAGAAGGCAATTTAATTTTAGAGTTAACACGCCTCTCTGATTCAGAGGACTCTCTAGGAGTCCCAGACAGACCAGAAACAGGGCAAGGAGGGGTAATTCTCCCAACGGGGCTCAAAGAAGCACCCTCAGGAGAGGACTGAGCTAAAGGTAAAGGGCTGAAATGTTTATCCAGAGGGCCAACCGGTTTAGAAATTCCCAGTATCAGAAGTCTGGGGTTTGTTGTACACTTTAGCCTTCCGATTGCCCATTGTAAAACAATTATACACCCCCGCTTTAATTAATAACAAGCAGGCAAAAATGAAAACGACACAGTTACACACAAACCTAAAACAAAACGCCCTATATCAATATAGATATAACAAAAAAACGCTGAGAACGCCGCTGTGCTTTCGAAGGGGCGTCAAAGGGGCAGAACCTGCCCCTTTGAAACACGCCCCTTCGAAACCACGCCCCACGGTCGCGCTCCGCGGTCGCAGAGGAAAGGGACAGAAACTTATAGTCAGAGAAGCCCCACCGAAAGCAGGCTGCCCGGGACGTGCCTGCAGGTAAGGTCGGCAGCTCCAACTCAGTCCCGGCAGTCTCTCAGCCCAATGGACAGGGCCCAACACACCTCCACACAGTCCGCCGACAGAATCCCTTGTTTAAATCTGAATACAACACTGAAATATCCAGAATCTAGCCCCTACTGACCTCAAATGATAATGTTTGGTTTGGAAGGCATCTTGCAGAAGAGCCATCATGTTATTTTTCTCTATTCAATGCAACACTCAGTTATTGTTGTTGCTTGTAAACCGCTCTGAGTTGTGAAAGAGCGGTATAAAAGAATGGTCAAATAAGTAAGTAAATACATGTCTCCAAGTGGGCTGATCCTGACTGAGCTGGAATTTTAGAGAAATTGCTGGGTCAAAGTATGATTTTGTAAAGGGATCACTTCATTTAAATTTGAATTAAAAAAAATGCAGGTTCTTGCAAAATAAATAAATAAATGAATAAAGCCTGTGTTACCTTGAACATGAACATCTTGAAATATGTTAAGTGCTTAATAATATGGCTGTTTAATGTGAATTAACAACAGTAAATAGGTCCTTTAGTGTGCTTGTATACCCTGTTTACCCAACCTCTTGACCATAAAGCTGCTACTGCTGTGAGCATGTGCTGTTTTCATCCAATTATGTCATGCAAGTGAAACTGTCCAATGATGAGCAAGACAGAAGCATTTGTAGTGGTGAATGGCAGGTTGCAAAAAGCTATAAGAAACCTTGAGCATAGTTAGCAATGCATGTTAACTGCAAATTTTTGATGATATAGTAGCAAAGGTTGCTTTTGTTTTAACACTGGGGAAGCAATGACTTCTAGCTAATAGAAACAGAGAAATATGAGAAGTGATGGCTGATAAAGACTATCCTGTCGGTCCATCCATACCACCTACTAAGCTCTACAGTTTGTTGCTCTCTCTCGGATCCTCCTGTGCTTGTTTCATGCTGTCTTAAATCCTTATATGCTTCTGGTCAGTGTATGCATACATCTGCTATAGTTAATTCAAAATGAAATGAAAGAGGTCGCATTAAATTTTTCAGAAAAGTTGTTTTGGTGCTTTCTAAATGACAAGCAAATGATTTCAAATGAGAAATTAGTTGACATAGTAGTGTAGCTCAAATTCAATGCAACATCAGGCTAACTTAAAGCATTTGCTTTTTTGTTTACATATTTAATCTTAAAATTACAATTTTGGGGGATTACAAAAATCTAACAAAGCATGGGATTCTCCTATGATCAGACACTTTTTTGAGTTGATACTGTGTAATAGTTGAAAACTGAGTAGCAGATTTTTTATGTATGTTTTCATGGGGTATTTTTTTTTTCTTGAGAGACTTTTCATTTTTTGTTGTGATAGACAGACATATGGTTTCAAGAATTGATAATTTGTCCTTGAGTCCAGTGGGACTACACAAAGGACACAAATAGTTTTAAGGCTTGGACATATGCTAAAAATCTATGGACCCGATACTGAGTGGCAATATCGCCGCTGCCCAGATATGTCAGGGTGCTACCCCTGGAATACTCCTAGAATGCGCCGATGCACACTGGTCAGCCTCTGGGCATGTAACGGTGGCACCTGCGGAAATTCAGCAGACCTAATTTGTTAGGTCAGGTCTTCAAACCATATAAATGCCTTTGAATATCGGACCCTATGGGTCTATTCTGTAACATGAATAGCAGGGATGGATGTCCTGTTGGGAGTCCATCCCCACTAGTTGTCTGCCTCCCCCGTCCCGCCAAGCCCCCCGTACAAATGAGAAGTTTGTAAGGGGAGGTTAGACGGGGTGGGAAGAGGTGGTGCAGAGGCAGAGTTATGGCAGGCAGTGGGTGGTCTGCGGCCGTGGACATACAGGGCCAATTCTGATGTCGGCCCTGTATGTCTGGGGCTGGCTGACTGAATGGGGAACTTATTCCACCTCTGAGGTGGAATAAGTTCCCCTAAATGGCGGGGGACGACAGGCCCGGGGTGCGTCATAGAGTAGAGGGGCATAGGAGATTTCCCACAGCCCGACCCTGGCCTTGGGAGACCAGATTGAGGGTCGGGCTACGGGGAATGAATGAAGTCGGCGTCAGACAGGGATTGCAGCTCCTGAATGGAGCCACGGTCCCATGGTAACCAGATGCCATGGCACCGCAGCTCCATTCAGGAGCCTTAACTGAGTTAGCTGGGCAGATGCCTGTACATACAGGCCGACCGGAATCACATGCCCTGTGGGATTAGAATCCTGTCTACCTCTGTGTGTCCAGGATGCACATCTTAGAATATGCCTCCATATGAATAGTCACTTTAAAAACTTGGGTGCATGCGTTATTTATAAGACTATGAACATATATACATGGAGATCAGTACATAACTCAAATTCTTTTATTTCTTACAGTATGAATAATCTCATAACAAACACACATCCTTGGGTCAAATTGTTGAAGGGGTAATTTTAGCATCCTTATTTATGATGTAGATGTGAGACTGATATTACAACCACTTATATGTCCAAATTCAAACCATGCGTAAATGGCCATTTCAGAAAAAGCTTATTTTACATGTGAGCGACCATACCATGTTGAAAGTAGACAGAGGCAGATCAGGGACATGGTCTGGATGGGACAAAAAAGTGCCAGTGTATTCCCTATATCATAAAGGGAATTCACACGGAAGCCCAAAATTATTCATGTCCAGATTTACGCCTGTTCTCCCACAGAAATAGATATGGAAAAAGTGTTCCATTTGCACCCTTAATTTACAGGAAGGATCTAAGAGGATACCTCCCTTAATCACTCAATGTTTATTTCATCCTCCAAATTGAAATGACTGGAAGCTAGGGTCCTCTGTAGATGTGTAGCAAAGTCTGCACATCTCAGTTTACAAAATGCCTTAGATATAGGTGTAAGAGCTGACAGTTTACATGTGCACATTGTGAAATGCTGGCACTTACACATGCAAGTTACTGGGCTTCCGCTATCGATTATTCCCATGTGTATATCCCCAAATGGCTCCTCCCACTGCACATTCATGTATATTTTGCAAACGGCTCTTCATTTAATGGAGCTGTTCCAGAAATATCATCAGAATCGAGTACATCCTGACCTCGACCTCTCGGATCTGTTCTCCACATCCTATCTAGAATATTCCTTTCATGTTTCAGGGTCTCATTGTTGAGGAAGACAGTCAAACACTAGCATGTTGGGTTTTTTTGCTTATTTTGTAAAATCATGCTTCATTTTATACTCCTGCTAGAATTCTGTGCACAATAATTCAACATTTTGCAATTTTTGGTGATTTTTTTCTGTAATGTATTTCAAATTAAATATCACTCAAAAACAATATGTTCTGTTATTTTGACAAACAAAGCTGCAGAATTTTACATAATTGAGACCTTTCAACACATTATTATGAATTATTGTGTGCATAAACCCGGCAAGAGTAACTTTACACATTTCCTCTGTATTGATAAAGAAAAAGAGGCTCAGAGTTAATGTATCCTTAGGGCTGAAGAAATATTCACTGTTGTATCCACATTGTTTTATTTGTTTATTTTTACTTTGCACTCCATGCAGAGCCTAGCTGCGTAACGGCATCTTTTTACGTCGCTTCATGGCAGCACATACAATTTCTGCAGAGCAGGCAAGATTAATGGTTGTTATAAAGTTAGAGTCTTATAGTCCTGCAGTTGATGCATTACTACATTAGCTGGGTACGAATACAATGACAGTCCAAAAAAATGTTCAGGCCCTGGGTTTGAAAACATAAGCCTTGGATTCAGGAAATGGGAACCGTTAGCTCAGTTATAACCAGTGACAGTATTGTTTCTTAAGAATTGTGGCTGACATCTCTATTAAGACATGTAAAACAAAATATTAAAGATCCCCTGGGAGATCAATATCTTGCTGCTCAACAAGGCACAACGAGCTTCAGCATCGCTGTGCATTTCTTTTAGGAAGAAGTAGAGCCATTGGTTTTCAACCGGTATTAATTGCTTTGGCAATAAAATAATATACAGTATATAAATGAAATCATTTCTTTCCCTAGTCTGTATTAGTCAGCTGCCAATGACAACTCATCAAAAACTGTCATTGGACTCTATTTGCGAGAGATGTACGATTGTGCCAAAAACTTTGTCCCTGGCACTTTGTACGTATATTATTTTTTTTATTAGGCGCTATTTTGCATTTGAATATGTGAAACACTATTTGCAAAGATTTTTGCTTTTACAGAGAATAAGATTTCCCACTCAGAGGGATGTTTACTAAGTGAACTGATGTTTTACAGGTACCACGCATTCAGAGTAAAGATCAACATGCGACATGTGCAAAAGACACGCACCATGCATGGCCCCAGCACATACCACACTGATCTGTACCCTAGCACATGCTAGTGGCAATTACACATAATGGTATCCAATCAGTACCACCCATTGAGGTAGCATTAGGTGCACCCATGCTAACTACAATGTTGACGATGGATGCACGTTAGTAACCCCTATGCGAACCATGATATGCAGTCAACATGCACTCTCTGCCTCTACCCCTCCTTCCTCATCACACTCCAAGCACAGAATTAACCATGTGCTGTCTGTCTTGGGTGTGCACCAGTTGTTCGTGCAGCTCCCAGCAAGTTGGTAAGTGTGCGCTAAAGAGCGCGTTAATAGCACAGTTTAGTAAACAAGCCCCTTAGCTTTCCATGTGCAAAATTGTATTCAAATCCTACTTAATAAGCTGCTGCTATGCAAACTGGATTTTTGTGAACCAAATTTCATGTGCAGTTTTTCTATAGGATTTATTTGCTTATCCCAGTGGCAAAATTGCACCAACTATTTCATAAATAATATGTACAGTTCTTCACGTGATAGTACAAAATTACACTCAACATGGATTTGTACATGACTATTGGCAAGGGATGCTTGGATAACATTAATTGTATTTAATTTTCTCTGTAAATTATCTTTGAGGGTAATTTTACAATAGTCCACCTAATATGTAGCAAGAAAGCGATGCCAGGGCATTCTTGCCTTTTTCAAAGTTCCTAACAGGAAGTGCAGCCACATATTTTCACCTTCTCTGAGGGATGCACAATTTACCAGTTTATTTTGTGTGTACATTTTATAAAGTTTGCATGTAAGCCCAATCCAGACCCCAGGAATGTCTCCAGTCACATTGGAAAAACTTATGGGGTCATTCCAGAACGTGACTAAGGGGTTTGTATGTGCAGCAGGGATGTTTATGTGCAGAAAATGTCCCCACATATATTCTGAAACTCTGCTATTGTGCATGTACATGGTACTAGCATGGGGATCTCAGAATGTGCCAGAAGGGGCAGAACGGGGGCGTGGTCAGCCTCAGAGACCTATAAAGCGTATTCAGGAAAGGCCCATGTATGTATTAAGTGTTTCCAGAAATGTCCACCTTATTCCTGCTAAAACGTGAGAACCTATGTAGATTCCTTCTGAATTATTTTTCATAAGGTACTCTAATAAGATCATATATTGTTGGCAGCCATACTTCCGTTGTGCCAGTCACTGGGTGACATGACTGATGTTGTGCCAACATTCCCCAGATTGTATCATGAGGCCTGCATCCCTACCCAGTTCTGGATCTATGAGAGCTGCGAGAGTGATGATATATCCAGAGTCTGGCTGCTTCGTATGATGGCACAGTGATCTCCCCTCCCATGCCCACACAGGCCTGACCAGGGGAGCAGTGCCACAAAGCAGACTGTGGGAAGGCAGACTGGGTTTTGCCACAGATAGCAGATGTATACAGACCAATATATGCCACAATGAGACAGGTGTAGCTGCTGGGAGAAATGCCAGTACCCAGATAGGTGGGCCTCAGATGCCATAGCCAGAAGACCCTACTACTATTATTACTGATCATTTGTATAGCACTACAAGGCGTACTCAGCGCTGCACACACACACGTAAAAGATGGTTCCTACTCAGCAGAGCTTACAATCTAGTCAAGACAGACAACACAGCAGCTGTGAACAGGATACATCCATGGGGAATGGTAAGGAAACACAAGGGAGATTAGGCGGATCAGATCCAAAAGCGGCAATGAAGAGGTGAGTGCTCAACCTGAATTTGCGAAGGGTCAGAGAAGAAGCCTGACATAAAGACTCAGGTAGTTTGTGCCAGGCATAAGGAGCAGCGAGGTGAAAGGAGCGAAGTCTGGAGTTGGCAGTTGAAGAGAAGGGCACAGAGAGAAGTGATCTGCCAGAATAGCGGGGTTCCCCAGGAGAAGTATAAGGAGAGATAAGAGAGGAACGGTAAAGTGAGGAGCAGCAGAATGAGCATACTTAGAGGCCAGAGGCATGAAAAGGGCATAAGTTTGTTGCTCAGCAATATTATGCAATCTTTGGGGAACTATAATGTTAGTTTCGGGTTTTGTGCACTTGGTAAAGGTCTATCCTTTGCAGTTTAAAGCGTGTTTGTAGAGATGACCGAGGAAGGAAACATTGGGGCCATTTTATAATGCCAAGTACCATTTGAAGAAAGGTATGTCCTTATATACAAGTTCATATTTACATTCTTTTATATCATATTAGGATGCACTGGGATTACCTAGCACTTTTCAGGGCCTGTAGAGGACTGGTATGTGGTTGAGGTTGCAGTAGCAGTCATTTCTCATTCATATCCATGTCTAGTTTGCATCAGCAAACTACTGTCAGTGTGAAGAGCAGCTTAGGAGATGCACGTTTTTCCTGGGGGCAAAGGCGTTGGTCCAGCATGCAGGATCAGATGGTCTGATGGCTATGGCAGATATCATGTTTACCTTATGATTGCTCTGGAATTATCCATGCTCCTTCAAAAGGTTGGGGACTTCATTCATTGGAAGTATTTTGTTGACTGGTACATGTTAATCTGGTGTTTAGAAGTGTGCACATGGTGTGAAGTGTGTGCTGCATTTTCCCTTAGGCAGTACTGAGAGCAGTGGAGTTGGGATTTGTTGGGTACTTTAAGGGTGACCTCTTTTATTTATTTATTTATTTAGCTGTATTTATATCCTGCTTTTCACCAGGTCAAAGCGGTCAATTGGGGGATACATTTAACACGAGGGGATATGAGACACACACACTAATACATACAGGGAACATGGGCATTGGAGGGTTAAGTGGCTTGCCCAAGACCACAAGGAGTGCCTATAGGACTAGAAATCCCAATCCCTCCAGCCTGAGATTGCTGTCCCCAGGTGTGACTTGAACCCCCGACCCTCTGGCCTGAAGTACCTTGTCCTAACCACTAGACCACGCCTCCCTGTGCTCTAGTGGTTAGGACAAGGTGTAGAATTGTCAGGCCTTGGAGAGTGTTCGATTGGCAGACTTTTTCAGAAGCTAGTGGAATTTGGGGGTTTCAGTGGACCAAGGAGAATTTGGTGGGGCCAGGTGCCTGTGGATATTTTGAGGAATTGAGTTGGATTCCATGTAGATAGAATCCATCAGCTGAGGTACAAAATCTGGGTTTGCTCAATTCAGCAGGCATGATGTTCTTTGTCTTGATTAGATTGTAAGCTCTGATGAACAGGGATTGTTTCTTACATCTATATGTATTTATTTATTATTTATTTATTTTATTTATTTGAAAACTTTTATATACCGCCCCTTCCAGAGATCAGGGGCGGTTTGCAATGAACAACAGTAACCATACATTAAACTTCTGAACATTCAAACATTACAAGAACAGTTGAATATGGATTGAGACATTAACTATTTACACTACTGCGGCTGAACATAGCAACATTTTACAACTCGGGTCCCCGCAAAGGGGGCACTGGAATGTATTTACACTACTGCGGCTGAACATAGTAACTATTTACAACTCGGGTACAGCGCTATGCATGCCCTGTAGCACTATTAAAATGATAAGTAGTAGTAGTAATAATAGTAGTAGTACCCAGTCCAATGTGGTGCAGAGAGAGGTATGATGGTTATTGGTGGAATGGAGGGGGGAGGGATTTAATTTGCCTGATTGTGTGATCCAAATGAAGAGGTTGTTGCTTGTTTATAGTTAGCCATGGTAGTTCTAGTGTTGAATGAAAACATCATGGTGTCCATTCGTATGAATATGCGGGAACATTTGGGGGCTGGGGTAAACCTTTAGAGTGATGTCAATTGGAGATGTGAGGTAAACCCCTACCCCCAGTAACCAAGCTGAGTTGTTCACAGATACTTTAAGGATTGTGGATTTTGAGAGTTTATTTCATGCTGTGTGGTGCCAAGGTCTATCCAGGGCATGAAAAGAAAAGGGGTGTGCATGAGAATATGGCAGTTATGGTTGCCATCTCAGTATGGAAGGATCAAGTTGGAGCACCTGCAAGTGATCATGTCTGTGATTAATAGGCAGGCAGCTTCATCACCATTAGTGCTGATGTACTGTAGATACAAGTGTGAGGATTATGCTGCCTACACTTACAGATTATGCTTGCCATGGGGAGTATATCAGATATGGCCAACTCGATAAATGATTCCACTGGTCAACATTGAAATTGCTACTGACTTTAAAAGGCCCTAATCTGTAGTATCTTGGTGAGCTGAACACGAATATAACATTAAAAAAAAATTATTGACTCTCGTTTTGAAGTTATTGCATGTAGTTAATTTTTGACATTTCACTGTGTAAATTTATCCAGTAGGACATAAACAACATCCCAAATAAGCCTTGAACGATGTAATATTGCATCACATTGCATAATACCAGCATGCACACATCATCCAGAGTTGATTGCATCATCTTCTGATGCAATGCAATACTACTGCCAGACGGCTGCTGAAGCCATCTGACGTCAGCAGTGTACTATATGCAGTAGGAAAGGTTGAGCATTTAAAATATTTCAGACTGTGTGCAAGACAGTTTAAGCTACTATTACATGTAACTTTTATTAATCATATAATTTAAGCCATTTAGGTACAATACAGAACAGTAATGCCGCAAAAGTGCATTAATACCGTTGACAATTTCTGCTACATTAGTGGGGAAGTGACATTTGCCAACCAGAAGAAAAGTATCACTTCTCAACTGAAATAGGCATATCATCTTTACTTCGGATGCAAGATTGGTGACCAAGACAAGCCTTGGGCCCCGCATATATGCTGCGCTACATGTACAACACAGCTTTCACAGTGGTTGAATTGCAAAAGACCATCAATGCCGTTTGCAGTCCCCATGGTGTGGAGAGAGCCAAGCAACCACATAAATGACTGTTACTTCTGCTTTGTTCCTCCTCTTTCCAGCGGAATAACGAAGCAAAAGAAGTCGAGTATAGTCTACCCAAACATTCCGTCTGCATTGAGACCAGTTCCACATGGTGGGGGACTTCCTATTCCAGAACCTCCATCAGAATATTCTCTTGATTCATCTGATGAGGACAAGGGTGAGCAGACTTGTTCTTCTCCTGGTCTGTCAGTATGCAGTGACCCAGATTTTCACTGGGATGCATTATCAACTCCACACAGAATAACACAGGAAGAACTAAATGACCTGGTTCGTGATTTGGACTTATCCAAGAACAAGGCAGAATTGCTAGGATCAAGACTCCAACAATGGAATCTTCTAGAAGAAGATGTCAACATTACTTCATATCGAAAGCGCCACCAGCAGTTGGAGCCTTTCTTCAGAAAGGAAAGTAATCTGGTATTCTGTTCTGATATTGAAAGCCTCATGAATGCCTTAAAAATCACTCATAACCCACAAGACTGGAGACTATTTATAGACTCTTCGAAACTGAATCTGAGGGCTGTGCTTTTGAACAATGGAAACCGTCTTCCATCTATTCCAGTAGCGCATGCCGTCCACATGAAAGAGACATATGATAACTTAAAGCATCTACTGACTTCCATTAACTATAACAAGTACAGCTGGCACCTCTGTGGTGATTTGAAGGTAGTTGCCCTTTTAATGGGACTTGCGGCAGGGATATATAAAATACATGTGTTTCTTATGTGAGTGGGATAGCCGAGCAAGGGACTAATGAATATGGTGCCCCCTCCACCCTAACCGCATTCAGTAACTCACTCTTTTTGATTTTCCTGGAAGCCCAGTTATTTATTTTTTTTTTTATTCATTTTGGGGTTTCTTCTATACCGCCCCTTCCTGAGATCAGGGGCAGTATACAGTTAAACAACATTATTACATAGAACAAGGTTTTAAGTCAGTGAGTTCAACAAATACCTTAATTATATACATGCAACTGTGAACTTGAATGATTTACAAAGGGTGAGGTGCATCAACTTAATAATACACTGGGTGGTAGTTATGAAGAGGATTGGTTTTGGGATTGATCGATGGAGGAAGCGGTATCTCTTGTATTATCCCCATAGTGCTGAGTGAAGAGGAAGGGTTTTAGCTCCTTCCTGAATGTGTTTAGGTCTTTGATGTTGCAAAGGGCGGCTAGGAAGGCATTCCATAGTAAAGGTGCCGCAAGGGAAAAGGCACGGTTGCTTGTAGATTTGTTTAGACTTTCTAAATGTAGGGGGGAGATCACAAGCGTGTTTTGCAAGTGTTCTCTTCTAGATCTCGTATTTGAAGCATGAGTGATTAGAGTTGAGAGGAATGATGGAGCAAGGTTATTTGTAAGTTTGAAGATAGTCATGATCATTTTGTATTTTACTCTGCTCGTAATAGGTAACCAGTGTAGGTCATATAGTAAAGGGGTTATATGATCTGATAAGCGTGCTTTGCAGATGATTCTTGCAGTAACATTTTGTGCGATTTGTAGTCGATATAGATGTCTTTTGGAGATACCGTATAGGAGGCTATTGCAAAAGTCGAAGTGGGGGGTGATTAGAGCATGGACTACTGATTTGAAATCATGTATGTCAAGAAGGGGTCTAAGGTGTTGAAGGGTTCTTAGTTTAATTATTTGATTTATGTGGGAAGATAAGGATAGTGATTGATGAAGTAAGACTCTGAGATATCTTACTTCTTTTGTGACTAGGAGGGTAGTGTTATTTATAGTGATGTTTTGTGGAGGGGTGAAATTTAGGTTTCTTGATATGTATAGGACCTCAGTTTTTTTTTAAATTGGTTAACATCTTATGCTTCCAGGATACAGGATTCAATTGTATTTGGAATGAGTTTATCCTGTCAATGGGGAGATATCATAATATCATCCACATATATATGATATTGTACTTTAAATTTCCTGAATATCTTACAGATGGGTTGTATATATAGGTTGAATTAAAGGGCTGATAGGACTGAGCCCTAGGGCATTCCTTGTTCCTGTTTGAAAATGTTAAGTGTCTTGTCCTACCTGCACTTGTTGGGTACGATTAGTGATGTAGGATTGGAACAATTTGAATGCTGTACCTGTTATACCTATTTGTGATAGTCTATTAAGTAATGTGTTGTGGTTGACATTATCAAAGGCTGATGTTATATCAAGAAAAATAAGTATGAAAGATTGTTTTATGTCATCTCACCCCCCATAAAAGGGTGTCAAAGAGAACAAGAAGGAAGGATTCAACACCATGGTATGGGTGGAATCCAAATTGCTCTTCGTCGAGGGGAGCATTAATATCAATGAAGTTTTGAAGCTGGGTTTGAACAGTTTTCTCAATTAGTTTTGCTAGAAAAGGTATACTAGCTATCGGTCTGTAAGATGCAGGGTCAAAATTGTCTAGGGGTTTGTTCTTTAATATGGGTCGGATCGTGGAATGTTTGAGTTCATTTGGCATGAAGCCTTGCTGGAGGGATAGACTGACTATTTGCAGTAGATGTGGAGCTAGCTCTGATTTAGAAGCCTTAATCCATGATACAGGACATGGGTCGAGCTGGGAGGTTGTGGTATTGATTATGGTGATGGTATTTTGTAACTGTTTTAGGTCTATCATGTGAAATGAATGCAGTGTGTTCATATTTGTAGCGTGATGTTCATGCACATTCGTAATGTTTATGCCTCTGTTTTTGTTTTTTGATTTATCTTGAAAATGGTTAGCTAGGGTTTCTTCGCTTATGTTGTATAAATTATTAAGGTTCTATGTAGTATTGATTAAAGATTTCACGATATCAAAGAGTTCACTAGGGTGGTTAAGAGAATTGTTAAGTTTTTTGGTGTGATAGTCTTTTTTTGCCTTATTAATTGCTTCCTTGTAGGAGTTCAGGGTTGACATATATATGTTCTTGTTTTCTGCTGTTTTGTTTCTTCTCCATTTGTATTCACATTTTCGTAGTTCTTTCTTTTAATTGGCAAGTGCTTGTGTGAACCATCTTTCTGATGATCTTCGTGGGTGTAGTGAATGCCTAAGTGGTGTAGTTGAAGCATTTAGAATAGTGGTGTTCCAGTTATTAATCGGACAGTTGAAATCTGATTGCGTAGAGAGTAGCTTTGGGAGAATTTCATCTAGGAATTCTTTCTTGTTGAAGTGTCTGAACTTTTTGATATATGGCTTTGTATTTTGTATTGGAAGGGGATGCGTAGTAAGTATTTCGAGGCTTATAACATAGTGATCTGTCCAGGGGACCTGTTGTGATTTGGGTGTGGCTAGGAGGGCTAATATTGATAGAGGTATGAATTCAAGGTCTAGGGTGTTGCCTTTTATGTGGGCAGGAGAGTTTATGATTTGAGTGTAACCCATGTCTGCCATTGCTCCGATGAATGAGTTTGTGTTTTGTCGCGAGTGAGAGAGCAAGTTAGTGTCACACATTATTGTAAGAGGTTTCTTTATCGGGGCAAAGCAAGCTGATTCCAATATCGTGGTCAGATTGTCATAGTTAGGCGATAGTGTTCTGTATATAAGACCTATG
This sequence comes from Ichthyophis bannanicus, assembly GCA_033557465.1. Lineage (NCBI taxonomy): Eukaryota > Metazoa > Chordata > Amphibia > Gymnophiona > Ichthyophiidae > Ichthyophis > Ichthyophis bannanicus. The sequence continues at coordinate 127,432,872 of CM066035.1, read as the reverse complement.
GCAACGTTTTTATTTTCTATTTTCAAATTGTCTATATCATCAACGTTAGTGGATATGCTTGCAAAGGATTTATATTTCTGTTTACTAAATATGAGGACACCCCATCCTCTTTGTTTGCTCATATGACAAGTAAATACATCATAATTGTCAATTTTTAATTGGTTTAGAAGAATGCTATCTGATTCAGATAGCCATGTTTCTGTTATACAAAGGTAGTCTAGGAGTTCATCTTTGATAAGATCTGTGATGACAGGGATTTTGTTTCTAACAGATCTTGCATTGAGCATCATAATTTTGATGGGGGATGATGTGACTGAGGATTGTATTGCCTGTGTTATGATAGATAGTTGAATGTGTATGAGTCTATCATGGGATCTGTGTTTATACGTGTGTTGATTGTTTCTAAAGAAATAACTGGGTTCATATCTGTTGCAGATTGAAATGATTGGTATGTTAAGAGACGAGTTTGTGTCAGGCTGATGGGTGTAGATGGTTATTTGATTGTAGATTAATAGGGTGATCAAAAATATGTAGGTAAACATGGTCCTGTATTCCATTTTGTATGTGAGAACTTGTGATGGGGCGTCAGAATAGGCTATCTTGTGTATGTAGTATTGGGAATAGTTTATGCGTGATGAATGTGCACTGTGTCAAGTATTCCCATATGTGAGGGGGTTTTGATTGAAGAAAAGATTCACATGTAGGAAATGCACATGGTTACAAATATTGGTAACAGTAACTGAGAAGTAATAGGTTTGACAATAATATAGCTGTAGCTATTCATTGAACAGTGCATGGAATATCTCCGATTACGATAGGAATGAAAAAGCAACAAGGCAGATATGCATTATAAATGATTAGATTAAAATCTAGTCAGTGACCTGACACTGTTATGTTGTGTAGAACTGCAGCTCAGAGATTGGTGGTGTAATGCTTTAGTTAAAACTTAACTGGGAGTTCAGTGCTTTCCGGTGTCCTATGAAAGTTCTGATTATTTTCCAATGTAATCTTGTTCGGTGAACTTCTAAAATGTGTGTTGTGGAGAGATTCCAGTTGATATTTTGGTCCCTGCCAAAGTTCCCCGCCTAAGGGCCACGCCAACGTGTCCTCTGGTGAGACCCTCAGACGCGGGCCCGCCTTTGGCTTGCTGGCTTTTAAAGCAGGTCTTGAGTATGACATAAAAACAAACTGTTGGAGAGGAGAAGGGTTCCCAAGATAACATCTGGGTTTTTTTTTTAACAGTGTTCTAAACACCCACAGCTCGGCACACTGTACCTCTATCTCTTAACCATTTAAACATTGGTCTTTTCCCACAATTTTAGTTGATTGATTGACCACCTGCCATCTGCTGCGTATATTTTTTGTTCTGTATCTTGGGCACCCTTCTCCTCTCTAATAGTTTGTTTTTATATCATTCCTGATGCACTTCATGATATCGATGATTACTATATATAATTTGATATGTATGTTCTTTTGTTTTTAGTCCTTTGTGATTTGCTTGGTCACCCTTTGTTGGTACACATTAATTGATTTTCGGCTTTTGGTGAGTTTATATTGTATGTTCCTATCTATATAATTTATACATACATCACCTAATTTATTTGAGCTATCGGCAGCATTTACTTATTTGTGTTATAATATATGCAGTAACCCTTGTTTTTAACCTCTAATGTTTTATGGTTCAATTTTAATTTGCACATGATTAATTTTGATTACTATTATTTTTATGTATTGTAACTCTTTTATTTAATTATCTTTAAGTTTTTATTTGTCATTATTTTATCTTTGTTCTATCCCATGCATATTTGCTTTGTCTATGACTATTTATATACTTTGATGTTTTTAGTGGTCACAGTCCCCTGAGGAAGGCAAGATTGTCGAAACACGTGTAGGGTGGACCTAAGAAAGCTGTTTCCTTCCAAGGGATCTTGTTGCCTGCTTTTGTATGTGTGCTCTTTGGCCTGCAGGTGGGATGCTTTTTTTGTTTGTGAGCTTCCAGTGTAAGGCAGCGGAGCTGGGGGTGCCGCTGGCAAGGAATAAGATGGAAGGGCCTCTCAGTGTTTGGTTTTCTTAGGGATCGAGATCGACACCCTGGAGATGGTGACATGCCTCCCGGCGGACAAGGTGACAGCATTGAAAGGGGCCATCTGGGCGAATATGGCAGTGTGCAAGGTCACCTCGAAGCAGATGCAGTCCATAATTGGGCACTTCAACTTTGCTTGCTAGGTAATGCCAATGGGCAGAACTTTTATTAGGTGATTAGTGGACTCCACCAAAGAGATTCGGAGGAGGCATCACTTCATCAGGAACAACGCTAGCATGTGGGAGGATCTGGCAATGTGGCAGGAATTCCTGGTTAACTATAATGGTAGGAACATCTGGAAGAAACCCCCCCTTAGCAACCGGGGACATCACCTTCTTCAAGTTGTAAGCCACAGTTCATGGACAAATGAATAGTCTTCCAGTGTGATAATGCTGAAGTGGGTATGCCATCAACAAACAGTCGGGAAGGTCGGGGAGAGTTATGAGTTTGATTAGGAAGTTGTTTCTGGTGAGCTTGGAGCTGAATGCTTTTATTAGCGCCAGCTTTGTGCCCAGGGAGGAGAACGAGATCGCTGATGATCTGTCTCATTTTCAGCTCCAGCAATTTTGATGGCTTTCCCCAAACACTGCTGTCAGGGTCACAGCTATGCTGGTGGGGATGTGGAGCACTGGATGCTGAAAGCCAGCAACATGCTTATGGCATTGCTGTCGGCCAATACCTGAAAGTCATACTGGAGAGCCTGGGTATGACTGTGAAGCTTCGTGGCCCAGCGGGGTTTTCACCTGGATCAGGGTTTAACCTTTGTACAGCTGCTGGAGTTCATGACATGGCTGCAGGAGGGAGGTACCTCATGACGGCAGGCTAGGTTGATGATGGCGGGTGTGTCATTTTTCATGAAACTGGGGGGGGGGGGGAGCAGGGATATAATGAAGGATTTTGTGGTTAGGAAGGTGATAGAGGGCTGGGCCAGGAAAGCCATTCAATGCCAGATGGGTGCAGGCCTGTCACCCTGCATATGCTGCAGAGCGTCCTCTTGGGGCAACAAAGGTTACTAGGGACAGCTTCGAGGAGAAGCTGTTTAGATTGACAATATTGTTGATGTTCTTTGGCATCTTCAGGATGAGAGAGGCCCTTCCTCGGTCCAGCTCGATATGGCAGACCCTACCATCCGGGTGGAGGACATTTTGCTGAAGAGAGACAGGGTGGGCCTGTTACTTAGAGGATCCAAGATGGACCAACTCCGAAGGGGCAAAACAATGTGGCTTAAAGCCACTAGAGTACAGGACCATTGCCCAGTGACCACCATGGGGGAATATTTGGGGGTCCGCCCTCCACTGGGGAGGCCCTATTGATGCCTATGTGTGCCTGCAGTAGCTATAAACATAGACATGTCCACAGACATTCCTGAAATCAAATAGAAACGTGTAAGTCCATAGCGCAACATAGGATCATAAGAAATGCCATACCGGGTCAGATCAAGGTCCATCAAGCTCAGTATCCTTTTTCCAACAGTGGCCAATCCAGGTCACAAGTACCTGGCAGGTTCCCAAAAAGGCACACAGGTTCCATAATGCTCGTCTTGGGGTAAGCAGTAGATTTCTTGGGTCCTCTTTTACAATGGTTTAGGGACCTTTCCTCTAAGGAACTTGTCCAAACCTCTTTTAAACCCAGCTACACTAACAGCTTTTACTACATTCTCCGGTACTGAATTATAGAGTTTGATTACACGTTGAGTAAAAAAATATTTTCTCTTAGTAGTCTTAAATGGGTTACATTGTAGCTTCATTGCGTGTCCTCTAGCCTTTCTACTTTTTGATGGCATAAACAACCGATCTTCATTTGCGTAGTCCACTCCATCAATTAATTTATAGACCTCTATCATATCCCCCCCTCAGCCGTCTCTTTTCCAAAGACCTCCAACCTTTTAAGACTTACCTCATAGGAGTATCTTTCCTTTCCCTTTACAATTTTTGTTGCTCTTCTCTGTACCATGCCTCCGCTCCTACTTGGATGTCCCTGCATCGCTTGTGGAATGATTGCGGAGATGTCTCTGTGATTTCACTGTCCACATGCATGTCTTCAGATGTCCTACATCATGACTAAGCCTTTTAAAATGATCCCGTTAGGGAAGAACAACCAAAAATACTGTTACATGATGCAAGGTTCCATATTAGGAATCACCACCCAGGTAAAGGATCTGTGTGTCATCGTGGCTAATACATTGAAACTCTCTGCCCAGTGTATATAGCAGCAGTGAAGAAAGCAAGTATAATACTAGGAATCATAAAAAAGCCGTGGAGAATAAAACCAAGAATATTCAAATGCTTCTATTTTGCTTCATGGTGCAACTGCACCTCAAATGTTGTGTGCAATTCTGGTCAACACATCTAAAAAGTATATAGTGGAATTAAAAAGGTGCATAGAAGAGTGATGATAAAGGGGATGGAAGGATACGCCTATGTGAAAAAAAAAGACTTCAAAAGCTAGGGCTCTTCAGCCTGGAAAAGAGACAGCTGAGGAGAGATATGATAGAGGTCTATAAAATATTGAATGGAATGGAACAAGTAAATGTAGATTGGTTGTTTACTCTTCAAGAAGTAGAAAGACTAGCTTATGCAATGAAGGTACATTGTAACATATTTAAGACTAATGGAAGAATTATTTTTTTCTCTTAACGTGTAATCAAACTCTGGAATTTGTTGTTGGAGGATGGAGTAAAAGCTATTGGTGTAGCTTGGTTTAAAACAGGTTTGGACAAGTTCCGGAGGAAAGGTGGACTGGGGAAATCTACTGCTTACTCCTGGGATAACCACATGGAATCTGTCCTCCTTTTATGGAACCAGACGGGTACTTGTGACATGGACTGGCCACTGCTGGCAGCAAGATATTGGGCTTGATAGACCTTTGGTCTGACCCAGTATGGCATACCTTATGTTTTCGTGTTCTTAACTGGAGTAAGTATGTAAAAGAAACCTATAGTGTCGACATTTCATTTTCAAAAGGGAGACTCCAATAAAATGATGAAAATGGTTAGAAAAAAACTAAAAGAGCCAACTGCAAAGATTAATAGGTATGTTTACTAAACTGGGCTAATTGTTAACCTGGGCTATTTGCAACTAGGTCCCATTGAATAACAAGGGATTTAGTTGCAGATAGCCCGGGTTAACCACTAGACCAGTTTAGTAAACATACCCACAAGAGTTTATAGCAAGCATAAATATTGTTTAAAAATATAGTCTTGGAAGCCCAGATCAGAGTATCCCACACATTAAGAAGGACAGAAAGGAGGACCAAAGGACAGCCAGCAAGATTTAAAGATGAGGTGAAAGAGGTTATTACAGCCCAAAAATATCTTTCAAACAATGGAAAAAGGAACGAAATGAAGAAAATAAGAAACATTATAAGCACTAGAAATTAAATGCAAAGCATTTATAAGGAAGGCAAAAAGAAAATTTTAAAGAAGTTTGCCATAGAGAAAAAAGCACAGTATGAATATTTTCAGATATATTCGAAGCAAGAAGCTGGTGAAGGAGTAATTTGGACCATTAGATGATCAAGAGGTAAAAAGGGCACTCAGAGAGGATAAGGCCATATCCATTGCTTCGTCCTGGGAATAAGTACTATGCTGGGTACCCATGACCTGGATTGGCTACTGATGGAAACAGAATACTGGGCTTCATGGACCATCAGTCCGACCCAGTATGGCAGTTCTTATGTTCTTATTAACTAATGCTTCCCTTTCTGCTGAATAATGTAAGAAATCTCACTATATTTATTTTATATTTTTGTGCATTTTTAACCAGCAGACCATGTTAAACTATTTTATGAAAATATTAAGCGCCATGATGGTTGTAGTATACTACTTTTTCCTAATTACATATTCATACTCTTCTTTGCATGTCATAAAATGAGTTCCAAATAATGAACTTCATGAATAAAAGATGTTCCATAAAAATCATATCATATGCAGGGAAGAAAATTAATATTCTCTATGATTGCTTATGATGCCAATTGCTTAAAAGCTGCAGATTGCTTTTGAAATGAGGAGGCAATTTGTAATCAGAGACCATGATAAAGTTAAGGGAGTTTCCTGTGCTTATCTACAAAATATCTGCAATTTTTTAATAGTCTGTGCAGTGATTTTATTGCAGAACCACGATGCGCTTTTATGCAACATGCTGGTGTTGGCTACAATAAAGATGATCATCCCTGTGCATTAGAATGATCTGTAGAACAAATATTAAATGAGGGACAATTTTCAAACCATTCATATCTGGACAAAGCCCACTGGTAATTTTGACAATGAACTTTGCAACAATATTCAAAGAGAACATACACATGTATCTTCACTGAAATTTGCTGTGAATACAACAGATTTTTGTGTGGGTATTTCTTCGATGGAAAATAACATTTGGAGGGCAATTTTAGAACCAGCCATAGAAGTGGATACTCTGCAGCAGGCGTGTGTATCTGCCTGAATTTACAGAGATACTTTGAATTTTGCAAACCATGCATGTAAATCCTAAATTTGAACCAACTGCATCCCAGCAATGACCACTGAAAACAATATAAAATTATGCATAAAATTGCTATCTATGCTTACCTTTCAACATATCCAGCACATTATGTCAGAAATTAATCTCAGTTTTATAAGTGGAACATCTTTCTAATATTACCTCCATAGTTATTGGAAATACAATCTACATGTGTTATTTCCCTCCCCCAACCAGTCACATCCATGGAAATGCCTTTTTAAAATGTGGCTAAAAGTGCCTGCTGAGAGAAGATAGTGTTCAAATATCCTTGGAATCAAAGAGCTTCTGAGGCAGAGACTATAATATAGGGTATTAGTGATTTGGCATTCTGCTAGCTTTGGGGCCCTTGTACTAAAGATCATTAGGTTTTAGACTTACTGCATATTAGTTTTCATGCTAAATGGGCATTAAGTGCAAAGTCTTCATGGTCAGTGGCATGGCCAGCATTATGGATGCACATTTGTTTGAAATGGCATGAGAAATATCAGCAAAATTTCCTAGTTTTTAATCCAAAAAGGACACTAAAAAATCAATTTACCCCCTTCAGTTTATCACAGATTGGCCTCAAATGGGCAACTTTGGGGGAGTAGAAGGCCAACATTTTGCAGAAGAGCCATCAAGTCTCCATGGGGGCGAACTCTTTCATGATTGGCCCAAAGTTTGTCTAGTCTGCAGCTCTATGGAAAATGCTGTTAGCATATTCCATAAATCTCCATAATTGACTGGCCCAAAGTTTGTCTTGTCTGGAGCTCTATAAAAATGCTAACTGGATTTTTTGCCTTGTGAATCTATTGATGCATGCTGAAAAGATTTACTCCAAAGTCTTTATTTTTGCATGTTCTTATGCCAGAAAGTTTATGAATCCATGTCTAAGTATACTATCAGAGATGTTTACCAAGCCTATTCAAGATCCCATTTGATCATTACTAAATGGACAACCAAGATCTAGATTAGGCTTGATACATGTTTCTGATAGCATACTTAGATATGGTTTACCAGAATGTCTGTCACAAGAACCTGGTAAAAGAAAAATCTTTGGAGTAAATCTCTACAGTAGGAGTCAATAGCTTCACAAGGTAAAAAAAATCCAGTAAGCATTTTCCATAGAGCTGCAGACCAGACAAACTTTGGGCCAATCCAGAAACAGGAAGCTCATCAGCAATATATGAGTTAACAGCAGGATGACTAGACTTAGTACTTATGAAGATGTGATGGCGCCTTTTCAAGTCACTGGTTCAAGACTCTTGGGGAAAAAACAGCTATTTTTTTTATTAGCCCGAAACCTATAGTAACTTTTTAGCTTTAATTAATAAAATTGCCCTGAAGTGAAAATTTATTTATAAAAGCCACTAAACAAAAAAAAATTGATTAACATGAAACAAACTGCAAATGACACAGGAAATGAAACAAAAACAAATGTATTGCCTGTACACTCCTAGCCAGCATGATCCCAGCAATTACTATATGGTCATGTATGCTAACTTGTGGCACAATTAATGCAGGTGCACCCATGGAGGCATTAAGTGCAGCCACACTAATTGGCACATTTATTTATTTAACAGAATTTTTTATACTGCTTTATCGTTTTAGTCAAAGTAGTTTACATTGTAACTTAAATTTGATAATATACATTACACAGGGACATTGATAACTTAGATCCTTTTGAGACAATGGAGGACTACTGGGAACCAAACCCTGGACTCTTGGTTCTCAAGCCAGTGCTCTAACTATTAGGCTACTCCTCCTGGACATCCATCATTGACATTTTGCAGACTGTTCCCTTCAGTCCTTCATCAATATCACTCACAAATGCATTGAATAGTACCGGTTCCAGAACCGATCCTTGGGGCACACTACTACCAACCTTCCTTTCTTTTGAGTGAGTTCTGTTTACCACCACTTTCTGTTGCCTCTCAGTTTCTGATCCAGTTCACCACCTTGGGACCCATCCTCAGGCTGCTCAGTATCAAAGATATCAAAAACTACAGATCAGGCTGATCCAATAGATTAGCTGTCAAATCCTGTGCACCAATGCATGGAAGGTCCGGGTTCATAACCATAATTAGTTCTTCAGCTTCTTAGATTGACTTGGACTCAGTTTGTTATAAAGGCAATATTCACAGCCCTCAGGTCTAGAAGGCATCATGTTAATTTATTTAGGGTCCAATACCAATGAACATACTTCCTGTATATCAGTATAAAGGACCTCAGTAGAGCTGCACATTCACAGCAATTTTTTATGCTGTCTATGCCTGCTCATGTTTCAAAAATAGGACAGAGTCCATAAATGAACCAATTTTCATTTTTTAAATGCAGGTAAAATTAAATGGAATTTATCTGCACAATGCTGTTTTAATGAGAATCACCAGTCAGAAATTAGCCACTCATCATTCCCTATTGAATCAAATATAGTCCCAACTTGAGTGTCGTTGAATCTTGCCATCTGTGTCAGGGAAATACTGGAACCCCATGGTGTTTTTTTTCTCAACTTATCAGCATCATCAGGGAAATGTTGAAATTAGAATGTGAAGCACATTTTACAATGGGGAGTCGAAGTGCAATCAAAGCCAGAACGTCTGAAAAAATGTAGGTATGTGCAAGTTCAGGCACCATTTCAGAAATGTGGACATGCCCAATATGGACGTCTATAGAGACGTCTACTTAGACGAACATCTACTGGAAGAACATCTCAGAAGGAAGACATCTAACAGCATAATGGTAAAAGTAGTGGGATGGGCAGGGTTCAAATCCCAGTGTGGGCTTTTCTGATCTTAGACTTGTCACCTGACTCTCCACCTTCTCTACACACTCTGGATTCTTTAAGGCCAAAACAAGCACTTTCCTGATGCCTATTTGTGCCTGCAGCAGGTATAAACATGGACATGTCCAAAGATGCTCCCATTATTCCTGAAATCAAAGACACGTACATCCATAGCACCTCCCCCTTGCCTACTTGGATGTCCCTGCACTGGAGACATCTGTAAACATTTATGGAATGACTGCAGAGATGTCACCATGATTTCAACGGCCACATGCACGTCTTCAAACATCCTACATCATGATTAAGCCTTTTAAAATGACCTCCATAGTGTTCATCTTAGCATTTGGCTCCATAACTTACACCATGAATCCACCTAGCTGAAAGACCACAAATATGTCAATGCATGTTGACATCATTGCAAAGTTTAATAAAGAAAATAGCATCTGCTTTCATATGTGTATAAACTGGGGCAGATTTGTAACTTGGCAGGCTAGATAGGCCATGTTAGTCTTTTGCTGCATCTTCTGCGGCACAGTTTCTAAATGTTTGAATATGTATTAATGAACCAAATGTGCATTAAGGAATGCACATCCCTGACTAATCCTGTTGTTCCTTAGCTATACTGTTAGCTGTACTAATTACTAACTTCTTATTCTTTGTTATTGATTTTTATTGGTAGTTCAGAGCTAGATGTAAAATGTAATAATAAACAGTAAATTACTTATCTCTGGCAACTGAAGTGTCTACCATATCAAGTTTTGATAGACAAAGTTTCATGAAGACTGCTCTCAGAGTGGTAAATGGCATTTACGGATAATAAAGGCACAAATGAATATTAAATGGTATGTAATTAGACAGACCTAGTAATTTCATAGCTGCTAGTATCATCAAACAATCCTCATTTACTTTGCTTTTGGCAATCCTCCGATATCTCAGGGGGCTCCTAATCTTCGGTAATTTATCTTGCAAAAAAATTAATTTTAGCTTGGCAACTCCATATCTATAATTGATTGAGAGCGACTTTGCCTGTAGCCAAAGCAGTGTAGAGGACATGATGGGAAAAGGTATTTAATTTGCTTCCCAGTACGATATAAGCTTTGTAAATTCTTTCCCAATTATTATATGCAGTAAAGTATTTCTCTGCTCTATCCTATGGAATATGAACTATAATGCCTGTAATATCATTAAGTACATATCAGTACATGCATGAGTATACATGAATGAATAGTGCGTACCATCACACTAATTATCTTTACTATAATACATTAAACGATTCATTGATCATGTTCTCTGTAATTCATTGAACAAGCAATTCATCAAATTGCAGACATCAGAAAGCTTGAAAAATGCCAAACATACTTATTTTGACAAATACATTAATCTGTCACCACAACAGTGACTGCATAGTCCTTGCCCCACTTCATACCAAGTTTCATTGCTTCACTGGAGATCAGCGTTGTCTTTCTATAAATTGCGACTTTCCATGCTATTTACTGCAATACGATAGCGGTGCTTTTCCATACAAAATCAAATACTGTATCTCTCGTCCGCTTCACTATTAGCTTTAACATCTCCCAGTTTCACATTTAAAAGCCATCACCCTGACGTCATTACCTTGCAACATACTTTATTGTTCACAATAAGATCAACGAGATTACGGTGCCCTTTACTAAAGGTTTGCACTTACCATGCAACTGGCAGCAAAACTAACACATGGTAAGTGCAACCGCTGTATGCTACCTTTTGGAGGTGCCCGACAAGTTTCCAGTAGTTAGTGCATGATAGAGCACTGGATTTTGCAGTGTGATTGCCACAGGTGCACCTCATGACACCCATAGAGATATCCTTATCTGCTCTTGCACTAATTGCCACATTGTCACTGAAGGTGCAGCAGTTGCCCTCGCACTAATAGCAATGTTCTCTCTATGCCCACACTCCTCCCCTAACCCACACTCAATTCCTCCCTAGCATGCCATGGCCATTTACTGTGCATCTTAGCAGCTGATAACTGGAATATATGTGCATTAGCACTCCTGGCTGCCAGTTACTACATGCTAAAATGCACATTAACCAATTAGCAGCCTTTATTAAAAGAGCCCCTAAGAGCATACTGCCCCTGCTGCATCTTCAATGTTGTCAAGATAAATATAATGGGCTCGATATTCATCTAAGTTGACTATGGATCGCTATGGCGCATAGCCATCTGCGCCGACCTTTAAACCTGGATATTCAATGCCAGGGTCATACGAAGCCTCGGCATTGAATATCTGGGTTTGTCGCACAACCTTCTAGCTCTAGTAGCTAACCGGACAGCCCATTTATCTCCTGAGGTTGAAAGATAGGCGATCTTTTGAGTCGCCTATCTTTAGCCACAGGTCGGTAATTGAGCAGCATGCAATATTGCCACTGACCGATTATTGACTTGCCGCCTCCGTTCCTTCCCAGAACACCCATGATATGTCCTGATGCAATGTGGTTAGCATCGGGGTATGTAGGAGAGAAGATCGGGGATATTCAGTGGCGTTAGTGCCATTGAATATCCTAGTTAGAGGCATTTACATGGTTTACAGGGATTTAAACTCTGTAAATGTCTTTCGAATACTGGGCCCAGTGTTTTTCTGGTATCTGCAATGTGATGAATTGTTTGTTCAATGAATTACGAGGAAACAAAAGAAGGAGGCCTTCCGCAAAAAAACAACCAGCAGCAAAGGTACAGCAGAGGGCAATTGCTGCTGGTTGGTTTTTTTGCGGAAGGCCTCCTTCTTTTGTTTCCTCTCTTTTCCTGAAGACAATTGCCCTCTGCTGTACCTTTGCTGCTGTTCAATGAATTACCAGACCACCAGTAATAACAATAAACCCCAAAAATCAAAAATCACCAAAACTCTTCCCCAAAATAACAAACCTAAGTTCACTATTTTCTTGTCGGATAGGGTCAAGGGAGGCTAGGACAACACCTTAACCACTCCAGATGACCATATCCATTTTATAAAGATTATTTTCAAACCAATCTATTGTAACATAACTTAGCTTTTGATTCGATGTAATGACTTTCATAAACCAGCCAAACACAGTCCCAATGGATAATGCATGACGCGCACGTTTCGGAACCAAGTCCTGTATCAAGTGCAAAGCTCAGTCATCTGTGTTCACTGCAAAAAACGCCGAGTTTTTAACCCGGATTTTGTCATCGGAAGAGATCTTCCTATTGGCCACAAACAGCTGTCACTCCAAACAACAAACCAATCAGCTTGCAGGGGAAACCCCACTGAATCGGGGAACCCCAACCACATCATGGAAGATAACATCAATAAAGACTTGCCCATTCGATTTCTTTATTGAGACCACTAGGGGCCACAGTCCCAAGTCGAAATATCCATGACTGTTCCTTACGTTGTAGTAATGCTAAACGATCTCCACCCCGAGGGTGGGCTGGAACATGATCAATAACAGTCCAATGCAATTGTGAAAATTCATGTTCATGTTGAAGACAGTGCTCAAAATACGGGCCAGGCAGCTAGCGGGGCTACACATCACACCCTACAATAGCGGGACGTACAGCCTCGCTATTTGCTTTACTGAATCAGGCCCTTAATGTATTATAGAGAATTATTTAATGCATTCATAAATTTTGAATCTCTTCAAAGAGTCTTTTTTATGAATTTTTGTTATGAAATTTTCCTCAATAATTTTGGATAACTGTGGAATTATTTTGAAGAGATGAATTTTAGTAACGTTTGAAAAAAAAACCAAATTGATTATTGGAGCTGATGAATGAAAGTTAGGCCTTTCTAAAAGCCGCTGTATCATATTTGCTGCAGATAGTGGTATGTTTCTAATGGTCCCATCTCTATATTAAAAACCTTTGATAGAACTTATTTATTTATTTATTTACTTATTTTTAGCTTTTCTATACCGCGCTATTTGACATCAGTGCGGTTTACAGTTAACAATTTTGCACAGGACAGGGGAGGTGCCTTGTGCTTACATCGAACAGGACATAATAACTTGGATTAATAACATTGAACTATTTACATCTGAACAATGACAGATTACTAGTGTCACTTTTACATTATTAATGCTGTTGGGTGGTTGTGTTAGTACAAGGTGTAAGGGTGCAGTTGGGTTGCGAGAATAGGAATAAATGATGTTTAATGACTTTCCTGAATTGTGTGAGATATTTGATTGATCTGATATTGGATGGGAGATTATTCCAACTCCTGAGAGCGTAGAAGGAGAATGCTCTGTTTCTAGTTGTTTGCATGCATTTCGTCACTTCAATCGGGATTACTAGTTTGTTGGCACCTATTGACCTTCTTGACCTATTTTCAGGGGTGTGGGTAATGAGTGCAGTGAGGGATGAGGGGGATATACCATTGATGGCTTTAAATGTAAGTAGTAGTGCCTTGTAAGTGATTCTGCATTTTATTGGTAGCCAGCGAAGGTCCTTTAAGGTAGAGGTTATATGGTCTCTTCTTGATACACCACAGAGGACCCGTGCCGCGGCATTCATCGCAAGCTGCAACGAGTTAAGTGAACTTTTGGGGAGCCCATGCAGAATGATGTTTGCATAGTCGAGGTGTGGAATTAACAGGGCTTGGAATACTGTCCGGTAGTCTTCATGTGCCAGCATTGGTCTTAAGTGACATAACATCTTAATCGTGAAATATATAGCCTTGACGATGTTGCTTATATGCGCTTTAAAGTCAAGACGTTGATCAATCGTAATAACCAGGTAGTGTATCGTGGGCTTACTTGGGAGCTCTGCGTCTCTGACCTTTAATGTTTTAGGTGGGGAAAAGTTTCTGTTCCTTGTGGTGAACAATACCTCCGTTTTCTTGAAGTTTATACGAAGGTTCTGTTCGAGGAGCCAGTCCGGGATCATAACTTAACATAAGTTATACCATACTGGGTCAGACCAAGTTACATCAATTCCAGTATCCTGTTTCCAAAAGTGGCCAATCAAGTCACAAGTGCCTGGCAGTTTCCTTAAAAGACACACAGGTTCCACAATGCTTGTATTGGGGCAAGCAGTGGATTTCCCGAGTCCTCTTTAATAATGGTTTATGGACCCTTTCTCCAGGAACTTGTCCAAACCTTTTTTAAACCCAGTTACACTAACAGCTTTTACTACATCCCTGGAAACGAATTCCAGAGTTTGATTATGCATTGAGTGAAAAAATATTTTCTCTTTTAGTCTTAAACGGGTTACACTGTAGATTCATTGCATGCCCTTTCTACTTTTTGATGGCGTAAACAATCAATCTATGTTTACCAGTTCTACTCCATTCATTAAATTATAGACCTCTATCATATCTTCCCTCAGCCATCTTTTTCAATGTTGAAGAGCCCTAACCTTTTAAGCCTCTCCTCATAGGCATATCCTTCCATCCCCTTTACCATTTTAGTGCTCTTCTCTGTACCGTTTCAAATTCCACTATATCCTTTTTAAGATATGCTGACCAGAACTGCACACAATATTCAAGATGCAGTCGCATCATGGAGGCATTGTAATACCCTTTGTTTTATTCTTCATTCTTTTTCTTATGATTCCTAGCATTCTATTTGCCTTATTGGCTGCTGCTGCACATGGGCAGAGGATTTAAATCTGTTATCCATGAAGACGTCTAAATCTTTTTCCTGGGTGGTAGTTCCTAATGTGGAACCTTGCATCGTGTAACCATAGTTTGGGTTATTCTTTCCTAGGTGCATAACTTTGCACTTGTCCACATTAAATTTCATCTGCCATTTGAACATCCGGTCTTCCAATTTATCAAGGTCCTCTTGCAATTTTTAACAATCCTCTTATGTTTTACAAACTTTGAATAATTTTGTGTCATCTGCAAATTTGATTACTTAACTCATTAGTCCCATTTCCAAGTCATTTACAAATAAGTTAAAAAGCTGATCCAGCACAGATCCGTTCGGTTACTCTACTATTCACCTTTCTCCATTCGGAAAATTGGTCATTTAGCCCTACCTTCTGTTTTCTATCTTTTAACCAGTTCCTGATCCACAGTAATACACTGCTTCCTATCCCATGGCTTTTTAATTTTGCCAAGAATCTCTCATGAGGGACCTTGTCAAAGGCTTTCTGGAAATCCAGATACACTATATTGACTAGTTCACCTTTTTCTGTTTAATCACTGCTTCAAAAAATATAACAGATTAATAAGGCAAGACCTTGCTTGGCTAAATCCACGTTGGCTTTCTCCAATTAAACCATGACAATCTACATGTTCAGTAATTTTATTCTTTATAATGGTTTCTACCATTTTGCCTGGTACTGATGTCACACTCACTGGTCTGTAGTTTCCCGGATCACCCCTGGAACCCTTTTTAAAAATTTGCATTACATTGGCCATTCGCCAATCTTCTGGTATTATAGATGATTATAATGATAGTTCACGGATTATTAATAGTAGGTCTCCAATCTCAAGTTTCAGTAACCGAGGCAGGCGGACCTGGTGCTTCGGGTCCATTTCCTTCATCCCCCATTATCCCCCACCTCCAAACCCACAAAAGACACCACACCAACGGTTTGTGGAACATAACTGGTCGCAGCTTTATTAACCTTTTGACAATTTCACAATTATGCCAACATGCTAAACCTTCTCCAGCGATTAGCGGCATCCGGCCCGCACCAGCCATACCTTAGCAAAGTGCCTTGCCACCGCTAACGCCATAACTTGCCACCCCGGCAAGTTACCTAACCCTCCCCCCGACTTCGCCATGCTATAGCAAAAGTCGTCCAGGGTTTGATCGGGTCAGGGGCACCCCGCCCCCGCCCCCGCCCAAGTGTAGCCTGAGGCTCCGGACCCCGGAAACCTCCGGGATCCCGCCACCGGCACAGGTGACAACCTTGTTCCTGTGCCACCCCCCCAAATGCCAAGCTGCGACCAGTGAGCATTCCAACCAACACATAATCCAGGCCGCTCGCCAGCCGTAAAGGGGCAACACCATCCCGACTGGCGAGCCTGCCCCCCCCAGCACCCTCATAAAGCCTCGGGTGCATTATCTGGTACCCACCCCTGTCGGCCAACCCAGCAACCCAGCAGTGAAGGACTGTTAGGCTCCACCCGACAGGCCCCGGCACCACGTCAGGCCCCATCAGAATCACACCCAGCCACAGCTGCATAACCAAAGCCCCCCGCGCCGCTCTGATCAGATGCCGGCACGACCCAGAACTCGAGCGGTGGCACCCACTGCCGGCAGGGGCGATATCCGCTCTCGGCGCCGCAGCAAAGGAAGCCGCTGCGACCCACAGCGTCACGCTTGCCCAGCCGTGATACCGCCACCACAATCGGGTCCATCCGAAACTGGCGGTCCCCCACATCGCCAGGACCCTGCACCTTGGACAAAGCAGTGACAAAATCCCCACATTCCGCAGGCTACAGACCGCCACCTGCAAAAGAAATGAACAATGAAATCCCACAACCCCACGCCCCCCTTGTATCCGCACAGGACCATGAAATGCCAAAGAGCGCCACCCGCCCATGTTTCATATGACCTGCGCAGCCACCCCCACTGCGAAAAGTGTACAACAGGAATGCAGAGGCTCTGCACCCACCCAACGCAGCGCCAGCCTGACCCCCCGGGCACCGGACTCCCCGGGCCTAAAACGGGCCAACACCCGCTCACTCGATAATAAGCCCCAGCCCGCCTGGGGAGCACCCGCAGGTATCTCCGCACGCAGCCACAGGGCACAGCACCCAGCCCTCGACCCCTTACCACGCACCCCCGATCGGCTTCCCACGGGCCAGACTGACCAGCCAAAACATCACAATCCACCCTGAAACCCCCACGCGGATCGGCAAAGCGCACCGCCGCCCTCAGGCCCAACCAAATCCGTCGGCAACGCACCATAAGAATAGCCCCGTGAAAGGCTAGAGAAAGACCGCCAAAACATAGTGGCTTCCTACCCGACCCAGCCCCACCGCCATACTACCGCAAGCCGCCCCCCAGCACCACCGGCGTGAGGAGGCGTGCTGGACCCCGATTAGTAGCCCGCAAGTCACAAAGCTCCCAACCAGCGATCCACACCCACCCCCCCTCCCCCGTAACTTGGAAAGCCGCCAACCGCAAACGCTCTACCGGCATGGCAAACCCCCACCGGTATCCCACCACATGTATCCACTAAGCAATGCCCCCGTGTGCAACCTGAGCGCGACCAAAGCAGACAGCCCCGTCCCCATCCGGCTGCCATCCCAACCACGGCCCCCAGTGATACCGAACCCTGCCACCACCAAACCGGTCACCCGTGCCAGTGCTCCAGAATTTTACGGGACCCATGATCCCTCCCCGTCAACCCCTGAGCCAAAGCCCAAACCCCACCACCGGCAAACGAGAAAAGGATCGGCATTCCCATCCCTACCCCCAGGGAGACTCCCAGCCTCCTCCGATCTGGACAGCGGCCACGGCAGGGACGCCAACCCAACCCCCCCATTACTCCCGCTGGTGGCAAGCTCCAGTGGCATCAACCGTGGACCCCCTGCCCCCATCCGCAGCACCGCACCACAGACCACCACATGGCAGTGGAGGAAAACCGCCCTGAACTCCCACAAAACCCCCCTGATCCAGAACCCGCCCCGCGAAAGGAGATATTGGCAGTCAAACCCCGTACCTGCCAAGACTGGGGCCAGCCTCCCGTGCCCCCAGGCCCCGCCCGAGGACACACCCCCTTGCGAACCTCCCCCTGCCGCACCCGAGTAAAGCTGCAGCCCCCCACGGCCACCTCACACCCCCCCCCCCCCATCAAGACCAACGTCCCGTCGAACTGGGCCGAAAAGCGACTGCCAAGCCGCAAATCAGCCACACGATTTCGCGACCCCAAACAAACAGTGTAGAAGCTACACCCCCCCCCCCACTTGCAAACAGCCAACCGCCCCGCATACCGCTTCCCAGCGGTATCGCACGGCGGACAAAATCCACCATCCCGACAACGCCTGCAGCCCCCCACAAAGTTACACTGGAGGACGCCAACCCATTAGCCACCCCAACCCCGAACCGGCAACCTGCAGCCGACCCCCTTGCAGCCACAGGTGAGCTGCCCTATCCACCAAAGCGAAAACCGCACCTGGACATTAATCTCATCGCCGAAAACCAACAGAACATTCCCTGGACCATTCCTCGCCGCAGACGCCCCCTCAAACAGAAAACAACCATAAATGCACCCCCGCCACCACCACCGCAGGAGGGTACTGACCAGCCAAAGCACCCACCCGAGACTGAGCCGCCCCTGGCCCACAGTTGTCAAAGCAAGAGACCCCTTGAAGACGGAAGCCCTACCGGTAACGCAGAGGAATGCACCGACAATGGTCGAAAGGCAAGGCAATCCCAACCGAGACCCGCAATGCGGCAAGCCCAACCGCGTCCCTCAATGCGGCACAACCCGCTCCTGGCCCATCTCTGCCGTCCGAGCCAATGGCGCGGACAGCACTGACCACAACCCGCGCGGAACTCAGTCAGTGACCGAAACCCCCCGTAGGTCATGCACGCATACGAAGGGCCTGCACCGCCCGGGCCCCTCAACCGGTCCCAGCCGCCAAACGCCATGTGGAAGTAACAGCAGAGGACTGGCAACACCACCGGGCCGTACCCGGGTCACCCAGCACTAGGCCGCACCCTCTCGCCCAACCCCAGCCAAGCAAACTGAACAGAAGCCGGACCCCCAGTATAACCCGGTCCCGCCATCTCGGACACCGCTGAAGCCACCATCGCAACAGACACCCGTATCCGGACCCCCGGCGCCGAGGACACCTGGAGTAACACCCAACCACACAGTAGCGCCAGACCCCGCCGACTGAACCAATAGTAGGGGTGGATACATTGCACCTCCCACACTCGACCGCCCCCCTTGCCCCCCCCAAGTCGCACCACGCACGCGAACAAATAGGCGAGCCAGAGGTAAAGATATCATACGCGCCCCCATGAAAGCTCCAGGCCACCGCCATCCCAAACATAAACAGCCCAGCCTAGGCCCGCCCACACTCCACGGGGCCGGAACGCCTCCCAACAGAATCCGAATAGAACCGCCTCCCCACAGAATCCGTACATGCCCCCAGGATCCCAAATTGCGAGGAGCCAAAAGGATCGAGCCCCCAACACTACCCTGCACGCCGCCGGCCCATCCTGCCCCCACCAGCGCATCCTCCACCCCCTTCACCGTCACCCCCCCGAACGCTGCTCGCTACAACTGGTAAACAGATGCCAACAACGCCGGGGCCCCCTACCCAGCTCCGACGGAACTACTGGCAGGGCCCCTCCTCCCCCCAGGCCCCGCCACACATGCGCGAACCGACCCTCTCCCCAGCAGCTCCCCCCAGATGCCGACGAGAAAGCACGAGGGGGGGGGCTGACACCGAGCCATGACACTGCCTGCTCCCTCACCGAACCCCCCCCCCGGAGACTCCAACCGGCCCCCCCACGCCCGAAGGGCCCAATCACTCACCCCAACTCGCAACCCTCAGGAGCCCAGCAGCAGCCGGCCGGTCATACCGCTGTCGGATCTCCGCGCCAGCCTGCACCGTCTCCCGCGCCGGACACCGGATGCAGCCTCGGCAGCAACTGTCCCCATGTCCGCTTCAGCGCCCCCGGCGCCGGCCCCTGTGGAAACATAAGCAAAAACAGAGGGGGGGGGGAAGGAAGGAGGGGAACCGCCGGACAGCAAGCAAGTGGCCAGTACCCACCCTGCACCGGTCCAACCAAATCCCGTCAACCCCCTCCCCCAATCTTGGGCTTCCCAGGCCAAGGCCCACAAGCCACCACCCAAGCCCCACAACAGTAGCAAGGTGCCCCCATACCCCCCTACCCCAAACCCAGCTGCATACCCCCCCTTTGCCCGAGCTCCTCTCGCTCCCCCTCCCCCACCGCTCGTCCCCTATCCCCCAGCAATCGCCACCTAGCCCCCCCCCACCACCGCCCCCGACCACCCCCACCTGCGGAGCGTGGCACCGCTAACCCGCCAGGCCCCCCAGGAAGGGGATCCAGCACACAGCCCCCCCCCATGCCCACGCCCACCCTTCCCCCTGAGGTCAGCACCGTTAGAGGCCCCAAACGCCCCCAACCCACCCCCCGCCAGCTCCAGAAGTCGCCGTGGAAGCTTTCCCCCGTCCCCATGATGCCCAGACTGACTGGGCCCCGTGCACAAAAAACTGACCTGGACCCTGCAAGCTACTCCCGGATCTGGGAAGGGACGGCACTCCCCCACAGCAATGGTGGGGAACAGGCCCAAACCCCCTACCCCAGTGAGCAGTGGCCTTCCCCCGAAGCCAGCACGCTGCTCTCACCCACCCCCACCCCCACCCCGTCGTTCCTCGCCTACCCCACGGCAGATGCCGCCGCTCCTTTGAAGTTGCCAGCAAGACTCGGGCAGGAGCCAGCAGCCCACCTTGCTCCCGTCGGGTCCCCGTTGCGGCGGTTTTTGTTTTTTTGTTTTTTTGTTTGTACGGCACCCGGCCACGAACCGCTCCCGACGTCCACCCCTCGGACCGAGTGGCAAGGGGAACGCCAGGGCCGGAAAGAGGCGCAAGGGGGGGCCCGCGGCAGCCAGCCAGCACCACACCACCGCGTCTCCCCCCCCGCCCCCCACCCCCGACGCATCCGCCGCGGCCTGCAAAACCCGCAGCTATCCCACTCACCAGGGGGAGCAGGAAAAAGCCAGCACCCCGGGCAGCCTCCGCCGAGAATGACCACGCGGAGGCTGCCCGCCAGGCCCAAACCCCCCACCAATGCTGCCTGAATCACTTGATTGGCTCCCGCGCGGCAGCAACCGCCGGGAGCCAATGAACTCCGACCACTTGGCCGCGCGCAGGATCCTCCGCACCGGCCGCGCGCCGGGTTAGGGTCGGCCGCCGGGACCCTGCCCGCGGCCTCGTCAGTTCTTTCAACACCATTAGATGTATACCATCTGGTCCAGGTGATTTGCTACTCTTTAGTTTATCAAATAGTTGTAATAAGTCTTCCCAGTTTATCGATATGTCTTTCAATTCTTCCAATGCATCACCTTCAAATACCATTTCTGTCATGGGTAACTTCCTTACATTTTCCTCAGTAAAGACCAAAGCAAAGAATTCATTCAGTCTCCCTGCTATGGCCTTGTCCCCTCTTAGTGCCCCTTTTACCCCTCTGTCATCTAATGGTCCAACTGACTTTCTTACAGGTTTTTTGCTATGAATGTACTTGAAAAAGGTTTTATTTGGCATTTTTTTCTGCCATAACGAGTGGATTTTTTTCAAATTCTCTTTGCCTGCTTTATCACTGTCTTGCATCTAAATTGCCAGTGCTTATGTTGTTTCTAGTTTTTGTCATTTGGCTCCTTTTTTCATTTCCTAAAAGATGCTTTTTGGGCTACAACAGCCTCTCTGACCTCACCTTCAAACCATGCTGGTAGTTTTTTGGACTTTTCTTAAAGCATGGAATAAAGCTGGTCTGGGCTTCCAATATATTATTTTTAACCATCCATGCTTGATGTAAATCTTTAACCTTTACAGCTGCTCCTTTTAGTTTTTTTAAACTATTTTTGTCATTTTATCATAATCTCCCTTTTGAAAGTTAAAAGGTAGCACTGTGGATTTCCTTGCCATCCTTCCTCCATTAATTAAATCAAACACGATCATGCTATGATCACTATTGCCAATTGGCCCCAACACCCTTATCTCTTGCACCAGATCTTGTGTTCCACTAAGACTAGGTCCAAAATGGCTTCTCCTCTTGTTGGTTCATGAACCAACTGCTCCAAGAAGCAGTCATTTATTTCATCTAGAAGCTTTATCTCCCTAGCATGTCCTGCCATGACACTGACCCTGTCAATACCGGTTTAATTGAAATCACTCATTATCATTACTGTGTTGTAACTTTTGTAAGCTTCCCTGATTGCTTTGAGCATTTCATCATCCATTTCTTCATTTTGGCCAGGCAGTCGTTAATATACCCCCACAACTATCGCCTTCCCCTTTTTACATGGAATTTCTATCCATAGAGATTTTACAGTGTATTTTGTTTCCTGCAAAATTTTAATCCTGTATGAGTCAATGCCCTCTCTAACATAGAGCGCAGCCCCTCCACCAATTTTATCTACTCTCTCCTTGCGATATAATTTGTACCCAGGTAACACAGTGTCACACTTTTTGTCCTCCTTCCACCAGGTCTCTGAGGTAACAATCATATTTAACCTCTCATCTAGTGCTATATATTTAACTCTCCCATCTTATTTTTTAGACTTCTAGCATTTGCATAAAAGCATTTTAGAGATTGTATTTTATTCATATTAATCTGTTTATTGGTAGGCAGGGGTAATTTGAATCTTTAAGTTCTGTCTGCTCTGTACTTAAGGGCATTTGGGTTATTTGGTCTTTATTGGAACCTCTCTGTCGATATGCCCTAACTTCAGTCTTTTGCTAGTATCCTTTAAGGATTGATCGTTCCGAATCATGCACTCTTGGGTGATCATCTGCTTTCTCCTATTATCTGGTTTAAAAGCTGCTCTATCTTCTTTTTAAAGGTTAATGCAAGCAGCCTAGTTCCATCTCGGTTAAGGTAGAGCCCATCACTTTAGAAAAGCCCCTCCTTTCCACAGAATGTTGCCCAGTTCCTAATAAATCCAAAACCCTCTTTCTTGCACCATTTTCTCATCCTCGCATTGAGACTCTGGAGCTCTGCCTGCCTTTTGGGTCCTGCGCGTGGAACAGGAAGCATTTCTGAGAATGCTAACCTGCAAGTTCTGGATGTCAACCTCCTACCTAAAAGCTTAAATTTGGCCTCCAGAACCTTCCCACTCCACTTTCCTATGTCGTTGGTACCAACATGTAACAAGACAGCAGACTCCTCCTCAGTGACATGTGAAGTCAGTTACCTTCTCATCAGGCAGGCATGTTACCAAACAATCGTCACATCCACCAGCCACCCAGATATCTACATGACTAATGATTGAATCACCAACTATAACATCTGTCCTAACACTTCCATCATGGGCATATAGCCCTGGTGAAACCTCCTCGGTGGGAGAAGGTTTTACATCACCTAGAGGACAGGTCCTAGTCACAGGACCTGGGTGATGCTCTCATGGCATGTGACCTCTCTTCTTCATGGCAACAGGGATGCTGCCAGATTGGAGGTAGGGTTTCATTACTATGTCCCTATAGGTCTCATCTATATACCTCTCTGTCTTCCTTATGTCCTCCAAGTCTGTAACTCTAGCCTCCAGAGATTGGACTTTTTCACTGAGAACAAAGAGTTCCTGTCACCTAGTGCACACATAAGACCACCTCACCAACTGGGAGAAAACCATACATATGACAATGCAAAAGACTTGCTGCTGGACTGCTGTCTGCATCTTAATTTTAATGTTTTGTTTAGGCATTTAAGTAGTTTACTTGCTTAGGCTTGCTGGAGATACTTATACTAATAAAACTACACCCAATGGAGCCGATTCCGAGTTGGATCTGCCGGCCCTCTGTGCACCCAGTTGGAACCGAATGCACAGAGTGAGCCGGGATTCTGATCCCGCGGGGCATGTCTAGTCCCGTGGGATCAGAATTGCATTCAGGACTGTACAGCAGGCCCGGACCCAGATTCTTGTCAGTCTGCACGTATAGGCCTTCCTTAGCTAGCTCAGTCAGGGCTCTTGAATGGAGCCGTGGCGCCATGGCATCCAGTTGCCATGGCTCTGTGGCTCCATTCAAGAGCTGTGATTCCCGGCCGCCGGCCCTAAATGTTCATTCCCCGCAGCCCAACCCCCGATCTGGCCTCCCAAGGCCAGGGTCAGGCTGTGGGGAATTTCCTCTGTTTCCTGCTGCCTTTTATGAGCCATGGGCCTGCTTGATCCACCCGACCAGAGGAGCTTATTCCACCTCAAGGTAGAATAAGTTCCCCGTTCAGGCCACCGGCCCTGGACATACAGGGTCAACATTGGAATCGGCCTTATACGTCCGGTGCTTCTGACCACCCACTGCCCATCCTAACTCCTCCCCTGAAATGCCCCTTTCCCACCCCCATCTAAACTCCATGTACAACATGCAGGGAAGTTAGTCAGGATTGGTAGAGGGGCCGAATAGCGGGGTTGGACATCCAACGGGACATCCATCCCTGCTATTCGTGCCTCAGAATGATCCTCTATATGGACTTTGTTCACCTCAAGATTAATCAATCTTAGATCCTTAATTAATGTATTCCCGATGAGCTTAACCAGCTGCACCTGAAAGGTTTAAGACCCTATAAAATTAAGATTATTCCTGGGGTGAGAGGGAGGGACAGAAGACTTAATAAAAGCTGGCTTCCTATACAGTGCCCTGACCTGCTATCTCTTACCAAGTTCCTGTATGATTCACACAGCCCTTGGTTTGATAGAGGGAGCTTTTCAAATTGCCCCTTTGATCTGTCACTGCCTTTAGCACCTTTTTAAGACAACTTCACAGGTTGTTTGCCTCCTAACTGGAAGGCTTCTTTGTAAAGGTTTCTAGAAACTAGTTTATTTCTTTCCATTCAGAGACTATTTATTCTACTTGTATGCTAAGCTATACTCTGATTTGATTTAAATGAAAAGCTCTCTGATGGTA
The DNA here is from genome assembly GCA_033557465.1 of Ichthyophis bannanicus. Classification (NCBI taxonomy): domain Eukaryota; kingdom Metazoa; phylum Chordata; class Amphibia; order Gymnophiona; family Ichthyophiidae; genus Ichthyophis; species Ichthyophis bannanicus. The sequence goes on along the minus strand of CM066035.1, from coordinate 127,407,981 downwards.
CTAAGACCTGACTGACTCAGCAAAAACACTGAATTCTAGCATGCACAGATTTATCAGCTTTAACCCAAAGAATTCCCTTTTTCCCCAAGATTTAGAGTATATTCCAGAAGATAAATACTTAAAAGTGCAGATCTATTTCCAACTGTAGTAGTCCCTTTTGGTAGTCCTCCACTGTTTAATTTGATTATTACCCAGATATTACAATTTTTGTGGATCTTGTCATAAATAAACTTAGGCATGATGAGGTAAGCTTGCTTTTTAAGGTTATACATTCAGTTGTAGTTGTGACCCTAGAGCCTTCAGATTGTTGAGGCATTTTTGGTCCTGTTTTTCGCCACAATTATTAGGTTATCTAATAAAAGTACCATTATCAAGCAACCTATATTTGAACCTACATCTTAATCTTCATTCTTCTTTCTCCTTACATTCCTCTTTCTGTTTGGAAAAATAATTTTCTCATCATAAACTGAGTGCTTACTAATACACATCTTATTCCCAGAAGGGCTTAGGAGGTGTAACATGAATTAAAGAAGAATCACCCATAACCACACAAATAGCCAGGACTATTTCTCCTTCCTCCTGTACACATTCTCCTTCACACTGTCCATAGACATGGGCATACGCTTGCCTATTAAGGACCACACTTATTAACATTCTACAAAATGAAAAGAAACAATCTCACAAATTCTATAATGATCTCAGTAGCCCTTCTTGCCATACCACAGCAAGATGGGCTATCCCTAGACTGCTACAGCTTGAATACATGGGTCAGACTGATGCCTCCATTATTGGAGCCAGCTTCACCAACTAGCAATGAGATCCTTGCCAGAAGTCACTATACCCAATCAAATCAATGGTTTTCGAGGTCAGATATTGTCCACAGCCACCTAGGCAAGGCAAATCAACCCACTCAGAAATGATTACAATAATGCCCCCTCTCATAACCACTCCATAGCTTTCAAGATTCTGAACCCTGCTTAGCCTGTAAAGTGGAACCCTAAATGCTCCCACAAGGACCCAGATACGAAGCCGGACTCCCCTTTCCACCCTGAATAACAGTCACTGTCATCATGTTGCCTGCTTAAGGGGGGGGGGGGGACAGTGGTTAGCAGCTGATATGGGGGCATCAAATAGGCAGCAGTCTAAAACTATATTGCTGGTTTGCAGAAGTGTAGAGTGGGGAAATACAAATGCCCCAAACCAGCAATATATTTTTAGCAACCAACCTAAAGGTAATAACTCATATATTTGACCAATGTCACTGCTAGTAGCAAGGAGGGAAGGATAGCTTGATCTCAAGGAGCACCCTGCCTGGCATCCTTCCTTTGATTAGATTGAGCACCAGAGATTGGATAAGGGCCCCTGAAACCCACAAGTACTATGGGGGCAACTGCAGTGAAAGTCTAGCCCTTATGCACCACTGGAAACTGAGGCAGTGGGTTTATTATGGCCTCTGTTGCAGGATCTTCTCGTTCAACTTCTATGCCCCCATGGATGCAAATGACAGATCCATGAGAAGGAGAATGCAATCAAAAAACACTTTCTGAATAGACTATGTGGAGCTATCAGCTTCTCTTACCTCCCAGCCTAAATTTAGAGGAAGGTCTACACCTCAGCCTGAGAGTTAGTCAAGAAAACATTGATGTCTCAGAGATTGACACCAAAATGTAGAACCTTCTTCATGAAAAATCCAAACAACCAACCCTGGTGAAAACACCTTTCCACCATCCTGAAGGACAGAAGGACCCGAGAGAAAAAAAATAGCACAAGCTTGTTACTGCTGGGACAATAATGGGAAAGAAACTTACAAAAGAGTGCAGAGTTGTTAAGTTACCCAATTCCAGGAGTGATATTTTAAGCCAGTCTATTTTTGACACTCATTGTGATGCATTGTGGGATCTGCAGTACTGATTCCAATGGGTAAAAAGAGGGACTACAAATACCATACTGCACTGCAGTGCAAATTTAAAACCAGAACTGGCAAAAAATCTCACTCCTCGAAATGGGTAACTTGGCAACCCTGTGAGTATAATATTTACTGTAGATGTAGAGCCTGATTCACGGAGGGGGCTGTCCAGGCCATCCGGACATCCCCGATGAAGATGAGGCTGGGTGGACCCGATTCTGATCCGCAGGAACAAAACGTTCCCACAGTAGCCAGAATCGGGCCCAAGGACAGTGTGGCGTGCCTCTTCCTCCTGCAGGGACATCCTCCCCACAGGCGCCCCTGACATCCATGCCTCCAGCCCCTCAGTTCCCTACCGCCTGACCCACGGCTGGCCTGCCGCAGCCTGGATTGGGTGGTGGGGACACCCCTGCATCTGACCCGGCCCCATGGGGGGGGGGGGATCCTCGGGCCCAATTGGGCCAAAAGTGCTGCTTATACCTTTGAGGTGATAAAAGCAGCACATCCCGACCGGCCCAGCAGCACGTATAGAGCCGTGATCTGAATCGTCCCTGTACGTGCTGCCAGGCTAGTCGACACCTGCTCTGCCCTGTTACTGCTCCCTGCTGGCACTCCCCGTCCTGAGGCTGGGACGTACATACGTTCGTGATTGACCTCCTTGGTTGATTATTTAGCAATTTGGAGAATGTGTGAAGAATGAAATAGTGTTACATTTGCTAGTAAAGATCTACTGTACTTGTCTCTTTCAGTGAACATGCATCACACTCATTTTGCATGTAAAAAAATGTTGCACTCTATTCATTCATGGCAAGTACCATACATGTGGAAGACAAGTATATAACAGGTCACGTAAGTGTGAAGGCCAGTTAGGAACCTAGTTTAAAGAGACATATAGGTGCTTCTATGTCTTTATGAAATACTAGGGGAAATCACCAGAAATCACAGCTAGATTGAAGCCAGGGACATTTTTGTCTGCCCCAGCAGGTGTAAATCTTAGCGCAGAAAGTGCATACATACATGTGTATTTTATAAAATGTGCATGTAAATTGTGACTCCACCCACACTCTATACACGCCCTACCCCTGAACACGTCTACACGCTAGTCACATAAACATGCCTGCCTTCTTTCCCCTGGGCAAACGTTTATGCGGCTGCCCTTGTGGTAATATAACAAAAGCCCTTTTACGTGCATAATAAGCTTTCATGCAAGAAAAATCCTTTATAAAATTACCTCAAAACTGTGCATTGTAATGGTCCTGATTATTAACAGAATAAATCAAATGACCGAATATAGCCTGAAATATTTTAAATACTATGCACTAGCCATAGCCGGTCCTTATCCTCGAAATCCAGGGCTAGGTCGACCTTTCAAGTTATTCATAATAAATATTCATGCAGTACACCTGGAGGTAGGTACCACAATTTCAGTACAAATTAGATCACTTTGCATAATGTGGCTCTCCTTAAAACTGTCTGTGAATCTCAAGTACTGGAGATTGCCATCTTTATGAAACTCATGAAGCATCCGTCTCAGAATATTAAGCAGGATGAATGCCTCTATACAAAGGATGACAATTTATTAGCTGTTAGATCAACATGTCCTCTCCCCTGCTGGTACATTGTGGTGCACTTCTGAGATGTTCCAATCTGTATCTGATAGAGAGGAAGCTGTCATGTCATTCATTTATGATGTGACTACACCGAAGCATGTAAGGAATCTAGTTAGTAGATGTAGGAATGCCAAGCCCACTTCCTAGTGTTCCCTTCCAGGTCTATGATGTATGAATGGATATTTTTTGTTAATTACCAGGCTTTAATGTTGATATACCATGTTTGAACTGCCTTGTGCTGTCTAGGTTGAAAGTTTATTACATCATGGGGCCGGCATTCAAGACAGAAATCTTCTGAGCAATACGATTTCTGAAGTGGCTGTTCGTTCTTTGTGAAGAACGGTGTGTAATACTTTTCAGAGAAAAGGCATTTTAGAGGCAGAGTAAACAGGACTGTATGATACACTAGAGCATAAGGGCCTTTCTCAGGAGGGTGAAAGAATTTATGCAGACTGCAGGAAATGCAATCTAAACCACGGTTACAATTTGTGTTTTTCATTTTCTGGGGATTCTGCAGATGCAGAAACTTTGAAGGGCAGGGGGCCTCCATATGCCCTTCTTCCCTGTTTGGAAAGGAGACGTGTACTATAACTCACTGTCCCCATGCTTGGAGGCAGCTGCTTTCTGGACCAGGGTCGCTTAGCATAGCTCTGCTTTTTGCGGCACAGGTAAGCTGAAGAGTGCGGAGAGATGTGTGGAATTAAAATGAGAGAGGGAGGAACAAATGCCTTCTCGCCTCTCTGGCTTCTGTTTCATGGGCGAGAGGTTGGGGGAGTGGGGGAATAAATATCATTCTGCTCTCCAACTCTTCAATGCTTTAGTGAACAAGTTCGTTCTTGGCTTGTCTCTTCCAGGACTGTACAGGCTTTCTCGTATTCCTGTTCAAACTCTAGACTGTATACCAGATTTAGGGCCTCATTTATGAATATGCATTAATGCGTTAATGTATGTCAATACAATCTAACACATGTTATTTAATACAATCATCATTATCATCAACGGGGCCTATTTACTAGGACCCATTTTTCAAAAGATGTGGAGATTGCAATTGAGACGGCGAGATCACAATGTTTCCAATGTTAGAAAAGGCTCCATGGAGCTGTTTCTAAAATGCCTAGACGGAAGTGCAGGAACGCATGTAGCTACATATCCACATACAGCGAGAGAAGCCATTTTCCAAGCCTTTCTGTGGGGAAACACAGCAGGGCCAACGCTCACATGGGGAAGCTGGTATTTTGTGACATACTCATGTATATATCACAACATGATTGTGAGCCCTTTGCAAGCCTCATGCATAAGTGCTACTGATACTGCTATCTTTTTATAATTCTGATATGGAAAACAAAATAAAGAGCTGGATGATTAAGGAAGATAATCCCCTTAATTTCCCCTGTTAAGGGCTGACCAAGGAGCAGACGCAAATCATGACATGGACAATTTTGGTTATAGATGTGCATTCCCCATATGAATTGGGGAATAAACATTTAGATTTTTGCTTGCCCTGACTATGCCTTAACCATTCCCCTGACATGCCCTCTAGTAACTTACATGTAGTAAAGACATGAACATGTAAATTCAGTCCTTTCTAAAATCACCATTTATACACATGTATAAATGTTGGTATTTGCATGTATAAAGTGTGAATGAGGCTTCTAAAATAATCCCCTACTTTACTGGTTGTTAGCTGGCCATCATGCAATTTACTAGACGCGTAGTTAGTGTGAGCCCGCGCTAGCAGGTACCCCAACAAGTTAGCTGTTGGTGCTTGGCAATTCCAGCAATAATGTGGAAATTTTCATTTTAAGACATGAGCGGGGACTCCACTTTAACTTCAAAACCGGGACTTATAATTGCAGAGCAGATAACTGCAATTCGAGATGTGCAGCTAAATGCATTGTGCGTTATCCGCTGTGCAGTTAATGCATAGTAGCAACGTTTTCTCTGTATTAACTGCATGCAGCAATCACCTTAAAAAAAGACATTACAAAAAGGTTTTGCAGTTATTGCAAGTTAATTTTGGTAAATGGCATGTGGCCATTGCAAAACCTTATCACATTTTAGTAAATAGGCGCTTAAGTGCTTAACGCCCATTGTGTGCATTGGTGTGCCTGAACGTGTTAACGCTGGCGGGAAATGAGGACCCTATTTTGGTAAATCTGAGCATCTTCCCTCTGGTCCCCTAACGTTTGATTTCAACAATTTGCACTATTTTTAGATTTAGATGACTTTTTCAAATCCCAATTCAGTTATGTATTTTGCTTTAGCCTTTGATTCTTCTCCATTCATCTAATTATATGTTTGTGCAAGATAAATGTCACCGTGTCTTCTGATTCTTTTCACCTTCCGGCTGACATTATATTAGCTTGTTGCACTTCTTTCAGTGTCTGAATACGATTCTGGGATATGTCTGCACGAAAGACATGATGGGGTTATTTTAGGAGCCCTCTTTGTGATTTAAACGTGTATGAGCAGCCAGATGCATATGCACATCGTGGCCATTTATAAATGGCTATTTCAGAAAGCGTGACATTTACACTTGGATGACCACATCAAGTGCAAAGTAGATGGGGCAGGACAAACATTTACACATGTATCCCCCATTCCATATTAGGTATGCATATGTAAGACCCAAATCATCCACATCCATTCACCTGCTCCTTGGCACAAATAGGGATTTAAAAAGTGACTCTTTGCAGGAGGGGTTAAGGGGGATAACCCCTTAATCACCAAGGGCCCGATTCTGTGCCTTCTCTGCCCGCGTCTAACTTCCCCGCCAGTTGTATGGGGAAGTTAGATGGGGGAAGGGTTGGGGAAGGGGGCAGAGTCTGGGTGGTCGCCAGCCCTGGACGTACAGGTCCGATTCTAATGTTGAGTCTGTATGTCCAGGACCAGCGACATGTACAGGGAGTGTATTGTCTTATGGCCCGGGGCATGAATGGGGCGGGGGGGGGAGGCAGGGGACATTCCTTCCCTTCCCTTAGGAGGCCTGATCAGGGGTTGGGCTGCGGGAAATAAGCATTTGTTTCCGGCGGCCGGCTTTGTGGCTTTTAAATGGAGCCGTGGTGCCATAGCAATCGGACGCCATGGCGCCACGGCTCCCTTTAAAAGTCCTCAGTGAGTTAGACGGGCAGGTCATGTATGTGCAGGCTGGACTGCACATATATGACTGATCGTGATTCTGATCCTGTGGGGCTCAGAGTGGACATACAGAGGGGGTGTACGTCCAGAACGGAATGAGCCCTCAAATGTATTCCCTTTTTGATTTGAAATGGGGGCAAGAGAGTCTCCTCTGCAATTAAGAGCAGATGTATGTCTATGTTAGCAAAATGGCCCAGATGCACATGAAAGTGCCAATATTTACATGTGCTCATTGTGATATTCCAGCAACTTACACATTTGAAGGCACATTTTACAAAGGACATCCCAGTACAAACATGAACGTCCAAGCCTGAATGTCTATAAAAATAGCAAGCACCAAGTTCGGACATGATTTCACAAACGTGGATGTGCCCAATAGGGATGTCTGCAGGGATGTCTACATAGACATCCCAATATAGTTTTTAATACCAGGGACATCAATGAGACATACAGCGATGGTGCAAACTCAAAACAAATTTCCCAAACACACACAGCATAACATCGTCAAGGTGAAGAGTACAGAGGATAGTGTAGTGCCAACTTCTCAACACACTCCAGAGGTTTTATTTATTTATTTATTTAGTGTACATTTGTAGCCCGCTGCTTCCAGTGATCAGCAGCGGTGTCTATACATAGGAGGTTTGGCTGTACTGGCCAGGATTAATTTATATACAATGTGATTTGGGGGAGGGGGGGGATAGAGCACAGCAAGCATAGGGTTACAAGATTTACAGTAGATTGAATATTGTAGTTACATACAGGTACTTAATACATATTTACAGTGGCTGCCTGTTAGGGCTTTACAAATGATGACCCTTATATACAAATTTATACATTGCTGAGTTTACTTCAGGAGGTTAGTATATTTCATGTGGTTAGGTTGTAATGTGCTTGGAAAAGATGTGTCTTGAGTAGTTTTCTAAAGTCTTTCAAATCACTGACTTCACGTAGTTCGGTTGGCAATCAGTTCCAGAGTGCTGGAGCTGTAAAGGAGAAAGCTCGGTTACTGGTGCAAGCATTAACCTTTGCGAAGCACTTCGGGATACAGAGGGTGTTGAGGTTCTGTGTTCTTCTACTTCTATTGCTAGGTAGTTTTGCTATTAGGCTGTTGAGGTGTGATGGCGCTATATCATGTATGAGTTTGAATGTAGTGACTAGGACTTTGTATTGAATGCGGGCTGTGATGGGGAGCCAGTGGAGCTCCATTAGTGCGGGTGTGATGTGGTCGGAGAGGCCCTTCTGCATGATGATTCGGGCTGACACATTTTGTGCCATTTGCAAAATATTGATAGTTTTTCTTGGCAGGCCTTGCAGTATGGCATTGCAATAGTCCAGGTGTGGAATGATGAGGGCTTGTGCGACTGATCTGAAGTCAGTATGATCGAGGATGTTACGCAGGGGCTGTATGACTCTTAATTTGTGAAAAATAGCCCGATTGGTAATACGAAGGTGCTTGTCCATATTCAGGTTGCTGTCAAGCATCACTCCCAAATATTTTATCTCTGCTTTGATGTTGTAGATATTATTGTTCATGGTGACTGTTGTCGGGGGCTCGAATCCTGGTTTCCTGGAGATACACATTGCTTCCGTTTTCTTGTGGTTAATGGACATATTATTGCATTGTAGCCAGACTTGAAGCTCGTGTAGGCATTTCTCTAGGTTGCAGAGGTTCGGGTTGTTTACGTCTAGTTGCGTATATAGCATTAGGTCATCTGCGTAGATATGGTAGTTGATGGTATAGTCCTGGAAAATCTTGCATACTGGTTGAAGGTATAAGTTGAATAGGAGGGAGGAGAGGGCAGAGCCCTGTGGAATGCCTTGGGTTTGTGGGAAGGGGGTGGCTTTGACATTGTTGAAATTGACCTGCTGCATTCGGTTTGTGATGTACGAGGAGAACCATTTTAGAGGGGTACCTGTGATGCCTATGGACTCGAGTGCTGAAATGAGCACTTTTCCAGTACCTATTCATGCCTGAAGCAGGTCTACGTTTGATGTGGATGCAGACGTCCCCGAGGGTTCTAAAATCGATAGGGGACGTCTATGTCCATAGCTCCACCCTAGACATGCCTCCATCACATCCCTTGTCTATTTAAGGTCATCTATCAGAAATATAACAAGTAAGAAAAATATCTTTATTTTAATTATTAGGAATATTTCAATCTGTAATTGCTTGAAGAAGAAGAGTCTTATCTCAACAGTGTTTTTGATCGCAGTATGAATATTTTGCAGCTCAGAAAGACCTTAGCTGAAGGATCTGGCAGTAGAACTCTGTGTCAATAAGGATTATTGGCATGACAATATTTGCATCTGTTGTCCAAGAAATATGTTAAGTGAAGAAAAGTAATTATAAAATACAGACTATAATAAAGATGGTTACAGAACGCAAGTAATGTACTGCCTTATCAGTGGTTACATCAATTTCCAGCCTGGTGTCAAGGCCAACATGTTTTTCTGCTCCCCCAAGGAACTGACTGCAGCTGATTAATTACACAGGTACACTACCAAAAAACTGCCTCCAGTTTTGCAACTGATTCCTATAGATTTTGGGGTGCTGAATCCAGGAAAAATAGCCAAAATGTTCCATCACGTCACGTTTTCTTGCAAAATTAGATTTCTTACCCATATAAGGAATGTTCACATAATTTCTTTTTAGCCGACTGCAGTTTATTTTCTTGGCCCAAAATAGAGGTTGTAATGGTTAACTAACTAGAAACACTCCCTCATGATATTTTAGAGTGTTTTGTATTCATTTTATACATTAACAGGACAATTGGGAGGCGGGGGGCTAAATCCAGTACTCGCGCTGGCGCATGTTCTTTCCTGTTCGCCTCGCCTCGTTCGCTTGCTCAAACACGGTGGTTGCGACATGAACGTTCCTGTCAAATTTCAGTTTCTTGCAAGTTCATTATTACCTTTTGTTTGCTCAGTCGTAATCCAGCTTTATTCCGAAGTGGTTCACTACAGTTGTAGTTTGCAGTGCTGTGTATTTGTGATGGCTCACAGAGCCAGAGGTTACGTCAACTCTCCGGACAGTTTTTGTTTTATTTGTGGGGAATATACCGTGAAAAAGCGGCAGAGGAACATTTCTGCATTTATTAAAAAAGTATATTTCGCCTATTTCGGTTTGAAGTTAGGCGATCAAGACAAACCGTGGGCTGATGAAAGGTAAAAAACAAGCATTTCGTTTCGGAATACCTATGATGTGGCGTGAACAAAGAGACCACAGCAGTGACTGCTATTTTTGCTCTTGCATTGTGAAGGGATACAACTTAAAAAATAAGAACGTAATAAGTTACCCCAACCTTCCCTCAGCAATTAGGCCTATGCCTCATAGCAAAGAAGTACCTGTGCCTGAACCACTAAAATCTTTGGATCATATTTGTGTGGACGGTTCTGATCATGATGAGACTCATCAGATGGCTTTTCCCGATGAGTCCAGTACTTCCGAGTTTGAAACTGAACCAGATCCGAAACCTGAACTTTTCTCTCAAGCTGAATTGAATGATTTAGTCCGGGATTTAGGACTCCCAAAAGATGCTGCCCAACTGCTAGGTTCTCGGCTTAAACAGAAAAATCTATTGTCACCAGAAACAACTTTTTATTGGTACCGCAACCGCGAGACACAATTTTTGAAGTATTTCAGCAAAGAGGAAGATTTGGTATTTTGCAACGATATATACGGAGTGATGGAAAAGTTTAAACTCAAGTATGATCCTGCTGAATGGCGGCTGTTCATTGATTCGTCAAAAGACAGCATAAAAGGTGTTCTTCTTCATAATGGCAACACATTCGCTTCAGTTCCTATTGCTCACTCTGTTATTCTCCAAGAAAAATATGAGAATTTGGCCCTGATTCTTCAGAAGATTCGTTATGATGAGCATAAGTGGATGATTTGTGGAGACTTTAAAATTCTATCCATGCTATTAGGGCAGCAATCCGGTTTCACCAAATATCCCTGCTTCCTTTGCTTGTGGGATAGCCGGGCCCGCGACCTACACTGGGGGAAAAAAGACTGGCCAATTCGGGAGTATTTGAGACCCGGTGAGAAAAATGTTCTTCATGAGAGCTTGGTACCTCGTGATAAAATTCTATTACCACCTCTCCACATTAAGTTGGGTCTCATTAAGCAATTCATCAAGTCCCTTCCAAAAGATGGTGAGTGCTTTTGGTACCTTTGCTCAAAGTTCCCCCGACTTTCTGAATCAAAGCTAAAGGAAGGAGTGTTTGTTGGCCCTGATATAAGGAAACTCATTTCAGATGGAGCATTCGCTGAAACGATGTCTGAGAAGGAAAAAGAAGCCTGGGATTCCTTCAAGGATGTTGTTCTCAAATTCTTGGGGAACAGGCGGGATGAGATCTATAAGGATATTGTTGCCAGGATGCTCAATGCCTTCAAAGAACAAGGCTGTAACATGAGCCTGAAAGTCCATTTCTTGCACTTCCATGTGAACTACTTTCCCGAAAACTTGGGGGCGTACAGTGAAGAACAAGGTGAAAGGTTTCACCAGGACATCAAGGACGCAGAGAGAAGGTACCAAGGAAGATGGAACACCACTATGATGGCTGATTTCTGCTGGTTGCTGCTGCGGGAAACCCCAGATGAAAAATACGACAAGCAGCGCACCAAGAGAAGCATTCGGGGGAAGAAGAAACGGGCCCACCAGGAGATTGATTGACCCAAGAATGACTTTAAAATCTAAACTGTGTTGACAAATATCGTGTTTTTACTAAACTTTGAAATAAAAATTTGCTAGTTATTACCACAGTGTCGGATCTCATTTATTAGAATTTTATTTTCACACCATCGGGTGTTTGTCTTCATGTATTGCAATGGTGCGGTTTGCGTTTTCTATTCTTACATACATACCTTGTGATAAGGAAGCTTATCATAGCTCAGGTAGGAGCTATAGAAAAGACGATGTGACTCTGAACAAGCAACCTGTCAGTTTTGGTAGAAGTAAGAAAACAGAGTTTTCACATAAAAGACTACCAGTCCCAGAATGCACCAGGTTTCCAGCAGCCATGAGAGGGGCTGAAGTGAGAAAACGTGTGTGCAATCAAGAGAGCTATGAGGTAATCCCTAAGCACTCATCTCAAAGGGCAGGGCCTGATTCAACACAGCTGCGCTGTGTTAGGGAGGAGCACACGTTAGGACAGAATAAGAATAGAGCTTATTCTTCAGATAACAGCTTCAGGTACAGAAAGAGATACAGCAACAGCTTCAAGCTCAAGCACCAACATCATCTCGAGAAGCAGAAGCCAAGCCAAGCGGATAGAGAGAGAAGGAAACTCTCTGGAAGGAAGAGAAGAAAGGCCATTGGAAGGTCTGGGAGATTCCAAGGCAGTACCTATACTGGGAGGTATTCCAAGTGCCAGCAGAGTCCATTGGACTGGAGTCAGCCAGAGGAATGGAATGGCAGAGATAGGAATCACCAGTGGCTACCTGGAAGAGAGAAGACTGCACGTGGAAAGGACTTTCAGACCTATGCCAGAAGGTATGTGAGGGAAGATCCAGTGTCCAGGGATCAAGATTGGAAGGCTGGACATCAGAACTGGATTACATACTGGCCAGGCTATACAGAGAGGAATTATGATAGCAGGAGAGGCTCAGGTATGAACACTGATCCAGACCCTATCTATAATAGTGAATGGCAGCAAGGGAATAAGCATTCTCATGATAGTGCCTTAATGAAAGACTCATCTGTGCCAATGTATGATAGTGACCCTATGCTGATTGATGAAGGGGGAGATACAGCAGATGAAACTATTAATTACATGGACTGTTCTCTATCTAAATGCTATTGCTAGCTTTCTGTGAGCAAACACATCAGCCATCACAAAAAAACCTAACTTTGTTCTTTATTTCCACTGCAAACAGCTCTTAAAGCAGGATTTGGGTTCACACAGTAGCAGCCAGCCAGCTAAAGGGTTTCAGCTGGTCAATTGATAGTAATTAAAGCTGCACCTGATTGTGTGTGTGAGCAAGGAAGAATCACTGCAGGATCTGTGTGGAAAATAAGCAGAAGTTAACCTAACAAGCAAAGTTCATTTATTTCTTTGTGCCTTTTCATTTGGTAATTATTTGCTAAGAAAACATTAGCTAATTGCCTGACAAGCTGAAGGTTGTTTTTCTGATTTGCTTTGTGACTTTATGTTATCCATTTAAACACTGCAAGCAATTAACCTCATTTATATTGCTACCAAGCATATTTGTGCTGGGTGAATTAAATCCCATCAATAAAATAAGTATTTTATTGGCCTTACCACTGGTTTCACAACTCAATTATTGTCTTCAGCTGTGTTTGGGAGTGAAAGAACTACGTTACCCACAATACCTTGCAAGAATCATATGAATATATGCATCGTCAAGATTGTGTAAGTTCTCACCCTAGGCAGCCGTCTGACAACCTGTACAACATTTTTTGCACATTTCTTTGCTTTGCTTTGTGTCTAACCTCGCTCTTATATGCTCAATGTTTGTGCACATGTATGTGGCTGTTTTAAGTGCAGACAATTTTGCTACCATCACAGTGTGTTTTGTTGACATTACTCTATTCTTATGTGCTGCCTTGTTACAATTTTCTTTATTCTTATTTGAATAACTACTAAACAATTAGTATAAAGAATTCATCCAAGAAACTTTTATCTCGATCGCACTCAATCTGAAACGTTCACCTCAAACTGCTAACCCAATGTAGCAAAAACTCTGTACGTGATGGAGCAAATTGGTTACCAGATTTGGATTCAGCGCACCAAAAAACGTAAAAATCAATCGAAACATTAGAGGCAGTTTAAAAAATTTTTTTTTAGTGTACCTGTGTTAGTGTTTCCATTGAAGTCTCCAGCACATTTAGATTAATCCATGAATGATGTCACAGGTATATATATGTGTGTGTGTGTGTGTGTGTGCGTGCAATTGAGAGAAACCATCATTTACAGCTTCTAGTCTTTTCTACTCCCTAACTTGCTGACTTTTCTGTGACTTACTGGGCAAGTACTCCCTCTGGAGTTTGCTCAGAACTCTCCCGCTGCTTATCGTATTGCCTTCTGAAGCCTATCACTAATATAATATAATATAATATTGGCCTGAGGAAAAGACTAGAAGTGATTGATTGCTATTCCCATGGGAGTGCAAGTAAGAAACCACTACGTACGGCTATACGCCTGCTAATTCTGTTGAAGGAACTGATCTGTGAGGAGCACAGATATTCATAATAAACACCCAGTGCTCTAACGGGAAACTGAGCTCTTCTTCTCTTATATTCCCAGTTTGCTGTCCCCAAATAGATTGTAAGAGGAGAAATTATTACAGTAAAAATACAGAATCACCTTCCTTCCTGTGAAGATGGCAGCTAATCATGGAAGGCTGGATGCACAGACGTCCTGTGGGGATGGATCACTGGTCTGGTAGCAAGTCACTTATGATCAATATGCCAAAAAGTGACCTGACTGATCATGAAAACAGCAGCTTTCTGATGCCATCAATAGAGATCCAGGCATTAAAACACCTAGAAAGTCTCCATAATGCAAACAAGGCAAGGAATTACTAGAAGACTGGAAGGAGCTAGATTCATGAGGAACACAAGGCAACATTTCTTCACAGAAACAATGGTGAATGCATGGAAACCCCTTGAATTTGCTGGTGTAAAAACTGGTAGGGATTTGCATTAATTTGTTTTATGTCATTTTAACCCAAAATGACTGAAAAAACCCAAATTTTGTTTTTATCCCCATGTCATCAATAGTGTGCAATATTGCTGAAAAGGTGCACTATTGAGCACTGGGGCACACTAGCATTATAGAACAATAGGGCACACTATTGACAACATGGCCTCTAAAACACAACAAACAAACTAAAAATCCCTCAAAAAATTAAAAATCCCATACATGGCATGGGGAACTAAACAAAACAACTATTTTTGGCTGCATACCCCTAAAAATCAGTAGCAGAATTCAAGAAAGCATGGTGGAAACATAAAGACTCCTATATGGTGGGGAAGGGGAGCATGGCATTACTAACAGCAAATGGACACAATAAGGGGTTATTTTAGAAGCTCTGTTCATGATCTGGATGTCTGAAAATAGGCATTACACATGCAAATCATGGAGATGTCTCCATAGCCATTTTAGAAAGCTGAGACTGTATGTAGATATCCCCAGTGCGAGATTGTCCATGTAGCATGGCCTAGGTAAATCCATGTAGCATGGTAGTGTGGCCTAGGCAAATCAATGGAGAAGCCCGTTACTGTGCACTTTCAGAATCGCAGAAGCACATTTGGCCCTGGTTGCTGAGACATCCAAGCCTATAACTGCTCCCGACCATGAATGAGGCGATCAAAGTACTCATTTCACCGCTGTAACACTTTCAGGGGGAGAAGGCAAAAGGGGGTTCATCACCACGGATATTATCTTCTGGGCAGTGCAAATATATACATATTCCAAGCATATGACTGTCCCGCTGCTGCATGTCTGAGTATCTGAAATGGAAGGCCAGAAGGTACTAGTGTCATAACATGGCCACCCCCCTTCTGAAATACATCCAAGTACCTGGATCTGTGGCCATGCAATTTGGGGACATCCACACTTGTGAAATGGCCTATACCCATGCAAGTACCTGATCTTGCTAAGTGCAAGGGTCCCGTCTTCATAATCGGTTACTAGGACGTTCATTTTTCTGGCTGGAGATGGAGGGTGCCTCCTTTCATTGCTGTTTCTCCTCCTGGTTTTTGGATGTTCGATTTCTGGAGGACCCTTCTGAAACGCAACTTCACATGTGCTTAAGAGATTGCCATGTACCAAAATAAACCAAACAGACTGAACCAGCCGTGACTTTGCCCCATGGCATGCAGATGATCTTTAGGTCTGATTTTCTAAGAGAATCAATAAAAAAAAAGTATAACTATAAATCCATACATATAGGGCAGGGGTTGTCGATCTAGTCCTCAGGACACATCTAGCCAGTCAGGCTTTCAAGATATCACTACTACTACTACTTCTGCTATAACAAAGGCAATGAATATGCATGAGAAAATAGATTTGCCTACAATGGAGGTGATGCATTCAAATCTGTCTTGTGCATATTCATTGTAGCTGTCCTGAAAGCCTGAATGGCTAAGTGTGTTCCGAGGGCTGGGTTGAGAACCCCTAATTTAGGGGGGATTTGCTGCATGCTAAGCATGCCATGTTATTAGCATGGGGCCTTGTGATAAAAATCCTGTGCTAAATGGTTAGAATGTGATTTGGTGGAGACTGGCTAGGTTAGGGGCTTAATGTGGGAGTTGAAGGTGCATCGCAGTTGGCACGGGCATTATGGGGATCCGCTCACCACAAATGCTGCCGTTAGCATGGGTGCACTTAACACCATCTCAAGAGGTGGCAGAAAGTGCCCCTGTGTGCTGGTTAATATGTGCGGAGCCAGGGGCGGCCCAAGGGGGGTGTGGGGCCATGTGCGGAGACTCGGTGCGGGGCCTCATTTGCATAAGGGGCCTCATTTGCATAAATATTTGCATAATGTTACCATATACTAACTTTTAGTAAACATGCCTCTTAATGAGTGTATGAATAAAGAAAGACTAAAAGATTTCTACATTACTATAATCCAGTGCCAACCGCCAGACACATTAGGAACTACTACAAACACTGCCCATTTAGAACCCATAAGAAACCCGCCGTATCCTAACAGCACTACCAGGACTCACAAAGCACCATACCCTACCTATCAAAAGGAAACATGCAAATATTAAACCAATACATTTCAGAGAATACCAATACATGACCTACTGGGGAAAGAGAACAAGTGGCAATGTCAAATAGGAATTATATAAACAGAATACCTCAGCTCAGTTACACATGAACAGAACATAAACCATCACCAAACAAGGAATCACAATTTAGAAACAGGACGACAATAATTAAACTGGGAATCCCAAAAGCCAAACTTGGAATGTACAACACTGTAGAAATAAAACTATACATTAATCTGCTCTTGTACTAAACAAAGCGCAGACGTTAATGATGCACATTTACCAAAGCTGACATATTCCAATTAATAAATTCAAAATAAAGAGATATTTTTCTACTTTTTGTGCATTTTTTTTCAGCTGCAATTGCTCCAGCCACTTTCTTCTGGTTTCTTTGTGTCTTCTGCTAACTCTCCATCGTCTGCTGTCCATTTGTCCTTTCTTCTCTCCTAGTTTTTTTTCCATTCTCTCTCTACATCTGCTTTAACATACTAATCTTTCTCCTTTTGCTCTTTCCTCATTCCTATTTCATCCACTCAAATTTTACCCCTCCATCCTCAATCCCCACTTACTCTCCCAATACCCGGCCAATTGTAGATTTTTCATCCCTCCCACACAAAATATTTTTCCCCTCTCCATTTTACTCTCCCAGCCCCATCCCATTCTAATCCTCCCCCAACATCAGCTCCCTTCTAGTTCCAGCCTCACCCAGCATCCATTCCCTTCTAGTCCCTGCATCAGCCCATTTCCAGTCCTAGCAACCCCCCAACCCAATACCAGTCCTAGCCCCCATCAACCCATTTTCAGTTTAAGCCCCCCCCTATAACCCATTACCAGTCCTAACCCCCCATCAGCCCATTTCCAGTCAGCCCCCCATAGCCCATTGCCAGTCCTAACCCCCCATCAGCCCACAGCCCATTACCAGTCCTAACCCCATCAGCCCACCTCAAGTCCTAACCCCTCCCTCAAGTCCTAACCCCTCCCCATCAGCCCATTTCCTGTCCTAGCCCCCCCATAGCCCATTATCAATCCTAACCCCCCTACAGCCCATTAACAGACAGCCCCATCAGCCCACAGCCCATTATCAGTCCTAACCCCTCCCCATCAGCCCATTTCCTGTCCTAGCCCCCCCCATAGCCCATTATCAGTCCTAACCCCCCATAGCCCATTACCAGACAGCCCCATCAGCCCACAGCCCATTACCAGTCCTAACCCTCCCAACAGCCCGCAGCCCATTACCAGTCCTAACCCCATCAGCCCACCTCCAGTCTTAACCCCCCCCAGCCCATTTCCAGTTCTAGCCCCCCCATAGCCCATTACCAGTCCTAACCCCCCCATCAACCCACAGCCCACCTCAAGTCAAGTCCTAACCCCCTCCATAGCCCATTACCAGTCCTAACCCCCCCTCATCGGTTCAAGGAACATTAAAAAAAAAGAAAAGAAAAAAAAAGCTGGCTGCTACCGCTGCCGCTGCTGCTACTGCCGCGGCAGAATGGAGTGTCCCGCGGGGCCCCCTCTGCCCGGCTGAGTCCCTCCCTGCGGGCTTAACAGAGACGCGAGGGAGACACTCTCCCTTCGCGTATCTGAAAGCCGGCACAGAGGGGCTCAGCCATCGCAGAGGGAGAGCTCAGCCGGGCAGAGGGGGCCCCGCGGGACACTCCATTCTGGTGCTGCGGCAGCGGTAGCAACCAGCTTTTTTTTTTTTACTTAATTTTGAAAAAAAGCTGAATGTTCTTTGCGCAGGGCCCCCTGAAACACGGGACCCTGTGCAAAAAACATTCTTGCTCAATGGACGGGCCGGCCCTGTGCGGAGCATTACCTATGTAGTCATGGCATGGGGATGGACACACCCACTCCAAATGTTAACACCGGCTTCTGCTCTATTTTGGCTCAAACAGACGCTAACTGTGCACCCTTTAATAAACAAGCTCCGTAATGAGACACAACCAGAAATGGATCAGCCTGTTTGAGTGGCCTTGGATGTGATGGCATCCCTAAAAAGAACTTATGACCTTTATCTACCTGTATAAGAAGAAACAGGATTGATACGTTATAGCACTGAGATGTAGGCACATCTTTGAAAGGCCATGTATGTGGCTGCTATGATGCACAAGTGAAAAGATCTGTAATTCTGTGTCAGTTTTCAAGGAGAGGAAAGGCACGTGCAAGTCTGATCTAAATCGGCATACCTCTATCCCTCACACTAGACGTAAACGCAGGTACACACAGGGGCGAGCATCCATGTGCAGTGGGAGATGCTATTTTATAAATATGTGCATGTGAAATGTTAGCGAATGAAATTCAGCGCCTTGCACATATGCGCACCAGTATCTCACAGCACTCCGATGTAAATGTCAGCATGCGCATGTATAACCTGGCCATTTTCCAAACCTGGATATCCCATTGCTCTTCATCAATTAGATCATTCAATGTTTATTGCAGTGACATGTAGAGGGGAAATAAACATTGGGGGATTAAGCGAACTGTCCTCCTTGTTCCCTCCCATAAAGGGCTAGATAAAATGGACACTTTCTGAACACCTAAACATGCTGGGGAGCAGGTGTAAATAAGGACATGGCGAATTTCCATCACCTACATGCAACCCCTATATGAAAGCAGACATACATGTATATCTTACCTTTCCATCCAAACTGCACCCCTGGCACACATTCATGTGACTTAGACATGATCAGGGCAGACAGGCGTAAATTAGGACCTTTCTAAAATGAGTGTTTGGCCGTGGATGAGATCTGTGTGTGTGAGGGTCATATTCGCTGGGGCAAATCATGAACAGGTCTTTTAAATGATCCCCTTTGCACTTTGCTCTATATACCTGACAGTAACAAACTATACCGTATACATTAGACTAATCTAATAACTAAGCAGATTATTGACACGAAATGTGACCACCATGCTAAATCCGTGCCAGAAAATGCCATGATTTTTAGGCGCCCTCTTTGCATTATTCCAGGCAGCCATAAACCGATGTTCGTCACCTTATAGCAAGCAGCATGATTGATATAATGTGCATTGTCTGCGGGCATCACTTGGGCTATAAATGATGTCTTTGCGGTATTTTTATCTGAATTCATTACGCATAATTGAACATTAGAGACAAAGAAGGCAAGACCTGCCTTTTAAAACCGAGCGTTATGAAGCTCCCTCTACTTCACATGCTTTGTGGTATTTTATGTATTATCAGGATACTTTAGCTTCAATAATCCCAACACAATGAATGGTCAGTGATGGCTCATAAATATTGAAAGACTTGAATGTTCTGTTTGACACACATCCATTTCATTTATACAGCCTCTTGTTGCCAAGAGACGAAGCTTAATGTTAAATACTCCATATAAGGTAAATTCAAGCTCTGAGCTTCTGTTGAACAAGTTGTCAATGTCATTTGCATGTTTAATTTGGTTGTGCCCTTCTCTATGATAAATGGAGTATTACATCGTAGACACAATTGTTGCCAGTGTTTGTTTTTTGGGGGGGGGGGGGGGGGGGTGTTGGAAAAAGCCTTCCATTTGTCAACTCTTCTGTTCGTTATTGTATCTGGAGATCAAGAAAATCAATTTCCATTGATTTCCAAGACAAATTCTGGATACTTTCCATAGATCAGCAATGGAAACCCCAATTAAGACAGAAAGACAATTACAAAGTTAGTATATAATTGACATTTTAACTGGAATTTAAATTGTCTCATTGAATCAAAATGTTCTAAAGCATTTGGAAGAGAAGTGCTTAGCAAATTAGTTGCAAATGAGAAAACCTTTTATCCTTTGCTTAATTTTTAGAATCACTACTATCACTTATTTTTCAGGACTACCAAGTTTTAGCTGACAGACCACTCATTCTTGCAGCAAGGCGACATGCGATTTTGCACAGACACAAGTAAGCATTTTGGTTGAGGGTTAGTGCTAACACGAAGCAGTGATAAAGCTTCAGTATGTGATCTATAGGAAAAAGGGAATATTTTTGAAGCGAGAGAAACAATCATTTAGAGATAAAATCTTCAGTCACACATTGTATTCAATGTTCCCTTGTCGAATCTCTGAAATGCAGCTTTGGTCCACACCACAGGTTGGGTACAAGTTTTTATTCAGTTATTGAAAGCAAAGCAATTGAGGGAGAGAGTTAAAACCCAGAGCTGATAAATTAGACCTCTCACCTCGTACTACCACTGTATACTAAACATGTAGAGGGGGGATGTTAGAAAGGATGTCCAAGTGCAATCTGGGATGTGTAAGCCAGAACATCTAAAAAAAAAAAAGCAGGCACATCCAGGTGCACACATAATGTCACAAATGCGGATGTGTCCGAAATGGACGTCTGTGGGAGCATCTACATAGACATTCCCAGAAGAGTATTTCAGAGCCTGGATGTGTAGGGATAGCCTAATGTTTATTATAGTGGGCTAGGAACAGGGAAGTCAGGGATCAAATTCCACTACTGCTATTGTTGACATTGTGCTGAATACTGGGAATGATGGGATGCTTTCTCCTCTACATCCTCTGGATGTTTTCAGCCAAAAAGAGCACTTTGCAAGAAGCAGGTCTGAACTTAGACACAACAATGGACACTCAGGACATTTATGAGATCAAGCAGAGAGGTCCAGTTCCTGGGAACCTCTTCATCATGCCCCTGTTCAGACTTCGGGGGCCACAGAGCTGGCTTCTAAAATGGCTCTGGAGACATCTCCGTGCCTGTTTTCATACGTCCAAAGCATGAATAGGGCTTTCAAAATGACCCTCATAGCTCTTCCTCAGCATGGATAGGTTGAACTACTCCAGGTTTACTGCATTCAAACATATAGCTGTAGTCACATTTTTCTTGGAGAATTTGAAGTGCATCTCCTAGAATAAAGCATCATGTACGGTCAAATCAAAGGTCCTTTGAGTCCAACATCTTGCTCACTCCATAGAGAAGTGGTGACTTTCTCAAATCTACCTGGCTAATGATAGATTATGGATTTTTCCTCCAGGAGTGTTTTTAGACCCTTTAAATATTTCCGATTTTTTGGAATCGTCTCATGACGAGATTTCCACAAGGGCTACATTATTAATTACGTTAGCTTCTGAGCTGGATAGACAGAGAATTTTCCGCGCGTACTTCAAGAGAAAACTTGAGAAGTTTTGTGGCTCCACTATTCAAATTTTTCCTGACGTCTCGAGGGCCACGCAGCGAAGGCGGAGGGCCTTTTTGGAAATTCGCCCACACGTATTGGCCTTGGGCGCTTTGTTTTATCTGAAATTTCCTTGTCAGTGCCACATCATTTATCAAGGTACTCGTTACATTTTTCTTGAGGTTGCGCAGCTTGTGAAATTTTTGGAGGGTAAAGGTTAGGATCTGCTTGGTTTGGTAGATTATTGCTTTTCCTGTCTCTTTTGCTGGGATTTACCAGGTCTGGTTAGGGATTGGGGTTGTTTTCTCTTTTGATATTGTACTTCTCCTGGATGTGGGCTATCAATATGTGATTTCTTTTGGATGTTGCTGCAATATGGAGGTTGGGATGTCTTGCCCATCCTTTTGATAATGTATGGTTTATAATTTGTATGTTTCTTTAGAAATAAATAAAATCTGTAAAAAAAAAAAAATATGTAAGATGCTCTGATCATATCCTCTAGCAATGCATTCCACAGTCTGAGTGAAAAATGCTATATCTGATTTGCTTTAAAGCTGCTGTTAGTTTCATGGCGTGCCCCTTCACCTTAGTATAATTCCCTTTCTCTTTAGCCAGTTACTTTATCAACAGCTTGACAGATAAGGAAGCACACTAATAGAAATGTAGAAAATGAAAGCAAAAAAAGACAACTATCTAGTCTGCCCTTCCATATCAACCACTACAAGAGTCCCCTATTTTCCTTTAGAGAGCCTCTGTATTTGGCCCATGCTTTTTTGAATTTAGATACTGTCCTCAGGCCCGATATGGAGGTGGGTAAGCTATGCGCTGCGGCGGGCATAGCCTGCCCACTGACCCCCCTAATCCGCATATTCACCTCCGCACCATCAGAAGTGAATATCCAGGTTAGTCCAGATGCCCTGGCAGCCGCAGAGGCTACACAGGTAGCTGTGATTCTTGATGCTACTCACATAGTCTCCGCGTTTTAAAATATGCAAGGTTTTTTCTCGCCTATCTTTAAGGTGCTGAGGGCTATGCAGGTAGCAATAAAAATCGCTGCTATCCGTGCAGCCTCTTTCTCCGCCCCCGCTCCATCTCGGAACTCCACGATGCTATGCAGATAGCATCTGGACGCATTAGGGACTTAGCTGGGATATTCTAAGGGCACTACCTGTGTAGGTGTCCTTCTAATATCCCGGATAAGGCACTTACATGGCTAACTAAAGAAGTTACCCGTGTAAGAGCCTTCGAATATCGGGCCCCTTATCTTTACCACCTCCACTGGGAGACTATCCCACGCATCTACCACTCTTTCTGTAAAGAAATATTTCCACATATTTCTCCTGAGTCTATCCCCTTTCATCCTCATCCTATATCCCCTTGTAGCAGAGCTTGCCTTCAATTGAAAGAGGCTGTCCTCCTGTGCATTTATACCATGGAGGTATTTAAATGTCTCTATCATATCTCCTCTATCCCTCTTTTCCTCTAACGTATACATATTAATGTCTGTCCTCATAATCCTAGGAGCTTTTACCCAGAGTTTCTCTGAGCTCTTGGATTTTAAAGTTTTAGGGTTCTCTTGATGGAGTCTGGCAATAGCTAGGTGGTGCTTGGCATTTGACATTCTGACACAGACCCTTTTCAAATAAATTTATTTATTTAACATTTTTTATATACCGCTTTTCAGAGTCTCAAGGCAGTTTACATAGACCAGAACTTCATTTACATAGAAAGTTTTTATTTTCAATACTATATACATCAATGTTAACTGTGCTTACATTCAACAATTTAACTATTTACATAAAGTGTGTGCTCTGCAGGGTGTCTAGGGCTTCAGGTCTGTTGGTGTGGTAGACAGTCCGTTACAAAGTTGGTGGAGTATAGAAGTGTTCGGTAAATAGGTGAGTCTTTTACCTAGTTTTTTACAGGTATTGATCTGGTTCCTATTGTTATGTTGTCTGGGGGTTTGAATGTGGAGCTCTTTGTGACAATAAGGGCTTCCGATTTTTTGTAGTTGATCTCGAGGTTTCTTAATGTTAACCATTTTGTTATTGCTGTTATGCAGGATGAGATGGTGGAGTAGTCGGGGTTCTTTGTGTCTAGAGTGGTGTAGATCATTAGGTCGTCTGCATATAGTTGTAGGCTTGTAGTATTTTGCAAACTGGTTGTAGGTACAGGTTGAAGAGTAAAGCTGAGAGGGATGAACTTTGAGGTAGGCCTTGTTTTGGTGAGAAAGGTCTCGATGCATTGTAGTTTATCTTGACTTGGGATTTTCTGTCTGTAAGGTAAGAGCAGAACCATGCCAGGGGTGTGCCACTTACTCCTACTTCAATTAGCCTGTCTAGTAGTATGTGGTGGGTTATTGAGTCGAAGGCAGCTGTTATGTCTATAAAAATGAGGATAAAGCCTTTCTTGATATCTTCGATTCCTTTTATTACAGGAGGGAGGTCAGACCAGAAATTATGTTCTGAAACAAGAGTTTACTCACTCTTAAGGGACACTGATAAAAACAATGATAATTGACAATAACAAGCAGAACTAATTTACAAAACAGGTTAATGTCTTCATATGGTGGTTAAGGTGTTTACCCCATTTCTTCCCAAGTCTCAGCACTTTAATCCTTCTCTAACTTTCTTAAGCACCACTTATGTATTGGACCAGTTCAATTACTTCTCTACTGGAATTTCCTGTTTCCTTAGTCCATTCCTCCCCAAGGCACCTGGGTTTGGAGCTCTGCATTCACAATTCCCTGGCCCTGTGTGGAATCACACCCCTTTACTTGGGTACCTTTTAGATATAACTTTGTTGGTTCTTTCTCCTCTTTGATGGGTAGGATGTTATAAAATGCAGTCTTCCCCAGGCTGCTCCACATGTCCTCTGGCAGTTGAGATCTGGTGGGAATAATACAAGCACTTTTATGACTAAGGGCCAAAGCATAAAGAATCTCCCCTGATCTGGAAAGTACCAAACCATTCTCTCTGCTTCTGTCAATATTTAGTAGGGACACCAGATGGTGCTACTACTCTCAGTGCAGCAATCCAAGTAGTCTGTACATTAATAGTATTTATAAAAAGTAAATAGCCATTCCCCATTTATGTGTTCCAAATTCATGATTTGAGTTTGCTATCATATTCATATCCCTTCTCAGTTAACTCTTCCCCACACAATCCTCTTTATTATTTTGGTTTCTCTTCTTTATAGCTTTTCTATGATATATTTTTTTATATGGGCAACCAGAATTCCATATATACAAAGAGGTAAAATCAGTTTTGACTCAGCTTGTCTCTTTCCATGAGAAATTCCATGATTATCTTTCGAACGGGTACTGATAATCCATCAGAAGGTAACTGGTAGTCTATTATTGGATTTGGGGGTGTATGTTTCCAAACTCCTTTTCCATACCATAGCCTGTGATGGACTGTTATTTAGTGAAAGTGCCTAATACTTTGAAATATTTTGAAAGTGTGTCAAATTATTGTGGCAATTATGTAACAGCTGGTAGTTACGGTAGAGAAGTAGAGAAGTTGTGCTCTCTTTTCTGAGAGCTTTTGTCCAAATATAGAATAAAAGAAGAAACCCTTTTGCAAATAGAGACAGATGTATTTATTTTGTTATGAAAACGACCTTCCTGTTTAACAAAAATTGACAAATGGGTATTTTTAAAAATACAAATCAGAAGTGAAACATAAAAAACAAAAAATTGACTAGCCAAATTTGCATTAAAAAGTCATGAATGTCTTTTATACTGATGCATTCAATTTTCATTTTTACAATGCCTTATAAACTTAGGATTTCATTGCTTTCCCAAGAAAGGTCTAGTGCAATCCAAATGAGAAAACCCAAAAGCATTATTTTAAAGCTCTTCTTTGTTTTTTCATTTTATTTTTTAAGTTTTTTTCAGCATATTTTATAAATCTATTACTAATTTAAAAGTTCTGGAATATTAGTATGCAAATTCAAATCATGCATTTTGAAAAAGAATGCATTCGCAGATAAAAAAAAAGTATTCACTCAAGGTTGTATTTTTTATTGACTAAACTAGAATGTATTTTAATTCAAAACTATGTGAATTCTTTCTCAGAAAAAGGAATAAAACAATAGTTTGGAAGAATCAATTTTCCCTGAAGTCAATTTCTATTTTTACAAGACAGTAATAAAGGACATAGAGATTGAAAATAATAGATTTCTCTTTATTGAAGTTGGTTTCTTTATTCCCTTTTTTCCTTGATAATTTAGGACTTGTGAATGGCGCTGAATTGGTCATGCTAGGAACATATCTCCCATTTATCTACAGAGCAGATAAACTTGGGTGGTGGCAACTCAAACTTTCTTACATTCAGAGGGTTAGTTACTAAAGTGTGTTAACGGAATAATACATGTTCATTTCCATTTTACATACATTAAAAGGCCAAAGTGTATATTATGTGTCCTTAGGGACATGTTTACTAAAGTGCAATAATGGTTAGCATATGTTTTAGTGTGCGCTATTAATGCAGCCCTTTGGTCACCGCTGCCACATGCTAAAAGCAGCCAGCACAGTAAAAATTGCACACTAGCTGCTCTCTTGGGATGCTGTATTGTGCATCTAGATTCATTTATTAAGTGTGTTTTCCTCCACACTGCCTAGGAGGACATAAGGAAGACAGAGAGGTACATAGACAAGACCTGCAGGGATGTAGTACTGGAGTCCCACCTCCAGTCTGGCAGCTTCTCAGTTACCATGGAGGAGAGAGGTCATGTGAAAGGAGAGCATCACCTTGGTGTGGCAGGAAGTGACCCTGTAGCTAGGACCTGTCTGCCATGAGATGTAAAACCCTCTCACACTGAGGAAGTTTGTCCAGGGCCATGTGCCCATGAAGAAAGGCTTAGGATGGCCATTATAGTTAGCAATTCAATCATTAGACAGGTAGATACCTGGATGACTGGTGGATTTGAGGATCGCCTG
Source organism: Ichthyophis bannanicus (assembly GCA_033557465.1). Classification (NCBI taxonomy): domain Eukaryota; kingdom Metazoa; phylum Chordata; class Amphibia; order Gymnophiona; family Ichthyophiidae; genus Ichthyophis; species Ichthyophis bannanicus. The sequence goes on along the minus strand of CM066035.1, from coordinate 127,381,520 downwards.
GTAACATGCCTGCCTGGTGTGAAGGTAGCAGACCTCATGCGCCACCGAGACAATGTTTTGATTGTGCTGGGGAGGAGTCTGCTCTCTTGGTACATGTTGGCACTAATGGCATAGGAAAGTGGGGGAGGAAGGTTCTGGAGGCCACATTTAGGCCTTCAGGTAAGAAACTGAAATCAGAACTTTCAGGGTAGCATTTTCTGAAATGCTTCCTGTTCCACGCGCAGGACCCAAAAGGCAGGCAAAGCAATGCAGTCTCAATGCGTGGATGAGACAACGGTGCAAGGAAGAGGGTTTTGGATTTGTTCGGAACTGGTCAACATTCTGGGGAAAGGAGGGGCTTTTCCAAAAGGACGGGCTCCACCTTAACCGGGATGGAACCAGGCTGCTGACATTAACCTTTTAAAAGGAGATAGAACAGCTTGTAAACTAGATAAAAGAGGAAAGCCGATAGGAGTGCACAGTTCAGAAGGATGTATCCTTGAAGAATACTAGCAAAGAGGGCATCCCAATAGAGAGATCCCAGTAAAGATAAAAGTAACCCAGATGCCCTTAAGTACAGAGCTGAAAGATTCCAAATTACCCCTAACAACTGATTATCAGATTCATATGAATAAAATACAACCTCTAAAATGCCTGTATGCAAATTCTAGTAATCTAAAACATAAGAAGGGAGAGTTGGAATATATAGCACTAAATAAACAGATAGATTTGATGGGGATCTCTGAGACCTGGTGGAAGGAGGACAAAGGGACACTGTGATACATTGGCACAAATTATGTCACAATGGTAGGGTAGATCAAATTGGTAGAGGGGTTGCACTCTGTTAGAGAGGGCATTGAGTCTCACAGGATTAAAGTTTTGCAGGACAAAATACACCGTAGAATCTTTTGGATAGAAATTCCATGTAAAAAGGGGAAGGTGATAGCAGTGGGGGGTGTACCACTGACTGCCTGGCCAGAATGAAGAGATGGATAATGAAATGCTGAAAGAAATCAGGGAAGCTAACAAAAGTTACAACACAGTAATAATGGGTGATTTCAATTACCCGGGAATTGACTTGGTCAGTGTCACAGCAGGACATGCTAGAGAAATAAAGTTTCTAGATGAAATAAATGACTACATCTTGAAGCAGCTGGTTCATGAACCGACAAGAGGGGAAGCTATTTTGGACCTAGTCCTTAGAGGAAAACAGGATTTGGTGCAATATATCAGGGTGTTGGGGCCACTTGACAATAGTGATCATAGCATGATTGCATTTGATTGAATAAATAGAAAAAGAATGGAAAGGAAATCCACTGTACTACCTTTTAACTTTCAAAAGGGAGACTATGATAAAATGAAGAAAATAGTTAAGAAAAAATTAAAAGGAGCAGCTGCAAAGATTAAAGATTTACATAAAGCATGGGCATTGTTTAAAAGTACAATCTTGGAAGCCCAGATTGGATGTATTACACACTTTAAGAAAAGTGGAAGGAAAGCCAAAAAGCTTCCAGCATAGTGTAAAGATGAGGTCAGAGAGGTTGTTGCTGCCAAAAAAGCAGCTTTCGGGAAATGGGAAAAGGAGCCAAATGATGAACACAGGAAAAAACATAAGCATTGACAAGTAAGATACAAGGCATTGATCAAGCAGGCAAAAAGAGAATTTCAAAAGAAGCTTGTCATGGAAGCAAAAATGCATAATAAAAACCTTTTCAAGTTAATTGTTAGCAAAAAGCCTGTGAGAGAGTCAATTAGACCATTGGATGATAGAGGGGTAAAAGGGGTGCTAAGTGAGGACAAGGCCATAGCGGAGAGAATTCTTTGCTTTGGTCTTTACTGAAGTAGATGTAGGGAAGTTAACCATGACTGAAATGGTATTTAAAGATGATGCATTGGAAGAACTGAAAAACCTATTGATAAACTAGGTAAATGTATTACAACTATTTGATAATTCAAAGAATAGCAAATCACCTGGGCCAGATGGTATACATCCAAGGGTGTTAAAAGAACTCAAATATGAAATTGCAAACATACTATTAGTAATCTGTGAAATATCATTAAAATCATCTATAGTACATGAAGATTGGAGAATGGCAAATGTAACACCAAGTTTTAAAAAGGGTTTCAGGGATGATCCGGAAAACTACAGACCAGTGAGCTGGATGTCAGTAAAAGACAAAATGATTGAAACCATTATAAAGAATAATGAGTCTGAGGCCGGCTGCATGAGCTGTGGATCTTTCACAAAGCTAAGACTCTGATTTTCTTTCTCATCTCTGCTGGTTTCTAGCTACCAATATAGAGTTTAACTGTCTGTTTTGTGGGAATTCCTAATATTAAGTTTAACTGTGCTTATAAATTAAGCTTGGGGATATTCAGCCTACTGGGACCTGAGTATCCAGATAACAAAGGTTTAAATCTGTGGAGAAAGCTTGCTTTTTCAGGAAGGGGGAGGTGAAAGTTTTTTGCTCCCATTTTACACCTGGCCAGCGGCCACATCTATGGGTCTGAGGCCGGCTGCATGAGCTGTGGATCTCTCACAAAGCTAAGATTCTAATTTTCTTTCTCATCTCTGCTGGTTTCTAGCTACCAATACAGAGTTTAACTGTCTGTTTTGTGGAAATTGCTAATATTAAGTTTAACTGTGCTTATAAATTAAGCTTGGGGATAATCTGACTGACTGCTTTTCTGGGTAGCCTTGGAGCAGATATCTGTGGGTGCCCCCAGTTCAGGAACAGCCTACTGGCCAGAGACACTTAGGTTTCCACCCACCCCAGGGGCTGAATTGCCTATATAGTACTCGCATATGTTGCCATCTATCCCTTTAACTTGGGTTTAAGCCCACATCTTCTTCCTCCTTTCTTCTTCTTCCTCTTCTCCTTCTAGGACTGCTTATTCAGCATGTCATGTATTCAGTGCAATAACTGCAGTACTTTCATACATAGTAACATACATACATAGTAAGTGACAGCAGATAAAGACCAGCATGGTCCATCTAGTCTGCCCAGCAAGATGGCAAGAGTAGGTGCACCTGCCGCTCTGTACAGGCCACCCCTCCCCATGTTTTGTTTCTGTTTAGGGGTGAACCCACCACTCCATGTAGGACACCCTTATTTGTTCAGACGCTAGATAGTTCAGAAGTTAGATGGTACCATTTATTTTGCTTTATCCTGTTGCTGTAAAGGGATACACTGTGTTTGTCCCATGCCGTTTTGAATTCCATCACCGTGTTTGCCCCCACCACTTCCATCGGGAGGGCATTCCAAGCATCCACCACCCTTTCAGTGAAGAAATATTTCCTGACATTGCCTTTCAATTTACCACCTTGCAGCTTCATTCCAAGACAAATCATTTGGAACCTCAGAGCTTGTCCTATGTGCCTCAGGTCAGCTGCCATGCATAAAGAACTGACTCTACTAAGGGAAAACCTAGCTGCCATGCATAAAGAGGTGACCCTACTGAGGGAGGAACTGGCTGCAATGAAGCGCACCTCTTCTAGGATACAAACTGAACGATGTCCACCACCGCTCCCACAAAGCAACAAACACCCCAGGGACAAGTGGATCACAGTGGGTTCTGGTAGATTGCGACCTGTAATGCACAGACATCCTATGCATCAAAAGATATCCCTGCATAATGCCTTCTCTGCCTTGGCTAATGAGGATGAGGAACTGAGGGAGGAACTGGCTACAATGAAGCGCACCTCTTCTAGAATACAAACTGAACAATATCCACCACCACTCCCACAAAGAATGAAACACCCCAGGAACAAATGGATCACAGTGGGTTCAGGTAAATTGTGACCTGTGACACAGAGGCATCTTATGCATCAGGAGATATCATTGCATAATGCCTTCTCTGCCTTGGCAAATGAGGATGCCCAATCCAAAGAAACTGAAGGGTCCTTAAATGAGACAGACAATGCCCAATCTCCTGCTAAAGGACCAAATATGAAGAAAATCTCACCAAACAGCAAACTACTACTGCTTGGAGATTCCATCATCAGAGGCACCAACTTGGGAACACAGTTCAAAGGAGAGAAGATAGTCAGGTGCCTCCCAGGCTCTTCAGCCAGCAGAAATTCAAACCATATTGTTGAAGTACTTAGCACAGAAAGTGAACACTCCAAACTTGATGTTGCTATCCACCTGGGCACAAACGACCTGGCTAGAAACAGTGCCTCTACAGTCCAAAAGGACTTCCAATCTCTGGGAGAGAAACTCAAGCCCATTGTTAACACTGTTGCATTCTCAGAGGTTCTACCTGTGCTTGGTAAGGGGGCAAAAAGGCTGCATCGATTTAACAGCTTTAATACATGGCTCTAGACCTGGTGCAAACAAGAAGGATTCAGATTTATTGGTGACTGGGGTAACAGATGGAACAACAAGAGACTATACTGTGCTGATGGACTACATCTCTCTGTCACAGGGAAAAGAATCCTAAGTGAAAAATTCAAGCAATATGTGGATATGCACTTAAACTAGAAAAAGGGGGTGACAGATGTAGAAGGTCAAGCTCTGGACGTCACCCCCTGCAAAAGCAGATTAAAATCATAAACAGCCACACTTTTAAACCACACATTAAAAACAAGTGGGAAGATGTAGGCAGAACAAAATCAATGCTAAATACACACAAGCCAGTTAAATGCTGGAAAGCAATGAGCACAAGTGCTCAAAGCTTAGCCAACAAAGTTCTGGACCTGGAAGCCCTAATGGTGGAAATGGATTTGGACATTGTGGCCATTAAAGAAACATGGCTAAATGAATTGCATGATTGGGATATAGCCATACCTGGCTATAATCTATTCAGAAGAGACAGAGAAAATGGAAGAGGAGGAGGGGTAGCCTTGTATGTCAAAAGCAATATTAAAGCTACTGAAATGCAAGGGGAATGGGGAAAAGAAGAAGCACTCTGGATTGTGTTGGAAAGAGGAGATGGCACTGTCATCCATACTGCTGTAGTCTACAGACCTCCAACACAAATTGAAGAGATAAATAACGAATTGATTATAGATATTGCCAAGATAGCCACAAAGGGGGAAGCGATCATATTGGGTGACTTTAATCTACCTGATGTGGATTGGATTACTCCTGCTGCAAATCTGGAAAGAACAAAAAAAATCATGGATGCTCTCCAAGAAGCGTTACTTAGACAAATGATGATGGAACCAACCAGGGAAAGCTCAATGCTGGATTTATTGCTCACCAATGGGGGTAGCATTCTAATGTCTGCGTGAGTGCCCCTGTGAGCGGCAGCGATCATCACACGGTGTGGTTTGAGATAAAAGCCATGGTACAGGCCAATCAAGCAAGCTCAAAGTCCTAAACTTCAAAAACACTGACTTCAATCAAATGGCTGAGTACCTAAAGGAGCAGCTGACAGGGTGGAAGAAGATAAGGGAAGTGGAATTGCTATGGGCTAAACTAAAGGTGGCAATAAAAGGGGCAACAAATAAATATGCAACAAAAGTAAACAAAAACAAGAGGAGAAGAAAACCTATTTGGTTTTCCAAAGAAGTGGCTGCTCAAATAAAGGCAAAAAACACAGTTTTCCCAAAATTCAAAAGCTCGCAAACAGAGGAACACAGAAATGAATACAGGATCAAACACAAAGAGACAAAGAGAGAAATAAGGATAGCAAAATCAAAGGCAGAGGAAAAGATGGCTAAAGATGTTAAGTGTGGCGACAAAACCTTCTTCAGGTATATTCGGGAAAGGAAGAAGATCAGAGGTGGAATTGCAGGACTCAGAAGTGCTGCGAACAGACTCCTGGAAAATGACATTGAAAAAGCGAAATTGCTAAACGAATACTTCTGCTCTGTTTTTACTAAAGAAAGGACCACCTGTGACTCCCAAAAATAAAAATGGGAATGAAGTAGATACCACACCATTCACAGAAGATGATGTGTTAGAACAACTTGCCAAAACTGAAAGTGGACAAGGCCATGGGACCGGATAGGATACACCCCAGGATACTGAAAGAGCTCAGAGAGGTTCTTGCAGGGCCATTAAAGGATGTTTTCAACAGATCCTTGGAAACAGGAGAGGTTCCTCAGGACTGGAGAACGGCTGATGTCATACCTCTACACAAAAGTGGCGACAGGGAAAAAGTGTCAAACTACAGGCCCATGAACCTTACCTCGGTGGTGGAAAAAGTAATGGAGGTGCTCCTGAAAGAGCGAATAGTGAACTTTCTCAAAACCAACAGGTTGCAAGACCCGAGGCAACATGGTTTTACCGAAGGACGATCTTGCCAAACAAATCTGATTGAGTTCTTTGACCGAATGACCAGGGAGCTAGATCAGGGGCATGCGATGGATGTCATCTATCTGGATTTCAGCAAGGCCTTTGATACTGTTCCTCATAGGAGGCTTATCAATAAACTCAGTAGCTTGGGGATAGATCCTAAGATGGTAAATTGGATCAGAAATTGGTTGACTGACAGACGACAGAGGGTGATGGTAAATGGAGCTCACTTGGATGAAGGGAAGGTGATTAGCGGAGTGCCCCAGGGGTCGGTCCTGGGCCCGGCACTCTTCAATGTATTTGTGAGTGATATTGCTGAAGGACTGAATGGAAAAGTCTGTCTTTTTGCAGATGACACGAAAATTTGCAACAGAGTGGACTCCCCCGAGGGAGCGGTTAACATGAGGAAAGATCTACAAAAGCTGGAAGAATGCTCTAATGCTTGGCAATTAAGATTTAATGCAAAGAATTGCAGAGTCATGCACTTGGATAGCAGAAATCCAAGGGAAATGTACGCGATAGGGGGCGAGAGGTTGGTGTGCACGGATCAGGAGAAAGACCTTGGTGTGATTATTTTTGAAGATCTCAAGGTGGCAAAACAGTGTGACAAGGCGGTGGCAAAAGCCAGGAGAATGTTGGGCTGCATACAAAGAGGAATCACCAGCAGAAAGGAAGAGGTACTTATGCCACTGTTCAAGTCACTGGTGAGGCCTCACTTGGAATACTGTGTTCAGTTTTGGAGACTGTATCTTGCAAAGGATGTAAAAAGACTGGAAACTGTTCAGAGGAAGGCGACCAAAATGATGTGGAGCCTGCGTCAGAAGCCTTATGTGAAGAGACTTGAAGACTTAAACATGTACACTTTGGAGGAGAGGAGGCACAGGGAAGATATGATTCAGACCTCTAAACCCTTAAAGGGAAATAATGAACAAACAAACCTCTTCCAAAGACAGGGAAGCTGTAAAACTAGAGGGCATAACATGAAGCTGCAAGGTGGTAAATTGAAAGGCAATGTCAGGAAATACTTTTTCACAGAAAGGGTGGTGGATGCTTGGAATGCTCTCCCGATGGACGTGGTGGGGGCAAACACGGTGACGGAATTCAGAATGGCATGGGACAGACACATTGGACCCCTTTATAGCAACAGGATAAAATCAAAATAAACTGAACCATCTAATTTCTCAACAAATAGGGGTGTCCTGTATGGAGTGGTGGGTTCACCCCTAAACAGGGACGTGAGGAGGGGTGGCCTGCACAGAGCGGCAGGTGCACATACTCTTGCCATCGTGCTGGGCAGACGAAATGGACCATGCTGGCCTTTATCTGCCGTCATTTACTGTGTTACTATATTACTGAACATGTAGATAGTCATGGTTTAATGGGAGAAAGCCAACATGGATTTACCCAAGGAAAGTCTGTCTTACTAATCTGTTATATTTTTTGAAAGTGTGAATAAACAGGTAGACAAAGGAGAGTTTGTTGATATAGTATATCTGGATTTTCAGAAAGCCTTTGACAAGGTCCCTCATGAGAGACTCTTGGCGTAATTAAAAAGTCATAGGATTGGAGGCAGTGTGGTATTTTGGATCAGGAGCTGGTTAAAAGAAAGAAAGCAGAGAGTAGGTCTAAATGATCAATTTTATCAATGGAGAAAGGTGAACCGTGCAGGACCCACTGCTTTTTAACATATGCATAAATGACCTGGAAATAGGAATAATGAGTGAGGTGATCAAATTTGCAGAGTTGTTAAAATTATTCAAAGTTGTTAAAATGCAAGAGGATTGTGAAAAATTGCAAGAGGACCTTGATAAATTGGAAGACTGGACATACAAATAACAGCTGAAATTTAATGTGGACAAGTGCAAAGTTAGGCACCCAGGAAAGAACAACCGAAACTATGGTTATACGATGCAAGATACCACCTTAAAGCACCACCCAGGAAAAAGATGTATGCGTCATTGTGGATAATATGTTGGAGTCCTCCACCCAGTGTGTAGCGGTGGCAAAAAGAGCAAATAGAATGCTAAGAATCATAAGGAAAGGAATGAAGAATAAAACCAAAGATATTAAAATGCTTCTATATCATTCCATGGTGTAACCACACCTTGAAATGTGTACAATTCTGGTTGCCATATCTTAAAAAGGATATAGCGAAAATTAGAAAAGGTACAGAGAAGAGTGACAAAAATGGTAAAGGGGCTGGAGGGATACCCCTGTGAGGAGAGGCGTAAAAATTTGGAGCTCTTCAACTTGGAAAAGAGACAACAAAGGGGGAATATGATAGGGGTCTCTAAACTAGTGAATGGAGTTGACTGGGTTAACATAGATTGGTTGAATAATGTAGTTCATACCATGCTGAACAAAAACATATTACTTCTTCTACTCTTACTCATTGTAAAGAACATCATAATGATTATCAAAAAGCAATTCAACTGGCAAAAACAAATTATTTTTCTACTGTTTGACAAAGAGATTATTGCTATTTTAGTGCATTATTTCATATCTTTGTATTTTTTGTTCCTTGACATCTACTCCTACTTTCCCACCATCCATTCAGTCTTCTTCCCTTCCTACTGCAGATGCTTTGGCATTCCTTGTTAGTGATAAGATTAACTCCATCAGACAAGCTTTTCCATCCTAACATTGAGCAGGGAAATCACGTGGCAATTTTGTTTTTCAATAAAATTATGTAAACAGCAAATTGTATTCACAGAGGGTTTTTTAAGTTTTATTCATGATTTAGATGTCCGAAGACAAAATTTTATTCACAAAAGGGGTTGTTTTAAAGTCTTAGTCATGATTTGGACTTCGAAAGACATGCAGGTGGACAGCATAGAGACATCTCCAGAGCCATTTCACAAAGGTCATGGTAGAGGTGTAATGAACTTAGACATCCCCATTCAATTTCAGAAACGTCCACTTTTAGACCTTCTCCAGACAAGAATAGGCATCAGGAAAGTACTTGTGGCCTTAAAACATCCCAAGGTTGTAAATAAAGTGGAGAATTAAGTAACTAGCATAAAATCATAATGGCCACCTTGCTTATAACACACTATTTTGACCGTTATGCTATTAGACATCCACGTTCTGCAATAGTCTTCTGGAGACACCTATGTAGATGTCTCCATAGACGCCCATATCAGGCATGTCTGTTTCTGAAATTGTCTGAACTTGCATGTGCCTGGCTGGAGTTCAGCTCTAACACGTTGTGGAAAGTTGTTGGCACACTCCCCTGATGCAGATAAGTATTAAGTTTTTATCTTATCGAAACACAAGTTTGTGTCGGGTTTGCTGGGTTTTTGAATTTCTTTTTGAGTGTCTGTATTACATGTATGTAGTAAATGCTAAACATGAGTATCATTATGTTTGTGTGCACACCTTATTTTTTTGGTTTTGAAGGGAATTTTGTTGTAAACTGGACCGATGATGACCTTAGAGCATACTACTGCTGGCCCTTGTGGCTGCAGTACTAGAGGGTTGGACTGTTATGAGTTCAAAAATTGTTTGAAGTCCTATATAAATAATTTGACCACAATTTGTTTTTCATTTTTGAGAAATCCTCCTTTTGTTGGCTATGCTTTTTTTTTTCAGCCATTCTGGCTTTGATGTCCCAGATTGCACTTGGACGTCCTTTGGAAAATGTTCCTTCACGTATGATAAATGCATGAACCATATGGAACAAAAACTAAAATAGCAAGTTTAAAAAACTTAAATTAAGATTTAAAAAAAACTATACTAAAACAGCATAAACACCTTAAATAGTCATTAGAACATAAAACATTGGGTCCAATATTCAACGATGGTGATTAGTGCGATTATAGCTCCTAGCCGTCACCGCTGAGTACTAAACCCAGATATTCAATGCCAGGGCCATATCTAACCACTGGTATTGAATATCTGGGTCAGCCACACAGTTCAGAAGCTAATCGGGCAGTGGTGATATTAAGCCACTGTCTGGTTAGCTCCCATGGGTTAAGATAGGCCAGCTTTTACTGTGCCTATCCTTTCCCGTGGGTCGTTAGCCGGGCAGGAGCTCAATATCGCTGCTGACCAATTAGTGATGGGTTGTTGTTGTTGTTAAGTGCCGTCGAGTCGGAGTCGACTCATGGCGACCCTCTGGATAGCTATCCTAAATTGTGTTCAGTATTCAGTCAGGCGGCTCATTGTTGACAGCTGCTGTTATTGTATCGATCCATCTCATTGCTGGCCTTCCTCTTTTGCATTGACCTTCTATCTTGCCAAGCATGATGTCTTTCTCTAATGATCTCTCTTTTCGCATGATGTGTCCAAAGTATGAAAGTCGAAGTCTTGTCATCTGAGCTTCTAAAGAAAGCTTAGGTTTGATCTCCTCTAGTACCGACTGGTTTGTTCTTCAGGCAGTCCATGGTATACACAGTATTCGCCGCCAGCACCATAATTCAAAGGCATCAATTTTCTTCCTATCTGTCTTTTTCACTGTCCAGCTTTCACATCCATATGATGTTATTGAAAATACCATGGCTTGAACAAGTCGAATCTTTGTATGGAGAGAGACATCTCTGCTCTTGAGAATCTTATCTAGGTCTTTCATAGCCATTCTGCAAAGAGCAATGCGTCGTCTGATTTCTTGACTGCTTGTTGCTTCTTTATTGATAGTTGATCCAAGCAGGTTAAAGTTGTTCACAATTTCAATTTCTTCTCCTTCAACGATGAACCTGTTGATTATGCCAGTTGTCATGATCTTTGTCTTCTTTACATTAAGGTGCAGGCCCATTTTGAGACTATGTTCTTTGATTGTGAGAAGCAAATGTTTCAGATCATCTTCACTTTCAGCCAGTAATGTGGTATCATCAGCATAGGGAAGGTTGCTGATGAGTCTTCCACCAATCTTCACACCTCTGTTGTCTTCATACAATCCTGCTTCTCTGATGATTTGTTCTGCATATAAATTAAACAGGTAGGGGGAAAGTATGCAGCCTTGTCTTACACTTTTGCTTATTTTAAACCATTCTGTTTCTCCTTGTTCCGTTCGAACTGTTGCTTCTTAATCAATGTGCAGATTGCACAAGAAAACGATCAGGTGTTCTGGTATACCCATGCTTCTTAATGTGGCCCAGAGTTTCTCATGGTTTACACAGTCAAAAGCCTTGCTATAGTCGATAAAGCACAAATAGATATCCTTTTGGTATTCTTTAGTCTTTTCAAGGATCCATCTCACATCCGCAATGATGTCTCTCATTCCTCGCCCTTTCCTGAACCCTGCTTGCACTTCAGGTAGTTCTTGTTCCAGGTATGGTTGTAGTCTCTTTTGAATGATCTTCAGTAGAATCTTGCTGGCATATGGGATCAGAGAGATTGTGTGATAATTTCCACAGTCAGTTGGATCACCTTTCTTTAGTATTGGTATAAACACAGATCTTTTCCAGTCAGTTGGCCATGATGTTGTCTTCCATATTTCTTGGCAGAGCCTTGTGAGTACGGTAACAGCTGCATCAGATTGTGGCAATACCTCTATGGGAATGCTATCAATGCCTGGTGCTTTGTTCTTTGATAAGGCTTTCAATGCTGCTTCAACTTCTTCTTTCATCGTCAATGGTTCCTGATCATAAGGTACAGGTTGAAACGGCTGTTGGTCCACTTGATCTTTATCATATAAAAACTCTGTATATTCTTTCCACCTTTTCTTGACCTTCTCAGCATCAACATAGAACCTTGAGCATCTTGTAACATTCCAATTCAAGGCTGGAACTTTTTCTTTAACTCTCGTAGCTTGTTCTTCCTCTAATAGTTTCTGCTTCTATTTCCTTGCAAGTGTCATTGTAGTACTTTTCCTTGTCCTGTCTTGCTGCACGTTGGAAATCTCTGTTGAGTTCTGCGATTGTCTTTCTTTCTCTTCTGGCTTTAGCTTCACTGCGTTTCTGGGCAATTTTCAGAGTTTCTTCCGTCATCCATTTTGGCCGTTTTTGGGTAACGCCCCTGGAATGCCCTCAGAACACCTTGATGCTAAGCGGATAGCATCAGGGCATATAGTGGCAGTCCCTGTGAATTTACATGGTTTACAGGCCTGTAATCCGAAATACAAATCAAAACCCTGTACTATGCTTAACTCAAATATTAACAACCAATATTAATCTTATTACAATAATTTCTTTTAGCAGGCAAAAATGACCTTAGGATGGCTAATATCCCTCATACAGTGACTAGTCACTATAGGGAAATAGCAGACGCTTCACATCTCAGGTCAAATAGCCTATACCATCCAACCATATAGATATAACCAATTATATAAACTTAATACACCCCAAACATTTCACTTAGGAACCTATATCCAGTAATCTTCACAAGCATTCACCACATACATAACACACACCCATTAAAAACGTCTAACTTAAATAATCATGGCAGTACATCTGGAGTCATCAGTGCAGTCCCAAAGCTGAAAAAACATAACACAAAATTACTCCCAAATAAATGTAGGTTCACAAATAAAAGCACACTGTACTTATCTGAAGTAAGCAGCTTAAACAGCACACAGTCTCAACGGGACCAAAACCAACGGCTCTTCAGCACACTGCCCAAAGCCAGCTCAATGAACCAGCCAGAACTTGAGGAAAAACACTTCTCTTTCAGGCTCTAGACTTAAAACTTCAACTCTCCATGCTTGCCCTTGACGCAAGCTTCCGTTTCGCCAAAAGGCTTTATCAAAAGGGCTTACAGCAATGGAACAAAAAAGCCTAGGTCTAACAAACTTTTCCTCACGTTGAAAGGCACATCACAGCAGCTCACCTATGCTAAAAACACTCACCCACCAATCAAAATCTGCCACATCAACAGCACAGAAGCAGGAGGCGTAGCTACAGAGGCCAGCCAGCAGAACACACAGATGGCCACTGTTACACAGTGTGCAACAGAATTAAAGAAACAGAGACCACTCAATCTTATCATTAAGTCCTTTTGGATGCAAAGAGTTCAATTGGAATTGGAGAATGATCTTGCTGATTTGGAGAATGATCTTGCTGATTTGAAAGATACTGAAGAATTTACAGTGAAACTGGAAGAATTTACTAAAGCTTTAGATAAATATAAGAATGATTTAAAACAAGCTAAGATTAAAAAGTTTCTGAAGGATGAGAAGCGAACAAAGGAAGGTCCTGTCTATAATTGGAATCTTCGACGTAGACAACAGGGCACATACTGGAGAAATAGTAATAGTGATTTATCCACTTTTTCATCTGACTCTACTGGGAATAGCACGAAGTTTGATCTTAAATCTCGCCCTAAAGGGCACAAAACTGTAGATCTGGTAGTGGAACAACGAGATAAATCTGGGGATTTTCCCGGGCATTCAACACGATCCCGGAAGAAGAAGGATGGGGTGACATTCCAGTGAAGTCGGTGGTTATCAATCTATCTAAGGTTGTTTTGACATCAGCACAAATGAATTTATTATCTAAAGGTTTATCTTATGTTTATGGTCCTCATTATGATAGTTTTTCTAGTAGAGTTACCATTGAGCGTTTAGTTCGCTCGCTTCAGTTAAAATGCTTTTTTAAGGATAGACCTAGTCCAGTAGACTTGTCAGTTGTTAAGCTTAAATCTACTTGGTGCCCTCCTGGCCCTTTTGATCCAATATTGTATACTTTTAAAAATCTTGTGCTTTCAGATTTGACAGTATTGGAAGGGTCTTTTTGTAATACTCCTAAAAATTTATCAAAAGCTGAATTTTTGGCACTTCAGGAATTACAGGCTATGACCAATATTGTTATTAAGAGAGCCGACAAGGGTGGCACCGTGGTAGTGCTGAACTCTGTAGATTACCATAATGAGGTTATGCGACAATTAAATAATGAGGGGAATTATTTAAGATTGAATTCTGATCCTACAGAGGAATTACAAGCGTTGGTTAAGGATCTGACTACCCAGGCTACCGAGCAAGGTTTTTTGACAGATAAAGAGAAGGCTTTTTTGAATCCACTTAATCCGAAAGTGCCTGCTTTCTATATTTTACCTAAAGTGCATAAAAGTTTAGTATCTCCACCAGGTCGGCCGATTGTGTCTAGTAATGATTCTTTGTTAGAATTTATAGGTAAATATTTAGATAAATTTTTTCAACCAGAGGTATGCAAATTGCCTTCATTTTTGCAAGATACTACTCATTTTTTGCAAATTTTGGCGGAGATGGATTGTCCTTCACAGATTACTTTTTTTTTTTTTTTTTTTAATAAAATCATTTTTATTGAAACAAGGCAGCCATCAAACAAGTAACAGTCTATAAAGTCCAACATATACATAGAACACAGAACATGCTTGGTTACCCGGGCAGGGTTGGGTCTGATCCGCCGCCCGGGAGAGACAGCCAAAATGTGAGAAGTCCATCAACATAACTTACTTTAATGGCTAGTCTGGACGTTGCTTCTCTTTATACTTCAATTCCACAGTTAGAGGCACTTGAAGTTTTACGTTTAATCTGGGACGCACGCCCTACACCACATGTAGTTCCTACTTCCTTTCTAGTTGCATTGGCTGAATTGGCCCTACAGAAGAATTATTTTGTGTATGGTGATAGTTTTTATCAGCAGATTTCAGGCACTGCCATGGGCGCTACCTTTGCTCCGGCTCTTGCAAATCTTTATATGGGAGTTTTTGAAACTCGATATGTTTATTCTTCTTTATATGCCATCTATATAGCTAAATGGTTTCGATATATAGATGATATATTTCTTCTTTGGCAGGGGACTTCTAGTCAATTGAATGAATTTTTGGAATATTTAAATGGTTGTGTGTCCTGTATTTCATTTGAGATGATTGCACATACCCATAAAATTCATTTTTTAGATGGGCTTGTCTCTAAAACACCTACTGGTTTTGAGACTACATTATATTCTAAACCTACAGATAGGAACACAATACTACACTTTAGTAGTTTTCATCCGTTGCATTTACGAAGAAATTTACCTTATTCTCAATTTTTACGCTGCCGCCGGATCTGCTCTACCACTGCAGAATTTAAAATAAAGGCACGTGTTATGCAGCAGAAATTTCTTGATAGAGGGTACCCTATGGAAATTATTTCACGGGCTTATAGGCGTGCACGTTATAACCACAGGGAGTGGCTATTGGCACCTACAGATACTAGTGTAGCGACAGGACAAGTGGTTACTTGTGTATTACAACATTCTAGTTTGTCTAGACGTATAGTGTCTACCTTGCAGAAGAGATGGACATTGATTAATTCACATCCTATATTAAAGGATTGTCAGCTGCGGGTGGCATACACTAGGGGGCGCAATCTTCGAGATGCTTTGTGCCCCACTGTATTACGTGTATCTTCAACTATAGAACCTTCTAAATGTCATTTGCGATGTCAAAGATGTACGTATTGCAGTCTGATGGCCAATGAAATATGTGCTGCCTTTGTTAAGAAGGGGTGTACTCCCCGATTACAAGTTACCACTACCTGTAACACTACATTTGTGGTTTATGCCTTGTGGTGTTCATGTCCTTTACTGTATGTGGGGAAGACTTCTAGAGCTTTAAAAGTGAGGATGGCAGAACATAAATACAGTTTAAATAAACAGCGTGCTGACACTCCATTAGTGCAGCATTGTTTAGAGTTTCAGCATAACTTTGAAGATCTTCAATGTACTGTAATTGATCATGTTCCTTTTAATATCCGACGGGGAGATCGAGGAAAACAACTGCTACATTTGGAACAACGTTGGATTTATAAATTGAACTCTTTGCATCCAAAAGGACTTAATGATAAGATTGAGTGGTCTCTGTTTCTTTAATTCTGTTGCACACTGTGTAACAGTGGCCATCTGTGTGTTCTGCTGGCTGGCCTCTGTAGCTCCGCCTCCTGCTTCTATGCTGTTGATGTGGCAGATTTTGATTGGTGGGTGAGTGTTTTTAGTGTAGGTGAGTTGCTGTGATGTGCCTTTCAACGTGAGGAAAAGTTTGTTAGACCTAGGCTTTTTTGTTCCATTGCTGTAAGCCCTTTTGATAAAGCCTTTTGGCGAAACGGAAGCTTGCGTCAAGGGCAAGCATGGAGAGTTGAAGTTTTAAGTCTAGAGCCTGAAAGAGAAGTGTTTTTCCTCAAGTTCTGGCTGGTTCATTGAGCTGGCTTTGGGTAGTGTGCTGAAGAGCCGTTGGTTTTGGTCCCGTTGAGACTGTGTGCTGTTTAAGCTGCTTACTTCAGATAAGTACAGTGTGCTTTTATTTGTGAACCTACATTTATTTGGGAGTTGTGGCAGGTGCAGGCCTGTGACCCACAGTGTCCGAACATAAGCAGGCCAGCATGGCTAGCTTGACCTGTAAATGAGGCCTGTGGAGAGGCATATAGGATTGCACATCCCCCAATATGCTGCTATTGTAAGATAGAACTCAGTAGAAGTATTGAATTAGCTTAGGTAAGCAGAACTGCGGTATTGAAAGATGGAAAAATACAGAAAAACATGTTTAAAAGTTACTGATAAGAAAAAGTACATCTGCAAAGAAATAATTGGGAGTGCTGACAGATGAGTTGCAGAGCCCAGCTCCTCTGCACGTACAAATTGGTTCTATAACCTTGAAAGTGTGAAAGTAACAAGTTGATGAACTGACCATTGTAATTGGGACTAGAAGGGGGGTATGCAGGTGTCATGCCCACTGGAGGGACATAACTGGATAAACTTATCAGTACCGGGACCAATAGAAGAGGTACGGGAGGTACGGGAGGTTACCGGGACCAATGAAATGTTTTTCTATACCTAGAATGGAACAGAAGTCTATAAAAGTTGTTGTAATGCTTGAAAACTTTGCTCAGCCATTTTGAAATTGATTGGTTCGAGACTTGTGCACAAATAAATGATTTGGACCTTCTGAACAGACTCCTGGTATCATTGGTTTGTCTGCGCTTTGCTGCTACATATTCCTTGGTTCGTTGGCCGGGAAGTTGTGGAATCAAAGTGTATATAGGGCAATATGCCACGACTTTCCGCCTCTATAGGCTTGGTCCTGCCGGGATCGCGCCCTTCCGACGAGGGCTGCTCCCTGGCGCCACCGGTCCCTTGTATCGGAGGGAGCTGGTCGGACCTCGGCGGGTGACGAGCCCGGCTGGAGTCAACGCCTCGAACCCGAGTGAGGGGAGTCCGAGGTCCAACTCATGCGCCTGCTTGGGAAGTTTGAGGACTGGATCCGGTGAGTATAGTTTTGATTTTGGGTCTAGACAGAAATAGAAAGCGCAGTACTGCCATTGGAACTTGGAACTTTGGAATTTGTAATCTCGAGATATTGGGAATTGGTAAGAGAGCATGATCACCTCTCAAGGAAGGGCCGAGTAGCCTGGCATGGGAATTCGCCGGGTGAAACCCCCATCCTTTTTGTAATTGGGAAATTGGAAAAGACTAGTCAGAATAGGTAGAAACGAATGCATTCTGGGATACGTTGCTAGCATGATTGTGTGAACGAAGTGTGAATGAGAGGTCTGGCAGCACGGACCAAGTGAAGGCGGACCCCTGAGTAGCGCATTTCCTGACCGGGCGACCGTGTTCAGGTCGCGAAAAGGGGGAAGCGATTGTCGTCTTGTCTTGTTATTTGTATTTCCTATACGTTTCCAGGGCCGTGAGGACCCCTTACCCACGGTCCGCCCTCCTTTTCCCTTCTGTCTGTTGTTGCGCGCACACATCGAAATGGGAGGGGCGGGGTCTACTAGAAACACTCCATTAGAATGTATGATAGCCCATTTTAAAGAGGGATATTCAGGAGATTATGGTATTAAAATGACAGCAGCCCGTTTGCAGATTTTGTGTACTAGGGAGTGGCCCGATCTAGACCCCATCTGGCCCCGAGAGGGAACGTTCAAAGTAGAGATTATTCAGTCAATACACCGTAGAGTGCGGATAGCGCACCCCGACCAGTACCCCTATATAGATTCCTGGTTAAGTATTTGTGAAGATCCGCCCCCTGGGCGCAGCGCTGTTATGAGGAACAGTGCAGAATAATGTTAGCTAAAGCAGATTCTAGACAGAAAACGGAACAGCCTAGAATGAAAGAGCAGGATAAGAAAGCCAGAAAGAAGCCCATCCTGGCAGATCCTGATTCCCCAGAAATAATTCTCAGGCAGCCCCGAACCCCAGGTCCAGTAATAGTAGCCCGGCGTCCTGCCCCAGAACCCCAGAGACGGCCAGAGCCGAGGCGGGACCCAACCCCTGACCCCCCTCCTCCTGGAGAAGAGAAAGAGGAAGAATTAGCGGGAAAAGAAGAGGAGGACCTAAAAAGCGAGTCAGAAGTGGAGACTGAAGAAGGAGAAAGAGAGGATCCCCCAGATGAGGAAAGTGTACAAATAATTGAGAAAGCCAGCACTAGCACTAGCACGCCAGTGACAGAGAAACCCAAAGCAAAACCTGTTGAGAAAAAGAAAGTGACTCCTGCAAAGGCAACGACAATAACCCTTAGATCCCAAAAGACACCCATAGCAGCTAAACTGTTTCCCTTACGGCAAGTCCCGGGAGTGCCCGTAAAGAATGATAATGATGAAGTGGTAGCGGGACCCCTAACTTATGTGTATATCCCTTTCTCTACAACTGATTTATTAAATTGGAGGTCGCACTATGCCTCCTATACTAGTAAGCCCCAGGAGCTGACAGAATTAGTAACTAGTATTATGGAAACTCACCAACCCACTTGGCCAGATTGCCGTCAGCTCCTGACCACCCTATTCACTACAGAAGAACGAGCAAGAATTAGAAAAGCAGCTATTGAATGGATGGCAGAAAACCCTGCAGCTCCGGCACAGGGGCAGAATATAATAGACCGTAGGGAAGCAGCTCAGAGAGAATTCCCGAATGAAGACCCCCAATGGGATCCAAATACAGATGAAGGATCCACAGCCCTAGCCCGTTTTCGCCAAGGCTTTTTACAAGGCCTGAGAAGGGGGGGCCAGAAAGCTATGAACCTTTCCAAAGTTACAGGAGTTATCCAAGGGATAGATGAGAGCCCAGCAGATTTTTATGAAAGATTAACTGAAGCCTACAGAATGTATACTCCCTATGATCCCGAGGCACCAGGAAGTTTATGTATGGTGAATTCTGCTTTTGTAAACCAGTCTCAACCAGACATTAGACGCAAATTACAGAAGTTAGAAGGGTTTGCGGGCATGAATGCAACACAGTTATTGGAAGTCGCTCATAAAGTGTATGTGAATCGTGATACTGAAAGACAGAGAGAATGTGATAGAAAGATGAAGAAGAAAGCTGATTTTTTGGCTGCGGCCATAGTGGAACAGAAAAGGGGAGGTGTCCCTAGTCGAAGGAGCAGAGGAAGAGGGCGGGGTCAAGGCGGAGGCCGGACCCAGAGACTAGGCGTGAACCAATGCGCCTATTGCAGAGAGGAAGGACATTGGAGAGATACGTGCCCGCAACTCGAAGACGCCCAGCATGATGACGACAGCAGCCATCAGTGGCGAGAAGAAAGACGAAGCTATCCCCGAAGCCGAGGAGGAGCCAACCGAGAACAATTCCAGCGAGAGAGAGGAGGAACCATTCAAGCATTGGCCACACCAGCCCATGATGAGAATGACGTGGATTAGGACAGACCGGGCTCCAAGTTTGCTTTAGGTCTCCAGGAGCCTATGGTCGGGATACAAATAGGAGACCAAATTATGGACTTTATGGTTGATACTGGAGCACAACATTCAGTAATAGACAAAAAGATAGCCCCATTCACTGCAAAAGCAGTCACTATCATAGGAGCAACTGGTGCCAAAGCCACAAAGTCTTTTCTTCAAAACCGAATATGCAGTCTGGGAGGACAGCAAGTAACTCATCAATTCCTTTACATGCCCGAATGTCCAGTGCCATTACTGGGACGAGATATGCTAGCCAAGCTTCAAGCACAGATATCTTTCTCTGAGCAAGGAGAAATGCAAATGACAGTAAATCCCCAAACCAAACCAGCGGGAGTAATGCTGCTGACAGTTCCCCGAGAAGAAGAATGGAGGTATTACATTGATGATTCGATACAAGATACCTATTTTGAACAAACTTTGAAAAGTATTGATGCACCACCTGGAGTATGGGCATAAGGCAGCCCCCCAGGCCTAGCCAAACATATAGCTCCAGTGATTGTAACCCTCAAGCCTAGTGCTACACCAGTGCACGTCAAACAGTACCCTCTCCCAAGAGCCGCAATTGAAGGCATCCATCGCCACCTACAAAGATTGCTTGAGTATGGCCTACTAAAAGTATGCCAATCCCCATGGAACACTCCACTTTTGCCAGTAAAGAAGCCTGGGACAGATGATTATCGCCCAGTGCAAGATTTGAGAAGAGTAAATGATGCAGCTGAGACCATACATCCAGTCGTACCCAATCCTTACACCCTCCTAGGACTGATACCTGCTGAAGCTACCCATTTCACTGTACTGGATTTGAAAGATGCATTCTTTTGCATAAGATTAGCCCCTGTAAGCCAAATATTGTTTGCATTCGAATGGCAGGACCCCATCTCTGGAAGAGGGGGCCAACTTACCTGGACAAGATTACCCCAAGGATTCAAGAATTCGCCTACCATCTTTAGTGCCGCACTGAATCAAGACCTTTCAAGCTATCCAGTAGCCCCGGGGAAGAGAGTGCTTCTCCAATACGTGGATGATCTGTTGATAGCTGCCGTATCAGAAAGTGAATGTATACTGGCCACCAAAGATCTCTTGCAGTTACTAGAGGAAGCTGGATACAAAGTTTCCAGAGCCAAAGCACAGCTATGCCAAAAAGAAGTGAAATACTTGGGTTTTCGTATCACCCAAGGAAGCAGGAGATTAGGCAGAGAAAGAAAAGAAGCAGTATGCAGAATTCCAACTCCAACAACCAGAAAGCAAGTCAGAGCCTTTCTGGGAGCGGCAGGATATTGCCGAATCTGGATACCCAACTTTGCCCAAATTGCCAAACCACTGTATGAAGCCACAAAAGGAGAAGAGAAGTCACCACTGGAGTGGGGACTTGAGCAGGACACAGCCTTCCAGAAGTTAAAAGAAGAATTGATGTCATCACCAGCACTTGGACTACCAGATGTCCACAAACCTTTTCACTTGTTTGTACATGAAGCACAGGGAAATGCCCTAGGCATGTTGACTCAGAAATTAGGAAATTGGGAGCGACCTGTAGCCTACCTATCGAAACAATTGGACCCTGTGGCCAAAGGATGGCCACCTTGCTTGAGAGCAGTTGCAGCTACAGCACTACTAGTGAGTGAAGCAGACAAACTCACACTAGGACAGAACATACGAGTCACTGTGCCACATGCAGTCCTTGCCCTTATGGAACAAAAAGCAAATTATTGGCTCACCAATTCCCGAATGTTGAAGTACCAGAGCATGTTATGTGAAAACCCACAGATACAACTTGAAGTGAGCCATGCCCTGAATCCAGCCACCTTGATACCCATCAGTGAAGAACTCCCAGAACATGACTGTATCGAAGTCATGGAGACTGTGTTCTCCAGCCGACCCGACTTGACAGATGTGCCCATAGACAATCCTGACCAAACCTATTATGTTGATGGGAGCAGTCTCATCCTTGATGGACGACGCTGTGCCGGATATGCAGTCGTCACTCAACACGAAGTAGTTGAATCATCAGCCCTAGCCTCAGGCACATCAGCCCAGAAAGCCGAATTGATAGCACTCACCAGAGCATTGTTGTTAGGAGAAAAACTTATACTGAATGTATATACAGATTCCAAATATGCCTTCACTACCCTGCATGCCCATGGAGCTCTCTATAAAGAAAGAGGACTCATCACATCCGGAGGAAAATCAGTCAAATATGGTCCCGAAATATTGATGTTACTTGATGCCGTTTGGGCCCCAACACGTGTAGCGGTCATGCATTGCAGAGGACATCAAGCAGGAAAAGGAGAAGTTGCCCGAGGAAATAGATTTGCAGATGCCTCAGCACGACAAGCAGCTATGACAGGACAAATTGCCCCACAAGCTATGCCAATGCAAGCAGCATTGTTTCCAGTACCTTTGAATCTATGGACCCCACGATATACCACCAAAGAATTGGACTACTATTGTGACAAAGAAAATGGAGTATTGAAAGACGGATGGATTGAGCTGCCACCAGAAGAGGGCAGTCAACCTCCAGGACGAATAGTAATTCCTGAACTGTTAGGACCATCCTTTGTCAAAGCTTTCCACGAAGCCACCCACTATGGGAAGAGTGCTATGGAAAAAGCACTCAGACCACATTTCTACATCCCTCTGATGACAACCATATCAGCTTCAGTAGCACGACAATGTCAAACTTGTGCCAAGAATAATGCCAAGCAAGGCCTTATTACAGCACCCCGAGTTCAGTCAAGAGGTGTGACCCCCATGCACAACCTCCAAGTTGATTTTACCGAAATGCCAAAAGCCAATGGGTACCATTACCTATTAGTATTAGTTTGTACTTTCTCTGTGTGGGTAGAAGCCTTCCCAACCAGAACTGAGAAAGCCCGAGAAGTTACCAAAGTCTTAATGAGAGAGATTGTCCCCAGATTCGGAATTCCAGCAGTAATAGGGTCAGATAATGGACCCTCATTTGTCTCCCAAGTTACTCAGCAGTTAGCAAAAGCTTTGCAGATACAATGGAAACTCCACACTGCATACAGACCCCAGAGTTCAGGGAAAGTTGAGCGAATGAATCGTACGTTGAAAGCCCAAATGTCTAAGCTTTGTCAGGAGACACAATTGAAGTGGCCCCAAGTGCTCCCCATAGCTTTATTCAGAATACGCTCAGCTCCTGTAAAGTCAACAGGATTTTCCCCTTTTGAAGTTTTGTATGGTAAACCCCCACCAATAGTGCAGGGAATCAAAGGAAGTCTAGCCCAAATTGGTTCGGAAATAACCAGACAAGAACTTCTAGCTCTTAGTTTTGTTCTGCAGACTCTCCATACGTGGATCCAAGACCAGTTGCCTATCAACTTGATGGAACCCTTGCATCCCTACCAGCCTGGTACTTCGGTGTGGATCAAAGATTGGAAAAAGACACCGTTGGAACCCCATTGGAAGGGACCGTACACCGTCATCCTGTCTACCCCAACTGCAGTAAAGGTAGCCGAGATCGACGCCTGGATCCACCACAGCAGAGTCAAGCCCGCCGCCGCTCCTGAACCAGAGCAGTGGACAGCAGAACAGCACCCTGATGTACCCTTGCGAGTTACTCTGAGACGGCAACCAGCAGCATAGACACTTCAGCACAAGTGCTTTGCAGTAGCCAAGTCTTTCGAAGAGGATTGCTGTTTTCCATGCAGCAACAGTTTTGTTTCAACGAACCCAATTTGTGTGTGATTTGACACACTACTTTGAGACTACACTGACTAAGCCAGACTCCACAAGCCAACTGAATTGCTAAGTTGGTCAATGTGTACTGGACAACTTGAGGATCTTCAATCAACACTCAGCACCCGTTAAATTGCTTCATTAGCAAACGGGACGAAGAAGAATAGATCGTCATGATCAAGATCAGCAAGCTGAGGATTCAGAAGAACTCCAATCAACATCGACATGCATCTTTACTTTTGCTTTACTTTGGTTGCCTTCTTTGGAGGTTTTGAACAGACTTATGCTTTACCTCCATGCACTGCCTGCATTACTTCTACTAGAATTGGACTGAAAGTAACTCAGACTTTGCTTTATCATTCTTACTATACCTGCGAGGGAACAGTAACTCGGTGTATCTATAACACCACTGAACTAAATGTTTGCACTCATGGGAAAATTAAAACATGCTATAATCCGCATCAGAATCCATCCTATTACACGATGGAAATAAGATGGAAGGATGCAGATGGACCTATATTAGCTGCAACGCCACCACTTAAGGACATCACTAAACCTGCTGTTTTGAATTTTGATGCATGCAATGCTATTAATAGAGATAGTTATTCCACCTGTGGTACATGGGAGAAAGCGTATCGAAATGACCATAAGTATATGTGTCCAGAAGGTGCCACGGGATGGAGGAAGTGTACCGGTAAAAAGGAACCAGGCTATAGTACTGCCCCAGCAGCAGACTACTATTGCCCGTATTGGGGATGTGTTTTTTATGCTACCTGGAACACTGGTATAACCGATGAGAAAATAGATAAGCGGATGGCTACTCTAACCAAGCCAACCACAAATGATAAATGTCAGAAAGATGCTTGTAACCCCTTACACTTACGTATACACAATCCCCATGCATGGAAACAAGGATATAAGTTTGGTTTACGTATTGCTGGAGGAGCAATAGATCCAGGGACCATTGTGTATATCAGATTGAATACCCAAGCCCACAAGTCATCTAAATATCATCTTCATAATACTTTTTATGAAGCCATGCATGTAAATAAGTTTGAGATCCCTCACCCCTCACAGAATTTATTTCTAGAATTAGCCGGAGCAGTAGTATCTAGTCTTAAGATCACAGATTGTTATTTCTGTGGCGGAACCCAAATGGGAGATCAGTGGCCATGGGAAGCCCAAGAATTGAATTATTCCATGATTTACAATCAGACTGAATTACACAAGACTACCAGTGAATGGGTGTTAGCGCACTCAATCGTTGGACGTCTATGCTATGCCAGAACTGGACCCCAGTTCACCCAAAAGGTAGGACAGCTGGTCTGTCTTAGCCAGAAATACTATAATGCCACGACCACAAAGACAGCATGGTGGTCAGGAATTGGACATCCTGAACCTCCTAACCCATTAGCCAGATTTCCTGAACTTGCAGGTCTATGGACTAACCTTGCTGAAATCCAAGCCTGGCAGGCCCCACCTGGCCTATATTGGATCTGTGGAAACCGAGCATATGCACAACTCCCACCACACTGAGGAGGAGCATGTGTCTTAGGAACCATCAGACCTTCTTTCTTTCTTTTAAACACTGAACATGGAGAACAATTAGGATACCCAGTATACACTACCCACCGACACAAAAGAGCACTAAGACAAAAGAGAGAGGCCTTACAGATAGGCAAGTGGGAGAAATGGCAAGGTGATGATTGGCCACCAGAAAGAATCATTGAATATTATGGACCCGCCACTTGGAATGATGATGGTATGTATGGTTATCGTACCCCAATTTATATGATTAATCGTATCATTCGCTTACAAGCAGTAGTTGAAATAATAACCAATGAAACTAGTCATGCTCTCACGCTCTTAGCTAGACAAAGTACTCAGATGCGCACTGCGATATATCAGAACCGCTTAGCACTTGATTATTTGTTAGCAGCTGAAGGAGGAGTATGTGGTAAGCTGAACTTAACCAATTGCTGTTTGAAAATAGATGATAAAGGTCAAGTAGTTGAAGAAATTGCTAAAGATATGCAAAGACATGCTTATGTGCCAGTACAGACGTGGCACTCATTGAAATTTCCTAATTGGTTTGCTAACCTCTTTTCATGGGTGGGAGGATTTAAGACTTTCATTGTATTGGTACTAATCCTTGTTGCTGTTATCTTCTTATTACCATGTTTAATCCCATGTTGTATGCGTTCCATTCATAACACTATTGATAGTACAGTAGAGCGGAAGACCGCAACAAAAATCATGGCTTTATATACAGCCAGTCCTGGTAGAAATCCTTTAGCCAGGATGTGATTCTTCAGAAAGTGATTTAATTCTCACACCTTATTAAGTAATAGGGTGAGATTAATCAAAGGGGGGAATGTGGCAGGTGCAGGCCTGTGACCCACAGTGTCCGAACATAAGCAGGCCAGCATGGCTAGCTTGACCTGTAAATGAGGCCTGTGGAGAGGCATATAGGATTGCACATCCCCCAATATGCTGCTATTGTAAGATAGAACTCAGTAGAAGTATTGAATTAGCTTAGGTAAGCAGAACTGCGGTATTGAAAGATGGAAAAATACAGAAAAACATGTTTAAAAGTTACTGATAAGAAAAAGTACATCTGCAAAGAAATAATTGGGAGTGCTGACAGATGAGTTGCAGAGCCCAGCTCCTCTGCACGTACAAATTGGTTCTATAACCTTGAAAGTGTGAAAGTAACAAGTTGATGAACTGACCATTGTAATTGGGACTAGAAGGGGGGTATGCAGGTGTCATGCCCACTGGAGGGACATAACTGGATAAACTTATCAGTACCGGGACCAATAGAAGAGGTACGGGAGGTACGGGAGGTTACCGGGACCAATGAAATGTTTTTCTATACCTAGAATGGAACAGAAGTCTATAAAAGTTGTTGTAATGCTTGAAAACTTTGCTCAGCCATTTTGAAATTGATTGGTTCGAGACTTGTGCACAAATAAATGATTTGGACCTTCTGAACAGACTCCTGGTATCATTGGTTTGTCTGCGCTTTGCTGCTACAGAGTAATTTTGTGTTATGTTTTTTTCAGCTTTGGGACTGCACTGATGACTCCAGATGTACTGCCATGATTATTTAAGTTAGACGCTTTTAATGGGTGTGTGTTATGTATGTGGTGAATGCTTGTGAAGATTACTGGATATAGGTTCCTAAGTGAAATGTTTGGGGTGTATTAAGTTTATATAATTGGTTATATCTATATGGTTGGATGGTATAGGCTATTTGACCTGTGATGTGAAGCGTCTGCTATTTCCCTATAGTGACTAGTCACTGTATGAGGGATATTAGCCATCCTGAGGTCATTTTTGCCTGCTAAAATAAATTATTGTAATAAGATTAATATTGGTTGTTAATATTTGAGTTAAGCATAGTACAGGGTTTTGATTTGTATTTTGGATTATTGCTTCCCTGAGGCAGCTTTGTGGTGTTCTATTACAGGCCTGTAAGCCATGTAAATGGCTTTCAATATTGGGCCCATTGTCCTCAAACCATATTAAAGCACACAAAGCCCCAGTTACCATATGGGAAGTGCCTGCCTGTTGGGGACTGCAAGGGCCCATTTCTTTGAGGAAGGGCTGAAGGCACAACATGATCTCTCAGGTTATTACCGCTCATATAGGCAATAGTGACATTCTCATTTCTAAACTGTGGATGGCATGAACAAGATGTCAATGATTTTTGATAATATACTGTAATGGATAGCTTTTACCATACGGGAGAACTTTATTGTGTATATTAGTCTCAATTCTTGTGGTTTCTTCTGCCCTGCTAAAAGCTCCTACCTGTTGGAACTGCGGACCTTTCTAAACCCACGTTGCATACTTTCTTTGGATATCCTCTATCATAAAATCTCTTCTCAATTGTCCTTTTTTGAAATAAAAATCTGTAGTGCAAAGCTGTCTTAGACTAAGGAATTGGCTGCAAGGTAAATTGTCTTTTAAGCTGTGATTCTGGCAGCTTTGGTAAGGTAAAAGTCTACTGCGATCTGTTGACTTGCGGTATATAGTAGCTATAAACCCCACTTGGCTCTTTTTGATTAAAATGTCAAGGAATAGTATTTCATGGGTACTGCTATTGATCTGAAATTTCAAATTAGGATCTAATCTATTAAGCCGTTAGTGAAAAGAAATAGATTTTGTGGTCGCTGCCTTTACAAATCATCAACATGTCATCTATATAGTGTGTCCATGTGACCACATTATGTCTGAAAGAATATTTATTAAGAAAAGTATATTTAAAATGAGCCTCATATAAATTTGCCAAATTTGCCATAGCTGTCTCCTTCATCTACTGTTAAAAGCATCCTTTGAACATGAAGACATTTTTTATAAGGGCAATCTCAGCTAGTTCACAAATATAATCTGTGGGAGCTAGCTGAGATTGCCCTTACATAAAATGGAGTGCCACAGAGTCTATTCTTGTTCCACTGTTATTTAATATACTCGAGTCCTTTGGCCACCCTTGTTCAATCTTTCAACATAAATGGTCGTTATTATGCTGCTGATGTACATCCAGTGGCACAAGTAGACCTACAGTGACATTTTCTATTAATTAATTATGATTTCTTCAATTACATTTTCATTCATTTTGTTTTAGATTTTTATTGATTTGTATTGTATTGTTGTAATTTTGTTTTAGATTTTTAAATTGATTTGTATTGTATTGTTATTCACTTTATTGTGACTGTAGTTCCGCTTCGCTGTATTTCAAAAGGCAGCTCAGGAAAGTCAGAAGAACCATAACAATAAACATTTGCTCCTGCTCCAACCACTAAACACCAGAGATAGCTTCTTAGTGGGTACCTGGGGGGGGGGGGGGTTAGGGGTTGGAGAGACAACCAGGGGCAGGGTGCATGGATCAGTGGTGCTGGATGAGGTTTGCGTGGTATCTTATGCCGGGAGAGGGGGCTGATGCTGTGGAAGAGTTTGGATGCTGCAGAGAGGTTCCATGCACCACTGTCTGGCACTTGTTTTCAGCAAGTTTCCTTTCTCTGCTGGAGCCCAGATCCCTGCTTCAGCAGATCGTGCGGGTGCTCCCTCACTGCTTGCGGCAGCAGGGAAAGCAGGCCCATGTGGTAAGTGTCTGCCCTGGGTGGTAAATGTAGGAGAAATGCTAGGCATGCCCCTCATTTACCACACAGCTAACTTTTGCAGTTAAGGAGTGGTAAGTGTAAACACTTATCACACATTAGTAGTTGTTGTTGTTGTTAAGTGCCATCAAGTCGGTATCGATTCATGGCGACCCTCTGGATAGTTCTCCTAAATTGTGTTCGGTCTTCAGTCAGACGGCTCGTTGTTGACAGACTGGTACCCATAGCTGCTGTTATTGTATCGATCCATCTCATTGCTGGCCTTCCTCTTTTGCGTTGACCTTCTATCTTGCCAAACATGATGTCTTTCTCTAAAGATCTCTCTCTTCTCATGATGTGTCCAAAGTATGAAAGTCAAAGTCTTGTCATCTGAGCTTCTAAAGAAAGCTTAGGTTTGATCTCCACTAGTACTGACTGGTTTATTCTTCAGGCAGTCCATGGTATACACAGTATTCGCCGCCAGCACCATAATTCAAAGGCATCAATTTTCTTCCTATCTTTTTCACTGTCCAGCTTTCACATCCATATGATGTTGTAGTAAATGCCATGGCTTGAATACACGGCCCTTCAAGCATGTTTTGGCAGAACAATGGGATCAACATTATAATGAGATGCAAATCATGCAAATGTTTGCAAAGTACCTCATTACTATGCAAATTAAAGAACATAGCTTATGCTTAACTTTGCCAGGTGTTTTATAACTGGAAAATGGATTATACTGTATGCCATCAGGTAAATGCTGACTCAGCCCCTGGGTTTTCTTGGCAGGGTGCAAGTTGATTATAATTATTAGGCTTTTCTTCCATACAGTGAGTTTACAGCCCCTGCTGTTCCAAGTTTATCCCCCATCTAAGTACTAGCCAGGCCTGACCCTACTTAGCTTCAAAGATCAGCTGAGAGCAGGTTGATTAAGGACAGTTGACAACATGACAGTAGAACCACAAACTACCATTAGAGGTCAATCAGTGCTATTTTGAAGGTATGATGGGGCAAGAGCCACTGGGGATCACTCCTGCCCTATCATACGGAAACCCCTGGTAGGTTACAGGGGAGGATTATGGGGTGGATGACTGGAGAATTGGGAGTGGGAGAATAAAATGTATAGGTATCGGGGGGGTATCGAAGGGGCTGGGGGATTCAATCTATGGGTACTGGGGAGTGTTGGGAGTCTAGGGGGATTTAATGTATGGGGTTTAATGCATTGGAGGATGGGGGTTTGGTGTTTCTTTTATATGGCCACTATGATATTGCAGGCCTGATTTGGGGCCCACTATCTCACTGTCACTGTGACCAGGAACACATGATGCTCCCGGCTGCAGAAATGCAAACTGTTATTTAATATGGGAGCATATTAATGACTTAATTCTTTATTTATTTAACAGGTTTCCACAGCAAATTTTACTGCTGTAAATTACCACTCTTTACTGTGAGAGTCACTAATCTGGGGTGCTAGGTGACTCCAGCAGTAAAAATTCACCACAATTACCACACCTTAGTAAAAACATCTTTCAATCCTGCTTTGAAAAGGAAGGGATCCAAGACACTAGTATTTTTGGTTGGCCCTGTTTAGTTAGATTTTTTTTTTTTGGTGGGGGGGGGGGTGTGTATTTTCTTTTTATATTTATGTGTGTATGTGTTCTGGATGGAGGGGAATGCACTTTTTGAATACACCTTGCACTCTTCCCTCCCTCTCCAACCTCTCTCCTCTATTACCATCCAGACTCTCTCCCCTTTACCAACCCCCTTCACGCCTATCCTCTGCTTTAACCCACCGTCCTCTTTTTATGAATAGGCCCACTGCCCCTTTAAATTTTCCCTGCCTTCTCTATCTCCCTCCCCCCCCCCCCACCAACATTAAACCTTTTTTTTTGCAGGCCATCTTTGCAGCCTTCCTCTTCTCTGTCCTCGATTATGACAAAGACCCCTTTGATCTGCCCACAGGAGATTGGATCCCCATAGGCAGAGAGATGGAGGAGGCCACAATTCTGGCCTTGATGCAGCCTGTCTGTCCATGGGGATCCAATCTCCCGCAGGCAGATTGATGGGGTCTTTGCCGTGATCATGGTCATCCTCTTCTTTCCTGTCCTCAGGGGATGGAATCTCCGTGGGCAGACAAGGGATCGTAGCCAACGGGGCATCTCATTTGGAGAGGAAATGCCCCCTCGCCCTCCCAAACTACGCCCATGGAGGTTCTGAACCCAGTCTTCAAGATGCACCTAGCTAGTCAGCTTTTCAGGAGAGCCACACTGAATATGCATGTGAGAGATTTGCATGCACTGCCTCCATTGTATGCAGATCTCTCTCATACATATTCATTGTAATTATCCTGAAAACCTGACTGGCTAGGTACAGTATGTTCCAAGGACTAGGTTGAGAACCTCTGCTTTGGACGGATTGCTTTCAAATTAGAGATCACAATTGCAACATTTTGGGACGTTCTTAAGCAGATGGATGTATTCTTACAGCAAGCTTGAGCATACAGAAAGGATTCTATGCTGCATACAGAATCATTACTAGAAGAACGGAGGATTAATAATGCTCTTGTACAAGTCATTGGTGAGACTCCATTTGGAGTATTGCATTCAGTTTTGGAGACCGTACCTTGCTAAGGATATAAAAAAGACTTGAAGTGATTCAGAAGAATGTGACTAAAATGATATGAGAAGAGACTTGAAAATCTGAATTGTATACCCTAGAGGAGAGAAGAGACAGAGGAGATATGATGATGTTGTTGTTGCTAGGTGCTGTCAAGTCAGTGTCGATTCCTGGTGACCCTGTACATAGTTATCCATTTTGGGACTATACCCTGGGTTTTCAAGGCAAGCTGCAACCAAGCATAGCTTGTCAGGCCTTTCTTCCACATAGTAAACATGATGCAACACTAGAGATAGGATACAGACATTTAAATATTTCAAAGCTATCAATGAACAAATAAACCATTTTCAAAGAAGGAGAAGCTATAGAACTAGATAATATGAAATGAAACCGAAAGGAGGTAAACTTAAAAGCAACATCAGGAAATAAGGAACGGTAGTTGCTGTGATGCCCTTCCAGAGGAAGTGGTAGGCCAAAAACTGTGTTGGAATTGAAAAAGACATGGGGCAAACATAGATGATCCCGAAATAGAAAGAGAATGCAATAAATAGCAAACTTGCCTGTGGGTGGGGCTTCCTGGCTGTACGGCGAGGGGCCATGGACTGGTTGCAGAAAGAACAGCATGGCATAGCTGGGATAGTTGTGCTTATAGATGGATTCCCTTATTGTATGATGGGGCGGTCCTGGACTGGATCCTGAACAGTTTGCAGAAAGATCGGCAGTCTTGCTAGTCCCACAGAGGTCTGGGGACTTAATCAAGTGCAGTATGTATAAGAATTGTTGAAAACAAAAGACATGGCAAAAGTAACCTGTACTGCAAGGCAGATATAGTGCTCCCCTCCCCCCCAACAAAAAAAAATAAAATAAAGGAAATAAAAAGGCATGGGAAAAATAACCTACACAGTGCTACAGGTTCTAGCCCAGCAATCCTACTGAGCAGACTTGATGTACTAGGTCAGTTACTGTATCTGCCGTAAGCCATTATGTTATGTCACTATTTTAAAAAAATTCAAATAAAGAAAGATAAAATATACAAGATAATTGTGCTGGCAGTACTGTGAAAAGATTGCTGGTCCACAAGGAAAATATGGTTCTTTTCAGATGGACAACGTATCAGTGAGATCTAGTTTAGAAAACAGAGAAAAAAAGAGTTAAAATCAAAAGAAATTTAAGCCTCTAAATTTGCCTGAAATTTAGAACTTTTCCAAGAATTACATGGTAGCGTGGAGTAGTGTGCATTTTTGGCACTGTACCACAAGGTAGCAAGGTACTCTGCACTAAAAAGCATGCACTTCCGGGACAGCAGGAGTCTGAGCGGTGCCCGGGTAGGACATAGGCATTCCTGCCACAGCACTACCAGTCTGATGGTGATAGTTGCTCCCTGTCTCAGTATCACCATGGTGAGCTGCACTAAATATAGTGGGACAGCTGTCTTGCCCTCCTGCATCTAGCACAGTGCATCATGCTAGTAATGTGACCCAAACCCATGTTGCTAGCATGGGACTTAGTAAATATGCCCTATAGTCTGCTAGTTTTTTATGTCCCCATAAGACAGTCATAGGAGAATGTGGAAGTTGAGTAGGAAGCACTATCTTGTTTATAATCTCCCTTGGAAAGAGTATCTTTATTTTTTGATATTTCTGAACTATCTGAAAATATTTATTTTTCTCCCCCATTAACGATATGTTAGTAGTAGCATTAACTCTTCTAATGGATAAGGAATATATATTTTAGTCTCATTGACAAGAGAGTTCCTGATGTAGTCAGTGCTATACAAATTTGCAGGCAAACGTTTAGAAAATGCACAGTGAGATAGTGAATATAGACTTTTTTTTTCACGCTTTCCCGAAAGATGTAGGCTTGGCTACAGAAGTGTTAGTTATGGGCCTTCTGTACTAAAGTGCACAGTGGCTTCGCTAAAGTCGTATGAAAAGTAGCACAAAATGCCTGGAAGCATGTCGAAATGCCAGCGTTCAGGTTTTCTGTGCTATTTTTCTCATGATGTGCACTTTTGCAAAGTCACTTTGCAAAAGTACATTTTGCAGTAGCAAACACTTAGACAGTCCATTTCGCGTGAAAGTTTATGTAAATTTGGCATTAATGAGCTGTTGCATTTTAAAATCCTAGAAAGCAGCTCATCAATGCAAGAAATGTGAAAACGAGGTTGTGATAAATGCTTCTCAAGCCTAGTTTTTTGCAGAAAATAACTATAGGGGTTAGTGCCTAGGATCCTATGTGCTGCTTAGTTTTTTTTTTTATTATTATTATGCACATCTTCTTTACTGATTAGATATTTCTGATGATGATTTCACTTTTTGATGGGAATTCCTTCTTTTGTAATATTTATTTCCTAGATGCGCTATATATGTCTTATTATAGTGCTTATTCCATCCTGGAGCTCTTCCATTGTTTGAGAAATTTGCATCAGCTCAGGCATTTGTAATGTATGGGGGAGGGGGATATTCAAAGGCATTTACGTGGTTTGCAGACCTACTCTGAGGTAGGCAGAAATGGGCACACAAGTTTATGCCAATATGTGTATATCTCGAAATACTGCCCGTCTCTGCCTAACCCATGTCTCCAGCAATGCTTACATGTATACCACGTAAAAGTATATGCTATGTGTCAATAGTGCATACTTTTATGCATGTGTATCGCTGTGCAATTTTATAAGAGCCTGTTTCTGTATGGAGAATGCTGTTTTTCATAAAAATTATAAAATCATCTCCCAAGGGTTCAATTCATTCAAGCCTGGAAGGCAAATAGTAGACAAATTCTAATAACTCTTGAACTGTAGTTATTTAGATAACATTTGGAAAACAATGCGATCATGTACCGTATATGGCCTGAAAAAATACACTTGGTAC
The DNA here is from genome assembly GCA_033557465.1 of Ichthyophis bannanicus. Lineage (NCBI taxonomy): Eukaryota > Metazoa > Chordata > Amphibia > Gymnophiona > Ichthyophiidae > Ichthyophis > Ichthyophis bannanicus. The sequence continues at coordinate 127,347,430 of CM066035.1, read as the reverse complement.
ATACAAGTGGTGGGCCTGCCGTGGCTGTTCCATGTACAGTATACTCTCCATTCAAATCACAGAAATGCCCGCAAACTGTTCACCTAAATACGTATATGCTTTCTATTCTCCCTTGGAGCTATTAGTCTTGAAAATATTGATTCTCACTTGTGGTGTTTGGGCACCACTGTATCACAGCTGTGAAAAACTCATTACATCTTATAACACTGACTCTGACCGTTTTTGGAAACTTTTACATCCTGCGGAACATAGGTAAGCTAGATGCAGTTAACTCTTCCCATTCTACTGTACCACGTACCATAGCAATGAGGAGTGGCCTTCCTAAGTGGAATGCAAGGTCTTGAGAGCTTGTGTACTACGTCTTTCTTTGTTGCCCTCTAAAAGAATATAATAGGGATGAGAAAGTATTTAAAAAAATTTTTTGCTAGCAAAATTGCCTGCTTTCCCAAATCTCTCTAGAATGCTGTTTATTAAAGGATTTTTTCCCATTTTGTGCCTATGGGAAAGATGGTTAGTTGACAGGACCCTTGGTTACTTCAATATAGGCATAGAAATATTATAGCTTTACTATTTTTCATTTGTCGTTTCCATACAAATATACAAACCGATGGGATTAGTGCATTCAATTTTTTAAGACACTCAAATAAGGCTCTGTAGTGACTGAATTGTAGCAAATTATTTTTAGATTCTTGCCCTTAATTCAAGATGGCATCGTGGTAGAGATGTATTAATTGCGTTTCCTCTACCAGAAAGTTTAGATGCTATGAACAAGGCTTTGTATATTAGAAAGGGATAATGATGTGTATATTTGATAATTCTTTGCACATCTCATAATTCTGTCGCCTTATTAGTTACGCTGACATTAAACTTTCTCCTTGTACAACCCATATGGGAACTGTAAGTAAACAGGGACAGACAGACTCATCAAGGCAATCAATGGTGGCATTGCAGTGGGCTGCTTGGCCCCACTCCTTTATGGCTTATGGTTATGGTCATGGTTAAGACATTTGATATACCGCCCTTTACTTACGCATCAGAGCGGTTTACATGTATGGTTCATTCAAGAGGAGTCTGCCATGGCTATAGTGCTACCGAAGCAGCGGCCCTTTCTGACATCAGGCGTTTTGAGTGGCGCAGTGCTTCCTTAAGCTCTGAGATCGGAGCAGCTTGGGCCGACGCTTTCGGGCCTCGGATCGGGTGAGCGAGTCTTGTGTGGCTGATGCCTTGGTGCTTTGGAAAAAAAAAGGGGCCCTATTTTAGCTTAAAATCATGCTGTTGCATACTCGGAAGGGCATCCCATGTAGTGGGGACAGCAGTCATCTTTGCAGGCTCAAGCGGCTACATTCTCTCTTCCTCAGCGGGCTGCCTTTGCATACACAATGTTCACTGCAGAGGGACTTTACGATCACATTATATATAAAAAAGAGAATCAAAGCAGCAATCTGCTTCTCCGAATAGGAGCAAAAATAGCAATGAAAGACATCCCTGGAATCGGCAATATCAGAAGATTTTCTGGACTGCCTTCAAAAGAATGTTCATATCTGTTTCTTCTTGACCGGTCTACTTCTCCATTTCCTCAGCTTCCTCCATTCTTGCAGCCTGCAGGAGTCACAATGTTAGCAGTTTTGTCTGACTTTGGGGAGAATCAAGGTCTTTGTATTACCGCTGTGGCTGTCAGTATCATAGACCAAGCTGATCTTGCATCCAGAACACTTGAACATGCTGCTGCTGCTGCAGCGGCAGTCCCAGAACATAGCAAAAAGAGAATATAGGATAGGGAAGAGGATGTCAGAGAGGACGTTGGGCTGGACCTTGGGAATCTCCTACCCAGAAAGGCCAAAGACTAGATGAATGGAGGAATCTGCGTTGGAGCTAGGTCAGCCTAATGTCTACTCAATGGCTGGGGTTGCTTGAACTGAGCATACAGGGCTGGCTTCCAGGGGAAGATAGGGACGAGGTGGGTATTGAGCATAAGATTCCAAAGCCCAGTATCAGATGGACCTGGCATCAGCACCCCAGCACTCTGAGATGGTTGAGGACTAACATGTGAATGATCATGTGAATAGATGGGTTATCCCTGTCTGGCTCATGTAACTCCTCTTCTCAAGTCACTTCACTGGCTCCCTATTGATTTCTGCATCCAATTCAAATTTCTTCTACTGACCTACAAGTGCATTCATTCTGCGGCTCCTCACTAACTTTCGTCTCTTATATCACTCTATATCCCTCCCCAGAAACTCTGCTTCTCTGGTAGATCCTTTTTATCTGTGCCCTTCTCTGCCACTGCCAACTCCAAACTTTGTTCATTCCTCCTTGCTGTTCCATATGCCTGGAACAAACTTTCTCAGTCAGTACATCAGGCTCCTTCTTTAGCCCTATTCAAATCAAGGCTAAAACCCCACCTTTTTGTGACTGCTTTTGGATTGATTCCCTTCACTCTCTTGTTCACCACTTATGTACATCTTACCATTCTCTAGGCCCTAGTTTTGTGGTGATGCTCATCTTGATTAGATTATAAGCTCTGATGATCAGGGACTGTGTCTTACATCTATATGTACAGCACAGTGTAGGCCTTGTAGAGGAAGAGACTCCACTAGGGAAGAGCTGCTTGCCTGCCTTCTAGCCTCTCCAAAAGAAGCTATATTGCACATATCAATACACTCGATTAATTTCTACTTAGGTCATGAGTGTCCTTGTAATGGTCATTGTCCCCTGAAGAAGGCTTTGTGCCGAAACACGTGTAGGGCTGACCCCTTGACCCCCAATAAAGCTCCGTCTTCCAGTAGTGTGGCTCTCCTGCTCCTTTTTGTTTTCTGTGCTCTGTGGGAGAGGCATCCTCTTCTCTCTGCCTTGTAGAGTTATACAAATGATTAGTAGTAACATAAGAACATAAGATATGCCATACTGGGTCAGACCGAGAGTCCCTCAAGCCCAGTATCTTGTTTCCAAAAGTGGCCAATCCAGGTCACAAGTACCTGGCAGGTTCCCAAAAAGATACACAGATTCTATGATGCTTATCCTTGAGTGAGTAGTGGATTTCCCTGGTCTTCCTTAATATTGGTTTATAGACTTTTCCTCCAGGAACTTGTTCAAACCTTTTTTTAAACCTAGCAACACTAATAGCTTTTATCACATCCTCCGGTAATGAATTCCAGAGTTTGATTACACATTGAGAGAAAAGATATTTTCTCTGGTTAATCTTAAATGGGTTACATTGTCGCTTCATTGCTTGTCCCCTGGTTTTCCTACTTTTTTAAGGGGTAAACAATCAATCTACATTTACCCATTCCACTCCATTCATTATTTTAAAGACCTCTAGTATTAGTAGTATTAGTAGATGGACCACTGATCCTCCTACAGCAGGCCTATTGGTGAATGCCTGCCCTCTGGTCGTAGATTCAGGTTGGGAGTTCATGATCATTTTCACCTATGCTGCCAGTTAATATATAGCCTCAACTATGTTCCTAACAACCAATTTCAGACTCAAGTAGCCTAGTTCAGGAGTTTTACCCATACCACAAATTTCTTGGGGCTCAAACTTCAGGATTAACTGATAGCATTAGCCCCAAGGACACTGTCATTTGCAGATGCTGTGAATAATCCAACACTTGGCACACAAACCTCAACACATGACACATGAAATTGTGAGTGGAGTACTACGGAGAAGAAGGTACTGCAGTATCATATAACGTGTAGTCTTAAAACTAAAGAGCAAAAAGTGAATCCCAGACACAGAAGCAGAAGTCAGTTATCCAGTTTAGGAACTTCTAGTGCAAATAGCAGATCCTCCTATTTATCTTTTGCCTCCTCTTCTGAAGATGAGCATTCATGTGCACAGGCAGCTACCCTGCCCAAAGCAGTATCATTTGCTGGCAGGAAGCAATTGTGGAAAGGTGTCTCACATTCCTTAAGGTGGCACATTAGGCATCAAAAATATTGAGCTCCTAGAAAGTCATCAGAGAGAGAGAGAGCATAAAAAAATGAAAGGCATTACCCACCTTGAAATGGCACAAAACTTTCACTGACATTTTCTATTGGCGCAGTTCTTTGTCAGAGGAGCTTCCATTGTTTGCAGAGTAGAACACCCCCTCCCCCCTCCCACACATACTCTCATCTGCATTGTGGTTCTACAGTATCTAGATACAATCCTCAGTGCACGCTGCTCTTGTGAAGGCTTCAAATTACTTAATTATGACTAGACAGTCAAGGAATGGAGATCGGATACTCCGGAGGTGTCATGGAAGTCCTATGATGTTGACTGGTGGCTCATCTACAATATATTAAGGACCTCTAGTGACCTGACTGTGAGCCTCCATTTGTAGTCACCCTCCATCATGTCAAGATACCACTGCAAGATTGGATGTGTGTTGGCTATTCAACCAAAATGGTTCCACTGTGTTCAACTGCAAATACAAAAATGTATATGCTATGAACATGCATCTTAAGTGTATACACTTATATGAGATTATACAGCTGCACAATTTTATTTAGAGCCCCTTTCTGCCTTTAGAACAGACCTTAACTGCAGAAATAGCATGATAAAATTATCCTCATATACAGTAGTTATCTCATCGCTGAGCAGTTTACTTAATGAGCTGGATAACTCTAAAAATAAGATGCAATGTATCAGTGAATCTAGTCATATACAATTATGCCCAATTTTTCTTTCTGTTAAAGCATGCATATTAAATGTGTTTGATATTTGCATAAAATACATTAATCTTCCTAGCAATCAATAAGATTTGCCATACTGGATCAGACCAAGGTCCATCAAGCTCAGTATCCTCTTTCCAACCTATGTCACCAATACCTAGCATTTCCCAAAGAGATATACAGGTTCCACAATGCTTGTATTGGTGCAAGCAGTGGATTTCCTGGGTCCTCTTATAATGGTTTATGGACCTTTCCTCCAGGAACTTTTCCAAACCTTTTTTAAACCAAGTTACACTAACCGCTTTTACTGCATCCTCCAGTAGTGAATTCTAGAGTTTGATTATGCGTCAAGTGAAAAAATATTTCCAGGTTGAAGAGCCCTAACCTTGTAAGCCTCTCCTCATAGGAGTATCCTTCCATCCCCTTTACCATTTTGGTGGCTCCTCTCTCTACTTTTTCTAATTCCGCGATATCCTTTAAAATACTGGTCACCAGACTCTTCAACCTGGAAAAGAGACGGCTGAGGGGAGATATGATAGGGGTCTATAAATTAATGAATGGAGTGGAACGGATAAACGTAGATAGATTGTTTATGCCATAAAAAAGTAGAAAGACTAGGGGACATGCAATAAAGCTAGAGAGTAACCCGTTTAAGACTAATAAGAGAAAATATTTTTTCACTCAACACATTATCAAACTCTGGAATTTGTTACTGGAGGATATAGTAAAAGCTATTAGTGGAGCTGGGTTTGAAAAAGGTTTGGACAAGTTCCTGGAGAAAAGGTCCATAAATCATTATTAAAGAGAACGCGGAAAATCTACTGCTTGCCCCAACACAAGCACTGTGGAACCTATGTGTCTTTTTGTGAAACTGCCAGGTTCTTGTGACCTGGATGGGCCACTGTTGGAAACAGGATACTAGGCTTAATGGACCTTGGTCAGATCCTATAAGGCATTTCCTATGGGGGCTATTCTAAGAAGTTAGTCGGGAAAGTTAATCGGGAGTGGGGAAGAGGTAGCCTGGGGCGGAGAGTAGGCGGGCAGTGGGCGGTCACTGGCCTTGAACATACAGGACCAATTCTAATGTTGGCCCTGTACGTCCAGGGCCTGTGAAATAGCCGGGGAAATTATTCCAGCCCCGGGGTGGAATGACTTCCCTGGATGTTTCTTTTTGGTGTATTCGGGGTGCGGAAGTGACTGGGGAGGGCAAAGTTAATACTCCGCAGCCCGACTCTGGCCTTAGGAGGCCAGATCGGGGGTCAGGCTGCGGAGAATTTTTTAGCAGCGGCCAGCATCGGGCTTTTAAATGTAGCTGTGCTGCCATGGGAACAGGAAGCCATGGCGCTGCGGCTCCATTGAAAAGCCCTGGGTGAGTTAGCTGGGCTATGGCTGTACGTGAAGGCTGGGACTGAATTGTTGTCCCGGCCTGCATGTATGTGCCTGTTCGCGATTCTGATCCCGTGGGGCTAAATGTTCCCTGCGGGATCAGAATCGTGATCTCCTTTGTATGTACGAGTCAGCCTGGACGTACAAAGGAGATGTATGTCGGGATCAGAATCAGGCCCTATGTGCTTATGCTCTTATTTACTATATAATGGAATAGAATGCATGCATGAAGCTAATATGATGAGTTGTTAATTTTGTTTTAACACAAATATTAGATTTTTTTTAAGTTTGTTTATTCTTAGGGGTATGTTTACTAAACTGCGTTAGTGCAATTTGCGTTAGGAGCCGCGTTAGTGAAAGGAAAGCCATGGGCGGGACATCGTAACCAATAACATGCCCAAAACACCCACATTTTACCCTACAGAGCACAGACACCATAAACATGCACATTACCTAGAGCAGAGCCTCCCAAATGCAGTCCTGGAGGGCCAAACACCATCCCGGTTCCATGCTGCCTCTGATAAAGATGCCTGTGCTGCATTTCTATGCGCCACCCCCATGGTATGCAGATGTATCTCATGCATATTCATGAGGGACAGCATGAAAACCCGAACAGTGTTTGGCACCGCAGGACTGGAGTTGGGAACCTCTGCCATAAAGCAGCAGCCAGCAGGGGCAGACACACCCGCACCCACAGGCCCCATTATCCAAAGCCTCCTGGAGAGGCAGGACTTTGGGCTCAGCATGCATCTCCCAATACTAGCACATGCATACCGTAGTAATGCCACCCTAAACCTGGGAATATGTTACACAGCTATCAGAAGGTTGCTATGAGCACTGGAAGAGAGCAATTCCTAGGTTAAGTACAATCTCCTGAGTGAGCTGCATCATAGCAACCTTTCTGATGTCTGTGGAGTGTGCTACAGGTCCTGTGCTCTGTAGGGTAAAATGTGGGTGTTTTGGGCATGTTTACGTCATCTGCAAGACCGGTTCTGTCTGCATTAGCCCGTTCTAGTAGTGGGTAAAATATGAGGACTGGGTTGGCGGAAACCACAGCTGGGACTTGAACCTGTGACCCTCTGCTTCTGAATACACTGGTTCTGTGCACTGCACCACCATGTTCTCACAGCGATGGTGCGTTCCCTGGTGATACCATGACTGTTGGTCAGACAGGGCCTGTCTTTTGGAGTGCACTGCACCCACGTGAAGGGGGCTAGGCCACGGTCTGCTCTGGGCAGCTGCCACTGCCTCCTCCACCACCAGTATCCCTCAGCCACCATGCTGACATGCCCATCTGCTGGTGGTGCTGGTGGTGTGCGGTCTCAATCCATCCAGTGTGCAGGTAGGCGGCTGCCTATGGTGCATGTTCTGGGGTGGAGTTGCCCGCATAGCTGCCCATGCTTTCCCCCAGCACCGCCTGCCAATGTTCCGTGCCATTGGGGGTACCTGCTGGGTACTATTCCCTGTGACACTGTGGGAAGCACACTCTTGCCCATGTTGGGCCCTCAGCAGTTGCTGTCTGGCTGCTCTACTGTTTCAGCATTCCTATGGCCCAGCTAGGCATCACCCTAGTCCCCACTGTGGCCCAGCTGCACCACAGCATGTGCCGCCTGCAGCCCTCTGTATCCCCTTCTCCAGCATCTGACCCTGATGTTGCGGGACATGTGCACGCCATAGGAATCCTTTCCGATGGTGGGGAAATCCCTGGACAGTGCTATTTCACTGTGGGCCCATGCACCTTGTATGGGGGCGGGGTATGGACCCTTCCGCGGTTTATAAATACATAACTAAAATAAAGAAATACATACATATCTGTTCAATGGAGCTTACTCGGGGGGGGGGGGGTTGATGTTTCTCATTGGTACCACTATTGGCCAGCTTGGTTGCTGTTTTTTTCCAGTTTGTTGGAGTCATTTTCAGTGTTTCTGTGCCCTTTTGATTTGTGCAGATGTATCACACTTATCACCTTTTTTTTGGTTTCCCTGTCTAGGCTGTACATTGCTGACATTGAAATGGTTTCTCTCCCCTTTAATATGCCTTTAACAGCAGGTTTTCATTTGCGTTGGAATTCAGCTCTGAAATTCAGCGCGTTAGTGTAATGGGAGCCTCTCACCGCCCACTCTCCGCCCATTAACCCCTTCTCTCCGCCCTCTCTCTGCCTTCTGCGTTGTTTTACTGCGCCGCGGAGCATCACGCTCGTTAGCGCGTTTACGGTCGTTAATGCGCTACAGCGCGCGCTATAGCGCGCTAACGATCGTTAACATCGTACAACGCACATTATTCACATTTACCGCAGTTTAGTAAACATACCCCTTAGTTTCAATCTGATTAACAGAAGATGTGAATGGTTCTAAAAATCCTATATAAACAATGGGAGCTTTTCAAAGGAATTTAAAGTGCTTCTTAAGACCTATAATCACTTTAGAAAAACTGAGATCTTCATATTTGTTCGTGTCCTTATTCTGTGACTTTCAGATAATATTGACTTTATTTATGGGATACAAATTGTATTTTCTGTATGTTCAATTATTGCACACACACAGGGTCATGAGCTCATGATGGTTCTTTTTTTTGTTGCATTATTTATGGATATAGATTTGATATTCTGCCTTTTCCTAGCGGAATCAAAATAAAAGGCAGGTTCAAAACCAACAGAAACCTCCGAGAATAATATTTTTGTCTGACAAAATGCCTCCAGGCAAGAACATCTTAACTGGAGGTCTGTGTCCTTTTAATCAAATGCAGCAAAACACTTTAAACTGCTCATATCACCACCCTAGTGCAAGAAGCACTTAGCTCAAGTCCCCAACACAGTGCAACAGCAACAGCAACCATGTAGGGGTTTTCCTAGAGGAAGGCACAAGTATTATAAGAACGAGGAAATGTCAGGCAGTGGGGATCTTTTACTAACATGCATTAAGCAGGTGAAGTGGGATTTTAGAAGGGGCGTCCAGGAAGAAACTGGGACTTCCAGAGCAGAATGTCCAAACATCTGGGAGAGTAGCAGCAGTAAAGGGAGGCATGTGTGGCCTTCTGAAATCACCCCATCCCCACTCTGAAAAATCAAAATCAATGTCCCAGTAGTTGGTTATGGAGACGGACTTCGTGCAGACTACAAGGCTGGGTATGTGCACAAACGCAGGCCATTTCACAAATGTTGACGCCCTGAATTGCATGGCCAGGGACGTATTGGCAAGGAAATGTCAGAAGGTGGGACAACTATGTTAATAGACTTGCATATCCTGGCTGGCCATATCAGATGCTCAGACATGCGGTGGTGGGCCTGTAATGTTTGGAGTATGTATTTATGTGTAGGTTTCTTGGGCCAGGAATTATTAACCATAGCGATGAAAGCGCATTATGCTCTTCCCCCTGAAAGTGTTGCACTTTTTTGCACCTTATTCTTGGTCAGGAGCAGGCATAGACATGGACACCTCACCAATCAGGGCCAGATGTTCTTGCATCATTTTGAAATTGCATTGAGATATGCATCTCTGCTGCTCCGCCCCCCATGCTACATGGACATCCTTGAGCTGGGGGACGTCTATATTCCCAGTTTCTAAAATGGGTCTGAGAGCATCCCTGTGATTTGCATGTTTGAAAGCTCAGATGTCCAAATCATGAATAGAGCTTCTAAAATACCCCTCTTAGAGTGTGAATTAGCATGTGCTTTCAGCACACAAGCATAAGAACATAAGATATGCCATACTGGGTCAGACCAAGGTCCATCAAGCCCAGTATCCTGTTTCCAACAGTGGCCAATCTAGGTCATACGTACCTAGCAGTTTCCACAAAAGACACAGGTTCTGCAATGCTTGTACTAGGTCAAGCATTGATATCCTGGGTCCCTTCTTAATAATGGTTTATGGACCTTTCCTCCAGGAACTTGTCCAAACCTTTTTTAAACCCAGCTACACTAACAGCCTTTACTACATCCTCCGGTAACAAATTCCAGAGTTTGATTACACGTTGAGTGAAAATATATTTTCTTTTATTAGTCTTAAATAGTTTACCCTGTAGCTTCATTGCATGTCCCCTAGTCTTTCTATATTCTGATAACGTAAACAGTCGATCTACATTTACCTGTTCCACTCCGTTCATTAATTTATAGACTTCTATCATATCTCCCCTCAGCCGTCTCTTTTCCAGGTTAAAGAGCCCTAACCTTTTTAGCCTTTCTTCATAGGAGTATCCTTCCATCCCCTTTACCATTTTGGTGGCTCTTCTCTGAACCTTTTCTAATAACGCTATATCCTTTTTAAGATACAGCGACCAGAATTGCACACAATATTCAAGGTGCGGTCTCACCATGGAACGGTATAGAGGCATTATAATATCTTTTGTTTTATTTTCTATTCCTTTCCTTATGATACCTAGCATTCTATTTGCTCTCTTGGCTGCCGCTGCACACTGGGCCGAGGGTTTTAACATGTTATCCACAATGACGCCTAAATCTTTTTCCTGGGTGGTGGTTCCTAATGTGGAACCTTGCATCGTGTAACCATAGTTTGGGTTGTTCTTCACTAGGTGCATAACTTTGCACTTGTCCACATTAAATTTCATCTGCCATTTTGATGCCCAGTCTTCCAATTTATCAAGATCCTCTTGCAATTTTACACAATCCTCTTGGGTTTTAACAACTTTAAATAGTTTTGTGTCATCTGCAAATTTGATAACCTCACTCGTTATTCCACTTTTCAGGTCATTTATGAATATATCAAAAAGCAGCGGACCCAACACAGATCCCTGGGGTACACCACTATTCATCTTTTTCCATTGGGAAAATTGGCTATTTAGCCCAACCCTCTGCTTTCTATCTTTTAACCAGTTCCTGATCCACAGTAGTACACTGCCTCCTATCCCATGACTCTTTAGTTTTGCCAAAAGTCTCTGATAAGGGACCTTGTCAAAGGCTTTCTGAAAGTCCAGATACACTATATCAACCGACTCACCTTTGTCCACCTGTTTATTCACACTTTCAAAAAAACATAACAGATTAGTAAGACAAGATCTTCCTTGTCTAAAGCCATGTTGGCTGTCTCCCATTAGGCCATTACCAAACAACAGAATAAAACCCTCTACCAATCTTCAGAGTGATGTTGATGGTTATTGCACTATTCTGCTCTATCTGAAATATCCAAACATCCAGACATGGAAATCCCCAGTGAATAAAGGTCTCAGACTTACAACGGCACCGCTCAGATTTTTCCAAAGCTGTATGCCTGATCGCATCAACGACCATGAATATTCACTGATATTTCACCTATAGTTTACTTAATTCATGCCTTAGACATTTTTTCTTTATGCCATACATCAGACTCTTCCGAAATTCAAATCCAATGAATACGTCTTGTATGTTTGAGATTGTGCTTAACTTATCTTATTAACACTGATCCCCGACGCCATCAAGTGGGTACCACTTTTGCGTTTCGTATTACTTCTTCAGGGGGAGATATATTTGTATCAGCACAATCTACAAAACAATCCAGGAAGTCTCAGTTAAGCAAAATCATGCATATCACAGATATTCACAGGTTATACCTGGGGAAAACCCCAGCCAACCCACCTTTAAACTCATGGCTAGACTATGCACTCATGTTCACCAAGCCCTCGAAAATCAACCTTCTGAGTGTAGAAAAATGCCGCGCATGCGGAAAGATGTTCAGGCTTTAATTTAAAGGGGGATGACGTCAGCTGAACACCCAATCAGATGGCAATGCTGTTCCTCCCAAATAAGACTTGAATGACTTGGCTAAAACTCATACTAGTGTTACACACACGCCCGCCATTCAATCCAGTTATTCAGGCCAGTGGCACCTACAGTTTCCAATCGAAAAATCCACTTTTGTTCCTGAATCAGCAAAGTTTGGGCTCGGGACTTGCCATTTGTACCAGCCATCACCTTCTCAATCGCAAAACAGCCCATTAGGCCATGACTATCTACATGCTGAGTAATTTTATTCTTTATGATGGTTTCTACCATTTTTCCCGGTACTGACGTGAGGCTTACCGGTCTGTAGTTTCCCGGATCACCCCTCGAACCCTTTTTAAAAATTGGTGTTACATTGGCGATCCGCCAATCTTCAGGTATTAGAGATGATTTTAATGATAGTTCACAGATTACTAATAGCAGATCTACAATCTCATATTTCAGTTCTTTCAACACCCTTGGATGTATACCATCCGGCCCAGGTGATTTGCTACTCTTCAGTTTATCTAATAGTTGTAATACATCTTCCCGATGTATCGATATTTCCTTCAATTCTTCCGCACCTTTAAATACCACTTCGGTCATGGGTAACATCCCTACATCTTCCTCAGTAAAGACCGAAGCAAAGAATTCATTCAGTCTCTCCATTTTTCCCGGTACTGACGTGAGGCTTACCGGTCTGTAGTTTCCCGGATCACCCCTCGAACCCTTTTTAAAAATTGGTGTTACATTGGCGATCCGCCAATCTTCAGGTATTAGAGATGATGATAATGATAGTTCACGGATTATTAATAGTAGGTCTCCAATCTCAAGTTTCAGTTCTTTCAACACCATTAGATGTATACCATCTGGTCCAGGTGATTTGCTACTCTTTAGTTTATCAAATAGTTGTAATACGTCTTCCCAGTTTATCGATATGTCTTTCAATTCTTCCACTGCATCACCTTCAAATACCATTTCTGTCATGGGTAACTTCCTTACATTTTCCTCAGTAAAGACCAAAGCAAAGAATTCATTCAGTCTCCCTGCTATGGCCTTGTCCCCTCTTAGTGCCCCTTTTACCCCTCTGTCATCTAATGGTCCAACTGACTCTCTCACAGGTTTTTTGCTACGAATGTACTTGAAAAAATCTTTATTTCGCGTTTTTGCTTCCGCAGCAAGCTTCTTCTCAAATTCTCTCTTTGCCTTCTTTATCAATGCCTTGCATTTGACCTGCCAGTGCTTGTGCTGTTTCCAGGTTTCATCGTTTGGCTCTTTTTTCCATTTCTTGAAAGATGCTTTCTTGGCAACAACAGCCTCTCTGACCTCACCTTTAAACCATGCTGGCAGTTTTTTGGACTTCCTTCCACTTTTCTTAAAGCGTGGAATACAGCTGGTCTGGGCTTCCAAGATCGTATTTTTCAACAACACCCAAGCTTGATGTAAGTCTTCAACCTTTGCAACTGCTCCTTTTAGTTTTTTCTTAACTATTTTCCTCATTTATTATAGTCTCCCTTTCGAAAGTTAAAAGGTAGTACTGTGGATTTCCTTACTATCCCTCCTCCACTAATTAAATCAAAGACGATCATGCTATGATCACTATTTCCAAGTGGCCCCAGCACCCTTATCTCTTGCACTAGATCTGGTGTTCCACTAAGGAGTAGGTCTAATATGGCTTCCCCTCTGGTCGGTTCATGAACCAGCTGCTCCAAGAAGCAGTCATTTATGTCATCTAGGAACTTTATCTCCCTAGCATGTACTGCCGTGACACTGACCCAGTCGATATCGGGGTAATTGAAATCGCCCATTATTATTACCGTGCTGTAACTTTTGTTAGCTTCCTTGATTTCTTTGAGCATTTCATCATCCATTTGTTCATTCTGGCCAGGCGGTCGATAGTACACCCCCACTGCCATCGCCTTCGCCTTTTGACATGGAATTTCAATCCATAGAGATTCTACAGCAAATTTTGTTTCCTGCAAAACTTTAATCCTTTCTGACTAAATGCCCTCTCTAACATAGAGCGCAACCCCTCCACCAATTTGATCAGCTCTATCATTACGATATAGTTTGTACCCAGTTATCACAGTGTCCCACTGGTTGTCCTCCTTCCACCATGTCTCTGATATTCCAATCACATCTAACCTCTCATTTAGTGCTATATATTCTAACTCTCCCATCTTATTTTTTAGACTTCTAGCATTTGCATACAAGCATTTTAGAGACTGTATTTTATTCATATAAATTTGGCTATTGGTAGACATGGGTAATTTGGGATTTTTAAGCTCTGTCTGCTCCATACTCGAGGACATTTGGGCTACTTTACTCTTTTTAGGAACCTCTCTGCTTTTGGTAGTATCCTTCAAGGATACATTCTTCCGAACCATCTGCTCTTGGGCGACTGTCGGCTTTCCCCTATTATCTAGTTTAAAAGCTGCTCTATCTCCTTTTTAAAGGTTAATGCCAGCAGCCTGGTTCCATCCCGGTTAAGGTGAAGCCCATCCCTTTGAAAGAGCCCCTCCTTTCCCCAGAATGTACCCCAGTTCCTAACAAATCCAAACCCCACATCTCTGCACCATTGTCTCATCCACGCATTGAGACTCCGGAGCTCTGCCTGCCTTTTGGGTCCTGCACATGAAATGGGAAGCATTTCGGAAAACGCTACCCTGGAAGTTCTGGATTTCAACTTCCTACCTAAAAGCCTAAATTTAGCCTCCAGGACCTCCCTACCACATTTTCCTATGTCATTGGTACCGACATGTACCAAGACAGCAGACTCCTCCCCAGCACTATCTAAGACCTTATCTAGGTGGCACGTGAGGTCCGCTACCTTTGCACCAGGCAGGCATGTTACCAGGCGATCCTCACGTCCACCAGCCACCCAGCTATCTACATGCCTAATGATGGAATCACCAACTATAACGGCTGTCCTAACCCTTCCCTCATGGGCACATGGCCCTGGAGAAACTTCCTCGGTGCGAGAGGGTTTTACATCACCTGGCATTACCACATTGGCATGAAAGAGCACACCAATGCATGCGTTAACAGTATGGAATCTTACAGGGTGGGAAGGGGGCAGGTTATGGGCAGGGGATGGGGTTTGGCATGTGGTACTTCGTCATGCACTGTCACTTGTGCAATTAGTGCAGATGCATGTATCGCCTCTTAATCAGTGATTTTATTTCTTAAATGTCTGCCCAAAAAGCAGCCAAAACTCTGAAAAAACATCTGACGTCAAGAGAAACCTAATGGTTAGAGCAATAGGCGGAACACCAGCAAAATCAAGATTCAAATTTCACTGATGTTCCTTGTGACCTTGAGCAAGTCACTTAACCCTCCATTGCCTCAGGTACAAACAGAAATTGCAAGCCATCCAAAGACAGAGAAATATTGACTTTACCCGAATATAACTGACTTTGAGCTACTACTGAAAGACATGAGCTAAATCCCAAATCTTCCTCACACTTCTTCGATAAGAGCTTGTTGAAACTATTCACATCTACTGTTAAACAGTAAAGCTAAGAATATCTTCCCAACTCCTAATGACAAATTTAAAAGATCAAATATTTGTCTTAAAACCTAATTAAGAACTCATCATATTAGTTTCATGTCTGCATTCTATCTCATGATAGAGTAACATATAATCAAGCTAGATTGCTAGGAAAATGAATGTATTTTATACAAATGTCAATCAAATTTAATATGTATGCTTTACCAGAAGGGGAAATTGGGTGTATATTTGTAAATGACTAGATTGACTGGTACATCACATTTTATATTTAGAGATCTTCAGCTCAACAATAGGTAAGCTGCTCGAAAGCAAGACAAGCATGTGAAGAGGAATTTTGTATCCCAAACATTTATTTTTAGACACCCAGAACCTGCCTATTTCTTGTTTTAGAAAGAAAAGCAGGTGCTTCCTCGTCTTTATAAAATAGGGGCATAAGTGTCCAAAACACAGTAAATCTATGTATGAGCATTTACATCAGCCCTAGGTCTGGTATGAATTCCCGCACCTAGATTCCACTCTGGTTTATTGTCTCTTCATCACCAAATCCAAAAGATGCTGGCACAAATCACACTCTCCATCTGATCTCACCCACTAGAAGGAAGTCTCCTCCTTTTACAAATGGTCTCTGTATTCTGCCCACGCCAACTTTGTTCATGCATGTCTTTCCACCTCTTCTAACAAGCCTCCCCAGCTTTTTCAGCTTCTTGATTCCTCGTCTCCCTCCTCTACCCCTTCACTTTGTGCTTTTTTTCAACAGCTTTCCTCTTCCCATCTTTCTTCTCCCTCTTGTCACCCCTCTCCTTCACTCAGCCAACCTCCTCTTGTTTCAACATGGTCCTCTTTTCCCATCTTCTATCTTTCCTTAACCACGTTTTTAAAGTCACCCACACATCCTTTTACCCTCTGGACCCTTGGCAAGTGCTCTTAGTCTCCAGACTTGCCCCTGTCCTTTCCCATAGCATCCTTCCTTTACTTCAAGCTAACGTTTCTACAGGATATATCCCTCCTGTTTGAAAGCATGCCATAATTTGCCCCCTCCTCAAAAAGCCCTCTTTCATCCTTCCCTCTATCCCCAATTTCTGCCCCATCTCAAATCTATCATTTCTCTCTAAACCTCTCAAGCAAATTATGCTCTCTTTGCATTTCTGCAATAATCTCTCACCCTTCACCCTCGACACATTCACTTTCATTCTGGGCACTCTACTGAATCTCTGCTCTGCGACCTTATGAATAAAATATGGCCCTCTTTAGATCGTGGTAACTTGATTATTCTCATCACTGTAGATCTCTCTTCAGCATTTGACCTTGTAGATCACTCCATCCTGCTTCAATGGCTTTATTCTATTATGATCTGTGATTCTGTGCTTAGATGGTTCTCCTCTTACGGTTAGACCATTCTTTCCAGGTTTCTTCTAAATCTAGACTGCACACTTCTTTTCCTCTCCTTTCCTGAGTCCCTCAGGGCTCTCTTCTTGCTCCTTCTCTGTTTAACATTTTTATGGCCCCTCTCTCATTCTTGATTCAGTCCCTTGGCTGCATATCCTCTGTTTACATAGATGATATTCAGATTCTCTTCACTGTTTTTTCCTCTTCTTCAAATATCTCTTATCTCCAATTGTGTCTCACAGACGTTCACTAATAGATCTGTAACAACCATACTAGCAAATGTGAAGCTATTTCATTCCTCTCTCCATCTTCTTCTTTATTCCCTTTCCTGATCATAGCTTCCTCACCGCTCCTCTTCCATAATTCTGTTAAAATCTTTGGTGTTCTCCTTGACTCTGCCCTTTTTTTCAAACCGCATTTGGACTCCTTATCCAAATCCTCCTTTTTTGCCCTTCATCGCCTTTGTTCTGCCTGATCTGCTTTCATTGAGACTCGGTTCACTCAACTAGTTCTGGCTCTTGTTATTCCACTTCTAGATTACTGCAATTCCCCGTTCCTTCATCTTCCCCAGTATTCTCTATGTCGTTTACAGCTGATACAGTCCACTGTTGTCAGACTTATTCATATGGCCCATCGGTTCAAGCATATTTCTCCTCTTCTCATCTCTTTGCCCTGGCTTCCTATCTCTTTTCGCATTTGCTATAAAATCCTTGTATAGACCCACCAAGCTCTATTTGCATTATGCCCTCCTTACCTGGCCACTCTTATTTCCCCTTATTTCCCAGGTCACTCCCTTCATTTGTCCAATGCTGCTCTCCCACTGCTCTGTGCCTTGTTGTTTCTAGGAACTCTTCCTTTGCCTATGCCAGACCATCCCTGTGGAACTTTCTCTTTCTCTCTTTGGTCTTTTCCCCATTTTCAAGAAGAACTTCAAGACCTGGCTGTTTCAACAAGCATTTCC
The DNA here is from genome assembly GCA_033557465.1 of Ichthyophis bannanicus. Classification (NCBI taxonomy): domain Eukaryota; kingdom Metazoa; phylum Chordata; class Amphibia; order Gymnophiona; family Ichthyophiidae; genus Ichthyophis; species Ichthyophis bannanicus. The sequence continues at coordinate 127,329,844 of CM066035.1, read as the reverse complement.
CCAGCCCAATGGCCCCTAACTCCCTTTTCTCAGTCAGTAACCTGCTTACTTTACCCCCTCCCCCCCCCCAATCCCCGCATTGTAATACTCTACTCTGTTTTTCCTTTTCTTCTTTCTTTCTGTTTATTTTCCCCCTTTTTATATTTCATTTGTAAACTGCTACGATAGCTTTTTGCCTATTGGCAGTAATTCAAGCACCCTAAAGAATGTGCATTAGTTATAGTATTTGATAACGTATGTATGCAAATGTGCACTTCGTCCAAGCTCCACTCCTGTGCACACCCACACTGACAAGAACGTGCCATCAGCCCGACTTGCAAACTTGCAAAATAGCAACCGACTAGAGTATGTTTGTAAAGGCTCATCTGCACGTGCAAGTCATTCAACATACATGACGTACACCAATTGATGGCACGTAACATTACACAGCTCCTTATTAAGTTCCCTCCATGGGGGTAGTTTTATAAAGCTTTTTCATTTAAAGCCTGTTCTAAACAGAAGGGGGCTTGTGCATTCACACTAAAGTATGCTTTCTGCATGGTAAAGTACTTTCCTGAACAGTTCCCGTGTCTTCTCTATGTTGGTTTGGCTTTTGATTTGCCCTGTTTGGAGCCTGCCCAGAGCTCTGGGGGGTTTATCTGCCCTGTTTCTGGGCCATTGGGTCTACCTTTTTGATCCTATTCTTGTTGGTGCTCTTGTTTCCTAACACGCACCCTGCTTCTTGCTTTCACTCCATCGCTGCTCTTGTGCCAGTTCTTGCCTTCCTTTGTCATGCCCTGTTATCTTGTTTCATTGGAATTTTTGTTTTGGACATTTTTTTGGATACTTGCACAAGTGAGTGTTGCGTTTTTAGCTTGCCCTTAGCACTAGGGAATGGGAAGGGAATAGGAATTTGGATTTAACTCACACCTTTTAGGTAATAGGTCAAGGCAAGTTACATTCAGGTACAGTAGGAATTTTCCTGATCCCAAAAGCAATGGAGTGTCAAGTACTTTACCCAAATCAGGACCATACCTATGGCTCTGTGGCCACACAGGACGCAAGCATAGAAGGGGCACTAATGTCATCCCTGAGCTTCTATGGAAGCCCAACAAAAACAGATTCCTGTATTCAGCTGGGTGAGTGGTGGGGCGCCAGGTTCACCAGTCACACGGGGCACATTGCTAGCTTGGTACAGTCCTGCCCAAGATCATAAGGAACAGCAGTCGAATTTGAACCTGGCTTTCCTGTTTCTAAATCTGCATCTCCAACCATTAAGCTACTCCTACCCTCATATTTCAGCACTAAGGCAGGTGCTGAAATAAACTGGTCTATAATTATCTCTCTAGGTCTGCATTCTGTTGTATTTTTTTCCCAAAGGGACCCCTTTTCAGTAGCTTCCCAAGCCCCGCCAGAATCCCTGACAATACTTGTTCAGCTGATGAAATTTTTCACTTTACTGTCTGATGTATTCAGATAATCAGTTTTCAATGATACCGAACCTGCCTGGAATGCTAAGTAAGCCTAAGAAATGAAATACCTTCATTAAAAAGTTTTAGATGAGGTTCTTGGTGGAATTCAGTCCACTGGAACATAACCTACAAAGTTGCTAATCAGAGGGAGAACTTCTGATAGCCTGACTGGGTTGACAGAGGATCAGTCGATAATGTCCTAATAGCCATAATGACTACTCATAGTTTGTTGTTTGCTATAGCCTTTAGCAGGACCAGAGAGTCTTGATGTATTCACTGCGGAGCATACATATCTCTAAATGCTATGGAAGCTCACACTGTGCTGTGATAAATGGGGAGCATTATAAGATTACTACCTCCAGGAATTTTCCTTTTACCTTTCCCGTATGGTATGCGTGTGTTCTTTTTGTCCTGGTAATTCATTCCTACTCAAAGTTCTCCAGTTTATTGGGAACAAGAGTGGGATTGGGCACCCTGAGCCTTTAATCACACTACCTGGGCAAATATTTATTTATTTCTATAATTTTTTTTCTATACCGCTGTATCTACTAGTCATGGCGGTTTACAGGGATCCAATAGAACAATTAGAGCTTTACATGGAACACACAGATCAGTCGGAACAAAAACTACAACTAGAATGTTACAGTGAACAGGATTTTTTCAAAACTGTATGCTAACCCATACACAAAACAAAATTTGACACGTTCATTGAGTTGGGGCAAGGGGTTTAGCAAGTGAGTGTGTAGGAATGAGGCGTGAGCTGCTAGTAGAGGGGTGGCTAGGTGTCCAAGCCAAGTGTTCCAGGAACAGGAACGTTTTTAGTTTGTGGTGAAATTCTTTTATACCTGTGAGTGAGTGTATCTTTGGGTGAGAGTTCCAGATGGTTGGCGCATAGAAGCAGAATGCTCTATTAGAGGTGGAGATGCTAGTATGGGCGATTGCTGCTGGTACTGCAAGGAGGCGGTTATTGACTCTATTCCTAGCTCTCTTACTTATGGGATGGTTGAGAAGGGGCCAAAGAGTGTCCACTGATAGGTGATGGATGATCCTAAAAACGGTCAGTGCAGTTTTGTACTTCACCCCGGTGTGGATGGGAAGGCAGTGTAGCTGTTTCAATATATGAGGATGATATTCAAAAGCATTTGGTTTTCTCGCTTGTGTCATAATAAAGCTTTTGTTTTTAAATCAAAACCTTCATACATATAGTTCTGGATATATAATTGATGATATGTCCAGTATTATATACTCAAAAAGGGGGTGGAGTTTGAGGCATTCCAAGAAGACACAAGCTGCAGGTATAATTTATACACGTAAGTGGTGGGTATATTTCACAATACCTCCTCTGGACTACTCTTCAGGGATGATTCTTAAACGTATAGTGTAAGATTGTATAGATTGTAAGCTCTACGAGCAAGGGCTGTCTTCTTTATATGTTTGTACAGAGCTGCTTATGCCTTATAGCGATATATAGTAGTAGTATAGTACCACTGAATATACATATAGAATTTGAAATGTTTACATTAGATGTTTCAAATTATATACTCAATTAACGACCAAAGGAATGTGGTCTGGCTTCTTTGGAATTTAACAATCATGGGACTCTATTTGGCTGCCTAGGTAACACTTAACACAATGTCCATAACACTTTCCCACTTTCCCACTCATCAAGAACTTATGATCAAAAACTATGTACTTTGTCCATGTCTATGTCCATCCTTTGCCAAAATCATCAATGTTGCCCTCCTGGTGATGGCCCTACCCCTTTAACTGATTCCCCCCCCCCCCTTTTTGTTACACCGCTTTGACCCGGTGAAAAGCGGGATATAAATACAGTTAAATAAATAAATAAATAAATGTCCCCCCTCCCCCTTTTCCAGGCTTTATCTCTAGTCCTGTCTGCAGGGCTGTACTAAGCCATAAATAAGCCCTGTGCAGCTTGTACCTCTGATGCCCCCCCCATTTGTCATTTTCCCCATGCCCAGCATCTCCCCATCTTACCCACACCTACTTGTCCGTGCTTCCTGCCTTTGACCTGCCACCGCCGCCACTTTTCATGTCTCCTTGGCGGTGGCATTAGCAGCAGCATAGAGGATCTGAAGGAAAAAACCTGCAGGTCTTTCTGACTCCACGCTAGCACGTTGGCCTGATCCCTTCCTCCTCTGTTGTAGGCTCGCATCAGAGGAAGGAGGGACCAGACCAGCCATTCAAGCACGGAGTTGCAAAGAGCCTACGTCAGAGGAGGGAGGGATCGGGCCAACGTATATCGTGGAATTGGGAAGACCCGCCTGGTTCTTTTCTCAATTAGAGATCCGCTCCACTGCAGCCACTACTGGCACCAAGGTGACTTGAAAAGCGGGGGCAAAGACAGGCAGTGGGGGGATCTGAGGCAGGGAAGCCCAAATGCACCTCTATTTTTTTGCACTCTGTGCAGCTGCACCACTCACACGGGGCTAGGTACGGCGCTGCCTGGTTGGCCTGTGAGTGGGGGTCTTTAGCTAAGAATCAATCTGGAATCTTCACTAGCATGTGCCATTGAGTTATCAGGCCCACTCCAGAAAGGTTTTCTGAGCTGTTGAGGAAACTGTGACTCCTAGGAGTCAGGAGGTAATGTGAAGTGAGTCAAATTTCTAACTTAAACACATTTTAGAGAAATTCTGCAAGAGCTACACCTTGGCAAATTTTATAATTGTACAATTCTGCACTGGCTAGAGTCATCTGAAAAGGGATGTTTTCCTCAATATCTTTCTACTACTGAATTCCTTGTAAACTGTAAGTCTTTGTAATTAAAAAAAAATCATAAAGGCAATTTTTAAACCCATCAACCATGTGATCTACCAAAGATGAGTGAAATTTTTTGTCGGACTCACAAATTACTAAATAAGTAGATACCCTGCTGTAAATCCATACGTCCTTTTCAATTTACATCAATATTGAACATGGATATATTATCTCAGTTCATATTTCAAAAAGCTTCATTACATATTTGTTGACTTGTAATCCATATTCCTCATGCCCGACATAGTGCTTTGAAAATAGTCCCTGATTTGTAATTGATTTAGGAATTTTTTAAAAGCCATTTAGCCATGTAAATGGTTATTTTAGTAGATAAAATACATGTTTGAAAATTGTCCATCCTGTATGCAGGTGAAAGCATGCGTCTCTTTCCACACAATGGGAACAGTTTTATAAGGAGCTGCGTAATGATAAGCACCATCAGTGTGTGCAAATCACCTATTTTCTGTGATTTATGTGGGTCAATGGGTCTTATTTATTTTATTTATTTATTGCTTTTATATACCGCGCTCTTTAAAATCAGTGCGGTTTACAGATAACATTTTGTGCAGAGTAGGAAGAGCCTACTTTGCATTACATTGAACAGGAAGAACAACTTGGAGTAATAACCATGGGGAGGTGAATATATGCTATATACAGGCTATACAGTGATCCCTCGTTTTTCGCGGTTAATGGGGACCAGAACCTTCCGCGAAAGCTGAAAAACCACGAAGTAGTATTTGCCCCTAGGAATTTTTGTGTATGCGGGTACTGTACAAGAATGTTTTAAATATGTAAACAGTATTCATACTTTACTCATTTAAGACAAAAATTACAACAGTACTGTATACGTATTTACTTAAACGTGTCAGTGCTAATTGCAATAGGGTTAATTACAAAACCTTATACAGTAATAAACATTACACGGAGTTATCACACGTTTTGCTTCTTTGTTGAAGGTTATTGAAGCAGTTTTGCGGATGTTTGCTTCCTCTTTCTTGATGTACCGCACTGTCGATTCATTCACCCCGTAATGGCGTGCCACAGATGCATAACTTCTGCCCTCTTTGATCATATCTAAAAGTTTCACTTTTTCGCTGATGGTCATCATCTTCTTCCTCTTGGGCGCCCCAGAGGAAGCTTTCGCAGGGGCACAGCGCTTAGGCGGCATTATAAGGGCTTAATTAATAAAAAAAGTTATCGCCAACACAACACTAAAATACAGTACTGTATGCGAGACAGTCAACATCATGGACAAGACTGGCGAGATACAACAAGAGAAGATGCTAGGTGAGGCTGCAATGATGCGCAGACAATCAACTCACAGGGATAAATCCACTCGTACTCTTATTGGTCGATGTCACACCGGAAACCAATCACGCGCCTTTATGAAAGCCCGTGGTATGTACAGTACATGTACTCTGAGTCAACTCATCTCTTTGGTTGACATGCAGGGATCCTTCTCTCTCGCGCATCAACATGAAACAATGCTCCTTTCCACAATGGGGCTGCTGACCCGCGAAGCACTGAAGCCGCAAAACATGAAGCGCGAAGTGGCGAGGGAACACTGTATACAATTGGGTTAATTGCCATGGGGAGGTAAATACAGGCTATATACAGTGAGGGCGGGAAGTCGCTGCACAGCTCTGGAACATGGATTTCCTTGTGAGCTACAGGGATGTGAATTGGGTCGTAAGGTAGAGTCAGGTTGGGATGTGATGTTAGCCTGGGCATAGTGCAGGAGGAAGAGGTGGTGCTTTAGTGCTTTTCTAAATTGTGCGAGGTCAGTGATCATGCAGATGGACACTGGGAGCTCGTTCCAGCAGGTAGGTGCATAGAACATGAACGCTCTGTTTTTTGTTGCCTGAGTGCATTTTGTTACTTCACTGGGGGTTATTAGTGTGTTGGTGGCGAAGGACCTTCTTGCTCTGGATGTAGGTGTGGGGTGGATCAGGTTTGTCAAGGAGCTGGAGGTTTTTTTGTTGATGGCTTTGAAAGTTAAGAGAACGACCTTGTAGATGAGTCGGCATTAGATTGGTAGCCAGTGGAGGTCCTTAAGGATTGGAGTGATGTGCTCTCTTCTAGAGGCCCCATGTAGGAATCGTGCAGTGGCATTCATTGCTAGCTGTAGGGGTTTAAGCATGTTCTTAGGGAGCCCAAAGAGGATAACATTGGCGTAGTCAAAGTGTGTGTGTGTGGGGGGGGGGGGGTTACTAGCGCCTGGAAGACTGTCCGGAAGTCTTCTGGTTGCAGTAAGGGTCGGAGATGTCCGATTGTCCCCATTTTTTGGTAGATTTTCTTGACAATGTTGCTTATGTGGGCTTTAAGGTCGAGGTGCTGGTAAAGTGTGTCTAAGCCAGTCAGTGATGGCATCAAAGCATTTTACCAGTGGGGAGAAGTCTGCTTGATCAATGGTGAAGGGGGTGAAGAGTAGTATGTCATCCACGTAGATCAGGCAGGAGACGTTGAAGGAGCAGATGATGGCACATATGGGCTGCATATATATATTGAATAATAGGGCAGATAGTGAGGAACCCTGGGGAACTCCATGTTTTTGTTGGAAAGCCTTGGAGGTCGTGGAGCCAGTGCGTACCTGCTGCCATCTATCCGTCAGGTACGATCTACACCAGCTCCAGGCTGAGCCCTGGATTCCTTTTTCCTAGAGACGTGTCAGGAGCTGCTCATAGTTGACAGAGTCGAAGGCGGCGAAGATGTCCAAGAAAATCAGGGCATATCCTTACCTGTTATTGTTAATCCCTGTGATTAATGTGTTAAAAAGCATTGCAAGGAGCATTTCAATTCCTTGGGATTCCCTGAAGCCATGTTGGCATGGGTCAAGGGGTGCAGTGGAGTCAATGTGTTCTTGGATTTGCCATTGAACTACCTTCTCAATAATCTTGGCTAGAAGTGGGATGCTTGAGATTGGCCGGTAGGACTCAACTTTCCAGGGGTCGAGTTTGTTGTTCTTCAGAAGGGGTGGGATTGATGTCTGCTTGAGTCTTGCTGGGAACATTCCTGTGGAGAAGGATCGCTCCATGATTCTGGCTAGCATCGGGCTGAGTTCTTTGTGCAGAGATCTTATCCAGTGAGCCAGGCATGGGTCATTTGGGTCTTGATGTGTTTATTTAGCTGGTCACTGTTCTGTAAGTAAGCACAGCAGGCCGATGGCCCATAGTTCAGTGCGGGCATGCACATGGGTAGAGCACCAACTTATGTGCATAAATTATACAATTCTGTAATTTATGCAGATTCTTAAAAAATCCAGGCACAGCCATTTACACCAGCCCTAGGTCAGGAGTGACCCTGCTAAGACAGTGGAGAAACATTCACAGAAACATCAGCAGCTATCTTGATGGATTGCTCTTCATATCTGCATATGCACTTGATAGTTGTCAGAGGGCTGCTGGTGTGTGTGGTGTGGAGGTTTCAGGAGAGAGAGGCTGTATGCTTCAGCCACTACTGACCATGTAGCCAGAGTTGGAGCAGGCAGAGTATAGCAGGGGGTGGGGCATGCAAATGAGGTGCTTAATATCCTAGCAACATAACTGGCATCAAAAGATACCATACGACTCTCACCTGTCCTCAGGGGTGGCTCTATAATGAGGCAAAGTGAGGCGGCTGCCTCAGGCGGCAAAATTTTGAGGGCGGCAAATGCCCCCAAAACAGCTGCCTCACTTTGCCTTCTTAGTTAAAAAATGAAAAAATAGGCACACAAGTTGTTGCTGCCGAGTCCGCTTCTTGGTAGCAGCAAAACTCACCACCTAACTTCTTCTTCTGCAGCCGTGGCTCCCTGCCTCTTAGGGAACCACGGCTGTGCTGCTGAAGCCAGTGCGGAGCCTTCCCATCTTTTGGAGGACTCTGTGCAGCATTCTCCTGCCCCCAAAGGAAGTTGTTACAAGGGGGAGGGGGCTGACATGGAGGGAGGGGGGCTGACATGGGGGGGCGGTAGCATGGGGGGGCTGACATGGGAGGGCTGACATGGGGGGTTGTTACATGGAGGGAGGGGGGCTGACATGGGGGGGCAGTAGCAGGCAGACATGGGGAGAGGGGAGGAGGGGGCAGGGGATAAGGGAAAGGTGAGATCTGCAATGGGGCTGACATGGAAGGGGGCTGACATGGAGGGAGGGAGGGAAGGGGGATGGAAGGGAATTGACAAAGGTGAGGTCTGCAATGGGGATGACACAGGGGGAGGAGGGGGTTGTAAGGAAATTGACATGACGGGAAGGTGGGGCCTGCAACTGGGTTGACATTGGGGGAGTGGGGGGCTGACACTGGGGAAGGAGGAGGCTGGAAGGGAACTGACAAGGGTTCCCTCTCATCCAGCAGGAACAACTGGAGTGCTGCCGGCATCAAACAAATCAGCCTGATTGCTGCAAGCGATCAGGCTGATTTGTGTGGCTGCACCACTCCGATTTTTTTAATTTTAGATTTTGCCACCTCTGCCCTGCCTCTGCCTTCCCGACGCTTTTTTTTTTTTGCTGCAAGCATTCTTGAGGAAAAAATGCAGTGGGAAGGCAGAGGCAGGGCAGAGGCGGCAAAATCTAAATTTAAAACAGCCAGAGTGCCCCCGCCGCCGCCGCCGCAGCCGGATGAGAGGTACAGGTGGAGGGAGTGGGGACAGGAGGAGGACAAGGAGAGACGGGGGACAAAGGGGCTGATTAGTGGAGGTAAGAACTGGTAATCGGCTGAACGGGAGGTAGGACTGGTAATGGGCTGTTGGGGGATAGGACTAGTAATGGGCTGATTAGGGGAGGCTAGCACTGGTAATGGGCTGAGGGAGGACTAGCACTGGAAATGAGTTGATTAAGGGAGGCTAGGACTGGTAATGGGCTGATGGGGGGGGGCGGGTAGGACTGGTAATGGACTGAGGGGGGCTAGCATTGGAAATGAGCTGATCGGGGAGGCCAGGACTGGAAATGGGCTGATTAGTGGAGGCTAGGACTGGTAATGGGCTGATGGGGGAAGGGGGGTAGGACCGATAATGGGCTTTTTAGAGGAGGCTAGCACTGGTAATAGGGTTGAAGGGGGACTAGCACTGGAAGTGAGCTGATTGGTGGGGCTTCAACTGGGAATGGGCATTTGGTGGGGAGGGGAGGATAGAGCTGCTGGCCTTGGAAGAAAACTGTGGGCTAGGGCTACAAATGGGCTGATGCGAGGGGATGGGAGAATGGGACTGGAAGGGAGTGGATGCTGAGAGGGGCTGTCATGGTATTTGGACTAGAAGGAGTTGGACAGTGGGGAAGGAGGGGGACTGGAAGGGAATGGACACCAGTGGCAGTCATGGGAATAGAAGTTGACATTGGAAGGTACCGGGAGGGAGGACTGGAAATGGGCTGATACTGGGAAGGTTTACAGGGACTGGAAATAGGCTGATGGAAAGAAGTGAAGAAAACAAAAGAAGAGATAAGAAATGGCAGATGGACCATAGACCACAGAAAGAGAGCTAAGAGAAGACAGGAAAGCAGAAGCCTCAGACCGGGACCAGCATGATCAGAAAATAAAATGATCAGACAACAAAGGTAGAAAAATAATTTTATTTCATTTTATTGATTGGACTTTGTGTTATCTTATATTTTATACTGCATAGAGGAACTGCATATTTATCTGATGTTGCACAGCTTGAGGAGTCTGGTTTCTGGGGGTTTTAGTTTAAATTTTGTCTACATATTTTTATTTTTACTTTAGATTGTAAGTCACTTATTCTGTACTTGGTGAGGGTCTGTGTTCTGAGTGTGTAACTGAGCCCAGGTGTTCTGTTAACATAGAGTTTGTACATAAAGATTTATACTGTACTGTAATAATTTTACATATTCAGCTTTTCAAATATGTGTATGGATTTTCCAGGGTCCACTGTAGTATTTACAGTGATGCTTTATTTTGATGGGCTCCTTATGTGAGTTTTGGAATTTGGTGCTGATATGGTATGCTATGAAGATTTGCTCTATAGATACTCAGTGATTTTGTTATAGGGTTTTGTATTAGTTCACAATATACCTGGTAATGGAGAATGTTTGTTGTTGTTAGTGAGATGATCAGAATCAGATTTTTTTTTTTGTTTTAAGATATTGAGTTCTGTGGATGAATGTCCTGTTTCTGCTCTGCAACCACTGTTGAAGGGGGTTCTGTGGATGCAAAATATATATTGAAAAAGAAAAGGTAATAACCATAATGCAGTTTATAACAACAAAATAAAAATGAGTTATAATTTAGTTTTATAAACTGTGCTGTGGTTCTCGCTCTCTTTTAGTTCCTTGGTTGCAAACATCTTTTATTTATTTATTTATGGTTCTTATATACCGCACTCTTAAAAATCAGCGCGGTTTACATATAACGATATTGTGCAAAGTAGACACTTACAGTGAAACAGGGGATTGAACTTGGAATTCAACAGGGGAACTATATACAATTTAAAATAGTTATCTACAATTTGTATCTACAATATGTACAATCTTTGACAGCATTGAATTTCCTCCATATAATCTAATCAGCTTTTTGGTTTGGTTCAGTCCCTGACTGGAGTTTTGAAAAAGCCCCGCCGATCTTTACGGGGGGGGGGGGGGGGCGCCATCTCATCCTTCGCCTCAGGTAGCAGATTGCCTTGAGCCGCCCCTGCCTGTCCTACCTAGGACGACATGTAACAGTGCATACATGCGCCTGGGGGGGCCATGCCACTGCTATGGGCAATGTTCCTGTGGCAGATGGCCCCTCATCCTGACCAAAAGGAGGATATGGCTGAGGGTTGCTAGTTTTGAACAGATAGCACTTGTAGCATTGAGCTCACTGGTCAGTGTCCTTGCCCTGGCCCCCATGCCCAGGGGATGAGATGTTCCATGAACTGGGGGAACTCTTGTGGGCTTCCAAGGTCCTGTGAGCCTCTGGTCCCCTGACAACTAGGGTGCTCAGCCTGGGGGCTGCTAGGTTTTGACCATCTTCATGGTGTGTGGGATGAGAATGGGTGCCCTATGTCGACTGCCTGTATACCCCCCCCTTTACAGATGTCAGTCCACAAGGGTGGGTCTCTAATATGGTGGGTCATGGTGGTGCTTCTTGATCCTATGGACACCATGTGGTAGAGGTGCTAGCTGGCAAGTTGCTCAGAGTATGTGTCCCCTCCCCTCCATATATGTATGCTGCCCTTTCTCCTTAACACAGGGGACACACTCCATAATAGTTAGTGTGAATGACCAAGCCATATGAGAAGAGTGATGGAGAGGGGTATTCTCTTTACACACATCAGAGTCCTTGTACGGTGTACCCTGCACCCTAAATGAACAGACACCCCGAGCACATTGGGATGAGAGGGGTCCAAATATCCATTCCACATGATGGACACTGCAGACACCCTGCCTGATCCCATACAAGGCCCTCTACAACTTCAAATGGCATGTTTGTACTCTTTCTCCCACAGTTAGGGGTGCAGCACAGACTAGGGGACATGCAATAAAGCTACAATATGACATATTTATGACTAATCAGAGAAAATATTTTTTCTTCTCAGCGTGTAATCAAACTCTGAAATTCATTGCTAGAGGATGTAGCTGTTAATGTAGCTGGGTTCAAAACAGGTTTGGACAAATTCCTGGAGGAAAAGTCCATACACCATTGTTAAGGAGGACTGGGGAAATCCACTGCTTACCCCTTGGACAAGCAGCATGGAATGTGTATTCCTCTGGGAACTCGAAAGGTACTTGTGACCTGGATTGGCCGCTGTTGAAAATAGGATACTGGGCTTGGTCTCACCCAGTGTGACATATCCTATGTTCTTTTTGCCTTTCAGATTTGCGTGCCCAGCCCTCTTGTACCTAGCCCTATTGTTCTGTGCTGTACAGCCCGTTGTGCCTATTCCTGGCCATCCTTCTCTATTCTCATTGGCCTGTTACTACTGTCCTGTAGATAAGATCGGGGCAGGGATATTACTGTCTGCAGTGATTCTTTTATTTATTAAAGTTTAAATATATACATCCAAAAATTTAATGAATGCAAAGATAAAGGATGCACCAAAGAAAACAATGAAGACAACCTAAAATGGAGTGGAGGAGTGGCCTAGTGGTTGGGGCAAGGTACTTCAGACCGGAAGGTCAGGGGTTCAAATCCCACTAGAGTACAGCAACCTTGGGCCGGAAGGACTGGGGTTTCTAGTCCCACAGGTGCTCCTTGTGGTCTTGGGCAAGCCACTTAACCCTCCATAGCCCATGTTCCCTGTAAAATAGTTATCTCCAAGTTATAATGCCCTGTTCAATGTAATTTCAGTTTGTCCAATGTAAACTTCACTGATGCAAAATAGTGTGGTATATAAGAGAATGTAAATAAATAAAATGAAAGTAATATACATACATCTATATTATAATTAGCCCACAATCAAAAGGAGTGGAATAAAGGAAATATAAACCAAATGGGAGGCTGGAACATATATTTCCCAGCCTCCAACTCCCAAAAGAAAAAAAAATAAGGCAGGCAAAGATTTACACATCAGCCATATGGGAGGTCAGAGCAGCCTGTACAGTTACTTCTTCCCTAGCGGTCAAGAGCTCCAAACATTGACTCGGCTCAAAGAACATATAAACCTTATCTTTAAAGGAAACACAACATTTAACAGGAAACTTTAACTGGAAGGTAGCACTAAGGGCCACAACCCTAGATCAAAGGCCCATAAACTCCCTCTGTCTCAACTGAGACCCCCGAGACAAATCAGGAACCAACCTAACCTGAGACCCCAGAAACAACTGATTGAAGTTCTTAAAATATGAATGAAAAATTAAAGCTTTATCTGACTCCAAAGCCAGAGCTACAAGCAGGGTAGATCTCCCTATAATAACCTCTAGGAAGTTTTCTAAAAAACCCGTTAGGTCCCCACCCCCCAAGGAAACAGCTCCAGGAACAGCACCGAGATCCCCGGCCCCCAAAGATAGATAGTGAGTCCGAGTCACAGGAGGAAAATGTTCCAAGGGGAGTTTCAAAACATCCCTGAAATACTTCCTCAACATCTCTCCCGCTGACCACAGTGGAGATCTGGGAAAATTCAAAAACCTGATGTTACAACGCCGATCTTGATTTGCCAAATGTTCCATCTTCCTCAAAGTCACAGATCTGTCCTTAATCTGGGCCTCCACCAGACCCCGGAGCTTTCCCAATTCCAGTTCCATTGTGAGGATTTTCCCCGCCTGTTGCTCCTGGATATTGGAAATCTCAGAATAAACATTCTTAACCCCCAATAGATCACTACTCACTGAACTCATAAAAGAGCTCAGAGTAGAGTCACCGTTGCAATTGCTTCCTACAGCGCGTCCAAATTAACTAAGAACTTCACTCCAGAAGCTAGCACAGCTCCAAACTGCCACGAGACCACGTCCTCAGCAGCAGTCTGCATCGACCCACAATGCTGCGCTGTACTCCGAGTTCCGGAGACGCTGACCCCGTCAATGGAGAGCCCTCTTCAGCCCCTTTCACCGGCATGCTCGTCGGCAGGCTGGAGGGGAGCACAACTCCAACTGGCGAATCACCTCCGGGATATGGCGGGGTGGGGGGTGGTCTGCAGCTCCGGCAAGAGCTGTATGCCCGAAGCACCTGGAGACGACAGATCCACTGCCGGCCCCACTATAGATGCTGCTCCAATGCCGCTGGAAAATCTGCACGTAGCCAGAGTCCTCTGCCCAGACGAACTCCATCCTGAAGGACCCGAGGGTAGGTCGAACTGTTTGCACTTTCTGAGACCCATATCATCAGTCGCAGTAACACCTCCGGACTGCGGATTCTGGCTCAGGAGCAGCTCAAGTGGTGTTCCTCCCCACCACCATCTTGAATTCCCCCTGCAGTGATTCTCTAGTCCACTGCTACCCTAATAATGCAATAATGCACCACCTTGATTGAAGGATAAGGCGGGATATAAATACCCTTTAAATAAAATTAAAAAAAATTAAAAAAAATTGTAACTTAAAATTGCAAGGCACACATTGCAAACATGTGTTTATTGTGAGCAGTGGTTTGGTTGCATGTTCACAACTATCATGGTAGTGACTCATCTAGTGTGGTAGTATATTCCTACTGAAGCCATGCCCCGTACATCTACTGTGGCTTCTACGCCCCTACCGCAGTAAAGATGCATGCTGCATCCTATCCTATGTGCTGCACTTTAGTAAGAATGCCCCATTGTATACATCCAGTAGTGCTATAAAAATAAAATTAAATGGGAGAATCAGTAAACAAGCTGAATTTAAGTGAAGCATCAAAACAGTAAACAGTTTGACTCCCCATATAAAAACTTCCATTTTAAGGGTTTGCATCAATGTTTTTGTTTTAAAGTTGTATAAACTTTTTGTAGGTTCGCCAGTTTAGTCTGCATACTTGTTTCACATTTGTTTGTCTCTAGTCTGCACGATTGTTTTGCAAAATGCTGAATCGATGATTCCCTTCTCTAGCTAGAAGCAGCTCTGTGCTTGTTCTATGTGAAAGGTTTCCACTTTTCTCGATAGCATTGAGCACGAGAGGATAAACTTTGTTATTGTAGCTCGAGTCTACAGGTAGTCTATTCGACATGTTTTGTGTTATGGAAAAAGTTGCTCACTGGACCTTCATTGCTTGGGGACTGCAAGTAGGCCTTCCATAGCCTATCATTTTAATGTGACATAATGAATTATAGTATGCTTAACAAAGGTTAATATGCGTACACTTAGAGGTAATGGTGTGTTCACTGTCTTCTTCGAAAACTATTTGTCATTTTGCCTTCGCAAAAACTTTACTTTTTCATTGTGCTAGTCACATTTAGAACAGTGGTTCCCAAGCTTGTCCTGAAGGACCCTTAGCCAGTTGGGATTTCGGGATATCCACAGTAAATATGCATGAGAACAATGTGCATGCAATGAAGTACTACATGCAAATTGCATGAATATTTATTTTAGATATCCTGGAAACCTGACTGTCTGGAAGATCCCCCAGGAGAGATTTGGGAACAGATTTAAAAGGTAATGTTCAAAGGCATGTTCACAGTAAAGCAGTTTTATGGGCAGGCTGTGTGTGGGTAAAGTTACGGGGGGTATTTTAGGTTGAGGAGTGATGAGGCCTTCCTCAGGGTAAGCAGAGCTGCTCTTACCTAAGGACAGCAGGGGTGCAGATTCCCCGGTCCCCTAAACAATGGAGGTCCAGCTGCCCTGCTGCCTAGGAGTTGCTCTATAATTAGGCAATTGCCCCCAAATTGTCCCTGTGGCATCACCATGGCAGGAAGCTAAATGCCTTGCTGCAGAGGATCACCAAATGCTGAAGGGGGCGCAGCAGTGGGGAAGCAGAGTAACAGGTAGCGTGCGGGCCCATCCTCAAAAGTTTTCTCAGGACCCTATAAGGAGTTGAAGTGGCCCTGAAGTAAATTGTGGGAGGGAGAGGGGCAGGATTTGGCATTTCAAAATCAAACTAATATATTTTAGCTCAGAAAATGTATGCATATCAAATATCAAGTATAAAAGAAAATCCTTAGTTTATTTATGTTGATTAGAAACTTCATTTTTAAGGGCTGTATTTACTAATGTATGGTAAGATTTTGCAATTACCGCAGCATTCATTTCCAGAATAAATGCACGGTTACTGTAGAACTTCTTAAAATGCTGCCGGGAGCATCCTCAGCAGTTTCCAATTCATTTTATGCAGTTGAAATGTTCTTACTGCCTGTTTTCTGCAATGGACATAACATTCAGTTAGATGCAGTTAATCAGGGGGCATGAGCAGCACCACATTATCTGTTTTTGGGGGGACACCTAGTGAAAGAATGTTTCAACATGCCTGAATTAAGCCTATTATAGAAGGACAAGAAAGTGCCTAGACCTGTCTTTATAAAATGCAAGTGTGTATGGCGTAGATCTCACCTAGAGCTGCTGTAAATGACTGTATCTACATTTTGCAAGTGTGTAAATTATCGTATTTTATAATCAACGTGCACTCTTGCTCACAGTGCCCTTGCTCTGTCTAAACATCCCCATGGCAAAAGCAAGCATCATCACTTCAACGTGCGCACATATACACTGAGCGGCACTTTATAAGAGGTCACTGACGCTCATAAATGAATGAAAATATATGTCTGTTCTTAGTGCCTAAAAAGAGACACCTCCTTTCCTCTTAATGTACTGTAACTACATCCATGTCAACTGTAAGGCACAGTCACTTACTCTTATGCAATCTGTGCATTAGTGTTCCCAAACCGTATTCTGGATGGAGCAGAGGTGGTGTTGCAATCTATGCATGTATCCTATAAGATATAAGGGACCAAATGCTTGCATTTGAGTCAGTACTGACTCCTGTGACCCAGCAGCAACTGGGTTTTCTTGGCAGGGTGACTGGAGGTAGATTGCCAGGCTTTTCTACTGAGGCACCGCAGAAGGTGGAGAGAGGGCGGAGAGAAGGGGTCAATGGGCGGACAGTGGGCGGGGAGAGGCTCCCTTCACACTAACGCGCTGATTTTCAGAGCTGAATTCCAACGCGAATGAAAACCTGCCGTTAAAGGCATATTAAAGGGGAGAGAAACCATTTCAGTGTCAGCAATGTACAGCCCAGGCAGGGAAACCAAAAAGAAGTGATAAGTGTGATACATGTGCACAGAACAAAAGGGCACAGAAACACTGAAAATGACCCCAACAAACTGGAAAGAAACAATAACCAAGCTGGCCAATAGTGGTATCAATGAGAAACATCAACCCCTCCCTCCCCCCCCCCCCGAGTAAGCTCCATAGAACAGATATAAATCGTGGAAGGGTCTATACTCCGTCCCCATACAAGGTGAATGGGCCCACAGTGAAATAGCGCTGCTCAGGGTTTTCACCACCATCAGACAGGGTTCCTATGGCGTGCACATGTCCCGCAACAGCAGGGCGGGCATGTCAGAATGGCAACTGGACAGATGCCGGAGATAGGGATATAGAGGGCCGCAGGCGGCACATGCTGTGGTGGAGCTGGGCCACAGTGCGGACTAAGGTGATGCCTAGGTGGCCCATACGAATGCTGAAACAGCAGAGCAGCCAGACAGCAACTGCTGAAGGTCCAACATGGGCACGAGTGAGTTTCCCAAAGTGTCACAGGGGATAGTACCCAGCAGCTACCCCCAAGGGCACGGAACATTGGCAGGAGGGGCTGGGGGGGAGCGTGGACGTCTATGCAGGCACCCCTACCCCCCGAACCTGCACCATAGGCAGCCGCCTACCTGCACACTGGATGGCCTGAGACTGCGCACCACCAGCTCCACCAGCAGAAGGGCATGTCAGCATGGTGGCTGAGGGATACTGGTGGTGGAGGGGGCAGTGGCAGCTGCCCAGAGCAGACCGTGGCCTAGCCCTGTGTAGGTGGGTGCCATGCACTGCAACAGACAGGCCCTATCTGACCAACAGTCATGGTATCATCAGGGAATGCACCATCTCTGTTGTAACATGATGGTGCAGTGCACAAAACCAGTGTATTCAGAAGCAGAAGGTCACAGGTTCAAGTCCCAGCTGTGGTTTCTGCCAACCCAGTCCTCATATTTTACCCACTATTATAATGTGCTAATACAGACAGAACCTTTCGTGCAGATGACGTGAACATGCCCAAAACACCTACATTTTACCCTACAGAGCACAGACACCATAAAAATGCACATTACCTAGAGCAGAACCTCCCAAATGCAGTCCTGGAGGGCCAAACACCATTCAGGTTCCATGCTGCCTCTGATAAAGATGCCTGTGCTGCATTTCTATGCGCCACCCCCATGGTATGCAGATGTATCTCATGCATATTCATGAGGGACAGCATGAAAACCCGAACAGTGTTTGGCAACGCAGGACTGGAGTTGGGAACCTCTGCCGTAAAGCAGCAGCCAACAGGGGCAGACACACCCGCACCCACAGGCCCCATTATCCAAAGCCTCCTGGAGAGGCAGGACTTTGGGCTCTGCATGCATCTCCCAATACTAGCACTTGCATACCTTAGTAATGCCACCCTAAACCTGGGAATATGGTACACAGCTATCAAAAGGTTGCTATGAGTACTGGCAGATAGCAATTCCTAGGTTAAGTACAATTTTTGGAGTGAGCTGCATCATAGCAACCTTTCTGATGTCTGTGGAGTGTGCTACAGGTCTTGTGTCTGACAGTGTTTACCAATCTGGGGAGTGACTCCTACAGTATTGCGTGCCATAGCCATGCCTGCACTGTGCCCAGGACTGGTGTGGTGGCCTGGGCTGCCCAACACCTCTATAGTTGCACAATGCTGGCATAGGTGTGGGGAGTGTGTGTCTGTCTATCCAGTGTGTGGTGGCTGCCAACACCCTCCACAGCCCGCACTGTTGCCAGTATTGGCCTGCCAATGTGCATAATGAGGAGCAAGGTACCATGGGAATATCCTGGATAGGGTGGCCTGGCCTGGCCGCATCTGCACAGGGCATAGGGCAATGGCCGGACATTGTAGTGTCCGGTACCACCTGCACGGACAGGGTGGCCATAGCATGTCCTGCTGGGAGGTCACTCTCACCCTGACTGAGCAGTGACCATGGCATGGCTAGGTTCCCCCATAGTGCTATATAGTATTTTTCGTATGTGATATTTATGGGTTTCCTTTTGGGGCCCAATCACTGACTTATCTGCTTGGTGTGTATGCTGATATCCCCGTTCTGGGTACATGCATCTCCTCCAGGACCATGCACTCTGGACTAGCTGGCGGACTGTCTGCAGCTAGTATGTGTCTTGCTGGAACACCGTGCAGGGTGCAGCGGCTGGAGGCTTGCTGCTGGAGAATGTCAGATAATGGTGGGGGGCAGCTGAGCATTTCCAGACCTGCTGTCTGGCTGCTATTGTGTTATGGATGTGTACTGCTCTGCATTGCCTGCGCTGTAGGGTGTTTGATCCCTAGCAGGACTGGGGTGATGGTCCCCTCTACTGCCACCATTAGATCTGTTGGCGGGAGATCCTGTCCCCCACCCTGAGCCCCAGAGGGTGCATTGGGTGGTGGTATGTAATCTCCCTGGTAACCACAGCAGAATGTGGGTGTGGTGCCGTGCAGTCCTCCTGTAGCCAACCAGGTGTTTATTAGCAGCTCTAGCCCACTGGTTATTTCACTGCCCATGGAGCCAGCGGTCATGGGTTCACAACCCACAGTGGGGTTCATCGATAGGGCTGTCTTAGGCGTTGTCTATTTTTATTGTGTATTAGTGCTGCCGGCAGAACCACCCTCAGGGTACTGTCACCTTAGGGTGGCTCATAAGGCGCCCTATAGGGCACCTTATACGTCGCCCTATAGGGCACCTTATATGACGCCCTATAGGGCGCCTTATACGTCGCCCTATAAAGTGTCTTATAAGGTGCCTTATATGGTGTCCTATAGGGGATATTATAGGGTGCCTTGGCAGACAGTGCACTTTATAATGTGCCCTATGGAGTGCCTTCTAGGGTGCCTTATGTGGCACCTTAGGTTACGCCACTGTGAGGGTGTGTTTGCTGGCAGCACTATTACAGTACACCTAAACTTCCTCACAGCCCAATACCTAACCCTTTCCAGGCCAAGCCCAACACTTTCTGGATCCACACTTCTACCTAAATATTCCTATCAAATGGTATATAATACATGACCATGGCAGAGGGAACGTCACTACTGGAACATATTGAATAAGACGGGTACAATTTTCCTGACATATGCAAACTTTAACCCGGCTGCAGACTGTGGATTAAAATATTATAGTAGGCCTTCAAGGGGTTACACATGATGCCTCAGCCAGCCTTATTCAGTAGGCACACTGGGGAATCAAACCCATGACCCTGATACCATCAGTCTGTGTAGTAACCATTGTGCTACAGCTCTGTTTCTGTATATGGGTGTCTGCGCGCCTTCTTACGCTTAACGCGCAGTAACACGCCCTGTAACGATTGTTGCTGCGCGGCGTGTTATAGCGCGCGTTATCACTAACGATGCACCGCCCATGTCCTTTTTTGGCATTTCTTCCACTAACATGGCTCCTAACGCGAATCACACTAACGCAGTTTAGTAAACATACCCCTAAGAGTTGATTTTAAAAAAGTTGATTCCATTGCTATGCATTGATATAAAAAAGGTGATGAATCGATATGAACAACAGTATATGAACTGTTATAATAAAGAAATGCTATCTCATTGGTTCTTACGCCAGTGATATTGGATTCCCTTACTAGGAGACGGATACCTTGATACAGCTTGGTGACATATCTGCACATGGGGAATTGATGATTTGAAAGTTAAAGGGTATGTTTACTAAACCACGTTAGCACGGTGGTAGTAGCTAATATGGGAGAAATACACATATTGCAGGCACTTTTCTGTGATACCTGCATTTTGCGCTGTAGATCTAGAGGGAGGTCGGGAGTAAATATTCCTATTTTTGGCTAAAATATTTTGTGTGATGGCTGCTAAAAATAGCCCAATTGTAGCTGCAGATAATGCCACCTTAAGAGATGGTACTAGCTGCAGCCAAACTCTACTGTGGGCCTCTACGAGGTTTCAATTGCCAACCCAGTGCGACAATTAGTTCCCATCCTAACCTAAGAACATTGTCGGTGAACAGATGCACAGCTCCATGGCACCAACAAGTTTAACAGTGAGAACTTCTTCCTCTTCAACACCAGTCCCCCAGGACAGCTCCTGATCCCCATTGGGAACAGTCTAGGGGGGATTGATACAGACCCTGACAAACCTGAAAGCCTAGCTAGTCAGTCAGGCCTACATCCCCCCCCTCCCCCAATCTACGATTAATAATCCTGGCTAGTCAGTTGGGCACTCAACGCCCCTCTCTTTCCCATTCAACCTCAATAGAACAGCAAGCCAGTCGGCCTATCAGTGGCTCCCCTGGCCCCCCACCCCCGCTACCCCCCCAGCCTTTACTTTAAGTCCATGATGGTCTAGTGGTCATTGGGGGCATTGGGGGCAGGAGCAGTTCTCCATCCTCCTACCCCCAGCATCACAACTACACAAAACGGCCATGATTTCATGGTACTGCCACTTAGTGCCCTCATACTAGGGGGGCAGCACTGTGAGATTGCTGTCATTTTTGTTATTAATATTGAAGTGGCCAGGAGCAGAGGACCACTTCCAACTTTGCCAGGAGTGCACCGATCCCCTGTCAACAGTTCCTGCATATTAAATCTTACTATGCTGGCATGGTAGTTACCGCATGCTAATTCCTGTATTAACTGCACATTGCATGACAGGACAGTGACTGGACAGGTTACAGATAGAGACTGGGCATGAACCGCACATTCCAGTTAGCAGAGTGGTACATACCGCACTCTAATTGTCAGTATTGGAATTAGCATGCGTGAGCTTAACATCACATCAGTGGGTTGCATTAAGTGTACCCATGTTAACTGAGACTACCACTGCCATGTATTAAAGTATGTTTCAGGGCAGTGACTGTTGGGTACATGCTGACCATGCCCCCAACAGTTAGTACACAACTTTTGCGCTTACCGCACATTCATTTTTATTCAAAACGTTTGGCAAGTCGAAAAATTAACTCAGCTTTATAAAAGACCTCCAAAGTTTTTAGTGATGAGTCAATTATCTGATTCAACTGAATAATGTTAATTGATCCTGTAAAATCTTAAGTTAGATAGTTGGGTTTAATTTTAGACTGATGGCTGAATCTTTAATAATTAGGGATGTGCATTCCTTTGAAATGACACGGGGAAATATCAGACATTTCCTATATTGTTTCATATCAATTTTAATCTGACCATGACTGTAAAAAATCCAAAATTCATTTTTTCCCCAAGCGTCATCACCAAACAGACTGGCCTCAAAGCAGATAGCTTGAAGGAAGAACTATTTTGGGGCATGTTTACTAAGCTGCGCTACCTGTTCACAGGGCAGATAGTGTGTGCTATCTGGGCACAGTACTAGATAGTGCAGCAGAAATACAGATGGCAATACAATGATTTTTCTGCACTATCTGCACAAATCATGTGCAAGTGGGTAGGAAAAGGGTGGAGAGAGGGTGTATCTGTGATGCACAGTTACTGCACATCAACAGCACACAGTAACTGCCAAAATCCCAAACAGCGCAGGTGCAGTTAACACCACCACAAAGGGTGGCATTAATTATATCCGCGGTGCTGACATGCCACAATCTCTGCATTTTCAGAGCGGTGTCTGCTGGGGGAAATTCTGTGCATGCTGCCAACAGATATTGCACAGCTTTTGCAGCTAACACTGGAGTGGAGGAGTGGCCTAGTGGTTGGGGCAAGGTACTTCAGGCTGGAAGGCCAGGGGTTCAAATTCCACTAGAGGACAGCAACCTTGGGCCAGAAGGACTGGGGTTTCTAGTCCCACAGGTGCTCCTTGTGGTCTTGGGCAAGCCACTTAACCCTCCATAGCCCATGTTCCCTGTAAAATAGTTATCTCCAATAGTTTCAGTTTGTTCAATGTAAACCACCTTGATATCATGAAAGGCAGTATATAAGAAATGTTAAATAAATAAATAAAACACCATGGTATTTGTACACAGGTTTAGTAAACATAATCTTTGTTTCTGTGGGGTCGAGTTCTAGCTGCCTGCTCTTGACTGTGTCTTGTATTGCTGAGGATCTTCTTTCCTGTTCTTAACTAGCCCTAAATTTGTCTGATCTGGAGCTTTGTGCAATCCCTTCATAGTTTTTTTTGCCTTGTGAATTTATTGACTCCTGCTGTAGAGACCTACTGCAAAGACGTTTCTTTTGCCATGCTCTTGTGGCAGAAATTCTGTGAAACCATGTCTAAGTATACTATCAGATACATTTACCAAGCCTAATGTAGAGCTTTGTTGTCCAGTTAGTGATCGCTGCTAATTTGAATATAATCTAACTTTACTCATATATATATATATATATATATATATATATATTGTCATGGTCCAGGGCAGAATAGACCAGAGGAAATGCAGGAAAATGCTCGGGGGAGTTTTAAAAGGCACACTGAGAAGCACATGGCTAGGGGTTGCCATGAGCAACAAAGGAAAACACAAGCTCATGCTGCAGCAAAACACCCAGAGAGAGCATTACGTAAGGGCTCATTAGTAAGGCAGAAACAGCTGCAGGAAGTTAGCCCAATGGAAGTCTCAAGCTATGACGCAGTTAAAATAGGGCCAGCTTTGAGCACAGAGGGAAGGAGGAAGAGAACCAGCAGATACACAGGAAACAGATACACGAGGAGCACAACAGGAAGCTCAGCTAAAGGCACGAGGAAAGAAGGAAGTTACTACACCAGCCCAGAAGCAGTTGACAGAACTGTAGGATACAGGAAGACTGCAACTAGCAGAAAAGCCATTTCCAGAAACCAAGGCAGAGGAAGGGATAGAGAGAGATCCCAGGAGCCATACCGGAGTGTTTCTGAAGAAGAATCTATATGCTCTGAAGGAGAGTTTGCCTCAGAAGAATTCTCTCAGGTCAGTGTTTTAAACCAGGGCTACAATAAGGAAAAGCCTGGCTGTGAGCTGACGAGAATTGCTTATAGCAAACCGAGGGAGAGAGAGATAGATAACAGGCTTAGCAGTCACACTTCTAAGCAAACAAACCGACGCTGGGCTGGGAAGCACCCTGGTGAATGGAATAGAGGGGCACTGGAATTTCTGTCTAGAGATCTGTGAGGGCAGAAGCCAGACTCTATGATAACCAGCCTTTCCTCACTGATAGAAATGAGAGCAGCTTCAGCTATGAAGAAAGAGAGTTAAATGATTGCCATAGAAGTTACAGCCCTGAGCAAGTTTGCACAGAAGAAAGTCCTGAAGATATGGATTATGAATGTTGTGCTGATACTGATAATTGCTCTAGAATGGACTGTACACTAGTTCTTTCAGATGCTATAACCTCTTTTTGCTGAAGTGCCGTTCCCATTGAAATCTGTGCAGGTGGCACTGATTTCAACAGCACAGTTCTTCTGAAAAGTAAGAAAACTGTTTTCCTGTTTTGTTTGTTTAAGCTGAAGAGAAGCATTTTTGTTATCCTTACTGATCCTTTTGTGTTACCAGAAAAATATGGTTTATTTCCTTTTTGTAACATTGATGCAAGAATTCTCCCGGGACGGGAAATAAAACCTCTTGAAAGCTTAGTCTCTCGCTCACAACTACTTTCTTATTGACTGGCTATTGGGACACAAAAACCCAGGGGACATTATAAAGTCCCTGCTTGAAATAAGAGGACCCCACTGCACATCTCCAACCTTCCACCACAGGGGCCTGGGGAGTCGGTGACAAAGTGGCGACGTCTGCAGGATTTTTGCATAAGACAGCAAAAGGAATAAGCACAGAGGACTACAGTCTGCAAGGAAAAAAAAATCTTAAAGGAGAAGCACTGTCAAGCAGGTTCCTGCCACCAAGAGCTGACCAGAAAAGAAACTTTCTCATAGGCTGACCCCTGCCAGGAGACTCAGGTAAAGGGTACCTAGGCCTGTGCAGGGAGGATAAGAGTGAGAAAGAGGGTGTTTGTGGGCAGAGGGAAGACGGTGGAAAAAAGAAAAAAAATATATATATATACATAGAAGTGGCGGTATCGCACTTGGTTTGGTTTTTTTCTTGTTTCTCCCACAGGTACATCAGTGAAAGATGGAGCCTCAAGATGTAGCTCACTGGATGAAGGAGCAGTGGGATAAGCAGGTCAAGCTCATCCACTTTCTACAGGAGCAGACCACGCAGACTATACAATCACAGCAGAAGCCATTGATTGAAGCCATAGAAGCTTTACTGAAGAAACCAGCGGACACTGGAGCGGATATCCCCATGACATTGCAAGCTGCAGGAATGAGGTCGTATGAGGCTTTTTCTTTAAGGCCATTACAGCCTCAGGATAACCTGGACGACTATTTGGACGCTTTCGAGCGTATAGCCACTACTCTAAAATGGCCAGAAGAGCAATGGGCCATTCGGTTCGCCCTATCGCTCTCTGGAGAGGCGCTTTCGGCCTATAAGGCTATGCCCGCGGAGTTAGCCTCTAACTATCTTGAGGTCAAAAAGGCCGTAAAAGATAGGTTAGGGCTTACCCCTCTTCATTACCAGAGAATGTTGAGAGAGGCAGTGATTAAGCCCCAGGAAACTCCTAAAGCCCTAGCACAAAGATTAAAGAGTCTAGCAAGAAAATGGTTGTTAACAGAAGGTGCAACAATGGAAACAGTCATAGATAAAATTGTTTTGGAACAATTTCTACAGGCTGTTCCCAGCGGGCTAAAAACTTTCCTTTCCCTCCAGCAGTGCCAGACCTCGGAGGATGCAGCTACTCTGGCAGAGCGATACTTCGCTGCTGAGAGAACTGACACCTCGGGGCACGGTATCTGGCTAGCAGCGGGGAGAAGGAAAGAGAATAGGAAAGGAAAATATGTACATGATAGGATGTATAACCCTGCAGCAGTAAATGTTAATGTCTCTGATGATAATGTTCATTCCATGCCTAAAGGTAAATGTTTCAGGTGTGGAAAGGCTGGGCATTACCAAAGATCCTGTACCGAACGGATGGTTTTGATGACAGGGACAGAGGAAGCGGCGAAGGATGAATACCGCATACAAGTGCAAGTGGAAGGTATATATACCTTAGCGCTACTTGACTCGGGGGCTGACCAGAGTCTGATTTCCAAAGAACTCTGGGAGCTCATAGAGGAGAACCGTCAGTCGCCCCCGAGTCGAGCAGACAGTCATGTGAAGGTCAAATGTGTGCACGGCACTTTTGTTCCTTATCCTTTACACAAAGCTGTCATAAAAGGTTTAGGCACCACTGAAGTGATGAAAATGGCTATAGTTCCAAAACTCCCAGATGATGTAGTTTTAGGAAAAGATTGGCCTCCTTTACACTATAAGTTAGAAAAAGAGTGGGCTATTAAGTTGGGGCTAATATCCACTCGCTCTCAGGCAGGACCCTCAAAGGATGGGGGAGGGTCACATGAGCACACTAAGGACCCGGAAGTGTAAGAGAATGTTCCAAAAGGGGATCCAAAAGAGGAAGACACTCAAAGGGAGGACCCAGAGGAGGAAGAGTTAGTTACTCTCCCTAGCCACGAGGATATAATACATCCCTCTGAGAAAATAGAGAGGAAAGAGAAAGCTAAAAAGCGCAAGGAAAGACAAGCTAGAACCCGGGGGAGGGCCGAACTTGAAGGTTCCATAGGGTTACCATGGGTACCGGTGGAGGTGGTGAAAAAATTTCCCTCCTTTCCCATGGAGCAAAGGGCTGACCCAGCGCTGAAGAAGGCATTCGAATGGGCAAAAGAGGTTAGACAGAACCTACCCAGGTTTTTCTTAGAGGATGACCTCCTATATAGAGAGTCTATAAATCCCCATAATGATGCTGTGCGAAAACAACTAGTAGTTCCCGTGACTTTTAAAGCCAGTGTTTTAAGATTGGCCCATGATCATCCGGTGGGGTGTCATAAGGGGGTTCAGGGTACGCTGGACCAAATCTTAACTAGGTTTTATTGGCCAGGGATTTTTAAAGAGACGCGACAGTACTGTGAGGCTTGTCCAAGCTGTCAAAGGGTGACGGTTGCGAAGCCTAAGGCAGTGCCAATGGTCTCGACCCCTACGATAGCAACTCCTATTAATAGATTGGGTATGGACATCATTGGACCTCTGGTGAAAACGCCGAGAGGATTTAAGTATATCTTAGTTGTGGTTGACCATGCCACCCGGTTCCCTTGGGCCATTCCCTTGCGGAACACGTCAGCTAGGTTGATAGCTCTAGAGTTAATTAAACTCTTTTGTGAAGTAGGTTTCCCTAGGGAAGTCCTGACTGATCAGGGGAGCAATTTTCTCTCACGACATCTGGCCATGGTTTGGGAAGCCTTTGGCATTCGCCACATCAAAACATCTGCTTACCATCCCCAATCGAACGGACTGGTGGAACGTACAAACCAGTCGATTAAGCAGCTATTACGCAGGGGTCTGATGAAAAAAGAAATGCAAGAGTGGGATACGTTACTCCCGTTCACATTGTATGCTTGCAGGGAGCGCATACAGACGTCCCTGGGGGCATCCCCATACGAGTTATTGTTTGGCCGCACTCCAAGAGGTATCTTGGATATTTTGCACGAGCAATGGGTGGAGCCAACCATACAGGAGGTAGGGGTACCCCAATTTCTCAAAGAATTAAGGCAGCGCTTGGAAAGAACCGCTAGAGCCTCTAGAGAAAATCTACAGGCTAGTAAGAATAAACAAAAAACATATTATGATAAGGGCACCAAGCAGCGACACCTAAAAATTGGTGATAAGGTCTTGATCCAGGTATCCGACCCCGGACCAAAATTTGAGTCCAGGTGGAGGGGCCCGGGAACAGTGGTGGGGAAGGTTGGCCCTGTGTCTTATAAAGTTGAAAATGAGAGAGGCCGCCAACAGACATACCACATTAACATCCTTAAATTGTGGAAGGAACGGTCTGCCATGGCTAGTTTAGTCACACTGATATACCAAGATAGACCCCAGAGACTGGAGCCTAGAGGTAGGTCTCAAAAAGGTATTCCCGGCTGTCAGGTAAGGACTGCAGCCAGGAATAGTTTAAGGGGGGGGATTTGTCATGGTCCAGGGCAGAATAGACCAGAGGAAATGCAGGAAAATGCTCGGGGGAGTTTTAAAAGGCACACTGAGAAGCACATGGCTAGGGGTTGCCATGAGCAACAAAGGAAAACACAAGCTCATGCTGCAGCAAAACACCCAGAGAGAGCATTACGTAAGGGCTCATTAGTAAGGCAGAAACAGCTGCAGGAAGTTAGCCCAATGGAAGTCTCAAGCTATGACGCAATTAAAATAGGGCCAGCTTTGAGCACAGAGGGAAGGAGGAAGAGAACCAGCAGATACACAGGAAACAGATACACGAGGAGCACAACAGGAAGCTCAGCTAAAGGCACGAGGAAAGAAGGAAGTTACTATACCAGCCCAGAAGCAGTTGACAGAACTGTAGGATACAGGAAGACTGCAACTAGCAGAAAAGCCATTTCTAGAAACCACGGCAGAGGAAGGGATAGAGAGAGATCCCAGGAGCCATACCGGAGTGTTTCTGAAGAAGAATCTATATGCTCTGAAGGAGAGTTTGCCTCAGAAGAATTCTCTCAGGTCAGTGTTTTAAACCAGGGCTACAATAAGGAAAAGCCTGGCTGTGAGCTGACGGGAATTGCTTATAGCAAACCGAGGGAGAGAGAGATAGATAACAGGCTTAGCAGTCACACTTCTAAGCAAACAAACCGACGCTGGGCTGGGAAGCACCCTGGTGAATGGAATAGAGGGGCACTGGAATTTCTGTCTAGAGATCTGAGAGGGAAAGATCCTGTGAGGGCAGAAGCCAGACTCTATGATAACCAGCCTTTCCTCACTGATAGAAATGAGAGCAGCTTCAGCTATGAAGAAAGAGAGTTAAATGATTGCCATAGAAGTTACAGCCCTGAGCAAGTTTGCACAGAAGAAAGTCCTGAAGATATGGATTATGAATGTTGTGCTGATACTGATAATTGCTCTAGAATGGACTGTACACTAGTTCTTTCAGATGCTATAACCTCTTTTTGCTGAAGTGCCGTTCCCATTGAAATCTGTGCAGGTGGCACTGATTTCAACAGCACAGTTCTTCTGAAAAGTAAGAAAACTGTTTTCCTGTTTTGTTTGTTTAAGCTGAAGAGAAGCATTTTTGTTATCCTTACTGATCCTTTTGTGTTACCAGAAAAATATGGTTTATTTCCTTTTTGTAACATTGATGCAAGAATTCTCCCGGGACGGGAAATAAAACCTCTTGAAAGCTTAGTCCAGGGGTCTGCAACCTTTAAGACATAAAGAGCCACTTGGACCCGTTTCCGAAGGGAAAAAAAAAACTGGGAGCCGCAAAACCATTGCGACATTTAAAACAAATCTAACACTGCATATATTGTTTCTTACCTTAATGCTATATACGACCCCCTACTTTTCCTGTTAAAATATAGGTGTTTGGCCTATACTCGCCGTATAAGACTACCCCTCTTCCTTCGCACACCAAAAAAAATACGCCAGAAAATATAACAACAAGAAGTAACAATATTTGATTTCAAAATTATGATGATTTTGTAGTCAAATCACTAATATGAAATAAAATTATTTTTTCTACCTTTGTTGTCTGACCAATTTATTCTTTGATCATGCTGGTCCCGATCTGAGGCTTCTGCTTTCCTGTCTTCTCTTAGCTCTCTTTCTGTGGTCTATGGTCCATCTGCCAGTTCTTATCTCTTCTTTCGTTTTCTTCACTTCTTTCCATTAGCCTATTTCCAGTCCCAGTAACCCTCCCCAATATCAGCCCCTTTCCAGTCCTCACTCCCAGTACCTTCCAATGTCAACTTGCATTCCCATGATTGCCACTGGTGTCCATTTCCTTCCAGTCCCTCTCCTTCCCCACTGACCAGTCCCTTCTAGTACAAATACCATGGCAGCCCCTCTCAGATCCAGTTCCATTCTCCCATCCCCTCATATCAGCCCATTTGTAGCCTTAGCCCCCAGTTATCTTCCAGGGCCAGCAGCTCTATCCTCCCCTCCCCACAATCAGCCCATGCCCAGTCAAAGCCCCCCAATCAGCTCGCTTCCAGTGCTAATCCCCCCTCAACCCCATTACCAGTGCTAGCCTCCCCTAATCAGCCCAATACCAGTCCTACCCCCATCAGCTCATTACCAGTCCTAGCCTCCCCTAATCAGCTCATTTCCAGTGCTCGTCCCCTCAACCCCATTACCAGTGCTCCATCCCTCCATGTCAGCCCCCTCCCTCCCTCCCTCCCTCCCTCCATCCATATCAGCTCCCTCCCTCCATGTCAGCCCGCCTCCCCAATCCCTCCATGTCAGCCCCCTCCATGTCAGCCCCCCTCCCTCCATGTCAGCCCCCTCCATCCCTCCATGTCAGCCCCCCTCCCTCCATCCATATCAGCTCCCTCCCTCCATGTCAGCCCCCCTCCCACCATGTCAGCCCCCTCCATCCCTCCAGGTCAGCCCCCTCCCTCCATCCATTCATATCTGCTCCCTCCCTCCCTCCATGTCAGCCCCCTCCCTCCATGTCAGCCCCCTCCATCCCTCCATGTCAGCCCCCCTCCCTCCCTCCCTCCATCCATTCATATCAGCTCCCTCCCTCCATGTCAGCCCCCCTCCCTCCATCCATTCATATCTGCTCCCTCCCTCCATGTCAGCCCCCTCCCTCCCTGTCAGCCCCCTCCATCCCTCCATGTCAGCCCCCCTCCCTCCATTCATTCATATCTGCTCCCTCCCTCCATGTCAGCCCCCTCCATCCCTCCATGTCAGCCCCCCTCGATCCATCCCTCCATGTCAGCCCCCCTCCCTCCATGTCAGCCCCCCTCCCTCCATCCATTCATATCTGCTCCCTCCCTCCATGTCAGCCCCCCTCCCTCCATGTCAGCCCCCTCCATCCCTCCATGTCAGCCCCCCTCCCTCCATCCATTCATATCTGTTCCCTCCCTCCATGTCAGCCCCCTCCATCCCTCCATGTCAGCCCCCCTCGATCCATCCCTCCATGTCAGCCCCCCTCCCTCCATGTCAGCCCCCTCCATCCCTCCATGTCAGCCCCCCTCCCTCCATTCATTCATATCTGTTCCCTCCCTCCATGTCAGCCCCCTCCATCCCTCCATATCAGCCCCCCTCGATCCATCCCTCCATGTCAGCCCCCCTCCCTCCATGTCAGCCCCCCTCCCTCCATCCATTCATATCTGCTCCCTCCCCTCCCTCCATGTCAGCCCCCCTCCCTCCATGTCAGCCCCCTCCATCCCTCCATGTCAGCTCCCCTCCCTCCATCCATTCATATCAGCTCCCTCCCTTCATGTCAGCCCCCCTCCCTCCATGTCAGCCCCCTCCATCCCTCCATGTCAGCCCCCCTCCCTCCATCCATTCATATCTGCTCCCTCCCTCCATGTCAGCTCCCTCCCTTCTTCTGCAGCCGCGGCTCCCTGCCTCTTACGGAACCGCGGCTGTGCTTTTAAAATCATCTCGGAGCCCTTCCTGTCTTGACGGGCTCCGTGCAGCATTGTCCCGCCTCCAAAACTTCCTTTAGAGGCGGGACAATGCTGCACGGAGCCCGTCAAGACAGGAAGGGCTCCAAGATGATTTTAAAAGCACAGCCGCGGTTCCCTAAGAGACAGGGAACCGCGGCTGCAGAAGAAGGGAGGGAGCTGACATGGAGGGAGCCCATAACGCGACGTTTAAAGCGGGCAGTGTGCTCCGGAGCCGCGGCAAAGGTGAGAAAGAGCCGCATGCGGCTCCGGAGCCGCGGGTTGCCGACCCCTGGCTTAGTCTCTCGCTCACAACTACTTTCTTATTGACTGGCTATTGGGACACAAAAACCCAGGGGACATTATAAAGTCCCTGCTTGAAATAAGAGGACCCCACTGCACATCTCCAACCTTCCACCACAGGGGCCTGGGGAGTCGGTGACAATATATATATATATATATATATATATATATGGATTTACGCACCATGGAAATTCTGGTGTAATAAAATCCCACAGATGTGATACAGCACTGGATAGAGAATAGTTACTGGATAGAGAATAGCATTTAGATTTGGTCACCTGTCTTTCCAAATCTGAGCTCAAGGTGAGTTAATATAGGTACAATAGGTATTTTGCAAGTCAATGTAATTCAGACTGCCCCAGAACAAGTATATTCTACTAAATGATATCAGAATAGTAAGTATTCAGCTTCCCCTATACATATAGGGGCATGCTTTCTAAAGGTTAACACGTATTAATGGTGTTAAGTGTGACTGTGCCCATAGAAATAAAAGGGTTCTAGGCACTTAATGTGCTTTACTTTCATTAATGCATGTTAAATTTTTTAGTAAACATGCCCCATAATCTAGGGACTTTCAAATCTCTTTCAAGTTCCAGACGGGCATTGAAATTAGAAGTGCAACTTTATCTTTAATGTTGTTGTTGTTAAGTGCCATCGAGTCAGTGTTGACTCCTGACAACCCTCTGGATAGTTGAAGTAAACTTTGTTCAGTCTTCAGCCAAGAGGCTCATTTTTGATAGAGTGGTATCCATAGATGCTGTTATTGTGTCAGTCCATCTTATTGCCGGCCTTTATGGTGACCTTCTACCTTGCCATGCATTATCTCTTTCTCCAATGACCTCTCTTCACATTCTGTGTGCAAAGTATGAAAGTCAAAGTCTTGTCATCTGAACTTCTAAGGAAAGCTTAGGTTTGATCTCCTCTAGTACTGACGGGTTTGTTCTTTGGGCAGTAAATGATATACACAGTACTCGTCGCCAGCACCATAATTCAAAGGTATCAATTTTCTTTCAGTCTATCTTTTTCACTCTCCGGCTTTTACATCCATATGACGTTATTAAAAATACCATGGCATGGAAAAGTTGAATCTTTGCATGGAGAGAGACATCTCTGCTCTTGAGAATCTTGTCTAGGTTCTTCATAGCCATTTTATCAAGAGCAATATGTCATCGGATTTCTTGACTGCTTGTCCTTTCTTTATTGATTGTTGATCCAAGTAAGTTAAAGCTGTCAACTATTTTAATTTCTTCTCCAACAGTGATTTTGCCAGTTGTCAGGATCTTTGTCTTCTTAACGTTAAGGTGCAGACTCATTTTAAGACTATATTCCTTGATCTTGAGAAGCAAATATTTCGAATCATCTTCACTTTCAGCCAGTAATGTGGTATCATCAGCATAGCAAAAGTTGTTGATGAGTCTTCCACCAGTCTTCACACCTCGCTTGTCTTCATAAAGTCCTGCTTCTCTGATGATTTGTTCTGCATATAAATAAAAGAGGTAGGGAGAAAGTATGCAGCCTTGTTGTACATGTTTGCTGATTTTAAACCATTCTGTTTCTCATAGTTCCATTGGAACTGTTGCTGCTTGATCAATGTAAAGGTTGTGCAATAGAACGATCAGGTATTCTGGTATACCCATGCTTCATAATGTGGCCCAGTGTTTTTCATGGTTTACAGAGTCAAAAGCCTTGCTGTAGTCAATAAAACACTTATGGATATCCTTTTGGTATTCTTTAGTCTTTTCAAGGATCCATCTCACATCCGCGATAATGTCTCTCGTTCCTCACCCTTTCCTGAACCCTACTTGCACTTCAGGCAGTTCTCATTCCAGGTATGATTGTAGTCTCTGCTGAATGATCTTGAGTAGAATCTTACTGGCATATAGGATCAGAGCGATTGTGCGATAATTTCCACAGTCAGTCTGGTCAACATTCTTCAGTATTGGTATAAACATAGATCTTTTCCAGTCAGTTGGCTATCGACTTGTCTTCCAAATTTCCTGGCAGAGCCTTGTAAGTATGGTAACAGCTCCATCCAGTTGCTGTAGTACTTCAATGGGAATGACATCAATACCCGATGTTTTGTTCTTTGATAAGGCATTCAATACTGCCTCGATGACTTCTTTCATCACCAATGGTTCCTGATCATAAGGTACAGGTTGAAATGGCTGTTGGTCCACTTGATCTTTATGGTATAATGCCTCTGTATATTCTTTCCACCTTTTCTTGATCTTCTCAGCATCTTTCAACATGGATCCTTGAGCATCTTGTAGCATTCCAATTCAAGGCTGGAATTTTTTCTTTAACTCTCATTGCTTTGGAAAAGCCAAACTTGTTCTTCCTCTGATAGTTTCTGATTCTATTTCCTTGTATGTGTCATTGTAGTACTTCTCCTTGTCTTGTCTTGCTGCATATTGGAAAACTCTGTTGAGTTCTGTGATTGTCTCTCTTTCTCCTCTGACTTTAGTTTCTCTGCATTTCTGGACAATTTTCAGAGTTTCTTCAGTCATCCATTTTGGCCAATTTTGCTTTTTCACCTTATGTAGAGACTTCTCGCTTTCTTCCAACACAACCTTCTTGATGTCATCCTATAACTCTTCTGGAACTCTGTCATTTGTATCTAATGCAGCAAATTTTTCATGCATTCTTTAAATTCCATTGGTATATTCTCAAGGTCATATTTTGCTACATGCATGAGTAGCTAGCTCTTTTTCAACTTTAGCTTGAGTTTGTATGCTAGTAATTGGTGATCTGTACTAGAGTTAGCTCCAGGTTTTGTCTTTGTTGATGTTATCAAGCTTTTCCATCATTGTCTTCCACAGATGTAGTCAATTTGACTTCTGTACAATCCACTGGGTGAAGTCCATTTGTGCAGTCGGTGCTTGTGTTGCTGGAAAAAGGTGTTTGAGGTGAATAGATTATTGGTCTTGCAGAATTCTATCATTCTTACTCCAGGTTTGTTTCTGTTGCCAAGTCCATATTTTCCAACCACATTTCCAGCTTCTTTGTTGCCAACTTTTGCGTTCCATTTACCCATAACTATCAGGATATCCTATTTGCATGTTCTGTCAATTTCAGCTTGTACTTGCTCATAGAACTCATCAACATCTTCCTCTTCTGCAGCTGTTGTTGGGACATATACCTGAATTATAGTTGTGCTGATGGGCTTTCCTTGTAGATGAATAGAAATTAAGTGTTCACTGATTGCATTGTATTTCATTACAGTTCTTGCAAGTTTCTTCTTAATTATAAATTCAATACCATTTCATTTTTGTCTTTCATTTCCAGCATAGTAGACTATATGATCATCAGATGCAAAATGCCCAAAGCCAGTCCATTTCAATTCACTGACACCCAACAGATCGAGCTGTACACATTCCATTTCATTCTTGACCAACTCCCACTTCTTTAGGTTCATGCTTTGTACATTCCATGTCCCAATATTTAAGACATCTTTGCAACTTCTGATTCTCATTTCATGTGCAGCTACATTAGCATATCCAACCAGATCATAAATGCTGGCTTTACTCTGAGAAGTTTTCAGCTCATCCCCAATAGCCATTTAAGTGCCTTCCAATCTGGGGTTCTCATCTTCCAGCACTATATGTTTTGTGACTATCCATTGGGTTTTTGTGGCAAGATACGGAAGTAGATTTGCCAGGCCTTTCTTCTACGCAGTTAATTCCAGTGTTGTTGCATTTGTCATAGAAATGTGATCCTCCGCTTATAACACCATTCCATTCTTCTGCTGCCCAGATGGATGGTTTGTTTTAGTCTGGCACCTCAGCTGAGACCTGTCTATCTTGGGAGACCCTGCCAGTAGCTAAGCTACTGATAGCTTGGCTGTCAGCATTACTAATGCACACAAGCTCTCACAGCATGACAAGCTGCAAACCAAGTGAGGGTTTATCTTTAATATAGAACTTCATTAGCTATTGAAAGCCATCAGATCAGTATTTTCCAATAAGGATCTTTAAGTACTGATAGGATTTGCTTTATTTTATAAAATGAGTGAAAGGCACACTAGAACACATGCAAATTAATTCAGTTTAAAAATAATGCTTTATAGAATAACAGATGCATGAACTGATGGACTTGCACTTATACAAATAGCTCTTCTGATTTGCCTTTTGATTACATATCTGTTTCTAAGCAACAGAAATAATTTTTCAAAAAAGTCAAATGGAGAATACATTCTTTGACCTGTTGTATAACGTGTGACTGAAAATGAAATATTTCTCCCTTTTCAAGGCTTTGGCTTGTTTTGAGTGATTTGGTACCAATAAAGAGAGAAATCTAAAGACGTCTTTGGCAGAAATCAATTTGTAATTAAAGTGCATGTGTCAGTGTGATAGCAAAGATGGCTCTGTCAGAAACAGACTGTTACTGTAGAGGTAATACTGTATGCGGCTATTTGAAAAGGCCCACAAGATGCCTATTTTATAAAGGCCAAAAACAACAAAAAAATATATACTACTACCTGAATAGTGCTCACAATAAATATCCCTTTTGCGTTTTTTTAATTTTTTTACTTGTATGTGTTTTAAAATTGTAAATCGCTGTGATGTACCCACAAATGGCAGTATATTAAACAAACATAAATTTGTATGAAAGTACTTCATAAAATATGCTTGTACATCACTGCAACCCCGGATAGCCAATGCTAGGGCCGGATATGACCTTGGCACTGAATATCCTGGTTTAATGTTCAGCAACAGTGGCTAGCCGTTATAATCGTGCTAGCCGCCATCGCTGAATATCGGGCCTGTTGAAATTTTTTCTCTTTTGTGTTTTTTTTATTTTTTTACTTGTATATGTTTTTAGATTGTAAATCGCTGTGATGTACCCACAAATAGCAGTATATTAAACAAACATAAACTTGTATGAAAGTATTTCATAAAATATGCTTGTACATCACTGCATTACTCCTTCAATATCCAGACTACTTCCCTGAGAAGTGTGTTTGCACATCCATCATCTAAAAGTAGGCACTCTTTTTCTCTGTCCCTAATTTTTTCATTTTTATACCCCTGCTGTTTTTAATGTGTAAAACAAGTCTTGCATGCTTAAAAAGCTTTATAAAATTACCCCAAAAGCTCATCTGGTCTATACTGATTCTAATCTATGTTTTCAAACAAATAATGTTTGGAAATAGCTCTTGGATGATGAGTCCTGGTGAAACAATGCAAGCAGAAAAACTCAGTATAGTCAGAAGGTCACTCCAGGCCATTGGAACCATGGATTTGCCATAGGCAAACAAATCAGGACAAATCTAATTTAACTTGTAATGGGTTTTTCATGCAGCCATTGACAGTCGGTGTTATTATACTGAACTCGTGTTCATTGCTGGTAATTGCACAATGTTTATAATGCATTTGCACTCTGGGAGATGTTTTAATTTCCATACCAGACAAAAATACAACTATTCTCATTTAATTAAGTTATTTAGCAAGCTGAGCGATGTGGTAGTTTAGCAACACACTAGATGGAATACTTTGTTGGTTGTTCTGTTGACACTTTGAGGCTTATGGCATCACGTTGGGTACACACTAGTGAAATCAATGGTAAGTCCTTGAGCTGCTAAGTGCTCTTTCCTTTTTTTAATGCTGGCCATAGCTCTTGGTATCTCAGTGTGATGTGCTGCTGTTATATCATTGACAGACAATATGTCTTTCTGATGGATTTTGCTTTAGCATTTTCAGTAATGTTAGAAGTTATAAAGTGCATGCTACAAGCACTACACATAGATGTACTTCCCTTGGTTGTCATGACTAAGTATGCGTGGTTTGCAAGTGTGTGTGTGTGCGAATGAGTGGTAGGCATGTGTGCGTATGTGTGGTGTGGTGGTAGGCTGAATTGGTGGATAGGAGGAGTATGTGGATATGTGTTCACAATTGAGTAAGTTGATGGGAGGAGTGTTTGAGTGGATGAATATATGTGTGAAGTGTGCACAAGTGAAAGAATAGATAAAGTGTGAATTTGCAAGGTATGTGTGTGTGTGAATGGGGTATGTGGATGAGTGTGGAGGGTGGTTAAGGAATGTGAGTAGGTAGGAAATTTGAGAAAACCTGGAATATGAATGAGTGGGTAGGGGGTGCGTAAGTGAATAAATAGAAGACCTGAATGAAAGTGTGATTGTGTGTGAAGCTCAAAGTTTACTCACCTGGGTCACCTTAACCTTAGTCTTTTCCTCACATTTATTTATTTATTTATTTAATTATTTATTTATTTAGCAAGCATTTGTATACCGCTCCTTCCAGCGATTTTCATTACCTCACCCTCATTCTTTTCTCCAACACTTTCCTACCCTTGCCTTTTTTTTGCCTTCCTGCCTCGTCCCCACCTTCTCTGAGTATTTTCTTCTGTGCTTTGATAAGTAAGGCCTAGGTTCCCCAGCTGCCGTGTTGCTTCCTTCTGCTGTCTCATTTGCTTCAACACACAAGACCAAGATTCCTCATATACCATGCTGCTCAGATCCTTCAACTTCTGCTCCACTTATGTGAGCATGACTTGGGCTTCCAGATTTTTGTACCACTCACTGCCACCACCATCTCATCTGCTTCAGCAGACTCTCCACCTGCTGAATGTTTCACTTCCCCTACCATCTCATCTTCTTTACAGATGGGAGTAGGGCTTCCTGCTTGCATGTCTGCCATTGTGTATTTAACCACAGTCCATGCATGTATAAGCCTCACCAACTCCTGAGTCATCCAAATAAATGAAAACCAACAGACGGATGGCTCCTGGGCAACAGGAACTATCGCTTGTTGTGAATCAAACCCAATAAGAGACTCATGAAAAAGTTATTTTACTTAGTTCCCCAAACATTTTTTTGTGAAATACTCTTTTCCATCACTGTTGTTCCAACTGATTCATGGTAATACAGAGTACTGGTGTAATTCGATATGAAGGAAGTAATAGAGGGCAAGACCTGAGTATTGGACTAAATATAAAACCCTACTGCTCAATCATCTAGAATGCTAGAGGGCAAGCAAAGGGTGGAAGAGGCAGCTTAAATACACAGAGAAGCTTTTAGGTATGGGGAAGAAGTTCAACCAACCTGTGACTAGAGGAAGGGTCTGCTACAGTCTTACAGGGGAATCTGCATTGACTGGACTCATTCAGTGATTAATACCTGCTAGCAGTTACCATGCTACTATATTAGTACTACAAAAAAATTGCTTTAATCTTACCATATCTATAAATCTGTATCATTTTAGAAGAATCTATCTAGGGCATCTGGCAGCTGCTGTTGCAGTCAAATGACATGATTGGCGCAGGCCTATGTTCTTTTTTGATGGCTGGAGCTTGTGGTTTTACTCTTACAGCTCTCCTCTTTGCTGGCTCCTCAAGAGGGTTTAAAACATGAGAACAGGTAATTTCTATATTCTTTCAAGAAACAGGAAGTGCCTATTTACTCATTTTGAATCCTTCCACAATGCAGATGAAGAAGCACAAACCCATGGGAGCAAAGGCACAAGCTCCCACCACCCTGTGCCAGGGAGGGGAAGGCGGCTGGAGCTAGAACAAGGAAAGGCTGATGGGAGGGAAGAGGAGGAGGAGGAGGCTAGGGTGAGGCCTGTTACTAGGGGGCTTGGAGAAGAAAATGATGTTGCTGGGCTGTGAAAAGAGGGTTGATGCTATTGTTGGAATGGGAGAAGATGGGCTGTGTCGCGGGCCCTCTTGGTGCACCTACCGGTGAGCTTTCGTATTGCACTAGACCCCTGTGTAACTGGCCTCCTGGTAGTTGTAGCTGCTGCCAGATTACACCAAAAATAGTTGTGGACAACCGAATAAGGTAAATAGGGCTTTATTTCCCTTCCCAAATAGGATATTCAAATATTTACAGCAACACAAACAAAAACCCTTCTTGGGTGAAACAGAAAGCAAAACTGGAACACAAATAGCTTTCTTTCAGCAACAAAAATATACTTTTAACATAGGCTTGTAGCCACTGAGAATTAGGCCTTGCTTTGCCTTGGCAGGCTGCTTATTCCTTTTTATCTGAGAGATATTATATCATCTGCTACAGAAAGACTACAGTCCATTTCTATAATATCATCAGTTATAGGTAAATCACATTGCATTGGCTCCACATCAGGAATCAATCCCTCTGCACTCTCCCTCTGTGTGGGCTCAGCAAACAGCCCATCCTGGCTGTGACGTCGTTCTCCCTTGCTAGAGGAAAACTGTGGGTGTTTACCAAAATCACTCTTGTTGTGGTAATAGGAGCCTCCCCTCTGCTGACCTCTGTGAAACAGGTTGAGGAATTGCTCTGCCCCACTATTAGGTGTAATTGGCCCTGCTCTGAGCTCTGCTTTAGGTAGGAACTGAGAACCAGCTGGAACTCCTGACGGCAGCCCTTTAGAAACTCTAGGTCTCACGTACCTTTCAGAGTATGTCCCTTCTTCAGGTAAAAAGCCTTTACTTTGCTTATAAAAAGGGTACAGGAATATCTCTGCTCCCCTTCTTGCACTGGGATTAAACTTCCTGGCTTGTACCTTTTCTTTCTTATCTCTGCTCCATGCTGGGCTGTTACATTTACTTTCCTTAGCTGTGTCACGCTGTCTGTACCTTTCATTCAAGCATTCTTCAGACTCACTCAGACGTCCACTCAAGCTTC
Source organism: Ichthyophis bannanicus (assembly GCA_033557465.1). Classification (NCBI taxonomy): domain Eukaryota; kingdom Metazoa; phylum Chordata; class Amphibia; order Gymnophiona; family Ichthyophiidae; genus Ichthyophis; species Ichthyophis bannanicus. The sequence goes on along the minus strand of CM066035.1, from coordinate 127,289,779 downwards.
CAATGGGGTACTCTGACACGCTCTCTCCACAGCTCCTCTCGTCCTCCTCCTGTAACAAGTTCCTTCTCTGGGTTTCTCTCCAGTTCCTATCTTGGCTCCTGGTTTGTGCCTTCATCCTGCACTTGAACCTGCTCTCCTCGGGCTTGGTCTTTGTCCTGGTCTGCTCGGGCTTGGTCTGCCTAATTGTTTGTGAGCTAGGTTTATTTAGGTAATTCCTAGCTGCACCACTCCCTAGCTGATTAGAGTCAGGTGAAAATCCCCTGGCTTTCCTATTGGCTGAGGGTGTCTTCCAAGCTCGTGACCTCACTTGCTTACGTTGCCCCTGGCAACTTTCCACCATGTGCTTTCTCAGTACGTCATTATTTCCCTGAGCTGCACTATCTTCTGTCTCCATAGGGGTCACTAATGAGTCAGCACTGTGACAGATTCCCCCCCTTAAAATATTACGGGCTGCCCCAGTCTCAGATGGACAGCACGTAATACGCGAAAGTGCATCCGCATTGCCATGTGTTTTCCCTGCTCTATGCTGAACAGTGAAATTAAAAGCTTGTAGCGCTAGGTGCCACCTTGTTAATCGCGCGTTATTATTTCGCATTAAGTGGAGCCATTTTAACGGGGCATGATCCGTTACAAGTAAAAATTTCCTACCCGTTAAATAAAAACGGAGCGCCTCAATGGCCCATTTTATCGCCAGGCATTCACGCTCAATCGTGGCGTAATTTTTCTCCGCCTTAGAGAGCTGCCTGCTGAGATACGCTACTGGATGCTCGACCCCATCAAAAACTTGGCACAGCACTGCCCCTAATCCCGTGTCCGACGCATCCGTTTGTACAATAAACGGCAGATTAAAGTCTATACCCCGCAGCACCGGGGTGCTACAGAGCTTCTCCTTTAAAGCTTCAAATGCTGTTTCTGCCTCTGGGGTCCACTGTACGTGGTTGGGTGCATTCTTTTTTAACATGGCCGTGAAGACCATGCTCTCCTCCGCGAATCGGGGTATAAAACGGCGATAGTAGCCGAGTAACCCCAGAAAGCTTCGGACCTGTTTTTTCGTAGAAGGTCTAGGGAAATCCCTGACACTTTCTATCTTGTTTGCTAAGGGTTTTACTAGCCCTCTACCAATCATATGGCCTAGATATTTGGCCTCTTCTGTGGCAAACAGGCATTTTTCCGGGTTGAGGGTAAGGCCAGCCCTCCGTAGTGCTCTTAGCACCGCCTCCACCCTAGCCAGATGTTGCGCCCAGGACGTGCTATATATGACTACATCGTCCATGTAAGCAAGGGCGTATTCGTGGTGGGGCCGCAAAACGTGGTCCACCAACCGCTGGCATGTGGCGGCCGCCCCATGTAACCCAAAGGGCATCCTTTTAAATTGAAACAGCCCAATCGGCGTGCTAAACGCTGTCTTAATGTGGCGAATGCCAAATGCTTCCCACACTCTAGCGAGGTATCGTGAGACAAAGTTGCTTCCCTGATCTGTTAAGATCTCTTGGGGAAATCCCACCTCACAAAATAATTTGACTAATTCTTGCGCTATCACCTTAGCCGAGATATTCCTAAGGGGAATTGCCCACGGGAATCGCGTGGCGTGGTCTACGATCACTAGCATGTATTGAAAGCCCCTAGGTGTTTTTATTAGAGGACCCACTATATCCATCCCCATGCGCCTAATAGGCGCCGAGATGGTAGGCAAAGGCACCATAGGTACGGCCTTTGGTCGTGCTATTGAGACCCTCTGGCAGGTAGGGCAGGAGTCACAGTATTGTTTTGTTTCTTTGTATACTCCTGGCCAGTAAAACCTCGCCAGTATCTGATCTAGCGTTCCCTGAACACCTTTGTGACTGCCTATCGGGTGATCATGTGCTAAGCGTAGGACAACCGCCTTGAAGGTTACTGGCACTACCAGTTGTTTCCTGACGGCGTCCGTATAAGGATCTATACTTTCTCTGTATAGTATGTCCTTATCTAATAAGAATTTGGGCAACATGGGCCTATCCTCTTGCGCCCACTCAAATGCTCTTTTGAGCGCGGGGTCTGCCCTTTCTTCCATTGGAAAGGAAGGGAATTTTTGAACTAGGGCTGCAGGTACCCACGGTAACCCTTCCCCGGCCTCTAGTTCTGCTCTCCCTTTGGTCCTTTGATTTCTCTCTTGGCGCTTTCTAGCCTTGGGTTTTTTCTCTTCACTACTTGGGACCTGAATCAGTTCATCATGAACAGGAAGTGTGTTAGCCTCAACCTCTTCCTCGGGCTTTTTCTCAACTTCTAATTCTTTTTTGGGCTTTTCCTCAACTTCCTCCCCTTTAGGTTCCTCTGCTTTTTTCTTGTCTTCCAGAAGAAGTCATGTGGTATTCAAAAAATACTAAAACACTACGCCATTATGTCGCGGGCCCTCTTGGTGCACCTACCGGTGAGCTTTGGTATTGCACTAGACCCCTGTGTAACTGGTCTCCTGGTAGTTGTAGCTGCTGCCAGATTACACCAAAATAGTTGTGGACAACCGAATAAGGTAAATAGGGCTTTATTTCCCTTCCCAAATAGGATATTCAAATATTTACAGCAACACAAACAAAAACCCTTCTTGGGTGAAACAGAAAGCAAAACTGGAACACAAATAGCTTTCTTTCAGCAACAAAAATATACTTTTAACATAGGCTTGTAGCCACTGAGAATAAGGCCTTGCTTTGCCTTGGCAGGCTGCTTATTCCTTTTTATCTGAGAGATATTATATCATCTGCTACAGAAAGACTACAGTCCATTTCTATAATATCATCAGTTATAGGTAAATCACATTGCATTGGCTCCACATCAGGAATCAATCCCTCTGCACTCTCCCTCTGTGTGGGCTCAGCAAACAGCCCATCCTGGCTGTGACGTCGTTCTCCCTTGCTAGAGGAAAACTGTGGGTGTTTACCAAAATCACTCTTGTTGTGGTAATAGGAGCCTCCCCTCTGCTGACCTCTGTGAAACAGGTTGAGGAATTGCTCTGCCCCACTATTAGGTGTAATTGGCCCTGCTCTGAGCTCTGCTTTAGGTAGGAACTGAGAACCAGCTGGAACTCCTGACGGCAGCCCTTTGGAAACTCTAGGTCTCACGTACCTTTCAGAGTATGTCCCTTCTTCAGGTAAAAAGCCTTTACTTTGATTATAAAAAGGGTACAGGAATATCTCTGCTCCCCTTCTTGCACTGGGATTAAACTTCCTGGCTTGTACCTTTTCTTTCTTATCTCTGCTCCATGCTGGGCTGTTACATTTACTTTCCTTAGCTGTGTCACGCTGTCTGTACCTTTCATTCAAGCATTCTTCAGACTCACTCAGACGTCCACTCAAGCTTCCAATGGGGTACTCTGACACGCTCTCTCCACAGCTCCTCTCGTCCTCCTCCTGTAACAAGTTCCTTCTCTGGGTTTCTCTCCAGTTCCTATCTTGGCTCCTGGTTTGTGCCTTCGTCCTGCACTTGAACCTGCTCTCCTCGGGCTTGGTCTTTGTCCTGGTCTGCTCGGGCTTGGTCTGCCTAATTGTTTGTGAGCTAGGTTTATTTAGGTAATTCCTAGCTGCACCACTCCCTAGCTGATTAGAGTCAGGTGAAAATCCCCTGGCTTTCCTATTGGCTGAGGGTGTCTTCCAAGCTCGTGACCTCACTTGCTTTCGTTGCCCCTGGCAACTTTCCACCATGTGCTTTCTCAGCATGTCATTATTTCCCTGAGCTGCACTATCTTCTGTCTCCATAGGGGTCACTAATGAGTCAGCACTGTGACAGCTGACACTGGAAAACTGTGTTTTGGATCATTGCATGGAATTCACACCTTTTTTCATGACACAAATCTATTTATTTAACAGGGTTTTTTTTTTTTAATAATGCTTTATCTTTCAGTCAAAATGGTTTACATTGTAACTTAAACTTGGTAATGTACATTAAACAGGGACATTGATAACTGGGATTCTTCTGAGGCAGTGGAGAGTTAAGTGACTTGCCCAAGGCCATAAGGAGTGCTAGTGGGAATCAAACTCTAGTTGTTTGATACCCAAGCCAGTGCTCTAACAATTAGGCTACTCCTCCACTCTATTTTTCTGACCCTGACTAATTGCAGCAAAAATAAACCCCTACAATTCTAAACAATCAGAAGTCATAAATATATCCTAGTATTTAAAAAAGTATATTCCTTTCTCATTCTCTTTTAGTTTGAGATTTTAACAAAATACTTAAAGCTTGCCAGTAGTAAGGGACATAAAAAGAACTATGATGACTTTACAGCTTAGCAGAGTGTGCTCTGTTTCGAAATGATATATGTATGTATGCCTTTATCATCCTTATATTTCACTAGTTATAAAATGTTACACATTGCAGTTTACCTCAATAACATTTAAAATACATTCATATAGTAAAAAATTTAATTCATTCCTTATTAAGTACTTCCAATCCAACAACCACAATTGATAATCCCCTACATTCTCCCTCTCAACTCCTCGAAATGCCTTTCTCCTTCTTTTCCTCTTAGGCAAAAGGCATCTTTAAATAATGTGCATTCAACTGATTCCAAACCTTTCATCCTCAGATTCCAGCCTCATATCCAAAGAAACCACATTCCACTTTTCAACCGCAGTCACTAAAAAGGTTCTTCCTTGAAGCCTCAGTTATCTAACATCTCTCAAAGGGACCACAATCATATTTTCTGCATTTTGGAATTGCAAATTTCAGTTGGGCAAACACTTTAAATCTTTCTGCTGGAGATATTCAGGTCCCTCTCCTTGCCAAAAGTTAAAATGCAATGTCATTATATTAAACTTTATATGGAACTCGAAAGGGAGTCAGTGTAACTTCTGCATCATGGGCAAAACACAGTCATATTTCTTCAGACCCCAATAAAATGCATTGCCATATTCTGTATCATTTAAAACCTATGACATGACTTCTGCACTAGTCTCACTAATACACTATGCAGTAATGCAGGCAAGATAATATCCATCCCTAATTCAGCACTTGTAACTTGAAGGATTCCAAATATTGCCTCAACTGACATAACATTTACATATGCTTAAAATCCATTTGGGATACTTTAGCTACATGATCCAACAATGTCAATCCCCAGTCCATCTACATTTCTCAGTCTCCTACTACCTCTTAAATTACCACTAGCTCCATTGTTATTTCTCTCATTGGCCTACCCTTCCTCATTTGTTTCTCAACTTATAGCACTTCTGACCTAGACATGTTCAACTACAGTTTACAGTTGTGATCAACATTATTGCCACCCTTGCATCTTGAAAAATTAATTGGAAATATTCCAATTATATGTTATCATAATATTTTAATGGTATGTTCAAAGGTATACAACAAAAAACGATGTCTGTGCAACTTAGATGTAGTAATTTCTGAGGAAAAAAAATATGACCTGAACAGAATTAATGGCATCCTTCACTAATATTTGGTTGCGCAACCCTTGGCAGTGATGACATACTCCAAACATTTCTTGTAGTCATCTATAAGTTTCGTACATCTGTCTGCTAATAGTTTCTCCCACTCTTCAACTGCAATTTGTTCCAGCTCATGAATGTTTACAGGATTCCTTTTACCAATGGCAGAATCCAGCTCTTTCCAAAGGTTCTCAACTGGATTGAGTTCAGGACTCATTGCTAGCCAGTTTTAAACGGTCCATTTGTTTCTTTTTAACCATTCTTTTGTACTTTTGGATGTATATTTTGGGTCATTGTCCTACTGGAGGACCCATAACCTTCGACCTAGACCTAGTTTTCTGATACTAAGTAGCACATTTCACTCAAAAATATCTTAGTAGTCCTCTGACTTAATGATTCCTTTAATATGTACCAGGCTTTCAGTTCCTGAGACAGCAAACAGCTCCACAACATTCTGGAACCTCCACCATGTTTACCATAGGAGGGTGTTTTTTTTCCTTATAAGCTTTATTTCTTTACCTGCAAATGCATCACCAAAGACCTCAAGCTTGGTTTCATCTGTTTACAGAACATTTTCCCAGAAGGACTGTGGTTTCTCAAGGTGGGTTTGGGCAAAGATCAGCCATGCCTTTTTATGTCTGTCTTTGAGCAGTGGAGTCCTCCTTGACTTTCACCCATGAAATCCTTCTTTGCTTATTTTATTGATTTATTTATCGATTTTTTTTATACCGCCTTTCAGGGTATCAAAGCAGTTTACAATTAACTCAACGTTATACATGGAACAGAGAGGTTAATTCATTAAACTTAGTGAAATTACATTGAACAGGTCAACAAGCTATGATACATTGTTCAAACTATGATACATTGTTAGGATATGAGTTACTATGCTATATTGAACACAGTGCACAGTTTATGGTACGAGTTGAAACCACCACTCCAGATTGCTCCAGGTCAGCCTTAAGCTCTTTGGATATTGTATGTGCTGTTTTCCAAACGATTCCCAGTAACCTTCAAAGAGTTATTGGATTAATTGTCCTCTTTCCACCACATCCTGGGTGGTTCTCGACAATTCAATGAGCAGAAAACTTCTTAATGAAATTGCAAACTAGAGACACAAGACTTCCAAGGTCTTTGGAGATGGCCTTGTACCCCCTTGAAGTTTGATGTTTGGTGATAATAACTTTTCTGATGGTCTCAGGCAGCTCTCTTGTCTTCACATTGTGAAGATGGAACAGTGAGTGAATGTGGCCATGTTAAATATTAGAGCCATCATTCGTTGGTTGATTCAAGTCATGTGAGTACTGACAATTGATCAAAGCTATGTCTAATTTTACTACAATGGGAATGTGTTTTTTCTGTTCAAACTGATTTGAATTGTTTATAAGGGTGCCAACAATAATCATGTCCTGGCAATGTCCCAGTTTTTATATTATTTCCTACTATTTCTTTTTTTCATCGGTCTTGTTTTATTTGATTCTTTTATGTGTCAAATATGTGTGCATACATAGTCCAAAGCCATTTCACTGGCTACTTTTTTTAAGAGATGTTAGACATTAAGGGGTTGAACAGCAAGGGTTGACCACAACTGTATGTTGACCACAACTGTATGTTCACAAAACCATGACTATGCATCACTTTTCCAGCTTTGCCTAAATCATAATGTAACACATGTAACTTAAAGACACATCTCTTCCAGAGATACTTTGACCACATAACATAGCCTACTATTGCCTCTCCTCCTTACCATTGCCCAATACCATTATCCTCCTTTCCGATTGTAAATAGTTTACTGTTATTGTAGTCTTTAAACCTATGATCACCTTACTATGAAGACTACTGTTGTATTGTTCTAATTGTTAAGCTCTGTTACTTGTTCAATGTAAACCTGTTCTATGTATTGAGTTATGCTGTAAACCGCGCTGATTTAAAATAGCACGATATATAAAACTAAATAAATAAAATAAATAAATAAATAACACCTTATCTGCAAAACATGAGGTTAGGGCTCTTCAACTTGGAAAAGAAACAGCTGAGGGGAGTTATGATAGAGGTCTATCAATTAATGAATGGTGTGGAATGGGTTAATGTAGATCAGTTGTTTATGCCATCAAAAAGTAGAAAGACTAGAGGATATGCAATGAAGCTACATTATAACCCAATTAAGACTAATAACAGAAAATATTTTTTCACTCAATGCGTAATCAAACTCTGAAATTTGTTACCGGTGGATATAGTATAAGCTGTTAGTGTAGCTGTGTTTAAAAAAGGTTTGGACAAGTTCCTGGAGGAAAGGTCCATAAACCATTATTAAAGAGGACGCGAGAAATCCACTGCTTACCCCAGGATGAGCATTGTGGAGCCTTTTGGGAACCTGCAAGATACTTGTGACCTGGATTGGCCACTGTTGGAAACAGGATACTCGGCTTGATGAACCTTGGTCTGACCCAGAATGGCATTTCTTATGTTCTTCTGTAATACTCCTAATGAAGTCTCATCAAAGGCTTATACAGAGGCACTATCACCTCCTTCTCCCTGCTAGCCATTCCTCTCCCTATACACCCAAGGATCCTTCTGGCTTTTGTCATCATCTTTTCTTGTTCTGCCACTACAAGATCTGATATGACCACTCCCAAGTCTCTCTCTTCTTTCGTGCATTAAAGTACTTTAACCCCCCCCCCCCCATACTTAATACTCCCTAGTTTTTTGCAGCCCAAATGAATGATCTTACATTTTTAGCATTACATCTTAGCTGCCAAATTTGTGACCACTCTTCAAGCCTCGCTAGATCAACCCTCATGTTATTTACATCTTCCAGGGTGTCTGCCCTCTAGCAGAATTTGGTATTATCTGCAAAGAGACATATCTTTCCCAACAGACCTACAATATTGCTTGCAAAATATTAAAAAGAACAGAACCAAGGTCTGATCTTTGCCACCCACCCACTCCCTGGACCTTGAGGGTTTCAGGAGGGGCTGGCCTTGGTTGCCCTTGAGGGTTAAGGTTGTAGTTGTGTAGGTGCTCAAGTAGTAAGGCAAGGCAAAGAAAATTTATTTTGTGAGGTTTATTTCCCGCTTTCGCAGTTCAAATGTAGCAGACGTAAATGAAATAATGTAGCATAAAGCCTTCAAAGCCATGAATAACTACCCACCAACACCAATCAGCAAACTAATCCATAACACCCTCGAAAATAGAAACAGAAGGACTACAGCTATGAACACCTTAATAGTTCCCAAGATGTACTAAAGCTACATCAAACAGAGCTTTCTCAATATTCGCACCCATGAATTGGAATATACTTCCCCATGAAATCCGCGGCATCAAAAGCCTATTACAATTCCGAAAAGCCGTGAAGCATCACTTATTCACAAAATACTACCCAGAAGTGATCATGGACACTCACACAACGAACAGGCCTCCCACTTACACCAAACACCTTAGCAACTTAATTCAACCAGAAAATGGTTAGACTCCACGATAGTTCACATTACTACTGTTGACCCGCGCCACCTACATGAATACACGTACAATATCCACTTGAGTTTAAATATAGTATATAGTAAAAGCATATATATAGTATAATGTTGACTGTACATAGTTATCCCTGTTATTCCATGTTATATATTCCCTTGTTCTCTGTAAACTCAATGTTACCTGTATGCATTGCAGTATATTTTGTTCGATGTACACCGCGCTGATTTTAATAGCGCGGTATAGAAGAGATGTTAAATAAATAAATAAAACAAGGCTGAGAAACTTAACTAAACAAGGCTTTTCACTGCTTGGCTAAATGTCCATTACTGATCACATTCATTTGTCATGTGACCTCCTCTCATTAACGTAACAGAAAACTCTGGTAACAGCAATGCTCCTGAATTGCACACAATATGCTTTCACTTATTCTCTTCACATAAGCTTCTTTAGCATGGCAATCAGTGAGGTAACTTTGCTGTATTCTTTCATAAAACATTGGCAAGCATATCACTTAAATGTCCTTTTGAATCACACATGTAGAGCAGTCCATCGGGACTTCCTGCTCTGTAGACGGTAGAGAAATTAAAGGCATTTCTTCCTCACAGCTGCTCATGGGCTTTGTTACGTTATGAGGAGAAACTGCTCTGCTCTTAAGGAACTCCCTGAATTCAGTGAGAAGTAATTCAGCCTGTGTATTTTCTGAGCTAGGCTGAGAATATCCTCCTTCAGGTAAATGCTTGTTTACAGTTCTTATCTCTTGGCAATTACCAGTGCTTTTACTCGGACAAGAGTTCAGCGTGTAAGCATTTCCCTTCCCCCACCTATCTCCAAATGAAAGTGCAGGGTAAAACGCTTCAGCTGTGCTTGGAGAGTCTCTCAGAGTTTTAAAAGGAAAACAGTCAGGCTTCTCTTGGCTTAACCAATTTCTATCAAACTTTCTGCCTTTGTCCTGTCTTTCACAATTAAAGTTCACTCTTTCTGGCTTCCCACTGTTAAGCTTGCTAGCCGTTCCAAACCCACCAGATACCTTGTGCTGGGGCTTCTTCCAGGGTATTTCTTTCTCCCTCTGCCTCCTGTTCCAAGGTTCTGCTTGGTCCTTTAAACTCCTGAGCTGTAGCCTTGGGTCTCTCAGTGCCTTTGAATTCTTCTGCTTACAGAAGTCTTTCTTTGCCCCTGAGTCTCCCAGGTCCTGTCTGCTCCTTCGTGGATCACAGCTGCTTAGTGGTTCTCTCTCCAACGGTTCCTGTTCCTGGTCATCTGACCTATCCTCGTCTAGGTGCTTGTGTCCTGACTCCTCCTCTTCACCTCTATCAAACTGTTTCTGTTCCTGGGTTCTTAACAAACTGCCTGAGTACTGCACTGCCCGCCTCCTGCTTGGGCGTGCCCAATCAGGGACTTGGCTCCTCTCCTGCCTTGAGGTGAGGTGTGGTTCCTGATTAGCTCTGTGTTTTTTTATCTCAGAAGAGAAAATCCTGCATTCCCTTGCAGTACCGGTTCTCTCCACCGGATCACTATCTGTTTCTATTGCTTCATAAGAGTCTCCTACATCACATCCTTCAGGCACTCCACTGGCAATATCTGTATCTTCAGAGTGAATTTCATTTACTAGTACCTTCTCTCACCTCTCACTCAACCAATTTCTTACCCAATCAGCCACATTAGATTCCTGTTTATTCTCCATTGCAGAATGGTGACTAAGGCCTTACTGAAATCTAAGTATACCTCGTACCACATTTAGCGCTGTCCTCCAATCCAATTCTCTGGTCACCCAGTCAAAGAAATCAATCCGATTCGTCTGACAAGACCTACCTCTAGTAAAGTCTTGCTGTCTTGGATCCTGCAATCCCATGGATTCCATAAACTACACCATCTCTGCTTTAACAGTGTTTCCATTAATTTACACACCATAGAGATCCATAGTTACCAGGCTCTTCCTTACTTCTGCTTTTCTGGACAGGAGCCACCTTCACCAATCTCCAGTCCTCTGGGATCACTTCTGACTCTAAGGAAGCATTGAAAAGGTCAGCTAGTTAAGCCACCTGTACTTCCATAAGTTCTTTCCATACCCTCAGATGAATTCCACCTGGTCACATCGTTCATCTGCTTTTAGTTTTGCTAGCTCCTCATGAACACAGTGTCCTAAAAATAGTTCAAGTTCTATCTCACTTCCATTCCTATTTGTATTTATTTTCTGATGTCCCATTCCTAGCCCTTCATCTGTGAACACAGAATAGAATTATTTGTTAAGTAATTCCACTTTATCTTCATTAGCCTTAATTTGTTCCTCCCCTTCTCCCTAAAACTCCCTTTTCCACCTTTTCACTTAATACTGTCACTAACCTACCTAAAAAAAGGTTGTCCCCAGGTTTTATTGTAGTAGTTATATTTTCCTCCATTTTCAGCTTTGCTTTCCTGACTACCAACTTCCCTTAGTTTCTCCAGATATTGTTGTTTGTTTTCCTCTTTCTGTGATCTTTTAAAGTTTATGAAGGCTAAGCTCTTTTTTCTTACTTTTTCAGCCAGGGGTGGCTCTATAATGAGGCCGAGTGAGGCGGTGGTCTCAGGCAGCAACGTTTTGGAGGCGGCAAAAAATGCCCCCAAAAAGACTGCCTCACTTGGCCTTCAAAATTAAGAAAAAAACCCTGCAGAACAAGCTGTGCTGCTGCTTCTTGGCAGTGACAGCATCAGAATCAACAGCCCCGCACGCCCCCCCCCTCCCTTTGCCCCAGAAGAGCCTTGCCAGAGCCCCGGCTCATCTTCACAGAGCCGCGGGAAGGAAAAGCGTTTCTCTTCTTTCCTGTGGCTCTGTTAAAATTGAGTCTGCCGACGCTGAGTCATAATCTGGGTATTTCCTAACTCGAGCGGGACAGAAAATGCCTAGATTACTCTCAGCGCCAGCAGGCTCAACTATAACAGAGATGCAGGAAAGAAGAGAAATGATTTTCCTTCCCGCAGCTCTGCATAGGTGAGTCGGGGCGCTGATTAAGAAATGCAGGGCTCTTCCGTGGGGGGGGGGGGGGCTTGGACTGGCAGAGCAGGGCAGGGCTGGGCTGGGGGGCTTGGACTGGCAGGGCAGAGCAGGGCTCTGCTGGGGGGGGGGGTGGTAGGCCCAGAAATGGTCTGATTGGGGGGTTAGTCCCACAAATGCAGAAATGGTCTGATTGTGGGGGTAGGACTGGCAATGGGCTGATCAGGGGGGTTAGGATTGATGGTGGGTTGAAGAAAAGGCTAGCACTGGCGATGGGCTGATGAGGGGAGGCTAGAACTAGAAATGGGCTGATGAGGGAGGTTAGGACTGGAAATGGGTAGACTGGGGGGGGGGGGCTAGGACTGGAAATGGGCTGATCTGGGGGCTAGGACTGGAAATGAGCTGATTGGGGGGTTAGGAATTAATGTGCTGATGGGGGGCTAGCACTGGAAATGGGCTGATCAGGGAGCTAGTACTGGAAATGAGCTAGGATGTAATGAGCTGATGGGGGGAGCTAGGACTGGAATGGGCTGATGGGGGAGCTAGGACTAGAAATAGGCTGGGACTGGAAATGGGCTGATGGGGGAGGAGAGAGCTGCTGGCACTAGAAGAAGACGGGGTGCTAGAACTGGAAGTGGGCTGATGTAGGGGAGGGGAGGAGAGAGCTGCTGGCCCTGAAAGAAAACTGGGGGCTAGGGCTGCAAATGGGCTGATGCAGGGGGATGGGAGAATGGAACTAAAAGGGAACAGATGCTGAGATGGTCTGCCAGAGGAAGGAGGGGCAGGAAGGAAGCTGACACAGGGGGTGGGGGGGGGGGGGTAGGAAGGGAACTGACACGGGGAGGTGGGGGCTGGAAGGGAACTGATACTTGGGGATGGGACTGGTAGGTGGCTGGATAATGGGGAGGAGGCTGGAAGGGAGCTGACATGTGGAGATCGCACTGGAAGGGGGATGGACAGAGGGTAGGGTGATTGGAAGGGAGCTGATGGGGTGGGGGTGGCACTGGGAGTGGAAGTGAGCTGATATCTGTGATGGTATTTGGATTAGAAGGGGCTAGACAGTGGGAAAGCAAGGGGACTGGAAGGGAATGGACACCAGAGGCAGTCCTGGGAATGCAAGACGGTTGACATTGGAAGGTACGGAGAGGGAAGACTGGAAAGGGGGCTGATACTGGGGAGGGTCACCAGGACTGGAAATAGGTTGATGGAAGGAAGTGAAGAAAACAAAAGAAAAGATAAGAAATGGCAGATGGACCATAGACCACAGAAAGAGAGCAAAAAGAAGAGAGGAAAGCAGAAGCCTCAGATCGGGACCAGCATGATCAGAGAATAAAATAGCCAGACAACAAAGGTAGACAAAATAATTTTATTTAATTTTAGCAAATGGACTTTGTGCTATCTTTATATTTTACACAGCATGGGGGAACTGTATATCTTATTTATGTGATGTTGCACTGCATGCAGAGTCTGTCTTCTTGGGGTTTCAGTTTAAATTTTGTCTACATGTTTTTATTTTTACTTTAGATCGTGGTCACTTATTCTGTACTTGGTGAGGGTCTGTGTTCTGAGTGAGTGACTGAGGCCACGTGTTCTGTTAACATTGAGTTTGTACATAAGATAAAGATCTATACTGTACTGATGAGGCCGCGGGGCAGGGTCCCGGCGGCCGGTGGTAACCAGGCGTGAGGCCCGGCGTGGGGACCCTGCTCACGGTAGCGCGTGGAGGTGCTTGTTTGGAGGGTGGGGGAGGCATTATTTAAAATCATTGGCTTGCCGGTGAGGGACAGCTCGGCGAGCCAATGAGAGGCGCCGGTTCGGTTGGGGTTGGGGTAGCTGAAGGAACAGGTCTTTGGCTGAGCTGCTCCGGGGTGTCGTCGGCGTTGTCGCGGATCCAGTCTGGGATTTGAGCGGCGATTCAGTTCGGTGGCTGGAGTGGAGTCCGAGGGGTCCGGAGCGGCAGCAAGTGCAGGGACGTTCGGCCCCCGTCGGGTTGAAGAGGAGGCTGGTGAAGGGCTGTGCCATTTATTGCAGGCATATTTCATTGAATTGTATGCCTTTGGGGCCATGGTTTGTGCACAATTGTTTGTAGGGGCTAGCAGTTTTTAATAGTGCAGGGCAGGATATTTTAATTTCGTGCTGGATTTGGGGTTGTTTGAAGGATGCCGTTGCGGTGGGGGCGGATTGGCAAAGTTAGTGGGGTTAGCCGGGGGGGACGGGTTGCAGGGGGCAGGAGAGGGGGCAGTTAGCATTTCCTGCTGCGGAGCCTGGAGGGAGCATTAGTGGGGCTGCGGGGAGCGGCTCGGGGATAGAGGCTGCTCAGGGTATTAGGGGCAGGGGTATAGTTCATGGTAGGGGGGCCAGAGGTGAAAGAGGGAAGGTGGGGGCCCCGGCCAGGAGGAGGATAGCTGGTCTATCTAAGCGGGAGTGCAGGGGGGATGGGGTTGGCGTTGTGCAGCAGCGTGGAGGGAGGAGAGATATTCAGTCGCAGGAGACGGGTATTTCTAGGGATGGGGTGGTTGGTGAGGGGGTTTCCGGTGATGTGGAGGGTGGGGGTGCATCACAGGGGAGTGCTGGGCCCAGGTGGGAGGGGGCTGGTGTGCAGGGTTGGGGGGGCAGGGGTCAAGAGGGTTGGGGGGGTTGGGTTGGAGGTGTGGACCCCGCCATGGCGTGGGGCTCATGCCTTCTGTTATGGGCCTCCTGTCCAGATGGGCTGGCCCGGAGGTTTGGTAGGGGTTGCGGGGCCTGGAGCTGCGGCATCTTGGGACCATTGGCAGGGAGGGGAGCAGGGCTCCTCTGCTTGGTTGGCGGCTTGGCAGCCGGCTGGTTCTCCTCTTGTTTCCCCCCCCCTTCTTTTCCTTTTCTTCACAGGCTACATCAATGTCGCAGGATGCTGGGGAGAGTGCGGCGGTGCAGCGGGTTGTCGTAAGTAGAGGGGCTGGCGCGGCACCCGAAGGAACGCAGCGGCTACAGGCCAGCGTAGCAGACGGCGGTGGGACACAGTGGGTGGATGTGAGGAGTCGGCCGGTGGAGGCCCTGCAGGGAGAGGCGCAGGCCGGCAACGAGGCAGTGGCAGGTGAGTCTCCTGTGGGCGGGGGGGGGGGGGGAAGGGACCGAGCAGCTTGGCGTGACGGATGGGGGTGGTCGGAAGGCAAGGAAGAAGAGAAGGCATTCTCGGAGGTGTCGGCACAGGTCTGAGTCGTCTTCCTCTTCCGTATCTTCATCGTCGTCTTCGTCATCTGGAACCTTGCGTTCGGTACATGGGGTGGGACAGGCGCATGCTGTCCCTTCCCCTGGGTTGGGCAAGCCTACGTTGGTATCATTCGCAGAGCTGTGGGAGGGGGTGCCCAGGAGCTTATGCCGTAAGATTTTGAAGAGGCGATATATTGACATTTTCAGACTGCTGGAGGGCAGGAAGCGCTCGGGCGAGAGTAGAAAGAAGAGAAAGGAGGATGAGAAGGCGGGACGACTAAGGAAAGTGTTGTGTAATGTCGTAAATTGGGTCAGAGCCTTTCTGCGGTTGGCAAGTGTATGGGGCCATCAGTCTCCAGAGGATTATGGAATGTTGTTGGCGTATGCGGACTCCATTTTGGAAGTGGCACAGACGCATGAAGGCTTCGCCTGGTTGAACTATGATGAGAAGTTTAGGGACAAGATGGAGGAGAGTAGGTGGTTGACATGGGGCACCCAGGATATTAATTTATGGCTGACCCAAATGTCGGTCCGTGGGGGTGCTAGTGGGGGTGCAGGGGCGAGAGCATTGGTCGGTAGTGGTTTGGGATCGGGTCGGCCCTTTCATGCAGCAGGGGGTAACCCCCGCAGAAGGTTGGGGTCAGGGGACTGGGGGACATCTGTTGGCGGTTCAACAGGTCCTTGTACCCCTTTCCGGATTGTAAATTCCATCATGCCTGCTCGTCCTGTGGGGGCGGACATTCAGCCAGTAAATGTGTTAAAAAAGGCGGTGCAGGTCCCCCCCCATCAGCTGCCAAGTAATTTGGATGTATTGAGTATGGCCACTACTCCTATTCGGAGGGAGATTTTGGAGGAATGGTTGCGGGGGTACCCGCGGGGGCGGGATAGGGTTATGTTGGAACGTGGTTTCCAGGTCGGTTTCCGTATACCTGTGCATGGGACTTTGTCGTGCAGGCCTGCGTGCAACTCGCCTTCAGTAAGGCGTTTGCGGCTGGTAGTCCGCGATAAGTTGGCTCTTGAGCTATGTTTGGGTAGAATTGCGGGTCCTTTTGCGGAGCAACCTTTGGCGAACCTTGTGGTTTCACCGCTAGGGGTGGTTCCGAAGAAGGAGCTGGGGAAGTTTCGACTGATCCATAACTTGTCATTTCCAATTGGTGATTCAATCAATGATCATATCCCGAGAGAGTTGTGTGCGGTTCATTATGCTTCCTTTGATGAGGCGGTTAGGCTGGTTAGACAGTGGGGCCCGGGAGCATTGATGGCGAAGGTAGACATGGAGGCGGCGTTTAGGCTGCTGCCTGTCCATCCAGCTGATTTTTATTTTTTAGGTTTCTGCTTCGACAATATGTTTTATGTTGATAAGTGCATGCCTATGGGGTGTTCTGTATCTTGTTCATATTTTGAGACGTTTAGTTCCTTTTTGCATTGGAATTTGGTCCAGAGGGTCAGCTGCGGTAATGTGGTGCATTATCTGGATGATTTTCTCTTTGTGGGGGCGGCGCAGTTGGCGGAGTGTCAACAGTTGTTGGGTGGTTTTGTGGATATGGCTAGTGATTGCGGGCTTCCATTGGCTGTTGGAAAAACAGAAGGCCCGGCCACGTGTATTTCCTTTTTGGGGGTGGAGCTGGATTCTGTGGAAATGGTGGCGCACCTTCCGGTGGACAAAGTGGTGTGGTTGCGAATTTTGATAGCTAACGGGTTGGCGTCCACTAAGCTATCGTTGCGGGAATTGCAGGTTTTGATTGGCTCTTTGAATTTCGCCTGCCGTGTCATACCGATGGGCCGTGTTTTTCTGCGATCTTTAGCTGTGGCTACAGTTGGGGTTAGGAAGCTGCATCATCGCATCAGAATGTCCAAGGTCATGAAGGCTGACTTGCGACTCTGGGATGAGTTTTTAGAGGGTTTTAATGGGATATCGGCTCTGATGGAAGCGGAGATCTCCAGTGCAGATTTGCAGTTGTATACGGATGTGGCAGGTAGTGCAGGACTGGGTATTTATTTCGGAGGGGAGTGGTGTGCGGCCAGTTGGCCTCAGGCGTGGCACTCAGCACGTCTAACTAGTAACATCATGTTTTTGGAACTGTTTCCGTTATTGGTTGTGTTGCATTTGTGGCAGGACAAGCTGCGGAACCGTAGAGTAGTTTGGTGGTGCGACAATGAGGCTGTGGTTGCTGTAATTAATCTATATACGCCGCGGTGCGCGCAAGTGGCTGGGTTGATGAGGGACATCATTTTGACTTGTTTGCATTTGAATGTGTGTGTGAAAGCCCGGCATATTCCAGGTTGCACTAATAGAATTGCTGATGCCCTTTCTCGTTCCAAGTGGGAGCTGTTCCGGACTTTGGCACCAGAAGCGGAAGTTGAAGGGTTGGCGGTTCTGGAGAACTTATGGCAGATTGGTCAGCAGAATTGATACTGTTGTTGAGGAATTCAGTGGCGCCTTCGACGTGGTCAGCGTATCAGAGAGGATTCGACGCGGTGGTGGAATATTTGCAGTTGCGGGGTTGGCAGCCAGGGATGGATGCGGATTCCTTATTGGGGCATTATATAGTGCAAGCAAAGCAAGAGGGAGCCTCCAGGGCGGCGGTACAGAGTCGGTTGGCTGGCTTCACCTTTTTCACTAGAGAAGCGGGTTGGGGTCATTCAGTCCTTGGGTTCTTGTCTCGGAAATTGTTGCATGGCTGGGAGTGAGCTTGCCCGGCTCCTCGGGATTCGAGGTTGCCAGTTACGCATGAACTGCTGGTTCGGCTTTGTGCGGCCTTGCCGAGCGTGGCTCTGTCACGTTACGAGGCGATACTGTTCAAGGCAGTTTTTTGTGTGGCTTTCTTCGGAGCCTTTCGGATGGGGGAGTTGGTAGTGAGCTCCAGTCGGGCCACTGCTGTCGGTGGCCCGTTGTGCGGCCATGTGCAAGTCTGGGAAGGGCAGCTCTGGGTTAGGTTGGCGAGGTCGAAGACGGACCAGTTAGGAAAAGGGTTGTGGGTGGTTTTGAACGAGGTCTTGTCATTGCCCACGTGCCCGGTGTCAGCCGTGAGAGGCTACATGTTGGAGCGCCCGGCAGCGGGCCGGCTGTTTTTCCAGCATGGGGATTCGCGTGGGGTAACACGTTTCCAAGTGGTGGCTGTTCTGTGGCTGGCGTTGCATCATCTGGGCTTGGATCCGCAGCGAATTGTACCACACTCATTTCATTTCGTATTGGAGCGGCCACCAGTGCGACGACAGCTGGGCTATCTGAGGCTGAGATTCAGAGCATTGGCAGATGGAGATCGCAGGCCTTTAAGGGTTATGTGCGGTTATAAGGGAGTTCTGTTCGGATGCCTGACTTATGTTTTCTTTTCCAGATCCTGTGCGGCGCCAGCATGGATGCTGGATGATTGGGCATTCATTCGTGCATTGGGCGGGACTGCAGGCAGCTGAACGACCGTTGGGGCGTAATTTAGATCTTGACCCGGATATGGTGTCCGTCGAATGGCTGGGTGAGCGTGGTCTTCGATGGCCACAGCTATTACCTTTGCTTCAGCACCATCAGCGAGTGAGGAGTGAGCCGGCAGCGATTCTACTGCACGTAGGAGGCAATGATTTGGCCGGCTGGACCTGCAAGCAGTTAATCCGAGCAGCTAAGAGGGACCTGGCTGAAGTTATTCGGATGTATCCGGAGGTTATTTTGTTGTGGTCGGATATTATTCCGAGGCCTACCTGCCAGCAGCAGCAGCGCTGGTCGTGTGGGCTAGCAAAAATCAATCGTCAGATTGGGCGGTGGGTGTGTGACCATGGGGGATATCAAGTTTTGCACCCCTGGGTTGATGTCACTTGTGAGGGCTTATACCGGCAGGATGGGGTGCATTTATCCCCGGTGGGAATTGATTTGCTGCTCAATGACTGGCAGGAGGCCTTGGAGTGGGTCATGCAGTGGGAGGCTAAATGGTCGCAGCTTGGGCTTGGGGGGGGCGGCGTAGGGGTGCGAGCTTCTCCTACGTCGGGTGGCAGGATCCCAGAAGTTTCCGGGGTCCGGAGCCTTTAACTGGAATTGGGGCGGGGCGGGTGCCCCCAACCCGGATGACCCCTTGCCGGTCTTTGCTAGTAATATGGCGAGGCCGGGGAAAAGGGGGGCTGGCGTTTGCCGCTGGTTCGGCCGCGGTGGGAGTGGAATGAGGTCATCTTGCTAGTGGTATGGCGGGTGATGGCTCGTTCCGCTCCTTGGGTATTATTAAGGAATTTGTGTTACAAGAAATGTTTGGAATTTTCCTAATTGTTAATAAAGCTGTGACCATATAAGCCCAAGAAAATGTGTTGGTGTGTTTTGTATTGGGTGGTTGGGAGATATAGGAGGTTGGGGGGGGGGAGGATGTATAGGTTAAAGGAAGGGGGGGTGTACGAGCGGGTTAGCACCGGGTCCGACCTGCCTCGGTTATGATGAGGCCACGGGGCAGGGTCCCGGCGGCCGGTGGTAACCGGGTGCAAGGCCCGGCGCGGGGACCCTGCTCGCGGCAGCGCGTGGATTCGCTTGTTTGGAGGGCGGGGGAGGCATTATTTAAAATCATTGGCTCGCTGGTGAGGGACAGCTCGGCGAGCCAATGAGAGGTGCCGGTTCGGTTGGGGTTAGGGGAGACGCACGTTGCGTCTCTTTCTGTCGTGTTGGGGTAGCTGAAGGAGCAGGTCTTTGGCTGCCCACCCTCCTGCCCTTTAGTTGGGTGCGGGGGGGTATATCTGTTTAAGGGTTGTCACAGCGAGGTGGGGCGGGATCCCGGTTTTTTTAAGATATTCTGAGTTCTGTGAATGAATTTCCTGGTTCTGCTCTGCACCCACTTTTGAAGGGGGTCCTGTGGATGCAAAATATATGTTGAAAAAGAAAAAGCAAGAACCATAACACAGTTTATAACAACAAAATAAAAACGAGTTATAATTTAGTTTTATAAACTGTGCTGTGGTTCTCACTCTCTTTTAGTTCCTTGGTGTACAAACATCTTGTATTTCCTCCATATAATCTAATCGGCTTTTTGGTTTGGTCCAGTCCCTGACTGGAGTTGTGAGAAAGCCCCTCTCCCCTCTACGTGGGGGGGGGGGGGCACCATCTCATCCTTCGCCTCAGGCAGCAAATTGCCTTGAGCCACCCCTGTTTTCAACTACTTCCTTTGAAAACTATAGCAGCCTCATTATCCTCTTATTTATATTTACTTTTCTAACAAAAAGGTTCATTACCCTTAAGAAATCTCCTTTCATTTTTCTCCACTGTTGTTTACTTCCCCCTGATATTCCCATCCAGCTAATGACTCTTCGAGGTATTCCCCCATCTTTGCAAAGTTAGTTTTCCTGAGGTCTAGGACCCATGCTTTTGAATGAACCAACTCCACTTGTGTCCTAACATTGAAACACACCATTCAGTGATCATTGCACGCCAGATGATCACCCACTACAACATCAGACACACTCTCTCCATTTATAAGCACCAAGTCCAGTATCACCCCCTTCACATGGGTTCTGATTCCAATTGTTGAAACACCTTTTCCTGTAGCCACCAAATCTGGAAGCATCGTCGGAGGGGGGGGGGGGGTGGAAACGGCACATTTTGAAGAGGAGGAAACCGTGACGTAGCACCTAAGTGTGTTAGTAAGCTCAAAGCAGAGAGGCAGTGGTGGCAATATGGACAGGGGCCCCACGTCATGGCAGCAGGATGGAGGGCCCACTTAGGGTGCCTCCAATTCTTGCCCTGGCCCTGGTTAGAGCACACAGTTAACATATGTTAAAATCTAATTTTATTTTGGCTGCTCTGATGCTGCTAACTGCTTCATTCAGCACCTTACATCCTTACCGAAGCTGAGATGCAGGAATATTGCTATCTTTAGGTTCATCTGCTTTATATCTCTCCATCAACTGGAAGGTCTTGGTTAAAGCTTGCAGAATGAGCAGTGCATATACGCTCAATCCGCAGTAACATCCTTAAGCTGCCAGTAATCCCGTCATACAAAACTAAGCTCTTGGGAAGATTTGAGCTGCACAGTGAGATTTTATCTGAGCTTTGCAGTCAGTGCAATATAATATAGGAGAACCTGTATTTTGAAGAATGCTGTGCTTTTAAATACCATTGTAATCATTATTTGCCTTGAAAGATTTGAAAAGTACACATGATAAGTAATATCTTCATTTGTCATCTGTCTACATTTTGCATAATTTCTTCAGACAACAAATCTTGTTGAGAACGAAATAAATTCTAATATAAACACATCTAAAAATATTACTTGTGAGTTACACTTAAGTTCTTTAAAATTCCTAACACACTAGGAACAGCCTTAATGACAAGATTGTTATGCCGTCAATCTCAGACCAAGATGTGATTGCTTGGTGCAGCATAGATGATGCTTTGTTGCATTATGCCCATAAGACCCAGTGATTGTACTATGGTTTGTTTTTGAAGTAAACATTAGGTCCTGACTTCAGATGTGGTGAGATGATCTCAGACACTCATGCACAACAGCATAGTTCTCATAAAAGGTATCACAAACTGCAAAAACTTCACTTTTTGACAAGACCTATATTCTAGCGAAACGCTGTTCTTTGATAATTAGAAAACTCGTGTTGATGCGGCTCTTTACAGAAGTACGAAGAAATCTGGATTTTAATGTGATTACTCGCTTTTCCAAATTTATGTTCAAGGTGAGTTTGCATACAAGTGCAGTAGGCATTTCCCTGCCCAAGAGGGCTTGCAATC
Source organism: Ichthyophis bannanicus (assembly GCA_033557465.1). NCBI lineage: Eukaryota > Metazoa > Chordata > Amphibia > Gymnophiona > Ichthyophiidae > Ichthyophis > Ichthyophis bannanicus. The sequence continues at coordinate 127,268,037 of CM066035.1, read as the reverse complement.
TGCATTTCAGGCCTAGTGCAACAGAGAGTGAATTAACTTGTCTAAGGGCTCAGAGAGTGTCAGTAGGGAAAGCAGGATTTGACCCCAACTTTCCTGGTTCTTGGTCTGATACTATAATTACGAAGCTACTCTTGCACTCCAGTTTTGTAGATAATGTCTTCCAGCACCATACCTAGGCCCGTGCGAGTGGTGCAGCTGCACAGGGCGCAAAAAAAATAGGGACACATTTGTACTTCCTCCCGGGCTGCCTGCCCAGCTTGCCCTCGCTCCGCCATCGCTTTTCCTGTTCTCTTGGCAGTAGTGACAGCGGCAACAGACCTCCGATTAAAAAAGAAACGTGGGTCTTTCTGACTCCATGCTGGCATGGCTGGTCTGGTCCCTCCCTCCTCTGATGTGAACGTACGTGAGAGGAAGAAGGGATCAGAACAACCTTGCAAGCGTGGAGTCGGAAACATTATAAGGCATGTTTACTAATATGTGCAAAATGTTGGCACTTTAACACTCATTGGGAGTCAAAAAATTATTGTGGTAAGTACAATGGCCCCCTTCTACTGTTGGAAGGCATGCCCAGCACCATGTCCCTGTGCAGTTAGTGTGTTAAGAAGTACCTCACTGTGCTAAAGCATCAATCTCAATTAACAATGAGAGTTAGCACATTTCAGTTGCCCTCACACTAACTAAAATGTGCAGTCAACACTTGCTCTCTGTCACCCAATCCCTGCCCCATCACGTGCTAACTAGTTAGCGCAGGAATTTTGCTCTTCTGGCAGTTTTAGTGTGTGATAGCCGGTACCTTGGTTCCACATTAACCTCTTAGTGAGCATTAAAGCGTACATTAAATGTTTTTACAGGGACATGTTTACTAAAATGCGCTGATGGTGCAGTCAGTTGTTGTAAAGTGGAGCTGGTAAATAGATTTTATGGTTTCACAAATATACACATTTTTGTACATACAAATGCTTTTATAAATTGGCATATATATAAATCACAGCAATAAATCATATTTACTTTATTAGGTAGAAGAACATAATCTATTTTTTAACCTGCTTGACTCCTATCACTGTCCATATTCCAAGGTGACTAATGGATAATATAACGCTACATGACTGCACATTTATTTTACTTTGAACAATATATTAGAGTTGGCAAGAAGATAAGGAAAGCAATTTCTATAGAAAATAATGTGATCAATGTTGTTGAGGTGGTGGTGGATCTTTTGCATCATTTGGTAAATTGCCTGTCCGGTCGTAGTGACCCTTGTGCATTAGATAAGATTCTAGAAAGTTTTGGAAAGGGGAAGTCTATTCTTATGACACTGGTTCTTTCATCTCGAGTGGAGCCAGGTTGCTGGTGCCAACATTTAGGAGGAGACAGAAGCCACTTTTAAACTACCAACATTCATGGGGGAACTGATAGTTGCTCGGGACTACACAGTTTGGAGTAAAGTATCCTCTAAAGATACTGTCTTAATGACAATATTTGAGTCTCCCAATATAGAAATTACAATAATGACTGGGGTAATTCAGGAGGATTTCAATACAAACACAAATTATTCCAAATTATCTGTATCAACTGTTTATATTAAACATGAACAGAAAAATAATATACTTGTTATTGTCTATATACAAATGTCAGCTGTCCAAAAAATAAGATTGCAGAGTTAGAATTTTTAGCCCAAAGATGCCTATTTACTAAGGTGTATGGTTAGAGCACTGGCTTGGTAACCAAGAGGGGAAAACACACGGAGCAAGAGTAGTGATGACACAAACGCTTTTATTGGAATCCCCAACGCGTTTCGGCAAGTTGCCTTCCTCAGGGGGTGAGAATAATCAACGCGCTCGAGACTACAAGTCTTCAAACGGTGTAGTCAAGAGGGGCTGTTAGCCAGAGCCTCAACTGTGGAGTTTAACCCCGAGTTGAAACTTTTGTGTAGTAGTCACGATCCTATATACAGGATTCAACGATGATATGGTGGTATAATGGAGAAACAATGTCGCAGACAGAGTGAGTTCAAGACCAGCACTAACTCCGTGAAAATTGCAAAAATGGTAACCAAGAGACCAGGGTTCAATTCCCACTGGCATTCCTTGTGGTTTTGGGCAAGTCACTTAACTCTCCATTGCCTTGGAAGAAAGGCCTTAGACAAGTCCAAAAAAAATCATTCCATCAATTTGCACGTAATTCAAATCAGGTATGTACATATAAAAAAATGTGAAAATGGAAGGAGAAAAGAGCCTCAGAATCCAGTGAGGTAGGAACATCAGCACAAGCTGTACACGCTCAAGCCTAAACCTCGTAACATCAATGGCTCCGAAAAACTCCTTCCATCACTTTATCAAATTATAATCAACATCCGTTCAAACTATAATCAATTTCTGCAATCTCTTAGAGCATTTCTTGGTTATAATGTTGTTTCTCAAACAAACAACAAGTTGTGCATATCATACCCTTGAAATAAAAAGCCAGACTTATCTTTTCATAGTATCGTGGCTCACCATCTCTGTTGAACAGGCTTCCCAACGCCACACACAGGCCGCCTAAATGTTTCATTATACACTTCCTCAGGGGATGCACAATCTTTACTTCATCAAGAATGCTGTGAGAGAAAGCAGGCATATATCATCAAACTTCACCACCCTCTGTGAGACACCCTAAAAAAGGTAGAGACCCCTCCTCCCATACTAATAAGCTCCTAAGAAAAAATTGTATGCCACCTCATAGCCACATCCTGCTGCTGTTCCCAAACTTCACATCACCAAGTTCAAAAGCAGCAATCAAAAAAATGGCTTGCATGCGCGCGCTTAAAAACTCAGCCACTATGTCAACAACCAAGGAGCACAACCCACCACTACTATGTCATTCACTCAAGGTCATTCACTGCAGAGCAACACCCACTCAACCAGATTGATAACACAAGATCACTTTACACCACCCGCCCTGATAAAGTCTCAGCTTCCATCCCAATTTAAAAAGAAATTGAACACGTTAATTTTGATGTAACCCCCCCAAAACATTCACATGTCAGAAAACAGATGACCACATCGCTGGAGGCAACACTATCCATAGCAAACATTCCAATCAATTTGGGCATTCAGCCCTCCAGGGGATACTGTTCCCAGATGAAAGATCCGCTTTTGCTCACATAACAGAAGGGATTGCTCCCTACTGCGATTAACATACCCCCTAATCACTTGGTCAATACAAAAACACCTCAAGTCTGAAAAAACATGTCAGAAATCAAGACAATGTTGTACTATAGGGGATTCCCACCCACTTGCATTTCAAACAGCTAACTTTAAAGACCACACTGTTTTTCCTTCATAGCCTAAGCCACATGGACATCGGATGAAATACACCACATAGCTCGACGTGCAAGTGGCATTATACCACAACGCATACTGATGACCATTATAAAAGAAACTGCTGGTCTCCTCAGACATTTCACAAGTCAAACATTCACCACAGATCACATGACCCCCTGATCCCTACAAGAAGTGTGTATAGGACTTCAACACTGCTGGACTCAGCAGTTCTTTCAGATTGTGGTTCCTTGACCACAAGCACCTAGGTCTTTTTCCTCTCAGTCCGGGGACAACCTGGGTTACCCCAAAGCATTTCTGAATGATATATTGTAAATGATAACTCAGAGGAGAAAATTGGATCACAAAATGTACAAACTCAACATCATCTGGAGTAAACCTTTTTATCCGGGGTTGCAATAGCAAGTCTCTATTGTTATACTTCGCCCTTTTGTAAGCACGGTCTACAATGAACTGTGGATATCCCCAGGAGACAAAATCCCTTTTAAGAGCATGAAACTGAAAAGCAAAATCCCTCATGTCTGAACAATTCCGCCGGAACTTAATAAACTGTGAAAAAGGCAACCCCTCCAGTAACCTGCGAGGGTGGGCACTCAAAGTGTAAAAAGGTGTTACTATCTGTGTCTTTCTTATAAATTGAAGTGCTCCAACCCATGCCTTGTTTTACCACCCAAACATCCAGGAATGGAATCTCACTCTCATGGAAATTCAAAGTAAACTGGATGTTGGGTTGTCGATTGTTGAGCCACTGATGAAACTGCAACAATAACTCCACCAGTTCCCTCCACACCAGGAATATGTCATCAATAAACCAGTGCTATATCCTGATGTGGGAAGAGAACGGCAAAAAGGACAACCACCTATCCTCATACTCTCCCATGAAAAGGTTAGCTATGGATGGAGCAAAGGTAGCCCCCATCGCTACCCCAGAAATCTGTTGGTATACTTTCTGATCAAACTCAAAATAGTTAAATTTCAGGGCCTTCTCAGCCAGCCTCCAAGTTAACAGGAGAAAGCCTTCTAACATGTCACCCCGACAACACAAAGTTGTTTTTACAACCTCCAAAGCCTCCTCCTGGGGGATACTATTGTACAACACTATAACATCCAATGTTACCAAAACAATGTCAGGTTCTAAGGCCAAATCTCCTTCCTCTGATAACACATTTGAAAAATGGTCAGTATCCTTTAAGTACGAGAGGATGGTTGACAACAATGGACGTAACAAAGAGTCAACAAAAAGTGGCTCCAAAAGGGTCCCTCTAGTGTATACAATAGGTCTACCCAGGGGATTGATCATACTCTTGTGGATTGTAGGCAATAAATAAAACCTCACTAAAGCTGGTGAGGAAATGTTCAAAAAGGTGTATTCTGTTTTAGTGATGTAATGTTTTTGATAGGCCTCCTTTGTCATTTCCTGTATACGTTTCTGTAAATCACATGTAGGGTCCTGTCCTAGAAGCATATATGTTGTCTGATCATTTAACTGTCTATAAGTTTCATTCATATAATCCACCATATTCATCATCTGTCTGTTTGATAACCACATCATCCATTGCACATAACTCATCTAGAGCTTCTCTCTCGCGAAAGGTCAAGACATTTTTCGTCACCAGACTGCTCCAGTCCTTCAACCTCTTGTAACACTAACCACAGAAAAACCCAAAGAGCAGGATGCACTGGGCATGGTGGACACCATCGTGACTTTAACAGAAGGTCTGTTCATTCAAAGAAAGCTGCAGAGCCTTGAACAACAATGTTCTCTACCTTTCTATCCTTGTCAGCATGAGAGTGAAAATATGCCTTCAGATTCAATTTCCTGATGAAACTTTCCAGGTCAATCCTAAAAAGGAAAGAGTCAAACACTGTCTTGGGTATAAATAACAAGCCTTTGTTTAATATCTCGATCTGGGCAGCAGTTAGATTTCTACTAGACAAGTTGACTACCAAAGTTCTTCCTGGAGAGATGGACGATCCCTCCGTTTCCGATCTGACTGACCTGGACGGTCCTGATCTCTCCATTTCATGTGAGGGGGTTTGTTCTTTCTCTCCCTCCTCATTGCCAAAATATCTTCTCGCCCTGCATGATCTCCCTCTGTACTGGTGGACTCTTTGGACGTATTTTTAAATTCAGCCCTCTTTCGACCTATCCTCACATCCTTCCGACTGGGATTCATCCAGGCATACACGTAACCGGTGGTGTAATCAGCATGGTCTGTCTTCAATTTCTTGGTCTCAGTTCTCTTAATCTCAACCTGCAATTGTTCAATTTGTTTCATAATACCCTCTTGCTGTGGCTTAAAGGTATCCCCCGATTCTGTTGTCTTCAACACTTCCAACATATCAGCAGTCTCTTTTTGTAAGGTCTTAATATGCTCCTTTGCGGAAGAAAGGCCTGGCAATCTAACTTCAGTCACACTGCCAAGAAAACCCAGGAGCTGCAGGGTCACCAGGAGTCAGCATTGACTAAAAGGCACACATTGCATTTGATTTAGCTTTTAACATAGTAGTTAGCACAACCAGCACTGTACCTAGCTCTGTGCAGCCCCACAGAGTGCAAAAGGATTAGTGGCGCATGTCAGGTTGCTGGCCCCGGCCTGCCCCCCCCCCCCCCATGTTGCTCTGCCACTGCCGCTATTTTTTTGTTTTCTCAGAGATGGCGGCAGCAGCAGCAGCAGCAGTGAGGCAGACCCACATTGTAGGCAGTTTGGGTCCGTCCTTCCCTTCTCTGATGTAGGTCGTGTCAGAGGAGGGAGGGACCAGACCAGCCATTCAAATGTGGGTCTTTGCAACTCAGTGTTTGCATGGCTGACCCGGTCTCTCCCTCCTCTGACAAGACGTACATCAGGGAAGGGATGGAGGGACCCAACCTGCATACAATGTGGGTCTTCCTCACTGCTGCTGCCGCCACCTCTGAAAATACAAAAAAGTGGTGGTGGCAGCAGGGCAACGCTGAAGAAATTTAAATGAGCAATAGATTGTACTAAATAATGAATGGTGGGGGGACTGGAGGAGAGGGGAGAGTAGAAGAAGGGAGGGAGAAGGGGAGAGAGTCTGAGAAGGGAAACAGAGTTGGGGGAAGGGGAGGGACAGTAGGAGAGGGGTTGGAGTGGGGGAATGGAAGCGTGCAAGATGCTGGAAGGTGACGAGATGAACGCATGGGAAGGCACAATGTATATGTCCAAAAGGTACACCCTTCTCCCACCAAATACATATGCAGCTACCCTACCCCAGCACCACACTCACACACATGCACCCTACCTCCGCACCCACACATAGAGGTGTAGCTTAAAGGGCAGTGGGGGTGGTGGGAGAGGGAGAAGTAGGAGTGGGGGTAGTTGATGAGGGAGAGGTAGGAGTGGAGCCACTGGCTTCTGTTGGCACTGTACAATGGCTCATTAAAAGCCTGATTTATTAAGCTTTTTCCCATAGAAAATGGGAAAACAGTCTTTGTAAATCAGGCCCTAAAACTTAAAGTAACTGCGATACATATTTTTGGATGGGTGGGGTGGTGGGGGGCATGCACTGTGACCTAGGTATTAGCAGCAGGCTCATGGATTTTTAGGCTGGCTTTTGGATTCCAAGAAAATGTGTCAGGGACTATGATAGGGTATTTTGGTACTTTTGGGGTATTACAAAGTTAAATGTGACATTTTTTGCAAATTTGAATGTATAATTACAATTTAGCTGCAGTTTATTTACAGATTCAAATACAATAAATAATGAATATGGCAGGTTCAATAGTTTGGACACCCTTTCAGTGAGTACTTTGTAATACCTCCTTTGACAGAAATAGCAACTTCCAAACTTTTTTTCTGTAGCCAGCTAAGAGGCTCTCTATCCTTGCCTTTGGAATCCCCCCCCCCCCCACTCTTCTTGGTAGAAGTCTTCTAACTTGGAAATATCCTTAGCTCTTCTTATATGCTCTGCAGCATAATGAGGACACCATAGATTTTCAACAATAACCAAATCTGGGGACTGCAGAGGCCATTCCGAAACCTTCATTTTTCTTTCCTGTTAGGACTTCCACCTCAATTCCTTCACTGATTGAGAGACATTCATTTCTAGGATGCATTCCACCCGCACCAGAATTATGCATGCTCAAAATAAAGTTGTACTTACTGGAAAACAATTTTTTCCCAGTTTTCAGGCATTTTTTCATGTTTGTTTGACCTATTCATTTTTTAGTTGCATCATATCAGTACAAGAACTTTAAATCACACATGCTTGATTTTATTTGTTTTAAGGTGTAGGTATACACATATACATGCAAACCAAATGCCTCCTCATGAATGTACACCCCAAGCCCATACAATATTTGCCGTCTTCTTTTATTTCCATTGTTTCTTATATGGCTGTGGCTGAATGGTTCATTTTTCATTCCATCAGTACAAAACCCTTGGTTCCTAAAAGTTTCAGGTTTATCAAAGTCTTAGGGGCTTGTTTACAAAGCCGCGGTAGCGGTTCGCGATCGTTATCGGAGCCGCGGCCCCATTGATTTCATGGGGCCGCGGCTCCGATAACGATCGCGAACCGCTACCGCGGCTTTGTAAACAAGCCCCTTAGTTTTGCATACTTTAGATGAAGACCTTTATGATGAGATGATAGAAAAGGTTTCCTTCTAACAGCTCTCCCATGCTGCTCATTCTTAAATAACTAATGCCGTGTTATGGACCTGTGGACTGGACAACTACTCTAGTGTCAGTTCAACTTTTCAGCAGGTTATTTGTAGTAATCTGTGGAGTCACTTTTCCAGATCTGATCAGGTTCCGTGCAATTCTGTTGGAGATATTTCATAGTCTTCCAGATCTAGCCTTAACTTTAACCGTTCAACATAACTTCCATTTCTCAGCACTCTGTCAGCTAAGATGTCTACATGGAAGCACTTAGAGACATTTTTTGTGGTTTTGTCCTGCTTTGTAAGAAAGAAATATCATCATTTTCAAACATTCAACTTAGAGGAGCTCATGGTTGTTGAAAGTAGACAGAAAAGAAGTTAGAAAAGTCAGAGTACTTGTTCAACCATGCTGTTGTCTTCAGTGGACTACTTGAAGTCCTAACAAACAACTTTTTGGGCTTTATTAACAACTTAAATAATAATGCATCAACTAGAAGGGTGTTAATTTTTGCACCTGCTAGATTCAGTTCATGTTATTTATTCATTTTTAGACCGCTTTCAAATCGCTCTAAGTGATTTACAAAAATATATTCATAAAATATAAAAAATAATTGGATAAAATACATACAAAAATATCAATCAATATACAATAGAATAAAACAAATAAAGACACATCTAGCAAAAAATACAGAGGCCTTTTTTTTTAACTAAGGTGTGGTACATTTTTGAACTTACACCACATTTTGAGTCAATATTAACAATTGGTAAGTGCAGCAGTCATGTGCTATCAGTTGGGATGTGCCCAGCATGTTCCTGGCAGTTACCACACTGAAGCATATCCTAACATATGACAGCTGCATTCGCATTTAATGCAGCTGCACATAATGCCATCCATTGAGGTAACATTCAGTGCTAATTCATGCTAAACGCAAAATTGACAGCACGTGGTATGTACCCCATGCTAAGTGCAATGTGCTCTCCATGCCTACTCTCCTCTCCTCCCCTAACCCTCCTATTCCCCACTCCATTAGCACGTGGTAACTGTCAAGTCTGTGTGGTAACTGTTAGCGCGGGCCCACACTACCATTTACCACATGCTAATTCCTGTAGTAACTTAGTAAAAGGAACCCTAAGTGATTTACAAAAATACATTCATAAAATAAAACAAATAATTTTATAAAATACATACAAAAACAAATATTCAATTAACCGAGGTAGTTCGGACCTGGTGCTCCGGTCCGCCCTAACCATCCTACCCTCTTCGCCCCCCCCCCTCCTTTAGCTTCATCCTCAATGCCCCACAAATTGCACACAGACAACCGCTCTTGGGAAATAACCGGTCGCAGCTTTATTAACCTTTATAACATACCGAACATTACAATCCAAAATAATGGGGGGCGGAGTTTTGCCGCGGAGAAGATGGCCGCTTAGGATCGGTGCTCCCTCTCAGCATCAAAGAATTCGGAGCTCTAATCGGCGAAAGATCCTTTGGAACCCTTTAGTCGGCGCTTAGACGGCACGACTATAAGATGGCCGCTCTGAAGCCCGCAAAATTAGACTTCCAGCAGTCCGGGGGACAATCGAACAAGCGTCCCAAGCAGGAGCTCCCCTCCCCTCAGAAAGCAGGGCCTGAAAAAACTGCTACGGAGGGTTTGCGGGAGATACTGCAGGAGCTCCGAGCAGTTAAAGAAATTGTCACGGCCAACTCCGGAGCTCTAGCGGAGGTGAAAGAAGACCTACGTGAGCTGAGAGCTCGTACTGGGGAACTGGCTAAGCGCATAGAGGACGTGGAGACCGAGGTAGACCGGCAGTCCTCCGTTCTGGCGCAGATGGGCCCGCTAACCAAAAGGCTGACAGCACTGGAGGTACAGATTGAAGATCAGTCGAACAGAGCTCGGAGGAGCAATCTGCGTATCCTTGGTATACCGGAGGGCCGAGAGGGATCTGATCCTATTTCCTACCTGGAGAAGTTAATCCCGGAGATCCTCGGTATTACCTTTGAGAGGCCTTTGGAGCTGGAGCGCGCCCATCGCGTTCCATCACACCCATCCACTCACACTCCGAGGCCCCGACCGTTCGTAGTTAAAGCGCTCAGATACCAGCACGTTATACACATTATGCAGGCAGCGAGGCGGCGGCAGAGCGTGCAATTTGAGGGTCAGAAAATCACATTTTATCCGGATCTCAGTAAGCAGACTGCCCTACGACGCAAAGAGCTCTTGGCTTGCAGGCCTTTGCTACATCTGCTGGAGGCGCGCTTCGGATTATTGTACCCCGCCAACATGAAGGTCACTTTGGACAATAACACTCGCACCTTTATAGATGGCCCAACTTTGCGAGCCTTTCTGCAGGAGCGGATTCAGATGGACGTGGGATCCTGATTGAAGTTTGTGCCATAATTTTGTCATAATGTCCTGGTATTAGCAGGCGTTTGGACTTTCTCTATAGAAGTTTGTCCTGGCTTCTAACTCTAACTTTGTGCAACTTTGTTTATTAATGCGTTTAAGCGCTGGAGTTTCCTATACACGCTTATTTATGATGTATTCTCTCTAGTTATATCACGCTGTCATCCTCAAAGCTTGTTTAAACAGTTATAAAAGACATAGCTTAGAAATGTTATATCCTATGTGGCACTATGCCGGTTAGTTTTTACACACTGGGATCTTCCTTTGATGTTGGGAGGGGTTGGGTGGGCCTGATGGGCGGTAAGGAACTCGCCAAGCAAGTTGTGTTATTTCATAGCGTAGTACGGCTGGGTTACATAGCCGAAGGGTCAAGTTTTGTTAGTTCTATGATGTGGGGACCGAGGATCGTGGATGCCATTACTGTTTGCCCCAGTAAGATTGATTATGGCTAGCAGCCAAGTGCGGGTGTTATCCCTAAATGTCAAGGGTATCTCAAATCCTCTCAAGAGAAAGAAGATTCTAACTTATTGCAGACACCAACAGGCAGACATAGTCTACTTGCAAGAGACTCATTTATCTTTGATTGAATCTTATAAAGTCACGGACAAGATGTACCGGAATGTCCTTTCAGCACCAGCCTTTAAAAAAAAAGGCGGAGTCATTATATTGGCGAAGAAATCCCTCCCAGTAGCCGTCAAGGAGACCAATGCAGACCCGGTCGGACGCTGGGCCAGAGTTACGATACAATTATATGGAGATTCGTACACTTTCATGACGGTCTATGGACCTAACACGGACGACCCACAGTTTTTTGTTCAAGTTCTTCGAGAGCTCCTGGCTGCCCCTTCCTCCTGTATAATATTAGGCGGTGACTTTAATCTTATACCTGACCCCTTACTAGACAGAACGCCATATAAGCCACAGCACAAACCACAAGCGTCGGCAATGCTTCAGAACCTGCGGGACTCTGTCGGGCTGTTAGATCCCTGGCGGTTCCTCCACCCTGCTGGGAAGGAGTACTCCTTTTACTCGCTGCCTCACAACTCGCAAACCCGCATTGACTACTTTCTTGTGTCCAAAACTTTGTTGCCTAGAGTAACGGATGCAGACATACTCCCATGCACGGTTTCGGATCACTCTGCGGTGACATTGAACCTTGTTGTCAGTTTGGAAAGGAAACCGCAGGGGAGGTTTTACTTTGACAAGGCTTGGCTTTCAGATGACCAATTCCGTGCCACTATGAAAAAGCATATTGTGGATTACTTCAAAGAAAACCAGCTTGGGGACACCTCGACGTGGGCCTGGTGGGAGGCCTTTAAGGCCTGCGCCCGTGGGTACATGACGGCCTACAAAGTTCGTAAACGTAAAGATGATGCAAAGCGACGGAATGACTTAGAGGTAGAAATCCGGGCCGGGGAGCGTCTGCTAGCCAGACACATGGATCCGACAATTCTCATACGGCTGCAAAAACTTCGGACCCAATATAATGCCTTCCTGCAAACAGAAGTCAGTGAATCCTTTAAATTGCAGCAGGGGAGATGCTATCATGATAGCAATCGAGCCAGCTCTCTGTTAGCCAGTACCCTCAAGGTAAAGCGTGATGTAACGCGGATCTCTGGTATGAAAGACTCGACAGGGAAAATGCAAACTTCAGATAATGGGATTCTAGCGATATGTGAAGAATTTTACTCCAAGCTGTACCAATCCGAAACGGTCTGTGACGAGTCAATGTTCTCAGCCTTCACTTCCATGATAACGGGACCTCAGCTCACGAAACAGCAGCAACAGTCCCTCGAAGTGCCAATTAATCTTAAAGAGGCCCATACTGCTCTTCGGCAACTAGCTAAAGGTAAGGCCAGTGGCCCTGACGGTCTGCCCGTTGAATTTTATGCGGCATTCTCTGAATTGCTGATTCCGGAGCTAATATTCTATTACGAAGGTATACGGGCTGAATATCCTGAAGTTGGTGCCCTAGCTACGGCGACCATAGTTATACACCCCAAGCCAGGCCGAGACCCAGAGGCTGTCAGTAATTATAGACCTATCTCCTTATTGAATTCCGACTACAAAATATATGCAAAAATTCTCGCTAACCGGCTGTCTAAGGTTTTGGATACGCTAATCCACCCTGATCAATGTGGGTTCATGCCCTCGCGATCCACGGTGGACAATGGACGACTCTTTGCCCATGTACTCCGGAAGGCTCAAGAGATAGATCAACCTATTGTTGGTTTAGCATTAGACGCTGAAAAAGCCTTTGACAGGGTCGAATTCTCATACCTTCTACATACAATGCGTTGGATGGGGATACCTCCTGGCTTTCTTCGGAATGTTCAATTGCTATATACTAAGCCTACAGCGCGGGTAGCGGCAAATGGCGCTACTTCACGAGAATTTACACTCACAAGGGGGACCAGGCAAGGCTGCCCTTTATCTCCTATGCTATTCAATTTGGCCCTGGAACCCCTGTTGCTCAAGATCCGGCAAACATCCAGCATACAGGGTCTGCCGCTGGAAGGATACCACTGTAAACTCTCTGCTTATGCGGACGATTTGCTGCTGTTCCTCAACGTGAACTCGATGGATGCTGTCTTGCAAGTTCTCTCAGATTACGCCGACGTTTCGGGGTATAAATTAAATATGGATAAGACGACAAGTATACCGCTTACCCCTGCAGTTACAGAGGATATGCTACAGCGATACCCCTTTCAGGTTGAAAAACTAGCTTTCAAATACTTAGGTGTTACATACGGTCTCACCCTGTCCGATACGATCGCTCGTACAAAGATCCGTTGCCTTGCTATCTTACAAGAGTGTACTCAGAGATGGTCACCCTTAAACCTGTCCTGGTGGGGTCGCCTGGAAACTATCAAAATGGCTATTGTCCCCAAACTTAACTATCAGCTAAGTATGATCCCGCTACTCTTTGATAAAAAATTTTATAAGGCGATAGAGAAGCGATTGTTAACTTTTTTATGGCAGAAGAAAGTACCGCGTATAGCGGCTTGGAAGCTAAAACTCCCTAAGAAACAGGGAGGGGTTCATTTTCCAGATCTGTACCACTATCACGCTGCAGCCATTTTGCGTCAAGGTTCTTGGTGGGCGGAAGAGCCAGACGATCCTGGAGCTCCTGTTTGGCTCCGTGTCGAGGCAGCGATGAGTGATCCTCTCCCACTTCGACAATGCATTAGTGCATTTGTGTACTGCGGCCGTAAGGGCAAGGAGATTCTACAAGCCACCCAGCAGGCCCTCAAGATGTTGCTCCCACTTATAGAAGACGCGCAGAACTACACCGAAGTCACTCCGCTGTGGTACAATCAGCGGTTTAAAATCGGCGGCGCCAGTTTTGCCTGGAATTTGTGGATAAAGAAAGGTATTTTTACACTGGGACATTTACTTAATGGACAAAGATACAAAACTTTCGCAGAGATGCAGCGTGATTTCCAGCTTCCCTATCAGTGTTTCTTTCAGTGGGGGCAACTGCGACATTGCTTGAGCAAAGCGGGTGTGATGCCAATACATATAATTGCAGCCCGCCCTTCCTATCAATGGCTACTGGAGTCTCGAGTTGAAACTGGTCAGATTTCGAAGTACGTGGACCTTCTTAGAGCAGCGGGTGGACATTGTCCTAGAGGTACGCAGTTGGTATGGGATAAAGACGCTGGTCCCCTGGCTGCTCCAGATTTATGGACACGCTTTTGGGGTTCTCAAGTGCGGCTTTCCCGATCTGCCTCGCTTACACAGACGCTATACTTCCTAGCGCACCGTGCCTATTTAACTCCTGTCAAGATCTCCAAATGGCAAACATCAGGAACCGATCGCTGCTGGTCTTGTGCGTCTGAAGTCGGCACTCTGGAACACATGCTGTATCAATGTCCACTCCTGACTAGTTACTGGCAACATGTCTGGGAGAGAGTGCAGACACTGTGTGGGGTCACCTCGCCACTATCTTATCGAATAGTCATTTACAAATCGTTAGCGGAGATACCGAGTCTACGGAAGGAATTTTTCGCCTTATTTGACTTGCTACTGAGTTTGGCCCTGAAAGCCATTATGAGTCACTGGAAATCGTTCAGTACCCTGAGTTATGCCTATTGGTGGAATTTAGTCTGCTACCATCGATCTTGCGAGATAGCCTATGTCCAACAAAATCCCACATTCAGAAATTTGCTTAGCAAGTGGGACACCCTGAATTCCAATGGTTTATAGTATCACTTGTATGTAGGAGAGGTGGCATCCGCGATCTTCTTATCCCCTTTTCTTCTTTCTTTTCAATACGAGCTTAGATGTTTCTGTTTATTCAAATTTGTAGTGTATCCATCTGTACTAGCTTCATAGGTGGTGTTGTTAGTATTTAGGTACATTTATGTTTTATTTTGTTCTTCTTATGTTTTGCTTCTATGGTTTGTTGTTTTTACTGAAAATTCCTAAATAAAGGTTAAAAAAAAAAAAAAAAAACAATCCAAAATAATCCTCTTAACACTCCAACCAGCGGAGCAATGCCTCACCAGCCATGCTATTAGCAAGGTGACCCTGCCTCCGCTTCCGCCGCGGTCATGCCAACGGCAATCTTCATAATCCCCTTTCCCCGACCTCGCCATGTAATTAGCAAAAGTCAGCAGGGGTTGTCCGGGTCGGGGGCACCCCGCCCCCGGCCCAAGTATAGCTTAAGGCTCCGGACCCCGGACCTCCGGGATCCCGCCCCCCCCCCCGCTGCGACACCCCATCAGCCCCCACCCCCACATCCCTAATACAGGGAGGGAGGGAGGGAAGCAGGCAACAGACCAGGAGGAGACGCCTGAGTTTGGGCAACCGCTGACGACTCATGGCGCCTCTCCTCCACTGCCGCCCGCCTCCAGCTCCCAGGCTCCACCACTCGCACCGGCTCGGGTGGAGCCAATCACCAGCATCAGAACCCCCCTACGTCACCGAGGATCCGCCCCGTCTCGATGACGTCCGCGGGCCAGGGTCCTCGCACTGGCCGAACACCCGGTTACATGCGGCCGCCGGGACCCTGCTCCGCGGCCTTTCATTAACCGAGGTAGTTCGGACCTGGTGCTCCGGTCCGCCCTAACCATCCAACCCTCTTCGCCCCCCCCCCCTCCTTTAGCTCCATCCTCAATGCCCCACAAATTGCACACAGACAACCGCTCTTGGGAAATAACCGGTCGCAGCTTTATTAACCTTTATAATATACCGAACATTACAATCCAAAATAATCCTCTTAACACTCCAACCACCGGAGCAATGCCTCACCAGTCATGCTACTAGCAAGGTGACCCTGCCTCCGCTTCCGCCGCGGTCATGCCAACGGCAATCTTCATAATCCCCTTTCCCCGACCTCGCCATGTAATTAGCAAAAGTCAGCAGGGGTTGTCCGGGTCGGGGGCACCCCGCCCCCGGCCCAAGTATAGCTTAAGGCTCCGGACCCCGGACCTCCGGGATCACGCCACCGGCGGAGAGGACATTAATGTCAGGTCGAGAGCACCCCGCTCCCGACCCCGGTAGGCCTACAGCTCTGGACCCCGGACCTCCGGGATCCCTCTACCGGCACCGGTGACATTAATGCCCCGAAGCCGCCCCCCCCCCCTACAAGCTGCGACCGGTGAGCCCCCCACCTATGCACACGTCACTCCCCAGCCATTGCTGCCAAGCAGGTCCCCCCCACAGGGGATAAGCTCTCTCTGACCCCTGATCCACCATGCAACCAGGCTCACACACACCCAAGGACTGATTAGCTACACCATCTGCCACACAGCCGATTGGCCCCCCCCTCCCCCCCCGCTGGTTGCGAATTGCGTTGTTTATTCATGAGAAAATTAGTCAGCCAGCCTTGGCCAGAAGTCCACCACAGGAACCCCCACTGGGAAACCCGCACCAAAGTATCGCAAGAGTCCGCGCTACCACTCCAATCACAGCTGGCCGCTCCCTAATCCAGTCGCTGCCCTCAGCCACTGTAACCCGATCCATGCCGGCAAGGCCCGCGATCCCTAGGGCGACCGAGCAAAGGCATCAGGAGCGGCCCACATGCGACCGCACTCGCCCAGCCATGACGACCCCCCCAGCCAGATCCTTACCACCAGAGCCCACCAGCCCCACTGATGCCCGCTCACCATCCCCCTAATCGATGGGATGACCCTCAGCCAACCCACTCTGGGCCTGGCCCCTACCACCGAACTCCAACCACTCCGAACTCCAACCTGTTAGCCACCAAGCATGGTAAGCCCCTGTGCCTCCCCGAAGCGGAAGCCAGCCCGCACACCCCCCCTCCCCCTCCGCCAACGCCTGTAGCCATTAGTCCGGCACCACCTCCACGACTCCCCCCCTCCGGCCGCTGCCCCCCAAAATCATACAGGTTGGCTGCGAACCGCCTCATGCCATCGCCAACACGCGGGCACCCCATCCCCCAACACCCTTGAACGCACCACCGCGCCCATCTCGGCCTGCAGGCGCCGCATCCGCGGTCCCGCGGAACAGCCAACACTGCCCCCACCCGGAATCCTCACGCCATGAAGATTCCCCGCACTTGCGAGCAACTAACCCCACAAGGTTTCGACAGGCAGACCGCTAGCCCCAATCCCCCCAATACCTGGAACGCCCATCCCTCGCAGACCACCTCCGATTACCCGAGGATGACCCGCAACAGCCCCAAGCCAGCCCATACCCGCCGGCGCAGTACCCCCCCCCCCCCCCGCCATGCTGGAAAGAGCGATGGACCCGCCCCCGTGGACCTCGCGTAAATTACCCGACCACACCGCCCTGACTAGGTAGGCGACATGCGGTAAACCAGCCCCCCCCTTTCCCAGAAAGGCAGAGCATCCTACCCCCGCCGCCCTCATGTAAGAGACCCACCAGTGTCAAAAGGAGTGGACCATGGATACTCCCGCCCCTGCAGCAAGTCATACACGTCTCAACCGTCCCGGCCCCTGGTCGAGCCCGTCCGCGGGACCACGCACTATTCCGGGGCTACCACCCTACCCCTTCGAAATGGGAAATTGCGTCCACCATCCCATTGGAGCCACCTGGGAAAGGCAGAGACGGGGTCCCCCCAGTCCGAAGCAAACCGGCCAACAACACTGCCCTGCTCCAAGGACGGCCAAGGTATCTTGCCAAGTGTGGTATGGTTGGATGTAAACCGCGCTGATGACAAATAGCGCGGTATATAAGAAAGGTTAAATAAAAAAGAAATAAATAAAATCCCAGCATAGAACGCCCGTCAAGCCCGCACCACAATCCGCAAGCATAACCTCCGATTCCTAAAGCCGGTGGGGCAGTCCAAGCACTCCCGCAGCCGCCAACACCCACTGCTGCAGCCACCCGGCATCAGGGGAGCCCGCGTGTCCCTCAACGCTACGCCCGATGCAGCTGACCCAGTCATCCCCCTTTTCGATGCCTTACCCCGAAGGAGCTGATCCACCAAATTCACGACAACTAAAAAACCCTGCAAAACCGGCACTCCACAGCACCGGGCCCCGGGCATACCCTGCCCGTGCCGCAAATCCATGCACCCAACCGAATTTCCCACCCCCTCGGTACCGAAAGTAGTAAACCTCAAATGTGCAACCGAAAATGCACCGCCCATCGTCAGGCATTGTCGACCTTCACAGCCACAATCACCCTTGACACTCCGACAGGTGTCGAATATACCCACTCGAACCTAAACCCGCGCCGAAGAGGCGCAACCCATGGACCGCGTGCCTGGGCCGCTCCCACTGTTCACATACCAGACCCCAACCGTCCCGGAATCCCCACGCCCTTCAATACATCCCCTTATCCACCGCAAGACTTTGTCGCAGCCAAGTCCTTAAGGCCCCGAAATGAATTAGTGTAGCAGGCCGGCAGCCCCCCACTGAATGCTCGAGGGGTCGGCACGGAGGCCTAACGTGCCCCACATCCACCAGTCCTGCCGCGCCGCCCCCCCCCCCCCAGTAGGCGGAAATAGCTATCCCCACTCCCGACTCCTCCAGCGCGAGTCGTTGGACACTAATCCGGAGCCCCTTCCCCGCAATACCCCCCGTCCCCCCCTTACGCAACCCCCGCCGCCCCCCCCCAACAACGCGGTCGAAAAGAGGTGAACATAGTGAGGAAGGGCCCCACACCGTGGGGCCAACCTGACACTACTGCCCCATAAGGCATGCTCGTCACCCCTACTCCACCCCGCGATCTCCACCACCGAACGGGCCCCCTGGCTGCTAGCAACTCACCTGCCGCCCTAGTCGCGGCCACCCTGCTGTCGATGGCAGAATCCTCAATCGTCTGACACCCTCGGCAACTGGTGCAGCCCGTCCTGTACGTGCTACTCGCAGTCGGCCACCTCCACTGCACCTACCCAGGTGCCGAATTCGGAAGGCCACCTGTGAAGACAAAAGCACAACACAAGAAAACCAAGTGGGGAAACCACTGAAGCCCGAAAGGAAGCCCTGCCCGCAATCATTCCACCCCCCTGGACCAAGGCCTCCCCCAAGCCAGCTCTCCCGTCGGCAGGGCCCCTACTGGCGAATAACCACCCGGACCGAGGCCAGCCCTCCGGGAAACCACCGGGCGTGGAGGAGTGGCCTAGTGGGGAGTGGAAGAGAGGCCTAATGGTTGGGCGAGGCGCTTCATGCCGGAAGGTCAGGGGCCCAAAACCCACCAGAGGACAGCAACCCCGGGCCGGAAGGACTGGGGTTTCCAGTCCCACAGGCGCTCCCCGTGGTCTTGGGCAAACCACCCAACCCTCCCCAGCCCATGTTCCCTGTACAATAGTCATCGCCAAGTTAAAATGCCCTGCTCAATGCAATCCAAGTTGTTCAATGGAAACCGCACTGATGCAGAATAGCGCGGCATATAAGAGAATGCAAATGAATCAATAAATAAACCTCACCCCACCCCCACCCCCGAGACCCATGACCGCCCTCCATCGGAAGGCCCACAATCCCAGCGCCCCCGAGACCCCCCCCCCGCCTTGGATCTGCCCGTCACTGCGACCCCTCACTAACCCCCCGTTCCACTTGAAGCACCGAAATAGCCCCCAGATCCCCCCGCCCACTCTGCCAACCCGCACTCCGGCTGACCCGATGGCATCTGTAGAGTATATAGCAAGCGTACGCCGCAGAAACAGCGAGGAAAGAGAAGACATATGATCACTCCGCGGCTGTTCGCAAATTAACACCGCCTGTTATTGTCGCGCTACTCCCACTGATCAGACTCCTCCAGCTTCCCCCTGCAACATCCGTTTGTATTCAGATTACCAACAAACCATTTGTTTTTTTTTTTTTGTTTTTTTTTATAGAAGAATGTGAGAATCTACTTCCATCCATGCCCCCACACAATTACCCCCCACGGTATGCAAACTCTGCTGGGTATAGTTACTGCTATGCCCACTCATATCCCCCAGATGGCAGCCATAGCCAACGCTAGGCCTCCGTGATCCTCCGTTCCCTTTGTATCCCTTTTTTTTTTTTTTTTGTAGTGTGCATGTCCGCCGCGCTCTCCGGGTGGCCCCCAACTCCCGCCCCGCCCCCCACCCCTCAATACTGGCTGCCCGATCCACCGAGCCCCACGCACGCCCGAAAATCGACCGGCAGTCCTGCTCCCCATGTGCTCCCGCTCTGAGCCAACGCCCCCCCCATAGTCGACCCAGCTCTTACTATCCTCCGGCACCGAGCAAACCCGCCGCGTTCGAGCCATGGATCAGGGGCTCAGGCCGCCACCCATTGCTCGGCGATCCGGGCCCTGCGCCGCCGCCGCCCCACTCAGCCGGCATCCCGCCCGCTGCTCCCCCTCCTGAGGACGCGAGGGCCCCCGCCGCGGCGTGACCCACATTAAGCCGCCTACGTCTCTCCCCCCACATCTAGCCTCCCCCCCTTCCGTTTTCCAGCCTGCTGGTGTTGCACGCCAAGGAGGCTCCGGGATGCCATGTGCTTCAAGCCGCTCCCGGGGCCTCGGCGAGCAAAACACTCCCTGCTCCCCGCCCAAGCCGCTCCCGGGGCACCGGTGAGCGAAACACACTTGCTCACCGCCCATCCCATAGCCGCCAGCCGAAGCGGTGAGAGAGCAAGCAGGCAACAGACCAGGAGGAGACGCCTGAGTTTGGGCAACCGCTGCCGACTCATGGCGCCTTCCTCCACTGCCGCCCACCTCCAGCTCCCAGGCTCCACCACTCACACCGGCTCGGGTGGAGCCAATCACCAGCATCAGAACCCCCCTACGTCACCGAGGCTCCGCCCCGTCTCGATGACGTCCGCGGGCCAGGGTCCTCGCACTGGCCGAACACCCGGTTATATGCAGCCGCCGGGACCCTGCCCCGCGGCCTTTCATAAATGCACACAAAATAAAACAAATAAACATATATCTAAGAAAAAATATAGATAGATTTACATTGGCTGCATTGAAATTATGTATCAAAGTAAGGTTAAGATGATCTATCCTTCCTATTCTAGAAATAATTATCACCACTGCATTTTGCACATTTTTTATTGATCATACATTACAATCAGATATCTGATGTATATATTAGATTATGGTAATTAAGAAAAGAGAGTAAAAAACTGAACTAAAAAACAAAAATCTGAAATAAAGTATATCGTGGAAGCTCCTCACCAGACTTAAACTATAAAAAATAATTCACATCACATTACACACCTAGTTTTTTGAATCTGTGTAACTCCTAAGCAAAACATTTTGTCACAGATTAAACTCATGTCCAGCAATCTAATTTCTCAGGAGGAAGATAAGAATTTATTTAAAACCACCAAGATTAAGTCATTCTCAGAACACCAAATCTATAATGTCACCATAAATCAAGACTAAGGTGGAGTGGTTTGCAAATCATCGTTAGTTGTAAAAGGATAGCACAACAAGATATCAGCTGCATCAATTTTAAAATCAAAACCAAATTCAAGGAGTTTCTTACATAAAGAATGAAACGAGTAGCTAAAAAGGGCTGAACCCTGTGAAACACCAATCTGACACCTCATTATCAACTCTAACCTGCTGGTTTCTGTTTCTTAAGAAGCAAACCATTTTATGACACTTCTGTCTACTCCTATTTCAGAAAGATACTGCAGCAAGATACTAGGCCAAAAACAATATCAAAACTGCTGTCAAATCAACGTATATGAACAAATAGGCAGATCTCAGTTTCTTTAAGTCAATGATAATGGAATCAAGGAGCTTTAGCAAAAGTATCTCAGGGCTATGGGATTGATGAAATCTGTATTATTGCTCATCAAGAATAGTATTGGACTCAACAAAATCATCTAGGTGTTGACGCACTACATTCTCCATCATTTTACCAAAAAATGACAAGGTTGAGATAGGACAATAATTCTCACTGTCATCCTATGAGACAGTTTGTTTTTAAATTACAGAGTGAATAGAAGATCGCTTTAGCCTTTCAGATAAAAAAAACCTTCCTGGAAAGAAGATTTGTCCAAAGTTATTAGAAATTCAGCTAAAGTTTCATGCAACAATGTCAGCTCAGGAAAGGACGCTATATCTAATGGGCTTGATTTATCATTCATCTTTTGAATAATGGAAACACTTTCTGAGTAAGTAGGCAGAAAAAAATCATCCCATATCCTGTTAATCTTTGTGTTAACTTGGAAGTGAATCTACATATCACACGTATTGCCCATAATGATATACTTCATTACACTGTAAGAACCCTAACACAGACCTGCTCAATGTACATAGTTAAGAGTAAAAAGTTCAACATAACCTCTCTGTATCCTTAAGGCCTGCATGCAATGTTTGAAATATTGAATTTGATGATCACTGTATTAGTTCACGGAGTTCCTTGTAAATCGCCTTGAGCGGTGATAGTTTCAGTTCCTTGTAAACTGCCTTGATTACATGGATAAAGTGATATATAAAACCCAGGAATAAATAATTATAAATAAATAAATGAACTATGGGAATAAAATCTTGCTGTGGGTTGTCTAGAATTATCAATAAACTTTTAACAGCTGCTCTAGTAAGGGCAGAATGTAAGAACAACTATGACTGACCTTGAGCCAAGTGGTGGGTATAAAAATTTTAATAAATGAAATACAATGTTTGTTATAAAACACTGGAAGATGATCTATGCAAACTTAGAGGGCAAATTTCCAATAGCCCATATTGCCTGCAGTATAAATGGGCTGGCGATGTGTATTTGTTAGCTTGCATTTGGTTCAACTTATTAAAAGTTTTTGTGCATGCAAACTCAATTGTACGAGTGCATAAATCTGTGAATTAACTCATGTAATAAAGATTTGCACATGATAGAAAGTTCTAACAGACACATAATGTGAACGTTAAAAATTAATGTCTGATATGAACTAGAGGTGTGCGGGCAAAGAAATTTCATCTAGTTTCATTTTTATTTTATTTATTTAATTATTTTAATTTATTTCTAAACCGCCTTTCTATATTTCAAAGTGGTTTACACTGAACAAATAATATACAGAGCGCGATGCGTCCCGTTTGCATAGAATAACTAGAGAACTTACAAGGATAGTTATATAGGAGCAGTAATTCTTATAACTTAATAACTATTTACAAGTGGAAGTGTAACATAGACACTCCTGAAAATGTATCTAAGGAAGAAATTAAATCACATGCGAGACTGTCCATCTGAGGTATCTGGGTGGCATATTTAATACAGTGGGGGGTATACATCTGATTGTGCTGGATGCCCAGAGACATTGGTTGAATGTTGTCTTATGTGTTTGAGGTTAGGATGGTTTGAAAGTGGTTCTGGAAAAGACCCGGTCGCGAATTACCACGGCCGGGCACAGGCGATCATTGGCGGGCCGAAGGATTGGGGGGCGGGGAGGGTGGGGGTGGCGGCGGGGGCGGGCCGAGAAACAGGAGATAAAACAGCGCGTCCTGCGCTGGCTCAGCCTCTTTCGCCGCTACCCCCCCACCTTTTTCGAGAGGAGAAGGACACCCTCCCAACCCACCCAATTAGCATAGGGGAAGGGGGGGCAAATTTCATCACAGCATGCAGGGGAGACGGCAGAAAAATGGCCCCGATGAGAGAGAACACAGCCCAGTTTTTGTGAGTAAAGGGGGAGAGCTGCAGGGGAGAAACATGGACCTTCCCCCGGAGAGATTGACAAGGCAACAAGAACACCGCTCAGAGGGGCCCCTGCCTCGCTTTGATGGCGGGCAGGGGGGTAAAGCAATGAAAAAGGGTTGCTAAGGCAGCTTGAACTTCTTTATCCTGAATGGATATCAAGGACTAAGGACTGAAGGAAAAAAGCTGTTACGGCGAATTTTCCTACAGCCACTTACAAGGACTGATTCGCTATTGGCTGTGTCTCTCGAGGGGCGGAAGGTTGTAGGTTGTTGTTTGATGTTATCTGCATGCTGTGGCCAACAGTTTGTTCTGTTAATGTCCATTGTTAATAAATAAACAAAGTGGTTGCTGAAAGAGAACGCTTGAAGGGTGTTGACTTACTGCAGGGGTGATAAGGGATGGGGGCGGGGGGAGGACAAAACCCGAGGCCGGCTTGCCAATTGCGTGACTGAGGTATGCTTTGAGTTTTTTCCAGAATTCTGTGGTCCTGGGATCCTCTTAGGGCTGGTGGGAGAGTGTTCCATATTGATGAGGCTTGTTTGAACTTAGTTTTTTGTATGGGGATGGTGGGAGCTCTGTTTGCAAAGTCTGGAGGCAGTTAGCTGAACAGTTGTATATAATTCTGAAAATAGTGACAAGAGCTTTGTATCTTATTCTGGTTTTAATCGGGGTAGTTTCTATTCTGGTTATGATGGAGAGCCAGTGTAGTTGAAAAAGTATGGGGGTAATATGAGCTTGTCATGGGGCAGTGGTGATTATTCTTGCCACAGTATTCTGAGCCATCTGGAGGTGGTTTAGAGTTTGTTTGAGGAGTTCATGGTATATGATGTTGGCATAATCGAGAATTGATGTGATTAAGGATTGTCAGACTGTCCAGAATAGCTCTGAGCTGGTGAGAAGACATAGGTTTCTAAGGGCTCTTAGCGAGGTAGACTGATTTAATTGTTTTCTTTATTTGTGACTGAAGAATCAGTTTCTGATCAAGGATGATGTCTAGATATTTGATTTCTGATTTTACTTTGATTTGGTGTCCATTGAAGTTCAGAATACTTGGTGGAATGAAGGAGAGATTAGAGAATATATGAAGGGCTTCAGTTTATTCCTGGTTGATGAATAGTTTGCACTGCTGGAGTCACTGTTTTATGTCGAGAAACAGTTGAATATGTTGGAGAAGTCTGGGTTTTTGATGTTGAATGGCATGTAGAACATAATATCATCAAGCTACATCCAACAGAGCCATATCACTCTCAGCGCCGGCCCTCTGGAACTCCCTTCCGGATGAATTAAGAGCCATAAATGACATCAAGGATTTCCGCAAATCCCTCAAGACCCTCTTATTCACAGACGTTTATGATCGAGTAACCTAAAGAACCCCTGCTCCACTGATATATGAGAGAGATCGAAGAACCAACTAACCAATGTCTA
Organism: Ichthyophis bannanicus; assembly: GCA_033557465.1. NCBI lineage: Eukaryota > Metazoa > Chordata > Amphibia > Gymnophiona > Ichthyophiidae > Ichthyophis > Ichthyophis bannanicus. The sequence continues at coordinate 127,243,224 of CM066035.1, read as the reverse complement.
TATGTATGTCTTGTCACCCTTCCCTTCTGTTTTATGTAAACTCACAATTGTATCGTTAACCACTTTGATTGAAGGATAAAGTGGTATACAAATCTGGTTAAATAAATAAATTTGTTAGTGAAACTTGTAGTGTTTGAATATGGCACATATGGGTTGGAGAAAAATGTTAAACAGTAAGGCTGAGAGACTTGAGCCCTGCGGGACTCCTTATAGCTGTTGGACCTGAAAGGATGTTGTGATACCAGTTTGAACTTGTTGGCTTCTATCACTCATATAGGAATGGAATCAGTTCAGAGTTGATTTACATAGTTCAATATCTGAGAGTGTATGAATGATTTGGTGGTGGGGGAGTGAGTCAAAAGGAGATGAAATGTCTAAGAAGATGAGCAAGAATCCTTGTGTAAATGATTGGATACCAGTCAGGATCTTGTCAAATAATGAGGAAAGGAGAGTCATAACTCCATGATTTGGTATGAAGCCATATTGGTGAGGGTCTAAGGGCACATGGTTGTCAGTATGGTCTTGGAGCTGTATTTGTACTGTCTTTTCTAGTATTTTTGATATGAATGGAATTGATGAGATTGACCTGTAAGATGTAGGGATGTTTCTGTTAAGTTTGTGTTTTTTTAGGATTGGTCTCACTGAACTATGTTTTAGTACATAACCCTGTGAAAGAGATTTATGGATTATATTTTGTATGTAAGTGCTGAGGTGCGATCTGGAGATTTTAACCTAGTTTACGTGCAGGGGTCAAGGGTTGAAGTAGTTGCGTTTAAATTTGTTATGATATCTTCGATATTCTTAAGAGATTGAAGAATGAAATCAGATGAAGTAAATTGGGAAGCTTCAAAAGATGGAATAGAGTATGGGATTAGGATTCCAGAGGGGACAGACCACTGTTTGGAACTAAGGTAGGCATTTCCTGTGGGCATTTCCCTTGAGAGGAGTTTTGAGCATTGGGCTCTCTTAGGAGGTTCCTAGTGATAAGGAAAAATTCACGGGGTTTGCTTAGGGAGTTCATAATGGACCTGGTATAATAATCTCTTTTCATTCTCAATGATTCTTCACCGTAGGTCCTGTGTTTTTCAGTGTATGTAATCTTGGTAGACTGGTCTCGTGACTGTCGCCATTTATGTTCTAGGTGCCGTAAGTCACATTTGTGTTTTTGGTAAGAATGCTGAATACCAGAGAGCAATGTTCTTCCTTTTGGGAGGTGCTTCCTCGGGGGGGGGGCTCTGGCTGCAGTTTCAATGATTGTGTTCCAGTTAATGACAAGAGTTTCAAGTTTGCCCCGAGGGTTAATTAGATTCACTTGAGGGACCATTGTTTTAATAAATGCTTCATTGACGTATTTATGGAATTTATGTATTGGATGGTGTAAGCTATTGGCACTAGGCGGGTAGGACTTTTGGGAATTGTGAATTGGATTGTCACATGGTCTGACCATGGTACAAGTGTGATTGTAATTATGTTCTGTTGAATGCTAAGTTGAGGTATTAGATCAAGCATGCTTCCTTTGCTATGTGTTGGCTTGGATACAATTTGTGTATAATGAAGGGGTTGACTGATTGGGACGAATGGAAGAGAGATTTAAATCACCCAATAAAATGTTTGCACATTAAAGGGAAAACATTCATTATTTACTACCATAACAGGAAATCTAACCATGGTGGTGGTGTCTGCATAATAGCCAAAACTAAACTCAGCTTTCTACCAACTGAATCCACCTATTCAGATGACCTGAAATCTCTAATCATAACAAACCATTACATCTCAATATGCCTTATATATAGATGACTATGCCTCTGAGTTGGGTACTCGGAGGCATTGTCATGTAGTCGTTTATATATAAGGCATAGTGAGATGTAATGAGGGGTTTTGTTAAATTTTTTTGCTTTTTTTTTTAAATCATTCTAGAGACGAACAGTAATGCACCCTATTAAGCCATAATGTGTGCTAATCACACTTTAGAGCACACTATTGCATAATAGGGTGCACTATGGCTTAATATTCTAAACAATTTGCCAATAGTGCACACTATTGATGAAAAAATGGGAAATGATGAAATGTCAGAGTTCTCCGTTTCTTTTTCATTTGTTAACAATATGAAACAAAATGGGAAATAACGTTGACATTTCCAGAAAATATGTACCAAATTGTTTTTGCCTCTGTACATCCCTAATGTGGACCATTTTAGCCTATATAAATTATAACCAGTTTTCAAAGGAAAATCATCAGTGTTATTTCCCTTGGAAGATTACCAGCTGCAGATTGCATGTTTCAACCAGCTGTGTATTTTGGATATGCTGTGTGTGGACAGCTAAGTGAAGGCTAAATAACTATGTACTATAGAAAATATGCTGCCAGCGGATAGCCAGATCTACCAGCGGCCCCCATCATAAAGCCCACAATCGGTTATGATATCACTGAGGTGGGAGGGGCTGCTGTACCCCAGGACCCACCACAGGGCCAATCTGTGGCTGTCCACAGCCATTTGGAAGGGATCCAGCTCTGCCTGCGTAGATGAGTAGCTAATGGGAGGTTAAGCTCCAGGGAGGAGAGAGGGGGTATGGGCAGAACAATAGGTCAGAAATGAGTACCTGGCATAGGTCTGGCTGTGGGAGTGCACATGCAAACAGTGGAGATGCCCCATAGCAGTTGCTGTGGTCAGCGGCATTCAGGGCCGGCTCGTCCATTGAGCAAGAATGTTTTTTGCACAGGGCCCCGCGTTTCAGGGGGCCCCGCGCAAAGAACATTCTGCTTTTTTTCAAAATTAAGTTAAAAAAAAAAAGTTAGTTGCTACCGCTGCCGCTGCCGCTGCCACTGCCGCCGCGGCAGCGGCAGAATGGAGTGTCCCACGGGGCCCCCTCTGCCCGGCTGAGCTCTCCCTCTGCGATGGCTGAGCCCCTCTGTGCTGGCTTTCAGATACGCAAAGGGAGAGTGTCTCCCTCGCTTCTCTGTTAAGCCTGCAGGGGCAGATGGGAAATTTCCCATCAGCCCCTGCGGGCTTAACAGAGACGCGAGGGAGACACTCCCTTTGCGTATCTGAAAGCCGGCACAGAGGGGATCAGCTGTCGCAGAGGGAGGGAGGGACTCAGCAGGGCAGAGGGGGCCCCACGGGACACTCCATTCTGCTGCTGCTGCGGCGGCAGCGGCAGCGGTAGCAGCCAGCTTTTTTTTTTTTTTAAATGTTCCTTGAACCGATGAGGGGGGGGGGGTTAGGACTGGTAATGTGCTATGGAGGAGGTTAGGACTTGACTTGAGGTGGGCTGTGGGTTGATGGGGGGGGTTAGGACTGGTAATGGGCTATGGGGGGTTTAGGACTGGTAATGGGCTATGGGGGTGTAGGGACTGATAATGGGCTAGGGGGGGGCTAGGACAGGACATGGGCGGATGGGGAGGAGTTAGGACTTGAGGTGGGCTGATGGGGTTAGGACTGGTAATGGGCTGTGGGCTGTTGGGGGGTTAGAACTGGTAATGGGCTATGGGGGGGGGGGTTAAGACTGTTAATGGGCTTTGGGCTGATGAGGGCTGTATGGTAATGGGCTATGGGGGGGTTAAGACTGGTAATGGGCTTTGGGCTGATGGGGGCTGTCTGGTAATGGGCTGTGGGGGGGGGGTTAGGACTGATAATGGGCTATGGGGGGCTAGGACAGGAAATGGGCTGATGGGGAGGAGTTAGGACTGGTAATGGGCTGTGGGCTGATGGGGGCCTGTCTGGTAATGGGCTATGGGGGGGTTAGGACTGATAATGGGCTATGGGGGGCTAGGACAGGAAATGGGCTGATGGGGAGGGGTTAGGACTTGAGGTGGGCTGATGGGGTTAGGACTGGTAATGGGCTGTGGGCTTTTGGGGGGGTTAGAACTGGTAATGGACTATGGGGGGGTTAAGACTGGTAATGGGCTTTGGGCTGATGGGGGCTGTCTGGTAATGGGCTATGGTGGGGTTAGGACTGATAATGGGCTATGGGGGGGGCTAGGACAGGAAATGGGCTGATGGGGAGGGGTTAGGACTTGAGGTGGGCTGATGGGGTTAGGACTGGTAATGGGCTATGGGCTGATGGGGGGGTTAGGACTGGTAATGGGCTATGGGGGGCTGACTGGAAATGGGCTGATGGGGGGTTAAGACTGGTAATGGGTTATAGGGGGGCTTAAACTGAAAATGGGGTGATGGGGGTTAGGACTGGAAGTGGGTTGATGAGGGGGCTAGGACTGGTATTGGGTTGGGGGGTTGCTAGGACTGGAAATGGGCTGATGGGGGGCTAGGACTGGAAATGGGCTGATGCAGGGACTAGAAGGGAATGGATGCTGGGTGAGGCTGGAACTAGAAGGGAGCTGATGTTGGGGGAGGATTAGAATGGGATGGGGCTGGGAGAGTAAAATGGAGAGGGGAAAATATTTTGTGTGGGAAGGATGAAAAATCTACAATTGGCCGGGTATTGGGAGAGTAAGTGGGGATTGAGGATGGAGGGGTAAAATTTGAGTGGATGAAATAGGAATGAGGAAAGAGCAAAAGGAGAAAGATTAGTATGTTAAAGCAGATGTAGAGAGAGAATGGAAAAAAAAACTAGGAGAGAAGAAAGGACAAATGGACAGCAGACGATTGAGAGTTAGCAGAAGACACGAAGAAACCAGAAGAAAGTGGCTGGAGCAATTGCAGCTGAAAAAAAAATGCACAAAAGGTAGAAAAATATCTCATTATTTTGAATTTATTAATTGGAATATGTCAGCTCTGGTAAATGTGCATCATTAACGTCTGCGCTTTGTTTAGTACAAGAGCAAATTAATGTATAGTTCCTAATCGCTTCTCCGGGCCAGTCCAGGGAACAGTAGGGTTGTCAATCCTGTCCAGCAGCTGAGGACTGACAGACTAGAAGTTTTGCTGACAGCTTAAGCCCTTCCTCCTGATGCCAGTACTCCAGTCTTTCAGTCCTCAGCAGCTGAACTGGACGACGTGCTGACAGGCTCCTGGCCAGAAGGATAGATTTGGTGTATTTTGAGAGCGGACAGTGAGCTGGCTCTAGCAGGGCTGATGCTCCTATATTCCCCTTAGCTGCACGATCCTTCAATTTGGCTACTTACATTACAGGTGACTGCCTTGCGGGCAGTCCTTTTGTGGGGCTAGAGGATTCGCTAGAAGCTACTTCAATGCTCAGCAGTCCGCAGTTAAGAAGTCGCAATGAAGGTCGGCCGGTCCAGGCGGAGATACCTGTGGGGGGTCGCTTACAGGATTTTATCTCCGTCTGGACCACAATCACTTTCGATGCATGGGTACTGGAGATTGTTCGCAAGGGGTATGCTCTGGATTTCGCGTACCCGTTGGCCGACGCCTTTGTGGTGTCTCCTTGTGCGTCGGGCCCGAAGATGCGGGCAGTCGCCGAAACGCTTGCCCGCTTGGTGCGACTGCAGGCAGTGGTACCGGTTCCTCCAGACCAGTGCGGCTTAGGTCGATACTCGATTCATTTTGTGGTCCCCAAGAAAGAGGGTTCTTTTCGACCAATTCTCGATCTGAAGCAGGTCAATCGCGCCCTGTGGGTTCCGCACTTTCGGATGGAAACCTTGCGAGCTGTCATTCGGGCAGTGCGCCCAGGGGAGTTTCTCTCAGCAATAGATCTCACGGAAGCTTATCTACACATTCCCATCAGAGCAGCTCATCAACGATTTTTGAGATTCGCGCTGCCCATGAGTCACTTCCAGTTTCGAGCGTTGCCCTTCGGTCTCGCTACTGCTCCTCGTACCTTCACAAAGGTGATGGTGGTGGTAGCAGCGGCTCTGCGAAAGGACGGGATTCGAGTTCATCCTTATCTGGACGACTGGTTGATCAGGGCCGATTCCCGGGCGGGCGCGCTCGAGGCGATGGCTCGGGTGGTTCATCTTTTGGAACGACTCGATTGGGTCATCAACCAAGCGAAGAGTCAGTTGCTGCCAGTGCGACAGCTAACTTACCTCGGGGCCTTCTTCGACACGGAACGCGGTTTGGTCTTTCTACCCGAGAGCAGGGTTCAGAAGATTGGTCGGCAGGTACAGATGTTTTTGCAGACTTCGGCACCTTCGGCGTGGACCTATTTACAGCTCTTGGGATCTATGGCGGCGGCTCTGGACTTGGTTCCGTGGGCCAGGGCGCATATGCGTCCTCTTCAACAGGCCTTGCTCTCCAGATGGTCTCCTCAGCTCCGTCCTCTATCGCAAAAGTTGGCCTGCCCGGACTCAGTCCACAGCGGTCTGCAGGGGTGGCTGGATCCTGGTCATCTTTCTGCGGGGGTTCCCTTGCAAGATCCTCCGTGGGTGCTTCTGACGACGGACGCCAGTCTTTCCAGCTGGGGGGCTCACTGTCAGAATCAGGTGACGCAGGGCTGCTGGTCCCTGGAGGAAAGCTCGTGGTCTATCAATCGCTTAGAGCTTAGAGACGTTCGCTTGGCTCTTCTACATTTCGAAAGTCTGCTCCGAGGGACGGCGGTTCGCGTTTTTTCCGACAATGCGGTGACCGTCTCCTACATCAATCGGCAAGGCGGAACCAGAAGTCGGCCGTTGCTGGAGGAGAGTCAGGAATTGTTTGCTTGGGCGGAGAATCATCTCTTGGCCTTGTCCGCGGCGCATTTGGCTGGCAAGGACAACGTGCAGGCGGATTATCTCAGTCGCCATGTTCTCGATCCAGGAGAATGGGAGCTCAATGCGGCGGTGTTTCACGACATCATGATGCGATGGGGACAACCGTCAATGGATCTGATGGCTACCTTCGACAATGCCAAAGCGTCTCGTTTTTTCAGCAGGCGCAGGGAGCGCATGTCGGAAGGACTCAATGCATTGGTTCAGCCCTGGCCACTCGACACCCTCTTATATGTCTTTCCGCCCTGGCCGATGCTAGGTCGGATCATTCACCGCATAGCCGGGCACAGGGGTACGGTGATTCTCATTGCGCCAGATTGACCTCGGCGGCCGTGGCATGCGGATCTAGTGCGGCTGGTGATCGATTCTTCTTGGCGGCTTCTGGCTCGGCGCAACCTGTTGAGTCAGGGTCCCGTGTTGATGCCTCAGGTGGATCGCTTCTTGCTTACGGCCTGGCTCTTGAGAGGGCTCGTTTAAGACGTAAGGGTTACTCGGAGGCCGTGATCTCCACCTTGTTGCGTTCTAAGAGGACTTTGACTTCTCTGGCGTACGTCTGAGTCTGGCGCACTTTTGAGTCATGGTGTGCGCTTCAAGGTTTTGCTCCAATGTCGACAACGTTGCCGCAACTCCTGTGGTTTCTTCAGGACGGTTTGGATAAGGGCTTGTCGGTCAGCACTCTGAAGGTGCATGTGGCGGCCTTGAGTTGTTTTCGTGGACCGGTGCGGAATCTCAGTATCTCGGTGCATGCGGATGTGCAGCGCTTCTTTCGGGCGGTCAAGATCCTTCGGCCTCCTTTGCGAAGCGTAGTTCCTCCGTGGGATTTGAACTTGGTGCTGGAGGCGTTGACGCGGGCTCCGTTTGAGTCCGCTTCGGGGGTTAGTGTGAAGGAGTTTTCATGGAAGGTGGCCTTCTTGGTGGCGTTATGTTCAGATCGAAGAATTTCGGACTTGCAGGCTCTCTCTTGCCAGGAACCGTACCTGCAATTTTTACCAGAGAAGGTTCTGTTGCGACCGGTGACTTCCTTCTTGCCTAAAGTGCTGTCTTCCTTCCATGTCAATCAGTCAGTAGCTTTGCCCGTTTTCTCTGAGCTTTCCGGTTCTCCTATGGACCGAGCTCTCCGGAAGTTGGATCTCGGACGAGTTCTCAGAAAGTACCTTAAGGTCACTAAAGAATTTTGCCGTTCCAATAGGTTATTTGTGCTGTTTGTGGGTCGCCGTAAAGGCCAGGCGGCTATGAAGGCCTCCATTGCACGATGGGTGGAACAGGCGATAGTGGCGGCTTACAAGGCTGGGGTTAAGGAACCTCCGGATGGGCTCCGAGCCCATTCAACGCGGTCTCAAGCGGCGTCTTGGGCGGAATTCGCGTTAGTGCCTCCAGTGGATATTTGCAGGGCGGCTACATGGTCTTCGCTGCATACTTTCACTAGACACTACCAGTTGGATGTGCTGGCGAGGGGGGATGCGAGAGTTGGTGCGGCAGCGGTGGCTGCTGGGCTCGCGGGTCCCTCCCGTGTTTAGGTACTGCTTTAGTACTGCCCTACCGTTCCCTGGACTGGCCCGGAGAAGCGATTAGGAAGGAGAAATTAGGCCTTACCTGCTAATTATCTTTCCTGGAGTCTTCTCCGGGCCAGTCCAGGGCCCCACCCGGAGTTTTCTTTCATTGGGAGAGCTCGTTCGCTCGCGGAATCTAGTTTGGCTGACCGCGAGAGCTTAGCGCGGTTTTTCTCTCTCTACTCTGCAGCATATTGGTGTGATTGCGAGAACAAAGATCTACCAAACAAAAAAAAAAGAAAGAATAAGATTACATGCTAGTAGGTGCACCAGGTATCGTTCGGCACCGACAGGAAGAGCTCTTCCATACTATTGAGTTTATGGATCACATTGCATTGGCGTGTGCAGGCCGTGCCTGGGGAGTATAGCAGTGATCAGTGCTGCTTCTGGTTGTTTCTAGTTTTTGTTAGGTTGTGTTGTCTTTGTTTTTTCCTGCTTCGTCTTCTTTCTATCTGTCTGAGTTTGCTGCTTTGTTAGTACAAGACTGAAGTACTGGCATCAGGAGGAGGGGCTTAAGCTGTCAGCAAAACTTCTAGTCTGTCAGTCCTCAACTGCTGGACAGGATTGACAACCCTACCGTTCCCTGGACTGGCCCGGAGAAGACTCCAGGAAAGATAATTAGCAGGTAAGGCCTAATTTCTCCTTTTATTTCTACAGTGTTGTACATTCCAAGTTTGGCTTTTGGGATTCCCAGTTTAATTATTGTCGTCTTGTTTCTAAATTGTGATTCCTTGTTTGGTGATGGTTTATGTTCTGTTCATGTGTAACTGAGCTGAGGTATTCTGTTTATATAATTCCTATTTGACATTGCCACTTGTTCTCTTTCCCCAGTAGGTCATGTATTAGTATTCTCTGAAATGTATTGGTTTAATATTTGCATGTTTCCTTTTGATAGGTAGGGTATGATGCTTTGTGAGTCCTGGTAGTGCTGTTAGGATACGGCGGGTTTGCTATGGGTTCTAAATGGGCAGTGTTTGTAGTAGTTCCTAATGTGTCTGGCGGTTGGCACTGGATTATAGTAATGTAGAAATCTTTTAGTCTTTCTTTATTCATACACTCATTAAGAGGCATGTTTACTAAAAGTTAGTATATGGTAACATTATGCAAATATTTATGCAAATGAGGCCCCTTATGCAAATGAGGCCCCGCACCGAGTCTCCGCACATGGCCCCGCACCCCCCTTGGGCCGCCCCTGGCGGCATTTGTTAGGTTACTGACTCTGCCAGGTTACACAGTTCAAAATGCACTTCCCTGCCATCCCAGGATGCCTGAAGGTCCCATCCTAGAACAACATGTACAAGAGGATGCAATAGCTCCCCCTGGTAGAGGATGTCCTGTAACTGCATGGGTCACAAGTTCAAGACTGTGGCAGGGGAACTGTAGTGCAAAAGCAAAACCAAAAGTGGAGGAATTAAACTTGCACAAAGTATACTATTGTTTCCCTGCTCTTTGTGTTGTGGGGGCAATTCCAGCTTTTGCATGTTGTAGGGTGGTTCCAGCTTTTGCATGTTGAGGGAGCATACCTTCTGTTATTGTATCTATTATCCTGTGATCTGAGGCAATTGCACAGATGCAATAAGCAAATAGTGCCATTGGCTGTGAAGATTCAGAGAATACAGAAGTAAACAGCTGGAAAATCATGTGCCAAATGTTTGCCTGCACAGCTGTAGGATGTGCCCCCCTCTGCCTGCACAGCACTGGGAGCTACAATACCTGCACCTGCTCATTCTCCAGTATGGTGACACCTAAGTCCATGTTCCGCACATATATCACCACATGTTCCAGAGCTAGAACGTGATGTACAGCATGACAAGGTGGCTGTGTTCAACAATTACACAAATATGACCCAACAAATATCACTAAACACAAACCAGGGTCTCATGCTCCGAGTGGTGCCACAGGGTCAATGACAGATGGTGAGAGTGAGGTCATAAGAGTGAGATACAGAACGGTTGGGGACAAGATAGGGAGGACAAATGGGTTAGGGAGAGTGGAAGAGAGGGAAGGAGGGTCTGGGCAGCAGAATGAGAGGGACGATGCAAACAGGCATGGATGGGACAGAGGGGTGTAGGGTGGAAAAATGTGAGGAACAGACATGATAATGAAAGTAGAGACACGGAGCATGATGTAGGGGCATTGAGGGGGTTTGGAAGGGGCAGTATGAGGGCAGTTGCAGAACAGTGATGGCCCTAATAGATGAAATCAATAATTAAAAGAATACCCAAACCCCAACCGCAATCACCATATGCTATATACTTTTTGTCGGGCATAAACCGCAAGGTGAAGAGGACTCCCTCAACACCTCACGCAGTACATGCCCCTTTTGTTTTTTTATTATTTATTTCATTAATTCTGATTTCTCAAAACTTAAAAGCAGGGAAAGGCTTCACACTTATCTGCACAAGCACGACGTGCACGTTTCGAAGCAACCAGCTTCTGTATCAAGTGTTCCCAAGGCAAAGCAGTGCGTCCAATCCTTCCAAATTCCAAAAATCGCCAAAAACTTTGGAGATTTTTGGAATTTGGAAGGATTGGACGCACTGCTTTGCCTTGGGAACACTTGATACAGAAGCTGGTTGCTTCGAAACGTGCACGTCGTGCTTGTGCAGATAAGTGTGAAGCCTTTCCCTGCTTTTAAGTTTTGAGAAATCAGAATTAATGAAATAAATAATAAAAAAACAAAAGGGGCATGTACTGCGTGAGGTGTTGAGGGAGTCCTCTTCACCTTGCGGTTTATGCCCGACAAAAAGTATATAGCATATGGTGATTGCGGTTGGGGTTTGGGTATTCTTTTAATTATTGATACGTGTGGGAATACCTTTTTTGGGGATTTTTTTTCCTTTGAGTTACTCCTAATAGATGAAAGACATGTATGTGAGGAAGCATATGCAGGGTTGTGCTGGCAGCCACAATGTACTGATGCCCAGAGGACTAGGAAGGGATAATAGTGAGAGCAACAGGCAGTGTCCATGAAGCCCCACATATAGTTCCATAAAATACAGAGATGCATTCAGTACAGCAATGTATGCCCTGTAAGGGACCAATATCTAAACACCTGTCACAGGTTCAGGATGCAGTATGTTAAACACCTGTAGATGGCCTGATCAGGGAGCAGTACCATCACATGGATTGTACATACGGGATTTGGAGAACCCTGGCAGAGGGTACACAGAGGTCAATTTAGTGACACATATGGTGAAATCCCCACTGTGATTGGGCACACACGCCACTCCTGCAAGGGTGGACAGGTGCTTTGGAAACAGCTGTGAAGTGGTAGCAGTGGAGGGTCAATGTGGCCACCAAAGTGTGCAGATCTAATCACATACCTCTCTCCCACTGTGAATTTGGCATGCACTGGACCCTCGAGGCATTGATGTACCAGTTCAAGACCATGCGGTGGCAGAGGCCTGAGCTCATCCAGAACTACAAGGAGAAGGTGGCAGCAGCAGCCACCGGTAAGCCAGCCACATGGTATGGTACACATCCTCCCAGGAAATACAGCAAATGATGACATAAGAACATAAGATGATAATATTAGGAGGGATCTAGCTAAGCTTGAAGAATGGTCTAGAACTTGGCAGCTGAGATTTAATGCTAAAAATTTCAGGGTCATGCATTTGGGCTGCAAAAGTCCAAAGAAGTGGTACAGTGTAGTGGGGAAAGTACTTCTATCCACAAAAGCAGGATGAGACCTGGGCGTGATTGTAGCTGATGATCTTAAAGTAGCTAAATGGGTAGAAAAGGCGACTGCGAAAGCTATAAGGATGCATGGGTGCATAGGGAGAGGGAATGGCCAGCAGAAAAAAAAATGGAGTGCTAATGGGAATTGAACCCTGGTCTCTTGGTTCCCAAGCCAGTACTATAACCATTAAGCTTTTCCTCCAATCCTGTGCATCCCATATGATAGTACCTATGCTCCCTTCTGACAAAGAGGCAGAGCTTGAACCAGTAACTCCTGGAATTTGAAGCACAAAACATCCTGCTTCTCCACCACTGTTCCCAGAGTACACTCGCACCATCCACACCTGAATCTGTCCGGGGCCCCTTTCACTGTGGTGACACTGACCCCTCCGGTCCTGCTGTGGGGGCCCTACCCCAGGTAGCATGGACACTGACAGGTTGCCTTGTGTCTGTGGATACAGGGCCTCTTGTGCTGTGTTGCAACATCTCGCAAAGTGCATGTTCTAGCAGCCACCTAGCAACACTCCCCATTGCTGGGATGCTCTATAAGGCAGCATACAGGCCCCTTCCACATCCTTGCTTTGCCACCTAGTGTTTCCCTCTGCTTGGAGGGTGAGGGCTGTCTGGGCAACAATGTAGTGTGCTAGCATGAGGTGCTATTCTGGTGAGCACATATTCCCATGGGTCAAAATTTCAGATAGGCCAGGATATCCGACAGTTGATATCCAGTGCCATATTGCACATGCAGCACTTCTCCAATAGCTGACACATAGGGATATGCATACAATACTGCATGTCAGTGCTAATTGCATGGCTAAAGTGTCATAACATCTGGAACTGGGCAACATGTCACCTCAACATAGCATCACCCACATTTTGTCTTGCCAAGCCTGTGCAAATAGGACAATAGGGATGACAGGCTGTAGTTAGAGCATCACTGAGATTTTCCCATGGTGGCTCAAGTGTGAGAGCCTGAGGACTTTGTGTGGAGGGTTATGAGTTCAAGCCTTGCTATGTCCTGCCATGTGACTGTACCCAGCCACCATGACCTATAGTATTTTGGCCTGTGCTACCTAGCACCTCTACAAGCTTCTCATTAAGAGCCATAGCTGCTCTTTGGGGCCCTTTCCATGCTACAGCTCAGTGAGCCATGCAGCTAACGTTTCTGTGCTGAGTAGTGCAAGCAGACGGCTGCTATGTGCATAGATAGGAAGCACATGTGCGCACCACACAGCTGTTGTAGAAATGGTGCAGGGAAGTATCCTTGCACTGCATCCTTTGCAGAAAATGCCTATTGCTGGGATCCACACATTGAGGGCATGGACACATTTGCATGTGGCAAGACAGAGTTGCTTGACAATAGCATCTGTCCCTTTCTGGGTGATAGGGTTGTGGGACGACTTGGGTATGGGCAACCGGAAGGGAGCTGGACTACAGTGACAGGCCCCTATACACACGTCAGGGAAGAGGGGGCAATAATTTGGGTGATGAGCCAGTCGACCAGGACACGTGAAACAGGACTGAAGCCCTGACAAGGGTTTCTCTTTTACTTTTGAGCAGGGCATGTCTTGGGCACAGCCTCATAACTGCATATTTTAAAAACTTGTGCAGGTAGCCTTCTGTCACCTCACAGTTTGTCATCCAGATGCCACAACCAGTGAACACGACCATTAAACACACCTATAAAGCAACCTTCACATCCTCAGAGACCGCTAGGGCCCTGGGGCTCATCATTTATTTATGTATTTAGCTAGCTAAATTATATACCGCAAATCTAAAAGTCTAAGTGGATGAAGCTAAAGGATCATGCCACTCTCTTTGGCTCTGAGGATGCCAAACAAAACAGCATGGCTGGCAGCAGATCACCTGCAAGGTGAATGCTGTGCATCACCACAATTGGAATGTGGAAGACCTAAATAGAAGTGGTGGGGAGTACAGCAGCATGCAAAGGAAAAGAAGGCAGCCAAGAAAAAGCTGCCACCTGACTAGAAAAGACCACTGAGCCCTCTAGAAGAGCAGGTGCTGCAATTCATGGATGAGCGACTCCAGCACTCCTGAAGGTGCAGCACCGGAACATAGCATCATAGAAACATGATGACAGAAAAAGACCAGACCACATGGACTATCTAGTCTGTCCTTCCATATCAACCACTACAACAGTCCCCTTTTTTTCTTTAGAGATCCTCTGTGTTTGCCCTATGCTTTTTTGAATTCAGATACTGCCCTCATCTCTACCGTCTCCACTGGGATCCACCACTCTTTCCGTAAAGAAATATTTCTGCATATCTCTTCTGAATCTATCCCCTTTCACCCTCATCCCATGTCCCCGTGTAGCAGAGCTTGTTTTCAATTGAAAGAGGCTCTCTGCCTGTATATTTATGCCATGGAGGTATTTACACGTCTCAATCACATCGCCTCAGAGAATCCCCATTTTTTCAACAGTAGAGCAGCATGCCATGGCCAGCAGGGATCTGGAACCTGACCCTGCACAGCCTGTGAGCTGGTGAAATGCCCTTCCCCATCCAGGAGGACATGGGAGACATTGAGACAGATGAAGTGGACCAATAGTTGCTCATGGAAGGGGCATGTTTGCTAGAGTGCACAGAGGATATCCACTCTGAGTTGCAAGCCATCCTCCAGGAGCTACAGGCAAGCAATCAGATGATGCATAAGCCAAGACATAGAGAGGCCAAATTTGACTGCTCAGGGAGATGGCAGCTTACATGGGCTCCATGTCATAAAACATCACTAGTTGTTGTCCTCTCGCTCAGCGGTTCTCAACCTGAGGGTTGCGACCCCCACGGGAGTCACCACAGGATTTACCAGGGGTCGCCTCACTCCGCCAAGTTAAAAAAAAATTAAATAAAAAAGTGCACAAGTTGCTGCTGCTGCCGAGTCCGCTTCTCGGCAGTGGCAAACTCACTGCCTCCCTTCCTTTGGAGGTGGGACAATGCTGCACGGAGCCCGTCAAGAGACAGAAAGGCTCTGCAATGGCTTCACAGGCACAGCTGCACTTTCCTAAGAGTCAGGGTGCTGCGGCTGCAGAAGAACAGGGCAGTAGCAGGCAGACATAGGGAGAGGGGAGGTGGGGGCAGGGAACCTGCAACGGGGCTGACATGGGGGAGGGAGGGGGCTGACATGGAGGGATGGATGGAGGGAGGGGGCTGACATGGACAGAGGGGGGCTGACATGGAGGGAGGGAGGAAGGGGGGCTGACATGGATGGATGGAGGGAGGAGGGCTGACATGGACAAAGGGGAGAGACAGGGGGACATACTGGACAGACGGGATAAATGCTGGGCAGAGGGGAGAGACAGTGTGGGTTAGGATTATAATGGGCTGATGGGGGGCTAGCACTGGTAATGGGCAGATTGAGGGGGGCTAAGACTGGTGCACAGGTGTCAGTAGCCATGGTCAAGAAGGTATCCACAATCACTTGTGGGAGCAATAGGACAGGCACGCATCAGTAACTCTGCTAGGTGTGTTGAAGCTGGAAGAGTGGGTGGTAGACATATTCACAGTGCCTTTCATATGACAGTGACATCAAGAAGTGCATTCTGTGCAGCATGTCATTGTTTGGCTGCTATTAAGACTCTTGCCATGTCTCCAAAATGCACTGCATCAGATCATTCTGAGGCTTTGCCACCTCTGGCCCGCTTTCCGCCATTGGGGTCCCATGCTACTATTCAGATGTGTTCCCCCTGTGACTGCATCACTAATGTGCAACCTCTCATCCTGGCCCCACAATTCCCCTTCTGACTATATACCTGTGTTGGGGAGCATCTGATAACATGTGCCCACTCTATTGTCTCCCCTTCTGGGGTGCCTCCTCACATAGTTGCATGACTCACAGTTCTATGACATTTGACTCACAGTTGTATCCACTTACCAAGCAACCATGCATCTCCAAGGTATCCTATGGCTGCTGCTTGTCCCAGGCCAGACTGCGACAGGATGAAGGTATCATGGCAGGAGCCCGGGAAATTGGCACACACATCCATAATAAGTATGTGGGCATTGACTACCACTTGCATATTCATGGAGTTGTAATTGTGGTGGTTTCAGAATGCCCTCTGGTCCTGACCAGTGCCCTTAGTGCAACATGTGTGTAGTCAAGACCATACCAAGCTAAAAATGCACCCTGTGCGATTAATGAATCTGGTGCCTCCCTCTATCAAGTAACTCATTCTTTTTGAGTTTCTTGGAAGCCAAATGATGATATCCACACCCCTTTCTGTGCTTGCCCCACTGTGGCTGTACCGCTAGCACAGCCCTTGGTATGGCCTTATGTACAGTCAATGATACCAATGACAGATGAGAAGCGAGCTATATCATACAATGTCTGCTTCATCTCCTGTCTTTGCTTAGGCATGGGCATGGTGATGTAGATCTGGATCCTTCTCACCACAGCTGTGGTGAAGGCATTAATACAGTGGCATGTGGCAGACTAGGTGATGCCAGTAATTTCAACCATCACATGCCGGAAAATTCCCGTGGCCAGGAATCCCAGTGAAGTGGGAACACATGGCTTTGGGCGGTGGCTGGCTCCAGCTCCCTGCACAGCATCCAATACAGCTCTATTATGATGTGTCGGTACACCTCCTCCTCCAACAGTTGCAGGTACATGATCCTCGGTCTTTATATCTATAGAGTATGATATCTGCACCTCTCACACTAGGTTAATGGCTGCTGTCAGTGCAGTACATTACACTGCCACCTTTGTCCCCTGGCATGTCGGTCATGTCTCCACCCCCATTGCAGTCTGTGCAGGCCCCACATTGCACAGGTGGTTTCTGTTCATGGGTACAGCTGATACTGTGGTTGCCGATAATCCATGTGACATGTACTGCAATATCACTAGGCCAAATCTGCTCAGAAGCCTGCCCTAAAGATATACAGTTTATGGTGTTTGGCTCAGTCACATGCTCCACTGAATATCTTTGCTAACCTGGTATGTTGTGGCCACATCCTCGTTATGCTCCGTTGTGCCCCTGTGGATATCCAGTTATCGTCATACACACTCGCTACTATTGATCCATTGGCAGCTGACTGGCAATGCCAAATACCTGGATAAGTGCCACTTACGCAGGTAAAATTACTTTTTCACTGCCTTACCTCTGCCTAAGGATTGGAATATCGGGCCCTATACTCTTAGCCAAGAACAGAGTACATTGGCAGAATATTCATGCTTTAAAAATGAAATAAGTAAAATGCTAAGAGGGAAAGAGGAAAATATTGGTGATACACGAAGCTGGTGTCCTATTCATGAAGTTATACATAAACAAAACGTCCTTATACTTCTTATCTTACATAAGCAGATGTGCCTACTCATGAGAGTGCAGCAGGATTTTTTTCCTCAGCACTTTTTTTTCTGCCAGTTTAGCATAATTGTTATTGCTCTTAAGCATATAATCAATGGTATTCAATCTGAGAATTCACCATGAATAATTAAACAGAAACTAATCAACTATATCCACAACAAAAAACATGTATTGCTATTTGTACTGATAGAGCCTTTAGCTGGCTAAGTAATGGAAGGTCGGCTGCCGAAGGGGACAGATGGCGATATTGAATGGCGCTCTCTCGATGGTGCCATTGACTATCTCCACAGATGCTCTGGCACTATCCGGTTAGTTCAGGGGTGATCCATGGGCAGAATGGGGCTGTTACTAGTGCTAACCAGTTAAGTCTCAGCACTAGTGGGTTAGCATTAGACTGTTGTAGTTGTTATGGAAGGACAGACTAGATAGGCCATGTGGTCTTTTTCTGTCGTCATATTTCTATGTTTCTATAGAGGATCTCTAAAGGTATAAAGGGGACTGTTGTAGTTATGGAAGGACAGACTAGATAGGCCATGTGGTCTTCTTCTGTCATCATATTTCTATGTTTCTATGTTTCTATAGAGCACGATTTTCAGTGGCCCTTGTCTGGACACTTTAGGCTGCATGAAAAGCAGGCCTAAGTCATGATCCAGGTAAACTCTGGCTGAGAATTGCACTTACCTGTCTAACTATTGTCATAGGGCTCTTATCACCTAGCTTAGACCTAGCCCAGAGCCTTGCTTGGCCTTCTGGGATATGTAGTTGAATAAGGAGTTGTGGCACCGAGGTAAGGCTTCAAAAGGTTTTATTTCCCCTTCCCAAGAGGTTTCTTTTTGGGTGAGTCAAACAAACATAAATATCTCCACTTGGGCAAAAACAAAGGCAAGAACAGGAACAAAAATTGCTTACTTTCAGCTTTTAAACAGGTCAATGAACAAGGGCTCAAAAACAGCTCTCTTCAGCAAACAAAGGTATTTTCTTTGTGGCTTTCAAGCTTTGGCAATTATATACACTTATCTTAAAGATGATACATTATCTGAGACAGAGAGCATACAGTCCATGTAATTACCGCTTATATCATCCCCCTGTAGCTCATACTGCATCTCTTCAGGCCCTTCGGTTAAAAGGTCATCTCTGGCAGCATGTGAAACGTTGCTAAACAGTCTCCCCTTGCTCTGCAGGAAGTCTCTTTCCCTCTGGGTAAGAATGTTAGCTAATCTGCTACCGTAGTCTTTGGAGTGCCTTTCTTGGGAGCTCCTTAAATGTGGTGGGAGATAGAGAGAATGCTTAGTTTCACTTTCCCTTCTACCAGGGACATTAGGGTTGGGCTTGAACAGTTTCTGCCTCAAGCTATGCTCCGTTGCTATCGACGCTGGAATAGAATCACGTACAAACGTTTCCTGGCTCCTGCCTTTAAAACCTCGACCAGATACAGGCTTAGGCTCAGGTATAAAAGCTTTACTGTTTTTCTGCCAGTTGTTTATATAAAAACTCTGCTCTGGCTTCCTCCAGCTAACTTCACCATTAAATGTTTGGTTACCTTTTTGATAGCATGGGCTGGGCTTTGACGCTCTCAAAGTTCTGCTCTCAGCTCCCTTCCAATTAGAATTTCTCTGTTTGTATCTCTGGCTTCCAGCCACACAGCTGCCTGCACCCGTGCTCCAACCGGGTTCTATTTCACTCCTGCTGTGTCCTGCGTATGTCTTCTCTCTCTCATCTTCACTCTCACTCTCCCTTTCACTCCTGCTCCCACGCTCACTCCATATGTTGCTTATATTCTCAAGCTGGCTCCGTCTCTCTTGCACACGTTGACTCTGTTGCACACACTGACTCTGTCCAACCCCACTGTGGCTCTGTCTGGACTGACTCTCTCCAACCCCACGGTGGCTCTGTCTAACCCCACGTTCAGTGAGTTTTTCTATGTGCGTGTCAGCTCCACCCACACTCAGCTGGCTTCCATTAGCTCCTAATTCCTTAGGCTTTCTGCTGTTTGGGCGTGTTTCCTTTGCACGTGAGCTACTTTGTTTAGGTTGCCTATGGCAACATCCTACCCTGTGTTCCTCAGAACTGTCATGATCAGTCCTATTTCCTGCATTTCTGCTGGTTTTCAATGGCTTTATAGAAGCTGCCCTGTGACACTATTCAGCGTTGGTTCCTATCCAGACCCCACCACTGAATATCCTGCTGATATTTAAGCTGCCATGGTGTTTGAATACTGGTAGTTTTGAAATTGGATCCATTATATTGGATTCTTCATTATTATTTTGCTTGGCAGATGCCTCCTCTTTCTTTGGTTTTCTAACTCACTCAGAACCATAACCACTGGAGTTAAAGCAATCAGACAACCTCCAAAAGAGCATTCTCGCTTTACGCACCACATATTTGGAACTCATTACCCAATGATGTATGGTCAATAAAAGACACCAAGGATTTCTGCCGGAAAATAAAGACATACTTATTTATACAGCACTATAGCACCAACTCAGCTGCCCAATCATAAATCCATGATGTTAAGAATTCACCATACCCCCACATCACTACAATAGATTACTACTAGGCTTCTAAATTAATCACACTCCATGTATGCTTCTAGCGCTTCCAAGTTAAAATTCTCTCAGATGAAGAATGTTGTAAGACTATTACTATACCATTGTTAAGAGTACCTTCTGATCTATTGTTTAAATGCACCACCTATCTAATCTTGTATGAGTTCTTAGAGTTAATGAAATATTTTCATCTATCAACTTAATTATAATTTCCATTTCTGCTTTTTATGTTCATTGTAAACTGCTGTGATTTGTAGAGTATGTGGTATAAAAAACTTGCTAAATAAATAAAAACTTACTTGTATTGCACCCCTCCCCACCATTGAAATCCCTCTCATTGCAGCCAGGGGCCATAGCTCTCTCCAATGCCAGTATTCCTGTTCCTTGTCTTTCATTATTGCATAATGGCTGGAACCTCAATTCCATGGCTGTAAACTTTGCCTTGAGTCCCAGAAGCCCTAGGGGCAGAAGCAGACTCAGAAATCAAACCCTGATCTCTTATGTGACAATTTGCAAAACTGCAACAGAGTCATTGGGCCAGCCTCGTTGATTCCTGACACAAAACTCAATGTGTAATCCACGTAACTGCACAGGAGTAGAGTCTCTTTCAATTGAAAGAAAGCTCTGCAATGAGGGGGCATAGGATGAAGGTGAAAGGGGACAGACTTAGGAGTAATATGCATAAATATTTCTTTATAGAAAGATTAGTAAATGCATGGAATAGTTTCCC
Organism: Ichthyophis bannanicus; assembly: GCA_033557465.1. NCBI lineage: Eukaryota > Metazoa > Chordata > Amphibia > Gymnophiona > Ichthyophiidae > Ichthyophis > Ichthyophis bannanicus. Next base: position 127,222,791 of record CM066035.1, on the reverse strand, counting down.
AGTGGAGGTATTAGAGACCAGGACTGTATGAGGGTCATTCTCAATGGCGAATAGTGGAGCTGTACATCCATGTTGGATGTTCAGCCCTCGCTGTGTCTCTAAATGTGATTCCACTCCAAGCCCACCCCACACATACAGAGCGGTTGTGCAGGGAGTGCTGGATGGGGCAGAACAGAGGTGGAGTGGGGTGGAGCCATGCTCTAGGATGTACACAGGCCATTCAAGTTGGCCTTCTGTACGTCCTTGGGTGCAGAGATGGATGCCTGCCTTATACCTCCCTAAGGGGAGAATAAGTGCTGGGCACATTGGCGTTCTCCCCACTCAACCCTTGCCTTGGGGGTCCCTGCAGAAGTTCGGATGGCATACTGGTGGGGTTACTCTGGGACTGGGCATTCCACACATCTGGCTGGACATCTTGGTGCTATGGCGATGGGATGCCATTGCACCGGCATGCCAACCAGAGCACTATGTGATTTGGGTGGGCAGCCCCTGAGATGTTCCCTGCACTGGCATCAGGTGCCCGCCAGACATCCAAGTCCCAAATTCCGCCATTACGGGTATGTCTGGGCGCCATGGTGGCAGAGTTGGGTCCATTTCCTGCATGTTTGGTTTTTGCATGGCCAATGTGGCCTGACGTGCGGGAACCAGAATCAGCCTCCACCTGAATTAAAGAAAGCATGGGACCAATACAGAAGATCTCTAAAGGAAAAAAAGGGACAGTAGTAGTTGCTAGGGAATGGCAGACTGAATAGGCCATAGCGTCTTTTTCTGCCATCATGTTTCTCTGTTAGAATGTCAAGTGGGCAGTGATTCAAACACAAGTTCTCACAATTTTTCACTAGTTGGTCTTGTTATTTTACTTAGCACCATCCAGCTAACACAGGCTGAGAAATTAATTAAAACTCACAAGTCAACATAAATCCAATTCCACCAAACTCAATTACATAATTCTTCAGATTCTATTTTAACAAAATGAGTAAATAAAATAAAGAATAAGATGACATAAAAGATGAAGGGAACTGGAGGATTTTCATACATACCTACGGAACATTTTAACACCGCTATATTTAAAAATTCACATCCTGAGATCTTTTCCTCCAAATTTTTCTATTGTATGTAATTGAATTTTAATGGAGTTGTATTTGTATTGGGTTATGACTTTACCTAGCATGCATGACGAATATAATTTCTGGCAGTAATAACATTATTAGGTGACTTTGTATATTCTTTTAAATCACTGTCCAATTTGTAGGACACTTTCATTTCCTGTTCAATCTAAGATGTGTGTAGTGAGATATGTAGAAGGTAATTTTATAAAAAGCTACCTGTGGATGAAGGTCAAATAGGTGCTTGTTTTAGCTCTATTTTAGAGAGACACATAGGTGCTCATGTGTCTTCATACAATACTAGGTCAAAAGCAACAGAGATTGTATCCTAGACATTTACACTTGCTCAGGAGCAAATGTAAAGCTTCACAAGCAAACTACATCTACACATACTGTATACCTTGTACACAAATATGTAAATCATGACAATACCCATGCTCCAATCAAGTTCTGCCCCTGAACCTGCACAGATATGGTCAGATAAAAGTATAGAAATTCTTCACACTGCATGTGCTTTTACACATGGGGTATTTTTATCAGAGGTTTTTTTAAGCATTAAAAAAGGACTTTGCACATGAAAAATCCTTTATAAAAGTATGCTCATAGAGAACATATGAACAAGAGTGTGTTACAGTGGGATCAGTTTTCAAAGGCTCTTATTCGGATAACCATTGAGCTTACCCAGATAAGGGCTTTGAGATAGTCAATAGCATTATCCAAATAGTGCCACTGAATGTCTCTATAGACTACATTGGCACCATCCAGTTAGTGCATAAGTGGAACATAGGTAGAGCGAAGACAGTGCGGCCGCTAACTAATAATTGTGCCACATCCATACAGTGATGATTTTCAGCCACTATCCAGATAAGCTATGTGGGTCGCTTGGGAAGCATTAAAAGATGGTCTAACTTGCTATCTGGATAGTGGTTGAAAATCACCACTATCTGGATAAGTGCCATGATTATCCAGAGAGTGGGCGCACAATCTGGATTTTCAGTGCCGCCACTGAATGTCCAGAGGATATTTAAATGCCACGGTTGATCACTGTGGTGTTTCCATATCAGGAGCTTTGAATATCAGCCACAGAATGTGTAGGCACATTTTACTTAAGTGGTAGCTCCTGTTGGGAGGGTGGGTCTAGTCATATGTCTGTTCATTTGCTTTTCCATCTGTATGCATTTATTTGTCATGTTATTCCGATTGTATGTGTGGAAATAGAAGGCATAAGGAAGGCCAAACAACAGCTAGGATGGTTAAAAATTCTAGGTGAAAAAGGCTATTAAAGCCAAAAGAGCATCTTTAAAAAAATGGAAAAAATAACCAAATGAAGGAAACATGAAACAGCATAAGTACTGGCAAATTAGATGCAAGGCATTGATAAGGAAGGCACAAAAGCATAATAAAAACTCATGAGGGCATTTTTAGGTAGAGTACACTGGCCTCTAATACATCTTTAAAAACTGGATGTAAGAAGAAGAAAACTCCTCCATGCCCATGAGGTAATTTACAAGAACCAATGCCTGCCGAGACTATACATCCCTAGAGCTGAAGGAGGGTTAGGCCTCATAGAGATTAATTATACAGACAGAGCTGCTATCATAGGCCTGCAGATCCAAAAACACAAAAAATGCTGAAATATGAAAGCAAATATCTAGAATATCTATCTCCATCATCAAACTTGGGTAAGCATTCCAATGACTAGATGGAATGAGTGAGAATCCACAAGCACACACAGGGAAGGAAGCAAAAAAAATTGCTAAACAGGAGAAAATAACTCTTTGAAGAATTAGATCAGCAAACAAGGAAAAGCAAGTGGGAAATACAGAGTGTACTCCAGGAACCCTTTGTCAATTAAGAACCAACATATGAATGGTTAAAGAAAGGTAAACTGAAACCAAAGGATGAAAGCTTGATAGCTGCAGCCCAGGGCAGCAGATTAAGGATGAGATGGTTTATAGTGAACATTGAAAAAAAACTGTCAAAACAGACATATGTTGATTCTGTAAGAAAGAAATGGAAACATGACGCACCTCATAGCTGGCTGTAAAGTTTTCATGGCACAATAAAGTAGCACACCTCATCCACTGGAAACTTTGTAAATACTACAATATTACTGTGCCTGAAAAGCACTGGGGTCATGACCCTAAAAGAATTACAAAGAATGAAGAGGTTGTGATCACCTGGGATACTCTCATGCTGAAACGGAAGGGCAAGCTGAGGGTGTTCCCACCCGAAACCGTCACAGGCCCCATGGATCGGTACGTTCAGTTGACTGAGGAGATGATTCAGGAGATGAGAACAGATTGTGGAGGTTTGCAAGAGGAAACGATCTCTCCGGAGTGCCTGGATACCACACTTTCTCCTGCTGCAAGGTCCCTGCCGCAGCCCCTGGCGTCTTCTCCGCTACCCTCTCCGGCTTCCCCAGTGAGTGAACCAGAACATGGTGTCTCCACTGGGGCATGGCAGGAAGCAGTTGAGGTGGATGTGGGGAGAGTGAGCAATGTCGTTGGTGGAGATTTGGCGGCAGTTGGTTCCCAACAGCTGGATCTGCAAGCTCTGTGTCTTGCTACAGGTACTTTGTTATCTACTCCTGAGGTCCCTATTTCTTCTTTTGAGCTTGTTTTTACCTTGTAGTTCAAGGTTCATATCACTTAGGGGTATGTTTATTAAACGGCGCTAATGGCACAGCTGCGACGTTATCACACGATACATGACATTATCGTGCGATAATGGCACATTACCGTGCGATAACGTCACCTGCGGCGGTAAGGTGCGCCAAGGGTGGAGTAAGCTCCCCAGGGGCGGAGAGAAGGGGTCAATGGGCAAAGAGTGGGTGGGGAGAGGCTCCAGGCACACTATCGCTGTGAAATGAAGCTCTGAAAAATAGCACGAGTGAAAACCTGGCATTAGAGGCAAAAGTGAAGGAGAGAGAAACCATTTCAGTCAGCAATGTACAGAAAAGGCAGGGAGACCAAGAACAGTGATTGTAGTGATACATGTGCAGCAGCAGCAGATAGTGCCCAAGTACGAAAGGACACTATGGTGAGACTGCACATTGGATACAGGGGGCTGCAGGTGTGAAATGCAGTGGTACAGCTGGGGCATAGGGCAGACTAGGCAGATGCCTAGGTGACACATAGAAAAGCAGAAATGGAATATCAGCAATTGATCAAGGTCAAACATGCCCATGAGTGTGTGTGTGTCCCACACTGTCCCAGGGGACAGTACCCAGCAAACACCCCAAAGGGCACGGAACATTGGCAGGCGGTGCTGGGGAGAAGCATGAATGTCTATGCAGGCACCCCTACCCCAGATTACACACCATAGGCAGCTGCCTACTGGGACACTGGATGGCCTGGGACTTGGCACCACCAGCATCACCGGCATAAGGGCATGTCAGCATGGTGGCGGAGGGGTGCTGGTGGTGGAGGGGCCAGTGACATCTGCCCACAGCAGACCAAGTCAAAGCCCTGTCTAGATGGATGCTGTGCACTGCAAAAGATGTCTGTCTGTCTGACGAACAGTAATGGTATCTCCAGGGAATGACCTGCCCCTGTGGCAACAGTTTGGTGCAGTACATCAAGCCAGTCATTCAGGGGCAGAAGGTCACAGGTTCAAGTCTCAGCTGTGGCTCCTGCAGACCATGTCCCCATATATTACCCAGTGCTAAACCATGGTAATAAAGAAGGAACTGTTTTTGCAGATAAAATAAACACACCATAAACACCTATATCCTACCCTACAGAGCACATTCACCATAGACATGTGCAGTCCCTACAGCAGAGATTCCCAACTGCAGTCCCAGAGGGCCAAACAACATTCAGGTCTCATGCTGTCCCTAAGAAATATGCTTGAGATGCATTGTTATGCACCACCCCCATTGTATGCAAATGTAGCTCCTGCATATTCATTTGGGACAGCATGAAAACCTGAATCGTGTTGGGTCCACCAGGACCGGAGTTGGGAACCTCTGCACCAGAGCATCGGCCAGCTCCACTATCCAAAGCCTCATGGAGAGTCAGGCTGTTGGGCCCTACACGGAGCAGCATCTACCAATACTAGAACCTGCATACCTCAGCATTGCCATCATAAACTTGGAAACACATTCCACACATATCAAACGGTTGCTATGATTAATGTCAGATAACAAGTGCAACATTAAACACAATTTGTTAACAGAGATCCATCAGAGCAACATTTCTGATATCTGTGGAGTGTGTACCACCCCAGAGAGTGACCCCAACAGTATTGAGTACCATAGCAATGCCTGCGCTGTGCCCCGGACTGGTGTGGCGGCCAGGGCTGCCAACCATCTCTATATTTGCACAATGTTGAAATAGGTGTGTGAGTGTGTGTATGTCTATCCAGTGTTTTGTGGCTGCCCATACCTTAATGAGCCCACAATGTTTGCACTGTTTCCAGTGTTAGCCTGCCAATGTGCATAATGAGGAGCAAGGTACTGTGGGTATGGGCTGGACAGAGCAGCCTGGGCAGTGGCTGGGACATTGTAGCGTCCAACCACCACCTGCATAGACAGGGTGACCACAGCATGTCATGCTGGGGGGTCACTCTCACCCTGACTGAGCAGTGACCATAGCATGTCTAGGTCCCCACATAGTGCTATACAGTATTTCTCTCAAGTGATATCTGGGAGTTCTCCTGGCTGGGGCCCAATCACTGACATACCACCTCTGGGAGGGTCGGTAAGTGGTGCCCCCTAATCCACATGTGGGTCCAGACCCCCCCCCCCCCCCGCCCTATAGGGCGCCATAGGTGATGGCAATGAGGTGAGGGTGTTTCTGCTGGAAGCACAGATTGTAGAGATGTGTCTGACTGTTACATGCAGCAAAATAGATTGCCTCAGACAGCCTTATTAGATGAGACCTCTGAGGGATTGAACCCATTACCTCTGGCTTGGTGGTCATTGTATTAACCAGTGGGCTACAGTGCTATATGTATTCTCACAGCGCTGCCGCGAAGTTAAGGTGTTTTGACACATTTTGTTGACATCTTCTGCCTTCACTGTGATGTTTTGTGGCCTTTGCCTGCCTCATAGACTCCCAACCACACAGTACCGACACACGGTAGGTTGCACCTTGGTTTGTTTGTGTGTGGCATCAGTCTTTATATGTTCATGTTTTGCTGTTTGTTTCATGGACCTTTCCTTTTAGGTGTCTGTGCACCAATGCTGATCGACATGGGGTGGGGCTGTTAGACACCTGTGTGACATAGGCATGGGCATGGGCATGGACATGACCATATCCATAGGACACGCTCTTGCGGTTCCATTGCAAAATGTCCAGAACATCAGCAGTGTTCTGTGCTATGATCATGTAATGTTTGCCTGTGTGACATTGCATTATGTAGATATTGATGTTTGACTCCCTGCAATGTGCCCTGATGTTGCGTACAGCATAACAAGACACTGTTTCTCCTTATTCTGACACAGGGCCGAGGACACACACAGCACTTCAAGTGCAGTGCATCTGCGGCCCACATCAAGCACCTGTTGGGGGACACATCAGCACCATGCAACTATCCATGGGAGATGGTGCCATAGGATGTTTTACCTCTGCGAGTGGGACACATGCCTATGATGAACATTGCTGTTCGACTGCTACTTTGACTTTACCAGGCCTGTCCAACACACCTTTGCTGCCATGCTCTGGCTGGGTGTCGTGTTGAATGTGCGAGACACACATGACCTTTCGATGACTGTAGCACATTGAGATGTCACACTTGACTATCATGCTCATGGATTCACGGACAGTCATAGTGGGACATGTTGTGTTGCAGACGCCCTTTGCAGTGTGGACACTGTATAATGGTCCCTATGTGTGCAGCACAGACTGACATAGTCGCTGTATGTTCTACATCCATCTGACATTTTGTTAGTGTGTGTTGCCCATGTGTGTAACATGCACCGCAGGATATCCTCATCTGTTGCGGTCACCCTGGGCATACAGTCCTACGTGTGGCAGAGGGGCAACATTGTATAGGTACTCTTGTATATGTTGTCCTACCCTGCACTTGGACATGATACAGTTGTTACCACCACACCACTTTAATGGCCACCAACACCCTGATCTCTGTCTAGGGTTCATGTATCTACGCCACCCATTGCAGAGGGACCTCTGCATGGTGCTAGCTCTGCATGTTTGTGAGGTTCCTTTTATGGTGTTCTCTGGGATAATGTGCCTCTTGTACCTGTTCCCATATCCTAATTTTGCAATTCGCCTTTGTTTTGGGTTACATTGGTGACACTTTGATTGCTATATCAGGCATTTTGGACGAGCTATAACATATCTATCTCTATCTGTGTATACACTTGCTTACATTTTGCTATTTATGAGTTTTATGGTGTTTGCCTCCTGTATTGGCAGGCACATATGTTTTGGGGGACAATTCATGATTGATGTGTGTTGGGCCCTCCTCATGCACCACCTAGTGTCTACATGCACACATATGTGACTAGGCCCTTTGGGCCCTGCAGCAGCATGTGGGGGGTGGGGGGCTACTGAATAGTGTACACCATGCAGCTACAGCACATTATCTCTCCTGTCCATCATCTTTAGACGGCGCAGTGACTTTTGTGTGACATATGGGTGTCTGCCATGCTCAATGTGGTATCTGTTTGTTCACTGTAGACCAACTACCTTGATATGATGGCAGGCGCTATGTACGATATGTCTCATGATTACCCACAATAAAAAAGAGTGTTTCACACACATTTGTCTCTGCTGCTGCTTTACCACACTGACACATGTATTTAGTGGTATCCGGGTAATGTACATGTCCCACCTGTGCTCACATCCTTGTATGGTGGCAGCTGTCTATATGGCAGCCGTCTGCCACATCATAGGGTGCTAAGGGTTTCCATTCCAACATTCCTATTGGGGGACATATTTGCTTTGCACTTGCTGTGGTTGTTTGGGATAGTGGTTGTGTACATGTGTTGTAACAACATAGGTTGCATGTTCGGTTCCCACATGTTCCATTGATTTTTGCTGGTTTTGTGCTAACCTGACCATGAACTCTGTTATGATTGGTCACCTCTCCACACACCCTTCCATCTCTTCCCTGTACACCACAGTGTGCCCTTGATCCAGCCTATCCATTGCATATTAGCTGTTACATATGATATTTCTGGACATCTCCGCAGCATTCAACACCGTATGCCATTCGACACTACTAACAAGACTCGAAGAAGCGGGCCTGCACGACACCACCCTGAAATGGTTTACATCATACCTAAATGGCAGACAGCTCCAGGTCAGATGTGGATCAAAGACCTCTCAACCCATCAGCGTCACACAGGGCGTCCCACAATGTTCATCACTCTCAGCCCTGCTTTTCAACCTTTACATACAACCCATCTGCACAATCATCAGGAACTTCAATATACAATACACCATATATGCAGATGACATAATGATATTCACACCAATCAATCTAAACAAACCAGATTACAACAACATATCCAACTGCTTTGAAGAGATGACAACATGACTGCAAGAAAACAATTTAGCAATAAACTATAACAAAACCGAAGCGCTGATCATAACAAGAGACCAAACATTCACACCCACGCCCTCCATCGACCTAAACAATGCTACCATCCCAATAAAACAAGAAATAAAATACCTGGGAATAACTCTTGACAGGGAGCTCAACCTTCAATCCCACATTGCGAAGACCACTAGGAGCGCCTACGTCAAGACGAGGACAATCAGACAACTCAAACCCATCCTTGCTCCTGAGCATTTTCGAACAGTCTGCCAGGCCATCATCACCCCCACCCTGGACTACGGCAACCACATCTACCTAGGACTCCCAAAAAAATCTACACAACCACTTCAAATAGCACAAAACACTGTTGCAAGACTCATAACAGACAGTACAAGCCACGAACATATCACACCCATACTATTCCACCTCCATTGGCTACCAATCAGCTCCCGAGTCCGTTACAAAGTTATCTTAACCACATTCAAAATAATAAACAACCTATCTGCAGACAACCTACAACAGCTCATAACAGCTGACGACAGCAAAAGACCAAGAAGAAAGGCAACATCAAACAACATCAGAACCCCAAAGGACTACACCAGGACAAACCAAGCCACATCAAAAAGAGCTTTCACCCTGGCAGTCCCCGCCATATGGAACTCTCTCCCTGACCACCTCAGAGCAACAAACAACATCAAAGAATTCAGAAAGCAGCTTAAAACTGAACTATTCAGAGACCATTTCAAGGACCTCACAGAATGACTCTTAACCAACCATTTAAGTTAACATAGCCATCATTGTAAATACGTAACTGTAAATATGTATCATAAGTGCACAATGTATATAGCTTCACATCAAAATCAACCACACTCACCCACACAGCACACTGTGACAAATCACCCACTGCATGCTACTGACAACACCCCTTTCATTGATTGTTTGCCATGCCAACCGCTTTGATTTCATGAGAAAGCTGTATACCAAGTCCGTTTAAATAAATAAATAAACATATGGCTCTTTCTTTGTACTGTCCATGTTGGCTTGGGGGATTGGCATTACTGTTGTTGATCCGATCTGGGCCATGTCTGTTTGTAGGTTCAGCTCTCACATGCTCCTTTTCTGTTCTTTTTCCCATTTTCCCCTGCTCCACAGAGCATCCCCTGCTGCCCTTTGAGTTTGGGTTCTTTATTCTTTTGCATGCTGTATCCGTTGTAGAACATTTCATTGTGTATGTGCATGTGTTTATATGTGCCTGTAGTCCCAATTACTGACTGTGATATTAGCTGTACACACCTGATCTGCATTTGCAGTGCATCTTCGTTACTGTTGGGGTTGCCCTATCCTGGCAGACAGCTGGCTTTTGGTGTGGTGCCCTGCAGTGTTCTTGTATGCAGCCTTTGCTGTGCTACTCACGTTGGTGTTGTGGCCTACTGGTTTGTGCATTGACATTTGTGCTAGTGGTCATGGGTTTGATTCCTCTTGGTTCTAATCACTTTAATGCCTCTCTTACACAACTACTTTGCATTCCTATAACAGTCCTACCTGTGAGGATCTGTGCTGCTGGCACATTATACCTTCATCACAGTTACCGACCATCCGTCTGTGTCTGCCAGCTGTGTGCCATCCTGCCCTAATGTGCAGGCTGCTACCCCTTGTCCTGCACTGGCACCCTTTTCTGCATCGCAGCTCTTCATGATTGCCTCTCCTGTGTCGGCTCTGCATGGCACTGCTAGTCCTCTGTCCTCCTGTCATTGCACTTATCCTGCCACCTCTGGCTCCTTTGCTTGACACGTATTCCCATCCTCTGCCACACACTGTGCTTGTTGTACTTTACAATACCATCACCCTGTGCATCGGTACATCTGCCCCCGATATATTTGTCAACTTTACCAGCTGCCACATGGGCTGCACGCAGATTTGGCAGCTCCATCACCTTAGACATCTACTTCCTTACATCACTTCTTCATTGCCTTGCATTGCTGCTCTATGCTGTGTTAGGGTTACATCTGTGTTTGACCCATACATTTCATGCTTGTGAGATTCGTGCACCTTACTGCACCTGGCCAACATTTCTTTAGTCACCTTTACATCCTTGGGGCATCTTTAGCGACATCTTAGGTACGTCCAGCTTATGCGGCACCTTATATGATGCCTTGGGGTGTACCACCTGTTCGTGGTGCCCTCTGGGGCACATTCTGATCTGCCTTGGTTGACGTAGCACTTTATGATGTGCCTCATGCTACGCCCTAGAAGGTGCTTTGGGTTACGTCACAGGGATGTGGCTTTTTATGGATGACAGTACAGATTGTTGGGAAGTGTCTGCCTGTTACAGGCAGGAAAAGGAATTGCCTTGGCCAGCCTCATTCCATATCCCCACTGGGGGATTGACCTCATGACTGCTGTATCAGCAGTCATTCTATTGACCAGTGTGCTACACCTCTAGTCCTTTGATCACACCTCAGCGCGCGAACTTAAGGTTACCGCGCGATAGCATGGCACGGCGCATCTATCATGCGGTGTTGGTCAGGGCGCCCTCTATCGTGCAATACCCCGCCATTGCTTCCTTTATGCTGACACGCCCACCACCTTATATGGCATTCCTCACGTTATCTATGCAACTAGCGCCGGTAACATTAAGACCATTTAGTAAACATACCCCTTAGTTCGCCTGTAAATGCCAGATCACATAACTACTCCTTATCTTCCAACTCGGCTTGGTCATCTCCCCTCTCCTTCAAAAAACTTCTTATTTCATTCAGCAAATCATGAAATCTTTGCAGAAATTTGTGCCTACTTAGCCACCTTATATTTGTGTGCAAAATGATTTCCGCTGCCCCTTCATCAAGAGTAAGATTGAAAAGCCATCTTTGAAGTGATCTTCCACGAACTGAATTTACAATTTTGAAAGTGATGTCCATGACAGTCTTTGTATTGAGTCTCTTGCTTGCCAAAACTTGCTGGTGAATGATGCAGTGGTAAGAAATGAAATCTGGGAAGTCGTCATGCTGTCTACAGAGGGCTATGAAACCGTTAACCTCACCTGTCATTGCTCTTGCTCCATCAGTAGTGATGGAAACAAGTCTATGCAATGGAAGATTACACTTTGTCACAAAAGAATGGAAAGAACTGAATATTTCCTGACCGGTAGTTCTCCCTTTTAAAGAAATCATTCCAAGTAGTTCTTCAAAAACCATCTGGATAAAGACTAGTAAATGGGCTATGTCTCTTATGTCTGTAGATTCATCCAGTTGGAGTGAGAAAGCAACACAATTTGAAACATCCTCCAACAATTGTTCAGTTGTGTCTCCACACATCTTTTCTATTCGCTGCACGACGGTGTTTCTTGACAATTGTACATCTTGAATAGCAGCTATGATCTCTTTCTTATTTTTAAATCCTTCAAAAAGATTGTCAGCTGCTTCAAGAAAACAATCTTTTACAAATTCCCCTTCAGTAAAAGGTTAGCTTTTCTTTGCGATCAGGTTACTGACCTTGAAGGATGCTATGGTTGCATTGACCGAATGTGACCTTGGCTTCACCATCAACTGTTGCTGAGTAGCCAATTTCGATTTAAGTTCTTTGAGCTTCAGTTTACGAATTTCACTTTTGGGTGGAAAATCAGCACCAAACTTATTGCTATGCAGAGCCTTATAATGACGTTCCAGATTAACCTTTTTGGGCAAGGATACTGGGGCATAACAAATTAGACAACAACATTTGTCTTTCACCATGATGAAGAAGTAGTCCATTTCCCATTCATCATGAAAGTGGTAGGTTTTGCTCTTCTTTGGAACACTCATCTTCGTTATACTGGGGTGGCTGGATGTAAGAAGGCCAAACTCTGACTTCATCCCTCCTCGCAAAATCAAGATAGACAACACAACCATACCCATACAACCAGAAGTGAAATACCTCAGAGTGACCCTGGATAAAGAACTGAACCTTCAGTCCCACATCAGCAGAACCACCAAAAATACATACCACAGGATGAGACTAGTCCGACCACTCCTCTCTCAGGAACACTTACGCACAGTCTGTCAGGCACTAATAACCTCAATCCTAGACTTCTGCAACCCAATATATCTTGGCCTAACAAAACAGACATTCAGGCCACTGCAACTGGCCCAAAACACAGCAGCTCGCATAATAACTGGCACCACAAGACAAGAACACATCACACCTACCCTAAAAGATCTCCACTGGCTACCAATCAGCTCCCGCATCAGATACAAGACAATCACAAACATATTCAAAATCAAGCAACAGTCGTCAGCTTTCAGCCTACACCCACTCATACAACCCGACAGCAGCACAAGACCGAGGAGGAGAGGCACATCCAACTGTGTCAACACACCTAAAGACATCAACAAGGTACGCAAGGACACCGAAAAACGAGCCTTATCAAAGGCGGCACCAACAATCTGGAATGCCCTCCCTGATGAACTACGGTCAACAACAGACATTAAGGACTTTAGGAAACTGTTAGACGACCCTCTTCATAGAGCACTACGGTGACGTCAATTAAACGGTGCAACAGACAATACCCCAACTCAACTCCCCACCCTAGCGACATGATTTAGTATTAAAGTAAAGTCCTGATGCACATAGTATTAGTATTAAATTAAAGTCCTGATGTACATAGTATCGTAAATAGTGCACGTTGTAAATAGCTCACCAAGAATCAATGTCCATCTACACACACACGCACTCACTGCTCAATACATGCGCACACTAGACACAGTATCTTGTTGATTGTTTGCTGTGTAGACCGCCTTGATTGTAGGAAAAGGCAATATAGAAATCCGTATAAATAAATAAATAAATAAATAAAATATGCTAAGTTAGTATAAACCCTGGCTGAATGTGGTCTAAAACTGTCACTGTCCCAAAGTATTAAAGATCAACAGGAACTGAAGACCTCTGGATGATGTGCAATACAAGGACTGGAGATGCCAAAACCACACATGCAGTTCTAAAAGTAAAAATAAGAATTCATCATACTGGCACCAATAATCAAATACCACCAAACAATCATCAAAAAAACTCAAACACCTGTCCAGCAAACCAGATAAAATCAAATACCGCCAAACAAGTTCAAATACCACCACACATGATTTAATAATTCTGCAGACAGTGTAGAATCAACACAAAGACAAGGCAAAATAAAATTGCAGTGTAGAATCAACGCAAAGGCTAGGCAAAATAAAATTGCAGAGGCAAGCAAAAGTCACAGTGGTTTGAACCAATTCGAAGGCAAGGCATAGGCAAGTTAGAACAAAATTGGAAAAGCACACCAAAATCACCAAATTCTTGACACTTTGTTGAGTCTGCCCGAAAACGTTTAATGAAAGCGAACTATAAAGCTACCAATGACCCTCACACAACACAACTAATACGGTAAATGTATTCAGGTAAAGCCCGGGTGAATGGATATCACCCGGTATATAACACACTTCTAAGGGGTGTTGGGGCGGGGGCAGGAATGGGTGATTCTGAGAGGCAGGAGACCAGGTATGATGCCGGGCCTGTGGCATCTCATTGCGGGGTGCAGGCGGCGGCCCCCTGGGGTACCCATAAATTATTGGCACAAAAACAACAAGCGCCCCAATACACCTGCAGGCAAGATTCCCACAGGCAGGGAAAAAAGACAGGCAAAGGGTAAGCAGCGGCAGCAAGCCCTCGGCAGACGACCTGCCGGCACGAGCTCTCTCCTAGCGATGGGCGAGCTGCTGGAGAGATGGAGCCAAGTGGGGCTGGCAATCTACCTCTGACCCTCCGCGATCTACAGGTAGATTGCGATCTACCTGTTGGACATGCCTGCTCTATAGGATACTAATATGGCTCTTGTTAAAGATGGAAGGTCTAGAAAATGCTGCTAGGGCTGCTAATTTGAGAGTGTTGAACTTTCCTATTATTCCAGAGACCACACCGTTGGAACTCTTTAAAAGGTTTCTGCTTGAGATGTTAGCAGTACCTAATGATTTAATGCCACCAATTTCGAAGGTTTTCTATCTGCCTCAGACAAAAAAGGAGCCAGGATCTACTATGGATGATATGACTACAGATGTATTAAATGTTTCGGATTTCTTAGCTTCCCCAAATGAATGCTCTGTTAAAGTGTCAACATTGTTGGTTTCCCTTGCTCTGGTCTCAGACAGGGAATGGCTGCTGAAATTATTCGTTAAACATTTTTCCTTGCTTTATGGGAAAAAAGTGTCTATGTTTCCTGATATTAGTTGAGACTCTCAGAAAAGGCGCAGGCAATTTCTTCTGCTAAAGAATGGGGTATTGCAGATAGCGGGGACATATCATTTATTTTCCATGTAAATGTGTTATTGTGTATAATTCACAGAAATTTATATTTTACCAGCCTGAAGCTTTATCTGCCTTTATTAGTTCTAGGATGCCCCCGTTTACACTCTCAGCTGTTGGTTGAAGTACCTTGCTATAATTTGTTGTACTCCTCTGCCCAATGGCTAATCCGTTTTTCCTTATATCTTATTATTTGTGTTAATCCTGGTGGTTTCCTCTACCACCAAGTGTTGTGACTTCTCCCACTCCCTCCCTTTATGTGGATTACAGGTGAACCGTTAGTGTTTTTTCCTTTTAAAAAAAAGCTGTTAATGCATTATTGCCGGATGGTATCTCTTTTGCTGACAAGCTTGTTTTGCTTGAGGTTTTTTTGTTAAAATTTATAAATATTAAATAAAAAAAAAGAATAGTATTGGTTCATAAATAAGAAAAAAAGAGGAGTTTTTTAGACCAGTGATGGTAAATGGTAGCGATTCCCCTTCAGGCACACAGTAACTGTTTTTTGTTTTTTTTGTTTTTGGAAGATGTACAAAACTAAGCCATTTGGAGAAACTGCCCCGCAGGAAACCTGTGTGACAGAGTAAGATGGACCGTTAGATGATCGAGTGGTAAATGGGGCACTCGGGGATGACAAGGCCATAGCTTAGAGACTAAATTAATTCTTTGCTTTGTCTTTACTGAGGAAGATGTGAGGGAGCTACCCATTCTAGAAAAGATACTTTATGGTGATAAGTCTGAAGAGCTGAAACAATTTCAGTGAACCTGGAAGATACAGTAGAACAAATTGACAAACTAAAGAGGAATAAATCACTTGGACTGGATGGTATACACTCAAGAGTTCTGAAAGAACTCAAAGATGAAATCTCAGAGCTATTTGCAATTTTTAATCTATCAAAATCATCTGTGGTACCTGAAGATTGGAGGGTAGCCAACATAATGCTATTTTGTTAAAAAAAGGCTTCAAGTGTTTTAGGAAACTACATACTGGTGAGCCTGATGTCAATGCTGAACAAAATAGTAGAAATTTACAAAGAACAAAATCATTGAATACATACATAGACATGATTTAATGGGGCAAAGCCAAGGGAAGATTTGCCTCACCAATCTACTACAATTCTTTAAAGACTTGAATAAACATGTGGATAAAGTTGAACTAACTGATATTGAACCCAAAACTGAGCCCACACGGTCAACATTTTTTAAGTGCCTGACTACCATGGGTAAAAGTGAAAATGGATATTCAGCACCAAAGCATTTGGTGCTGAATATCTGATTTCTTCACTCATGAAGGCACATTCTATACTGTGCATCCCAGCCCCTGTGCATCCGGTCAGAACCGGATGCACAGAGGTAGATGCGATTCTGATCCAGCTGGGCATGTCTAGCTCCTGTGGGATCAGAATCACATCTAGGCTTGCATGTGCAGGCCAGAACCCGATTCCCATCAGCCTGCATGTACAGGCCCCTGTCCGGCTAACTCAGTCAAGGCTCCTTAATGGAGCCACAGCACCATGGCATCCAGTTGCCATAAGCCGCGATCCCCGGCCACCGGCCATTTTCAACTTTCCCCATAGCCCAGCCCCCGATCTGGCCTCCCATGGCCAGGGTCAGGTTGCAGGGAATCTCCTACACCGACCTCACCTTTTGTTCCCGGCCGGGCCTCCCGTCCCTCGATGTCTAGGGGAACTTAATTGACCTCCAAGGTGGAATAAGTCCCCCGTTCAGTCTGCTGGCCTCAGACATACAGGGCTGACTTCAGAATCGGCCCTGTATGTCTGGGGCCACAGACTGCACACTGCCCACCCTAACTCCGCTTCTGCACTGCCCCTTCCCACCCCTGTCTAAACCCCCCATACAAACTCTGTTCGTACGGGGAGGCTTAGTCAGGGACGACAAGGGGCGAATAGCGGGTATGAACATCTCTATGGGACATCCATCCCCACTATTTGTGGGACAGAATAGACCCCATTGTGTTTAGTATCTGGTCATCAGTGATATTCAGCTGCTAATAGGATAGCAAAACCATATAAAGTTAGAACAGCCATTGTCTGAGCTTTGTACAGTTGCCTATCCGATTAGCAGGTAGAAAATTGCTGCTAACTGGGTAGGTACTAGAACCATCCCAGCCCCACCATGGATCACCCCAGCACAATCTAGTTAGTGCCAATATGGTGGGGCAATTCAATGGCACTAGCCAGTTAGTGCTGCTGAATCTAAGCCCAAGCTGGGTTCATGGGGTCTAATCCAACCCACGAATAGCGGGTCTGGATGTCTGATCCGACATCTAGATCTGCTAAACGTCTGGCCTATGTCCAGGAAACGTAGCTCCCTGCACGTAGATCTGGGCTGTGCGGGGAGCTCTGTGGGCAGGAGGGATTGGGCCGCATGCAGAGTGAGGGCGGGCTGTGGGTGGTGCCATGACCCCGGATGTACAAGGCTGATTCCAAGGTCGGCTCTGTAGTCTGGGGTCAGCCATTTGCACAGGGAATTTATTCCACCTTGGAAGTGGAATAAGTTCCCCTGGACGGAGGACAATGGATGGCCTGGGCCTGGAAACAAAGGTGAGGCAGTGCAGGGGGATCCCCGTGGCCCGACCCTAGTCATGGCAGGGTGGCTCGGTGGTTGGGCAGCAGAGAAAGGGTGAAGTTGAGGGCCTGCCGTGGATTGCAGCTCCTGCATAGAGCCGCACTGTCATGGCAACATGCACCATGGCACTGCAGCTCCATGCAGGAGCCTGGCTGAGCTAGCTGGGGATGTGGCTGGACATCCAGGCAACCAGAATCAGGGCATGGCCTGTACATCCAGGCGAGTTTATCCGATTCTGATCCCGCAGGCATGTCTAACCTCTGCAGGATCAGAATCGGGTGCAATCAGGCACAGACAGTCAGGGAACACCAAGAATGGAATTGGCCTCTATGTGTTTCAAACTAGGCATGCTAGATCAAGGACCCATCTTCTCTCAAAGCAGCCATATTCAGGAAGAATGCTGTAGGCACATCCGCAACATTTGAGATTTGGATATTGTTATTGATATATACTGTATATCCTGCCTGTTGTTACACATCTAAGCAATTGAAACCTTAAAACCATCAAACAATTAGATAAATATAAAGCACATCTAAAATCTCTGAAATAATTACAACCTATTTTGCCCATGTAGTAAATGGAACTAGGCAATGGATGAGGAGGCTCAGAATGGCTCTTCCATTAACTGATATTATCAGACAATGGCATTCCATTGTCTGATAATCCGTTTCTGAAGATGGAAGAATACAATTGACAAACTTGGCTGTCTGTCACAGAAGGGACATGGGATGAGGGTGAAGGGAGATAGATTCAGGAGTGATATGCAGAAATATTTCTTTACGGAAAGAGTAGTGGATCCATGGAATAGTCTCCCAGTGGAGGTGGTAGAGATGAGGACAGTAACTGAATTCAAAAAAGCATGGGACAAACACAGAGGATGTCTAAAGGTAAAAAGGGGACTGTTGTAGTTGTTATGGAAGGACAGACTAGATAGGCCATGTGGTCTTTTTCTGTCATCATGTTTCTATGTTTCTATGTAGCTTTCATAGTTCCCAGTATGTTCTCTGGGTTACAGAAATCTGTTTTCTGTTGCTGTTGAAGTAACTATGTTCTTGTTTTTCTGGCCTGTAAGATAGAGAACCAATGAGAAGAATCAAAAGGGTATTTTCCAAATAAAACATAGAGGTGATCCAAAATTAGAATGAATTTGAGAATTTGAAAAAAACGTCTTGTTATACAGTTTCATTGGCTGCTGGCAAGTTTGCAGTATACATTTCCATTGTAAAAATTATATATTTTTTGATATACTACTTTGAATATTGCTACAAATTTTTTAATATCATTTATTCTGTTCTAACACTTTTTAGTTTTCTATGTGATTTTGTAATATCTTCTAATATGATTGCCCCTGGAAGAGCATTTTGGACAAAAAGTAAGAGAAAGAAGTTTACAAAGGCTGTTCACTCAGCTTTGAAAGGGTTTTTTTGGCCTGTTAGTTTCCACTGAACAGAGGTTTATAAAGTGATGCGGTTTTCCTTTCTTTTTAACTATGCATTCCCTGTATGCCCTGGTAAACTGAGTGATCTAGTTCCTGTTCCAACAGTTTAAACAGTTATCCCCACTCCTCTGCTTTGGTCTAAGTAGAATGTTATCTCCCTACTCCCTCTTAGCATTCATTAAAACCACCTTTGGAAAGAGGAGATCCTTTCTCAGTACCCCTCCATTGAGTTTTTCCTAGTTCTGTTCTAGCCTGCTCCTCTTTTCGGCATAGGAGGGTAAGGTACGTCTCCAGTTTCTTTACCTGATGGTTTATTTCCCTGGCTCAAAATAGAGAGCAGCAAGCCCTTATTGTAATCCTGTAGTCAACTGAATCCTTTGCAGGATATGAAACCTTTATATAGAAATGATCTAAAGATATTGTACGTGTATTGGTTGATACGGGGTACTTGGGCCACTTGGTCTAGTCAATTGCCCACTTTCTGGTTGTCTTCTGATTACGCCCTTATGCTTGATTTCTGCCACTATTTTGGGTAGTGCCACCTCAGTTCATAGAAAATTCCAGGCATCCACTAGTTTCTCAGTTAAAGAAATAGTCCCTCACATTTTGCCTGAACCTCACCCTTTCCAGGCTCAAATGGGGAAGCTGGAAAGAAGAGTGCACCATATTTTTAAAGCTCACCTGTGCACTGCTTAAATAAAGCTCATAAAACTGTGATGATTTCATTGCCGGCTAATAAAATGTAAGAAATTTCAATTTATTATATACAATTTCATATTTTTTCTCAGGAAACTATGGAGAAAGTGGAATGGAGGCCTTCAAGGATATATCGGCCAAGGATGGGATCTGCATTGCTCATTCCTACAAGATTTACAGCAATGCTGGAGATCAGAGTTTTGACAAGCTCGTGAAGAAGTTGAAAAGCCATCTTCCAAAGGCTAGAGCAGTTGTTTGCTTCTGTGAGGGGATGACCGTGAGAGGGTTGCTAAAGGCCATGAGACGTCAGTCCCTGGCTGGAGAGCTTCTGCTGCTGGGCAGGTGAGTAATTCTTACAATTACATCTTTGCCTGTGGAAAGATTAGTACAGGACATCTGACCATGAAACATAATGTTTGCATATATGCAATAATTTGGTACAATAAGTTGGTACAATTGGTTTACCAATGGCATTTGCATGTATTTCTCTTCTACCAAGCAGATTGGAGGAATACGAGAACCCATTTCCAATTAGTTTTAGTAGGCAAAGTGAACTATTTTTGGTCAAGACAGCATGCGCTCAAAAGTTTTGTAAATAGTTGAATGTGAACTATGTTTTGTGCCATTTAAAATTTGTCAGTTGTGTACAGAATGTCTCTCTCTGATGGTACAGTTCAGAAGGTCTGACTGTATCTTAACAGCGATCATTGCAATTTTCCAAGTCATACTGCATCTAAGTATCTTATGGCATTCACAACATATTTATGTGATATTAATGCAATGCTTCTCAACCCTTTCCTAGAATCTCACCTAGTCAATCAGGTTTTCAGGATTATCACAATGAATATGCATGAAATAGATTTGCATATCCTGGATTTTTCTCATGCATATTCATTGCGGTAATCCTGAAAATCTCACTGGCTAGGTATGCTCCAGGAGAGGGCTAAGAAGCACGGACCTAACACATGTATCAAGATAGAGTATGTAGTGCTTGGTTAACAGTAAAACAAGGGAACACACTCCATGAAACTAACACCCAGCTGATTGAAAACAAATTCTAAAAAGTATTTTTTTTATGCAGTTCTTAACTAAGCTGTAGAATCCATCACCTTCAAAAAAGTTGCTAGTGGAATTAACATAGCAGGCTTTAAAAGAAGCTTAGACAAGGTCTTGTAGGAAATGTCTATAAAAAATTATTGTCCAGTTAAACTAGAGAAGGGCATTGCTTCTGCCTGAAAATAAGCTGTGAGAAAGGTGATCTACTTTTAGGGATCTACCAGGTACTTGTGACCCAGACTGGTTTCTGTTAGCGACAGGAAACAGGGCTTGATGAACCTTGGTCTGATTCAACATGGCTTATCTTCCGGGAGGATAAATATGACAGGGAAGAATTTCCCTTAAATACTGTGGTCTTTACAATTATTGTAGCTATGAAGTTTTTTTTCTGTAATTAAGTCATTATGTTCCCTCACTTTTCTGTTAATTAAGACAAACTGCAGTCACAGTTTTCACTGAAGCAGCAAAAGGGAATCTCACATTTGTTTGATCTGCTAGTAACAAGAACTTGATTTACTTCTGATTATTAAGTTATTTTAAAATCATTTATATTGTGCTATAGGAGTGTGCAGACCCAAAAATTATGCCGTACAGGGCACTGTTCCCTCTAAGCTGTGCGCGTGTGCGCGCGCACACACCTCGCTGAGCGAGCGCACATACTTTACAAGAGCGCACAAAAATTACGGTTCTGATTCTGATAGAAAACAGCACAAACGTCTTAAAATTTAAAAGTTGTGATTGTAATTACTAGAAATTTTCCGCTTCATTTAGTAATCGTCTATTTTCATTTAATTTGATTAAAATCAATGTTGTGTACATACTATATTCTGACGTATAGTCAAATTTTAAAGTATATAACTCCGAGTGTCATTGTGTGGCGCACAAAAATTTAACCTTCCTTCAAAAGCTGCACACAGCTGATATTTTATGCGCACACAGCCTACAGAAAATTAGAGGGAACATTGGTACAGGGGCAGAGAGAGAGGGCTAATGTTGAAAGGCTAATACAAAAAAATGGCTGTTGGCTATCTTGTGAAAATGAAGGTATAATTCAGTTTGCCAGATGTCAAGGAAATGACAGGGTCAGTGTTGGAAAAATTTGAAAACATAGATATGGGCTACTTTTAGGGATGGTAAAATGAAAGAGTTTGCTGATTGTAGGGCCGGTGATAGACAGTTCCACACCAAGGCATCCTTCAGATATGTGGGGCATCACTTTATGAATCAGGGAGAGTTAATGGAAATTATGCAGCCAATTAAGAGATGGTCCGCAGCATTATGAATACGAGAAACACACAAAAGAAGAGAAAAAGGAAGACTTAGGTACAGTTTGTTGCAATAGTCTACAAGCACTAAGTCCTTAGACTGCAATGAATTCTGAAAGCAGTTAGGAGGAAGGAGACTTCATACCAGGCACAATTTAGAGATTGTTTTAGCAGCAGATTTAACCTGAGATTAGAGTGAAAGTGGAATGTCCAAAGTAACCCCAAGACTTGATTTCAGTTTGCCCAGGAAAGGAAAAAAGGGCCAATGTGAAGTAACTGAGGAATAGCAGAATGAGGTAAACAAGATACCGGTAATAATAGCAATTTTGTTAGATTTAACATCAACATCATCTAATTCATGATGGCAGACATGACATTTTTCATTGCAACCAAGGAAGAATGAATACTAGACAATACTGGAAAAAGTAGTTGGATATTGTCCATATAAAACCAGAAATGTGCACCCATTGTAGATAACAATGTAGGTAAAGTTGTACATACAGATTCAATAAGACAGAAGACAGAGAGGAGATCTTTGGTACTCCACATTGGTGCAAATTCCAAGATGAGTAATCCGTCCTTAAAATATGTTGCCTATGTGAAAATAAGTCAGAGATGAACTGGGACACAGTCACCATTTATTCCAACCTTATGGAGCCATGGAAGCAAAACAGAATGATTAACAGTGTCAAATGTCACTGCAATATCAATAGCCAAAAGAATGGAGGTAATATTCTTGCTTGTTTGTTGCCAAACTGTGCAGCAGGAGGGATAGAGTTCCGTGATGTCAGTGGAACCTATACTGAGAGGGATGCAGGAGTTTGTTTTTGTAAAAGAAATCAGAAAATTGGGAGAAGATGGCTTAATTAGCTTCCCAACAAATGGGAGATTGGAAATTGGCTAATTCATTGGTATAGTTGTATCCAGTGATTGTTTCTTAAAAAATGCCAGTGGTTTTAACTAATATAAGAATTGCCAGACCGGGTCAGAGTAAAAGGACAGCTCGGTATCCTTTATTAGTTGCATACAATGGGTAATTTATAGAAATGTTTAAAAAATATATGTTTACGCACTGCCAGGTTCTAGCAATCATGTAGCAGAGATACAGTGAATCTAGGCCATGATGGAACTTTTGTCTTCTTTGGTTTTCCATATATTTTGTCTAATTACTACTACTACTATTAATCATTTATATAGTGCCACAAGGTGTATGCAGCGCTATCTCCAGGAACAAGCAGGAATGAGTCTTCACATATGGGTATGTCGGTACTAACGGAGTCCACGCGGAAACGCTCCCCAGCGTCCAATCAGAACGCTTTTGGGAGCATCCCACCACGCCTGCGTGCTGCCTTCCCGCCTTTCCCAACTGCATCTCCTCAGTTTTCGTTTTTCCGCGGAGCAGGCAGCACGTACTCCTGTCACCGCAGAAAATTCTTCTTTTATTTTTTTGTTTTCTTGTAGTCGCGTCTGCCTTCCCCAACGCCACCGGTACCGCCGGAGTTTCTTTCTTCTTTTTTCTTACAAAATTTCCTTTCTGAGGAATATTTTTTCCCTGTTAGTGCCTGACGGTTTTTCAGCCTGCTAGGCCTACTCACTCTCCTTCATGGAAATACCAGCCACTAACCCTAAGAAATGTTTAAACTGTGGCAGTACCAAATTAATTGTAAACACTCATAATTGGTGTCTACCCTGTTTGGGTTCTGACCACCATCCGCTGGAGTGTTCCTTCTGCAGCGGTATATCCAGAAGTCTTCAGCATCGAGCATGTCTTGATACGCGGTCCCCATTAAACTTCACGGTACCAGCCAACGCTTCTTCTTCACAGGATCAGGTAACCCAAAAACAGTCTGTTAAGACTAGCCAGGCCTTGAGTGGTAGATCTCATGCTCAGCATAGAGATGCCTCCAGCGTTGCCCTCGAACACCTTGGCATTAAAACCCCGGTGGGAGTCTTCGGCCTCCAATCCATTTATGGGGTTTCAGGTTGTTTCTGGGGTTCTCACCTCTACGAACATACCTGAGCCATGCTCGGTGGCGGCATCCGCTTGGTGCGGTACCGATACCCCGGCATCGGCAATGGTGTTGGATGAAACATTCCTCATCAAAGATCACAGTCTAGTGCTCTCGGTTCCTTCGGGGCCGACTGAGCTGCTGCTGACCGATCTTCCAGTATCGGAATTGATCCCGGTACCGGTACTGGTATCGACGTTGGTACCCTCCAGATATGCATCGATAGGCTCGCTTCCTTCGATGCCGAGTCTGGAATCGATCTCTAGTCTGGATGACTGGGTACCGACTCGTCTCGGTACCGACTTCAAACGGTACCGAAGACATTCTACCGATGATCAAGGTCTGTCACGTTCGGTTACTTCGGTACCGATAGAGCTATCACAGACTGATCTTCATGTATCGGTATCAACAACGGTACCGGTCTCGGTACCGGTATCAACATCAGCATCGGTGTCGGTACCTCCCATGCTCGTTTCAACCGGCTCGCTTCCTTCCATACGGAGTTTGAAATCGATCCCTACCGATTTGCTACCGACGGGTTGCGGTACCGGCTTCCAGCGGTACCGACAACTATACTTCAAGGACAATCCGATGCTCCACCCATTCAGATCTTCTATTCTAGAGAATCTGAATGAACCGGTCGGTGCTAGAGCTAGTTCTTCAACAGATCTAGTTCTTACTCCTCTTTCCAGAGGACTCCCCTCTGGGGAGATTTCTTTTCAAGCATTCCTGCTTGATATGGCAAAGTTACTTGCCATTTCTATACCTGGTCAATATCCTGCACCAGGGGATCCAGAACCTCTGCAGATCCCCTGCAATCCAAAGGAAGTCATTATGTTTCCTTTGCATCAGACCTTGCAGGATCTCTTATTTAGAACGTGGGAAGCACCTTTAACGGTATCCCCACCTTCTAGGGCAACTGATCTTCTATACATGGTGCCCCCTTCTCCAGGTTTTCAAAAGCCTCAGCTCCTTCATCATTCTATTGTTGTAGAATCAGCAATGAGGTGTGTTAAGAGTACTAAGAAGCACTCTTCTTATCTGCCAGGTCGTGAGGCTAAGACTTTAGATGCCTTTGGATGCCAAACCTTCCAGGCATCCATGTTTTCAGCAAGAATTCTCTCATATATTTTCTATATGGGATTATCTCTTGAGGAGGTCACAAAGAAATTACTACTTTTGACCCCTTTTCTTCAAGAGCCTAAAAGAGCAGATTTTTCTACACTAGTCAATCATGCTCAAAATATTTCTAGGTTCCTTACTCGTGCTTCCCTGGACTCTTTTGAGTCTGTTAGCAGAACCTCTGCTATAGCCATAGGGGTACGACGTAGAACCTGGCTCCAAGCTTCAGACTTGGACAAATGGGTACAAGATAGACTGGGAAATACTCCTTGTACTGGAGAGAATCTCTTTAACAAGGAGGCTTTACTCCAAGCTGCTCAGTTAACTACTGACACTATTGCTTTCAGAGGCTTGTCTACGCCTTCCTCTATCCCAGTTTGTAGGAAATCTACTAACAAACTTTGTTCCCTTAAGGGGAGAAAGTTTTATTCATCTTCTACCCATCATACAGATGTTCCCAGACAGGGGAAACATCCAACCAGGCTAAGGAAACCACAACCTCAACAGGTTCAGCAAACCCAGCATCCGCAGGGCTTCTGAAATATTATCATTACATCTTTCTTTCCTGTTTGGGGTTTTTAGAACCTGTAGTCTGCTTCTTCTTAATAGAAGCATCTACACTGTTTCCATCCTAAACTCTAGACATAGATCTCTTCTCAACAGACATCCATTCTTTTTGTTCTATGAGTTCTCAGGATGATCATGCTTATAAGTAACAGGGGTTTATCTCTTCCTCCTGGGAGGGAAACAGGTGTAACAACTATCAATAAGATAGTTTCCTGTTCCAGCATGTATCATCATACCTTTCCAGGGACTTACCATATAGTAAGTCTCCTTCAACTCTGTCTTTACCTACCCTCTTACTGAAACATTTTGTCTGTAAGAGTGGTACCATTTAGCTGGACAGGTTTTTCTAAAATCCCTGTAGGTTTCTACCTATTCCAGTGAGGGGTTTCCTTTTCAGAGTTGTCACCCCACTTTTTCAATCTTACTTGGGTCAGCTTATCAGTCAGTAAGGGAGTCTTGCCACTCCTCCTTATGTCTGTTCATTCTTTTCTGCTGCCTTGGTAATAGCTGCAACGGCAGGAGTTCCTAGTGGTTACCCACTGGTTCTATTTACCAAGTAACCAAGGTTTGTCCTCCATTAGCAATCCTTTTCTGGCCTTAGTAGTAAGTCTAAAACAGGTTATCAACCTTTTTTTTGGAAACTCTATTACTACAGGCCTATCGGCTTCATTTCTATTCCTCGCCATCTCCAATTCCCTTGGCATTGGCAGAATAGTTTGTTACGTACTGGCTTTTAAACAGCCAGTTTTTTCTTCTAACCAACCTGCAACATGCTCTCTGCAACTCTACAGAGTAGCTCTGAACTATGGGCCCTTGCTAGAGAGCATTTGCATCTTCCTAGCAGATAATCCCAGATGGTTAGGAGGGGCTCTTCCAGTCATGCCCCCTCATGACTGGTAGGTTTTTCACTACCTTTACCATCTCCCTTAAGGTCTCCTTTTAAAACAAAGGACACATGCCTTACATCATGTGAAAATCTAAGAGTTACTCAATTCCCTGGCTTTGTCCACATCTCCACTGGACTCCTTCATCAGGGATATTTTTCTTTTTCTTGCAGCTTGTCCTTATATGGTTTCCATTTCCAGTTACCATACTACAGTTCTAAAAGAACCTGGACTTGCTGCCTGCAGACTGAAGATATCATCTGCACCTTTTTCACGTAAACCATCCTGGTTATTCAAGGGCTAGAATTCCTAAATGAATCTAGACTGCTCCTTGTCAGAGAGAGCATTCCCCTGACTCTGTCAATCATAACCAGGGAGAAAGGTTTCCTTGCATCTCTTCAAGAAGGTATTACCCTTCTTGTTATTAGATGCACCTTTCTCTCTCTACATACTCCTATGTGGGTATAGTTATATAGGCATGTTTCTATCTACCTTTAAATGTAATCTAAAAACCCTCCTCTTCTCCCTTGCCTTTGATTTTCCCTCCCCCTTTGTGTGACCTAACCCTGAGTCTTGTGCACTCTTCTTCTCTTTTACTACCTATCTATCATGAGTTGTAACTTCCTTTCCTTTTCTGGCCTGGCGCCACACTCTTTTAATTTTTGTACTTTTTTAAATCACTCTGCTTATTTAAGGGCAGTATATCAAATTCAATAAACATAAACATAAACATACATATGTGGAGACATGTATATGTCTATATGCAGATATATTATATCTATCTATATATCTATATATCTATATATATGTATCTATGTGTATTTATGCCCATGTATATAAGAACATAAGAACATAAGATATGCCATACTGGGTCAGACCAAGGTCCATCAAGCCCAGTATTCTGTTTCCAACAGTGGCCAATCTAGGTCATACGTACCTAGCAGTTTCCCCAAGGGACACATATCTCTATATATGTATCCACATATATATTGTCGTGCACCGCCCTGGTGGCCAGTAGTCGTAAGGGTAGGTGGGACACAAAAATTATTTTATTATGAGAGGAGGGTCTTTTAAGAGCCAGGTGTAACCTGGTCTTAGCAGTTCAGCTCCTAACTAAGAAAAATTGTGAATGCAGAGTAGAGGGTTAACAAGGCATTTATTTCCCTTTACGCATACGATTCAGTTGGGTTACAACCTAAAGAAAAAGTCCTTAACTTCAGGAATGAAATCAACTCAGGTTAACAGTAAAACTGTTATGCTTCACAGTTGTGACAATGCTTAGTTAAGCTTTCCAGAGTAAAGCAAATGTTTCAGCACTCTTCTTCCATTTAGCAAATGAATAACATTCTGAAGATAACATATATCATTCACAGGTTTAACAGTGACTCTGCACTGCCTGAAATACACAAAGAACAGTCCATCTTTTCCTGAGATAAAAGGCTTGGCTCTACAAGTTCCACTTGCATCGGCTCAGAATTATCTCTGTCTGTATCAGTGGTTTCACTGGCTATAATTTCTGGCCAGGCCCTAGTCCTGTTCTCTGGATGTTTAAAGAGTTCCTCTAGTGTTTGCCAATGATTATGGCCTACCCTCGGGCGTTGGCTACTTGGCTTATGAGAGGTAGCTTTGCTTTCCTTTCTCACAGGTTTAGCATTACTTTCAAAAGGCTTTTTATAAGGTAAGGTTTTCTTCAGAGAAACAGAGTCAGCATACCTTGGCTTCCAGCAGCATATAGAACTGGGATTTCCTCCTTCCCGCAGTTCTTCATGTTCCCTGTAAAATAGTTATCTCCAAGTTATAATGCCCTGTTCAATGTAATTTCAGTTTGTTCAATGTAAACCGCACTGATGCAGAATAGCGCGGTATATAAGAGAATGTAAATAAATAAATAAATAAACACAATCCCTGTACCAGTCTCCTCTCTGAAAGCTTCTGTTACCTTTCGGTTTAGCCCCAGGTTCCTCTGGTACAAGCAGGCTTCTTTCTTTCACTCTGCTTTGCCTCCAAAGGTGATTGTTCCTTTGCCCAGCACTAGTTTTCCAAGTGCTTCTTTCTTCTTGGTCCTTGCTTGTGGTGCCTCTCTCTTGTAAACCTTCAGCTTTACCTCCAGCTCCACACCTGCAAGCACTGCTCTGCCCTCTGCAGTCTCCATTCTTCCGTTTATAAAGCTCTCCTGTGTTTGAGCTTTCTGGGCTGACTGTCAGGTGCTCTCGATTAGCTAAGTGTGTCCACTCAGGCTTTGTGAGTGCACGCCTGCTCCCCCTAGCTGTTCTGTGCAGATATTGCATCTTGTGCACATCTTTTTCCTCATGAAAAACAGCTGCTTCTCCTGCATTTTTACTTTCATCAGCCCCTGCTGCATGACAATATATATATATATATATATATATATATATATATGTTAAGACATATCATCATAGGTAGATATGTACCTAGATACTTATCTATCTATCTGTCTAGGTTCATATATACATATATTCCTATATAACTCTGACAGCTGGGCACTACCCTTATCAATGCTGTGCCAGCATGCATAGGGTTTTACATATACAACCAATCTCTGTGGTAATTAACAACTTTCTTACCATAACCCTTCAGGTTTAGGTACCTCTGAAGCTCTCCATGTATCATTATCTTTCCTACCTAACATCAATTAGGAAAGATGTTACTGATCTTCAGTTAATCAGAGGCTATAACGCCTCGGACATCTGTCCTTATTTCTCATCGGATACAGGGGTCTTCAATACCCTTCTCTCCTACAAGGACTATTTTTCTATTTGTCCGTCCAAATTGGTCAAACGTATCTCTCTTTGGTCCTAGGATTGTGCTATTCTCGAACCAAAAGACTTAAGCCTTGTCTGATACAGCCTTCTGCATTTTCCGCTGAAGTCCTTCCTCATTACACCACCCAGTTTTTCCCTGGGGCTACTCTCACCCTTGATGGTTCTAACCTTCACCTGTCCTTCTACAGTTTGGTTACCTCTACTTCACAGTGAAGTACTCCTTGAGGGTTTTCTACTGGTTCTTACTAACAGATCCATGTGAAACTCAATAAACTTTTTATAATACCACCAGGTGAGGTCCATATTGGAATATTACTCTCCAATATTTACTTATTATGATCATCTACACCTAGACTCCCATCTGGAAGTCCTGGTTTAGTTTAGCTGTTTCACAGCATCTCTCTTTTCATTTCAACTCCTACCCTCCATCCCCAGGATGCCTGAGGTTCTAAGGGAAAGCATGGCTCATCTTAGACTCGCAACATGCTAGGACTCCCTCCGGGCATCTTAGCTTGGGAGTCCCCATATGTGAAGACTCATTCCTGCTTGTTCCTGGAGATAGCACAGTTACTTGCCTGTAACAGGTGATCTCTGGGAACAGCAGGAATAAGTCTTCACAACCCACCCTCCTCCCCTAGGAGTTGTATTTCTCTATCTCTATCTTTCCCTCTCTCTCTCTCGCTCTCTTTGTCTCAGCTTTAAAACTTAACTGAGGAGAGGCAGTTGGGAAAGGCGGGAAGGCAGCACGCAGGCGTGGTGGGATGCTCCCAAAAGTGTTCTGATTGGACGCTGGGGAGCATTCCCGCGTGGACTCCGTCGGTACCGACATACCCATATGTGAAGACTTATTCCTGCTGTTCACAGAGATCATCTGTTACAAGTAAGTAACTGTGCTGTACTGACATATAAAGACGGTCCCTGCTCATCAGAGCTTACAATCGAATCAAGACAGGAAGTACAATAGATGAGAACATGGGTACAGCAGAGAAGGGTAATGAGACAGAAGAACAAAGCATTAAGATCCAAAAGCAGCCTGAAAGAGGTGAGCCTTTAGCATGGACTTGAAAAGGGGGAGAGATGAAACCTGACATAAAGATACAGGTAATCTGTTCCAGGTATAAGGAACAGCGAGGTGAAAGGATCAAAGTCTGGAATTAGCTGTTGAAGAAAAGGGCATAGAGAGAAGCAAGCCAGAGGAAGAGCGGAGTTCACGAGGAAGGGTGCAAGGAGAGAGGAAAAGTAGTGAGAAGCAATAGAATGAATGCATTTATAGGTCAGAAGTAAAAGTTTGTATTGGCTATGGAAACGGAAAGGAAGCCAATGAAGTGATTTGAGACGAGGGGTTATATGAGTATATTGGGGCTAGGGGAAGATTAGCTGCGCAGCACAGTTTTGAACAGACTGAAGGGGACAAAGATGACTCAGAGGGAGACCAGCAAGGAGGAGGTTGCAATAGTTGAGGTGAGAAGTGACTAAAGAGTTGGTAAGTGTTTTCAGAAAGGAAGGGGCAAATATTTTTAATGTTGCAGAGAAAGAAACGACAGGTTTTTGTTATCTTTATTTATTTTACTTATTTATTTATCATTACTTTTGTACAGCTCCTTCCTGAGGTCAGAGGCGGTGTACAATAAACA
The DNA here is from genome assembly GCA_033557465.1 of Ichthyophis bannanicus. Lineage (NCBI taxonomy): Eukaryota > Metazoa > Chordata > Amphibia > Gymnophiona > Ichthyophiidae > Ichthyophis > Ichthyophis bannanicus. Next base: position 127,191,824 of record CM066035.1, on the reverse strand, counting down.
ACATTATTACATAGAACAAATTTTAACATTCTATAATTGTAACATGCAAAACTATGTACAAGGCAATGTTTAGGCTTTTAAGGGCATTCTAACAGTCAGAACTATATACAAGTGGCAGCAGGCGGGAATAATTACAATAGGAGCAGAAGTGAGTATCATTGTACGTATTGAGATTGGAGTGATTCGAGGGACGAGCCATTACCTTCAATAAGTTCTCCAAAATGTTGGGTAAACAGGAAGGTTTTTAATTCTTTTCTAAATGTCTTTATTATCTTTATCTTTATTACTCAATTTGATTGACCGCTCAGGCAATAGCATTAATAGCACCGCCCCTGATCTTGGGAAGGAGTGGTATAAAAATAACAATAAATCAATAAATCAAAGCAGTTTGCACAATTAGAGTACTGTAATGCAGGAAAGGAAAAGGAAAGGAACGCCATTAAATGACAAGACAGTAAGATAGAGGAAGGAGAGAAGGGTCAGGCAAGAGATCAGGAGAGAACAAAGACAGGAGCAGGGAGTGGTAACAGGAGGGGGAAGGCATATCTAGGAGGGTGTGGAGCTGGGGAGGCCAAAGGCCAACTGAAAGAGGTGGGTTTTTAGAGCAGCTTTGAAACTGGTGAAGGATAATTCAGCACAGAGAGAGACGGGGAAAGAATTCCATAATATGGGATCCAAGCAGAAAAAAGCTAATGTCTGGGTGCACTCCAGGCAGGCAGGCACAGTTAACAGAGGGAAGTACTAATCGATGATTGTGAATAGGGCGTAAAAGACAATGGAGCATATAGAAGTGAAGCAAATTGGCAAGATACGGGGGATGCCTGTATGACAACTGTTGGATATGTGTGGAGAAAGAGAGGGAGGAGTCAACGATGACTCCAAGGTTGCAGGCTGAGGAAACAGGAAGCAGAAGTGTGTTATTAACAGAGATAGAGAAGGAAGGAAGGAAGGGCAAACCACCCCAACCCCTCTGATCATACTCCCAACCTCCCCCCCCCATCACAAAAGCAACCATTCAGATCACATTCCAAACCGCTGATAAATATCCACACCACTCCTAATTAAAACCTGAACTGCCCAAGAGCATTACTCAAACCACCCCAACCCCCTCTGATCTCCCTGACTCCCTGATAACAATTGGCACCCCTCCAGATGACCCCCTACCCCACCAATGACAACACACACTTCTCCTGATCACACTCCCAATCTCTGAGACCCCTCCTGACCACAATCTGAACCATTGATGACAGCCCAAACCCTCCTAATCACATATCCAACCCCCCAGTTATAACCTGCACCTCTTCTGATCACACTTCCAACCCCTCATAACAACCAAATAGCCCCCTGATCATGTCCTAATTCCCCTCAAGATCTTCACCCAACCTACTCTCAACCCCATCTAATCCCACCATCACTAGTATTCAACAGTATATCACCCCCCCCACTCTCTGAACTCCCCTAAGTATCAGCATCCCCTATCCCTCCAACCTGCCACCAAAGAGACAGCTGATCTTCCCATTCTCCCAGTTCAGCAACTCACTTACCAGGAGTATTGTTGGTAGTATAATGCTAAGGCAGGAGTGATCTCTCTTTTCTTCCAGCCCTTTTGCTTTCTGGATTCAAATTGATGTTTCTGACTCCTAACAATAATCTCACAGTATTAATGCTATGCGTCAAGCTGCCAAATACCGGGCAAAATGGTAGAAACCATTATAAAGAACAAAATTACTGAACATGTATATATAGTCATGGTTTAATGGGAGAAAGCCAACATGGCTTTAGCCAATGAAGGTCTTGTCTTACTAATGTGTTATATTTCTTTGAAGGAACAGGTAGGCAAAAGTGAGCCAAATGGATATAGTGTATCTGGATTTTTAGAAATCCTTTGACAAGGTCCCTCATGAGAGACTCTTGGCGAAGTTAAAAAGTTATGGGATAGGAGTCAGTGTACTATTGTAGATCAGGAACTGGTTAAAAGATAGAAAGCAGAGGGTAGGGCTGAATGGCTAATTTTTCCAATAGAGAAAGGTGAATAGTGGAATGCCCCAGGGATCTGTGCTGGGTCAGCTGCTTTTTAACATATTCGTAAATGACCTGGAAATGGGAATAATGAGGTAGTCAAATTTGCAGATGACACAAAATTATTCAAAGTTATTAAAACCCAAGAAGATTGTGTAAAATTGCAAGAGGACTTTGACAAACTGGGAGACTGGACATTTAAATGGCAGATGAAATTTATTGTGGACAAGTGCAAAGTTATGCACCTAGAAAAGAACAACCCAAGCTATGGAGTGATTCAGTTGGGAGCCTCTTTTGTATTACAGTTTCCCTGTAAATGTATTGTTATATATCAATTGCAGAAATATGTTCTCTTTCAACCTGAAGATCTTTCTTCTTTCATTAGCACTCATGTTGTTACATCCTCACCCTCCTGAGTGGTTCCTCATTCACATATATGTATGTTCTTGGACCTCCGCCGCCACTTGATGTTTTGGGTAAAGTTTTCTTTCCTTCTGGTATACACTGAGGGAGGGGGGGGGGGGTTCCTGCCCTCAATGTGTTTTCTTAATGCTGCCCCCCTTCTAATTTGAGGACTGCTGATATTCCTTGCCATAGAATGATTTGATATGTCTTTTTTCCTATGTATTATTCCGCAATTTGTATCTTTGCTGTATAAGCAGTGTTGCTTGGTTTATTGTAAAAACTTTATAAATATTAAAAAAAAAGAAAAGAACAACCCAAACAAATGGTTACATGATGCAAGATTCCACATTAGGACCAATACCCAGGAAAAAGATTTAGGTGTCATTGTGGATAACACGTTGAAACCTTCCAACAGTGTGCAGCGGCAGCCAAGAAGGCAAATAAAATACTAGGAATCATAAGGAAAGGAATGGAGAATAAGAGAAAGGATATTATAATGCCTCTGTATCGTTCTAGGATGAGACTGCACCTTGAATATCATGTGCAATTCTGGTCGCTGTATCTTAAAAAGATACAGCGGAATTAGAAAAGGTACAGAGAAGAGCCACCAAAATGGTAAAGAGGATGAAAGGATATACATATGAGGAGACGGTTAAAAGGTAAGGGCTTTTGAACCTGGAAAAGAGACAGCTGAGGGGAGATGTCATAGAGGTCTATAAATTAATGAATGGAGTGGAATGAGTAAATGTAGATTGATTCTTTACAGCATCAAAAAGTAGAAAGACTAGGGGACATGCAATGAAGCTACAGTGTAACCCATTTAAGACTAATAAGAGAAAATATTTTTTTCACTCAACACGTAATGAAACTCATTACCGGAGGATGTAGTTAGTATAGCTGGGTTTAAAAACGGTTTGGACAAGTTGCTGGTGGAAAGGTCCATAAACCATTATGAAAGAGGACCCAGATAATCCACTGCTTGCCTCAATACAAGCATTATGGAATGTGTGTGTCTTTTTGGGAAACTGATAGGTATTTGTGACCTGGATTGGCCACTGTTGGAAATAGGATACTGGGCTTGATGGACCTTTGGTCTGATCCAGTATGGCACTCCTTATGTTCTTGTGTTCAGGGTTTTCCTGTAATTTTGAGTTTAAAAAAATATAAAATATAGAAAATGTAATTTGTATTTCTCGTGTCATTTCAAATAAATGCACATTCCCACTGTTTACTCATATATTTTGAATAAGGTTTTCATATTGAGCAACAATTGATAGGTAGAAAATGTGCAGAGAAATTATTGAGTAACCACAAACTTGAGTAAAAGTTTTTCTCATCCATAAGACTTGCTTGAAAGATGTATAGCGCCCCTTTGTAAGGGTTTATGAGTCCGCAACCTGCCTAGCTGCAGTTCTCCCTATAGTGGGCTCTGTCGATCTTTGTCAGTTTGGCGTCTGGTACATCCACCTGAGAATGAAAGATGTTAGTGGGTAGGATTTCCCTCCTTTTGCCCCAGGAAAACTCTCAAAAAGCACTGCTCTAACAATTTATTTACAAATATAAGCACCAAGTATGGTGATGATGATAACAGCAATATAAATAACCAGTATTAGGATAAGTGTTTCAAGCAGATAGGGTGAAGGCTTTCCAGGAGGCTTTCTAGTGGCATCTTCAAGAGATGGACCTGCGGAGTGCTCCCTTACTCGTCCCAGCCCTAGAACATGTGACCAGCAGGTTAGCTGATTCTGCAGAGAGAGTTCCCTCCCCACACACTTTCAGATAAGGAGAAGCTCTATTTAGATAAAGAAGATTAGAAGCCTCTAAATCCAGAGCTGCTTTGTTTCCCTTACACAAGGTTGCTGGTGCCAGTATCTCTTTACCACTACTCTTATGGTGAGCAGTTTCCACCTGCCTCAGTATTTGCCTCTCTACCCTCTGTATAGTGTATGCACTTTATTCCCCGCACAGATCCAATGAAAAAAACACTACTACGTGTTGATAGAAGAACCCTGTCTGAAATGTGGTGTTTTTAGAGAAACACTTTATTTGGAATTTCACCAGAGGGGTGATAAGCTAGCCAAAGTCAACACGTCCATGTTTCGGCAATGCCTTCTTCAGGGGTAAAGTGCTTCACTGCCACAGCTTCTTGGATCACTGAAGGATCATATGCCTGAAGTTTAGATACGATCTGAACAAAAGGATTATTCTGAAAGCAAAGTACTTTACACATGCCAAAATACCCCTGAAGAAGGCATTGCCGAAACATGGCTGTGTCAGCTTTGACTAGTTTATCACCCCTGTGGTGAAATTCAAAATATAATGTTTCTCTAAGAACACCACATTTTGGACTGGGTTCTGCACTTTATTCCCGTACACTATTTCCTATAGCTTTAAAAGATGAATTTTAATAATAGATGTAAATGTGAGCAAATATTAACTCTGACTCCTTCACCACAGTTAGTGGTTTTCATCTATCCTCTTGAATGTATCCAGTTTCTTTTCCAGCTCTGCTAGCACAGTGACCATTACAGTCTTCTGCTCTCTTAAGATCACACACACAAACAAGCGCAATGATTTAGTTCCTCATCTGATCTCTTTAGAAGTTACCTCAGGCAGAATAAAGTGACCGTTTACCTTTATCCCACGTTATTCAACACACTCTTAAACATCCACCTTTAGGTGGGGCTTCATATGTTTAAAAACTTGCACCATTGTAAGAAAATAAGTCACAGGATGGTTGTCATAGGTTTATTTTGAAGAGAGACGACATGCATGCCACTGATGGCATCATTTATACAAAAGATTTTTTTCCCTGTGTTAATAGCAATATTATATTTTCAAGGGTTCCATAAAATACTGAGAAATGTAGATCAGTTTTCCTTTAATTACGGTCATGATGCTGTCACTTTCCATAATGCCCACTGTAACAGCCTCCGTAGAAGCGGTTCTCTTTGAATGGAAATGTAACTTGCCATGTGTAGGTCTGATCCATCTGTGCCTATCGCTCTAAGCATCCCCTTTGCTACACAGGAAACAGTGCATATGGTGCCAACTAAGAGACATAGTCATAAAACAATATAGATGGCATCGGAGGGTGTTTCAAGTAAAGAATGATGTATTAGTCGTGTTGATCTAAATAACTGAATTTCCAGTTAGTTGTCATAGTTACACTGTGGCAAAATACTGGTATTTTAATATCACTGAAACATTCCATGTATAAAAATGATTTGGCATTCACAGACATGCATCCCACACACACAAATTTATTTATTCCTAATTCTTCTTGGAAGCTCTTTATCTATATGAGCAATGGATTGCAAAGGAAGTGGTGCTAGTATTAGGAGGGTTTAGTATTTCTTCTTGAAGAACCTCATCCACCCTTCACTTTCTACATATAGGTTAGATTTAAATCTCTATCTCTCTCTCTCTCTCTCCACAAAAGCGATTATATATACGTCTATATTTATCTCTCTCTGTCTCTATATGACCATTCAATGTGATAAGCCCAATAAAGCATTGTCCCATGGTTTGCAAGTATTAAGGAAAGAGCTCACACTGCACACTCCAAATGCATGCAGTGCCCCCTATGGGAGAAGCAGTGTCAGCCCCTGCAAAATATGGAGACATAAGTTACAGAAGCTAAATTATCCAGACAATTAAGGTAGTAAACAATATTTTATAGTTCTGCTTTGATTTGACTATGCCAGTTTTGGGAGTTGCAGTGTGCAACATCTCTGATATCTTTGGGGGCATACTGGAAGAGTTTTAGCTGGTTAGCAGACCTACAAACTAGCTAAAATATATTCAGCCTGATATTCTGCGGCACGAAGTGGTTAGTGTCGCTGAATATCCCCATAGACCGTGGAAAAAATGGCTGCAGATCGGGGGCGGTGACAGTGGCTATCTGGTTAGTGGCGATATTCAGCCGTTAATTGGATAGCTTAACTAGTTAACGTTAGGGCGAGTGAATTTGCTGTCTTAACTTTAACCAGTTGACCCATTCCAGAAAGTGGCTGAATATTGTTGGAGCACTTCAACAGCAGAAAGCACAGATGGTCCACTGTTGAATATCAAAGCTTTATTAAAGCAGGGATGCTAGGTGCTTTAAATAGCCTAGCTGCCACTGCTGAATATGCCACTGCTGAATAGGGGGGAGGAGTAGCCTAGTGGTTGGGGCAAGGTACTTCAGGCCAGAAGGTCAGGGGTTCAAATCCCACTAGAGGACAGCAACCTTGGGCCAGAAGGACTGGGGTTTCTAGTCCCACAGGTGCTCCTTGTGGTCTTGGGCAAGCCACTTAACCCTCCATTGCCCATGTTCCCTGTAAGTATTAGTGTGTGTGTCTCATATCCCCATGTGTTAAATGTATCCCCCACTTATGTTGTGACCGCTTTGATTGAAGGATAAGGCGGTATACAAAACTGTCTAAATAAATAAATAAAATAAATGGTCCCCACCCCCCTTTGTATTTTCAACAGTGCAAGCTTTTCTATTTTTATGCCTCTACTGCAGGCAAAATTCAGCTTCATAGGTTTTTGTCTGTACCTTTCTTTTTTATAATATGTAGTCACCTGTTCTGTATTTGTTAAGGCGCTATGTATATATCTGCATATGTGACTAAGGCGAGCATGGAGGGATTTTCTAAAAGTCTGATTTGCTCTCGTGTAGTGTGTTCTAATGACGCGTGTAATGTTTGCAGTGGTGCCCTTTCCTAGCTTCTGTAGCTGGTTGTGGGGGTTGCAGCTGCTGTAGAGGCAGACCCCTCAGCGGTCAATCTATCTCTTAAGGATCGCCCTGCCTGTGAGTACCGGCACCTTGTATGCTGCAGAAAAAGCATTGCCTTTTTCATAGATGATGCAGGACAATGGTATACTATTTACACACTCTATTAGGAGGATGCTGCACTCCGAGATTCTGCTTAGCACAATGGACAACTAACATATGGGCCCTTTGCAAAATGTAATCCAAAGTATAATTCCAAAACTGGCAATGAGGTACTCTACTATCAGCTGATCTGACCCTCCATGATATTAATTATAGCCTTTAAAGCACCTTCTAAATTCCTATCAGTTTCTCAAATTTCTGACTGCAGCAAACACACGATTACTCCTTTGATCTCAGTGCAGCAAACTGCCACTGCAGCCAAAGATAAACTACAAGTCCTTCCCATACAGGATATTCAGAAAATCCCATTTATTGAGTATGAACATGATATTGAAGGTACTTTTTTAAAAGTCAGCCTTTACATTAAGGCCAAGTTGGCGCCTTTTATTTCACGCCTATTTTATCACAATACATAGGTGCTTAGGTGTCCATAAAATGACCCTAGGAAACTGGCAGATATCCCAGCTAAAATAAAGCACAGATCTCGACTCCTGATTAGGAACAGATGTAAAGCTTAGTGTGCAAATTACACATATGGTAGACGAGGATATTTTATAAGATGCAATGCATGTCTTTGAGTAAATGCTGACCCAGCAGCTCCTGGGTTTTCTTGGTAGTAGATTGCCAGACCTTTCTTCCAAGGAAATGGAGAGTTAAATGAGTTGCCCAAGACCAGGAGAAGTGCTAGTGGGAATCAAACCCTGGGTTACAAAGCCAGTGCTCTAACCACTAGGCTACTTCTCCACTCAGTCTTGTAATATACAAGAGCAATATAAATAAAATGCAAGTATAAATTTTGACTGTGCCCAAACTGCTCCCATACTGGCATAATGTATATGCACAAGACTTTATGAAATGACTCCTATAAAGAAGATCTAAATGCAAAAACATATTTACTATTTACATGCTAAGATGGTAAGATTTTGCAGTTACTGCATGTTAACTACCAAAATTAAAGGATGGCAACTGCAGAACCTCTGTGCTAACTTGTGGGAGTGTTCCAGAAGTTTCCCCATTCAGTCTATGTAGAGAGAGTATTTTAAATTCAGATTCACGGCATTGCAGATAGCGCAATTCAGCTAGCTACACCCATGCAGGTGACATTTATTGAGATCATTATCTGTTGTTAAAAGTTAAGTAATAGTAGCTACCTCTTTTAAGACATTCTCCGCCAATTATCTACCTTGTTCCATTTTAACATGCTAGGTGCTGAGACACTTTAGGGCTTTTTACTAAAGAGCACTAACAGTTAATGTGCATTGTGGCACATGCTAAGTGGTTACTATAGGACCATAGTAATACCTACCATGTGCTAAAAGTAACCAACACTGTAAAGATCCCACACTTACTGCTTAGCATGTGAAGGACGGAGAATGGCTGTGAACTGCACATTGAGTTAGTGTGAGGGGAATTAGGTGCACTCATTGTCGAAGTAGCAGTTAGCAGGGCTGCACTTACCATTTCCTCAAGAGGCAGCAGTAAGTGTACCCACATTAATTGTGAACTATGTTGCTCTGCATCAGGGAACATTTCAGTGTTATAACTACTGGGAACATGCTAGGCGCCCCACCTCCCCTGACGGTTAACACATGGCTTTTTCACTTCCTGCTTGTTAAGCTCAAAAATATAAGAACATAAGAACTGCCATACTGGGTCAGACCAAAGGTCCATCAAGCCCAGTTTCATGTTTCCATCAGTAACCAATCCAGGTCACAAGTACCTGGCATATCCCAGAAGTAGTTTGGGTAGTCTGCCGAGGAGCAGTGTTGTTACCCCTTTGATTTTTCATTCAGATATTCCCAGAAGAAACCCGTTGGTGAAACCATAAATGCCCAGAGTTTTTTTGAGAACCGGCTAAGTTTTCCTGTTGCATTTATTGAGCACATAATTGAGAGGTTTAAATGATTTTTATATGGAATTGAAGGAACCTAGTGAATCAATATTTAAAAGGAATATAAATCGAATAATTGTCAAGGAGATATTTCATTATATTCAAAATAGTTCATATATAATCATTTTTTGCACAATTCTTTTGTGGAGATAAAAGTAGCTTGTTGCATGCTACTTATCTCCAGGGCTAAACAGTGTTTTTTTCTTGGTCTACATTAATTACTGAAATTTTCCTCTAAGAATTTATCCAAACCTTTTTTAAACCCAGCTAAACAATCCTCTTTTATACCGACAGTGAGTTACAAAGATTAATTATATGTTGAGAGAAGGAATATTTTCTTCTATGTGTTTTAAACAGGGCCGGCCTGTCCATTGTGTGCAAATGTTGTCTACACAGGACCCCGCGCTAGCTTCATTCTCACACGATGGATGGCTTCAGAGGTGAGCCAGGGAAGCCTGTGCGAGGCCCCAGCTCCCAGTGCACAGCCACCAGCGTGAAGAGTGGTGTTTTCCCTCACACTGGCAGCTACGTGTTACCGTGAAGCATGCGAGTGCTGGGAAATGCCCTTTAACCTTTCCCAGCATTCAGCGCACTTCCCAGTAACACAGCTGCTGGTGTGAAGGAAAACACCTCTCTTCATGCTGATGGCTGTGCAGACGTGAGCCAGGGCCTCGTGCCGGTTTCCCCGGCTCCCTCTGAAGCAGGAGGGGGGGCTCTAGGATAGGACAGGAAATGACTGATGGGGGACTGGATTAGAAATGAGCTGATGGGGGGGAGGGCTTGGACTGAAAATGGACCGATGGGGGTTAGGATTGGAAATGGGCTGGTGGGGGGGGGGGGGCTTTGATTGGAAATGGACTGATGGGCTGGAATAGGACTGGAAATGGCTGGTGGGGGGCTAGGACTGGAAATGGGCTGATGGGGGGGAGTGTGGACTGGAAATGGGCTGCTGGGGGGCTAGGACTGGAAATGGGCTGCTGGGGGCATGGGAGAATGGGACTAGAAGGGAGAAGATGCTGGGTGGGGCTGGAACTAGAAGGGAGCTGATGTTGGGGGAGGACTAGAAGGGGATGGGGCTGGGGAATGAGGGGAAAAGAGGGGATAATATATTTTGTGTGGGAGGGAAGAAAAATCTATGATTGGACAGGTATTGGGAGAGTAAGTGGGGATTGAGGATGATAAAGGAATAAAGAAATGGAGGAAAGAGCACAAGGGGAAAGATCAGTATGCTAAAGTAGATGTAGAGAGAAAATGGAAAAAAATTTAGAAGAGAGAAGAAAGGACATCTCACAGAAGATACAAAGAAATCAGAAGAAAGCGACTGGAGCAATAAAATGCCCAAACAAAAAGTAGAAAAATACTTTTATTTTGAATTTATTAACTGGAATATGTCAACTCTGGGAAATGTATATCGCTAACGTCTTTGCGTTTTTGTTTAGTACAAGAGGAAATTAATTTATAGTGTGTTTTTTTTCTCCAATGTTGTATGTCCCAAGTTTGGCTTTTGGGATTCCCAGGTTCATTATTCTCTTCATATTTCTAAGTTGTGATCCCTTGTTCTATATTTGGTGACAGTCTATATTTTGCATGTGTAACCAAGCTGCGGTATTCTGTAACCGGGTAAGGCGGCATGTCGCCTCTCGCCCCCCCCCAGGCCCCACCCCCACTTTCCTTTCCCCGACAGATTAATTCAAAACAAACACATGACAACCATTTGGGACTTAAACTGGTCGCAGCTTTAATAACCTTTTAAACACACATAATACAACATCAACACATTTTAACTCCCACCCCCCCCCAAGCAGAGCGAGCTCTCACCCGCCGTGTTAGTAGCAAGGTGACGCCGCATCCGCTTCCCCCGGGCACAGGCCCGACATTTTCCACGCCCTCCCTCTTCCGGCTTCGCCATGCTATTAGCAAAAGCCTGAGGGGTTAACCGGGTCGGGGGTACCCCACCCCCGCCCTCATGCTTGCCACCGGCTCCGGACCCCGGAAACCTCCGGGATCCCGCCAAAGCCCCCCCCTTCCAGCTGCAACAACCCAAACCCCCCCCAAACAAACGCCTCTCCCTGGATGGGTGGGGGGGGGGTAAGTCTGGAGCCTCCAGCCCTGACCCAGCAACTGCCGATGCAGAGCTGGGTCTCCGCGCCACTCACCCCCCCCCCCGCTGCCGGGTCCTAGCCTCCTCATTGGCTCCCGGGCGTTTTAAACGCCGCGGGGAGCCAATGAGGCGCCCGGCCGCGCGGGCACCATCGAGCCGCGCGCCGCCGCCGCAACCGAGGGGGGGGGGCGAACGGCCCGCCACCCCCCCGGTTAGGAGCGGTCACGCGGACGGGGCCCGCGGCCTTGCTGTAACCGGGTAAGGCGGCATGTCGCCTTTCGCCCCCCCCCCCAGGCCCCACCCCCACTTTCCTTTCCCCGACAGATTAATTCAAAACAAACACATGACAACCATTTGGGACTTAAACTGGTCGCAGCTTTAATAACCTTTTAAACACATAATACAACATCAACACATTTTAACTCCCACCCCCCCCAAGCAGAGCGAGCTCTCACCCGCCGTGTTAGTAGCAAGGTGACGCCGCATCCGCTTCCCCCGGGCACAGACCCGACATTTTCCACGCCCTCCCTCTTCCGGCTTCGCCATGCTATTAGCAAAAGCCTGAGGGGTTAACCGGGTCGGGGGTACCCCACCCCCGCCCTCATGCTTGCCACCGGCTCCGGACCCCGGAAACCTCCGGGATCCCGCCACCGGCTCAGGTCAGCCACGACCAGAGCCGCCCCCCAAAGGTAAGCTGCGACCAGCCCTCGCCTCCAATGGAATACCTTCCAAGGCCTCCTGCCAATCGTTAAGCAGTAAATCTAGCCCTATCGGGGACAAGTGCACCCCGTCCGGCCTATAGAGGCCAGGGCAGTCCACGTCCAACCAAGGGTGAAAAATTTGACAGCCCCCTTGCTGGCCCACCCACCGGCCAATTTGACGGTTAATTTTGGTCACACCCCGTGACCACCGTCGCTGAGCCCTACAGGACGGCCTTGGAATGATATCCGACCATAGCAATAATACATCCAGAAACATCCCCAAAACCACCCCAAAGTCCTTGATAGCTGCTCGAATCAACTGCCGGCAAGTCCATGAAGCGAGATCGTTGCCACCTAAGTGGAGCAGTAACACATCCGGGGCGCCTCTGGTACGCTGGAGGTGCCGAAGCAAAGGCAGGAGTTGTATCCACCGGAGTCCGCGCTCGCCCAGCCATGTGATCGTCACCGCCTGCTCGGAAAGTCCCAAATTCAGCCCCATTGGGCGCGTCGCTGCTCGCCGACCCGCCCAGAAGACAAAGGAGTGGCCCGGAATCCAGCAGCTTCTATGCCCCACATCTGAAAGACAAAGAAATAGCCCCGTTAGTGCCCCCCCCCACTCCCCTACAAACGCACATAGCTGTGGAAAGCTCCCGACCGCCAACGCCCAATGCGCTGTATCTCCTGATCGGGCAGCCTGGCCACCGCCGCACTGGTCGCCGCCCCGATCCGGAAGGAATGAGGGGCGAAGGCACCAGGGTCCTCACCTATCTGTCGTAATGCTAGCCGTAGCACTGCGGTAAATTGGAAACGCGTAAGAACCCGCTCGTCCTGATGGATAAAAAGGCTACCGCCAGCCTCCGGACGAACGCGTAAGTACGCTTGCAGTAACGCGACCGGGCACGAGGGGGAACCCTGAACCGCGGCCAAGTCCACCCACATACCCTTTCCCGCCTGATCCGTCTTAGAACGGGCAAGGCGGATACGAACCCTACTCCCGAGCAAGTGTACGTGATGCACCTGCACCTCCCTCCCATTGTGAAGCCGCCCCGACTCCGAAACCAGCTCGCCCACCCGAAATGCGCCGAAAAAGGCTAACGAAAAAACGGCCCGAAAGAGCACCCCTTCATAGTAGGAGGCCACCACCTGCGGCAAGGCCCCGCATAACCGACGCAGTAAGTCATGAGTAATAGGACGCCGCCAATCCCCGGGCGATGGACTAGACTGCTCCCAACCCCGCAACAATGTACGCGTTAAAAATCCCCCTCCTGCCCCCCCCCACCCGATAGCCCGTGCGAAAAAGGCAAATCCTGCTAAGTTCCGTCGGACCGTGGTCCGTGACAGGCCCTGTTCCTTAGCCGCCGCCACATACTGACCCAGAAGCAGATCCGACGCTGGCCCGGGACGCCATCCATGGAGTAGCAAGAAGGACACCACACTGCAGTAGCCACGTTGATACGTGACCCATGTCGCCGAGGAGACGGCCTTCTGCAACAGCTCGATCATGGCTGGAGGCCAATCCGCCATAAATGCTCCGGGACCGCAGATCCCACGTCGTCCGCATCTGGCGCCAAGGTCCGAAACAGCGCCCACTTGAAACGGGAAAGAGCATCGGCAATCTGGTTATGACTCCCCGGAATATGACGAGCCTTAATCACTAAATTCCACTGCAAGCATGAAAAGACCACCTGCCGCATCAGGTCAGCTACCGGCTGACATCTTGGGGAATAGTTATTGATCACCGACACTACCGCCTCGTTGTCGCACCACCAGCGCACTCTGCGATTGCGGAGTCTATCCGGCCACAACGACAGGACCACCAAAATGGGAAACAACTCGAGGAAGGTAATATTCCTCGTAAGCCCCACCGCTCGCCAGGATTGAGGCCAGCCTTCTGCGCACCATGCGCCCCCAAAATAAATCCCCAAACCGGGACCCCCTGCTGCATCAGTATACAACTGCAGATCCGCAGAAGTCACCTCCGGGTCTCTCAGTACCATGGTACCATTAAAGTCACGAAGAAAATCGTCCCAAATCCGCAGGTCTGCCCGCAAGCTGCGTGACATCCGAATCCGATGATGCGGCCTAGAGACGCCTGCAGTAGCTGCAGACAACCGGTGCAAGAACACTCTCCCCATCGGGATCACCCGACACGCAAAATTCAGGGACCCCACCAAAGACTGCATCTCCCGCAGCATTAGCTTACTAGAACCCAGCGCATCGGCGACCAACACCCGCAGACTCGTAACCTTCTCCTCCGGCAAGCGGGCCTCCAACGCCACGGAATCCAACTCCACTCCCAAAAAGGTAATAGTCGTCGCCGGACCCGCCGTCTTTTCGGATGCTAACGGAACACGCGTAACGTACGGCACACAAAACCTTAGGAATGTGATCATTAACTGAGGAACCAATAGGAAAAGACCACCCTACCTAAGGCCAGCTCAGTTGCCAACTTATCTCGTACCAGCTGCGCAAAACGCCGCACCGAAGGCGAATTCCGCGCCTTGTGTACCCCTACCCTGCCCACCACCGGTATGGGAAACCCCTCCTTAAACCCGTATTCCAAAAGACCGCTGACTTGTCGCTTCGGATACCTCCTAAGCCATGGGCCTAACCCATCAATCGCAACCGGGGTGGGGGCCAAACTCCAGACGTCCCCATTACTTGTGGCTGGGGGCTGGCACGCCCCCGCCACTCTTCTTGACACACTTGAGGGCTGGGTGACCCCCATTACAGACGGAGCAGGCGTGCCGGAATTTGCAATCCGGAAAGGGGCAGGAAGACTTGTTGAAGCGCCAGCACAAGTCCCCCGCTCCCCCCCCCCTGGAGTTCTCTGCAAAACAGGGGGCACGCCCGATCGAAAGGGCCGATCCGCCTGTGCAGGGGTGGCTACTCCACCTCTTTGCCCACCCATACCTCCCCCGCCAGGTCTGATCGCCATCTGCGTTAGCCAAAGATTAATGTCCTGCGTTCCCCACGACAACAGGCGATTCTCCTCCATCTTATCACGGAATTTCTCATCATAGTTGAGCCAAGCCCAACCGTCATGAGTCTGTGAGGCCTCCAGTATGGAATCCGCGTAAGCCAACAGCATACCGTACTGCTCCGGATGCGAATGACCCCATACACTCGCCAAACGCAAGAAAGACCGAGTCCAATTAACCACATTCCGAGCCACTCTCTTGACCCTACCCGCCTTCTCGTCCTCCTTACGCTTCCGTCGGCTATCCCCCGACCGTTTTCGACCTTCGAGTAAGCGGAAAATATCTACGTAGCGACGTTTTACAATCTTTTTCCGCAGAGTCTTTGGCACCCCCTCCCATAACTCCGAGAAACACGCCACCGAAGGCACCGAACCCACCTGTCCCACGCCGACCTCCCCGCCAGTGGCCCGCGGGCTCCCGGCCAAGTCGTCGGACACCGAGCCGGACGAAGACTCAGACGTTGAAGAAGAGGAGGACCCCGAATGCCGCCGCCGGTGACCGGAACACCGCTTGCGCTTGGACGCTCGCTTCTTACCCCCCTCCCCTGCCCTCACCCTAGTAGCCAACTCACCTGCCACTGGTGCTGCTACCTCGGAAGACACGCCCGGCTCCGGTGGCGTCAAAGCTGATGCTTCCGCTCCCCCTCCGCTTCCGACAGACACGGGGCCTCCACTTGTGCTCGCCCTCCCGCCGTCCAGCTCTCCAGCAGGAGCCCCCCACGGTTGCCCCAAGTAGGGCCAGCCAGTCGAAACCTGCGGAGAAAAAACAGGGAAAGGCGAAGGAAAACCCGCCCCCGGCCGAGGCGGCTGCCACGCCCCTAGCCATTCCGCGCGGGAAGAGCCTTGACCCCCGCCCTGCCAATGCGCCCACATGGGGGAATAGGCTGCCCCAGCAGGAGCTGATCCACCCCCCGGACTCGCTGCGTCCATAACCACAGTGCTCGACTGAGGAGCCGCCCCTTCACTCACCCCCGTGGGACCTATAGCCACCCCCAAGCCACCAGGGGCCTCTCCCCGCCCCAAAGTACTGCTAGCCGGGGCTGCTGACCTACCACGCCGGCCCCCAGCTAACCGGCCAGCCGAAACCCCCCTACCCAGCCGCCCCCCCCGGCCTGGTGACAGGGCTAGTACCACGGTCGGACGCCGGGCCACGGCTCGGAGCCCTGCCCCTGGTCCCCCTTCCAAGAGGAGCCGAGCGCCCCAACGGAGCAGGCTCTCCCCTCCGAGGACCGGCCGGCTTAGCCCTCCCAGACCCGTGGCGCTTTCCGGAACCCCCCTTCATTCCTCCACCGGCCATGGGCTTAATTATTTATTTATGTATCTATTGATGTTATTTTATTTTATTTTATTAATATTATTATTATATATATATATATATATTTTTTTTTTTTTAAGGAGAGAGGGGATTCCCTAAATAGCTAAGTGGCTTGCCCAAGACCACAAGGAACACCTGTTGCTGTCCCCTAGTGGGATTTGAAACCCTGACCTTCCCCAAACAAACTTGCCTGGAGAGCCACGAGCCTCCCGACTCCCCCGCCGCTGGATCGCTGCCCCCGGAGCTCCAAGGACGGCGCCGCTTCACGTGCTGCCTCACGCTGCGCCTAGGCCTGGACAACCGACGACTATTGTGCGCAGCAAGCCCGCACACGTCTGGAGCCTCCAGCCCTGACCCAGCAACTGCCGATGCAGAGCTGGGTCTCCGCGCCACTCACCCCCCCCGCTGCCGGGTCCTAGCCTCCTCATTGGCTCCCGGGCGTTTTAAACGCCGCGGGGAGCCAATGAGGCGCCCGGCCGCGCGGGCACCATCGAGCCGCGCGCCGCCGCCGCAACCGAGGGGGTGGGCGAACGGCCCGCCACCCCCCCGGTTAGGAGCGGCCACGCGGACGGGGCCCGCGGCCTTGCTGTTCATGTAATTTCTATGTGACAGTCCCACTTGTTCTCTTTCACCAGTAGGAGATGTATTGGTATTCTCTGAGATGTATTGGTTTAATATTTTCAGTGTTGCCTTTTGATAGGTAGGGTTTGGTGCTTTGTGAATCCTGGTAGTGCTGTTATGATACAGCGGCTTTGTTATGGGTTCTAAATGGTCAGTGTATATAGTACTTTCTAATGTGCCTGGCGGTTGGCACTGGAGTATAGTAATGTAGAAATTTGGTGGTCTTTCTTTATCCAGACACTCATTAAGAGGCATATTTACTAAAAGTTAATGCATGTTAACATTATGCAAATATTTAAGCAAATGAGTCTCCTTATGCAAATGAGGCTCCACAATGAGTCTCCGCACATGGCCCCCACACCCCCCTTGGGCCATCCCTGGTTTTAAATGTATTACTTTGTAAAATCATGGAGTGTCCTCTAGTCCTTTTACTTTTTGACAGAGTAAACTATTGATTTGCGTTTACTCACTCCACTCCACTCGGGATTTTATAGACATCTATGATATTTCTTCTCAGCCGTCTCTTCTTCAGGTTGAAGAGCCCTAATCTCATTAAACTTTCCTCATAGGAAAGTTGTTCAATCTTCATTATTTTGGTGGTCTTTCTCTGTACTGCTAATGCCGCTACATGTTTTTAGAATTGCACAAGGTACTCAAGGTGTGGTCGCATCATGGAATGATACAGAGGCATTATGATGTCATCCTTTGGTTTATTTTCTATTCCTTTTCTAATGATTCCTACCATTTAGTTTGTTTCTTTGGCTGTCACAACACACTGAACAGATGATTTCAACATATTGCCCATGCTGGCACTAGATCCTTTTCCTGGGTGGTGATTCCTAATGTGGAAACTAGCACAGTTTGGGTTTGCTCTTGTCTGCATTAAATGTCATCTGCCATTTGGATGCCCAGTCTTCCAATCTTGCGAGGTCCTCCTGCAATTTCTCACAATCCACATATGATTTAACAACACCAAGAGCCCAATTCCACACTGTGCACGTATGGTACATCTGGACATCCAAAATATGGACGGGGCACAGTTGTTCCAGATTCTGCAGTTGTGGGAGCTATACGTTCCCATGGTTACAGAATCTGGGAACATGGATGTCTCATATCCTCGCTGCCTGACCATCAGAGGGGGCAGCCAGGGCTGGGATCGGGTGATAGGGGATCACCCAAAGAGGCCCCATAATCTTGGGAGGGGGGACAGAAGACCCTGATCGCAACAGTGCCCGGCCCTTATTCTACCTCCACTTTTATGTATAGGGACCACATGTGCCTCTCTCCAGTCCTCTGGCACCATCCCCGACTCCAAAGAGGCATTGAAAAGGTCAGTCAGCGGAGCTGCTAGAACATGCCAAAGTTCTTTCAGTATTCTTGGATGTATCCCATCTGGTCCCATCTCTTTGTCCAATTTTAGTTTAGCTAGTTCCTCATGAACACAGTCCTCTGAAAATCGTTTGAGATGCCCCTCGCTTTTGTTCCTGTTTGTGGATGTTGTCTGAGGTCCTGCTCCTGGCCCTTCATCTGTGAACACAGAACAGAAATATTTGTTAAGAAATTCTACTTTATCCTCATCAGCTTCTACATATTCCTCCCCTTCACCCTTGATTCTGACAATCCCACTTTTGGCCTTAGTTCTCTCACTAATATATTTGAAAAATGTCTTATCCCCTCATATTATTGCATTGGCTATTTCTTCTTCTTTTTGTACCTTTGCTTTCCTGACTACTTTGCCAGCCTCTCTTAAGTTTTTCCAAATATAGATGCCTGTCTTCCTCTCTCTGTGATCTCTTGTATTTCATGAAAGTCTCCCTCTTTTTCTTTACCTTTTTAGCTACCTCTTTTGAGAACCATAGTGTCCTCCTTTTCCTTTTCCTTTTATTTACCATTTCTAACAAAAAGGTTGGTTGCCTTTAAAATATCCCTTTTCTGTTTTGCCCACTGTTTTTCTGCATTCCCTAGCTGTCCCATCCCTCTAAAGACTCCTTGAGATATTGGCCCACCTTGGCAAAGTTAGTTTTCCTAAGACCCTCACTTTTAAATGGATTTTATCAGCTCTAGTCCTAATACTGAACCACACCATCTGGTGTTCACTGGATGCGAGATGATCTCCCACTATAACATTGGAAACACTTCCCCCTCCCCTTCACGTGTGGGTTCTGGTACCAGTAGCCTGAATATTTCTTCCTGTAAAGAATCCAGGATATCCTTGCTTCTAGATGACACCACAGCAGGAATGCGCCAATCAAATCCAGCATATTGAAATCCCCTATCAGTAGCACTTCCCCTTTCCTGGCAATGCTGTGTATGTCTTCTATTAAATCTCCATCCACGTCTTTTCCCTGTGATGTATGTCTGTATATTGCATCAGTACATATGGATTTCTCTTTCCCTCTTTCTAGTTTAACCCACACTGCCTTCTCTCTCCCTTTTAAGCCCAGTATTTCAATAGCTTGTGATAAGGAAGCTTATCATAGCTCAGGAAGGAGCTATAGAAAAGGTGAAGTGACTCTGAACAAGCAACCTGTCAGTTCTGGTAGAAATAAGAAAACAGAATTTTGCCATAAAAGACTACCAGTCCCAGAATGCACCAGGTTTCCAACAGTCATTAGAGGAGCTGAAGTGGGGAAACGTGTGTTCAATCAGGAGGGCTATGAGGTAATCCCTAAGCACTCATCTCAAAGGGCAGGGCCTGATTCAGCACAGCTGCGCTGTGTGAGGGAGGAGCACTCATCTAAGCAGAATAAGAGTAGAGTTTATTCTACAGATGACCATCTTCATGATCACCTTGGATATCCAGAGAATTGTCCTCAGTATCCTGAGAATCAGCTTGAGTTTGATCATCAGTTTCATCTGAAGGATCATCAGAAGCAGAAGCCAAACCGGATGGACAGAGAGGGAAAGAGACCCTTTGGAAGAAGGAAGAGAAAAGCCTTTGAGAGGTCTAGAAGAGTCCAAAACAGTACGTATACTGGGAGGTATTCCAAGGGCCAGCATACACCATTGGACTGGGGAAAGCCAGAGGAATGGTGCTGCAGAGCTAGGAATCACCAGAGGCTACCTGTGAGGGAGACGGCTGCATGTGGAAGGGACCCTAAGACCTGTGCCAGAAGGTATGTGAAGAGAGATCCAGTGTCCAGGGATCTGGATTGGAAGGCTGGACATAAGAACTGGACTACATACTGGCCAGGCTATATAGAGAGGAACTCTAGCAGCAATGGAAGCTCAGGTATGAACACTGATCTATGCCCTAGCTATAACCTTGAAAGACAGCAGGGAAACAAGTATTCTCCTGAAAATGCTCCATTGAGAGATTCATCTGTGCCAATCCATGATATTGAACCCATGCTTGTTGAACAGGGGGAATAATAGCAGATGAGGATCCTGTTTATAAGGACTGCTCTCTATCTAAACTCCATTGGTAACTTTCTGTTATAAAGTACAGCAACCATCACAAAGAAATACAAATTTGTTCTTTAATCTACTCAGAAAAGCTCCTGAAGCAGGATTTGACCCACACAGTGGAAGGCAAGCCAGCTAAGGGGTTTCAGCTGGTAACTGCTAGCAATTAAGCCTTACCTAATTGCTTGTGAGCTAGGAAGAGAATCACTTCTGTATCTATGTGGGAAGTAATCAGAAGTTAATCTGAAAAGAGCAGTTTGTTTCTTGCTTTGTGGCTTTTCATTTGTTGTTTTCCTGATTTTGACTTTGTTTTCCCAAGTTAACACTGAAAGCAAGTAACCTAATTTATGTGCTACCAAGCATATCTGTGTTGGGAGAAATAACCCCATAAATAAATATCTTATTGGCTTTACCCAAGAGCACAACTAAATTATTGTCAGCAGCTGTGTCTGGTGTGAATGAACTACACTGTCCACAATACCTTGCAAATCATATAGAAATATGCACTTGCCAAGAGTGTGAAGATTCTCACCCAGGCAGCCGTCTGACAAGCTTTAATATTATTTTTTATATATAGTGCCACTTCTCCTCCCCTTCTTCCTACCCTGTCCTTTCTGAATAATGTATAGTCTGGTATATTTATACCCCAGTCATGGTTGTCTGTGAACCATATCTCTGTAGCTGCCACTAAATCCAAGTCAGCCTCTCCCATTAAAGCCTCAACATCTGGGATCTTATTTCCCATGCTAGGGGCATTTATAGACAATGTTTTCCAGATGTTGCCCCTTTTACCTATTTCTAAAAAGGTATTTAATGTTTCTGTTACCTGGGGGTTTAATTCACCTACCCCCAATGAATCTAGTTTAAAGCCCTCTTCAGTAGATTAGCCAGTCTGCTACTGAAGACATGTCAACCATTCTTGAACAGATGGATGCCATCTCTGCTCTTCAGTCCTTGGAACATCGTCCCATTACCCAACATCATCCCAAAACGCTCTCAATGACACCATCCACACAATGCACAAAACACATCCACGCAACCATGCATTTATCTCCAGGATGCAAGCTTCTCTGCCATGGCCTTTACCCTCAATGGGGAGGATAACAGAGAACACCACCTGTGCCCCTATCTGCTTCACCCTCTGTCCCAGAGCTATGAAGTCACTCTTGATATGCAAAGAGGGATAACTGGCAATATCTTTTGTGCCAACATGGATGAGCAACATCAGGTAATAGTCAGTAGGCTTGATGAGTCTCAGCAAACTCTCCATAACATCTTGGAGTTTGGCACCTGACAGACAGCATAACTCTGGACATCAAGTCTGGTTGGTAGATGGATGCCTCAGTACCCCTCAGAAGAGAGTCACCAACCCGCACTACCCTTAGCTTCCTAGTGATCACTGATTCAGCAACTTTGGGTTGCTCAAACACTGGTTCTTCCCTTTCGTTGGATGCCTCTGCCTCCTGCACTTCCAGGGCTGCATAATGGTTCTTCAATTTAAGCACTTGATTGCACCTTGAATATTGTGTGCAATTTTGATCACCATATCTTGAAAAGTATATAGCTGAATTAGAAAAGATAAAAGGAGAGTGACAAAAATGAAGATAACATAAGAAATGCCATACTGGGTCAGATCAAGATCCATCAAGCCAAGTATCCTGTTTCCAACAGTGGCCAATCTAGGTGACAAGTACCTAGAAGTTTCCCCAGAGGACACAGGTTCCACAATGCTTGTATTGGGACAAGTAGTGGATTTCCCGGGTCCCTTTTAATACTTTGCCATGCACAATATCGCACCAGTCTTTTCCAAGCTAAGCGTACCTTCTATTCTGAATCTATTGCATCTGCTCCCAATAGGTCTCGGCACTTGTTCTCAACCCTCCGTACCCTGTCACAACTACAATCCCGCTCTGCACAAACTGTTCAACCTTCCAATTCTACTCCCAGTGCTCTCCAACTGGCTTCCTTCTTCTCTTCCAAGGTTCATGATCTACGCATCTCCCTTCCGTCATGTCCTCAGGCTCTTTCCTCCCCCCTTCCTGCTTCACCCCCTCCTTCCTCTCCTCTATCTCACTTCTGGGCCAAATTCCATCCCCTTACTACGCCAGAGCTTCTTCAGTCCCTTTCTACAACTCGCAAGTCTAACTGTCCATCAGATCCAATACCGTCTGCTTGGCTTTCTGAACCTTCCCTTGGCCTACTCCCTCCGCTTCTCACTATCATTAATTCCAGTCTTGCTTCCGGAGCTTTTCCCCATCTATGGAAGCATGCACTTGTACGCCCCCTTTTGAAGAACTCTACTTTAGATCCATCTGTTCCAGCCAATTATCGTCCGGTTTCAAATCTGCCATTTGCTTCTAAACTTCTTGAGAAAACTGTTTTCTCACAACTTGCGCATCACCTTGACACTACACATTTCCTTCACCCCCGTCAGTCTGGCTTTCGGCCAGGCCACAGCGTCGAATCTGTCATCACTGCTGTCATGAATGAAATACACTCTGCACATGATCGTGGTGATATCTCGGTGGCGGTGTCTTTAGACCTTTCAGCGGCTTTCGATCTGGTTGATCATTCTCTTCTCCTCTCTAGATTACGCAATGCGGGTGTTAGAGGTACTGTCTTTCGCTGGTTCCACTCTTTCTTGCATGCTCGCACTTTTGCTGTTCATTCTACTTCAGTCACTACAGATCGCTTCCCTCTCACTTGTGGTGTCCCTCAGGGTTCTGTCCTTGCACCATTACTGTTTAATGTATTCTTGGCCCCATTAGCACTACTCATCCAGCAATCAGGTATTTCAGGGTACTACTATGCCGACGACATTTTCCTTTTGCATCACACTTCCTCTTCCTATCCTGACATCACCCCATTAAATAACTGCCTTTCCTTGGTATCCTCCTGGTTATCTTCCAACTGTCTTGTTCTTAACGTCTCCAAGACTGCCGCTATCTGGTTTCCTCACACCTCTGCTTGTCCCTCTCTTACTCCTTCCTTTTCTGGCTCCTCTATTTCTTTAGTACCTAAGCTTCGTTATTTAGGTGTTCTGCTTGATAGCACCCTTACATTTGCTGATCATATCTCCCAGGTTTCTCGTCGTTCTTTCATTTGTCTCCGAACCATTCGTACTGTCCGTCCATTCTTATCCTCTCAAGCTCTGATCACTCTCCTTCTCTCACTCGTCATTACTAGGCTTGATTTTTGCAATTCTATATTCATTGGTATCCCTCAGTATCAGCGTCAACGATTACAACTTCTACAGAACACAGCGGCCCGGATGATTACCCATGCTTCCCCCCGCAATCATATCACTCCCATCCTGCAACAGCTTCATTGGCTCCCGGTAAAATTTCGGTCACAATTCAAGATCCTTACACTTGTTCATCGTGCAATGTATTCCCACAGACCTCAATATTTAGCCGACCTGTTAACATTCCACACACCCACCCGGAGTCTTCGCTCTATTCATATCAACCGTTTACACCTCCCCTCCCCCTCACAAGCACATCTACAGGTCACCAGACAGTCAGCCTTCTTCTACGTCGGCCCCTCCCTGTGGAACTCCCTGCCCATTGCCTTAAGATTGGAAGAGTCTTATCCCAAATTTCGTTCCCTACTAAAGACCCACCTTTTCTCCACTGCTTTCAACCTCCCCCCATACCCTTGACTCTCCTTCCCCTCTACTTTATGAGTCTCATTACCCTCTTCTTGATCTCTCTCTTTCCTGTCTCTATTGTTTGTATTTCCTTTCTTTCTTTCTCTTTCTTTTTTTTTGAATTGTAAACCGCCCCGGTGTAATGGG
The DNA here is from genome assembly GCA_033557465.1 of Ichthyophis bannanicus. Taxonomy (NCBI): domain Eukaryota; kingdom Metazoa; phylum Chordata; class Amphibia; order Gymnophiona; family Ichthyophiidae; genus Ichthyophis; species Ichthyophis bannanicus. Next base: position 127,167,708 of record CM066035.1, on the reverse strand, counting down.
GGGCGGTATATCAAATGCTTGATAAACAATAAACAATAATGGTTTATGGACCTTTCCTCCAGGAACTTGTCCAAACCTTTTTTAAATCCAGTTACACTAACAGCTTTTACTACATCCTCTGAAAACGAATTCCAGAGTTTGGCTATGCGTTGAGTGAAAAAATATTTTCTTTTATTAGTCTTATATGGGCTACACTGTAGTTTCATTGCATGTCCCCTAGTCTAAGGGGAATGGAAGGATACCCCTATGAGGGGAGGCTTAAAGGTTTGGGGCTCTTCAACTTAGAAAAGAGATGCTGAAGGGGGATATGATAGAGGTCTATAAAGTAATGAATGGAGTGCAGTGGATTTATTTATTTATTTATTTATTTATTACAGTTTTTTATATACCGCGCTATTTACAATCAGCGCGGTTTACAGATAACCAAAGACCAGAACAACAGGCTGCTCGGTTTTACATAAAACAGGAAGATAAACTTGGATTCGATAAACTTGAATAATATGGGGGTAAAACTATATACATAAAATGTTGGTCTGTTAATTTTAATAACATGAAAGGTTAAAAGATAAAAAATAAAAATAAAAGATAAAAATAGAACAGTTGTTTACTCCTTCAAAAAGTAGAAAGACTAAGGGACACACAATGAAGCTATAATGTGGCACCTTTAAGACAAATCAGTGAAAATATTTTTTTACTCAACACATAATCAAACTCTGGAATTTATTACTGGAGGATGTAGTAAAAGCTATTAGTGTAGCTGGGTTTAAAAAAGGTTTGGACAAGTTCCTGGAGGAAAGGTCCATAAACAGTGGCAGGTTTTGATCTGAACAGGAACCTGTTCAGATCGTTCCGCCACTGCTAGAATCGAGCGGGTGGCAGCACAACACACTTTTGCATTGCCACTGCTGCACACACAGGCCACTGGTGGCCACTGTACAGTAGCAACTCCTTGGTAGCCCAGTGGCATGATCCCTCCACTCATCTGTCATTTGACAGCATTGGAGGCTTCCCGCAATGCCGCGGTCCCCTGATGCCTTCAATCAACTGGCAGGTAGGATGATTCCCGCCAATGCCGTGTCGGCAGTGGGACATTGTTGTCGGCCATTTTGGCAAATATGGCCCTTGTCAGGAACTGGTTTGCATGAACCGGGTCGAACAGACCAAAGCCCACCTCGGTCCATAAACCATTATTAAAGAGGACCTGGGAAATCCACTATTTGCCATGGGACAAGCATTGTGGAACATGTGTGCCTCTTTGGGAACTAGCCAGGTATTTGTGACCTGGATTGGCCACTGTTGGAAACAGGATGCTGGGCTTGATGGACCTTGGTCTGACCCAGTAAGGCATTTCTTATGTACCCTATTGATTACATTTGTGCTTGATCGAGCTTGGACTCAAACTGTATTTTTGGACTGCTACTAAACTGTATTTGGGACAGAAGGGATGGTTTTTCCCAGATATGTCTTCAAACTAAACGTTATCACTTTTTGTCTATACGTTCGGAAGTTGCCGCCTTAGATTTTTCCTTAACATTGCGCTTTCCAAGTGCATAATTAAAGTCGCCTCTTTGAAGTACATTTTTTATGATCCAAAGCAATTGTGTGCATTTTTGGATTCCAATTTACAGGTACTGTTGTGGTCACAGTGAGGTCTACTTAAGTTGGTTCTACTGGGTCGCTAGTATTTGATGACATGGGCCATGTAACCTCCTTTTTTCCTAGGTTTATGTTACCTTGATTATTATAATTTGATATTTACCCTCCTTGCTGCATTCTCCCCCTCTCATTTAGAGGGTTATTTGTGATAAGCACTTATTTACTTTTTACTTATTGTGGTAAAGAGAGTCCAGCCCAGCCTGGAGAAACAAAGGGAAAAGGGACTTTTTCCTCTTTGCGGGGGATGGGTGCACCTGAACACATATACCAAACCAAAGGCAGTGAGAGAAACCACAGCTGTAGGGCTAGGCTAAAGCCCCACCCAGACTCCATAGCAACCCTAGGTAAGGAAGGGAGTTACATGGGGGTGGAGTCAGAGGGGGAGGTGCCCTGCTCAGCGTTTAAGTTTGAGCAAAGCAAGCAAACAGAAAGAAGGAGAACAAGAAAGGAGCAAGGCAAGCCAGGCAAGCCACGCAAGCAAGGCAAGGAAGCCAAGGAGAGCCAGGACAAGAACAAAGGTAGCCAGCGCTGCAGCCAAGAGAGCAGCAGACAACACTCCCAGGAGAGGACCAAACGCAGTGGCAAGAGGGAGAGAGACAGAAGGTTGGTGTTGGAGAAGCCAAGGCAAGAGAGCTCAGACTCCTCTGAAGAAAGGCCTGTCTTCAGGCAGAGGAAACCTCGGGTAGCTGAGAGGAATTCCTACAATGATTCCCTGACTAGCTCTGAGGCAGAGATAGCTCCAGCCAGCAGAAACTCCAGCCGTGAGACTCCCACAGTAAAACTCCAAGGTAGGAGAAAAAAAACAGAGAGAGAGAATGTTTGTATCTCTTGCTCAGACTCTGAGGAGAGAGTTTTATCTGGAAAAACCCAGAACAGAAGAAAGGGGTTTTTAAAGAACGCTGAACAAGGAAAGCCTGCTAGCGTTCTGCCAAAGGAAGGGAAGGCAGTACAGTGGGATAGGCTGTTCAAGCTTTTAAAAGACATTAACCAAAAAGTACCTGAGCAGTTCCAAGATTCCCCAGCACCCAGCTCTGAAGAAAGCATGGAAGTGGATGATAGGGAGAGTGACCAGGGATCCACATGCTCTGAGATGGAGTGTGCTGTATGCATTGGTGCTAATTGAAAGAAACCAAAATAGTGGGGAAGAATTAAGGAAGCTGTTATCAGTTTGGCATAGCTGAAAGCAAGAAAGAAAAGGGAGAAAGAATCCTATGTTGAAGCAGTAAGATTCTTCCTACAGAAAAGTGGATAGTGCAATCAAGTCTGTGCTAGACAGCTGAAACTGTTTAATTGCAAGCAGCCAAGAGAGAGAGCTGGCAGCACTGCTAATCTTGATTGTATGTTGTATCTACATGTTCCTGAGTTAACCCTAAAGCAAGAAGCTTCTTAAAGGAAGAGAGGAAAAGAAGCCATTGTAAATAATTCTACTGAAACATTGTTTTCATGTTCTTTATTTTTGGAGAAGTATCCTTGTTTCTTTTTGCTAAGAGGAAAGTTTCTTTAAAGGCTGTAACCAAATTGGCTTAAACGGAACCCAATAAAATTCCTGTGCGCTTTAAAAATCCATTTGAGTCACAACTACACCTTTGGAACAAAGGAATACAAGATGGACTCCCGTCCCTACTAGGCAACCGCCTAGGAGGGGCACGAGCGCCACATTATATATAGTTAATGTTGCTTTTTTATGTGCTAATGCACTTCAAGTGGCTTTCCTTTCCTTCAAGTATTTATTTGATTTATGTAATTTCTGGAAAATCATAAATAAAAAAACATCTCAGCCATTTTCCATTCTACAATAGGACATTGCCTCCTATGCTATGTCTTAATATATTTAGACTTTCAGAAAGCTTCTGCCAGTGTCAACTCTCACTTTTATCCACATGGTCATTCATATCTTCAAAGTAATGGAAGCAAGACTTCTCTTGGATAAATCTTGTTGTCTTTCTGCTATTAAACTCTGTCCCTCCATGCATTCAGTCATTTTGTTCTCTATAATGGTTTCACTATTACAACTAATTTACCACACTTTAGTAAAATTGCTCCCATGTTAATTGTTAGCATGCATTAACTTCCTTGTTAGCCCCACCCGCCCCTGGGGTAATTGTAACTTTATAGGTACTTACACGTCTTAGAGGAAAGGGGCTGCTCTCAAGTGCAGCTCTTTATCCAAATCAGTCATACATTGAGGACCTGAGATTAATTAAGCTTCAGGTGAACAAGGTATATTAGAGGTATTAGATACACTTTTATTAGTATAAGCACCTACTCCAACTCTTAGTAAGTACAGAATTTAAAGACCTAAACACAAGCTTTAAACTAAGATGCAGACAACAGTCCAGTAGCGAGATGGGGGCTTTCCAGTCTTTTGCATTGAGTGTCACATGTATGATTTTCTCCCAGTTGGTGAGAGGTCTTACGTATGCACTAAATGCAAGGAGCTCTTTGCTCTCAGGGAACAAGTCCGTTCTCTAGAGGCTAGAGTAACACACCTGGAAGACATAAGAAAGACAGAGAGGTACATGGACGAGACCTACAGGGATATAGTTCTGAAGTCCCACCTCCAGTCGGGCAGCATCCCTGTTGTCATGGAGGAGAGAGGTCACGTGACAGGAGAGCATCACCTTGGTGTGGCAGGACGTGATCCTGTAACTAGGACCTGCCCTCCAGGTGATGTAAAACCCTCTCACACTGAGGACATATCTCCAGGGCCATGTGCCCATGAGGGGAAGGGTTAGGACAGCTGTTATAGTTGGTGATTCAATTATTAGGCATGTAGAAAGCTGGGTGACTGGTGGACATGAGGATCGCCTGGTAACATGCCTGCCTGGTGCAAAGGTAGCGGACCTCACGCACCGTCTAGATAAGATCTTAGATAGTGCTGGGGAGGAGTCTGCTGTCTTGGTACATGTCGGTACCAATGACATAGGAAAATGTGGTAGGGAGGTTCTGGAGGCTAAATTTAAGCTTTTAGGTAGGAAGTTGAAATCCAGAACTTCCAGGGTAGTGTTCTCCGAAATGCTTCCCTTTCCACGTGCAGGACCCAAAAGGCAAGCAGAGCTCCGGAGTCTCAATGCATGGATGAGACAATGGTGCAAGGATGAGGGGTTTGGATTTGTTAGGAACTGGGGAGCATTCTGGGGAAAGGAGGGGCTCTTCCGAAGGGATGGGCTTCATCTTAACCAGGATGGAACTAGACTGCTGGCATTAACCTTTAAAAAGGAGACAGAGCAGCTTTTAAACTAGAAAACAGGGGAAAGCCGACAGTCGCCCAAGAGCACATGGTTCAGAAAAAGGTATCCTTGAAGGATACTACCAAAAGCAGTGAGGTTCCAAAAAAGAGTAAAGGAGCCCAAATGCCCTTGAGTATGGTGCAGACAGAGCGTAAAGATTCCAAATTACCCATGCCTACCAATAGCCAGATTAATAATAAAATACAGGGGCTTGTTTACAAAGCCGCGGTAGCGGTTTGCGATCGTAATCGGAGCCGCGGCTCCATTGATTTCAATGGGGCCGCGGCTGCGATCGCGATCGCGAACCACTACCGCGGCTTTGTAAACAAGCCCCACAGTCTCTAAAATGCTTGTATGGAAATGCTAGAATTCTAAACAATAAGATAGGAGAGTTAGACTACATAGCACTAAATGAGAGGTTAGATATGATTGCAATCTCAGAGACATGGTGGAAGGAGAATAACCAGTGGGACACTGTGATACCTGGATACAAACTATATCGTAATGGTAGAACTGATCAAATTGGTGGAGGGGTTGCGCTCTATGTTAGAGAGGGCATTGAGTCAGAAAAGATTAAAGTTTTGAAGCAAACAAAATTTGCTGTAGAATCTCTATGGATTGAAATTCCATGTATGAAGGGGAAGGTGATGGCAGTGGGGGTGTACTATCGACCGCCTGGCCAGAATGAACAAATGGATGATGAAATGCTCAAAGAAATCAAGGAAGCTAACAAAAGTCACAGCAGAGTAATAATAATGGGTGATTTCTATTACCCCGATATCGACTGGGTCAGTGTCACAGCAGGATATGCTAGGGAGATAAAGTTTCTATATGAAATAGATGACTGCTTCTTGGAGCAGCTGGTTCATGAATTGACCAGAGGGGAAGCCATACTGGACCTAGTCCTTAGTGGAACACCAGATATGGTGCAAGAAATAAGGGTGTTGGGACCACTTGGCAATAGTGATCATAGCATGATCGTGTTTGATTTAATTAGTGGAGGAGGGATAGTTAAGAAATCCACAGTACTACCTTTTAACTTTAAAAAGGGAGACTATGATAAAATGAGGAATATAGTTAAGAAAAAACTAAATGGAGCGGTTGCAAAGGTTAAAGACTTACATCAAGCTGGGGTGTTGTTTAAAAATACTATCCTGGAAGCCCAGACCAGCTGTATTCCACACATTAAGAAAAGTGGAAGAAAGTCCAAAAAACTGCGAGCATGGTTTAAAGGTGAGGTCAGAGAGGCTGTTGCTGCCAAAAAAGCATCTTTCAGGAAATGGAAAAAAGAGCCAAACGACGAAAACTGGAAACAGAACAAGCACTGGCAAGTTAAATGCAAAGCACTGATAAGGCAGGCAAAGCGAGAATTTGAGAAGGAACTTGCTATGGTAACAAAAACATGAAATAAAGACTTTTTTAAGTACATTCGTAGCAAAAGGCCTGTGAGAGAGACAATTGGACCATTAGATGATAGAGGGGTAAAAGGGGCAGTAAGAGGAGACAAGGCTATAGCGGAGAGACTGAATGAATTCTTTGCTTCGGTCTTTACTGAGGAAGATGTAGGGATGTTTCCCAAGACTGAAGTGGTATTTAAAGGTGATACTGCAGAGGAATTGAGAGAAATATCGCTAGACCGGGAAGATGTATTACAACTATTTGATAAACTGAATAGTAGCAAATCACCTGGACTGGATGGTATACATCCAAGAGTGTTGAAAGAACTGAAGTATGAGATTGCAGACCTGCCTCTATACCGTTCCATGGTGAGACCACACCTTGAGTATTGTGTGCAATTCTAGTCACCGTATCTTAAAAAGGATATAGCGTTATTAGAAAAGGTTCAGAGAAGAGCCACGAAAATGGTAAAGGGGATGGAAGGATACTCCTATGAAGAAAGGCTAAAAAGGTTAGGGCTCTTTAACCTGGAAAAGAGACGGCTGAGGGGAGATATGATAGAAGTCTATAAATTAATGAACAGAGTGGAACGGGTAAACGTAGATCGATTGTTTACATTATCAGAATATAGAAAGACTAGGGGACATGCAATGAAGCTACAGGGTAAACTATTTAAGACTAATAAAAGAAAATATTTTTTCACTCAATGTGTAATCAAACTCTGGAATTTGTTACCTGAGGATGTAGTAAAGGCTGTTAGTGTAGCTGGGTTTAAAAAAGGTTTGGACAAGTTCCTGGAGGAAAGGTCCATAAACCATTATTAAGAAGGATATAAATGGTTGACCCGGTACAAGCATTGCGGAACCTGTGTCTTTTGGGGAAACTGCTAGGTACGTACGACCTAGATTGGCCACTGTTGGAAACAGGATACTGGGCTTGATGGACCTTGGTCTGACCCAGTATGGCATATCTTATGTTCTTATGTTCTATTAGTAATCTGTGAACTTTCATTAAAATCATCTGCAATACCTGAAGATTGGAGGATCGCCAATGTAACGCCAATTTTTAAAAAGGGTTCCAGGGGTGATCCGGGAAATTACAGACCAGTGAACCTGACGTCATTACCGGGGAAAATGGTAGAAACCATCATAAAGAACAAAATTACACAGCATGTAGATAGTCATGGCCTAATGGGAGACAGCCAACATGGCTTTAGACAAGGAAGATCTTGTCTTAGTAATCTGATATGTTTTTTTGAAGGTGTGAATAAACATGTAGACAAAGGTGAGTCAGTTGATATAGTGTATCTGGACTTTCAGAAAGCCTTTGACAAGGTCCCTCATCAGAGACTTTTGGCAAAACTAAAAAGTCATTGGATAGGAGGCAGTGTACTATTGTGGATCGGGAACTGGTTAAAAGATAGAAAGCAGAGGGTAGGGCCAAATGGTCAATTTTCCCAATGGAAAAAGGTGAATAGTGGAGTACCCCAGGGATCTGTACTGGGTCCGCTACTTTTTGACATATTCATAAATGACCTGGAAAAGGGAATAACTAGTGAGGTTATCAAATTTGCAGACGACACAAAACTGTTTAAAGTTGTTAAAACCCAAGAGGACTGTGGAAAACTGCAGGAGGATCTGGATAAATTGGAAGACTGGGCATCCAAATGGCAGATTAAATTTAATGTGGACAAGTGAAAAGTTATGCACCTAGGAAAGAACAACCCACACTATGGTTACACAATGCAAGGTTCCACATTGGGAATCACCACCCAGGAAAAAGATTTAGGAGTCATCGTGGATAACATGTTAAAACTCTCCGCCCAGTGTGCAGCGGCGGCTAGGTATCATAAGGAAAGGAATGGAAAATAAAACAAAGGCTATTATAATGCCTCTGTATTGTTCCATGGTACGACCGCACCTTGAATATTGTGTGCAATTCTGGTCGCCGTATCTTAAAAAGGATATAGCGTTATTAGAAAAGGTTCAGAGAAGAACCACCAAAATGGTAAAGGGGATGGAAGGATACTCCTATGAAGAGAGGCTACAAAGGTTAGGGCTCTTCAACCTGGAAAAGAGACGGCTGAGGGGAGATATGATAGAAGTCTATAAATTAATGAATGGAGTGGAACGGGTAAACGTAGATTGATTGTTTACGTTATCAGAATATAGAAAGACTAGGGGACATGCAATGAAGCTACAGGGTAAACAATTTAAGAGAAATAAGAGAAAATATTTTTTCACTCAATGTGTAATCAAACTCTGGAATTTGTTACCAGAGGATGTAGTAAAGGCTGTTAGTGTAGCTGGGTTTAAAAAATGTTTGGACAAGTTCCTGGAGGAAAGGTCCATAAACCATTATTAAAAAGGGACCCAGGATATCAATGCTTGACCCAATACAAGCATTGTGGAACTTGTGTCTCTTGGGGAAACTGCTAGGTACGTATGACCTAGATTGGCCACTGTTGGAAACAGGATACTGGGCTTGATGGACCTTGGTCTGACTCAGTATGGCATATCTTATGTTCTTTTGTTATGTTCTTAACTAATGAAACTTTGTAAACAGGCCCCCTAGATTTCTTACCATATTTGCCTGTATCTGACATGAGGGTCATAGAATACAGTATATCAAATGTTATATTTTATTAACGGTAATAATGAATAGTACATTGACATTTTAGTTCCTTGAAACCTATATTGGCCACCTAATGTGGTGTATCTGGACCGCCAAAGGGAGGCCAATTTACAAAAGCCATTTATCGAGATAAATGGCTATTTACGCAGGTAAAATAGTTGTCTGCAAATTATCCGCTGCTTCTGCTGCTTAAAATATATGTAGGAACCAACAATCTGCATACTTTTACCAATGCAAAAAGATAGGCTTGGATGCAGGGTTAGGTCAGGAGAAGCAGTGAAGAAGGTAGTTTTACATTTTCAAAGCTAAGAACACTATTTGAAAAGGAAACCTTTGCAGAGGAAAAGCAGGACAATGTTTTGTGTGTGCTTTTTCCCTGGGCTGTTTTCAAGAGAAAAATATCATTATGTTTTCCTGTTGAGAACTGATGCTAGATCTATGAAATTTGCAAATGAATGGGCTATATTGAAAATTGCTCTTTTAGAAGGTATTTTAAAAAGACATTTTATGAGCTGAAATAAGTTTTTATAAAACTGCCTTCCTGATACAGCCTCTTGCCTATGGCCTGCTCACTCAGATGGTGTTTGAGGTTCTCTCATTTTGAGATGCTAATGGAATTAGGGCATGTGCTAGCAGCATATCAGAGGAAATCAGAACAGAATTTATTGAGGTTAGGAAGGAGGTAAAAATTTGGTTATTTTTGTTGAGGAGCAACATATGTTGATTGGTGCTGTCTAATTTCTAGGGGCTATGGTAGAGATTTTTTTATTCATTTTTTAACTTGATTTATTTGCAGGCTGTGGTTGGTATGCTTACATTGTATTCTTTGTTTTTTGTTTTTATTCTTGTGAATTGCCTTGGATGAGTCATATTGTCCCTGTAAGATGGTGTATAAACATTTTGATAAATAAAAAGCTTTACCTAGGCTTCAGAGGTGCCTTTTTGGACTTCTTGCATAGATATAAAATCAAGTTCTTACTGAGCAGAAATTGATCTCCCTGCACTGAGTATTGTTGACTCACTTTTTAGGCCTTATTCACAATCGACTATTCTCCATTTTGTGCCCATTAATAATGGGCAGCAGTACTTGGCATCCACTATGCTTGGCATCACAAGACAAAGTTTTTCAGTCATTCATTCATTGTAACCTCCACAAACAGCCTGCATCACTAATCAACAGTGCACCATTCTTACCCTACACAATGCCAAAAGCCCACATATGAAAGGAAGGAAGATTGAAATTCCAAGTAACTCAGACACCTTAAAAATAGACAGCAAAAAGTCTTTCGCTAATGAAATTGGGAATCCTCTACGACTGCACATGTAGATTGTGTGCTTAATCCAGCCCTGAATCAACCACTCATCAGACAACAGTTCACATGCACCAAGACAGAAATACCTACAAGTACCAATCAGCGTTCTCTCACATTTTGTGAATGGGGTATGGGGCGAGTCTGTTTTTGCACATCCTTTAGGTCTACCTAAGCTCCCTTCAATATATTGCAATGGGCTACTCAGAAAAGAAATAAATTGATGCACAAAGACTAGCTCTCTTTTTTTATTGCCACATAGTTTTCAGGAAAAGCTGGTGCAGATGTAGCCTATGCAGAAAGCAAATTGGTGCATAAACATGACTCCATTGATTAAGCCTCAGGGGGTGCATGTACTGTAGTTAAACTGTGATGCAGAGACTGCTTGGATGCTGCTCTATCTAATTTTTCGCATTTGCCCATTGCCCTCTATTGAGAATTTTATAATCCTCTGGTATCTCTTAACAGTCTCTTCTCCACGCTGAAGACTCGGAGCACTAGCCTCTTTAGCCTTCTTTCATGGGAAAGCCATTCTGTCCTGTTTATTGTTTTGGTCCCCCTTCTCTGTACATTTTCTAATTTTGTTAAATCTTTTTTAAGATGTGACAGCTAGTACTGGGAGATAAGCAAGAAGATATGAAAAACAGACAACAGGGGTGCAAAGCATGAATTTTAGACATCCCACAAAGTGAGGATTCTGAAGATACCAGACGATGGTTGGGATAGATAATGGAATGAGTCATAAGCTAGAGAGGGATCATTGCACATTTGAAAGTAAAGATTTAAATGTAAAACTGCCAAAAGGCAACTGTGGAGTTATTAATAGTGGAAAAGTAGCGTAGTGGTTGGCATAGCAGATCGTCGGACAAATCACTTAGGGGCATATTTACTAAAGTGTGGGCTGTTTTTGCACTTCCTGTGCATTAGAAGCACTGTAAACATTCACACGTGGTAAGTGTAAAGGCCGTGTGCTAACTATTGGGGGCATGGCCAGCATGCCCCCCCTACAGTTACTGCATTGAAAAAGTCCCTGCTACACCTTAACTTTATTCACAAATAATGTGGGTGCACTTAACTACAAAATAGACAGTGCATGCTATCTACACACATTGATCACAATCTACAGTCTACATTTACTCTCCACCCATTAACTCGCCCAGCCTCCTTCCCATTTGCACTAAGCAGGCGGCGTGGTATTTTTATCATGCTGGCTGCTTTATCACAAGGTAACTGTTAGTGCGAGCTAAAACACCAAGAACTGTTAGTATACTTTAGCAAACATGCCCCTAAAAGTCCATGGCCTTGAGTACAAAATTAGGTTATAAGCCCTCCAGGGACAGGGAAATACTCAGTATACCTGAATATAACTCACCTTGATCTACCACTGAAAAAGCTTGAGCTGAATCCAAATAAATAAACAAAAAATCTTTCACACTTTCTAGGATAAGCAGTTTCTAATAACGAAGGCATATAGAAAAAACGATTTTCCTATGCAGTGACTCAGACTGAGATTTTTACTAAATTGTTGCAACATCTAATTTCTGCTATGTGACCTATATAGAGCTCCCCAACCAGGGAAGTCTGGATTGAAATCCCACTGACATACTTTGTGACCATAGGTAAGCTCCTTAACCCCCTATTGCCTCAGGTACAAATTGAGAGCCCTTTTACTCAAGTACACTGAAAGGTTAATGAGGAAATTGGTGTGTGGTAACTGCTAGTATGAACCCACACTGTTCTCACAGTGGCATGACAATTGCTTAAGTGAACAGCACATCGAGCAGCGGGCTGTTGGCAGGGTGGGCTAGGGGATGGAAAATGGGCGTGGACTACACATTGTCGCTATTGTGAAAATACATACTGCATGCTCATTGTCAGCATTGCAATTAACGGAGGTGCACTTAATGTCATCTCGATGGGTCCTGTTAATGTACCTGCATTATTGTAAGTGCCACTGCTGCACGTTAGGGTACTTTTCAGAGTGGTAACATACCGGCCATGCCTATGTCAGCACACAAATTGTACACTTACCTCATGTTAATTTTTAATTAAAATGCAAAGTAACTGCAAAACCTTACTGCATCTTAATCAAAGAGCCCTTTGAGGATGGGGGAATACTTACTGTACCTGAATATAGCTCACCCTGAACTACTGGAAAGGCATGAACAAAATAAAAAAGAATAAAATAAAAATAGATGAACATGTTTTTATCTTTACTATTGATTTTCTCCTCTTCTTCATCCTGAGTGCTCATTCTCTAAGTTTAGACATAGGGGGCCTGATATTCAGCTGAGCGAGCTAAGCACATGTAGGCACATAGCCCTGCCCACTCACCCTTACCCCCGAATATTCAGTGCCGTGCATTGAATATCCAGTTTGGCTGCCCTGGGGAAACTGCCACATGGCCTAACCGAGTAGTGGCGATATTGGACCGCTACCCTGTTAGCATCCACGGCTAAGACTAAGTGAGCCAAAAGCTCGCCTAGTTTTAGCTATGAAGCACTAACTAGGTAATGGTCCAATATTGCCGCTACATGGTTACTGTCATTCTTTGTCCCGCTCTGTCCTGGAATGCCCCCAACACACCCTGATACTAACCGGATAGCATCGGGACGCGTAGGGGGCAAAGACGGGGATATTTGATGGCAATAACCATGTAGGTGCCATTGAATATTCTCGTTTAAGGCATTTACACAATTCACTGGGCTGGAAACCGTGTAAATGCCTTTCCAATATCAGGCCCAGAGGATCTTGATAAATTGGAAGACTGGGCATCAAAATGGCAGATGAAATTTAATGTGGACAAGTGCAAAGTTATGCACCTAATGAAGAACAACCCAAACTATGGTTACACGATGCAAGGTTCCACATTAGGAACCACCACCCAGGAAAAAGATTTAGGCGTCATTGTGGATAACATGTTAAAACCCTGGGCCCAGTGTGCAGCGGTGGCCAAGAGAGCAAATATAATGCTAGGTATCATAAGGAAAGGAATGGAAAATAAAACAAAAGATATTATAATGCCTCTATACCGTTCCATGGTGAGACCGCACCTTGAATATTGTGTGCAATTCTGGTCGCCGTATCTTAAAAAGGATATAGCGTTATTAGAAAAGGTTCAGAGAAGAGCCACCAAAATGGTAAAGGGGATGGAAGGATACTCCTATGAAGAAAGGCTAAAAAGGTTAGGGCTCTTTAACCTGGAAAAGAGACGGCTGAGGGGAGATATGATAGAAGTCTATAAATTAATGAACGGAGTGGAACGGGTAAACGTAGATCGACTGTTTACGTTATCAGAATATAGGAAGACTAGGGGACATGCAATGAAGCTACAGGTTAAACTATTTAAGACTAATAAAAGAAAATATTTTTTCACTCAACGTGTAATCAAACTTTGGAATTTGTTACCGGAGGATGTAGTAAAGGCTCTTAGTGTAGCTGGGTTTGAAAAAGGTTTGGACAAGTTCCTGGAGGAAAGGTCCATAAACCATTATTAAGAAGGCACCCAGGATATCAATGCTTCAGCTAGTACAAGCAATGCAGAACCTGTGTCTTTTGGGGAAACTGCTAGGTACGTATGACCTAGATTGGCCACTGTTGGAAACAGGATACTGGGCTTTATGGACCTTGGCCTGACCCAGTATGGCATATCTTATGTTCTTATGTAACCATTCTTTTGTACTTTTGAATATATGTTTTGGGTCATTGTCCTACTGAAGGATCCATGCCCTTTGACCCAGACCTAGCTTTCTGACACTAGGTAGCACATTTCGCTCCAAAATACCTTGGTAGTCCTCTCATTGATTCCTTTAATACGTTCCAGACCTCCAGTTCCTAAGGCAGCAAAACAGCCCTACCACATTATGGAACCTCCACCATATTTAACTGAAGGAAGGGTGATTTTTTTCCTTACAAGCTTAATTTCTTCACCTGTAAATGTATCACTGGTCTGCATTGCCAAAGAGCTCAAGTTTAGTTTCATCTGTCCACAGAACATTTTCCCTGAAGGATTGTGGTTTCTCAAAGTGGGTTTGGGCAAAGATCAGACATGCCTTTTTATGCTATCTTTGAGCAGGGGGGTTCCTCCTTGGCCTTTGCTCATGAAGGCCTTCTTTGTTTAGTGTGCAGCATATAGTGCAGGTTGAAACTACTACTCCAGATTTCTCCAAATCAGCCTTAAACGCGTTGGATGTTGTACGGGGTGCTTTTCCAACAATTTGCACTAACCGTTGAAGACTTCTTCCCACCACATACTGGGAGGTTCTTAACAGTTCCATGAGCAGAAAACTTCTTAATAACATTGCAAACTGCAGACACAGGCAATGTGCCTGCTCAGCTGTGCTGAGTCCTCCGCCGACATTCCTGCCAGTAGGGGAGATGCAAAGCTATCGTGAAAGAGATCACTTTTAGAATTGTGCACAATAGGCAGGTCCCGAGGGCCTACCAATGCCGTGCAATCCTAAGTATGATCACTTTGCACCTGCCCTCACCAACAGGAATGTCGGTGGAGGACTCACCACAGTTTAGCAGGAACATTGGGCACAGGAATCCCAAGGTCTTTGGAGATGACCTTGTACCCCTTTGAAGTTTGATGTTTGGTGATAATGGCTTTTCTGATGGTCACAGGTAGCTCTCTTCTCTTTGCCTTTGTAAAAATGGAACAGGGAGTGAATGTGGCTATTTTAAACATTAGAGCCATCATTCATTGGCTGATTTAAGTCATGACAATTGATCACAGGTGCGTCTCATTTTGCTGCAGTGGGAATGGGTTTCTTCTGTTCAAACTTATTTTAATTGTTTATAAGGGTGTCAATAATCATGTCCTGGCTATGTCCCGGTTTTTATTCTATGTCTATTTCCTTTTCTAATTGGTCTTCTTTTATTAGATTCTTTCATGTGTCAAATGTATGTGCATATATAGTCCAAAGCCATTTCGCTGGCCCTTTTTTAAGGAGATATTGGACATTAAGGGGTTAGACTGCAAGGGAGCCAATAATGTTAGCCACAACTGTACATTAAAATATAGTAGGTGCTGATTTTTGGATTTGCATTCTGTGGGTTAAATTTTTAAAGGATGCCTATTTTAAAAATCCTAAAGGGCACCTATTTATGCCTATTTTTAAAGACAACATGGGTCTCTTTTATAAAATAGGTCCATACAACCAGTTAGTGGTGTTTAGTAAAAGGGCCCCAAAGTTAAGCAATGTATCCAGAGACAATATACAGTACCTTCCACACGAGCCAAAGAAACATCCACACTCTCCAATGAAACCAGTTGCCTGCATACATGAAAAATCCTGTTAGTTTCCTTTATCTGACCTTCTTCTCTCCATTACTATAGACTTGAGATTTTGTATGTTGTTTTCATGTTAGTGGGTATTGTTTTCTGAATTTTTTGATAATTCAAATAAAAAACATCTTCCATCGATGGCAACTACAATGACTGGCTCTTTTTTCACAAGCATTAGCATACTCAGACAGTTCTCAATGATATTGTCCCATGGTCTTGTTTTAATGCCATATTCAGAGATCTCCAGAAGTCTGGTCCTCTAAACCCTTGCTGGTCTGGGGCATCAGGCTTCTTCAATGAAACATGGAGAAAACCTGTCAGCAAAGAAGAAGGAATGTGCAGTTTTGTATTGTTTCATTTGGTTTTGCATTAGTGTATATTCATTTATTTAATGTGCACCACAGAGTGCACACTATAATGAAATGAAACTGAGCAATATGAACCAAAAACAAAACAAAATGAAAACTTTCTGCCTGCAAATCACTAAGAAGGAAAGAGAAGCCTGTTCCTATAAGTTGAGTGAGAGTGAGCACTCAGAGAGAATGCCGACATCTCCACTCCTGGCATCCCTCCTAAATCCCTGAGATGATGTGTTCACTTAGGAAGCCAAGGAGCCCACTATGAATGCTGGAGACTTCTTTGGTTAAGTTTTCACCTTTTCCTTCCTCTTGGGCATATCAAAGAACAATATAATTATCAAAAGATAGTGAAAGAGAGATCATTCAGGCTGGCCACAACTCAGGACTGTTGGTGAATAACAGTTTTTCGAGTATCTGATCATCTGGTAACACTGGTCAACATTGAAATCGTTACTGACTTTAAAAGGCCCTAATCTGTAGTATCTTGGTGAGCTGAACACGAATATAACATTAAAAACATTTTATTGGCTCTCGTTTTGAAGATATTGCATGTAGTTCATGTTTGATGTTTCACCGTGCAAATTTATCCAGTAGGACATCAACAACATCCCAAATGGGCCTTGAATGATGTAATATTGCATCACATTGCATAATACCAGCATGCACACATCATCCAGAGTTGATTACATTATTTTTTGATGCAATGCAATACTACTGCCAGACGGCTGCTGAAGCCATCTGACGTCAGCAGTGTACTATACGCAGTTGGAAAGGAAAGTAATCTGGTATTCTGTTCCGATATTGAAAGCCTCATGAATGCCTTAAAAATCACTCATGACCCACAAGACTGGAGACAATTTATAGGCTCTTCGAAATTGAGTCTGAAGGCTGTGCTTTTGAACAATGGAAACCGTCTTCCATCTATTCCAGTAGCGCATGCCGTCCACATGAAAGAGACATACGATAACTTAAAGCATCTACTGACTTCCATTAACTATAACAAGTACAGCTGGCACCTCTGTGGTGACTTGAAGGTAGTTGCCCTTTTAATGGGACTGCAGCAGGGATATATAAAATACATGTGTTTCTTTTGTGAGTGGGATAGCCGAGCAAGGGATTGGCCCTATTTGCGGAAGGAATGGAATCACAGACAAAATGTAACAGTTGGAGAGAAGAATATCCAGCACCCAGCTCTGGTTGAGGATCACAAAATCCTGCTATCACCCCTTCACATCAAACTAGGTTTGATGAAAAACTTCCTGAAAGCCATGGACCGCACTTCGCCAGCTTTACGATACCTGCATGAAAAATTCCCTCGACTCAGCGAAGCAAAGATTAAATAGGGAGTTTTTGTGGGTCCTCAGATTCGAGAGCTCTTCAAAGATGACCGGTTCAACAATTTGCTGCAGGATGATGCGAAACAAGCATGGAATGCTTTTCGCCTAGTGTCAACAAACTTTCTCAGGAATGTTAGGGCAGAAAACTACAAGGAACTAGTAGAAGACATGCTGATACAGTATCAGAAACTTGGCTGCAATATGTCTCTAAAGATCCATTTCCTTGATTCCCATCTCAATTTCTTTCCTGACAACTGTGGTATGGTTAGTGATGAACAGGGTGAACTTTTTCACCAGGATATCACAATGATGGAGCAAAGATACCAGGGAAAATGGTCCACTACAATGCTGGCTGACTACTTCTGGACACTCCCCAGAGAAGCTCCCAAACAGCTGTAGAAGAGACAGGCGAAAAAATCTAAGAAGTAGTCTATGACATGGTTTTTTACAGGTATTAACCGAAGGTCTATTATATTTACTATTGACATGCATTTCGTGATGTAAACATTAATTTTTGTAGATTACAAAAAACTAGCGCCAACTTTCCAATCTCACTGTCATATTCGTGTTCAGCATATAAAAATTGATAAGAAATTACTATTTTTATTTCAGTAACATGACTTTTGTAAAAGATTGTTGACCAGTGTAATCAATCTGGCTTTCACAGAGGTCTACTGGTTGGCACTGAAAGATGACATTTTCCTCTATTTCAAAAGCATTCATGTGGTGTTCTTTTGTTGGATTTGTCATCTAGTTTTGACACCTTTGACCATGATAGTTAATTGCTTGTCATCCATTGGGGTTGGTGGGGAGGTGCTGCAATGGTTTATTTCTTATTTACAGGATAAGGAGCAATTTCTACAAATTCAAAGATAATACTGTAGCTACACCCCTGGAGTCTTGAGGCAGGGGGTTCCTCTGGGCTCTGTATTGTCTCTCCTTTTATTTAATCTGTATATGGAATCAGTTTATAAGGCATTACAGGCAACTGGGTTACAACTTTGTGAGATGATGGCCAAATTAGACTTTTGCTGCTCAGTGGAGGGATTCTGCAGGTGAGGAGATTAAAGTTTTCATTGCATAGTTGGAAGACAGTTCTGTTCCTTCTTCCTTAAATTAAATGTTGTAAAAATTGGCTTTTGGAAGTTTCCTTTCCACCACCTCTTCAGATTGTTGGACATGAAGCTTCATCTTTGCGGCAAGATTGCTGGAGCCTGAGGGTTCAATTAGATTCCCAGATGCAATTGAAGACAAGTATGTCAGCTATGGTGAAAGGGATTTATTATGTGCTTTGGCATATTCTCCTATATGGAATGGAGGAATAACTTAATGGTTAGTTCCTCGCTTGGGCACAAGAAACCAGGATTCAATTCCCACTAGCACTCTTTGTGGCCTTGGGAAACTCATTTAATCCTCCATTGCCTCAGAAAAATCCAAGTTATCAATGCCCCTGTTTAATGTATATTGCCAAGTTTAAGTTACGATGTAAACTGCATTGATTGAATTGATAAAGCGGTATAAAAGCCTGTTAAAAAAATACATTTCACAATCTAACCTGTTAATGGGCCTAACGCTTTAGTGCTCCACATAATTAGACTATTGTAATGCCTTGTTATTGGGGGTTACCATCTGTAAAATTGCAACTGGCACATAATACAGTTGCTCATCTTATGAAGGGCCTTCACAAATTTGATCCTATGTGACCAGTACTGCAGTAATTGCTTTGGCTACAAAGCTGGCAGCATGTGCAATAAAAAGTTTTGTTGTTGGCTTTTAAGGCATTGCTTGAGATGGCACCTGTCTACTTGACAACTAGATTAAAACCATATGTGCCTAGGTGGTCCTTGCATTCTGAAGCAGGCTACAATTTGGAGGTGGCAGATATTCAAAAGATGTGGAGGGAGGAGCTTCAATCTAGGATCTTTATTATGCATGCATCCGTATTGTAGAACTCCCTTGTGGGATGCTGGAGACCTGAATGATTTTCGGCAGGAATCTGAAAACATTTATTTTGGTTGGAGGAAAGGGATTGATATACTGTACATCAGGGGTGTCCAAACCTGTCCTGGAGGGCCGCAATCCTGGCAGGCTTTTGGAATAGCCCTAATGAATATGCATGATATATATGCATTAGAGATATCCTGCCAACCTGACTGGTTTGTGACCCTACAGGACTGAATTTGGAGACCCCTGCTTTACACCTCTGTCATTTAAGATTGTGAGTGGGCAAGGTACAGATGTCCTAGACATCAAAAGGGTAGATAGACTTTGTCACATTCCTCCTCACTTCTCACCACCACCAAAATGTGGTCTATTAGACAACTTTTTGGTGGTGGTGGGAATCGAGAAGGAATGTGAGAAATTCTATCTACCCTTTTGATGTCTAGGACATCTGTACCTTGCCCACTCACAATCTTAAATGACAGAGGTGTACGGCAGGGGTCTCCAAATCCAGTCCTGTAGGGCCACAAACCAGTCAGGTTGGCAGGATCTCTCTAATGCATATATATATCATGCATATTCATTAGGGCTATCCCAAAAGCCTGCCAGGATTGCGGCCCTCCAGGACAGGTTTGGACACCCCTGCTGTACATCCT
Organism: Ichthyophis bannanicus; assembly: GCA_033557465.1. Taxonomy (NCBI): domain Eukaryota; kingdom Metazoa; phylum Chordata; class Amphibia; order Gymnophiona; family Ichthyophiidae; genus Ichthyophis; species Ichthyophis bannanicus. The sequence continues at coordinate 127,147,897 of CM066035.1, read as the reverse complement.
AAGACTTTTTTTGATATCCTTAAGTAGGAGAGAAGACTGTATTATGGTGTTATATTCAGTGTTTCAGTTTTAGGTGGGATGGGACTTGAGCATGGGTGATTTTAAAGTGGTGTTATCTATTCAATGGATATTATACATCACTTAGAGCATTTCTCACACAACGATTTATAAATATAAATAAATTATTTAATTAAAACAATTTCTTTTGCCAATAACTTTAAGTTGGAGTAGGTGCATATTTTGCTTTCCTGGTTTGGAAATAATAAATTCCAAACCAGGAAAGCAATAAGGTCCTATAATAAATTTCTTTGTGTGCTTAGGGATTATACTTCAAGACTATCAGAATCAGCAGCATGTGAGGAGACCGGCAACTGATAACAGTGACTCTTGAAATTCATTTGACTTAAAGCAATGGCCTATATATGCACAGGGAGCTTAATCTTAATCTGCTGGTACCTAGGTTAAATTTGCCTTTGTAAGGTAATTAATTACCTGGATCAAGATTTTTTCTGACTTACCCTCTGACCCTCCTGCCATGGCGTAGTTCTTTTTTTGCTTAACTAAAATAAATAAATAAAACTGGTTGAAACTCAATAAATAATTAAGAAGCCGGAGAAACCAAGCTGCTTAAAAAATTTTATGTCTTCAACATGATTTGTAAGTGTTTTAGGAAACATAACACATTGTAAGATACAGCAATAACTTTTGATATATACTGTCGATTCCACTTCCATTTTGTCATCCAGTTCTTCCACACTAGCCCCATGATTCTAGTGTTGGGGGGGGGGGATGAGTTTGTGTCCATGGTAGGATGTTTTTCTTGTTGAGCCTGGTAGGTTATATGCAGCTTTGGATTCATAAACTTAAGAAATGTCATCCCTCTACTACTCTATTAAAATGACAAAGTAGCAGAAATGTAAATGCGTTTTTTCCTCTATGACTAAATTGATGGTTGCTAGTGAAGCTTTCGTGTCTCTAAAGGTTAAGGCTGAAAGCAACTGATAACGTGGATGAAATTCTAAAAACCCTTTACACCTCATTCTTAGTTGTAGCCTGTCTTTTTGCTGGTAAACTTACTTAAATGACATTGTAAATCATGACAAAGAAAGACTGATTTCAACACCAACATAAAGAAAGTACATTTCTATACTTAAACAATAGCTTTCAAATTGAAGTCTATTGATCTCTGTCCTTTTCAGCTGAAAAGTCTGTAATGACCTTAGAAGGTAAAATTCAAAGGGTTTCAATACCCTGAAACAGACCTACTTGGAAATAAATATAGTGGAATTAAGAACTGAAATACACAATACTCATATTGGCATCAATTAGGTTATGAATTCTATTTGTGGAGAGTAATTTTTAATAACAGGGCGCCTAGGCTAGTAAAGTGCATAGATACTTATGTTGCACTTATTTTACAAAGATAAAATCTATACCCGTATGCCGTTATAAAGCTTCCCTAGGAAGAGTAGACACACATATTTACTCTTGTGTATACATGTATGTGCATGGATTTTACAGTAGAAAGCACACGCTTATGTTCCAATGCCACCCGCGCACTATCTACTCTCTACTCCTGGCAATGCCTACACAAGTGGAGGGTAATTTTACAAAATCCCACCTAGTTTTCTTATACCTATGTCAAGCCTATTTTACAAAGAAAAGTAGATGCCTACTTTTCAATATAATATATTAGCATAAGTGGCCAAACATGCATGTTAATCTAAGGCGTGAGCACTTAACACCAGCCCTAGAAATGGTGTAAATGCCTGGAACCAGATTTTTTAACAAAGATGCTTCTGTGCTTTGCCCAAACTCTACCCATGTATATGTCCACAGTGAAAGTACGGACCATTGTTTTGACGCGCATATTTTCAGAATCGTGGCTGCCTCGGTTACACATATAAACCCCCATTTATGTCCCATACAAAACAATAAATCTATAAATAAAACAATGAGTCTCCAAAATGACTCTGGAGACATCTCTATCATCCCTTCCCCCAAGTCCCCATTTTTAGATGTCTAACTCATGAGTAGGGCATCTAAAGTGATCCAGACATCCTGCCCTGCTAAACGCCTGGCTTGCATCCTGGAAACAGAGCTCCCCGCACGTAGATCTGAGCTGTGTGGGGAGCTCTGTCTGTGGGTGGGAGGGGGTGGGTCGCAGGCAGTGAGGGTGGGCTGTGGGTGGTGCCATGACTCCGGACGTACAGGGCCAATTCCGAAGTTGGCCCTGTATGTCCAGTGTTGGCCATTTGTATGAGGGAATTTTTCCACCTTGGAGGTGGAATAAGTCCCCCTAGTCGGAGCCTGATTGAGAAGCAAGACAGCGGACCAGAGGTGAGGGGGTGCAGGGTGTTCCCTGCATCCTAGCCCTGGCCACAGTAGGGCCAATCAGAGGTCTGGCTGCAGGGAAAAGCAGAAAGCTGGGTCTGCCGGGGATCACAGCTCCTGTATGGAGATGTGGCAGCATGGCAACAGGACACCATGCCATTGTCGCTTCATGCAGGAGCCTGGCTGGGCCAGCCATGCAGTGGGCTGGGCATCCGGGGCCTAGAATCAGGCGACGGCCTGCACATCTGGCTGGTTGCACCCAATTCTGATCCCGCGGCACATATAGATTCTTGGCTCACACACAAGTGGGGGATGCCCAGAATGGAATTGCCCTCCACTTGTATAAACTTCAACCATGTTTTTCCCTATAACTACTAAAACCACAAACTGATGTGAGTAAGGACACAATGCTTTTTTTTTGCTTGATCTTGCTGCAATAAAACTTTGAATCTGCTATAATTAAGTTTTATGTCATTTGATTAGCTGCCTTTCATACTATAACAGCAAGGCAGTGCACAATAAAATGAAAAAGATTCCATTTAACTTTAGGATCACACAGGATAGGATCCAATAGGACAACTAATACAGTTTGTGCTCTTCCCCCATATAAAAACTCACCTCCACAGGACACAAGAGGTGCTAATTGTGAGCCACAGAAGGACATGGTCGGGGCTTCCAGTGATCTGGCCTAAATCAGTAAGGATCAGAAAAATCATAAATAAGTATTGAAAATTTTTTCAGAATAACCATGTTTTAAGGGTGGTTTTCAGTTTTGTGTAGATTCCATCCCACCACCCTTCATATATCTAGAGCCATCATGTTCTACCCTAGAGGCTCAAGATAGGAAAAAAAGGTGTTTGACAGGTTACCTCATGAATGATTTCTCAGTGAGAGGGGAGACATAGCAGGCCTCAATGAATAGTTATTATTAGACATGCTGAGTGTGTGGAACAAATAAAGATGCTAAATAAGTTGGAATCCGAGTATGAAGTTCCCAGCGGATGATACAATGGTACCTGCTGACACCATAGAAAGGCCTATCTGCAATGTTTTGGATGGACTGCACTCTTCTTAGCAACATCTCTCCTCCTCCTGCTAGGAAGGAATTTCAGTAATCCAGGTGACTAAATATTGAAATATGAATGACTGATATTGTCAAGGAGATTTTGATAAAGTGCATATATACTACTGAAGAAAGTTAAAATACTGTACTTGACTACCGTTGACTTGAACTGAGGAGGAAGTGTAACCATTGTTCAGTTCTATAGTAGAAAATAGATGTTACTGAGTTCCTGACCGGAAATGCAGAACTAGTGAGACCTACTAATATCCCTATCTATATACTTTATGGAGCTACCTTGCAATATCTCATCTCTGGGATGACTGGATAACTACTGATCACCCCACTCTCCCTTTCAATCTTATCTAAAAATATTGCTCCTTGACAGCTCCTTTTCTCTGTCCCTTTCACCTGCAGCACCTTATAAAACAAAGATGGCTGTTCTCTGTAAATCAAACGGTCGTTCTCTGTAAACTGCTTTGATAATTCTGAAAAGTGCTATATTAAAAAGTTTAAATAAATAAATAAAATAAGATATCCCCTGAATAAATTTTCAATCGCATCTCTTAAGAACCTTGATGGCTCCCTGATCAAGGGAAGACACCCCATGCTTTTAATCCCCTGGTAGAACCCAATCCTGAGTAGACATCTCCTCTGTACCTCAGATTCCCACTTCATGACCTCCTAGCCTGAACTCCTGTGGCCCTCCCTCCCTCCCCAGAACCCAGATCTTCCTTTATGATGTTTTCAGAATCAGCCCTTATTATTCTAGAAGGTCCCCTCTTCACTTCACACGAGCTCTCCTCCTGTCAACCATGATTCATCAATGAATTGTACTTCTGGTATTTTCTCCAATCAGAGGATTGGGAGTCTTTTTTCAAATCCTTTCGGCAGCTAGATAGCTTATGACATTTTACTAGGTTAAGTGGATGGAAATGTATACTAGAACTAGCCAGCATATCTTAGCCATGCAGCATTTTTTTGAAAATGATCCCTTGTTTGATTATTTACCTTTTTGTTATTTGAAAGGGTCTGCATTACAGAGATGGAATTTTACATGCAGCTCTTGTCCTCTTACTCTGATTGAATATCGGTGCTGAAATGCATATCTGTCATCAGCTAGGACTGCAATTCTTACAGATATTAAAAGAAAAGGCACTGAGTGATACGATAACATTGCCTTTAATCAGCTGGTCCCTCACTGACTTTGAAAGAAAAAAAGAATATGATTTGGGTGAGAAAGTGAATCATATATAATTTGTGCTGATTTACCATCCACAGCAGAGTACAAACATTCTAGCCGAGGGACAAAAAACATCAGATTGAAATCTTGTGCCCATTGTTTCACATGAGCTTCATGAAAATATTCTCAAAAGGTTGCTGATGTCAATGGTTACTTTACACCAGTTTCATATAAATGCTTGAGCAACGTGTAGAAAGCTTCCATAGGAGCTGAGACTGGACTAGTCAAGGTATTAGTGTACAAGTTTGGATTTAGCTCACCCCTTTTCAGTAATAGCTCACAGGGGATTGCATTCAGTACATTTAGTACTTCCCTATCCCCAAAGAGCTTACAATCTAAGCTTGTACCTGAGGCAATGAAGAGCTAAGGGGGTCACTTTAAAAGCCTTAGACATGATTTTGAGGTCCACAAACGTGCATGAGGATGTCCAACTCATGGAGATGCTCCTGGAGCCATTTTACAAATGGCTTTTGAAGACTTCTCCGGTGTAGGGATGTCCAAGTAGACAAGGGGGCATGGCAGCGGTATGTCTAGGGTGGTACAAATGGACTTAGATATCCCCTCTCAATTTCAGAAAATTTGGAGATGTCTGCATTCCCATCTAAGTTTAGACCTATCCTGGTACAAATAGGCATCGGGAAAGTGCTTGTTTTGGCTGCAAAACATCCAGAGGGTGTAGAGAAGATGGCACCGAAATTGATAAGGCAAGATGGCAGTGGAAAGTTGAGCTGGTGCGGGTGTCCTACAGAGTGCTGTGTATTGCTTTGCTCCCAACTATGGCTCTGATGGGGTATAGGAAGCGGAAACAGCTATACCTACCCTCGGGTGAAGCTGCAGAATCAGCGACAGGGCAGAGGACCTTGGCGGCATGTGGATTTCTCCTCCCTGGCTCTGATGCAGTGTCTTAGATGGGTCCACATGAGGCTTCTTCAGTGGACCTGGGTACTTCGGGGGGGGGGGTGTTCTTTCCCCTGATCAACAGGCCCCTCCGCCATGACACACAACAGCTGAGTGGTCTGGTGAGCTGCTTCTCTCCGATGCGATGGCAAGCACGTCGTTGAAGGGGAGTGAAGAGGGCTCACCGGCCACGGGTTCAGCAGCCTCATGTCTTCTACTTGGAATTGTTGGCATTGGAGGGGGTGCCTTGGTGTCTGTGGTGGCTTCTGTAGTGTATTTGGAGCAGGTACTGTGCCGGGTTCCTCAGGGTTTGGCTAAGCCTGCTATTGTGACATTGGATGCACTATGGGATGCAGTAGCACAAGTTAATGGTTCCTTATTGACGTTTGCTGGAGTTGAAAGCAAGGAAGCTTCTACTGTGAAAAATGACTTGTGTGCTCTTTCTGCGGCAGTTAAAGACCAGGAGATGAAGATTTCCCATTTTGAGGAGGATCTGGAACATCTTCGGGGCCTTCAGCAAGCTCAGGTTAAGGACCGTACTGTCACTGCTAGGAAAATCAAAGTCCCCTTTCCCCATAGTCTGACCCTCTCTCTGGCCTTCCATGGCCAGGGTCAGGCTGCGAGGAACTCCCTGCACTGCCTCATGCCCTCTGCTTGTCCTGGCTCAGCTGTCCCCTGATGTCTAGGGGATTATTCCACCTCTGAGGTGGAATAAGTCCCCCGTTCATTTTGCAGACCCCAGATATACAGGGCCACTCTCAGAATTGGCCCTGTAGGTCTAGGGTCAGTCGCCGCCCACCGCCCACCCCCGCTCCTCTCTTGACCCGCCCCCTCCCGCCCACAAACAGCTCCCCATACAGATCGGGTGAACATGCAGGATGCTCTGTTTCCCCCGGCGCCGGCCAGATGAATAGCGGGTCTGGTCATCTGGATTAGACTCCAGACCCGCTATTCTGGTCTCAGAACAGTTAATGTGCAGATTCATATCCTAAGACATGGCGCTTTTACCTACACCTGAGATGACATAAGGTAAACCCGCTCTAATGGCAACAATGACAGTCGGCACACAATCTCTACCCCTGCTGTAACTGCAGTGTGTTCACCACACCCACTCTCCACCCACAACCCACCCATTTGACACCCTAATGTGCGTTTGGCAGGATGAAAATTGGCAGGCATTAACTGCCATACTCCGCAGTAACTTACTGTGGACCCTAGTGTGCCGTTGACGTGTGCCAAATCACACATTAACTGAATAGTACACTTTAGCAAAAGAGCCCCTAAAACGCAAGGAAACATCAAATGGCAAATATCCATTGAAATTTATTTCACAGAATTGGAACTATATTTCACGATGCCCTTTGGTAACACAGTGTCTAAATTCTTATGCTGACAGTTCAGCCAGTAATATTTCTTGCTCAGCTAGTAATGCACATTAAATAATGGTAAATCACAGAGCAGCCCCTAGAAGGTTATGCATTACTTCAATACCAAGGGAGTTAATCATGATTAATACTATTACATGGTACACTATGAAGGATTGAATTCTCCCCTGCCAAGTAACCTTGACAGAAGGAAGTTCCCAGAATCATAGACACAATCCTGCTTCAGGAAAGACAAGCAGGCAGAGAAGGGGCACAGAAACAGAGAACATACATAGTAATATAGTAAATGACAGCAGATAAAAACCGGCATGGTCCATCTAGTCTTCCCAGTGAGGTGGTGAACGTTATATGCACCGCTCCATGCAGGTTACCCTTCTCTGTGCCTTTGTTTAGGGTTTTACCTGCCGCTCTGTGCATGTTACCCTTCTCTATTTTTTCAAATGTAAAAGTTATGAAAGTGTTTTGATTCTATCTGCATGCTATAAAAGGGTCCGGTGTATCTGTCCCATGCCTTTTTGAATTCCATCACTGTTTTTGCCCCTACCACCTCTACTGAGAGGGCATTCCAGGCACCCACCATCCTTTCCGTGTAAAAGTATTTTCTGATTTTGCTTTTAAGTTTACCTCCTTGCAGCTTCATTTCATGTCTTGCAGTTCTGCAGCTTCTCCGTCTTTGAAAACGTTTTGTTTGTTCATTTATACCTTTAAGCATTTAAACATCTGTACTGTATCTCCCCTGTCCCTCCTCTCCTCCAGGGTAAACAGATTTAGGTCTTCAAGTATCTGCATATACATCTTCTTGAGCAAGGTTAGGCTTACAACGAGGGGAAGGGGAAAAGGCTGCTGTATTTGTATCCCCTTGATAGGACCCTCATACCAACAAATGATACCTTAAGTATAGGGTAGATCAAAAAGCTAAGCCTTTAACTTCTTACATTTTCTCTGTATTTCTTGGATTTCAAAGTGGAAGTACATGTGAACCTTTGCTTTAAGAATCTGACAAAATCCATACAAAAAAGGATGCATATGCTTTCAACCCATTTGTGCACTTGCCTTCTGACTGTTAAAAAAAACAAATATCAATTTCTTTGAAAGGTTAAACTAAATGAACTGTGCTTCTTAAAATTTGCCTACTTGTGTGAGTCGTCCTTGATTTTCCTTGGATCAGTGCATCATTGTAATGACACATCACACCCATCTACTTAACTCAGCCAATTTGCATTTAATTTGCATAAGCTGTATGGTAAGGAACCTAGGTAAAGCAAACATAGTCCAGAGAGCTTCAGAAATGATTGCTTATAAAAAAAAATTCACATTGTTAAAAATGCATTTTCCAACTGCTCTTTTCACCTTAACCTTTACTGACAGTTTAACATGTAGTGTTGTCATGTGCAGAGCTCTATTAATGAGTTGAGCTGCTTAATAGGGACACAGCAGTTAGTCTCATGTTCACAGGGGTTACAGATGGCAAATCGCACTACTTAAATTTTGTACTTGTCTTTCATTTCTTCATGTCTACTTATAATCAGGGGAGTGGAAGAGGGATTTTAATCATATAAGAATGTTAAAAATTGCAAGAGGACCTTGAAAAATTGGGAAACTGGGCGTCCATATGGTAGATGAAATTTAATGTGGGCAAGTGCAAAGTTATGCACTTACGGAAGAACAACCCAAACTACTGTATAGTTACACAATGCAAGTTTCAACATTAAGAATCACCATTCAGAAAAAGGATCTGGGTATCACCGTGCATAGTACATTGAAACTCCCTACCCAATGTGCAGCGGTGGCCAAGACAGTAAACAGAATGCTAGGAATCATAAGGAAAGGAATGGAGAATAAAACCAAGGCTATTATAATGCCTCTGTGTCACTCCATGGTGTGACCGCACCTTGAATGTTGCGTGCAGTTCTGGTTGCCATATCTTAAAAAGGATAAGCAGAATTGGAAAAGGTACATAGGAGACCCACCAAAATGGTAAAGGGGATGGAAGGATAGCTCTATGAAGAAAAGCTTACAAGGTTAAGGCTCTTCAACTTGGAAAAGAGACAGCTGAGAGAAGATATGATAGAAGTTTATAAAATAATGAATGGAGTGGAACAGGTAAACATAGATTGGTTGTTTACTCCTTCAAAAAACAGAAAGGCTAGAGGACACACAATAAAACTACAATGTGGTATATTTAAGACTAATCAGAGCACTCGGCGCATAATCAAATTCTGGAATTCGTTAGCAGAGGATGTAATAAAAGCTATTGGTGTAACTGGGTTCAAAACAGGTCTGTGCAAGTTCCTGGAGGATAAGTCCATAAACCATTATTTAAGAGGACTGGGGAAATCCTCTGCTTACCTCTTGAAAAAGCAGCATGGAATCTGTATACCTCTGGAAACCAACAGGTACTTGAGACCTGGAATGGCTACTGTTGGAAATAGGATATCGGCTTAGTGGACCCTTGGTCTGACCCAGTATGGCATACAGTATCGTATGTTCTTATATTCTTAAAGATCCTGCCAACTACTTATACTTTGAATCACCACTGTTGGAAATACTGTAGGAATTTGAGCTTGATGAACCTTAGTCTGACCCAGTATGGCAAGTCTGAGGTTCTTAATGACAAATTTGTATGTCTGAGTGTGTGAACTTAGAAACTATATGTTCCAATCTTAAAGATACTTCTTAGAAACACTGAAAATGCTTATTCTATACCTTTCTTTTCTGTGTTCACATTTCTTCTGGAAAGGAGACTCAGTAGTTTACAGCAGAAAATATAATGTGTCCATAATGTCAAACATATGATACTATAATTCCTAATGCAGACTTGCCATACTTTCATGGTTACTGTGGCAGAAATATTTTTATAATAGTAAATGTAGCGAGATTGCTAAACAGTATCTGTTTTTATGTAATGCCCTCTACTTTTCAATACGCAAAAGAACTGGGCATATGCTCTGTTGCTCGTATTTGCAATATTTGAAGGGGCAGAAGACACATCAACATTTTCCTTTCATAGATTACTCTGTGAAGAGGCCGTGCTCATCAGATGGTGATGTCATAGCAATTTTTCGCCACAATTTATAAGATAGAGAGACCATCACAGCCTGATGGTTGTTTTGATTTTTTCAGTCCCTTTTAGGCCCCAAACTCTCGGAACAGGTTCGTGCCCCGATAGCTGAGCCTGAATTGGTTCAGGCTTTATCCTCTTTCACTTTAAATAAGACACTTGTCCCCGACAGTTACACGGTAGAGTTTTATCGTCAATTTAAGTTGACTTTGGGTATGTAACTTTATGGTTTGCATCAAAAAATGTATGAGGGTGTTGGGGTCTCTCCTTCTTTTATGGAATGACAATTAATAATGCTGCCGAAACCTGGGAGAGACCGTATGTTGGTACAGAATTATAGACCAATATCTCTGATAAATGTCAACAAAAAAACTCTTGGCCAAGATATTGGCTTTGTGCCTGCAAAGAGTTTGGGCAACTTTATACACAGAGACCAGACTGGTTTTATGGCTAATCATTTTATCGGGGACAATGCAAGACTTTTTTCTTCAGTGTGGGTGGCGTCCACTGAGAGGAAATAACCCTTAGTGGCCCTCTCCCTGGATGTCGAGAAAGCTTTTGATCGCATTGAATGGTCGTATTTATTTCAGGTGCTTTACTGGATGTGCTGCGGCCAGCATTTTTGGAGATGGGTAGAAATTCTGTATTCCTCGCCCTCATCCCAAATATCAGTTAACAATATGCCTTCATCACCTTTTCCTGTTACTAGAGTCAGCCAACAAGGATGCCCCTTGTCCCTCCTCCTTTTTTAATATCTCCCTAGAGACCACCAGCAGAATCCCCTTATCAGAGGTTTTACCTATGTTTTCACCTGCAAATTGGCGGCTTACACTGATGACCTTGTTCTTTTTCTCCAGGATCCATTGTCTTCTATTCCTGCTTTGTTTCATACAATTGTTATTTTTGCTGGCTTTTCTGGTTACAAGATCAATCATGAGAAGTCTGAGGTCATGCCCCTCAATGCATTCACTACAGAGACCAATGTGGCGGATGGTGGATTGAAATGGATACCTCATAGTATGAAATGCTTGGGTGCTCTATACCATTGGGACCTAGAACAAATGCAAGTGCTTAACATGGAAGACATAGGCAAACTTATTGAATACACAGTAGGCCGTTGGTCACCTTTGACTGTTTCAAGATGGGGCCGGATAGAAGCAATTCAGATGATTTTAGCTCCGCAGATTTTGTATTTACTCAATGTCATGTCGGGTGTTTGCCCTGCACTGTTTTATAAAAAGATCAAACATTTAATACTTAAATTCATCTAGCATAATTGAAAACCTTGTATTGCACGCAAGTGCTTCTTGCTGCCAGAAATGCAGGGGTGGTGGGACTCCCTGATTTTTATCTATACCACTTAGCTTATCTGGCCCAATATGGCATGTATTGGCTGAGGCTAGAGGAGACCCCTCAGGATCCCCCCTCTTAGCTAGCCTTAGATATTGCTATGGCAAGTCCCTTTTCTTTGATCAAACTAATAGTAATGTCACTGAGAACCAATTTTCCACCTTATACTCCAATGCATGCTACCCACATTTCCCTCATAGAATTGAATAATGGCTTTGATAGCCACTGGTAGCATTCACAATTGATGTCCCTGTGGTGTAATCTGTATCTTCGCATAGGCAGGAGAATTTTTTTGGCCAGTGTGGCAGGCCAAGGGGATTCGTATGATAGGTGATGTCCTAACAGAGGGGTGGTTTCTTTCTTTTGGGGCATTGCAGGTGTGATATAACTTACCTAGCTCCCAAGCTTTTCGTTGGCTGCAATTGCGCCATTGTATTCCGCATTCTAAATACGACTTAACCTCATTCATGGTGGACCCAGAAATATGAGCTTTTAGTGCATGTATATGATTTAGTCATTTTATTTATTTAACGGGTTTCCTATACTGCCTTATCCTTTAATCAAAGCGGTTTACATTGTAACTTCAAACAATTTTCATAGCAACATTGATACAGGATAGGGAAAATTGGCATGTGGGAATTGCAGAACAACATAACTTATATACATAATTTACATACATTATCTACATTGGTGGAGAAGGCTTGGGAGTGGTTAGCTGGAGATAATCCTGTAGCCAAGGCTCCACTGGAAGGATGGTTACTGTGCATCTAAGGTGGCTCTTCGATCATCCAGTAGGGAATTCCATAGGGCTGAAGCAGCGAAGGAAAATACCCTTTCGGAAGTGGACTGTTTAGACTGTGTAAGTGTTGAGTGTGATAATAAGGTTTGACTTGTTGTTTTTTTCTGGGTTGGTTGTCTGGGTCTTTTTTGATTAGGTTTTTCAAGTGTCAGCCAATGTGTTCTGTAGGATTTTGAAAATATTAAGTGCCATCTTAAACTTGGTACAGGAGTGAATTGGGAGGCAATGTAGCTGGTTCAGACAGGGAGTAATATGATCATGTCTCGCTGACCCAGTGATGATGCATGCGGTGGTGTTTTGTGCCATCTGCAAAGGATGGATAATTTGCCTTGGGAGGCCATGGAATATGGAGTTGCAGTAATCTAAAATAGGTATAATAATGGCTTGGCATACTGTACAGAAATGATCCTGGCCAAGGAGGGACTTCATCCTCCTAATGATTTTCATCTTATAGTATGCATTCCTGGAAATCATGTTGATGTGGGATTGTAGGTTCAGGTTGCGGTCCAGCGGACTCCTAAGTATCTGACTTCTTCCTTTATGAGTATGCCCTTTTGGGGTAACTTGACTGAGTGTGAGGGTATAAATGATGTATTCCTCATGATAAATAGGGCTTTGGTCTTATTGTAGTTTATGTTTAAGTTGTTGATGAGCCACTTTACTTTTCATTGAGCACTATGGATCAACAAATGACTAAGATATCATCTATTGTATATATTTTATAAATAATCCACTATATTGTTAACCCTTGTTATTTTTCCTACATTACCATATGTTGTCATGTCTATACTGTTTATGTTTCCCTTGTTTATACCTTGTATTTCTTGTGACCGCTTTGATTGAAGGAAAAGGCGGTATAGAAAACTTGTTAAATAAATAATTAAATAAATTTGGTCATATCCTCCAGGCATCCTGTTATCATTGAATAGTCTGGTTAATCTAGATTGATTGGGGTATAAATTATGATTTCACTATCATATACTTTGTAATGAATACTGTGGTTTTTAATGACCATTGGGTATATGTACAGGTTAAAGAGCAGCACAAGCAAGGATGATCCCTGTGGTATGCCCTGGTTGACGGGGAATGGTTAACGGGGAATGGTCGCTCCACATTTAATTTGCTGTTGCCTGTTGCTAAGGTATGAGTGAAACCACTTGATCCTGATGTTGTGTAGGCTAATGTCCTGTAGTCATTGAAGGAGCATGCTGTGGGATACTGTATCAAAGGCTGATGAGATGTCTAAGAAGGTGAGGTGAAAACCTATTTTTATGTTATCAATGCTTCTGATTAAGCTGTCAAAGAGTGATGTACACTGTGGTTTGGCTTGAAACCATGTTAGTGGAAGTCCAGTGGTGCCTTTGAGTCTACATGGTCTTGTAACTGTAACTGTACTGTTTTTTTCTACGATTTTGGTAATGAATGGTAGGCTTGAAATTGGTTGATATGCTGCTGAGTCATCTCTGTCCAGAGAGGCATACTTGAGGATTGGGCAATGGTTGCCTGTTTCAGAGTTGTTGGCATGCGATCTTGGGTAAGGGATGATTTTATTATTTTGAGGATAAGTTGGCTGAGATCTTTCTTGGCTGATTTAATCCATGTTAGTGGGCAGGGTCAGATGGTGTAGTGCATGTGTTCAGTGTGGACTATCTGTTCAATTCATGGTATGCAGAATTTGCCCCAGGTATCCTAGGGGGTTGTGGTTTCAGTACCACATGTTTTGTTGGGTGAACTGTTTCATTATGAGGTCTTATGTTTCGTCATTAGGAAATTTGCTATGAGTTGTGGATGTATTGTGTTGCCATCAGGAGTGGAGGAGTAGCCTAGTGGTTGGGGCAATGTACTTCAGGCCAGAAGGTCAGGGGTTCAAATCCCACTAGAGGGCAGCAACCTTGGGCTGGAAGGACTGGGGTTTCTAGTCCCACAGGTGCTCCTTGTGGTCTTGGGCAAGCCACTTAACCCTCCATAGCCCATGTTCCCTGTAAAAATAGTTTTCTCCAAGTTATAATACCCTGTTCAATGTAATTTCAGTTTGTTCAATGTAAACCGCACTGATGCAGAATAGCGCGGTATATAAGAGAATGTAAATAAAAAAAATAAAAAATCTAGGGGTGTTGGTTCTTTTATGAGGATTCCCACTATATCAAATAACTCCCTAGGTTTGTTTGTGGGTTCCATAATGAGGTTGGTGTGGTATTCTTGCTTGTGTTGGTTGATTAGTTCAGTGTAATGTATTCTTGTTTTTCTCTATACTGCTGTAAAGTGTCTTCAGCCTTGTTCTGTCTCTAATTTATCTTGATTTCCTTAGGATTCTCTTAACTTCCCTTAATTTATTGGAGTACCAGGGTACTAAACTCCTTCTTCTTCCTTGTGATATGGTGTTCTTTTTCTCTGGTGCTATTGCAGCTGTGGTGAGCGTTGTTCAAATTTTCAATTATGCTGTCAATGTTTGTACTATCTAAGTTTGATTTAGGAAGGATTTCTTGCAGGAACTGATCCTTATTGAAGCTCATGAATCTTCTGCCTGGGTGTTCTTGCTTCTGTGTGGTTGGATTAGGAATCTGCATGTTGAAGTTTATGATGTGATCATCCAACCAGGCTATCGGGGTGATTAAAGGAGGTGCTAACATCTTAGGGGTGAAGATGAGGTCAGAGGTTGAGTCTTGTCGGTGTGTAGACACTGTTAGAAGTTGTGTGTATTGTAGCAAATCCATTGCTCTCAGGAAAGTGTTGGCTTCCTTGTTGGATGTAGAGTTAAGGTTAAAGTCTCCAAGGATTACCAATAGCTTGTACGGGAAACTGAATGCACACACTGACTCTAGCATTGTGGAGAACTCGTCAGCCTTGGCATTTGTAGCTCCATTAGTGTAAGACCATATGGTTCTGCTTATGTATAAGCTATTACGGGAGAGCCTTTATCCACTTTGGACTGGGTTGACTGTGCTTTGGTCCAGGGACTCTACTGTTACCTTGACACTGGCCCAATGGGGGAAATTCTGGTTGAAGGTCAATCGACCCTCCCAGTTGGACAGCCTGGTACAGTCACTATTTTTTCTGATACACTGAGTGGTATGGACTCCAAGGAAGAAATGGAGGGCGGGTTTATCTGACAGCTCAGTCTGCTGCCATTGCACAGCTACCCCTGGTACCCTCCATCATATGATATATGATTGCGGGCGGTATTTATTTATTTATTTATTTAACTTATTTTATATACTGCTGTATTTAGCAGTCAGAGCAGTTTACATAAAACAGTTGGAACATTACATAGAACAGGAGCTAACAATTTGGACAACTCAATGGGGAAAATGAAATATTAACAATCATTCTGTTAAAGAATAGGATGAAGGGATTCAAGTGAGAGGGTTCTGGATATGGAAGAGACTGCAGGAAATCTTTCATTTATCTACTCCGTTATCTGTGGACTGTGTTCTTTTTCATTCTGTTGTCCGCACAGATGTTCTTCCTCCCTCTCATAGGAAGTTGTTTGACTTGTTGATAGGGCTGGCATTACAAACCATTCTCAAACTGGAAGGATGCCTCCCTTGTAACATTTCACTTGTGGTGGCATGTGGTATGATTGGCCCACCTTTATGAGAAAGCTTTGGCGATTAAAACTTGTGCATCAGTGGCCTTGATGAAGAAGTGGGAACCCTTAGAAATGTTTCTGTCTTGAAATATCCGCCAGGCTGATGTTCCCCTGGCTCTTTGATTTGATGTGAACTGATTTGAAAGGTTTGATAACTTCCTTTCCATGCCATGTTCTTCTGTTTGCAGTACTATATGGAGTCACACTCACTTTTTTATCTATGATACGCCTGCTCTTCCCAGACCGAGTTGGGTTTGATGTTGATTTGCTTTGTTTTATTTGACTTTCTTTTTTCTGTATTGCTTTATATTGAAATTAATAAAGTTTGTGAACATAGAAAAAAAAGTCACAGTTAGCATGACTGTACTTAATGCCACCTCAGTGGGTGGTGTTAAGTGTATCTGCTGGAGCCGTGCCGAATATGCTCCCAACAAGTAGTACACAACTGTTGCATGTACTGCGCATTGATCTTTGCTTAAAACATGCAATATGTGCAAAACAGTGCGGCTTAATTTACAACCTAACATCGGTGAACTTGGGGTGGTCAGATGTTTCAAACAACAATTTCATTAGCACTGGTGGCTTTGTGGACTTTTATAGACCTAGGGAAGGATTAGGTTGGGGGGTTTTAAAATTGATAGAGGAGAACTTGGTAGGAATAGCGTACCAATCGTAGACTCCTGAATTGTAACAGAATTTAAATATGCTTGAAGCAGATACATAGGAGGATGGTAAAAATCAGACTGGGGGATCTTACTAAAAGACAAGGGGGTGGAAGGGAAACTGGTTTTGGTTTAAGAATGGCAATCACATTTATTCAATGCGTTAGTAGACAGCATGGACTAATTGGTCTTTTCTACTTTCTATGAAACTAAAATGTCAGTCTCAAACGAATAGTTTGGAAATCCAAGTATGGTAATTTATTTTATTTATTTATTTATTTAGCAATGCTTATATACTGCTTTTTACTGGGTCAAAGCGGTGTACATTCAGGTACAGTATATATTTCCCTTGTCCTCAAAGGGCTCACTAATCTACATTTTGTACCTGAGGCAACGGAGGGTTAAGTGGCTTGCCCAAGGCCACAAGGAGCGCCTGTGGGACTAGAAACCCCAGTTCCTCCAGCCCGAGGTTGCTCTCCTCCAGTGGGATTAGTAGGTTATATTCTTACAAGAGTTTCCTAAAAAGATACAGAACAGGATAAAAGCTTTTGGTATTAGGGCTGACTGAGATAGGAATGTATAGGAGGCAAACTCATCGACAAGGCCATGTTCTTTAAGTTGAAGTGGTTAAATTATGGAACACGATGCTTATTGAGACTGTAACTGTTTCAGTAAAAAGTTATATTCAAGTCAACCAACCTAGAGTTTAATGTTATTTCTAGAATTTGCAGAGATTTCACTGATACATGATGACCGTTAGATTCCTAACAAGCGTTATCTTGGGAGCAAGAAAGATAATCCAAGACTGCCAGAATTCTATAGGGGTTTTGCCTTTCTTTGAATCATTACAAGCAATTTACATCTACACTAGCAAATTGAAGTAACTTAACTCAGTAGACTAATATGTTCCCTGAAGCTGAGCTATCTATATAGCTAGTTTATTGTACATAATATTACAAAAACTAGGTAAAATAATCTCTGCATTCTTGTTGAAGTCCTATGTATAGTATATAATGAGTGTAATGAATGTGAATATCTTCATAGTTTTATGAATATCATTCTTAAAATAGGTGTAAAGGTTGAGGGAAGTGCAGTTTTAACAAACTAATATATAAAGGTTTAGCATACCTATTAATATATAAAAGATTTACCATAATCCCACAAATAAACAGTTTTTATACATATTAGTTGACGTTCAGAACCTCCATACTCTTATTTAGAGCAGAAGCTTTTGAGGATCTACCACTGCTAACTCAGAGTAACTAAAGTTTAGTTTCATTTTTAGGCCTTTTGGTCTAGGTTTAATCCTAAGCACCACCTCTACTTGTGTAGAGGTTTTGGAGAATCACAGTATGAAAATGATATAGAAGGGGTGGCTGGTTGAGAATTTGGTCCAAGGAGCACAAGCCTTACAGTAATTGGATCAGTGAGCAGCGAAATGACATGGAGCTTTTCTGGTCATTTCAGTGGGGGTTCTAAAGATGCCTAGCCCTAGCTCTTTACCTCCGTCGAGCAGCTCTCAGCAGGAGAGGTCTGGCTGAGAATCTCTACATGTAATAGGAGAGAGTTAGAGAGAGAATTTTTTTTTAAAAAGCAAGTCTTTATGAAAATACTAAGGAGGGTATTTTAGATGCCCTATTCGCTAGAAGGACCCCGATTCTTCCTGGATGTCCTTCTATTTCTGTTAGCTGTTTAACGTGGAATTACTGCAAGCTAACAGAGCATGAACTAGCAGTGCATTATAATTCCCATGTTAAACAGTTCATAAGGAGCTGCCTACATTTAGATGGCCATTTTTAGTCATTTATGTGCCTAAATAATCTCTTGATAGAATACCGACTAGCATGGACCTTGTTTGCATGGAGTTTGCTTTCACATGGGTGAAATGCACCAGTGTCCATATAGATTATAAAAAAAATATAATTTATGTGTTTTATTGAAATATGTAGGTGCGGACATTTACGCCGACTCTAGGACTGGTATACATGCAGCATCTTAACTAAAGGCTCATTTTCAGCCACTAACATTAGTATTTTATAAAGAAAAGTAGGCCCCTCCTTTTCCTTATAAAGTAGGCTTACATTAGGCACATTTTGGATGCCTTAAACTAGGTTCCTGATTATAAAATTACTCCTCCCCCCATATTTTGGGCTGAGCAAAGGGAAGAAAATGGGTAGGGACAGCACCTCATAGTTAATATGGTACCTACTTTATCGCTGCGTTAACTGCACAACAGTCCTTCCAAAAGTTCTTGGAATGCCCCCAATGGTTGTGCAAAGGTTTGCACCTTTAGTAAATGGAGGCTAAAAAGTGACAACAAATTAATTCAGAAATGTCAGGGAGGGAAAAGCTTGTCGAAACCTGCCTCATGCATGTATGATATGACTGCCTGCATCTTAACCCTAACCCTAGTCTAGAGTTTGACTAGTTTAGGATGAATATTGAGGGCCCAAGTTTCAAAAAGACCTAAAAGTTTACTTCGGCTGATAAACGTGCTAGTCCCTCGACTGCTGATTTACAATGGTGCTATTCCGATACTGTCCTCAACAATCACTCTGACTTCCTCAACAATAACCGGATAGTGCCATTGCAGAGTTAGGCACAGCAAGGGCAGAATGACTAGCTGCATATAGCTGCACGGGCATATAGCTGCACGGTTTACTTTAGGCCACTAACCATACTGCTAGTTGCTCCACCCTAACTTTACCCCAGCACTATTCAAATAGTGCCAAGGTGGTTAGAGGGATTTTCATTAATACTATTGTGATAGCGACATTGAAAATCAGCAGCCAAACCACTTAACTGTACATATAGGGCCTGATTCCATCCTGCACGTCTGGGCCCTCAGTGCGTCCGTCCAGAACCGGATGCACAGAGGTAGTTGTGATTCAGATCCCGCAGGGCATCTCTAGCCCCACGGGATCAGAATCGTGAACAGGCCTGTACATGCAGGCCGGGACCCCAATTCCATCTGGCCTTCATGTACAGACCTTCTCCGGCTAACAGTCAGGACTCTTCAATGGAGCCATGGCACAATGGCTTCCAGTTGCCATGGCACTGTGGCTCCATTGAAGAGCCGCAATCCCCGGCTGCTGGCTCAAGAAGCTAATTTCCTGCAGCCCGATCCACGATTTTGCCTCCTAAGGTTCCCCATGCCCCATTTGTGCCCTGAGCCCACTGTCCACCGCCATATAGGGGAACATATTCCACCTCGGAGATGGAATAAGTTCCCCATGCAAGTCGCTGGCCTGGATGTACAGGGTCAACATTAGAATCAGCCCTGTATGTCCGGGGCTGATGACCACCCACTGCCCACCCTAATGCCACCCTGATCCACCCCTTTCCTGCCCCCTTCTACCTTCCCTGTATAAGATGTGGGAAAGGTAAATGGGACCGGGAAGAACACAAATTGTGGGGATGGATTGTGGTGAAATTCAAAAACATGCCGGGTTTAAACACCTGAACTAGTTTCTGTAGCACATCATTGCTGAAGCACCTACTTACGCCTGCTTCTGTATTCACATATTTCATAAAATACCCAGATACATAATGTAACCAGATTGAAAGTAAATAAATAAAGATTTACCGGGGCATGTCAGAGGGCTGAGAGGAGGGACCCATGGCTGAACCGGAAGCAGGGGGCCTTGGAATTAAGCAATTTTTGACCTGGAGAACCAGCCCAAATGGAGTAGAGTCGTGCCAGAGGTGGCTCCCGGAACTGTTTGTGGCACAGGCACTATGTAGAGAACTCAGGCCTTTGGAGGGAGGGCCGGAAAGACAGAGGCCTTGAAAATGTGAGGGAAGAAAGAGGGAGGGTCCCATGTAAATTGATTGGGCAGGAGGGCCTTGGAATTGGAAGGTTTTGAGGCTGGATGGCCCAGATTAGATTTGGGAGCATTGAGCCATTGGGGAGAGGGTCAGGGAAGCCCTGAATGTTAGATATTGGTGTCAGATGGCCCTAAAAAGGAGTTGGGTTGTTGAGAAAAGATCCCGGGTTCAGGGCATAGAAGAGACCATTATGCACACTATTATGCCACAGTGTGCTCTATTAAGCCATAATGTGCTCTATTATGCCACAGTGTGCTCTATTAAGCAAGAATACACACTATTAGCCATAGTGTGCTCTATTAAGCAATAGTATATACTATTAACAAAAGATTGTAAATTAAGATGTTGGCATTTCCCATGTTGTTTTTGTTTGAAAATAATATGAAATGAAATGGGAAATAACATTCTCATTTCCCATTTCATTTCAAACAAATGCTCACCCCTAATATTTATATGCATGCCTTTGGAGACATAGACGTATGCATGTGAGTGTAGTGTCTGTTCGAACCCCATCGCATAGAATGCCTCACCAATGCATGAGTACACACAGATCTGGTAGGCAGTTTCCAAGAGCCCCATTTCTGCTTATAAAACCCTGCTTTTGCACTAAAATGTCCTCTCGGGGGATCATTTTAAGCACTTGCTTTGTGTGGATTTTATTGATTTTTTTTTTAATAGCAAATAAACGGATACATTTCTGTTTGGAAAATTACCCCAAGGGTCTGTTTACTAAAGTGCCATAGGGCTTTACACTTACCATGCATTAAGTGCAAAAAGGAATACACAGTAAGTTCAAAGCCCGTGCGGGGCATGCCCACCACCTACGCTGCATTTATTGTAGGGTAGACACTTACAGTATACTGAATGCATCCACAGATAGCACAGCAAGTGCAGCCATGCCCCATGATTTGGCAGCTTGACTCCTAGTGGTAGTAATGCAAGACTAGTGCAAGGGGTCAGGTCTACCATTTTGAACCTAGCCACAAAATGGGCAATAGAGTGTCAGGGTATCACTCCTCTCCCTTCAGTATAATACCAGGGAGCCCCCCCCCCCCCAGTAAGTTCTTGGGGTAGGGAGCGGAGGGTCAGATGCCTCTATGGGGAGGTTGGGCCTTGCTTATAGGCATTTCTGGGGCCATACTGTAGTTTGGGCGGTGCTTGGAGCAGTATTTAGGCATTTATAAATATGTGTACAAGAGAACGTGTGTATTATTAAGGTTAATTCAGAGAGCCTAGTTTATAAAGGCACATAGGCTAGGCGCCTTTGGGGGTTATTCCATAACCCGAATAGACTGTTTGCACGTGCATGAGAATTGTGTATCTCGTGAAAACATCTACTACCGTATTCTGATACACAGCACCCATGCAGGTCCATGGCACTTGCACGGGGATGTCAGAATATGCCCAGGTAGGGTTGCCAACTGGCTCCAGATGCGCCTGATAGGCTTTATCCAGTCCTGGGTTTACCCCACTGCATGAAGGGACATGTAGTCTTGTTTTTCTTAAGGAGTGCAATGGAGAAATCAGAACTACATATCCCTGCATACAATGGGCTAAACCCAGGACTGGATCAGGCCTATTGGGCGCATCTAGAGCCAGTTGGCAACCCTTTGCCCGGGAGGGGAGGAATGGGGGCATGGTTTGATACAGAGATGCATATAACGTATTCAGGAAAGGCCTGTGTACATTTGTTACTTCCCTGCAGACATGCCCATTATTCCTGCCGTAGACGTGGAATAAGGCCTGTACTTTGAAAATGTTCTGCTGTGTTGTACAATTCATCCCAACTTGTATAAAGGTTTAAACTGATGTGTTTTAAACGTGTGTGACTGCAGTCTGGCGAAACACTACAAGATGCAGTTATAAAGAACAGAAATCAGAGGTGAGGGAATCTTGTAAGCTAAAGAGTCATTAATATCTGCTTTTAAAGAAATATTAAAAAGAGCAATAGTGTTTATTCTGCTATGCTGAAATTTGCTGTATATGCTGAAAGAGCTAATCGAGAGGACCCATAAAAATTTCTGTGTAATGAAAAATGGGAATGTTGATGTAAGAATGGTATGTCAGCGAGTCTGGATAAGAATCTTGTTTGAGTGAGAAAGAGATCGTATTTGTATTCCTGGAACTTCAGGCTATTATGGTATACCAGCTTTTATTCGTAGGTTCTGAGCATCTGTTTAGCAGAATTATGTCTTTTGTGACTGTAAGTGCGAGTGTGTGTGTGTGGGGGTGGGGGTTGAGGGTTGCACAGGAAGATCTGGTGTGCTGATCAGCAATTCAAGGAGGACATGAATGCCTGGCCAATATCTGGACCTTACAGATGACTACAATGTCACCAGGTGCCAGTGTGATAGGGCAGCCATAGATCAGCTGTCCAGGCACTGGAAGACTTGACTGATGTGCCAACATTCACCAGATTGTGCTATGAGGTCTACATCCTTACCCAGTCCAGGATCTATACAAGCTGCAAGAGTGGTGATTTATCTGGAGGCTGGCTTCTTGGTATGATGGCACAGGGATCCCCCTCCCATGCCCACACAGACCTGACCAGGGGAGACTGTGGGAAGGCAGGCAGGGTTGCCCCACAGATAGCAGATGTATACAGACTGACATAAGCCAGGACAGAGAGTGGAGATTGTATGGGACAGGTGCAGCCACATGTAGGGAGCTGCTGTGAGAAATGCCCGTACCTAGATATGTGGGAAGCAGATGCCATAGCCAGACAGCCATAGTCATTAGGAGAGCATAGTTATGTTGCTCAGCAATACAATGCATCCTTTGGGGAACTGCAAAGTTAGTTTAGGTTGTTGTGAGGTTGGTAAGGGTCCTATCTTAGAGATGACCAATGCAAGAATAACTAAGGCAGTGTTATACTGCCAAGTAATGTGTGATGGAAGGTATGTCATGACAAACATGTTAATATTTACTTGATCTTATAATACATTAGAGTGCACCAAGATTACTTTGCAGTGTTCTGGGCATGAAACAGACTAGCATATGTGGTCTGGTTTTCATCAGCATTTATGTATCATCACTATTTATGTCCAGTTTGCAATAGCAAAACACTGTCAGCGAGAACAGCGGCTTAGAAGATGCATGTTTTAACTGAGGAGGCGTGGCATTCACGGGTATATCACGCAGACAGCACAATCAGAAATGTGCAGTTGTTCAGAATATGCTGAGCACAGGGATGTCCAAAATGATTTCAGCATTTACCCGTGTCCCATAATATTAGTGGAGGATGTGCTTCTACACGTCAGTCTATGCCCCTTGCTTGCACACGTACGCAGGTCACACACTGGATACATGCATGGCCAGCTGAACAGCATCTTAGCTGTGCTGCGCTGGATACACCTGTGAAGCGATTTCAGAACAGCAGATGTGTCTCTACCTGCGGCTGCGGAATTCTCTCCAAATCGTGCCCGTGCCTGGTTTAAATATTTCCTCTGGAGCTAACCGGCCTATATGGAATCTGCCTCTTTGTGTCTTTATTAAAACAGGCCCCTTTGTGGACATTTCACATAGGTTTCCTATTATAAAATTTGCCCCTTAAATATGGAATCACTTTTCATTTTATTCAGATTTTATTTTAGCTTCATCTATTCATTGAGCACTATGGAAATACCAATGACAGTTGCACTGCACATACAACTCAATCCTACACACAATAGCCACCTAATATACAAGGAGCTTACTCCATCAGTACTTCAACGCCCCCAAGCCTGAGTTCATAACTCTTATAAGCAATGTTCAGAGCTGACATAAGATTATATAACTCTTGCAACCATTGTTAATAGTTGACATGTAAATAGTTACAGATCGATATGTAAATAGTTATCTGATTTTTCTTTTAACTCATTATACTGTTTAATGTAACACGTTGGTTCCTTGTAAACCGCTCTTGATCTCTGGAAGGGGCAGTATAGAAAAGTGTAACATTAAATAAATAAACTAAGCACATATTCTACGCCTTTTAAGTGGTTGATGGAAGGCTTTGCGGATTGGAATGTTTTCCTCCAACAAAGTACTATGCCCTGAACTCTGCATGGCTTCATAAATTAACGTCCATCAGCAAGGTCATTAACAAAGGTAATGTTGCTTATACTGGAGAGTTATGCAATTTTGTGTTCTCGGAAGCAGCCGGAGGAAGATTGTGTGATCTTTTCCAGTCAGTCACCTCCCTTCTCTGGCATTCCTAAACTCCACTTTCAGATATGTATATATAAACCTAAAACCCGAAAATGACAGGAGATAAAGACCATATGGCCTATCTAGTCTGCTTATCCATACCAAATATTAAGCTTTACAATTCTGCCTGATCTCATTTTGCTTTATAATGAAGATCACTTACCATTTTAGTAGCCAGCTTTTGCACCATCTCCAGAATTGTATACAGTACTCCAAATGAGGTCTTACCAGAGACTTATACAAAGCAGTATCTCCTTTTTCCTGATGGTCATGCCTCTCCCTGTGCACCCAAGCGTTCTTCTGCCATTTGTCATGATCTTTTCTATCTGTTTGGCCATCTTAAGATCATAAAATGTGATCACCCCCCAGGTCCTGCTCGTCATTTGTGCATAGAGGTTCTTCATCTCCTAAATTGTACCTCTCCTTTAGGTTTTAGTAGCCCACATGGATGACCCTGCATTTTTAGCATTAAATCTCAGCTGCCTAATTCTACAAGCTTTGTTAGATCTCTCCTCAAGTTATTTACACTTTCCAGGGTCTCTACACTAGTGCAGCACTGAATAGCAAGAACAATAAATTATCACAGTCTTTTATCATCACATTAGATAGCTAAGGACAGTAGTTTATCTGCATTATTCATAGAACCAACTTTAAAATAAAAGTTGTAAAGTTTTTCTAGAATATTAATAGTATGTCTAAAAGACTGTCCAGCTCGCCTAAGCTGTCAAGTGGTGGATAAATCTTTAAGACAGAACTAATGGCTAATGGTGCCTCAAAGATTTATGAATCAAAAGTTAGAATCTTAGACTTAACCTACCATTGAATGAAAAGTCTATAGAGCTCTCATGCAGCAAGTCGGATTCGATCGGTTTGATGAGATCCATTTCCAGCAACAGAATTATGATTTGTAAAGGTCTTAGGGCCTGATATTGAAACGATTTATGCCCCTAACTTTCAGAGAGTTATGCTTCTAAATTAGCTTTTTTGAAAATTTGGGCCGCGTGCCTAAATATTTTCTTAAAATTTCACTAAATTCCTAAATTAAGGAGCATAAAAAGTTTGGGGGGAGGGGGGTTAGGATGGAGAAAATACTTAGGAGCTTAGCACAGATTTTCAGCCCTAGGCACCTAAATTAGATCCATAAATCTGGGAAAATTAATGGTAGGCCTATATTTAGGCATCTAAATAAGGTCTTCAGGACCTTAATAATACTGTCTCTTTCCAAAAGCTTATTCCAAAGTTTTTTTCCAAAGGGACTTCCTAAGGAGCTTCTTAAGGATGTCCGCCTTCAATCTGCACCTTAGGTAAGCTGCTTGATAGCATTCCCCAGGCAGGAAATAATTAGGCAGTGGTATTAAGGCAGAAAGGGAGCCGACCCACAGACCAGCACTGGTGGAGCTCCCCTCTGCTGAAGTAGAAACTGGAAAACATTTCAGCCAGGCTTATTTCATGCAACACTTCGCTCCGTCAAGAAAACAGAAAAGAAAGATATCAAAAGTAACTATTTAGAGAGAACTCAAAACACTTCTACAGGGACTTGTGAAAGAGCATTGATATGGTAAAAACACCACCAACCAAAGCTAAAACAGAAACCTTCTGGAGAAGCCTATACAAGGAATCTATGGAGCACGATCAAGAAACAGAATGGTCACCCTGAGACAGGAGCATTTAGAAAAATCAAACATCAAATCTATGGAATGGCCTGTAGTAACAATAAGAGCTGGAAAACAGGTTAAAATGAGCCTTCAAATGGAAGAGTCATGGCTCAGATGGACTGACCAACATTTGGTTCAAACAGGTAACATCACTCCACCAAGACTGCAAAACTGCAAACTGCAAAAAACAAAACTGCAAACTGCAAAAAACAATCGATCAAGCAGCCAAACTTAACACGGCAATGGCTTATACTAGGAAGAACATTTATCTTTTCAAAGGGGGACCCAAATAACATTCCCAAAAATTACAGGTCAGTAACTTGTCTACCTACAATCTAGAAACTGCCCACTGCAATAGTTGCAGACAAAATGTATGATCATATTGAAACCAATGGCATCATGGTAATAGAACAAAAGGGCAATAAGAGGGGAGCATATGGAACCAAAGACCACTTAATATTAAATAAGACCAGCATGGCCAGTGCTAAGAAAAGCAGAAATCTCAGTATAGCATGAATTGAGTATAAAAGAGCTTTTGACAGCATCCCACACTGTTGGATAACAAATTGCCTTGAGAAGTACAGAATTGGATAAATCCTGGTTTGATAGGGTACATTAAGTTCATCATGACAATCTGGCAAACTACCCTATTTTTGAAGTATGAAGATAGTCAGTACATCATTTCTAACATCAAGATACAAGAGGAATATTTCAGAGAGATTCCTTGTCATCGTATGGTATTTAATCCAATTAGTACTCTCATCAACTCTGGGATAGGATTTAGCCTGAATCTTAAAGAAGGTAACCACCCAAAGTTGACATCCCATTTGCTATTTGGAGATGACCTGAAGCTCTACAGTTCCAGTGATCAACAATTAGCACATCTACTCTGTGTATTGAAAAGCTTTTCTGATGACATCAGGTTGACCTTTGGCCAAGAGAAATGTGCTAAGGCAACTTTTTTTTAGAGAAAAAGTGAGCAAAACAGAAAGCATCTCCTTGAGAAAGGGCTGCAACATCAAGAAACTTGAACAGGAGGACATATATAAATATCTTGGAGTAGAGGAAGGAACGGCAAGTAGAAATTACTGAGAGAAAAGGTCAGTAAAGAATACTATAGAAGTTAAAATCATTATTGAAAAATGCCTTACCATCATGGAATAAGATACCAATTCCTGTAACTTCATACAGCTTTGGGATTGTAGAGTGGCCTCTTAAAGATCTTGAAAAACTGGTTGTGTGAACAAGATAACTCCTCCATGCCCATGAGATAATTTACAAGAATCAGTGTATGCCAAGACTGTACATTCCTACACATACAGAGCTACTATCATAAGCCTCCAGGCCTACCTAAAAGTATCATCTGATACAAATACACAAAAAATACTGAAATATGAAAGTAAACATCCAGAATCTGTCTCCATCGTCAAACTTAGACAAGCATTCCAATGACTAGAGGGAATAAGTGAGAATTTACAAGCACACACATGAAAGGTGAGGCCTCACTTAGAATATTGTGTTCAGTTTTGGAGACCATATCTCACAAAGGATATAAAAAGACTGGAAACACTGATTCTTGTAAATTATCTCATGGGCATGGAGGAGTTATCTTGTTCACACAACCAGTTTTTCAAGATCTTTAAGAGGCCACTCTACAATCCCAAAGCTGGTCAGGTCTGTGTGGGCATGGGAGGGGGAAGCAAATGGTCTGGGCACCCTTCCAGCAAGCAACTTTACCACATGGAGTCGATGGTATCAAGAAGCACCCTCATGCCTTGACAGCTGCTGGTGGGGGAGGGGGGTGGGTGGGAAGTCCACATTAAACAGCCCATGCTCTGGGGGAATACCCCAGTGCATCCCTCAGTAGAGGCTAAAACCAAACCGCCCCCAAGCTGAGCACCCCAGCTGTCAGGGACCTAAAGGCCCACAGGACCTTGGAACATAACATAAGAAATACCATATTGAGTCAGAACAAGGTCCATCAAGCCCTGTATCCAGTTTCCAACAGTGGCCAATCCAGGTGACAAGTACCTGGCAGCTTCCTAAAAAGTACATAGGTTCCACAGTGCTTGTCTCGGGGCAAGCAGAGGATTTCCCGGGCCCGCTTTAATAGTGGTTTATGGACCTTTCCTCCAGGAACTTGTCCAAACCTTTTTTAAACTCAGCTACACTAACAGCTTTTACTACATCCTCCGGTAACTAATTTCAGAGTTTGATTATACCTTTCCCCATTCATACAGCTGGCTACATCCTTGACCTTGTCCTCTCATCCCCCCTCCCCCCCCCCCCCCGTGCTTGGTTCTTTCTTCATTCACATTTCTCCTGGTCCCCTGGTATGAGCACCATTGTAGTCTTTTCACTTTCAATTCTGTGCTACCTCTGCATCTCCCTCGACTACCCATTCCCCCAGAACCTCCCACTCATTCCTCAGCCGAAATCTCTCCTCCTGTATCCTCAAACTCTTTTCTCCCTCTAGCAACATCTTTTTGTCTGACTTCTCCTCCCCACCTGTTGACACCCACGTTCAGCTTTGGTACTCTATCCACTGCCTTTGATAATACTGCCCCTCTTTACCCTGCAATTGACCATCCAAATGCAATCATCCTTGTTTCCACCATGGCCTTGGCCTTCATCATCAGCTCCGCTGGGCAGAGTGTCTCTGGCAGAAACATCCCTCCCCAGCTTCGCTCCAACACTTCAAGCATTTTCATTATCTCTACCATCGTATGATTATCATAGCTAAGAAAACATATTACTCCTGGTTTATATCCTCTTCCACAAATTCCACCTGATAGCTATATGTGGTTTGTCTTCCTCCCTCCTCATCTTCTTCCTGACCACTTTCAGAATAAAGTTCTATCCCTCTGCTCCACCTTTGTGAATTGCCCCTCTCCTCTGTCGCCTGGTCTCCATGTATCCCCCTCCTTTATACCAGCTGACTCTTCTGACGACCCTCTCTTCCCAGCCCTTCCCTCTCTTATATATGATCTTACTTTCATGCAGTTACTTCTGCTGAGCTCCTCAAGGTTATCTCTTCATTCCATAAAACCAAATGCTCTGCTGATCCTATTCCTTTGTCTTGACTTAGCACCCCCTCACTGACTCAGCTACCTGATCTTTTCTTTTTTTTTTTTAAATCTTTTTATTGAAGGTTTGCAAACAAAATACAGACAAGTGAGTCCATCCTCAATCACATCTTATACAAACAAAAAAACTAATCATAATGCACACTTGCCAAAACAAACAAACAAACAGCAATGAGAACACTTACAGAAAAACACCCACCCCTCCCCGGCACCTTACAAACCTCACTGACCAGACAGCTAACTATAAAACGGTGGTATAGCGATCCAAGGCAGCCCACCGGTGTTGCATATTCCCCCGTCCAGACATAAAGAAGGATTTTTCATATGCTTTTTCATACCTGCTATAGAGGCAGACTTGGTTCCACCATTTACCCCAATGGAGCTTCGTAGAATCCTTCCAGAAAAATAAAATTTCTTTTATAGCGACTGCTATCATACAATTCAAAACGAAAAAGTGTTCCTTTCCCACCCCTGGGATCTCAGCTAAGGAACGAAGCACTAGAATGCGCCAGGACAGGGGAAAAGCAAAACCCACCACCCTTTGTATCCTCTCCCAAACATGCATCCAGAAGCCCTGAACGTATGGGCATTCCCAAAACATATGACTCAAAGTGCCAGGAGCTCCCTGACATGACCAGCACAGGAGTGATTTCTCTGAAGACCATTTTGCCAGTTTAATTGGAGTGATATACGCCCGATGGGCGAAAAAAACCATAGATTGCGTGAGAGCTGCAGATCTGGAAGAACGGACAACAGGCCCCCAGAAAAGTTTCCACATTGAGGGATTCAATGCACAGCTTATTTCATCCTCCCATAATTTCCATAGGCCTTTTGTTTTACCGGAGTTGAAATCTCGAAAGAGTGCATAAATCCTTGATATGGATGAGACAATGGTGCAGAGATGAGGGGTTCGGATTTGTTAGGAACTGGGGAACATTCTGGGGAAAGGAGGGGCTCTTCCGAAGGGATGGGCTTCACCTTAACCGGGATGGAACCAGGCTGCTGGCATTAACCTTTAAAAAGGAGATAGAGCAGCTTTTAAACTAGATAATAGGGGAAAGCCGACAGTCGCCCAAGAGCGCATGGTTCGGAAGAATGTATCCTTGAAGGATACTACAAAAAGCAGAGAGGTTCCAAAAAAGAGTAAAGTAGCCCAAATGCCCTCGGGTATGGAGCAGACAGAACTTAAAGATCCCAAATTACCCATGTCTACCAATAGCCAAATTAATATGAATAAAATACAGTCTCTAAAATGCTTGTATGCAAATGCTAGAAGTCTACAAAACAAGATGGGAGAGTTAGAATATATAGCACTAAACGAGAGGTTAGATATGATTGGAATATCAGAGACATGGTGGAAGGAGGACAACCAGTGGGACACTGTGATACCTGGGTACAAACTATATCGAAATGATAGAGCTGATCAAATTGGTGGAGGGGTTGCGCTCTATGTTAGAGAGGGCATTGAGTCAGAAAGGATTAAAGTTTTGCAAGAAACAAAATTTGCTGTAGAATCTCTATGGATTGAAATTCCATGTAAAAAGGGGAAGGCGATGGCAGTGGGGGTGTACTATCGTCCGCCTGGCCAGAATGAACAAATGGATGATGAAATGCTCAAAGAAATCAAGGAAGCTAGCAAAAGTTACAGTGCAGTAATAATAATGGGTGATTTCAATTACCCCAGCATCGACTGGGTCAGTGTCACAACAGGACATGCTAGGGAGATAAAGTTCCTAGATGAAATAAATGACTGCTTCTTGGAGCAGCTGGTTCATGAACCGACCAGAGGGGAAGCAATATTAGACCTAGTCCTTAGTGGAACACCAGATGTAGTGCAAGAGATAAGGGTGTTGGGGCCACTTGGCAATAGTGATCATAGCATGATCGCCTTTGATTTAATTAGTGGAGGAGGGATAGTAAGGAAATCCACAGTACTACCCCTTAACTTTCGAAAGGGAGACTATGATAGAATGAGGAAAACAGTTAAGAAAAAACTAAAAGGAGCAGTTGCAAAAGTTAAAGACGTACATCAAGCTTGGGTTTTGTTTTTAAATACTATCTTGGAAGCCCAGACCAGCTGTATTCCACGCTTTAAGAAAAGAGGAAGGAAGGCCAAAAAATTGCCAGCATGGTTTAAAGCTGAGGTCAGAGAGGCTGTTGTTGCCAAAAAAGCATCTTTCAAGAAATGGAAAAAAAGAGCCAAATGATGAAACCTGGAAACAGCACAAGCACTGGCAAGTCAAATGCAAGGCATTGATAAGGCAGGCAAAGAGAGAATTTGAGAAGAAGCTTGCTGCGGAAGCAAAAACGCGAAATAAAGACCTTTTCAAGTACATTCGTAGCAAAAAACCCGTGAGAGAGTCAGTTGGTCCATTAGATGATAAAGGGGTTAAAGGAGCACTAAGAGGCGACAAGGCGATAGCGGAGAGACTGAATGAATTCTTTGCTTCGGTCTTTACTGAGGAAGATGTAGGGATGTTACCCACGACTGAAGTGGTATTTAAAGGTGTGGAAGAATTGAAGGAAATATCGATACATCGGGAAGATGTCCTACAACTATTAGATAAACTGAAGAGTAGCAAATCACCTGGGCCGGATGGTATACATCCAAGGGTGTTGAAAGAACTGAAATTTGAGATTGCAGACCTGCTATCAGTAATCTGTGAACTATCATTAAAATCATCTCTAATACCTGAGGATTGGAGGATCGCCAATGTAACACCAATTTTTAAAAAGGGTTCGAGGGGTGATCCGGGAAACTACAGACCGGTGAGCCTGACATCAGTACCGGGAAAAATGGTAGAAACCATCATAAAGAATAAAATTACTCAGCATATAGATAGTCATGACCTAATGGGAGACAGCCAACATGGCTTTAGACAAGGAAGATCTTGTCTTACTAATCTGTTATGTTTTTTTGAAGGAGTGAATAAACAGGTGGACAAAGGTGAGTCGGTTGATATTGTGTATCTGGACTTTCAGAAAGCCTTTGACAAGGTCCCTCATGAGAGACTTTTGGCAAAACTAAAGAGTCATGGGATAGGAGGCAGTGTACTACTGTGGATCAGGAACTGGTTAAAAGATAGAAAGCAGAGGGTAGGGCTAAATGGCCAATTTTCCCAATGGAGAAAGGTGAATAGTGGTGTACCCCAGGGATCTGTGCTGGGTCCGCTGCTTTTTGACATATTCATAAATGACCTGGAAAGTGGAATAACGAGTGAGGTTATCAAATTTGCTGATGACACAAAACTATTTAAAGTTGTTAAAACCCAAGAGGATTGTGGAAAATTGCAAGAGGATCTTGATAAATTGGAAGACTGGGCATCAAAATGGCAGATGAAATTTAATGTGGAGAAGTGCAAGGTTATGCACCTAGGGAAGAACAACCCAAACTATGGTTACACGATGCAAGGTTCCACATTAGGAACCACCACCCAAGAAAAAGATTTAGGCATCCTTGTGGATACCATGTTAAAACCCTCGGCCCAGTGTGCAGCGGCGGCCAAGAGAGCAAATAGAATGCTAGGTATGATAAGGAAAGGAATGGAAAATAAAACAAAAGATATTATAATGCCTCTATATCGTTCCATGGTGAGACCGCACCTTGAATATTGTGTGCAATTCTGGTCGCCGTATCTTAAAAAGGATATAGCAATTTTAGAAAAGGTTCAGAGAAGAGCCACCAAAATGGTAAAGGGGATGGAAGGCTACTCCTATGAAGAAAGGCTAAAAAGGTTGGGGCTCTTTAACCTGGAAAAGAGACGGCTGAGGGGAGATATGATAGAAGTCTATAAATTAATGAACGGAGTGGAACGGGTAAACGTAGATCGATTGTTTACCTTATCAGAATATAGACAGACTAGGGGACATGCAATGAAGCTATAGGGTAAACTATTTAAGACTAATAAAAGAAAATATTTTTTCACTCAACGTGTAATCAAACTCTGGAATTTGTTACCGGAGGATGTAGTAAAGGCTGTTAGTGTAGCTGGGTTTAAAAAAGGTTTGGACAAGTTCCTGGAGGAAAGGTCCATAAACCATTATTAAGAAGGGACCCAGGATATCAATGCTTGAACCAATACAAGCATTGTGGAACCTGTGTCCCTTGGGGAAACTGCTAGGTACGTATGACCTAGATTGGCCACTGTTGGAAACAGAATACTGGGCTTGATGGACCTTGGTCTGACCCAGTATGGCATATCTTATGTTCTTATGTTCTTATGTATGCCACCTTTCTGCAGACAAAGGTCAGTTACAATTTTTTGCAAGCCCCAGGACTCCACATATTCCCGAGGATCAGTCTTCAGCTGAGCTAAACAGTGGCGAAGTTGAAAGTATTGAAAAAAACAACTGGGAGGTAGTTTAAACTCCTCCTGGAGCATGGCGAAAGACTTCCATTCGCTACCCGCAACCAATTGTCCCACAGACCATATGCCGCATCGTTGCCAGGACGGCCAGGCAAAGGGAACTTTATTAATTCGCAAGATTGGATTGTGCCATAGAGGAAGGTGTAGCGAGAGCGGATTCTCCTTCACAATGAGCGGTAGGAAGCTCTGAAAAGCTTGTTGAGTAGCCCTGACTATCCTGCCTGTTTTAGAAGCCTCAGGACTCCGCATACCCATATAGAGTTGGGCAGGACATGGGTACATCAGATGTTCCTCAAGAAGAAGCCAGACTGGTTTCAGCGAAGAATCGACCTCGGCCCCCCACATGCCCCCTTGCTTCAACATCGCTGCAGAATGGTACCACTGAAAGTCAGGGAATTGAACTCCTCCATCATACTTGTTTGCCTTCAATTTCCTAAGTGCTATTCAAGGAGTCTTCCCATTCCAAAGAAAGACACTTAGAATACGTTCTACCTTCTTATATACAGTTGCCGGGAACGTGATGGGAATCATTCCAAGGACATAGTTGATCTTGGGCATTAAGACCATCTTGATCGACTCCATTCTGCCCCACCAGGTAAGATGCAAAGGCGACCATTTGTTAGTGAAAGACCGGGCAGTGTCGGTTATCTTTTCAGCATTGAGCCGCACGGTCTCATCCAGTGGGGCAGCAAATTGAACTCCTAGATAGTTTATAGCCGCAGAGGCCCATTGAAAAGGATATGGTTGCACCAAGTTGCTATGAGCCAGCTTGTTAAGAGGGAAAGCCACGGAATTTGACCAGTTTACCTTGTATCCAGAGAAACGTGCATACTGGTCAATTACTTGCAACAGAGGGGCAATGGAAGAGGGGCTTAGGAAAAATAGAAGGTCATCTGCATATGCAGAAAGTTTAATATGCATGTTAGCCACCTCAATGCCCGTGATATTTACCGACTGACAGACAAGCAAGGCTAGCAGTTCCAGGGCCAAATTAAATAAAAGAGGAGACATCGGGCAACCCTGCCGGGTACCTCTATGCAGTGAGAAAGGCCTGGATAATTCTCGATTGACGAAAATTCAAGCAACAGGGTGGGCATACATGCTCCTGATCATGACCACAAACTTCTCTGAAATCCCAAACCATTCCAAGACATGAAATAAAAAAGGCCACTCCAGCCTATCAAAAGCTTTTTCTGCATCCAGCGAAAGCCCAATGAAAGGCTCTAAGGCTTGCTCAGATAGACCGAGAATGTTGCACATCAAGCGAGCATTGTCTGCTGTAGACCGCCCAGTCACGAAGCCACACTGGTCTGAATGGATTAGATGATGTAGAACTTTGTTCAACCGGTTAGCCAGGATAGCAGCGTATAATTTATAATCCGCATTCAGCAGCGAAATAGGTCGGTAATTCCCCACAAAAGCGGGATCTTTCCCCGGTTTCTCCAGGACAATCACTGTGGCCTCCGCAAAGGCACCAGGGTCACTATCCTGTCGGAGGAGTCGCTGGAAATATACTAGAAGGGAGGGGGAGATTTCTTTGGAAAAAATTTGGTAAAATTCTGACGGAATGCCGTCCGGGCCCGCTGCCTTCCCAGATTTCAACCCGGAAAGCACTTCTTCAAGCTCCGGCAGCTCCAGATCTCTTTCCAACTCCGCAGCCTGCTCAGGGCTCAGCACTGGATGTTCAATCTGCCGCTGCCAATCCCTCATGCTTGTAGCATCACAGTCCACCTCCGAGGAATATAGGGAGTTGTAAAAATGCCTAAAGGCTTCAAGTATCTCTGAATTTCCGGTCAGGCGGACATTTTTCTCATCCAATAAGGAGACAACGTGCATTTTCTCTCTCCTGGGCTTCAAACTGGCTGCCAACATCTTGCCTGCTTTATTTTTCTCAGTGTAATAGCGAGCCTGCTGAGAAAAGGTGATCTGCTCCACTTCAGCACTAAGGGCGGCGTTATATTGAAACCTGAGATTTTGTAGCCGAGTTAAAATTTGAGCACTGAATTGACGGTGAAGTAGTCGCTCACCAGCCTTGATCTGCAGGTCCAGAGACTTCAGTCGCTCCCTCGCCTTTTTCCTGGCCGCAATATTATAACTGGTAACCTTTGCACGAATGGACGCCTTAAAGGCTTCCCACCAAGCCCATATGGCTGGGTCATCTGGCCGGTTAATATCAAAGAATTCCTTAATTTCTTTCCGGAGAAGCCGCTTGAAGTCTTCTTCTGCCAGAAGATGTCGTGGGAATGACCAGCCCCCGGGGGGACCAGGAGACCTAATCAGGTCCAAGTCAAACACTACTGCGGCATGATCAGAGATATGTATACTGAGAATCTCTGCTCTATGGATATCTTGGGCTAATGATCGGGACACAAGAAAAAAATCAATCCGCGAATGGGACTCGTGAGGAGATGAGAAAAAAGTAAAATCTTTTTCAGCAGGATGCAAAATCCTCCAGATATCTACCAGGCCCCATTCTTCCATAATCGACTCTAAAATGTCAGGAGCTCTTCCTCTTCTAGATTTTCGGCAGGGCTGGCAGTCGATCAGGGGATCCAGCGTCAGGTTGAAGTCCCCCCCAATCACTATAGGGGACGAGGGATACTCCAGGAGCAGCTTCGCGATGTCATGAAAAAACCCAGGACTATCACAGTTGGGGGCATAGACATTAATAAGCACAAATTGTCGTTGGTCTATGGTTATCTGGGCACTGGCCCACCTCCCTTCTGGGTCGGAGCGAAGTCCCTGGCATTGAGCCTTCAAGGCTTTTTTAATTAAAATCGCCACCCCATTTTTCTTACTTACCGCTGCAGCATGTGAGACAAGCATATATTTATCCAGAGCTAGTTTTGCTGTCTCAGCAGACGTAAGATGCGTTTCCTGCAGCATCACTACGTCCGCCCCTTGCTTCAGGCAATAAATTAAAATCTTTTTGCGTTTTGCAGGGTGTTTAATGCCCTTAACGTTCAGGGACAGTATCTTAAGGGAGATCATTTATTTGGTCATACTGGAGGGCCCCACCCCAAGGATCGCTTGAGAACAGCAACACTGCGACTGGTCAACCCATAAGTGAGGCCTGTAAGGTGCCACCATTAACCCTGCGTAGCAGCAAATACCAACTAGGTGAGCCAAAACAAGAACACAAGAGGCTAACCAACATTCCCTGACCCAAGATAAAAACTACAAGAAAAAGAAAACAAAAGAAAAGCAGTGCAACTATCCCGACAATACTAGCAAGGAAGCCCGCTACCCACCAGGATTCTCACCGCCCCCCATATACATTCGTAACCCAAACAAGTTCCAGAGGAGGGAGACCAAAACATACAGAACATAATTCAATCCACAATTCAATTCCCCCCCCCCCCCATAATAACAGAGAATTACTTCACAACTCACATTTTTGTATAAAACCCTTCTCAATTCCAAGGGGGAGAGCAATACCAGGACAGAGAGAAACCATGCCTCCCACACCTTCAGGCTCTACAAAGATTAACTGCGAAGGAGAGCACCCAAAAGTGGGGGGGCCATAATTGCTTACACAACCAATTAGTAGAATTAAAGACAAAAGAGTCACTGCATTTGTAGAGCTTCTTGTTCTTCTAAAAACTTTAGAACGTCGTTCGGGTCATCGTAGGTCTTGGAGCTGTTGTTGAATGTAATCTTGAGGCGAGCAGGATAAAAGAGCCCGTATCTTGCCTGAATTCGCTGTAGCCGCGGTCTCAAAGCTAAGAACTGCCTCCTCTTGTCTGCCGAGATTTTGCACACATCGGGGTAGAACGAAAGCTTGCTTCCCTCAAATTCCCAAGCAGGCTGACTTTTAGCTGCAGACAAAATTTGAACAGCTTGCTGGTGTCGCAAAAGGCAGAAGATTATTGGCCGCGGAGACTTCCCACTCCCGGAGCGTTGCGACGGTACTCTGTGAGCCCTTTCAATATCAAGCTGCCCGGTAAGCTTCACTTTAAGTATTGAAGGAATCAGCTTCCCCAGGAACTCGAACATATCAGGGCCTTCAGCTCCTTCCGGCAGGCCCACCAGCCTGATATTGTTTCTCCTATTGCGGTTGCTGAGATCTTCTGCTTGCAGCTCATGTCGGGCCATGCGTTTGTAAATTGTGGACATAGATTTCAGCTGCTCAGAGTGTACCGCTAGCACGCTATCGGCTTTGTCCACGCACTCGGCAAGGTCGTGAAAACGGGCTTTCATATTACCCAACTCAGCCTGTACTCTCACCAGCGCGTCTCCATTGGCCTTTACCAGCTCCTTCACCGCTCGGATTTCGCCCAGCATCTCCCGTATTCCTTCCTCTGATTCCCGCGTGGCGGCCATCTTTTGAGGTGAAAGCGGGTCTGATTTCACCCTCTTAGAACCCGAATTCAGCGCCGAAGCAAAGTCCAATTTTGTCGGTTTCCCCCCTGCCATGACGCGTGGTCTCTTAGCCTCCGAAATCAGGGGTTTACCGGCCAAACTATTAATGGGAGTCACACTCTTTGTCAGGAATCAGGCCGGGGAATATCAGCGCTCACTAATTACGCCGCCATCTTGCTTCCCCGCAGGCTCCGCCTCTCTCAGCTACCTGATCTTATCGATTCTCAACAACAGCTTATCTTCTGGTACCTTTCTGGCCCCATGGAAACATGCCCTAATCCATCCTATCCTGAAGAATCCATCCTTGTAGTCCTCCAACCCTGCCCACTACCACCCAGTCTCCACTCTCCCCTTTTACTCAGCTCTCTGCACACCTTGATTCCACTCATACCCTTCATCCCACCAATCTGGTTTTCATGCTGGGCAAAGTACAGATACTATCCTTCTTTCCTTTCTGAATGAAATGCCTGAATCCCACAACGGTAATATTTTTATTGCGGTTTCTCTAAATCTCTCCTTAGCCTTCGATCTTGTAGATCATGTCACTCTTCTCTTACGTCTTCACGATTTTGGCCTTTGCAACAGATCTCCACTGGTTTTGATCTTTCCTCTCCCACAGATCTTTCTCTGTCTCTATTGGTACTTTTTCCTCTTCCCCTCTCCCTCTTCTCTGCGAGTTTCCCCTTCTATTTATCATCTTCTTGGTTCACCTCACTCGCTTAGTACAGCAAACTATTGGTATATTATTATGCTGAAGATATTATCCTTCTTCACCACACTGACCCAACTGCCCCTAATCTTACACCCCTTAACACCTGTCTTTCCAGTATCTCAGCTTGGATGTCTGACAACTTTCTTCAACTAAACTCACCTAAGTCTGCAGCTATATAGTTTCTCTTCAGCAGTTCTCTTCCATCATTAGCTCCTACCCTCCCTGGCTCTCTGGTTGACTCAATTCACTACTTGGGAGTCACACTAGATTCCTCACTATCTTCTCATGCATACCTCACCTCCCTAGTACATCACTCCTTTCTTGCTGTCCACCCCTTCTTTTCTCCCTCTTCTCTGATCACCATTCTGCTCACACTCATGATGTCAGGGCTTGACTACAGCAGTATTGCTTTCATAGGTCTCCCCCATTTTCAGCTCCACCGTCTTCAACTTATTCAAAACACTGCCATTTGTTTCCTTGCACATGCCTCTCGCTTTGAGCACTTCACTCACCTTCTCATTCACTACCACTGGCTTCCTCTCAAATACCGTATTCAGTATAAGCTTCTCTCTTTGGTCCACTGAGCTTTACACACAGGTTCCTTCCATTATCTCTTTGACATTCTTCTTCACTCCCTGCATCGTGATATTAAATAATTTATGAGAGTTGGTAGTAGAGGTAAAGTATGATTTTTTGCTGTCTTGGTAGCTAAAGAGTAGCTCTTGGCTTGATCTTTATTCTTGTCAGCGTGGAGGGTGAGAAGCTACAGAACTAGAGGACATAAAATGAAGCTACAAGGAGGTAGACTCAAAAGCAATGTCAGGAAAGACTTTTTCGTGTAATGTATGATGGATATTTTGATTCACCCCCCCTCCCCCCGAGGTAATGGGAACAAAACCAGTGACATAATTCAAAAAAGCATGGGACGGATAGAGACAATCTCTTTAGAGCAGGGGTTCTCAATCTAGTCCTCTGGACACACCTAGCCAGTCAGGTTTTCAGGATAACCACTATGAATATGCATAAGAGAAATTTGCATACAATGGAATCAGTGCATGTAAATCTCTCTCATACATATTCATTGTGGTTATCCTGAAAACCTGACAGGCTAGGTGTGTCCCAAGGATTGGTTTGAGAATCCCTACCCTAAATGTTTATCATTTGTGTCTCATCCTGCTCTTTACCACTTTAGTAATTTATTGTATTTGGGTGGGAAAGAAGCAAACTCATTAATGTCAGCCTTTCCTCTCCTTTACTCTTTAATGACATGTAATAATGCCTAATTTGAATTTTGTGGAGCAAATACATGTTGGGCAAATCCCAACACTGTGTAATCTTAGGCTGATCAGTAGCACTGCAAATTCGACCTAGCTCTGCAGCCCACTACACCCTAGAAACTCTTTCTGTTAAAAGCAGGAAAACAGCACAGGTTCAGAATCTGACACCATGTTTCAGAGTTAAAAATAAAGACATACTAAACACAGCTGGGACACAGATACTGTACAGCATTACATCAGAGGGTCAAAGATGGCAGCAATAAGGAGGTAGGAAAACAGTGAGATATAATGTGCCACTTGATGGCATCAATATAACTTACCATCTGTAACTCTTTCACTTTTTGTGTGCTCCACTGGTTAGCAGTAGCTGCATGTATTCTGTTTAAATTGCTAGTGCTATTGTTTAAAGCATATTATAATACAACTATGCACTTACAATCAGCTATACATAGCAAGAAGGTGGAATCATAGCAAAATTAAATAACTTTTGCTCTTAAAAAAAAGAGGTAGATAACCTGCAGAAAGGCAGGTACAAGTCTAACCACTTTATTGGGTAGACTAGATGAACCATGCTGGTCTTCATCCACCATCATTTACTATGGGGTTTATTTTAGAGCCCCCATTCATGCTGCCATCTAGACATCTGGAGGGCTGTGTTGTGTGGTGGGAAGCTATTTGAAAACACAGAACAAACAACAGTTCAGGGGAAACAAAATCAGCATTTATTCTATCCCAGCTTGTTAAACATCCACAAGCTGGTTCTCCCGGCCCTTCTTCCAGCCCCAGTTAAAGTTACTACTTCAGAATTCCTTTGCATGGCTTGCCCTGGAAAGACTTCTGGATCCACAGGCCCTCTCTCCCTCCTGCAGCCTGCTGAGTTCTTAACCTCTCCCTGTGAGCCACACCCTCCCAGCCCTGAACTCTGGGCTGCAGTCTCTTTTAAAGGGGATTGTTGATAATCCCTTTAGAGAGGGATGAGTAGAATTCTATATACCCCATCACATACCCTCCCCCTCACCTCAACCATGCCTTGTTGAGCACCTGCCTCACCTGGAACCACCGCCTGGGAAATGAAGTCCTCATTCAGATGACTCTGATCAGCTCTATGGTTGGAGACTCAAAAACCACTGCATAATACAGCCGTTGGACTCCTTTTGTCAGACCAGCCACTTGAGGGGTTGGTGGTGCATTATTAGCATAAACAGACAGCCAAGCAGGTAGTAATTGAAAGTCTCAAGTGCCCACTTTACAGTCAGAGCCTTCTTCTCGATTACTGCATAATGCTTCTCCAGAGGAAGCAGCTTTTTGTTGATGAATGCTGTGGGATGACTTCCTGGGCCAGAATGCTTCCTAAGCCCACCTCTGAGGCTTCAATTTGCACAATAAATGTCAGAGAGAAATCAAGACTAATTAAGACAGGTTCAGAGCACAAAGCCTTCTTGAGATGCTCGAAGGCCAGGTCCAGGTCCAGTCCGGTGACCACTGAATCTATTTGGGAGCTCTCTTCCGGAGGAAATTGGTTAAAAGCTCCGCCACCTCTGGAAGGCACAAACTTCTTTCTTTGATTTTGGAGTGGGGACCTGGGCAATGGCATCCACCTTCTATAGTTGAGGTCATATCTGCCCATTCCTGATTAATTTTCCCAGGTATTGAACGTCCCGTCTGCCCAGAAAACATTTATTGGAGTTGTCATCAACCCAGCCTTCTGTAGGATGGTCAACATAGTTTATACTTGGGTTAAATGGGTGGTCCAGTCTCACTCATCTGAGTGTCATCCTGGAATGCAGCCTGACTGCTACCTGTCAGCACATTCCCTATATAGGTAGTCCATGTTGCAGGTGGTTCATTCAAAGTTCATCAAAAAGTGGTCTGGTTCATCTTCGGCCATCATTTTAAGAAGCACTTGCGCTGGAATGTGGCACTGCGGGTCTGCAGGGCTTGGATCAACTGAGCTAGGGTACTCTTCTCTAGCTCCCTCTGCAGTCAAATAAGATCCTGTATCTGCTGCTGCTGTTCTTGCTGCCCTTCCAACAGGGCATTTTGAAACTGCTGTTGACATTGTTGCTATTACTGTTGCTGCTGGTACTGTTGCTGTTGCTGCTGACCTTCTGGCATAATCTAGAGCAGCGATGGCGAACCTATGGCACGCGTGCCAGCTGTGGCACGCGAAGGCCTTGCAGCTGGCACGCGGGAAGGTCCGCAATCGAAAAAAAAAAAAAAACCCTGTCTGCTGCCGCTGTCGGGGCCGCCGCGGCAGAATCGAGCGTGCCGCGGGGCCCCCCTGTACCCGGCAGATCCTGCCCTCCCCGTAGCAGCTCTCTCTTAGGAGCTACAGTCAGACGCGCCGGCTTGCAGAGCGCGAAGGGAAGAGTTTCCCTTTCGCGACTCCGTTAAGCCCGCGGGGGCTGATGGGAACTTCCCATCAGCCCCCGCGGGCTTAACAGAGCAGCGAGGG
Organism: Ichthyophis bannanicus; assembly: GCA_033557465.1. Classification (NCBI taxonomy): domain Eukaryota; kingdom Metazoa; phylum Chordata; class Amphibia; order Gymnophiona; family Ichthyophiidae; genus Ichthyophis; species Ichthyophis bannanicus. The sequence continues at coordinate 127,105,587 of CM066035.1, read as the reverse complement.
AACTCTTCCCTCGCGCTCTGCAAGCCGGCACATCTGACTGCAGCTCCAAGAGAGAGCTGCTACGGGGAGGACAGGCTCTGCCGGGTGGGTACAGGGGGGCCCCGCGGCACGCTCGATTCTGCCACGGCGGCCCCGACAGCGGCAGCAGACAGGTTTTCTTTTTTTTTTTAATTTTCCCTGGGCTGGGCTGGGCTGGGCTGGGGGGGTGGGGGTTAGGAGTGGTGATGGGCTGGGCTGGGCTGGGCTGGGGGGGGGGGTTAGGAGTGGTGATGGGCTGGGCTGGGCTGGGGGGGTTAGGAGTGGTGATGGGCTGGAGGGGGGGTTAGGAGTGGTGATGGGCTGGGCTGGGCTGGGGGGGTTAGGAGTGGTGATGGGCTGGGCTGGGCTGGGCTGGGGGGGGTTAGGAGTGGTGATGGGCTGGGCTGGGCTGGGGGGGTTAGGAGTAGTGATGGGCTGGGCTGGGCTGGGCTGGGGGGTGTTAGGAGTAGTGATGGGCTGGGGTGGGGGGGTTTAGGAGTGGTGATGGGCACTGGGCTGGGGGGTTAGGAGTGGTGATGGACACTGGGCTGGCTGGGGGGGGTTAGGAGTGGTGATGGGCACTGGGCTGGCTGGGGGGGTTAGGAGTGGTGATGGGCGCTGGGCTGGGGGGTTAGGAGTGGTGATGGGCGCTGGGGGGCTAGGAGCGGTGCTCGGCGCTGGGGGGGCTTAAACTAAAAATTGAGTGATGGGGGATTAGGACTGGGAGTGGGCTGATGGGGAGGTTAGGACTGGAAATGGGCTGGTGGGATTAGGACTGGGAGTGGGCTATGGGGGGCTAGGACTGGTAATGGGTTGGGGGGGTTGCTAGGACTGGAAATGGGCTTAGTGGAAGGGGGCTTGAACTGCAAATAGCTGTTGGGGATGGGGCTTGGAATGGAAATGGGCTGAGGGGAAGTGGGGGGCTTGAACTGCAAATAGCTGATGGGGACGGGGCTTGGAATGGAAATGGGCTGAGGGGAAGTGGGGGGCTTGAAGAAGGGAATGGATGCTGGGTGAGACTGGAACTAGAAGGGAGCTGATGTTGGGGGAGGATTAGAATGGGATGGGGCTGGGAGAGTAAAATGGAGAGGGGAAAAATATTTTGTGTAGGAGGGATGAAAAATCTACAATTGGCCAGGTATTGGGAGAGTAATTGGGGATTGAGGATGGAGGGGTAAAATTTGTGTGGCTGAAATAGGAATGAGGAAAGAGCAAAAGGAGAAAGATTAGTATGTTAAAGCAGATGTAGAGAGAGAGAGAATGGAAAAAAAACTAGAAGAGAGAAGAAAGGACAAATGGACAGCAGACGATGGAGAGTTAGCAGAAAACATGAAGAAACCAGAAGAAAATGGCTGGACCAATTGCAACTGAAAAAAAATGCACAAAAGGTAGAAAGATATCTCTTTATTTTGAATTTATTAACTGGAATATGTCAGCTCTGGGAAATGTGCATCATTAACATCTGCGCTTTGTTTGGTACAAGAGGAAATTCCTATTTGACGTTGCCACTTGTTCTCTTTCCCCAGTATTCACTGAAATGTATTGGTTTAATATTTGCAGTGTTGCCTTTTGATAGGTAGGGTATGGTGCTTTGTGAGTCCTGGTAATGCTGTCAGGATACGGCGGGTTTGCTATGGGTTCTAAATGGGCAGCGTTTGTAGTAGTTCCTAATGTGCCTGGCGGTTGGCACTGGATTATAGTAATGTAGAAATCTTTTAGTCTTTCTTTATCCATACACTCATTAAGAGACATGTTTACTAAAAGTTAGTGTATGGTAACATTATGCAAATATTTATGCAAATAAGACCACTTATGCAAATGACGTGCTGGCACTTTGAGGAAATTCTTTGGTTTTGTGCGGCAGTTTGGGCACTCGGGCTCAAAAAGGTTAGCCATCACTGATCTAGAGGATCTGCTCCATCTTAGCTTGTCACTGTTCTCTTGCAGCACCATCACAGCTTCCATTTCTGCAGCTAAGTTGACCCTGCAGTATTCTAGCTCCTGTTAAGGATGTGGAAGATATCTTATTGATAGCCTTGTAGGTCATAAGGACTATTTTATAGGTGAGCCGGAAGTAGATTGGTAGCCAATGTAAGTCCTTAAGGATTGGGGTGATGTGGTCCCCTCTAGCAGCATCATGCAGGACATATGCAGCTGTGTTCATTGCCAGCTAAAGAGGGTTTAGAGTGTTTTTAGGTAGGCCATACGGGATTACATTGGTGTAGTCGAAATGGGGGGTTACAAGAGCCTGAAAAACTTATCTGAAGTTGTCTGGTTGCAGCAGGGGACGGAGATGTCGTAGAGTTTTTACTTTGTGGTAAATTTGTTTGATGGTGTTGCTGATGTGGGATTTGAAGTCGAGTTGTTGGTCTAATGTAACGCCCAGGTAGCGGATGCATGGTCTACTAGGGAGCTCAGCGTCTCTTGTCTTTAAGGTCGGTGGTGGTGAGAAGGATTGATTTCTAGTAATGAACAGGACGTCAGTCTTGCTGAAGTTAATCTTGAGGCTCTGTGAGTGGAGCCAGTCGGTTATTGCACTGAAGCATTTTACCAGTGGGGAAAAGTCCGGATTCTCGATCGTGAATGGGGTGGAGTAGTACATCGTTTTGATAGAAGGTTACAAATACTTAAAAATAGGTCATTAGCATATGCTGTACTTTTGAAAGAATAGAGTATTAAGCAATAAATCTAAATTACAGGAAAACCACTAGCATGAAAAGTGGACTGCCCAAGCGAAGGCTAATTTTATAACAGGTCACTTAAGTAAGAAGTGCAGAGTGGCACCTATTTGGGGGTTATTGGACACAGGTACAGATGTGTCCTTATACAATAGCCTCACAAAACCTGCAGAAATTGCAGCTAAAATGCATCCACAAACATTTACACCAGCTCAGAGTAGATGTAAATATATATGGGGGAAGTACACATTTACATGCAAATTTTATAAACTACATGTGTATTTTAAGAATCCACATGTATTGCACCCAAACTACTCCCCCGAACAGGCCCAGAAGTATGCACCTTCTTGCCATTGCATGGAATTTGACATGCAGTGTGTATACTGTGGCTGTGGGGTATTTTATAAAAGCCATTTTCTGCAGGCAAAATAGGTCTAACTCACAGAAAAGAAATTTGCAAAATTACCCCCTTATGGGCCCAATTCTAAGAGGCAGATAGCAAGGCACGCCACTATCTGCCTTGCCAGTATTCTGCCTCCGTCCCTTGCTCCATGCACACAGTGGGCAGAGTGTGGATGGGCGGAGCCATGAATGTACAGGGCCGGTTCCAGTGATGGCCCTGTATGTCTGGGGATCACCAGGAGGACACCCTGCTTATTCCACCTCTGAGGTGGAATAAGCGCGTGGCGCCCCCCCCCCCCTCCGATCCTGGCCAGCAACCCACCCTAGAGCTTGGAAGACCCCCTTTGGTGCCACAGGATGCAGATGGTGGGTCCTTGCCGGCTGATCTGGGCCCCGACTGCCCCAACCAGGGGTCGGGCAGTGGGGGGTTGCAGGAGTAGCAGACTGGTGGGAGGATTGGCCCATGCGGAGGATATTCCCGCAGTGCAGCAGAGGCACTCTGGGCCGTCCTCTGACCTGATTCTGTATGCCATGGGAACGTTTTGCTCCCACGTTACAGAATCGGGTCCTAACATGTCCATCCTGCTCAGGGCCATCTGGATGGCCCAGACGTGCCCCTTCCTGAATCGGGCTCCACATGTCCCAATACCACTTCCAACCTCAATATCACCAGACTTATTTTATCTAAAGGAGGTCCCATATAACTGTGGACTATCTGGTTAGAGATGATAACACATTTGTCTTAACGTCTGCACAGTTTTATAATGTCTCTTTTTTGCTAATTAAAATTCATCAGTAAACTTGAAAAAACAACTGCAGTACTTAGCTTCAGGCAAATATTCCAAATCCTGTTTACCAATACTCTTTACAAAAAGTTGGCATAATAAACCTTTCAGATCCTAACTTAACCAAGTTTTGGCAATCAAAACTGGAGTGGACAGAGCTACAGGATGAGATGTAGGGCAATCCAGAATTTAAATCCTTCTAATGCACTTTGCAACCTTGAGTAAGTCACCTTACCCTTTATTGCCTTAGCTATAAACTTACACCGTAAGCTGTCTGAGGCCAGGAACAATAGCTATTGAGTCACTAGTGAAAAGGCATGAGCTGCATCCAAATGAATTCCAGCTACAATGATGTAGTTCTTAATTCAAAGTGAATCATAATGAGAGCAACATACTCTGACCAAAAGCACTCAGAGGTGGTGAGATGTAATGGTACTCCAGGCTCTGGTATCATCTCTTGGGTCACCTGTGCAACAAATGCCCTCCCGGGGCATGTAGTGGAGACCAAAAGTGCAACAATTTTGACTTGCACTTAAAAAATAAAAAATATTTATTTATTTAGACAGATTTGTATACCACCTTATCCTACAATCAAAGTGGTTACATCACATCACAATTGGGGTTACATTAAACATGTGGGTGCTTTACAACATTTAACATGTGTTATTTTGCTGTTTGGACATTTCTACAAATCATCCCAGTAGCAATATAGCATACATTCATTTTCTACCCACTATTCATAAGATGTTAAACTTCATGCTCAGTTGGGCTAATGAGCTGCTCTGCATAACTGTACAGTTCAACACTGCGAAAGCAAATACCGTGCCAAATGCAGAAACCAGTCCAAGGGCGTGGTATAGTGGAAAAAACAAAATCTGGGTGGCATCGTTTAATAAAGATTTTGGTTTTTCCACTATACCACGCCCTTGGACTGGTAGCTGTACAGTTCAGCCACTCATTAACCATGAATTTCAATAAAATTTTTAAAACAGTTAAACTATGTATAAAAAAATAGCTATTTGTGAAACAGATAGTTACATACTACATGCAAAAAGGGAAAATGGTGAACTATATCCTGTTTAACACTAGAAGCCCCAAAGTGTGTCAATTGATACAAATACATCTTCGAAGTTGTATACCAGCGCCACTGCTAGAACCATGTCAGTCATGTTCAATGACTTTGTTAGCAAGGTCAAGATGTTCAAATATGTGCATTGAAAATTAATGAGAGATGCACCACCTAGCGAGAAAATGAATTTATACCTAGAAGCCCCAAAGTACGTCAATTGACGCACTCGATTGTCTTGGATGCGTCAATTGACGTACTTTGGGGCTTCTAGGTATAAATTCTTGTTCCCACTAGGTGGCACATCTCAATCATTGTTTACAGTGTTACTCCGACATTACAAACAATAGACACATGATGACATCATGTAATGACGTCACATACTGCATGTATTTAACAAATAAATAACTTCACATTAATTCACATCTGCATTTCATGCTAAACGCAGTCGTCATGATAATGCGTCAATTGACGCACTTTGGGGTTTCTAGGTAAAATTCCTTTTGGGGCTTCTAGTGTTAAAGCATGTCATTTGCCCATTTAATGCATCAAGTTACTATTGCACAGTTCTGCTCACATTGGCCTCTTTTGGATTGACAGGATAAGTCCAAGGGATCATTGCTTGCAAAAAATGAAGAGACAATAGAAGCACAACCTAACCGCATGTATTTATGTAGTTAGCGCATCTTATCTGCATGATTCATCAACTAGTTTTGGGCTTACCAGAATGACAGCAAGATGGAAAGTATGAAATAGTATAGGGAAATCAGAGGAAAGTAAGGGTTCTAAAACTGATGCTGTTATCCATCTGGGATTAAATGATTTGGCTAGAAACACTACCTCTACAGTGCAAAGAGACTTCAAAATTTTGGGAGAGAGCCTTAAACCCTTCGTTAACACTATAGCATTCTCAGGAGTTCCACCATGATAAAGGGGAAGAGAGGCTGCATCACATAAGCAGCTTTAATACATGGCTCCGAACCTGGTGTAAACATGAAGGCTTTAGATAGATAGGTGGCTGGGGCAATTGATAGCCCAACAAGAGACTATACTGTAATCATGGTCTACATCTTTCTGTAGCAGGGAAGAAGATCCTAGGTTTAAAATTCAGCCAGTATGTAGACAGGCATTCAAACTAGGGAAAGGGGGTAACAGGTAGAAAACAAGTTCAGGATGTCACCCCCAGCAGAAGTATTATAGTAAGGGTAAAAATATTAAGAGACATCATTTTAACTCATGCATAGATAACACAGAGGAAGAGGAGTCATGAATGCAACCCAAGCAAAATAGAGGCAAGCCTACCAAAGCCCGCTGGAAGGTAATGAGCACAAATGCTCACAGTCTAGGTAACAAAGTTCCTGACCTGGAAGCTTCCCCAGGATAAGCATTGTGGAATTGTGTACCTTTTTGGGAACCTTACAGATCCTTGTGACCTGGATTAGCCTCTGTTGGAAGCAGGATGCTTGGTCTGACCCAGTATGGCATTTGTTATATTCTTAAACCTTGATAGTGGAAATAGACTTGGTTATTGTGGCTATCACGAAAACATGGTTTAATGAGTCTCGTGAATGGGACGTTGCCATAACTGGATTTAATCTATTTAGGAGGGATAGAGAAGGCAGAAAAGGAAGAGAAGTAGCCCCCTATGTCACAAACAGTATTAAAGCAACTGAAATGCAGGGGAATTGGGGAAAAGAAGAAGCAATGTAGATTGGTCTGGAAAGAGGTACTACCATCCATGCGGGTGTAGTCTACAAACCTCCAACACAAATGGAGGCAATGAACAGAAACATCATCAGTGTAATTGCAAAGGTAGTAAAAAAAGAACACGTTGGTGATACTGGGGAACATTAATCTGCCAGATGTGGATTGGAGAATCCCATCTGTGAATACAGAAAGGAGTAGAAAGATCATGAACGCCCTACAAGAGGCATTGTTCAGGCAATTGGTGGAGGAACCCACCAAGGAAGGGTCAACGCTGGATCTAATGCTCACTAATTGAAACAGTGTGTCTAATGCCTGGGTAGGTGCCCACTTGAGCAACAGTGATCACTGCATGGTGTGGTTTGAGGTAAAAGCCAAGGCAGAATCCAATCGCAGCAAACTCAAAGTCCCAGATTTCAAAAATGCTAACTTAAGTGAAATGGGAAAGTACCTGAAGGAGGAGCAGGCAGGGTGGGAGGAGATAAGAGAAGTGGAAAGGTAGTGGACTAAACTGAAAGAGATCATAACAAGGGCAACAAATCTACAGTATATGTAAGGAAACTGATATGGTTCTCCAAAGTAGTTGCAAAAATAAAGGCAAAAATGGCAGCATTCACAATTTTCAGAGAATCGCAAAAGAGGAACACAGAAAAGAATACCAGATTAAGCTGAAAGAGGCAAAAAGAGAAATTAGGATGGCAAAAGCACATGCGAAAGGAAAAATGGCTACAAATGTGAAAAGTGGTGTCAAGACTCTTCAGGTATATTGGAGAAAGGACGGTGGTGAGAAGTGGAATTGCAAGACTCAAAGATGCTAAGGACAGATTTGTGGAAAGCGATAGGGGAAAAGCAGAATTGCTAAACAAATACTTCTCTTCCGTGTTCACAAAAGAAAATCCTGGAGAAGGGTCATTTCTGGCTGACAAAGGTAACAAGGGAAACAGAATAGATGGAACACTATGTTTGTGAACAGCTTTTAAAACTGAACGTGCACAAGGCCATGGGACTGGTTCAGATACTTCCCAGAATACTGAATGAGCTCAGGAAGGTTTTGGCAGGACCTTTAAAATATATGTTTAATATTTCCCTGGACACTTGGCTTGCAGAAAGGTTGACCTGGTCCCTCTTCACAAATGTGGCAACAGAGAAGTGGTAGCAAACTACAGACTGATAAGCCTTACCTCAGTGGTGGGAAAAGTAATCAGGATGGTGCTGAAAGAAAGGATGGTGGTTTTTCTGGAAGCCAATGTGTTGTGAGATCCGAGGGAAGAACGTGACAAGCAAATCTGATTGATTTCTTTGACTGCGTGACCAGAAAACTAGGTCAAGGGCATGCGATGGACATGATCTATTTAGATTCCAGCAAAGCCTTTGGTACCGTTTCTCATAGGAGGCTTGTGAATAAACTGAGCAGCCTGGGGATGGATCTCAAGGTGGTGAACTGGATCAAGAACTGGTTTGTTGACAGACTACAGAGAGTAGTGATGAACAGAAATCACTCTGAAGAAAGGAGGGTGAGTAGTAGAGTGCCTCAGGGATTGGTCCTGGGACTGCTACTGTTCAATACCTTTGTGGGTGATATTGCCAAGGAGTTAAAGGTAAAGTATGAAGATATGGAACAGAATGGACACTTCTGAGGGAGTAGAAAACATGAGAAAAGATCTACAAAAATTAGAAGAATGGTCAAATGCTTAGCAATTGAGTTTTAATGAAAAAATGTGAAGAGTGATGCGCTTGGGATGCAGAAACCCAAAGGAACTATACGTGATTGGGGATGAAAGGCTGGTGTGTATGGACCAAGTGAGGGACCAATTAACATCAACAAAATTCATTTCTATATAATCTTCCTTATAAACTTTAATATAGAAACACTTTCAAACAGTACCCATCTACAACTTCACGATATGCGGTAAACTTGAAATTGTTTATTGGCTACTACATTCTGTAAATACATTCTCTATTTATCAGCCCAGTCACGGGGCAGTGGGAGCAGTTTGCAGAGCCAAAACATCAGTGGCCTTATGTTAGCAAGAACACCTGGCCCCGGGAGAGCAGCAGTTCCTAGTAGGGAAAGTGCCAATGCCTTGATCCCCAACTCTTGCTGCTACCATTCGCTGCTGTGTCCCCAAGCGTGGCCTGTACTAGGATTTAGGGGCTTGTACTTTTCACACTCTTGGAACAGCTGCAATGTCCTGGGTGGATTCTGCCTTCTGGGTTGCAGTTGCTCAAGCTCCAGGGCTCTTTGGTTGCAGTCTGTCAGGTTGCAGAGTGCTGTCTTCCCGGGGCTCCACCTCTTCCTCTGCCACACAGCCATGTTATCCGGCTACAGAGCAGAAGCAGAAGTGCCTACCTGCCCCGGCTAGAGCAGGCCAGAAGTGCCGAGGTAGTGAGTTGCTCTACCTTCTGCCCATGGGAGACAGATATCCCATGGGCAGGATGCACATATGTTGACCATGATCACAGCCTTGCTCTGTCTTCATTCTGCGCATGGGACAGGCTTCTCCTGCAGGCAGTATCTAGATGTTGCTCTGCCATGCTCTGCTGCATTTGTCATCCTGAAGGAGGGGAGGTAGATAGCAACAGTGCCCCTCTGACATGGAAGCCCCCCTGCCATGCTTACCACATAGCACTGGCCCTGACATTGTGGCACACTCAGACTCACGGAAACTGTTAGTGCAGGGATAAAACAGTTGCCGCATACTGATTCAAATGCTAACTACCACCCAAGCATTGAGGTGGGGAATGAATAGGTTAGGGGCAAAAAATGGGAGAGGTGAGCACATTGTAATTAGAACAGGGGTACATATTGTGTGCTAACTATCAATAGTGATCATAGCATGATCACATTTGATTTAATAAATTGAAGGAGGATGGCAAGGAAATCCACAGTGCTACCTTTTAACTTTCATAAGAGAGACTATGATAAAATGAGGAAAATAGTAAAGAAACAACTAAAAGGAGCAGCTGCAAAGGTTAAAGATTTACATCAAGCATGGGAATTGTTTAAAAATACTATCTTGGAAGCCCAGACCAGATGTAGTCCACGTTTTAAGAAAAGGGGAAGAAAGGCCAAAAAATTGCCAGGATGGGTTAAAGGTGAGGTCAGAGAGACTGTTGTAGCCAAAAAAACATCTTTCAGGAATTGGAGAAAAGAGCCAAATGGCAAAAACAGGAAACAAGAACTGGCAAGTTTGATGCAAAGCATTGATAAGGCAAGCAAAAAGAAAATTTAAAAAAAAGCTTCTGTGAAAGCAAAAACAAAGAATAAAAAACAATTTCAAGTACATTCATAGCAATAAACCTGAGAGAATCAGTTGGACCATTATATGATAGAAGGGTAAAATGGGAGGACAAGGTCATAGCAGAGAGACTGAATGAATTCTTTGCTTTGGTCTTTACTGAAGAAGATGTGGGAAGTTACCCATGCCTGAAAAGGTATATAAAGGTAATGCATCAGAAGAATTGAAAGAAATATCGATAAACTGGGAAGATGTATTACAACTATTTGATAAACTGAAAAGTAGCTAATTACCTGGAACAGATGGTATACATTCAAGGGTGTTGAAGGAACTGAAATATGAGATTGCAGACCTACAATTGGTAATCTGTGAACTATCATTAAAATCATCTGTAATATCTGAAGATTGGAGAATGATCAATGTAACACCAATTTTTAAAAAGGGTTCCAGGAGTGATCCGGGAAACTACAGACCATTGAGCCTGATGTCAGTATGTGGCAAAATGCTAGAAATCATTATAAAGAATAAAATTACTTAACATTTAGATGGTCATGATTTAATGATAGAAAGCCTACACGGATGTAGCCAAGGAAAGTTTTGTCTTACTAATCTATTTTTTTAAAGGTGTGAATAAACAGGTAGACAAAGGTGAGCCAGTCGATATAGTGTATCTGGATTTTCAGAAAGCCTTGGACAAGGTCCCTCATAATAGACTCTTCGAAAAATTAAAAAGTTATGGGATAGGAGGCAGTGTACTATTGTGGATCAGGAAGTGGTTAAAATAGAGTAGAGTAGAGCTCAATGTCCAATTTTCTCAATGGAGAAAAGTGAATAATGGAGTACCCCAGGGATCTGTGTTGGGCCCGCTGCTTTTTAACATCTTCATAAATGACCTGGAAATTGGAATAATGAGTGAGCTGATCGAATTTGCAGATGGCAGAAAATTATTCAAAGTTATTAAAACGCAAGAGGATTGTGAAAAATTGCAAGAGGACCTTGATAAATTGGAAGACTGGACATCGAAATGACAGATGAAATTTAATGTGGACAAGTTCAAAGTTATTAACTTAGGGATCAACATCCCAAACTACAGTTACACGATGCAAGGTTCCACATTAGGAACCATCACCCAAGAAAAGGATTTAGGCGTTATCGTGGATAATATGTTGAAACCCTCTGCCTATTGTGCAGTGACGGCCAAGAAAGCAAATAGAATGCTAGGAATTCTAAGGAAAGGAATGGAGAATAAAACAAAGGATATTATAATGCCTCTGTATTGTTCCATGGTGCTTCTTTGCACCTTCAATATTGGGTGCAAGTCTGGTCGCCATATCTTAAAATAAAATATAGCTGGATTAGAAAAGGTACAGAGAAGAGCTACCAAAATAGTAAAGGAAGGATACCTGTTTAAAGAGAGGCTTAAAAGGTTAGGGCTCTTCAATTTGAAAAAGAGACGGCTGAGGTGAGATATGATAGAGGTCTATAAATTAATGAATGGAGCAAAACAGGTAAACAGTTGTTTTTCCCTTTGCCTTTCTTCTTTTTGAAGGAGTAATCAGTGAGGCTACATTTAGGACCTTATAAGAGAAAATATTTTTTCACTCAATGCATAATCAAACTCTGGAATTCGTTACCGGAGGATGTAGTAAAAGCAGTTAGTGTAGCTGGGTTTAAAAAAGGTTTGGACAAGTTCCTGGAGGAAAAGTCCATAAACCATTATTAAAGAGGACCTGGGAAATCCACTGTTTGCCCCAGGACAAGCATTGTGGAATCTGTGTGCCTTTTGGAAACCTGCCAGGTATGTGTGACCTGGATTGGCTGCTGTTGGAAACAGGATACTGGTCTTGATGGACCTTGGTCTGACCCAGTATGGCATTTCTTATGTTCTTTTGTAATGTTCCAGTTAGTGTGAGCACAGTTATCACCACCTTAACACGTGGAGGTAAATGCACTGGAGGTAATGGCGCCATGCGTTATGGTACATATCCACACCTTAACTGTCATACATGTTGGTGATGCCCCCAACAGTTACCATGGAGGCTTTACACTTAGCGCACATTCGTTAGCATGCTAAAGGTGTATTAAGTGCAGAACCATAGCACATTTTAGTAAAAGGGTCCATTAGCCTTTATCTCACTTCCATACTCTATTTTATTTTGATATTTTTTTCATCTTTTAGAATACATCAGGCCAATATTCAGTTGCAGTGTTCAGCTTTTTAAAAAAAAAACACTTGCCGTGGTGCCAGTCTGCGGATAGTGGCCAGAGCCAAAAACCCAGATAATGTGGAGACATTGGGACAGGCAGTCGTGCTGCGGTTTGGATAAGTGTCTCTGAATATTTCTCTCTGTATTTATTCTGCACACATTTATACTATTTGCAGTAATATAAATACCATAGATTCCTGTCATCCTTATTTTCATCAATCAAGGGATTTTATAAATCATTTTCTGATAAATATATCTGCCTTAAAATATAACTTATTTGTATGTACTTCTAGATTTGTATGCTTCTATACTTTAGTTGTTTTGTCCGTGTTGAACCTTCTTGGTTGTTAAGTCCGTTTTGGGTTTGTTGCTGCGGTTTAGCCTGATTAAACTCTTTAACACTTTACTGCTGTTTTGTTTGATAGCTTCCTTTTTGCTCACAAATCCATGAAACAATCTGTCCTCTTTGAAAGGCACACACAGAATGAAGTAGCTAGTCTGAAATAAAAGGCACGGTCTCCCTGGTAACTGGAATACATCCCCAAATACGTTCATATGTTGAGGGGTTTCTGATTGAGCTTGCATGGAGCGTTGAATGTCTGGCATTTGTTTGGAATTTACTGCATAGGATTAATTAAAGTAAATGGAACAGGATGTCTTCAGTGCATGAGAACTTCATTTCAGCATGTGCGTCTTGGAAAGGGCACAGAAGGTGTCGCCATGTCTCAAAGCTTATGTCAATATGAGAAATGCTATCCGCGTTTTTTAAATGAAAATGGTAGAATACAAGCTGTTCACTGGGTTAGAGTTATAAGAAAAATGGGGAAAAGAGCCCTTCCTTGAGATAGGAAGTTGAGACAAGTTCTAACAATACAATGTTTGAAAAAGCTTTATTTTAATTATTTAGAGCTCCCTTTTAAGAGCTGAATGATTGCTATAAGGATACATGGAGCGGACATTTTAGAAAGACATCCAAGTGCAATCTAGGATGTCTAAGCCAGAATATCCGAAAAAAAAGAAAAGCAGACACATCCAGGTGCAGACACGATTTCACAAACATCGACGTGCCCTATATGGACTTATGTGGGGGTGGGGGGGGGGAGGGGTGTCTACATAGTCATCCCCCAGAAGAGTATTCCGGAACCTGGATATCTAGTAATAGCCATTTAGCCATTAGAGTAGTGGGCTAGGACCAGAGAAGCCAAGGTTCGAATGTCACTGCTGCTATCATCATTTCGAATGTGCTAAGTACTGGGGATGTGTATTCTTGCCTGCAGCAGGTCTAAACTTAGATGGGACTCTGGACATCCAGAGTGTGTCTGAGATCAAGCAGTGCAGTTCAGGTTCCTGGGAACATACCAGCCACACCTCCGCCACACCCCTGTTCAGACAGACGTCCTCATGCTGGCCACATCAATACACCTGGCTTCTAGAATGGTTCTGGAGATGTCTCTGTGCTTTGGCAGTCTCTTTGCCCATTTTCAGGCATCCAAAGCATGGATATGCTTTCAAAATACCCCCATAATGCCTAAACATTACATGACAATATAGTAAATTATGGTAGATGCAGACCAACATGGGCCATCTAATCTGCCCAATAAGGTAGGGGCATGTTTACTAAACCACACTAACCATTAGCATGTGGTTGCCATGCGCTAAGCATGCTGTGCTGTAAGCTTGGGACCTCATGCTAAAAAGCCAATGATAACTGGTGAGTGTGCAATTGGGCAGAGACTAAGCAGGTTAGGGTGGAACATGGGTGTTGATGGAACGTCATTGTTAGTGGGGGCTTTTTGGGCATTTGCTAACTTCAAATGTTGCACTTAGTGTGGGTGCACCCAAATCCATCTCAAGGGGTGGTGGTAAGTGCACCTGTGTGGTGATTACCTCAGTGTGCTGTGTTACCATTGAGCTAATGGTAGGATTATGGGAGACATCCCCCAAAAATTAGCAAGGGACTCCATGTTAGTTTTGTCACTCAGATGCACACTACTGGCTTGCCCTTTAGTAAACATGCCCCTTAGTGTGGTAACTGCTGCTCTATGCCCTTTAGTGTGGTAACTGCTGCTCTATGCAGGTTATATCCCCCGCCCCATGCTATTGCTTAGGGCTGTACTAGTTTCTCTATGTAACTTACTTTCCTCTCTGCCTAACAGAGGTACTCACACCCCTCCTCACACATCAAACAAAATAAAAATTACTCACACTTCCTGGCAACAAATGCTGTCAGTTCCTCCATCATCTCTCAAATCAGCCTTCCACCTCACCTACTCTCTTATTTATCTTCCCCCTTCTACCAAATGTATTCCCCACTGTCCCATTCCACAACTGCACTCGGCCACTCAGCAATTTGGTGTTAACCTAGCCATAGCGAGGTTCTTTAAGAACCCTCTGGAAGGCTACTCTCCCCTCCCCACATAGCCTGTGATGGCAGCAATCCATGTTCAAGCAACTTGCAGTGAGGTCTTCTTTCAGCCAGTAAATCTTTTCCTTCACATCATTCCATTACCCCTCTATCTCCCATCAGTTCTAGGAGGAAGGCTAAAGCCCAATTTATGCTCCTAGATGCGAACACAGGCCCTAAAATACAAAGCCCCAGCACCACCACCATCACAGACTCCTCAGCACCCACCCCAGACCCACAAAATCCAAAATAGAGGGAGTCGGAGGGTGGGCAAACACAACACTCCCTGTAAACCTACCTCACCAGCCCAACTGTTAAACTAACTCCTACTCACACTATTCCCCAGTTCAAAAACCATCCTGCCTTCCCATTTCACTCCCTGTTGACCAGTGGTTTCACAATCCCCCACTTCACTCCTTCTACCTCTCTATCTCTTATATACTATTCTAGCCTCTGGCCCATGTAGGAGGGCTTGGTCATATTATATGCCTTTGGTCTAAACCACAGGGCCTGTTTTAGAACAGTGGGCTAGAACCAGGACAACCAGGGTTCGAGTCCCACTGCAGCACCTTGTGATCTTGGGCAAGTCATTTAACCCACTATTGACTCAGGAACAAACATGAATTGTACACCATCTTGGGACAGAAAAATATCCACTGTACCTGATTATAACTCACCTTGACCTTCTGAGAAAAGGCATGAGCTAAATCCAATTCTCTTTCTTTTTCTGATGTGTGGAAGTCATTCAACTCTTGCTTGAAGCAGAAACGGTCTATAAATTGACTGGACCATGGGAACTATTTTTCTATTTCCCATCAATGAAACATTTCCTTTGGTTCAGGCATGTCCCCGCTTTTCTAAAAGAGCAAAGAAAGTGAGCGCTACCCACGTGTCAGCAGCCGTCCTCAGTGACTGTGATCAAGTGTCCCATGGAAGGTTAAAAATTCCTACTTTCCTCCCCATTCACCCATTTCCCAAGTAAAAACGATGGTATGTTTGCTGGATAAATAGAACGTCACCTACCTGCTACAGACAGGTCAAAAACTTGAGAATTTGTTTTTATTCATGTAGATGGGGGTGGTAAGAGGAAGGAAACAGGGATAGGAGTGCTTCAAGAAATGAATCAAATGAAATCTCTTTTGTCTGAGATTTTTGAAAGATCAAAATTCAACAATTATCTTTGGAAGGTCTGTAGTGCCTGAAATGCCATCCCCAGATTAGGATATTGATTTGTTCTGGTTTATACATCTATACCCTGCAAATGGCCTCTTCTGGAAGCTATTCTTTTACTGCTTCCTTAGCATGCTAAGGAATGTGCACCATTTTTCATGTGAAGTATACATTTGCAGTAATAAACCTTTGTGTATTCTGCTTTGGTAGAAAGTTTGTTTAAATTTTCCATTTATGAACTGCTGCAATACAAATTTCTACAAAGAAGCTCATTGATAATAATTTCAAAAACACAAAAAAGGCCTGTTTCCATAAGAAAAATAACTACATTGCTGAAGATGTAATTATTATTTTTTTCAAAGACTAGAACAACATTTTTTCCCCATTGCATAGTGACGGCACCAGTCGAAGAACATAAGAACTAGTACAAAAACATAGATTGTGAGTTCTTCGAGGACAAGGGAAATATACTGTATACCGTACCTGAATGTATACCACTTTGATCCAGTGAACAGCAATATATAAGCATTGCTAAATAAATAAATAAAAAAGAACAACAAGATATGCCATACTGGATCAGATCAATAGTCCATCAAGCCCAGTATCTTGTTTCTAACAGTAGCCAATCCAGGTCACAAGTTCCTGTCAGGATCCCAAAAGATTTTCCTTGTTGCTTATCTCAGGGATAAGAAGTGGATTTCTCCTAATCTGCTTTATGGTTTATGGACTTTTCCTCTAGGAATTTTCCAAACCTTTTCTATACCCAGCTGCAGTAATAGTTTTTACTACATCCTCTGGTAACAAATTCCAGAGCGTAATGCTCCGCTGAGTGAAAAATATTTTCTATAATTAGTCTTAAATGCACTACATTCTAGCTTTATTGCATGCCCACTAGTCTTTGTACACTCTGAAGGAGTAAACAAATGATTTACTCATCCTATTCTACTCATTATTTAATAGATCACTATCGTATCTCCCCGCAGACATCTCTTCTTCAAGATGAAGATTGCTAACCTTATAAGTCTTTCCTCATAGGGATATCTTTTTATGCCCTTTATCATTTTTGTCTACGTTTTCTGTATCTTCTCCATGTCTACTATATATATTTTTTTAGATATGACAAAACTGCATAAAATACTCAAGGTGCAGTCACAACATAGAGCAATACAAAGTCATTATGATAGCCTTAGTTTTATTCTCCATTCATTTTCTTATAAGAGGATTTCAATGTATTATCTACAATGTCGCCTAGATCTTCTTCCTGGCGAGGACTCCAAATATGGAACCTTGTATCATATAGCAATAGTTTGGATTGTTCTTCCTGTGAGGGCACATTATACAAATGACATCCAAACCAGAACTTCTAAAAAAAGGCCGGCATGTCCAAGTTCAGACACGATTTCACAAACGTGAAGGTGCCCGATATGGATGTCATCCCTGGAATAGTATTCAAGAATGGGGATGTCTAAGAGACATGCAGCGATGAGTCAAACACAACAGAAGTTTCCCTATCACACTACAAATGTCATTGCTATTGTGGAGAGTACTGGAGATAGTGGAGTGCCATCTTCTCTACACCTTCCAAAGGTTTTATGGCCCAAACGAGCAATTCCCGATGCCTATTTATAGCAGAAGCAGGTCTAAACTTAGCCCAGTATTTTTTTTTTTAATCCTTTATTTAAATTTTCCAAGTAACAAACAAAAAGAAAGAAAAAAAAGAAACACAATGAAGGCAAGATACAACCGCTGCGGAACCGGATTGCAAATCCACCCAATGCAGCCAATGAAAGAACTGAGCAAGGCACACCCCACTAACCCCACACAACATCAGAGAAACATCAAAGGTTACAAGATTGATTACAAGACCATTAGTAGACTACAACTTATAATATGTATGCCCACTCAGGCCCCTCTGTAGAACACATAACAGATACAATCGAAAAGTACATCATGCAGCGAAACAATGCCACACCAATAATGAGACAATCCCCAACGCCCCCCCCTCCCACTCCCACCCCCCAAGGTTCTCCAGGGAAAGTACCAGCATGGACAACAGTCCAAGCGCTACCATAGCACAGTGCCAAACTATCACCACTTTACCATTACAGCTACAGGGTAAAGAAGGGTTAAGAATAAGGGAAGAAAGAGCATACTAGGTCAGCTAACATGCCGATCCAGTAACATCCATCTCTCGCAGTTGAGATCAGACCTGAGAGGAAAGTGGAGGTTGCTATATAATCTCTCATACTTAGAGTATTGGCATACCATATTCCACCACATTCGAAAGGTTAATTTCTGTGAGTTTTTCCAGTTTACCAGGATCAATTTAAGAGCTATTGCAATCATATAGTTTAATAAAAAGGATTTCCCCTTATTCAACCTCGGATGGAACTCCAAAGACCTCATATAAATCACTCTGTAAGAGAGCGCATCTGGAATGCCTAAGATGTCCTGAATTTTACCCCATACCCCTTTCCAAAATCGTAACACCGAAGGGCATTCAAAAAACATATGGGTGTAAGTGCCAATCTCTTTTTGGCATGTCCAACACTTGCCTGAAACTGCCCCGGCCCATTTAACAAGCCTCGCAGGTGTAATATAGGCCCTATGTAGAAAGAAATACATTGACTGGGTGACTGCTGCTGATCTCGAAACCCTCGTTATCGAGCCCCACAAAACCTTCCAAGAACCGGGGTGTAAAGAGCTACTAAGCTCATGTTCCCAGACCTTCACCAGACCCGCCGGGCTACATGAGACATATGTCCTATACATAGCATATATTTTTGAGACCGAACCTTTCCGCTCCAACATCTCTCGCAGGCGTTTATACAACTCTCCCTCTGCCATCAAATCAACAGGAGCAATTTTTGACGCAAAGATGCAATGTGTAAGTTGCGCCCACTGAAAAAAACAAGACTTCAGAAGGGAGAATTCTGCCATAAGCTCCTCCAATTTTTTCCATCCGTTAATCCCCGCTAGATGGCCCAACGTCCAAACTCCCTTCTCCTGCCATTTCTTCCACGCTACCTTCCGCCCTCGGATTCTAAATTGGGGATTCCACCACAAGGGAGTCTTCCTTGAGGGCAAATTATCCTTACCCGCCAATTGCGCCAGCTGCAAGTAAGCTTCTTGAGTAGCGTGGATGACTCTCCCCCTATCTCCGATCTCCGGATTCAGACTCCCTAACATATAAAGTAAAGGGTGCAGGCCAGCAATGTGTGACTCGACTTTCAGCCAGCTGGGGCTCTCTGCAAGGCTATCCTCAGCTAGCCACATAGCCCCTTGCTTTAACAAGAGAGCACGATGGTACCACTGGAAATCTGGAAAGTGGACTCCACCCTGCTCCTTAGGAGCTTTAAGTTTCTTACTTGCTATCCTCGGCTGAGATCCATTCCACAGAAATCTCAATAGGATTCTCTCCAGTTTCAGATAAAATCTACCGGTATGGAGAGGGGAAGCATTCCAAGTATGTAATTGATTTTTGGAGCCAACACCATTTTAATAATTTCTAGTCTACCCCACCAGGTGAAATGCATATGGGACCAAGCCAGGGTTTGGCAACGCACCAGCTGAAATATTTCCTCAGTATTTTCCAGGATAGTACGCTCCAGTGAGGGGCCGTAATAGACTCCGAGATATTTAATGCGACCCGTCTCCCACCTAAAGGGGAAGGGGGCTAACATGCTAGAATGGGAGCAGCTGTTAAGCGGGAAAGCTACCGACTTGGCCCAATTAATTTTATATCCCGAAATACCCGAATAGTCTACTATTAGCGCCAAAATCTGCGGGAGTTCCGATGGCTGAGCAAACAGGAGAAGGTCATCGGCGTAGGCGGAAAGCTTCACCTGGGCCTGTCCCAGAGAGAAGCCAGTTATATCACGACTTTGTCTAATGGCAATAGCCAAGGGCTCCAATGCCAAATCAAAGAGAAGTGGAGAAAGAGGACAGCCCTGCCGGGTGCCTCTATGCAAAGAGAAGGAGCGAGAAAGAACACCATTCGCTAACACCTGGCCCTTGAATATAACACCCGAACCTTATTGATGAAATTTTCCCCTAGCCCAAACCATTCCAACACAGAAAAAAGAAAGGACCACTCCAGTCTATCAAATGCCTTTTCGGCGTCAAGGGAGAGAGCAATATACGGCACATTCTCCGTTGAGGCTTGAGCTAAGAGATTACATAACAGACGAGCATTGTCTGTCGTCGCACTACCAGGTATAAAACCAGTTTGATCTGTATGCACTAACTCCCCGATGCTTACCGCCAATCATCTAGCTAATACGCTCGCGTAGATCTTATAATCTGCGTTTAACAGAGAAATAGGTCTATAATTCATGACATACTGGGGATCTTTACCCGGTTTCTCGAGAACAACTATCGTGGCTTCCGAGAAGCGTCCTGTGTGCTCCAGCTCTTTCTCTAACTGCTCATAGTACAACGCCAGATAAGGTAGCAATTCTTTGGCAAATGTTTTATATAGCTCCGACGGCAACCCGTCCGGGCCTGCTGCCTTTCCTACCGCCATGGAAGTAATCGCCTCCCTAAGTTCTTTAACAGTAAATGGTTCCCCCAAACTCTTGGCTTGCGCTGCCGCCAGTTTAGGCTGGTCTAACTTTCCCAAGAAGCTGGCAACTGCTGTTGGGGCTGCGCCCACCTCAGTGGAATACAATATTTCATAAAATTTAGAAAATTCATCTAAAATTTGTTGGTCATTCATAAGCCTGGTCTGATTTTCATCAAGAATAGAGGTAATTCTCGACTTTTCTCGCTTGCCTCTCAGGGTAGCAGCTAAAGGTTTACTGGCCCTATTTTGCTCTACATGAAAGCAGGCTGCCTGTTTCATCATGAGACATTCTACTTCAGAACTTAGCATTTCATTATACTCAAGCCGCAATCTTTGTAATCTCTGTAAAATATCTGCGGCAGGATTTTTAATCCACAGCCGTTCTCCAGCTTTAATTTGATTCTCTAGGGCCAATAATTGGGCCTTTTGCCGCTTGTTTGCTCTTATCTTATAACTTGTGATGGTAGCTCGCAAAGTAGCCTTAAAGGCTTCCCACCAAGCCCAGCCCTTCGTATCACCTAGGTTATTTCACTGAAGTAAAGATGAATGGTAGAACGCAATTCCTCCTGGAAAGCAGGCTCAGCCAACCAAGCTCTATTGAAAGACCAAAATGAGGGTGACTTTAACGTGTTCTGCATCACAATCTTTAATGTTATTGCAGCATGATCGGAAATTGTCACACTTAAGATATCCGCAGCACAACAGCTCGCTACCAGGGACTTTGAGATGAGGAAGTAATCTATTCGAGAGGAGGAACCATGAACTGGGGAGAAAAAGGTAAACTCCTTATCTACCGGGTGGAGCAAGCGCCAAATGTCAACAAGACCACAGTTCTCCAAGAGGTTGGAGAGGGCCACGCCCGCTCTGGAAAGCTTGCTCACTCTTCCGGGATTACGATCTAACAGGGACTCTCACCATGTTAAAATCCCCACCCAGAATTATGGGAGCTACTGATTCCTGTTGTAATGCACTATTCAGAGCACAGAAAAATCCGGGATCATCCCGATTGGGGGCATACACATTCGCTATAACATACTCAAAGCTCCCGAACTGCACTAGAGAGATAGACCACCTTCCACAAGCATCAGAACTGGCTCGCACTACCGCCCCTCCCAGCGCTTTACGTATTAGCGTGGCAACCCCATTCCTCTTCTTTTCAGCCTGAGAGCACCCAGCCAACATAAACTTCCCATCCTCTAATTTCCTAGATTCTTGTAAAGAAAGGTGGGTCTCCCGAAATAGGACAATGTCCGCCTGTTGACGGTTACAATATGCTAACAATTTCTTCCTCTTTATTGGAGAATTGATACCCTTAACATTCAGTGATAAAATTTTTAACCCATTAGCCATGGTTATCTATAAAACAAAATTTAAATATGGCCTGCGCTAGGCAGCTTTCAATAACTTCATCTGTAATTTCCCATGGAGAACCTGCCCTTACCCCACAAAACAACCCATAACAATTTGGGTGAGACAACAAGACCAACCCAACAGAGCGTACCCCAGCCCATGGGAAACAGTCCCAAGACAGGAACAATAACACATCTCAGCAGGGGAAACTGCGGCTAATACCCATGAACTCAGAGCCATAACCCTCTATAACAGAAACAATCAGGCACAGAATTAGGCTCCCCCAGAAACTACCATCTTATCCTAGTAAGCAGCCCTAAAGTCAATACAAAGATACAGGTCTATAGCTCACAGCGGTCGGCTAGACAGGCACCATAGCCATCAATAATGTCCTTCCTCCAGAGGATAACAAACACCACCACTCTAGCTGGTTTGCATTAGTAAGGCTTCTTGTTCCTCCAAGTATTGGATAAGCTTCGCAGGATCATCGAAGGTTTTAGTCACATTATTCAGTGTAACTTTAAACCGGGCCGGATTAATCAGGCCAAAGCGCGCCTGGAGCCGCTGCAGCCTAGGCCTCAGAGCCAGGAACTGTTTGCGTTTTTCCACTGTGGGCTTACTAAAATCCGGATAAAAGGCCACTTTATGACCTTCATACTGCAGCTGTCGACAAGCTTTTGCAGTGGAGAGGATCTGGACTGCATGTTGGTGCCTCAGTACACACAGTATCATTGGCCGCGGATGCTGATCGCGTGGATTCATCGATGAAGGTATGCGATGGGCTCTTTCCAACTCCAACGAGCGGGCAAACTCAATTTTCAAAAGCTTTGGGAGTAGGGCTTCTAGGAACCCAATAGGGTCTCTCCCTTCCACTCCCTCTGGGAGTCCCACGATGCGAATATTGTTGCATCGCGCTCTATTATTCATGTCCTCAAAGCCTCTTTCCAGCCATTCTACTTTGCGCGATATTTTTGGGAGTTGCACAAACCTCTCTTCATGCCCGGTAACAACCTCCTCCAGCTTATCCATTCTGGTGGTTAACGAATTCAATTGAGCACTAAGTTCTTTTAGATCCGTCTGCACAATAGTGAGAGCCTCTCCATTAGCATCCACTCTACTTCGGATCGCTCGCACTTCCTTTAGGATTTCCTGCATCCCCTCCGTCGACTCCTGAGAAGGCGCCATTTTGTGTGGGGACAACGGGTCCGACTTCGTTCTTTTAGTGCCGGCCGCTGATGAATTTGCAAACTCTAAGCGGGTCTGCTTACTCCCTGACATATCCGGAGTTCGCTGTGGAAAGGTAAAACAAAACTCTCTGCAGTACCCGCTGAGACAGCAGGATTCGCTGACTGGGCTCGGGGGAGAAAACTCTCACGCCGCCATGCTGGAGTCGTGCAGGCTCCGCCTCCCCTTAGCCCAGTATTTTTGAAATCAAGCAGGGATGCCTACCCTGAACACTCCTCAGTCACAACCCTCTGCCTACTTGGATGTCCCTGCGCCAAGGACATTTTTAAATACCATTTGCAAAACGACTCCTGGGAAGTCTTCATGATTTGGATATTCGCGTGCCCATTTTTAGACATCCAAATCGCAAAGAAGCCTTCCATCTTCCATTTAGATGCCCATTCTCCCAATTTCTCTGGGTCCTCTTGCTATTTTTAACTATCCCCTTGAAATTTAACGATTTTGAATAATTTTATATTGTCTGTAAATTTTATCCACATGGTACTCCATTATTTAGCTTTCTCCACTGAGAAAATCAGTCATTTAGACCTACTGTTTTCTTTCTTTTAACTATTTCCCAGTCCACAAAAGGACGCTGCCCATGACTTTTTAATTTAGAGTCTCTCATGTGGGACCTTGTCAAAGGCTTTTGAAAATCCAGTTACATTATATCCAGCAGCTCACCTTACCTATTTCTTTATTTGCACCTTCAAAAAAAGCAGTTGATTGATTAGGCAAGATTTCCCTTGGCTAAATCCATATTGGCTTTGTCCCATTAAACCAGGGGTTCTCAACCCAGTCCTTGGGACACACCTAGCCAGTCAGGTTTTTAGGATAACCACAGTAAATATGAATGAGAGAGAGATTTGCATACAATGGAGGCAATGCATACATATCTCTCTCATGCATATTCATTATGGTTATCCTGAAAACCTGATTAGCTAGGTGTGTCTGGAGGACTGAGCTGAGAACCCCTGCATTAAACCATGACTATCTCTATGTTCAGTAATTTTGTTCTTTATTTGTTGACACTGACATCAGGCTCACCAACTTGCTGTTTCCTGGATCACCCATGGAACCCTTTTTTACAAATTGGCACTATGTTAGATTCTCTCCAATCTTCAGGTATTATAGACTACTTTATTAATAGTTTACAAATTACTAATAGTAGTTCTGCAGTTTCATTTTGAGTTCTTTCAGCACCCAGGTCTTGAATAACTGAGTGGTCTACATAGAGACGTCTAGTGTTTTGAAGAAGCTTTCCTTTAATTCTGCTGGTTGCATTTTTCCTTTTGTGATGAAATAGTCCATTTCTTTCATGCCATTTAAAAGGTCTTTATGGGCCACTTTGGTGGCTCCCCTGAACTTCTCCCAGGGTAGTCTCCAATTCCTGGTAGCTGGTAGTCTAGCGACCCGCACCCTCTTTCACCAGCCCCAAAGCAGCGGATAAAGGGTTAAAACAGGGTTCCCAAAGACTCTTTGAGCCAGGGGAACCTAAAAGCCATGACGTGTCAGCAGACTGCTAACTCCCTCCAGTCAGTCTTGAGAGGACATAAATATCCAAAGTACCCCTCTATGGAAGGTTCAACCTTCAATTCTTCAAAAGCTGAGGGCCATCTCTGCCCTTCTCAACCATCTAACACAAGGAGCGATGGGGTTAGGCAAGATCATCTTCATACACCGCTGTCCAATAGCTCCCTCTGGCAAACTAAATCTGCTTGACACCTAGCTGTAGCCTTGCAGTACTACAACTAGAGATCAGGATAACAAATAAGGGAATGTGAAATCCCTGGCAGTGGCAACATGTGAAAAAATTCACAAACAAATGGGCACTAAGCGATAAACATTTTCATGAATTAGTATAGGAGGCTCTAAGGGGCCCTTTCACCAGGCTGATGTTAGATATGCAGGGACCGAAGGCAGAAATTGGTGTGGAGGCTGCAAAACCCACCTGCAGGCTATGACTCCTTCAGCTTGAGGCAAACTTGGGGCCCCCTGTGGAATGGAGGCTCAGGGCAATTGCCCTCCTTGCCACCCCCTGACACCAGCCCTGACTTTACTAAAGCAAGGTAAATATTTGAACATACTGGTTTTTTAGGAGAAAAAATAGTGCCTTTTGCAGAGGTATTAAATGCAATCATGTTAACTGCAAAATGACAATAGGCAATAAATATGGGCAGTTATCGTAGGTGCACATACTGGCATGTTCACTAAAATGATGTTGGTAGTATTGGACTAACATGCGGTTAATATGCTTTGTTTTTACCACAGCAGGGGTGGAGCGGCTGCTGTAAAAGTAGGGGGCTAGGCGATGGCAGAGAAGTAATGCAGCGCTTGACGAAGCAATTGTATAGTAGGTACAGTACGAGTGGCCAGTGAAGAGTAGAGGTGGCGGACTAGGGAAAGTGCATACATAACACATGTAAGTTTTGCAACTAATGTGCAGCAAGTACAAAAGCTTACCACACTTTGACAAACAGGTCCTTAAGTAAATAAAATCATATTCTAAATGCAGTGTATCCTAACTAGGGTATGTGTACCATAATCATTCAGTTACATTTACTTTACTCTACTTTAAATTCCTTGAGAAAGCTTTGGTTCGGCATTTTATCAAGATCACGTTAAGGATTAGGATTGTTATTAATTAATTAATTTTATTTAAACATTTTTTTATACCGCTTTGTCCTTCAATCAGAGTGGTTTACATTATAACAAGCATTATACCTGGAACAGTTGAACAGTAAACAGTATTATCTAACATTACACAATGAACAACTGGATCTTAATAGGGGAAAGGTAGCATGAGAAACTATGTACATAGTCATGAGGATATGATAACTATTGACAATTTTGATGTCATATTTAATGGTTATTAGTTCGTTGCTATGGGTCAACAGTCAGTGACTTGGATCATGTTGTTGTTTATGCGGTTAGGTTATATGTCCATAGTGAATTGAGTAGAGATGAGTTTTTAGTTTTAGTATTAAGAGAGGTTTTGTGAATTTAACAAGCAAGGGGAGGAGAGGAAAAAAGAAGAAGAAGGTCTTCCGCAAATTGGACAACCAGAGGAGAACAGCGGAAGAAATAATCACGGCCTATCAGATGATAATTAAAATGCTTTATTGAGGACCCAACTTAACAAGTTTCGGCCGGAGCCTTCATCAGGGGTCTAAAAAACAAACATACATAAAATAAACCAAGGGTCAAAAATAAAAACAATGAAATATGGATATTATAAAAACGAACATGATAAAAAGAATCATATAAAAGAAGTTACCAGGATACCACATAGATGTTGTAACAGACACGTCTATGTGGTGAAGCAATCGCTTTTCCCAATCTGAAAAATAATACATTTACAAATTAAAAATGATAAAAATAAAAACAATAATAATGATAATTGTGCGTAACAGAACAATTTTAAAAAACATGAATGTGTAAAAGTAGATACATGTTACAATACTTGACAAATTGTAGAACCAAAAGTACATAGCAAACATAAGGCTATGTCCATAACATAAACTGTAAAAAAAGCATAATGCAACATAAAAGACGCTGATTGAAAAAAAGTTTGAACCAGAGTAGAGCATTTTTAAAGCATTGCATACTGTTTTAATTGTTTATTGTATAGCTTATTTTTGTGTCACCATATTGGTTTCATTTTTGTTTTTGCTTTTACTATACATGAATATGCCTATCACAAATTTACAATATCTCATACCAACACGGCCTATGTACATTTTTTAATATATTGCATATTGTTTATTTTACAGTATGGTTATTTATTATTATCCATTAGTTCATTAGGTCTGTTTTATTACATTGTTTTTGTTCTTAATGTGTACTACTATATATATTTTTTACATTATCCATAACAGTACGTTTTTTGCACACATTTTATAATGTAGTGTTATCTGCATTTTTCCAATTGTCCAGTACTTGAGTATTTTTTGGTACATCACATGGCAACCTGCTATTTTAGATTTGTATCACCATTTTTACCCTTTTTTCTCCGATTTTATTTGTTACAACATCTATGTGGTATCCTGGTAACTTCTTTTATATGATTCTTTTTATTATGTTCGTTTTTATGATATCCATATTTCATTGTTTTTATTTTTGACCCTTGGTTTATTTTATGTATGTTTGTTTTTTAGACCCCTGATGAAGGCTCCGGCCGAAACTTGTTAAGTTGGGTCCTCAATAAAGCATTTTAATTATCATCTGATAGGCCGTGGTTATTTCTTCCGCTGTTCTCCTCTAATTTAACAAGCAAGATCTGTTACCCCCTGAAGAAGGCAAGTGCCGAAACGCGGCCTTCTTGGGGTTGCTGGTCTTACAATAAAGGACAACCTTGGTTCCATCTCACCTCTTGTTTCCTTCTGGCTTTGCGAGTACAGTGTGTGTTTCTCTAGGACCTGTATAATTCTGCTATCCATGAATTTTCGGCCAATGAACATGGCTCACTGTGTTAAAAAATAAAGGGCCTGATATTCGAACGGCATTTACATGGTTTAAAGCCAAGTAACCACACCAAAAAAACTGCAAGGAAGGGAAATAAGACAAACTACCAAGCACCAACCTTCCTTAACTCCCCCTTTTTTTACAAATATCAATTGTTATATCCAATCAACAATTCAATAAAGGCAAACAGGCCTCAGAGAAATCTTCCCCAACACTTGGCGAAACAGGTCACCATAGGGGTAGATGGTAAATTCCACATCACGGGCCCCAAGCCTTTTATAATTTATTATTCCAATTAAATATCACTAATTCTTATCAAATTATATCTCATTAAAAATTCACACCATCACCTAAAAGTACTTTTTCGGGATTTCAAAAAATTCTAATATACTCAATATATTCCAAGTGGGTAAGAATATCCAATGCAGCACTAACCAGCCTCAAACATGCATGATGGATCCTACTTTACCAGCAATTATTTCTTCCAAATCTTATTCGTTGCGAGTTAATACTAATTGTAACTCCTCTTATGTCGTCTATGCCCTATGGTGCACATGTTTTAAATTGTATATTGGTAAGACAACTCGTCCTCTTCGTACAAGATTGAGTGAACATAAGTACAGTATTTTGAAAGCGAAGTTATAAACACCGTTTGTTCAACATTGTCTTTCTAGTGCTCATACAATTGCTGATTTTAGATGCACGGTGCTGGACTGCATTCCTGTTAATCTTCGTGGAGGTGATCGGGGGAAGTTGCTGTTGCAGCAAGAACAACGATGGATCTTTAATTTACATACACTTGCCCCACATGGCCTCAACGATAAAATTGATTGGACTTTGTTCTTTTAATTGGTCTCTGTGGAGTTCGTGACCTACATTCTTTTGGGTAGTAGTTTAGTTAGATTCTGCAGGAAATGACGTTAGTTCTTGACAGCGTATTGGAGTATAAAGGCGGGTGCTTCAGTATGTGATGTCAGCAGTGATCGCTTTTCAGGTTGGAGGCATTTGTTGCCCGCATTAATGACTTCTTACTGTTATAGAGATGTAGTTATTATGCTCGAGTTCATTGTCCCTGAGGAAGCCAGTTAAGGCGAAATGAAAGCTTTTGTTGGACTATTAAGAACTGTCTCGGCATTGACTCTGCTTCTCTGGCTGTCGGATTTTGCATTTGAAAATTGAAACAAGTGTGTGTGGTCCTGTGACGGTGTGGGAATTTTCAACAGAACCTCAAAGTTGAGTATACTGTTTACATTGGAGATGTTGTTATACTTCACCTTATAAAACTCCTTTATTGTTTCTTTGTAGGTTGAATAGCCTCTTTGAGGCTGGTTAGTGCTGCATTGGATATTCTTACACACTTGGAATATATTGAGTATATTAGAATTTTTTGAAATCCCGAAAAAGTACTTTTAGGTGATGGTGTGAATTTTTAATGAGATATAATTTGATAAGAATTAGTGATATTTTAATTGGAATAATAAATTATAAAAGGCTTGGGGCCCGTGATGTGGAATTTACCATCTACCCCTATGGTGACCTGTTTCGCCAAGTGTTGGGGAAGATTTCTCTGAGGCCTGTTTGCCTTTATTGAATTGTTGATTGGATATAACAATTGATATTTGTAAAAAAAGGGGGAGTTAAGGAAGGTTAAAACCAAGTAAACCATGTGAATGCCTTTAACGGTGATATTCAACAGCACCAACATGGTTAGTGCCATTGAATATCCCCTACTACGTCCCCTATGCGCACCGATGCTATCTGGATAGCATTGGGGCCTGTTGTAGGCATTCCAGGGTGGAGCAGAGGTGGACCCCGTGGCTAACCATGCAGAAGCAATATTGGATGCTGTCCGGTTAGCGACCTGTGACTAAAAGATAGGCATGGAAAACCCTTGCCTATCTTCAAGGCACAGGAGCTAATCGGGCAGCATCCAATATTGCTGCTGCACAGTTAACCTCGGTGCCCTACTGTGTCTGTGGTGATCCCTAGATATTCAGTGCTGTCGCTGCAGCATTGAATATCTGGGTTACAGGTCAGCGGGGAGGGCTATGCTCCAACGCAGCACATAGCCCTTCCAAAATCCGGATGGCTAAATTGGGGCCCAAAATAATTACCCAATCTCCCATTCAACATATCAACCCCTCCCCATCCTGACCACCCATCAGCATCTGAACCCTAGTGGAAATTAGAACTGCTCCAACCCCTCGATCCCCTCCACCAGCATTATCAAAAGCAGCAACCTCCTGATCTCCCCCGATCAACATTAGAAAATTCAGCATGCCCCACTCTCAATCCCTCCCCTGTGGATCTTACCGGGGGTTTTCCTTATGGATTAGTGGTGAGCAAGGAGTGACTCCTGGATACTCCTACTCTGTCGCAGTCTGGGTTCAAAATGGTGGTTCTGACCCCCTAAAGATAGTCTCAATATACTACTACTAGGGGTCAAGCTGCCAAACAAGGAGTGTGTGCCTTGTCAACCTGACCCCTAGTGGTAGTAGTCAAGACTTCTACTAGGGGATAGGGGCTGCCATTTTGAACCCAGATGGCAACAAGGCAGGAGCATCCAGCAATCACTCCTGGACATAAGGTAAGCTGGGGGAAAGTAACAGCTTACCCTTTGGGGTAAGCAGCCTGCAGTCCTGCTACTGTTGAAATCCTATTGGAAATGGGCTACTGGTCTTGATAGACTTTTGGTCTGACGCTGTATGGCAGTTTTTAATCTTTTCTTCAAATTAGTTTGTACTGAATTTTTCATGAAACGAAAGCTAATTTTCCCCTTCTGTACTCATTTTTAATAAATGTAAGTTCTCAGACTCATTTTCTTATGTTAAAAACTCTCCTTAGTGTATCAATGTTCAAATTACACAATATTGATCAAATGCCTCACAAATAGTTTCCAGGATTTCTTGATAAACAAGCTTGCCTGAAATAAAACTAGGATGAACTGTACACAGATCCACTGAGAACAAGTTTGTCTTATTAGTTGTTTTGCTTTATTTATCTTTAGCTACTAGTTTCCTACATTCAAATTTTATCTAAGCCAGAAAATAGCAAATTCTCAGGAGCACCGGTATTGTTATTAGGGATATGCAGAGCGCAAACATTTTTGATTTGTTTGAGCTTTTTATTTTGCTTTATTCACACATTCGTTTTAATAAAAAAAAATGTAAATGCATTTTAGAACTTTTTAGGATGTGCTAATTGACTTAATGCACATTAATTCATAGCTTAATGTCCATTAAATCAATTTAGTGCACACTGAATTTAGAAACATAGAAATATGTTTCTAAATCTCTTGGCTAATGTCATCATGAATTTGAAACCAGCACCATTTCTCTCTTGGATTTCAGCGGGAGAGATGCTTGTGTTAGGAAGGTGTAGATTTAAAATGAAAAAAGAGGTTAAACTGATCATGTTTAGAGATAAAGTAAAGAGCACACACAGGGCACAAGTACAGAGGAGTTAAGTACTGATTGAGTTCACGTGTCGGAGGAAAGTGAGATTCTGTAGTGTGGAGCAGATGGACTCCATATTTTTATGTTATTATTGTTTAGTTTACATCTTTCCAGGAGAAGATCAAGGCAAGTTACATTCAGGTACAATGTGCATTTTCCTGTCCCCCAAAGGTTTACAATCTATGTTTGTATCTGAAGCAATGGAAGGTTAAGTTGCTTGCCGAAAACCACAGACGGTGCCAGTGGGATTTGAACCCTGATCTTATGTCAAATACCACATCTATGCGGATGATATTATGATATACACGCAACTGGATACAGTCAACCCTAACTATACGCCACTTGAAACATGCCTGAATGCAATGTTGCAATGGTTAAAACAAAACAACATGACAATAAACCATAAGAAAACAGAGGTGATGTTTATCTCCAGCAAACCAAATTTTGAACCTCCCGAGACAATTACACTCTGTAACAATACATACCACACGAAGAAAGAGATCAAATACCTAGGAATCACATTGGACAACAACCTAAAGATGGAAAAACACCTACGCAAAACCAACAAGGCCATTTTCCACAAACTTAGAGTTCTACAACCTCTACGGTATATCCTCAAACCCCACGATTTTAGGACTGTGGCACAAGCACTTATCATTCCGCACCTAGACTACTGCAACGCCATCCTGCAGGGTCTCCCAAAGAAAACACTAAACATCCTACAAATGGCCCAGAATGTGGCCGCAAGGATCATCATGCGAAAAAGCATAGCCGAACACATCACGCCGGTGCTAATCGAACTGCATTGGCTCCCTATCACTGCCCGGATACAATACAAAACATTGATAACCACCCATAAACTCATACAAAACATAGCTCCATCCTTTCTCTCCACCCTTATCAGCACGACACCACCCAACAGAGTCAGAAGATCTGGCAACTCAGATACCCTACACGTTCCGCCCGACATCAGAGCAGTCAAATCCAGTACTAGCCGCCGAGCATACTCCTACTCTGCCCCAACCCTCTGGAACCAACTACCGCCTGAGCTCAGAATGACCAAAGACCTTAATGCGTTCAGGAAACAGCTAAAGACCCATCTATTCCAGTGCTATTACAACTTGATGTAAATCCCAGGGAATATAAGAGGTCACAATTTGTGACTAGAATTCTGTTAGGTGAAATGTACATATGTAAATTACTGTCTCCCCTACTAGGACCTTATTACTGTGTGCCGTGCTCGTCTTTCTAATCAATGTAATGATACTCCAAAATTTTCGCCTCGATTTGGCACTTTCAAATCTATAATCAAACCGCTGCTGATCGCTGGAAGCTGCGGTATATAAATATTTTCTAAATAAATAAATCACCGTAGTGATAAGCCTGATAGAAAATAAACCGAAAAGAGTGCATCAGACATGGCTGAAGGCAGTACAGGGATAGGCGGTATGTGTGTGAAATGTCTGGTACACAAAGTCTATGGGTTGATGCAAGTGGCTCTGCTGCAGTATCATCTGCCCTTCTATTCTAAAACCGAGTATGTTGTGTGTGCTGTATTGAGCACAAGAAAGAAGCAGGACTCACACCACACCGTGGTTAGGAACAAAGTCTTTATTCGGGTATCCAGCAACGTCAAAACCTACATGTGTTTCGTTGTGGGCCTTCGTTCGGAGGCTTGAGATGTCAAATGAAACATTAAATCATAAATACAATCATAAAGTAAAACAAATAAAACAATGCAAAACATGGACATATGCCTAGGATACCGTGTCAAAATGTAATACATTAAAATTGCGTAACCATAAACAGTACGGCCGGCATTCTGATCCACGAATAGCAGGGATGGACATGCGGGCTGGATGTCCAACCCGCGCTCGCCGCCTCATCCTTATTCTGGTTCCTGTGCTCCCCACATGTACAGAGGGTTTGTACAGGGAGTGCTGGATGCGGGCAGGAAGGGGCGGAGTGGGAGTGGAGCAGCAGTGAGGCAAGGCACTAGGACATACAGAGGCTATTCAGGACAGGCCTCTTTACGTCCCCCAGCAGCAAGATGGACGCCCAGCTTATTCCATTCCAATAGTGGAAAAATCTCCAGGGGTCTCCACTGCACTGCTCCGCACACCCCTGTACACCATGCCGTTGGCCGCGCTGTGT
The DNA here is from genome assembly GCA_033557465.1 of Ichthyophis bannanicus. Lineage (NCBI taxonomy): Eukaryota > Metazoa > Chordata > Amphibia > Gymnophiona > Ichthyophiidae > Ichthyophis > Ichthyophis bannanicus. The sequence continues at coordinate 127,072,703 of CM066035.1, read as the reverse complement.
CCCTGCAGCCGTGATCCAGGCCATGGGGGCTCCCGGTGCCAGTAGGATCGTGGTCTACAGGGGCAGACATGGCAAATGGCATTGCTTATTGCCATGGTGCCATAACTCTATGGCTGTCATGCCCCAGCCATGGTGTTGTTGCCTCAGTATGGGCAGCTCCTCATACACCAATCTCGTCAGCATACAGAGAGTGCCCAGATGTCCAAGTTCCCAATTCTGCCATCATGGCTACGTCCAGGACTGTGGAAGCAGAATCGGGTCCATCTCCTTCATATCTGGTTTTTCTCCAGCCAATGTGGCCGGATGTAAAGGGACCGGAATGTGCCTTCACATGTACATAAGACAGCAATACAAATGAGCAAATAAACAATGATAAAAATAAGTAATAAAAATATATAAAACATCTATAAAACATATTATTAGAATAAAATGAACAAGAGACACTAAAAGACATATTAGGATCTTGTCTCAGTCGTAAAAACCAGGAGAACAAAATGCATGAAATAATACTAAACGTAAAGTTAAAATGTATGCAATAAAAGCAAACTCTTAACATAAAAACATAGAAATATAGAAATATGATGACAGAAAAAGACCACATGGCTTATCTAGTCTGTCCTTCCATATCAACAGCTACAACAGTCCCCTTTTTAACTTTAGAGATCCTCTGTGTTTGTCCCATGCTTTTTTGAATTCAGTCACTGTCCTCATCTCTACCACCTCCACTGGGAGACTATTCCAGGGATCCACTACTCTTTCTGTAAAGAAATATTTCTGCATATCACTCCTGAATCTATCTCCCTTCAACCTCATCCCCTGTCCCCTCATAGCAGAACTTGCTTTCAATTGAAAGACGCTCTCTCCCTGAACATTTATGCCAAGGAGGTATTTAAACATCTCATCTCAATTTAAACATATATGAGAGGTGCCTTTGGTTTCTGTATAAATATGTGTGGACTCACCTGCAAATGAAGGATGCTCTAATTGAAACAAATGTGACGGAGATATGGATAAAACGGCCAACACTATGATAAAGCAATAAGAAAATAATAAAAACAGTAAACACATGAAAGAGACACATCTAAAAGCAGCCTGTATTATCACTGCCAAATGGGATAAACATACCATATATTATGGAGAAACGAGCAGTGCCAAAGAGTCCTGCTTCTTTCTTGTGCTCTGGACACTGCGGGTTGGGGTGATCCTTTTTGTTCTGTGTATACTGTATTGTACATTAACAGTAAAATTCACATATATTACGCAATATATAGAAAATGTTTCCTCTCATTGAATCACGTGCATTCCTGCTCGAGGTAGGCATGGGACGGGTGGAAGAAGCATATGAGGGAAGGTAGTTCATCCTCTAGAGAGACCTAGGGCTAGCAACAGCTTTAGTGGTGATGATCAGGGATTTGGATCTCAGAACTCTTGTAGTACACCAGTCAAAATGGAGACTTCTAAATAGACCAGCAGTTGCATGTATAGGTTCCAGTGAAAACATGAAATATCAGTTATTTGCTATCTACCATCTCCACAGAGACAGTGCAAGGAGAGGATAAGGGAAGGAGGCCAGAAAGTAAAGCCGATAGAGAGCAGTCCTAAGCATACCATGTTCCCTCCTAAGAAATGTGTGGAGGAGATTTGGGGAGATACTGAATCGGATAAATCATCATGTAAGGGATTTCCAGAATGAGAAGTTAATGAAAGTTTAGTAGCTGAAGAGAGTTTATAAAAACTAGTTTCTAGTAGCCGATGAATGGCCATAGAAGGTAGGAAGTCACTCTTCTGAGGCCAAGAGCCAACCACAAGGAACAGAACATAGAAACCATGAGAACTGTCCCTGGCCCTTCACTTTCTGGTCCAGCCTCAGCACCAGTCCCAGCGGCAGCAGCCAGAAAAGAGGCGTAGAGAGGATTTCATAAAAAATATAAGATGCAGAAGTATTTTACTATGCTTGAGGAGCAGCATTTTGCAGAACGCATTTACTCTCAGAAGACCATCAATAGATGAAAACAATAGTCGCATGCCTCATCATTTGCACAAGCAGTATTCATTAGAAATGGTTTCAGGAGATGGTGCTGCACGCCAAGGAACAGAAGCAGGAGCGCTACAGAAAAGAGGAAATCCATCTCTTTCACATCGTACAGTTCTGTTCTCGCAGCAGCTGTATTTGGGACGAGCTCCTTTGTGCAGGGGAGCTGTTCAGATGAAACCTTAGGCTGCATTCCAATCTTGCTTTCAAAGTTGGCTCTGCATGTCCTTTCCTGTAATCTTCTGCCAATGTGACAGAAAGTAGGCTGCTGCTGTCAAATTCTCTCAGGCAAGCCTGTCTATGGAGACACTTGAATACTTCTTTATGCACTTCTCAAATATGCTAATTTTCCTCACAAAACTCTGACTCTAATCAAACCCTAATGGTACTTCTTTGCCAACTTTCAGAGAACTTGGAGTCTCCTTGCCAATACTGGTGCTACTTCAGCCCTCTCTCCAATGTTTTGGACTCTTCCTACCAACGTTGGTGTTGCTTTGTCCCTCTGCTGATGCCTTGAGGGTCTTTATTCCAGTGTCAGAGCTGCTTTGCCCTTTCATGGTGGCTGAGTGTGCAACTACTCCTACTACTAACCCCTCTAAAATACTACTAGATGCATACAATATTATACAGACACATATAACAGAAAACCCCTACTCCATAGATCTTAGTCTAGGCATGACAAATAAGAGATTCTAGAATGTATTGTAGAGGAGGGATCAAGATGTGAAAACAACCTCAAAAAGGCAAGCTTATAGCCTGGATTTGGCAAGAGAGAGAGCATGAAACACCAACTTGGGCAAACTGCACAGTAAGGTTCAAAGATGAGGGGTGGGAGTTAGCAACTGAGGAGCATAAGAACATAAGATATGCCCTACTGGGTCAGGCCAGCGATCCCTCAAACTGAGTATCCTGTTTCTAACAGCGGCTATTCCAGATTCACAAAGTTATACACATTCCATGCTGCTTGTCCCAGGAGTAAGTAGTGGATTTCCCCAGTGCTCTTTAATAATCATGAACTTGCCCAAATCTGTTCTGAACCTAGCTACACTAACAGCATTTACCACATCCTCCAGTAATGAATTCCAGAGTTTGATTATGTGATGAGTGAAACCATATTTTCTCAGATTAGTCTTAAATGTGTCACTCTGTAGCTTTTTTGCATGTCTCCTAGTCTTATTACTTTTTGAAGGAGTAAACAACCAATCTACTTTTACCTATTGCACTCCATTCAATATTTCATAGACCTCTTATCAGATCTCCCCTTAGCCGTCTCTTTACCATTTTGGTTGATCTTCTTTCTACCTTTTCCAGTTCTGCTATATCTTTTTTAAGATATAGTGATCAGAACAGCAGATAATATTCAGTGTGGTCACACCATGGAGTGTTATAAAGGCATTATAATATCCTTGGTTTTATTTTCTATTTCTTTCCTTACGATTCCTAGCATTCTATTTGCTTTCTTGGCCGCAACTGCACACTGGGCCGAGGATTTCAATATATTGTCCATGATGATGCCCAGATCCATTTAATGAGTTGTGATTCCTAATGTTGAACCTTGCATCATATAACAGTAGTGCAGATTGTTCTTCCCTATGGGGGTCATTCTGAACAATGTTTAATGGGTCTGGACATCCGATCTGGACTTCCAGCCCTGCTAAACGCTTAGCCTGCGTCCTGGAAACAGAGCCCCCTGCACATAAATCTGAGCTGTGTGTGTAGTGCTGTTTGTGGGCAGGAGAGAGTGGGCCACAGACGGAGCAAGGGCTGGCTGTGGGCAGCGCCATAACCCCGGACATATAGGGCCGATTCCGAGGTCGGCCTGTATGTCCAGGGACGGCCATTTGTACGGGGGACTTATTCCAACTTGGAGGTAAATCTTGGGCTGAGCAGTGGACCAGAGGTGAGGGAGTGCAGGTGTTCCCCCACAGCACGGCCTGGCCACGGCAGGGCCAATCGAGGGTTGGGCTGTGGGAAAAGCAGAAAGCTGGATCTGCCAGGGATTGCAGCTCCATTGAATAATTTTGTGTCATCTGCACATTTGATCATCTCACTCATTATTCCTATTTCCAGGTCATTAATAAATATGTTAAAAAGCAATGGGCCCAGCACAGATCCGAGGAGTACTGCACTATTCACCTTTCTCCTTTGAGAAAATTGTCTATTTAGCCCTACTCTTTGTTTTCTTTTAAACAGTTTCTAATCCACAATAGTACACTGCCTCCTATCCAATAACTTTTTAATTTCTGCAAGAGTCTCTCATGAGGGACCTTGTCAAAGGCTTTCTGAAAATCCAGTTACACTATATCAATTGGCTCACCTTTATCTACCTGTTTATTCACACCTTTGAAAAAATTTAACAGATTAGTGAGACAAGACTTTCCTTGGCTAAATCCATGTTGGCTTCCTGCCATTAAGCCAAAACACAGAAAAATGATGGCAGAAAAAGACCACATGGCCTATCTAGTCTGCCCTTCCATAACAACTACAACAGTCCCCTTTTTTCCTTTAGAGATCCTCTGTGTTTGTCCCATGCTTTTTTGAATTCAGATACTGTCCTCATCTCTACCACCTCCTTTGGGAGACTATTCCACGCATGTACCACTCTTTCCGTAAAGAAATATTTCCGCATATTACTCCTGAGTCTATCCCTTTTCATCCTCATCCTATGTCCCCTCGTAGCAGAGCTTGCTTTCAATTGAAAGAGGCTCTTCTGTGCATTTATGCCATGGAGATATTTAAACATCTCTATCATATCTCCTCTATTCCGCGTTTCCTCTAAGTCTGTCCTCTTATGCTTCATAACAAAGACCACTAACCATTTTAGTAGCCACCCTCTGCACCAACTCCAACCTGCTTATTATATATCGTTGGGAAGGTGTGGTCTCCAGAATTGCACACAATATTCCAAATGAGGTTGCAAAAGACTTATAGAAAGGTATTATCACCTCCTTTTTTCTGCTGGCCATTCCTCTCCCTATACACCCAAACATCCTTCTGGCTTTCACAGTCACCTTTTCTATTTGTTTAGCTATTTAAAGATTGTTAGACAGAATTATGCCCCGGTCCCACTCTTCTTTTATGGACACTTCTTTGGATTTTTTACAGCCCAAGTGCTGCCCCTGCATTTTTTAGTATTACATTTCAGCTGCCAGATTCTAGACTAAGCTTAGCTAGATCGCTCCTCATGTTATCTATTCCTTCTTGGGTGTCCACTCTAATGTAGATTTTGGTATCATCTGCAAATAAGCAAACCTTACCTGACAGCCCTTCCACAATATCAGTAACAAAGATGTTAAAAAGAATCAGACCAAGGATAGAGTCCTGGGGCACACCACTGGTAACCTCCTTCTCAGAGTGAGCTCCATTTACCTGTACCCTTTGTCTCCTCCCACTCAACCAATTTCTAACCCAGTCAGTAACTTTAGGGTCCATTCCTAGGGTGCTCAGTTTGTTTATAAGTCGCTTGTGCGGAACGGTGTCAAAGGCTTTACTAAAATCTAAGTATACCACATCTAGGGCTCTCCCTCGGTCCAACTCCCTGGTCTCCCAGTCAAAGAAATCAATCAGATTTGTCTGACAAGACCTGCCCCTGATGAATCCATGCTGCCTCGGATCCTGCAATCCATTGAATGCCAGAAACCTTACTATCCTCTCTTTTAGTAGGCTTTCCAATGATTTACTAACCACAGAGGTTAGACTAATCGGCCTGTATTTCTCAATGTCATCCTTACATCTGCTTTTGTGTAAAGGGACCGCATGTGCCTTTCTCCAGTCCTCTGGCACCACTCCTGACTCCAAAGAGGCACTGAAAAGGTCAGAGAGTTGAGTTGCTAGAACTTCCCCAAGTTCCCTCAGTATTCTTGGATGTATCCCATCCGGATCCATCACTTCGTCTACTGTTAGTTTAGTTAGTTCCCCATGAATACAGTCTTCTGAAAATCATTTGAGATCCCTGTCGCTTCGGTTCCTCTTTGTGAGTGTTTTCTGAGGTCCTGCTCCTGGCCCTTCATCTGTGAACACACAACAGAAATATTTGTTAAGCAATTCTGCTTTATCCTCATCAATTTCAGCATATTCCTTTCCTTCACCCTTGAGTCTGACAATACCACTTTTGCCCTTCCTCCTCTCAGTAACATATCTGAAAAATATCTTTTCCCTGCATTCTATTGCATTGGCTACTTCTTCTTTTTGTACCTTTGCTTTCCTGACTACTTTGCTAGCTTTTTTTCCAAATATAAATGCCTGTCTTCCTCTCTCTGTGAACTCTTGTATTTCATGAAGGCCTCCCTCTTTTTCTTCACCTCTTCAACTACTTCTTTTGAGAATCATAGTGGCCTCCGTTTCCTTTTACATTTATTTATCTTTCTAACAAAATGGTTTGTTGTCCTTAAAATATCCCCTTTCAGTTTTGTCCACTGTTTTTCTACATCCCCTAGCTGTTCTCATACCGCTAATGACTCTTTGTGGTTTTGTCCCATCTTGGCAAAATTTGTTTTCCTAAAGTCTAAGGCCCTTGCTTTTGAATGGATTTTATCAGCCCTAGTCCTAAAACTGAGCCACGCCATCTGGTGATCCCTGGATGCAAGATGATCTCCCACAGAAACACTTTCCCCATTGGTAAGCCCTAAGTTCAGTATGGCCCCATCATATGTGGGTTCTGTTACCAGTGGCCTGAATAGTTCTTCCTGTAGAGAATCCAGGATCTCCTTACTTTGAGATGACACCGCAGCAGGGATGTGCCAATCCACATCCGGCATATTGAAATCACCTATCAGTAACACTTCTCCTTTCATGGAAGTTCTGTATATGTTTTCTATTAAATCTTTGTCCGCTTCTTCTCCCTGTGAGGGCGATCTGTATATAACTCCAGTGCAAATGGATTTCCCTTTCCATCTTTCTAGTTTAACCCACAGTGCCTCCTCTCTTCTATTTAAGCCCTGCAATTCTATAGCTTTAATATTATTTTTTACATATAGTGCCACTCCACCTCCCCTTCTTCCTACTCTGTCCTTCCTGAATAAGGTACAGCCTGGTATAATTACTTCCCAGTCATGATTGTCCGTGAAGCATGTCTTCGTAACTGCCACTAAATCCAAGTCAGCCTCTTCCATGAAAGCCTCAACATCTGTGATCTTATTTCCCATGCTACGGGCATTTATCCACACTGCTTTCAAGCTGTTGTCCCTTTTACACATTTCTACTGAGTTATTTAATGTTTCACTTATCTGGGGGCTTTCTTCACCCAACCCCAATGAACTTAGTTTAAAGCCGCACTGGTTAGCCAGTGTGCTGCTAAAAACACTTCAACCATACCACACCTATCCTAAAACATCTTCACTGGCTCCCCATACAGTCCAGACTATCTTTCAAAATTCTGCTGCTTACTTTCAAATCAAACAATGGACTAGCCTCTACATCACTAGCAGAGCTCATTCATACCACACCATCCAACAGGTCCAGGAGATCTACAGCTATCAACACATTAGTTGTCCCCAAAGAAATAACCCACTGCACCCATGCCACAGTTAACAGAGCTTTCAAACTATGTGCACCAAGAAGCTGGAATTCTCTCCCACCCAACATACGAGCAATCACTGACTTGGTCCAATTTAGAAAGGCAGTGAAACACTACCTATTCATTCAGTATTACAAGATAGATGAAGATACAGTAGCGTCACCTGCAGCCTAAGATAGATATTATGACTATACTACCCTATAAGACATTCATGAGTATAGCCTGTATAATATGAAAATCTGATATAAATAGTTACCCCAAGTAATCCAAGTTTTATTTCCTGTTACCTGTAAACACAGTTCATTATATGCAACGTGTATGTTTTATGTTTTATGTAAACCGCACTGATGTCGAATAGTGCGGTATAAAAGAAAAGTAAAATAAATAAATAAATAAATAAATAAACCGTTCTTGGATAGATGGACGCCATCTCTGCTCTGCAGGAAACCAATGACACCATCCATGCAGCCATGCATTCATCTCCAGGATGTGAGCTTCTCTGCCTCGGCCTTTACCCTCAATCAGGAAGATTGAAGAGAACACTACCTGCGCATCTGTCTGCTTCATCTTCTGTTCCAGAGCCATGAAGTCACTTTCGATATGCTCAGAAGGATACCTAGCAGTATAATTTGTGCCACATTGGATAATAGTCAGTAGGCTTGATGAGCCTCTGAAAGTTCTCCGTAACATCTCGGATTTTGGCACCTGGCAGACAGCACACCACTCTGGATATTAAGTTTGGTCAGCAGATGGATGCCTCACTACCCCCCCAGAAGAGCATCAACCACGGCTACCCTTCTCTTCCTTGTGGTGACTGACTATTCAACTCTGAGGTGCTCAGGTTGTGGTTCTTCCCTTTCCTCGGATGCTTCCACCTCCTACCAGGGCTGCATACTGGCTCTTCAAGGGCTGGAGGAGTTGGATTGTTGATACTGCAGGCTATTGTGACTCATGCCCAACCTTCTTCATTCTATAGCTTCCCATCTTCACCTCTGTTGGAGAGCTTGGATGTTTCAAGAAGCATCTCATCAATGTACTCCTTGCTGTTTTGAATGCTTCTCAGCCTCACCACCTCTTTTCAGATCTCCGCAACTTGTTTCCTGAGAGCCTCAGCATGCAGGCATCCTGCACATGGAACCTGTCCTTCCACTGGCATTGAGATATCTGTCTATACAGAGGCAGAAGCTATAATGGGGGCAACAGCTTTAGCAATACAATTTTTCCCAGCCATTGTTTAGTTGATATAGCTTTGGTACCCACTGAAGTAAAAGAGAGAGACCTACCAATGTCCCTATCTGATCCTCAGCTGTCCCTTGAGAGAAAAAGAGGATAAGAAGAGGAAAAGGGAGGGGGAAGGGGGAGCAAAAAAGAAAAAAGGGGGAGGGAGAGAAGTGAGGGGAAAGGGAAAAAGGGGAGGGGGATAAATGAAGAGAGGGAAGGAGGGGGAATGGGTGGGGATAGGAAAGGGAAGGAAAGAAAGGGGATGGGAAGAAAAGGAGGAAGAGGGGGAGGAGGGGGAGGGGGAGGGGGAGGGGAAGGGAGCAAAGGGGGAAGGAAAAGGAGGGGAAGGGAAAAAGGGGGGGGGGGGTAGAGAGTCTACAGGAACCATTTGATTCAAAAATAATTTTTATATTTTGACCAAAATGTGTTGAATCAATGAAAAGAGTACCGCTTTGTCAATCTAAATTAAAATAACGCTATAGACTGTGATTCTACAGGCTACTTCTTTTTTTAAAAAACTTGCAAAATCAATATACCATCACATCTTTTAAAACATTATGGAGCCTTTCCAATTGGATTGCATCATACTAGTACCTGTGAGTAAAAACAAAGCCATAATGAGTCTTAAGTTGTAGATGTAAATGCCAGCACCACATGAACAATCCTAAAATTGCACTAACAGTGAACAGAGGTGCTGATAAAATCAAGGCAAAACAGGATAAAACAGAAAAAGAGGTTGAGAGCACAAATTAAACCCATATGCAAGTATTATCTTTATGTCCAAACAAACTAGCCAAAACCGGATGAAAAAAACCTTTTAGTACAAGTGGAACTTGTGGTGACCGACTGAGTCGGATGAAGAAGTACCAGTACAGAAACAAAATGCTATACTTAAGAGATGCTTTAAAAAAAAAATCCATGCTAAACTATTAATATCTTCCAAAAGAACTGTTCAAAAGCGTCATGGCACCTTACCTACTGAATCGCCCCACAGCCGCAGTGTGTCTTAAATCCTCATTTTGGTGCGCGTGCAGGTTGCCAAGCGACACATAAACAATTCTGGAACTGCACTAAAAATAAAACCAAGGTGCACAAAAACAATGTATATGTTGTAAACCTTACCACTCAAGTATCTTCGTTAGATGACAACCAATTCCGACACCACGTGCAAACTATAATTTATAAAAAAGAACATAAAGATGCTAAGGTTTGCAATGATAACTTTCATCTTTCAGTTTTCTTTATGGTGTGTCTTGCTCATCCAGTACTTTAAATTGATCTATCGTACTCACTAGCAAGGGAGGCCCAGGGAAAGGATAGAGAAAAAGGAGGTGGGGGGAGGAGGGGGGGAAGGGGGAGGGAAGGAGGGTGAAAGGAAGGGAGGGGAAAGGGGAGAGGGGAAAAGGGTGGGAAAACAAGGGGAAGGGGAAGGGAAGGGGGGAAGAGGAGAGAGAGGGGAAGGGAAGGGAGAGGGGAGGGGGAGGGGGTAGAAAGAGAGGAGAGAGAAGAGAAAGAATGGGAAAGGGGCAGGGAAGGGAAAGGGGGGGAAGAGGCAGGAAGAAGGGGAAGGGAAGAAGGGAAAAGAAAAAAAAAGTTAAATAAAACAATAAATACGAAATAGAAACCTATGTATCACCCGGGAGTATATCAGGTAGCTAATTGGAGAGTTGCCATATAAAGCAAGAATGCTCACATGGGGTTAGTGGGTGCTGGAGTGCATAGGGAGGGCTCTAACACCTGATAAGATCAGTGGTTTCAAAGAGTTAACTCTGAATGGACTGCTGGAACAAAGACAATAAACTCTAACTGACAGAGCTTTGCCCAGTACCACAAACAAACAAAAGAAATCCCCCTTTGAAGTATAGAAATCCCCCTTTGCACCCCACCCTAACCAAATAAAAAGAGAAGTCAAGAAGAGGCCGACTCCTGTTTATATGTAACTACAAAGATGACACATAAGTTTGTTTGTACAATATGTTCTTTGTAAATAGTTAATACCGCTGTTCCATGTAAAAGTTGTTTGTAAATAGTTAATACTGCTCCATGTAAAAGTTGTTCAACTGTTCTCTGTTCTCTGTAAACCACCCTTGATCTCTGGAAGGGGCGGTATAGAAGAAATGTATAAATAAATAAATAAATAAACTTAGCTTTTAAAAATGATCACCAAAACCCTTTTGAGAGCTTTCAGGCAGAGTATTACATTGGGGGTCATTCTGAGGCATGAACAACGGGGATGGATGCCCCAACCAGACGTCCATCCCCGCTATTCGTGCTGGCTCCTGCCCCTGTATATCTTCTACGCAAGTTGTGAAGGGGAAGTTATAAGGGGGCAGGGAAGGAGTGGCATGGGGGCGGAGAGTGGGTGGGCAGTGGGCGGTCGCCAGCCCTGGATGTACAGGGCCGATTCTAATGTCAGCCCTGTACATCCAGGGCCAGCAATATGGCTAGGGAAGTTATTCTACTCCCGGGGTGGACTAACGTCCTTGGATGTTTCAATTTTGCTGCTCCGGGGGGGCGGGAGGCGCTGGGGGGGAGGGGCAGTGTTAATTCCCCGCAGCCCAACCCTGGCCTGAGGAGGGGAATTAATATTTTGGGCAGGCGGCCGGCATCGTGGCTTTTAAATGGAGCCGTGGTGCTGCTATGGCTGAGTTAGCCGGGCAGTACCTGTACATGCAGGCCAGGACTGAATCGCAGTCCCGGTCTGCACGTACAGGCTTGTTCGCAATTCTGATCCCGCAGGGCTAGACCGGCCCCGCGGGATACGAAACGTGATTTCCTGTGTATGTCCGGATCAGCCCAGACGTACAAAGAAGATGTAGATTGGGATCAGAATTGGTCCCGTTGCTTGTAATGGAGCCCATCAGGAATGCTAGTATGTGACCTGTAGACCCTTATACAGCACTGCCTAGCTGCTTAGCCAGCTAATCTAGGGCCACTAACACCTGATGTGGTCAGTGGCTTCAAAGAGCTAGCTGTGAATGGGTAGCTGGATCAAAGATAATGAGCTCTAACTGACAGAGCTTTGCCCAGTACCACAAACAAACACAACAATTCCCCCTTTGCAGTACAGTATAGAAAAGAAGGCTTATCTTTGAAAAAGGAACACCAAAACCCCTTTAAGAATTAGCTTTTAAAAATGAACACCAAGACCCCTTTGAGAGCTTTCAGGCAGAGTATTACCCTGCTTGTAATGGAGTCAGTCAGGAATGCCATGTTCAGTAATTTTGTTCTTTATAATGGTTTTTACCATTTTGCCAGTTCAGACATCAAGTTCACCGGTCTGTAGTTTCCTGGACCACCCCTGGAATCCTTTTTAAAAACTGGCATTACATTGGCCACTCTCCAATCCTCAGGTACTACAGATGGTTTTAAGGATAATTCACGGATTACTAAAAGTAGGTCTGCAATCTCATGTTTCAGTTCTTTCAGCACCCTGGGATGTGTGCAATCCATTTCAGGTTAATTGCTGCTCTTTAGTTTATCAAATAGCTATATTACATCTTCCTGATTTATCGAGAATTGTTTAGAATCTTCTGATACATCACTTTTGAATATCATTTCTTGTGTGGATAAGTTTCCTGCATCTTTTTTAGTAAGGACTGAAGCAAAGAATTCATTCAATCTTGCCGCTGTGGCCTTTGTCATCTCTTAGTTCATTTTTTTACCCCTCTATCATCTAATGGTTCAACTGTTTCTCTAACAGGTGTTTTGCTATGGAAAAAGTTTTTATTATGCGCTTTTGCTTTCATGGCAAGCTTATTTTCAAATTCTTTGCCTGCCTTATCAATGCTTTGCATTTAATTTAACAGTACTTTTGTTTTTTCATGTTTTCATCATTTGTCTCTTTTTCCATTTTTTTGAAGAATCTTCTCTTAGGGGCTTGTTTACAAAGCTGCGGTAGCAGTTTGCGATCGTAATCGGAGCCGCGACCCCATTGATTTCAATGGGGCCGCGGCTGCGATCGCGATCGCGAACCACTACCACGGCTTTGTAAACAAGCCCCTTAGTTATAACAGCCTCTTTAACCTCACCTTTAAACCATGCTGACTATTGTTTAGCCTTCCTTCCACCTTTCTTAAAACATGGAATACATTTGTTCTGGGCTTCCAAAACAGTATACAGTATTTAAAATAGTGCCCAGGCCTGATGTCGACTTTTAACCTTTTTTTTTTTCTTAACCATTTTCTTCATTTTATCATAGTCTCCTTTTTGAATGTTAAATGCTAGTGCAGTGGATTTTCTTGTTATCCCCCCACCATTTATTAAATCAAATATGATCATGTTTTGATCATTGTTGCCTAGTAGCTCTGACGCTGTTACCTGAAGCACTAGATCCTATGTTCCGCTAAGAACTATATCTAAAATAGCTTCCCCTCAAGTCAGTTCCTGAACCAGCTGCTCCATGAAGCAGTCATTTATTTAATCTAGAAACGTTATCTCCCTAGCATGACCTGATGTAATATTCACCCAGTCAATACTGGATTAATTGAAATCTCCCATTATTACTGTGTTGTAAACTTTGCAAGCTTCTCTAATTTCTTTTAGCATTTCATCATCTGTCTGTTCATTCTAGCCAGGCAGATGGTAGTACCCCCCCCCCCCCAGCTCCCTTTTTACGTGGAATTTCTATCCATAAAGATTCTACAGTATATTTTATTTCCTGCAAAACCTTTATCCTGTTTGACTCAATGCCCTCTTTGACATATAGTCTCTGAAATGCCAATTATATCTAACCTTCCATTCATTGCTATGTATTCTAACTCTCCCATCTTATTTTTTAGATTTTCATAGTTGGCCTACAAGCATTTCAGTGTTTATTTTTTGCTAATATTAACAGTCTTACTATTTGATGACAGAGTTAATTTGGAATCTCAACTCAGTTTAGTTTTTACTTAAAGGCACCTGGGTTACTTTTATCTTTATTTGAACCTATCAGGATGCCCTGACTTCCCTGTTTTGATAAGATCCTTCAAAGATACATCATTCCAAACCATGCACTCTTGGGCAACTGTTGGCTTTCCCCCATTTTCTAGTTCAAAAGCTGCTCTACCTCCTTTTTCAGGGTTAATGACAGCAGCCTGCTTCCACCTCGGTTAAGGTGGATCTCGTCTTTTTGGAAAAGCCTTCCACTTCCTCAGATCCTAAGAAATCCAGGATCCTCTTCCATGCACCATCATCTCAGCCACATATTGAGACTCTGGAGTTCTGCCTGACTCTTGGGCCCTGCACGTGGAACATAAAGAATTTCTAAGAAGGCTACCGTGGAAGGTCTGGATTTCAACTTTCTACCTATTTATTTATTTATCAAATCACTTTACATTGCAACTTAAACTTAGTAACATACATTAAACAGGGACATTGTTAACTTGGATTTTTCTGAGGCAATGGAGGGTTAAGTGACTTGCCCAAGGCCACAAAGAGTGCTCTTAACTATTAGACTACTCCAGAACCTCCCTTCCACACTTTTCTATGTCATTGGTACTAACATATACCAAGAGAGCAGGCTCCTCCCCAGTACTAACTAAAACCTAATCTACATGACATGTGAGGTCCTCTACCTTTGCACCAGGCAGGCATGTTTTTAGGTGGTTCTCATGTCCACCAGCCACCAACTATCTACATGCCTAATGATCAAATCACCAACTATAATGGCTGTCCTAACTCTTCTCTCATGAGCACATGGCCCTGGAGACACGCTCTCAGTGTGAGAGGGTATTATATCACTTGTAAGACAGGTCCTAGTTATAGGATCACTTCCTGCCACAACAAGGTGATGCTGCCCTTCCATGTGACCGCTCCTCCATAGCAACAGATAGGCTCCTCTAACCAACTGCTTCTATCTATGCCCTCCACTCCTACTACTAATTCCAGACTCCGCTCCTTCCACCTTGCAGCACCTTACGCCTGCAACAAACTACCCGTGTCTGTACGCCAGGCACCTTCGCTAACCCTCTTCAAATCCAGGTTGAAGGCTCACCTCTTCGCTGCTGCCTTTGGATCCTGATTCAGCTGATCTCCTTCTCCTTCCCCCTCTTTACGCCTCCTGTGTTTGTCTTAATTAGATTGTAAGCTCTGATGAGCAGGGGCTGTCTCTTACATGTTTCTGCACAGCGCTGCGTACAACTGGTAGTGCTATATAAATGCTCAGTAGTAGTAGTAGTAGTAGTAGGCTGCCAGACTGGAAGTGGGCCTTCTCTACTACATCCCTGTAGATCTCATCTATATACCTCTCTATCTGCCTCAGCTGCTCCCAGTCTGCTACTCTAGCCTCCACAGATTGGACTCGTTCCCTGAGAGCAAAGATCTCTTTACTTGAGGTGCACACATAAGACTTCACACCAACTGGGAGAAAATCATGCATGTAACACTCAGTGCAAAAGACTGGATAGCCCCCATCTCTCTTCTAGACTGCTGTTTGCATCAGAAGATTTAAAGATTTAGGGGCTTGTTTACAAAGCCGCGGTAGCGGTTTGCGATCGTAATCGGAGCCGCGGCCCCATTGATTTCAATGGGGCCGCGGCTGCGATCACGATCGCGAACCACTACCGCGGCTTTGTAAACAAGCCCCTTATTTTATCTATTTAATATTAGATGCAGGAGTCCTAATTCTCCACCGCACAGCAAACATGCTTTTCCCCGTTGCCTGACCCCTGAAGGGGCCTGCTGAGGCCGGGATCGGGCTGCAGAGAACCCCCTGCTGCTGCTCACATGTGTTGTGGGGCCCACTAGTGCCATTCGCCTTGATCGGGGAGACCTATTCCACCTCTGAGGTGTAATAGGTTCCTTGGCCATCCTTGCACACCTGGACGTACAGAGCCTCAACTGGAATTGGCCCTGTACGTCCAGGGTCATGGGCCCACCTCCACCCCACCCATGCTCCTCCTCTGGCTCACCCCCTCCCACCCCTATCCAGAACTTCCTGCACAGTGGCCTTGTACGTGCGGAGAGCTCTGGACCAAAAATTGGGTCCTGCCAAATAGCAGGGGTTGGATGTTCAGGTTAGACATCCAACCCTGCTATTCATGTCTCAGCATGCCCAATAAGTATAAAGGACTTAATTATCACCTCAAGGTGAACTGCAAGGACTTTATTAATCTATTCCTAAGGCCTAATAACTTGCTTATTAAGATAATCAATTAAACCTGAAAGTGAGTGAGATCACTCCCTTCATCTTAACTAGTTTAGGAGGCTATAAATCAAGGATTATGCCTGGGGTGGGTGGGAAGGAAAGAAACACTAACTGAAAGCTGTCTTGTAATAGTAAGCCCTAACTGTCTTTAATTTAAATGAAAGCTGTCTTGTTAGAATAATCCCTAACTGTCTTTAATATTAACGAAAGCTGGCTTCTTTCAGTATGCCCTATCCGACCTAACAAAAACACTGAATTTTTGAAATACACTGATTCTATCAGCTTTAACCCAAAGAATTCCCTTTTCCCCCAAGGTTCAGAGAATTTCCCAGCAGATGAATACTTACCAGTGCAGATTTCTTCCCAGCAGTAGCAGTCCCTCTTGGTAGTCCTTCAAGGGCCAAAATAAGAACAATTTGCCAGATGAAGAGTTCACCTGGAAGCATAGTAATGAGGAGCTGCAGAGTGAATATATGTCTACGTGGATGGAAAGCCAATGTAATGACTAGAGGTGAGGGGGTTACATGGTCTTAGCAGTGCTGAAGGAAGCTGCTGCATTTTGAGTAGATTAGTGGGGAATGATGGTTGTGTAGGCACCCTTTGTCCCACTGTTAGTGCTATGGGGTCTTCATGCTGCTCTTGATGACTGGTAATGCTGTTGCCATTCTGGTAGATACTTTCCAAAAATAATTAGCAAGTTTCATTGAAAATGGATGCAAAGGCACAACGATTAAGACAAATTCTTGCCCCAATGGCCTTAATGGAAACCACTGAAACGAATGATTCAGTATCCAAAATGACTGACCTGAGAAAGTTTCAAACTAAAACTGTTTCCTATGCACACTCCTAATTCTTGCGGCTGAGGTGAGGTTAGGGCAGTGATTATAAGAACACATATACTTTTGCATAGTTTGGACAGAATGGAGGTGGAGTTATGATGTGCACATATATTTTATAAAATCCACAGAACAGGTGTAAAGTTGTTCGTGGGCACTTGCGTGGTATTGGTGCTAGTTCTGGGAGCCTATGTTATAAAGGCACTGAGGCACCCTGCTATGAAATCAGTTAGAAGTTTCTGCATATACCTTTTCCGTCTGCAGTTTCCAAAGAAAACCCACCCGTGCACTTACCTTTTGAAAAACTGTGCAAAGTCAGCAGCCGAAAGGTGTCCATGGACTTTGCCTCTACAAGGGCAGTATGAAAAATGCCCCAAGCTGTGGTTTTCACCTTGAATTTATTTGGCTAATTCAGATTTTAAAAAATAAACAGATTTAATAATCAGATTTAAAAAAGAAACATAATGAAACATAAATAATTTGAAGAATATGGATTGTTGCTATATTACTACAACACACTGCAAAATGTGTGATAACGCCGCGTCAGCTCCTTGCTTTATTCCTGATACACACTCTAAAATGTTAGCTAGTGTGTCTTTCTCTGTCTGTGGCTTTAACATTTACCGTTTAACCTGCACCTTGAACTACACAGGCTTAAGATTCTAAAATAGAGCATAGTCTAACATATTGTACCATTTTACATTGCATTTAACAAAGCACCTTTTTATCACTACTCAACCTTGTATAACTTCTCTTTCAGCTCAGGTGAAAAAAAACAGTGATTTTACTGTAATTGTGACAAATGGTATTTCATAGACTGGAATAAATTAGAGGAAAAACACTGAGTCAGATTAATCTACATTTAAATTCAAGCAAATGAAGGAATAGCCTAGTGGTTAGCACAGCAGCCTAGTACCCAAGCGATCTGGGTTCAATTCTGTTTGGTGCTCCTTGTGACCCTAACTTAGGGGTATATTTACTTAGCTGTGGTGGCGTCTCCGATATCACACGGAAGCCACTACTGCAGCTAAATAAATAAATCCCTTAGATCGTAAGCCCTCTGGGGACAGCGAAATACCCATTGACAAAGTGTGAGATAAATAAAATGGAAATTATAGCAAAGGGAAATACATACCTGAATATGCTTTGGCATAAATTATTCCTGATCACTAATTAATGTAATGTTCTTAACATTCATGTAATAAATCGGCAGTGCAGACACTAGGCATGCAGAAGCTCCAAAATATCTTTAGTTCATGCTCATTTTAAGCAAAGTTTTAGCAATTTTCTTGGGGTTTTTTTTACACATATCTTAATTGTGTGCCTACAGTACGTGCTACAGCTTTTTTGTGCATGCACATCGATTGCTCTTGCACATTGCAGCAGTGGTGTTATTTCCACTCAATCAGCCCCCACAATGTGTGTGTGTGTGTGGGGGGGGGGGCCCACACAGCAATGGTAAGGCAGTACGGTGAACTTTATCACATTTGCTATGTTGCCTCCGCTCTTATAAGTTTGCAGCAGGGCTGGCAGCTGTTACCTGCCAGGCCGAAGTCTTGCAATAATAGCCTCACAGCGAGATTTCATTCTGGCACCTACTAGCCGCCGGGCCTGCTACAAACTTTCAAGAGCAGAGGCAGTGTGGCAAATGTGATAAAGTTTGGAACCGCCACAGCTGCACGAAGGGGGGGGGGGGGGGGGTTACCGAGACAATGGGGGGCTCTCAGCACAGTTTTGCTTGGGAGCACCTCATTGGAACTTATGCCACTGATTCGTAGATATGTGCGCACAAGCAATTGACCTTCTGCCTTCTATTTTTAGGACCCCAAATAAATCTTAAATGCACATGCATAGTATGATACCCATTCACCTGGTGGGGGCAAGAGATAAGTGACAGCACAGGATTGTAGGGTCTGGGCTGCTGGGCTTTTGCTGTTAAATGGCAGTTTCAGTTCCAAGCTAGATCAATATTCTGCCATGGCGATGAGCGATTTTAAAAAGCTGGTTACAGCATTTATAAAACACACATATATTCACTGTCATTATTTTGCTAATCAGTGGCAATGATAATATGTAGAGACCGCTCACCATGGCAACTATACGGATAGTGGAGTTACTTGGCTATGCAGTTTAAGTTGGGGCTTCATTTTTCCTGTCTTTACTTAACTGCATAGTTGTATGGATAATGACTGAATATTGCCATTATCTGTATAGCTAAGCATAATGTCTTCGCTCTAGACTGGCACTATACAGATAGTGCTGGAGCGGTCAGAGGGAAGTTTCAACTGTGCTCTCCATGTAGTGCCACTGAATATTCATGAATATTCATCATTTGGATTCTGAAAAATGGCATAGAGACATCCAAAGCACAGAGATTCTCCAGAGCCATTTTAGGAAGTTGGGTGTTGATTTGTATTAATTTAGATTGGTTTTTATTATTATGAGTGTTTATCTTTATGACATATTTATTTGATCGGTTTGTTGTGTTTTTTATTGATTTTAATATCTCTGTTTTATATATTATTTAATGTTATTTGTTTATTACCTTTTCTTGTATATTTATGATTATCTACTATTTGTTGTTATGTTTTAAGCTGCATACCCCCTGAGGAAGGCGTTTGCCGAAACGCGTTGGGGATGGATTAATAAAGACACCTGTGACCTCCGTACGCCTCTCACTTTTTGTGTTTGGGTGTGGAGAAAGAGGCATACTCATATCCCTTTTATTTTCCAACTTGACACCGAACACTGATAGGGACATACCCATATGCAACCTTGCTTAAGATGGACATCCCTGACCCACGGTTTCATAGTGCGAAGATCTATTTTTATTTTTATTTATTTATTTATTTATTTGGCTGAGCATTTATACCACTTTTCACCGGGTCAAAGCGGTATGCGAAGAAAAAATTTAAACATTTTCAGAGAACTGTAGTTATTTATATTAACAATTTAACTAGGACATTCCATCCTTAACTTATGTACATAGCCGTCTTGGATGTAACAAGTCTGATATGATAGGGTGAGATCTATTTGGGGGAGCCAAAGTATAGGGTGAATAGGTGGGTTTTAAGGAGTTTTCAGAATGTGAGGAGGTCTTTGGTGTTCTTTATAAGGTTGGAAAGAGAGTTCCATATGGTAGGAGCATCGAGTTCAAATGATCCGGTACATGCTTGTAGGGTGCTTCTTGTTTTTGAGTGGGGAGTAACTAGGAGGTTCATGGTGGAGTGCCTTCTGAGTCTGTTGATCTGAGATGTATTAATGAGTGTTTGTAGGTCTCAGGGCGATAGGTTATTGAGAGTCTTGAATATCATCAAGAGGAGTTTGTATTGTATTCTGCACTGTAGGGGGAGCCAGTGGAATTGGTAGAGGATGGGGGAGATGGGATCGTATCTTGAAGCTCTTTGGATGGAGGGCTATCTGTAGAGCTAGGAGGGTTGAGTGAGGTAGTCCATGATAGATGAACTTGCGGTAGACAATGTGGGGAATAATTAGGGCTTGTAGGCAGTGGTGGGATCCAAACTGCTGAGGAACCGATTTGGTCCCAGCCCACCCACGCGCGTGATGGTTCCGACTTGATGCATAGAGGCCGGGAAGTCCAAGTTAGAATAGACCTCCATGTGTCTAGCAAACACGTTTATATGCTCGGGCAGTAACCTTATTAAGGTAACCCCTGGCTGACAACCGGTTGCTAAGGTCATAGGCATGTTTCCAAACTCAGGCAAAGTAGAACATATATGCCTGAGCCTTAAAAATTGACCATAAGGTAAGCCACATTTCAAAGGGCCCGGGTTAAAGCTCTGATATTGCAACAATGTGTTTCTCTGAACTGGTATTTGATTCAAAGAGGTAACCAGCCCTTCAGTAGTTAGTGTGATGGTTATGTCCAGGATTTGAATAAGATATTGGTTCAATCTGGGCTGTAAATTGTATATTAGTCTTCGCTGTGTTTATCCAAATCAAAAAATAAGCTAATTCTTGTGACATGTCTGTCCAAAGAAAGAAAATATCATCTAGGAATCTTCAACAGAATGGTATATATTTAAACCATTCAGAAGGATACATGTATTGTTCCTCAAAGCAAGCCAGATGAATAGTATCTAAAGAGGGGGGGGGGGCAACTGTTGCTCCCATTGCAGTGCCAAAACTTTGTAAATAAAACTTGCCATCAGAGCCAATGCAGCACCTCTTGCTGGTCAATGTTAGTGCATAGAGCTTGAACATCTAAAGTGACCAATGAAGTGTAAGAACTAAATTCAGTAAAAGTGGCCAGTTGAACCAGAAAATGAGAGGTATCATAAATATAAGACTTAACTTGTGCTGCCGCTGCTAGAAGGAAATAGTCACAAAATTTCGAGAGAAGTTCCAACACTGATCCATGGCACGAAACTATTGGTCTCCCTGGCGGATGAGTAAGCGATTTGTGGATTTTGGGAACCGTATAGATGACTGGAATTTTAGGATGAATCGCAAGCAAAAATTCAGATTCCTTCATAGTAATCCACCCAGCTTGTGTTGCCATTATTACCCTCTCTCTAATGGATTGTTTTAGTACAGGCCCAATGCTGTGATTCTGCGGGGCCATCTAGCCGCAGTGGGAGCAGGATCGGGTGCATCTCCTGGCCGTCTGGATTTCTGGATGTGCACCTACAGAATTGGCTTCCATGTGAACAACTTCTTGTTCGTTAGGTAATATAACTACCTGAACTATCAGGCAGTCTTAGATAAGATAAGATAAGATAAGATAAGATATGCCATACTGGGTCAGACCAAGGTCCATCAAGCCCAGTATTCTGTTTCCAACAGTGGCCAATCTAGGTCATATGTACCTAGCAGTTTCCCCAAGAGACACAAGTTCCACAATGCTTGTACTGGGTCAAGCATTGATATCCTGGGTCCCTTCTTAATAATGGTTTATGGACCTTTCCTCCAGGAACTTGTCCAAACCTTTTTTAAACCCAGCTACACTAACAGCCTTTACTACATCCTCCGGTAACAAATTCCAGAGTTTGATTACACGTTGAGTGAAAAAATATTTTCTTTTATTAGTCTTAAATAGTTTACCCTGTAGCTTGATTGCATGTCCCCTAGTCTTTCTATATTCTGATAGCGTAAACAATCGATCTACGTTTACCCGTTCCACTCCGTTCATTAATTTATAGACTTCTATCATATCTCCCCTCAGCCGTCTCTTTTCCAGGTTAAAGAGCCCTAACCTTTTTAGCCTTTCTTCATAGGAGTATCCTTCCATCCCCTTTACCATTTTGGTGGCTCTTCTCTGAACCTTTTCTAAAATCGCTATATCCTTTTTAAGATACGGCGACCAGAATTGCACACAATATTCAAGGTGCGGTCTCACCATCGAACGATATAGAGGCATTATAATATCTTTTGTTTTATTTTCCATTCCTTTCCTTATGATACCTAGCATTCTTTTTGCTCTCTTGGCTGCCGCTGCACACTGTGCGGAGGGTTTTAACATGGTATCCACAATGACGTCTAAATCTTTTTCCTGGGTGGTGGTTCCTAATGTGGAACCTTGCATTGTGTAACCATAATTTGGGTTGTTCTTCCCTAGGTGCATAACCTTGCACTTGTCCACATTAAATTTCATCTGCCATTTTGATGCCCAGTCTTCCAATTTATCAAGATCCTCTTGCAATTTTTCACAATCCTCTTGGGTTTTAACAACTTTAAATAGTTTTGTGTCATCTGCAAATTTGATAACCTCACTCGTTATTCCACTTTCCAGGTCATTTATGAATATGTCAAAAAGCAGCAGACCCAGCACAGATCCCTGGGGTACACCACTATTCACCTTTCTCCATTGGGAAAATTGGCCATTTAGCCCTACCCTCTGCTTTCTATCTTTTAACCAGTTCCTGATCCACAATAGTACACTGCCTCCTATCCCATGACTCTTTAGTTTTGCCAAAAGTCTCTGATGAGGGACCTTGTCAAAGGCTTTCTGAAAGTCCAGATACACAATATCAACCGACTCACCTTTGTCCACCGTTTATTCACTCCTTCAAAAAAAACATAACAGATTAGTAAGACAAGATCTTCCTTGTCTAAAGCCATGTTGGCTGTCTCCCATTAGGTTGTGACTATCTACATGCTGAGTAATTTTATTCTTTATGATGGTTTCTACCATTTTTCCCGGTACTGACGTCAGGCTCACCGGTCTGTAGTTTCCCGGATCACCCCTGGAACCCTTTTTAAAAATTGGTGTTACATTGGCGATCCTCCAATCTTCAGGTATTAGAGATGATTTTAATGATAGTTCACAGATTACTGATAGCAGGTCTGCAATCTCATATTTCAGTTCATTCAAGACCCTTAGATGTATACCATACTGCCCAGGTGATTTGCTACTCTTCAGTTTATCTAATAGTTGTAAGACATCTTCCCGATGTATCGATATTTCCTTCAATTCTTCCGCACCTTTAAATACCACTTCAGTCATGGGTAACATCCCTACATCTTCTTCAGTAAAGACCGAAGCAAAGAATTCATTCAGTCTCTCCGCTATCGCCTTGTCGCCTCTTAGTGCTCCTTTAACCCCTTTATCATCTAATGGACCAACTGACTCTCTCACAGGTTTTTTCCTCCGAATGTACTTGAAAAGGTCTTTATTTCACGTTTTTGCTTCCGCAGCAAGCTTCTTCTCAAATTTTCTCTTTGCCTGCCTTATCAATGCCTTGCATTTGACTTGCCAGTGCTTGTGCTGTTTCCAGGTTTCGTCCTTTGGCTCTTTTTTCCATTTCCTGAAAGATGCTTTTTTGACAGCAACAGCCTCTCTGACCTCACCTTTAAACCATGCTGGCAGTTTTTTGGACTTCCTTCCACTTTTCTTAAAGCATATAGCTGGTCTGAGCTTCCAAGATAGTATTTTTCAACAACACCCAAGCTTGATGTACGTCTTTAACCTTTGCAACTGCTCCTTTTAGTTTTTTCTTAACTGTTTTCCTCATTTTATCATAGTCTCCCTTTCGAAAGTTAAAAGGTAGTACTGTGGATTTCCTTACTATCCCTCCTCCACTAATTAAATCAAAGGCGATCATGCTATGATCACTATTGTGAAGTGGCCCCAACACCCTTATCTCTTGCACTAGATCTGGTGTTCCACTAAGGACTAGGTCTAACATGGCTTCCCCTCTGGTCGGTTCATGAACCAGCTGCTCCAAGAAGCAGTCATTTATTTCATCTAGGAACTTTATCTCCCTAGCATGTCCTGACGTGACACTGACGCAGTCGATACCTGGGTAATTGAAATCACCCATTATTATTACTGCGCTGTAACTTTTGTTAGCTTCCTTGTGACCCTGGTTGGTTTGACATGCTCCCTCCAGGCCTGTAAAGGGGGGATAAGTGAGACTGATGACTACCCAGAGTTCTCAACCCTACAAATATTATAAGTAATTTATAATATTTGAGCAAGCAGTGCATCACGGTAAAATTGTATAGACTGAATCACTATGGCACCACCTCTGTCTGCATTAGTTCTCAGTGCAACCACTGTAGTAGTAGAACATTTTCCTGCTCTGTTCGGCAGCTGCAACTCCTGCTGCATCATTGAAAGAGAACTGTGGCTGGCCATTGGCTTCATCTGAGGGGGTTCCAGCATTTGCTCCATCCCAAGATCACTCAGACCACTACCTTTCATGGTGAACAAATCGGAGGGCCCTTAGAGAACCAACATTCCCAAGAAACTAGTCACATTGTCCACCCTGTCTGGAAGATATACCAGGCTAGCAACATAGCCCTAAAGTAGATGAGCAGTCACTCAATGGGGCCTGGCATTAGCATGTAGCAAACATTTTTTCACATATTAATTCTGGTAAGGGTGTCCACATCCCTTTGTGTGGATCTATAAGTGCAGGAGACTTTTCTGAGTAGCTTCAATGAGGTAGTTCTATGACTGTTATCCCTGGAGTTCAGTGGAAACTATGTGGATGCTTTGAGGATACTGGATTGGTCTGTCTTGCAAGGTATATGGCCACTTGGCCTACAGGGTGGGTTATGGCTGGGATCATTTGAAGTATAATTTGCTATGAAAATTTTTAATTATGATCAACCTGCATATAGGGGATGATCATTAGGATAAAAAGAGGGTGCTAGCTTAGTATGACAACTATGGAGTAATTAAGATAGTGAGGAGCTGCAGAGTGAATGTACTTATAGGTCAGCAGGAGAAGTTTGAAGTGGATGCGGAAATGGATAGGAAGTCAATGAAGAGACTTGAGAAAAGGGATTGCATCTTAACATGGCCACACATGTCAGGAATATCACTAAGATAGGAAATGCGATTTTTGACACTTTCATTGCACATGGACCAAACTCGGTACCAGAAGGTGAAGCAGCAAGAACCCTAGACTCCGATTATTCACAGGACATGCTACAGTCTGCAATAAAACAAAGTCTCCAATCCCCCAAAAGATACCTGCCTCTAATAATAAATAGAGTAATATCTTCTTTGTCTTTATCACCATGAGATTTATGTATATCCTTTTTGTAGTAATATGACAAAGAAATGCGTAGTCTTCATACTATAAGGCAAGAGTGTAGAAAATATTATAAACCACATAGAATCTCATAGACCCTGCAGAATTTAATGAACTGAAAATAATTCCATAGCTTATTATTCCCATCATTAGCAACCATGAATGTTGCTGCCACTACTCTTGTTTTATTTTTAGGGAATAAAATAAAATGGACCTTCCTTCTAAATAGGCCGGCCTTGGAGCAAAACACAGAAAGCAAGCACGTTTGCAAGCTTTTTTTTTTTGCTTTTTTTTTTTTTTAATACTTTTATTTACATTTTTTCCTGAATACAATAATAAACAGCAGGAAATATACAAAAAACATCTCAAAAAATTCAAGAACTAATAATCACAACATAGATCACATCAAGGGAGAAGGACTATTATAACCCCAAAAGGGGGAAAGAAAACTAAATAAGCAAAAAGGAGTTACTAATTAACTCCACATTAGGGAGCGATACTATGCAACCCACCTATTTTTCCCCCACAGCTTCTCAATCAGACAAAAACTAACATAATTGACTTACATCAGTGTAAACATAGTTTTGTCCTTCCAATGTTACAAGGCAACAACAGGGAAATTTCAAAAAAAAATGAAGCCCCTAAAGCTACAACCCTGGCTCTTAACTCCAGAAACTGCTTTTGCCGAACCTGGGTAGTCCGGCCAACATCTGGGGACACTTGAAGCTTAAATCCACAAAATAAAGCATCTCTATTTTTAAAATAAACTCGTAACACACGTAATTTAACAGATTCGGATCCAAACATCACTACCAAGGTACAACCCTTGGGGATAAAGTCTAGCGAATCTTCCAGAAAAGCAGTTAGGTTCTGGGCAACCGAAATGTCAGGGGGGGGGAAGAAACCCCCTCTGCCTTCGAGGAAGCCGAAGTACCCACTGAAAAAGAATAGATTTGAACTATTTCTGAAATTTCCTCCAAATGTAATATCTCTGAGAAATATTTTTGCAACAGTAATTCTGAAGAAAGCAAATGAGTTGAGGGAAAATTAAGGAAACACAAGTTATTTGCCCGCTGTTGATTCTCAAGCAGTTCCACCCGGTAAGAAACAGAGGAAGAATCCCTAATTAGGGCAACATCAGTATTACTATGGGTTTGAAGCTGAGAGTCAATGCGGGCAATAGACTTAGTGAAGGAAACTAGTTGAGAATCAATAACTTTAACTTTGTCAACAACAACATGCGTAAATCTACATAAAGAAGAAACAGTCGTAGACAAACGAGAGTCAATATTTTGAAGTGCAGACCAGATATCCGAGAGGGTCATCTCCCGAGAAGGCGGGGTGATCACCGCTTCAGACACAGCCGGATTCACAGGGGAGAGTACCAGAGCTGTAACACGTGCGGACAAATCCAAAAAAGTAGAAGAATGTGGAAGCAGAGGAAAAGGAGGTGGTGACCGGATCTCCGGGCTCAAAGAAGCCTCATCCGGAGATTGACTTACAGGTAGCAGGGAAGCTATATGTTTGTCCATGGGGCCCACCACCTTACCTCCTTGCACACCATCACCAGCTATAGCCTTAGCTATCTGCTTCCCCTTCCGTTTCCCCATAGGCAAAAACACAATTACTTCCAGCACTCACAGAAAGACTCAGGAGCGCCGAAGGAGCGCAAAAGGAGCGTGTCTTACCCCTTGTGACACGCCCCTTAGGACGTGACCCCGCAGGCCGCGAACACGCAGCCACGTGTAACTCCCGCTGATCTTTGTAGGACTCGGGGGGGGGGGGGCCTGAGCACCTAGGACGTCCACCCTGTGCCTGCAGCTGATCCAGCAGGTGTCCAACTCCAACCAGCTACACTGTTTCACGGCGGTGGAAAAGCCCGCGGCAGCTCCCAGGAAATAAAGTGCTTCTCCAGCAAAACTCAGCTCCCGCTGAACTTTGTAGGGCTCGGGGGGGTCTTGAGCACCTAGGACGTCCACCCTGTGCCTGCAGCTGATCCAGCAGGCGTCCAACTCCAACCAGCTACACTGTTCCGCGGCAGCTCCCAGGAAATGAAGTGCTTCTCCAGCAAAACTCAGCTCCCGCTGATCTTTGTAGGACTCAGGGGGGGGGGGTCCTGAGCACCTAGGACAGCGATGGCGAACCTATGGCACGCGTGCCAGCTGTGGCACGCGAAGGCCTTGCAGCTGGCACGCGGGAAGGTCCGCAATCGAAAAAAAAAAAAACAACCCTGTCTGCTGCCGTTGTCGGGGCCGCCGCGGCAGAATCGAGCGTGCCGCGGGGCCCCCCTGTACCCACCCGGCAGAGCCTGTCCTCCCCGTAGCAGCTCTCTCTTTGGAGCTGCAGTCAGACGCGCCGGCTTGCAGAGCGCGAAGGGAAGAGTTTCCCTTTCGCGACTCTGTTAAGCCCGCGGGGGCTGATGGGAACTTCCCATCAGCCCCCACGGGCTTAACAGAGCAGCGAGGGAACTCTTCCCTCGCGCTCTGCAAGCCGGCGCGTCTGACTGCAGCTCCAAAGAGAGAGCTGCTACGGGGAGGACAGGCTCTGCCAGGTGGGTACAGGGGGGCCCCGCGGCACGCTCGATTCTGCCGCGGCGGCCCCGACAGCGGCAGCAGACAGGTTTTCTTTTTTTTTTTAAATTTTCCCTGGGCTGGGCTGGGCTGGGGGGGGGTGGGGGTTAGGAGTGGTGATGGGCTCGGCTGGGATGGGCTGGGGGGGTTAGGAGTGGTGATGGGCTGGGCTGGGCTGGGCTGGGGGGGTTAGGAGTGGTGATGGGCTGGAGGGGGGTTAGGAGTGGTGATGGGCTGGGCTGGGCTGGGGGGTTAGGAGTGGTGATGGGCTGGGCTGGGCTGGGCTGGGGGGGTTAGGAGTGGTGATGGGCTGGGCTGGGCTGGGCTGGGGGGGTTAGGAGTGGTGATTGGCTGGGCTGGGCTGGGGGGGGGGTTAGGAGTAGTGATGGGCTGGGCTGGGCTGGGCTGGGGGGTGTTAGGAGTAGTGATGGGCTGGGGTGGGGGGGGTTAGGAGTGGTGATGGGCACTGGGCTGGGGGGGTTAGGAGTGGTGATGGACACTGGGCTGGCTGGGGGGGTTAGGAGTGGTGATGGGCACTGGGCTGGCTGGGGGGGTTAGGAGTGGTGATGGGCGCTGGGCTGGGGGGGTAGGAGTGGTGATGGGCGCTGGGGGGGGTTAGGAGTGGTGATAGGCGCTGGGGGGGCTTAAACTAAAAATTGAGTGATGGGGGATTAGGACTGGGAGTGGGCTGATGGGGAGGTTAGGACTGGAAATGGGCTGGTGGGATTAGGACTGGGAGTGGGCTATGGGGGCTAGGACTGGTAATGGGTTGGGGGGGTTGCTAGGACTGGAAATGGGCTGAGTGGAAGGGGGCTTGAACTGCAAATAGCTGTTGGGGATGGGGCTTGGAATGGAAATGGGCTGAGGGGAAGTGGGGGGCTTGACCTGCAAATCGCTGATGGGGACGGGGCTTGGAATGGAAATGGGCTGAGGGGAAGTGGGGGGCTTGAAGAAGGGAATGGATGCTGGGTGAGACTGGAACTAGAAGGGAGCTGATGTTGGGGGAGGATTAGAATGGGATGGGGCTGGGAGAGTAAAATGGAGAGGGGAAAAATATTTTGTGTAGGAGGGATGAAAAATCTACAATTGGCCAGGTATTGGGAGAGTAATTGGGGATTGAGGATGGAGGGGTAAAATTTGTGTGGATGAAATAGGAATGAGGAAAGAGCAAAAGGAGAAAGATTAGTATGTTAAAGCAGATGTAGAGAGAGAGAGAATGGAAAAAAAACTAGAAGAGAGAAGAAAGCAAGGACAAATGGACAGCAGACGATGGAGAGTTAGCAGAAAACATGAAGAAACCAGAAGAAAATGGCTGGACCAATTGCAACTGAAAAAAAATGCACAAAAGGTAGAACGATATCTCTTTATTTTGAATTTATTAACTGGAATAT
Organism: Ichthyophis bannanicus; assembly: GCA_033557465.1. Lineage (NCBI taxonomy): Eukaryota > Metazoa > Chordata > Amphibia > Gymnophiona > Ichthyophiidae > Ichthyophis > Ichthyophis bannanicus. The sequence continues at coordinate 127,043,505 of CM066035.1, read as the reverse complement.
GTCAGCTCTGGGAAATGTGCATCATTAACATCTGCGCTTTGTTTGGTACAAGAGGAAATTCCTATTTGACGTTGCCACTTGTTCTCTTTCCCCAGTATTCACTGAAATGTATTGGTTTAATATTTGCAGTGTTGCCTTTTGATAGGTAGGGTATGGTGCTTTGTGAGTCCTGGTAATGCTGTCAGGATACGGCGGGTTTGCTATGGGTTCTAAATGGGCAGCGTTTGTAGTAGTTCCTAATGTGCCTGGCGGTTGGCACTGGATTATAGTAATGTAGAAATCTTTTAGTCTTTCTTTATCCATACACTCATTAAGAGACATGTTTACTAAAAGTTAGTGTATGGTAACATTATGCAAATATTTATGCAAATAAGACCACTTATGCAAATGACGTGCTGGCACTTTGAGGAAATTCTTTGGTTTTGTGAGGCAGTTTGGGCACTCGGGCTCAAAAAGGTTAGCCATCACTGACCTAGGATGTCCACCCTGTGCCTGCAGCTGATACAGCAGGCGTCCAACTCCAACCAGCTACACTGTTCCACGGCAGTGGAAAAGCCCGCGGCAGTTCCCAGGAAATGAAGTGCTTCTCCAGCAAAACTCAGCTCCCGCTGATCTTTGTAGGGCTCGGGGGGGGGGGGGGGGGGTGGAACCTGAGCACCTAGGACGTCCACCCTGTGCCTGCAGCTGATCCAGCAGGCATCCAACTCCAACCAGCTACACTGTTCCGCGGCGGTGGAAAAGCCCGCGGCAGCTCCCAGGAAATGAAGTGCTTCTCCCACGTTTGCAAGCTTTTATCTTTCTGAGAAGAAACTTTTTTATGTAGAAAACAAAATGTTTCTTTTTAATTCCATGGCCAATTTGGAGTGCAGTATGCCTGGATGATATCCGGAGCCAATCAGAGAGACTGATGATTCAGGGTAATTTCCAATGCGTCGGAAGGAGATGAAAGAACCCCTGGGGAGAGATCAGTAAGTTTCCGACACTCTCAAATTATAGGGAAAGTAACATTCAGTAAAAGCTGTTGTTTTACAGCGTAGGTAATACAGCATGTCCATGGGGGGAAAAAAATCATCACAGCTGACTTTTGAAGGAGCTATGCTAAGGGAGAATTTAACTTGCATGGGGCCTCATTACTTGTTTATTTTCTTTGCCTTTTCTTCCAGGCCATTAATCTTCAAGCTTTGTCACTCAGTGAGCCAAGTCTAACAATTCATTCCAATTTTGGTTGGGTTGATTTAAATGAGATGTATCCGAAGATACTAAAGAGCCACATAAAGGCTCTCGCGCTGTAGGTTATTAATCACAGTTTTAAGCATTATAGAAGTGTTCTTTTCCTGTCAAGCACACCATTTCACTGCTTTCTATGATGTACTGTACGGGTGAGTGGCTTGATGTCTGGATTTTTATTTTTTATTAAAAAGTCAATGCAGATTACATGATAATGCTTCATTTTTAAGGAATGTGCTGGAATGAAATTATTCATTTTTGACTCTTTAAAATGTCTTGTTTGATATGCTGTTGTGTGGCTGGGCTGTCTGCATAACAAAGTCATTGTAACTCTGTCTTGCACAAAATGCCATAAAGGCAGCATTTCATTGCCTGACTTTCAGAAGGGGGTTGTAAATTACAGTAGGATGCTCCCACCCCCTGAAGTAGCATAATCGCTGCATCTGATGCCTTGTAGTAGCACCTGGATTAGTCTTTTGCACAGATTTTGAGATTCCTTGGCAGATGTGCATTCTCTAGCATAAATCGAATTGCTTCATAATCAGAAAAAGGTTATTTTCATGTTTTATTTATTTATTTATTTATTTATTTATTTAACATTTCTTATATACCGCGCTATTAAGATCAGTGCGGTGTACATTGAACAAAATATACAACAATGTATGCAAGTAACATTGAGTTTACATAGAACATGGGAATATATAACATGGATTAACAGGTAAAACTATGTACAGTCAACATATATGCTTTGTATTTGTTGATTTCCATTTTCAGTTTCTCTTTTTCCAATTTGTTTTTGCTATTTTCTTATACTTTGCATTCATCAGATTTTGCCTCTTCCTTTTTTTCTGCTTTACCTCTTACCTCACCCATTTTCACAGTAGTCTGTCTCCACTTGCCATCTTGATCTATTCCCATCTCACTCAATCTTTCCTAATCTTACCTTACTTCTAGTTCTTGCTTCTCTGTTGACCTTATCCACTTTGGTCCATTCTCCAATCTCTTCTCCCCTTTTTTCCATATCATCTCCTACTGCAGTTGTGGTCAACATTATTGGCAGCCTTGCAGTTCAACCCCTTAATGTCCAATATCTCCTAAAAAAGTGATCAGTGTGATTTTGGAATATATATATATATTCTTTGCCGCCCTGATCAGCTGTTTGCAAGTCCAGGCTACTAAGTCATTCCCTCCTAGATGCAACAAGATAATCTGAACTCGAATATGCTGATGGTGCCGAAGCAAAGGCAGCAGTTGAGTCCACCTCAGCCCACGCTCGCCCAGCCATTATATCGACACCACCGCTGGATCCACCCCGAGATTCCGCCCGACTGGCCACACCGCTGCTCGCTCACCAGCCCAGAACGCGAAGGAATGCCCCAGCAGCCAACACTTCCAAACCTTCTGTCCCCATCTGCAAAAGAAAATTGTGTTATTCCCACTCATGCATAATGGAAAGAAATTGGTGTTAGTCCCTCCTAGGCAGAAGCGATCCACGAGGCACGCACATATCCTTGGAAAGCATTAGACCGCAACTGGCCTATCTTCTGTATCAGCCCCCCGACCAACCCCACCTCTTCCGCGCTGGTCGCCGCCTCAATTCTAAATGAATGAGCTGCAAACAAGGAAGGGTCCTCCCCTATATGCCGGAGGACCATCCGCAACACCGCCACAAATTGAAACCGCGTAAGCACACGCGCGTCTAGATGGATGAAAAACCCACCGCCGACCACCAGCCTAATGCCCATGTAGTCCGAAATCAATGCCACCGGACATGTTGCCTCCTTTATCTCCTTTAACACCACCCATTGCCCCTTACCGCGCTGATCCATTTTAGATCTGGCCAAAAACACCCGTAACTGCCCATTACTCACCTGTATGTGTTGCCTTTGTAGGACACTATCCACACCCGCCTTCCCCGCGACCGCTACCAATTCACTCACCCTAAAGGCGCCAAAGAAAGCCAAGCTAAAAAACGCCCTCAGAATCCAACTCGATCCCTAAAAAGGTAAGCCTGGTCACCAGACCCACTGTCTTATTATCAGCCAAAGGGACCCCTAACTCCCCCACTATCTGAATAAACCCTGCCAAAAGATCCATGCAGCCCATCGACTGTGCCTCACCGATGAACAGAAAATAATCTAAATAATGCACCACTTCCGTACGCCCGACCTTCCGCACGACTACCCAATGCAAGAAGGAACTAAACATCTCGAAATAGGCACATGACATGGCACAACCCATAGGCATGCATTTATTGAAATAGAAACCACCTTCGAATTGAAAGCCAAGCAAAGGAAACGACGAAGGATGCACTGGGAGCAAACGAAAAGCTGACTCGATATCCACCTTTGCCATCCAGGCCCCCCGACCCGAGCTCCTCATTAACTCCAGCGCTCCATCAAAAGAGGCATATCTAACCGTACACTATTCACGCGGTATGTTATCGTTGACCGATGCCCCGGTTGGACTCGACAGATTGTGTATTAAACAAAATTTGCCAGCCTCTTTTTTGGGTGTAATCCCCAATGGAGATGACACAAATTGCCCAAATGGCGGCTTTTGAAACGGGCCCGCTATTCTACCTAAACCCAACTCAACCGCCAACTTCTCACGTGTTATCATCGCCCAACGACGCACAGACACTGCATTCCTCGCCGACGTACCTAAAACTGCCCCCCGAACTGGGATAACGAAACCAAACTGAAAACCGAACTGCAATACAGCCCTATCTTTCACCTTTGGGTATTGTCCAAGCCACTGCTTTAACACCTCAAACTTAATGGGGGACGGAGCCCTACCAAATCCCCGATCCCTACTTGGGTGTGACGCTAGAAGCGACCCACCCCCGGTTTCTTAACGCATTTTGCCGCCGAATGAGCCCCCCCCGCAGCTCGAGCAAGCATGCCAGAACTTACAGTCCGGGAAGGGGCAGGCGGACTTATTATATCAACAAACAAACGTCCCCCCTGCCAAATCCCGCTGGCTTAGGCTGCGGATTTGGGCCCCCACTCTGAAAGGAACGACCAGCCACTGCTGCAGATCCCGCACCCCCCTTACCCCCACTCCCCGAACCGGACCCCGTTCTGACCGACATTTGCGTCAGCCACAGATTGATATCCTGCATACCCCATGATAGTCCCTTAGTACCCTCCATTTTATCACAAAATATTTCGTCATAGTTAAGCCACGCCCATCCTTCATGGGATTGTGAGGCTTCCAAAATGGAATCCGCATAAGCAAGTAATATACCATACTGATCGGGGCGATGCCGACCCCAAACGCTCACCAACCGCAAAAAGGCCCGAACCCAGTTTACTACGGACCGCAAAACCTTTCGAAGCCACCCCGCTTTTTCATCCTCTTTCCGCTTTTTCCTGCTCTCTCCTGACCTCTTCCTCCCCTCTAGCAAATGGAAAATATCAATATACTTCATTTTCCGTATCTTACACCTTAACTTCCGCGGCACCCCCTCCCATAACTCAGACAATGTTGCCGAGGTAGAGATAGCGCCACCTGATGCATCTGCTACCCCTTCCTGGCCTTGTGTCCCGACCAGCAGCAGGCCCTCATCGCTCGACGACGACGTAGACAAGCGCGACGAGGAGGAGGAAGAGGATTCGGAACTATGTCGTCGACGACAGACATGCTTTCTTTTTCTGCTCGCTTTCCCCGCGCGCTCGCTACGAGTATCGCCCCATTTTTGCCCCACCCCCTCCTCGACCCTTGACTCACCTGCCTCGACTCCAACTGCCACTCGTGGTATGGACTGGCTCCGTCTGCTTGTCGGGAGACTGTCCCTCTGCAGCTGCTCGCCGACCTCCTGAGGTGCTGCCTGTGCCCCCCCCCCGCTGCTCCAGATCCGGGGTCACCCGATGTCATCCGCGAAGGCTCCGCTGCCCCAGGCATGAATCCAGGCGATGCAACGAAAGGGACCTGCAAAGAGAAAAAAGGAAAACCAGGAGAAGAACACCCCGAGGCCCACGCAGGTTGCCAAGCTCCCACCCAGGCTGTGTCAGATGACCCTTGCCCCCCGCTCACCCAATGGTCTGTGGGGGATGGATACCTGGCTAGCCCATACCCCATAGACATCATTGCTCCACTATCCGAGGGGAAAGATCCCCCCTGCCCCTGCCACCAGGCACATACCCGCATAAATCGCCCCCCCCCGAATCCAACCCCCCGAAAATTGGAACCCATTCCCCTCCCCTACCCAGTCTTGCCCATCGCCCCCCCACTCAACTCAGAGCTCCTTACCTCCGCACTGCCACCCTGACTAGGACCACCTCTACCCGCTGACAGTTCATCAGGCAGCCGCACTCCTCGTCCACTACCTGCAGTGGCCCTCCTTCTGCCAACTGGAGCCGCACGCTGACCGCGTGCCGGGCCCCGTGCTCCCCCCCCCACCTGATTGCACCTCGGGGGCCTCTCCAGCCCTCCTTGTGCCCACCGCTCACCCACGGTCTAAACCTGGACCCCCTTTTACTCCCCCCCGCCCTTGCGCACTCCCCCACTGCGACTTACTTGACCTCCCTTCGACTGGGGCCGCTTGGGTGCCATGCCTCTACCACCGTTGACTGCCCCCTGCGCACTGGAAACCCACTGACCTGTACAATTGGCTGTATTTCCTCTATATTCTTTTTTCTTTTTTTAAGATATAGAGCAGCCAAATGTATTGTAACTTATCAATTGTTTGCAACGAAACCCCCACCCCCACCTGCCAACCGGCTCCGCCCAAAACTCAAATCCTTTCTTTCTTTCTTTTTTTTAATACCCTAACTCTGCCCCAAGCACCTGCCTCGCCGGCGGAAGAAGCCTGCCACGTCCCAGCCAAACTCCGCTCTCCCACACCGCTCTCTGAAGATGATCCGCCTCGTGCACTGCTCCGAACAACCCGCCATGCTCCCCGCTCCTTCTGCATGTGCTCGGCCGCAGCCTCCGCCAGCCGAGCGCATGCGCTACTGCTCACTGATTGGCTCTCATGCACGCGATCACGCGCCAAGAAACAATCGATTTAAAGGACGCACAATCATGCGCGTCCCTTCATGTGCTCCTCCATCACCCCCCCCCTCTTTCAAACGAAGAGCGAGCAGGGTCCCACGCCGGGCCGAGCACCCGGTTAACGCCAGTCGCCGGGACCCTGCCCGCTCCCTTTAACTTATAGAATTCCACTGTTAGCCATCAGGTCCGGGAACCTTGTTATTTGGTAAAGGTTTAGTTGCTGATAATTTCACTGATCTGAACCGGTGCACCAACATGATTTCTTTCTTGTTCTAGAAGCATAGGGTGTTCCTGCAGAGATTTAAGCTTCAGAGATGTCTTTAGAGCTCGTGAGAATTATAGACTCCTCTGAATGAAGTGATGCAATATAGTTTTTGGATTTCTTGACTTTTAATAGACTTGCTAGCAGCTTTCCAGATTTATCAGAGCCGGCATAAATAACCTGTTTTCTGAACAAAAATATCCTTCTCAACCTGCTGTGCTAGAATTTTATTATAGTTATTGTGAAGCTTCATAAGATGCTGAAGAACAGCCGCCTCACTGTTTCAAACATGCAGGTCCTTCAATTGCGCTATTTCCTTTTCTAATTTTTTGCAGCTTTCTGCCTGTTTTTTTATGAAGCCAGGAAGAAGCACTGATTACCTCATCATGCAATTTTGCTTTAAATGCCTTCCATATTATATTGTAATGAATACTTTCTGTTTCATTTCTTTGGAAGAAATCAGTACTAAATACATTCATTTTTTTCATGAAGGAGGTATCTAGCAGAAAGCTGTTTGAAACTGCCAATGCCACACCTGCACTTGTTAACTCCAAATTAGAAAATTCATGGCCACTGCAGCATGGTCAAGATATGCAGATACAATTTATGAAACATTTTTTTAAGATTGGCATGAGCAATTTTAATACTAAAAAGAAATCTATATGCATATATTACTAGTGCAGGAAGGCAAAAAAGGTAAACTTTCTCAAAGAAGGATGTAAATAATGCCAAGCATCTATTAACCCTAGACTGTCCATTATATCATGCATTGCTACACCTGAGCCGCAATACAGGTTTTTTTCTTAGGGCGTTCCTATCCAGCAGGCTATCTAAAATAGTACTAAAGTCCCCGTAAGTATTATCTCTCCATGCCCAAAGGAGAGAAGAGTATGACAAATTTAAAAAAAAAAATGCTGAGTTTGTAGAAGGTGCATAGATGTTCATTAATGTGTACTTAAAACCTGCTAGCGCGATGTTAACGCAAACCCAACGTCTATCGTCATCAGACTTTTGCTGCAAAATGCATAAAGGCTGATTCTTTTTAAAAAGAATGGAAAACCCATTATGCTTATTGAGCCCAGGTGAAAAGATGTGATGCACTATCCACTCAGCCCGTAGCTTGGCACATAAGGCATAACACATATGAATTTCTTGAAAAAGATATGTCAGCATTCAGATATTTAAGATAGTTTAAAAATGTGCTGCTCTTAATTGGGTGATTCATTCCATTTGCATTCAGTGTAATAAATGTTAAACTCATTCATCAAGGGAGTGGTAATGGGACCAAAATAACAATTTATCTCTGACAAGACAATTTGAAAGTAAAATGGACCGCATAAAGAGATTTCTGCCCAACAGCAAGTATTCAAAATAAACACAGTAATAATAATAAAAATAATAAATTAAATGCTTTAAAGAGGAAAAAGAAAAAACAAAACAAAAGCAAAGTACCTATCAATAAGCACCCAACCCCTAACCCTCCCCCCCCCCCCTGCATCTGAAAGATAGCATTGAGTTCATGACAATACAAGCTACATATTCTCAGGGAATATTAGCAAAGAATGATATCAACAAAACCCTATAGATGATTTTCTATCCAAACATTTCTATAAGAGCATAAAATCTAACATAAATAAATGAAGAATGAAGTCTCAAATACAGTTTTCATAATAACCTACCCCTACCATTCAAAAAAGTTAAAAAAGATCCTCTCAGAAACAAATCCATCTATGTTATGATTGAGAATATGTAGCTTATCAGAGACATGCACTTTACTGCCTCGTCCTTCCTAGTCTCAACAAGAATTCAATCAGCACACCCATATCCACCCAATCACAGCCATGATCTATAAACAGACCATGACACATCTCCAACAATTTGCTAAAGTAAGTAGCAAATGTAAGCAAGCTAAAGTAAGTAAGGTTTCAATTACTTGATATTAAGAAAACAAATTACAGTGATCACTATTAAGCTTCTTGGATCAGGATGTCATTTTCCTTTGGACGGTGAAGCTAAAGAATCAGCGAGCACATCTACATAAAGTACTAACAAAGTGGTCTTTCTTTTAATACTTTATAAAAACATTAATCCATGTAAGACCATAAATAATAAAAGCCCAGCATGGGACTGTTTAACATAATGTAGGGAGGAGTGGTCTAGTGGTTAGGACAAGGTACTTAGGGCCGGGGGTTCAAGTCCCACCTGGGGACAGCAATCTCAGGCCGGAGGGACTGGGATTTCTAGTCCTATAGGCACTCCTTGTGGTCTTGGGCAAGCCACTTAACCCTCCATTGCCCATGTTCCCTGTAAGTATTAGCATATGTGTCTCATATCCCCTCGTGTTAAATGTATCCCCCAATTGACCGCTTTGACCCAGTGAAAAGCAGGATATAAATACAGCTAAATAAAATAAAATAAATAAAAATAAATAATGTAGATTAAAGACATTGCCGTCTTATCCAAAACACTATGATGAAACCTCTGCTTGCTGAGCAGATGAATATAAAAGAAATATGGAAAAAAAGAACAGCTGAGGAGTCTATTATGATTTATTTATTAGGATTTACTGACCATCTTTTTGAAGGGACTCGCCCAAGGCTGTGTGCAACGTTATTAAATTATAGCACATCCGGGGTAAAAGTGCTATGAAAGCTTTCCTACTCCTGCTTAAGACATGTCAAAAAGGGTCAGAACCACCCGAAACATCAGCTTGCAACATGGACACTATGAGGGTTATTGTATAAAGGTTTTTCCATAGGTAAACCCTGTTAAAAGGATGAAAAGGCTTCTTATAAATTACCCCAAAGGTTTGTTAGTTCTTGAGTGCTGTCGAGTCAATGTCGACTCATGACGACCCTCTGGATAGTTGTCCCAAACTGTGTTCGGTCTTCAGTCGGGCAGTTAATTGTTGATAGAGTGGTGTTCAGAGCTGCTGTTATTTCATAAATGCAGATTTACTCTGGAGTGTCTTCAACTCTTCCTCAGTCGCCCATTGAATGCTTTCCGACCTGGGGGTCTTACCTTCCAGCACTATATCACAATTTGCTTTGGTGCGACTATCCATTGGATTTTAATGGCAAGATATGGAAGTAGATTGCCAGGCCTTTCTTCCACACAGATAATGTTAGTGTTCTTGCCATTGTTATAGAAATGTGATCCTCTGTCATACTGCTACTGCTGTCCAAATGTGATTTGTCTTAGTCTGGCACTTCAGCAGAGATCTGTTCATAAGAACATAAGAAACGCCATACTGGGTCAGACCAAAGTCCATCAAACCCAGTATCCTGTTTCCAACAGTGACCAGTCCAGGTCACAAGTACCTGGCAGGTTCCCAAAAAGGCATAAAGATTCCACAACGCTTGTCCCGGGGCAAACAGTGGATTTCCCGAGTCCTCTTTAATAATGGTTTATGGACCTTTCCTCCAGGAACTTTTTCAAACGTTTTTTAAAACCAGCTACACTTACAGCTTTTACTACATCCTCTGGTAATGAATTCCAGAGTAAAAATATATATTTTTTTATTAGTCTTAAATGGGTTGCATTGTAGCTTCATTGCATGTCCTCTAGGCTTTCTACTTTTTGATAGCATTAACAACCAATCTATTTTTGCCCGAACCACACCATTCATTAATTTATAGACCTCTATCATATCCCCCCTCAGCTGTCTCCAATATGAAGAGCCCCGACCTTTTAAGCCTTTCCTCATAGGGGTATCCTTCCATTCCTTTTACCATTTTTGTTGCTCTTCTTTGTACCTTTTCTAATTCAGCTATATCCTTTTTTAAGATATGCAGGCTCCCCTGGCTGCCGTGGCTCAGTTCCCCCTCTTCCCAGCAGTCTGACTCATGACTGGCCAGCTGGGGCCTGGATTGGGTGGTGGGGACTCACCCGCACCTGGCTGCAGCCCTGGGCGGGGATTCCCGGGCCTGATCGCTGGATCAGTGCTGCTTATTCCACCTTTGAGGTAGAATAAGCAGCATGTCCCCTTTGACCTGACAGGACATACAGAGCCGTGATCTAAATCGGCCCTGTATGTCCTGCCCGGCCTCACCACTTCCCATCCCCCCCCCCTCGTCTGCTCTCCCTGTCCTGCTGCACAGGATGTGCAGAGTGAGCTGGAGGGGGAATCAGGCCCAGACTGCTTCTGTGCAGCCCCACAACTTGTGTCTCTGCATCAGGCCCTATATCAACTGGCTCACCTTTGTCTACCTGTTTATTCACACCTTCAAAAAAATAAAACAGATTAGTACAACAACACTTTCCTTGGCTAAATCCATATTGGTTTTCTCCCATTAAACCATGGCTACCTACATGTTAAGTAATTTTATTCCTTATCATGGTTTCTGCCATTTTGCCCAGAACTGACATCAGGCTCACCAGTCTGTAGAACACATTTTAAAAATTGGAGTTACATTGGCCAGTCCAATTCTCAGGTACTACAGATGATTTTAATGATAGTTCACAGATTACTAATAGTAGGTCTGGAATATCATATTTCAGTTCTTTCAATACCCTTAGATGTATTCCATCTGGTCCAGGTGATTTGCTACTCTTCAGTTTATCAAACAGTTGTAAACTATCCTCCCGGTTTATTGATATTTCTTTCAGTTCTTCCGCAATATCACCTTTATATACCATCTCAGGCATTGGTAGCTTTCCTGCATCTTCTTTAGTAAAGAGTGAAGCAAAGAATTCTTTCAGTCTCTCCTCTATGGCCTTGTACTCCCTTTGCGCCCCTTTTACCCCTCTATCATCCAATTGTCCAACTGACTCACAGGTTTTTTGCTAAAATGTATTTGAAAAAGGTTTTATTATGTGTTTTTGTCTCCACGGCCAGCTTCTTTTCAAATTTCCTCTATGCCTGCTTTATCAATGCCTTGTATCTAACTTGCAAATGCGTATGTTTTTTTCCGGTGTTCATCATTAGGCTCCTTTTTTCATTTCCTGAAGGATACTTTTTTGACAGCAGCCTCCCTGAACTCGCCTTTAAACCATGCTGGCAGTTTTTGGGCATTCCTTCTACTTTTCTTAAAGTGTGGACTATATCAGGGCTGGGCTTCTAAGATAGTACTTTTAAACAACGTCCATGGTTGATATAAATCTTTAACTTTTGCTGCTGCTCCTTTTTGTTTTTTATTAACTATTTTCCTCATGTTATCATTGCTTCCCTTTTGAAAGTTAAAAGATAGTACTATGGATTTCCTTGCCATCTTTGTTCCTTTTATTAAATCAAATGTGATCATGCTATGATCACTATTGCCAAGTGACTCTAAAACTCTTATCTCTTAAACCAGATCCTGTGTTCCACTAAGGACTAGGTTCAGAATAGCTTCCCCTCTTGTCAGTTCATGAACCAGTTGCTCCAAGAAGCAGTCATTTATTTCACCTAGAAACTATCTCTCTAACATGTCCTGCTGTGACACTGACCCAGTCCATACCAGGGTAATTGAAATCACCCATTCTTACTGTGTTGTAGCTTTTTAGCTTCCCTGATTTCTTTTAGCATTTCATCATCCATCTGTTCATTCTGCAGTCGCCTTCCACTTTTTACATGGAACTTCTATCCATAGAGTGTATTTTGTTTCCTTTGGCGATCCTGCCAGTAGTTAAGCTGATGCACCGAAGATCTCATAGCACAACAAGCCGCAAGACAAGCAAGGTTATGTGCATAAAAAGTTGGTGTTGAGAATGCTCGTGTCTACTTTTACATGATCTGAGAGGCAGGATTTCAGGGGGGAGCAGTTGGGGTGGAACATAGGTAGAGTTGCAATGTACAAGTGCATTTCATAAAATACTGTATGTGCATACTAAAGGTATGCATTCTTGAGCACACATTTCCTTCATTTGGACACCTAAAAATGGAAATTGCACATAGATAACTCGTGCATTTGTATACCTACAAACTAACAAGCATACAATTGATTTGCACATTTAAAAAAGTTCCAGTGTGCATACAGTGTGCACCTAAAGAACACATAGGTGAAATGAACACAAAAACTGTCCCAAAATCAGGAAAAAATGTTTTAAATGAGCATGAACCTAACTTACATTGGTTGTGCACATCCCTAGCACATACCTGACAAGCATAAATTTACACCAATTCCAGAGCAGGTATAAATCTATATGATTGCTGTTACCTGCTATTCCTGCTAGTTTTGTGTGGCTATTTTATAAAGATGCCAATATTGTCTTTAGAAAGTGACTCCAAAATAGGTGCTTACTTGGCCTTCAAACATAGATGAGTATGTGAAGTTCTGATGACAGAACATTTCTGTATAGAAAAGCACAACAAGGTGGCAGGTGACACTATAACATCGCTGTTCCAAGCAAGCACCGGGAGCATGACCGTAAGAGAATCACAGAGAATGAAGAAGTTATGATAACTTGAGACATTCCCATTTCAATGGATAATTATCTGGATGCAAGGAAACTTGACATAGTGATTGCAGAAAAACACCTGAACAGCACTGAATAGAGGTGCTGGTTCCAAGCGTGTGGAGAGGGAAAAGATCTTGAAATACCAAGAAAAGCAGTCAGAGACCAAAGAAACATGGCAGAAAGATAACAGAAATATTTCTCATTGTATTTGGAGCCATAGATCAGATTAAGAGGAATTTCCCATCATACCCTGATAAGTCACCAATACATGTTACATCTTAAAACTCATGAAGGAAGCTCTCTTTGGCATGATACAAGTATTAGAGCAAGCATTAACCGAGGTAGGGCAGAATCGATGCGCCTCATTCTCCCTCTCTTCCCCCTTTCCCTCCTTCCCACTTTAACACAAAACGCTGACACCGTTTCTTTTTGGGAAAACATCTGGTTGCAGTTTATTAACCATTAAACAAATCAACAATCAACTCTCATAACAATCCATAGTGCATACAGTAGCAGACTGATACCTCACCAGCCATATCACTAGCAAGGTGAGCTCGCCTCCGCTCTGCCAACTTCCTTCTCCCCCTTAGCCCTGACTTCGCCATGTAATTAGCAAAAGCCAGCCAGGGGTTGCCCGGGCGGGGGTACCCCACCCCCGTTCCAAGATTATCCTATGGCTCTGGACCCCAGAAACCTCCGGGATCCCGCCTAACCCACCCCCAACTGCGACACCCCTAATCAACCCAACCCCCGTAACAAGGGGCGGGTGGGTGGGACACCGGCCACAGACCTCTTGCTCCCTCATGCAAGACCGTCGAGGCAGTTCCCGCTCTTTCCTCCTTCTCCTCCTTGCTCATTGGCTCCCCTCCTGCACACATGCACATCAGGAGCCAATGATTTCAAATGATGCTGCTCGCCTCTCCCCCCTCCCCTTCAGAACCTCCTGCCGCTCGCCTCTCACCCCGCCACCCGGTTACGGGCAGCCGGCCTGGAAGTCGCCACACGGCCTTCTATTAACCGAGGTAGGGCGGACTCAATGCTCCTCTTTCTCCCTCTCTTCCTCCTTTCTCCCTTTCCCCCTTTAACACAAAACTCTTGACACCGTTTCTTTTTGGGAAAATATCTGGTCACAGTTTATTAACCATTAAACAAATCAACAATCAACTCTCATAACAATCCATAGTGCAAACAGTAGCAGACTGATACCTCACCAGCCATATCACTAGCAAGGTGAGCTCGCCTCCGCTCTGCCAACTTCCTTCTCCCCCTTAGCCCCGACTTCGCCATGTAATTAGCAAAAGCCAGCCAGGTGTTGTCTGGGTCGGGGGAACCCTACCCCCGTCCCAAGCTTATCCTACAGCTCCGGACCCCGGAAACCTCCGGGATCCCGCCACCGGTGCAGGTGACTTCACCATCCCTGCACCGCCCCCCCCCCCCAAAAAAAACTGTGACCAGCGAGAATCCCGCTAACTACCCAGTCTAACACTTCCTGCCAGTCATTCAACAAGAAATCCCACTCCACCGGGGATAAGTGTACACCTTCCCGGCCGTACAATCCCGCACAGCCCACCTCCGCCCATGAATGCATTATTTGGTAACCACTCTTTGCACATACCCACCGGCCGATTTGTCGGTTGATCTTAGTTAAACCCCTCAACCAGCACCGCTGGTCCCGGCAATTCGTCCTTGGGATAATATCCAAGCACATTAATATTACCCCAGGAAACAATTGAAGCACCTCCCCCAAATCCTTTTGCACCGTCCTGATCAATTGCTTGCAGGTCTAAGCTGACAAATCGTTGCTCCCCAGATGTATTAAAATCAAGTCAGGTGCCTTCCGAAGACGCCCGTGGTACCGAAGCAAAGGGAGCAGTTGCATCCATCATACACCTCGCTCACCCAGCCATGAGACAGACACCACCAAAGGATCCAGGCCTAGGTTAGACTACACAGGCCGAACAGCCGATCGCTGACCTGCCCAATGCACAAACGAATTGCCAATCAGCCAACAGCCATGTGGATCTCGGCCTATATCTGTAAAAGAAAACAAAATTAGCCACGCAATTACCATTCCCCCCCCTTACCACCGAACATAACCTGGAAGGCCTTCGAATGCCATCTCCCAATGCGCTGCACATCCTGTTCCGACAAACCCGCCACCGCGGGCACTAGTTGCTGCCCCAATGCAGAAGGAATGCGCCGCAAACTGAAGTGGCTCCTCCCCTATCCGCAGCAGCACCATCCTCAAAACCACTGTCACCTGGAACCTCATCACCACCCATGCATCTGCATGTATAAACATCCCACCCCCTCCTGCAGGGCGCCACCACAGGTAGTCACGCAAAGCCACCACTGTGCACGTGGAAACACCCTCCATCTCCTGCAACACTACCCACCACCCTCACCCCTGCTGGGCCGTCTTCAAGTGGGCCAACAACACTCACACCCACCCACCCTCTACCTGCATATGCTGGTGGAGCAAACCTCCGACTCTGCACAACCTACTAGTGTCGGCTACCAGCTCACCCATCCTAAAGGTGCCAAAAATTGCCAAGCAAAAAATGGCTTTAAACAATACCGCTTCATATCTAGACGATGCTACCCATGGTAGAGCCGCACATAGCCGCACCAGAAAGTCATGCATAATCGGCCGTCAGCGGTCCCTAGGCATGACTCTGCCCTCCCCCACCCTTGCAATAACCGCCGGGTTAAAACTCCACAGGCCACCAGAGCCCATCCTGCCGCTCTAGCAAAAAACATGAACCCAGCTAACTGGGTGCGGACCGCTGACTTGGAACTCCCCTGTTCTTTTGCAGCCACTACATATTGGGCCAACATCTGATACGACACTGAATCTGGTGGCCATCCCTGTGCTACCAAAATCTCCTCCACCTTGTTGCAGTCCCGATGATACGCTGACCATGTTGTTTGCGCCACTGAGCTCTGCAGCAGACTCAGCATCTCTTCAGGCCAACGTGCCATAAGTGCTCTGGGACCATGACTCCAACTGCATCTGCTCCTTGCGCCAGTTTCTGAAACCAGTCCCACTGGAAACGAGAAAGAGCGTCAGCCACCTCGTTAATACTTCCCGGGATATGTCTCGCTTTGATCACTACGTTCAAGCGTAAACAAGCTAGCACCACCTCCCGTATCAGTTCCACCACCTGAACGCATTGCGGGGTATAATGATTGATCACGCTAACTACCGCCTTGTTATCACACCACCACAATACCCACCTGTTAAGAAAGCGCCCTGGCCACAACTCCAATGCTACCAGCATAGGAAACAGCTCCAAAAAGGCCACATTGGCCACTAAACACGAGTCATGCCACGCCTGCGGCCAGCGATCTGCACACCAGGCCCCCCCAAGATAAATGCCCAAACCGACCCCCCTGCCGCATCCGTGTATGACTGTAAGTCCACTGAGGAAATCTCCCCCTCCGTCATCACCACTGTCCCATTAAATTCCCTCAGAAAGATATCCCAGATTCGTAAATCTGCCCTCATCACCGCTGACACCCTTATACGGTGATGCAGCTTTCGCACTCCCGCTGTTGCACCTGCAAACCGCCGCAGAAATACCCTACCCATCGGCATGACCCGGCAAGCAAAATTTAATGCTCCAATTAATGCCTGCAACTCCCTCAAATTCGTCTTACTGGATGCCCTCGCATTGGCTACCAACACCCGCAACTTCACGACCTTGTCCTGCGGAAGCTGAGCTACCATATCCCTGGAGTCCAATTCCACTCCTAAAAAGGTGAGTCACTTAGCTGGACCTTCCGTCTTCTCCGCTGCTAATGGTACCCCAAGTTCCTTTTCCAAGTCCAAAACACGGCTCAGTAAGCGCTGGCACTCCGTAGAGTGCGCTGCTCCCACAAAGAAAAAATCAGCCAAATAATGTATCACGTTCCCACAACCAACCTCCTGCACCAGTGCCCAATGCAGGAAGGCATTCATCAAAATCAAACTGATCCTCAAAACGAAAACCTAACAATGGAAAACTAAAAGCGTGCATTGGCAGCAACCGGAAAGTCGACTCAATATCCACCTTGGCCATCTAGGCACTACTCCCCACCTGTCGCACCAAGTCCACCGTTCTGTCAAATGAGGCATATCACACTGTACACTTATCCAGAGGTATATGATCATTAACCGAGGTTCCTTCCGGAAAAGACAAATTATGAATTATCAGAAACTTCCCCACTTCCTTTTTTGGTATGACACCCAACGAGGAAACCACTAAATCCGGGAATGGCCTCTCCACAAACGGACCCTCAATCCGGCCTAACTCCTGCTCATTTACCATTTTATCCCGCACTATAGTTGAGAACCTCTGCACCGAGGGTGAATTGTTCGCTGTACAACCTACTACCCTACCTAACACTGGAATCACAAATCCTTCCTGAAACCCCTTTTCCAACACCTCCCTGTCCCCTCATCTCGGGTATTGCCCCAGACGAGCCCGCAGCGCTTCTACCTTTATCGGGGTAGGGGCAAGCCTGCTGAATTCAGTCTTAATTCGTGCCCGGCCCACTAGCTGGGATGGCCCCTTTCTTGATGCATTTTGCCGCTGCATGCCCCCGCCGCAACTTGATAATGCGTGTTGGAACCTGCAGTCTGGAAAGGGACACGAGGACTTGTTGAATCTCCAACATACGTCTCCAGTTCCAGTCCCGCTCCCTCTCTTGCTGCACAGTGGCTCTTGCAGGCCGAAAGGAATGACCAGTACTCCCTAGCAGCGCATCCGCTCTCCCTCCCCCAATTCCACCCGCAGACGACTTAGCCGCCATTTGCGTCAACCACAGATTAATATCCTGGGAACCCCAGGACATGAGCCGATTCTCCTCCATTTTATCTCTGAACTTCTCATCATAGTTCAGCCATGACCATCCTTTGTGCGTCTGCGCCACCTCCAGAATAGCATCCGGGTAAGCTAACAACATCCCATATTGTTCCGGGTAATGCTGCCCCCATACGCTCGCCAAATGCAGAAAAGCTCATGTCCAGTTTAACATATTCCGGGACACCTTTTTTATCCGTCCTGCCTTCTCATCTTCCTTCCTCTTCTTCTTACTGTCCCCGACCACCTCCTTCCCTCTAACAATCGGAAGATATCAATATATTTCCTTTTTTTGATCTTACGATGCAAGTTCTTTGGTACACTTTCCCATAACTCTGTGTACGCTGCCAATGAAGGAGCTCCCCCCACCTGCTTGCTCTGCCTCTCCCCACTACTGCCCGCCTCGAGTCCCACGCCTCCACCACTCGCGGATGACGACAACGGTGAGGATGACAATGAAGAGGAGGAATCCGAGGGACGCCACCTCCTACACATGTGCCTCCGCTTCTTCCGTGCCTTTCCTTTCGTTCCCGCCGACTCGCCCATCCGGCCAGAAACCTCACCCTCGTCTACTCGTAACTCACCTGTCGCCCCAATGTCCACTGCACCTACAGCCGGCACCACCGCTGCTGCTCGGCGCTCTTCTCCACCGTCCTGCTTCCTCTCCACCGGTCTCACTCCCGACATCACCACTCCAGCATCCTGACTCCGCGTCCGCCGCACCTCCATCTGCTCCGCTCCAACTTGACCTCCTCCCCCTGGCGTTGCAGGGTAATGACCCATCGCTGGTACCTGTGGAGACATAAATGGAAACACTGGGGGAGGCACCGCCGAATGCCGTGCAGGCTGCCAAGCCCCAAGCCACTCTGCCCCAGACGAACCCTGTCCTCCCCATAGCCAATGCTCTCAGGACCCCACACCCCCTTCTGGCCAATAACCCCCTTGAGCTGCCCATCCCCCTAATCGCTGTTGGTGACCTTGCTCCCTGGAACTGCCCGTGGCATGCCCCATATCGCTCCAGCCACCCCTCACTTCCTCCCCCCATCCCCTGGAGTTGTGCATAACCCCATCTCCTGCATCACCTTCTCTCAGCCCCTCGTACGGAGGAACGCTCGCACCTCCTCTTCGCCCCCCTACTTCCTAGCCCACAAACGGGACCCCCGCGCCTGTCCTCCCCCCTCCCCATCCCTTGTGTGGACCTCGACACCCTCCCTGAACCCCCCGGGGACCTAGACCCCCTCCCCATTCTGCCAACCCCCAGTGCTCTACGTCCCCTCTGTCCTTCATCTACCTCCACCCCCCTCACAGGAGCAGAGGCCCCAGTCTCCCCTGCCAATCAACCCATACCTGCCTGCCTTCCATGCCTCCCGGTGACCCCCCCAGCCCTTCTGGGCCCTCGCGCCACACTCTGCTGCTGCTTCCCATGTGCCGGCATTACTCCCGTGGCCTGCACGCTGCGCGTGCTCGACCTTTAGTTTATCCTCTTAGTTGCTGTGGCCAACCACCTTTTAAAGTCTGTACCTTCCACTCTTTTCGCCTTCATTTATTTATTTATGTATTTTTTTAAATTGCCCCCTCTATAATGCACTTGCCTCTAACACAGCACCATGCAGCATGCCCCACTGCTCCCGACCTTGTGCTTGCACTCGTGCCTACAGCGCAGTCAAAGAACGGAGCCCTCAGTCGCCACCATCTGAATCCATCGGGCTCTTGTCACCGCTAGACCCACTGCTCTCTGCCCCAACACGCTGTCCACCGCCGACCCCAATGAGCTCCGCAATCCTCCTCACACCGGCCACGGACCTCTTGCTCCCTCACGCAGGACCGCTGGGGCAGTTCCCGCTCTTCCCGCCTTCTCCTCCTTGCTCATTGGCTCCCCTCGCATGCACACGCGTGTCGGGAGCCAATGATTTCAAATGATGCTGCTCTCCTTCAGTTGGAATCAAAATGGATCTTTTTATCGCACAGAGTGCACCCCAATGGTCTTAATGTATCACTGGACTATTCAGTATTTTTTTGATTGTTGGATTTATGGGTGATGGGGAGGCTATGGATGTCTAGCTTTATCAACTAATAATTTTAAAGTGGGAATGGACTAGCAAGCCCGTGGTTCTGATCAATCAGATATCTTGATCGTTTTTTGTTTTTTTTGGCGATACAGTGTACATTCAGGAAAAGTATTTTAATGTTGCCTGCTAGTGATGTCATTCTTGTTCTGGTTCCATTTGACCGGTGGCAACTCTTTGAAAAGATGCCATGAAACCATCGTGCCAGGTCGACAGGTGCAGGAATATAAACGGCGTACATTGTGCCAGTGCCGGTTGATGGATTGATTCCAGAGTGTTTGAGCAAATGACAATGAATGTAAGTTGGCGCTTGGAAAAAGGATGTTTTGAATGAAAAAGGTTAACAGCGATCTCATGTTTTCAGATACTGAGAACATTGTTGCAGATTTTTTTTGCTTGTTTTTGGAAATGATTTTGTACCATCTTTCTTGTAATATATATTCCAATGTATTGTTCACCATAATAGCTAGAAATCATCTTTTATTTGCAATATAATTTCTAAAATGCAATTGTATGTTTTGAATATAGTACATAAGCACATTAGCAGCCAATATGATTTTTGATGACCCACTCTTGATGCAACTTGTCAGCGAAACGCAACCACATTGAGTGTAGGAACATTAATTGAGAGTTTGAGAATATTGGCTGAATGAAGATAAGTTTTGTTTTTCATTATATACAGTGTAAAAATATTAGAAGAAAATAAAGGACCTTAGGTATAGTATTTTTTTTTTGACCTATGAAGATGTGTCCTTAAGGTTATTAAGCCTCCAGTTAGTGAGCCGTTTAGCTTTCAGTCTTGAATAGGACATCTCTGAGGTCTTTTCCCCTTGTTTTTTTGAGTTAAGTGCACCTTCTTTGAAAATCATTCTAGGTTTATGCAAATTTTTTGGGTGATGCATTTTTGATTAATTCATTTGGATTAATTGCTGTAAGTATGTCTAAAATGACACTCCACTTTACCAGATTTTAAAATATGCTGTCAGTATCCAAATTCTGTTCCAGGCTATCGGTAATATGATGCACATATATGCACAGAACCACCAAGACACACAAACATAAATACACACACACACAGACAACCCAATGCTCCCTGACACACCCACATGCCCATACGCACCCCCAACACTTCCCATGAATCACACATACAGGCCTGTGCAAATAGGCCCTTACAATTCACATGACACACACACATGTACCATCCACATGCCTGATTATGGAATTGGGGGAAGCGTGTCATTGTGTCACACTACAAGGGTACACATTTAAGTTTGTTTGCTTAGGTGACAGCAATAACAGTTCTGCCCAGTGTCTGCACTACCTTTAGGTGAAACAGGCAGTCGCCTAGAGCACTGGCCATCCGGGGGCACCCATTGCTGCTGCTGTTTCCCCTTTCTGGAACGTGCAGCACCGGAAATGGGCACAAACATCCCCATGGCGCTTACCTTTAAACTTTGGCGCCATGGGGCTATTTGCTTCCGCCCCTCCGACACCCGATGCCATCTTGCTGCTGCACATCCCAGGAAGGGGCGACAACGGCAGCAGTGGGCGCCGGAGGGGGAAGGCAGCACAAAGGATGAGATTCACCTGGGACATCTCACCTGCACCTGCCCTGGTTCTGCCACCACATACCAAACAAATCAGCCTATGCCCCTCTCAAAAAGGGCCTTGTTCTGTTTATAATGCCTGTCCCATCCTCTCCCAGATTTAGTCCTTTTATGGCAAAGGGGAAGAGTGAGAGTAACAGAACAGAAGCTGAAAACATTTGTATTTGTTCCTGACGAAGTTACTGATTTAAATGAAACCCGCCAGGTAAAATCAAGGATAGGTAAGAAGTTTTGGTTTTTGTATTATAAACATATTTTTTTGGTCAGTGGTAGTAGATAACAGATTTTCTCAAAAAAAAACAAAAAGCAGGATAAAAATATGTTATGACCGGAAAAGCTTTGACCTAGAGGCCTTACCCTCTACTGGAGCTTGATGCTTGTTTGACAAACTGTCAGATAGAATAACCAACAAACAGACTTCTTCCTACAGGATCCCATTTACAGGTTCAATGGTACGGATGTGATTCTTTACTTTAAATCTACAAGCCATCGCATGCTGGGTTACAAAAGAAAAGATATTGCTATTAGATAACACTGTACATAATCCAATGCAGTCTCTGATTACTTACTAAAGAGGAGTAGAGAAATCCTCTGCTTACCCCTGGGATAAGCAACGTGGAACCTGTATACCTTTCTGGGAACCTGACAGGTACTTGTGACCTGGATTGGCCACTCTTGGAAACAGGATACTGGGCTTGTGGACCCTTAGTCTGACCCAGTATGGCATAGCTTATGTTTTTATGTTGACTATGCACCAAACTATCATATCTACTAAATGATATAAAACAACAGACTTACCTTCAGGCTTCTGCAAAATATAAAGATTATTTTCTATTCTTTTGTGTGTGTGTGTGTTGGTTTTCACACATTCCTTACGTCCCTAGTCCTAAAACTGAGAAACACACAGAAACAGGACAAAAGTGAGTCTCAGCAAAACCAAGCTTTGCACACCAAAACAACTGAATGGGGAAAGGAATAAATGCACCATGCAGTACTTTGCAATGTCTGCATTGCACACAGTTGGGATAACAAACAGAAATATTAATTGCTGTAATTTCTCTAGATATAGAAAACAATATTAGAGACTGATTTCCTTTTAAAAAAAAAGTGAAAGTAACTGCTGTACCAGTTGACAGCTATGAGTTTCATAATGAAATAAAAATATTCTTTTATTTCTTCCAATCACAGTTTTAATTAAACTGGGATATATTATGAAACCAGTACTATCCATACTGTCCTTCTATCTATGTATTTCTCAGAATTGTATGTCATTACATATTTACAAGGAAAATTAAACCAAAACAAAGCTTCTATCTGCCATACTCCGGGTCTCAGTAAAAGAAACATCTTGCATCTAGCGTGAGGAGGCTTGGTTATAAATCAGGGAATCATGCTGCCATTGGCCACCCAGCATGGATGGACACCAGTAGCCAATGCAGGCCAGCAGATGCAGAGAAGGGCTGTGCCCTTGCATTAGCCCATATAGGCAAGAGTAGAAGCACAGTGACACGTTTAGAAGGTAGGGAAAGGTGAATAGTGGAGAAGTCAGAGTGAAGATGGCAGAGGAGGGGAGAAAGAGATTTTGGATTGGACCAAGGAGAGGGGAGGAGAGACTGTTCTAGCTGGGCTAGAGATGAACTTAAGAACATAAGATTTTCCATACTGGGTCAGACTAAAGGTCCTTCAAACCCAGTCCTGTTTCTAACATTGACCAATCCAGGTCACAATACTTGGAAAGATCCCAAAAGGCAGAGAGATTCCATATTGTTTATCCTAGGGATAAGAAGAGAGTGGGCTATGAACCTTCTGAAAACCCAGCTACACGAACAGCTTTTACTACATCCTCCGACAATGAATTTCAGAACTTAATTACGTATTGAATGATTTTTTTTTTTCGTTTAGTCTTAATCTACTACTTTGTAGATTCATTGCATGCTCCTAGTCTTTATACTTTTTGAAGGAGTAAATAACCAATTTGCATTTACTCATTCCACTTCATTCATTATTTATTAGACTTCTATCATATCTCCCCTCAACCGTCTCTTCTTTAAGCCTTTCCTCATAGGGGTATCCTTCTATCCCTTTATCATTTAGAGCGCCCTTCTCTGTACCATATCCAATTTTGCTATATTTTTTATAGATGCGGTGATAGGAACTGCACATCTTACTCAAGGTGCAGTCACACCATGGAGTGATATAGAGGCATTATGATATCTTTTGCTTTATTCTCCATTCATTTACTTATAACTCTAACCATTCTATTAGCTTTCTTGGCTGCCGCTGTATACTGACCAGAGAATTTTAATGTATTTTCCGTAATGACACCTAGATCCTTTTCCTGGGTGGTGGCTCCTAATGTGGAACCTTGCATCATGCAGTTAGAGTTTGGGTTGTTCTTTCCTAAGTGCATAACTTTGCACTTGTCCACATTAAAGTTTATGTACCATTTTGATACCTATTCTCACAATTTCTCAAGATTCTCTTGCAATTTTTTACAATCCTCTTGTGATTTAACAACTTTGAAAAATGTATCATCTGCACATTTACTCTTTGTTACCATGTCCAAGTCATTTATAAATATGTTAAAAAAGTAGTGGGCCCAGCACAGAGCCCTAGAGTATTCTACTATTTACCTTTCTCTGCTGAGAAAACTGACCATTTAGTCCTATTCTCTGTTTTCTATCTTTTAACCAGTTCTCATTCTACAATAGGATGCTGCTTCCTATCCCATGACTGTTTAATTTCCTCAAGACTATCTCACGATAGACTTTGTCAAAGCCTTTCTGAAAATACAGATACACTATATTCACCATCTCATCTTCATCTGCTTATTCACACCTTCAAAAAAATGTAGCAGATTGATGAGGCAAGACTTCCCATTGCTAAGGGGGTCTTTTTAGAAGCTCTATCCATACATTGATGTGCAAATCACAGAGAAAACTGGGTATATGGATGCCCCCAGGTGAGCACATCTATGTAGCATGGGGGCGTGGTGGTAGGCGGGGCAATGGAGAAGTCCATTGCTATGCACTTTCAAAATGGCAGAAGCACATCTTGCCCTGGCTGTTGATGCATCCATGCCTACACTTGCTCCTGACTATGAATATGCTGTAAAAATGTTCTTCCTTCATGTTAGCAACAATTGCAAGGGGAAGAGCGAAATGTGACAAAAAAACATGCATGTAAATTAACAGGCCAATCCTTTTATTACCTCATTGCTGCATGTCTGCTAATCTGAAATGGTCACCTGTGATGTGCATGTCTCACGACATAGCCCCAGCCAGCATGTCCAAGCACCCGTTTCTGCAGCCATGCATTTCAGGGACATCCACCTTCTAGAATGGCCTACAACCATTCATGTACATGTGCCTCCCTTCGCTGTTGCCACGCCGCCAGAATTTTGAACATGGAATTTTTGATGTGGTGCCCTGAATGTCCCAGATTCCTCCAAGATTGCCCTTTTAAAATCCCACTGTAAATCTTTGTTGGCTTTGTCCCATTAAACCATGACTATATGTTTAGTAATTTTTGATCTTTCTAATGGTTTCTACTGTTTTGTCAGGTGATTGTATCACGATCACCATTCTGTAGTTTCCTGGCTCACCCTTTGAACCCTTCTTATAAATTGATATTACGTTGGCCACTCTCCAATCTTCAGATACTATACACAAATTTAACGATAGTTTAGAAATTGTGTTATTTAATTGTATGTTTATGTGATTTTATTATTTCTTATATTTTAATTATAAAAGAGTTTGTGCAAGAGCAGTGGCAAATAACTATTTTAAATAATTGTATACTAATAGTAGGTCTGCAGTTTCATTTTTCAATTAATATTGATAATGTTTAATGTATATCCAAGTTTATTTTACCTGTTCATTGTAAGCACAGATCAATTATTTGAGACATGTGGTTTTATGTTCATTGTAAACCGCACTGATGTCGAATAGCGCGGTATAAAAGAAACTGTATTAAATAAATAATAAATAAATAAATTAATTTCTTTGACTGGGCAACCAGAGAGTTAGACCGAGGGAGAGTCCTAGATGTGGTGTATTTAGATTTCAGAAAGCCTTTGACAGGCAACTTATAAATAAATTGAGCACCCTAGGGATGGACTCTAAAGCAATTGGATGGGATCAAAATTGGTTAAGTGGGCGCTCACTCTGAGGAGAAGGATGTTACAAGTGGTGTGCCGCAAGGATCTGTCCTTGGTCCAATTCTCTTTAACATTTTTGTTAGTGATATTGCAGAAGGGTTATCAGATAAGGTTTGCCTCTTTGCAGATGATACCAAAATCAGCTGTAGACACCCAGGAAGGAACAGATAAGATGATGAGGGATCTAGCTGAGCTTGAAGAATGGCTGAGAATTTGGCAGCTGGCATTTAATGCTAAAATATGCAGGGCCATGCATTTGGGTTGCAAACATCCAAGGGAGCAGTACTTCTGTCCGTGAAAGAAGAGCAGCACCTAGCCATGATTGTTTCTGATGATTTTAAGGTGGCTAAACAGATAGAAAAGGCAACAGTGAAAGTCAGACGGATGCTTGGGTGCATAGGGAGATGAATGGCCAGCAGGAAGGAGGAGGCGATAGTGCCTCTGTATAAGTCTTTGGTGAGACCTCATTTGGAGTATTGTGTGCAATTCTAGAGACCACACCTTCAAAAGGATATAAATAGAATAGAGTCAGTGCACAGAGTGGCTACCAAAATAGCTAGTGAGCTTTGTCATAAGGTATATGAGGACAGACTTAAAGATCTCAATATGTATATTTTGGAGGAAAGGTGAGAGAAAGGAGATATGATAGAGATGTTTAAATACCTCTGTGGTATAAACACACAGGAGGAGAACCTCTTTCAATTGAAAGAAAGCTGTGCAACGAGGGGGCATAGGATGAAGGTGAAAGGGGATATACTCAGGAGTAATATGCAGAAATATTTCTTTACAGAAAGAGTGGCAGATGCGTGGAATAGTCTCCCAGTGGAAGTAGTAGAGACAAGGACAGTGTCGGAATTCAAGAAAGCATGGGACAAACATGGAAGATCTCTAAAGGAAAAAAAGGGACTATAGTAGTTGGTATGGAAGAGTAGACTGGCCAGGCTGTATGGTCTTTTTCTGCCATCATGTTTCTATTTTAGCAAACTGGGATTTATACCATCTGATCCAGGTGATTTACTTCTCTTTAGTTTGTCAAATTACCCTATTACTTTTTCCTGCTTCATTAAGATTTGTTTTTATTCATTTGATTCATTACCTTTAAATATCATTTATGTCATGGGGATCTCCTCTACATCTTCTTTAGTTAAGACCAAAGCAAAGAATTGATTTAGTCTCTCTGCTATGACCTTGCATTCTTTAATGCCCTTTTTACTCCTCTGTCATTTAATAATTCAACTGGTTCCCTCTCAGGCATTTTGTTTTGAATACACTTCCATGGCAAGATTCTTTTCAAATTCTTTCTTTGCCTGCCTTTTCAGTGCTTTGCATCTAACTTGCCAGTGCTTATGCTGCTTCCTGTTTTCTTCATTCAGATCCTTTTTCCATTTTTTTGAAAGATGTTATTTTGGCTATAGCAGCCTCTTTCACATCATTATTGAACTAAGTTGGCCGTCATTCTATCTTTTTTGAAGCATGGAATACATTTGGTCTTAGTTTCCAAGATTTTTATTTTTAAACAATGCCCAGGCCTGATTTAACCTTTGTGGCTGTCCTTTTAGCTTTTTTCTTAAACATTTTTTCATTGTCTGTCTTTTGAAAGCTAAATGTTAATGCAGTAAATTTCCTTGCTGTTTTCCTTCCATTTATTAAATCACATTTTATCATGTTATGATCACTATTGCCATGTGGTCCCAACACCATCGCCTTTTGTACTATATCCTATGTTTGACTAAGGATTAGGTCCAAAAGAACTCACCCTCATGTTGGTTCCTGAACCAGATGTTCCATAAAGCAGCCATTTATTTCATCTAGAAACTTTATTTCCCTAGCATGTCCGGATGTGGTATTGATCTAGTCGATACTGGGGTAATTGATATCACCCATTATGATGCCAGTTTTGTTGGCTTCCCTAAATTCTGTTAGCAGTTCAACTGTGTATTCATTTTGGCCATGTATACAGTAGTACAACCTTACTGCTATTCCCTTTCCCCTCTCCATAATGATTCCACAGTGCATTTTGGGGCCCTTTAATTAAAGTGCATTGTGTAATCAGCATGAGTTTTGGCATGTGTTAACATCTTAAGTGCGTGTTGAAGCTCGTGGTGACCAACAGCATGCACATGCTGACTTCTGCATTATCAGCATGTCGCACATTGGGGAGGTGAAGGGGCATGTTAGGGGCAGAGAGTAGACATGGTGAGCTCAGTGCAGGTAGTGCATGGGTACATACCACATGCTATCTGTACTTTGTGCAATTAGCATGGGTACACTGAATGCCAACTCAATAGATGGCATTCAGTGCACCCATGGTAATAGCGCACACTACTTCGGCACATTAGAGGGCCATTCTATGTGGTCAGTACTGGAAACATGCTGACCATGCCCTGGCAGTTAGTACACAGGGGTTGCAATTACTACACACTAAACCCTAGCCCTCTTTATTAAAAGACCCCCTTTGTTTCATGCAAAACTTGTAACCTTTTTAACTCGATGCCCTTTTTAACATGTGGTGGCACCCTTCCACCAGTTTGTTCTACTCTATCATTGTGATACAATTTGTACCCTAGTATCACAGTTTCCCATTGGTCGTCCTTCCACCAGAGCTCTGAGATATCAACTATATCTACCTCTTCATTGAGTGCTATCTACTCTAATTCTCCCATCTTATTTTTTAGTTCCTGGCATTTGTATAAAGGCATTTTGACAACCTGATATCAGTTTTCATTTCAGTATGCTGTTTAGTTAAGAGAATCTGGATTTCTTTTACCTTTATTGCTGCCTTTATATCGAGATTTCCTAACTTCCCTATTTTGGTAGCATCCTTCAAAGATACATTATTCTGAACCATGTGCTCCTAGTTGACTGTCAACATTCCCCTAATATTTATATAGTAACATAGTAGATGACTAGTCAAAGACCAGTATAATCCATCTAGTCTGCCCAGTAAGCTAGCTAGAGTAATTTGTAGCTGCTGCTCCACGCAAGTCACCCCTCTCTATGCCCTTGTTTAAGGTTGTACCTGCCATTCCTTGCAGGTAGCTTCCCCACGTACTTTTGTTTAGGGTCTTACCTGCAACTCCATATATCTCTTTTTTAAAGGTTATTTCCAGCACCCTGGTTCACCCTGATTAAGATGAGCTCATCCATTTGGAAAAGACCATCTCTCCCCCTCTAAACATCATTTATAGCATGACTTCATGATTTTGACATCCAGGTGCTTGACTTTGGACGTCCAAATCACAACTGAAACTTTTTAAATGACTCTATTTGTATTTACATTTGAAAGCAGGCCTCAAAGCTTGACTCTTTAATCTAAGTTTCTGGGAAGAGGGCTAAGTGATTAGATGTCTCATTAGCTGATACTGCACAAGAGTGAGAGTGATAATCTTCTTATATGGAACCTTTGCCTGTCTCCTTCCCTCTTTCCTATATATGTCCTCCACCTGCTCTGGTGTGATTATTTTGTATGTTAATTATCTAATTGTAAACCTCCTTGATATAGCTCTGTAGGCAATATATCAAATCCCATTAAACTAAACTATTGAGACGGACTTGAAATGGGGTACCAGAGCCCTCTGAAAGGGTTAATATGGAGAATGGATTTGAATTTGCTAACAGCCTGTAGCCTGGCAGTTTGGAGTTCACTAGCAGCCTGGAGTGATATGTGTACCCAAACCAAGGCCCTCTTTAGCAGAATGGGACAGAATGTTTTTGCTTCTCTTAATTTAGCTGAGCAATATGTCTCTGCTTACTTTGACCTGTAACATGACTTGTAACACATAGGGGTATGTTTACTAAAACCCCGGTAACGTGCGGGCCGCGCTAGTGTGCGGGTGCCATATAAGGAGTGGGCGTTTCTTTCTGAAAAAGCAAAACCGGGATTTAAATATGCGCTAAGGTGCGCGGCGCCCATGTGCGCCCCGCACATTAGCGCATGAGAAAGCTGCGCGGGAGGCATAAGTGGCGCGCTGAAGTGCAAGCAGAAGAGCAGAGCCACAGCACAATGGTTATGACACTTACCAATGGTGCAGGGATCAGGGGTTCAATCCCCCACAGTGCCCAATGAAGACAGCTGGCTGAGGCATTACTTTAGGAGCCAGTTTAATATTGGACGGCATAAGGCGACGTGCTATTGCTTTAGGAGGCATTTTAATATTGGGAGGCATAAGGCGGCGCGCTGATGTGTAAGCCTAGGAACAGAACCACAGCACAATGGTTAAGACACTGACCACGGGTGCAGAAATCAGGGGTTCAATCCCCCACAGTGCCCAATGAACAAGGCTGGCTGAGGCATTATGTATTATGGGGAAGATTGCTTTAGGAGGCATTTTATTTTTATTTTAATTATCACTACTAGCAAACACACTCTCAAAGCGTGTTAACATAAGGCGCCCCATAAGGCACATTTTAAAGTGCACTGTCCGCCAAGGCATCCTAGAATGTTGCTTATAGGGCGCTTTATAGGGTGCCATATGAGGTACCGCAAGGTCAGTGTACTGTTTTTGATGGCAGCACTGTGCAGTTTAAGGAATGAAAAGCATAAGTAGGTGCGCTGACATGCAAGGAGGAGCAGCAGTGGAGCACAATGGTTAAGGCACTGACTGCTGATACAGGGGTCATGAGTTTGCTCCCCAGTGTGCTTAATATGTAAGGCTGGCTGAGGCATCAGCTTTGCAATGTACATTTTATTTCTTGCAGCACTTTATTTTTATTTTATTAATTGCTGCCAGCAAACAGGTCCTCACGTGCCGTAATTGAAGGTGTCGTATAAGGCACCCTATAAGGCACTCCATAGGGCACATTATAAAGTGCACTGTCCGCCACGGCACCCTAAAATGTCCCCTATAGGGCACCCTATAAGTTGCTCCACAGGATAACGTATAGTGCACCTTATATGGACAGTAACCATAAGGTAACCTATAGGGCGCCCTATAAAGCGCCCTCTGAGGCACCTTATGGGTACAGTACGATTAGGGTGTTTTTGCTGGCAGCAATAATGTACATTAAAAAGAGATAATGCTCTGGGCAGCCCCATCAAATAACCGCACTGTGGATTTGAACCCATGACGTCTGGCTCCACAGGCAGTGAAGTAACCATTGTGCTACAGCCCTACAGCTGCTAGCAAGCCCCTGGCTGGCTGCAGAGGGAGTGTACGTCACCACACAGACAGTCTGCTGTGGTCACCAGGATAGGGTTAGCCCACCCATACCCATGATGCACTGCACATGCAAATCAGCTGTCCACAGATAAACACAAGATGGGGAATGCACCCCCACAGCACCTCGACTTGGTAGGGGGAAGTGACCATGTGCACCCCCACAGCACCTCGGCCTGGTAGTGGCTACTGACCGTGTGTTTTACTGGCACAGAGTAGCTACACACCGTCACATTGTGCGGGTACTGTGCTCACCCTGAGGGTGTGGTGAGGCGCCCAGCACCGGGTCCACAGCACCTTCCATGCCTGAAAGAGGCCATGCTGGAGGTCCTAAGCTGTGTTAATGTGTGAGATAGGTAGTTTCTGCAGAAACACCTTGGATATCTCTGTCTGTCTCAGTCAGGTGTAGCCCCCATGGACCCCCTAGGTGGGCCATGTACCACCACCCCTCTCCTCCAGGGCTGAGGGTGGCAAACAAGGTCTCCTATCAACAGATCCACATTCTAACTCCCTGCAATGGTGGCAGTAGAGGGGACCATCAACCCCAGTTCTGCTGGGGAACAGACACCCTACAGGGCAGTCAATGCAGCTCTGTACACATCCATAACACAATAGCAGACAGACATTAGGCCTGGATATGCTAAGCTGCACCCCACCACTATCTGATATTCTCCTGCAGCAAGCCTTTAGCCGCTTCACTCTGCAAGCCACTCCATCAAGACACATACCAGCTGCAAACAGTGTGCTAGCTAATCCATAGTGCATGTTCCCAGTGGAAGTGCATGCACCCAGAACTGGGATGTCAGCATACACAACAAGCAGATAAATCAGTGACTGGGCCCCAAAAGGAAACCCATAAATATCACATGAGTGAAATACTATATAGCACTATGGGGGTGCCTAGCCATGCTGTCGTCACTGCACAGTCAGGGTGAGAGTGATCCCCCAGCAGGACATACTGCGGTCACCCTGTCTGTGTAGGTGGTGGCCGGGCACTACAATGTCCCAGCCAGTGCCCTATGCCCTGTGCAGATGCATCCTGGCCAAGTCACCCTGTCCGGGCTATACTCATGGTACCTTGCTCCTCATTATGCACATTGGCAGGCCAATACTGGCAACAGTGCTGGCAGTGTGGGCTGTGGAAGGTGTTTGCAGCCACCACACACTGTATAGACAGACACACACTCCCACACCTATGCCAGCATTGTGCTACTATAGAGGAGTTTAGCAGCTCTGCCCACCACACCAGTCCTGGGCACAGTACAGGCATGGATATGCTACGCAATACTGTTGGGGGTCACTCCCCAGGGTGGTAAACACTGTCAGTGACCAGACCTGAAGCACACACCGCAGACATCAGAAAGATTGTTATGATGGAGCTCAATGAGCAAACTGTGCTTAACGTAGGACTTGCTATCTGCCAGTAATCATAGGGAACGTTTGATAGGTGTGTACCATATACCCAGGTGTAGGGTGGCATTGCTAAGGTATGCAAGTGCTAGTATTGGGAGATGCACGCAGGGCCCAATGTCCTGCCTCTCCAGGAGGCATTAGCCAATGGGGCCTGTGGGTGTGGGTGTGGGTGTGTCTGGCCCTGTTGGCTGCTGCTTTACGGCAGAGGTTCCCAACTCCAGTCCTGGTGTGCCAAACACTGTTCGGGTTTTCAGGCTGTCCCTCATGAATATGAATGGGATACATCTGCATACCATGGGGTGGTGCATAGATATGCAGCACAGGCATCTTTATTAGAGGCAGCATGGAAACTGAATGGTGTTTGGCCCTCCAGGACTGCATTTGGGGAATTCTGCCATAGGTAATGCACATTTCTATGGTGTTTGTGCTGTGTAGGGTAAAATAGAGGTATTTGACCCATGCTTATGGTCTCAGCAATAATGGTTCAGTCTTTACTACCATGTTTTCTTCATGGGTAAAATAAGGGGATTGGGTTGGCAGGAGCACCAGCTGGGATTTGAACCTGTGACCTTCTGGTCCTAAAGGCACTGGCTGTGTCCGCTGCACCACCGTCTTAGCACAAAAACTGTGCATTCCCTGGGGAGTCCATGGCTGTTTGTCAGACAGGGCCTGTCTGTTGGAGGGTACTGCACCCACATGAAGAGGGCTAGGCCACCGTCTGCTGTGGGCAGCAGCCACTGCCCCCTCTACCAATGGTACCTCTCCGCCACCATGCTGACATGGCCTTATTTTGCTGACAGCATCACAGCTAAATGATATGTTCGCCTCCAGGACTGCATTGAGGGGACTGTGGTCTAGGCAATGCGCATGTTTCTGGTGTCTGTGCTCTGTAGGGTAAAATAGAGGTGTTTGGACCATGCTTATGTTATATGCAAAAAAGGTTGGTCTTTACTATCATTGTTTAGTGGTGGGTAAAATATGGGGGTTGGGTTTGCAGGAGCCCCAGCTGGGAATTGAACTGGTGATCTTTGGCTCTTGAACACACTGTCTGTGTTCACTGCACCACACTGTGGCCACAGAGACAGTGTAGTCCCTGGAGATAGGAAACCTAGCCAAAGCAGTCATAAACCCTGCTCTGCACAATTTCACTGTGGGATCATTCACCTTGTATGGGGACGGAGCGTAGACCCTTCTAAAATTCATATTTCTTTTTTGGAGCTTTCTTGTGAGTGATTTTTGATGTTTTCAATGACTATCACTATTTCCCAGCTGGATTATAATTTATTAGAATTTTGTTGTGGTCATTTTCAATTTTTATTTGCTATTTTGTTCTGTGCACATGTATCACACTGCTCACGTTTTGTAGGTTTCCCTGGTTTTGCTGTACATTGCTGACAGAAATGGTTTCTCTTCCCTTTAAATCGGCTCTAATGCGAGATTTTCACTCGCGGTATTTTTTTAATCGAATTTCGGCCCCGCTCCTGTGCGGGGAGCCTCTCCCCTCCCACTCTCCACCCATTGACCCCCATCTCTCCGCCCCTGGGGAGCCTTCCTCCGCCCTCCGGGAGCCTTTCCACGCCTCTATCGCTCATTTGCGCGACGCGCACATGAGCAGGCCCGTTAGTGCAGCGCGCACGTGTGCAGGGCACAAAAATGCACTATTAGCGTGCGCTAAGGTACCTTAGCGCACGCTCAAGTGCGCCCCGCACAATTGCACGGTTTAGTAAACATACCCCATAGATAAACAAAAGTGATGTTGAAGCTTGACATAGAGCTGAATTTATACCATGTAGCAGTTTTCTCTCAATAAATGTGGTGTTCTGGCCTAGTGAGGATGAAGGGATTTACAGGAACTGCGCAAGTTTGCAGGACTGTGGGCCCCCTCCTCTTAAGGCTTTAGATAGTACTGCGTTTAAGATAATTCTTTGTTTTGTTTTTATTTGATTCCTCTTTATTTGCATTTGAATTTAGAGAACTGAAGTCAAAGAACCGAGGTCAGTTATTTGGTAGCCCATGAGAAGTAGGCCGCAGGTAAAGAGATGTCTTTCCTTCATAAACTATTTTTATCACAACTCTTGAGGTTTAGCCTGTGTTTTGGTGTTATTCTTCTTAAAAAATTATTTTGTAGCAATCAGACTTAAATGCAGGACTATTACAACGGAGAATTACGTCTTTGCATCTAAAACAAAATGTTCCTGGTATGTTCTCTAATCTGTGGTAGAATGAAACCCATATACAACTGAGTTAGGCTTCATTTAGTCACACTAGGTTTAAAAAAAAAAGGACATAAATGGAACACAAGAGTTTTTGATCACATGCCATAGAAAGCCCTCTAACTGGCATCTCTCTGGTGCTTGCTGCAAGTATATAGTCACTCATTAATGTGTGATTACACATGACTAGATTTCCAGCAGCTATACAGAGTATAAAGCACTCCCTCCATCCTTTGAGTTTGCATGTTAACAGCCCAAGGGGGTCATGACTGCATAGATCACAGAACACAGCAGTAGATTTTGCGGCTGGATGACTGCCAATCAAGCCAACAGTTTTTATAAAAGCCTGCCTGATTACTGGTGATTAAAGAAGAAGAATATGCGTAATACACTTCAGAAGCCTGGCTGAAGCCCAGATTGCAGGACATCTCTAAGACACTGTTTGAAAAATAGTATTTTTGGATCCAGTGCTCTTGTCCCTCTCATTAGAGAGACAGTTTGCTTTTACAGTTCTAGGCAGCATTTCATGAGACCAGATGTATTCAAAAGATTCAACTATGCATTTTCGAAGTCCTTCAGGGAAATCAAAATACTGGGCAATTTGCATACAAAGGACCTATTTTGATTTCAGATTGTATCTGTTATAATGCATGTGCATGAAACGACATAAAGGACCTTCAGTGGCATTGATTCATATCCAATAGAAAATCATTTGACTATGTTAAAAAGATTTCATTGTTCATGGGGCACAAAATCATAGGCTAATCTTTGTATGCTAATTTTGCCCTGTTAACATCTCATGATATCCCCTACCCTATAACCTGAAAGAAAAGTGTTGGGTGGGAATTGCAGAATGAAGGACTTAATGAGATGGGAGACGTGCACCCTCATTTTACCTATGTCGCTTGAACCCTAGAATATACAGTGGTCCTCAGAGTAGAAGATCTGCCTAATGGTCAGAGCAGTAGGCTGAAACACAGCAAAGCCAGAGCTCAAATCCTACTGCTGTTCCTTGTGATCTTGCCCAAGTCACTTAACCTTCCATTGCCTCAGGTACAAACTCAGATTGTAAGACTTCAAGTGTTAGGAAAATACAAATTATACCTGAATGTAAATTGTATTGAGCTGATACTATTGAAAAAGACATGGGCTAAATCAAAATCCCTTCCATATGGGGGAGTGGTTACCTCTAAGATGGCGGCGTGAGTGATTCCTTGTATTATGCCTAAACGCAAGGGTAAGCATAAGGCTTTGCCCGCGGAGACCTTGCTTGCCGTTACCTCAGGCCCTATGGACTGTTTTGTCTCAATTTCGGAACAGCAGAAGGGGGAGATTAGAGCGGACGCTGTGGCACTGGTGGAGGTAGACCCAGTCTCACCTGCCCTTGAAGTATCTCTCTCCCCTGATGAACGACCGCCTCCTCTGCGCTCGGCCCTTCTGGAACCTCGTCTATCGAGTGGTGAGTCAGCCTACCCGGATGGAGTGGGAGTTGCCTTGCTGGAGCGGGCCCCGATTGATTCGAGTTCCAGAGAGTCCTCCCAGGTATCGGAGGATGTGGATGGGTCTGGTCGGCAGTTGTTGGAGACGGAGGTGCAGTTACAGCTTCATGGAGCTTCAGCGGTGGGGAGTTCCTCGGCGGTTGTAAATTTTCCTTTTATTGCCCCTTTGCAACGTCCTAAGGTGTTCTCTCTGGAATCCATTTGGGACGCGATTTCACAACTTTCTGTGGTGGTGTCTCAACAGATGGCTATATCCTCCCAGCGTCTTGAGAAGTTGGAGTCAGCAACAGAGGCTATTAAGGAGAACTTGACTGTGTGTGGTGAGAAGATAGCTACTGGTGAACAGAAAGTTTCCCAAATTTCGTTACTAAATGAGTCAATCGTTAAAGATAATGTAGCAATTCGGGGGAAATTAGAAACTTTGAAAAACGCAGTTCAGGCGTCCAATATACGCCTGTTAAATTTCCCCGTGGTTGGTGGTATTTCCCCTTTGGATTTGTTTAAAAGATATTTACATGAGTCTTTAGATGTGCCTGAGAATATATTGCCACCAGTAGTTAAAGCTTATTTTCTCTCTGTAGCTAAACGTGGGGATCAGTTGAATTTGGGGGCTTTCAAGGTGGACACTCTTGATGTGTCTGCTTTGTTGCAGTCTCCCAAAGACACTGATATCAAGGTTTCTACTCTGTTGGTCACTTTTGCTATTTCTTCTGATTAGGATTGGATTTTGAAGTTATACTTTAAGAAGCAGAATGTATTGTTTATGGGACAAAAAATTGCTATTTTCCCAGATGTAGCTAGAGAGACCCAAAAGAGACGGAAGGCTTTTTTGCTTTTAAGACCTGGTGTTCTATGAATTGGGGCTACTATGATACTTCAATTTCCTTGTAAATGCCTTGTTTATTATCATGATAATAAGTATGCATTTTCTCAGCCTGAGGATTTATCTCTCTTTGTTTCATCTCACCTGCTGACTTCATCACCTATAGGATAATTCATCGTTATATGGAATTATGTTCCGAGCCGCGCCTCCCTCTTGGTGTTTGTAATAATTTTTCCTATTTATAGGCTGAGGCTTTACCTAGCCTCAGTTATCTATTTTCTTTGCACTTCCCCCGTATTGTGGGCTAAATTAACCCTGTGTATATTGTCTTTTTTTTTCTTGTTTAATGCTTTATGTTTAATATGTACCTTATATACGGTGGTGTTTTTCTGTACGAGCTTTTGCTTGATTTTGGTGTAAATTTGCATAAATATAAAATAAATAAAAAAAATCCCTTCCATATAAATTATTTTATTAAACAAATAATCCTGTGAGGCAATATTAAACTGTTCATATATATGAGAAATTGTGAACTTCAAAGCCAGGCTTACTAGGGATAGATTTATTGAGTGCATTGGGTTTCTAAGGTATTCCTTTTTTCATACCTCCCCCCCCCCCCAGGGGCATAGCAATCTAATCCAGATGCCAGATGTATGAGAGACAGTAAGGTTAGGGAGATGACTGTCACACTTTTGTATTTCCTGTTCTTTTATTGGGAATAATTTCAGTAGCTACTGTAATAAAGTGAAATGTGGCAAATGCAGCCTTTTATACCTGGTCTACTCTTATCAAAGAAAATTAAAAGAGTAAGAACAGCAGAAGACAGCTAAATCTTGTTTCATTTCTGAGTATGTCAGGTGGCAATAGCAGAATTGTGCAAGCAAAAAAATCATTTTCTTTCTTATGTTATTTGAAGGTTTGTTTTGTTTTGTTTCAATGCATTTGCATTTTGTGTATTTTTTTTAATTTAAATTTCATTTTAGGGCAATTTATTAATTAAAGAGGTAGTTGTGACTGTCGCCCAAATGAAAAATATACCTGAAAGGTTACTAGAGGTTTCAGGCATTAGAAAGCCCAACTCACTTTTTTTCTTAGCGGTTGGCCTCCAAACTGACTTTTGGACTAGATGGCAGGCATCTTGTAGGAAAAGCCATCATGTCTCCATGAAGTCTGGCTCCAGCCAGCCTCCTCTAACTGTGTCTTATATTGCTGGTGTTCCTATTTCCTGAATGGCCTAAAGTTTGTTTGGTCTGGAGCTCAGTACAAATCCCTTCCTGGATTTTTTGCCTTATGAATCTATTGACTCCTGCTGTTGACAGAGACTTACTCCAAGGACTTCTCTTTTGCCATGTTCTTCTGCCAGAAATTATGTGAAACCATGCCTAAATATACTTTCAAAGGGACATTTACTAAGCTTAATCCAGATCCTGGTCGTCCAACTAGTGATCATTGTTTAAAATAAATGAACATCCCTAGACAATAGTAGGTATAGGTAAACAACTATACTATGCATTCATCTAAATACTTTGACTTTGTTAATTCAGTTATATGCATAAATAACAGGATAAACTATGTTTGTGTCTATAATAATTCAATTATATATATGGATAAATTGATTAACTATGTCTAAATATATCTAAAGCTGAATGCTAAGGGGCTATTATTCAAAAATATTTGTTTTGTTTAAGTGCCACAGAGTTGATGTTGACACATGATGACCCTATGGATAGTTGTCTTAAAGCTGCTAATATTGCATCAGTCCATCACACTGCTGGCCTCCCTTTATTGCATTGCCCTTCAACCTTGTCAAGCATGCCCTTTTAAATGAGCTTTCTCTTCTCGCAATGCGTCCACGATAAGAAAGCTGAAGTCTTTTCATTTGAACTTCTAAGAAAAGTTTAGGTTTGATCTCCTCTAGTACTGACTGATTTGTCCTTCAAGCATTCCATGGAATACACGAGTCTTCGCCAGCACCATAATTCGAAGGAATCAATTTTCTTTTTTCTTTATTCTTCACTGTTCAACTTTTGCATCTATATGACATTATTGAAAATACCATGGCTTGGATAGGTCAAATCTTTTACACAGATACATCACTGCATCATTGGATTTATTGACTGTTGTTTCATTATTGGTTATTCATATGAGGCTAACGTTGTCTACTATTTATTTATTTATTTTATTTTATTTATTTATTTACATTCTCTTATATACCGTGCTATTCTGCATCAGTGCGGTTTACATTGAACAAACTGAAATTACATTGAACAGGGCATTATAACTTGGAGATAACTATTTTACAGGGAACATGGGCTATGGAGGGTTAAGTGGCTTGCCCAAGACCACAAGGAACACCTGTGAGACTAGAAACCCCAGTCTATTTCTATTTCTTCTTCATCAAGAATGAAAATATTGATTTTGCCAGTTGTCAGGATCTTTGTCTTCTTTATGTTAAGTTGCAGGCCCAGTTTAAGACTATGTTCCTTGATCTTGAAAAGCAGATATTTCAAATTGTGTTCACTTTCAGCCAGTAATGTGATATTGTCAGCATAATGAAGGTTGTTGATGAGTCTTCCACCAATCTTCATACCTCAGTTGTCTTCATACATCCCTGCTTCTCTGATAATTTGTTGATTTTAAACCATTCTGTTCTCCTTCTTTCATTCAAACTGTTGTTTCTTGCTCAATGTAAAGGTTGTATAAAAGAACTTTCAGGTGTTCTGGCATACCCATACTTCCTAATGTGGCCCAGAGGTTTGCATGATTTATGCAATCAAAGCCCCTGCTGTAGTCAATGGAACCCATATAGATATCCTTTTGGTATTCTTTTGTCTTTTCAAGGGTCCATCTCACATCCACAGTGATGTCTCTTGTTCCTCGCCCTTTCCTGAATCATACTTACACTTCTGGCATTACTCATTCCACATTAGGTTATAGTAAGGAGGCTTATCAATAAACTCGGTAGTTTGGGGATGGCTCCCAAGGTGGTAAAGTGGATCAGAAATTGGTTGACTGACAGACGACAGAAGGTGATGGTAAATGGAGCTCATTCGGATGAAAGGAAGGTGATTAGTGGGGTGCCCCAGGGTTCGGTCCTGGGTCCGGCACTGTTCAATGTATTTGTGAGTGATATTGCTGAAGGACTGAATGCAAAACTCTGTCTTTTTACAGATGACACAAAAATATGCAACAGAGTGGACTCCTCCGAGGGAGTGGTTAACATGAGGAAAGATCTACAAAAGCTGGAAGAATGGTCTAATGCTTGGCAATTAAGATTTAATGCAAAGAAGTGCAGTGTCATGCACTTGGGTAGCAGAAATCCAAGGGAAATGTATGCAATAGGGAGCGAGAAGTTGGTGTGCACGGATCAGGAGAAAGACTTGGTGTGATTATTTCTGAAGATCTCAAGGTGGCAAAACAGTGCGACAAGGTGGTGGCAAAAGCCAGGAGTTTGTTGGGCTGCATACAAAGAGGAATTACTGCAGAAAGGAAGAGGTACTTATGCCACTGTACCAGTCACTGGTGAGGCCTCACTTGGAATACTGCGTTCAGTTTTGGAGACCATACAGTATCTTGCAAAGGATGTAAAAATACTGGAAACTGTTCAGACGAAGGCAACCAAAATGATTTGGAGCCTGCGTCAGAAGCCTTATGAGGAGAGACTTGAAGACCTAAATATGTACACTTTGGAGGAGAGGAGGGATAGGGGAGATATGATTCAGACCTTTAAATACTTAAATAGAAATAATGAACAAACAAACCTCTTCCAAAGACGGGGAAGCTGTAAAACTAGAGGGCATAACATGAAGCTGCAAGGTGGTAAATTGAAAGGCAATGTCAGGAAATACTTTTTCACTGAAAGGCTGGTGGATGCTTGGAATGCCCTCCCGATGGAAGTGGTGGGGGCAAACACAGTGACAGAATTCAAAATGGCATGGAACAGACACAGTGGATCCCTTTACAGAAACAGGATAAAATCAAAATAAACCGAACCATCTAATTTCTCAACAAATAGGGGTGTCCTACATGGAGCGGTGGGTTCACCCCTAAACAAAGACATGGGGAGGGGTGGCCTGCACAGAGCGGCAGGTGCACCTACTCTTGTCATCTTACTGAGCAGACTAGATGGACCATACTGGTCTTTATCTGCCGTCATTTACTGTTACTTTGTCTCCACTGACTGATCTTGAGTAGACTCCTGCTGATGTGTGAAATCAGAGAAATTGTGTGATAATTTCCACAGTCATTCGGATCACCATTTTTGAGTATTAGCATGAACCCCAACTTTTTCCAGTCTGTCAGCCATGATGTTGTCTTCCATATTTCCTAGTGCAGCCATATAAATATTGTAATAGCTGCATCTGATTCCTGTAATACTTCAATGGAAATACCATCAATGCCTGGTGCTTTGTTCTGTGATAATTCTTTCAATATTTCTTCAGTTTCACCTTTCATTACCAATGGTTCCCTTTCATTAGATACAGTACATATGGAAATGGCTGTTGATCCACTTGGTCTTTATAGTAAAATGACGGGGTATTCTTGTCACTTTTTCTTGATCTTCCCAGCATCAATCAACATGGATCCTTGAGTGTCTTTTAAAGGTCCAATTCAAGGATGGAATTATTTTTTTTTAACTTTCATAGCTCTAGGAAAGCCAATCTTGTTCTTCCTATAACAGTTTCTGATTCTATCTCCTTGCAGACATCAGTGTAATACTAATCTTTGTCTCATCTTGCTGTATGTTGGAAATTTCTGTTCAGTGATTATGTCTCTTTCTCCTCTGGTTTTAAATTCTCTGAATTTCTGAGCAATTTTCAGAGTTTCTTCAGATATCCATTTTGGCTGTTTATGCTATCTTACCTTTTGCAGAGACTGTTTTATTTGAGCACAACTTTCTTGATGTCATCTTATAGCTATTTTGGTTTTGTCAGTTGTATCCAAAGCAT
Organism: Ichthyophis bannanicus; assembly: GCA_033557465.1. Lineage (NCBI taxonomy): Eukaryota > Metazoa > Chordata > Amphibia > Gymnophiona > Ichthyophiidae > Ichthyophis > Ichthyophis bannanicus. The sequence goes on along the minus strand of CM066035.1, from coordinate 127,001,911 downwards.
TGAATCAGTTTTGCAGTCAGCCTTTAAATTTCAGTTGTATCTTTTCAAGGTCATGTTTTGCTATATCCATGAGTAGTTTGCTCTTTTTCAGCTTTGATTTGAATTTGCGTACTAGTAGCTGGTGATCTGTACAATAGTCAGCTCCAAGTTTCTTTCTGTTGATTTCATTCAGCTTTTCCATCCTTGATTTCCACAGATGTGGACAATTTGATTTTTGCGCAATCCACTGGGCAATGCCCATGTGTAAAGTTGCCACTTGTGTTGCTGGAAGAAATTGTTTGAGATGAATAGATTGTTGGTGTTGCAGAATTCTATCAGTCTTTCTACAGCTTTATGTCTCTTGCTAAGCCTATATTTTCCAACCACTTTACTGCCTTCTTTGTTCCCAACGTTTGCATTCCAGTCACCCATGACTATCAATATATCTTCTTTGTATGTTCTATCAGTTTCAGCTTGCACTTGTTCAAAGAACCAATCATCTTCTAACCTCTTCTGCATCTTTTGTTAGCATGTATACCTGAATAATAGTTGTTTTGATGGGCATTCTTCACAGATCAACAGAAATTGTGTTTTCTTAATTATAAATGTAACATCATTTTTTCTTTGTCTTTCATTTCCAGCATAGTATATCATGTCATCATCAGATTCAGAGTATCCAATGCCAAGTCATTTCAGCTCACTAGCACCTATGAAATTGAGTTGTGCACATTTGATTGTGTTATAAGTCACCTCTATCTTCCCTTAGTTCATGCTTCATGCATTCCATGTCCCAATATGTAAGACATCTTTGCATCTTCTGAATCTTATTTCATGCACAGCTACATCATCAGTCAGATGTCCCAAGGGCTTTGTTCCAACCACATCATAAATGCTGGTCTAACTCTGAAGAGTCTTCAGCTCTTCCTCAATAGCCTATTAAGTGTCTTCTGACCTAGGGGAATCAGCTTCCAGTACTATATTACAATCTCTAGTCTCATAGAGCACTTTCTTAGTAACCAAAAAAACCTGGGTTTGATTCCCACTGGTACGCCTTGTGACCTTGCGCAAGTCACTTCACCCTTCGTTGCCTTTGAAGAAAGGCCTGGCAATCTACTTCTGGTCACATGGACAAGAACACTCAAGAGCTGATGGATCACCAGGAGTCAGCATTGACTCAAAGGCACATTTTGCATCCATTTGGTTTTTGTGGCACGACATGAAAGTAGATTGCCAGGCCTTGTTTACACACAGGTAATGCCAGTGTTGTTTCCATTGTCACAGAAATGTGATCCATTACCAACACAGTTCAGTACTGCTTATGCTCAGATGAGTATAGGTACTGTCGCGTACCGCCCCTGGTGGCCAGTGGTCATAGGGGTAGGTTGGACACAAAGATATTTTTATATGAGAGGAGGTTCCTTTAAGAGCCAGGTGCAGCCTGGTCTTAGTAGTTCAGCTTCTATTAAGAAGTAAATTGTGAATGCAGAATAGAGGGATAACATAGTCTTTTATTTCCCTTTACACAAAAGATTCAGGTGGGTCACAACATAGAGGAAAATGTCCTTTACTTCAGGAATGAAACAAACTCATGGTAAAGAAAAACTGTTATGCTTCACAGTTGCAACAAGGATTAATTAAGGCTTCCTAGAGTAACTCAACCGTTTCAATACTCTTCTTCCTTTTAGCATACAAGTAACACTCTGGAGGCAGTATATAGTATTTACAAGTCTAGCAGTGATTCTAAACTGCTGGTGATGCATAGAGAACAGTCCATCTCCTCTTGAGACAGAAGACTAGGCTCCACAAATTCCACTTGCATCGGCTCTGAGTCAGAGTTATCCCTTTCTATATCTGGGGTTTCTCTGGCTATTGTTTCTGGCCAGTCGCTATTCTTATTCTCTGGGTGTTTGTAGAGTTCTTCTAAGGTTTGCCAGTGAGCGTGGCCTACCTTTGTGCTTTTGCCATCTGGGTTATACAAGGTAGGTTTACTTTCCTTTCTTGTAAGACGAGCATTGCTTTTAAAAGGGCACTTATACGATGAGCTTTTTCTCATAAAAACAGAGTCAGCATACCTTGGCTTCCAGCAGCATGTAGAACAGGAACTTTCTCCTTCTAGTAGTTCTCCAGGGCTACAATCCTCGTGACAGTCTTTTCCCTGAAAGCTCTTGTTACCTTTCAGTCTGGTCACTGGTTCCTCCGGTAAGCGCAGGCTTCTTTCCAAGCCTAACTTCTGGCTTCTTCCTTCAGCACTGCTCTGCTTCCCAAAGTGACTGTTCCTTTGCTCAACATTGCTTTCCCCTTCACTCCTAGGGCTTAGCTCAATGCTCCTGGTGCTTCCTTCTTCTTGGCCCTTGCTCATGGTGCATTTCTCTCGCACGGCTTTGCTCCTGGTGCTTCTCTCTGGTCCACCTCTACCTCTACCTCCACCTCTACCTCTAATCCCTTTCCAGTCTCCAGCCTCTTGCTTATAAAGCTCTCCAGTGTTTGAGCTTTCTGGGCTGCTTGTCAGGTGGTGTCGATTAGCTAGGTGTGTCCAGTCAACCTCTGTGAGTGCACGGCTGCTCCCTCTAGCTGCTCTGTGCGGGAATTGCATCCCGTGCACATCTTTTATATTATGAAAAACAGCTTATTTTCTTGCATCTTTGCTTCCATCAGCTCCTGCTGCATGACAGTATCAAATTTTGGGAGTTGGCACCTTTGAAAACGAATTAGACTAAGCTCCAAAACGCAGGTGCCTATTCTCACTAGACATCTAAATGTAAAGGCGTTAAATGTGGGTGGGTTGAAGTCAGCAGGAAGTATGTTAGGTGCTTAGGGGTAATTTTAAAAACAAGGCACCTAATCTACAAGGGCAGAAAGGTGCCTACTTTTAGCTTATTTTTATAAAGATACATAGGCGTCTATGTGCTTTTATAAAAAACTAGCACAAGTCCTGCAGAAATTGTGCCTGAACTAAAGGTGTGGATGTCACACATGCTTGAGAGCAGGTGTACATGCCTATGCTCTACCCATACTACTCCCCTGACATGCTACCTTACATGCTGCCTTACAATTGGCATTACCTAATTTTATAAGATACAAAAATGATTTATAAAATTATCTTCTACATATTGGTTTTCAATGCTAGGTGTCCAATTTAGCCAGCTGCTACAATAACAGGCCTAAATTTGGGCCAATAAGAACTTACCATCTCTCTCCCTCGCATTAACTCAAATTCAAAAATATCTGATGGCCCTCACTCCCAAGCCAGGGTATGTGGAATATGATCTCAGTCTCCCAAATTTACTGCTAGGGCTCAACATAGTACTTACATTGGGCCATAGAGATCTTCCTTCTGGTTCTTAAGATGTTACCTGTATGGGTTATTTGTTAAGATGTGGTTTGAAATTCTTCTTCATCTGGCCTCTGGCTCTCAATATGATGAGTAATATTTCTGTATCTTTCTGCCATGTTTTCTTGGTCTTTGATTGCATTTCTTGGTACTTCAGGATCTTCTCCTTCTCCACGCAATTCACAGAATAATCACTTGAAACCGACACCTCTATTATCAATGCCGTGCTGGTGTTTTTCTTCTTTACCACTATGTCAGGTTTCCTCACATCCATTTTCTTATCTGTTGTTATGAAAATGTCCCAAGTTATCAGAACCTCTTCACTGAGGGAATGCACCTGCTGTCCACCCCTGGGTTTTCATTCATACACATATCAAATGTGGCCAATCCGCTGGTCAGCACACATTGCATGTACACAGAGCAACCACTTGCACCCTAGCTTGGGAGAAACAGCATGGACACCCACTGTTCGGTTCAGTGATTGGGCTCCCAGAAGAGAAAGTGCACTCATATCACTGGAGCCAGACACAAGGCTTAGCTGGGAGGATACCTCTTTTCTGGTTTATTTGCTGACTGATATCTATTGGTTCCCTGGACCCGTACTGAGGCACATCTACATCTGATACTCCCAGGAAGGGCTATACAATACTAGCCCTGCCACGAGACACCAAGGATACCTCTATTTCCTGGTTTGTTTAGACCTTTCTGCTTTTTTAGAGTCATCCATTGAGGGCATTTCGTCCCGGGCGACTCTAATTGTTACTTTTTTGGCTGAAGTGGACAAGTATCGGATTCTTCATTTGTATTTTACACAGAAGTCAGAAACGTTTTGTGGTCAAACTATCCAAGTGTTTCCAGATGTGTCGGGGTAACTCAGAAGCGTCAAAAAGCCCATTAGAGTTTAGGTCCAAGGTCTTGGCTCCTCCTTTCTAAAATACCCTTGCAATTGTTTATTATTATATCAAGCCAATAGATATGTTTTCATTGGTTCTGATCAATTGAGAAGTTTTCTTCAGGAGAAAAGTTGATTTCCTTTTCTTGTGTAACATTTTTCACTATGTATATTGGGGGGTTTGCTTTTTATTTTTCCAGAAACTACTACATTATTTATTTAGGGTATCATTCTTGATTTGGACGACTGTGTATAGTTTTCTATATGTTTTCTTTTGTTTAATTGTAAAATGTTTAAATTTAAAAAAGAAGGCTTAGCTTAGCTCACAAAACAGAGGTTAGCGCTGGACAACAACCTCCCACCACGGAGTAGGTGGGAAGGCAAGGAGGCAGCTGAGCAAAATCCCGAATAAAATGTGAGACTGGTGGGCAGAAGGGGATTCCCTTTTGATCTGGTGAAGTCATTTAGGTGATTTGTTTTTAGTAACAGGTTTATTGTGCAGTATTACAAAGTGTGGTATGTTGACAACAAAGCTGTGGCCAGTTGTTCCTACACATTTACAAAATGGTTTGGTTCACCTGTTATTGCCTTAAAGGTCCAGGAAAATACAGAGATTGGGAGAAGGGTTAGGAGGAGGGATGTGGCTGGAGAAAAGGGAGGAGGGGAGATGGAGGAAGCCCAGAGGGAAGGGGGAAAGAAAAGTGAGTTGTAATACTCTTTGGGTTTTGCTGTTATCAGTATGTATGCTCAGATTTCTAATATACAAAGCTGCCAACAAGCATCCATTGTAGAAATTACGTCCTTAAAGACAAAAACCTCTGAAAGAGGGTACATGTTTAATAGTCAATTTTAATATACACAAGAGCCGGTGCCTCTATTTTAGGGAGGTCCTCATACCTAAATAGAGGAAGGCTAAATCAAACATGCATGATAAGAAAGATAAACAAAGCATCCATTATCATATGCAATCTCACAGCTTCAGTATATGAAAAGATGTGGTCTTTCACAATAAAAATGAATATATTTTTTTCAGAATCATATCGAAGGCACTGAAAATGTTTTGCAATAAAAAAAAAAAGAACCCGTCAATTTAAAAAACAGGAAAATGGAATGACTGTTTTGCTTTGACACACTTGACATTGTTGAAATACAGGATGTACTGATCCTACAATGGGATTTGGATGCAGTAGGCAAATGAGTAAAAAAAGCCGATGAGCTTCATTGTCAATAAGCATTTGACAATGCAATTGAAGCACATGAATTCACATGTGTGTTATGCATCAACTGAATTAAATGAGCTGAAAAGAAGACCAAGACAAAAATAGCTGCTAATAAACCAAGAAGTAGTGTAGAAAACCAAACTGAAGCAGTTAGGGGTAGGTTTACTAATGTGAGCTAGGGTTATGCAAGTATCACATGTTTTTGGTTAAAAATCAATGTGTGCTGTTAGCAAAAGTTGTGTGCTACCTGTTTGGGGCATGCACAATATGGCAATTGTTAAAAAAAAAATTATTGGATGACTTTGGGGTCATCTTTGTCTCTGCTCTCTCTTTCTCTGCACACATCCCTACCACAGGGGAGTACCATAATAATGCTGCCCGCTTCCATACCATTGAATCTTTGCTGTCACACCTCCACCTGTGTGTCCTTTGTGGTGCTGCCGCCTGGCTTGCTTTGCTGCCCCACTCTCACACCTTTGCTGTCCTCTGCTTCTTTTGCACTTGTCCCTTGTCTTTCATCTTACTGACCTCTCTTTTTCCACCTGTGGGCTGCTGCAAACCTCTGTTTTTTTTCCTTGCCCGCTTCACTGCCATGCTGCACTGTTCACAATTGGTGACTGACCCCTCGATCTTCCACCAAGCCTTGGCCCAGGCCACCCATTCCCCAGAAGCACTCTCTCTTTCAAACAGGCCTTGGGGGGTGGGGTATGGCTTATGTGAGCAGCCTCTATTATTTAACATTTGAACTTTTAACAAATGTAAATAAAACATTAATTCTCGAGTTAATATGCATTGAAATACTTATTTTTAAAGTTATGCTAATGAACCAAATGCACGCTAACAAATACTCATGCCTAAATATTTTGGGGTGGGGACTGAATAGACTCAAAGGTATCAGAGGTTCACAAAAAAACCTTTCCTAAAGGAAAAAATTGTTGAGAAAAAGAGATCGTGGTATGAAGTGCCAAGGGAACAGATTCGGGAGAAACCTATGGAAATATTTCCTTACAGGAAGGGTTGAGGATGAGTGGAATGGCCTCCGAGGGGAAATGGTAAAGGCAGAATTGGCTACAGAATTGAAGAAAGCATGAGATAGACACTGACCGTTCCTAGTTATGAAGAAGTGAGGGGAAAAGCCCCAAATCAACTGGATTATATCACTGCAACAGGAATGAGGTTGGGCATGCTAAAGGGTTTTTTAGAAGTCTTATTCATGATTTACATGTGTGTACTCAAGCATATACATGTGCAAATAACCCTTTTAGAAAGGACTCAGTTTACATGTAGATGTACTTACTATGTGGAAGTTTCAAGGGGGCATGTCGGGGATGGGGTTAGAGAGTGTCCAAGGCAAATTAAAAATCTGTATGTGTATTCCGCATTTCATATAGGGAATGAACGTTTATCGCCAGAATTGTAAACACCAGGATTTACACCTACTCCCTACCACATGTAGGTTTTTAAAAAGTGTGCATTTCCGCAAGCCCTTTACAGGACCGATTAAAGGGATTATCCTCCTTAATCCCCCTAGTTTGTTTCCTCCTCCAAACTTAATTTAGTAAAAAATAGATGCCTCGGTATTTAATTGCTAGCCTTTACCTATGTAGGTTTACAAACTAGGTAATGTCCAGTTCCAAAACACCAACCTCCACACCTACGTGCTTGCACTGCCACGAGAGGTGCTGAGTTGCACTGCTGACTTTTAATGATGTGTAGATATGCAAAATGGCTCCTCCGGCTTGACGTATCGTCACATACACATACCCTCCTGCACCTCCGTATTCAGTATTTTAGAAAAGGCTCCACATTTAGTGGAGCCTTTCCTAAAATAGCACCAGAATTCTAAACTTTGACTCCATGACATTTCAACGGCAATCTCCCTATCGTTTCTAAAACAGGACCTTTTCTGAATTTTGATGTCTCTTTTTACGGTAATCATCATCTCTGTTTCTCAATATATAATCCATATCAGTAGTAGACTTTTCAAATAAAACCCATTGTTCTATTTATGCCACATACTGTATATCGCTGGGACTCTCTTAATATTGAAAAGTCTAAATTAAAATGCAGTAGGGGAGTTCCAAGTACTTTTGAATACATGAAGAACAAAGATGTATTTTTAGATTATAAGTAAATTATCCTTATGGTCATTGTTCTTCATTAGCACACCCAATTTAGTTCCATTCCTATTTATGAGATAGTATGTGGAGAGGGGAATTGGTATGATCGGGTCAGGACATGGAGAATACCCATAGTGTTTTACAAGAGTATGCAGCTCAAGGGACAACTTTCAAAAGCTGTGCATGGGGAAAAAAAGGCTTGCAAATCCATGGGATCCATTTTTTTTAAATTGCTGCTCCTGCTGTCAATGAACAGCCCCCAGCCAGCAGAACTAGTTCTCTACTCCCCCTCCCAATCAATGCCCCAATGTTAGTCACCCCTGATCTCACAAGCCATCTAATTCTCTCTCTAATTTCCTCTTACAGCCAATTGCTTCCCAGACACCCTGATCCCCAACCTCCCCCATAGCATCTGATCACCCCCACAAAAATATCCCTGCATGAAGATCTCCTAATCTGACCCCACCCTACCCCATCAACAATGAATCCCCCTCCACCTCCATCCTCAGCCTTACTGGGACCCTGGCTTCTAGTGGGAGCAGGGACAATCCCCAGTCATTCTTGCTCTTATGGCCACAGATTTTAAAATGGTACCTGTAACCTCCAGTGATAATCTCCAAGACTGACTCCTAGTGGTAGTACTGCAGGCTTAGCACTAGAGGTCAAACAGGAGTAAATTGGGATTCTTCCTGCTCCCACTAGACCCTAGGTACCCCATAATATGGAGGATGGGATGGAGAGTTAGGAAAAGGAAGGGTCTATTAAGAGGAGCATTAGGCGGGAGTTGTTGCTGGGGAAGGAGGGGGAATCAGATGACAGGGACTTTGTGCTGGATGTTTTTGGGTGGGGGGATTAGATGTTTTTGAGGGTTGGGGATCAGAGTTAATGGGAGAGGATCAACTGTAAGGGGGGAATGTCAGAAAGGGGAACTGATGGCTTGTGAGTTAATCAGGGGTGGAATTGAGGTTGGGGGAAATCAGGGAGGTCACAGACCTCTGCACAAATCTACTCCTTACAACAGATCCTCATTCATGTCTTTGGGAAGCTGTAAATGCTGGTCTATATTTTTTCCTAAAAAAAAAAGTGGATTCCGCTTGTAAAATGAGGAATCCATGTCTTTATGGTAGGGCTGTCCAAACCACTCTTTCTGCCCAACCTACCCACACCTCCTGGATATCTAGTCTTTGTCATTTTTAGAAAATAACTCTTTACATTAGTGACACTACACCTGTATAACCCTCTTACTGGTTGGTCCAGGCAGATGATATGAAACTGCTAGACAGATAAGGGCGCTCACCAGTCCAGGGAGCTATTAGCCAGATTTTCCCTGAGCTCCTGCAGTGTTAAGTATCAGGGTTCAGGCTTGTGAGGAGTTAATTACTATGTGGAAATCAGCATTTAACCCTGGGAGTACCGATGGGGTCAAAAGTGACCCCATTGAAAGTTTCACAACGCGTATCTCAGAAACTAGTTGTTCAAGAATGCAATCTTTTTATGACTTTTCACATGTCAATATTCTCTTTTTATTGCGCCATGAGAGGAATAATTTTCATCCGCTAGGAGATGCTAGTGATGAATTGCAGCACAGAGTACCAGTGGGGTCATTTTTGACCCCAGTTGCTTACGTCCGGTTTGGATCATGATACAATTTGCAGTTTTGTGAATTTTTTGATCTAACAAAGGTATTTATCATTAATTATGTATCATTTATTTTTTGTACTCTTATTTTATAAAAATTACACATTTTCTGTAATTGATATCATATGTTCTCTCATTATTTCCGATGAAATCTAAAGGCTTTCAGCTCGTTCATCACGATTATTGTACACCTATAGTAAAACTGCTTTGCGTTTTATTAAACTTTATCTTTGTTTATTTATTTTAGGTTAGTGTTTATGATGTCAAAACAAAAGTATTCAGCTGCCCAAGTAAGAGAAATATTGCAACGAGAGGCTGACAGTGACGGCTCTGAGTCGTCTGATGATACAGCATACTCAGCAAGCGAAGAAGCATATCAGCTAAGTTCAGGCGATAAATCTGATGATGACAGTCATGATTCAGATGGCAACAGCAGTTGGTCACCCAAGTGAATGTGAAACTGATGTTGAGCCAGTAACATCGCCTGCAGCTAAGAATCAAGTTACAGGTCGAGGCTGTGCTGGACGGGGAAGAAGGCAGGAGTCCTCGGTGTCAGTATCATCTGTGAGGAATCTTAGTTGTGGTCATAGAGGAGCTAAGAGGTCATCAACTATAAGCACAAATGTTGCCATTGAAGCCTATGTATCTAAGGATGTCACATCATGGAACAGGAAACCTATAAAGCAAGCTGTTGGAAGATATGCCAGAGCTGATGTCATGCCCTACGTCAAGGTCCTACAAGGTATGCTGTACGAAATGTTGATGGCCCTCTCGCAGCATTCCACTTGTTCATGAGGAAGAACTTATTGCATGAAATCATGACGTGGACGAGCAAACAAGGAAGACAAATTTATGATGACACCTGGAAAGACTTGACAGACGGAGAATTTCAATGTTTTCTTGGACTTCTGATCCTCTCAGGCGTGTACAAGTCATGAAATGAATCCATAGTTCAGTTGTGGAACCTTGAAGATGGTCGTTCTGTTTTCGGCAAAAATATGGCCCGTAACCGTTTTCAGCAAATTTCTTGTGCTCTCAGATTTGATGATGCAACCAAAAGGCGTGAACAACGAGGCGTGGATAAGCTTGCTCCAATCAGACACGTTTTTGATACCTGGGAAGCAACTCTAAGTGACACCTTTGTTCCTGGTGAAAATGTTACCGTGGATGAGCAACTGCTTACATTTCGTAGCCATGTTCCGTTCAGACAATATATTCCCAGCAAACCTGGGAAATATGGCATAAAGCTATGGATGTTGTGTGACAGTGCAACGTCATATGTTCTGCATCTTCAAGTATATACAGGAAGGGAACTCGGACAAAACAGGGAACAGAATCAGGGTGAAAGGGTTGTGCTGCAACTCACTGAAGGATTGACGCGATCTGGCAGAAATGTTACGGTTGGCAATTTCTTCTGCAGTTTATCCCTGTCACGGAAATTGCTAGAAAAACAAATGACACTTTTGGGGACAATTCGAAAGAACAGAAAAGAATTACCTCCAGAATTTGTAACAGCAAAGGGCCGAGAGGTATTCACGTCACTGTTTGTCTTTCGCGATGACGCCACTCTGGTTTCCTATTGCCCGAAGAAAGGAAAAGTGGTTGTTCTTCTGAGCAGTTTGCATGATCAAGAAGAAGTAGATAACACACGTCCAGACAAAAAAACCACACATGATCTTGGACTATAATTCTAGTAAATGTGGAGTAGATACAGCAGATCAAATGTTGCGCATGTATACCACAAAACGAATGAGAAGACGCTGGCCAGTGACAATCTTCTACAACATGTTGGACATCAGTGCTTTGAACACCTTCATTGTTTGGATGTCACTAAATCCAGAATGGCAGTCCAAGTCAAAGCACAGATGTCGTCTATTCCTCTTGGAATTAGGAAAGCAGCTGCTTTAGAGTAATTGCAACGAGACTTCTTCCAGCATTGAAGAAGCCACTGATGCTGTTTGCAATGCGTGATCCCAAAGAAAAGGGCAAGGTGTCACTGCTGTTCCAGAGAAAAAGACAAGAAAAGCAACATAGTTTGCACCTCCTGCAAGCGCAATGTTTGCAAAGAACATTCAGAAATTGTCTGTGTCTCATGCAAATGACTGTAGTACTTTACTGTGTTCATCAAGTGCATGCAAAAACTGCTTTCATGGCAACTCTTCTTCATGTAATTTTATGATAAAGCATTAAATTTCAAAACATTTAACCTTCATATAATAAATAATTAATTTGGAGTAATATTTTGTCTGTTTAGTTTAAATTTTTCATGGTTAACAATTAAAATTTGTCGTGGGGTCATTTATGACCCCAACGGTATTCAGTGTGTGCAAAAAATCTCGGTAATTCCAGGGTTAAGGCTTTGGCATTTGACACACTCTCATTCATCCTTCTTAATAATTAGAGTTCAGGCCAGAAGTTTGTGTTCTGAACCAAGGGTGTATTTAAAATGAGGGTCACTGATAAACAGCTTTAATATCTAACCATTCAAATTAAAGAATGAAACTATATTACAGTAGATCAATTTCTTCTGGTAATATATGGCATATAGTTTACACCACTCCTATCACAATCTGCACTATCAATTAAATTATTTAGTTTTTGTCCCATGCTTTTTTGTATTCAGATACTGTCCTCATCTCTACCACCTCCACTGGGAGACTATTCCACGGATCCACCACTTTTTCCGTAAATAAATATTTCCGCATATCACTCCTGAATCTATCCCCTTTCACCCTCATCCCATGTCCCCTCATAGCAGAACTTGCTTTCAATTGAAAGAGGCTCTCCCCTGTTCATTTATGCCACGGAGGTATTTAAACATCTCAATCATATCACCTCTACCCTGCCTTTCCCCTAAGGTTTACATATTAAGATCCTTAAGTCTGTCCTCATATGCTTTATAATGAAGACCATTAACCATTTTAGTAGCCACCCTCTGTACTGACTCCATCCTGTTTCTGTCCTTTTGAAGGGGTGTTCTTCAAAATTGCACACTATACTCCAAATGAGGTCGCACCAAAGACTTATACAGAGGCATTATCACCTCCTTTTTTCTGCTAGCCATTCCTCTCCGTATGTACCCAAGCATCCTTCTAGCTTTTGCTGTAGCCTTTTCTACGTGTTTAGCTACTTTAAGATCATCAGACACGACCACACCTAGGTCCCGCTCTTATTTAGTGGGCAAAAGTACTTCACCTCCTATACTATATTGCTCTCTTGGATTACTGCAGCCCAAATGCATGACCTTGCATTTTTTAACATTAAATCCCAGCTACCAAATTCTAGACCATTCTTCAAGCTTAGCTAGATCCCTCCTCATGTTATCTACACCTTTCTGGGTGTCTACTCTATTGCAGATTTTGGTATCATCCGCAAAGAGGCAAACCTTACCTGACAGCCCTTCCTCTATATCACTAACAAAGATGTTTAAAAGAATCAGACCAAGGGCAGATCCCTGGGGCACACCACTGGTAACTTCTTTCTCCTCAGAGTGAGCTCCATTTACCTGTACTCTTTGCCGCCTCCCACTCAACTAATTTCTAACCCAAGCAGTAACTTTAGGCTCCATCCCTAGGGTGCTCAGTTTGTTTATAAGTTGCCTGTGAGGAACGGTATCAAAGACATTACTGAAATCTAAATACACCACATCTAGGGCTCTCCCTCAGTCCAACTCCCTGCTCACCCAATCAAAGAAATCAATCAGATTTGTCTGACAAGACCTGCCTCTGGTGAATTCATGCTGCCTCGGGTCCTATAATCTACTAGACTCCAGAAACCTCACTATTTTCTCTTTCAGCAGCGCTTCCAATAATTTACTCACCACCGAAGTTAAACTAACCGGCTTATAGTTTTCAACCATATCCTTACTTCTGCTTTTGTGTAAAGGCACCACATGAGCCTCTCTCCAGTCCTTTGGCACCAATCTAAATTTAATGGCAGGGGGAACCTCCCAGGATTTTGAAAAGTACCAGTCCTTTTTCTGTATAATTCTGATAATTATTTGTAGGAATATTGGATGATGTTGCTGATCAAAGCTGCAAAATAGAAGTGGTCTCTAGATGTGTATGGCAATCTTAGGGGGATGTTTACTAAAAACCGGAAATGTGCGCGCCGCAAAATAGCGCACGGAAACGCGGCACTGAAACGCTAATAAACGCATTTAAACGCCCCGCATACGTGCGTGTCACCCCCACAAAGGTGCGCGGCACACTAACGGGCCCCGTACAAGTGCGGGCCCGCAAATGTCCGATAGAGGCGTGGAACGGCTAAAGGAGGGCGGAGGAAGGCTCCGGAGGGGCGGAGGGACAGGGTCAATGGGTGGAGAGTGGGAGGGGAGAGGCTCTCCGCACAGTATCGGGTCCGAATTTGCTTGTAAAAGCATTTAAAGGGAAGAGAAACCATTTCCGTCAGCAATGTACAGGAAAACCGGGGAAACCAGCAAAACGTGAGCAGTGTGATACATGTGCACAGCACAAAAGTGCAAATAAAAATAGAAAATGACCACAACAGAACTATTAAAAATAGTAATTCAGCTGGGGAACAGTTATAGTGATGGGCAAATACAGAAAACACACCCAGCAAAGCTCCAGAAAAAAAGAAATGAATTTTGGAAGGGTTTACGGAGCGGAGACTCTTCCAAAAAACATTTCCTTTTGTGGAGCTTTCCTGGGAGTGTTTGCTATGGTTGCCCATTAATATCACTGTTGCCCAGCGTGGTGATATTTTGTCCCCCATTTCCCGTGGTCATTTCCGGGGTTTATGTGCACGTTTGTCACCAGACAGGGTGCATATGCCCACAGTAAATTTGCGTAGAGCAGGGTTTGTGACTCCATCCTGCCAGGCTTACTACCTCCAGGGGCTGTACTGTCTATGTGGCCATAGTGTGGTGCAGCAGACAGAGTCAGTATCTCTAGGACCAGAGGTTCAGAGGTTCAAAGCCCAGCTGGGGCACTTGCCAGCCCAGTCCCTATATTTTACCCACCACTAAACACAGATAGCGCAGACACCCCTGTATTGCAGGGGACATAAGCATGGGGAAAACACCCATATTTTACCCAACAACGCACACACACCACAACAATGGGCATTACCCACAGCCAAGTACCCCAAATGCAGTCCCGTACTGCCACATTCCATTCAGGTCACCTGCTTTTTATGGGAGAAGCTCATGCCAGCATGTTGGCGGACGAGTACATGTGGTGCAGGGGGCAGTGGCTGCTAGCGACAGAAGACAGAGGCCTAGCCATGTGCAGGCTGGCACAGTCCACAGCAACAGACAGGCCCTGCCGGATCCACAGTCATGGACTATCCAGGGAATTCAGCCAAGCTGTGGCTACACGGTGGTGCAGTGCACACAGACAAGTGCATGCAAGAACAAAAGGTCACAGGTTCAAAGACCAGCTGGTGCTACCAGCAATCCTGCCCACATATCTTCCCCACAAATAAACAGTGACAGTAAGGACACACCTTTCATGACGAAGACATATGCAATGGTAATACGTCTATCTTTTACCCCACTGAGCACAGACACCATGAACAGGGGCAGAACCTACAGCAGAATCCCCCAAATGCAGTCCTGGTGGGCCACACACCAGTCAGGTTCCATGCTGCCACTCATACAAATGCCTGTGCTGTATATCTATGCACCACCCCCACGGCATGTAGATATAGCTCATGCATATTCATGAGGGACAGCAGGAAGACCCGAACAGTGTGATGCAAAACTGGGCTGGAGTGGGGAAGCGCTGCCGTAAAGCAGCAGTCAACAGGGACAGGGGCAGACACACCCACACCCACACCCACAGGCCCCATTGGCCAATGTCTCCTGTAGAGGCAGAACATTGGACCCTGCATGCATCTCCCAATACCAGCACCTGCATACCTTAGCAATGTCACCCTACACCTGAGGTACACAGCTCTGAAACGTTTGCTAAGAGTACAGGCTGATAGATATCCCTACGTTACGCACATACTGCTAGTTGACCCCATCCGAACAATCTGTTTGGTGTCTGCGGTGCGTGCTCCAGGCCTGGCCTCTGACGGTGTTCACCACCCTGGGGAGTGACCCCCAGCAGTACTGCGTACCATATCCATGCCTGTGCCGTGCCCAGGACCGGTGTGGTGGCCAAGGCTAATCACCCCCTCAATAGTAGCACAATGTTGGCATAGGTGTGGGAGTGTGTGTCTGTCTATACAGTGTGTGTTGGCTGCAAACACCTTCCCCAACCCACACTGCCAGCACTACTGCCAGTATTGGCCTGCCAATGTGCATAATGAGCAGCAAGGTACCATGGGTATAGGTCAGACATGGTGGGCTGGCCAGGATGCATCTGCACAGGGCATAGGGCACTGGCTGTGACATTGTAGTGCCAGGCCACCACCTACACAGACAGGGTGACCTCTGTATGTGCTGCTGGGGGAGCACTCTCACCCTGAGTGTGCAGTGATGATAGCATGGCTAGGCACCCCCATAGTGCTGTATTGTGTTTCTCTCTTGTGATATATATGGGTTTCCTGTTGGGGCCTCCTCACAGAACTCTCTGCTTGTGTGTGCTGCCACCCCAGTTTTGGGTGCATGCATTTCCATCAGGGCTAACCAGTAGACTGTTCACAGCTGGTATGTGTCTTGATGGAGTGCTGCAGGTGAATATCAGATAGTGCTGGGGGTGCATCTTTGGAGATCCAGGCCTAATGTCTGTCTGATATTGTGTGATGGATGTGTGTGGAGCTGCTTGGACTGCCCTGTAGGGTGTCTGTTCCCCAGCAGGACTGGTGTTTGATGGTCCACTCTACTGCCTTTGGTGGGGTGGGTGTAGGATGGTGATCTGTTTTCTGCCCGGGGGGGGGGGGGGGGGGGTGGTAGTAGGTACTTTGACCACCTAAGAGGTCAATGGGGGTTTCCACTAACTGAGACAGACAGAGATATCCAACATGTTTCTGCAGCACCTTCCTATCTCACAGGTTAGTACTGTTTTGGAGCTCTGTCATGGCCTCATCCAGCCATGGCTGGTGTTGTGGACCTGGTCCTGGCCGCCACATCACACCCTCAGGGTGAGCACAGTACCCGCACAATGTGACGGTGTGTAGCTACTCTTTGCTGGTAGTCCACCCGCTCAGGACCCCCTACCAGGCCGAGGTGCTGTGTGGGTGCACATGGACAATTCCCCCTACCAGGCCGGGTAGCTGTTGGGGTGCATTCCCCATCTTGTGTGCATCTGTGGACAGCTGATTTGCATGTGCAGTGCATCATGGGTACGGGTGGCCTAACCCTATCCTGTCTACAACAGCAGACTGTCTGTGGGGTGACGTGCAGGCTCTCTGCAGCCAGCCAGGGGCTTGCTGTCAGCTATAGAGCTGTAGCCCAATGGTTACGTCACTCCTTATACAACCAGAGGTCGTGGGTTCAAACCCATAGTGGGGCCCTTTGATAGGGCTGTCCACAGCTTTATTTTTATTTACTGTACATATGTCTATGCCGGCAAAACCACACACAGCTTACTATACCCATTAGGTGCCTCTGAGGGTGCTTTATAGGGCGCCCTATAGGCCACCTTATGGTTGCCATCCATATAGGGTGCACTATACATTATCCTGTGTCGCAACATACATGGTGCCCTATAGGGGACATTCTAGGGTGCCTTGGCGGACAGTGCACTGTAACATGTGCCTTACGGGCATCTGTATGTTAACAAACTGTGAGAGCGGGTTTACTAGTGGTGGGAAATAAAATATAAATGGAAGGCCTCCTACAGCACTCCTCACCATGATACATACTGCCCCAGCCAGCCTTGTTCACTGGCCCCTGCACCATTGGTCAGTGTCTTAACCATTGTGCTGTGGCTCTGTTCCTGTGTTTGTGCATCCGCGCGCAGCCTTGTAGCCATCAGCGCGCCATCTTGTGGCGCACTAAATTAACAGCGCGCTGCCTTATGCCGCACAACATGGAAATGCCCCTAAAATAATGCCTCAGCCAGCTGTCTTCAATGGGCACTGTGGGGAATTGAACCCATGATCCCTGCACGAGTGGTCAGTGTCTTAACCATTGTGCTATGGCTCTGTTCCTGTTATTTGCACATCAGCGCGCCACTTATCCCTCCCACTATTGGACTGCCCCCTCACACATCAGCGCGCCGCCTTCTGCCCACCAGCTCGCCGCCTTCTGTTGCCCACATTTATCAGCGCACCGCCTTCTGCCGCCCAAACTTAACAATGCGCCGCCATCTGCCGCCCACACTAAACAGTGCGCCGCCTCCCATGCCGTAATAAAAATAACAGTGCGCCGCCTTCTGCCGCCCAAAATTAATATGCCTCCTAACCACTTTTGCCCATAAATGTTGGTGCCTCAGCTGGTCTTTTTTGTTGAGCGCAATGGGGGTTTGAACCCCTGGCCCCTGCACCATTGGTTGGTGTCTTCACCGTTGTACTATGACTCTGTTGTTTGGTTTTGCAGCAGCGCCCCACTTAGCCTTCCCACGCGCTAATGTGGGCCCCGCACATTAGCGCGACGCACACACGTATGGTCCGTTTTTTTGCTTTTTTCTGCCTGGCCCGCCCACTCCTTATATGGCACCAGCACACTAACGGGAACCCGCACAGCAACGGTGTTTAGTAAACATGCCCCTATATGTGTAAATACTGCCATTTCCATTGGGATTGCTTATAAAGTAACCCCTAAAATCTTTTAGCATATTTTGGGTTATTAAAAGAATTTATCAAGTAAACAAAGAAAGGGAAATATAAAAGTTGTTGAATATTTTGCTTACTAATTCTTCCATTTAAGAACTGCATGTCATTTGATGGATTCTTTATACGTTTTTTTATTTTTCTGAGGAGATATGGAACAATCTTCACATCGAGAACTGTTCCCAGTGGCTTGTGTGGCTAATTTTTTACAATAACAGTATATGCAATAGACTGCAAAAAGGAAAGACTATCTTTCAAAATTTCACTTAATCTAACCAAAGATATTATGTTTTATCAGCCAAATAATCCATTAGGTGAATGCGGTGAACAATCTCATTAGTAGTACTTTGCTAGTCTCTGGCTTCAAGCTACAGGAGGGCCTGCTTGTAATTTGAAACGCAGCAGAGGCCACATTTTAGGAAAAAAGCAGACCTATACTCATTCTCCCCTGTAAATAAGTGTTTTAGCAAGGAAGAAAATTGTTGCTCTAGTGATAGGCAAGGCAAACTGAGATGTTAATTATAGAATCCCATCAGACATCGAAACTGATTATGAAATAAGTAAGACGATAGTCCCAAGAAACATTATCCAGTAATAGCTTGACAAATCAGATACCATGCTGGCAGTGACTTCATACTGAAGGGGAATTTTAATGGACATAGCACCACTGGCCATAAGACTGTCCACAAGAAAATGCAGGACACAGAATGCATTTGCTACAGAGGCACACCAACCTTTTTCACATTCTTCAGTAAAGATAAAATGATTTCCATTAATGTAGACGGGGGTTTCACGGAAACTCCCAGCTTACAGAGAAAATATTTTGTATTTGTTCACAATGCATTTTACAACTTCTTGAATCTTAAATTCAAATCAGAACTTACCAAAAGAATGAGAACCAAGGGGTAAGAAGTCTCTCACAAGGAACCACTTGAACAAGTTTAACTTTTATAAAAATTTCTAATTAAAAAAAAAAAGAGCCCCTAGCAGACCTTTGCATACATAAAAGTAATTTTACAGGTCATTTTCTTTAAAGTTTGCTTAATATCTGTTTTATTTACTTAAGTGGATCATTTTTTTATCTCCTTATCTCCTGAGAGCTCTCCCCCTGCTTGCCGCAGGCTCAGCTGCTTCCTTCTCCAGCCCTTCTTCGTGCATTAATTCCTTCAACACTGTATTGAAATTGCGGTCTGATTCCCCATACATTCATACATATACCACACACATTCCTTCAGAATCAGTAAAGATTTACTTATTTGGCATTTTTCCTTATTGGACACTTCATTTGAACTAGACAGCCTTTCATTTGAGTCACATAACTTTTTTATTGAATACACAACAGACTGAACAGGGTGAAGAGCAAGCATAAACAGCAAAACAAAGAGCATATTCACACATTCACAGACCAGCAGACCATGCATAAGGAGAGGTCAGCCGTACACCAAAGTTTATTTTCTTCTTTGGGACTTTAGTGACCCTTTTCATTTATTTTTAATGTGGCTGTCAGCATTTTCTCTGCCATTACGTGAAGTTTTTCTAAATATCATTATGAGGAGAGAATGTGTGGTATACCAAGTGGGAGTAAAGCTTAATATAATGTTTTCATGTTATGCTTTTACATTTTTTTCCAGTGATTACCAATGATTTAAATACTATTATCAATGTAAAACCATCTCAGGAGAAATAACCCAACTATATTTTCCTCAAGCAAGCATACTACTGGCTTTGACACCATTTTACAAGAGGAATCTATTCAACCACTATTGAGTACAAGGCTGCTAGGATAAATAGTGCATTCTTAGTGATGCAGACATGGACGATTCTATAATTAGGCAGGGTGAGGAGCGCCCCCCCCCCCAAACAGGCCAGTGGTAGCCGCCTCACGCTGTCTTAAAACAAAAAATGCAAATGACAATCCCGGCAGCAACCTCCCACCACTGCTGCTCCTTTTCTTATGTTTACAGTGGTGGTGGACGTCAGACTTTAAATACTCAAAAAAAAAAAAAAGCACGGGACTTTATGACTCTATGCTTGGAAGTAATGCAAATACCTGCCCCATCTGCCACATCATTCTTGTCAGAGGGGCTGACATTTGTAGGCTTTCCAAGCACAAAGACCCATACTTTTTTTTGTTTTGAAGAGTTTCATGTCTAAGGTCCAATGCTGCTGCAATCATAGGGGAATTGGTTGCAGCAGCATAGGGGAAGAGGGGAGAGAATGACCTGAAAGTAGATGCAAGACATGAAGGGGGATGGAGGGAGAGGCTGGAAGGGGGATGCAGGACATGAAGGGGGATGGTGGAAGAGGCTGGAAGGGGATGCAGGACATGAAGGGGGATGGAGGGAGAGGCTGGAAGGGGGATGCAGGACATGAAGGGGGATGGAGGGAGAGGCTGGAAAGGGGATGCAGGACATGAAGGGGGATGGAGGGAGAGGCTGGAAGGGAGATGCAGTACACGAAGGGGGATGGTGGAAGAGGCTGGAAGGGGGATGCAGGACATGAAGGGGGATGGAGGGAGAGGCTGGAAGGGGGATGCAGGACATGAAGGGGGATGGAGGGAGAGGCTGGAAGGGGGATGCAGGACATGAAGGGGGATGGAGGGAGAGGCTGGAAGGGAGATGCAGTACACGAAGGGGTATGGTGGAAGAGGCTGGAAGGGGGATGCAGGACGTGAAGGGGGATGGAGGGAGAGGCTGGAAGGGAGATGCAGTACACAAAGGGGGATGGTGGAAGAGGCTGGAAGGGGGATGCAGGACATGAAGGGGGATGGAGGGAGAGGCTGGAAGGGGGATGCCGGACACGACGGGGGATGGAGGGAGAGGCTGGAAGGGGGATGCAGGACACGAAGGGGGATGGAGGGAGAGGCTGGAAGGGGGATGCAGGACACGAAGGGGGATGGAGGGAGAGGCTGGAAGGGGGATGCAGGACACGAAGGGGGATGGAGGGAGAGGCTGGAAGGGGGATGCAGGACATGAAGGGGGATGGAGGGAGAGGCTGGAAGGGGGATGCAGGACATGAAGGGGGATGGAGGAAGAGGCTGGAAGGGGGATGCAGGACATGAAGGGGGATGGTGGAAGAGGCTGGAAGGGGGATGCAGGACATGAAGGGGGATGGAGGGAGAGGCTGGAAGGGGGATGCAGTACACGAAGGGGGATGGAGGGAGAGGCTGGAAGGGGGATGCAGGACAACAAGGGGGATGGAGGGAGAGGCTGGAAGGGGGATGCAGGACACGAAGGGGGATGGAGGGAGAGGCTGGAAGGGGGATGCAGGACATGAAGGGGGATGGAGGGAGAGGCTGGAAGGGGGATGCAGGACATGAAGGGGGATGGTGGAAGAGGCTGGAAGGGGGATGCAGGACATGAAGGGGGATGGAGGGAGAGGCTGGAAGGGGGATGCAGGACACCGATAGGGATGGAGGGCAGATACTGGACATATAGTGGAGGGGTATTTATTTAATATTTATTTAGCATTTCTTACATACTGCCTTTCATTGTTATCAAGGCAGTTTACATTGAACACACAAATTTACATGGAACAGTTAACATTATAACTATATACATCACAAAATTGAACTGTGTAACATTTCAACAACAGCTATTTAAATTAGTGGTATAGGAGACTCAGCTTAGGGTAGCATACGATAATGTGGGAGGAGTGATTGGCAGACGTTTTGAGTGTTAATGCTGTGTGTCTAATGGAGTGTCAAAGTAGTAGTTTTTTTTGGAAGTCAGAGGTGTTTGTAGTTGATCTTAAATTATATGGGAGCGAGTTCCAGAGTGATGTGCTGAAGTATCCGAACGCTCTTTGGAGTGTTGTTTGGGGAGGTACTGTACTTGATGGATGTGTTCAAGAGGGTGTTTTGATGTTCCTTCCTCCTTGATTGAGTGTCTGGTACCATCTGGATTAGCTGTTTTAAGCAGTCAGTGGACTGGTTGTGCAAGGTCTTGAATGTCATCATTATTGATTTGTATTTTATTCAGTATCGTATGGTAAGCCAATGAAGGGATTTTAAGACTGCAGTGATGTGTTCCTGCCTTTTTAATCCAAATATTAGTGTGGCTGTGGTATTTTGTGCTATTTGCAAGGTCTGAGTTGTGCTTTTGGGTAGGCCTTGAAGTATTAGGTTGCAATAATCTAGATGTGGCACATACTGTGTGGAAGTGGTTATGGTCAAGTAGAGGACGTAGGTTTGGTAGGGTCCTCATTTTATAGTGGCTGTGGATGTAATCATCTTGATGTGTTGTTAAAAGTTTAGCCTTTGGTCTAGGGTTACTTCCTTCTTCACGGGGATTGGGTGATTTCCTATTAGCAGTTTGTCTGGTGGAATATAGCCAGTGTCTCTTGTGATTGTGAACGCTTCTGATTTGTTATAGTTGATTGTAAGATAGCGATGTTCCAGCCAGTTTGTAACTGATGTCATGCATGAAGTTATGGTAGAGTAATCGGGTTTTCTTGTGTTAAATGGAGCTTAAATCATCAAGTCATCTATGTAAAAGTGGTAGTGTATATTCTGTTCATGTATAATTTTACAGACTGGCTGTACATATTGTTGAATAAAAGGGCAGATAGTGTAGAGCCCTGTGCTATTCCTTGGTGCAATGTGAAAGGTTTGGAAGTTCTGTTCTTGATCTTGATTTGAGACTGTGGACAGGATATGTAAGAAGGGAACCATGACAATGCGATGCCACTGATTCCTATCTCCATTAATCTTTCAAGGAGTATGGAATGGTTTATCGAGTCAAAGCCAGATGTTATGTCTATGAAGATGAATATGTATCCTTATTTGGCTTGGTTAGTATTGGTTTAGTACTTTGTTGCAGGTTTTCTTGGAGGTGATGTATTTACTTGATGTGGCTGGGATGTGTTTTTTATTATTTGATTATTGTGATGTATTTACAGTAATTTTTTTGAATTGTATTTTTTATCTGATGTTGTAAACACTTTAAATCTCATTTTTGAGGAAAGGTTAATATGAAATATATGAATTTTTCCTTATATTTTCTCATTATCTTATTACCCCTGAACAAATTACATCAAATAAATGTGAAATTCTAAAGTAATGAAATTGTTTATTTTCCATGCTATTAACATGTTATTTAGATTCCTAGTTGTTTTGCTGAAACTATTTTTCAGTTACAAGTCTTTTTGTTGGGCAATTGGAGGATAGTTTGGGCCTAATGGGGCTAGATGGGGGTGGGATCTAAGAGGTTCACAAAGAGGGTCTCTGACTGCTGTCAGGGCCATCAGCTGACACATTTCAGACACAGCTGACCCTTTTGACCCCAGTTTGGCATCAGCCTAGTTTGCTCATGTACTGTTCTGTCTTACAGATGTGAGAAGCAGGCTCGTGTTGAGCATGGCAGACTGCCTAGTGATGCCTGGATATGAAAAACGTACCATAGCAAGATGCAGGAATGCAGAAGATGTTTGCAGTCAAACTGCCATTAGTTAGGCTCCTCCAAACCCATGTGGTAGGAAAGAGAATTAGAAAACATGGAGGAATATTCAGCGGCGGCAGCTAGCATGACCATAGAGGCTAGCCATCGCCACTGAGCTCTAAACCTGGTTATTCAATGCTGGGGTCATATCTGGCTCCCAGCATTAAATATCTAGGTCAGCCGGATAGCATAGAAACTAAACAGACAGCGGGGATATTCAGCCACTGCCCAGTTAGCTTCAGCAGTGAAAATTAGGAGAGCCTTTAAGGTACCTAACATATGCCCTGAGGGATAACCAGGCAGTGTCTGCCTGGTTATCCCTGGATTCAGCCTCTAAGCCACTCCTGGAATGTCCCAAGGCTAGCCGGCTGGGGCGTTCAATGGCGGAACTCGGGGATTTTCAACGGCACTAACTGCACTGCTGAATATCCCGCTTGCTGCAACTAACATACTTAGCCGGACTTCTAACTGCATTAGTCGCTTTGAAAATGCCCCTTATGTATTTAGGAAATTTTCAGTATTGTGACAGCATACTATATTCTTTCAAAAGTCAGAGGGAAGGTGAGGGGAGAAGAATCAGCATTAAAGAGAATCCTAAAAGAATCTCTTAACCTCGGATGAAGAAAGGGGAGAAGAGACTTAAAACGTCAACTGCCAGGAGGATCTAAATGAATAGAACAGGAGACAGTGTAACACTGGAAAGTTAGATGCAATGCATTGATAAGGCAGGCAAAGAAAGAACTTGAAAAGAAGCTTGTTGTGGAAGCAAAACTACTACTACTACTACATTTGCATGGCACTACAAGACGAACGCAGAACTACACAGACACATGGAAAAGACAGTCCCTGCTCATCAGAACTTACAATCTAGTCAAGACAGACAACACAGTAGGTGTAGATATGGGATACATCTAGGGGGAATGGTAAGGAAACATGAAGGACATCAGGAGAGTCAGGATCCGAAAGCAGCAGCGAAGAGGTGAAATTTCAGCCTGGATTTGAAAAGGGTCAGGGAAAGCACCTGACGCACAGACTCAGATAGTTTCTTCCAAGAATAAGGAACAGCAAAGTGAAAAGAGTGAAATCTGGAGTAGCAATAGAAGAGAAGGGCACAGATAGAAGTGGAGAAGTGGGAAAGAGAAGAGTTCCCGAGGAGGGATATAGGGAGATATAAGTGAGGAAAGGTAGTGAGGAGCTGCAGAGTGAATGCACTTATAGGTCAGTAGGAGAAGTTTGAACTGGATGCAGAAATGGATAAAGAGCCAATGAAGCAACATGAGAAGAGGGGTAATATGAGTATGACGAGGCTGGCGGAAGATTAGCCATGCAGCAGTGTTGAACAAATTGAAGGGGAGAAAGAGATGATTCCGAGGGAGACCAGCAAGGAGTAGATTACAATAGTCTAGACAGGAGGTGACTAAAGTGTCGTAGTAGTATGTTCAGAAAGGAAATGGGTGAATTTTGTTGATGTTATAGAGAAAGAAACGGCAGGTTCCAGCTATCAGTTGGATGTGTGAAGAGAAGGAAAAAGCTTTATCAGGTACATTCAAATCAAGAAGCTTATGAGGAAATCAGTTGGGCCAAAGTGGGGAAGAAGTGGCACAAAGGGAGGACAAGATCACAGCAGAGAGATTAAATGAATTCCTTACTTCAGTACTTACTGTAGAAGATATAGGGAGATATGCATGCTAGAAAAGATATTTAAAGGTGATGATTCAAAGGAATTAAAACAAATCTTAGTAAACCTGGAGAATAACATAAGGCAAATCACCTAGACCTGATGGGATACATCCTAAGGTACTGAAGGAGTTGAAAAATAAAATTTCAAACTTATTAGTCATTTATAAACCATTATTAAAATCATCTGCTGTACCTGAAGATTGAGGGGTGCCCAATATATTACCAGTTTTTAGAAAGGGTTTCATGGGTGATTTGGGAAACTGCAGATCAGTAGAGTCTGTAGTCAGTGCCATGTAAAATGGTAAAAACCATTATAAAAAATAAAATTACTGAACATACAGAAAATCATGATTTAATGGGATAATGTCAATATGGATTTAGCCAAGAGAAGTCTTGTGTCACCATCTGCTACATGTTTTCTTTTGAAGACATGAAAAAAATATGTAGATAAAGAAGAGTCTGTTGATATGAAGGCACATTTTAAATTGTACATGGAGACTGGAACTGAGAAGCTAAGAAAGGGCATACTCAATTGTGATGGTATTTTATAAACAGTTTGCTAAAGGTGGAGTTGTTTCTAAAATACACAGAAGAAAGTAGAGGAACGCACAGGGATTTATATCTATGTGCAGCTGGAGAAGCCATTTCACAAATATAGATGTGGGACAAATCAGCGGAGGAAACCTGCCAACTTATGTATGTAAGTGGCAGAATTTCACACCATGCATGTGAACGTCAGCACTTACACATCTATCTGAGCAATTTTGCAAACCTAGACATGCAGATGCTGCGAAGAAACTACACAGGACTCTACCTCATTTCAATTCTGGAAGGAGCAAGAGGAGTGTTTTTTAAATACTTACATGTGTCATGGGCAGATGTAAATCCTGATGTGATAATTTTGGGCTTACTCATTCATTCGCTATCAACCCAATTCCATCTGTGATGTGCAGGCCCTCTGTGCACCCGGTCAGAACCGGACACAAGAGGGAGTTGTGATTCTGATCCTGCGGGGCACATTTAGCCCCACGGGATCAGAATTGTGAACAGGCCTGTACATGCAGGCCGGGACTGCAATTCCGTCTGGCTTGCATGTACAGGCCTTGCCTGATTAACTCAGTCAAGGTTTTTAACTGGAGCTGCAGCGCCATGGCGTCCAGTTGCCATGGCACCACAACTCCATTTAAAAGCTGTGATCCCCGGCCATCGACCACCACATTGCTTTCTCCACAGCCCAACCCCTGATCTGGCCTCCCAGGGCCAGGGTCGGGCTGCGGGGAATGCCCCCTGCCGCCCCTTCCCAGCTTCAGGCTTGCCGATCCTGCCGAATCAGGGAAGTTATTCCACCTCAGAGGTGGAATAACTTCCCCGTTCAAGTCGCTGGCCCTGGACATACAGGGCTGACATTAGAATTGGCTCTGTACATCCGGGGCCGGCGACCGCCCACTGCCCGCCCTAATGTTGCCCCCGATCCTCCCCTTTCCCGCCCCCATCTAACTTTCCCGTACGACTGGCAGGGATGTTAGACACCGGCGAGAAGGGGCATGAGTAGTGGGGATGGACAGAAAGAAAACAAATAAAATGTTAGGAATTATAAGGAAAGGAATGGAGAAAAAATAGTGAATATCAAAATACCTCTTTATCACTCCATGTTACAGCTGCACCTTGAGTATTGTGTGCAATTCTGGTCCAGCATCTCAAAACAGATATAGTAGAATTAGAGCAGGTACAAAGAAAGATGACCAGCTTCTGACACTCATTTCATGCACAGATACATCAGTAGTCAGATGTCCCGAAGACTTCAGCTCTTCCCCAGTAGCCTAGTGTCTTCAGACTTAAGGGGCTCATCTTCCAGAACTATATCACAATTTCTTTTGTTGTGACTATCCATTAGGTCTTCATGGTAAGATAAAGAAGTAGATTGCCAGGCCTTTCTTCCATGCAGGTAATGCCAGTGTTGTTGCTATTGCCTATTTGGACTTTACACTTTGGCAACCTATTATAAAATTACCCTCCACTCTATAGTATGTCTAGGTATATGCCTTGCTTTATAGACACACATTATAGAAAGTTTCTGTTCATTGGATGTTGCAATGTAGTCCAGACAGACTGACAAAACATATGGATACAAAACAAATTAGAGGCTTAGAGTTAAAACCATAAAACTAATTTGGAAGAACTCATCCTGATGGGTTAGAGTGGGAATTTAAAGTAGAGTTAACTAACGCAAACTAATTTACAATTGCAAGGAATAAGACCTCTTAGGAGACTAGGAACTAAAACATAAAAAGTGAAGGGGCACCCCCACAAGAAAGCCAAGCAGAAAAAAAGAACAGGGGGTACTAAAATAAAGAGAACATATTTTATTTAGTATCCTTGCTCATTTTAGGAGGCTTTACAAAGCTCCCTGTCAGGTAGATGGAGCTCTAGAAATGAAATATTAGGTGGAGTTCACCTGAGAACTGGAACTACTTAATGAAATTGAGGAAAGCTGCCCCTCAACTAATCTCTAAGAGAAAGTCAGAGACTGTGGTGGGTGAAGAAGGAAGAAGAGGAAGGGGGGTAACAAACTTTAGATAGCTTGTACAGCAGCCAGAGAAGCCAGTTGAAGAACAGAGAAAGCATTGGCCTTTTAAAGCAAACCAGTTCTAAAGTTTAGTCTCTTTGACTGGAGGAAATGTCCTGGGGAAATCCATTGCTTACCACTAAGACAAGCGGCATAGAATGTGTGTACCTCTGGAAGCCCAACAGATACTTGAGACCTGGAATGGCCACTGTTGGAAACAGGATACTAAACTTGATGGGTCTGACACTGTGTGGCATATCTTATGTTCTTATTTTCTATCTCACACTCTACCTATGTTTGTTGTTTGAACCTCAAAGTTTGTCAAGCCATGTAAGGCTATTCTATTTCCCACTACAAAGAACGGGGTGGAGCATGACTCAAGAGTTGAATGCTCCCGCATGTGGGGACACCAGAGCATCTTCACTGGTGGTTAACCTTTCAACTGTTTCGCTGTCTGAACATCATCTCAGTTTACTCAATAAAGGATTGTCGTTTGTTCCGAAAATTACTTTTGACTCTTTCCAGTTTTGGATTGATTTGGAGAGTTTCATCAGAAAGTTGAACCTTAAGGTATATTTTGCCTCAAAGTCTGGGACATTGACGGGTGCTACTGTAGAAGTCAGTGAATCACCAAATGACTCACGCCTGGGGAGGGTTCAGTTACCTTTGAAATCCATTTGTAATCCACCTTGACAAATTCACCCAGTGTTGTCTGTTTATAGGCAGCTGATACTGCAAGAGGTGGAGCATTTGGAAAAAACGTCATGACGGTCACACTGTGTGTTGACATCTGAAGAGATGAAAGCGCTGAAGGATCTTTCTTCTAGACCAGAGTTGGTGATTCGACATGCGGATAAAAGAGGGGCAATTGTGATGTTGGGCCATGCTGATTATTTGTGTGAAGCTGATTGACAATTATCAGATGTTGGGGTATGTGAACATCTATCAACTGATCCCACGAGTCATCTACAAGCATGTATTAAGGAGTCTACTGGTTCTGCAATGAATGATAAATTAATTTCCAAAAAGGAATGGTCTTTCTTGAATGTCTCCTCTACTGTCATAGCGAAATTTTATCTGTTGCCCAAGATTCATAAAAATATGTCTCATCCCCCTGGCAGGCCTATAGTTTCTATCAGAGGGACTGTTCTTGAACCATTGTCAGTATTTGTTGACTCTTTTTTGCGGCCCTTATTGGTGGAGATCCCATCTTATGTAAAAGATACAACACATTTTCTGCAGATTTTGGAGGAAGCTTCGAGGTGGGCTTTGGCGCCTGATGTTGTGCTAGTCACCCTCAGTGTTACTGCATTATACACTAGTATTCTTCAAGAGGCAGCCTCTGAGGTGGTTGAGGCAGCCTTACGTCGTCGGGGTGATCTGTCTGATCGTATGGTCACCTTTGTGATGGGTCTGGCCAAATTGGCTCTATTTCAAAATTATTTTGTTTTTGAAGGAGTTTTACATCATCAAATTTCAGGGGTGGCCATGGGAGCTACTTTTGCCCCATCTATAGCTAATCTTTTTATGGGGCTATTTGAAGAGAAGTGGTTGTCTGGTTCACTTTATCTGTCTTACGTGAAACTTTGGTGTAGGTATATAGATGATACTTTTGCAATTTGGCAGGGGTCTTTGGAGTCTTTGGAAAGTTTTTTGGGCTAGTTGAATAGTTTGGATCCTTGTATTCAGTTTACTTCTACTTACCATAGGGAGGAGACAGCGCTCTTAGATGTCCTGATACGGAAAGGGAATGCTGGTTGGGACACTTCTGTGTATCGGAAAGCGACTGATAGGAACACCTTTTTCCACTATTCCAGTACACCCCCATTGCATTTACGTGATGGGTTGCCTTTCTTTCATTTCATCAGATTTCACAGAAATTGCTCAGATATTATGGATTTTAAAGGGAAATCCAGATCTCTGATAACTGACTTTCAGGAAATAGGTTATCCTGTTAAAGTGATTAATCAGGCTTACCACTGGGCTTTGTTTAATAATAGAACCCTTTTGCTATGCCCACGTAATAAGGTGAGTCCAGTGGGGGGAGAGGAATGTGTGAATTTTATTTCGAAATATTCCCCATTCAGCTCACGAATCCAGCGGATTTTAACAAAACATGCTAATGTCTTGCGGGCTATTCCTGGTATGTTAGGGAAATGCACTCGCTGTGTGTGGTTGCGTGACCAGAATTTAAAAGAGAGGTTGAGTCCTGCTTCTTTGCGCCCATTGACTCCCCCTACGGAAGATAGGGTTGGACATAGGAGTTGTGGTAGCTGTTCCATATGTTCTGTGTCATATAATATTCTGACTTTCACTTACCATGGAAAGGATTATGAACTTAGACGGGGGACCTCATATGGATCATCCTTTGTGGTGTATGGGATTTTCTGCCCTTGTGGTTTATTGTATATAGGGAAGACTGTGAGACCTTTCCGAATCAGGATTTGTGAGCACAGAAGTAGATTAAACTGTAAGGTAAGGGAAGCCCCTATTGTTCAACATTACCTTGTAGAAGGGCATATTTTCAGCGATTTGCGTTGCTTCTGTATCGATACAGTTTTGGTGGGTAGTGGAGGCCGGACAAGAGAGCAAGCTTTGTTGGTTTGTGAACAGCGATGGATCTTTCGTTTACAGCCGTGACTCCGGGAGGTTTAAATTTGCAAATTGAGTGGAGCACATGCATGGAGTTCTGTAATTCTGTAGAGTATGTAAAGAGTGGATGTACGTGAGGCCGCATGCGCGGCATTTTTGTGGTGTGCGTACAGCCATGGTGAGCATTGGCTTGAGACTGGAAATATGTGTTAGTGTTGCAATGTGGTAAGTGGGGTTTGTTTTCTGATTGTTTTTTGATACTGTGAGTATGCTTGAGAGCTGAGTAATGTTTATTGCAATTTCTTTTTGGCAGTGACAGGCTTCCCCCTGAAGAAGCATTTTTACGAAATGCTTAAATGGTGCCGAGGATAAAGTCATTGGGGCATAGTGGTTCGGATCATTTGACAAGATTTGATGTGTCTTCTGATGCAGTTAAGTTTGTAATATCCTAATCCACTGCTGTGTCACTCTTCAAAAAAATCATTTTTTGGTTATTTGATCACTCTCAGAGTGGAGTAGGATTGGTTGTTGATGTGAGGGGCAGTGGCCTATAGGATTTTCCTGCATGCCTTTTGTGTTGCCTGCTTATTCTGAGACCTCCTCTCCTCTCTGGGTGTTTTTTGTTTTTTGTTGCTCCATATATTCTTCTTAGTTTATGTTTTGAGTGGAGTGGGTTTTTTTTTTTTTTTTTTTTGCATTCTAATTCCCTAGCATAATTCAAAATACATACCACCATTCAGATAGCGCATTCAAGATTCACTCCTGTGTATTTATAGCAATTGGACACTGTGAAATGGACTTTTTGGTATAACTACAACATTAGGTATTTCTTTTGCATGGCTGGCATTGCCCTTTTAAGGACAGCCTCCCATCCTATTCCTCAGTTAGCCTACTCCCAAGGGACTGCATCTGAATACAGTCCACCCGCTCATCCGCGTTCTTTTTCATTGGCCCAGCACTCTGTAACTCACTGCCCACTTCCCTCAGGTTGGAACCCCATCACATCACCTTCAAAAAGAACCTAAAAACCCACCTTTTTTCCCTAGCCTTTGACCTTCCCTCCCCTTTTGTTTGACCCACCTCCCCAACTATAATTGTTACTCTGCTCACTGTCCTGTATGCCTATTTACTACTTCTGTCCTATAAGTGATTGTAATTTCCTTTCACTTTCTGGCCTTGTGCCCACTTTCTAAGTTATTGTAAACTGTGAACCGCTCTGATTGTTAAAGTAGGGCAGTATATCAAATAAATAGACATAAACATAATACCATGTCAGAGTATGTAGAGTTGTACATACATTTGTTTTCAGCAAGGTGCTCGTTTCAGTGAGCTTGGTTCCAGTTTCTTTGAAACACAAGCTTCATGTTTTGTGTGTGACTAGTCTTTTATTGCTTCAAAAAATGGGATGCTCTCGAGGTCAGGATTGAATCTTAACTTCATTTAACCACAGAGATAGATTATCATAAGAATTTATGTGAATTTCTATAACTTGATTTTAGTTTATCATGCAGTATATAGTGAAGTTTTTAAGTGCCACATTTCCGATCTGCATCATTTGACTAGGCTACTCAAATAAATACTTAATTCCGGTTGCATTTAATGCTGTGCTTGCATAAGCACTTCTTAAAGTCATTAAAGTTGCTCTTATAATTCAAGTTTGCAATAGCTGTTTAAGTGGGAATTTTAATGGCTTTCTTTATGGGTTTGTTATTGCTTCTTTGCAGTGCTCAACATGAATTGTATTTAGCCACCTTAGATATTTCCTAGAAAGGACTGAAATGCTGGTATTAATTCATCTTGAAACACAAGATACTTTTATTGGGAAGTATAAAAAAAACGATATTTGAAAATTCAGGATTAATTCCAATAGCATAACAGATTGAAGCCTCATCTTAGATGGGGCATCTCAGTCCAAAATTGAATGTCCAGGTTGGGACATTTACAGTTTCCATTCTGTTTTACAAAAGGCCAGCTGACTGCAGAACCTTTTGTAAACATGTAGAGAGCCATGGGACATAATCTCCCTAAGTATGCAGCAGAAGCAAGCGTTTTGTAAAAACATGTTTTCAAAAAGAGCACCTTGTATATTACAGGCAGAGGTGCTTACACATAAAAGTGCTGATTTTTGCCTCTTACACATCGATAGGAGTTGAACTCTATTTCTGAAAATTGTGGGCCCGATATTCAGCAGGTCCTTTGCCACAGAACTGAAGACTTGGATATTCAATGCCTAATTTTCGCCACTTAGTGATAACTGGGCAATGGCTGAATACTGCCGCGTTCTGGTTATCAAAGGGTGCTGCCTCTGCTCTTCCCTCAGAATACCTCAGAGCTAGCCAAGTAGTACTGAGGCATTCATTCACCCGTTACTCTGCAGAACCTTTAATAAGTACTAGCATAGTTCAAATACGTGTGAAGCAGCATTGTGGAAAGACCCTTTAGGAATTATCTGGGAAATCTGAGTCAAAGCATCTGCAATCCCATGAGAGGGGCATCCGAGAAGGTGGGCACATGTAAATGCTTTCTAAAATCCATGCATCCCTTCCCCAAAAGACTGACATGTCTGCCAAAATGAAAGGGGACAGGAACGTACAGGATAAGACACCAGATGCATGCAGGTCAATGGGTGATTTCAGAAACATGCATGTGCCAAACCTGCACATTTACAAAATTAGTAACATAGCGATACTGCAGAGTGCACACGTCTATCTGCTGCCCCATTGCCATCTCTATCTGCCATTTTACAAATGCAGACACGCAGCATTGGGAGCGTTCACAAAAAGGCGTTTGTATTTAATTGTATGCTGGTTTGAGGGGGCACAATTAGGTGTGGGAGTCAGAGGGCATCTCCCTCCACTCCCCTACTTTTGTTGCTGATTGAAATGGGCATGTTTCAAATGCCTTTTCATGCCCATGAGAATAGACCTGTCCGATGGTGAGCATAGATATGCAGGGCCATGCTGAAACCGAGCGTCCATGTGCATCTTTCTCAGACTGCCCTGGATACACCTATGCCACGTCCCCGTTCGACATAGATGTGCTCAGGCCAGGCATGTAAATTTAGGCCTTTCTGAAAAAGCCTTTGTGATATGATTGGCATGTTCGAATGAATGTTTTCAGATGCGCAAATCATGACTAGAGCTTCTAAAATGACCCCCATAGTGTTGTATATTTGTTACTATGCACAAGAGGGAAAGACATTTTTAAATATACACCTTCATCACATAAGAACATAAGATATCCCATACTGTGTCAGACTACTAGTCGATCAAGCCCAGTATTGTGTTTCCAACAATGGCTAATTTAGATCCAAAGTACCTGTCAGTTCCCAAAAGGTATATAGATTCCATGCTACTTGTCCAGTGAGTAAGCAGTGGATTTTCCCGGTCCTCTTTAATAATGGTTTATGGACTTTTCTTCCAGAAACTTGTCCAAACCTCTTTTATATCCAGCTACACTAACAGCTTTTATTACATCCTCTGGTATCAAATTCCAGAGTTTGATTATGCGTTGAGTGAAAAAATATTTTCTCCGATTACATTGGTCAACAAATTTTTACAAAAGTCATGTTACTGAAATAAAAATAGTCATTTCTTATCAATTTTTATATGCTGAACACGAATATGACAGTGAAATTGCAAAGTTGGCTCTAGTTTTTTTGTAATCTGCAAGAATTAATGTTTACATCACGAAATGCATGTCAATAATAAATATAATAGGCCTTTGGTTAATACCTGTAAAAAAACAAGCCATAAACTACTTCTTAGATTTTTTCACCTGTCTCTTGTACAGCTGTTTGGGGGCTTCTCTGGGGAGTGTCCAGCAGTAATCAGCCAGCATTGTAGTAGACCATTTTCCCTGGTATCTTTGCGCCATCGTTGCGATATCCTGGTAAAAATGTTCACCCTGTTCATCACTAACCTTACCACAGTTGTCAGGAAAGAAATCGAGATGGGAATCAAGGAAATGGATCTTTAGAGACATATTGCAGCCAAGTTTCTGATACTGCATCAGCATGTCTTCTAGTAGTTCCTTGTAGTTTTCTGCCCTAACATTCCCGAGAAAGTTTGTGGACACTAGGCGAAAAGCATTCCATGCTTGTTTCGCATCACCCTGCAGCAAGTTGTTGAACCGGTCATCTTTGAAGAGCTCTCGAATCTGAGGACCAGCAAAAACTCCCTCTTTAATCTTTGCTTCGCTGAGTGGAGGGGATTTTTCGTGCAGGAATCGGAAAGCTGGCGAAGTGCGGTCCATGGCTTTCACAAAGTTTTTCATCAAACCTAGTTTGATGTGAAGGGGTGGTAGCAGGATTTTGTGTGCCTCAACCAGAGCTGGGTGCTGGATATTCTTCTCTCCAACTGTTACATTTTGTCTGCGATTCCATTCCTTCCGCAAGTAGTGCCAATCCCTTGCTCGGCTATCCCACTCACATAAGAAACACATGTATTTTATATATCTCTGCTGCAGTCCCATTAAAAGGGCAACTACCTTCAAGTCACCACAGAGGTGCCAGCTGTGCTTATTATAGTTAATGGATGTCAGTAGATGCTTTAAGTTATCGTATGTCTCTTTCATGTGGACTGCATGTGCTACTGGAATAGAAGGAAGATGGTTTCCATTGTTCAAAAGCACAGCCTTCAGACTCAGTTTCGAAGAGCCTATAAATAGTCTCCAGTCTTGTGGGTCATGAGTGATTTTTAAGGCATTCATGAGGCTTTCAATATCGGAACAGAATACCAGATTACTTTACTTTCTGAAGAAAGGCTCCAACTGCTGGTGGTGCTTTCGATATGAAGTAATGTTGACATCTTCTAGAAGATTCCATTTTTGGAGTCTTGATCTAGCAATTCTGCCTTGTTCTTGGATAAGTCCAAATCACGAACCAGGTCATTTAGTTCTTCCTGTGTTATTCTGTGTGGAGTTGATATGTATCCCAGTGAAAATCTGGGTCACTGCATGCTGACGGACCAGGAGAAGAACAGGTCAGCTCACCCTTGTCTTTTCAGATGAATCAAGAGAATATTCTGATGGAGGTTCTGGAATAGGAAGTCCCTCACCATGTGGAACTGGTCTCAATGCAGATGGAATGTTTGGGTAGACTATGCTCGACTTCTTTTGCTTCGTTATTCCACTGGAAAGAGGAGGAACCAAGCAGAAGTAACAGTCATTTATGTGGTTGCTTGGCTCTCTCCACACCATGGGGACTGCAAATGGCATTGATGGTCTTTTGCAATTCAACCACTGTGAAAACTGTGTTGTACATGTAGCACAGCATATATGCGGGGCCCAAGGCTTGTCTTGGTCACCAATCTTGCGTCCGAAGTAAAGATGATATGCCTTCTTCAGTTGAGAAGTGATACTTTTCTTCTGGTTGGCAAATGTCACTTCCCCACAAATGTAGCAGAAATTGTCAATGGTATTAACGCACTTTCGCGGCATTACTGTTCTGTATTGTACCTAAATGGCTAAAATTATATGATTAATAAAAGTTACATGTAACAGTAGCTTAAACTGTCTCACACACAGTCTGAAATATTTTAAATGCTCAACCTTTCCGACTGCGTTTAGTACACTGCTGACGTCAGATGGCTTCAGCAGCTGTCTGGCAGTAGTATTGCATTGCATCAGAAAACGATGCAATCAACTCTGGATGATGTGTGCATGCTGGTATTATGCAATGTGATGCAATATTACATCATTCAAGGCTTATTTGGGATGTTGTTGATGTCCTACTGGATAAATTTACACGGTGAAACGTCAAAAATGAACTACGTGCAATATCTTCAAAACGAGAGCCAATAAAAATTTTTAATGTTATATTCGTGTTCTGCTCACCAAGATACTACAGATTAGGGCCTTTTAAAGTCAGTAACAATTTCAATGTTGACCAGTGTTAATCTTAAATGTGTTACATTGTAGCTTTATTGCATGTCCCCTAGTCGTTCAACGTTTTGAGGGGGTAAACATCAATCTACATTTACCCATTCTACCCCATTATTATTTTATAGACCTCTATCATATCTCCCCTTAGGCATCGCTTTTCCAAGATGAAAAGCCCTATCCTGTGTACCTTTTTGGGAACCTGCCACATACTTGTGACCTGGATTGGCCACTGTTGGAAACAGGATACTGGGCTTGATGGGCCTTTGTCTGACCCAGTATGGCATTTCTTATGTTCTTATGTCCTTGAGCGTTTCCTCGTAGGGGTATCCTTCCATCCTTTTTACCATTTTTGTCACTCTTCTTTGTACCTTTTCTAATTCCACTTTATCTTTTTTAAGATATGGTGACCAGAACTGCACACAATATTCAAAGGCATTATCATATCCTTCACTTTATTCTGCATTCCTTTCTTTATGATTCCTAGCATTGTGTTTGCTTTCTCAGCCACTGCTGCACACTGGGCAGAAGGTTTCTATGTATTATCCACGGTGATGCCTAATCCTGTGCAGCAACATGTCCCCATTTGCAAAATGGCAGGCTGCGAGTTGCAAGAAAGAGAGAGCCATGTTCACAATTTATAATGTGGCAGCGTGCACATATATGTCCCCTATTCTGTGGACACGCATATACAACACATTAAAGTTTCTAAAATACGGAGATTTCCTGTACATTGCTAGCCCATAACTCTGCGCTTCCCCATTTTTGCTGCTATGTAGAAAACAGGTTACTCTTTCAGGGTGGAGAAAGACACATGCGGCCACTTTCTTGGCTGCCCTTCCCGCTGTATATCGGATATTTTGACTTGGATGTCCTGATTTGCAGCAAAACATTCTTTCTAAAACGTGCCTTCCCGTGTATAAGTAACAGCTATGCTCCTTATATATATTTGCCAATTTACGCCTGTAAGTCTACATTTTACACATGCAAAAGGCACCTAAGCTTTCTAAAATTTCCTGTTAATAATGTCCCACTGAAACCATACAGACATTTACACCTGCTATCTACTATGCACAACATTTTTTGAAAATTTTTGTGCATACTTTTTATAATTAAAACATGCAGTCAGGGGCGGCCCAAGGGGGGTGCGGGGCCATGTGCGGAGATTAATTGCGGGGCCTCATTTGCATAAGGAACCTCATTTATGTAAATATTTACATAATGTTAACATGCACTTTTAGTAAAAATGCCTCTTAATGAGTGTCTGAATAAAGAAAGACTACCAGATTTCTACATTACTATATTGCAGTGACAACCACCAGGCCCATTAGGAAGTACTACAAACACTGATCATTTAGAACACATAGCAAATCCACCATATCATAACAGCACTATCAGGACTCACAAAGCACCATACTCTACCTATCAAAAGGCAACACTGCAAATATTAAACCAATACATCTCAGAGAATACCATCTAAAGGGCTGGAGAGGGAGCCAGGGAAACCCGCGCAAGGTCCCGGCTCCCTCTGCAACCGTCCACATTGTGCATTAATGGTGTTCGCGTGGGGCCCCCTGAAGCGCGGGGCCCTGTGCAAACAACATTATCGCACAATGGACGGGCCGGCCCTGCATGCAGTATGGGATAGATTCTGACCCACATTTAGTGAGCATATGTATACATCCGGGTTGAACGTATATCCCCGCTAAATGCCAGGGTGGCGATTCCACATACAGCAGAAATGTGCAGGGAGCTCTGTATGGGGCGGGCTGAGGGAGGAGCGAGGACGGGCTGGAGGCGTGGCCCCTACCGCGGACATACAAAGCCGATCCTGCGATCGACCGTGCATGTCTGGTGTTGGCCATTTGGATGTGGGATAAGTCCCCCTAGATGGCAGCCAATGCTCACTCTGGGCAGGGAAAAGGAGGTAAGGGGGTGAAAGGGGTTCCCTGCAGCCTGACTCTCGCCACAGCAGGCCCGGTCAGGAATTGTGCGGCGGGGAAAGGATCATTTCGGGG
Source organism: Ichthyophis bannanicus (assembly GCA_033557465.1). Taxonomy (NCBI): domain Eukaryota; kingdom Metazoa; phylum Chordata; class Amphibia; order Gymnophiona; family Ichthyophiidae; genus Ichthyophis; species Ichthyophis bannanicus. The sequence goes on along the minus strand of CM066035.1, from coordinate 126,963,875 downwards.
TCTGCCAGGGATCGTGGCTCCTGCATGAAGCCACAGTGCCATAGCAACAGGATGCCATGACACCATGGCTCAATCCAAGTGCTTGGCTGGGATAGCCAGGTAAGTGGATGGATGTCTGGGGGCCCAGAATTGGTGCTCAGATGGCCCATCCAGGTCAGGTGCATCCGATTCTGATCCTGCAAGGACATGTAGCCCCCATGGGATCAGAATCAGGTGCAAGTCCAGCCCATCCAGATTCTGGATGTCCAGGTGGGCCGGAGGCACCCAGATCTGAATTGGCCTCCGCGTGAATAAGTCCAATCCTTGCCGCAGCTTCATCTGTGGGAAGAAATCTGCTTCCCAGAGGTAGAGGTATACACAAAATTGCACTTTACGCACATATACTACAAGCATTTCTTGACCAAGTCATTCTGAGGGTAATTTTCGAAGTGGGTGTCTTTTTGAAGAGCGCAAGTAAACACCTATTTGTCTTCATATAATACTAGTATAAGAAGCAGAGATTGCACCTTAAATTCAAGAGTGCACATTTACCCTCAAATTTAAGGTGCAATCATTTGCTTCAAAAGCAGGTGTACATGAAGGTGTGTATACTTTCCAACCCCTCCCATGCTCTGCCCAGATCATGCCCCCAGCTATGCCTGGCAGTCAAATATGCACGTTCATGCCAACACATATGCTTTTATGCTGGTTGGAATTTATAAGAAGCCATTTATGTGTGTATGTGGCCATATATGCATGAAAATGCCTTATAAAATTATATCCAATAACAAAAACTAAACCCATAAAGTGAAACCCCTATTTAAACTTAATTTTTGTCAGAAGAGACTGGAGGAGACTGGAATTGACATCCAATCACACCAGACAGCCTTTTCTATTTTTCTTTTTTTTTTTTTTTCAACCAGTGCGGTTTTGGCGACGGTTTTTGGATGATATATTTTTCTTATGGTTTGACACTTTACCGCGCCTTCAGGCTTTCCTTGATTGGATGAATGCCCTTAAACCAAACTTAAAATTCACTGCTCATTATGATTTGAAGCAGATTGAATTTTTAGATATGATAGTGATTAAGGAACAGGATACCTTTCGTACAACCTTATATAGGAAGCCGGTTCAGCGGAACAGCCTTCTCATGTACCAGAGTTGTCATCCGGAACCCATGCGGAGGAATCTCCCATATGGTCAATTTCTAAGGTTGAGAAGAATCTGTTCCACAACGTCTGATTTTAAATTTCAGGCATTGGATCTTATCAATAGATTATCCCTACGAGGATACCCAGAGAAAGTGATTAAGTCGGCCTATAAACGAGCCCTGTACACACATCGTGAATGGCTTCTTGATGAAAATCGCCAAACAAAAACCTCTGAAAATCAAGAGTCTGATTATATAGTAGGGACATTACCATTTACCAGCTTGAGTTCTTCTATTGTGACGGTGCTTCGAAAACATTGGGGTGTTTTAGGACTGCATAAATGTTTTCAAAAATCTTTACGAATAGCGTTTTCTAGAGGCAGTAATTTACAGGATCGTTTGGTTCATTCTACCACCCCCTTAGATCGTCCTCAAGTTTCAGATCCTGATCTTAGGGGGCATTTCAAATGTTCACACTGTGTGTATTGCGACTCAGCATTGACAGGAAAACAATGGACACATCCCACTACTGGGCAAATTGTACAACGTCGATGGTGGACGTCATGCGATTCAACATTTGTGGTTTACGCCTTACAGTGCTCATGTCCTTTAATTTATATAGGTAGAACTTCTCGACCAATCAAAACTCGCCTTAGCGAACATGCCTCTCGAATTCGCCAAAAAGTTCTTTCTGCCCCTTTAGTAGAACATTGTGAAGCTTACCACCATCAATTTGATATTAATTTTGTTTGGACAGTGCTGGATTTCATTCCCCCAAACCCTCGGGGGGGTAATCGGCTTTTAGCCTTACAATGGCGTGAACAACAGCTGATATTTGAACTGCAGGCAGTCCAACCTATGGGGCTAAACAAGGAAGTGGAATGGTTTAGCTTGCTCTGACGTAATCCAAGACACCAAGGGATTCCCCGATGGCAATGGGGTCTCCCGTTTGGTAGATTGGATCTCCCAATTGAATGGCAGTGACTGTTAGCCAATGAACAAGATTGTTCCCCTTTATCTCTCCGGAGCAACTTCCGGTAGGAAGAAGCTTTCCATAGCGGTGTATTTTGGAAGAAAGTAACCACTTGAAACAGGGCTTAATGGCCCGAAACGTACGTCGTGTATGAACTATCCGACCGCTATTTGAGAGAAAAGTCTAACACATGGAAACTTCACTGGAATATAATGATGAGCTAAGTAAAAAATGTTTTAGCGTTTACAAAAAAAGAAAAATAGAAAAGGCTGTCTGGTGTGATTGGATGTCAATTCCAGTCTCCTCCAGTCTCTTCTGACAAAAATTAAGTTTAAATAGGGGTTTCACTTTATGGGTTTAGTTTTTGTTATTGGATTTCATTTTTACTAACCTAAGGACTTAGTTTATATTGTTATAAAATTATATCTGCTCTGTGTATAACAATTATTCCCTAAAGAAATGTTACTGAAATACAGGTCACGTATATTTTATACTTTTGTCTAAAATGTTAGCAGGTGTTAACGGATTAGTACTGCAGTGAACTAAAATATGTCTGCACAATGGGTCTCCTTTTTCTCTTTTTTGATCACTTAATCTTCTCTGGAGGTGAAATCAAAACACAGCTGCAGCTGATTGATTTGTTTAATTTTTTGAAGTAAAAAGTTTGGGATGTTCTGATTATTGAATTTTATATTGATTTGCTTACTTATTATGAAATCAGCCCAAAAATATTTAAGAAGTCACTATTTACTTGGCAATGTACTGTTAATCCAGTGTGGATCTGGTAAACAGACAGTTTATAATGACTTATTAAATAATTGTAATATATTGCTTAATTCCTTTATCTGTGTTCGTTCTTTCTTAAATGAGGGACAGAAAAGTGCAAAATGTCTGCCTTTAGAAACAGTAATATCTTCCCTCTGTTATTAGTTCTCAGGACCTGCAAATGACAAGTTACCCAGGAACTAAAAGGAGCAGTTGCAAAGGTTAAAAACTTACATCAAGCTTGGGTGTTATTGAAAAATACTATCTTGGAAGCCCAGACCAGCTGTATTCCACGCTTTAAGAAAAGTGGAAAGAAGTCAAAAAAACTGCCAGCATGGTTTAAAGGTGAGGCCAGAGAGGCTGTTGTTGCCAAAAAAGCATCTTTCAGGAAATGAAAAAAAGAGCCAAACGACAAAACCTGGAAACAGCACAAGCACTTATAAGTTAAATGCAAAGCATTGATAAGGCAGGCAAAGGGAGAATTTGAGAAGAAGCTTGCTGCGGAAGCAAAAACACATAATAAAGACTTTTTCAAGTACATTCGTAGCAAAAAATCTGTGAGTCAGTTGGTCCATTAGATGATAAAGGGGTTAAAGGGGCACTAAGAGGCGACAAGACGATAGCAGAGAGACTGAATGAATTCTTTGCTTCGGTCTTTACTGAGGAAGATGTAAGGATGTTACCCATGACTGAAGTGGTATTTAAAGGTGCAGAAGAATTGAAGGGAATATCGATACATCGGGAAGATGTATTACAACTATTAGATAAACTGAAGAGTAGAAAATCACCTGGGCCGGATGATATACATCCAAGGGTGATGAAAGAACTGAAATGTGAGATTGCAGACCTGCTATTAGTGATCTGTGAACTATCATTGAAATCATCTGTAATACCTGAAGATTGGAAGATGGCGAACGTAACACAAATTTTAAAAAAGAGTTCCAGGGGTGATCCGGAAAACTACAGACCGGTGAGCCTGACGTCAGTACCAGGAAAAATGGTAGAAACCATCATAAAGAACAAAATTGCTGAACATGTAGATAGTCATGGCATAATGGGAGACAGCCAACATGGCTTTAGACAAGGAAGATCTTGCCTTACTAATCTGTTATGTTTTTTTGAAGGTGTGAATGAACAGGTAGACAAAGGTGAGTCGGTTGATATAGTGTATTTGGACTTTCAGAAAGCCTTTGACAAGGTCCCTCATCAGAGACCTTTGGCAAAACTAAAGAGTCATGGGATAGGAGGCAGTGTACTATTGTGGATCAGGAACTGGTTAAAAGATAGAAAGCAGAGGGTAGGGCTAAATGGCCAATTTTCCCAATAGAGAAAGGTAAATAGTGGTGTACCCCAGGGATCTGTGCTGGGTCCGCTGCTTTTTGACATATTCATAAATGACCTGGAAAAGGGAATAACGAGTGAGGATATCAAATTTGCAGATGACACAAAACTATTTAAAGTTATTAAAACCCAAGAGGATTGTGGAAAATTGCAAGAGGATCTTGATAAATTGGAAGACTGGGCATCAAAATGACGCATGAAATTTAATGTGGACAAGTGCAAAGTTATGCACCTAGGGAAGAACAACTCAAACTATGGTTACACAATGCAAGGTTCCATATTAGGAGCCACCACCCTGGAAAAAGATTTAGGCATCATTGTGGATAACATGTTAAAACCCTTGGCCCAGTGTGCAGCGGCGGCCAAGAGAGCAAATAGAATGCTAGGTATCATAAGGAAAGGAATGGAAAATAAAACAAAGGATATTATAATGCCTCTATATCATTCCATGGTGAGACCGCAACTTGAATATTGTGTGCAATTCTGGTCGCCGTATCTTAAAAAGGATATAGTGTTATTAGAAAAGTTTCAGACAAGAACCACCAAAATGGTAAAGGGGATGGAAAGATACCCCTATGAAGAAAGGCTAAGAAGGTTAGGGCTCTTTAACCTGGAAAAGAGGGGAGGCTAAGGGGAGATATGATAAAGTCTATAAATTATGGAGTGGAACGGGTAAACATAGATCGATTGTTTACGTTATCAGAATATAGAAAGACTAGGGGACATGGAATGAAGCTACAGGGTAAACTATTTAAGACTAACAAAAGAAAATATTTTTCACTCAACCTGTAATCAAACTCTGGAATTTGTTACCGGAGGATGTAGTAAAGGCTGTTAGTGTAGCTGGTTTTAAAAAAGGTTTGGACAAGTTCCTGGAGGAAAGGTCCATAAACCATTATTAAGAAGGGACCCAGGATATCAATGCTTGACCCGGTACAAGCATTGTGGAACCTGTGTCTTTTGGGGATACTGCTAGGTATGTATGACCTAGATTGGCCACTGTTGGAAACAGGATACTGGGCTTGATGGAGCTTGGTCTGACCCAGTATGACATATCTTATGTTCTTATGTACCCAGTTCCAGGAAAGAGATTTTTTGACTAGCCCGATTTGGAAACTGCATCTCAATGCATGCTGGAATTTGTAGTTCCTGCTTGCACCCATAGAAATCAACACTGGAGATATCAGAATGCATGAGGATGGCATTATCAGAAATCCAGGATGGACATAAAATCTCCCCTTTGATGCTGGGTAACTTGGTAGCTTTTCAGGACCAGGTTTTCTAAGGTATTTCAAGACCTTTACATAGATGAACATATTTTGTAAAATTGAAAATAATGAAAATGAAACTTTGTTTTCCAATATCTTATTCTTTCTTTAAGAAAACTAAGTGGGCAATATCACACAACTTGCATTGGCGTTACTACCAGAGTACCTTCCGGGCTGAATCCTACATGCAGCTAGGTCAAGCCATAGGGATGCCACAAAGTGGTGGGGTTAAGTTGAATACCTTACCCTCCCTCGATGTGATCCGACAAAAACACAATAGGAGCTCACTGTGGGACTGTTTCAGGGTCTTGCTTTTTGAATTGAGGAAGTGGCCAATGGCATCATCAAGATGCTTGGCTTGATTGTAGTGGCATAATTTCTGGTGCTAGCCATGTGGTTGCATGATTGGGTGCGGAGAGGTGGAGGACTCGCTTCCTGGGAGTGGGAGGCGAGGAGAGGGAGGGATGTCCTTTGTAATTGATGCTGATGTGGCATCAGGACAGGCATAATTCTTTCAGGTCTGCAATGCTCCCCTATTAGTCCTGAGGTTTTGGAGCTGGGGACAGAGAGGCACCCAATAGAAGTTGTAACCCTCAACTCTGGCTCTTTTCTCCTGCCTCCCATGCAGGTAAAGTTATATTTACCCAGCCTCCCTCCCTCATTTTAGGGAAGCCCATAGATAGAAGCTCATTGTTTAGATAGTTGGCAGCAATGCTCATTTTACTTGTTCTTAAAAAGATATACTGTTTATCAAGATAGTATTTTCGTATGAATTACTTACTGTAGTTTGTTGCAGTTTGAGTGCATGCCCCTGCCTAAGAAATGGAGGGTTTAGTGAGGTGGAATTACCATTTGGAAGGATTCACAGTAACATGGCTGGGACAGACTGAAGCCTGGCCCAGTAGCCAAACTGATGATTCACAGTATAGCCAAGTATGGGTCTGGAGGGCTAATGGCATTACTTAAATGTGTTGGGCTGTCCAGAAGAGCCTGGGGGCAAGTTACTCTCAGGAAAACACGGCTTTCCTTGATCAAGGTAGGCAGAGATACCAAGTCACATATATTATACATGTAACGTGTAGTTGAAGGGGATGTCACGCTTATACGTAAAGCCCCCTCCTCTCAAGTATTCAGAGCCAGTGGCCAGATAGGACCTGCACCCTCCCCCTTCACTACTGCCGCTGTCATTTTAGTGTATGTTCTGGTGGTTCCTCCTCTACCGCCATCCTGCTTTCAGTTGGTGTACTGTAGGGCTCTGTGTTGGGACCTCTCCTTTTCTCTCTCTACATGCAGTCGCTTGGTACACTTACTTCCTCCTATGGTTTTCAGTACCCTCTTTATGCTGATGACTCTCAGATCTATCTTTCTGTTCCTGAAATCTCTCCAGGAATCCAGGCCCGGATCTCTGCCTGCTTATCTGACATTGCTGCCTGGATGTCTCAGCACCGTCTGAAACCAAACATGGCCAAAACTGAGCTCCTTATCTTTCCCCCTAAACCCACATCCCCTTTCCTCCCTTCTCTATTTTTGTGGATAACTCTACACTCCTCCCTGTTTCTTCAGCTCGCAACCTTGAGTCATCTTTGACTCTACTCTCTCTTTCTCTACACACATCCAACAGATAGCTAAAACCTGTCACTTCTTTCTCTATAACACTGACAAAATTCTTCCCTTCCTTTCTACATACACTACTAAGACACTTATCCACTCTTTAATCACTTCCCATCTAGACTATTGCAACCTCTTCCTTGCAGGTCTCCCTCTGATTCATCTCTCTCCCCTTCAATCTGTTCAAAACTCAGTTGTGTGGCTAATTTTCCACCAGCCTCGATATGCTCATATAACCTCTCTTCTCAAGTCAGTTCATTGGCTTCCTATTGATTTCCATATCCAGTTCAAACATCTTCTACTGACCTGTAAGTACACTCATTCTGCTGCTTCTCACTACCTTTCCTCTCCCTACAACCCTTCTTGGGACTCCACTTTTCTGGCAAATCCCTTCTATCTGTGCCCTTCTCTTCTATTGCCAAGTCCAGACTTCAGTCCTTCCACCTTACTGTTCCTTATGCCAGGAACAAACTACCTGAATCTTTATGTCAGGCTTCATCTCTGGCCCTTTTCAAATGCAGGCTAAAAAAAACCCTCTTCGAGGCCGCTTTTGGATTTTGATCCACTTAGTCTCCTATGTGTTTCCTTACTATTCCCCTAGGTCTATCTTTTCCCTCAGCTGTTGTGTTGTCTGTCTTGACTAGATCGTAAGCTCTGATGAGCAGGGACCGTCCTTTACATGTGTCTGTATAGCACTCTGTACACCTTGTAGTGCTATGCAAATGAGCAGTGTAGTAAAAGCAGTAGTAACAAAAGTAGTTACCTTTGCCTGGGAAATGGAAGGGGGTGTGATCCAGAAGAGTGACTTAGCACTCAGAGATTTACAGTGCTTCAGGATGCTCGAGCAGAGGTAGGGTGATGGCGGCGGTGGAAGTGTGTGTGTGGGGGGGGGGAGGCGGAGCAGCCCATAATCTGGAGGGGGAGGAGGAGGGGAAGTGAAATGCTGGCCACCCTGAGGGGTATGAAAAGGGAAGAAAAAGAGAGATGCTGGCAACCTTAGGGAGGTGGTAATTGAGATCACGGGAGGATGCTGGAAAAAAGTGACTGATTGACTGACTGAGGCCAAAGAGAAGGGATTGCTTGGAAGGAATACATGTGCATAGATTTATATTTTTGAAACTACTAGAAAAATCTCATTCTTTGGTTTCAATCTCATTGTGGCAGTAAATCTCACTCTTTGGGGATGTGTCAACCTTGGCATCTCTGAGCAGGCCAATAAACAAGCGGGAACTTACCCTCACTTTGCCTGTCCCTATGGCCATAGGATAGAATAAGTACATGTGTTAGATTCCCATGTCAGGGTACGTAGTAAAGCTGCAGCCTTTATTTATTTTCACTCTACCACTCCCTGTCTCAAAGAAATTTACAGCTTCTTCCCATTTTCTTTTCCTCGTATTCTCCTGGACCTACACCATTCTGTCTTATGTTATGAACACAGGACTGCAAAGAAAGGAGCAATACAGTTTACAGGAGAAATTGTTTCTACATCACAAGATACAAGCAATCTTCAGGTTTTATCTAATTTGGAGGATATCTGTGGCATTACTGCTCATAGATAAAATACTGATGGAAAAATAAATGATACAAAAGGTTGCTTACCTATTTCTCTCTCTCTACCTTTTCTGTATTTACAGAGCAGTCAGTCTTCTAGACCCTTCATTGCCAAAACGTTTATGGCATATTGTTTCATTTTACGCTTTGTTGCAATCGCTCATGGTCTGTGTCAGCTGATGTCATTTAAATTAGAGTTTTATACATGCAAATCTGACAGTGTGTATTATCCTGCTGTGTCCAGGAAAAATTAAGGAACTATTCAATCCAGACAAACTCAAACAAGACAAATGTTATGCAAATTGTCTGTTCGGCATAGAATTGCCGCTTACGCAAAGCGTCGATACTTTCCAGTGATGTCTAGAGCACTGCAACATGCATTGGATATTTGTCCAGCCTGCATTAATGATGACTTAGATGCAGCTATTTTGCCTGAAATGCGATGGCCAATGTGTTCAGCAGCAGGTGGTAACTGCCTATGAAGAGTCAGTGAGGCATGCATTACAGCTCCAATCCCCCTCCCTTAAAAAACGGAATTAGAAGGTAATGAGGTGTGTCTTCATAAAAGGGGAACTGGATTTTAAAATTGCATAGCTTTTGCCATTCTCATGTGATTTGCATGTCATTCCTTCAGGCTCTGGTTAATGACAGAACACCTTAGGTTGAAAACGTGTCAGCTGTACTGATTGCCAAAGAGGAATAGAGAAAAGATTTGCCTCTGCAGAACCATCTGCTTGCAAAATTGCAGTAGGCTGCAGCAGAGCATGTATCTTTACAGGGAAATCAGAAAATCGTTGGACTTGTTTTAATGTTGTTGATGCCCTTGTTGGCTAAGTCCAAGCTAATTACGTATTGATCAGTTTATTGGAATTTAACCTTAAATCAAGCATCAAATAAAAGCCTCCATTAGAAATTAAAGATCAGCTAATCTGCTTTATTGAGAGCTTTGGCACGAAACTCCATTTTTTTTCCAACTAAGGTCAGGTCTGTAACTTTTCGGGATGGGGACACTTTTCAAAGCCATACACATGGGCATATAGTGATTTACTTGCATAAATGGACCGAAAATTGCCTCCCTCCCCCTTAATACAGTTACTAAAAGTAGGTATGGTATTTCATATTGTTTGTACTTATAGGAGGGCATAGTCAACAGGCATTATCCAGTTAAAACCACAGTGGTCTGTGGGTGGATCGGGGTGGTCCCAGTCTGGCAAACTGGACATTCAGCTCCGGATGCTGGATTAGTTCCACTGCTGAATATCCGGTTTAGTTAGCGATGGCAGTCAGGCCGCTACTGCTGACTATTGGCTTCTTAGCGTCATTTGCAGAACACTACCCTGAGGGAAGTTAGGCAGAATCAAGAATCAATAGGGATGATATGCAAAAAGGCCAATATTCTGTCATGGGGCTTAAATATCAGGGGTATATTTAGCAGCAGTATCCTATAGGAGCTGGCACTGAATAACTAGGCTGAGTAGTGCAACCTGTATGTCTGCTGGCACATATCCAACTAGTGCAATACTCAGCCTGCACTTAATCCTGATTGTAGCTTAGGACAACTATTTCATGCAGCCTAAGTTGCCTGGAATTAAAACTCCTGCTAACCAGCTAAAGTCAACACTTTTCTGGGTTGTGCCAATACCACCTTTGCTCCACCCATGGCCCTCCCCCCCCCCCCCTCTCCAACTAGATAGTGCTGGGGCGGTCAGTGTAAACACATATCCTCATCCATCCAGGGCCTTTCAGGGAACACATTATCAAAACAGAGTACTTCCCTTTGGACTCGCCTCTGCCCCAAGTCTTCACAATGTGCATGGAGGTCGTGGCCGCATACCTACAGTTTCTGGGGATATTTGTCTGGCAAGTGACAGTCTGATATTTCCTACTTCAGTTCTCTAGATCTAAACACATATCCTCATCCATCCAGGGCCTTTCAGGGAACACATTATCAATACAGAGTACTTCCCTTCGGACTCGCCTCTGCCCCAAGTCTTCACAATGTGCATGGAGGTCGTGGCCGCATACCTACAGTTTCTGGGGATATTTGTCTGGCAAGTGACAGTCTGCCAAGTATGACTGAATATCGCAGTAAACAACCTTACTTGGACAGCCTCCCATCGGCTTTTTGGGACTATTGGCCTCAATGCACATAGATGATATTTATTAGCCTGATTAGCTAAAGTTTGGAAGGTAATGTGACCTTACTTCAGATTGTCGCATGTCTTAGTAGCTGCTAATTCCATTATTTTCAATGGAATCAATTTACTGAAAAAAATGCACAGAAACTGCACTTTACCAAATCGCCCGCATGTGTGTTATTTTCTGTAGAAAATCTAGCTGCACAAAAAGCTATTATAAAAGATAATGGATACTTTGCACCCATGGCAAGCATTATTCTCTCTGATATTTGGTAAAAAAAAATCTGTGGATGGTCAGGTTTCTGGGAAAGCCTCTGTTCAGACTTGGACGTCCACAGACCCAGCTTCTAAAATGGCTCTGAAGGCATCTCTGTGCTTTGGACATCCCTATGCCTATTTTTGGATGTCCCAAGCATGCATAGGGCTTCCAAAATGCTCCCATAAGGTTTCCTTATTCTTTAAATAATATGTTGCTCACCAGTAAAAAGAGGTGTCAGCAACAGACTGCTAGTGACTTGACATAGCCGCAAATACCACTCTATATCTTCATTTGCCTCCCAAAAGTCCTCTATTTTTTTTTCAGTTTTTGCATGAACTTCCAAACACTCTAATCCATTTTGGCATCTATGAACAACCATCACTTTTTAATCATTTACCAGTTGGATGAACATTGTAACTCTGTACTAATCTTGCAACATTATAGCGTTTTAATTCTTCAGCCTTGTAGTGCCATTTCTGACATTGCTTGTTTTACTTATTTCTTGCTCTAACGCCCTTCATATTCCAGTGACCCGGCATCAATGTTTCAGCAGAAACCTGCATTCAGAGCTTATGTTACTGGCTTAAACATAGATGTGTGTAGCTTCTATAAAATAGGCTTAAACTGGGAGACTTTTTTGAAGTTGTACATAGGTTTGGTCTTTTTATAAAATTACCCCCAATGTTGTTCATTATAATAGCACATAGCATCAGTCTTCATAAGAACATAAGAAATGCCTTACTGGGTCAGACGAAGGTCCATCAAGCCCAGTATCCTGTTTCCAACAGTGGCCAATCCAAGCTACAATTACCTGGCAAGTTCCTAAAGAGGCACACAATGCTTGTCCCGGGGCAAGCAGTGCTTCTTTATTAATGGTTTATGGACCTTTCCTCCATGAACTTGTCCAAACGTTTTTCACACCCAGCTATACTAACAGCTTTAACTGCATCCTCTAGTAATGAATTCCAGAGTTGGATTACGCATTGAGTAAAAAAAACATTTTCTCTTATTAGTCTTAAATGGATTACATTGTAGCTTCATTGAGTGTCCCCTAGTCTTTCTACTTTTTGATGGCATAAACAACTGATCTATGCATCTCCAGGAACAAGCAGGAATGTAGTCTTCACATAAGGGTGACGTCAATACTGACGGAGCCTGTGCGGGAATGCTCCCCAGCGTCCAATTGGAAAGCTTTTGAGAGCGCTCCAATGCACCTGCACAACTGCCTTCCTCCCTTCCCAACTCCCTCTCTTCAGTTCTTTGTTTTCCACAGAGCCAGCAGGAAGCAAATCCTGCCACTGCAGAAAAAATGTATCTTTTTGTGGATAGAGCCTCTGCCTTCCCATTGATGCTGGCACCATCGAGGACATCGTCGGTTCTCTTATTCTTTTCTTTCTTTTTTTTAAACTAGATTTAAAAAAAAACAAACAACTTTGGCATCTCAATGTCTTCTTAGGCCTTAAGCCTACCATAGCCTTCCCATCCTTAGAAGGCATGGAGAAACTAGCTAGTGGTTTAAAAAAATGTTCTAAGTGTGCCAGCACCATCTCAGTGACTGGCACACATGACTGGTGTTTAAAATACCTTGGCCTAGACCACCAGCCAAAAGATTGTCCCCTCTGTCATAAAATGAGATGGAGAGGCCTACAGAACCAGGCTTCTAAATTTGGGACACTCTTCGCCTCAGATACGGTATCATTGGCGTCCACTTCATCGAAGGCCTCATCCTCCTGTTATGGATCCCAAGTATCCTCCAAGTCTAAGTCAGCATAGAAGCAGGACAAAACCTCCAGGGGTAGATCTCACTCAAAGCATCAAGATCCCTCAGACATTGCATCAGAGGTGGATCAGCCTGCCAAACAGCCCTGGTGGGATGTCCTGTCCTCCAAAGCCATAGAGTGGCTCCAGGATGCTCCCGAGGCCTCGTCCTCCAGATAGCTACTGGTGCCATGCTCTGGGACGGTAGTGCAAGTACCTGCAACTGATACCCAGCTACATCGGTATCAACCCAAACGGGTCACCAAGGCCAATACCTCAGTGACATCTAACTTCGGGCAAAAACAGTACCCTTCAATGCTTTGAATCCTCCAATTCTGATTCCAGTGCTTCAGATGTGGAATCGCATGATTCCTGGGGCCCCCTGGATCTCCCTTCAGAGCCTTCGCCACAACAGCGATGCATGTTGCCTCCGGAAAACATGTCCTTCCAAGAATTCATTCAAGACCTAGCCAAGGGTCTCTCAATCACGGTAACAAAACTGCAGCTCCTCCACCATTCCATGGTGGTTGTATTGGCGATGCATCAAATCAAAAGCTCAAAGACCCACTCCTCAAACCCTCCTGGTAGAGAATCGAGAACCCTCGATGCCTTTGGATGTTGAGGCTTCCAAGCATCCTTGCTCTCCACTAGAAACAACTCCTATATCCTATATATGGGAATATTCCTCAAAGAGGTGTCGAGGGATCTCGAGGCCTTTGCTCCTTTCCTCCCAGATGATAAGAGGACAGACTATCTCACCCTAGTCAAACATAGACAAAACGTATCCAAGTTTGTCAATAGGACCAACATTGATGCTTTTGAATGCACGAGCAGGGCCTTAGAAATAAATATGCATTGTTGCCCGCAGAACTGCATGATTTCAGGCCTCAGATCTTGAACAGTGAGTTAAAGATAAGCTGGGCAACATACCTTGCACAGGTGAAAACCTTTTTGGCAAAGACTGGCAAGATAAGGCCTCTTAGTTAGTCAGAAAACACTACTCTAAGAGACTGTCTAGAACAACAGCTGACCCTGCTAGAAAAAAGACAGCTGCAAAGAAGTCTTTCTTCAATAATAGTAAGAGATTCTACTCTTCTTATCTTCCTGCTTCTCAGTACCAGGGTCAAGTCCCTCAGAAGAGACAATAGCCTCCTAAGCAGCAGAAGAAGCCACAGGTGGCTAAACCTCAAGCAGCTCTGCAGCCACAGTCTGTGCATGTTTTTTGACTAAAGGCAGACTGTGTCACTACGCCCACCGATGGCACCTCATCACTTCAAAATAGTGGACACTAAACATAGTCCAGGAGGAATACAGACTTCATCTGCAAACTCTTCCCCCCTCCACTTTCACAGGGGAATTTCAAACTCAACCACCACTCACTGCTCTCCTACAGGATGAGGTGTCGTCTCTTCTGTCACGATGCACCATAGAGAATGTTGCGACATCCCAGCAGGGAATGGGTTTCTACTCTGTACTTTCTCATCCCAAAGAAAATCAGAGGATACAGGCCCATTCTGGACCTCAGAAACCGCAATACATTTCTAGTCCGCGAAACATTCAAGATGATCTCTCTCAGGACTCTTCTTTCCTACTTCCAAAGTCAGGACTGGCTCAGTTCTCTAGATCTAAACACATATCCTCATCCATCCAGGGCCTTTCAGGGAACACATTATCAATACAGAGTACTTCCCTTCGGACTCGCCTCTGCCCCAAACCTTCATACCTACAGTTTCTGGGAATATTTGTCTACCCCTACTTAGACAACTGACTCATAAAAACAAACACCTCCCAGGAGGTACAACTTTCCTTAACATAAGAACATAAGATATGCCATACTGGGTCAGACCAAGGTCCATCAAGCCCAGTATCCTGTTTCCAACAGTGGCCAATCTAGGTCATACGTACCTAGCAGTTTCCTCAAAAGACACAGGTTCCACAATGCTTGTACTGGGTCAAGCATTGATATCCTGGGTCCCTTCTTAATAAAGGTTTATGGACCTTTCCTCCAGGAACTTGTCCAAATCTTTTTTAAACCCAGCTACACTAACAGCCTTTACTACATCTTCCGGTAAGAAATTTCAGAGTTTGATTACACGTCGAGTGAAAAAATATTTTCTTTTATTAGTCTTAAATAGTTTACCCTGTAGCTTCATTGCATGTTCCTTAGTCTTTCTATATTCTGATAACATAAACAGTCGATCTACATTTACCCGTTCCACTCTGTTCATTAATTTATAGATTTCTATCATATCTCCCCTCAGCCGTCCTTGCATCATACCATGATGGTACTACAAACGGGATTTGTCATAAACTTTCCAAAATCCCAGCTTGCTCTACTGAAACGTTAGAGTTCATCGGAGCCCTACTGGACACCCAACAGTCCAGGGCATTTTTGCCCCAACCCTGCTGTACCCATCTTATCAAACTAGCATCCCAGACACTCCACTGGGACCATCTGACCACGCATGAAATGCTGCAGCTCCTCGGACACATGGCCTATACAATACATGCCATTCCATATGCCCGATTACATAAACAGATAGCCCAATGGGCTCTTGTCTCCCAATGGACGTAGGCCTCTGGCCATCTCTGGGATAGGATCCAGGTCACTGCCCCTCTAACCACATCTCTTCAGTGGTGGTGTTCTCCAGAAAATCAGCTCATTGGGTCACCTTTTCAGATGCCTCCACTTTAATGTACCCTGACGATGTATGCCTCCAAACTGGATTGGGGAGCACACCTGGGCAACTTGTCTACACAGGGACTGTGGACAATGCACAAGTCACATCTCCAAATCAATCTTCTGGAACGTCATGCTATCTCGAATGTCCTCCGAGTGTTTCAACACCATCTCAGAGCACAACAAGTCCTAGTCTTGCAATCGGGTCACCATGTTCTATGTGAACAAACAGGGAGGAACAGGCTCATGGCCCCATTGTGAGGAGATGCTTCACCTGTGGTTCTTTGCCATTGCTCATCAAATACACTTCTGAGCAGTGTATCTCCCGGGGGAGCTCAATGTCTTAGCAGATCAGCTGAGTCACATCCTTCTTCCCCATGAATGGTCTCCATCTGGACACAACATCCTGCATCTTCCAGACATGGGGAACTCCATACATAGATCTGTTTGCTACTCCACAGAATGCTAAGCTTCTTCACTTCTGCACAAGGACTCTGACATCTAGCAACCAACAATTGGATGCCTTTCTCCTACACTGGGGCAGGGTCTGCTTTATACTCCTCATTCCCAAGATGATTTTGAAGCTTCAGTCCGACAAGGGCTCCATGATTCTCATAGCCCCTCAATGACCGTGGCAACCATGGTTTCCACTACTACTACGTCTGACTCAGACTCAGCCTCTGCGATTGGGACCGGTGCCTGATCTCCTTTCCCAGGACAATGGCTCACTACGTCATCCCAATCCACAGTCTCCCTGCCTCACAGCTTGGCTGCTGGCAGCATAGCATTACAGGGCATTGACCTTCTGGAAGAGGTTAAGGAGATCCTATTGGCTTCTAGAAAGCCCTCCACCAGATGCTCATATGCTTTCAAGTGGCATAGATACTGTCTCTAGTGTTTCCAGAAAGATCTCAATCCCTTTTCTGCTCCAGTGGAGTCACCCCTACAATACATCCTCCACCTATTCTCCGCAGGTCTAAAGACCAACTCGGTGAGAGTCCACCTCAGTGTCATTGTGGCCTCTCACCACCTACTGGATGTACAGTCCATTTCCTCACATCTGATAGTGGCATGTTTCATGAGAGGTCTCCTGCTGTCCAAACCGCCCATCAAACTACCTCCAGTGGCTAGGGACTTCAACGACATTCTAATGTAGCTTCTCAAGCTACCCTTTGAACCATTGGCCATGACCTTCCTAAAATTCTTGTCTTGAAATGTAATTTTTCTAATTGCCCTCACTTTAGCTAGACACATTAGTGAGATTCAGGCTCTGGTGGCAGACCCCCCCCCCCCCCTCATACCCAATTCCACCATGACAAAGCCATTCTTCAGACTCACCCACACTTTATGCCAAAGGTGATATCTCCTTTTCATTTAAACCAGTCAATTAACCTTCCAATCTTCTTTCCTAAACCAGATGTATCTCAAACATTAGCAACTCTGCACACTCTTGATTGCAAGCATGTGTTGGCTTTTTATCTCCAAAGGACTCAAGGTCATTGTAAAGCCTCACAATTGTTCATCTCATTTTACTCTAGTCTCCTGGGTCTATCTGTATCTAAGAGTACTCTCTCCTTATGGATAGCGGACTGCATTTCATTTGCTGATGACAAATGCCCCTAGAAGGGCATGCCACTGCTTAAAATGTTCATGCCATGGCAACCTCGATGGCAAACCAATGCTCGGTAGCCATTGACAAAATTTGCAAGGCAGCAACTTGGTCTTACGTCCATAAATTCACTGCCCATTATTGTCTATACAAGGACTCCTGTCGGGATGCCAGGTTTGGTCAAGCTATACTCCAATACCTCTTTCAGACTTAGATGCAACTCCTACCCCCTGTCCAAGACTTTGACGATACCAGAAATCCATGAGGTCTTCAAGCCCACTCCGAGGCTAACCTCCACCGGTTCTGAAGTCACTTCATCTGGCATCTAGGAGTTAGGGAGTCACATATGTGAAGATCACCAGGAAGAGAACAGCACACTGCCACGTGATTATGTGCAGAAAACAGTACAAAGACATGGACAGTATCACCTGTAACAGATGATCTCTGGGAACAGCAGGGATTTAGTCTTTACAACCTGCCCTCCTCCCCTCGGAGTTCTACATCTTAGCTACAAACGCAGATAAAGAGAGGGAATTTGGAAGGTGGGAAGGCAGTTGTTCAGGCACAGTGGAGTGCTCCCAAAAGCTTTCCAATTGGAAGCTGGGGAGCGTTCCTGCACTGGCTCTGTTGGTACCGACATCACCCATATGTGAGAACTAAATTCCTGCTGTCCCCAGAGATCACCTGTTACAGGTGAGTACTACGTTTTACCTGTTACACTCCATTCATTAATTTATAGACCTCTATCATATCCTCCCTCAGCCGTCTGTTTTCCAAGTTGAAGAGCCCCAACCTTTTAAGCCTCTCCTCATAGGGGTATCTTTCCATTCCCTTTACTTTTTTTGTCAATGTTCTTTGTACCTTTCCTAATTCAGCTATATTCTTTGTAAGATATAGCGACCAGAATTGCATACAATATTCAAGGTGCGGTCGCACTATGGCATGATACAGAGGCATTATAATATCCTTGGTTTTGTTCTCCAATCCTTTTCTTATGATGCCTAGCATTCTATTTGCTTTCTTGGCTGGTGCTGCTCACTGGGCCAAGTGTTTCAATATATTATCCATGAAGAAGCCTAAGGGGCATGTTTACTAAACCGCAGTAGTGGACTCTGCCCGATATCGGAGCCGCGGCCCTATTGAATTCAATGGGGCCGTGGCTCTGATATCGCACGGAGTCCGCTATCGCACCTTTGCAAACAAGCCCGTAAATCTTTTTCATGGGTGGTGGTTTCTTTTTTTTTTAAACTTTTATTTTCATTTTGCAACAAACAAAAAAAACAACAACACACCAAAGGAGACAAAACAAGTATACAATAAGGAAAAACAAACCCTAATACCCCCCACCCTCCTGCTTCTTCTCTAAGTCGACAGTATCAGCATGTGAGCGCTTCCAAACAACAGTGATTGTACATCAAAACGAACATAAATAGCATCTGCGATACAGAATAATCATGTGACAGAGATTTATACAAATTTAAACAGTCAGATGAGAGCATTTAGCGGTGTGAACATAGTCATTGAGCATCTTCCATTTAGACAGATGATGGGGGGTCTGAACGGAAGAAGCAAACATACGAGGTATTTGTTCATATTTACTGTAAAGACAGACATGATTCCACCATTCATTGGGGCTCAGATGGGAGCTATTTTTCCAGTATTTCGTAATTAGGGAAATAGCAATGCCCAACATAAAGTCTAAAAGGAAGTAAGCCGATTTTGGA
This sequence comes from Ichthyophis bannanicus, assembly GCA_033557465.1. Classification (NCBI taxonomy): domain Eukaryota; kingdom Metazoa; phylum Chordata; class Amphibia; order Gymnophiona; family Ichthyophiidae; genus Ichthyophis; species Ichthyophis bannanicus. The sequence goes on along the minus strand of CM066035.1, from coordinate 126,945,072 downwards.
AGAGAGGGGATCCCCGCAGCTGAGCGGAGTCCCACTATCCTCCAAGTCAGGGGCTCTTGAAAGTGCAAAATAGATTGGATACGACCCCAGACCCGACGCCAGTAATACTGTAGTGCGGGACATTCATACATAACATGAGATAGTGAACCAATGGCCGCATGGCATGTCCAGCATTTATTGCCCTGGGAGGTGTTCCATTTGGCTAATCTGTCAGGAGTATAGAAACACCGGTGGGCTAGAAAGAAGAGTGTCTGAGTGAGTGAGGCGGATCTGGAGACCCGTGTCACTCTACTCCAGACAAGGCTCCATTGCTCCGGGGTCAAAGTTACATGCAGTTTCCGCTCCCATGCTTTCTGTGCAATAGGGGTACCTCTATTTACAGCAGTACTTAAGGTTTTGTAAAAGTTAGATGCTACACCCGATGAGCTCCCGATAGATCGGATAGTCTCCGACAAGTCTTGGGTAGGGGATTCCGATGGCGGGAGCACCTTAGCACTCCGAAGACAATGCTGTAGTTGCACCAACTGAAAGTAGTGTTTCGCTGGGAGACCAAATTCAATTTGCAATTCACTAAAAGTTTTCCAGCGACCATCATGGAACAACTGGGTAGGGGTCCAAATGCCCCTAGTGTACCAGGGGCTCCACGCCATCGGTTTATTTTGTATTTGAAATCGAGTATTGTACCAGAGCGGGAGTCTGTCTAACGGACAGAATCGGGAATCTAGAGATTGAATAAGAGTATTAAAGGCACCTAAAGTGTCTAAAAGCATTGGTGGATAGTGGGAGTCTGATGGGAGAGTCATACCAGGGAGAGAAGTAAGAGGAAACGGTTTGCAAAGGTTCTCCTCTATATCTAGCCACACAGGTCTACTCGGTGCTAGATCTTCCAGCCAACGAGCGCCTTGTTTGAGAAGAAAAGAGTGGTGATATTTCAGGAAATCAGGGAATCGGACACCCCCATTGTCCTTATCAGCTTGCAACTTATGCTTCGCTATCCTAGGTGTCTTGTTTTGCCATAAGTATCTAGTCAGAAGGCCCTCTAAATCTTTATATGTACGTCGAGGTAGGAGACAGGGCAACATTTCTAAAATGTAATTCACTTTAGGAACAATCATCATTTTTATGGTTTCTAGGCGACCCCACCAGGTAAGTGTTAAAGGAGTCCAACGGTGAGTAAGCGCCCGGACTTTAGAGGTTAAGTCTTTGGCATTAAAGGAGATAGCATCTTCCAAAGGAGAGCAGTAGTGGACCCCAAGGTATTTGACCATGCGAGGTTGCCATAGAAAGGGAAAGGATTGCATATCTGCATGATGAATTAGAGGGTTTAATGGGAAGGCTACCGATTTGGTCCAATTTATCTTATACCCCGAGAGTTGTGAATATTTACCGATTTGCTCTAGGACAGCCGGCACCGAGTCTAAAGAGACAAAAAGCATAAGGTCATCAGCATATGCTGAAATTTTAATTTCCCTATGAGAGAAGGGGACTCCATGAATCTCCTCCGATTGCCGGATTAGTAAAGCTAAGGGTTCGAGTGCAAGATCGAAAAGAAGTGGAGACAGTGGGCATCCCTGACGAGTACCGCGTTGAAGGGGAAATGGCTGAGACTTTAAAGCATTAGCACAGATACTGGCTGTAGGTTGTGCGTACATGGTGTGGAGACAACGGAGAAAACCTTCTCCGAATCCGTACCAGCGGAGAGTTACAAACAGGAAAGGCCATTCTAAGCGATCAAAGGCCTTCTCAGCATCAAGTGAGAGGCCGACAAATGGTCGATCAAGATTAACTGCGGCAGTCAGTACATGACATAGAGTCCGAGCATTGTCAGCGGTTGATCTACCGGGAATGAAACCGCATTGATCTGGGTGTATCAAAGTAGACATCCTATCAGAGAGCCGGGTGGAGAGAATGGTGGCAAATATTTTATAGTCCGCATTTAGAAGGGAAATTGGACGATAATTGGCTGTTAGTTGCGGATCTCTCCCCTCTTTCTCAAAAACTACTACATTTGCCATAGAAAAGGACCCAGCAGGAGATCCCTCCTCGGCCAGAGCAGAAAAATAAAGTTTCAAAACTGGAGCTAAGTCAGCGTTAAAGGTTTTGTAGAATTCAGCAGGGAGACCGTCCGGGCCGGCAGCTCGACCTGTGGCACATCTCTTGAGAGCAGAATGAATTTCTGATAAAGTGAATGGTTTGTCCATGGCCTCTCTATCTTCGTCAGATAGGGTCGGTCGTTGTACCCCTGAGAGCAATCGTTCAAATACTTCTGGCTCAAAATCACATTCAGATTGATAAAGCCGAGTATAAAAATCACGAAAGAGTTCTAAAATTTCTGTATCGTTAGTGACCAGGCCCCCCCCCGACGGATTACGGAGAGCGGTAACACGCTTGGCTTCTTTTTGACCTTTCAGGGCATTCGCTAATAGTTTGCCAGCACGGTTATTTTCCCGGTAATACAACCCTTGTTGTGATTCAATATTTTTAGCAGCAGCAGTATATAAAAGCTGATTGTATTGAAAGTGGAGGCGTTGTAAACGGAGTAAAATACATGGGTCAGTACGGGACGTAAGGAGACGCTCCCCAGCTTGTATCTGTTGCTCTAGAATCAGTAAGTGCTGCTTTCTTTGTTTCCCCTGTCGAATTTGGTAGCTGGTTATAGTAGCACGGATAGATGCCTTAAAACCCTCCCACCAAGCCCAGCTCGCTGTGTCATGGGGTGAGTTAAAATGAAAATAATCTTGGATAGCGGCCTTTATGTCAACCTGAAAATCCTTTTGATCCAGTAGGGATCTATCAAAAAACCAAGCACGGGGATGATCATCTCGCGTAGTGACATGCAATGAAAAAGATATGGCAGCATGGTCAGAAATATGAAGAGGATGAGTCCTAGCCGTGTCCACTTGAGAAATCAGTGCTTTGGAAATGAGAAAAAAATCTATTCTAGATTGTGAGTGATGGGGGGCAGAAAAAAGGTGTACTCTAAGTCGGAGGGGTGAAGCAGCCTCCATATATCTACTAGCGCAAGTTCTTGCATTAGAGCTGTAAGGGTAGCAAGACTCTTGGGTGGACTACTCGTTCTGGGCGGTTGTCTATCTATCAAAGGGTCTAGCACTTGATTAAAATCGCCACCAAGTATTAATGGAGTATTGGCAGAGGCCTGTGCCAACTGCGCAATACTTGCATAGTAAGCAGGGTTATCCACATTCGGAGCATAAATACAAATACACGTGAATTCACTATCTCCAACCTTAAAATGTGCACGGGTCCATCTACCCTCCTTATCAGAGCTAGTATCTATTACAGTAGCTTGCAAAGACCTCTTAACCAGAATGGCCACCCCACACCGTTTGGAAACGGCGGGAGAATAGGCAGCCACCAGATAAGGTTTAGCATTGAGTTTCAGTGTTTCAGCGGAATTTAGATGCGTTTCCTGAAGAAACACTAAATCAGCATGCTCATGATTAAGATAGCTAAGAATTTTCTTTCTTTTGATTGGACTATTGATGCCTTTTACGTTAAGTGATAAGATCTTACATAAGGCCATTGAGCAAGGTTAAAAATTCTGAAAGAGAACATGATAGCGCACATAAGTTCACAATGTCCCTCATAGTAACTGTATCTGGCTGTACACATGATATGATAGAAAATAAACTAATGTAATACAATGAAGCGCCCCACATTAAAAAATAAGAACCGCAGCGCGGTAGAGAAGAAGCAGAACCCCAGAAATTACTGGCGACCATGTGTCTGCGGGGAGAAACCCCAGAGAAGGCCGAAATTGAAAACATATAACCTGTATAACTGTGCGTGCTCCGAATCCAACCGAGGCACACATCATGGAGGGATAGAAGACCAAGTAAGTCATATAAAGACAGAAAGAAAAGTCCAGGCAGTCTCTGTGCTTGGCGATGGCCACCACGTCGGGCCCTTCAAAATGGCGGACAGAGCCGGCAGATAATAAGTCCAAGTTGTTGGGTTAACGCATCTGCTCTGCTTCTTTGGAGTCTAAAAATGTTGATAGTAGATCAGGATCTTCGAATGTCCTAGTTTGGTTGTGGAGAGTCACTCGGAGCTTCGCTGGATACAACAGGCCAAAGCGTGCCTGTAGCTGTTGAAGTCGAGGGCGAAAAGCAAGGAGCCTCTTCCGACGGTCAACTGTGGGCTTTGCCAAATCAGGGAAGAAGGAGACTTTATGACTTTCAAACTCCAGATGACGATTCGCCCGGGCAGCATTTAGAATTTGTTCCACTTGTTGATATCGTAGTAATCGAAAGATAATAGGCCGGGGGTCGTGCGGTTGAGCGCCATATGGGTAGGAACACGATGTGCTCGATCAATTTCCAGGTCTCTATGAAATGTGATCTTCAACAAGGAGGGAAGAGTTTTGAGCAAGAATTCTCTGATATCTCCTGCTTCCTTCCGCCCCCTCCGGTATTCCAAGGAGCCTCACATTGTTGCGACGGGCGCGATTATTGCTATCTTCTAACTCTTTTTGAAGATTCTGTATCTGGCGCTCAGCCTTGTCCAGTTTGACCAAGCGCAACGCGTGCGAGTCGAGGACCCCCGCCATGTTGTCCTGCCGTAATGAAAGGCTTTCAAGTCGGTCCTGGAGCACACAGAACTCTTCTCTCATGGCTCGAAGCGCTTCTTCTCCGTTGGACTGGACCAGTTCCTTCACTCCGCGTATTTCCTCTAAGAGCTCCTGATGCATTTCGGGGTTTTCCCGAAGTGGAACCATCTTCTGTGGGGAAGACACCTCTGTTTTGGAGCGTTTTCCGTGTGAAGAAGAAGGAGACCCGAAGTCCAAGCGCGCTGGTTTATGGGCCGCCATCCCCCCCGAGGTACCCCGGTAAGCTCGGAGCAAAAAATTGAGTTTATGTAGGTATTAAGTCAGGATTCTGAGTAGGCCTCTCGGGAGCTTCAGCGCGAAGCGTCTAACCCGCTGGACATCAGGCTCCGCCCCCCATGGGTGGTGGTTTCTAAGGTGATACCTTATATCATGTAACCATAGTCAGGGTTGTTCTTTCCTAGGTGCATAACTTTGCCCTTGTCCACATTAAATTTCATCTGCCGTTTGGATGTCCAGTATTCAAACTTTTCAAAGTCCTCTTGCAATTGTTCACAATCCTCTTGTGTTTTAACTGAATCATTTTGTGTCATCTGTAAATTTGATCACATCACTCATTATTCCTATTTCCAGGACATTTATGAATATGATAAAAAGCAGTGGGCCCAGCACCTATCCCTTGGGTACTCCACTATTCACCTTTCTCCATTGAGAAAATTGGCTATTTAGCCCTATACTCTGCTTTCTATCTTTTAACCAGTTCCTCATCCACACTAGTACACTGCCTCCAATTACATGACTTTTTAGTTTTGCCAAGAGTCTTTCATAAGGGACACGGAAAGGATTGACAGATTGATAGCTCATTCTCGATTCTGTGGGTGGTGGTGCATGGCCGTTCTTAGTTGGTGGAGCGATTTGTCTGGTTAATTCCGATAACGAACGAGAATCCTCCATGCTAACTAGTTACGTGACCCCCAGCGGTCAGCGTCCAACCTCTTAGAGGGACAAGTGGACTTCAGCCACACGAGATCGAGCAATAACAGGTCTGTAATGCCCTTGCCTGGAGGAAAGGTCCATAAACCATTATTAAGAAGGGACCCAGGATATCAATGCTTGAACCAATACAAGCATTGTGGAACCTGTGTCCCTTGGGGAAACTGCTAGGTACATATGACCTAGATTGGCCACTGTTGGAAACAGAATACTGGGCTTGATGGACATTGGTCTGACCCAGTATGGCATACCTTATGTTCTTATGTTGTCAAAGGCTTTCTGAAAATCCAGATACACTATATGAACTGGCTCACTTTTGTTTACTTGTTTATTCACACCTTCAAAAAATATAACAGATTAGTAAGAAAATATTTTCCTTGGCTAAATCCATGTTGGTTTCTCACATTAAACCATGGCTATCTACATGTTCAATAATTTTATTGTTTATAATGATTTCTTCCATTTTGCCTGGTACTGATGTCAAGTGAAAATTACAGAACCTAATCGGAATCACATAAGACATCCAAATCAAAAATTCCGATATTTAAAAATCACCTATTGTTAGAAAAACATTTTTTTGTCGGAGAAAGTCAGCAAAGTGCTGTGTATGCAGGCAGAGCACCACTGTGACGTCTCCTTTTTATTAATAATAATTAAAAGTATTACTTAACTTCAGTAAGTGATGAAACTGTCAGCATTGCCAAAAAGACTGCAAGGACTGCGACGTAGCGCTCGTTTCGGGTTCATTAACCTTACAATAAACCCTGCTTCAGGTATGTCCATACGCAACCGGTGGCAACGATGCAATGAGCTAACTCATGGAAATGTGATCAGCTACTTTTATCTTCAGCGTCTGACGTCAGAAGCACATGAGGAAATGAGCTCCAATGGATACACTCCCAGAAATAGAAGGGAACACCCACCTTCAGGGAGTCCCTTCATGGGAGTTAAAACTGGCAAAAACTGAAAGTTAAATGATAGTGTACCAATCAATTTGTTGATTTAAACCCCTGGGAGTGACACAGTCCAACTTATAAATCCACCGCTGCTCTAGATGTTGCAATCTCTGCTCACGGTCACCCCCCCCCCCCGAGGGTCAAGTGGTACAAAATCCAATACCCTCCAGTGTAAGGATGTAAATGAATGACCTTGAGAAAGACAGTGGTCCACCATAGGGGCTGATACAGTTCTTGTCCTCAGTCTTGATGCATGTTCTGAAAGCCTGAGCCGAATGGCACGTATTGTCTGGCCCACATAGTATAATGAACATGGACATATTATAAGATACACAACAAATGAAGATGAACAATCAGTATGCCATTTAATATGATGTACATGGAGAGAGTGAGTATCAGTCCAGGCAAGACCCACCAGGGTCTGACGTCAGACGCTGAAGATAAAAGTAGCTGATCACATTTCCATGAGTTAGCTCATTGCATCGTTGCCACCGGTTGCGTATGGACATACCTGAAGCAGGGTTTATTGTAAGGTTAATGAACCCGAAACGAGCGCTACGTCGCAGTCCTTGCAGTCTTTTTGGCAATGCTGACAGTTTCATCACTTACTGAAGTTAAGTAATACTTTTAATTATTAATAAAAAGGAGACGTCACAGTGGTGCTCTGCCTTCATACACAGCACTTTGCTGACTTTCTCCGACAAAAAAATGTTTTTCTAACAATAGGAGATTTTTAAATATCAGAATTTTTGATTTGGATGGTACTGATGTCAGGCTCACCAGTCTGTAATTTCCAATATTACTCTGGAACCCTTTGTAAAAATTGGAGTTACATTGGCCACTCTCCAATCCAAAGGCACTACATTTCTGAATAATCTGTGATAGTTCACAAATTACTAATAGTAGGTCTGCAATCTCAAATTTCAGTTCTTTCAGCACCCTTGTATGTATACCATCCAGTCCAAGTGATTTGCTACTCTTCAGTTTATCTTCCCAGTTTATCAATATTTCTTTCAATTCTTCCACTACATCTCCTTTATATACCATTTCAGGCATGGGTAACTTCCCTACATCTTCTTCAGCAAACACCACTATGGCATTGTCCTCTCTTAGCATCCTTTTTACCCCTCTTTCATCCAATGGTCCAACTGACTCTCTCTCAGGTTTTTTGCTACTAATGTACTTGAAAAAGGTTTTATTATGTTTTTGCTTCCATGACAGCCTTCTTTTCAAATTCTCTCTTTGCCTGCCTTATCAATGCCAATGTTGTTTCTAGTGTTCGTCATTAGGCTCTTTTTTCCATTTCCCGAAGAATGCATTTTTAGCAACAGCAGCCTCTCTGACATTGCCTTTAAACCATTCTGGCAGGTTTTTGGCCTTCCCTCCTCTTTTCTTAAAGCATGGAATACATCTGGTCTTGGCTTCCAACAACCATGCTTGATGTAAATCTTTAACCTTTGCAGCTGCTCCTTTTAGTTTTTTTCTTAACTATTTTTCTCATTTTATCATAGTCTCCCTTTTGAAAGTGAATTAGTACTGTGAATTTCCTTGCCGTCTTTCTTCCATTTATTAAATCAAATTTGATCATGCTGTGATCACTATTGCCAAGTGGCCCTAAAACCCTTATCTCTTGCACGAGATCCTGTGTTCCACTAAGATTAGGTCCAGAATAGCTTCCTCTCTTGTCCGTTCATGAATCAGTTGCTCCATGAAGCAGTCATTTATTTTATCTAGAAACTATCTTTCTAGCATGTCCTGTTGTGAAATTGATCCAGTTGATATCGGAGTAATTGAAATCACCCATTATTACTGTATTGTAGCTTCCCTGATTTCTTTAAGCATTTCATTAACCATCTGTTCATTTTGGCCAGGTGGTTGGTAGTACACCCTGCTATCGCTTCCCCCTTTTTACATGGAATTTCTATCCATAGAGATTCTACAGTGTATTTGTTTCCTGCAAAACTTTAATCCTATGTGACTCAATGCCCTCTCTAACATAAAGTGGAACCCCTCCACCAACTGATCTACTCTATCATTGCGATATAGTTTGTACCCAGGTATCACAGTGTCCCATTGGATGTCCTCCTTTCAACAGTTCTCTGAGATGCCAATCATATCTAACCTTTCATTTAGTGCTGTATATACTAGCTCTCCCATCTTATTATTTAGACTTCTAGCATTTGCATACAGGCATTTTAGAGGCTGTATTTTATTTATATTAATCTGTTTATCAGTTGATAGGTATCATTTGGAATCTTTCGGCTCTGTACTTAAGGGTATCTGGGTTACTTTCATCTTTGTTGGAACCTTTCTGTCAAGATGCCCTAACATCCCTGTTTTGCTAGTATCCTTCAAGGATGCATACTTTCAAACCATGTGCTCCTGAGTGACTGTCGGCTTTCCACTTTTATTTCATTTAAAAGCTGCTCTATCTCTTTTTTAAAAGTTTATGCGAGCAGCCTGGTTCCATCCCAGTTAAGGTGTAGGTCATCCCTTCGGAAGACCACCTCCCTTCGGAAGACTGCCTCCCTTCCTCAGAATGTTGCCTTTCCTAACAAATCCAAAACCCTCTTCTTTGCACCATTGTCTCATCCACGCACTGAGACTATGGAACTCTGCCTGCCTTTAGGGTCCTGCACATGGAACGGGAAAGGTTATAGTTATAACCATGCTCTCAATGTCAAACCATGAAATTGTGATTTTTGCTACTACTACTAATCATTTGTATAGCTCTACAAGGCATACACAGCGCTGTATATATAGATGTAAGACACAGTCCCTGCTCATCAGAGCTTACAGTCTAATCAAGACAAAACATGTGGAGGCCGATTATGATCCTAGCACATGTGGCCACATTGCACAGCCAAAACCTGGATGTGCCGGAGATGTCCCTGATTCTGCTGCGGCAGAACCTGGGCATACCCGTGCCGGCAGAATCGGGGAGACAGACATATGGTCATGCACTCCATTCCAGTGCAAGGGACGTCTACTTTCCTGCCAGCCCAGACCACAAAATGCTTTGGTTGGTGTGCCGGTGTAGTGCCATCCTGTCACCATGGCACCGGCATGTCCAGCTGGAGCACCCGAATGGCCAAATGCATAGTGGCCCCGTCATTCTGCCATCCAATCCTCAGTGGGGGCTCCCAAGGCTGGGATCAGGTGGCAGGAGCTCTCCCGCGGCTTTGCAATGGGGTAGGCGGGGCTGCAGGCCACAATCACCATAGTGCCCAGCACTTATTCCAACATCGGGGTGGAATAAGCCAGGCGTGTAACTAGGAGCTGGGGAACATACAGAGGCACAACCGGAATTGCCTCTTTACGTCCCAGCAGCTGGCCCTTCCCCAACTCTGCCCCATCCCAGCACCGCCCCCTCCCAGCCCCGTCCAGCACTCCCTGCACTAATGATCTGTATGTGAGGGTAGCACTAAGAGCAGAATCGCGTTCCAGTACTAAGCATGGGTTGGACTCCAATGCCAAACATCCAACCCCTCTATTTGCTGATCAGAACGATGACTATAGCAAAACTGAGGACAGAGGGAGGAGTGGCCTAGTGGTTAGGACAGAGTTCCTCAGGCTGGAGGGCTTGTGGTTCAGTTCCCACCTGGGGACAGCAATCTCCAGCCAGAGGGGCTGGGGTTTCTAGTCCTATAGGCAATCCTTGTGGCCTTGGGCAAGCCACTCAACCCTCCATTGCTTCAGGTACACATAGATTGTGAGCCCTTTGGGGACAAGGGAATGTATCCAGTACTTGATTATAAACCACTCTGATGCCCTTCAGCCTGGGCACTATATCACAAAATTGCATAAACATAGCATATGGTAAGATACACATAAGTAGTAAATAAGAGAGTGAGGAGCATAAGGTTTTTAGCCTGGATATGAATAGGGCTAGAGAAAAAGCCTGACACATTTTACTCATTTTCCGTTCCACTAGAGCTTGATCATATTTGCTGAAACAATCAGCAAATAGGGTTGAATCATCAGTCCTTCCATCAGTCAAATTTCAGACAAATCTATAACTTGAGATTGATGAAATCTTAAAAAAACCCAAAAACATCCACTTGAAACTGGTTCATATTTGTAGAAAAATAGCCTAGTGTTTAGACTGAGAGGCTAAGAGCCAGAGAAGCCAGTATTAAATCCCTCTGCTTCTCTTAGTTGCCCCGGGTAAATCACTTAACCCCCTTGCCTCCAGTACAAAGCTTAGATTGCAAGCTCTCCAGCCACAGTGTCTGAATGGAACTTGCCTGGAGCTACCACTGGAAAGGCATGAGCTAAATACACATAAATAAACTCTAAAGTGGAAGAAAATTTTAATAGAATTTTTTCATAGTATAGGAGAGTTGACATTTTTGTGATATAATGTGCATGATTTATGAGTATTTTCTTTGATAAAATGTATTTATATTGATATGCAGATAGATAATGTATATTAGGGGTGTGAAAGACAAAAGAAAAACATTGGCATTTTGGATTTTTTCCTGCAATTTTGGGTTAAAAAAAAATGAAATCACATGGGAAAAATCATTGACGTTTCCCATGTCATTTTAAATGAATGCACATCACAAATATATATATAGCTATATCTGTATGTATGAGGGGTGTCCGATACTAAAGGTACAGGTGGCAAGCATATCGGCTCCGCATACACAATAGTGCTGTCATATGCAGGACTACTTGTACTCGTAGTAGGAGAGTCTGTAGCGTTGTTTTTTTAAACACTCAAATTACGAGTAGTTTTCGGGAAGCAAACAAACATGGCGTGTGTAATCGCAGAGTATTCCAAGTTTGAGGTGCATGGAGTTATCAGATTTTTGCAAGCCGAAGGAGTTAGGCAGAGCGAAATTCATCGCAGATTAGAGGGTGTGTATGGCCCGAATGTTTTAAGCCTAAAAGAAGTCAGCGTCTGGTGTAACAAATTTAACGATGGCCGAACGGAGTTGAATGATGATCCGGAAAAGAAAAGAGGCAGACCAAGGACCTCACACATAGATGACAGCTGTGCAATTGTCGATCATCTGATTAGGGAGGATCGTCGCATTAAAGTTCGTGAAATTGCTGAAATGACTGGCATTCCTAAGAGTTCTGTTCATGAAATCATATGCGGTTTCAACTTCCGCAAGATCAGGAAGAATTGCAAGACACCAATATGGACTACTTCAAGCAACTTGACACGCAACTGTACCATGAAGGGATGTTCAAACTAGTGTCACACTGGGATAAATGTCTCAATGTTTACGGCGATTATGTGGAGAAGTAAACAAAAGTATGTAGTTTTTGGTGGAATGTATTGAATAATTTCTTTAAATACAAATGTTAGTGTAATTTTGGCCTGTACCTTTAATATCGGACACCCCTTGTATATCTACATTTATCTATATCTATCTGTACATCCATATCTATACTTATATCTATGCACCTACATCTATCTATTTATCTATCAGTCTACAACTATTTATAGCACTACAAGGCATATGCAACCCTGTACATAGACATGTAAGAGACTGTCCCTGCTCACCAGAACTTATTTTATTTATCTATTACTTATTTATTTAACCAGTTTCATAGACCACCTTATCCTTCAATCAAAGTGGTTTACAATATAACTTGCCTGGGTACATTTAGATCAGTTCTAGGTAGGAACAGGGATGGAAGAGGGAGGGGGTGGGTAAATTATATACATATATACAAACTATTTACAGTTAGTTCTTATGATTGTATCTGTCGTTGATGAGAGTAAGCAATTATTTCCGCTGCCTGTAGTAGCTTATGTTATGTGTTCAAAGTACTCTGTGAATAGAAGGATCTTGAGCATCTTGCGGAAATCCTTGATGTCGCTCAGGGATCTGATTCCTTCAGGAAGGAAGTTCCATAGCGTGGCTGCAGAGTGTGAGGGCGTGGTATGGTTGGTTGGTTCTTTGATATTCTGCGGGTGTGATAAGCATATTTTCCTTGTTGCTTCACCTGGGTCTTGTGCTGGAGTCTTTGATCATTATGTTCTGACGAGCATTTGTTGAACGGTGCATGCAGGCAGGGAGGGACTGGGATTTGTCTAGATGGGATCACATAAACAGAGCCACTCTATCTCTCTCTCTCTAGACTTCATTGTGAACTAGAAATAGTCTTTTAGACTACCGAGTCATGTGTGAGATAACATCCCAGTGGGACAATTTTTAGGCTTGAGGAAGTTATGCTCCATGCATAAAGAATATTTACATCAGACACAAAATATGGTTAAAAGATTTAAAAGTTGTCAATATCCTTCCCATGTTATACATAGGGCAAGGAAACATACCTTTTATGCCAATTGTGACTTATTGCTAATGGAATCCCAACAGAGAAACATAGAAATATGACGACAGAAAAAGACCACATGGCCTATCTAGTCTGTCCTTCCATATCAACAACTACAACAGTCCCCTTTTTACCTTTAGAGATCCTCTGTGCTTGTCCCATGCTTTTTTGAATTCAGTTACTGTCCTCATCTCTACCACCTCCACTGGGAGACTCTTCCATGGATCCACTACTCTTTCCATAAAGAAATATTTCCGCATATCACTCCTGAATCTATCCCCCTTCACCCTCATCCCATGTCCCCTCGTAGCAGAACTTGCTTTCAATTGAAAGAGGCTCTCTCCCTGAACATTTATGCCATGGAGATATTTAAACATCTCAATCATATCACCTCTATCCCGCCTTTCCTCTAAGGTGTACATATTAAGATCCTTAAATCTGTCCTCATATGCTTTATAATGAAGACCACTAATCATTTTAGTAGCCACCATCTGCACCGACTCCATCCTGTTCACATCCTTTTGAGGGTGCGGTCTCCAGAATTGCACACTATACTCTAAATGAGGTCGCACCAAAGACTTATACAGAGGCACTATCACCTCCTTTTTTCTGCTAGCCATTCCTCTAAGTATGCACCCCAGCATCCTTCTAGCTTTTGCCATCGCCTTTTCTACCTGTTTAGCTACTTTAAGATCATCAGACACAACCATGCCTAGGTCCCACTCTTCTTTAGTGGACAAAAGTACTTCACCCCCTATACTATATTGCTCCCTTGAATTGCTGCAGCCCAAATGCATGACCTTACATTTTTTAACATTAAATCCCAGCTGCCAAATTCTAGACCATTCTTCAAGCTTAGCTAGATCCCTCCTCATGTTATCTGCACCTTCCTGGGTGTCTACTCTATTGCAGATTTTGGTATCATCCGCAAAGAGGCAAACCTTACCCGACAGCCCTTCTCACTAACAAAGATGTTAAAAAGAATCGGACCAAGGACAGATCCCTGGGGCACACCACTGGTAACATCCTTCTCCTCAAAGTGAGCTCCATTTACCTGTACCCTTTGTCGCCTCCCACCCAATCAATTTCTAACCAAAGCAGTAACTTTAGGGTCCATCCCTAGGGTGCTCAATTTGTTTTTAAGTCGCCTGTGAAGAACAGTGTCAAAGGCTTTACTGATATCCAAATGCACCACATCTAGGGCTGTCCCTCGGTCCAACTTCCTGGTCACCCAGTCAAAGAAATCAATCAGATTTGTTTGACAAGACCTGCCTCTGGTGAATCCATGCTGCCTCGGATCCTGTAATCCGCTGGACTCCAGAAACCTCACTATTTTCTCTTTCAGCAGGATTTCCAATAATTTACTCACCACCGAAGTTAAAATAACCGCCCTGTAGTTTTCAACCACATCCTTACTTCCGCTTTTGTGTAAAAGCACCACATGAGCCTCTCTCCAGTCCTTTGGCACCACTCCTGACTCCAACGAGGCATTGAAAAGGTCAATCAGTGGAGCTGCTAGAACGTCCCCAAGTTCCCTCAGTATTCTAAGGTGTATCCCATCCGGTCCCATCGCTTTGTCTACTTTAAGTTGAGCTAGTTTCTCACAAACACAGCTTTCTGAAAATTGTTCAAGATGTCCCTCGCTTCTGTTCCTGTTTTGTGGGTATTTTCTGAGGTCCTGCTCTTGGTTCTTCATCTGTGAACACAGAACATAAATATTTGTTAAGCAATTCCACTTTATCCTTATCAGCTTCTACATATTCCTCCCCTGCACCTTTGAGTCTGACAATGCCACTTTTGCCCTTCCTCTTCTCACTAACATATCTGAAAAATGTCTTATCCCCCCATTTTATTGCATTGGCTATTTCCTCCTCTTTTTGAATCTTTGCCTTCCTGACTACTTTGCTAGCTTCTCTTTTTCCAAATATAGATGCTCCAGAAAAACATTTAGTATCTGTTTTACTTTAATAAAGCCAGTCAACTTATTTTAAAAAATTGATTTTGAAACATTGTTCTATTTTGCATGTATGTTCTGTGTTCAGTGACCCTCTTCTATTTGCTTTTCATAGAAATAAGAACCTGAGAGATTTTCTTGTCCACTCTAGGTTTCATCTGGTGATGGATTCATTAGTTCTGCAAAGGGGACATAGGAGATGTGGACATTGTGTTGTGTGTTCCACACTTTACAACTTGAGAGGTTTACTCATGTCAGAAGGCTCATAATTTGGAAGATTTGAAATATTTTGTTATTACACAGGTACGTGAGGAGGGAGGTGGAGATTTTGTGAGGCGGGTGTGTCGCCGCGAATAAGCTTTTATCTTTAATTGGAACATGGTGAGTCCATTTGGGTTCAATGGCCAAATTGAATGGCACTGGTTTTATGAAAGTGAGCCCATTGTGTGCTCTGGGTAGTTTTCATTGCGCACATGTCTGAGTGTCTTTGTACCGGCAGCGTTTGGCGAGCAGGACAGTAAGTGTTTGATAGCAGTCTGTGGAAGTGGTTCTATTTTTTAAAATTTGTTGAGTGTGATTTCCCCCTCTTTTATGTATTAATTTTGACGCCATTATCGGCAAAGCTATTAGCCATAGTAGGAATGCAATGAGTGGAATCTTTCCCTTTTGTGGTGACTGTGGCTGTAAGACATCTGGGAACCTGAGTTTGTCATTGGGTGTCTGTGCTTGAGCCATTTCTACAGAGCTCACCGGTGTTTTGGATACATGGGACATTAATCCTATGTGCTGAGACTATATTGCAACCAAGACTGAAACTTCAACTAAAACTGAAAGAAGCGATAGCAACTTTGACATCGAGAAAGTTTTTTGCCTCTTCACTCTGATATAGTGAGACCTTGTGGAATAGCGTGGTGGCTCCTACTCTTGTGAATTTTCAACCCTTTATGTGAGATCCTCAGTGTAAATTAGTGGAGTTGAGGATAAGCATGTACCAATAATGGGCTTAGAAGACCGTCTACCTTCAGTTGTATCCCGTCAACCTGCAATTACAATTGAATTAAGTGTGGAGTGTGTGTATGTATATGAGTTTTCTGTGAATGAGGGTTGGGTTGCATGGTTGATGAGTATGATGATAACATTAACAATGACTAGATGTATTTAGTAAAATTCGAATTATTGCATTAAATATATTTATGTGAAATTTGATAAATTATATTTAGATATGTGATTTATTGTTTCTAGTCATGTTTAAAGTATAAGTACACAATATAATCTTTATATATGATTTATAATAAAAATATATTTGATATTATATGCTGTTTATGTAAAGTGCCTATTGTCAGTATTAACTATTGATATGGTTTTGGGCCTATATTGGTTGGATTTATTATATGCATTATATATGTAGCTTTGTTGGACAGTGAAATATAAAATAGACATAAAGCATGCATGAGAAAATGCACGTTAACTAGGCACCAGTTTATAAAATGACACTCCACATGCCATAGTGAATTGTCTTTGCCTTACTACTGGCTAAATGAATGATGGCCAAAGGTATGCTGTGTGCTGTAGGGATACCACTGATCCTGGTAACTGTATAATGCAACAATATAGGAATGAGTTTGCAGATGTCTTTCCCATTGGGAATGACCATTGGAGGAGTGTAGATGGTGTCATAGAGTGGTAAAAGAAATCAGGTCTTTTGCCTCTTTTCTGCTACCCAGAAGCGAGCAAATATTGGAGGCCAACAATCTCAAGCTTTGTGAGGGTTAGGTCCAAACTAGTTAATGGATCAAGAAAAAACAGGAGCATCATTGGTCTTGTGCCTCCTTTTGAAGCCAAACTTGGTAGAATGCACAGTGCTCCTGAAAGGTTGGGTCCTGGATATTGGCCTAATACCTCTATAAATGAAAAAATTGAGGTGTTGTGGTCTTTTGTTTTTCACTTTTAGAAAAGAGTGACCCTTTCCTTACCATACTAAGACAGGTAGAGAGCTGGAAGAGTCCAAAGATCCAGGCTATGAGGGATTAGATGCTGAAGTCTTTTAAAGATTTGGAGAGAGAGAAAATCCTCAAGTACCAAGCAAGGCAGTTAGAGACCAAGAAAATGTGGCCGAGCAATTCAGAAATATTTTCCATCATATTGTGTCCTGCAGCTTAACTGTAACAGACACTTTAATAATTCTTCTTACAAATGATGCACAACACGGTAAAAATAACAGTTTAAAAGTTTGAAACATAACACATCCTAATTAAAACTAACTTCCCAACTCACAATCCCTCAAAAACAGCCAAAGCATTAAATCCCCTTAAATGCTTGTGGAGGGAGGGGGGGGGGGGCGAGAGTGCAAAGCTGAGGGTTTACCTAGGCTTCTAATTCCCTTCTTTGGGCCCTGAAACCTGATCCCAATTTATTTTAACTGCAGGAGTCTCTGTGCATCCTCTGATGGCAAACTATTAACTGCACTCTAAGTGGGAATACTGTATGCAGAAATATACTGATCTGTGTCAAAGAAAGTCTCTGTACTTCAAGATGTACAAAGGGCCGTTGCATATCACGTTACCACTCTTCACCCTTCGTTTTATCCTATTTTATGTTTTCCTATTAGTCTTTCCCTCTTTTCTCTCCTTGTCTGTCACTTTCTTTCCCAAAGGCCAATGCAATAAAGGTGCTAATCCTTGAACATAGCATGGGATTGTATACACATTTTTGTGTGCATAGCTTCGTGCCCGATGCTGGAAGGACGCCTTCTTGCAAAATATATGTACAAAAATGTGTGTAGATAATAATTGCACATTACCATTTAAATTCTGTGTTAAAGAAGTTAGTAAATGAAGCCCTTAATTAATTGATCTGCTGTACAAAGCCAGTGAAGAAATGTGTTCACAGCTGGCCCGTGTTTGCACTACTTGTACCACCAGTGGATCTTTTCATGTTTCCTTCAGTATTCAAGGTCCTACTATTTAGTGAAATGTGGTTAGGTTTGCCAAAATTAATGAAGAACAAATAACAGTTGGGAGCATCCCCAGCATCTTCCTAGACAGTAAATGCAAAGGATATGTCTTTACCGCACGTTAACTGTATTGAAGCTAATACATTGTAGTCAGTTACACCTATTCAGGAGGCATCAACTGTGCCAGGTTATGCGTCATGTTAACGGTAAAACATGGCCAGTACTTCCACATCTTTTCTAAGGCACAGTTTCCTCCCATTTGCCGCTCATTTTCCATCCGTTCTCTGCCCCCATTCTGTATTAACTGCTAAGCACCATGTTACTGCAGTGCCTGTAAGTTTAGTAAGTAAGCCTTTCAATGTACAAGATCAGAACGAGCCCTGCTATTCAACAACTCCCTCTATATACAGCACTGCACATACCTTGAAGCACTACACAAATGATAACTAGTAGTAGAGGTACTTCTTGGTTGGTCATACTTCCTTCAAGTACAAATCAACCCCTTGCCTAGTTTTCGAGAACTTTCATTCCTACTGAAGAGTGTTGACAGTGATGCTCTCTCGGCACTTTTTCCTGGATTTCTCTTCTCATTCTATTTACCTATTTCTCTTTTCCACCGTCTTCCTCGGTTCTCCTTATTATAGCTCATGCTTATCTCAGCTTTTGTTACATTCTTTGGATTTTGGATGGCTTGCCTCTGCAAGTGATTTTCCTTCTCCTTCAGCACTGATATGCTTCTCCGGCATCTCTAATTTCCTTTTCCGACATCTCTAATTTCTATTCAGCAGCACTGGATATGACTTCTTCTTCCTTCAATGGGACTAGGGGAAAGCTTATCTCTATTTTTTAGGAGCCCCGAGAGCTTTGGACCTAGAGAAAGCCTAAACATTGCCAGAGTATAAACCCAGAAACTATGAGTCAGATTTTTCTTCTTCAAGCGTTTTGATATTCATTACTATATAGGGCCTCACTAGCTCCATTAAGCATAAGCAAGCCCTCAAACTCTTTTAAATCATGTTCATTAGATGCACATGATGGGTAATGACTTGTAAATCTGAACATCACTTCTAGATGCACTTGATACCTGCAGAGGGGCTCGTCGTGCACTAATATTTTTAAAATTAAGACAAAAATGCCTAAGCTGTTATTGAGATTATACTGTATAAAGCAATTCCCACATGTAAGGCAGTAAGAGTTGGGTTATATGAAGGAGCTGCTGCATTCTTCAACAAGTACTTCTAGTATACTTATATTTCTAAATTCACATATAGTAGCTTTTCTGTCATTGAAATCTGCACTGTTCCTGATTTAAATAATCAAAATTAATATGAGTGCATGAGCACTCATTTTGGGGCCAATCCACCCAATATTGTGTGACTAATTAATTCTTAAATGGTCAATAGAAAATAATTGTATCCTTATTTAAACATTTTGGAGAAGAGGGCCCTTTTATCTTGGAAAAACTGAATAAAGTCCTTTTTGGTGATTTTCAGATCAAACCTCTCTTAGACCTGGGGGTAACATCAGCTGGCCTACAATATGCAGGAGCTTCTGACTTTGTTTTCAGATATACACAGCTGCTCTCCTGTCCAGTGGTTGGGAAAAGTTGCCTCAGGCTGGAGGGCCGGGGGTTCAATTCCCACATATGGGGCAAGTAACCTCAGGCTGGAGGGACCGGAGTCTCTAGTCCCATGGCCACTCCTTGTGGCCTTAGGCAAGCCATTGCCTCAGGGACGCTTAGATTGTGAGCCCTTTGGGGATGAGGGACTAAAAAGTGCCTGTTAGAATATATCTGTAAACTGCTCTGATACACACAGTAAAGGGCAGTATATCAAATGCCTAAAACCATAAATCATTTCATTGACATCTGATTTTGACAATGTCACTATGAATTAAGGGCTCCTTACCTCCCCTCCCCCCTCAAATATTTGCCCATACTTCAGTTACACTACCTAATTGAAAAATCCATTTGGGTGAATTAGAGCTTTACTGTATGTGCTTATTGCGCATTTCAACATGCATCAATCACATCTGAGGGGCCATGGTAATTGTTACCTGCAGCCAGGACAATTATCACAAGCCAAAAAGTGCCTACTGCTTAGAGCAATGGCTTGGTAACCAAGAGGCTAGGGTTTGATTCCCACAGGCACTCCTTGTGGCCTTGGGCAAGTCACTTAACCCTCCATTGTCTGGGAAGAAAGGCAATCTACTTCCAGTCACACTGCCAAGAAAATTCGGAGCTGCTGGGTCACCAGGAGTCAGCACTGACTCAAAGGCAAAAATTGCATCGCATTACAAAATGGGAATTCACCGCACATGGCATGATGGTGTGGGGTTGGGGCAGAGAATAGGCTTTAACTGTACATTGTGGTTAGTGCAGATTAATGTCTTGGGCAAGCCACTTAACCCTCCATAGCCCATGTTCCCTGTAAAATAGTTATCTCCAAGTTATAAAGCCCTGTTCAATGTAATTTCAGTTTGTTCAGTGTAAACTGAAAATGCAGAATAGCGCGGCATATAAGAGAATGTAAATAAATAAATAATGTTGAAGTTCACATAGGTACATTTACTGCCACATCAGAGGTTGTGTTAGGTGTACTTATGACAATTGCCAAGGGCCAAAACAGGTGCTAAGGGGCTTGTCTGCATGAAAATGGTCAGGCATGTGCTAGCCACTCCCCTAACAATTACAATTATACCTAACTCACATTGATTTTAACTCAAAGCAAGTATTAGGGGTAAAAAAAATACTCCACTTTAGTAAAATGACTCTTTAGTGTTTTTGAGAGTATGTCTGTACATTTTATTTATTTATTTTTATTTATTTAGCTGTATTTATATCCTGCTTTTCACTGGATCAAAGCGGTCAATTGGGGGATACATTTAACACGAGGGGATATGAGACACATATGCTAATACTTACAGGGAACATGGGCAATGGAGGGTTAGGTGGCTTGCCCAAGACCACAAGGAGTGCCTATTGGACTAGAAATCCCAGACCCTCCGGCCTGAGATTGCTGTCCCCAGGTGGGACTTGAATCCCCGGCCCTCCGGCCTGAAGTACCTTGTCCTAACCACTAGACCACTCCTCCCTCCTACATAGAATTGAGGAGTGTTAATGGAACATCTGTGTTGGCTTCTCCAGCAGTCCCCAAATAGTTTATCTAAAGCTGTGAAAAATGCATTCTTTTTTCTGAATATCCACCAATTACTGTATCTGGTATTATGATATTTGATATATTTCTTTTAAATATTCAGCCTCCAGGTACTAAAATGAATTGTCTCTATCAATCGCTTTTCCTTAGGTAAACGCTCTTTTGCATATGAAAAGGGACCTTTCCAAAATTTGGTTGTTTATGCATGTATAAGCACACACACAGACAGTAACGCATGTACTGTCATTAACCCCCCTGGTGGCCAGTGGCTGCAAGGGCAGGTTGAACATATTTATTATTTGTGGAGGTAAAAGACTTTTGGAGGCTAGGTGCACCCTGGTCTTGGTAGTCCTCCTCCTTATAGGAATAAGTTGTGTAGACCAGAATGGAGGGTAAATAAGGCTTTTATTTCCCCTTTCAAGCACTGAGGTTCGCTAGGTAACAGAAAATAAGGTGTTCTCCTTCTTTGTCAGGGTTTTTACCAAAGCATAGTTAAACAAGTGAACTGTTACATACTTCACAGCTTCTTGCAAAAACAACATAGGATTTTCCAAACTTCGGAGCAAAGTAAAATTAGTGAGATTTTTCTCTTTCGCTCAACATGAACAAAAACAATATCAGAGCTTGTCTAAATAAGTTGCAGCTCAGGGAGTGACTCAAAACTCCCTGCGACACAAACCGAGCAGTCCATTACTTCTTCCTGGGACACTGTAACTGAGTCCACAGGCTCTACCTGCATGGGCTCTGGTTCATTTGTGCCTCCCTCTGTACTTAATCTTTCCCTGGCTGCTGGGGTTTGAAAGTCCGTATTGCTTCTCCCTAGCTTCCAGCAAGGCTGTTCTAGGGCTTTCAGGTAAATAGCAGGGTTTGTCCCTATGCCCCTATGTGATGGCTTAAAGAACTCCTGCCCACTTCCTTTTCTCTCAGACTGGTTATCTGGTTTTAAAGATGTTCTATGAGCTGGGCCTTTCTTTGGGAAAAAATAATCACCGTACTTTATTTATTTATTTAACATTTTTTATATACCGCACTATTCATCATCAGTGCGGTTTACATTGAAACAACAATATACCTGCCAATACATGACTGATCTAGGTTTACAGATAACAGGGAAGATAAACTGGGTGTGAACTGGGGATAACTATCTACATAATTATGCATAATTATATATACATTGAATATGTTACATCAAGATTCGAATTTGACAAGAATACAGAATACAAGAATACAGTGTTTTCACATTTTGATCCTTTGTTCTGGATTGCTGTTATGTGTAGGAGTTATCTGAGTGGGCGATAGCCGGTTCTATTGTGTGTATGGTAGCCTGAAGTGCAAAGTGAATAAATAGTGCTTGATGGACTTTCTAAATTGGGTGATATCCCTGATTGATCTGATGTTTGGAGGTAGATTGTTCCAGCACTTGGGAGCATAGGACACAAAAGCTCTGTTAGTAGTTTGTTGTGTCCATTTTGTGGAGATACTAGGAGTAACTAGTGTGTTTTCTGCTACTAGTCTCCTGGGTCTGTTGTTTGGTGTCAGGGTGATGAGATTTGAGATGGATGCAGGAGATAATTTATTAATAGCTTTGAATGTGATGAGGAGGGTTTTGTATGTTATTCTGCAGTTTATCGGAAGCCAGTGCAGATCGATCAGTATTGGTGTTATATGATCTCTTATAGAAGCTCCAGATAAGATGCGGGCTGCCGCGTTCATCGCCAGTTGAAGTGGATTTAGTGTATTCTTGGGGAGGCCATGAAGGATGATATTCGCATAGTCAAAATGCGGTGTGACTATCGCTTGGAAGACTGTACGGAAGTCCTTTGTCTCCATCATTGGTTTCAGGTGGCGCAGTGTTTTTAGTTTGTAGTAAATTGACCTTACTGTGTTCTTTATGTGCTCTTTAAGATTGAGTTTTTGGTCGAGTATCACACCGAGGTACTTTATGGAGGCCTTGATTGGGAGTTCTGAATCTCTTACTATGAGGGTGGTTGGCGGAGAAAATTGCTTGTTTCTTGTGGCTATGAGTACTTCGGTTTTCTTGAAGTTTATTCTCATGTTCTGATTGAGAAGCCAGTCGGTTATTGTGTTGAAACAGTTGATTAATGGAGAGTAGTCAGGGTTTGATATATTGATCGGTGTGAATATTAGCACGTCATCCGCGTATAGTAGGCAGGATATACCGAAGTCTCTGGTGATTTGGCAGATTGGTTGCATGTATATATTAAAAAGCAACGCAGATAGAGATGAGCCTTGGGGTACTCCCTGTTTCTGTTTGAAGGGTTCAGATGTAATGTTGCCTGTACGGACCTGTTGCCAGCGCTCATCTAAGTAAGATTTGCACCAGTTCCAGGCTTGGTTACGGATGCCTTTTTCGTGAAGTCTAGCTATCATAATCTTATGGTCGACTGAGTCGAATGCCGCTGATATGTCCAGAAAAATCATTGCAATGGCCATGTGAATGTTGTCAATCCCACAGATGAGTTTGTTAAGTAGTGAAGTCATGAGTGTTTCTGTTCCGTGAGCTTCTCGGAATCCATGTTGGCATGGGTCCAACGGGGCTGCTGTGTCAATGTGGTGTTGGATCTGCCTCTGAGTTTCCTTTTCAAGTATCTTGGCTAGATAGGGAATGCTGGAGATTGGGCGGTAGGACTCTTCCTTCGTTGGGTCCATCAGGTTGTTGTTTAGCAGAGGGCGAATTGATGTTTGTTTAAGGGCAGTAGGGAAGATCCCAGTTAGATAGGAGATATTTGCGATCTTAGCTATGTGAGGGCTAAGCTCGGCACCTAATGTTTTGATCCAGTGTACTGGACATGGGTCATTTGGTGCCGTGGTGGTGTTTATGGTAGCGATAATTTCTTCGATGGTTTTTCTTGATGGTGGTGAGAATTTATCGAGTGATGCTTGAGCTTGCGGGAGTTGGATTAGTATTTGTGATGGCGTTGTGTTCGCCTTGACCATTTTGGCTTGGATGAAGTTAGCATATAGTTGTGGTTGTACAGATTCTTGCTGCGGTGGCGATGGATCTTTGGTTAGTGTTTTTACTAGATTGAAGAGATCGCGTGGTCTGTTTAATGTTTTGCTGAGAAGGTTGGAGTGGAATTCTTTCCTTGTAGTCCAAGTTAGTTCGCGGTGCTTCTTGAGGTGGGTGAGATACTCTTCTTGATCCTGGCTGTTGTGGGTGTGTCTCCATTTTCTTTCTAACTTCCTTAATTGGAGTAGAGATGTACGTAGTTCTGGAGAGAACCAAGGGGCATCCTGTTTTTTATTGGAGCGATTCCTGGATGGGAGCTTCTTGTTCATGCTTGGTTGATGGGCATACTGATAGAGAGTGTCGTTCCAGTTAGAGATCAGCTCGTTTAGATTGTCCGTTGTCTTGGATAGTTTTGGTAGCGCTTGTTTAGTGATGGTCTCTATGTCCAACGGCTTAAATCGCCTTGCGCTTGTTGTTGAGGAGACTGGCTGGGCGAGTGTGTTTGAATTTGTTGGAATCTGGAATAAGATCAAGCTATGGTCTGACCAAGGGACTGGGATAATAGATGGTTTGGTGTAGTTTATATAAGCTTGAGACTGCTGATGGAACGAATATCAAATCGAGGATGTTCCCTTGTTTGTGTGTGGGGTTGTGTACGATTTGTTTGTAACCAAGGTCTGTCATGGCATCGAGGAATGTACTGGATAAGTCATGATGTAGAGAGGCAAGGTTAAAATCACCTAACAACCAGTTTGGTTTGTTGGGGTTGTCAGGATTGCAGGCTAAGTTTATTATATTTGAGAGATCTTCTGATACTGCGTTTGGTGTTGAATAGATGAGATCGATGGAGTTGCTTCTATTTGCGATCGTTATAGTGTCTAGATGTTGGGAGCTCCTGGTTAGGGACACTCGGTATTGCAACTCGGACTTTGCTATTATGAAGACTCCTCCCCCTGTTCTATTATCTCGGTTACAAGCGAAGAGTGAGAAATTGGGGGGCGTGATTTGGTTAATTAAGACAGTGTCTGAGTCAGAGAGCCATGACTCAGTGACCATTAGGAGGTCTAGATTGTAGTTGGATATTAGGTCTGTAATGGCTGGCCATTTGTTGCGCACAGACCGTGCGTTGATGAGAGCACATCTAAGCTCGTGTTGCAGGTCGTCTTTGTTGGTCTTTTGTTAGTAATGGTCTCCAGTGTTATGTAGAGCAGGCGTGATTGTCTCTTGTGTTGAAGGTTTGGGTAAGGTTGATGATAGTTGTAGTGATGTTTTCTATTTGATCCTAAGAGTGCTGGGATAGGGTTATGATCAGGTATGTATGAAACAGAGTCATGAATGGTCATGGCAATAGTATAGAGAAAAACAAGCGTTATGGTTGATGTAGTCATGATTATCTTTTGGTGTTATTCCTGTAGGGTCACGGTATAAGGGCACGTCGAATGGTCTTCAGGTGAGGCCTGCTAGGCGCGGGTGTGCCTGCTGGTGCTCTCTTTAAGCGATGGCTGCTCGGCCCTGATTGGGTAGGGCGGCTTTGGGAGGGAGGATTGTTGCTTTGATACTTGGATGCTATAGGCAGCAGTAAAATTGAACGCTGTTGGTATCAGAATACTTGGGTGTTCTAGGCAGTAGTAAGTTGAATGTTATTGGTAATAAATGATTGGGCTACTGGCAATAGTACTAATTGAGTGCTACTGGTAATAGCTTTACTTGAGTTTTATGGCAAAAGTAATAATTGAATGCTATGGCTACAGTAATACTTTGATGCTACTGGCAACAGTAATAAATGAATGCTATGGCTACAGTAATACTTTGATGCTACTGGCAACAGTAATAAATGAATGCTATGGCTACAGTAATACTTTGATGCTACTGGCAACAGTAATAAATGAATGCTATGGTTACAGTGATACTTAGGTGCTACTGGCAACAGTAATAATTGAGTGCCACAGAGATGATGAAAGTGGTTATAAGGTATGGTACATTTATACGATTAGTCTGTATACTTGCTGTGGTTGAGAGTTGTGTAGGGAGGCCCACGTTCACGCCTGAGTTCAGTTGTTGGTAGACTGTTGGTTTCTCGGTCAGGCGGCCGGGCGTTGAGTAAAGCAGGCGTCGAGTCACCAGTGAGCTGATGTGGAATTTGTCATGTCGCCTATCGTGCCTCGCCTAAGGGCCATGCCAAAGGGCCCTCTGGCGAGGCCCTCAGGCGCGGGCCCCCCAGTCGCGGGCGCGCCTGCTGGCACGAAGTTTAAACACGAGCAGCTGTGCCCCGATTGGGCCGCGGTGATCGGCAGGCCCCTCCTGCTGCCGGTGGCTCGATCCCTGGGAAGGGGAGAGCTGCTGGTGGTGGTGGGGGCTCTGGGAGGCCGGCGCCTGCTGGCGCGAAGTTTAAACACGAGCAGCTGTGCCCCGATTGGGCCGCGGTGATCGGCAGGCCCCTCCTGCTGCCGGTGGCTCGATCCCCGGGAAGGGGAGAGCTGCTGGTGGTGGTGGGGGCTCTGGGAGGCCGGCGCCTGCTGGCGCGAAGTTTAAACATGAGCAGCTGTGCCCCGATTGGGCCGCGGTGATCGGCAGGCCCCTCCTGCTGCCGGTGGCTCGATCCCCGGGAAGGGGAGAGCTGCTGGTGGTGGTGGGGGCTCTGGGAGGCCGGCGCCTGCTTGCGCGAAGTTTAAACACGAGCAGCTGTGCCCCGATTGGGCCGCGGTGATCGGCAGGCCCCTCCTGCTGCCGGTGGCTCAATCCCCGGGAAGGGGAGAGCTGCTGGTGGTGGTGGGGGCTCTGGGAGGCCGGCGCCTGCTGGCGCGAAGTTTAAACACGAGCAGCTGTGCCCCGATTGGGCCGCGGTGATCGGCAGGCCCCTCCTGCTGCTGGTGGCTCGATCCCCGGGAAGGGGAGAGCTGCTGGTGGTGGTGGGGGCTCTTGGTTTCGTGAAGTCAGGGCGTCTCTTACTTGCCCACTCAGGCACTGCTCTCTGGCCACGGTCTCCTTTGCAGACTCCCTCTGGAAGCCTCCTGGATACTGTCTATCCTCTCTGCAGCTTGGGAAGACCATGTAAAGAATCCAGGCTTCTTGGCTTCTTAGTATAAGTCAATCTCCTGTCAGGACATTTTCTCTCAGTACCTTTTAATCCTGTTTCAGACCCTCCTGGTGAGCAGAGGCCTCTCTCCCGGCTGGGCTCTCTCCTTTTGAGCTCTCTGCCTTTGGGATTTCTTCCAAACGGATCTCTTTCCGGTCTGTCTCTCCCAGGTCTCTCTCTCACTCCGGCTCTTTTGGGTCTGCTCCTTTCACTCTTTCTGAGCTCTCCTCTGAGCTCCCTTCTGAGGTTCCTTCCTCTCTCCTTTCTTCTGAGTTGGCCCTCTGCTTATAAAGGCCTTTTATTTTTTAGTTTCCCGGGCTACCCCTCAGGTGGAGCTGATTAGCTCCTGCACAATCAATACCCGGGTGTGTTAGCTCAGCCTCTGTAGGTTCATGCCTGCTCCCTCTAGCTGCTCTGCAAGGGAACTGCATCTTCTGCACGTTAGCTGCTTTGTAAGGAACAGCGTTTTTTTCTAAGTTTTTGCTTTCAGTGGCTTCAGCCCTATCACAGTACTTATATATGTATCATGTGTAGACTTTCCTGGGGACAGAGTAGGGTGGAGTTGAGATGCACATGTGCAATTTATAAAATATGTACATAAAGGCATAGAATACTTGCGCATGTACCTTCGACCCTGAACAGATGTAAATTTGTGCATTTAGATTTGCATGAATTCTGGGTGCTTATTTGAAAAAAGTACCTAGCTGCCTATGTTGCCTTTAAAATGACTGTGCATATATAAAATCTATTAAGACATGCTAATAAACTGAATGTGCACTAGTACCCAACATAGATATGTTTTGGCTGAATGTATCAAAGATTTATGGCTGGCTGGATAGATAGATAGCTGTCCATGTGTGTGTATATCTACCCATTTATATGGCATGTATGAGCCATACATACCGTATAAACATGTGCTCTTTAAAAAAGTCAAAAGACAAACATCAAAGACAGATATTAGGCATGTGCATTATTTTTCATACAAGTGAAAAAATTGAGGAAAATCATGATTTTCTGGTTGTTCTGGTATCAACTAACCAAGCGCGCGTGCAAGGAAAATTTCCACAAATAACTATTCATAAACTTTATTTTCATCAGCTACACAGATGCTGCCAAAAAATACTGGAGCCAATCTGGGAGGGGGATAAGGTCAAGGAGAGGTGAACAGCAGTCAGCATGAGGAACCTGAGCCAATCATGCTGCAATCCTTGACAGGCAGCCAGGAAACATCCCTGCCTGACTTCTGCAAATCTCATAGACCATGATGTCACAGCAAGGCTGAAACATGCAGCCCAGCCCAAGTCAGAGAGTAAGGAAGGGGTGCTGGATGGGATTTAGGATTGGAAAGGAGAATAAAAAATATCAGCTTCGTCAATCTGTGAGGGAGTTGGGAAGGGATCTTTGTTGCTTAGGACTGAAAGCGCAAAACATAGACATCATCATCTGACTTTGAGCCACTGAGGAAGGGGTAGTTGCTAGTGGAACTTGCTTGCATAGAGCAGGAATAATCTGAACAGAGTGGGGGTAATCTGCATGGAGCGTAGGATACCACCCAAAGTAAAAAAGCATATAGAGTAGGTGCAACCTGTATGGAGCAGCAGTTGCAACCATAAACACTATGCTGGGCAGACTAGATGGGGTATGTGGGTCTTTTATCTGCTGTTATTTACTGTTACTATGAAAGCACAAAAAAATACAGACAGAAAAATAAATACAGCTTGAAGAGAGCAGAGTGTTCTTGCCTCCTTTAGTGCTGTGGTGTCTGCTTTTACAACCAGGTGGTTGAAAGTTTGGGTAAGTAGGAAGTTTCTCTCTAAGGTGGATGAGATCAAGAAAGTCAGAGGGGTGAGGAAAATTCTCTCTTTATGGTTTTCCAATTTGATCGCTTTTACTGTACTGAGCATTAGTAGAAGAAGGTGTGCGGTGCACTTTGGGGAACTTTTACTAAAGCCTGTTATGCTGTTAACATAGTTATTTATTTATTTATTTACATTCTCTTATATACCGCGCTATTCTGCATCAGTGCGGTTTACATTGAACAAACTGAAATTACATTGAATAGGGCATTATAACTTGGAGATAACTATTTTACAGGGAACATGGGCTATGGAGGGTGTGGAGATTTTGCACTTGATGTGCATTAGTTTTCATGCTAAATGTCAGTTTAGTGAAAAGCCCTAACAGGATATAGTAAAAGGCCCACTGGCAGTGGTGATAAGCAGTTTACTGTATCTAAATCTACCTATTCCTTTGCACAACCAGAAGATACAGTGAAATCATTGTAGTACTATAGAAGTAATAAGTAGTAGTAGAAATCATTTTTTGCCACAATCTTGTTCATGTATTGTCTGTTACAACACCTGTGGAGGTGGAAGGGCACCTTCTGCCACACAGAATTAGGAATCCAGTCTCAGAAGCATTAGCTTGGCAACCATATCCCAACTTCCCAAGTCCTTTGAATATTGTTCAGCAGTCAGGCAGGGTAACTGGGCATTACAGGGTCTACCCCAGGCTGGGCAGGTGATCTCAGCACAGCATTTAATACAGAACACTTGGGGTGACAGTATTCCAGGGCAACCCAAGCCTGTTGGGTGTGGCAGGGTGCTAAAAGAAGGCAGTCTCAGCTCCGCAGAGTTGACAATCCAGTCCGATAATAGCATTAGCTGGGCAAACACATCCTCCCTCTCCCCAGTCCTTTGAACCGTGCCAGTGGTCAGGCAAGGTGACTGGGCACTTCAAAGCCTACTCCAGGCATATCATAATGCTTGTAAAAGATATATGTGTAAGATGGCATGGTCATAGAATGAAGGGAGGTAGGGAAGAAAAGAGAAGTACTAGCATACGTGCACAGAAAGAGACAGGTTGTCTTGACATGCCTTTTCCTTTGCTGTCTGTGCTTTGTGATTCTAAGTATGATTATATTCCCCACCCCACCACCACCACCAGACTGGCGGTCAAGCCAGTGGAAGATTCTTGCGTAGCAACAAGCTGCTTAGCAGGAACGTTGCCTGAGAGAAGCAGCAGGTGAAGACAACTCAGCCTAACAGCAGGTGAACCATATTCCCTGCTGAGCAGGTATGGAGATGGTATTCACAGATACAAAATCTGAAGGATCCACATGTGTGGGATTTACATCTGAATCGTCAGATATTGAAAGTGTACCGGCTGATGGGGGTGTTGAAGTGACTGTTCTTAGCATGCTAACAGGTGCAGAATTAGAACATACTGTAATCCTGGCGGTGCCAAGGGTAGGGGAATAATAGAGAGGTAGGAAGGATGCCACTGGCTTTCCATCTTCTCTTCTGTCCTTAACCACAGCACCAAGATTAGCAGGCCCCTCCCCCACAAGGAAGTAAAGGAGAAGTCTTGCAAAACCTAACTCGTTAGGAGGCATTTTCAAGTGCTTCAGGACCTGTGCTGTAAAGAATGAAATTATTGTAGGAAGCACATTATTAGTGGAAAAATGATGGGTCATCTTATGAAGAGTGGCATGTTGCATCATCTGCTAAGCTCAGTAGAATGGCTGGTGCAGATCCTAGGCAGGGGATTCTATCCAGGAATAGATATACTGATGAGAAAGGTACAGCAAAAATGAAATCCCTTTCCCAAGCAGAACTCCTAGTCTCTTTCTCCTGTCAGATGGCATGGCAGCAGGCCCGACGCGCATCAAGGTAAGCCACCATAGAAGAGATGGGGTAGTGCTGGCAGCACTATGAAGGGGCTGGCAAAAGGAAGCTGCAAGGGTACCCTTGATGCTACCCTTGTTGACCATTCCCTGAAGATGGTTGAGAAGGTATGATTTAAGAGGTTGCTGTACCTCTTAGCTCCCAATTACTGAGTGCCCTGCAAGGCAACCTTTAGTAGACAGAAGATCCCCTGCCTGTATAATCCTTTGCATCACCAGTGGCAGTCAGAGCTAGCAAAAGCAGAGCCCGTTAATAGCTTGCTTTATACTACTCACATCTGGACAAGTCAGAGTGTTACACACACCTGCCTCTCCCTGAAAACACACTGGTGGCAGCTGGATGAAACAGGGACAAATTGTATGCATAATAGGGGAGCAACAGGAAGAGGATACGGTGGGCCTGGCTGAACAGCCAGTTGATGGATGACAGCCATATTTGAACCCACATCTTAGCAGAAATATGGGCAATGCTGCAGTGCTGATACATTCGGGCTAATGCAGGAAGCTGATTCTGAAGTTACACACTATCAGTTATGTATGCCTCTATGCAGTGTACCAATAGCAAGCAACTTCAACCCAAGCATGCGGAACATAAGAACATAAGATATGCCATACTGGGTCAGACCAAGGTCCATCGAGCCCAGTATCCTCTTTCCAACAGTGGCCAATCTAGGTCATATGTACCTAGCAGTTTCCCCAAAAGACACAGGTTCCACAATGCTTGTATTGGGTCAAGCAGTGATATCCTGGGTCCCTTTTTAATCATGGTTTATGGACCTTTCCTCCAGGAACTTATCCAAACCTTTTTTAAACCCAGCTACATTAACAGCTTCAGGTGAACAAGGTATATTAAACGTATTAGGTACAATTTTATTAGTATAAGTATCCATAGCAACCCTTATTAAGTAAAGAACTTACAGATCTAAACACAAGCTTAAAACTAAGATGCAGACAGCAGTCCAGCAGCAAGATGGGGGCTTTCAAGTCTATTGCATTGAGTGTCACATGTATGATTTTCTCCCAGTTGGTGAGAGGTCTTACGTGTGCACTAGGTGCAAGGAGCTCTTTGCTCTCAGGGAACGAGTCCGTTCTCTAGAGGCTAGCGTATCAGACTTGGAAGACATAAGAAAGACAGAGAGGTACATAGACGAGACCTACAGGGATATAGTCCTGAAGTCCCACCTGAGTCTGGCAGCATCCCTGTTGCCATGGAGGAGAGAGTTCACATGACAGGAGAGCATCACCCTGGTGTGGCAGGAGGTCATCCTGTAACTAGGACCTGTCCTCCAGGTGATGAAAAACCCTCTCGCACCGAGGAAGTTTCTCCAGGGCCATATGACCATGAGGGAAGGGTTAGGACAGTTGTTATATTTGGTGAATCGATCATTGGGCATGTAGATAGCTGGGTGGCTGGTGGAAGTGGGGATCTCCTGGTAACATACCTGCCTGGTGCGAAGGTAGCAGACCTCACGCGCCACCTATATAAGATATTAGATAGTGCTGGGGAGGAGTCTGTTGTCTTGGTACATGCTGGTACCAGTGACATAGGAAAATGTGGTAGGGAGGTTCTGGAGGCTAAATTTAGGCTATTAGGTAGGAAGTTAAAATCCAGAACTTCCAGGGTAGCGTTCTCCAAAATGCTTCCCGTTCCACGCGCAGGACCCAAAAGGCAGGCAGAACTCCAGAGTCTCAATGCATGGATGAGACAATGTTACAAGGATGAGGGTTTTGGATTTGTTAGGAACTGGGGAACATTTTGGGGAAAGAAGGGGCTCTTCCGAAGGGATGGGCTTTACCTTAACCAGGATGGAACCAGGCTACTGGCATTAACCTTTAAAAAGGAGATAGAGCAGCTTTTAAACTAGATAATAGGGGAAAGCTGACAGATGCACAAGAGCGCATGGTTCAGAAGAATCTATCATTGAAGGATACTACAAAAAGCAGAGAGGTTCAAAAAAAAGAGTAAAGAAGCCCAAATGCCCTCGAGTATGGAGCAGACAGAGCTTAAAGATCCCAAATTACCCATGCCTACCAACAGCCAAATTAATATGAATAAAATACAGTCTCTAAAATGCTAGTATGCAAATGCTAGAAGTCTAAAAAATAAGATGGGAGAGTTAGAATATATAGCACTAAATGAGAGGTTAGATATGATTGGAATATCAGAGACAAAGTGGAAGGAGGATAGCCAGTGGGATACTCTGATACCTGGGTACAAACTATATCGTAATGATAGAGCTGATCAAATTGGTGGAGGGGTTGCGCTCTATGTTAGAGAGGGCATTGAGTCAGAAAGGATTAAAGTTTTGCAGGAAACAAAATTTGCTGTAGAATCTCTATGGATTGAAATTCCATGTAAAAAGGGGAAGGCGATGGCAGTGGGGTGTACTATCGAGCGCCTGGCCAGAATGAACACATGGACGATGAAAAGCTCAAAGAAATCAAGAAAGCTAACAAAGGTTACAGCACAGTAATAATAATGTGTGATTTCAATTACCCCGGCATCGACTGGGTCAGTGTCACGGCAGGACATGCTAGGGAGATAAAGATCCTAGATGAAATAAATAACTGCTTCTTGGAGCAGCTGGTTCATGAACTGACCAGAGGGGAAGCCTTATTGGACCTAGTCCTTAGTGGAACACAAGATCTGGTGCAAGAGATAGGGGTTTTGGGCCACTTGGCAATAGTGATCATAGTATGATTGTGTTTGATTTAATTAGTGCAGGAGGGATAGTAAGGAAATCCACAGTACTACTGTGATAGGCGATGGCCTAGCATGTAGCAGAGCTAGGTCTGAAGCCCTTTTTCTCCTGCTTTAAAATGTTATTGCTGAAGCCCTTTTTCTCCTGCTTTAAAATGTTATTGCTGATTTTGGAAAATTGCAGAATGCTGTTAGCTAGCTGTTAGAAAGAAATACCGTTCTATTCTAGTTTGATAACATGTTCTGTTCTCCTGGAGATAAGAGAATTAAATACTTTCTTACTGTTTATTGTTTGGATGTCTGATGTCTGTTTCAGTAGAATGCCGCGCCACTGTATCTTTGCTGATTGTGCACTGACCTCGTAATTAGGATGAAAATATAGCAGAGAAACTGAACAGTGTAAGAATATTTTGTCTAGCATTATGAAGATTGTTTAGTGTTTTGAGCCAAGGCTAGAGATACGTCTTAACCTTGCTATGTTTGGCCTCGCTTTGTTTTGCTTTTGTTAAGAATGCTTCTGATATGCCTTCCACTATCTTTGTGGCTAACTGACCTTGCAAGTAGCAAAATATACTGTAGTAAAAGTATTATGTTTAGTGTTATGTCTAATTGCTGACCCGTGGCTAGTAAGACCCAAGCAGGGGGAGCGAGTCCTGGGCCCGGTCAGAGATGTCTATTGGATGAGAGTAAGTGGGCCACTGTGGCCAATGAGGAGTTTTGCCTGTATTAGACTGGAGAAGAAAAGTATATAAACTGTCATTTTTCTGAGCTCTGGGCTCAGACCATTTTGAATGCTACTGCAATCTGAGTCTGTGCACATTAAATTGGCTTGAATCTTTGCCTGACTCCGGGTATTATTTATTGCATTCTTATCAGCTACTACACTACCTTTTAACTTTTGAAAGGGAAACTATGATAAACTGAGGAAAATAGTTAAAGAAAAAACTATTGCAAAGGTTAAAGACTTATATCATGGGTTTTAACAACTTTAAATAGTTTTGTGTCATCTGCAAATTTGATAACCTCACTCGTTATTCCCTTTTCCGGGTCATTTATGAATATGTCAAAAAGCAGTGGACCCAAAACAGATCCCTGGGGTACACCACT
Organism: Ichthyophis bannanicus; assembly: GCA_033557465.1. Lineage (NCBI taxonomy): Eukaryota > Metazoa > Chordata > Amphibia > Gymnophiona > Ichthyophiidae > Ichthyophis > Ichthyophis bannanicus. The sequence continues at coordinate 126,910,660 of CM066035.1, read as the reverse complement.
ATTCACCTTTCCCCATTAGGAAAACTGGCCATTTAGCCCTACTCTCTGCTTTCTATCTTTTAAACACTTCCTGATCCACAATAGTACAATGCCTACTATCCCATGGCTCTTTAGTTTTGCCAAAAGTCTCTGATGAGGGATTTTATCAAAGGCTTTCTGAAAGTCCAGATACACTATATCAACTGACTCACCTTTGTCTACCTGTTTATTCACACCTTCAAAAAAACATAACAGATTAGTAAGACAAGATCTTCCTTGTCTAAAGCCATGTTGGCTGTCTCCCATTAGGCCATGGCTATCTACATGCTGAGTAATTTTCTTCATTATGATGGTTTCTACCATTTTTCCCAGTACTGAGTTCAGGCTCACTGGTCTGTAGTTTCCCGGATCACCCATGGAACCCTTTTTAAAAATTGGTGTTACACTGGCGATCCTCCAATCTTCCGGTATTACATATGATTTTAATGATAGTTCACAGATTACTAATAGCAGATCTGCAATCTCATATTTCAGTTCTTTCAACACCCTTGGATGTATACCATCCAGTCCAGGTGATTTGCTACTCTTTAGTTTATCAAATAGTTTTAATACATCTTCCCGGTGTAGCGATATTTCTTTCAATTCTTCTGCAGTATCACCTTTAAATACCACTTCAGTCATAGGTAACATCCCTACATCTTCCTCAGTAAAGACCGAAGCAAAGAATTCATTCAGTCTCTCCACTATAGCCTTGTCCCCTCTTACTTCCCCTTTTATCCCTCTATCATCTAATGAACCAACTGACCCTCTCACAGTTTTTTTGCTACAAATGTACTTGAAAAAGTCTTTATTATGAGTTTTTGCTTCCACAGCAAGTTTCTTCTCAAATTCTCTCTTTGCCTGCTTTATCAATGCCTTGCATTTAACTTGCCAGTGCTTATGCTGTTACCAGTTTTCATCATTTGGCTCTTTTTCCATTTCCTGAAAGATGCTTTTTTGGCAACAACAGCCTTCACCTTTAAACCATGCTGACAGTTTTTTGGAGAGGGGCGCATATAGAAATTAGCCACGTGTTAAACTGTGGACCAAATGGCAACATTAAATTGGGAGAGCAAGTCAAACCCCTGTGCACAGAAGTTGGTGTAGGTTTTGCATGCTCACGCAGAGAAACAATCTGACCCCATCCAGTGCATTCCAGGATGCACTGTGTGGGGACAGGTGCTGCCATTTATTCAAGATGGCAGGACAGGAGCAGGAGCATGTGGACAATGCTCCCACTCCTTTGTAAAGGTACTGGTAGGGGTAGGGGGATCAGGGCCACTGGGTCACCAGGGTTATGTTTGGTTGGGTAGATGGGGGGATCAGGGCCGCTGGGCCACTAGGGTTAGTTTTATTTGGGTTGGTGAGGGATCAGATCCGCTGGGCCACCAGAGTTAGTTTTAATTGGTTGGGTGGGGGGATCGGGGCCACTGGGCCACCAGAGATTTGGTTTCTCTCAGGGGCACTGGCTCCCTAACAGTATTTTGATGACATTGGGGGCTTTCCCCGATGCCTGGATCATCTGAGTGAAAGTTTGACACTTCACTGCAGATGATCCAGACATCGGGGAAAGCCCCTGATGCCATCAAAATACTGTAAGGGGCACGTGCAGAACATTTAAGCCACCTCAGACCCAGGCATAGAGATATTTGCACCTCGGCTGGTTACATAATCCTCTATAAGTTTCTCTGCATCAGGCAAAGACAATATCACCATGTCATTTTAATATATGCAGCTCATTTGCTTATAATTTAAATACATTTGGTATTATTATGTGCATTTGCTTTTCCTTTGATGTTTACATGAACATCATTCTCTTTTCTTCATTTGACCATTCAGGACTTGTGCTTTTTTTTTTGTACTAATAGGCTGTCCACAAAATTTAGCAGACCTAACTTTAAAAAAGGCTTTCAAAATACGCTGCTTAACTGCTACTGACAAAAAAGTTACTAACAAAGTAGACCGTGTAGTGATTTCATCTAGGGAATCTTCCACAGCCACGCAACTGGCATGACCGCCTCAGGTCCCTCCCCCCCTTTTCCCTCCCTCCCTCCCCTCCCCCCCAATGAATCACCGCATTACACCATGGGGTTCTTTCACCAAATTATTTCGATTTATTATTAACAACAATGGTATTAACAACAATGGTATTTAACAGTACATAACAACTGTTGGCCACAGCATGCACGTGACAATCTACAAGACACAGTCTACAATTCCGTATATCACCTCTTTTCTTGCCCCCCTCGAGAAACACAGCCACTATCCTGCCAACTTTGCCCATAGCCGGAGGGAACTCTTTAGCCGTGAAAGCTTTTCTCAGTCCCTTAGTCTTTCGTATCCTTCAGTCGAAAAGCTGTTACGCCTGTCGTTCTAGCAGACTTGGCAACTTTTCTTCCTTGCCCCCCCTTTTGCCCGCCGTCAAAGCAAGGCAGGGGGGGGCTCTCTGCGTGGTGTTCTTGTCACCATCTCCGTCTCTCCGGGGGGAGGTCCGTGTATCTCTCCCGTACCTCTCCCCCTGTACTTAAGGCCTAGGCTGTGTTCTCTCTCACCGGGTGCGTTTCTTCCCGCGGTCTTGCATGCTGCGACGTTTCCACCCCCCCCCCCTGGTTGCCCTTGGGGGGGGGGGGGGGGGTGACTGGCTTCTTCCTGGAAGGAGGGGCGAGCGGCAAAGAGACCGCACTCGCGCTGGGCGCGCTCTTTTGAATGCGGCTCTTTGCCTCCGCCCCCCCCCTCGCCTTCCCCCCGCCCCCCCTCAGCCCTCGGCTCGCCACCGTGTGCCTGTGCCCGGCTCTGCGTTGATTCGCATCCGGGTCTCAGCCACGCAACTGGCATGACCGCCTCGGGTCCCTCCCCCCCTTGTTCCCTCCCTCCCTCCCTCCCCCCAATGAATCACCGCATTACACCAGGGGTTCTTTCACCAAATTATTTCGATTTATTATTAACAACAATGGTATTAACAACAATGGTATTTAACAGTACATAACAACTGTTGGCCACAGCATGCACGTGACAATCTACAAGACACAGTCTACAATTCCGTATATCACCTCTTTTCTTGCCCCCCTCGAGAAACACAGCCACTATCCTGCCAACTTTGCCCATAGCCGGAGGGAACTCTTTAGCCGTGAAAGCTTTTCTCAGTCCCTTAGTCTTTCGTATCCTTTCAGTCGAAAAGCTGTTTATGCCTGCCGTTCTAGCAGACTTGGCAACTTTTCTTCCTTGCCCCCCCTTTTTGCCCGCCGTCAAAGCAGGCAGTAGGGGGGGGCTCTCTGCGTGGTGTTCTTGTCACCAATCTCCGTCCCGCCGGGGGGTGGTCCGGGTTTCTCGCCCGTACCACCCCCCCTTTACTTAAGGCCTAGGCGGGGGTCGCCCTCCCCGGGGGCGTTTCTCCGGCGGTCTTGCATGCTGCGACGTTTCCACCCCCCCCCCCTGGTTGCCCATTGGGTGGGTCGGGCGGGTGTCTGGCTTCTTCCTGGAAGGAGGGGCGAGCGGCAAAGAGACCGCACTCGCGCTGGGCGCGCTCTTTTGAATGCGGCTCTTTGCCCGCCCCCCCCTCGCCTTCCCCCCGCCCCCCCTCAGCCCTCGGCTCGCCACCGTGTGCCTGTGCCCGGCTGCGTTGATTCGCATCCGGGTCTCAGCCACGCAACTGGCATGACCGCCTCGGGTCCCTCCCCCCCTTTTCCCTCCCTCCCTCCCCTCCCCCCCAATGAATCACCGCATTACACCATGGGGTTCTTTCACCAAATTATTTTGATTTATTATTAACAACAATGGTATTAACAACAATGGTATTTAACAGTACATAACAACTGTTGGCCACAGCATGCACGTGACAATCTACAAGACACAGTCTACAATTCCGTATATCACCTCTTTTTTCTGCCCCCCTCGAGAAACACAGCCACTATCCTGCCAACTTTGCCCATAGCCGGAGGGAACTCTTTAGCCGTGAAAGCTTTTCTCAGTCCCTTAGTCTTTCGTTATCCTTCAGTCGAAAAAGCTGTTACGCCTGCCGTTCTAGCAGACTTGGCAACTTTTCTTCCTTGCCCCCCCTTTTGCCCGCCGTCAAAGCAAGGCAGGGGGGGGGGCTCTCTGCGTGGTGTTCTTGTCACCATCTCCGTCTCTCCGGGGGGAGGTCCGTGTATCTCTCCCGTACCTCTCCCCCTTTACTTAAGGCCTAGGCTGTGTTCTCTCTCACCGGGTGCGTTTCTCCCGCCAACCCCGTCAACAGCGACTCCTCGCTTTTTGTCGGGGCCCCACACATCGACGCGCCGCTGTGGCCAACATCATCTTCCTCCATAGTCGTTCTACCGCATCCTGTATGTCGCAGAGAAAAATGTCCATTCCGATGTCTGAAAAGTGCACTCCATCTGCGCGAAACAGTCCGGGGCATCTCTCCTCTATGAGGTCGTGCGCAATGGTGCATCCCCCTATGGACCCCATGAAGCGGGCCATCCATCTGTTCACTTTCCTTCTAGTCCTCTCCAATGCCCTATGCGAGTTCTCGCCTCTCCACACTCGCCGCGGTGTGATGTGTGACCATGCCAATAGCGTCCCGGGAAATGTGTTTGCCAGCCTTAGGAGGTCGCCTTGCATCCTCTTGGTGAGCTCCACGCTACGTGTGGATGCGAGGTCGTTGCCCCCCAAGTGGATCACAATTATCGCTGGGTTCCCTGTCGATCTCCCCCTTTGGAGTAGGGACGGCATTAGCTGGTCCCACACCATACCCCGTCGTCCCAGCCACACTACGGCCACATCTGCACTTGGAAGTCCGAGGTTCAACCCCATTGGTCTACATCGTGCCCTCTTTTGTGCCCAGTGAACAAATGAATGGCCACACATCCACACTTCACGCGGCCCTGTGTGGTAGCTTATTCCTGCATGGAGCACAATCAGAAAATATGATTACAACAGTATTTATCTTCGAAATGAACATTCACTTTGTCTATGTCTGTACACCAAATGTCACACATTTCTTCTTCCCCGCCACCCGTTCCTGGTCCGTTAATATAACACTTTTATTTAATTATTTATCTATTCTATTATTGTGGGGTTTTTTTGGTTTTTTTTTTATTCGCTCCCCCTGGCCTTATAGCGCTGGACGTATATACAATTTGTATCTATCCGAGCGCCATCGGCCTATTTTCATTATCTGTTCTCGAGTCATTCCGATGCCGGCCGCAGTAGAAGCAGCCCCAATGCGAAAGGAGTGCGAGCCGTATAAGCTTGCATCCCGTCCAGTGCGTTCAATTAGTAGCTTGAGTACTCTGATGAATTGAAAACGTGATAAGGGGGCACCATTAGCGTGTATGAACCAGTGATGTTCTGAGCGCGCCCTTACCTGTTGGTAGGCTAGTGCATTTTGTACTGGGCATGACGGGTCATTGTGCAATGCCGACAGCACCACCTGCGCCCCTTTTCCCTCCGTGTCAGTCTTGGACTTGCGCAACTGCAACACTATTGCTCTAGTGCGTATGCACACATCACGCTTTTCAAGTCCTCCGCGGGGGGTCGTTCGCCCTGATGCTGCGTATGCTACGAGCTCCCCTACCCGAAATGCTCCGTAGAAGGCCCAGGAAAAAGCGCATCGAAACAACCTCGTCTCATACTCATCATAACACACTATGCTGGTCAGTACCATCATTTGTTGGAGCATCGGATGAGTGATCGGGCGGCGTTTGTCCATTTTCCGGGGCTGTTCCAGGGACCAGCCTCTCATCACTTTCTGTACAATAAACCCAGCCGTGGGGCTCTTTTTCCCCATTGCCTTTGCAAAAAATGATACTGCCGCTAAACGGACTTGTACCGCGGCCTTTGTATAGCCATTGGTTTTGCAGTGCATAATCCATCGCACAATTGTTGTCACTTTCAGTCTGTCTTCCAGCTGTATGAAGGCCTCTCTGCAAAATGTCTGGTATTGTTCCCATGCCGCTAAGTATCTGCGCTGGGTATTCTCGGCTAACGCTCCCAACAGGAGCTCCCAGATCTCGGTGGACCAAACTCCCAGACTTGATACGGGACCGATGTCTTGACTTCGTCGGCTTCGGGTGCCAGCTGGTGAAAAAGCCTGATCTTAGAACGAGAAAGAGCATCAGCAATGTTATTATTCTCGCCTTCGATGTGCGTGGCTCTCAGGGTTATGTTATGCGCCAGGCATAGCAACACTATTCGCCTTAAGAGCGCCACTACCCTTGGCGTCTTGGCTCTCATCTTGTTTACCGCCCACACCACCGCTAGGTTGTCGATGCGGAAGGTGAAGATGCGATTGGCGAGCTCGTGGGCCCAAATACATAGGGCTACCATTATCGGGAACAGTTCCAAGAACGTGATGTCCCTGGTGATCCCACACCTGTGCCACTCCCTGGGCCATGCCTCAGAGCACCACGCCCCTTTATAGTATATGCCGAAACCAATCCCTCCCGATGCGTCGGTGAAGAATTGGAGTTCCGCATTGGATATCGGGAGCGCTTGCCAGAAGGCCAGGCCGTTGAAGGCGCGAAGGAATTGTAACGAGACCTGCAGGTCTTCGCGTATCTCCCTGGTGACTCTGATGCGGTGGTATCTTTTTGCTATACCTTTTGTTGCCCATGCCATACGCCGGCAGAACACCCTCCCCATGGGTATCACCCTGCACGCAAAGCAAAGGAGGCCCAGCATGGACTGGAATTGTTGTAGTGTCGCTTTCCGCTGGCTGTGCAATAGTTGCATATCTTTTCTCAACTTCAGCACTTTCTCAGCTGGCAAGCGCGACCTGTGTGCTGGCACATCTAATTGTATGCCCAGGAAAGTGATGACCCTTTTTGGGCCCTCTGTCTTCTCCTTTGCTAACGGGATTCCAAACGCCCGTGCCGTCTGCTCGAAGATATCCAGTATCCTTTTGCAGTCATCCTGGTCTTTTCCCATGAATAGGAAATCGTCCAGGTAGTGCACTACCGTATTGGGGCCGGCCAGATCTTCGACCACCCAGTGTATGAATGAACTGAATTGTTCAAAGTATGCACATGATACTGCGCATCCCATGGGCAAACATTTGTCATAGAAGAACTCTTCATTGAAGGAGAAGCCCAACAGTGGAAAAGATTCGGGGTGAACCGGCAATAAGCAGAACGCGGACTCGATGTCCGCCTTCGCTAGGTGTGCTCGGGGCCCCTTACTTCGGATGAGTGTAATTGCCTGGTCCATGGTTGCATATTTCACCGAGCATAATGCCGGATCGATGTAATCGTTGACAGACTGCCCCTCGGGGTATGATAGGTTATGAATTAACCTGAATTGTCCCGGCTCTTTTTTGGGTATGACTCCCAGTGGGGAGACTACAAGGTCCTTGAATGGGGGTGACTGGAAAGGACCTGCTATTCTCCCCATGCCTAATTCCTTTGCTATTTTGCTGCGGGCGATCTCGTTATGTTTTTGGACAGATGGTGGGTTGTTCGGTAAGCCCGCTTGCTTTATTTATTTTTATTTATTTATTTAACTATTTCTTTTATACCGCCCCTTCCAGAGATCAAGGGCGGTTTACATATAACAGGTTAACAGTCTTGTACACAGTTTGTATACATTTTACATAGAACAATAGAAATCAACTATTTACATTGAACATTGTACATAGAACAATAGAAATCAACTATTTACATTGAACAGTAAATATATTAAAGAAAAAAAATAAGAAGAGACATCTTGTAAGTATTAAAGCAAGAACTTTGTAGGTATTAAAGCAAACACATCAAACTTTTTACAAATGTATATTTACAGTGTGTGGTGTGTGTGTTGTGTGGGGCAGATATTGGTGTAGGTGTTGGAATTTAATTGCTTTCTGTTCCTTAAGATTAGGGATGGAATGCGGAAACCTTGTGCGAAGCCGTCTTCTATACAAATAGCTATATCTCGCTTAGGGTATGCTCTTAGCCATGGCCGCATACGCTCAAGGCTGATGGGTGTTGGCCCCACCCCCTTCGGTGGATCGCTGCGGCACAGCTCTGTAAGGCTTCGCCTCCCTTCCTGCCCTACATGTGAAAGCGGGATGTCCTCCCCCACAGCCCGAGCAGGAATGCTTGAATTTGCACGGCTGCCAATTACAACTCCCTGTGTTGTACTGCCTGCATGCCCGTCTCCCGGGCCACTGATTGGCCTGCCTCCCTTGGTTATTCTGAAAAGGCTGCTGCCACTGGGTGCTCGGGAGTGGTTGCTGCAACCCATCTTGACACAATGGACTATTGTGTGCCATTTCTTCGCCCCACATGTCCAGCACTCTATGGTGCCATGCTAGGGTGGGATCGTCGGCCATGTTCCTCCTGAACTTCACATCATAGTTTAGCCAGGCCCATCCCCCGTATTGTTTATGTGCGCGGGTAATCGTGTCCAGGTACTTGGTCAGGTATGGCCCCGCTTCTGGTTCTTTTTCCATCACCACGCTCATAAAGAGGTGGAATGCTGCCACACCCAATTGGCTGATGGATTTGGGAATTTTAGGTTTTTTTATCCCTTATCCTCTCGCTTCTTCTCTCCCTATCTCTTGCACTGGTTGACTCCTCCTCTTGGTCCCTGAGTAGGAGAGAGAATATGTCAATATATTCTCTCCTCCAAATCCTCTTTTGATCTTTTTGGGTACCGACACGGCCAGGGAGCTCACCCCGCAGCGTGGGTCACGGCTGGTGTCATGCCAATCCATCCGCGTTCTTTGGGCCGCTCCCGCTGGCGTGCATGTGTCGTCCTCACCCCTCTGACTTTGCCCCAACCAGGCCTGTCTGAGGGGATGGGAATGTTTTGCGCTCTTCTTCCTCTTCACTTTCTTTAATGCGTAGCGCATCACATCTGCCCATTCTATGTCCCTGTCACTATCTGAACTGGACCCATCCGATGAGGATGTTGCTGACTCTGGCGCCCCCTTTTCACACCCCGACTTACCATGTGCTGCGTTGGGTGTGGTTGCGTTGGCGCTCGTCGATGGCACTTCATAGTTCGTAGAGCCCGGCGCTCCCAGCCGTTGTTTCACGGAGTTCAGGCCGTGCTGTGTAACCTGCTCCCGTACCATCTGGAGCAGGTCGTCAAGTTCTTGGTTCTGTGGCGGGGCTGCGTTCCCCGTTTGCTGTGGCGCCTTCTTCCTGGTACTTTGACGAGGTTTCGCTGCTGCTGCAGGGGCCATTGCTTCACGGCTAGCCCTCTGAGTCCCTCTCATGTTTTGCTTGGCCGCTGCGCGTTCTTTTGATGCCGCTGCCGCCTTCGGTGCCGCCTTGTTGCCTCGTGGCGTAGAAGCCTTTGGTGTCTCCCTCCTCGGCATTTCTCCGCTAAGATAGAATTACTATGCAGAGGCAATAAAATTTACTTTACTATCATATAGGATGCTATCCATAATCCCGTGCTCTTCTCGGCCTCTTTCACTAGTATAGAGTTCTATGTAGAGACAATGGCCAGGCCTAATTACTATCATTCATGATGCCCAGCCCTAAGCCCGTCCTCTACCTCTGTAGCTGACGTTACATACACCTTTGGAGCTACCTATGGCCCTACGGTAGCAGTATATATAAATATATATGCACAATAACGATCTCGCTATCTAAATGTCCCCTGTATATATATTCCCCACCTCACACAATATAGCTTAAATACAATTGAGTTTCCATTCCATCTTATTATGCATCCCCTCAGTTGCATAGATTTTTTTTTTTTTTTTTTTTTTTCAGAAGGACATGTGCTGCTGCTCTCTTCTATGCCCTCGATCCCCCCCCTTCCCCCCTCCCCCCCCTGCAGCCACTGAGTAAACTCCCGGCATCCTGCTATCCGGGCATGGCCACGAGTAACGAACGGCCCTGCATCTCACCACACTGACTTTTTTTTTTTTTTTTTTTGCAGGTAAGCTGGCTGGTCGGCTAGCTGGTTGACTGGCCTCATTCCCCCCCCCCTGCTCCGTCTACGGGCGCCTCGGCCACACCGGGCCCCACCGCTATCAGGTCGCTCTTCCCCCCCCCCCACCCCACTCCCCTGTTTATTATGTCCATACTTGCTTTTTGAGTTATTCTTGCAGCGCGACTGCCTGTCGCTGGTCAGAGGCTCGGCGATCAACACGCGCTCCTCCACGTGGGGGGGGGGGGTGGATCAGCCGGAGAACTCGTTGTAGCCTGCGTACTCTCTCTGCTCCTCCACGTGGCCTCGATCTGTGCTCGCTGGAATCACTCTTCCCGACAGATGCAGCGCGGGCGTATGGAGCGCTGGGGGGATTTCGCCGCGGTCTCGTTCCCCGTATGGATGATCAGAGGGTGAGCAAATGTCGCTGGAGGAAATTTGCCGCGGTCTCGGTCCCCGTAGTACTGATTGTCCGGCTTCTTCCTGGAAGGAGGGGCGAGCGGCAAAGAGACCGCACTCGCGCCGGGCGCGCTCTTTTGAATGCGGCTCTTTGCCCACCCCCCCCCCCTCGCCTTCTCCCCGCCCCCCCTCAGCCCTCGGCTCGCCACCGCGTGCCTGTGCCCGGCTGCGTTGATTCGCATCCGGGTCTGAAACGCTGTAAGATTGGTCAAGGAAGGAACAATCTCATCAAATTCACCCTCTACAGGATTGACCTTTATGGACCCAGCAGGGAGGTAATATATCTGAGCAATTTCAATTGACTCTGATATGTTTTTTTTTTCTTCTCCGTGACTGCGGAGCATGACCGCGGGGCGTGTTCGAAGGGGCGTGTTTAAAGGGGCAGGTTCTGCCCCTTTGACGCCCCTTCGACGTCACTGCGGCGTTGGCAGCGTTGGTGGCCTATATTGTTAACAACTTTGGCTGAGGATTGAGGTTTGTGGTTCTGAGCTGTTTTACTTGTTAATATTTTCCTAACGTTTTCTTAGTTTACTCATTATGGGTAAAAGGAAGGCTAAAGCGCAGCCCAGGTCTCAGGGCACCGAGTCTGGTGTTTTTAAACAGTCCGGCCCCTTGGACAAACACATAAGAACATAAGATATGCCATACTGGGTCAGACCAAGGTCCATCAAGCCCAGTATCCTGTTTCCAACAGTGGCCAATCTAGGTCATACGTACCTAGCAGTTTCCCCAAATGACACAGGTTCCACAATGCTTGTACTGGGTCAAGCATTGATATCCTGGGTCCCTTCTTAATAATGGTTTATGGACTTTTCCTCCAGGAAATTGTCCAAACCTTTTTTAAACCCAGCTACACTAACAGCCTTTACTACATCCTCCGGTAACAAATTCCAGAGTTTGATTACACGTTGAGTGAAAAAATATTTTCTTTTATTAGTCTTAAATAGTTTACCCTGTAGCTTCATTGCATGTCCCCTAGTCTGTCTATATTCTGATAACGTAAACAATCGATCTACATTTACCCGTTCCACTCCGTTCATTAATTTATAGACTTCTATCATATCTCCCCTCAGCCGTCTCTTTTCCAGGTTAAAGAGCCCTAACCTTTTTAGCCTTTCTTCATAGGAGTAGCCTTCCATCCCCTTTACCATTTTGGTGGCTCTTCTCTGAACCTTTTCTAATAACGCTATATCCTTTTTAAGATACGGCGACCAGAATTGCACACAATATTCAAGGTGCGGTCTCACCATGGAACGATATAGAGGCATTATAATATCTTTTGTTTTATTTTCCATTCCTTTCCTTATCATACCTAGCATTCTATTTGCTCTCTTGACTGCCGCTGCACACTGGGCCGAGGGTTTTAACATGTTATCCACAATGACGCCTAAATCTTTTTCCTGTGTGGTGGTTCCTAAAGTGGAACCTTGCATCGTGTAACCATAGTTTGGGTTGTTCTTCCCTAGGTGCATAACTTTGCACTTGTCCACATTAAATTTCATCTGCCATTTTAATGCCCAGTCTTCCAATTTATCAAGATCCTCTTGCAATTTTCCACAATCCTCTTGGGTTTTAACAACTTTAAATAGTTTTGTGTCATCTGCAAATTTGATAACCTCACTCGTTATTCCACTTTCCAGGTCATTTATGAATATGTCAAAAAGCAGAGGACCCAACACAGATCCCTGGGGTACACCACTATTCACCTTTCTCCATTGGGAAAATTGGCCATTTAGCCCTACCCTCTGCTTTCTATCTTTTAACCAGTTCCTGATCCACAGTAGTACACTGCCTCCTATCCCATGACTCTTTAGATTTGCCAAAAGTCTCTGATGAGGGACCTTGTCAAAGGCTTTCTGAAAGTCCAGATACACTATATCAACCGACTCACCTTTGTCCACCTGTTTATTCACACCTTCAAAAAAACATAACAGATTAGTAAGGCAAGATCTTCCTTGTCGAAAGCCATGTTGGCCGTCTCCCATTAGGCCATGACTATCTAAATGCTGAATAATTTTATTCTTTATGATGGTTTTCTACCATTTTTCCCGGGACTGACATCTAGCTCACCGGTCTGTAGTTTCCCGGATCACCCCTGGAACCCTTTTTAAAAATTGGTTTTACATTGGCTATCCTCCAATCTTCAGGAATTAGAGATGATTTTAATGATAGTTCAGAGATTACTAATAGCAGGTCTGCAATCTCACACTTCATTCCTGCGCCTTTGGCTCAGTCCTCTCCCAAAGGAGCCTCCTTGAGCCCCGACAGGAGAACCCCTCCACCCTGTCCTGTTTTGGCTAGTGATCTCAGTTTAGTGATTTCTCCTGATTTGGGCAGGAGCAGCAAGTTAGTTTGCTTGCCAACTCCTGTTCATATTGCAACCCAGGAAGGTTCTTTTGAACTTCCAGTTTTGCCCTCAGACGCAGAAGTCACCTTGAAAGACCTTTGGGGGGCTATGACATGTATTGATTCTATAGTGTCTTTGGCTGTTGGTTCTTTATGTAAATTTTCTCAGGAAGCTGCAATATCCTTGCATCAGCTTGATGAAAAAGTTTCTCTCATTGATGTGGCTGTTACAAAATCAGAATCTCAAGTTCTCCCTCTTCAATCTATAAATGTGGTTGGTATTAAGGATTCCCTATTGTTGCATTCTACAGTGGAGACTCTTGAGAATTCTTTGCGTATTCGTAATTTACGATTTTTAAATTTTCCTCAGTCTCCATTGTTGTCATCTAAGGTTCTTTTGGACAAATATCTCAGAAAAGTTGTGCTTTTAAGTTACGTTATCTTTGCGTAAAGGATGTGTTGGTCTTTCTGCATCGGCCAGATAGATTGCAACCAGAATGCTGTGCCGCCAGGTTTCTTTGTAACAGATGATGAGAAGAACATGGTCAAGGCAGTGAAGGAGGGGGCTCAAACAGACAGCTTAAGTCAGCGGTTCTCAACCTGTGGGTCGCGACCCCCACAGGGGTCGCCACAGGATTCAGTGGGGGTCGCCTCACTTCGCTGTTAAAAAAAAAAAAAAGTGCACAAGTTGCTGCCGCTGCCGAGTCCACTTCTCGGCAGTGGCAAACTGACAGACTCCAATCTTCTGCAGCCACGGCTCCCTACCTCTTAGGGAACCGCGGCTGTGCCTGTGAGTAAAGCCATTGCAGAGCCTTTCTGTCTCTCGATGGGCTCCGTGCAGCATTGTCCCGCCTCCAAAGGAAGTTGTTTACCACTTCCTTTGGAGGTGGGACAATGGCATGCTGCACGGAGCCCATCGAGAGACAGAAAGGCTCCACAATGGCTTCACTCACAGCAGGCACAGCTCCGGATCCCTACGCGGCCGGGAGCCGCGGCTGCAGAAGAATAGGGCAGTAGCAGGCAGGCAGACAGGGAGAGGGGAGGAGGGGCAGGGAACCTGCAATGGGGCTGACATGAGGGAGGGAGGGGATGACATGGAGGGATGGATGGAGGGAGGGAGGGAGGGAGGGAGGGGAGAGCTAATTGTTGGATGGAGGGAGTGAGGGGGCTGACATGGACAGGGGGGCTGACATGAAGGGAGGGGAGAACTGCTGGATGGAGGATGGATGGAGGGAGGGGGGGGCTGGCATGGATAGAGGGGGGCTGACATGGAGGGAGGGAGGGAGGGGGCTGGCATGGACAAAGGGGGGCTGACATGGAGGGAGGGATGGAGGGAGGCCTGACATGGACAGAGTGGGGGCTGACATGGAGGGAGGGATGGATGGATGGATGGAGGGAGGGAGGGGGCTGTCATGGACAGAGGGGGGGCTGACATGGAGGGAGGGAGGGAGGGGGCTGACATGGAGGGATGGATAGATGGAGGGAGGAGGGGGATGACATGGAGGGAGGGCTGAAATGGACAGAGGAGGGACTGACATGGAGGGATGGATGGAGGGAGGGGGGCTGACATGGACAGAGGGGGGCTGATATGGAGGGGGCTGACATGGATGGAGGGAGGGAGGGCTGATATGGAGAGATGGAGGGAGGGAGGGGTGCTGACATTGATGGATGGATGGAGGAAGGGAGGGGGCTGACATGGACAGAGGGAGAGCTGATGTGGAGGGAGGGAGGGGGCTGACATGGACAAAGGGAAGAGACAGGGGGACATATTGGACAGACGGGGGATAAATGCTGGACAGAGGGGAGAGACAGAGTGGGTTAGGATTATAATGGGCAGATGGGGGGACTAGGACTGGTAATGGGTTGATTAGGGAAGGCTAGGACTGGGTATGGACTGATCAAGGGGGGGTTGGGACTGGTAATGTGCTGATAAGGGGTAGGATTAGTAATGGACTGATGGGGGGCTAGCATTGGAAATGAGCTGATCGGGGAGGTTAGGACTGGAAATGGGCTGATTAGAGAAGGCTAGGACTGGTAATGGGCTGATGGGGGGGGGGGGTAGGACTGGTAATGGGCTGATTAGGGGCGCCTAGCACTGGTAATGGGGTTGAGGAGGGACTAGCACTGGAAATGAGCTGATTAGGGGAGGCTAGCACTGGTAATGGGCTGATTAGAGGAGACTAGGACTGGTAATGAGCTGATTAGAGGAGCCTAGCACTGGTAATGGGGTTGAGAAGTGAATAGCACTGGAAATGAGCTGATTAGGGGAGGCTAGGACTGGTAATGGGCTGATTAGAGGAGACTAGGACTGGTGATGAGCTGATTAGAGGAGCCTAGCACTGGTAATGGGGTTGAGGAGTGACTAGCACTGGAAATGAGCTGATTAGGGGAGGCTAGGACTGGTAATGGGGTTGAGGGGGGACTAGCACTGGAAGCGAGCTGATTGGGGGCTTCGACTGGGAATGGGCTGATTGTGTGGAGGGGAGGATAGAGCTGCTGGCCCTGGAAAAAACTGGGGGCTAAGGTTACAAATGGGCTGATATGAGGGGATGGGATAATGGAACTGGAAGAGAGTGGATCTGAGAGGGGCTGCCATGGTATTTGTACTAGAAGAGACTGGTCAGTGGGGAAGGAGGGGGACTGGAAGGGAATGGACACCAATGACAGTCATGGAAATGCAAGTTGACATTGGAAGGTACTGGAAGTGAGGACTGCAAAGGGACTGATACTGGGGAGGGTTACTGGGACTGGAAATAGGCTGATGGAAAGAAGTGAAGAAAACGAAAGAAGAGATAAGAAATGGCAGATGGACCATAGACCACAGAAAGAGAGCTAAGAGAAGACAGGAAAGCAGATGCCTCAGATCAGGTCCTGGATGATCAGAGTATAAATTGGTCAGACTAAGGTAGAAAAAATAATTTTATTTCATATTAGTGATTTGACTACAAAATCATCATAATTTTGAAATCAAATCTTGTTACTTGTTATTGTGGTTTAAATAAGTAAATTTTATAAATAAAAACATATTGCAAAGGCCTATAATATATTAATAATTCAACAAATGATTACAGCGACAATGCGTTAACGATAAAGGAAGAGAGACGCATTTCATTTTATCATTGGGGGTCACCACAAGTTGACCAATGGTAAAAGGGGTCACGGTACAAAAAAGGTTGAGAACCACTGGCTTAAGTGGTTTAAGACAGCTGAATGACTGTCCTATCTTTAACCGTTTAGTGCTTTCCTGTTAGCAGCTGAATATTGCAACTATTTGGATAGCGGCATGGGTGACCACGCAGCCCGGATATTCAGTGGAGGGAGATGGATATTTTCTGCCACTGCATAACTGATTTTAATTCAAGCAGTGGCAGCTAAATGTTTTATTTTGCCTAGACGCTGCAGCTGAATATGGCCCCCCTATATCTTTAAAAATATTTTTTTTCACATTGTTTTCTCTGCTGTTTTGTTTTCCTCCGCTCCTGGATCCTCCCACACTCACCGTCCTTCAAAGCCAATGTGGTTTAATCTAGATTTCCAAGTTCTTGAAATAGGTCATGGATTAACATGAGAGATAACTGATTTCAATAGATGTTTCTGAATAAGACCATGGGAGAGAGAGTCCTTCTAATGCCTGAAACTAATTTTGATCTCTCTGCCTTCTGGCATCCTGATTTGAAATCTCCATAACTTTGCTTTTTCTGCTTACTGTAGGTGGATTTAAGATTATTTGTGGTGATATGCTGCTTCAAAATGTGAGCAAACATCAACCTTAGTTAGGTATTCCTCTGTTGAAGTTTCTGTTTTTTAGTTTTATCAGAGAAATGCCCAGGGCTGTTAAGATCACACCATTTTTTCTACATTTTGTTTGTATGGAATATCTTTTTTAAGTTTTATTTTTCTAATTTCCAAATTAGCATCAAGCCACTCACTTCATTAGAGACATTTTTTTTTAGTGCCATCAAGTCAGTGTTGACTCATAGTGACCAAGCTACCTCTGGGTTTTCTTGGCAATGTATCACCAGAAGTAGATTGCCAGCCTTTTCTTCCTACACAGTTAAAGTGACTTGCCCAAGGTCACAAGGAGTGCCAGTGGGAATTGAACCCTTAAATGTCTGGGTATTAGCCAGTTGCTCTAACCACTAGGGTACTCCTCCACTTGGAAACCAGCTTGCATAGCAATATCAATGACCATACAATCAATTCTATAAAATTTACAAAGGAAATAGTAACTTTCGCAGGACTAAACAAACAACTAGCAACAGAGCTTTCTCATACATAGCCCCTATATTATGGAACTCACTACCAGACCCCCATAGATCTATCAAACACCTCCAAACTTTTAGAAAAGAATTAAAGACCCTCCTCTTCTTCAAATACTATAACAGCCCTATTTGCAATGATAACTAATGCCCAATGCTGCCGCCCGCACCCTGCACAGGGCCTCCAGAAGAGACCACATAACCCCAATCCTAAAACACCTCCACTGGCTGCCGATACACTGCAGGCTCACCTTTAAAGTATTATTAATGACCTTCAAAGCCCTCAACAAACAATCCTCCACCTCCCTTACAGACCTCATCCTCTCCACACTGCCAAACAGGTCCAGAAGAGCATTTGCAGCAAACACACTCATAATCCCCACCGCAATAGCAAAATGCTCCCAAGCAGCAAAGAGCAGAGCATTTGTATTTTACGCACCTACACTCTGGAATGCCCTTCCAACCACCATCCGAGCTATAACTGACCTCACCCAATTCAGGAAGACAACAAAGCACCATCTGTTCCTCCAACACTATTAACAGTCCAGTGAAACATCACAACCCAGCATACCCTCCACCCACCACAATGACACTTCCAGCACGCCCATGTCATACTGAAGCAATCACAGCCTGAAATACTGCTGCATAAACCTGTAAATAATTATAAACTGCATAAAGTTAGCTAAAATGTAAATGTATGTAGTTCAGAGCGTCTGTGGCTCCACAACCAGACCTGTGGCATACCTGTGCACAAACAGCTCGGTTGTATATAGTTTCCTCTGTTAACCCAAGTTATAATACCTGTTCTCTGTAATGTGCAACTGTGTGCTCTGCCACTTTGCACAAGTTGTTGTAACCTGTAAGCCGCGCTGACTTTAAAGAGCGCGGTATAGAAACAATTTAAATAAATAAACTGACTCCCCTTCCCTTCTCCCCCTTCCCTCCCTACTCTCACTGATCCAGAATCAAGAACTCCCCCTTCATTCAAGAACATTTCAACTGTTTTTGCTAACATCCCTAGCGATATGTATATAATTTAATAGTCTTCCATGTAAATAGTTACGTGTATAATATACTTCAATGCTCCATATTAATGGTTACAATGTAAATAGTTAAATCCATAATCATTTCCTAGACTGTTCTTTGTAACTTGTTAGTTTGATGTAAACAGCCCCTGATCTTTCGAAGGGGCAATATAGAAAAAAGATGGACCATATTGGTCTTTATCTGCTGTCGTTTACTATGTTATGTTCAAATAAAAAAATAAATAACATTGCACTGCCTTCTGTAAGCCCACAGATTACCAACAGACAAGAACCCTAGTAAGAAGGCAGGTCTTACAAACAAATCATCATAAAATAAGGGAAAACATCCCCCCATAGCAATGGCATAGCAACATGGCCCATAATCCAATTATTGTGTTCATCAGGAATTGGAACTGAAGTAGGAGATTTGCTAGTGTCAAGAAACACCTGCAATTGTTTTGGACCAAAGAATATATACTTAGCAGCAGTTGACTTAATAAGAAATTTACATGGAAACCTAAGCAAGTAGGAATAGTCCAAGGAGAGAATCTCAGGACGCATGAAGAGAAATAAATGCCTTTTAACCTGAGTAATTTAAGAAATGTCTAGGAAAACCCAGACCCTCTGTCCAAGAAAACGTTTAGCACCATTTTTTCTACATTTTGCTTTTGTTTGTATAGAATATCATCGACATTTAAAATAGAGGGGCAAGAAGGTACCTCAAGTCTTTAAAAACGTGTTAAGTGAAACTCTAAATTAACATTTTGAAAAATGTGTTTTTTAAACTGTGACACTAGATGGCAATACATTCCATCTTCAATAACTGAAATCTAACTGAATGATTTCAACCAGCACAGCATATTTATTTAGCTATTTTTCTAGACCGCTATTTCTACAAGTCAAAGTGGTTTACATGATAAACAATGTAGCTCAACGGGACTTTACAGTGAACACAGAACACGGAGCATTTAACATGGGAACAAAACCGAGCATAAAGGCTTTATGAACATGTTAAGTAGGTAACTGGCAACTTTGCAATGGAGTTTTAAGTCGACTTTATATTGGGACGGGAGGTGTGGGGGTACTGGCTGCATACACATCAACCTGCTAAATCTGTGTATGCCAAAGAACTAGAGTAAATATATATATGTGTGTATATTCTCGGGGGTCATTTTCAAAGCAGAGGTTTGTATATACTTTGGTTTTGAAAATGTATTGGTCCCTACACAGGAAACATCTTGCAGATGCTACGCACAGTATGCATCCACTCGGTTATGAAATAAGCTGCTTATTTTGGTATTTACGGAGCAGGCTGAGGGCTGAGTTTCTGATGATAATGCAGTTCATCTCTAAGTTTCGGTCCTCTACTATAATTCTTACCATGGCAGTGAAGATCTGAGTTCCATCTTGGGATATACAGGCAGAAAAATGTTGTGGGTTTTTTGAAGGATTTGTTTCATTTTCTTTTCTTTTCAGTACATAATAATATGCGTTATTTAGTAATAATATTGAAACATAGAAAAAATGTCAGCAGAAAAAGACCATAAGGCCTATCTAGTCTGCCCTTCCGTATCAAATACTATTGTCTCTTTTTTCTCCTCTAGAGATCTTCTGTGTTTGTCCCATGCTTTCTTGAATTCAGATACTGTCCTTGTCTCTACTACCTCCACATGGAGACTATTCCATGCATCTACCACTCTTTTCCTAAATAAATATTTTTGCATATTACTCCTGAGTCTATTCCCTTTCACCCTCATCCTATGCCCCCTCGTTGCAGAGCTTGCTTTCAATCGAAAGAGGCTCTCCTCTTGTGCATTTATACCACAGAGGTATTTGAATTTGTCTGTCATATCTCCTCTGTCCCACCTTTCCTCTAACATATACATAATACGATCTTTGTCTGTCCCCATATGATTATAACGAAGACCACTAACCATTTTAGTAGCCACCCTCTGCACTGACTCCATCCTGTTTATATCCTTTTGAAGGTGCGGTCTCCAGAATTGCACACAATACTCAAAATGAGGTCGCACCAAAGACTTAACACAGAGGCACTATCACCTCCTTTCTTCTGCTGGCCGTTCCTCTCCCAGTGCACCCAAGCATCCTTCTAGCTTTCATTGTCACCTTTTCTACTGTTTAGCTACTTCAAGATCATCAGACACAATCACGCCTAGGTCCCACTCTTCTTTGGTGGACAGAAGTACTTTGCCCCCATAATGTACCATTCCCTTGGATGTAGTGCACACTGAACAAAATAGGTGCCCTCTTATTAAAGTCCATTAGAATTTCGCACTTAGTTTTCAAGCTAAATGCATGTTAACATGCGTTAAGTGTAAAGCCTCCATGGTAACTGCTCAGGAGTGTGAGCAGCATATTCGTGGCAGTTACCACATGGACGCTTGCCGTAATGTGTGGCGCAGTTAACGTGAGCATTAATTATGCCACCCATAGAGGTATTGCTAAGAGCACCACGCTAATTGCCACATTGGCAGCATATGATGTGGACCCCTAGGTACTCTGCAATGTGTTCTCCGTGCCCACAGTCTGCCCCATACCCTGCTTATTCCCCACCCCATTGCGCAATGGGTAATTAATGCACATTTTAGTGGCCGGTAGCTGTCATGCCCACATAGTAACATTGCAGGGCATTACTGCCTGTTAAAATATGTGTCAACCACTTAGCAGGCTTTAGCAAAAGGCCCCTTAAGTTTGTTATAAATACTGGCCTACTGTTCCTATGTGTGTTTATTTGTGTAGAGTTTGTAAGGGCATCCTTCTTCGCTTTTTTAAAGGAGATTTCAGGAATCTCTTAAATATCAGAATACTTTGTGATACAGCGACCAGAAAATTAATAAGGTTCAATATCCTACTCCTACATTACCCATCATTAACATCGCAGTAATGGCGATATGTGCTATAGAGTATCTCTGGCACAGATGGTTTAAACATCTCCACCTGCATCTCTTACGAGGAGTCCCTGAAGATTCCTAATGATGGTTTGAAGGTTATATGCATATGTAATTACTGTGCTGAGGTCGGTCTTCATTCTCACAACTCTCATGCAAAGGTGCAACATAGCATTGATCGGCATAAAGAGTTTATTATTTTGTTACATTATCTAAATCCACCTAGTTTTACTCATTGCCCACTTCTTATCAATTGCAATGTAGCTCTCCAAATTTCTCTGATAAAACTGTATGCCTTCTCCTTGCAGGAAATTGCTTTTATATTTTATATGCTGTTTTGATGTTATTGTTTGAATTCCATAGTTCGCAGATTTTGTTCCCGTTTCCCAGCATGTGTTTTCTTTGCATTTTTGTCATACATTTGTTTTGCCACTTAACCCTCTGTTGCCTCGGGTACAAAACATAGATTGTGAGCCCTTCGGGGACAAGGGAAATATATACCGTACCTGAATGTACCTGAAAAGCGGAATATAAGCACAGCCACATAAATAAATAAATAAATAAATGAATTTTATTAATGCTCAGGGCCACATTAAGACAGAAAATACTGTGGGGCCAAATTGTTCTTTTACCTGATGCACAGGCTAAATGATAGTTGACTTGCTTAAGGCATCACCATAACCACTTTAGGGCTTCGCTGTCCTTCTCTTCCTAGATAAGATGCAGGGAAATGGGTGCGGTGTATAATAGGATACGAACAAAAAGCGCTGTGGAGTAATTGTGGAAAAATCGATACTATACCTTTGTGGACAATATAGAAGATAGAAAAAGAAGCAAGTGTGGCAGAAAAGCATGAAATTATGATGGGGCATGTGACTATGCCTCACTGGATATAAATGGTGTCACTTAGGGCAGTGATGGCTAACCTTTTTGAGCCCGAGTGCCCAAACTGCCGCACAAAACCAAAGAATTTCCTCAAAGTGCCAGCACGTCAATTAAAGCCCCATTTGCATAAGGTGCTTCATTTGCATAAATATTTGCATAATGTTACCATACACTAACTTTTAGTAAACATGCCTCTTAATGAGTATATGGATAAAGAAAGACTAAAAGGTTTCTACATTACTATAATCCAGTACCAACCGCCAGGCACATTAGGAACTACTACAAACGCTGCCCATTTAGAACCCATAGCAAACCCGCCGTATCCTAACAGCACTACCAGGACTCACAAAGCACCATACTCTACCTATCAAAAGGCAACACTGCAAATATTAAACCAATACATCTCAGAGAACAACAATACATGACCTACTGGGGAAAGAACAAGTGGCAATGTCAAATAGGAATTATATAAACAGAATACCTCAGCTCAGTTACACATGCAGAACAGACCATCACCAAACAAGGAATCACAATTTAGAAACAGGAAGACAATAATTAAACTGGGAACCCCAAAAGCCAAACTTGGAATATACAACAACACTGTAGAAATAAAACTATATATTAATTTCCTCTTGTACTAAACAAAGCGCAAAAATTAATGATGCACATTTCCCAGAGCTGACATATTCCAGTTAATAAATTCAAAATAAAGAGATATTTTTCTACCTTTTGTGCATTTTTTTTCAGTTGCAATTGTTCCAGCCACTTTCTTCTGGTTTCTTCGTGTCTTCTGCTAACTCTCCATCTGCTGTCCATTTGTCCTTTCTTCTGTCTTCTTGGTTTTTTTTTCCATTCTCTCTCTACATCTGCTTTAACATACTAATCTTTCTCCTTTGGCTCTTTCCTCATTCCTATTTCATCTACTCAAAATTTACCCCTCATTCCTCAATCCCCACTTACTCTCCCAATACCCGGCCAATTGTAGATTTTTTATCCCTCCCACACAAAATATTTTTCCCCTCTCCATTTTACTCTCCCAGCCCCATCCCATTCTAATCCTCCCCCAACACCAGCTCCCTTCTAGTTCCAGCCTCACCCAGCATCCATTCCCTTCTAGTCCCTGCATCAGCCCATTTCCAGTCCTAGCAGCCCCCAACCCAATACCAGTCCTATCCCCCCCTCATCAACCCACTTCCAGTCCTAACCCCCCATCACCCCATTTTCAGTTTAAGCCCCCCCCTATAACCCATTACCAGTCCTAACCCCCCACTTCCAGTCAGCCCCCATAGCCCATTGCCAGTCCTAACCCCCCCATCAGCCCACAGTCCATTACCAGTCCTAACCCCATCAGCCCACCTCAAGTCCTAACCCCTCCCCATCAGCCCATTTCTTGTCCCAGCCCCCCCATAGCCCATTATCAGTCCTAAACCCCCCCATAGCCCATTACCAGTCCTAACCCCATCAGACCACCTCCAGTGTTAACCCCCCATCAGCCCATTTCCAGTCCTAACCCCACCCAACAGCCCACCTCAAGTCCTAACCCCTCCCCATCAGCCCATTAGCAGTCCTAACCCCCCCCCCAGCCCATTAGCAGTCCTAACCCCCCCTCTCTAGCCCATTAGCAGTCCTAACCCCCCCCATAGCCCATTACCAGTCCTAACCCCCATCACCCATTTCCAGACAGCCCCCCATCAGCCCACAGCCCATTAGCAGTCCTAACCCCCCCTAGCCCATTAGCAGTCCTAACCCCCCCTCCTAGCCCATTAGCAGTCCTAACCCCCCCATCCCATTAGCAGTCCTAACCCCCCCCTCCTAGCCCATTAGCAGTCCAAACCCCCCCCCCAGCCCATTAGCAGTCCTAACCCCCCTCCTAGCCCATTAGCAGTCCTAACCCCCCCCCAGCCCATTAGCAGTCCTAACCCCCCCCCTAGCCCCTTAGCCGTCCCAACCCCCCCCTAGCCCATTAGCAGTCCTACCCCCCCCCGCCCATTAGCAGTCCTAACCCCCCCCTAGCCCATTAGCAGTCCTAACCCCCCCTCTCTAGCCCATTAGCAGTCCTAACCCCCATCACCCCATTTCCAGACAGCCCCCATCAGCCCACAGCCCATTAGCAGTCCTAACCCCCCTAGCCCATTAGCAGTCCTAACCCCCCCTCCTAGCCCATTAGCAGTCCTAACCCCCCCAGCCCATTAGCAGTCCAAACCCCCCAGCCCATTAGCAGTCCTAACCCCCCCCCTGCCCATTAGCAGTCCTAACCCCCCATCACCCCATTTCCAGACAGCCCCCATCAGCCCACAGCCCATTAGCAGTCCTAACCCCCCCCCTCCTAGCCCATTAGCAGTCCTAACCCCCCCCTCCTAGCCCATTAGCAGTCCAAACCCCCCCAGCCCATTAGCAGTCCTAACCCCCCCCTAGCCCATTAGCAGTCCTAACCCCCCCCTCCTAGCCCATTAGCAGTCCTAACCCCCCCCTCCTAGCCCATTAGCAGTCCAAACCCCCCCCCCCAGCCCATTAGCAGTCCTAACCCCCCCTAGCCCATTAGCAGTCCTAACCCCCCCTCCTAGCCCATTAGCAGTCCTAACCCCCCCCCTCCTAGCCCATTAGCAGTCCTAACCCCCCAGCCCATTAGCCGTCCAAACCCCCCCCCCCCCGCCCCTTAGCAGTCCTAACACCCCCCCCCCCCCGGCAAATTTAAAAAAAGAAAAAGAGGGCTCTGGCTGCTGCCGCGGACGCGGCAGCATGCAGTGTCCCGCGGGGCCCCCTCCGCCCGCTAAGCCCCTCTGCAAGGGCTTTCAGATTCGCGAGGGAGACAGCGTCTCCCTCGCGTCTCTTGTTAAGCCCGCAGGGGCTAATGGGAAATTTCCCATCAGTCCCTCGCGTCTAAAGGGGCTGATGGGAAATTTCCCATTAACCCCTACGGGCTTAACAGAGACGCGCGGGCGACGCTGTATCCCTCGCGAATCGGAAAGCCCTTGCAGAGGGGCTTAGCGGGCGGAGGGGGCCCCGCGGGACACTGCATGCTGCCGCGTCCGCGGCAGCAGCCAGAGCCCGCTTTTTCTTTTTTTGCGGACCTTCACGCGTGCCAGCTGCAAGGCCTTCGCGTGCCACAGCTGGCACGCGTGCCATAGGTTCGCCATCGCTGACTTAGGGGCTTGTTTACAAAGCCGCGGTAGTGGTTCGCGATCGCGATCGCAGCCGCGGCCCCATTGAAATCAATGGGGCCGCGGCTCCGATTACGATCGCAAACCGCTACCGCGGCTTTGTAAACAAGCCCCTTAGAGTTAATATTGTCTTGTCAAGCATTAGAGCTCACACCGTAGGCTTCTGCACTTTAAAGCACCGGGGAGTAGTCTGCAAGGAGAACGTGAGGGGTAGATGTCCTTCTTCATAAATAATGTTGAATCCAATTGAGATCTGTTTATTGCTTTTATACTTGGCTTACCAGTGCACTTTTTAGTCTCAGTAGTTGTAACCCAGGACTCATTTTACATTTTCGTACCGCATCAGCAACGTGCAGTTATTATCACTCATCAGTATTATGCCTTGTTTACCAAGGGACTGCAATAGTGCATCAAAACTAGCTAGAGCAGACAAATGCTACCATTACACAGTGACTGGGTAATGATGCTCACATCTTTTCAGATGCACTCCTTGTCTTGTCACTTTATTCTTTTAAATAGTTTTAAGTGTATAATGTAAAGGAGGAATGGAAATTATATTGGGCAGAGAACCACTGCTGTTTTGTCAGAGTTCCTTCTTTGCCGTCGCTATGATGTCTAGCTGCAGACCTGGACTGGAGACCATGTAGGATTAAGCAATGCACACTTTGGATAGAATAGTTTGCTCAAAACCCCAGTTTTTGTTTTTAGTACAATGGTTTCCAAACCTGTCCAGGAGGGATCCTGCAGTCTGTCTGGTTTTCAGGATACCCACTATGAAGCTGCAGAGATAAATGTGCATGCAGTGGAGGGAATGCACATGGCTGATATCCTAAAAAGCCAGTTGCCTAGGTGTCCCGCAGAACAGGTTTGGGAACCACTGCTTTAGTGGATTCCTTCAGTAGGACTTCATTCCCTGCCAGCTATCACATAGCCAGGCTACTGTTTCTCCTCAACAGGGCTTCAGTTAAACTGGCCCTACCCCTGTCCATCCAACTAATGGACCAGAATTTCTGATCGATGTACTAGTAACACAGTAAACATAGCAAATGATGGCAGATAAAGAACAGCATGGCCCATCTAGTTTGCCCAGCAAGGAGTTTAGGTTTGTAATTGCTGTTTCATGCTGGTTACCTCTGCTCTGTGCTTTTTACTTTGATTTGTATCTGTTGCTCTGTGGCAGCTACCCCCGCTATGTTTTTGTGAAGCGTGAAGGTTAATTTAAGTTTTGTTTTGAGCAGGAATGCAATTATTCCTATACATGGATCCAGGATGGATGCTATCATTAGCCAAACTAGGCAGTCGCCTAGTGTGTCAATGGTCTGAGGGTGGCCCATTGCTGTCACTGCCATGCCTCTCTGGGACCTTCAGGAGTGGCTGAAAGTACTTCAAACAGCCCCGCAGTGCTTACCAAATGTAAAAGTGATAGGACATAATGTAAAAGACTCAAGGATGAAGGGGAGGAATACAATCTGTAGAAACTAATGCAAAAAAATAAAAAAGGGAGTGGAGGAGGTGTGTGGTGGTTAGAGCAGCACCCTAGTAGCCAACAGACTAGTGTTTAATTCCCACTGGCACTCCTTGTGGCCTTGGGTAAGTCACTTTACCTTCAATTGTCTCTGAAGAAAGGCCTGGCAATGTACTTCTGGTTACACCTTACCAAGAAAACCCAGGGCTGCCAGGTCTTCAGGAATCAGAAATAACTCAGCCAGATGCATTGCATTTTAATGAGACAAAAGCAGATTTCCTTATTAAATATTCCTATTCTGTGTTCACAGATGAAGGACTGTGTGTAAGAGCTCAAATAGGAAAGGAAACGAGGTAGAATTCAAATGATTTTAGGAAAAAAGTATTCATGAGAAGCTAGCTAAATGAAAAAGACAAATTGGCTCCCTCAACACACTATGCACACCAGTGCTTTACTCTAGACCCAGCTCCACCACATTGAAGAGGGTCTTCTCCCTATTTGCACCGTCCCTCTGGAACTCAATCCCTGACAACCTAATGCTACAAAGGACTTAACAGCATTCAGAAAGAGCCTCAAAACACACATGTTTATAGACCGCTTCTCCGAGGACATAACATAACCATCTAGCATGCAATATCCATGGCCACCCTCATCTCTCTTCCCTCCCTCCTTCATGTTCAACCCCAATGTTATGAATGTTTCACCATGTTGTTCTCTTCCCCTATTAACATGATGCTCAACCCCCTCATGTTACAAATAGTCCAAGTTGATTACCCTAATATAATGTATACCATTTTGTTATAATTTAAACTGCTTTGACCACAGGATAAAACAATATTAAATAAAACCCTGTTAAATAAATAAATAAATAAAAGTAGGCAAAGAAATGGGACCAGATGGGATACATCCAAGGTTACTGAAGGACGTTCTGGAAGTTCTGGGGGCTCCACTGTCCAACATTTCCAATGCTTCTTTAAAATCAGGCACGGTCCCAGGGGACCGGAGAAGAGTGTATGTTGTCACTCGCCACAAAAGTGGAGATAAGGAGGAGGTTATGAACTACAGCTTGGTCATTCTGACTTTTGTGGTGAGTGAATTAACAGAAGCACTGCTAAAACACAGGATAGTGCAGTTTCAAGAATTAATGTTCTATGCGTTATTTTATAATTTACATATGTAGTTTTGCTCTGCACCCACAGTCTGCCCCTGTGTAAATATGCATTAACAGCCCAGTATATATACTTGCTGAATCACAACCACATCATGTACGAGTGTCAGTGGCCACTTACCTGCGGATATAACTAAGATATCTAGATTCACACGCATTTTTGTGTCTAAATCTAGACACAATTACATTCTAAAGACAGAGCTCGACAGATCCTAGGCAGCAGGTTGTCATGGCGACCAGCAATTTGCATCTGGTGCCTGGGATTTTCTTTCTCTTTAAAAAAAAATGTGATTTTGGTTAGAAGACCCCTTCTGTCTGACTGCAGGACTCTGATCTCCGAATAGTGTGGCATACAAATCTGTATCTATGGGAGACCTGCAAGGGTGTAGCTATGGGAATGTGTGGTTTCTAAAGGGTGCATGAGGAGTTTGTGATGGTGGACTGTGAGGTTGTTTGGAGGGTTTGTGGAGGATGTAGTAAAAGCTGTTCATCTAGCTGGGTTTATGGGCAGCTGCCTGGTCCACCCTGTACACCAGCAACCCCCACTGCACAACCCAAATGCCACCTCCTTTGCCCCATTTTCACCATCTCAGCAAAAAGATAAACCAATGCAAAAAATATATCATAACAAACATCACACTAGGCACAGGAACATGCGTAACATCCCTACATCTTCCTCACTAAAGACCAAAGCAAAGAATTCATTCAGTCTCTCCGCTATGGCCTTGGCCCCTCTTAGTGCCCCTTTTACCCCTCTATCATCTAATGGTCCAACTGACTCTCTCACAGGCTTTTTGCTACGAATGTACTTGAAAAAGTCTTTATTACGCGTTTTTGCTTCCATAGCAAGCTTCTTCTCGAATTCTCTTTTTGCCTGCTTTATCAATGCCTTGCATTTAACTTGCCAGTTCTTATATTGTTTCCAGTTTTCGTCATTTGGCTCCTTTTTCCATTTCCTCAAAGATGCTTTATTGGCGACAACAGCTTCTTTGACCTCACCTTTAAACCAAGCTGGCAGTTTTTTGGACTTCCTTCCACTTTTCCTAAAGCATGGAATACAGCTGGTCTGGGCTTCCAAGATAGTATTTTTAAACAACACCCAAGCTTGATGTAAGTCTTTAACCTTTGCAACTTCTCCTTTTAGTCTTTTCTTAACTATTTTCCTCATTTTATCAAAGTCTCCCTTTCAAAAGTTAAAAAGTAGTACTGTGGATTTCCTTACCATCTCTCCTCAATTAATTAAATCAAATGCAAACATTCTATGATCACTATTTCCAAGTGACCCCAACGCCCTTATCTCTTGCAGGACTAGGTCCAGAATGCCTTCCCCTCTGGTCAGTTAATGAACCAGCTGCTCCAAGAAGCAATCATTTATTTCATCTAGAAACTTTATCTCCATAGAATGTCCTGCTGTAACACTGACCCAGCCAATACTGGGGTAATTGAAATCATCCATTATTATTACTGTGCTGTAACTTTTGTTAGCTTCCCTGATTTCTTTGAACATTTCATCATCCATTTGTTCATTCTGGCCAGACGGGTCGATAGTACACCCACATTGCCAACGCCTTCCCCTTTTTACATGGCATTTCAATCCATAGAGATTCTACAGCAAATTTTGTTTCCTGCAAAACTTTAATCTTTTGTGACTCAATGCCCTCTCTAACATAGAGCGCAACCCCTCCACCAATTTGATCAGCTCTATCATTACAATATAGTTTGTACCCAGGTATCACAGTGTCTCACTAGTTGACCTCCTTCCACTATGTCTCTGAGATACCAATCATATCTAACTTCTCATTTAGTGCTATATATTCTAACTCTCCCATGTTATTTTTTAGATTTCCAGCATTTGCATACAAGTATTTTATTCATATTAATCTGGTCATCGGTATAGATTCTAGCTACAGGATCACTTCCTGCCACACCAAGGTGATGCTCTCCTGTCACATGACCTCTCTTCTCCATGGCAACAGTGATACTGCCAGACTGGAGGTGGGACTTCAGTACTATATCCCTGTAGGTCTCATCTATGTACCTCTCTGTCTTCCTTATGTCTTCCAAGTATACTACTCTAGCCTCCAGAGATTGGACTTGTACCCTGAGAGCAAAGAGCTCCTTGCACCTAGTGCACACGTAAGACCCCTCACCAACTGGGAGAAAATCATACATGTGACACTCAATGCAAAAGACTGGAAAGCCTCCATCTCACTGCTGGACTGCTGTCTGCATCTTAGTTTTAAGTTTGTATTTAGATATTTAAGTTCTTTACTTACTAAGGGTTGCTGGGGATACTTATACTAATACTAATAAAACTATACCTAATATGTTTAATGTACTTTGTTCACCTGAAGCTTAATTAATCTCAGGTCCTTAATGTATGCTGATGAGAATATATAGCTGCACCTGAGAGTGAATATGGCACCTCATTTCCTTTAAGAGGTTTAAGCACCTATACAGCTACGATTATCCCAAGGGTTTATATTGAGATTAAGATGTAGATAGTTTTCCCCAGTTACTTCCAAGTTGATATCCCTGTTTTATTGTAAATACAACTCAGAGTACCTGTGTTGTATAGTTGATGTTAAATGTAAACCACACTGATCTAAAATAGCGTGGTATAGAAGAACTGTTAAATAAATAAATAAATAAGATGTCTTTCATTTGCACCATCAACATAGTGCTCTTTCAAATTTGGGCACTATGCTGTTGCTGTTAATGGAGCACTACTATCACTATCTTTGCAGATGTTCAAATATATGCAATCCAAATATATGCAATCCAAAACGGTCAAATCAACCATGGCCACCAGTCAAAGGAACACCTCAATCTTCCCCGCTTCTGGAGCCACTCGTCAAGTTCTCTCCCCCATCAGCGACTAACATCGAAGAGATTATTACCAGCATCAACACGACCACGGCACCAAATGACCCCTGCCCTGCACACTGGATTAAAGCAATGCAGTCAGAACTCAGTCCAATCATAGCAGAAATCGTAAATCAATCCTTCACAACAGGAAAGTTCCCAACAACCCTCAAGCAGACCTCCATTCGACCCCTGTTAAAAAACAACCAGCTTGACCCAGATAAAGTAGAGTCCTACTGGCCGATATCCAGCATCCCACTGCTAGCTAAAATTCTAGAGAAAGCGGCTCTGAAGCAAATCCAACAACATATTGACACCTCATCCCCCCTAGACCCCTGCCAAAATGGGTTTAGAGAAGCTCATGGTGTCGAAACACTACTCACCTCACTAATTAACACTCTCGTTTGTGGCTTAGACAACATCAAAGCTGGTTTTGTGCTGATCTTCCTAGACATCACCGCAGCATTTGACTCCGTTGACCATAATCATCTACTAGCTCGGCTCCACGAGAAGGGGATTCAGGGTCTAGCCTGGAATTGGTGCAAATCTTATCTTGAAGACCGATGGCAGCAAGTCAGGATTGGCTCTAGTACATCAGAACCATTCCAACAAAAGCAGGGAGTACCCCAGGGTTCCTCCCTCTCCGCGCTGCTTTTCAACATATACATGCAGCCAATCTGCAAAATTACCCGAGCCTTCGGAATATCATGCCTTATCTACGCAGACGACGTGCTGTTGTATTCACCTTTCAATGTCACACTTCCAGATTACACGACTCTAGTTGATTGTTTCAACTCAGTAACAGAATGGCTCCTCAACCAGAACCTAAGGATAAATTTCAAAAAAACCGAGGTCCAAACCATCACCAGAAACAAAAACTTCTCTCCTCCAACATTCCTAATGGTGAAAGATACTGAACTACCAATCAAGTCAGCCATACGCTACCTGGGTGTGACTCTAGATCAGCAACTAACTTCAAAGAGCACATAAGACGCACAGTAAAGCCTGTCTATTACAAGATCAAGACCCTTCGCCACCTAAGACCTATGCTAGATCCTGATAGCTTCCGCACAATATTCCAGGCTTTTGTCATACCTCATTTTGACTACGCAAACGTTATACTGCAAGGCCTCCCCAAAAACACACTTAACCCTCTGCAATTAGCGATGAATGCTGCTGCCCGTGTATTGTGTGGGACCTCAAGACGAGAGCACATATCCCCCGTCCTAAGAGATCTACACTGGCTCCCGATAAGCTGTAGGATCTCCTTCAAGGCCCTGCTAATCACTTTTAAGGCCATAAACAACATTGCGCCCCCTCAATCTCCATGCTCAATTTCCCATTCTCCCAACAACAGATCCAAGAGGTTGCACTCCTCCAATACACTTATTACGCCAAAAGTATCCACAAAGTGGGCACAATCAACCAACAATCGGGCATTTGTGTCCTACGCACCCAGATCATGGAACAACCTCCCACATGACATCAGAGCAATCAAGGACATCACTCAATTTAGAAAGGCCCTCAAGCACCATTTGTTCATTACATAGTTTTCACAACACAACAATCCCCCTCACGCCTCACACCCTCACACATACCATCCCTCAATCTGATAGCTTAACAGCATACACAAATTTGATAAGAGGAAGTGGCCCGTAAATGGAACACGGTCCACACTGGTTCTCACTCCCGGCCCCACCCTTGTAACATTTTTTTTTCTAGTATTAATATTTTTAGTTCAAATGTATTTTATTGATTTTCACCAACAACACACAACAGGCAACTATATGTACAAACAAACACAACCACTCAGGCATGAAAAGCAGTAATGTACATACAGATGTATACATATGTAAAACCTCCTGGCCAGGCTGACTGACCGAGAGGGGCGCAGGAGATACAGCCACCCGCCACGAACAGTCGAGCTATGAAGGCAAGCCCCCCAGGGCATCCCTAGGGTCAGGAGGACCAGCAAAGACCGATAACCCCCCCAGCCTGTGCCACCCGCTATCACCCCCCATCAACCCAGCACATCAGGTCAAGCTGCAGAATCTGGGCCGGCCCAGGGTGTGCTCTTCTCCCAGGCCTGACCCTAAACAAAGCACTGAGATGTACCCCCTGCCCTTGCCAGGACATCATTCAGCCCTGCACCCCAACGACATCCACACACCCCCCCTCCCCCCTCCCCCCCCCCATGGCAGACACACCTCACACTTCAACCGAACAGCTAGACAGTAACCCCAATCATCAACGCGACCTATCCCTCATAATCCACCTAGGACCCTACTACGCACTCGGATCGGTAAGAGAGAAAGATGGGGCCCCCAGCCATCCAAGAAACTCTGCCAGCGCCCCGGGTGCCCGGCAGCAAACAGCCGATCCAAAAGCAAGTGTTCATGGAGCTTCATTCGCCAAATACCATACACAGGTCCTGAAGCATCCAGCCACTTCTGGAGTATTGTCAATCGAGCCAGCAACAACACCAAGCGCAACCAATGCAGCATCCCGGGACGAAGGCCAAGCCCCCCCCGCGTCCTCCCACACATCCAGGACCGCGTTGCCCGCACTCAAAGAGAGGGGCCGCTGCAGGCATCGGGTCAAATGACGAACCACCCGTCCCCAAAACAGCTGTACCCGCGGGCATGTCCAAAACATATGCCCCAACGTGGCTCGGGCTTCAACACACCGGGGGCATCCAGGAATACTAGCGAGCCCGGCCCGCCACGCCCTGTGCGGAGCAAAATAAAGTCGACGCAATATTTTAAATTGGGCGTCACGGTGAAGTACCTGCACGCTCAACTTGGGAAGGCCGGCCAAGGCATGCAACAACCCCTCTGCGGAGACCACTTCCCCTAACTCCGTGGACCAAGCCCTGGCTAGCTCATCCACCGGTATCGGCTCAGCAGTCTCCCAGAGCATCTGATGGAGGTAGGAGACCCTCACACCCACGTCCGCTCCCCTGAGCGCCGCCTCAAGAGAGGAACTAACCTCCCCCCGCAAAGCCTCCCGAGGAACCCCCCGAAGGTAGCTACGGACCTGTAAATATGGGAAGAAATCCCGCGGCTCCAACGGGTACTGCCGACAAAGCTGTGAAAAATCCTCCACCACCCCATCCAGTGTAACCACCTGCTCCAAATTTTCAATCCCCAGTCGAGCCCACCAAGCAAACAAGGGTCCCCCCCATCCGGGTAGAAAGTCCGCATTCCCTCGTAGCGGGAGGTATGGAGAATAATGCACCGACAAGCCTCGTGTCGTACAGAGAAGGCGCCAGGCCTGCCGAACAGGGTCCACCAACACTTCCCGAAGGGTCCGATGGAGACCCCGCGTCTTCCGGGCGTGGAGAAGAAGAAACCGTGGGTGCAACGGCCCCACCGCCTCCCGAAACAGCTCCAAAGGCGAGCAATCCTCGAGATCCCAGAGCCAGTCCCGCGCAATACGCAACAGACAAGCTACATTATATTTACGAAGGTCAGGGAGACCTAGACCCCCCAAAAGACGCGGCTTTTGGAGTACATCCAGGCGAAGCCTTGACCGCCGCCCCCGCCACAGCAGACGATTAAGCAGCATTTGTATCTTCCGTAAATCCTTACTCTTAAGAAACACCGGGAGTATCTGCAGCATATAAAGAATCTTGGGAAACAAGGCCATTTTATACAATGCAACCCGGCCTCCCAGGGATAAGGGCAAATCCCGCCACTTGTCCACCGCCACCGAGACAGCATCGATCAACTTAGATACATTAAGAGAATATAGATCTTTCAACCGAGCCGGCAAATATATGCCAAGGTACTTGAAGTGACCGGTAGCCCACCGCAGCAGAAAATCGCCAGACCACCCCTGCTGCGCAGCAGGGCCTAACAACATCGCCTCCGATTTATCAAGGTTCAAACGAAACCCCGACGGCACCCCGTACTCCTGAATAAGCCGCAATAGGTGAAGTAAGCCCTCTCGAGGACTGCCCAGATGCACTAATAGATCGTCGGCAAACGCCGCGACGCGGACCTCAGCCCGTCCCACAGAGACACCCTGAAACCCCGTGGCAGCCCGGATCCGCTGTAGCAAAGGCTCCAATGTCAGGACAAATAAAAGTGGGGAAAGCGGGCAGCCCTGACGGGTGCCCTTCTGGATGTCGAACATCTCGGTCATGGCGCCATTCACTACAAGCGCCCCTTTGGGCTCTGCATAAAGTAGGTGAACGACGTCCACAAAGAACCCCGAGAAGCCCATCGCATCCAGGGTCTGATACATGAAATCCCAGCTCACCCTATCGAACGCTTTCTCAGCGTCGAAGCTAATCAGCATGGATCCGTGGGCCACCACTTGCTCCGCGCACATGGAGAGCAGAATATGCTGTACGCTAAAGGCGGCATGACGGCCCCTCACAAAGCCCACCTGGTCCCTATGGATCAGATCTGGCAGGAACTGTGCTAACCGATCCGCCATTATTTTAGCCAATAACTTAATATCAACGTTAAGCAGCGAGATAGGGCGATACGAACTGGGCAAAAGTGGGTCACGTCCAGGCTTTGGAAGGATAGTGATCAATGCCTTATTGGCTTCATAAGGAAACCGTCCCCTGCGCACCAAATCCTCAAAGTAGCCCACAAGGGGGACCACCACATCACCCCCCAACACCTTGTAGAACTCACTACGGTAACCATCAACCCCAGGTGCCCGGCCCAACTTTAAATGCTTAATCCCCTCCTGAACCTCCCGACCCGACAATGGCTGACTTAAAGCCTGCCTGCCTTCCTCGCTGAGCCGGGGCAGACGGCAGTCACCAAGAAAGTCCTGACCGGCCGCCGCCGGAGCCCCCTCCCCCTCATAAAGATGCCTAAAAAAATCAGTAAAGACCGCCTCTATATCAGCACCATCGCGCCGGAGAGTCCCATCAGCATGTCGCACAGCCCCGATGGTGCGGGGACCTCCAGCAGGCCGCACCAGGGAAGACAGCAATCTTCCAGCTCTGTTGCCGTGTTGATGCAGCCGGAATCTGTAGTATAACAGGGACTTTTGTGCTCTCCTATGAAGTAGCATCTCCAGCTCAGTCTGGAGCTCCCGCAACTTGCGGCGGTTTTCCACGGTCCGACTGCCCGCCACCACTCTCCGCGCCTGCCCCAAGTCCCGCTCCAGCCACATAATCTGCTGATTCAGCCTCCGACGCCGCTGACTGGTATAATTAATAATGTCGCCACGAAGGACGGCCTTACTCGCCTCCCAGAGAAGAGCGGGAGAAGTCCCGGGCTGATCGTTGAGGGTAACGTAGTCTTTCCAACGGTCTTGAAGAAACTGTTCAAAATGCCGGTCCCCACAGAGTTCCAGGGGATAACGCCATAACCGGCCCCGACCCGGGTTGCCATCGTTAAGCGCTAGGATCACCATTGCGTGATCAGACAGAACAGAGGGACCAACCTCTGCATCTCGAACCCGACTAAATAGGGAAGCCGAAACCAAAAAATAATCTATGTGGGACCACGAACCGTGCGCCCGAGATTGATGAGTATACTCCCGCTCTCCCGGATGAAGAGTCCGCCAGATGTCTAGTATTAATATTTTTATTGATAATTTAAAAAAGAAAAAGTACAACAAAAGATTATACATCATAGAGAAATTTACAGAAAATAACATAGTCCACATCCAGGGAAGCGGCCGTTAGAAAATATACAGACAGAAAATACACAATACAATTAAAATTAAAAAGAAAAACGGATTGAGAGGGAGAACTGTCCCCAAACTATACTAAACTCATTATACTTTACTTACTGAAACATTGATCAACAATTTACTTCACAGGAACCTGGTTTATAATGAACGATTCTAAAGATGAAGTCTCTAAGAAAACATACTTGGTGCCACCTAAAATAACCACACATTTACAAGGAAATTTTAAGAAAAAAGATGCACCAAGTGCTAAGACGCGAGGCTTTAAAGACAAAAAAGCCCTACACCTGAGCTGCGTTTGCCTAGAGACGTCAGGAAAAATATTTACCTTGCCCCACAAAATTCAGCATTCTTATTTGCAAAAAACAAGCACATGACAGAATTTTTATCAGTCTCAGAGACAAAAGATACGAGCAAAGTAGCACGGGAGGAAATTACGTCACGAGAAGACTCTATATACTCAGATACATCTAATGAATCTTTTAAAGCCTTAGGGGCAGCTCCTGGGGAAACCCCACCAGAAGGTGTCCCAGTCACAGGAAGATAATAAAGCTTATTTATAGGTGGTCTAGCATTATCTTCATATCCCAGAACTTCAATTAAATATTTATTAAATAATATCTGAGGAGACAGTAAGCGAGTATAAGGAAAATTTAAACATCGGATATTCATAGCCCTTAAAGAATTTTCCAACAATTCCCACACTTGTAACATTATCCCCTGTTGTACCCTTGTAACATTATTGACACAGCAGTATGTAAATTGTACATAGTTTTCCCTGTTTTTCTCCAAGTTGTTTTCCCTCTTCGATGTAAACTCGGGAGTGCCCTGCGGTCTTCGAGTCGTTCTGTTAACTGTAAACCGCACTGATGATAAAGAGCGCGGTATAAAAGAAATGTTAAATAAATAAAAATAAATAAAAAATAGGCTCTTTCCCCTTCAAAACCACTCTGTTGTATTTCCGAAGGGCGATATATCAAGAAATGGAATAAAGATAAAGATAAAATACACCCTTTCCATGAGGTTTTACTTGGTGTTAGGGTTCCCAGCGTTAAAGAGCTTTAACACACATTAGCGCAACAGGCGTTAAGGTAACACCCATTGTTAAAGCCCACTCTCCTCCCCATTAACTGCCTACTGCCCTCTTAATGTTGCAGGAGCCTTTATCGTCCATTAATGCAGATTTTTCATAGCATTAAGGGCTCAAGGGCGTCAATAGCAAGCGTTAACAGCACACTTGCTCCCTTAAAATCCTTTAATACCCCTAAGTCTCTCATGAGACTTTATTTGGAGTACTGTGTACAATCTGGAGAATATACCTTCAAAAATATAAACAGGATAGAGTTGGTGCAAAGGGCAGCTCCTAAAATGGTCAGTAATCTTTGTCATAAAGAATATGGGGAAAGACTTAAAGATCTCAGTATGTATACTTTGGAAGTATGTTGGGCGATGGGTGATATGATGAAGATGTTAAATACCTCTGTGGCATAATATCCACTTTGAATAAATATCCACATTCCCACTGTTACTTTTTGCCTGTTGTATACCTTAATCCACTTGTTATTGATCACTTGTCTAATCATTGCCTCTTACTTCCTATTAATTATGTTCTATGTAGAGTTATCATAGGTTAATTGTTAATTTCACAAACCACGTTCTATATAAAGTAAGTTGTTAAACCTGTTCCATGTATACCATTGTGACTTGTAGATAAAGTGGTATAGAAAAGCTGCTAAAAAAGAAGAGACGGCTGAGGGAAGATATGATAGACATCTATAAATTAATGGAGTGGAACATGTAAATATAGATTGATTGTTTACGCTATCAAAATATAGAAAGACTAGGGGACATGCAATGAAGCTAAAGGGTATCCTATTTAAAACTAATAAGAGAAAATATTTTTTTCACTCAATATGTAATCAAACTCTGGAATTCATTACCGGAGGTTATAGTAAAAGCCGTTAGTGTAGCCGGGTATAAAAAAGGTTTGGACAAGTTCCTGGTTTATAGGTCCATAAACCATTATTAAAAGGGACCCGGGATATCCACTGCTTACCCCAATACAAACATTGTGGAACCTGTGTCTTTTGGGGAAACTGCTAGGTACTTGTGACCTAGATTAGCCACTGTTGGAAACGGGATGCTGGGCTTGGTGGACCTTGGTCTGATCCAGTATGGCATATCTTATGTTCTTCTACTCTTAGTCCTTAGTAAGTTGCAGTAGCTTAAATGTGGAGTATCTATTGCCTGACATATGGTGCAAAAGTGGTGTGCTCTACTAGGGGTCTTAGATTTTGTAGCAGTTTTATTTTGTAGTATGCATTAGCGATCATCCTTTTGATATGTGTTTGAAAGTTTGAAAGTTGATCCTCTGGTCTAGATATTTGACTTCCTTTTTCACCGGGATGGAGAAGTTGTTAATTTTGAGTGTGTCAGGTGGAATATATGTGGGATCTCTAGTGATTGTAAGGACCTCTGATTTGCTGTAGTTGATTGTGAGGTTGTGAAGTTGAAGCCAGTTTGTGACTGATTTCATGTAAGATGTTATAGAGGAGTAGTCTGGATTCAAATGGGGCATAAATCATCAGGTCATCTGCGTAGAAGTGATAGTGTAGGTTTTGTTCTTGTATGATTTTGCAGACCGGTTGAATATATATTTTGAATAGGAGGGCGGATAGTGAGGATCCCTGGAGCATTCCTTGTTGTAGTTTAATTGGCTTAGAGGTTCTGTTCTTTATCTTGACTTGGGAATGATGATCAGATGGGTAAGACTGGAACCAAGAAAGAGTTTTGCCGCTGATTCCAATCTCGATCAGTCTGTTTATGAGCATGGTGTGGTTTAGTGAGTCGAGGGCGGTTGCTATATCTATGAAGATACTGTAAGTATAAATCCTTGTTTGGGGTTCTTGATCCCTATAATTAACGTATTGGTTAATAATGTTTGTACGCCATGATTTTGTCTAAACCCATGCAGGATATTCATCACTAGAGTCTGGATACCCACTGGTGCTGAGTAGTATCTGGTTTTAGTGCTGATTGCCAGCAGTATACAGCAATATTCAGTTGCTATTGGATAGGAATTTGTATAACGTTGGGACTGATTTTTTAAATCTAACTTCGGGACAAGTTTACTAAGGTACACACCAGTAACATGTGATTGTGCAACCAAATTAGAGCGGAGGCCTTCACTAATTTTGGGGACATGTACATCTGTTCCCCTGACGATAGTGCGATGCAAACGTGTAGCACCGAACTTGCCAACATGCAGGTGTACTTAAAGCCACCCACTGAGGTGGTGTTAAGTGCACCCATGTTAATGGAAACAGATACAGTTAGTGTGTGCCCAGAATATGCACACCATCAACACCCATATTATGCCCCAAAGCAGTCCCCACCTATTCACACACTTACCGATTAGTGTGGGATTTTTAGCATGAGGTCTTATGCCAACTATTAGTATGGCAACCTTAATGCACATCAACTCCATGCTGATGGTTAATACACTTAGTAAACATACCCCTTCATGCGGTTTCATATCTGCTTTGTGGAATACCAGACAATCCCAGAGACCACCCTCACTCCCACAGACCACCTCAGCACTATTCAAATAGTGGCATGCGGTCAGAGATGATATTCAGTGGCACTCTCTGCATGCATAGTGCCACTGGGCATCAAGGTCAGCAGGGCTCAAGGGGTAAGCAGCTAACTCCATAAACCCTGCTGAATTCCAGCCTGCGTGTTATCAGCTGTGGTGAAGGAAGTCCCTCTAAAGGAAACAGAGGTCCTGTAGACCACATTAACCAACAGACAAACTAGGCAGTTACCTAGGGAAGAGGTTTCTGGAAGGAGCAGAAAAGGGCTGCCAAAGTAAAATAATAGATTCTGAACCATCAACACATATTTTTGTCCTGATGGAGAAAAGCCAGCTTTCAAATTGTCCATTTATTTAGATAGACAGACATTTACCCAGATAAATGAAGTTTGTAAATTACCCTCATAATTTATGTGTATAGCTATACATTTATGAAAATTAATTTAGAGGGGCGCACAAGACTGAAGATCTGCCTAGGGCACATATTAACCTTGCATCAGCCTTGGGTAGGAAGAACAGTGTTTATATATCCTTATAAATATCAGGAGTATTTGCAATATTTATACTGTTCCAAGATATGACTTAATCCAAGGAGACAGAATATGAGTCAGTCCTGCCACAGATGACTCAGATTTACATGAAATGAGGCTTGATTGTGCAGCTGAAATTTTTTTCGTTTCTGTCTTTTAGGATTTTTTATTTTTTCATGTTGTTCTTTTTGTTTCAATATGTTTACTTTTAATACATGTGTAAAATTTTAGCGCACAATAGAATTTTTAACATGTGCTAAATAACAAAAATGATACAAAATAAAAGCACATTGCTATAAATGGCCCATAGTTACCCAAATGCAAAGAGGCACATTTAACAATGGGATGACCAAGTGCAATCTGGAACGGCAAAGCCAGAAGGTCTGTAAAAAAGCAGGCACGTGCAAGTTCAGGCACAATTTTGGAAATGTGAATGTGCCTGATATGTACATATATCAAACATCTATATAGATGTCCCCAGGATAGCATTTCAGAACCAAGGCATCTAATAGCATAATGGTTAGAGTAGTGACTGAAAAGCAAGATGGTCAGCATTCAAATCCCAGTATGGGCCTTTGTGATCTAAGGCTAAGCACTTAATTCTAAACGCTATGGATGTTTTAAGGTGAAAACAAGCAGGGCCCCATTCTGCACAGGATGTCCATGCCTCTGTGCACCTGATTGGAATTGGACGCACAGAGGAAGATGCAATTTTGATCCCGTGGGGCATGCACACACAGGCCTCTTCCCGGCTAACCAAGTCAAGGCTCCTGAATGAAGCCGTGGCTTCATGGTATCCAGTTGCCATGGCACCGCTGCTCCATTCAGGAGCTGTGATCCTCGGCTGCCGTTGACCTAATGCATTCCCTGCAGCCTGACCCCTGATCCAACCTCCCGAAGGCCAGGGTCAGGCTGCAGGGAATCTCCTGTACCCCCTCCACTCTTCAATGCGCCCCAGGCCTGCCATCTCCTCCCCCGTCTAGGGGAACTTATTCCACCTCAGAGGTGGAATAAGTTCCCGGTTCCGTCTGCCAGCCCTGGACGTACAGGGCTGACAGCTGAATCGGCCCTGTACATCCACTATTACTACTACTATTCAGCACTTATAGAGCGCCACGCATGCAGCACTGCACAGCTAGCCTACAAGAGGTAGCCAACATACAAGAGACAGTCTCTGCCCGTCAGAGTCATGCTCATCAGAGCTTACAATCTAGTTAGAACAGTACAGAGCATTAGTCAGTTCAGTGTGAGGTAAAGTATGGATTATAGTTTGGTCATAAACGTTGACGGGGGTTAGGGTAAGATGAGGATGGAAGTCAGGATCTGAATGCAACGGTGAAGAGGTGGGTCTTCAACCTGGATTTGAAGAGGGCCAGGGAAGATGCCTGGTGCACAGATGCAGGTAGGCTGTTCCAGGCGTATGGTGCAGCAAGGTGAAAGGAGCAAAGTCGGGAGTTCACGGTGCGGGTGAAAGGCATTGATAGAAGTAATATGCCAGCAGAGTGCAAATTTTGAGAGGGGACGTAGGGAGAGATAAGAGATAAGAGGTATTGAGGGGCCATAGAGTGAATGCATTTATAGGTCAGTAGGAGAAGCTTGAATTGGATGCAGAATTGGACAGGGAGCCAGTGAAGTGACTTGAGAAGAGGAGTAATGTGGGCATGGCGAGGCTGGCAGAAGATTAGTCGAGCAGCATGATTTTGTATAGATTGAAGGGTAGGAGGTGGCTCACGGGGAGACCAGCGAGGAGTATGTTGCAGTAATTGAGGCGAGAGGAGATTAAGGAGTGGATAAGGGTTTTGGTAGTGTGTTCAGAGAGGAGGGGGCGGATTTTGCTGATGTTGTAGAGAAAGAAGCGGCATGTCTTAGCTACAAGCTGGATATGAGCGGAGAAGGAGAGAGAGGTGTCAAAGATAACCCCTAGATTGCGGGCCGAGGGAACAGGAAGTATAGTAGATCCATCCACATGGACTGAGAGAAGGGGAAGTGAGGGGGAGGAGTCGGGTGGAAAGACAAGGAGTTTGGTTTTGGCCATGTTCAGTTTTAATCTGCGATGAGACATCCAGGCAGCAATGTCTGAAAGACAGGCAGAGATCTTGGACTGGATTGCTAGAGAAATATTAGGTGTAGAGAGGTAGATTTGGGAGTCATCGGCACAGAGGTGGTACTGAAAGCCATGGGAGGAGATAAGCGCGCCAAGTTTCTAGTAATTACAATCATGACTTTTAAATTTTAAGACGTCTGTGTTGTTTTCTATCAGAATGAGAGCCGTAATTTTTGTGCGCTCTGTTGTAAAGTATGTGCGCTCTCTCGGTGAGGTGTGTGCGCGCGCACATGCGCACAGCTTAGAGGGAACAGTGGCGCCAAGGCCTTGGGTATAGATAGAGAAAAGGAGGGGGCCCAAGACAGACCCCTGGGGTACACCTACATGGAGCAGGGTAGGGGAGGAGGAGAAGCCACCAGAGCATACACTGAATGAGCGATGAGAGAGGTAGGAGGAGAACCAGGATAGTACGGAATCCTTGAAGCCAAGCGAGGAGAGGGTGGTGAGGAGAAGGTTGTGGCCAATGGTGTCAAAGGCAGCAGAAAGGTCAAGAAGGATGAGGATAGAATAAAGGCCCTGAGATTTAGCCAGGAACAAGTCGTTGGTGATTTTTGTGAGTGCCGTTTCAGTGGAGTGTAGGGGACGGAAGCCAGGTGGGTCCAAGAGGGCCTGGGAGGCGAGGAAGTCGAGGGAGCGATGGTGGACTGTTCGTTCTAATAGTTTGGATATGAAGGGAAGGAGGGAGATGGGTCAATAGTTAGAAGGGCATGTGGGATCAAGTGAGGGTTTCTTGAGGAGGGGTGTGACAACAGCATGTTTGAAGTCAACGGGACAGTTGCAGTGGAAAGTGAAAGGCAAGGGAGTTGGTCAGATGGATGTAGTAATTTTGTTTGGCAAGTGCTAAGGCTGACTGGAAAGAGCCAAGCATGAATTTGAAGTGTAGAAGGTCTTCCGGGGAGCGGGATTTGGACCAAGCTTGTTCGGCAGAATGGGCGCAGATGCATAGGTAATGGATTGTGGGCGAAATCCAGGGTTGGGGAGTAGATCGTTTGACAGGACGTGGGGTGGGAGGGGCAAGAGTGTCAAGGGCTGAGGATAGTGTAGCATTGTATGAAGATAATGCCTCGTTGATGGACTTGGAGGATAAAATGAAGGAAAGAGATGGAGAAATGGTGGAGGAGAGAGTCAGGGGTTCAATATTATGAAATTTTCTAAATAGGTCGGAGGAGACAGGACAAGGTTGGGACGGCGGAAGCTGAAGAGTAAATGTTAAGAGGTGATGGTCAGATGAGGGAAGGATTGATTAGGATTGGGGGTAGGTGTGTGGGGGCAGTGGAGCAAAGTTGGAGGTCAAATGAGGAGGTAAGAGCGAGAAACTTTGAGGCATGGGGGTCGGAGGGGTTGTCGATGTGAATATTGAACTCGCCAAGAATAAGAGTAGGGGAGGAGGGATCCATAAAGGCAGAAAGCCAGGAGTCAAAGTCAGTGAGGAAGGTTGATTTGGATTTGTCGGTTGGGCAATAAATAACAGTTACTCAGAGGGGAATGATGTGAGGAGGCGAATGGAGTGGACTTCGAAGGAGAGGGGGGTGTGATTGGGGTGGCAGGAGGGGTTGGAATTGGCAGGAGGGAGAGAGTAGGAGGCCAATGCCACCACCGCGACCAGTAGATCGAGGTGTATGGGAGAACTGGTAGCTTCCATAGCAGAGAGAGGCAATGGATGCGGTGTCGTCTGGGGGGAGCCAGGTCTTGGTCAGGGCAAGGAGGTGTAGGGCATTAGAGATAAAAAGATTGTGAATAAAAGGGTTTTTTTTAATGACTGAGCATGCGTTCCATAGGGCGCATGAAAACGGGAGAGTGGAGGGGGGAGGAGAGGAATATGGATGAGGTTGGATAAGTTATGTGTGGATTTCTTATCAGAGTAGCGTGGGGGTCTATTTCCAGGGTAATACCAAGATTTAGAGGGAGCAGAGTGTGGGTGGGTATGTCTGGGTGTGTGTGCTCTCCAAGAGGGACATGAGGGAGGGAAAATGAGGGGTAAATTGGTGATATCAGGTAGGTTATGTGAGGGATTATTTTTTGGGGTAGGGTTGGAATTGATATCTATGGATGAGTGATTGTGGGATGAATGAGGGAGGGCGGAAGGAGGGATGAGCGGGATGTGGATGAGATTAGATAGGGTACAAGAGGAACTTTTTTTAGTTTGAGAAAGAAATCGGGGGAGGGGGCAGGGTTGGGGTTGATATTACCTGATGAGAGAAGGAGAATGAGTATTAGAGAGCGAGGTAAAGTGGAGATAGTACGGCGGAACCAAGGGTGGGTTTGCCTTAAAGAGAGGGGGGCTGGTTGAATGTGGGGGATAGTGTGAAGAAGCTCAAGAGCAGATGCCAGGCTAGGGGGCAGAATGGAGGGAGAAGTGAGGATGGTAGGGGGAGGGTAGGGGAAGAGGAGGGAGGGTGTTGATAGGAGGGGAGGCAGTTGGGGAGGATGAGGAAGAGAAGGACAATGAGATGTGGGGCCATGGTAGTGGGCAGCAAGGTCAGAGCAAGCAATGGGTAGCAAGTTCTAGGCAAGTAATGGGTAGCATTTCTATGCAAACAATGGGTAGCAGTTCTTTGCAAACAGTGGGTAACAGTTCAATGCAAACAGTGGGTAACAGTTCTATGCAAACAATGGGTAG
Organism: Ichthyophis bannanicus; assembly: GCA_033557465.1. Taxonomy (NCBI): domain Eukaryota; kingdom Metazoa; phylum Chordata; class Amphibia; order Gymnophiona; family Ichthyophiidae; genus Ichthyophis; species Ichthyophis bannanicus. Next base: position 126,865,750 of record CM066035.1, on the reverse strand, counting down.
CAGTTCTATACAAACAGTGGGTGGCAGTTCTATGCAAACAGTGGGTGGCAGTTCTATGCAAACAATGGGTAGCAGTTATATGCAAACATTGGGTAGCAGATCTATGCAGGGAATGAGTAGCAGTTCTATGCAAACAATGGGAGGCAAGTTCAATGCAGGCAATGGGAAGCAAGTTCTATGCGATTAATGGGAGGCAAGTTCAATGCAGGCAATGGGAAGCAAGTTCTATGCGAACAATGGGAGGCAAGTTCAATGCAAGCAATGGGAAGCAAGTTCTATGCGATCAATGGGAGGCAAGTTCAATACAGGCAATGGGAAGAAGGTTCTATGCGAACAATGGGAGGCAAGTTCAGTGTAGACATTGGGAGCAAGTTCTATGCGAACAATGGGAGGCAAGTTCAATGCAGGCAATGGGAGCAAGTTCTATGCAACAATGGGAAACACTTACTGTGGGTAGTAAGATCTAGGCAATCGATGGGAAGCAGCAAGGACTATGCAGGTGTGGGAAGCAGGAGCAATAGAAGGGCACCTGGGGCAGGGTTTGACGGTTTGCGCCAAGGCACTCCCTGTCCTCGCCTAAGGGCCAAGCCAAAGGGCCACAGCCCACCCTGTCTCCGCCTCTGCGCCACCCCTGTCTAGCTTCCCCATACAAACTCCCTGTTCATACAGGGAGGTTAGTCGGGGTCAACAGAAGGGGCCGAATAGCAGCTTGGAATGACCCCTACACTGTCCTAAGGCCTATTCATGCCTGGAGCAGGTATAAACATAAACGTGCCTGCAGACATCTCCGCTGTTTCTGAGATTGAACAAGGATGTGTAAGTCCATTGCTCCTCCACAGACACACCTTGGCCACACCCCTGTGCCTATTTGGACCTCCTTGCACCAGAGAAGTCTGCAAACGTCTTTTGTGGAATGGCTATAGAGCCATGTCTGTGATTTTGACGTCCACATGCACATCTTCAGACGTCCAAATCACAGCTAAACTTTTTTAAATGACCCCCCAAACATCTTAGTTGAACTCCAGTTGTCTTTATCGTACTCCCCTTTCTCCTAGTTGAGATGGGACCTGTATTTATTCTAGTCCATTTTTCCTAACCCTAGTACTTTCTACAAGTCATTTTACAAGAGATAACACAAATGATTCAGAGCCATGGCTGACCGGTCACACATGAAGAGAGCTTATCTCTGTAATTTTGGCTGATTTGCTTTGGCTACATATTGAAAACAGAATTTTATTTAGTGCATCAGCTATGATATACAAAGAATTCTGTAACGCGAGTCCATGATATTTGGAGGCCGTTGGACACCTATATCCTTCACCAAGTCTTATGCCCGCCCGAAGGGAAACTTTTAGTGACATCTTTGCTTGAAAACATTATATCTGTAGGACTTGCAAATCAAGTGCTTTTATTAATTATTTCATGACTGCTAAATATGCTGCCAATCGGCACAAGCTCTAATGGGCTTTAGACTGTCTCTGAAGACCTGGTAATTTAAAATCAACAGAGTAAGTAATTTGATTTCTCTTTGATTTGCATTGTGGCTATTTTGAGAGGTGAATGAGAAAGTAGACATCTCAGGCTAGTCTGTTAGTTTTGCTGTATAATGTGATAGCTGCTGTTTTCATTCCAGGATTGACTGGCAGTTTTATTTTGCTGCAATGTTTGCTGATATAGTTGTTGTTCCTGTGTAACTTCTATTAGTTACTTTGATCATCTTTAGACAGACATTATATAAATACCAGTTAAAACCTGAAGGGCCCTTTTACTTAATTCCATTAAGGTTATGTATTCAACGTGCATTTTTCATGCACGCTAAATGGAAAACATCCACCGCAACCGTCAGAGGTGTGACCGGCATGGTCTTGGCAGTTAATTTTATTTTTTTATTTTTTTTTTTATTTTATTTTATTTAACACTTATTTATATACCGCATCTTCCAGCGATCAGTTGCGGTGTACAATTAACAACAGTTAACAATGCAGAGCTTGTTTTACATGGAACAGAATAACTTTTTACATAGAACATCTTAACATGCACACATAGGTTTAAAAACTAAGCAGAATAATTCAACTAACACATGTTAATGTGCAGATGCACTCATTAACATGCGATGCAATTAATATGGGTGCACCTAATCATGCCCGTGGAGGTATTTTAAGTTGTACCCATGCTAATTGCCACATTGGTTTTGAGCACGCACACAAATGACACCCATGCTAACCGCAAACTGAGTCTACGCCCACACTCCACACAATGGTCAGTTAACATGCGTCTTAGCATTCGCTCGCTTTCATGCCCACACATTAGGTGTCACTGCAGACAGTGAGCACATGCTAAAACACATATTAAGTACCTAGCGGGCTTTAGTAAAAGGATCCCTGAGTTATTTTCCTTTAACCACATACGCATGTAGTTTTATCGACATTTTTGTAATGCAGATTTGTGTATCTGGATTTTCAGAAAGTCTTTGACAAGGTCCCTCATGAGAGACTCTTGGCTTAATTAAAAAATCATGGGATAGAAGGCAGTGTACTATTGTGGATCAGGAACTGATTAAAAGATATAAAGCAGAGGGAAGGACCAATGGCTAATTTTCCCAATGGAGAAAGGTGAAGAGTGCAGTACCCCAGCGAATTGTGCTGGGTCCACAGCTTTTTAACATATTCGTAAATGACCTAGAATTGGGAATAACAAGTGAGGTAATCAAATTTTCAGATGACACAAAATTATTCCAAGTTGTTAAAGCCCAAGAGGATTGTGAAAAATTGCAAGAGGACCTTGATAAAATGGAAGACCTGATGTTCAAACGGCAGATGAAATTTAATGTAGACAAGTGCAAAGTTATGTACTTAGGAAAGAACAACCCAAACTATGGTTACACGATGCAGAGTGGCACATTAGGAACCACCATCCAAGAAAGATTTAGGCGTCATCATGGATAACACGTTGAAACCCTCCGTCCAGTGTGCAGCAGCGGCCAAGAAGGCAAATACAATGCTAGGAATCATTTATTTATTTATTTAACTGCATTTATATCCCGCTTTTCTCTGGGTCAAAGCGATTTAACATAAAAGGGGACGGGGACAATAATCAAGTTGACAGAAAGAGGGAGGGGGCCATCATCAGGGGGATAACACTGTTGATCTTCACAGAAAGTAACAGTACTAGACAGTAGACGTTTTTCGGTAGTCTCTTAGATGGTTGCTGAGGGGGGGGGGTATGTCAGGGGGTTCTGGTGAGCAGTTATTGAGAGGTATTTGTTTCAGGTCCAAGATATTTATGAAACAGGATGGTTTTTAACTGTTTCCGGAATGCGGAGAGGTCTTTGGTGCTTCGGTTCTGGCTCGGGAGGGAGTTCCAGAGGGAGGGTGTGTACAGTTTGAATGCTCTGTTGCAGGTTTGCTGATTGAACTTAGTTTGTTCATGGGGGATAGTGAGAGTGTTGCTGGTGGTCTGACGGGTTGGTCTGTTGAGAGTAGAGTAAGGTAGTAGAGTCCGAAGTTGTGTGGTCTGGGTTTGATGGAGGGCTTTGTGGATAAGTAAGAGGGATTTGTATTTAATCCTTGCTTCGAGGGGTAGGATGTGATGTTCTCTCAGGACTGGGGTGATGTGATTATGTTTTTTTGCCTTCTGGATGATTCTTGCGGTGGTGTTTAAGGCAGTCCGTAGGGGGTTGGTGTGGGTGGTGGGTAGTCCGTGATAAATTGCATTGCAGTAGTCCAGGTGGGGGAGCGTCATGGCCTGCATGACTGTTTTGAAGTCCTGTGGGTCGATGAGTGGATGAGTGGAATCATAAGGAAAGGAATGGAAAATAAAACTAAGGATATTATAATGCCTCTGTATTGTTCCATAGTGTGACCGCACCTTGAATATTGTGTCCAATTCTGGTTGCGAATCTTAAAAAGGATATAGCAGAATTACAAAAGGTACAATGAAGAGCCCCCAAAATGGTAAAGGGGATGGAAGGATGCCCCTATGAGGAGAGGCTTAAAAGGTTAGGGCTCTTCAACCTGAAAAAGACATGGCTGAGGGGAGATTGGATAGAGGTCTATAAATTAATGGAGTGGAACGGGTAAATGTACATCGATTGTTTATGCCATCAATCGCATAGCACTGGGGTGTGTAGTGGGATTAGAAGGGGATTTTCAATGGCACTAAGCATGTAAGTACCACTGAACATCCCTCTAAGCAGCAGATACATGCTTTCCAGGGCTGTATAATTTGCCTAATTACCCTTTCCCCCCAGCTTCCATCCTTGGTTGTGCTGGCCTTCTTTTCCCTATCCCTAAGCCAGCATATCCCCTTGCGACCCTACTCTCCTCCCTGTGTCTGCCCGCAAGCCACCATTATCCCCTTTCTTTCCCCCATCTGCAATCAAGCACCTCCTCCTTTTTCCCTCCACTTCCGGACTCAGTATTTTGATCATGTATCTTGTCTTATACTGACTCTATCCACTAGGCCAGCATCTTTTCTCAATAAAGCCTCCTAAGATCTGTCCCCTGCAGCAGCAGCAAAGAAAAGAAATCATAACACAGGTGCAGGGATTTTCTCTTCGTCAGCGTCGCTGTGAGCTTTGCCAGTCCTGCCTCCTATAACTTAGGCTTTGACTTCCTGTTGTTGAGGAGGCGGGACCGGCAAAGCTCATAGCGACGCTGATGAAGAGAAAATCCCTGCGCCTGTGTTATGATTTCTTTTCTATGCTGCAGCTGCAAGGGATAGATCTTAGAAAGCAGCAGCAACAATTGCCTTGGAGAAAATTAATATTAGCAGCTGCGTTGCCTGCCTGGTTGATAGCCCTGATGACAGTGGCTGGAGGGAGGAGGGATGGTCTCGATATTCGGTGGCTGGGTGCGGGGCTTGGAGTGGAGCGGGGTCATGGGGGGTGCTAGCTACGGTGCCACACTGACATTGGCGCCCTCCTGCTGCACTTACCAGGCTTCCTGGGTAACAGTGGCCCTGGCAGAGTGATTTGCACATACTTTCTTTGCAGCTTGTGAGCTGTTCCCTTGAGCGCAGTTGTAGTGGGTGAGGCTGAGCTTGAAGGTAGGGATGTGGCCTGTTCACATATCTAAATACTCGTTTTACACATCACCACATGCAGTGAATTCAGGGCTGGCAAGATATTCTAGTTATACCAACTATCATAAAAATTCTAGGCAGTTTACAAAATCAAATAGACAGTTTCATAAAAATATAAAATTATAGACAAATAACATCATAAAATTCTTCATGCAAGAAAATGTTGAGACCTTTCCTAAAATCTTTAAGACCATCCATAGCCTGCAATAACTCAGACATTCTATTCCACAACAGTGGCCCAAAAATAGATCAGGCCCAATTTCTCATATTTCAGTCTTTAGGGGCAGATGTTTGCTTGCATTGGAAATGAATAACGCTCTCCATCCCCATACCAGCTGGACTTGAGAGGTCCTATGTGGGCCACCAAGTCCCATTCTTACCTAGATAGTCTACCCTTAATGGTCATAGGGTGCAGCATAGGGGATATCCTAACCCCTGGGAACCATCAGTGTGAATGTGTAAAATGGACTGCTGTATAAACTGAGGTTATATTCAACACCTTCAGATAAAAAATCTATAGGGCTCAATGGTTTGAATAGTGAATTGGATAAGTGACTCATACAGTGGAGCATATCGAGAAGTATTTATACTAATACTGTACAAAGCTGCACATAAAGTCCTTTTAGGCACGTATAACCTCGTTTACATTTTTGAAATCCTTATAGGCACCCAGTACACATCTAACTGGAGGTTATTTTTGTCATTAACATGTTGGTGTGGCAACATAGGTATAATAATGACCTCTTATAAAATACCAACCAGTCACACTTTGCTTGATGGTGCGTACAGTACTTTTCTGATGGGCGTACAGATGAGCAGAGTTTAGGTGGAGCACACAAGTATGTACATATATTATAAAATATAAATTCTGCAAGTTTTTCTTAGTCAGTGGGGTTCCCACAGGGTTTTCTTGAGGGCATCTGATGTGCAGGAGGAGGCATGGTCCAGTGCCAGCCTTCCTTGAAAGTCTCATCTTGGTGGGAGTCGGCTGTCCAGTCTCTGGGTGCTGAACGGCCTGCATTGGTTAAGGGGGGCAAGTTGCTAGGGAGACAATGGAGGAGGGTGTTGAGTTGGGGAGGTATCAGAAGGCTGGGTCATTTGACCATGACATTTTTTTTGTGTTATTGCTATTTTGGGCAGTGGCTATGCTACCAGACTGTCAGTATCACAATTGCACTTAGCAGCACATCTTGAGCTAGAGTTCTGTAGAACCATACTATCGGCAGTCATGACAGCTAATGTGCACTTCTGTTCTGTGTACTAGCTGTCACTGGCCACCATATTCATTCTCTGCTTCAGTCCTGCTCAAACCCATGATAAGCATTTTGTGCAGGAAGTTGGCATTGAGGGTTGGCATTGGGCGTCGGAGGAGGAGGAAGCCAAACTGCCCTGTGGTGCCAAAGTTTAAAGGTAAGCACCATGGGGCTGTTTGAGGTCACTGCCACCACTGCAAGTCCAGGAGAGGGAAGGCAGTGGCGGAAATGGGCCGTCCATAGGTCTTTGGCACGCTAGGCATCCATCTAGTTTGTCTAATGGTCGCACCGACCCTGCTTATACTTCGCCCATATACTAATTATGATGAGTAGTAACCCTTTTTCCCTAAGACTATTTATTTATTTATTTATTTATTTACATTCTCTTATATACCGCGCTATTCTGCATCAGTGCGGTTTACATTAAACAAACTGAAATTACATTGAACAGGGCATTATAACTTGGAGATAACTATTTTACAGGGAACATGGGCTATGGAGGGTTAAGTGGCTTGCCCTAAGGGGGCATGTTTATTAAACTGGGCCTAGCACCCAAGAGATCTGGTTTTGATTCCTTGTGAGCTTGAGCAAGTCTCTTTACCCTCCATCGCCTTGGAAGAAAAGGCCTTGCAATCTACTTCCGGTCATACCTTGCCAAGAAAACCCAGAGGTTTCAGGGTCGCCAGAAGTCAGCATTGATTTGACGACACTTAAAAAACCAAATGCTTAGCATGTGCTTTCGTAACAAGGTCCCATGTTATTCAATTGGACCTTTTCAAATAGTGCATGCTATTAGCCCAGCTTAATAAACATGCCTGTCAGAGGCCCTTTTACTAAAGATTTCTGAAACATGTTAATAAAAGTTAATATGCCTCAAGTGCCCACAGTCCTCTTATTTCTATGCACACAATAGCACATGTTAAGCTTTAGTAAAAGGGCTCCTTAGTTAATATTTACTTCAATAGCACAGTGATATTATTTCTGAAGGAATAACGCGTGAGCTAAGCAAGGATCTTAGTTGGCTAATTTGGCTTTATTTATAACTTTCCCTGCCATTATCATTGTTGATATTGCTTTTACATTAATTTAGGAAAGAACAGTAATGACACTATTTGTTCCACATCCCAAAAGCAGCTGAATCATTGGTGTTCATCCAAGGTGAGTTGTGATTATGTTGTCTGCAGTGCTGTAGCTTGGAAAAATAGCTTAAATTTTTTGGATTAATGTCCAAGGCTGTACATGTTCCAAGAAAACAACTTCCAGATCTCTGAATTATGGATCAAGCCTCTGCCAACCATTTCCCATAGTTGGGTTATCAAATGGTTGCTGTCCCCTTTTATTTCTTGTTTTTATACTATTGACAAGTGCCTAGCTACTTCACAGAATTATAAATCGGATTGCTCAGTCTTGCAGGATATTTAACTATGCCCTCAAGCGTTCGTGGCCACACACGAACACACGTTAACAACCAATTGCTTGTGTTAGCCACATGGCTGCCTTATTATAAGTAATGTGAATTATCCCCTAGCAGTTACTACAGAAATTTTGTCACTCAAGTCATTTTTGAGTTTCATTATATCCCAACATATATTTAATTTAGTTTATTTGTATACCACTTTTCCAGGTGTAAAAGGTTACTCGGAGGTATTATTTATTATTCTGTTTTCACGTTTGTATTTTTTACTCCTTAAGTGGTCCCTTTTTCTATCCTTGTTATATATTCCATGCACTTGATTTTATAACAGGACACCTATGCAGGAAGTACAAAATAGTGCCTATTTTAAGCCTATTTTATGATGTAAGTGCTTATCAACCTTTATAAAATATGTTCCCAGATCCAGCCCTACTAAGATGCAAGTGCCAACACAAAAATTTACGTGTTCTACTTCTACATGGACATATTTTTAAAAAAGCATGCGTGCACACTACGCCGTCAGAGACGCCTTTGTACATAGAGCAGAAAGCGTAGATGCACACTTTCTGTACATGTATTTTTCACAATTATGTGCAGTTACACGGTCTGAAAAAAATCTTTCTCACACGTAAAACAGGTTTTACATTCTGAAGAGGCTTTATGAAATCAACTATTAACTTGTCTAATTCCTCTCTGTTATCTGATTATATTGTGTCAGTAATCACACTGCGATCACATTGCAACTGGCTTAACAATCCATTTGGATACACAGTAACGTAGTAACACAGTAAATGACAGCAGTAAGGTGGCTAGAGTAGGTGTACCTGCTGCTCCATGCAGGTCACCCCTCTCTATTTGTGGAAGTAGAAAAAATAGTTACATTTATTTCGATTTTATCCTTTTGCTATGAAGAGATCCACCGTGTCTGTCCCATGCCATTTTGAATTCCATCACGGTATTTGCCTTCGTCACCTTCATCGAGAGGACATTCCAAGCATCTACCACCGTTTCAGTGAAAATGTACTTCCTGATGTTGCTTTTAAGTTTACCTCCTTGCAGCTTTACAACCGGGAAAGTGGCATCCAGGCTCCATGCAGTCAGACAATCCCCCCTGACCTACACCCACCCTTTCCCCTCCCCCGCCGAAGCCCCTCTCCTGCTGGCAAGACGTAATTGACTACAAGCTTACTGAAAGAAGTTTTATTGAATACATTTTTGGAATGATTTCTGGCCACAGCATAACCTGTACAACACATAACCATAATACTGTTTATAGAATGCGTGACTATAATACTGTACAATTCACAACCTACAGGGTGGCCCAAAAAAAGTGAGAACATATCATAAATTAAAAGCTTAAATAGTTTACTTATTTACCTTTTTTAGCTATATAACGTCTTTATTTAGACAATTTCCAGTCGCCATCTTTTTTTTTTTTAAATTGTCAATCGTTTACATCTGTCTTTTTGAATTTTTAAATAACTTATATGCTATGAGATTTTCTCACTTTTTTGGGCCACCCGGTATATACAAAACAGGAATTTGACTCTCAACTAATCCCCTCATCAAGACACACAGTCCGTACTCGCCTGGGGGGTGAGGCTGTTAAAGCCTACCCCTCTGCCTCAACCCATTCTATCATCATTAATGCCATGGACAAATGCAAATTATGGCCATTTACACTATTTGATTCTACTACTGGCTTAATTATCTTATCCTCCTTTTAGTAGTTTTATTATTTTTATAATCATATTTATTTACTATCATTATTATTTATTTATATTAGCATGTTTATTGACTGTCTTGATGTGTATATTACTTATATATTAATTTAGTTTCTTTTGATTTTATCCTTTTTAATTATTTACCTTTTGCCATTTAATGATATCTATTGCATAGTTGTTTATGGTTTTATATTCATTTATGGTTTTTATCTGTTTTGGATTATTCATTATATTTTTGTATATTGCTGTTTTCTTGAGATACCCCCTGACGAAGGCTACGCCAAAATGTGGCTGTGTTAGGGTTTGTGAATAAAGGACTGTTTTACCTTCTCCTTTTTGTGTCTTTCACAGCAAAACTTATACAACACATAACCATAAAACTGTACATACAACACACAACCATAATACTGTACAATTCACAACCTATATATAAAACAGGAATTTGACTCTCTTAACTGATCCCCTCATTGAGACACACAAACCATAGTTGCCTGGGGGGGGGGGTGTGAGGCCGTTAAAGCCCACCCCTCTGCCTCAACCCATTCTGACATCGTTAATGCCACAAACAAATACAAATCTTGCATAATGTGCAAAATAGGGGAGTAAGCCATTGAAGCATGCCCTTGGCCCCCTGTTCATAGCAGGGTTTCAACTTCACGGTTTGCATCCAAACCGTCAAAGGTCAGTATTCACACCTGCCTGGGTTAATGATGCATAGGTGTTGCCCTCCCTCCCCTGCTATCCAAGCTTGGGGAGGCATATTGCCTGCTGGTCCTGCTGCAAGCCCATTAACTCTAAATCAGGAGGACAGATTTCAATATGGCCCCTTAGACTGTAATGTACTGCTGTGCACTTGGTCTGGTACCACTTCAATCCCGGCTGCACCCTTCTGACAGTGAATCCTTCTGACACACTCAGCTGTGGCCAGCCCTTGCCCTATCCAACAGCACTTCAACTGTGTCTTGTATCGTGCACAGGAACACATCTATGCTGATATCCGATAGGTGCATGTTATCTGTGCGATACAGGCCAGGGCAAGTTTCTTCAATGAAATCATGTCTCACAGAGTCCCCCCCAGTGGCCTCCATGAATCAGATCTGTCGTCTCTCCATGCTCTTCACGGTATGATACCAGCCAATAGCCAGGGAAATTATCAGTCAGTGCCAGGAGGTCTCTCTGAATCTTCCTGGTGAGCTCGACACTATGAGTGTTTGCCTGGTCATTCCCCTCTAAATTCCCGACCAAGGCCCACAGGATTCCTCTCACCCTCTTTTTCTGCATGAGGGTCGGAAGCATACTGTGAATACCTATCCAGACTATGGAAACTTCCACCATGCTCAAGCCCAAGTTGAGACCCTGAGGTGTAGTCCATGCTCTCTGCTGGGTCCAATGAATGTAGGAATGGCTGCATATCCACACTTCTCGGGTTCCTTGGGGAGAACCTATACCTAGGACAAATCATCCAAGACAAGAACAAGGAAAAGACAAGTTAGTCAGTAAGCAATGGCATCGGATGACGCAGATGCCATCATGCCCTTTACTCTGGGTGTAGCTACAAATATGGTCAGCTCTACTTATTTTTATTTTTTTTATTTATTTATTTATTTCTTCTATACCGCCCCTTCCAGAGATCAGGGGCGGTTTACATGGAACGAATTAACAACTTAGGTATACTACTGTATACGTTACATTGAACATAAAGAAACTTTCTAACTTTTTACATGGAACAATGTGTACAATACATTGAGTAGATAAACTTTCTAACTTTTTACATGGAACAATGTATACAATATATTGGGTAGATAAACTTTCTAATTTTTTTACAAATGATGACAGATGTAGAAGACTGTCCAAACTATTTACATAAGGTATTTACAGGTTGTTCTTTATAATGTTTTACAGAATACTCGTGTGCCTTGTGTATGTGGTGGAATTCATTTCCATTTTATCATAATTTTTTGTGTGTGTGCGGGGGTTATCTAGTTTTGGTTTTGGGAGTTCTGAGTTGGTGTGTCTGTGGAGGTTGTGGGACATGGCTTGGGGGGGTAGGGGATTTGGAAATGTTCTGTGAATAAGTAGGTTTTGAGTTCCTTTCGAAATTGGGAGAGGTCTTTTATGATGCGGAGGTCTAGCGGGAGTTCATTCCAGAGCATTGGAGTAGTGAATGTGAAGGCTCTGTCACTTGAGGATTTTTTAGTCTTCATGAATGATTTTGGCATATCAAGTGAGTGGGCTGCATTTTGTCTGCGAGCTCTTGATTTGGATGGGGTTTGTAGTAGTGTTGAAAGATGAGATGGGGCGATGTCATTTAGGAGCTTGAACGTTGTTAGGAGAATTTTGTATCTGATACGGTGTTTATAGGGAGCCAATGTAGTTCTAGGAGTATAGGGGTCACATGGTCTGTTAGATGAGCTTTAGTAATTACTTTTGCACAGATGTTCTGTGCTCTTTGTAATAGGTATGTGTTTTTCTGTGGTAGGCCAATTAGAAGACTGTTGCAGTAATCAAAATGGGGTGTGATAAGTGTATTGACAACCGATCTAAAGTCATGTGTGTCCAGGAGGGGCCTTAGGTGTTGTATGGTTTTGAGTTTATGATATATGGTTCTTACTGTTTGCTTTATGTGTGGTATCATGGTGAGGGTATGATCTATTATTACACCCAGGTATTTTACCTCTTTTTTAACAGGTATAGTTGTATTATTGATTGATATTGTTGTTGGAAAAGTATCCTCATTCACAGATGTTCTTGTAACGAACATTGCTTCAGTTTTTTTGAGGTTAATGCTGAGGTAATTGTTTTCCATCCAAGAGGTGGTCTCAGCCATGCCTTCAGCTAGTTTGTCGTATGTGTGATTTTTTGTGGTTATGGGGATAGCAAGCAGGATATCGTCGGCATATATAAAGTGACTAATCATGTGTTTTCTAAATATGTTTGTGATAGGCTGCAGGTATATGTTGAATAGGAGGGCGGAAAGGGCTGATTCTTTGGGTATACCTTGTCCTTGGGGGAAGGATTCTGATGCTTCTTGGTCTATTTGGACACGCATTAGTCTATGTGTGATGTACGACTTGAACCATTTGAGGACAGTTCCACCTATCCCTAATTTTTCTAGTCTGTAGGTCAGGGTAGGGTGGTTGATGTTGTCAAAGGCGGCCGAGATGTCTATAAAGAGTAGTAGGAAACCTTGATTGTTGGTATCTGTGCCTTTGATGAGGTGGTCCATCAGTGTAATCAAGAGGGTTTCCACTCCGTGGTATGGTCGAAAACCAAATTGGTGTGTGTCAAGAGGTTTATGTTCATCGATATGCTCTTGTAATTGTAATTGGATTGTTTTTTCTATTATTTTAGCAATGAATGGAATGCTAGCTATCGGTCTGTATGAGTTGGGGTCTTTTGAGTCAAGTTTGTTGTTTTTTATTATTGGGCGAAGCGTTGTGAGCTTTAGGGCATCAGGCATGATGCCTTGAGAGAGGGACTGGTTCACGATGTGTTGGATGTTTTCAGCGAGTTCTTCCTTTGTACGTTTAATCCAGGACACTGGACAAGGATCTAGTGGGGAGGTTGTAGTATTGATCATTGTTATGATTTTAATAAGTTGTTTTCGGTCAACCATGGGGAACGTTGTCCAGTTGTTGCTAGTTTCGGTGCTTGTGGTTAGTGATGCTGTTAGAGAATTGGGTTTAGATTTTAGTTTTTCTGCAAAGTGATTTGCTAATGTTTGGATGCTTATAGCTGGTAGTTTAGGATCGGAGTTCTTTGTTTTGGTCAGTGTTTTTACAATTGCAAATAGTTCTCTAGGTCGGTTGATGGCTAGATTTATTACTTTAGAATGATAATCCCTTTTTGATTTATTTATTGCGTTCTTGTATTCGTTAAGTGTGTTCATGTATTGTAATTTATTTTCATCTGATTTGGTTTTCCTCCATCTCTTTTCCTGTTTCCTCAGTAGTTTTTTTAGGTTTGCTAGTTAAGGTGCTACTTCTAACCTTATGCGATTATGACTGATGATGCCTATAGCACCTCTCTACTGAACTCAACTAAATGCAATTGATATTTTCATAGCGATCGGATCTCAGACTTATCATGGCTATTCACTGGACCTTCTTGTGTAGTGCAGTGGAAAATGCCGTTAGTACATCAATGACCCGTTGTTATCGGTAAGCGTATTTTTCTTTTTTATGCTTTGTCGGCTTAATACACAATGTCTGTGGTGCAATTAGCAATCAAGATAAGTAATCTTCATGATAAAAATTTGGATGCTTTCAGTAATTTGATATGGTATTAAGCCGACAAGGCATAAAAAAGAAAAATACGCTTAGCGATAACAACGGGTCATTGATGTACTAACGGCATTTTCCACTTCACCACACAAGAAGGTCCAGTGAATAGCCATGATAAGTCTGAGATCCGATTGCTATGAAAATATCAATTGCATTTAGTTGAGTTCAGTAGAGAGGTGCTATAGGCATCATCAGTCATAATCGCATAAGGTTAGAAGTAGAGCTGACCATATTTGTAGCTACACAGCATAAAAGCTCTAGAAAGTGACAACACTATACTTTACTCTGGGTGAACATACAGCTTATAACAATCAGAGCACCACCAGCCAAGACATTATCTGTTTCATTGTCCTGCCCAACCCCATTGTGGTTGTATCTGCCCCAAAGGATCGCATTCGTGATAACCATCTTCAAAACCCTGTTAAACTGAAAACATGACAGGGCCATGCCATCTGTCTGGACCAACAGTTGTGCACCATCAGGCAGACAGACTGACTATAATCCCTGAAATTCTGCACTGGGTATGTGGGGTCTGCTGGGAGGGGGCCAATGACAACTTGACTCCTTTTCCCTCAGGATCTGTCTTGGATCAACAGATAAGCAGCAAGTGTGTGCCACCGCTCAATACTACAACCCCCACCTGGAGACCCATGTATCCCAGTGCATATTTTGAGGAGGATACCAACTCCCCTGCCCTTAGAGCCCAAAAAAATGCCAATGTGAAAGCATATCTGAACAGGCGTGCCTCAAATAAGTCATAGCAAATCTCATCCATTGCCGTGAGCAGCATCCTCAACACCTTGTGAGAGATTTAGCATCTGCGGTCAGGCATGCAGTGACACTCAGCTGACATCCCTTGCAATGCTGAAATCAGCCGAAGGGCTCTGTTCCCCCATTGCTCTGGCAAAGAAGGTGATGGCCGCTAAGCATGTTCGTACCATGGATTTGCTCATACCCATGTCCCTGCAGCAGAATATCCAGAGAAGAATGGTGCTGGTCTTAAATCACCCTCCTTGATGCCATCATGCACAAAGAATTCCCAGAAGTGATCCCAGGCATTCAAGTATATCAGTCTGGTATGTTCAGCCAGGGAACCCATCAGGAGGCTCCAAATTTCGGCAGGCCAAATTCCCAGACTGTCTCTGGAATGGATGTCTTAACTGCATCTACCCTCAGTGCACTAGCCCAGAATGAAATCATCTTAAAATGAGAAAAGGCATCGACAATCGTATTATGGTAGCCTGGAATGTGCTCAGCCCTGAACGTAATGTGCAGCAAGCAATGCAAAACAATCTGCCGGAGGAGCACCACCTCCCCTAACATTCTAGCATACACCTCATTGACTGCTTATACCACCACCATGTTGTCAGTGCGGAATGTAATTGCTCTATTGGCCAGTTGTGGGGCCCAAATAAACAGCTGTCATTATGGGGAACAGTTACAAGAACATGATGTCCTTGGTCGTGCTGTAAGAGTGCCATGTGTTCAGCTATGGCTCGGAGCACCAAGCCACATTAAAGTATATACCAAAGCCAATTCCACCAGATGCATTGATGAACAACTCCAGGTCAAAACTCGAAATGGGAGAGTCCTGCCAGAATGCTAGGCCATTGAAAGACTGCAGGAATTGCTCTCAGATGTGCAAATTTTCCCTGATGTCCCTGCTGACCCTGATAGGGCAGTATCACCTTTTTACCCCCCTCGTCACTAAGGCTAGGCAGTGACAAAAAAAAAAACACCCCATGGGAATTACCCTTGAGGCAAAGCATAGTAAATCAAGCCATTGAAACAAGACAATTTGGAAAAGATGCCACCATCAATCTTCAGTCGAAGAACAAATCCAAAAACGCAGACTGCGCTGGTTTGGCCATATTTGCAGAATGAACACCAGTTGGCTGATAGAGTGGCATGTTTAGCGGCTGGTATTGTATCAATTCATTGCATTTCCAGTCTTACCTTTTTGAATTTAACTGCAATCTTGCCAAGCATGATGTCTTTTTTTAATGATTTTTCTTGTCACATGATTGTCTAAAGTATGAAAGTCAAAGTCTTGTCATTTGAGCTTCTAAAGAAGGTTTAGGTTTGATCTCCATTAATATTGACTGATTTGTTCTTTGAGCAGTCCATGGTATACACAGAGGTCCCGATATTCAGCGGCGGTGGCTAGTGCATCTAAAACACATAGCCGTCACTGCTGAACCTCCTCCTTTCTGCTGGTTATTATTGATAGAGAAGAAATAGTAATAGTGGAGAACTTTAACCTTCTTGGATCAATAATCAGTAAAGAGATGACAAGCAGTCAAGACATCTGATGATGCATTGCTCTTGGCAAAATGGCTATGAAAGACCTAGACAAGATTTGAAAGAGCAGACATGTCTCTCTCTATGCAAAGATTTGACTTGTCCAAGCCATGCTATTTTCAATAATGTCATATGGATGCAAAAGTTGGACAATGAAAAAGATAGACAGAAAGAACAACAATGCCTTTGAATTATGGTGCTGTGAAGCATACTGCGTATACCATGGACTGCCCAAAGAACAAATCAGTCAGTGCTAAAGGAGATTAAACTTAAGCTTTCTTTAAAAACTCAGTTGACAAGACTTAAACTTGCAGACTATGGATGCATCATGTGAAGAGAGAGATCGTTAGAGAAGACATAATGCTTGGCAAGATTGAAGGTCAACATTATTACCAGAAGATATAGTAAACGCTGTTAGTGTAGCTGGGTTTAAAAACGGTTTGGACAAGTTCCTGGAGGAAAGGTCTATAAACCATTATTAAAGGGGACCCGGGAAATCCACTGCTTGTCCCAATAAAAGCATTGTGAAACCTGTGTCTTCTGGGGAAACTGCTAGGTACTTGTGGCCTAGATTGGCCATGTTGGAAACAGGTTACTGGACTTGATGGACCTCTGTCTGACCCAGTATGGCATATATTTTGTTCTTACCTTAATAATGGTTCATGGTCTTTTCCTACAGGATATTTCTTAATGTTTTCCTTGTACTATTAACTCATATTTGACCATGTTATGATCACTTTTACCAAGTGGTCCCAGCACCAGTATTCTTACACCAAATCCTGCATTCTGCTCCAAAAATAGCTCCCACTTTTGTTGATTCCTGAATGAGCTGCTCCATGAAGCAGCCTTTTATTTCAGGCTAGGAAGTTGATACTGTATCACTAGCATTTCCTGACATGACATTTATCCAGTAAATATTAGGGTAATTGAAATCATCCATTATTATTTTGTTACCCAACTTGTTAGCTTCACAAATTTCTGTTAATTTCATTTGTCTCTTCATTATGGCCAAATTTTTTGTGTGTTTGGTTTTATTCTTGTGTTGTTATTTTGTATAAGTAAAGTTGAACTCTCTCTAGGATTTTAGATAATGTGGATTAAACATATTTTAAATAAATAATGCCCTACCACTGTTCCCTTTCCCTTCACATGGAATTTTTATCCATAAAGATTCCGCAGTGCATTCTCTTTCCTGCAGAATTTTTAATCTGTTTTATTCACTGCCTTCTTTAACACTGCTCAGTAGTCAACTTGGATAATTTGCAATCTTTTAACTCCATCTGTTCTTCACTTAAAGGCATCTGGGCTACTTTCACCATTATTGCAACCTCTCTGTAGGGATGCCCTGACTTCCCTGTTTTGATAATATCCTTTAAAAATACATTACTCCAAATCATGTGCTTCTAAGCAACTGTTGGCTTTCTCCCAGGTTCTAATTTAAATGCTGCTTGACTTTTCAGACATTGGTGCCAGCAGTCAGGTTCCACCACCATTAAAGTAGAATCTGATATATATATATATTGTGGTGAAGACTCCCCTCCAGAGGAAATGGAGATAGGGGAAAATCCTGATAGAAGGGATGACACACACAGGATTTCCAAAACTGACTTGGAAAAAACACAGTTATCGGCTGAGCTGAAGACAAGCCCCAGCCCAGGGGAGGCGTTAGGCTGGCAAAGGAGGCAGCAAGGCTGGCAAAGGAGGCAGCAAGGCTGGCAAGGCAGGCAGCAAGGCTGACAAGGAGAGCAGCAAGAAACGAAGCAGACGAGAAGCAGCTTCCAGTGCACGTTGGTCTTCAGGAGGAACTTGGAATCAAAGGGGAAAAACACTAGAACCCTGGGAGAAGGCAGAACCCTGGAACAGTAAGCCTTGGAGCCCAATATACTCTCAAGGAGATCCTTACTACACGGTAGAGCCTAAACGTGGGAAGGCTAGCAAACCCAGCTCTTGGAGAAAAGGTATTTTGTCTGGTGGCGAGCAGTGCTATAAAAGCCAGGAACCAAAACAGGAAAGAAGTTTTTCTGAGAGAAATTCCCCTAGCAGAAGAACTAGCCATAAGGCTCCTGAGTTTCTAGAGAGGAGAGAGTCCTGGAAGAAAGGTGCCTGTTCTTATGTCAATGTCTCTGATAAAGGTAAAGCTGAATTTCCTAATTTGAATGCCTTGCTGGAGAAACCCTTTTATTGTGCTGACCTCCCTAAGCCAAACTCGGCAACAGGAGCAGATAGTGAGTGGGGGAAGGGTGTGACCCTTACCGGAGACTATCAAGCAGCTAAAGAGCAGCTACAGGCTGAATTGCTTCTAAAAGAGTTTCAGCAATTTCTGGAGCTAAAGTCAGGGAAACATAAGAAACTTGATGAAGAGAACAATTGCCTTAGCCCAGATGAATGTATGCAGATAGATAATGATGTGCCTACCTTGAGTTATGATCCTTGTGCAATGGATTGCTCTTTATGTTTTAGAGAGTAACAGTGTAAAGAAGCATCTGGAGTTTGTATGAGAAGAATACAAAATGTTTGCTATACCTGTTGCCTAGCCGTGAAAGTTCACAGATTGTTTTCACCTGTTTCTGTAAAGCCACACTGTGAGGAGAACAGCTGTTACTGTGAGGCTGCAATAATCCCAAGCAACCACACGAGGCAAAGCTGAGTAGAAGCTACCGTGACTATGTAAAGCTGAGTTAAAGCTATTTGATTTCAGTTGTTTTCCTGACCTCCTGATTTCACCTTTATGTTGAAAGTTGCACCTTTATGTTATGCACCTTTGAATTGTAATGCTTTGAAAATATCCCCACAACAAATAAATTTCTTGCAAGCCTTATCACTCGAGTCACAACTACAACTTTCATCCCTAAAGAAAAAAAACAAGTGTACTACGAATCCCAACATTCAGAGGGATCAGTACCACCTTTATTCATAAGGGACATTATATAAGGCCACTCCTGCCAGGCAGGAGCGTCGCAATATATATTTTTTAATAGGCTTCCCATTCTCCAAAAGGTTGCCCAGTTGCTAGCAATCCCTTGCACCCAGGGCCGGCCCATCCATTGTGCGAGAATGTTTTTCGCACAGGGCCCCGCTTGAAATTCATTCCACACATGTTCCATTTAAAGGGCCGGCTAGAGAGGGAACCTGGGAGGGTGAGGGTCAGGAAAGGCTAAAGGGCATTTCCTGTTTCCCCTCAGCGTGCTTCATAAGAATACAGCAACTGGAGTGAAGAAACACACTGCTCTTCACTCCGGCACTGTGCAGAGGTGAGCTGGGGCTTCGGGTCTCGCAGGCTCCCTCTGAAGCTGCTCAGAGAGGCGCGGGGCTCTTTTGGGGGGGGGCTAGGATAGGACTGGAAATGGCTGATGGGGGGCATGGACTGAAAATGGGCTGGTGGGGACGCTTGAACTGGAAATGGGCTGATGGGGGGCTAGGGTAGGACTGGAAATGGGCTAATGGGGGGCTAGGATTTTAAATTGGCTGATGGGGCTAGGATATGACAGGAAATGGCTGAATGGGGGGGGCTAGGACTAGAAGGACTGATTTGGGGGGACAAAATGGGCTGATTGGGGGGGACTTGCAATGGACTGATGGGGGCTATGATAGGACTGGAAATGGCTGATGGGGATAGTACTGGAAATGAGCTGATGGGGGGCTAGGATAGGACTGGAAATGGCTGATGATGGGGGCTACGATTGGAAATGGGCTAATGGGAGAGCTTGGACTAGAAATGGACTGATGGGGAACTAGGACTGGAAATGGAATGATTGGAGGACTAGGATAGGACTGGAAATTGGCTGTTAGGGGAGCTAGGATTGGAAATGTGCTGATGGGGGGAGCGTGGACTGGAAATGGGCTGATGGGGGGCTAGGATAAGACTGGAAATGGCTGATGGGGGCTAGGACTGTAAATGGGCTAATGGAGGGGCCACGACTGGAAATGGGCTGATGTGTGGGGGATGGGAGAATGGGACTAGAAGGGATCGGATGCTGGGTGGGTCTGGAACTAGAAGGGAGCTGATGTTGGGGGAAGACTGGAAGTGGATGGGACTGGGGGAGTGAGGGTGAAGAACGGAAAAGATATTTTGTGTGGGAAGGAAGAAAAATCTACAGTTGGCTGGGTATTGGGAGAGTAAGTGGGGATTGAGGATAGAAAGGTGAAATCTGAGTGGATGAAAAAGGAATAAAGAAAGAAATAGAGGAAGGAGAAAAAGGGGAAAGATTAGTATGTTAAAGCAGATGTAGAGAGAGAATGTAAAAAACTAGGAGACAGAAGAAAGGACAAATGGACAGTAGACAATGGAGAGTTAGCAGAAGACACGAAGAATCCAGAAGAAAGTGACTGGAGTAATTGCAACTGAAAAATAAAGTACTCAAACAACAAAAGGAAGAAAAATACTTTTTTTATTTTGAATTTATTAACTGGAATATGTCTGTTCTGGGAAATCTGCATCACTAACGTCTTTGCGTTTTGCTTAGTACAAAAGGAAATTAATTTATAGTTTTATTTCTCCAGAGTTGTTGTATATTCCAAGTTTGGTTTTTGACGTTCCCAGATTAATTATTGTCTTCCTATTTCTAAATTGTGTTCCCTTGTTCTTTGTTTGATGACGGTCTATGTTCTGTATGTGTAATTTCTATTTGACAGTTCTCTTTCCCCAGTAGGAGATGTATTGGTATTCTCTCAGATGTATTGGTTTAATATTTGCAGTGTTGCCTTTTGATAGGTAGAGTTTGGTGTTTTGTGAGTCCTGGTAGTGCTGTTATGATATGGTGGGTTTGCTATGGGCTCTAAAAGGGCAGTGTTTATAGTACTTCCTAAGGTGTCAGGCAGTTGGCACTGGAGTACAGTAATGTACAAATCTGATAGTCTTTCTTTCTTTATCCAGACACTCATTAAGAGGCATGTTTAGTAAAAGATAGGGCACATTAACATTATCGTGCCTTCTCCACCGCCATCTAACTTCCCCGCCAGTTGTGCAGGGAAGTTAGACAGGGCGAGGATGGGGCGGATTGGAGGCAGAGGCAGAGGCAGGGTGGGCAGGGGGTGGTTGCTAGCTGGCAACTTGTGTTGGGAAGTTATTCCACCTCAGAGGTGGAATAACTTCTCTGCATGTTTTTTTTACTGCAGCCTGGGGTGCAGATGGGGCGGGGGGGGGTGGGTCCGAAGACATTCCCCGTAGCCCGACCCTGGCCTTGGGAGGCTGGATCAGGGGTAGGGCTGCAGGGAATGAAGCACTGTGGCTCCATTGAAGAGTCTTGACTGAGTTAGCCAGGAAGGTCCTGCACATACAGGCCAGACTGAATCGCAGTCCCGGCTGGCAAGTACAGGACTGTTCGCGATTCTGATCCCACAGAGCTAGACGTGCCCCACGGGATCAGAATCGCGATCCCTCTGTATATCTGGTTCAGACCAGACTTACAGAGGGGATCTAAATTCGGGACTAAATAAGCCTGTATGCAAATATTTATGCAAATAAGGTCCATTATGTAAATGAGGCTCCGTAATGAGTCTCTGCACATGGCCCCATGCCCTCCTTGGGCCACCCCTGCTTGCACCAGCATCTCATCTATTCTTTGAGACTTTGGAGCTCTACCTGTCTTTTGTGAGATGGATCCTTGAAAAGACTAAAGAATACCAAAAGGATATCTATTTGTGCTTTATCAACTATAGCAAGGCTTTTGACTGTGTAAACCATGAGAAACTCTGGGCCACATTAAGAAGCATGGGTATACCAGAACACCTGATCGTTCTCTTGCGTAATCTGTACATTGATCAAGAAGCAACAGTTCGAACGGAACAAGGAGAAACAGAATGGTTTTAAAATAAGCAAAGGTGTAAGACAAGGCTGCATACTTTCCCCCTACCTGTTTAATTTATATGCAGAACAAATCATCAGAGAAGCAGGACTGTATGAAGACAACAGAGGTGTGAAGATTGGTGGAAGACTCATCAACAACCTTCACTATGCTGATGATACCACATTACTGGCTGAAAGCGAAGATGATCTGAAACATTTGCTTCTCACAATCAAAGAACATAGTCTCAAAATGGGCCTGCACCTTAATGTAAAGAAGACAAAGATCATGACAACTGGCATAATCAACAGGTTCATCGTTGAAGGAGAAGAAATTGAAATTGTGAACAACTTTAACCTACTTGGATCAACTATCAATAAAGAAGCAACAAGCAGTCAAGAAATCAGACGACGCATTGCTCTTGGCAGAATGGCTATGAAAGACCTAGATAAGATTCTCAAGAGCAGAGATGTGTCTCTCCATACAAAGATTCGACTTGTTCAAGCCATGGTATTTCAATAACATCATATGGATGTGAAAGCTGGACAGTGAAAAAGACAGACAGGAAGAAAATTGATGCCTTTGAATTATGGTGCTGGCGGCGAATACTGTGTATACCATGGACTGCCCGAAGAACAAACAAGTCGGTACTAGAGGAGATCAAACCTAAGCTTTCTTTAGAAGCTCAGATGACAAGACTTCGACTTTCATACTTCGGACACATCATGCGAAGAGAGAGAGATCATTAGAGAAAGACATCATGCTTGGCAAGATAGAAGGTCAACGCAAAAGAGGAAGGCCAGCAATGAGATGGATTGCTACAATAACAGCAGCTACGGGTACCAGTCTGTCGTCAATGAGCCGCCTGACTGAAGACCGAACACAATTTAGGATAGCTATCCAGAGGGTCGCCATGAGTCGACTCCGACTCGACGGCACTTAACAACAACAACAACAACCTGTCTTTTGGGTTCTTCACATGAAATGGAGAGAATTTATGAAAATGGTACCCCTGAAGTTTAGGTTCTTGGATAGAAAGTTAAAATCCAAAATTTGGATTCCAGAAACTACCTCCCATACTGTCTTATGTCATTGGTACCCATATGTAGCAGCTTTCAACATTTTCTAAAATCCCATCTACGGGATGCATGAGTTCCACCACCTTTGTACCAAGTAGGTAAGTGACGAAGTGATCTGCATGTCTACCAGTCACCCAGCTATCTACATGCATAATGGTTGAATTACAAACTAAACTCACCATTCTATCTTTTCCCTCCTGGTCTAAAGCTCTTGGAGACACAAGAGGACATTGTAACCCCTAGAGAGCAGGGCATAGCTACAGAATTTCTTCCTGTCACACCAAGGTGAAGCTGCCCTCCAGATGACCCCTCTCCTCCAAGGCAGCACATAGGCTGCCATAATGGAAAGGGGATTTCTTTACTTTGTCCTTGTAGGTCTTTACTATATGCCTCTGCTCCTCCACGACTGCTCCTCTAGTCTCCAAAGATCATACCTGTTCTCTGAGAACCAAGATCTCTTTGCACCAAATGCATTCATGTGACATCTCACCAACTGGGAGATAATCATACATGTGACACTCAGTGCAAAGGAATGGGCAGCATCCATCTAGCTACTGGACATAAATGTTCTCCTCCATGGATAGCTGCTTTCAATTCAAAGAAAGCTCTGCAATGAGGGAGCATAGAATGAAAATGAAAGGGGATAGACTCAGAAGTAATTTACAGAAATATTTTTGTTACAGAAATAGTGGTAGATGCATCTCTACTGCCCCCAGTAGAGGTAGTAGAGATGAGGACTGCATTTGAATTAATAAAGCAAGGGACCAACACAGAAGATCTCCAAAGGAAAAAAGGGATTGTAGTAGTTGGTATGGAAGGACAGGCTGGATAAGCAGTATGGACTTTATCTGCTGTCATGTTTCTATGGTTTTATGGATCGCGATATGCATGTTAGTATTGGCGAGTTGGTAAATTATATAAAGTTGCTAAGGGAATAGGGACAGAAAGGCCTTAAAGATTATTTGATATATTTTATGCTATTATTGGGTGTCTGTGTATCATTGAACTACAAACTTTCTTGTTGCTGATGGAAACACCATATGGTAAATTTTTCCCTTGTCTTCTTCCCACTAGCACTCCTTGTGGCCTTGGGCAAGCCATTTAATCCTCCATTGCCTTGGCAATATACTTCTGGTCACATGGTCAAGAAAACCCAGGTGCTGCTGGGTCGCCAGGAGTCAGCATTGACTCGAAGGCAGGACTGGCCCTAGAGTTGATTCTGAGTGTTGGTGCCCTAGGCAAACCTCAAGCTTTACACCCCCTTTCGCTGTGAAAGTCTATTGTTTAACCTTGAATGCCCTGCCTTTGCTGCCCTCTGGAAGTTGCTGCCCTAGGTGACCACCTAGTTTGCCTAGTGGTTGGACCAGTCCTGCTCGAAGGCACACACTCACACACCTCTTAAATGGGATAATTGACTTTGACTATCAATCAAGGGATGTGTTGGTTTGGGTGGAAGTTGATGCGGGTGGGTGGGAAGACAGAGAAAATATACTTTAGACCCTTGAAGCAATCTAAAAACTAGCTATTTTGTTCTAGGACTGTAACAAACTATTAATCCCAGCACTGGTAACATGGGTATGGACCACATTGCTAGCATAGGGCTTTGCATTAACTGCAGGGGAGCAGGTATAGCTATCCACATGCAGTTACCATAGGAGCAACTAACGCCACCCATTGAGATGGTGTTATCTGTACCCGCTCTACCTGGGCTGAGCACAGTTAGCATTGGCTTCAAATGAACATGTTAGCAGTGTTGTGGTGGAAACACCCCTGTCCCTCCTAATTGTTGTCCAGACATGTGCTATCCAGGTAGCATGGGGTTTTTAGCACATGGCCCCATGCTACTTTTTAGTGCTCACCCCATACTACCCGAGTAGTGCATGTTAGTAAACATGCCTCTAAATAAAACTAACACAAAGGGATTTTAGATCTTTAAGCAACTTATCTAGTCTTGTTTTATTAATATGTTATTTTTTTGAAGGTGTGAATAAACAGGTAGACAAAGGTGAGCCAGTCGATATAGTGTACCTGGATTTTCAGAAAGCCTTTTACAAGGTCCTTCATGAGAGACTCTTGCTGAAATTAAAAAATCATGGGATAGGAGCAGTGTACCTTTGTGGATCAGGAACAGATTAAAAGATAGAAAGCAGTGAGTAGACATAAAAGGACAAATTTGTCAACCGAGAAAGGTGAATAGTGGAGTACCTCAGGGATCTGTGCAGGATCTGCTGCTTTTTAAGATTGTCATAAATGATCTGGAAATTGGAATAACTAATAGGAACCACCACCCAGGAAAAGGATTTAGGTGTCATCGTGGATAATATGTTGAAACCCTCTGCCCAGTGTGCAGCAGTGGCCAAGAAAGAAAATAGAATGGTAGGAATCATAAGGAAAGGAATGGAGAACAAAACCAAAGATATTATAATGCCTCTGTATCGTTCCATGGTGTGACTGCACCTTGAATATTGTGTGCCATACTGGTCACCATATCTTAAAAAGGATATAGCAGAATTACAAAAAGTACAGAGAAGAGCCACCAAAATGGTAAAGGGGATGGAACAATACCCTTATGAGGAGAGGCTTAAAGGGCTCTTCAGCTTGGAAAAGAGACAGCTGAAGGGAGATATGATAGAGGTCTATAAGTTAATGAATGGAGTGTAATGTGTAAATGTAGACTGGACTAGGGGACAACCAATGAAGCTACAATGTAGCCCATTTAGAACTAATAAGAGGAAATATTTTTTCACACAATGAAGAATCAATCTCTGGAATTTGTTACTGGAGGATGTAATAAAAGTTGTTAGTGTAGCTGGGTTTAAAAAAAAGTTTGGATAAGTTCATGTAGGAAAAGTCCATAAACCATTATTAAAGAGGACCAGGGAGATCCACTGCTTACCTCGGGATAAGCACAGTGGAATCTGTGTACCTTTTTGTGAATCTGCAAGGTACTTGCGACCTGGATTGGCCACTGTTGGAAACAGGATACTGGGCTTAATGAACCTTGGCATTTCTTATGTTCTTATATTCTAACTTAATACCTAACAGTTTATTAATAAAATTAAAACATAGAATTTATCTCTTTTCTATCCCAAGCTTTAAGTCACCAAATTTCTCATAAAATAGTACTCGCTTATCGACAGAAGCTTTGTCTGCTTTCAATAGAAGGATGCTTGGGTGCATAGGGAGAGGAATGGCCAGCAGAAGAAAGAAGGTGATAGTGCCTCTGTATAAGTCTTTGGTGTAACCTCATTTGGAGTATTGTGTGCAATTCTGGAGACCACACCTTCAAAAGGATTATAAACAGGATGGAGTCTGTGCAGAGGGTGGCTACTAAAATGGTTAATGGTCTTAGTTATAAAACATATGAGGACAGACTTATGGAGCTTAATATGTATACTTTAGAGGAAAGACGGGACAGAGGTTATATGAATGAAATAATTTAAATACATAAATGCACAGGAGGAGAGCCTCTTTCCACTGAAAACAAGTTCTGCTATGAGGGGACATAGGATGAGGGTGAAAGGGGATAGACTCAGGAGTAATAAGCGGAACTGTTTCTTCATGGAAATGTGGTAGATGTGTGGAATAGTCTTCCCGTGGCAGTGGTATAGATGAGGACAGTATCTAAATTCAGAAAAGCATGGGGCAATTACAGAGGCTCTCATAAAGTTAAAAAGGGAAACCTTGTAGCGGGTGATTTGGAAGGGCAGGCCATGTGGTCTTTTTCTGCCATCATGGTTCTATGATACTTTCAAGAGAAATGCAGTATGTAGTTACGGACTCATCCTGTAACTTATGCCAGATTCTAAAAATCATCAAGAGATTTGCATTGCAAGAAGTCAGACAGGTAAAGATTGGTTTTGTATGTTTTTCATTGAAACGTCTGAAAAAATATTATGAACAAGTCTGAAAAATGTTAATGGAGTTCTGTGGGTGATATTTTGTCTTGCATATGCTTAAGGAGCTTCTGATTTAATTATTCTCCATTCCAAATCCAAGTTCAATCTAGCTTACAAAATCTGATAGCATCGGCATTTCCTTTCTTAACAATCCTAGGACCCTGTTTACTAAGCATTTTCTCATAAACACAAAATAGTCTAGACAAAAAAATGGGGCATCCAATTCACTGCTGCTTTTGAATTATTCTTGAGGGAGGAGTGGCCTAGTGGTTGGGGCAAGGCCAGAAGGTCAGTGGTTCAAATCCCTCTAGAGGACAGCAACCTTGGGCCGGAAGGACTGGGGTTTCTAGTCCCACAGGTGCTCCTTGTGGTCTTGGGCAAGCCACTTAACCCTCCATTGCCCATGTTCCCTGTAAGTATTAGCGTATGTGTCTCATATCCCCTCATGTTAAATGTATCCCCCAACTGCTTTGACCCAGTGAAAAGTGGGATATAAATGCAGCTAAATAAATAAGGTGCAGCTTTAAAATAAATATTTTTGCTTTTGAAAAGAATTTAAATTGGAATATATTTGGCACACGTTTTGTAAAATAACTAGGAAATTTTGAGCATCATGTTGCACCTCCCCTCAACACCACGTATGCTGGCAGAGGACTCCCGCACAGCTTCAAGCTACAAAGCAGGAGTCAGTTTGTTTGTGGGACAGTAGAAACTGGTGTATACACATATATTATTGAAAATACAGGCATTAAGTGACAGTCCAACCCCTTACTCCACCCATTTTCGGTCCCTAGGAATGCCTATGAGTATAATCACATAAATGTAGGTGCTATTTTTTGAGAGTCCATTTTTAAGCTCATATTATACCTCTAAGTAACACATGCTCCTGCTGGAATTCTGCAAAAAAAATCTTAAGCTTCTATTGTCCAAAGGTCTGAATGATGTAAAATTCTGCAAGCTTTGCTTGTCAGAACAAAGAATATTGTTTTCAAGTGATGCGTAATTTAAAATACAATACTGAATAAAAATCACAAACAGTGCAAACCTTTGAATTATTATGTGCATGTAAAGTGCTGTTCAACTTGCTCAGGTTGCTTATAAAATTACTCCCATAGTCAGCTAACTTCCAAAGTTCAACAGCTGTCTCTTTCAAAATGTACTCCCAAGTGATTACTTCAAGGGTGGATTGTGTATTTCTTAAGAAAGCAGACAGACAGTAAGGGATGATTTTTTTTAAAGCATTTTTCATGTGTCATGCATGTTTTGACCATGAAAAAGGACTCTTATAAAGCTGCATGGCTAAATATATGCTAAGGGGCATGTTTACTAAGCTGTGCTGTTAGCATGGGCTAGAGTGTGTGCTATCAAGCATGTACTGATTCACGCTAACATTTAATGGGTTCAGCAAACAGACAGCATGGGGATATTTCCATGATATCTGCTTAGTGTGCCATTGGTAGAAGGAATCCTGGAAACATTTATGAGCCGGAACAAATCGCATTTGAAGAATGGGAGAAACTACCAGCAGACAGATGTATGAAACTTATAGATGGCTACAAAAAACATTTGGAGGCTTCCATCACTGCCAAGACTTGTGCAACCAAATATTAGTGAAGGGTGCCATTAATCCTGTCCGAGTCATATTTTTTTTTTCTCAGTAATTGCTATATTTCTTTGTATACCTTTGAACATACTATTAAAATATTATGCTGACGTACAGTTGGAATATTTCCAATTATTTCTTAAGATATTGTACACAGCATACCTAAAATGCAAGGGTGCCCATAATGTTGACCACATCTGTATGATGTGGCCCTACAGGTTACTCCTGGGTCAGTTTTCTCAGTGTGGATAAAAATACAAGGTGTTTTAGAACAATATGGAAGTTTTTCGCCAAATTGAAGGAGGAGAATTTTGAGACAACTGCTCATTTCATGCAAAATGCCTTTTATCCCCTTAAACTGCTCAGAAAATTGACTGCAGAAAGCAGACTTTGCCTCTGAAATAGGTGTGTCTCATGTAAAGAGCAGCATTCAGTTTCCTGGAATGTATAGAATGTACCACCTTCTTGAAATCTTTTCAGAATTCCATAAAGATCGGTAGCTCACTGTTTCATTTATTTCTGTTTTAGCAACATTTCTGTGTAAAGTATAAATGAGGTGTGTCACTCTTCTGGAGTTTCATGTGATAGAGGAGCATGTTTGCCAAACTGTACTCTCAGTTTATGCGTGCTTTAGCGTATTCTAAGCAGTTGGCACAGGGCCATGGTAATTGTAGCCGCGTGCCGAAACAGCCAGTGTGCTAAAATGCCACGTTAACTGCTTAGCATGCGATGGGACGGGAAATGGGTAGATTAGAAGCAGATACCGAGCCCTGTTTGCACATCACAGTTAACGTGGGGGTTATTAATGTGTGCTAATAGACAATGTTGCAGTTAGCCTGGGTGCATTTCATGCCTCCTCAGTGGGCGTCATTGAGTGCACCTGCATAATTGCCAATGCTGCTTCCATATGTTCAGTGTGGTAATGACTGGAGACATGCCAGATCCACCCCTAATAGCACAGGCCCAACTGTGTGTTAGTGGTTTGCTGCATAAAGTGCAAACCCATTGTGCACTTTAGTAAACATATCCCATAGTGTCATTGAGAGCAAATTGGTTTGAAGTTTGTAAGTGCTTTTACAATAGTTATATTTTTCTCATAATTCCATGCAATGTTTTCTTTTCTTTTTTTTTTTAGGACTGAAGCGTTTTCATGATGTTCATAAACTGCCATTGCTGCCATCATCATCATCTATTTCATTCATTCCTTGACCCGACCATCTGCAGGGCACGATGCCTCTCCAACTCTCATTACTCTCTCATCTCAGGGGTGATTCTTCTTTGCTTAGCACATTTAGTTTACATGTTTGCATCTTTTCTCATTGTTTGTTCCTGCTGCCCATCATTTGCTTTTCAATCTGTGTAGTAATCATTGCAATTAGTATGTGGCATTGACGTTAGAGTAAGTGCAAGCAGAGAGAAATGAAAATATGCCTAAAAGCACATTTTGGATAGTACGTGGAGATCTGAGTAGAGCCATTGAGGTTGGGACGTACTCCGTTCTGACTGTATCTTAGAAACAGGCCTGCTAAGCATGGGACTGTTTCTAAAATACATAAAAGGAAATGCAAGAACACGTGTGGACTGAGATTCATGAGAAGCAGGGGGACACCATTTTACACATCTGCATATGAGAAAAATCTGTGAAATAAATCTGGCAATTGACATGTGCATGTGGACTATTTTGGAAACAGACATGTGGCTATTACTAGCTTCTGTACCTATAAGGGAAACTATCTTGAACGCATTTCAATCTGGAGGGGAAAATAAACTAGGGAGGTTTAAGGAGGATAACCCCCATTAATCTTTCCTGCAATGGGCTGACTGAAAGGCATACTTTTTAAAAACCTGCATTAGCCAGAGAGTACGTGTAAATCTGGAATGGAGAATTTTGGGCTTACACGTGTGTCCCCCATGTGAAATGGAGATTACTTGTATAGATTTTTGTCTCACCCAGACCATGCCCTCAACATGCTCCCTCGAAATTTTAAAAAGGATCAAATTTACATCCATGTGTAAATTTTATCCTTTTTCAAATGATCATTTCCACATGGATAGAATTTCCACGTATAGGCTTCTAAAATAACACCCCATATGTAATTATGCTTCTTCCGGACTGGTTCAAGACCTGACACACTGCCTTGAGAATGATGGTCTTTCCCAAGAGTATAAGATATTGGAACTCTTGTAGGTAACAATGGTGCACGAACCAGAACAATCAACTTGATTTCCACACAATGACTGTCTGTTTCTCAAGGTGCTTCCATAGCGTAAACACAGGGATATGAAGTACGTTCAGTTTCTGCAGGATGATAGTTACAAGAGAACTAGGGGTGTACAGGCCAAAATTTGTGTTTTCCCATTTCATTTTTGGATTTCTCATTTTAATTGTTTTGTTGGGTTTTGTTTTTTTCATTTTGGAGTTGACATCATCAATAGTGTGCTATTGCACAGTAGTGCACCATAGTTCTCAAATAACGTGCCCTACTGCTCACCAGTGCACCCTATTGCTCAATAGTGCATCCCAATGTGCAATAGTACACACTATTCTTCAGCAGTGTGACTATCAATATTGTGCACATTATTGAGAAATAGGGCACACTATTTGATCCATAGTGTGCACTATTGATGACAGAGGAAAACGTCTGAAATTATGTTTTGTTTCTTTTTGTTTCAAGTTAAAAGATACATGAAATGACATGGGAAATGTTGGCGTTTTCCACGTTTTTTCAAAATAATGCACATCCCTAAAGAGAATGTAGATTTTACCTGAAAATGTAATGTACCAACAAGTACAAAAAACATGGTTATTTCAATGCAAAAACAAAAATATGTACAAACATGTTAAAGGAATTGAGAAATAGCCTGGTTCCTACTGCAAGACCAAGATCTCAACTGATCTGTGATATTTCATTTATTTTTTTGGAATTCTGTGATTGCATTTGCCTCACCTTTTCCACTGGGAGGCTGGTCTATGCATCCATCACACCTTCTGATGAAATATGACCTTTTGTTACACTTCAGTCTATGTCATTTGAGCTTAATAGCATATCCTTTTGCTCCGGAACTTCCTCTCTTCTAAAAAATGCTTGTTTCTTGTCCTTTATTTTTTTCCTTTGAAGTACATGGATTCCTTCATTTTCCCTCCTAGTTTACCGCTCCCTTATGTTATATATTTTAGATCCTTATGTTTAATTTTATAAGTGCAGACCCTGAATAATTTTGTTTCAATGGCCTCTAATTCATCTATATGGTATTGTTGTTAATGACCTTCAGAAATAAACACAATGGCCTAAATCAGTTATTGCCAATAAAGCGTACCATGGCATCACCATCAGAAGCAGAAGCATAATCACCTCCTGTTTTTTTTCTGGTTATATCAGCTACCATCTTGTTGTGCACCTTTGAGATAATTACTTAGGACTGCCCTGAAACGTCTATCTAGTTTGGTGCACACCAGTATCTCTCCACCTATGGTGAACTATTCTATGAATTTCTGTGCCCCAATGCATGAATATGAAATGTTTTTGCATTGAATTTTAGCTGTCAGGAAACTTGACTGTTCCCCAAGCTTTCCTCTACCTATTTTGTCTACTGCATCAAGAGTGCCCAAGCTGGTACCGATCTCAGTATTTTGTGCATAAAAACAAGTTTTCTGTTGAACCCTTTACAATAGTGCATAAAATAAGGAAGAAAACCCATCTCATTACTAATCTGTGGAATTCTGCTACAATTTGTTCCTTGGTGTGAAACATCAGTTATTACAACTGTCTCTTTACCACCCAATCAATTTAAAACTCATTTAGACACCAGGTGATCAACCCCAAGACTGCTTGTAAAGCCAGGACCCATTACTTTGTTTGACTATGTTTGGCTTTATCCCCACACCCCACTCCCTCTACTAAGATTCATCTGCCATTACTTCAGGAGACGTAGCATGCAAGCGGTTCATTTCATATTCTCTGACAATTTTAAGAAACACTATTGAATGTTAGAAAATGAACTCTTAAATGACTAAGGAGAGGTAGTTATAAGATCATCCAGGATGTTGTTGTTGTTGTTAAGTGCCGTCGAGTCGGAGTCGACTCATGGCGACCCTCTGGATAGCTATCCTAAATTGTGTTCGGTCTTCAGTCAGGCGGCTCATTGACGACAGACTGGTACCCGTAGCTGCTGTTATTGTAGCGATCCATCTCATTGCTGGCCTTCCTCTTTTGCGTTGACCTATCTTGCCAAGCATGATGTCTTTCTCTAATGATCTCTCTCTTCGCATGATGTGTCCGAAGTATGAAAGCCGAAGTCTTGTCATCTGAGCTTCTAAAGAAAGCTTAGGTTTGATCTCCTCTAGTACCGACTGGTTTGTTCTTCGGGCAGTCCATGGTATACACAGTATTCGCCGCCAGCACCATAATTCAAAGGCATCAATTTTCTTCCTGTCTGTCTTTTTCACTGTCCAGCTTTCACATCCATATGATGTTATTGAAAATACCATGGCTTGAACAAGTCGAATCTTTGTATGGAGAGACACATCTCTGCTCTTGAGAATCTTATCTAGGTCTTTCATAGCCATTCTGCCAAGAGCAATGCGTCGTCTGATTTCTTGACTGCTTGTTGCTTCTTTATTGATAGTTGATCCAAGTAGGTTAAAGTTGTTCACAATTTCAATTTCTTCTCCTTCAACGATGAACCTGTTGATTATGCCAGTTGTCATGATCTTTGTCTTCTTTACATTAAGGTGCAGGCCCATTTTGAGACTATGTTCTTTGATTGTGAGAAGCAAATGTTTCAGATCATCTTCGCTTTCAGCCAGTAATGTGGTATCATCAGCATAACGAAGGTTGTTGATGAGTCTTCCACCAATCTTCACACCTCTGTTGTCTTCATACAGTCCTGCTTCTCTGATGATTTGTTCTGCATATAAATTAAACAGGTAGGGGGAAAGTATGCAGCCTTGTCTTACACCTTTGCTTATTTTAAACCATTCTGTTTCTCCTTGTTCCGTTCGAACTGTTGCTTCTTGATCAATGTACAGATTACGCAAGAGAACGATCAGGTGTTCTGGTATACCCATGCTTCTTAATGTGGCCCAGAGTTTCTCATGGTTTACACAGTCAAAAGCCTTGCTATAGTCGATAAAGCACAAATAGATATCCTTTTGGTATTCTTTAGTCTTTTCAAGGATCCATCTCACATCCGCAATGATGTCTCTCGTTCCTCGCCCTTTCCTGAACCCTGCTTGCACTTCAGGTAGTTCTTGTTCTAGGTATGGCTGTAGTCTCTTTTGAATAATCTTCAGTAGAATCTTGCTGGCATGTGGGATCAGAGCGATTGTGCGATAATTTCCACAGTCAGTTGGATCACCTTTCTTTAGTATTGGTATAAACACAGATCTTTTCCAGTCAGTTGGCCATGATGTTGTCTTCCATATTTCTTGGCAGAGCCTTGTAAGTACGGTAACAGCTGCATCAGATTGCTGCAATACTTCTATGGGAATGCTATCAATGCCTGGTGCTTTGTTCTTTGATAAGGCTTTCAATGCTGCTTCAACTTCTTCTTTCATCACCAATGGTTCCTGATCATAAGGTATAGGTTGAAACGGCTGTTGGTCCACTTGATCTTTATCATATAAAAACTCTGTATATTCCTTCCACCTTTTCTTGATCTTCTCAGCATCATTCAACATAGAACCTTGAGCATCTTGTAACATTCCAATTCGGGGCTGGAACTTTTTCTTTAACTCTCGCAGCTTTAGGAAAGCCGATCTTGTTCTTCCTCTAATAGTTTCTGCTTCTATTTCCTTGCAAGTGTCATTGTAGTACTTTTCCTTGTCCTGTCTTGCTGCACGTTGGAAATCTCTGTTGAGTTCTGCGATTGTCTTTCTTTCTCCTTTGGCTTTAGCTTCTCTGCGTTTCTGGGCAATTTTCAGAGTTTCTTCCGTCATCCATTTTGGCCGTTTTTGCTTTTTCACCTTTTGTAGAGACGTCTCGCTTTCTTCCAGCACAACCTTCTTGATGTCATTCCATAACTCTTCCGGAGCTCTGTCATTTGTATCTAAAGCAGCAAATCGATTTTGCAGGCAGTCTTTAAATTCCAGTGGTATATTCTCAAGGTCATATTTTGGTGCATTCATGAGTGGTTTGCTCTTTTTCAACTTTAGCTTGAGTTTGCATACTAGTAGTTGATGATCTGTACCACAGTCAGCTCCAGGTTTTGTCTTTGTTGATGTTACAGAGCTTTTCCATCGTTGACTTCCACAGATGTAGTCAATTTGATTTTTATACAATCCATTGGGTGAAGTCCATGTGTACAGTCGTCGCTTGTGTTGCTGGAAGAAGGTGTTTGAGATGAATAGATCATTGGTCTTGCAGAATTCTATCAATCTTTCTCCAGCTTCATTTCTGTTGCCAAGTCCATATTTTCCAACTACTTTGCCTTCTTCTTTGTTGCCAACTTTTGCGTTCCAGTCACCCATGACTATCAGGATATCCTGTTTGCATGTTCTGTCAATTTCAGCTTGTACTTGTTCATAGAACTCTTCAATTTCATTCTCTTCTGCAGCTGTTGTTGGGGCATATACTTGAATTATAGTTGTGTTGATAGGCAATCCTCGTAGACGAATAGAGATTAAGCGTTCGCTGACTGCATTGTATTTCATTACAGTTCTTGCAAGTTTCTTCTTTATTATAAATGCAACACCATTTCTTCTTTGTCTTTCATTTCCAGCATAGTAGACCATGTGATCATCTGATGCAAAGTGCCCGATGCCAGTCCATTTCAGTTCGCTGACACCCAACAGATCAAGTTGTACACGTTCCATTTCATTCTTGACCACCTCCAACTTCCCTTGGTTCATGCTTCGTACGTTCCATGTTCCAATGTGTAAGACATCTTTACAGCTTCTGACTCTCATTTCATGCGCAGCTACATCAGCAGTCAGACTTCCCGAGGGCTTTGATCCAACCACATCATAAATGCTGGCTTTACTCTGAAAAGTCTTCAGCTCTTCCCCAGTAGCTAGTTGAGTGCCTTCCGACCTGGGAGTCTCATCTTCCAGCACCATAGCACAATTTGTTTTGTTGTAACTATCCATTGGGTTTTCATGGCAAGATACAGAAGTAGATTGCCGGGCCTTCCTTCTGCGCAGTTTAAGTTTGGTGTTGTTGCCGTTGTCACAGAAATGTGATCCTCCGCCGTCAACACTATCCCATTCTGCTGCTGCCCAGATGGGTGGTTTGTCTTCGTCTGGCACCTCAGCTGAGACCTGTCCATCTTGGGAGACCCTGCCAGTAGTTAAACTACCGATAGTTTAGCTCTCAGCATCACTGATGCACGCAAGCCCTCACAGCACGACAAGCTGCAAACCAAGTGAGAGATCCAGGATGTAGGGATTCTAAAATAATTTACAATATATTTTTCTTGCAACTGGGACCAGACTAATAAAAATTATTACACAGTTTGTGATGTTTTCAGCAGTGTGTACGCTGACTTGATCTATGGAACAATTTTGAAAACATTATTCGACAAATTGGTAGTAATGAACTCTGTCACTGAGAGACTAATAAGGCTTTATATTTGGATGCATAAGTAAATTGTGAATGCAAACTCAGTTGAGTTATTTCAGGGAAAAAGGGAAAGCAGTTATAGGTTACAAACCTCATCTGAGTCTGAGAGTAAGGTTCAGTAGGATAAATATGATTGTGAACTTTGTTATAATACCCATATTTTAGCAAATCAGGCAGGGTTTAGAATTGCCATTATGGATCAGTGACTAATGATCCGTTCCTATTTTTGAGTTAGTAAATATATTTTGGGCTCTGTTCAAGCTTTTCTGTCACTTCTAAGAACTGTCATACTGGATAGAAACATAGAAATATGACGACAGAAAAAGACCACATGGCCTATCTAGTCTGTCATTCCATATCAACAACTACAACAGTCCCCTTTCTACCTTTAGAGATTCGCTGTGTTTGTCCCATGCTTTTTTGAATTCAGTTACTGTCCTCATCTCTATCATCTCCACTGGGAGACTATTCCACGGATCCACTACTCTTTCCATAAATAAATATTTCTGCATATCACTCCTGAATCCATCTCCCTTCACCCTCTCTCTCCCTGAACATTTATGCCACGGAGGTATTTAAACATCTCAATCATATCACCTGTATCCTGCCTTTCCTCTAAGGTGTACATATTAAGATCATTAAGTCTGTCCTCATATGTTTAATAATGAAGACCACTAATCATTTTAGTAGCCACCCTCTGCACCGACTCCATCCTGTTCACATCCTTTTGAAGGTGCGGTCTCCAGAATTGCACACCATACTCCAAATGAGGTCGCACCAAAGACTTATACAGAGGCATTATCACCTCCTTTTTTCTGCTAGCCATTCCTCTCCGTATGCACCCAGGCATCCTTCTAGCTTTTGCCATCGCCTTTTCTACCTGTTTAGCTACTTTAAGATCATCATACACAACCACACCTAGGTCCCGCTCTTCTTTAGTGGACAAAAGTACTTCACCCCCTATACTATATTGCACCCTTGGATTTCTGCAGCCCATATGCATGACCTTGCATTTTTTAACATTAAATCACAGCTGCCAAATTCTAGACCATTCTTCAAGCTTAGCTAGATCCCTCCTCATGTTATTTACACCTTCCTGGGTGTCTACTCTATTGCAGATTTTGGTATCATTCACAAAGATGCAAAACTTACCCGACAGCCCTTCCGCTATATCACTAACAAAGATGTTAAAAGAATCGGACCAAGGACAAATCCCTGGGGCACACCACTGGTAACATCCTTCTCCTCAGAGTGAGCTCCATTTACCTGTACACTTTGTCGCCTCCCAACCAACCAATTTCTAATCCAAGCAGTAACTTTAGGGTCCATCCCTAGGGTGCTCAGTTTGTTTATAAGTCGCCTGTGAGGAACAGTGTCAAAGGCTTTACTGAAATCTAAATACACCGCATCTAGGGCTCTCCCTCGGTCCAACTCCCTGGTCACCCAGTCAAAGAAATCAATCTGATTTGTCTGACAAGACCTGCCTCTGGTGAATCCATACTGCCTCAGATCCTGTAATCTGCTGGACTCCAGAAACCTCACTATTTTCTCTTTCAGCAGGGCTTCCAATAGTTTACTCACCACCGAGGTTAAACTAACCGGCCTGTAGTTTTCAACCACATCCTTACTTCCGCTTTTGTGTAAAGGTACCACATGAGTCTCTCTCCAGTCCTTTGGCACCACTCCCGACTCCAACGAGGCATTGAAAAGGTCAGTCAGTGGAGCTGCCAGAACGTCCCCAAGTTCCCTTAGTATTCTAGGGTGTATCCCATCCGGTCCCATCGCTTTGTCTACTTTAAGTTGAGCTAGTTTCTCTTGAACACAGTCTTCTGAAAATTGTTCAAGATGTCCCTCGCTTCTGTTCCTGTTTGTGGGTGTTTTC
Source organism: Ichthyophis bannanicus (assembly GCA_033557465.1). Lineage (NCBI taxonomy): Eukaryota > Metazoa > Chordata > Amphibia > Gymnophiona > Ichthyophiidae > Ichthyophis > Ichthyophis bannanicus. The sequence continues at coordinate 126,827,888 of CM066035.1, read as the reverse complement.
TGAGGTCCTGCTCCTGGTTCTTCATCTGTGAACACAGAACAAGCATATTTGTTAAGCAATTCCAGTTTATCCTCATCAGCTTCTACATATTCTTCCCCTTCACCCTTTAGTTTGACAATACCACTTTTGCCCTTTCTCTTCTCACTAAGATATCTGAAAAATGGCTTATCCCCCAACCCATTTTATTGCATTGGCTATTTCCTCCTCCTTTTGAATCTTTGCCTTCCTGACTACTTTGCTAGCTTCTCTAAGTTTTTCCAAATATAGATGAAAATGATGGCCCATCAAGCCCAGTATCCTGTTTCCAACAATGGCAAAAATCCAGGTCCACAAGTACTATATATCTGGCAGGCTCCCAAAAAGGAGCAAGTTTCTGCGACTTCTACCCCAGAGATAAACAGTGGCTTTTCAAAGCAAACCTTAATACTGATTTATGGACTTTTCTTCCAGGAACCTGTCCAAACCTTTTTTAAACTTAGCTATACTAACAGCCTCCAGCAATGGATTTCAGAGCTTAATTATGCATTGAGTGAAAAAAAATATTTTCTCTTATTTACTATTTTGTAACTTCATGGTCTAAGCCCTGGTCTTTGTACTTTTTGAAAAAGTAGACAATCTATTCACATTTCTCCATTCCACTCCACTCAGGATTTTGCAGATCTCTATCAAATCTCTTCTCGGCCATCTTTTCTCCATCCTGAAGAGCCCTAACCTTTATAGCCTTTCCTCACAGGGGAGTTGTTCCATCCCAATTATTTCTGTACCTTTACTAACTCCATTTATCCTCTTTGAGAGGTGGAGACCTGAATTGCACCATGTTTTATTTACTATTCATTTCTTAATTGTTCCTAATATACTGTTTGCTGTTTTGGGTACTGCTGCAAACTGAACAGGAGATTTCTGTTTATTGTCCATGATGAGCAGATCCTTTTCCTGGGTGGTGACTCCAAATGTGGAACCTAGCTTCCTGTAGTTACAATTTGGGTTATTATCCCCATATGTGCACATCTTTGCACTTGTCCACATTAAATCTCAACTGCCCTTCTGATGGTTCAGTCTTCCAGTCACACAAGGTCAATCTGAAATTCCTCAGAACCCACATGTAATTTAACAACTTTGAATAATTTGATGTCATCTGCAAATTTAATCACCTTGTTCCTATTTCCAGATCATTTACAAATATCTTGAAAGCACCAGTCTAAGTACAGATCCCTGGGATACTCTACTTTCTCCATTGAGAAAATAGACCATTTACTGCTACTGTCTGTTTTCTCTCTCTCAACCAGTTCCTAATCCATAATAGTACATTGCCTCCTAGCCATGACTTTTTAATTTCCTCAGGAGTGTCTCATGTGGGATTTTGTCAAATGTTTTCTAAAATTCTAAATAGACTACGAGTATATCTGATGTGAATGTATATCTGTGTATATGTGTATGATTATATGTGAATGTGATGTATATCTGATGTATATCTGATGTGAATAGCGTGGTATAGAAGAAAAGCTAAATAAATAAATATCAACTGGCTCACCTTTATGTACATGTTTATTCTCACCTTCAAAGAAATGTAGCCGATTGGTGAGGCAAGACTTCCCTTGGCTAAGTCCATATTGACTTTGCCCCATTAAACCATTTGTGTTCCATTAAACCATTTGTGTTCAGAAATTTTGTCTTTATAATAGTTTCTACCATTTTGTCCAGCACTAATGTCAGGCTCACTGGTCTATAATTTCTCTGATCATCCCGGGAGCTCTTTTTAAAAATAGGTGTTACATTGGCCACCCTTCGATCAGGTACCATAGATGATTGTAATGATGGGTTAGACATTACTAATAGTAGCTCTGACATTTCACCTTTGAGTTCCTTTATTACTCTTGAGGATATACAAGCACGTTCAGAAGAATTGCTACTCTTTAGTTTATCCATTTTTTCTACTACATCTTCCACATTCACTGAGATATGTTTCAGTACTTCCAACTTATCACTTTTAACTGCCTTTTCTAGCATAGGTAGTTTCTTCACATCTTCCTCCATATAGACTGAAGCAAAGAATTTATTTGGTCTCTCTCCTCTGGCCTTATCCTCACCAAGTGCCCCTTTAATCCCTCAATCTTCTAATGGTCCAACTAAGTCCCTCATAGGCTACTTGTTCAAATATATCTGAAAATGTTTTCATTGTGAGTTTTTGTATCTACTGCAAGCTTCTTTTCAAATTCTTTTTTCACCTTCCTTATCCATCTGCTTTGTATTTAACTTGCCAGTACTTATGATGTTTTCATTGCTAAGGAGATAAAGTTCCTAGATGAAATAAATGACTGCTTCATCGAGCAACTGGTTCAGGAACTGACTAGAGGAGGAGCTATGTTCTTTGTGGAGCTAACAGTGTTGAGACTACTAAACATTAAAAATATGATATTACAGCACCTGCCCCTACCAGCAGCAGTGTGGGCAGGCAATTCCTGCACAGCTTGGTGGGAACGTTGAACTTGCAAAGAAGTAAGCACAACTTTAGAAGGCTTTGCATTACAGTCAATTAATTATTTTTCTTAACAGCAGTAGTTTCTCAGCCTTGTACCAAAATGTATCCATAGAATACCCTGTGGATTTTCTGTTGATCAATATTATTCTGACACACTCTCCATTTAAGTCGTTCATACTCAACAACAAAAAGATAGGAAAGCTTTCAACATTTAACTTGTGTGATCACGTTTCAAAAAGGTCTCAAACTTTCAACGGCTCTGCTTATGTGATGACTCGCGTCTTTTTCAAAAGCAGTTTGCCCTTTTGCATCAACGACCTTTCAAGACACTCAGAAGTTACTCACTGGATAATCAATCTTCAAGTGTACAATGATAGATATAAATCACTTAACTGTCGTGAGTAAACTCCAATCTTCTATACATTCAAAAGATCCCAACGCTTATCACAGGCACCATTCATGCGTTTCATGCCACTAGTTTCATCAGGGGATCACTTGATAATTTATAATCTGTGTCTTGGTTAAACTTCATACTTCGATACCGCTGCCCGTGTTCTACCTTTAGCTGCTGCTTCTCGCTTATAGCAATTCTAAAAGAACGCCGCGCATCAGAATTGCTATAAGAGAGAAGCAGCAGCTTCGTAGTAAACAGTGTTACACAGGTCCTTGTCTTTCCTTTTCAACTCAAAAAATCATTTGTGCTTTTGGAATGGGAAGTGCAGATGGTGACAGAGGAACGGGGAAAGATTTTCCTATCATTAAACAGACTGTACATACACAATCAAAAAGGAACATCATAGAATAAAAGAACAACTTTTGTTAATAGTTTGGTACTAAGAACATAAGATATGTCATACTGGGCCAGACCAAGGTCCATCAAGCCCATTTTCCAACAGTAGCCAATCTAGATCATAAATACCTAGCAGTTTCCCCAAAAGACACAGGTTCCACAATGCTTGTATTGGGTCAAGCAGTGATATCCTGGGTCCCTTTTAATAATGGTTTATGGGCCTTTCCTCCAGGAACTTGTCCAAACCTTTTTTAAACCCAGCTACACTAACGGCTTTTACTACATCCTCCGGTGACAAATTCCAGAGTTTGATTACACGATGAGTGAAAAAATATTTTCTCTTATTAGTCTTAAATAGGTTACCCTGTAGCTTCATTGTATGTCCCCTAGTTTTTCTATATTCTGATGACGTAAACAATCGATCTACGTTTACCCATTCCACTCCATTCATTAATTTATAGACCTCTATCATATCTCCCCTCAGCCATCTTTTTTCCAGGTTGAAGAGCCCTAACCTTTTTAGCCTCTCTTCATAGGGTTATCCTTCCATCCCCTTTACCATTTTAGTGGCTCTTCTCTGTACCTTTTCTAATAATGCTATATCCTTTTTAAGATATGGTGACCAGAATTGCACACAGTATTCAAGGTGCGGTCGCACCATGGAATGATACAGAGGCATTATAATATCCTTTGTTTTATTTTCCATTCCTTTCCTTATACCTAGCATTCTATTTGCTCTCTTGGCTGCCGCTGCACACTGAGCGGAGGGTTTTAACATGTTATCCATGATGACACCTCAATCTTTTTCCTGAGTGGTGGTTCCTAATGTGGAACCTTGCATCATGTAACCATCATTTGGGTTGTTCTTTCCTAGGTGTGTAAGTTTGCTCTTGTCCACATTAAATTTCATCTGCCATTTGGATGCCCAGTCTTCCAATTTATCAAGATCCTCTTGCAATTTTCCATAATCCTCATGGTTTTTAACAACTTTAAATAGTTTTGTGTCATCTGCAAATTTGATAACCTCACTCCTTATTCCCTTTTCCAAGTCATTTATGAATATGTCAAAAAGCAGCGGACCCAGCACAGATCCCTGGGGTACTCCACTATGCACCTTTCACCATTGGGAAAATTGGCCATTTAGCCCTACCCTCTGCTTTCTATCTTTTAACCAGTTAATAGAATGGTAAATAGGAGGCTGGCCAGTGACCGGCTGATGAATATTACCACATTCAAGGTCTGGGTGTAATTAGAGTTTGCTGATTGGGTAGCAGGGGTTGAGTTTGGAATGCCATCCAAAATGTGAGGACCGCTTTTCTTAGTCCAAGTCTTTCAATTCCAAGGGCCTCAGAGTGAAGTCTCACCCCTACTTGGAAATGGAGCAGACGCAAAACCCTCTTCAAAAGAAGAATATAGCAGGGGAAACAATAGCTGACAGAAGCAGAAGTGTGAAATTATAAACTGAGGCAGATCACTAGTTTGCAAGAAAGGATTCATCTCCTGGGTGTTTTGGGAGGCATGGGACAAAGCCTGAATGCATTTGGGGCCTGATTTTCGAAGGCAGTTACATGGGTAACAGCCCATGTTACCCATGTAAATGCCTTAAGCCTTTGGAAAATCCCGGTTAAGTCTTAACACGTCCCGATGCTATTCTCTTAGCATCGGGGCGTGTTGGGGGTGTTCCGGGACAGAGCAGAGGTGGGGAATGGCTCTGCGCCTTAAAGATAGGCGAGGAAAAACCTTGCCTATCTTTGAGGTGCTGGAGCTAAAGGGGCAGCATCGAAAATTGCTGCTACCCGCTTAACGTCAGTTGCTGGCTTCTGCGGTGTGACCCGAATTTTCAATTCCATCACCGCAGAAATGAAAATCCTGGTTAAGGGGGTTGGTGGGCAGGCTATGCGCTGACATGGCACATAGCCTGCCTAAATGAAAATTGGGACTGTAATTCTTAGGAAGCGTTTTAAAGAGAAACTGATGAGAAATTAAGGGGTCTGTTTACTGGGCGTGTTGTTGAACACCTCATTAATCTTTACCCCACAGATTTTGCAAGTGGTTAAGGCAGCTTTTTTTAAGTTGTGTATGTTAAGGCCTCTTGAACAATTCATTGACTTTCATACTGTTGTACAATAAGATACTTCAAAGAGTAGCCTAATGATAAGAGAAGCTGGCTGATAACCAGAAAAAAACATATTCAAAGGCTGTTCCTCATGATCTTAGGTAAACACATGGAGGCCAATTCTGTGCTGTGCATCCCCAGGCCATCCAGGCATCCAGAATCAGAGTGACCAGGAGTTGCACCTGATTCTGTTCCCGTAGGGGCTAGACATCCCCACATGATCAAAATCGGGTGTAACAGGCCTGGACGGGCCAGCCGTGCCCTGATTTTAGGCCCCCGCACATACAGAAATCTATCCGGCTAGAGCAGCAAGGCTCCTGCATGGAGTGGCAGTGCTGTGGTTTCCCGTTGCAGAAACTCCGATCCCTGGCATACCCCGCAAATGTCCTTTCCCTGCTGCCTGACCCCCGATTGGGCCTGCCATGGCCAGGGTCAAGCTGTAGGATACCCATCCACCTCCTTGCCTCAGTTTCTGGCCCTGGAGCAATAATGTCCTGCCATGTAGGGGGACTTATTCTACCTCCAAGGTGGAATAAGTCCCCTGTCTAGATTGCCGATGTCCCTCTCACACACCTGCCTAAGAGACCCCGTCAGAAAAGTACTGCACAGAGCCTATAGATAATGAAGTAGATATAGGCACATCTTAATTCATGCCCTCATGCCCCCTGACAATGACCACATATGTACCCATGAACTGATGAATTCGCTCTGTGACTCCAAACACATAGCCAGTGTGTGTACGAATGAAGGGTCATGGGTTTGAGGCCAGCCTGTAGATCAGGAATGGAATGTCTAGGTGTCTAACGTTATCATACCTGTCAAGAACAGAGACATCATGTGCAATCCCCCACATTTCGTTCAGCATGATCCCTCACACTCAGCTGAGAAACTGCACAATGTAAGGCTGGATGGCAGAACACATTGAGAGTACCTGTACTTTGCATAGCACACTAATAACTCCTGCACACTGAGCAGGCGTTGACAATGGATGAGCATTACAGGAGGCCCAAAGGGCAGGTAACAATGACAACATGCACCACTTTTGGACAGCGGGGTCATGTGTTTGTGTGTACCCAGAGGACTTTGAGCTGCAGCAATGCAGCAGGCATGCATGTGATACCCAGGCTTTATGTCTGTGCATATAACATGCTGTAGGTCAGCTCTTCAGCAACTCTACATACAGTGTGAGATTGCACATATAAACGGCCATCTTTGATGCACTCCTGGGGGGAGGTGTCCACTGCATCTGTGGACACCTCCCCCCCATCAGTGGCCAGTTCTCCAGGAACAAGCAGAAAGTCAGTCCTCACATATTAGTGACATCAACACCAATGGAGCCCTCATGGAAGCATCTCCTCAGCTTTCAAAGAAAGCCTTTGGGAAATGCCACCACACATGTGTGGTCCCCTTCCCACCCAAGGGTGCCATCTTACTCAGCCCTACAGATGTTTGTCTTCTCCCCCCCCCCCCCCCCCAGAAAAAAGTTGATTATTCTCATATTTATTTACCTCTTCCGGCTCATATCGGTCCCTTTCCCGCCTTCGAGCCCCGCTGCCCTGGCATGGGGCCTCGAGACTTGCCATTTTAGGTTCCTTTCCACTTAAGCGCTTTTGCGCCTTTTTCAATCACTAGCCACATCGAGGGTCTTTGACCTCACTAGGGTCCTTTTTGCCCCAATGGCCACTGGCTTTTAAAAAATGTGATCAATGATCCAAGAACATGTCCCTCACCGACACTCATGATTGTTTCCTCCAGTGTCTGGGCACTGACCATGACCCGGAGGAATGCTTCATGTGTAAAAAGATGTCTGCAAAGACCATCCAGAGCCACCAACTTAAGCAGGATGAAGTCTTCCACAGGGTAGACTGCCTTCCTCATCTCATGGTCAGTGGGTCTGCTGTATGCCTTCCCTCCCACACCATTGATAGCATGACAAGGCTTCCATGATTCTAGTTGCCCCAAGATGGCCCAGGCAGCCCTGGTTCCCTCTACTGCTTTGTCTCTCAACAGGGTCCCCAGTTCCTCTCAGGAGCTCCCCAGGATTTTTGACCAAGGAGGAGGGCTCAATCCTCCACCCCAACCTGAGATACTTGTCTCTCATAGCTGCTGAACAGGTCACTTTAGAACCCTTCGACCTCCCCAAGGAGGTGGAAGAAGTCCTCCTGTCCTCTCACAATGACTCCATGAAACAGGCCTATGCCTTCAAGTGGCACAAGTTCTCTTTATGGTGCACGGAGCAATGGGTGGGCCCATTCTCCTGCGTGGTGCATGCAGTGCTGCAGTACTTGCTCCACCTTTCGCAATCTGGACTCAAGTCCAACTCCATCAGGGTGTGCTTGAGCTCACTCTCTGTGAACCATCACTCCATAGAGGGCAAGTTTCTTTCCATGCAGCCCCTTGTTACCCAATTCATGCAGGGCTTACTGCTCTCTAAGCCTATCATCTGCCCACCCCTGGTGGAATTGGATCTCAATGAGGTCTTGGCACAGTTTACCAAGCCACACGCTACTTGCCATCTATGTTACCTTTCCTGAAAGATGTCCTTCCAGGTGGCACTCACTTCTGCCTGCAGAGTCAGCGAGTTTCAGGCCTTGGTGGCCGAGCCACCCTACACCAGGTTCTACAAGAATAGGGTCGTGCTTGGCATTCACCAAACCGAAGGTGGTCTCTGATTTCCACCTCAACCAGGAGGTGGTACTTCCTGCCTTTTTTCCCATGGCCCTACGCTGAAGACTTTGGCCATTCTCTACACCCTGGACTGCAAAAGGGCCCTGTCCTTCTACCTACAGCATGCTCAGAGCCACTGCAAAGCCTCTCAGCTTTTCATCTCCTATGACCCCAGCCGTCTAGGGGAGGTTGTCACCAAGCGGACTCTGTCCATCTGGGTGGTAGACTGCATCGCCTTCACCCATAACCAGGCTGGGCTACTGTTGGATCGCCGGGTCATGGCACACAATGTCAGGGCTATGGCAACTTCTCTTATGAGCCTACACTCTGTCCCTATGGCAGATATCTGCCGGGCCATCACCTGGTCCTCCGCTCTCACTTTTACAGCTCATTACTGCCTGGAGAGGGAGTCCCAACAGGACAGTGCCTTTGGCCAGGCTGTACTCCATAATCTGTTCAGGGTTTAGGTAACTCCTGCTCTCAAACCCTTCTTGTTCAGGCTACTGGAGCCATGGTTCTCCCTGGACACCGGGGTCCTCAGAGTCTGTCCTCAGATTTGCTTGCGACTGATCATGGCTGGGTCATGTTTTTGCCTTTTCTGCAGGTCCTTGGTAACCTGTAGGTAGGGAGTCTCATATTTGAGGACTGACTTCCTGCTTGTTCCTGGAGAAAGCAGTTACACACCTGTAACAGGTGTTTTCCAGAGACAGCAGGAATCAGTCCTCACAACCCTCCTTCCTCCTCTTGGAGTTGCTGTACTATTTTGGCCATCTTTTGTTGGCTCTAGCTATGTCATCTGACTGAGTAAGATGGCACCCTTGGGCAGGAAGGAGACCATGCATGCGTGGTGGCATCTCCAAAAGGCTTTCTTTGAAAGCTGGGGAGATGTCACCGCCAACGGAGCCCTCGAGGAACCATCACCCATATGTGAGGATTGATTCCTGCTGTCCCTGGAGAACATCTGTTACAGGTGAGAAACTACACTTTTGGCAGGGTCCATGGCAAAGGATATAACATAATGTGGGTATACAAGTATGGCATTATGTTCCATGCTCACTCCCACATGCTGTGTAGGGAGATACAGTGTTTGGGTATGTGACAGTCTGGGGACACTGTGGCCCTATATGCACTCTCAGTCTCTCTGTGGCCCAATTTCCAGTGCACCTTGCAGTGCATTTACATTTCACAAGTTCAAAGTCAGAGGGTACACAAATGAAGGGAAGAGGATTCTTGGTATTGTCAGAAACAGAGCCATTTGCACAGGATGTATATGAGTCAGAGGTTTGATAAATGGCAGAGCCATCCCAATATGTGTCTGAAAAAGCATGGCTAGGGTGCCCACATCAGTTCATGCTAAGAAGCCATTCTCACTCTGACCGAGCTGTGACCATATCACGGCTATGTATCCACATTGTGCTTATATAGTGTCAAGTCACAGTGATGTGGGTGCAGTTCCTTTCTTGGTAGGCCAATTGCTCCTGGCTGTCCATGTTATAGGTATAAGTCCAGGGTGTAAATAGTTGCTCTGTGTACATGCTGTGTGTGATGACTAACAGACTGGTCACAGTTGGAATGTGAATGGCTGACACAGCCCTGTGATGGCTACCACATGAAGACTGACTGTGCTTGCTGTAGTACATTGGAAGTAATCTGATATTATAGGAAAGTCCATGGCCAAAAAGAGCAGGACACAAGACACAAATTTGATAGGACACTCCTTAGGTGCAGACAACCAAGTGACCAACAACACACACTGCAGACAATACCTGCAGAACACTGGCAGTGATATAGATCTACTCCAGAACCTGAAGGATCCAGCTATTGGGGACCCTTGAAACCGGTCAGTAGCACAATTTGTAGCTGTTATGTGCCTGAAGTATGCAATGTCCCTGGATAATTCTGGCTAGATGTGATGAATCACAGCATGCTCCCTTTATTGATCAGTAGCAGAAATTGAGGGGCTAACCTATACCGGCACACAGAGCAGAAATTGCAGCCATAGTGGCGAATGTGATCACTGGGGAATTGCCCAGTACCTGCTTGCTATCTATGATGGTGGGAGACATGTGCATGGCCTCCCAGGGAGGCCAACATGGTCTACAATAGACTGTATGGGTCAGTAATGTGGTTTGCATTCAGTGTGTGTGCAGGTATCCCTATCTCAGTATGTGTAGCAGGTCACAGGGGACTGCATGCCCTGCATATGTGCAGCCTCTGAGGTAAGTGCCACACCACGGCACAACGGCCCATGTGTGTGAATGTTGTTTGCTGTTGTGGGAACAGTGAAGGGTTGGGCATCTTGACCTACCCATGTGCCTTGGCCTTTGGACAAGAGATGTATCCTGCAGCAGTGTGTTTGATGAGCAGCTACAGTACTGCATTTCATGTGTATTACATACTGCATGTACACTGCTGTTGGCAGACCCTAGGTGTGTTCTACCACTATCTCAATGTGCCAGCTATGTTGTTTTGTGTGCTTGATTTCACACATAGAGACCTTCAGTCTCTTTGATTCAAGCCATTGATGTGCAGGGTGGTGTGGAGGTGTAGTCTAATAACTTGGGAACCAAGAAACCAGGGTTCAATTCCCATTACCACTCATTGTGTGACTGGTGGGAGCATTTACAGATTCTTTTTATGTATGTAAAATCCTTCATAGCATGGCACCCCTCCTCCCCCTAATCCTTTGTGGCCTTGGGCAAGTCACTTAACCTCCATTGCCTCATAATAATCCAAGTTATTCCTGTTTTTAATGTACATTATCAGGTTAAGCTACAATGTGAACTGCTTTGACTGAATTGATAAAGCAGCATTATGTATTTAACTAGGCTTATATACTACTTTTTTAGCAGTCAAAGCAGTGTAGGTACTGTGTATATATTTCCCCCAAAGGGGCTCACAATCTATGTTTTTGTACCTGAGGCAGCAGAGAGTTAAGTGGCTTGCCCAAGGCCACAAGGAGCACCTGTAGGGCTAGAAACGCCAGTCCTTCCAGCCCAAGGTTGCTGTCCTCTAGCAGGATTTGAACCCCTGGACCTCCTCCCTGAGAAACCGCTAGGCCACTCCTCCCTGAGGAAAAACAGTTAAATAAATAAATACATATATAACATGCATAACAAAGATGGTTCAATTATTTCATCATCACTGCGACTGTACAGCTTTGGCTCCATCATATCTATGCATTACATGCAGCCACATTATACTCCTGGGATGGCCACCTGCAGGGATCATCACATTTCTTTATGTGCTCCATATGGTCAGTATGAGTGACTTGTCCAGTTGTTGCATGCACATTTGTCTGGAGAGTTGTATGGTGGCTGGGAGACTGGAACACCTGTGACACCCACATAGCTGGCATTGGGGCTTCCCCGCGGCACAGGCAAACATTTTTCTGCATCGTTGATGTCACATCAGGTACATCATTGCTGCAAGCCCATACTACCCTCTCATCTACCATCATCCTTCCTTCAACCCATCTTTTTGTATCTGCCAGCTATGTGCGGTCATGTATTCTCCTGCCAGCTGCTGCCCCATGCCCCACACAGGAACGTTTTCCTCGTTTCGGTGTGTCACTCACGCCTCTCCTGCGACTGATCTGCATGTCATCATTCCTGCTCTCTATCATCCTTTTGATGCACACATCGTGGGCAATTCTGGCTCTGCAGGGGGACATGTCTTCCCCATCATATGCCACACACTGACATTACAGATTTTATGTGGGCACCCCTCACTGAATCAGTACAGCTGTCTCCCACATGCTCATCCCACTTACTGATTGCCATGTAGGATGCCCAAGGATTTGTCAGGTCCTTCAGCTCCCACCTGTCCTTCCATCCATGACCTTTACATTGGCTGTCTCTGGGGCTACCTTGTCCAGCATTACAGTGACTGCCATTTTCGGGCGTTAAGGTGCACACTTGGCATCTTAATGCCTAGTGTCCTGTTAGCGCATGATAAACGGGTCCTTGCAACCTTACCGCTAGAACGCCTTCTACCCACCCTGAGCCTTTATCGCCCGCAAACACCCTTAATGCTGCCATTATTGCTCAAGACCATGCTCCATTAATGCTCTTTAATGATATTTGGTGCATAGTTTTGATTTCCATGATGGTTTAATCACAGAAAGGGACAATTTTCAATTGATGTCATTTGGAGGTTGTAAACAACAGTCAGAAATAATTTTCTCTTTTCTGAAGTTGGATTATAAAAGCTATTTGCTAAAAAAGCCAAACCCACGTTGTGTCACCATAGAAACATAATCTCCTTCTCCCACAGAAGACCCAGTCGAGCTGTAAAAGAATGGACACTAACTGCTTCATTGTTGGCTATGAAAAGAAACAACATCCTTCAGAATTACAAAGGCATCCCCCCCATTTATTAGGAGCAAAAGGTAGTGTGTGCAATATTTCATTAAACATTCTTTTACCTCGTTGTCACTCAGCAGCCATGCATTATTCAGAGTGTAGCAAATAGCATGAGAATCAATCAGAAGGCTTAATAGACCCTGGCAAACACCCACACCTCATGTTTAACAATGCTTTTAATGACATGCACTCCTGAGCCAAAGCACTTGGGGATACTCTGTGTCTCACTGTCAGAGAGAATGTGTAGAAGAGGGAAGCTATGACACACAGAATAAGAAAGAAAGAACGCAAAACAATAAGCGGAATTCAGCGTTCATGTGTACGCCACAGAAGTGCTCAGCTAACTGACTTGCACATATACCCTGGCTATGCACGTGCTGTTTTTTAGCTAAATGCACAATATCAAAGATTCAGAAGTGCATAAAGTTAAGCACTTAGGGATAAATAAGTCTCAAAGTGCCATTCAAGTGGCGGAGTAGCCTAGTGGTTGGAACAGTGCTCTGGTGACTAAGAGACCAGGGTTTGATTTCCATTTGTACTCCTTGTGGCCTTGGGCAAGTCACTTTACCCTCCATTGTCTGCAAAGAAAGGTCTGGCAATTGTCATATCTTGTCAGGAAAACCTACAGTAGGGGTTGCTGGATTGCTAGGGGTTAGTCTTGACTTCATGATACACATTGAATTTGTGGGGCCCGTTTACTAAAGCATGCCACATCAACGCTAAAGGGTAGGCAAATGTAAACAGCACACAATTATCTACCAGCATGAAATTAGGGCAGAGAGTGGGCATGTCTGCAATGCATGGGTGTCACCAGTGTGTGGTAACTATCAAAGCTGCAGACAGTGCAGGTGCACCAACCCCACTTCCACTGGTGATTTGGCTGTTGTCAGACCAGGCTATCTGCGAAATGCTAACATTAGTTGCAAAAGCCTGATGCGCTTTCTTAAACAGACTGCAGTGTATGAGTGTTTCATCTTATCACTTAAATAAAGCAGAGCTTGAGGCCATGTTAGTTATTTTAGATAAGTAGAAATACAGTTGCGGTCAACATTATTGGCACCCTTGCATTTTAGGTATGTTGTGTACAATATCTTGAGAAATAATTGGACATATTCCAGCTATATGCCATCATAATATTGTAGTAGTACAACAACAAAAAAAAGATGTCTGTGCAACTTAGACGTAATAATTTCTGAGAAAAAAAAAATATGACTTGGACAGGATTAATGGCACTCTTCACTAATATTTGGTTGCACAACCCTTGGCAGTGATGACAGCTTCCAAACATTTCTTGTAGCCATCTATAAGTTTCATATATCTGTCTGCTGTTAGTTTCTCCCACTCTTCAACTGTGATTTGTTCCAGCTCCTTTGTTCATTTTACCAATGGCAGATTTCAGCTCTTTCCAAAGGTTCTCAATTAGACTGAGATCAGGACTCATTGCTGGCCAATTTAAAACAGTCAATTTTCCTTTTTAACCATTCTTTTGTTCTTTTGGATGTATGTTTTGGGTCATTGTTCTGTTTGAGGATACATGACCTTTGACCTAGACCTAGCTTTCTGACACTAGGTAGCACATTTCACTCCAAAATACCTTTCACTCCAAAATACTCCAAAATACTGACATCATGATTCCTTTAATAAGTTCCAGAACTCCAGTTCCTGAGGCATCAAAACAGCCACAAAACATTATGGAACCTCCACCATATTTACAGTAATTGTAGGAAGGGTGTTTTGTCCTTATAAGCTTCATTTCTTCACTTGCAAATGTATTGTTTGCATTGCTAAAGAGCTCAAGTTTGCTTTCAGCTATCCACAGAACATTTTCCCAAAAGGATTGTGGTATCTCAAGATGGGTTTGAGCAGTGGGGTCCTCCTTGGCCTTCACCCATGAAGTCCTTCTTTGTTTAGTGCACGGCATATGGTGCAGTTTGAAACCACCACTCCAGATTGTTCAATGTCAGGTCTTTGGCTGTTGTACATGATGATTTTCTAATAGTTTGCACTAACCTTTGATGACCTCTTGGATTTATTTTCCTCTTCCCAAGACATCTTGGGAGGTTCTTGAGAGTTCCATGAGCAGAAAATGCCTTAATAACATTGCCAACTGTAGACACAGAAATCCCAAGGTCTTTGGAGATTGTCTTGTTCCCCTTTGAAGTTTGATGTTTGGTGATAATGGCTTTTCTGACAGTGTCAGGCATCTCTCTTGTCTTCATTTAAACATTAGAGCCATCATTTATTGGTTGATTCAAGTCATGTGAGTACTGACAATTGATCACAGGTGTGTCTAATTTTACTGCAATGGGAATGTGGCTCTTCTGTTCAAACTGATTTGAATTGCTTTTAAGGGTGTCAATAATTATGTCCTGGCAATGTCCCAGTTTTTATGCTGTTTCCTACTATTTCCTTTTTTAATTGGTCTTATTTTATTTGATTCTTTTATGTGTCAAATATGTGTGCATATACAGTCCAAAGTCATTTCACTGGACACTTTCTTTAAAAGATATTGGATATTAAGGGGCTGAACTGCAAGGATGGCAATAATGTTGACTACAACTGTAAGCCAGCAAAAAATCTGTCAGCAATATTTTTCCATTAGACTGACAACACACTTCACTAGCTTTTGAGAGCTATTCTGTATTCTTGGAAAAATACTAAAGGGTTAGCTTATTCTTTATCAACATTAAGAAGGGAGTATAGCGCTCAAAAACATATCGCAAGTGGATTATGTTAATCCACTAAAGAGGTGTAACTGTTATCCCATAGGTGGGTGTTTTGTCCACTCAACAGGTCTATTTTTCGTTTATTTGGTGGACACACAGGAGATCCGCAATGCAAAGAGAATACTACGAAGATTAGAATGACGCTGGCGATGGACTAAATCTAAAACAACCCAAGAGCTCTACCAAACAAAGCAAAGAGAATACAACAACCTCCTTAACCAATGAAAAAGAGAATACTACACTAACCTTGTACTCAAATCCACCAATAGACCCAGAGAACTATTCAAAATAGTGCATACACTCACCAAGGATCTCAAAGCAGACTGTTGTAGTGGTTGATATGGAAGGACAGACCAGATAGGCCATGTGGTCTTTTTCTGTTGTCATGTTTCTATGTAATCACAGTGATGAGGAACTGATAAACCCACAGACCTTCTCAGACTTCCTTCAAGCTAAATTCACGACTTCCCTACAACATACTCCAATTAACACTCCCAAACCCTCAGTACTCAGTCAAATATGGGACAGATTTAGCATCCCATCTGCTGAGCAGATTGTTGAAATCATCTCCACACTCAACACCAGCACTGCCCCTACAGATCCATGCCTGGTGGCCTGGATTAAATCAGTAAAGGATGATCTCAGCCACTTCATCCACAATATTGTTTACCAATCCCTTACTCAAGGGTTAATGCCAAATACTCTAAAGGTAGAAACCATCCGCCCCATACCAAAGAACTCTACATTAAGCAAATTGGATCCAGCTGCCTACATTAAGCAAATCGGATCCAGCCACCTATCTCTGAAGAAGATCATTGAAAAAATTGTACAACATCAACTCTAGGACCATATTGACTTCCATGCACTCTTAGACCCACACCAACACAGTTTTCGACCTAACCATAGCATCAAAACTCTCCTGATCTTTATTTTCGACAACCTGATCGGAGTCATTGATAATGCCAATATGGGACTACTAATGATTTTTATCTATATCACCTCAGCTTTTGACACAGTCTCGCACAGCATACTACTGAGAAGGCTAGAAGAGATTGGACTCCATGGCACCACTATGAAATGGTTTACCTCCTACTTAGCAAACAGACAACTTCAGGTTAAATGTGACTCCTACACTGCCCTACCATTCATAGCCAAGCAGGGTGTCCTTCAAGATTCCTCCTTTTCTGCGCTTTTGTTTAAAGTATACATACAACCTTTCTGCTCCATCATTAATAGCCGCATGATCAACTACACAATTTACACAGATGACATAATGAACTACACTCCAATTAACCTTGAGAACCCGGCCTACATAAAAATAGCTAACTGCCTTCAACAGATGACGTACTGGCTACTCCAAAACAACCTAAGGATAAACTACAACAAGACAGAAGCACTCATCATTACACGTAACTCTAGATTCACCCCCACCCCTCCCACAATCATCTGAACAACATCACGATACCTATTAAACCTGAGGTGAAATACCTAGGAATAACCCTAGCCTCCAGTCACACATCAGCAAAAAT
Source organism: Ichthyophis bannanicus (assembly GCA_033557465.1). Lineage (NCBI taxonomy): Eukaryota > Metazoa > Chordata > Amphibia > Gymnophiona > Ichthyophiidae > Ichthyophis > Ichthyophis bannanicus. The sequence goes on along the minus strand of CM066035.1, from coordinate 126,811,217 downwards.
ACTAGGAATGCATATCTTAAGATGCGAGTTATCAGACGTCTCAAAACACTACTCTGCCAAGATCACTCCCACACTGTTTGCCAAGCTTTAATCACCCACATCCTCGACTACTGCAACCCCATATGCCTTTGGCTGACAAAACAGGCACTCCGTCCCTTACAGATGGCACAAAAACACTGCTGCTCGAATTATAACTGGTTCCTCTAAGCACGCACACATCACTCTCTCATTGGACCACTTCCACTGGCTCACCATTAATTCACACATCAAATATAAAACAATATTAAACATCTTTAAAATCAAACATAATCCCTCGGAGAACAGCCTGCAAACTCTCACCTCTACCGATTCAAGCACCAGACCCAGGAGGACACGCACTATGGTCACCATCTTAACCCCCAGCGCCTACACAAAAGTTAAGATTTCAGTAAAGCCTTTGACACCGTTCCTCACAGATGACTTATAAACAAACTGAGCACCCTAGGTATGGACCCTAAAGTTACTGCTTGGGTTAGAAATTGGTTGAGTGGGAGGCGACAAAGGGTACAGGTAAATGGAGCTCACTCTGAGAAGATGGAAGTTACTGGTGGTGTGCCCCAGGGATCTGTCCTTGGTCTGATTCTGTTTAACATCTTTGTTAGTGATAAAGCGGAAGGGCTGTCGGGTAAGGTTTGCCTTTTTGTGGATGATACCAAAATCTGCAATAGAGTAGACACCCAGGAAGGTATAGATAATATGAGGGATCTAGCTAAGCTTGATGAATGGTCTAGAATTTTGCAGCTGGGATTTAATGTTAAAAAATGCAAGGTCATGCATTTGGGCTGCAGCTATCCAAGAGAGCAATATAGTATAGGGAGTGAGGTACTTTTGTCCTCTAAAGAAGAGTGGGACCTAGGTGTGGTCATGTCAGATGATTTTAAAGTAGCTAAACAGGTAGAAAAGACAACGGCAAAAGCTAGAAGGATGCTTGGATGCATATGGAGAGGAATGGCTAGCAGGAAAAAGGAGGTGATAGTGCCTCTGTATAAGTCTTTGGTGCGACCTCATTTAGAGTATTGTGTACAATTCTGGAGACCGCACCTTCAAAAGGATATAAACAGGATGGAGTCAGTACAGAGGGTGGCTACCAAAATGGTTAGTGGTCTTCATTATATGAGGATAGACTTAAGGATCTTAATATGTACACCTTTGAGGAAAGGCGGGATAGAGGTGATATGATTGAGACGTTTAAATACCTCCGTGGCATAATTCACAAGGGGAGAGCCTCTTTCGATTGAAAGCAAGTTCTGCTACGAGGGGACATGGGATGAGGGTGAAAAAGGATAGATTCAGTAGTGATATGAGGAAATATTTCTTTACAGAAAGAGTGGTGGATATGTGGAATAGTCTCCCAATGGAGGTGGTAGAGATGAGGACAGTATCTGATTTCAAAAAAGCATGGGACAAACACAGAGGATCTCTAATGAAAAAAGGGGACAGTTGTAGTTGCTGATATGGAAGGACAGACTAGATAGGCCATGTGGTCTTTTTCTGTCATCATTTTTCTATGTTTCTATGTAACATCTGGAAGAGCATTATCTCTGGCTGCTCCTGCCCTATGGAACTCCCTCTGGGATCACCTAAGAACCACTGAAGATATCAAAGATGTTCAAAAAATGCTCAAAACCTCACTCTATATAGAACACTTTGGTGACATTATATAACCTTGACTACAGGACACAATATACTAGCTTCTTAATTGCTCCTACCTTTCCGTTCCTCCTTCCACCCCCACTGCTTTTTCAATAACCCACTCAGCTCCCTTGATGAATTCGTTTTTCTACATGTAAATAGCTCATATTGTATATAGGGCACATTGTAAATAGTTATGTTACTATATTCTCCACTCGACCACATTGTATTAATCCCCACTGCTAACCCCCTGCATGCCCCCCACCCTTGTTTGATGTATCACGTTTAGTTGTATTGTAAATCGCTTTGATTTAAGGAAAAGGCAGTATAGAAATCATTTTAACTAAATAAATAAAAAGGTCATTGAATCTCAAGATATGCCATACTGGGTCCATCAAGCCCAGTATCCTGTTTCCAGCAGTCTCCAATCCAGATCACAAGTATCTGTCAGGTTCCCAAAAGATAGACAGATTCCATGCTGTTTATCCCAGAGGTAAGCATCAGATTTCCCTGGTCCTCTTCAATAATGGTGTATTTGCTTTTCCTCCAGGAACTTGTCCAAACCTTTTTTTAAACCCAGCTACACTACCAGCTTTTACTACATCCTCTGGCAATTAATTCCAGTTTGCTGTGCATTGAGTGGAAAAATATTTTCTCCAATTAGTCGTAAATGTGCTACATTGTAGCTTCATTGCACGTCCTCTAGTCTTTCTACTTTTTGAAGGACTAAAGAACCAATCTACATTTGCTCATTCCACTCCACTCATTATTTGATAGACATCTGTCATATCTCGCCTCAACCATCTTTTTTCCAAGCTGAAGAGCCCTAACCTTTTAAGTCTTCCTCAATTTGGGGTATCCTTCCATCCCCTTTATCATTTTGGTGCAGGTGACACCATTTTATTGAATGTAAGCTAATGTATCTTTGACAAGCTTTTGAGAGTTGTCCTCTCTTCACTGGGAGAATAATGAAGCAACGCAATATCCCTGGGTTTAAATATTACCACTACTCGTCATATGTATAGTACTACAAGGCATACAGAGCACTGGTCTAGGTTTCTGCTATTTAAACCACTGTAGCTGCATTGTATCTTCACTAACCTAATGAAGAGACGATAAATCTAGTAAGCTGGTCAAAATACATTGTTATCCGAGTAAAAAGGTATCCCCTGTAAGTTGTTTGTTGACCCTTATTTCCACGTATCTAAGTGGACTAGTATAGCAACTACGATTCCTTTTTATTTGGTGAAATCCTCAAAAATAATAGTGCACATATAAAAAGACAAATACAGGTAGTTCAAAAGAGAAATTCGTAACCTGATATCTTGTTTAAAGTTTGTTTTCAAAACACAGCAGATCATTTTTTCTCAACATATAAAGACACATTTTAGATAGTACGTAGAGATTGGAATTGAGACGTCAAGGTTGTGATATAGGCACTTCTAGCAGTATTTTAGAAAAGGCTTTGTTAAACACAGAGTTGCTAAGTTTCCCCATTCCAGGAGTGAGATTTTTTTTCCCATTTCTAGTTTTAAAGTTGCATTGCAATGCAGTATGGTATTTTTAATCCTTGGTTTTACCCATTGGAATCAGTACCACTGGACCCATAATGCATCAAAATGAGATAGTCAGAAATCCAGGACTGAATTAAAATCTTACTCCTGGTAATGGATAATTTGGCAACTCTATAAACATGGAGCCTGTTCTAAACTAGTGTAGGAGTGTACTTGTATTTGATGATACGTGGGGCTGGAGGACCCATTTCGTAAACTTACAAGGGAAATTGATTTACATGTCTACAGTTTGGAGGGAGAAATAAACATAGTAACATAGTATATGATGGCAGATAAAGACCAGTATGGTCCATCTAGTCTGCCCAGCAAGGCAGCAAGAGTAGGTGCACCTGCCACTCTGTGCAGGTCACCCCTCCCCATGCCGTTGTTTAGAGGTATACCCACCACTCCGTGCAGGTCACCGCTATTTGTTGAAATATGAGAGATACCTATGTTGCTATAGAGGGATCCACTGTGTCTGTCCCATGCCATTTTGAATTCTGTCATTGTATTTGTCCCCACCACTTTTATCGGGAGGGCATTGCAAACATCCACCACCCTTTCAGTGAAAAAGTATTTCATGACATTGCCTTTCAGTTTACTCTCTTGCAGGTTCATGTTATGCTCTCTAGTTTTACAGCTTCCCCGTCTTTGGAAGAGGTTTGTTTGCTCATTAATACTCTTTACAGTACATATTTAAAGGTCTGAATTATATTTCCCCTGTCCCTCCTCTTCTCTAGAATATACATATTTAGATCTTCAAGTCTCTTCTCATATGTCTTCTGATGCAGACTCCAAATAATTTTGATCACCTTCCTCTGAACCGTTTCCAGTCTTTTTATATTGTTTGCGAGATACAGTCTCCAAAACTGAACACAATATTCCAAGTGAGGCCTCACCAGCGACCGGTACAGTGGCATTAGTACATCCTCCTTTCTGCTGGTAATTCTTCTCTGTATGCAATCCAGCATCCTCCTGGCTTTTGCCACTGCCTTGTCACCCTGTTTGCCACCTTGAGATCCTCAGAAACAATCATTCCAAGGTCTTTCTCCTGGTCCGTGCACACCAACCTCTCACCTCCTATTGCATACAGTTCCCTTGGATTTCTGCTTCCCAAGTGCATGACACGGCATTTCTTCACATTAAATCTTAACTGTCAAGCATTAGATCATTTTTCCAGCTTTTATAGATCTTTCCTCATGTTATCCACTCCCTCAGGGGAGTCTTCTTTATTGCAAATTTTCATGTCATCTGCAAAACGACAGACTTTTCTATTCAGTCCTTCAGCTATATCACTCACAAATACATTGAACAGTACCAGTCCCAGGATTGAACCCACTAATCACCATCCTTTCATCCGAGTGAGTTCCATTTTCCGTCATCTTCTGTCTGTCAGTCAACCAATTTCTGAACGAGTTCACCACCTTGGGACCCATCCACAAGCTGCTTAGTTTATTGATAAGCCTTCTATGAGGAACAGTATCAAAGGCTTTGCTGAAATCTAGGTAGATCACATCCATTGCCTGCTCTTTATCTAGTTCTCTGTTCACCCAGTCAAAGAACTCAATCAGATTTGTTTGACTAGATCATCCTTTGGTAAAACCACATTGCCTCGGATCATGCAATCTGTTGGTTTCGAGAAAGTCCACTATTCATTCTTTCAGGAGCGTCTTCATTATTTTTCCCGTTACCGAGGTAAGGTTTACTGGCCTGTAGTTTGTCACTTCTTCCCTATTACCACTTTTATGAAGAGGTACCACATTAGCCCTTCTCCAATCCTGTGGAACCTCTCCTGTCTCCAAAGATCTATTAAAAACATCCTTAAACGGCTCTGCAAGAATCTCTCTGAGCTCTTTCAGTATCCTGGATGTTTAAGGAGGATAAACTCCTTAATTCTTATGAAATGAGTACTTTTGGAGAACCTGTGGGCCATGAACATACAGTGAATTCCATGGTGGTTATTTAGAAGCTCTATTCATGATCTGATCATCTGAAAATGGGCATTGAGATATGCAAATCACAAAGACATCCCCTGTAGCCATCTTAGAAATCTTTTTTTTTTTTTAAACGTTTATTTTCATTTTACAACAAGCAAAAAGAAACAACACACCAAAGGAGACAAATACAAGCATACAATAAGGAAAAAGCAACCCCAATTACCCCCCACCCCTATGCTTCTTCTCTAAGCTGATAAGTATCATCATATAAGCGCTTACAAACAACAGTAATTGTACATCAAAACAAACAGAAATAGTATCTGCGATACAGAATGATCATGTGACAGAGATTTACACAGATTTAAACAGTCAGATGAGAGCATTTAGCAGTTTGAACATAGTCATTGAGCATCTTCCATTTAGACAAGTGGTGGGGGGTCTGAACGGAAGAAGCTAACATACGAGGTATTTGCTCATATTTACTGTAGAGACAGACATGATTCCACCATTCATTGGGGCTCAGATGGGAGCTATTTTTCCAGTATTTCGTAATTAGGGAAATAGCTATGCCCCAAAAAACCAAGCACGGGGATGTTCACCTTGCGTAGTGACATGTAATGAGAAAGATATGGCAGCATGATCTGAAATATGGAGAGGATGAATCCTAGCCGTGTCCACTTGGGATATCAGTGCTTTGGAGATAAGAAGAAAATCTATTCTAGATTGTGAGTGATGGGGGGCTGAGAAAAAGGTGAACTCTAAGTCGGAGGGGTGAAGCAGCCTCCATATATCTACTAACGCAAGATCTTTCATCAGAGCTGTAAGGGTATCAAGACTCTTGGGTGGACCACTCGTTCTAGGCGGCAGTCTATCTATCAAAGGATCAAGTACTTGGTTGAAATCGCCGCCAAGTATTAATGGAGTATTGGCAGAGGCCTGTGCCAACTGCGCAAGACTTGCATAGTAAGCAGGGTTATCCACATTCGGAGCATAAATACAAATACACGTGAATTCACTATCTCCAACCTTAAGGTGTGCACGGGCCCATCTACCCTCCTTATCAGAGCTAGTATCCATTACAGTAGCTTGCAAAGACTTCTTAACCAAGATGGCTACCCCACGGGAGAGTAGGCAGCCACCATGTAAGGCTTAGCATTAAGTTTCAGTGTTTCAGCGGAGTTTAAATGCGTTTCCTGAAGAAACACTAAGTCAGCATGCTCATGATTAAGATAGCTAAGGATTTTCTTTCTTTTGATTGGACTATTGATGCCTTGTACGTTCAGTGATAAGATCTTACATAAGGCCATTCAGAAGGGTTAAAAATTCTGAAAAAGAACATGATAGCGCACATAATTTCACAATGTCCCTCATATTAACTGTATATGGCTGTACACATGACATGATAGAAAATAAGCTTATGAAAAACAATGAAGCGCCCCATATAAAAAAAATAAGCACCGAAGTGCATTAGAGAAGAAGCAGAACCCCAGAAATTACTGGCGACCATATGTCTGCGGGGAGAAACCCCAGAGAAGGCCTAAATTAAAACATATAACCTATATAGCTGTGCGTGTTCCGAATCCAACCGAGGTGCACATCATGGAGGGATAGGAGACCAAGAAAGTTATATATAGAAATAAAGAAAGAAAAGTCCAGGCAGTCTCTGTTCCAGGCTGTGAGCACCGCGTCGGGCCATTCAAAATGGCGGGCAGATCCGGCGGATTACAGATCCAAGTTGCTGGAGTAGCGCATCTGGTCTGCTTCTTTGGAATCTAAAAATGTTGCTAGTAGATCAGGATCTTCGAATGTTCTAGTTTGGTTATGGAGAGTCACTCTGAGCTTCGCTGGATACAATAGGCCAAAGCGAGCCTGTAGCTGTTGAAGTCTAGGGCGAAAAGCAAGGAGTCTCTTCCGACGGTCAACTGTGGGCTTTGCCAAGTCAGGGAAGAAGGAGACTTTATGACTTTCAAACTCCAGATGATGATTCGCCCGGGCAGCATTTAGAATTTGCTCAACTTGCTGATATCTCAGTAATCGAAAGATGATAGGCCGGGGGGTCGTCCGATTGAGCGCCATGTTGGTAGGAACACGATGTGCTCGGTCAATTTCCAGATCTCTGTGAAAAGTGATCTTCAGCAAGGAGGGAAGAGTTTTGACCAGGAATGCTCTTATATCTCCTGCTTCCGCCCCCTCCGGTACTCCAATGAGCCTTACATTGTTGCGACGGGCTCGATTATTGCTATCCTCTAACTCTTTTTGAAGATTCTGTATCTGACGCTCAGCCTTGTCCAGTTTCTCCAAGCGCACCGCGTGCGAGTCGAGGACCCCCGCCATGTTGTCCTGCCGTAGTGAAAGACCTTCAAGCCGGTCCTGAAGCATACCGAAGTCTTCTCGCATGGCTCGGAGCGCTTCTCCGTTGGACTGTACCAGTTCCTTCACACCGCGTATTTCCTCCAAGATCTCCTGTTGCATTTCGGGGTTTTCCCGAAGTGGAACTATCTTTTGTGGGGAAGACAACTCTATTTTGGAGCGTTTTCCGTGTGAAGAAGAGGAAGACCCGAAGTCTAAGCGCGCTGGTTTGTGGGCCGCCATCCCCCCCGAGGTACCCCGGTAAGTTCGGAGCAAAATATTAAGTTTATGTAGGTATTAAGTCAGGATTCTGAGTAGGCCTCTCGGGAGCTTCAGCGCGAAGCGTCTAACCCGCTGGACATCAGGCTCCGCCCCCCATCTTAGAAATCTTTGTATTTACATGTGTAGGCATGATCACTTCCGTGTTATATGGGGCATGGCAAAGGTATGTCCAGGGTGGTGCTGAAAAGATACACATTCATGTCTGATTTCAGAAACAGCCTGTGTGTATTTACCAGCTGGTAGTAATGTTTACGACTATACATGCTGCACGGCACAAATAGACCTCTGAAAAGTGCTTGCTTCAGCACCCAGAATCATGTAGGGAGGGGGAAAGAAGGCACTGTAACATCCCCAACACTTGTAAAGGCAAACACTTGTCTTGTTGCTGCCGTGCTGTTTCAGCTCTCCATTTGCATGTATGTAGATGTCCCCATTCTGCAACATCATCTTGGGGAAGTCTATGTACTTGTATCTAGAGTCACCCATCTTGGACATGTTTATGCTTGTGAAATTGGCCTGGAAAATGCACATGTCAAGCCTATTGATATGTAAAGACTTCCAATTTCAATGGCCATGGAGACGTATATCCTTCCTGGCAATAACAGGGAAATTTTAGAAGGCACATAGATGTGCCCACCTTCACTGCTGTCACTTCCATAGTATTTGGGACGTTTTCATGTACTGTAGACTTCTGAGATTGCACCTATACATCCTTTCTTTTTTTTTTTTTTAATTTAATATTTTATTAATTTTTAACAAATTACAAGCCAAACAAACTTGCAATGGAAAAGGGGGACACTTCAGAAACAATAACAAGATAATTATAAAAGGTAATAATCACAAAGTAAACCCTTCCTCTAGTCCTCAATAGAATTGGGTCCAAGATATATAGGACAAAACTAAATAAGAAATATGCAAGGAAAAAATGAGTATCAAAGGCAGAAACTATACATACATCAGAGAGTGCTCGCTCATTCACCCCCCACTGACCCCTGCGAATTCAAAAAGGAAGTCAATTGCGAAGAAAATGAAAAAACATAGGAATTGCCATGAAGTTTTACCAGACATTTACAAGAGAACCCGCGGTCTCAGGATTAAGAACTCACTCCTACGCCGACGGGTTTCCCGAGCTAGGTCCGGAAAAACCCGAACTGAACATCCCTTAAATAATACATTCCTTTTACTAAAGAAAAGTCTAAGCAGCCATTCACGATCTGATATTAGGGCAAAGGTAACCAAACAAGTTGCAGTCCTTACTAACACCGAATCCGAGGTTTCCAAAAAATCAGTAACATTTAAGACATCAAGTTGCTCATGCCCACCTACAGCAGCAGAGGCCGAAGCCTTCCGAGCTGTAGGAAGATAGTAAATCCTTACAATAGGAGGGCATGAGTCCACAGAAACTCCTAAAGCCTCAACAAGATATTTTTTAAACATTTCTTTCGCAGAGATATTAGTTAAAAAAGGAAAATTAACCAAGCGCAAATTTGCTAATCTAGAGAAATTCTCTAACTGTTCTAACCGGACTTTCGCCTGGATAGAATCCTTAATAAATGACTCCGACAAGGTCTCCAACTGTATATTCTTTTCAGCAGTTTCTTCAAGCTTGGTTTTAATTAAGGTGACCTCCTGCTCAATTTGATCGATTCTAGCAGAATTAGATGCAACCTGCAGTTAAATGCCATTAGTTTGAGTAAGAAAAGTTTGTCCCAATTGATTAATAGCTGTCCATATAGACTCCAGAGTAAACTGTTCAGGTCGTGGCAAAGCAAAGGAAATGATAGACCTACATTGATCACCCGGTGAAACTCCAACGGCCCCCGGGAGCAGTGGAGGGGTTCTGGCATCTACATGGACCGCCGCAGGCTAGCTCTCAGTCTCACAAGCAAGTCCAAAGGCTGTCCAACACAGGGCAAATTATCACGTGATACAGGCACACAGTACAAAACGTGATAAGGTGGAAAAACACTTTATTTGAAATCTCGGACCTAGCAACCCGACACAGGCCGTGTTTCGGAGACCTTCATCAGGGGTTGTCTAAATAGGTACTATAAACATAAAGACAAACAATATTAAAAAACAATTTAAAAGTGAAAGAACAAATAGGCATGGACATACATTTAGCTCTAAACATACAGAAATAAAAATCCTAATAATAATAATAATCATAATAATAATATTATAATCAAATAGTAATAAATATCTCATAATAAATAATTAGGAAATAAATAATTAAAATAATAATAATAAATAATAATAATAATAGTAATAATAATAATAATAATGATAATAAAACTCTAATGCTCGAAATGCGATACCCAATTATAAATAAACCATAAAAAATGATATAATAAAATACAACTAGTAGACCACAAATAAGATCCATAGAGACACAACCAAATACAATCCTTATAGGAGGTGACAAGCATATAATTGTAATATTACTACCTTCTTTGTAGAGACGATGATATGCAAACCTCACAATGAGGCACACAAACTTATAGACTATATTATTTTATTTTATTTTTTTAGCCATAGTAGATGAGTAATCAATACCTGTGTCTTTCTTGGCCGTGCCCTCCTCCCCCATCCATGCCTACTGCGTTTTAATTATATTCCAGTCTCCAAGCTTCATTTTCGATTTAGGTTCCGATTAAGCTATCTCCAATGGTATACATATGCTTTACCTTGTGTCTTCTTCATTTTAGTTTTTTATCTCCTTGCAAGTGTTTATGTCATCGCCTCTACAAATAAGTTTGTAAGTTAGAAAGAGGAGGGTACCCTCCAGATGTGCATTGATAGACTCGCTTCCTTCGATGCCGAGTCTAGAATCGATCTCCAGTCTGGATGACTGGGTACCGACTCGCCTTGGTACCGACACCGGACGGTACCGAAGGCACGGTTCCGATGATCCATGTCCGGCATTCTCGGTTTCTTCGATACCATTAGAGCTGTCACCGGCTGGCCTTCATCTACCGGTATTGGATACGGTACCGGAGTCGGTACCGGTATCCACATTACCATTGCTGTCAGTACCTTCCATACTTCTTTCATCAGGCTCGCTTCCTTCGGTACCGAGTTTGGAATCTATCACTAGCATGGACGATGCGCTACCGACTGTTGCTGTTCCCGACCTCCTGCGGTACCGGCAACCATCCTCTAAGGATCCCATACTCCACCCTTTAGGGTCTTCTACTCCTCTAAATTTGGATAGATCCCTGGGTGCCAATGCTAGTTCTTCAACAGATCTAGCCTGTCCTCCTCTTTCTAGAGTATTTCCCTCTGGGAATTTTTCTTTTGAAGCATTTCTGCTTGATATCGCAAAATCACTTGCCATTTCTATACCTGGGCAGGATCCTGCACCAGGGAATACAGAATCCCTGTATATTCCCGGGAGTCCAAAGGAGAACATCATGCTTCCTTTACATCAGACCTTGCAGGATCTCCTCTTACGAAAGTGGGAAGCTCCTTTAACGGAACCCCCCACCTTCTAGGGCAACTGATCTTCTATATAAGGTGCCCCCCTCTCCAGGTTTTCAAAAGACTCAACTTCCTCATCATTCCATTGTTGTGGAATCAGCAATGAGGTGTATTAAGAGTACTAAAAAGCACTCTTCTTATCCGCCAGGTTGTGAGTCTAAGACTTTAGATGCCTTTGGACGCCAAACCTTCCAGGCATCCATGCTTTCAGCAAGAATTCTCTCATATATTTTCTATATGGGATTATCTCTTGAAGAAGTCACAAAGAAATTACTACTTTTGACCCCTTTTCTTCAAGAGCCCAAAAGAGCAGACTGCAAGAATTCTCTCATATATTTTCTATATGAGATTATCTCTTGAAGAAGTCACAAAGAAATTACTACTTTTGACCCCTTTTCTTCAAGAGCCCAAAAGAGCAGACTATTCCTTACTGGTTAGTCATGCTAAAAATATCTCTGGGTTCCTTACTCGTGCTTCCCTAGACTCCTTTGAGTCTGTTAGCAGAACTTCTGCTATAGCTATAGGGGCACGATGTAAAGCCTGGCTCCAAGTTTCAGATTTGGACAAATGGGCACAAGAAAGACTGGGAAATACTCCTTGCACTGGAGAAAATCTTTTTAACAAGGAGTCTTTACTCCAAGTTGCTCAGTTAACCACTGAAATTGCTGTTTCCAGAGGCTGTTCTACGCCTTCCTCTTTCCCAGTTGGTAGGAAATTTTCTAACAAACTTTGTTCCCCTAAAGGGAAAAAGTTTTATCCCTCTTCTATCCATCATACAGATGTTCCCAAACAGGAGAAACATCGCTCTGGTCCAAAGAAACCACAACCTCAACAGGTTCAGCAAACCCAGCAGTCTCAGGGTTTCAGATAGATTATCATTATATCTCCTGTTTGGTGGTTAGAGTTTGCAGTCTGCTTCTTTTCATTTGAAGCATCTACATTAATTTCTTCCTAAATTCTCATGGATCTCTCTTCACGAGACATCCTTTCTTTTTGCTCTAAGAGTCTTTATGATGATCATGCCTATAGTTAACAGGTTTCTCTTCCTCCTTCTGGGAGAAAGAGATGTGACAACTATCAAGACGACAGTTTTTCCCCTGTACTAGCATGTATCATCTTACCTTTCAGAGACTTACTACATAGTCAGTCTCTTCAACTCTGTCTTACCCCCCTCTTACTACAACATTCGGTTTGTAAGAGGGGCTCTATTACACTGGTAAGCCCTATGGTTCTCTACCTATTCCACAAAGGGGTTTTCCCTTCCAGAGTTGTCTCCCCCCTTTTTTCATATTCTTACTTTAGGGCAGCTTATCAGACAATAAGGAAGTCTTACCACTTCTGCTTATGTCTGTTACTTCTTTTTCCAATCTAAAAAAACGGAAAAAAAAAATTTCTGCTGCCCTGGTAGTTGCTGCAAATGCAGCAATTCCTAGTGGTCAACCCACTGGTTCTGTTCTCCAAACAACCAGGGTTTGTCCTCCACTAGCAATCCTTCTGGCCTCACTGCTAGACCCAAAACAGGTTATCAACCTTTTTGGAAAACCCTATCATCACAGACTTGTTGGTTGACTTCTAATCTTGCCATCTCCAATTCCCTTGTTTTTGGCAGAATAGTTTAAGTAACCTACTGGCTTTGAGCAGCCAGTTTTTTCTTCTAACCAACCTCTAACATGCTCTCTGCAACTCTACAGAGTAGCTTTGCACTATGGGCCCTTACTAGAGAGCATTAGTATCTTGTCTAGCAGATAAGCCTAGATGGTTAGGAGAGGTTCACCCAGTCATGTTCCCATGACTGGTAGGGTTTCCCTACCCTTACCATCTCATCTAAAATCTCCTTTCGAGACAAAAGACACAGGCCTTACATCACATGAAAACCTAAGGAATGGCCAATTCCCTGGCTTGGTCTATATCTTCTTTGGACTTCTCGCCAGGGATAGTTTTCTTTCAGTTGCAGCTCAGGGATGCCTGATACCCATCTTGCCCTCATAGGCGGGTCAATATGGTATCTTATTCCAGTGGCGTCCTCTATCTATTCACCATACTGCAGTTCTAGAGAGATCTGGACTTGCTGCCTGCAGACTGAAGCTATTCTCTGCATTTTTCACGTAGCCCATCCTGGTTATTCAAGAGCTCGAATTCTTAAAGGAATCTAGACTCCTCTTTGTCAGGGAGACCATTCCTCTGACTCTGTCAATTATAACCAGGAAAAGAAGATTCCCTATACATCTATTCAAGCAGGTATCTCCCTTGCTATTAGATGAATCGTCTCTCTATTCCCATATCCCTATGGGGATCTAGTTATATAGCCATGTCTCCATCTACCCACAAGGAGACTTGTGTCTATATGTCTACAGATTTATATACATATATATATATATATATATATATATATATATATATATATATATATATATATATATATGTACCTCTGTATCTTCCGCCCAGGTATATCTCTGTATATATATGTATATATACATATATATATATATATATATATATACTCCTGTTGAGATATATCTTCTAGGTAGATAGGTATCTACGTACTCATCTATCTCTCTGTCTAGGTTCATATATCCATATATTCCTATATGACTCTCTGACAGATGTGCACTATCCCTATCCATGCTGTGCCAGCATGCTTAGGGTTCTACACATATAACCACTCCCTGTGGTAATTAACAAATATTTTGCTTCTCTTACCATAACCTTTCAGGTTTAGGTACCTCTGAAGCTTTCCATGTACCTTTTCTTTCCTAATTGACCTCATTTGGAAAGACATAGCGGATTTTCAGTTAATCTAAAGCTGTAATGCTTCATAAGTCTGTCCTTACTTTGTGATCGGATATAGGGGTCTCCATATCCCTTCTCTCCCACAGGGACTATTTCTTTTGTCAGTCCAAATTGGTCAGACTTATTTTCCTTTTGGTCCTAGCATTGTACTGTTCTTTGACCAAAAGGGCTTAAGCTTTGTCTAACAATACCTTCTGCGTTTCCCGCGGAAGTCCTACCTCATTGTACTACCCCAGTTTCCCCTGAGGCTATTTCTCACCCTGATGGGTTCTGACCTCCACTTGTTTTTCCTAAAGTTTATTACCTCCACTTCACAGTGAGGTAACCCTTGAGGATCTTCAACTGGCTCTTCTAACAGATCCATCTGAACCTCAATAGACTTTTACAATACCACAAAGGGAGGTCCATATTAGAATATTGCTTTCAATATTTTACTACTAAAGGTCATCTATACAGGATCTTCCTCCATAGAAGTCCTGTTCTAGTCCAGCTGTTCCACAGCACCTTTTCTATAATTCAACTCCTACCCTCCATCCCCAAGATGCCTGAGGTTCTGAGGAGTAGCATGGCTCTCTCCACATTCGCTACATGCCAGGACTCCCTCTAGGCATCTTAGTTTGGGGAGTCCCCATATGTGAAGACTCATTCCTGCTTGTTCCTGCAGATAGCACAGTTACTTACCTGTAACAGGTGATCTCTGGGAACAGCAGGAATAAGTCTTCACAACCCACCACCTCCCCTAGGAGTTGCTATTTCTCTTTCTCCATCTTTCCCTTTCTTGCTCTCTCTCTCTCTTTGCCTCAGCTTTCAAACTTAACTGAGGAGAGGCAGTTGGGAAAGGCGGGAAGGCAGCATGCAGGCGTGTTGGGATGCTTCCAAAAGCGTTCTGATTGGACGCTGGGGAGCGTTCCCGCGCAGACTCCGTCGGTACCGACGTACCCATATGTGAAGACTTATTCCTGCTGTTCCCAGAGATCACCTGTTACAGGTAAGTAACTGTGCTTTTTCGTGCCTTAAGGTGCGTGCTTTCCACCTTAAAGCACATTTGTCATCTTAACGTGCGATGTCCTGTTAACGTGCATTAAACGGCCCATAGGGAGCTTTATACCAAAACGCCCCCTACCTGCCCAATGCCTTTTAAGGATTAACACCCTTTATCACTGCCATTAACGCCTGTTACCTTAACATGCTTTAGTAAACATACCCCTAAGTTTACAAATAAATAATGGTGTCAGCAGGGTACATGTGTAATGTGCAGGAAATGTAATGATTTCAATACGTAATTACAGTATATACATGGGCTATTTACAGGTCTTGTGGTTAGTTTACAGCATGTTTAATTAGGAGCACATTGAGATGGAGTCATTTTAAGAGTAGGGCAAGTATCTTATGCGGATGCTGAGTGTGGCAGTTGTTGGTGGTCAGTTTAGTGTATTCAGGTACATTTCCCCACAGTAAATGCAGAAAGACATATCAGGCACGTCTGAACCTTTAGTGCGGATCTCTCACTTTCCCTGCTAACGTTTGGGGTTTAAAATGCACTACAATAGTGTATTTTAGTAAATATGCCTCCTAATGTACAATGTTTGATGAATTAATGTGCCTGGTCCATTTGCACATTCTAAAATTTTATTTTATATGTTAAGAAATGTTTATTAAACCAAATACGTGAAACAAATAAAAAAAATGCTCAAAAATCAGGGGAATCGTACAAAAAATTGCCCAAAAAATGTACCCAATATTTTTTCTGTGCAGATCCCTAGCAGTTACAGCATTCAGCCATTAATCTTAGTCATCCACCTGAACTTAGAAAAGATGAACTTAGAAAATAATATCAGGACTCTCTATCTGCAGGGAGAAAAGGAGAGAGAGCAGTTTTTAAACTAATTCACTGAGGGAAAACCTGAAGTCACTGTGGAACAGACTGAGACAGGTGCAACAGATACTGGCAAAATGGGGAAGTTAGAATTTTCCAATAGAGAGGGAGTCGTAGAGGCTGAGATAGCAAAGGTACTTTAAAAAAAAAAAAAGAACTGACATATATATATGATTCTTGTTTATTCCATCAACTGCACAATATCTCACTATGCTAGTACCTGCCCTCTGGACCATCCTGTGTATATGCTTTTGAAGATGTGGTTTCCAGAATGGCACACCGTAGACACCAGAAACTTATGTGGAGGCGCTAGAGATGAGCACTGACCAAAGTTTTGGTTTAGCTTGTCTTCAGATCAATCACTGTTTCAGTTCATTTCCTCTGAATGCATTAAAGTCAATGGGCAAGCAAGGTTGTTTCTAGTTGGTTGCCTGCAAATGTTTTTAGTTATTGACTTTGAAAAGATAGAGTGTGATGGTTTCAGGAACCTTTTTATTCAAATAACCTTCTGAACTAACTTTGGGTGACATCACGGTTTTGCTTAGATTCTCAGGGAACAGTGAAGCCCTAAATTAAAATAGTGGTTGCTTTATTTTTCTTTCATATTTCATTTGCTGAAGAGACATAAACCATTATTTAAGGCTCTTGATTTCTGAGCTGTTGTATAAACTAAAGGGTGTTAAGGGAGAAAGTGTGCCGTTAATGCCTGTAATGAGCACTCTTGCACCCCTAATGCTCTGAAAAAGCTGCATTAAGGGGTGTTAAAGGCTCCTGCAGCGTTAAGGGTGCTGTAGGCGGAGAGTGGGAGTTGAAAGAGTGGAAAGTGGGCGTTAACAGCATTTGCTCCATTAACACCTATTGTGCAACGCGTATAAAAGCCCTTTAATGCTGGGAACCATAACACCAAGTAAAACCTTGTGGAAAGGGTTTATTTTGAGGAGAGAGAGCCTATTTTACTGTCTGCAATGTGATCCACACACAGGGGAGCCCCAGAGAGTGATAGTAGTGCTCCATAAGTAGCAACAGCATAGTGCCCAAGTATGAAAGGGTACTATGTTGATGGTGCAAATGGGGCAAAGGAGGTGGCATGTGGGTCATTCCGTGGGGGTTGCTGGTGTACAAGGCAGACTAGGCAGCTGCCCAGGTGGTACATCTGTGATGTCCGTCCTGATCCCACAGTGACAGTGACGGCACACAGATATGTTGCTGCTGCAGAAAGGTGGTGTGCCACATGGGGCGGTCCAAGGGGCCTAGCACCCTGGCAGAAATCCCACCCAATCCCCCCCCCACTACCGCTGAAGCCAGCTCCAGAAGAAGAGACCAAAAGCACCAGCAGCTGTAGCTCAACAGGTAGCTGCAAAATGCAGCCGCCTGGGGAAGTAGCACTGCTGTGGCTGTCCTCCACCCCGCAAGACGTATCAGTGGCAGGCGGGGATGGGGATCCTGCAAAAGGAGATGGTTGGGAGCCGCGGCGTGGCTGTCCTTATGTGCCTTGGTCCCCCCATCCGGACCTTGCACCCTAGGCACCCACCAGCCCAGCATGTTCAATGGGCTGGGACTGTGCACCACTCCCACAGACAGCACGCTGGCATGTCAGCATGGTGCAGGGGTGTTTGTGGCAGGTACAGCGGCACCCACCTGCAGCATACAAAAGCCATGTCCTGGTTCTGTGTGCACTGGAACATTTGACAAGGTCTGTCTGATGGAGAACATGTCAGCCCCAGGGACTGCTGCTGCCATAAGGCAGCACTGTGGCTCAGCACACACAGTCAGTGTGTATATGAGTGGTGGGTCAGAGGTCCAAGACCTGGCTGTGGATTGCCTACAGTTCACATATAGCACCAGCATGTGTGACCCTCAATGCATCAGCCAGCAAGGGTACAAACACTCATCAGCCACACAAACAGACTCCACTATCCATAGCTGGATGGAAAGGCAGGCTGATAGCATTAGCACACTGAGTGGGCGTGAATGTCAGTGTGTGCTACTAGTGCCTGCTCAATAAGCACATGTTATTTATTTATTTGCATTCTCTTATATACCGCGCTATTCTGCATCAGTGCGGTTTACATTGAACAAACTGAAATTACATTGAACAGGGCATTATAACTTGGAGATAACTATTTTACAGGGAACATGGGCTATGGAGGGTTAAGTGGCTTGCCCAAGACCACAAGGAGCACCTGTGGGACTAGAAACCCCAGTCTTTCCGGCCCAAGGTTGCTGTTCTCTAGTGGGATTTGAACCCCTGACCTTCCGGCCTGAAGTATCTTGCCCCAACCACTAGGCCACTCCTCCACATGTTAACAAATGCTTGAGCTGATATGGAGACCAAAGTGGCGGGCATGTATGCCAACCATCCTCATGTTTGCACAACACAGGGTGTGTGTGTACGAGTGTGTGTGTGTCCATTGTTCTGTGGGTTTCTGCATTTCACTGTGCCTCGCACTGCCTAAGCTGTAACCAGCATTAGTCGGCAAATGTGCATGATGAGGTGCAGAGGATTATGGGCATAGTCTGGAACAGAGCAGAATGGCCAGGATGTGACTACACCAGAGGTATGGTCAATGGCTGAGACTTTGTAGTGCACATCTGCTACATGCATGGACTGTGTGACCACAGCATGTCGTGCTGAGAGGGCACTCTCACTCTGACCGAGCAGTAACCATGGCACGGCTATGCATCCACATAGTGCTATATAGTGTTTAGCTCTAGTGAAGTGGGTGCAATCTCTTTTCTGTGTCTTTAAAGTAAATGTTACCATGAGGTAAATGCAAACATTGTGCACTGTCGGGGTAATGCTCAGCATGTTCCTGGCTGTAGCCACACTGAAATATACCCTAATGTTCAGTAGTAGCATTCACAATTAATGCGCGTGCACTAAATGCACCTACACTAATTGCAAAATTGACAACTCATGATATGTTCCCCCATGCTAAGCACAATATGCAGTCCACATCCACTCTCCACCCCTAACCTATCCAGTCACACCCCCATCACATGTTGTGCAGTTAATGTGGGAATTCGCACACGGTAACTGTCATCGCCACGTGGTAGCAGCACAGGCCCATGCTAGTGGTTACCGCTTGCTAATTCCTGCATGAACTGGCTTGCACGCGTTAGTAAAAGAGCCCATAAGTATATCTACTGAGTAACAGCAAAACCTCCATTCCCCCAGGAACATCCATCACTCCCCCCTCCCCTAGAAAACAGAAGTCTGGCACAGGAATAAAATTCAGACTTTCCACATAGCAGTGTGCAGAACATGCCACCCATCTACCAGTCTGGCTTTACATAATCTGTATTAATACTTTCTATTTGTCAGGGAATAGTGCAGCCCCTGGATTTCTCGTGCATGAAGAATGGTAATAATATTCAGGTCTTGCTTCACTAAGGCTATCCTTCCATTCTTGTCTATAGAGAAATAAAACCTTAGGGAATCAGGCACTAAATCTTCTGTTTAGAAATCAGAACACATTTTCTGCACAGCTTTGAGGACTCTTTTCAATGGATTTTTTTTTCCTGCTCTGAATTCTGATTCCAAGTAGAAATGCCAAGTTGTTCTGCTGGTGGTGCTAAACTAAAGAATTCAGCCAAGAGCAAGATATCAAACATCAGTATTACCCAATAGTTGATGTCATTCAGCCCATTTACGATTATTAAAACATCTTCAAGCAAAAGAAAGAGACTGAGAGCAGTGCAGTGGAAATCACATAAATCAGAGGATTTTCCAATTCTGTGTCTAGAGCAAAACTTTAATTTTAGCTGTTCTGAGAAAGCATACAGAAAGGCATTGGCAGAAAATCAGACAGTATGGCATACAAACTATGTTAAATGAGCAGTTTTACAGCAAAATTATAAAATACCTTTATTGAATTGTGTTCCAAAAATCAATAGCCCAGGAAATCTATTCAGAATTGCAGAAGACTCTTTGTGCAGGCTTGGGATAGGTCAGTCTTGAGGGACAAAGCGCAGATCCAAGTGGCTTTCTGAAGAAACAGAAACCAAGCAACGTTAAACATTTTTAAACCTAGCTTCTTATAAGCAAACAGATCAGTAGGCCTGTATTCCCTTACCTCCCCAATAACCTTTGAACCATTTCATTCAAATTTATGCAAGGCAATAGATTGACCATTGACCACCGATTCACATTTTTCATGTCCCCTTGATCACAGCACCTTATTTTTTTTTAAATTTCCTATAGGTCAGTTCAGTTGAATTGAAATTTTTGCAAGAAAAGAGTATACTGTGAAGTCATTAAGCATTTTTAAGTAACCGTTCCATTGGTTTATATTGTTTCCAATGACAAAAACCATTTATGTTTAATGCTGTACTTCATACCCAAAAATTCACATTATGAATGTCATCATATCCATATGGAAACTGAACACTATGAAAGGTTCACATATCTCCAATAATGCTGGAAATTTTAGTTCTAGATGTAAAATCACAAGAACTATTTATCTTTCTAGGAGTCACATTTTTTTTTGGGGGGGGGGTTATATTGTTACTGATAGAACTGGGTATTAGTGAAGCTTTTACAAATCCGCCTGTGTCTTTTCAACCCAATGGAATGCTAGAAAGATATTATGCTTGAGCGGTTGAGAATATTTGCCCATCTGTCTATCTGTTTATGAGCAAAACTCAAAAGCCTTAAATTTAGAAGCATAAATATTAAGCTCCTAAATTAGGATACATTTTCAGCTGAAAAGTTAGGCTCCTAAATGTTGCTGAAAATAGGGCACACATTTAGGATTCTAAATTTAGGTGCTCAGCTTTTTTTGAATATTGGCTCCATCCTGTTATCGTGCAGTCACCGCCAGAGTTATCCATAGGTGGCGATATTCAGTCTGCTGTCCAGATAATTATGCAGATCAAATTATGACAATGCCAGAGTTATCTGGACAGAGGGAATATTCAGCCCGTTATCCAGGTGATTATCCAGTTAGTCGGGATAGTTTGGATCTCATTGCCTTCTTCGAAGGCTCAGACAGTGAACAGATTACTACTGCTACTCTGATTATCTGTGCTTTAGACCCTGATGGAGACTGGCTTTTGAACAGGGTCGGTGCAAGGTTCATTCGGCAGGCTCTCTATCCTGCTGCCCCCACCACCCCTATTGCCTCCCGTCTTTGGGGCCTGCCACGGTGGAAATGGCTCAAAAACTGTGACACAGTGCTTACTTAAAGACTTAGGTGCTGCGACGCGGTTTCTGCATGCGCCTACCTGTTGCTTCTGCCCCCTCCCATGCAGACTTTCAGTTTGGAGGACAGAGGAAGCAGCAGATAGGAGCACATGGAAACCACCATACAGCACCAAAGCCTTTAACTAAGCACTGCATCCTGGTTTTTCAACCATTGTCACCTCTATAGGCCCCAGAGAGGGGCAGCTGCAATGGTGCCCTCAGAAGACCAATGCTCTAGGCAACTGACTAATTCAACTAATGGTAGCATTGGCTCTGCTTATGACGATGTTTTTTAGAGCAAGGGAAGCCCAGTTCATGGGCTGTAAAATTCCCATGTTTGCTGATGTGGTTGAATCCACCCAGAAGAGGAGAAGACAGTTTCTCTTCTTTAAACCGCGAATGGTACAGTTGGGGGGAGGGGAGGGGGAGGCTTTTCTTTCTACGTTATCCATGCACCTATTTAGTGAAGTATGTTAGATATGCAATTTTTGATCCACAGCAAATTTCTGTTTTCATTGGGGGACATTTTCAAAGGCATTTACCTGGTTTGCAGACTGTGTAAATGTCCGCTGCTTGGGTAGCCTTATGGAAATCCAGGGAACCCGGATATTCAATGCCATGGCTGGATATGACCTTTTAGTGTCAGCTGCTTGCCGCATTAGCACCACTAGCTACCAGTGCTGAATAACCCTCCCCCCCCCAATTAATGCTACGATGGCTGAATTTTCTGATCATGTCCAGTAGTAGTGCTTTCTAGTGCACCAGAACCATCTTGTGTCATTTATACTCCCATTACACAGGTACACTAAAAAAAATTTTTTTTAAACTGCCTCTAATGTTTCGATTGATTTTTACGTTTTTTGGTGCGCTGAATCCAAATCTGGTAACCAATCACGTACAGATTTTTTGCTACATTGGGTTAGCAGTTTGAGGTGAACGTTTCAGATTGAGTGCGATCGAGATAAAAGTTTCTTGGATGAATTCTTTATACTAATTGTTTAGTAGTTATTCAAATAAGAATAAAGAACATTGTAACAAGGCAGCACATAAGAAAAGAATAATGTCAACAAAACACACTGTGATGGTAGCAAAATTGTCTGCACTTAAAACAGCCACATACATGTGCACAAACATTGAGCATATAAGAGCGAGGTTAGACACAAAGCAAAGCAAAGAAATGTGCAAAAAATGTTGTACAGGTATGTATGTAAGAATAGAAAACGCAAACCGCACCATTGCAATACATGAAGACAAACACCCGATGGTGTGAAAATAAAATTCTAATAAATGAGATCCGACACTGTGGCAATAACTAGCAAATTTTTATTTCAAAGTTTAGTAAAAACACGATATTTGTCAACACAGTTTAGATTTTAAAGTCATTCTTGGGTCAATCAATCTCCTGGTGGGCCCATTTCTTCTTCCCCCGAATGCTTCTCTTGGTGCGCTGCTTGGCGTATTTTTCATCTGGGGTTTCCCGCAGCAGCAACCAGCAGAAATCAGCCATCATAGTGGTGTTCCATCTTCCTTGGTACCTTCTCTCTGCCTCCTTGATGTCCTGGTGAAACCTTTCACCATGTTCTTCACTGTACGCCCCCAAGTTTTCGGGAAAGTAGTTCACATGGGAGTGCAAGAAATGGACTTTCAGGCTCATGTTACAGCCTTGTTCTTTGAAGGCATTGAGCATCCTGGCAACAATATCCTTATAGTTCTCATCCCGCCTGTTCCCCAAGAATTTGAGAACAACATCCTTGAAGTAATCCCAGGCTTCTTTTTCCTTCTCAGACATCGTTTCAGCGAATGCTCCATCTGAAATGAGTTTCCTTATATCAGGGCCAACAAACACTCCTTCCTTTAGCTTTGCTTCAGAAAGTCGTGGGAACTTTGAGCAAAGGTACCGAAAGCACTCACCATCTTTTGGAAGGGACTTGATGAATTGCTTAATGAGACCCAACTTAATGTGGAGAGGTGGTAATAGAATTTTATCACGAGGTACCAAGCTCTCATGAAGAACATTTTTCTCACCGGGTCTCAAATACTCCCGAATTGGCCAGTCTTTTTTCCCCCAGTGTAGGTCGCGGGCCCAGCTATCCCACAAGCAAAGGAAGCAGGGATATTTGGTGAAACCGGATTGCTGCCCTAATAGCATGGATAGAATTTTAAAGTCTCCACAAATCATCCACTTATGCTCATCATAACGAATCTTCTGAAGAATCAGGGCCAAATTCTCGTATATTTCTTGGAGAATAACAGAGTGAGCAATAGGAACTGAAGCGAATGTGTTGCCATTATGAAGAAGAACACCTTTTATGCTGTCTTTTGACGAATCAATGAACAGCCGCCATTCAGCAGGATCATACTTGAGTTTAAACTTTTCCATCACTCCGTATATATCGTTGCAAAATACCAAATCTTCCTCTTTGCTGAAATACTTCAAAAATTGTGTCTCGCGGTTGCAGTACCAATAAAAGGTTGTTCCTGGTGACAATTGATTTTTCTGTTTAAGCCGAGAACCTAGCAGTTGGGCAGCATCTTTTGGGAGTCCTAAATCCCGGACTAAATCATTCAATTCAGCTTGAGAGAAAAGTTCAGGTTTCGGATCTGGTTCAGTTTCAAACTCGGAAGTACTGGACTCATCGGGAAAAGCCATCTGATGAGTCTCATCATGATCAGAACCGTCCACACAAATATGATCCAAAGATTTTGGTGGTTCAGGCACAGGTACTTCGTTGCTATGAGGCATAGGCCTAATTGCTGAGGGAAGGTTGGGGTAACTTATTACGTTCTTATTTTTTAAGTTGTATCCCTTCACAATGCAAGAGCAAAAATAGCAGTCACTGCTGTGGTCTCTTTGTTCATGCCACATCATAGGTATTCCGAAACGAAATGCTTGTTTTTTACCTTTCATCCATAAGCGTAGATCTTCCTCACATGTCTTGCACACTTTGTGAGGAGCCCACGGTTTGTCTTGATCGCCTAACTTCAAACCGAAATAGGCGAAATATACTTTTTTAATAAATGCAGAAATGTTCCTCTGCCGCTTTTTCACGGTATATTCCCCACAAATAAAACAAAAACTGTCCGGAGAGTTGATGCAACCTGGCTCTGTGAGCCATCACAAATACACAGCACTGCAAACTACAACTGTAGTGAACCACTTTGGAATAAAGCTGGATTACGACTGAGCAAACAAAAGGTAATAATGAACTTGCAAGAAACTGAAATTTGACAGGAACATTCATGTCACAACCACCGTGTTTGTTCGAGGGCGCGAACGAGGCGAGGCGAACAGGAAAGAACATGCGCCAGCGCGAGTACTGGATTTAGCCCCCCGCCTCCCAATTGTCCTGTTAATGTATAAAATGAATACAAAACACTCTAAAATATCATGAGGGAGTGTTTCTAGTTAGTTAACCATTACAACCTCTATTTTGGGCCAAGAAAATAAACTGCAGTCGGCTAAAAAGAAATTATGTGAACATTCCTTATATGGGTAAGAAATCTAATTTTGCAAGAAAACGTGACGTGATGGAACATTTTGGCTATTTTTCCTGGATTCAGCACCCCAAAATCTATAGGAATCAGTTGCAAAACTGGAAGCAGTTTTTTGGTAGTGTACCTGTGTTATTGATGTAATTATCGTTCTAGCACGCAAACTTTCCTCAAAAAAATTACCTTTGAATTTTGTTTGGTTTCCCACCCCTCCTTTATGGAGGACTAACATATAGTGCCAGACCAAGACAAACCACCCATCTGGGCAGCAGCAGAATGGGACAGTGTTGGTGGCGGAGGATCATATTTCTGTGACAATGGCAAAAACATTAAACTTAAACTGTGCAGAAGAAAGGCCTGGTAATCTACTTCCATATCTTGCCACGAAAACCCAGTGGATAGTCACAACAAAACAAATTGCACTATAGTACTGAAAGATGAGACCCCCAGATCGGAAGGCACTCAACTGGCTACTGGGGAGGAGCTGAAGACTTTTCAGAGTAAAGCCAGCATTTATGATGTGGTTGGATCAAAGTCCTTGGGACGTATGACTGCTGATGTAGCTGCGCATGAAATGAGAGTCAGAAGCTACTAAGATGTCTTACATATTGGGACATGGAATGTACGAAGCATGAATCAAGGGAAGTTGGAGGTGGCCAAGAATGAAATGGAATGTTTACAACTCGATCTGTTGGGTGTAAGCGAACTGAAATGTACTGGCATCGGGCACTTTGCATCAGATGATCACATGGTCTACTGTGCTGGAAATGAAGGACAAAGAAGAAATGGTGTTGCATTTATAATTAAGAAGAAACTTGCAAGAACTGTAATGAAATACAATGCAGTCAGTGAACAATTAATTCCTATTTGTCTACAACTATAATTCAAGTATATGCCCCAACAAAAGCTGCAGAAGAGGATGAAACTGATGAGTTCTATGAACAAGTACAAACTGAAATTGAAAGAACATGCAGCAGGATATCCTGATAGTCATGGGTGACTGGAACGCAAAAGTTGGCAACAAGAAGAAGGCAAAATGGTTGGAAAAGGAAGGAGTAGCCTAGTGGTTGGGGCAAGGTACTTCAGGCCGGAAGGTTGGGGGTTCAAATCCCACTAGAGGACAGCAACCTTGGGCTGGAAGGACTGGGGTTTCCAGTCCCACAGATGCTCCTTGTGGTCTTGGGCAAGCCACTTAACCCTTCACTGCCCATGTTCCCTGTAAGTATTAGTGTATGTGTCTCATATCCCCACGTGTTAAATGTATCCCCCAATTGTGTTGTGACCGCTTTGATTAAAGGATAAGGCAGTATACAAAAACTGTCTAAATAAATATGGATTTGACAACGGAAATGAAGCTGGAGAAAGACTGATAGAATTCTGCAAGACCAACAGCCTATTCATCTCAAACACCTTTTTCCAGCAACACAAGAGGCAACTGTACACATGGACTTCACCCAGTGGATTGTACAAAAATCAAATTGACTACATATTTGGAAGTCAACAATGGTAAAGCTCTATAACATCAACAAAGACAAAACCTGGAGCTGACTGTGGTATAGATCACCAACTACTAATATGCAAACTCAAGCTAAAATTGAAAAAGAGCAAGCCACTCATGAATGTAGCAAAATATGACCTTGAGAATATACCACTGGAATTTAAAGACTTCCTGCAAAATTGATTTTCTGCTTTAGATACAAATGAAATAGCTCAAGAAGAGTTATGGGATAACATCAAGAAGGCTGTGTTGGAAGAAAGTGAGAAGTCTCTACAAAGGTGAAAAAGCAAAAATGGATGACTGAAGAAACTCTGAAAATTACCCAGAAACGCAGAGAAGCTAAAGCCAGAGGATAAAGAGAGGCAATCACAGAACTCAAGAGATTTCCAATGTGCAGTAAAACAAGTCAAGGAGGAGTGGCCTAGTGGTTGGGGCAAGGTACTTCAGGCCAGAAGGTCGGGGGTTCAAATCCCACTAGAGGACAGCAACCTTGGGCCGGAAGGATTGGAGTTTCTAGTCCCACAGGTGCTCCTTGTGGTCTTGGGCAAGCCACTTAACCCTCCATAGCCCATGTTCCCTGTAAAATAGTTATCTCCAAGTTATAATGCCCTGTTCAATGTAATTTCAGTTTGTTCAATGTAAACCACACTGATGCAGAATAGCACGGTATATAAGAGAATGTAAATAAATAAGTACTACAATGACACATGTAAGGAAATAGAAGCAGAAACTATTAGAGGAAGAACAAAATCAGCTTTCCTAAAGCTATGAGAGTTAAAGAAAAAATTCCAGCCTCGAACTGGAATGTTACATGATACTCAAGGATCTATGCTGAATGATGCTGAGAAGATTAAAAAAAGATGGAATGAATATACAGTTTTTATATAATAAAAATCAAATGGACCAACAGCCGTTTCAACCTGTACCTTATGATCCGGAACCATTGGTGATGAAAGAAGAAATTGAAATAGCATTGAAAACATTAAGAACAAAGGACCAGGCATTGATGGCATTCCCATAGAAGTATTACAGCAATCTGATGCAGCTATTATCATACTTACAAGGCTCTGCCAGGAAATTTGGAAGACAACATCATGGCCAACTGACTGGAAAAGATCTGTGTTTATACCAGTACTAAAGAAAGGTGATCCAACTGACTGTGGAAACTATCGCACAATTGCTCTGATCCCACTTGCAAGCAAGATTATAGAAACATAGAAAAATGATGACAGAAAAAGAACACATGGCCTATCAAGTCTGTCCTTTCATATCGACAACTACAACAGTCCCCTTTTTTCCTTTAGAGATCCTCTGTGTTTGTCCCATACTTTTTTGAATTTAGATACTGTCCTCATCTCTATCACCTCCACTGGGAGACTATTCCACAGATCCTCCACTCTTTCCGTAAAGAAATATTTCCGCATATCACTCCTGAATCTATCCACTTTCACCCTCATCTCATGTCCTGTCGTAGCAGAACTTGTTTTCAATCGAAAGAGGCTCTCCCCCTGTGCATTTATGCCATGGAGGTATTTAAACATCTCAATCATATCACCTCCAACCCGCCTTTCCTCTAAGGTGTACAGATTAAGATCCTTAAGTCTGTCCTCATATGCTTTATAATGAAGACCACTAACCATTTTAGTAATCACCCTCTGTACTAACTCCAGCCTGTTTATATCCTTTTAAAGGTGCGGTCTCCAGAATTGCACACTATACTCCAAATGAGGCTGCACCAAAGACTTATACAGAGGCACTATCACCTCCTTTTTTCTGCTAGCCATTCCTCTCTATATGCACCCAAGCATCCTTTTAGCTTTTGCTGTCACCTTTTATACCTGTTTATCTATTTATTTCTTTAATTTATTTAACAAGATTTCTATACCACCTTAAATAGTATCAAAGTGGTTTGCATTACAACTTCAACAGAACATTACAGAGAACTCATTTATAAACATATGAAGGGGTGCATGCAGGACATGCTATACGCATAACTTATTTACAGTTAAGATATTGGGTATAATGTTAATTAGGTGTGTATTGTTACTGTGTGTATTTGGAGTCCTCTTTGAAGTGTTCTGAGACAGGAAAGTTTTTAGATGTTTCCTGAAGTCTTTAATGTCTTTGGTTGTTCTTATTTTCTCTGGCAAGGAGTTCCATATGGTAGGTGCTGCAAGTGAGAGAGCCCTCGTTGATGTTGTCTTGTTGGTTTGGGTGAAAGAGCCAGGAGTTGAAATTGTTTCTCTCGTGTTTTGTCCTTTGGGTCTATTGTTGGGTTTAGCACTTAATAGCTCTTGTAATGACCCGGCTGATGTTTCGTTTCTCATTTTGAATATGGTTAGTGCTGTTTTGTATTTGGCTCTTGAAGATATTGGTAGCCTGTGTAGCTGTTGTAGAATGAGTGTTATATGATTATGTGTGGCTGATCCTGTTATGAGCCAGGCCGCAGTATTTTCGACAAGTTGCAGTGGTCTTGTGGATTGAGCTGGGAGGCCTTGGAAGAGGGAATTGCAGTAGTCAAGAATGGGGGTAATGACGGCTTGACATACTGTGCGGAAGTGTTCCTGACTAGGAGGCGTTTTAGTCTGCAGATGATGGCCAATTTGTGGAAGGCATTCATGGTGGTTCTGTTGATATGTTGTTGTAGATTTAGGGCTCGGTGCAAGGTCACACCTAGGTATCGAACCTCTTCCTTTGTTTCAATATGAGTATTTTGTAGGATGATGGAAGCTGGGGGGGGGGGCTGAAAGAGGCTACTTTAAGATCATCAGATACAACCACGCCTAGTTCCTGCTCTTCTTTAGTGGACAAAAGTACTTCACCCCCTATACTATATTGCTTCCTTGGATTGCTGGATCCCAAATGCATGACTTTGCATTTTTTAACATTAAATCCCAGCTGCCAAATTCTAGACCATTCTTCAAGCTTAGTTAGATCCCTCCCCATGTTATCTACACCTTCCTGGGTATCTACTCTATTGCAGATTTTGGTATCATCTGCAAAGAGGCAAACCATACCCAACAGCCCTTCCGCTATATCACTAACAAAGATGTTTAAAAGAATCGGACCAAGGATAGATCCCTGGGGCACACCACTGGTAACTTCCTTCTCCTCAGAGTGAGCTCCATTTACCTGTACTCTTTGTCAACTCTCACTCAACCAATTTCTAACCCAAGAGTAAGTTTAGTGTCCATCCCTAGGGTGCTCAGTTTGTTTATAAGTCGCCTGTGAGGAACGGTGTCAAAGGCTTTACTGAAATCGAAATACACCACATTTAGGGCTCTCCCTCGGTCCAACTCCCTGGTCACCCAGTCAAAGAACTCAATCACATTTGTCTGACAAGACCTGCCTCTGGTGAATCCATGCTGCCTTGGATCCTGTAATCCACTAGACTCCAGAAACCTCATTATTTTCTCTTTAAGCAGCGTTTCCAATAATTTACTCACCACTGAAGTTAAACTAACCAGCCTGTAGTTTGCAACCACATCCTTACTTCCGCTTTTGTGTAAAGGCACCACATTAGCCTCCCTCCAGTCCTTTGGCACCACTCCCGACTGCAATGAGGCATTGAAAAGGTCAGTCAGTGGAGCTGCTACAATGTCCCCAAGTTCCCTCAGTATTCTAGGGTGTATCCCATCCGGTCCCATCACTTTGTCTACTTTAAGATGAGCTAGTTTCTCATGAACACAGTCTTCTGAAAATTGTTCAAGATGTCCCTCGCTTCTGTTCCTATTTGTGGGTGTTTTCTGACATCCTGCCCCTGGTTCTTCATCTGTGAACACAGAACAGAAATATTTGTTAAGCAATTCCAGTTTATCCTCATCAGCTTCTACATATTCCTCCCCTTCACCCTTTAGTCTGACAATACCACTTTTGCCCTTCCTCTTCTCACTAACATATATGAAAAATGTCTTATCTCCCCCCCCCCCCCCCATTTTATTGCATTGGCTATTTCCTTCTCTTTTTGAATCTTTGCTTTCCTGACTACTTTGCTAGCTTCTCTAAGTTTTCCCAAATATAGGTGCCTGTCTTCCTCTCTCTGTGATCTCTTGTATTTCATGAAGACCTCCCTCTTTTTCTTCACCTTTTCAGCTACTTCTTTCAAACGTTATAGAAGTCTCCTTTTCCTTTTACCTTTATTTACCATTTAACAAAAAGGTTGGTTGCCCTTAAAATATCCCCTTTCAGTTTTGCCCACTGTTTTTCCACATCCCCCTGCTGTTCCCATCCCACTAACGACTCTCTGAGGCATTGGCCCATCTTGGCAAAGTTAGTTTTCCTAAAGTCTAAGACCCTCACATTTGAATGGATTCTAACAGGCCTAGTCCTAATACTGAACCACACCATCTGGTGATCACTGGATGCAAAATGAGATCCCACTATAACATCAGAAACACTTTCACCATTGGTAAGCACCAAGTCCAGTATGGCCCCTTCACGTGTGGGGTCTTTTACCAATTGCCTGTAGAGAATCTAGGATCTCCTTACTTCTAGATGATACTGCAGCAGGAATGTGCCAATCAACATCTGGCATATTGGAATCCCCTATCAGTAGCGCTTCCTCTTTCCTAGAAATGATGGGTATGTCTTCAATTAACTCTCTGTCCACCTCTTCCTCTTCTGAGGGAGGTCTGTATATCATGCCAATGCAAATAGATTTCTCTTTCCCTCTTTCTAGTTTAACCCACAATGCCTCCTCTCTCCCTTTTAAGCTCTGTAATTCCAAAGCTTTAATAGTATTTTTTACATATAGTGCCACTCCTCCTCCCCTTCTTCCTACCCTGTCCTTTCTGAATAAAGTATAGCCTCGTATAGTTACATCCCAGTCATGGTATTCAACAGACACTAAAACCATACCTGGAATGAGTACTACCTGAAGTGCAAGCAGAGTTCAGGAAAGGGCGAGGAACGAGAGACATCATCGTGGATGTGAGATGGATCCTTGAAAAGGCTAAATAATACCAAAAGGCTATCAATCTGTGCTTTACTGACTACAGCAAGGCTTTTGACTGTGTAAACCATGAGAAACTCCGCGCCACATTAAGAAGCATGGATATAGCAGAACACCTGATCGTTCTCTTGCACAACCTATGCATTGATCAAGAAGCAACAATTCAAACTTAATAAGGAGAAGCAGAATGATTTAAAATTAGCAAAGGTGTATGACAAGGCTGCATACCTTTTCCCTTCCTGTTTAATTTATATGCAGAGCAAATCATCAGAGAAGCAGGATTGTATGAAGACAACAGAGGTGTGAAGATTGGTGGAAGACTCATCAACAACCTTCGCTGTGCTGATGATACCACATTACTTGCTGAAACTGAAGACAATCTGAAACATTTGCTTCTCAAGATCAAGGAGCATAGTCTTAAAATGGGTCTACACCTTAATCTAAAGAAGACGAATATCATGACAACTGGTAAAATCAATAAGTTCATTGTTGATAGAGAAGAAATTCTAATATGTTTATGTTTATGAAATTTCTTGATATACCGCCCAGGCGTAAGGGCATCAGAGTGAACAACTTTAACCTACTTGAATCAACTATCAATAAAGAAACAAAAAGCAATCAAGAAATCCGACGATGCATTGCTCTTGGAAGAATGGCTATAAAAGACCTAGACAAGATTCTCAAGAGCAGAGATGTCTCTCTCCATACAAAGATTTGACTTGTTCAAGCCATGGCATTTTCAATAATGTCATATGGATGTGAAAGTTGGACAGTGAAAAAGATAGAGAGGAAGGAAATTGATGCCTTTGAATTACGGTGCTGGTGACGAATACTGTGTATGCCATGGAATACCTGAAGAACAAACCAGTCAGTACTAGAGAAGATCAAACCTAAGCTTTCTTTAGAAGTTCAGATGACAAGTCTTTGACTTTCATCATGCTTGGCAAGGTAGAAGGTCAATGCAAAAGAGGAAGGCCAG
Source organism: Ichthyophis bannanicus (assembly GCA_033557465.1). Taxonomy (NCBI): domain Eukaryota; kingdom Metazoa; phylum Chordata; class Amphibia; order Gymnophiona; family Ichthyophiidae; genus Ichthyophis; species Ichthyophis bannanicus. Next base: position 126,779,174 of record CM066035.1, on the reverse strand, counting down.
CAATGAGATGGATCAATACAATAACATCAGCTACAGGTGCCAATCTGTCAACAATGAGATGACTTACTGAAGATCAAACACAATTTAGGACAACTATCCAGAGGGTTGCCATAAGTTGACACCGACTCGACGGCACATTAACAACAACAACATGTTTTGCTTGTGGAGATATTGCAGAATTCTACAAATATAAATGTAAAACAATAAAAAAGGACAGCTTTTTTGCTGCCTTGGCTTTATCTGAATAGTTGTCCCGATAGTGGATTGAATATCACCATTCTTTGGAAGAGAGGTGGAAGAGTGATGATATGATAGAGACATTTAAATAGCTCCATGGAATAAATACACAGGAAGTGGCCTTCTTCCAGTTGAAAGGTTATTCAGAAATGAGAGATCATAAGATGAAGGTGAATGGGGATAGACAGGAGTAAATCTAAAGAAATATTTCTTTGGGAAAGGTGATGGATGCGTGAAACAGCCTCCCAGTGGAAGTGGTGAAGATAAGAACTGTATCTTAATTCAAGAAAGCATAGGATTTACTACTACTACTACTACTACTAATCATTTATATAGCTCTACAAGATGTATGCAGCGCTGTATAGACACATATAAAAGACAGTCCCGCACTGATAGGCAGACCAAGTAGGCTGTATGGTCTTTACCTACCTCTCTTTTCTGTTTCTATGATCTGAGGTTTTGATAGTTTCACTCATTTTAATTTTTTATTGGTCATTAATGAATAAGTTAAATAACACTGAGTTCACTACAGATTCCTGAATCAATCCACTATTTAAATATTTCCATTGTGAAATGTTACCATTTAACATATACTTTGTTGTCATTCTTACAACATGCTGGAGTTCCACAGTTTAAGTATACATATTGAGATGTTTAAGTCTTCTTGTTGTTGTTAAGTGCCATTGAGTCGGTGTCGACTCATGGCAACCCTCTGGATAGTTGTCCTAAACTGTATTTGGTCTTCAGTCAGGCGGCTCATTGTTGACAGTCAGGCGGCTCATTGCTGACCCACAGCTGCTGTCATTGTATTGATCCATCTCATTGCTGGCCTTCCCCTTTTCTAATGATCTCTCTCTTTGCATGATGTGTCCAAAGTATGAAAGCTGAAGTCTTGTCATCTGAACTTCTAAGGAAAGCTTAGGTTTTATCTCCTCTAGTACTGAATGGTTTGTTCTTCGGGCAGTCCACGGTATACATAGTATTCATTGCCAGCATCATAATTCAAAGGCATCAATTTTCTTCCTGTCTATCTTTTCCACTGTCCAACTTTTGCATCCATATGATCTTATTGAAAATAACATAGCCTGGACAAGTCAAATCTTTAAATCTATCCCCATATAAAAAAGAGGACCACGGACCAATCCTTTTGGCATGCTACTGGTAGCTCCTCTATCTTAGAGTGAATTCCATTTACTACTACCCTCCAGTGCCTCCCACTCAACCATTTTTTAAGCTAGTCATTCATTTTAGGGTTCATCCCAAGGGTACTTGGTTTATTTATAATTTGCCAATGTGGAATAGTGTCAAAAACCTTGCTGAAATCTAAGAACAGTATACTACATCTATTGCTCTCCCTGATCCAATTTTCTGGTCACACAGTTGAAGAAATCACTCAGATATGTCTGACAAGACCTACCACTAGTAAAACCATGCTGTCTTGGATCCTGTAATCCTTTGCATTCCAGAAACCACACCATCCTCTGCTTTAGCAGCATTTCCATTTATTTATTGACCACAGAGGTGGGACTAACTGATCTGTAGTTACCAACCTCTTCCTTACTTCTACTTTTGTGGAAAATTACCATGTTCTCCTATTTCTAATCTTCTGGGATCAGTCCAGAATCTAAATAAGCATTGAAAAGATCAGCTGGCGGAGCCTCCAGCACTTCTCTAAGTTCTTTGAATACCCTTGGATGAATCAAATCTGGCCCATTTACTTTGTCTATTTTTAATCTAGCTAGCTCTTCTGAAAATAGTTTGAGTTCCACCTCACTTTCATCCCTAATTCTGTTTGTTTAATGAGATCCCATTCCTGATCCTTCATCTATGAACACAGAACAGAAATATTTGATAAGCAGTTCTACTTTATTCTCATCAGCCTCTACATATTCATCCCCTGAGTCTCACAATGCCACCTTTTCACTTTCTCTTCAGAAAAGCTCCTCATTCAGTTGGTCATTCCGGATCACAAACAGTGGGGTTGGATGTTGGCGTTGGACATCCAACCCACGCTCAGGGTCAGAATGCAATTCCAGGCCCAGCACTCCCCGCATATACAAAGGGTTTGTGTGGGGAGCACTGGACATGGATGGGAGAGGGCGGTGATGGGTCAGAGTGAGGGCAGAGTAGAGGTATGGCTACCCGCTGGGACGTACAGGGCCTATTCAGGTCAGGCCCCTGTATGTCCCGCGGCTCTCATCTGCATGTCTGATTTATTCCACGAGGGTGGAATAAGTCACAGGCACCTCCCACATTGAGCGGTGCTGCGGCTTGCAGAAATTCTGAGCCATCCTGTGGACAGCCCCTTGTTCACATCCATATCACAGATTCTGCTGTTGTAGATATGTCTGGGCCCTGCGGTGGCAGAATCGGGTCAGTTTCCCGCACGTCCACTTTTGCACAGCCAATGCGGCCGGATGTGTGGGAAAGAATATAAGCATATAAGAATATAAGCATTGCTAAATAAATAAACAGAATAGGCCTTTAAGGGATATGTTTACTAAGCAATGGTAATGGTTAAGGCATGCTGTTTGTATCTAGATCCCATTGAATAACATGGGACCTAGTTGCAAACAGCATGCCGTAACCATTGGCCTGATTTAGTAAACATACCTCTAACATAAAAAAAAAGTCTTGTTATCCTGTTTTACTGTATTGGCTATTTTTTCTAGCATTTGCATATTTGCTTTCCTGACTACTTTGCCAGCCTCCCTTAGTTTCTCCAGATATTGCTGTTTGTCTTCCTCTTTCTGGGACTACTGACTGAAATTATTTTTTTGAGGCAATGAGAACCTGTGGCTAAATATATTGCATGTCATCTGCCATTATTGCAGCACCACCAACTTTTACAATTCCCAAGGTTTAATGCCCCTCAGTTCAAATACCACAAGTCATGCCTTTGGCTGTATTATTACATTGTGTTTGGCTAACAGCATTTACCGAAAAAAGTCTAAGAACTTCATTTTGTCAACCTTCCAACTACCACTGAAACCATCTGTTGGATATTTAGTGCTGTCAATAAATGCCAACAGCAATTTAAATGCACAGAACCAAATAATACTTCTCGTACACAGTATGGCAACTCAGTCTGGTTTAAATGTCAGTCTTTGCTTAACAGAGAGACCAAATAAAAAGAGTTTCACGTGTGCATAATCTGTGCAAAACCAAAGAGGACAGGGGATTTTCAGCCAGTTGGTTGTTCATTTCCACTGATCTGCAAGGCATTTTACCTTTAAAAACCTGCTGGCTGCCAGTTCAATGGAGATATCACTTGTTGTACACCCTGGGCCTGATTCTGTCCCGCACGGCTATCCCCTTTGTATGTCTCGTCTGAGCCAGATGTACAAAGGGGATTGTGATTCTGATCTTGCGGGGCACATCTAGCCCCGTGGGATCAGAATCATGGACAGGCCTGTACATGCAGGCTGGAACTGTGATTCAGTCCCGGCCTGTACATACAGGCACTGCCCGGATAGCTCAGTCAGGCATTTAAATAGGGCTGCGGCACCATGGCGTCCTGTTGCCATGGAACCGTGGCTCCATTTAAATGCCACGATGCCAGTCTTCAGCAATTGTTTTTTCCACAGAGCCTGACCCCCGATCTGCCTCCTAAGGCTAGGGTTGGGCTGCAGGGAAGAAACTCTGGTTCCCACCTGCCCCTTCTGTGCCCCAACTTAAAAAAAACAAAACAATGTCCAGGGAAGTTATTCCACCTCGGAGGTGCAATAACTTCCCCTGCCATTTCTCCAGCCCTGGATGTACAGGGCCAACATTAGAATCAGCCCTGTATGTTCAGGGCCCATGACCACCCACTTCCCACCCACTCTCCGCCCCTGGGCCGCCTCTTCCCTGCCCCCAACTAACTTCCCCGCACAACCGGCGGGGAAGTTAGTTGGAGGCTGCCGCTGGCACGAATAGCGGGGATGGACGTTGAGACGTCTATCCCCGCTATTCGTGTCTCAGAATAACCCCCCTATGAGCGCAAAGCATCTGAGGAAAATAACATGTGAAAGTTAGATAATGAAATCCTGGAGGGTACATCAGCCACTTGGTCCTTGCTCTGCCCTGACCCATTTTGAAAGCAGGTTGTTTCTTACGTAAACATCCATTGGCAGATGGAGTGCCTGTCCACAAAAGTGGAAGTAAGGAAGAGGTTGGAAATTGCAAGCCACTTTATCTGATTCCCGAGGAGAGTAAGTTAATGGAAACCCTGCTAAAGCAGATGATGGTGTGGTTTCTGGAGGTAGGTCATCTCAGATGAGTCTGACTGATTTCTGACCATAGAATTAGATTGGGGAAAGCTTTAGATGTGGTATGCATAGATTTCAGCAAGGCCTTTGACACCACTTGAATTGGTGACTTATAAATAAACTGACACCCTTGGAGTGGACCTTAGAATGAATGACTGGGTTGGAGACTGGTTGAGTGGGAAGCAACAAAAGGTAGTAGTAGAGTTCACTTTAAGGATAAGGGCATTACCAGTGGTGTGCCACAGGGATCCGTCCTTGGTCTGGCTATTTTTAACATTTTAGTAAGTAATAGAAACATTGAAACATGACTGCAGAAAAAGTTCTGTTGGGAAAGGTTGGCCTCTTTGCAGATGATAGCAAAATCTGCAAAAGAGTAGACATCCTGGAAGTTGTGGATAACATGAGGAGGGATCCAGAAAAGCTTGAAAAATGGTAAAGAATCTGGCAGCAAAGATTTAATGCTAATAAAATGCAATGTAATGCATTTTAGCTACAAAATCCTAAGAGCCATACAGTATGGGGGATGAAGTGCTTCTGTGCATGAAAGAAGAGTTGGATGCAGAATATGTATTTGGATTTAACACCATATGGGAGAGCATATGTGCATTGAAGGGGCCTGAGAAGGGGACTGTGGCTGAATAGGTGCTGAAGAGTTCAACCTCTTGTAACCCCTCCCCCCCCTCTTGATACAGGCTGCAGTCGCTAAAGCCTGACCATTGCCCTCTCTGCGGTTGTTTTTATGGGCAGGGCATGGGATGAGCATGGCTAACCACAGGTGGCGGGTTTTTCTCTTTTAAAAAGTTGGAAACCCTAATTTCAGTAAAATGCCTTTAGACTTCTGATCTTTTTTTTTAGGATCCACTTTCTGTATCCGTGGGGACTGCTGCTGCTGCTGGAAGTAGTGCTGAAGCTATATCAGAGGATGAAAGGCCAGAAAATCCCTTACACGCTACTACCTGCACGTCCTGCAGGCGCTCTTGACCTTGGCAGTTCCTACCTCCTGTGGCTGCTTAGCACTCACTTTAGCAAATCCTTCTTATCTACTAAGCGTTTAGCCTCTTCTGATTCTGGAAATCCCTCACATAAGTCCCTTAACAAACCACTGGCTCAGGTTCCCTTCCTCTACTACAGTGGTTCCCATCCCAGTCCTCTGGGATCCCCAGACCGGTCAGGTTTTCAGGGTATCCATGAGGAATATGTATGAGATAGATCTGCAGACAATGGTGCACGCAGATCTATCTCATGCATCTTCATTGTGGATATCCTGAAAACATGACTGGCCTAGGAGTCCCAGAGAACTGGGCTAGGAACTACTGCTCTACTAGCTGTGACTTGACAGAAAGTGTTGCTTTTCCTCTCTTATATCCCTTATGTACTTCGGGGTTGTATCTTCAAATGACTTAGTTGTGACCATGATAGGAATGAACCTCACTCATAAAGCAGAACATGCTGGATATATTCTCAGTCTCTCTGCTAGTGTTCTTCTTAAAGCACTTGCATTGTGCCAAGAAACTCCTTCGGGAGTTCATAGGTTGTAATATGTACCCAGGGCTGTCCCAACCATTAGGCAAGACTAGGTGGTCACCTAGGGCAGCAGAATCTGAGAGTCAGCAAAGAGTAGCAGGAGTCAAAATCCTGCAGCCAGACAGACTGAAAGAGCTATTTCCACATTTCTTTTGTAATTTGCACCATCAGGTGGATTATTAGCGCATACATTCATGGTGTATATGTTTCCACATGAACCTCTCCTCTCTTAGAAATAGTTTTTTTTTTATTCTTCCTGCTTATATTATATTATTTTTGTTTTTGGGAGTTGTTAAGGGTCTGGGAATTGTATTTGAGTTCTCTGTTGATGTCCGCTGTTGTGCCATTTGTCTGCTTTTGTTGCATGCAAGTTCTGCTACGAGGGGACATGGGATGAGGTTGAAAGGGGATAGATTCAGGAGTGATATACAGAAATATTTCTTTACAGAAAGAGTGGTGGATCCGTGGAATAGTCTCTCAGTGGAGGTGGTAGAGATGAGGACAGTATCTGAATTCACAAAAGCATGGGACAAACACAGAGGATCTCTAAAGGAAAAAAGGGGACTGTTGTAGTTGTTGATATGGAAGGACAGACTAGATAGGCCACGTGGTCTTTTTCTGTCGGCATTTTTCTATGTTTCTATCATTCCCATTTTTGGGGATTGTCAATAGCTGTAATTTCAGTGATGGTTTTTTTAATGGTTTATGTACTTTTTACAAGCTCAGTGTCCTAGCCTCGCTTATACACGATGGTGTTTTTGATTCTCGGTGCACTGTGGATTTAATTTTTATAATAGGGTGCAAGAATGGCGTTCTTTCCTTGCAGCTCAATGGTTTCAATGAGCATTTTGCACACTGATGAAAGTCCTCCTTTTTATTGTCTCTAGCCCTTTTAATTTTTATTCATATGGCTTATTTTTGTGGCGTAATTTAAGAATTACGGGCATGATTAGTAAACAGTGCTAAGGGCACAGTATTTGTGAGTGGTAAACAGCACCATTAAGGGTCCCAACATGTATTAAAGGACAGGGCGGGGAGTAGGTGTTCCGATGTAAAGGGTGCCAGCAGGTGTTAAGTGGATGTTCGGCGTTAAGAGCACCCAGTGTGCACATTAACACCTGCTAAGGCCAGTTGCCACACTAGAAACATAGAAACATGACGACAGAAAAAGACCACATGACCTATCTACTCTGCCCTTCCATATCAACCACTACAACAGTCCTCATTTTTCCTTTAGAGATTCTCTTTGTTTGTCCCATGCTTCTTTGAATTCGGATACTGTTCTCATCTCTACCACCTCCACTGGGAGACTATTCCACGGATCCACTACTCTTTCCGTAAAGAAATATTTCCGCATATCACTCCTGAATCTATCCCCTTTCACCCTATCCCATATCTCATCATAGCAGAGCTTGCTTCTAATCGAAAGAGGCTCTCCTCCTGTTCATTTATGCCATGGAGGTATTTAAACGTCTCAATCATATCACTTCTATCCCGCCTTTCCTCATATTAAGATCCTTAAGTCTGTCCTCATATGCTTTATAATGAAGACCACTAACCATTTTAGTTGCCACCCTCTGTACTGACTCCAGACTGTTTATAATCTTTTGAAGGTGCGGTCTCCAGAATTGCACACAATACTCCAGATGAGGTTGCATCAAAGACTTATACAGTGACACTATTATATCCTTTTTCTGCTGGCCATTCCTCTCCCCTAGCACCAACCATCCTCCTAGCTTTTGCTGTCGCCTTTCCTACCTGTTTAGCTACTTTAAGATCATCAGACACAATCACGCCTAGGTTCCGCTCTTCTTTAGTGGACAAAAATACTTCACCCCTATACTATATTGCTCCGTTGGATTGCTCCAGCCCAAATTCATGACCTTGCATTTTTTAACATTAAATCTCAGCTGCCAAATTCTAGACCATTATTCAAGCTTAGCTAGATCCCTCCTCATATTATCTACACCTTCCTGGGTGTCTATTGCAGATTTTGGTATAATCTGCAAAGAGGCAAACCTTACCCGACAGCCCTTCTGCTATATCACTAACAAAGATGTTAAAAAGAATCAGACCAAGGACAGATCCCTTGCGCACACCACTGGTAATCTCCTCCTTCTCAGAGTGAGCTCCATTTATCTGTATCCTTTGTCACTTCCCACTCAACCAATTTATAACCTATGCAGTAACTTTAGGGTCCATCACTAGGGTGCTCAGTTTTTTTATAAGTCGCCTGTGCGGAACAGTGTCAAATGCTTTACTGAAATCTAAATATACCACATCTAAGGCTCTCCCTCGGTCTAACTCCCTGGTCACCTAGTCAAAGAAATCAAGCAGATTTGTCTGACAAGACCTTCCTCTGGTAAATCCATGCTGCCTCGGATCCTATAATCTACTAGACTCCAGGAACCTCATTATTTTCTCTTTCAGCAGTGCTTCCAATAATTTACTCACCACCGAAGTTAAACTAACCGGCTTATAGTTTTCAACCACATCCTTACTTCCACTTTTGTGTAAAGGGACCACATGAGCCTCTCTCCAGTCCTTTGGCACCACTCCCGACTCCAACAAGGCATTGAAAAGGTCAGTCTTTGGAGCTGCTAGAACATTCTCAAGTTACCTCAGTATTCTAGGGTGTATCCCATCCGGTCTCATCACTTTGTCGACTTTAAGTTTAGCTAGTTTCTCAGGAACACAGTTTTCTGAAAATTGTTTTAAGATGCCCCTTACTTCTGTTCCTGTTTGTGGGTGGTTTCTGAAGTCCTGCTCCTGGTTCTTCATCTGTGAACACAGAACAGAAATATTTGTTAAGCAATTTTGCTTTATCTTATAAGCTTCTACATATTTCTTCCCTTCACCCTTGAGTCTAACAATACCACTTTTGCCCTTCCTTTTCTCACTAACATATCTGAAAAATTTCTTATCCCTCCCCCCATTTTATTGCATTGACTATTTCCTCCTCTTTTTGAATCTTTGCTTTCCTGACTACTTTGCTAGCTTCTCTAAGTTTTTCCAAATATAGATACCTGTCTTCCTCTCTCTGTGATCTCTTGTATTTCATGAAGACCTCCCTTTTTCTTCACCTTTTCAGCTACTTCTTTCTAAAACCATGGCAGCCTCTTTTTCCTTTTACCTTTATTTACCATTTTAACAAAAATATCCCCTTTCAGTTTTGCCCACTGTTTTTCTACATCCTCAAGCTATTCCTATCCCGCTAACGACTCCCTGATTATTGGCCCATCTTGGCAAAGTTAGTTTTCCTAAAGTCCAAGACCCTCGCTTTTGAATAGATTTTATCAGCCCTAGTCCTAATATTGAACCACACTATCTGCTGATCACTGGATGCAAAATGATGTCCCACTATAACATCAGAAACACTTTCACCATTGGTAAGCACCAAGTCCAGTATGGCCCCTCCATGTGTGGGTTCTGTTACCAGTTGCCTGAATAGTTCTTCATGTAGAGAATCCAAGATCTCTTTACTTCTAGATGATACTGCAGCAGGAATGTGCCAATCAACATCTGGCATATTGAAATCCCCTATCAGTAGCACTTCCCCTTTTCTAGCAATGCTGCGTATGTCTTCAATTAACTCTCCATCTACCTCTTCCTCCTGTGAGGGAGGTCTGTATGTCACGCCAATGCAAATAGATTTCTCTTTCCCTCTTTATAGTTTAACCCACAGTGCCTCCTCTCTCCCTTTTAGGTTCTGTAGTTCCAAATCTTTTAATATTATTTTTTACATATAGTGCCACTCCTCCTCCCCTTCTTCCTTCCCTGTCCTTTCTGAATAACGTATAGCCTGGTACAGTTACATCCCAGTCATGGTTTTCTGTGAATCATGTTTCTGTAACTGCCACTAAATCCAAGTCAGCCTCTCCTATTAGAGCTTCAATATCTGGGATCTTATTTCCCATGCTATGGATGGGATAACGGAGACTGATCACTGAACCAAATGCTGGGTGTCCATGCAATTTATCCCAAGCCTGGGTGTTTAATTATATAAAACTGTTTTAAACAACCCCTGGGACCAGAAAGGCAGTATATATATATGGACTTACCTGGGTAACATCGCTTACTAGCAAGCTTTTTCCCACTGAAAGACGTGTTCAGTGGCACTATCCAAATAGTGCTGCTAAATGTTTTTACAGACCACCTCGTCACCACCCAGATAGTGTAGAGATGGTTCAAGGACAGAAGCAGCGTGGAGATATGAGATATCCAGTTAGTGGCATTTTTTGTCTTCACTAGCTGAAAAACTATCTGCATAACTTAGGACAGCCAAAAAAGCTGTCCTTAGTGCTATCTGAATAGCAGTTGAATATTGCTCCCATCTGGACAGCGCTGCCGTCTTACTGCACTATCTGGATATTCAACTCCATCCACTTTCCAGATGCCAGTGCTGAATATCCCTGTGACGGTTGGTATTAAAAGAAAAACGTTGACCGTTATGGGCTTACTATTTATTATGACCACAGTATCAAGGAAAATTGTAGGTTTGCTTTATTATTTTCTGGATCTCTCCTTTTTATCAGTTTGCCCAGATATCAATCAGGTATGTTGATTTTGTTTTGTTTTTTTGGGGGGGAGGGGGCTTGAAATACAGCCAATTGTATCCGCTGATATCTCATATGAGATGGAAAGATCTTGCTTGCTGCACTCTTCCACGGCCCCTAATGATTGCACTACTAAAATACTTGTCCACTCTCTAATTTCTGCCCATCTCAACTATTGCAACCTCCTTCTAGCTAGTCTCCCTCTTAGCCCCCTCTCTCCCCTTCAATCTGTTCAAAACTCTGCTGCACAACTAATCTTTCATCAGCCTCAATATACTCATATAACCCCTCTTCTCAAATCACTTCAATGGCTTCCTTCTCGTTTCCATATCCAATTCAAGCTTCTTCTTCTGACCTATAAGTGCATTCGCTCATCTACTCCTTACTACCTTTCCTCTCTCCTCTCTCCCTACACCCCTTCTCGTGAACTCTACTTTTCTACTAGCTTGCTTCTCTCTTTGCCCTTTGCTTCCACTGCCAACTTCAGACTTGCTGCTCCTTATGCTTGGAACAGGTTCCCCGAGTCTGTGCCTCAGGCTTCATCTCTGCCCCTTTTCAAGTCCATGTTGAAGGCTCACCTCTTTGAAGCTGCTTTTGGATTCCTTATGTCTTCCAACTCTTCGTTTTTCCTCTTATTCTTATCTTTTGTCTTGTCTGCCTTAATTAGATTGTAAGCTCTAACGAGCAGGGACCATCTATCTATCTATCTATCTATATGTCTATACAGTGCTGTGTATTCCTTGTAGTGCTTTATCAATGTTTAATAGTAGTAGAAGTAGTAATGCATTTGCACATGTTGTGACAACATGCCAAGAGCAATGACTAGGGCTATATTAGAGATTTAGGTATCCATGGGTATTACATTTATGTCTCCCTCGGCTCTGCTGCTGGCACCAGTAGAGTATTCCCTTTGGTCAGGGATGAACTAGCTCCAAATCCAGCACACTGTTTCTCTTTCCTCTCTCTTTCCTCCTTCCCCGTTTCATCCCATTCAGCGACCTCTTTTTCCTCTCCCTCTCAGCCCCTGCTCGGTATTTCGACTCTTTGTCCCCCCATCTGAGAACATACTTTCTTCAAGATGTTCTATTAGTAATGTAAAATGTTTTTGTTTTGCTTTGCCCAGACGTCTTGTGTGCTTTTCAAAAATGTGTGTCTGCTTCTCTGAAAGAAAAAGCAAGTTAATAGATCTACTGTCATTAGTTTAGCTTAATTTATTCTTCAATTTGATTATTCCCTTCAGATTCCACAGAATCCCAAAGTAAAGCACATACTAAAACAGCATGACAGTACAATTGCATTCATAGCAATAATAATGCCCATTTCCTAAGCTCCCTTCGCCCCCATTCCCCTCCTACATCAGATCAGCTAATAGCCTGCATAATTTCTTCACCCCAGCTCCCTCAGACAGAAGAGCCCTATTTTATTTTATTTTATTTATTTTATTTATTTAGTAAACACTTGTATACCGCTGCTTCCTACGATCAGCAGCGGTTTACTTTACAGAATCATAATGTATTGTACGGTACATTGAGATTTCAGTTTTACATTTTGATTAGTCAATGATTACGTAACACGGGACAAGCATTTGGATACGATACATATTTGATTAAAGCACACAGATCAAGGTATACATTTGATTCAGTAGATTGGGGGAGGGCCCCATATATACAATTTGTACAGAATTAGTTGCCAAGGAGTACAGACTATACATGGTTATATACAATTTGTACGGAATTAGTTGCCAAGGTGTACAAGTTATACATGACTATATACTATTAGATAATATGCTGCCGAGTGCGGCAGAGGAGATCGGGTTGAGGTAGGGTATCGCAGTTAGATCAAGTTGTAGTTGGTTTGAAAACAGATAGGTTTTCAGTTTTCGTCTAAATTCGTTTCAGGTTGTTTGTGAGCCTTAATTCATGCGGTAGTTGGTTCCATTGGATTGGCGCTGAGTATGTGAACGCCCTATTGCTTGTTTCGGCCTTGACAGATCTTATGCTGGTCGGGATACATAGGGTGTTGAGATTCATAGTTCTCCTGCTCCTGTTGCTAGGTTGAATAGTGATTAGGTTATTGAGGTAGGATGGTGCGATGCCATTGATGAGTTTAAATGTTGTAATGAGTAGTTTTTCACTTTCACTTTCTTTTCATTTTCACTTTCACTTTCATTTTCACTTTCTTCCTGAAGTCTGTAGAATTTTCTTCTGCGTGAAGAGTTAGTGGCAACATATTCCAAATCTAAGGCCCTTGATATGAAACACTGACCACCTGCTACTCTCCAAATGTATCACTGATAATGATGGCAACGTTAAATTCATTTGAGATAAATGCAACCATCTAGCAGAAGCATATTCATTATATATAGGCAGTATCAGACCTGCTTTAGGAGTTAAACACAACAATTTAAAAGTACATAAGGACATAAGATATGCCCTACTGGGTCAGACCAAGGTCCATCAAGTCCAGTATCCTGTTTCCAACAGTGGCCAATCCAGGTCTCAAGTAGCTGTCAGGTTCCCAAATGCATTTTGCTTTTCATGTGACAGCAAAGCTGTCAGTATTATGATCAGATGTGCAAATGATGCTGTTAAGGCTTTTATATCTATATAAGAAGAGAGTCCTTTTCTTTCTCCACTCTGTATTCTTCCTCTGGCCCTTGCCTCTATGATGCTTTACCAAGCAGGCCCAAGTTAGGCATAGGTAATGAAGGCAGTTGCCTTCTCCATCAAATTCCGAAGGCACCGTCTTATTCCAGTGTCTGGAAACTATTGTTTAATACTCCGACCCTTCCCCTTCAGGCACCATGCAGGGAGGGAGGAACTCGAGAAGAGAGCAGAGCAATTGTTTTCTGGCCTATAATACCTGGTCCAACTTTTCTGTATCCTCCCCCTCCCTCAGTCATCTTTTCTCACAGGATGGGAGCCTGTAAGGCTGGAACAGCCTCTGTAGCAGTATCTGAGGAGAAACGTCTGCTCGGATGTGTCCACTTCAGCTTCACCTCTCCCTCTCTGCATCAGCAAGCAGCATTGGGGGCGACACAAACAGGGAGTGGCTGGAACAGACACAGCTCAGTCTGCTGTTGTCTGCCTTCCTAGGACTTATCTTACCCAAGGACAGAGCAGGGGAGGAGGAGGAGGAAGAGGAAGAGCTGTGTGAACGATGCTGCCGCACAGGGCGTAAGCACAGAAAAGACACTGATATCAACACTGAATTCCAGGAAGCTCTGAAAGAGTGAATTGCTGCACATGTCTGGGGTGGAGGGGGCTGCAAGATTCGTAAGTCGCACAGGGTGCATTTCTAGCTCGGTATGGTCCCGAGAAGGCGACACTCCCAGAGAACCTGTCAGGGAGCAGGGCCGGCCCGTCCATTGAGCAAGAATGTTTTTTGCACAGGGCCCCGCGTTTCAGGGGGCCCCGCGCAAAAAACATCTTGCATCCCAGCAAAGTTTTAAAAAAATCATAAACCGGCTGCGGCTGCCGCTGCCGCCGTGGCAGCGGCAGAATGGAGAATCCCGCGGGGCCCAGTTACAGTCCTTACCACCCCCCCCCCGCAGCCCAGCGAAGTTTTAAAAAGAACCAAACCAGAAACCGGCTGCTGCTGCCGCTGCCGCCGTGGCAGCGGCAGAATGGAGAATCCCGCGGGGCCCCCCTGTCCTGCAGTCTTCTATGCGGCCTCCGTCGGCTGTCAGAGCTGCGAGAAAGGGAAACTCTCCCTTCGCGCGGCTCTGAAAAGCCCGCGCTGAGGCCGCATAGAAGACTGCAGGACAGGGGGGCCCCGCGGGATTCTCCATTCTGCCGCTGCCACGGCGGCGGGCGGCAGCAGCAGCCGGTTTCTGGTTTGTTTGTTTTTTTTAAACTTAGCTGGGCTGATGGGGGGGGGGTAAGGACTGTAAATGGGTGATGGGGAGGAGGGAGGGAGGAGGGAGGGAGGGGGGGGGGGTAAGGACTGTAAATGGGCTGATGGGGAGGGAGGGAGGGGGTAAGGTAAGGACTGTAAATGGGCTGATGGGGGGTGGTAAGGACTGTAAATGGGCTGATGGGGAGAGAGGGAGGGTGGTAAGGACTGTAAATGGGCTGATGGGGGGGGTAAGGACTGTAAATGGGCTGATGGGGAGGGAGGGAGGAGGGGGTTAAGGACTGTAAATGGGCTGATGGGGGGGTAAGGATGTAAATGGGCTGATGGGGAGGGAGGGAGGGCGGTAAGGACTGTAAATGGGCTGATGGTGAGGGGGGGGTAAGGACTGTAAATGGGCTGATGGGGAGGGAGGGGGGTAAGGACTGTAAATGGGCTGATGGGGGGGGTAGGTAAGGACTGTAAATGGGCTGATGGGGGGGAGGGCAGGGGGGTAAGGACTGTAAATGGGCTGATGGGGGGGGTAAGGACTGTAAATGGGCTGATGGGGAGGGAGGGGGTAAGGACTGTAAATGGGCTGATGGGGAGGGAGGGGGGGGTAAGGACTGTAAATGGGCTGATGGGGGGGGGGTTAGGACTGGTAATGGGCTATAGGGGGTTCGGACTGGAAGTGGGCTGATGGGGGGGGTTAAGACTGGGAATGGGCTATGGGGGGTTAGGACAGGTAATAGACTATGGAGGGGCTAAGACTGGAAATGGGCTGATGGGGGAAGTTATGACAGGTAATGGGCTATGGGGGGCTACAACTACAAGTGGGTCATGGGGGGATTAGGACTGGAAAGGGCTAGGGGCGGTGGGCTAAGACTGGAAATGGGCTGATGGGGGTGTGTTAGGACTGGTAATGGGCTGTGAGGGGCATTAGACTGGTAATGGGCTATGGGGGGTTACAACAGGTAATGGGCTATGGGGAGGTATGACTACAAGTGGGCTGATGGGGGGGAATTAGACAGGAAATTGGGGAATGGGGGGGTTAGGACAGGTAATGGGCTGATGGGGGGTTAGGACTGGTAATGGGTTGATGGGGAGTAAGACTGAAAATGGGCTGATGGGGGGTTAGGACTGGTAATGGGTTGATGGGGGGGGGTAAGACTGAAAATGGGCTGATGGGAGGGTAAGGACTGGAAGTGGGCTGATGGGGGGGGGTTAGGACTGGTAATGGGCTATAGGGGGTTCGGGACTGGAAGTGGGCTGATGGGGGGGTTAGGACTGGTAATGGGCTATAGGGGGTTCGGACTGGAAGTGGGCTGATGGGGGAGCTAGGACTGGTAATGGGATGGGGGGTTGCTAGGACTGGAAATAGGCTGCGTGGCAGGGGGCTTGAACGGCAAATAGCTGATGGGGACAGGGGCTTGGAATGGAAATGGGCTGTGAGGAGAGGGAGCTAGGACTGGAAATGGGCTGAGTGGGGGGGGGCTAGGACAGGAAATGGGCTGAGGGCGGGGCCAGGATAGGACTGGAAATGGGCTGTTGGGGGTGCTAAGGTTGGAAAGGGGCTGTGGTGGGGGCTTGAATGGAAATGGACTCCGGGAGGGGCTAGAACGGGAAGGAGGCTCATGGGGGGCTGGGATTGGAAATGGGCTGCGTGGAGGGGAGCTAGGGTTTGACATGGGCTGATGGAGGGGCGAGGAAAGTAATAGAAATGAGCTGATGGTGGGCTGGGATTGGAAATGAGCTGATGGAGGAACTGATAGGACTGGAAATGGGCTGATGAGGGGCTGGGATTGGAAATGAACTGATGGATGGACTCGGATAGGACTGGAAATGGATGGGGGAGCTAGGACTGGAAATGGGCTGATGGTGGGTCTAGGATAGGATTGGAAATGGGCTGATGGGGGACTTAGACTGGACATGGGCTGATGCAGGGACAAGAAGGGAGCAGATGCTGGGTGGGGCTGGAACTAGAAAGGAGCTGATGTTGGGGGAGGATTAGAATGGGATGGAGCTGGGAGAGTGAAATGGAGAGGGAAAAATATTTTGCGTGGGAGGGAAGACAAATCTACAATTGGCCGGATATTGGGAGAGTAAGTGGGGATTGAGGATGGAGGGATAAAATTTGAGTGGATGAAATAGGAATGAGGAAAGAGCAAAAGGAGAAAGATTAGTATGTTAAAGCAGATGTAGAGAGAGAATGGAAAAAAACCCCCCAAGAAGACAGAAGAAAGGACAAATGGACAGCAGATGGAGAGTTAGCAGAAGACACGAAGAAACCAGAAGAAAGTGGCTGGAACAATTGCAACTGAAAAAAAATGCACAAAAGGTAGAAAAATATCTCTTTATTTTGAATTTATTAACTGGAATATGTCAGCTCTGGGAAATGTGCATCATTAATTTTTGCGCTTTGTTTAGTACAAGAGGAAATTAAATTTATAGTTTTATTTCTACAGTGTTGTATATTCCAAGTTTGGCTTTTGGGGTTCCCAGTTTAATTATTGTCTTCCTGTTTCTAAATTGTGATTCCTTGTTTGGGTGATGGTCCTATGTTCTGCATGTGTAACTGAGCTGAGGTATTCTGTTTATGTAATTCCTATTTGACATTGCCACTTGTTCTTTCCCCAGTAGGTCATGTATTATTGTTCTCTGAAATGTATTGGTTTAATATTTGCAGTGTTGCCTTTTGATAGTTAGGGTATGGTGCTTTGTGAGTCCTGGTAGTGCTGTTAGGATATGGCGGGTTTGCTATGGGTTCTAAATGGGCAGTGTTTGTAGTAGTTCCTAATGTGCCTGGCGGTTGGTACTGGAGTATAGTAATGTAGAAACCTTTTAGTCTTTCTTTATCCATATACTCATTAAGAGGCATGTTTACTAAAAGTTAGTGTATGGTAACATTATGCAAATATTTATGCAAATGAGGCACCTTATGCAAATGAGGCCCCGCACCGAGTCTCCGCACATGGCCCCGCACCCCCCTTGGGCCGCCCCTGTCAGGGAGCTGTGATTTTTGGGTGAAACAGTGCTAGATCATGGAGGGGTTAGGAAAGGGCATGAGTGCTGGGATCATCTCTACACTGGGAACATCGGGAGGGGGGGGGGGGGAGAAAGACCGTGTATATAAAAGAATGTGGTAAGCATTTTCCCCCTCAATCTGCTAATTAACAGTAATCTCAGGGTGCCCAAAAAAAAAGGTTCCTGAGTATTTATTAGTTCTAATACTGTTTTTTCAGTAGCTACAAATGGTTTATAAAAGAGAAAACAGAAAAATATAAAAACTATCACAGTATTAGTCCTCAGTCACCATGCACATCCTTTAAAAGCCATGCTTGCACAATTTGCGTAAATAAAGCATAAAATGAAGAACGTTCAACTCAACTGGA
Organism: Ichthyophis bannanicus; assembly: GCA_033557465.1. NCBI lineage: Eukaryota > Metazoa > Chordata > Amphibia > Gymnophiona > Ichthyophiidae > Ichthyophis > Ichthyophis bannanicus. Next base: position 126,761,384 of record CM066035.1, on the reverse strand, counting down.
AGCTTATCCAAAAAGTTGGGGCAGCATAAGAAAATGCACATTTTCTAATTTCCGTCAGGCATATCCCACCAGGAAGTTCTAACAAACCCTTCTGAGCAAAGCACAGAACTTCATTTGGTTCGTGCTGCTCAAGAGACTTAGGAGCAAAATCATGCAGTATTTTGAACATCAGCATAAATATCTTAAAATGTATCCTATAGGGAGCTAGTGAAGGTCTTTTAAAGCAGGCCGAATATGTTCCCATGGTTTAGTATCTATATCTATATCTATTTTGCAGTAGTTGCAGCCTTTGTAACTGATATTTAAGCAGCCCTACATATAGTGAATTACAGTAATCCAATTCTGTAGTAAGCCAAGCATGCACGACAACAACCAGATCCTCTTGTGTAAGATATGGACACCAAGGGGAATATTTTAGATGCTCTATTCATGAGTTCTATGTCTGAAAACAGGCACATAGGTGGACAAATCATGGAAACATCCCCAGAACTATTTTTGAAAGCCGGGTATATAGACATCCCCAGCACGAAAACACTCAGGTAGCATGGGGGCATGGTAGAGGTATGTCAAAGGAGTTGCACATTTTGGTGCAATTTCAGAACGGTACAAGCATGTCATGTTTCCTTGAAGATTTCAACCCATAGCTTCTTGAGAGGCTTCCAAGGCACCTCCTTCTCCTCCAGATTTGTTTCCCTCCTACCAGAACATTTCAAAGCTTCTCCAGGCACAGGCATCTCTTAACACTTCACGACACCTCCTGGGCATGAAGGGGGACACCAAAAAGGTGTTTCCTTTGGGCATGCCCCTGTGTCAATGCACAGCAGCTGTGATGGTCTTATAACATGGCAAGTCACAACTGAGTGACGGCACCAAGGAACAATCATGGAATAGCTCCACAACCTCCTCAGCTGCTCAGATAACAATATTTGCCACAGAATACCCTGCACATAGTTCCAAGGCTCCTCTCTCCCAAAACAGCACTGCTATGATGATCTTTTATAGTGTCACATCACAACTGAGTGACCTCACCAAGGGGCAGTCACAGCAGAGCTCCAGAGTCACTCAGACCACGTAGATAACAAAGACTTGCCCTAAGATACCCGCCACATAGTTACAAGACTTCTCTTTCCGAAAACAGTGCTGCCATGAAGGTCCTTTAAAGGTCGCCACTGAGTAACATCACCAAGGTGCTATAGCAGCACAGCTCCATACCTCCACAGATCACATAAATAACAAAGATCTATTCTAAGATACCCTGTACAAATTTCCAAGGCTCTTCTCTCCCCCCACCATAGTTTCTCAACCCCTACAACATCCTGTGAAGAAAAATAATACGATGCATTGTCAGGAAACTAAATGGCTTAGGGTAGTTGTCAGAGACTTGCATCACTGGTTAGGTGCTGACTAAAAGCCTTTTAGTGACATCTGTGAAAGAATTGGTGGTTTCATTCTGGTTCACAATGGACACTTGTCAAAAACACAATAATGATCCTATCAATTCTGGTGTCAACTAACACACTTATTGGTAGTTTTGAGCAGGGCATAATTTCTAGGGGAACAGCCTGGAATGCAGTTCCACCACTTCTTTTCAGAATTTAAAACAGCAGGGGTGTTCTGCTTCAGCACCTTCCTTCTAGACAGCATGCAGGGAAGAAGAGGGCAGGGGAAGGGGTGTACCTTGAGCCAGGGGCGGCCCAAGGGAGGGGGGGGCCATGTGCGTAGGCTCATTGCGGGGCCTCATTTGCATAAGAAGCCTCATTTGCATAAATATCAGCATAATGTTAACATGCCTCTTAATGAGTGTCTGGATAAAGAAAGACTACTAGATTTCTACATTACTATATTCCAGTGCCAACTGCCAGGCACATTAGTAAGTACTATAAACACTGACCATTTAGAACCCATAGCAAACCCGCCATATCATAACAGCACTACCAGGATTCACAAAGCACCAAATCCTATCTATTAAAAAGGCAACACTGCAAATATTAAATCAATACATCACAGAGAATATTAATACATCTCCTACTGCTGAAAGAGAACAAGTGGCATTGTCAAACAGAAACTACAAGAATAGAATACCTCAGCTCGGTTACACATACAGAACATAGACCGTCACCAAACAAAGAACAAGGAATCACAATTTAGAAATCAGAAGACAATAATTAAATTGGGAACCCCTAAAGCCAAACTTGGAATATATAACAACACTATAAATTAATTTCCTTTTGTACTAAACAAAAATTCAAAGACGTTAGTGATACACATTTCCCAGAGCTGACATATTCCAGTTAATAAATTCAAAATAAAAAAGTATTTTTCTACCTTTTGTTGTTTGGGCATTTTATTTTCCAATTGCAATTGCTCCAGTCACTTTCTTCTGGTTTCTTCTGTCTTCTGCTAATTCTTCATTGTCTGCTGTCCATTTGTCTTTTCTTCTCTCTTCTAGATTTTTTCCATTCTTTCTTCTACATCTGCTTTAACATACTGATCGTTCCCCTTTTGCTCTTTCCCCAATTTCTTTTTTGTTCCTTTATCATACACTCAAATTTCACCCTTCCATCCTCAATCCCCACTTACTCTGCCAATACCCAGCAACTCGTAGATTTTCCTTCCCTCCCACACAAAATATCTTTTCCCCCTCCATCCTCATTCCCCCAGCCCCATCCCCTTTGTCATTCCCCAAAATCAGCTCCCTTCTAGTTCCAGCCCCACTCAGCATCCACTCCCTTCTATTTGCATTCTCCCCCCCCCCCCCGCATCAGCCCATTTCCAGTCCTAGCCCCCCCAATCAGCTCATTTCCAGTCCTATTCCACCCTCCATCAGCCCATTTCCAGTCCAAGCTCCCCCATCAGCCCATTCGCAATCCTAGCCCCCTCCCATCAGCCATTTCCAGTACTATCCCCCCCATAAACCAATTCCAATCCTATTCCAGTGAGCTGATGGGGGGGGGGGAGGGCTTGGACTGGAAATTGGGCCGAATGTGGGGAGAGCTTCAGCCCATTTCAAATCCAAGCTCCCCCACACTCAGTCCATTTCCAGTCTAAGCCCCACATCAGCTCATTTCCAGTCCTTTTGTAGCCCCCATCAGCTCATTTCCAGTCCTAGCCCCCCCCCCATCAATTCATTTCCAGTCCAAGCTGCCCCTATCAGCCCATTTGCAATTCTAGCCCCCATCAGCCATTTCTAAAACTAGCCCCCCATCAGACATTTCCAATCCTATTTCAGAACCACGTCAGTCCATTTCCATTCCTACCCCCCCCAAAGCCCATTTCCAGTCCTAGTCCTCCCCATCAGCTCATTTGCAGTCCTAGACACCCCCCCCCCACTCTCAGCCCATTTCCATTCCTAGCCCCCCACCCAGCACATTTCCAATCATAGCCTCCTCCCCCCCAGCCCATTTCCAATTTTAGGCCCCTCCACTCAGCCCATTTGGAATCTTAGCCCCCTGCCCCGACTCAGCCCATTTAAAGCCCAAGCCCCTGCCCTCCCCGAAGAGCTCCGCGGCAGGCTTTAGAGGCCCCGGCTCCCAGCAAGCTCAGCAACAGCTTGTTACAGCCGCCAAAATGAAGAGCGTTGTTTCCTTCACTTCGGCAGCTGTATTGTAATGAAGATCGCTGGCGTGCCGAAGGTCAGAGGACATTTCCTATGTCCCGGCTCTCAGTGTGCCTGCAATCTTCATTACAATACAGCTACCGAAGTGAAGGAAACAACATTCTTCACTTTGGGGGCTGTAACGAGCTGTTGCTGAGCCTGCCGGGAGCCGGGAGCCGCTAAAGGAGGTGAGCCGACAGCGTGCAGGATATTGTCGGCGCGGGGGCCCCCTGAAGTGCGGTCCCTGTGCCAACAACATTCTTGCTCAGTGGACAGGCCGGCCCTACCTGGAACAGAGAAAAGTCATTCTACTCAGTAAACCATCCCCTCTTTTCAAGTTGCACCTGCCCCTGGCTTTCCCCCTCCCCTCCACCCCCCCCCCCCGATTCCACAATTCCGCTTTCTTTTTGTGTGAATATTAAGCCCTGGTTTTGAGTAACAGGATAAAGATAGGACCTGCATTGCAGCTAGGGTCTGCTATCAGGGCCATACCAAGAGCTGTGAGAGCAGTGCGGCCGCAGAGGGCGGAAGTACAGGAAAGGGCTCTGATATCATCACTAGACTTCCAAGAAGCTCAAAATCCATGAGTTACTACATGTGGCTGGGTGGATGAGGGGGGCACCAGCTTCATTAGTGATACGGGTCACATTTCTAGTTTGGTACAGTCCTGTCTGCTATCATATTAAAATTACAGAAAAATATCAAGAATGTTTTTTATATTGTTGTATGTCATTTGCATCCAAAGCAACACAAAAAATGAGAATATATCATTGCTATCATTTCTGTAATTTCAGCAGCTGCCAAAGCATTTAATACACAGACGAGAACTTTCTGGTTACATTTCATACCCAGCAGAGAGCTTGTAGTTTAAATTTAATAGTCACTCAGGGCCTAGTATCAGCAAAGTACTTTTAGTTTAAATTTAAAACACAGAAGAGAGCTTTGTGGTTAAATTTGGAACTGAGCAGAGAGCTTGTAGTTTAAATTTCATAATAAGTTAGAGCCTAGCAGCAGCAAAGAGCTATAATTTAAATCAAATCAGAATATAGCTTACCTCAGCAGCACAGGACAGAGTACTGTGTAGCAGCCCTCTTTTAATAAGTGTTATTTCCCTCCCTCCCTCCCTCCCTCCCTCCTCAACACCCACCCACCCCTGGGATAATCGTAGCTTTATAGGTACTTACACATCTTAAAGGACAGGAGGTGCTCTCAGGTGAAGCTCGTTACCCAAATCAGTCATACACTAAGGACCTGAGATTAATTAAGTTTCAGGTGAACAAGGTATATTAAACATATTAGGTACAGTTTTATTAGTATAAATATCCATAGCAACCCTTAGTAAGTAAGGAACTTAAAGATATAAACACAAGCTTAAAACTAAGATGCAGACAGCAGTGCAGCAGCGAGATGGGGGCTTTCCAGTCTTTTGCATTGAGTGTCACATGTATGATTTTTTCCCAGTTGGTGAGCGGTCTTACGTGTGCACTAGGTGCAAGGAGTTCTTTGCTTTCAGGGAACAATTCCGTTCTCTAGAGGCTAGAGTAGCAGACTTGGAAAACATAAGAAAGACAGAGAGGTACATAGACGAGACCTACAGGGATATAGTCCTGAAGTCCCACCTCCAGTCTGGCAGCATCCCTGTTGCCATGGAGGAGAGAGGTCACGTGACAGGAGAGCATCACCCTGGTGTGGCAGGAAGTGATCCTGTAACTAGGACCTGTCCTCCAGGTGATGTAAAACCCTCTCACACCGAGGAAGTTTCTCCAGGTCCATATGTCCATGAGGGAAGGGTTAGGACAGCCGTTATAGTTGGTTAATCGATCATTAGGCATGTAGATAACTGGGTGGCTGGTGGACATGAGGATCGCCTGGTAACATGTCTGCCTGGTGCGAAGGTAGCGGACATCATGCGCCACCTAGATAAGGTCTTAGATAGTGCTGGGGAGGAGTCTGCTGTCTTGGTACATGTTGGTACCAATGACATAGGAAAATGTGGTAGGGAGGTTCTGGAGGTTAAATTTAGGCTTTTAGGTAGGAAGTTGAAAGACAGAACTTCCAGGGTAGCATTCTCCGAAATGCTTCCCGTTCCATGCGCAGGACCCAAAGGGCAGGCAGAGCTCCGGAGTCTCAATGCGTAGATGAGACAATGGTGCAGAGATGAGGGTTTTGGATTTGTTAGGAACTGGGGAGCATTCTGGAGAAAGGAGGGGCTCTTCCGAAGGAATGGGCTTCACCTTAACCGGGATGGAAACAGGCTGCTGGCATTAACCTTTAAAAAGGAGCAGCTTTTTAGGGGGCGGAGCCCGATGTCCAGCGGGATGGTCGCATAACGCTGAGGCTCCCGAGAGGCCTACTCAGAATCCTGAATTAACACCGGACAAACTTGAATTTCTGCTCTGATCTCGCCGGGGCATATTGGTGAGATGGCGGGGACCAAACCCACGAGCTTGGAATTTGGATCTCCAGCGGCTTCTCACGGTAAACGCTCCAAAACTGAACCCCCGTCCCCGCAGAAGGGGCTGGCTTTCCGCGAGGGCCCCGAAATGCAGCAGGAAATCCTCGCAGAAATTAGAGGGGTTAAGGACCTCGTGCAGTCAAACGGTGAAGCACTTCGAGCGCTGAGGGAAGATCTTGGTGTACTGCAAGGCAGGCTAGAGGGGCTCTCTTCGCGTCAGGACAAAATGGAGAGTATATTAGACTCCCATGCGGTCCGGCTGTCCAAACTCGACAAAGTTGAACGTCAGGTGCGGGCCTTGCAGAAAGAAGTGGAAGATGGCAATAATAGAGCGCGCCGCAACAACCTACGACTCGTGGGCATACCGGAGGGAGCGGAATTGGGAGACATGAAGGAGTTTTTAAGTAAAATCCTCCCTTCCCTGCTCCAAATCACCTTTACCAAAGAATTGGAGATCGATCGCGCTCATCGTGTACCCACAAACATAACGCTCAACAGGAAGACCCCGCGGCCTATCATCTTTCGACTTTTGAGATATCAACATGTGGAACAAATTCTCAGTGCCTCCCGGGCAAAGGGCCATATGGAGTTTGAGAGCCACAAGGTCTCCTTCTATCCTGACTTGGCTAAACCCACGGTCGACCGCCGAAAGCGCTTTCTGGAATTTCGGCCGAGGCTTCAACAACTACAAGCACGCTATGGCCTGATGTACCCGGCCAAGCTCCGAGTCACGCTTCACAATCAGACAAGAACATTTGAGGACCCTGATCTACTAGCGGAGTTTTTGGACTCTAAAGAAGCCGACTTGATGCGCTGACTTCCAGAATATTCCTGCCAGTACTCTCACATCCGCTGTACCTGCCATATTGGATTTACCGCAGCGCAGTGAAGAGTCTGTCGAGGGCGGTTTTTTGCCTTATTTTGAAGATATCTGGGACCCGACTCCATCTACCCATAGCAGCCTCGACGAGTATCAGAGACAGTGTTTCTTATGGACTCTGGTGTTTCTTTTCTTTTATTATGTCAATATCTTCCTCTCTAGGGCCTCCTCCCGCAGACATCTGGTCGCCATATTCATTGGGGGTTTTGCTTCTTCTCTAAGTTACTTTGGTACATACTTTTCAATATGGGTGTATTGGCCAGCATACTTGGTGTTTATGTCATTATTGTACAGATTCTGATTATGTTGTAAGTTTTCAAGCGCCCTTACCTAAAATGTCTATTATCGATTGATGGCACCATGTCAGATTTTCTCATTGAACGTACAAGGAATCAATAATCCGATAAAACGGAGGAAACTCCTAAGCTATCTAAGTCATGAAGCTGCGGACCTGATTTTCCTCCAAGAAACACATTTCAATGCGAATGAAACTCTCAACCTCAATATTAAACCTTACATGGTGGCCGCCTATTCCCCAGCCGTTTCTAGGAAATGTGGGGTTGCCATATTGGATAGGAAATCTCTGCATGCTACTATTGTTGCGACTCGCTCAGATACAGCGGGTAGATGGCCCAGAGTTCACCTCAAGATAGGTAACTTTAAAGTTACATGTATATGCCTTCATGCTCCTAATGTGGATGACCCTGCCCTTTTGCTATTATTGCTCAGGTTACGCAGGCCTCTGCTAATACTTCATTGATATAGGGGGGGATTTCAATTTAGTTCTTGATCCCCTGATTGACAAATAGCCGCCTAGGACAAGTGGTCCCTCCAAGAGTCACATCGCGCTTACCTCTGTGATCAAAGATATTGTGCTAGTCGATCTATGGAGGTTACTACACCCCAATGAGCTTGACTTTACCTTCTTCTCTTCCCCTCACCAATCCCAGTTTCGCATAGATTTCTTCCTAATATCAACACTGTTAGTTCCTCAGGTGGACGCTGTAAAGATTCACTCCCAGCATATTTCAGATCATGCTGCTATTTCTTTTCAATACCACACCACTGCACTTCAAGGGAATCCGGGAGCCTGGTTCTTTGATAGAGCCCTATTAACTCAGCCAGAGTTCCGGTTAGAAATTCGAGCAGCCATACATGATTACTTCCAGACCCTGGTACTCCAGGGGGATCTGGACACCCCAACAGCTCTTCCCTGCAGCTCGTTGGAAAACCTTTTCTGATTTATATAGGGATTTTGCGTTACTAGCGCAACATTACTTTCAATTGATGCAGTTTCCATGCTGCCTCAAAAGTGCTCCAATCATGCCGCCTTCTGTCCTTACTAAGGATGGGCTATTAGAACTAATTCACTCTATTAGTAGTACACATGGGATAGCCTCTAACTTTTACAAACTATTATGTCAGGGTACAGATACTGCCACTTGTAGAGTCCAACAAGCCTGGGATTCGCTAACCGCAAACCACTTTAACCCCTGTGCATTGGAGCGTTTTCTGGAGCAAAATAGTGCGGGTTTCCCGATCTGCCTCAGTTACCCAAACTCAACTCTCGTCTTTTTGCACATAGCTGTTCTTATATTCCAGGAAAATAGCCAAATGGAACACAACTGCCAGGGACCAGTGTAGGTCTTGCCATACTGATGTGGGAACCCTTGCTCATGTTCTTTATGAATGTTCTTAATTACAGGTTTACTGGGGGCGGGTCTGGGGTCGTATTTCACTTATCTTACACCTTCACGAGCCTCTTTCTTGGAAGACTGTGGGACTCCGCTCAGTGGCGGAGGTCCCCTCTCTTCCTAAGAAGGGTCGCTCTCTCCTGATTTCATGCTGGGTATAGCCATATGTTTAATCCCGAGGACTTGGAAGGATAGCTCTCGACTTACTGTCAATGAATAGTGGAACCTTGTCTGCTTATATAGTAAATATGAGCAGATATTTCGGAGAGCTATTTTCCATGCCCAAATTCATTCTCGCTTGTCTAAATGGCAGATGCTCAATGATCATGTACAATCTGCTTATTGCTTCGACATGTCTGTTTAATGTACATTCATCATGTTTCAGATCGCCGTTAGGTTTTGTAACACAATAATGTCAGTATGCGCCCGCTTCGAGAATGATTTAGTTTTCTAGAGAAGAAGCAGGGGGGAGGGGGGTGGCAGGGGTTTACTTTGGTGTATGTATCACATTCCATGTATGTATTGTCTTTTAGTTGTATGTCTTCCTTTCCTTTGTTGTTGTAAAACGAAAATAAAGAATTAAAAAAAAAAAAAGGAGCAGCTTTTAAACTAGATAATAGGGGAAAGCCGACAGTCACCCAAGAGCGGATGGTTCGGAAGAATATATCCTTGAAGGATACTACCAAAAGCAGAGAGGTTCCAAAAGAGAGTAAAGTAGCCCAAATGCCCTCAAGTATGGAGCAGACAGAGTCTACCAATAGCCAAATTAAAATGAATAAAATACAGTCTCTAAAATGCTTGTATGGAAATGCTAGAAATCTAAAAAATAAGATGGGAGAGTTAGAATATATAGCACTAAATGAGAGGTTAGATATCATTGGAATATCAGAGACATGTTGGAAGGAGGACACTGTGATACCTGGGTGCAAACTATATCGTAATGATAGAGCTGATCAAATTGGTGGAGGGGTTGCACTCTATGTTAGAGAGGGCATTGAGTCAGAAAGGATTAAAGTTTTGCAGGAAACAAAATTTGATGTAGAATCTCTATGGATTGAAATTCCATGTAAAAAGGGGAAGGCGATGGCAGTGGGGGTGTACTATAGACTGCCTGGCCAGAATGAACAAATGGATGATGAAATGCTCAAAGAAATCAAGGAAGCTAACAAACGTTACAGTGCAGTAATAATAATGGGTGATTTCAATTACCCCGGCATTGACTGGGCCAGTGTCACGGCAGGACATGCTAGGGAGATAAAATTCCTAGATGAAATAAATGACTGCTTTTTGGAGCAGCTGGTTCATGAACCGACCAGAGGGGAAGCCATATTAGACTTAGTCCTTAGTGGAACACCAGATCTAGTGCAAGAGATAAGGGTGTTGGGGCCACTTGGCAATAGTGATCATAGCATGATCACCTTTTATTTATTTTTATGTATTTATTTATTTATCTTATATACCACGCTCTTCGATATCAGTGCGGTTTACATGGAACATCGGGTGTTTTACGGTGGGGGATTACACCGTAATTACATATAACAGGTAGCTCAACTTGGATAACAGTATTAACTATTTACATCTGTATGGCTAACAGAAAAGTAATTACACATTATACATCACTTTGAGGGTATTTACATGTGGCCGTGTAGCTTTGTTGTGAGAGAGGGTGTATCTACCTCCGGGTAGCATTTGAGGAAGAGGTAGTGCTTCAGTGCTTTCCTGAATTTAGCTAGATCAGGGATTGCTCGTATATTGGGTGGAAGAGTGTTCCAGGATCTGGGTGCTCAGAGGCTGAAGGCCCTGTTTACAGTTGTTTGTGTACAATGGGTCATTGCTTTGGGGATTACCAAGGTGTTTATTGCAGTCTGTCGTCTGACTCTATTTGGGGGAGTAATGTGAGTGAGGTTGGGAGTGAAGAGAGGGCGAGGCCATTGATGGTCTTGAATGTTAGTAGCAGGATCTTGAAGGTGATCCTACAATGGATTGGGAGCCAGTGGAGACTTTTGAGGATGGGTGTTATATGGTCTCGCCTTGATGTCCCATTTAGAACTCTGGCTGCAGCATTCATGGCGAGTTGGAGCGGGCTCAGGGTGGACTGTGGAAGCCCTTGGAGGATTGCATTGGCGTAGTCGAGATGGGGAAGGGTTAGAACCTGAAAGATTGTTCGAAAGTTTTCCAGTTGTAGTAAGAGGCGCAGATGCTTGAGTGACTTGATCTTATGGTATGTTGATTTTACCATGTTGCCAATGTGTGTCTTCATATCCAGTCTTTGGTCCAGTGTAACACCCAGGTAGTGGATTGAGAGTTTAGTTTGCAGTTCTATTTCCCCAATTTTTAGGCAGGCTGTAGGGGAAAAATTGGGGTTTCTGGAGATGAACAGCACTTTGGTCTTTTTGTGTTGGATTCTGAGATTCAGGTTTTGTAGCCATTTTTCCACTGTGCTAAAACAGTTAGTTAGTGATGTGAGGTCAATCTGGTCAATCTGGAATGGTTTGTAGAGTAGCACGTCGTCGGCATAGATCATGCATTCGACGTTGAATGATCGTATGAGGTTGCAAATCGGCTGCATATAGATGTTGAACAATAAGGCTTATAGGGAGGAACCTTGCGGGACGCCTTGTTTCTGGTGGAACGGTTTGGAGGTGGAGGTCTCTGTTTGCACATGTTGCCATCTATCGGATAGATATGACTTACACCAGGTTAGTGCTAGGTCACAGATGCCCTTCTCGTTGAGCCGTTTCAGAAGGGTTTCATGGCATACGGAGTCAAACGCTGCAGCTATGTCAAGGAATATGAGGGCAACCCCATGATGGATGTTATCTGTTGCGCTGAGTATATTGTTGAAGAGGGTGGTGATTAACATCTCCACACCATGGGATTCTCTGAATCCGTGTTGGCAGTGGTCTAGCGGAGAGGTATTGTTAATGTGTTGTTGTATCTGGTATAGGATTTCTTTTTTGATTATTTTTGCCAGTAGTGGAATGCTGGCAATTGGTCTATATGACTCCACCTTCTAGGGGTCCAACTTGCTGTTCTTTAGCAGAGGTCTGATGGATGTGTGTTTGAGATTTATGGGGAAAGAGCCTGACGTCAAAGATGTGTCAATGAGTCTAGCTATGAAAGGGCTAAGTTCTGACCGAAGTTCCTTTATCCAGAAGGCGGGACAGGGATAGGTATGAGCGGTAGTGGAGATGGTGTCAATGATTCGCTTATTGGTTGTGGTGGTGAATATTGCTAGAGTCATTGTGTTTGATGGTTCCATGATGGGGGAGGGTAGGTCAGTCTTGTTGGTTTGGCATAATTTTGATTGAAGGAAGTCAACGTAGTCTTGGGCGTGGATCTCAGGTTTTTGCTCCGAACCTGGTTCTTTCGTTAGGTTCCTGACGAGGTTAAATAAGTCATGTGGTTTTCGTAGTGATCGTATTAGTGTGTCTGTATGTGCTTGCCTCATTTTCTCAGTTATCGCCTTGCGGTGTATTGTCAGCTGGAGGTTATAGGCTTCCTGATTTTCAGTGGATCGTGATCGCCTCCATCGCCTTTTGAGTTTTCTAAGTTTGAGGAGAGAAGTCCGCAGTTCATTGGAGTACCAGGGTGTGGGAGCTTTTTTCCTTGGGGTTTTGTTGTGGACTGAGCGTAGCGCAATGGCACTAAGGGTGTCATTCCAGCTGGAGACTAGCTTATCTGGGCGAGTTGTTGTCATGCTAAGGAGTGGTTGTGTGTTGTTCAGGATGGTTTCCTTGTTGAAAGGTTGGAACCTTCGTGGTGATAGTCTTCTGGGGTTTGCCTTGATTCCGTGGGGCTTCCTGGGCGGATTATCCAAGGAAATTAGAAACATAATTAGTTTATGATTGGACGAAGGTACTGCAGTGTAGGTAGGTAGATTTAATTAGTGGAGGAGGGATAGTAAGGAAATCCACAGTACTACTTTTTAACTTTCGAAAGGGAGACTATGATAAAATGAGGGAAATAGTTAAGAAAATCTAAAAGGAGCAGTTGCAAAGGTTAAAGACTTACATCAAGCTTGAGTGTTGTTGAAAAATACTATCTTGGAAGCCCAGACCAGCTGTATTCCATGCTTTAAGAAAAGTGGAAGGAAGTCCAAAAAACTGCCAGCATGGTTTAAAGGTGAGGTCAGAGAGGCTGTTGCCAAAAAAGCATCTTTCAGGAAATGGAAAAAAGAGCCAAACGATGAAACCTGGAAACAGCACAAGCACTGGCAAGTCAAATGCAAGGCTTTGATAAGGCAGGCAAAGGGAGAATTTGAGAAGAAGCTTGCTGCGGAAGCAAAGACGCGAAATAAAGACTTTTTCAAGTACATTCGCAGCAAACAAACTGTGAGAGAGTCAGTTGGTCCATTAGATGATAGAGGGGTTAAAGGGGCACTAAGAGGCAACAAGGCGATAGCGGAGAGACTGAATGAATTTTTTCCTTCGGTCTTTACTGAGGAAGATGTAGGGATGTTACCCATTACGGAAATGCTATTTAAAGGTATGGAAGAATTGAAGATAATATCGATACATCGGGAAGATGTATTACAACTATTAGATAAACTGAAGAGTAACAAATCACCTCGGCCAGATGGTATACATCCAAGGGTGTTGAAAGAACTTAAATATGAGATTGCAGACCTGCTATTAGTAATCTGTGAGCTATCATTAAAATCATCTCTAACACCTGAAGACTGGAGGATCGCCAATGTAACACCAATTTTTAAAAAGGGTTCCAGGGGTGATCCGGGAAACTACAGACCAGTGAGCCTGACGTCAGTACTGGGAAAAATGGTAGAAACCATCATAAAGAATAAATTACTAAGCATGTAGATAGTCATGGCCTAATGGGAGACAGCCAACATGGCTTTAGACAAGGAAGATCTTGTCTTACTAATCTGTTATGTTTTTTTGAAGGTGTGAATAAACAGGTGGACAAAGGTGAGTCGGTTGATATAGTGAATCTGGACTTTCAGAAAGCTTTTGACAAGGTCCCTCATCAGAGACGTTTGGCAAAACTAAAGAGTCATGGGATAGGAGGCAGTGTACTATTGTGGATCAGGAACTGGTTAAAAGATAGAAAACAGAGGGTAGTGCTAAATGGCCAATTTTCCCAATGGAGAAAGGTGAATAGTGGTGTACCCCAGGGATCTGTGCTGGGTCCGTTGCTTTTTGACATATTCACAAATGACCTGGAAAGTGGAATAATAAGTGAGGTTATCAAATTTGCAGATGACACAAAACTATTTAAAGTTGTTAAAACCCAAGAGGATTGTGGAAACTTGCAAGAGGATCTTGATAAATTGGAAGACTGGGCTTCAAAATGGCAGATGAAATTTAATGTGGACAAGTGCAAAGCTATGCACCTAGGGAAGAACAACCCAAACTATGGCTACACGATGCAAGGTTCTACATTAGGAACCACCACCCAGGAAAAAGATTTAGGCGTCATTGTGGATACCATGTTAAAACCCTCGGCCCAGTGTGCAGCAGTGGCCAAGAGAGCAAATCGAATGCTAGGTATCATAAGGACAGGAATGGAAAATAAAACAAAAGATATTATAATGCCTCTATATCGTTCCATGGTGAGACCGCACCTTGAATATTGTGTGCAATTCTGGTCGCCGTATCTTAAAAAGGATATAGCGTTATTAGAAAAGGTTCAGAGGAGAGCCACCAAAATGGTAAAGGGGATGGAAGGATACTCCTATGAAGAAAGGCTAAAAAGGTTAGGGCTCTTTAACCTGGAAAAGAGACGGCTGAGGGGAGATATGATAGAAGTCTATAAATTAATGAACGGATTGGAACGGGTAAACGTAGATCGATTGTTTACGTTATCAGAATATAGAAAGACTAGGAGACATGCAATGAAGCTACAGGGTAAACTATTTAAGACTAATAAAAGAAAATATTTTTTCACTCAACATGTAATCAAACTCTGGAATTTGTTACCGGAGGATGTGGTAACGGCTGTTAGTGTTGCTGGGTTTAAAAAAGGTTTGGACAAGTTCCTGGAGGAAAGGTCCATAAACCATTATTAAGAAGGGACTCAGGATATCAATGCTTGACCCAGTACAAGCATTGTGGAACCTGTATCTTTTGGGGAAATTGCTAGGTACGTATGACCTAGATTGGCCACTGTTTGAAACAGGATACTGGGCTTGATGGACCTTGGTCTGACCCAGTATGGCATATCTTATGTTCTTATGTTCTTAATGCTATCCACAAACATTGTATAAGCATTGTAAAAATAGTGTACCTTGTAAAAAAATTGTGTGTTTTTAAAACGGAAAAGAGATGAAAACAAATGAAATATATGAAACAATGAAAAATAACTAAATAGGAAAAAAATACGAAAACAAAATGAAATGAAAATATTTTCCCTGCAAATCTCTAATGGAGGGTTTTTTTACTAATCGGCAGTAAGGTGTTACACCTAATGTGTGATTAGTGCTTTCTCCATGGACTGCAGGATTGCATCAGCCACACTTGGTGACGTCCTCCTGCTGAAACCATGGCACATTAGGTGCGACACCAACACGTTAACTGTTAGGGGTGGGGAAAGCATTTTCCCAGCAGTTAACGCAGAGCTCTGTCCCCTCGTGCATGCTGCATTATGGTGTGTACCCTTAACACCCCCTAGTGTGGTGCCATTAGCTGAATCTGTGCTAAGGCAGTTAGCATGTGGTGTAAATGCAGCAATAACTGTGCTGAGTTCAGCACACCCACTCTCCGCCCCTACCCTGCCATCTTGGAATCCTAATGCGGGTTGCACAGTTTGTGCGGAAATCATCCTTCACTCTCATGGCTCTGCGAGCTGGCAATATGTGTTCTAGATCTCCTTTAGCGCATGCCAGAACACGCGCTGCCAGTGAGTGCCCATTAGTTGAAGACTTCCTAAATCACCTTCTGTCCTAAAGGAACTCCCTTTATAACAGGGGTGAGGCATATTGGCAGAACAGCGTGAGAAAGCCTGTATTGTGACAACCCTGCTTGGTGTGCTGTGTGGATGAATAAAGGACTTTGCTTTTCAGAACTGGAAATCTAGCATCTTTCATAAGCTCTGAATTCACTAGAGGTGTCGTCGTCGCGGGGGGGGGGGGGATGGGCGGGGGGGGGGGGCAAATGCATTGTAAAACAACTGAGAAAATCAATCTCTATGATATATTATAAAGTCTCCTGTGATGCACAATGAACTCAATATCAAAACGGAAGACCGTTTTAATGATGAGTGGAAGTATTGCACTGGGAGTCAGCCTTATTGAACTAGAAGAGTTGAAAAAGTTAGAATGAAAAAAACATGTTAAATATAAATGCAATATGTCAGGACATTTTATAAAAGCGATAACAAACTCAATGTCAATATATTTCTTGGTTACGGCTTTTGATTTTCAATCTTTGAGCCATGCTTACTAAAGATTTTAACATGTGTTAATGAAGTTAACATGAGCTACATGCCCAGTGCAGTGACACTTAATACATATTAGCTTCATTAGCATGTGCTGGCTATGATAAACATGCTCCTTATACTTCAAAATATGGTGTGATTACCTTAGCCTGATGTCATGGACAGCAGGTAGGCACTCGTTTGATCATACAGATTTGCCTGCTAATTACATTTAATTTAGTTGCGTATTTCTAACCTGATTCTCCAGAGATCAACCTTTGTTCAAGGCAGCACACAAAGTCTTCAGTAATCAAACAATATTATTTTCATTTTCAGCCCTTATTTAATTTATTCATTTGTGACTCACCTGTCTACCCTATTTTTTACTAAAGGTCGCTCTAGTAGGCATGATTACAATGCAGTATCGGCATGGGAATCCTTGGTAAATCTTGTGGGCATGCACTTCCATCCCCCATGTCGAGAGTGCATTGCAATCATGTGGCACCATGCTAAATGGCACACCTGCAATTGATGCCACTCATTGAGGCTGCATTAGATTTTATTTATTTATTTAGCAATGCTTATATACCGCTTTTCACTGGGTGTTAGCATGGGTCATTAGATGCAACAACGCTAATATCAACAGGTTTGGTTGGCAAGTGCCCATAAAGACTGGGCTAACCACAACATGCCATCAGTGCCCACGTAATGCCCCATCCTGCCCTGTCTCTGCCCACCAAAATGCTAACCTGTCAGCATGGGATAACTAGTGGGATAACCCTGCGCTAAATCTGAGCACAATGCAGTTCGCGCATTGTGCACCCGGCGCTACCCAGTAGTGGATTTGAGTAAACACGTTCCTGAGTTAATTACTATTAATAATATCAATATCATATTGTTGTTGTTGTTGTTAAGTGCTGACGAGTCGGAGTCGACTCATGGCGACCCTCTGGAAAGCTATCCTAAATTGTGTTCGGTCTTGAGTCAGGCGGCTCATTGTTGACAGACTGGAAACTGTAACTGCTGTTATTGTATCGATCCATCTCATTGCTGGCCTTCCTCTTTTGCGCTGACCTTCTATCTTGCCAAGCATGATGTCTTTCTCTAATGATCTCTCTCTTCGCATGATGTGTCCAAAGTATGAAAGTCAAAGTCTTTTCATCTGAGCTTCTAAAGAAAGCTTAGGTTTGATCTCCTCTAGTACCGACTGGTTTGTTCTTCGGGCTGTCCATGGTATACACAGTATTTGCCGCCCACACCATAATTCAAAGGCATCAATTTTCTTCCTATCTATCTTTTTCACTATCCAGCTTTCACATCCATATGATGTTATTGAAAATACCATGGCTTGAGCAAGTCAAATCTTTGTATGGAGAGAGACATCTCTGCTCTTGAGAATCTTATCTAGGTCTTTCATAGCCATTCTGCCAAGAGCAATGCGTCGTCTGATTTCTTGATTGCCTGTTGCTTCTTTATTGATAGCTGATCCAAGTAGGTTAAAGTTGTTCACGATTTCAATTTCTTCTCCTTCAACGATGAACCTGTTGATTATGCCAGTTGTCATGATCTTTGTCTTCTTTACATTAAGGTGCAGGCCCATTTTGAGACTATGTTCTTTGATTGTGAGAAGCAAATTTTTCAGATCATCTTCACTTTCAGCTAGTAATGTGGTATCATCAGCATAGCGAAGGTTGTTGATGAGTCTTCCACCAATCTTCACACCTCTGTTGTCTTCATACAATCCTGCTTCTCTGATGATTTGTTCTGCATATAAATTAAACAGGTAGGGGGAAAGTATGCAGCCTTGTCTTACACCTTTGCTTATTTTAAACCATTCTGTTTCTCATTGTTCCGTTCGAACTGCTGCTTCTTGATCAATGTATAGATTGTGCAAGAGTACGATCAGGTGTTCTGGTATGCCCATGCTTCTTAATGTGGCCCAGAGTTTCTCATGGTTTACACAGTCAAAAGCCTTGCTATAGTCAATAAAGCACAAATAGATATCTTTTTGGTATTCTTTAGTCTTTTCAAGGATCCATCTCACATCCGCAATGATGTCTCTCATTCCTCGCCCTTTCCTGAACCCTGCTTGCACTTCAGGTAGTTCTTGTTCCAGGTATGGTTGTAGTCTCTTTTGAATAATCTTCAGTAGAATCTTGCTGGCATGTGGGATCAGAGCAATTGTGCGATAATTTCCACAGTCAGTTGGATCACCTTTCTTTAATATTGGTATAAACACAGATCTTTTCCAGTCAGTTGGCCATGATGTTGTCTTCCATATTTCTTGGCAGAGCCTTGTAAGTATGGTAACAGCTGCATCAGATTGCTGTAATACTTCTATGGGAATGCTATCAATGCCTTGTGCTTTGTTCTTTGATAAGGCTTTTAATTCCTGCTTTAACTTCTTCTTTCATCACCAATGGTTCCCGATCATAAGGTACAGGTTGAAATGGCTGTTGGTCCACTTGATCTTTATCATATAAAAACTCTGTATATTCCTTCCACCTTTTCTTGATCTTCTCAGCATCATTCAACATGGAACCTTGAGCATCTTGTAACATTCCAATTTGAGGCTGGAACTTTTTCTTTAACTCTCGTAGCTTTAGGAAAGCCGATCTTGTTCTTCCTCTAATAGTTTCTGCTTCTATTTCCTTGCATGCGTCATTGTAGTACTTTTCCTTGTCCTGTCTTGCTGCACGTTGGAAATCTCTGTTGAGTTCTGTTATTGTCTTTCTTTCTCCTCTGGCTTTAGCTTCTCTGCGTTTCTGGGCAATTTTCAGAGTTTCTTCCATCATCCATTTTGGCCGTTTTTGCTTTTTCACCTTTTTTAGAGACTTCTCGCTTTCTTCTAACACATCCTTCTTGATGTCATTCCATAACTCTTCTGGAGCTCTGTCATTTGTATCTAAAGCAGCAAATAGATTTTGCAGGCAGTCTTTAAATTCCAGTGGTATATTCTCAAGGTCATAAATTCCAAAATGCTTTAAAAAAACAATGTTTTAAATTTCTTACAAAAGGATGAGTGATCCTTTTCTGCCCTATGAAGAGTACATTCCAACTCTGACTCCTTCGAAGAAAAAAACACAAGACGCTGCTTAAACTCTCCGCACTGACTTCCAAGAGAAATTTTCTAACAGATCCTATACAGCTGATCATGATGCCCGAGTAGGGTGACAACCCACCAGGAGATCAGACCGTTCTGACAAACTAATCTTAAATTACCACAATTTTAAAATGTATTTGAAAACTATTTTATTTATTTCTTCCTAGCATTGGATATGCCACTGCATGGCCAAAGGGTCATCACAGTGATTTGCAACAATAAATTAATGAAGGGGGAATGAAAGGAGAGTCAAGAAGAAAAGGAAGAAGGGGAGGTCAAGGACTAAATATAATGGGAAGATAGAAAGGAGAAATTAAGAAAATTAAGAAATTAAGGGGGAGGACAAGCTATGGAGAAGAGTCCAGGGAAAAGGTACACTGGAAGAGACGGGTCTTTAAATCTTTTTTAAATCTAGGAAAGGAGGGCTGCTAATGATGGGAGAAGGGAAGGGAATTCCAGAGGTGAGGGCCAAGATAGGCATGCTGAAAAAAGCCGAAGACTGGAAGAGAGGCATAACGTAACTGACAGGCTTAGGGAGAATATGGTTCATCTTTTCACATCCTTTTATTAACAAAGAAGCTGCATTCAGTGCACACAGCCGAGAATTCAAGATTAATCATTAAAGGCACAGATACGGTGAGAGCCGTCTTTGCCTCCTGCACACGGTGAGCTGGAATAGAGAAACAGGCACAGCAAAGGACACCCCTGGACACCAGCTGACGACCCTATATGATCGGGTCTTCTATAAGGCGCACGGCCTTAGTCACATGGTTATGGTGTTCCCTAAGGGGCACACTGGCCCCTTGGGCACCCCTTCGGAGCATCGGGGAAGCTCTGGGAGTTTATTTAGACTATTATGTTTTCCACTCAAACACAAGAAGAAAGTGTTGGCTGCAAGTGGAGTAGTGCTTGGCCCGATTGATAAGCATTTGCAGCCTAAGGAGGCTGGAGCTTCGTTACCAGGCACTGTTACTCAGTTTTCACCTTTTTTGGGAGCTTCTTTAAGATCTCCAGACCACACTCCACCTCCTCCCCTGACAGTTGTGACTCCACCCACTTCTGTTGTCAGTGAAGTACCTTTACAGCAGAGTACTCCGCGGTCACCGAATCTTGTTTATGAGACTGTAACTTGGTCTCCTCCTATGGTTGAGGCTGGGGAAATCTTGGAGTCTCAGATATCCCTAACATGTTTGGAGAGTGGTGATGTGCATTGAGGGGACTCTGGTATCCACTGTCTCACAGCTTTGCCAATTCTCTCATGAGACTGTGGCTAAGCTGGAAGTTGGGATGAACGGTTGGAATTCTACCCAATTCAGTACTTAAATGTGAGACCCAATACTCTTCTCTTCAGGCAGTAAATGCTTCTACTATAAAGGATAATATTGTGATACATCATAAATTAAAGTTTTTGGAAATATGGTTAAGGCTAAAAATGTTAAGTTTTCAAAATTTTCCTTGTCTTAGGTTGCTTTTTGTTGATGCCTTATTGTGTAATTACATTAAGGAAATGCTGCTTTTGTTTGGTGGGAAATTGTCTGACGAACCCTCAGGAGTATTTGATGTTCTACAATCACAATCTGATTTTGATTTAACAATGTTTCTTGAGAATACACAAGACAATGTTCCCACCAGAGCCACATTAGTGGTTATGCTACTTAGTGAGCAGGATAAGGTGTCAATATTTTAAAATTATTTCAAAAATAAAGATATGTTATTTTGTGGTGCCAAAGTTCAGATATTTCCTAATGTCTCAAGGGCCACACAAATGAGAAAAAGAGATTTTTTAGCTCTGAAACCCAAGGTGGTGGCCCTTTTTTCCTGCACTACCCCTGTAAGTGTTTAATTACATTTCAGGGGACTAGTTTGTTCTTCTTGACTCCTTGCAGCTAAAGACTTTCTTGTCAGAAAGAGAAAGCTAGGACTAACCTCGGGGGGGGGGGGGATTATAGATGGTGGGTTTAATTGATTAGGACAGTGGTGTTGTTTTTCCTTAAATTCCTTTGTAAGGGGGTTTCCCTTTTTCTTTGGTTGTTTATTTCACCATGATATGGGCTAATTTGATTTTTATGTTTCTGGATGTTTTTCTGAAAAGATTTGCTTATAGTTTATTTCTTTATTGTTTCCTTATTACGTGCTTTGAAAATTAAAAATAATAAATTTAAAAACAAAGGCAAGATACACAGATAAAAAATTGGTGTCACTATTGTTTGTACAATCAACCTAAAATCTTGGGGTTCTAGCAAAGTTTTTAATATTTGCACCAAAATGGCAGGGATTGGGTCCTGGCAGAGGCAGATGGTTGAGGGGGGGGGGGGGTGACATGGCCATCCTTGTATGCCTCTGCCCCCCCATTTGGACCTGGTGCCCTAGGCGCTTACCAAACCCAGAAGCTATGAGGGTCTACTCAGTGTCTGCATATGTTTATTTATTTATTTACATTCTCTTATATACCATGCTATTCTGCATCAGTGCAGTTTACATTGAACATACTGAAATTACATTGAACAGGGCATTATAACTTGGAGATAACTAATTTACAGGGAACATGGGCTATGGAGGGTTAAGTGGCTTGCCCAAGACCACAAGGAGCACCTGTGGGACTAGAAACCCCAGTCCTTCTGGCCCAAGGTTGCTGTCCTCTAGTGGGATTTGAACCCCCGACCTTCTGGCCTGAAGTACCTTGCCCCAACCACTAGGCCACTCCTCCATCAGAGGGTCTGCATGACAAGTTCCTGGAGGAAAGGTCCATAAACCATTATTAAAAGGGACCAGAGAGAACTCTCTTCCTCTTTCCCTCCGCACTGAAACATCTTTCCCTCATTTCAAAGCAAAGCTCAAGACACATCTGTTCACAGTAGCATTCAATCTTCCCCCATAAACCTCACCCTTATGTTGGTTCCTTTTACTCCCCTTCCCTGACCTTCCTCTTTTGTCATGTCCTGTTTTACTTGTTTATAAAATCCTTCCTTTCTTTTATATGATGGCGTTCTTTTCTTAAATCCTTGCAGCCTGTAATTTTAATCAATTGTGAACCACCCAGATGCCTATTGTGGTATGGGTGGTATATCAAATTTTAATAAAACATAAACATAAACATAAACTACCAGGGGGGGGGGGGCGTTTCCAAGATGGCCGCGGCTGCAGTCAGTCTCGTGTGAGCCCGTAGCATGGGGAAGACGCGAAAGGGGAAGCCAGGGCTTTTATTTATTTATTTATTTAACAATCATTTATATCCCGCATCTTCCAGAGTTCAGTTGCGGTTCACAATAAAACAAAATCCACAAAGCAAGAGCTTGGTTTTACATCGAACATTTTGTAACAATAAACAATATAATGGTTAACAGCATGAGCTAATACATAACAGCATAACTGGCTTGTAAACTATGTACAATAAACTATATACAAATACAAGTTGTAGGTACTTTAGGGTTGAATCATAGAGTTTTTAGTTCAGTGGTTTTTCTGTTAAGTTGTTGGATTTAGTATTACTCAGTCAGGTGATTTTAGCCTTTATCTGAGTGTTTCGAGGGATTATCTATGTTGCCCTCTCAGCCCTCTGGTACCTCTACGCCGATTGCTGATTTGGTGGTGTGTCCTTTGGATCCGTTTGTTGTACGAGCGGCACGAGCTTCTGAGGGAGCGGGTGGTGTCAGCTGGCTAGCAGTTTCGCCAGAGTTGGAGAGCCCGACGTCTGCCTCGGTGTCATCTTTGTCCCCTGCATTGAGCCCGGCGCCGAAATTGACCCGCAGCCAACCTTTGCCGGAAGGCTTCCTGCAGTTTGCCTCTCCTCTGTTGGTAGGGGGAGAGAGCTTTGTGAGAGGGCCAGGACAGGCTGTGCAGGAGGAGCAAGAGAGTGTGATTCCTAGAGAGTCGTGCTCGATAACAGCTTCAGCGCTGAGAGGAGGGGTACGTGCTGGGAAGGAGATCTTTTCTACGCGTGAAGAGAAGTCGTTCACATCTATGGAGCCAGAGTTATCTACAGCTGATTCAGAAGTGGTGTTTTCCTTGCAGTGACCTCAGAATTTTACGTTGGAGGCTATATGGAATGCAATTGTATCATTAGGAGAGGAACGTTTACCGCAAGTGTCCTCTTTGGCTACTAAAGTAAATACATCCACTGAAGCAATGCGTGAGTTGGAGGGGAAAGTTTCAGTGCTGCAAACGGAGTGGGAAGATACGTGCAACATGGTTGTGAGTCTCGAGGAACATTTGGGCATGTATAGAAAGAACGTTTTGTCATTACAAGTTAAATTGGAGCATCTAGATAATGCTTCGTGAGCTAATAACTTGAGAATTATTAATTTCCCACGGGTGCCTACAATTTCAGCTAGAGATAGGTTTCAAAGATATTTAGTGGAAACTTTAGGAGTATCTTCTGAATTAGTTCCTCCCCTGGTAAAAATTAATTATATTTATTTTTTTATTTACATTCTCTATATACCGCGCTCTTTTCTATCAGTGCGGTTTACATGTAACCATTTAAATACACATATCAAAACATTTGATTTGTATTTACAATTAACAGGTATCAGAAACTTGGATAGAAACATGGGTAGCTATTTACAGTTGCACAAAGCGAACTGACTGAACATTTGTTTTGATATAGCTAGTTAGCTGATGAGGCATTTGAGGTGCTGTCGTCCTGGTAATGCAAGAGGAAAAGGTAGTATTTCAAAGCTTTCCTAAACTGGGTTAAATTGGTGATAGACCGGATACTGGGTGGGAGGGTGTTCCAGCATTTCGGTGCGGAGAATTTAAAAGCCCTGTTTGCTGTTGACTGGCGGCACTTGGTCATTACGGGGCGGGCGAGACGGGCCGGTGGTGCACCCGCCGCCACTGCTCCTGCCCCCCTGGCCGACCCCTGCCCGCGAACGGGAGAGGGAGAGACGCAGCAGGGCAGGGAAGCCTGCTCTGGTTCGGGGTAAGATGGGGAGTAACCAAACTCAGGAGGCTATCCTGAATGTTACTGATTTGTTAGAAAATTCTGGGTGCGATTCTCAGATTCCCTCCACATTATTAATAACTTTTGCTCTGTTATCAGATAAGGAATGGCTTTTAGAATTTTTTTTCAGAAGCAGAAACTTTTATTTCGAGGTCTATCTGTACATATTTACCCTGATTTAGCAAGAGAAACCCTGAAGCGGCACAGAGAGTTTCTTCTGCTCCGATCTGGGGTTTTATAATCGGGAGGGCTCTTTTTTCTTAAGCACCCATGCAAGTGTTTGGTGAAATACCAGTCAGTTTCTTATATATTTTATGAGCCCTCCCAATTGCTAGACGGCTTGAGTCTTCGATCGATCCTCCTTAGGCTCAGGTAGTGGTTCCGAATGATGACTGATGCCTTTTTCCTTTGTGTTGTGTTTATGGATTGTGACTAGGTATTCTTCCCCTTTATAGTGGGCTAGGGAGAACTGGCATATAGTGCCGTCTGGCAATGCTTATGATTATTACTTTGAAGGAATACTCTGGTTTGTCTTGAGTATTTTTCATTATGTTTGCTCTGTTTCTGCAAGAATGGTTATGTAACTTTCTTGATTTATATGTAAAATTTCATAAATATAAAAGAAAAAGAAAAAAGGCACCCGAGATATCACTGCTTGTCCCAATACAAGCATTGAGGAACCTGTGTCTTTTGGAGAGACTGATAGGTACGCATGAGCTAGATTAGCCACTGTTGGAAACAGGATACTGGGCTTGATGGACCTTGGTCTGACCCAGTATGGCATTTCTTATGTTCTTATGCTCTCCATGGGCACCAAGTATGACAGTCAAATGGATGTTGTTAAAGTACAAAGAGGCAGGGAATGGTGGTGTATGTGTAGCCAGCAACTGTATCAACATCTAATCCCATGTCCAATCTGCCATGCTACCTCATGCTCTTTGGGGGGGGGGGGGGCACTGCGTCTGTAGCATGGGAGAGTGCATGTGCTGCACTGCCCAGTTTTGTAGTGTCCATGGCTAAGGACATGACATTATATGGGCATACAAGCAGGGGACTATGTTCAATGCTCACTGCCAAAAGCTGTGTAGGGGGACACCATATTTGGGATTGTGACAGACATAGACCACTGTGGGCCAGCATACACTTGCAGCCAATCTCTGGCCCACTTTCCACTATGCTTTGCATTGCATGAGCTGTCCCCATGTTCATAATAAAAGGGTACAAAATGAGGAGCAGAGGATTCTGGGTATTGCCTAAAACAGAGCGATTTGCACAGGATGTATATGAGTCGGAGGTTAGGGAAATGGCTGAGCCATCTTAGCATGGGTCTGCTATGGGCATCTGTTCATGTTGAGAGGCCACTCTCACTCTAACCAAGCTGTGGCCATGTCATGGCTATGTATTCACATGGTGCTATTATAGGGTCAAGCTGCAGTGATATAGGTGGTATTTCTTTTTTGGCAGTCCAGTCACTAGGCAAGTTGCTAGATGTCTATTCTATTTGTATAAAGCCAATGTTTTCATGGTGGCTATGTGTACATGCAGTGGGTGGTGACTAGCAGACTAGGCACAGATGGTATGTGAGTAGCTGGCACAGCAGAGTGTTACCTAACATATGCAGGCTGCCTGTGATTGATCTAGCTGATTGAAATTCTCAGAAAGGGAGGTTAGCAAGTGATCTTGGGCTGTTGGTAACTTGCTGATAACTATGGTCTTGGCAGGCCCTTCTGCTTCGTATCAGCACCCTCCTCTCCCCACCCCTCCTCCCCTGCCTAGACAACACTCACTGCAATCATATTTTTTGGAAAATGCTGCTGCAAACTTAGGGAATGACATAAGATATTGTAGGAGAGTTCCTGGCCAACAGGTACAGGACACAAGGGTCAGATAAGACAGGCCACTCCTACACATCGCAATTGTACAGAATACCAAATGATTAGCATCACACACTGCAGACAATACCTGTAGCACACTGGCAGTGATAGATATCTGCTCCAGAACCTGCAGAGTCCATCTATTGCATGTCTTGCTCTGGGGACCAGGTGATGTGTGCCCTTCCTCATATTTGGGGTGACTGCTGAAACAGGTCATTTGCACATATGGCGGCTGTTATGTACAGGAGGCACACAATGTCCCTGCATATTACAGAGCTGATGTGATGTGTTGCTGCATTCTCCATATGGGCAACAGTTGCATATATCTGCTCAGATTGTGAGGTGCATCATGGATAATGGGGGGGCTAACTAATATTATTAGCACCCAGAAACCCAGTTGTAGCCATTATGGCGACTGTGATCACTGTTGCATTGCCCAGCAACTGCATGTCTTCTATGATGGTAGAACAAGTGTGCATGGCCTCCAAAAAGAGGGCAGGATGGTCTGTGATGGACCTCATGGATTATGAACATGGTTTGAGTTAGGTGTATGTGCAAATGTACCTATCTTGGAGTGTACAGCAGGTCACAAGGGACTCTTTGCACATGTGCTGCCTCAGGGGTTAGTGCCACACTGCAGCCCAGTGGACCTCTGTGTGCAACTGTTGTTTGACTTTGGAGGTACAGTACAGTAGAGGGACGGGCATGTTACCCTCACATGTAGCTTGGCCTTTGGACAAGAGATGTATTCTGCAGCTCTGTGTCTGTTATGCAGCTACAGAACTAACTGTCCAGTGCAGTATGTACTACATGTGTACCCGCTGTAGATAGGCCCTAGGTGTGGTTTACCACTGTCTCAAAATGTGCAAGCCATGTTGTTTCATGTCCAGGGTTTCAGCCATTGCAAGCAGGGACCTGCAGTCTCTTTGATTCTAGACATTGCTGTGGAGAAAGATGTGGAGGTGTAGCCTAATGGTTAGAGCACTGGCACAGTGAGCAACAGACCAGCATTTGAATCCCACTTGTTCTCTGTGTGGCTGTGGGGAACTCACTTCAATATACTGCCAGAAACAGTCTGGGGTCTGCATTGACTGGAGGACACACATTAATATTGTTTTTAATGTGTTACAATAGCACATTGGGTCTGCAAACATGCACATTGCAATCATGCCCATCTGACAACATGACTTTATAGGCTCTGCTGTAGCCCATTACAAAGGGTCAGACATGTTCACCCTCCAGATGAATGACACATGAGTTGTACATGACTGGAATATTTCATCATAACTGTGACTGAACATCTTTGGCTTCATCACATGTCTTCAGTACATGCAGGCACATCCCGCTCCTGGGATGGCCACCTGCAGAGATCATCACACATCCTTACTTGCTCCATATGGACTGTATGAGAGACACTTGTTCAATTGTCATATGCACATGTGTCAGGAAGATTGTATAGTGGTTAGAAAAGCTGAGGCAGCTATCACACTGGAACTTCCCCATGTCACAGCTACTATTTTTTCACACACACTACAACTGCATTTGTGCAGTCACACCAGGGACATCAGGGCAGCAAGACCATACCACATTCTCATCTACCACTATCCATCCCTCGGCATATGCCCATCATGTACAGTCATATATTCTCCTGCCAGCTGCTGCACCATGGCACACACAGGAACATTTTAATCATTAGGATGTTGTACTCACACCTCTCCTGTGAATGATCTGCGTCACCACTCATGCTCAGTCATCCTTTTGATGCCCACATCGTGGCCATGCTGGCTCCACCAGGGCATACTTCTTCCTAAACCTATGCCATGCACTGACATTACAGCAGATTACATGAGCACCCCTCACTGATACAGTACAACTGCCTCCCACATTATCATCCCACCTACTAACTGGCTTTCACTGTTGCCTTTTCTACCTATTTAGCCACTTTAAGATCATCAGAAACAATCACGCCCAGGTCCTGCTCTTCTTTCATGGACAGAAGTACTTCATCTCCTACACTGTACCACTCCCTTGGATTTTTGCAGCTCAAGTGCATTATCCTGCATGTTTTAGCATTAAATCTCAGCTGCTAAATTCTAGACCATTCTTCAAGCTTAGATAGATCCCTCCTCATGTTATCTACTCCTTCCTGGGTGTCTACTCTACAATATCACTAACAAAAATGTTAAAAAGAATCGGACCAAAGACAGATCCTTGCAGCACACTACTGGTAACTTCCTTCTCCTCAGAGTGAGCTCCATTTACCTATACCCTTTGACACCTCCCACTCAACCAATTTCTAACCAACTCACTTTAGGGTCCATCCCTAGGGAGCTCAGTTTGTTGATAAGTCGCCTGTGTGGAACAGTGTCAAAGACTTTACTGAAATCTAAGTACAACACATCTAGAGCTCTCCCTCAGTCCAACTCCCTGGTCACCTTGGCCAGGAAATCAATCAGATTTGTCTGACAAGACCTGCGTCTGGTAAACCCATGCTGCCATGGATCCTGTAATTCATTGGACTCCAGAAACCTCACTATTCTTTTTTTTAGCAGTGTTTCCAATAATATACTCAGAACAGAGGTTAGACTAAGGGGTATGTTTACTAAACCGGGCTAACGGTTAACCCGGGCTATCTGCCACCAGGTCCCATATTACTCAATGGGACCTAGTTGCAGATAGCCCGGGTTAACCGTTAGCCCGGTTTAGTAAACATACCCCTAAGTGTCTTGTAGTTTTCAACCTCATCCTAACTTCCACTTTTGTGAAAAGGGACCACATGTGCCTCTCTCCAGTCCTCTGGGACCACTCCCAACTCCAAAGAAGCATTGAAAGGTCAATCAGTGGAGCTGATAGAACATCCTCAAGTGCCTTCAGTATTCTTGGATGTATCTCATCTGTTCCCATTGCTTTGGGTTGCTGGTTTTCATCACCTTTGCTGGTATCATCGTTGCCTGGACCCCTGTGACCAGTGGTAGTAGGAGGAGCTTGGTACCTGACATCACCTCCCCAGGCATTTTAAGTCTGCGCCCTAATGCAGTATATGGCCATGGGTGCAAGCCTGGGGGCACATGTCTGAAGGGGTATGTCCAAAGGGGCACATTCTGCCCCTTTGGAGCCCTTTTGGAGCTTAGAGAAGCTTGCGACCAGGCCTATATGGGACAACATAAGAAGAGGGCCACGCTCATGGCCACCACAAAGTCTGTCAAATTTGTGGACCCTATGGATCATCATTTGCAGGCGGCTTCAGCTGGAGTGTCCTCTTTTGACTTGGAAGATTCAGTTAGATCCATGAGTACTGTCTCGATGGTTTCTCCTTCTTCAATGCGTTTTACCCCACCTAGTCAAGAAGGAATAATAGAGGCTGGAGTCCCCCCCCCCCCCCCTGGGAAATTTAGGACAGAGGATGTATGGTCTTCAGGAGTCTGGATGAGTTCCCCAAAGTTGGACGATGGTCTTATGGTAGCTGAACAAGTTACGATTCCTACTCCTTTAAATTTTTCAACCCCTGTGGAAGATGTCGATGGTTGGACACAAGTCACCAGGGCCTGCAAAAACCTAAAGATGTTTCCTTGTGGGATATCTGGGAGGTAGTAGCAAGCACGGAGACATTCTTGTGCTCCTATCTCTCCTAGGTTGTTCAGTTTTCAGCTGAGATGGTTGCAAAAATATCTGATTAGGATACTCGTATTAATGGCTGTAATTCTTCCTCACGTAAACTTGAGGGTCAGGTTGCGGTTGCACAAGCTGCTGTCTTCTATTCAGGATAGCTCTATTATTCATCATCAGATAGAGTCTTTGGAGAATGCAGCTAGAGCAAAAACCTTTGTTTTATTAATTTTTCCTGTACCCATTATCTTGTCCCAATTGTATTACTTCAGAAATACTTCAAGAAAATTGATGTTTTATTTATTAAGGATAGTCTTACATTGCATGCTCAACAAGAAATGCTCGAAAATAGTTTGCAAGCGGTGAATATTAAATGTTTAAATTTTCCTCCTACTCGTTTATTATCTCCGCAGATTTTATTTGACAAGTATTTGATAGAAATCTTGGGGTATCAAGTAAATACTAAACCTGTTATTACTAAATTGTATTATTTGCCTCATTTGGGGGTGACAGCCAGTGGGTTTCTGCAGGCTGCCGCCCCTCTTTCTTCTTTAGATTCATTGGATGTATCTGACTTCATTGAATCATCTCAGGATACGATTACTACTAGATCCACTCTTGTGTCTTTTTCTTCTGAGGCTGACAAAAATACAGCTATGCGTTTATTTTTTCAGAATAATAATGCTGATTTTTGTGGCGGGAAAATTAATATGTTTCCTGATGTGTCCAGGCAAACTCAGTCCAGACGCAAGGCCTTTTTGGCTTTAAAGCCACGGGTCTTAGCTGCTGGTGCAACTTTATTCCTTAAGTTTCCCTGCAAATGCCTGGTCACTATCGGGGGCACTAAGTATGTTTTTTCTGAAGTTTCTTCATTGGAAACCTTTTTACTGAATCAAGGAGTGGAGGAGTGGCCTAGTGGTTGGGGCAAGGTACTTCAGGCTGGAAGGTTGGGGGTTCAAATCCCACTAGAGGACAGCAACCTTGGGCCAGACGTACTGGGGTTTCTAGTCCCACAGGTGCTCCTTGTGGTCTTGGGCAAGCCACTTAACCCTCCATAGCCCATGTTCCCTGTAAAATAATTATCTCCAAGTTATAATGCCCTGTTCAATGTAATTTCAGTTTGTTCAATGTAAACCACACTGATGAAGAATAGCACAGTATATAAGAGAATGTAAATAAATAAATGTTTCACAGATATGATTGCTTTGCTTAATTTTGTACACTATCAATGTTAGTAATGATTAGAGTTTTGTTTAGTATTTAGGGCATCATCTCCGATCCATGCATATTTTTCCTTTATTATTTTTCTTCTTTTTAACGCTGTAATAGCTATTGATTTACTCATCTGGATGTGGACTATTGGATTTTTCTTTTTTCTTCTTTGTTAAAATGTGTATTGTATAAGTTTGGATGATAATAATAATAATATTAAATATTCCCCAGTGGGCTAGGACACAGGGTTCTTCTGAGGCTGATATTGCCCAGCCTTCTCAGTCTGCCTTTCTAGAGTCCTCAACTGAGTTATTCCTAATCACACAACCTTAATTACTTCCTTTCTCTCTTTGTCTGACAACAATTTAATATTTTAACTTAATTTTTCTAAGAAGAGTGTGGATTTCTGTGGCAGTCCTATACAAATTGTTCCTGATGTGTGCAGACTCATTCATAAATGCAGAAAGGCTTTCCTGGTTTTGAAACCCCATGTCCTGCAAAGGAAGTTACTTCCTTTGGGGGCGGGACACCGCTGCACGGGAAGGCTCTGCACTGGCTGGCTTTGTGTTTAAGCTGATCTCGCAGCCGCGGTTCTAAGAAGCAGGAGCCGCGGCTGCTATAGGAAGGAGAGGTGATGAGTCTGCCGCTGCCGAGAAGCGGACTCTGCAGTGGCAGCAACCTGAACGTTTTTATTTCCCTGGGGGCCAGGACTGGAAATGGGCGGCCGGGGGGGGGGGGGTCTAGGACTGAAAGTGGGCTGATGGGGGGGCTCTAGGACTAGAAATGGGCTGATGGGGGTGGGTTTAGGACTGGAAGTGGGCTATGTGGGGTGTTTAGGACTGGTAATGGGCTATGGGGGGCTAGGACTGGAAATGGGCTGATTGGGGGGTAGGACTGGTAATGGGCTATGGAGGGGTCTAGGACTGGAAATGGGATGATGGGGTTAGGACTGGAAATGGGCTGATGGGGGGCTAGGACTGGAAATGGGCTGATGGGGGAGTTAGAACTGGAAATGGGCTGATCGGGAGGGTGGCTAGAATTGGAAACGGGTGGATGGGGGTTTAGAACTGGAAATGGGCTGATTAGGGGGGCTAGGACTGGAAATAGACTTATTGGGGGGTTAGGACTGGTAATGGGCAGATGGGAGGTTAGCACTGGAAATGAGCTAGGACTGGTAATGGGCTGATTGGGGGGCTAGGACTAGAGTGGGCTGAAGGGGGATAGGACTTGAAATGGACTAATGGGAAGGGGAGGAGAGTACTGCTGGCCCTGGAAGAAAATTAGGGGCTAGGGCTACAAATGGGCTGATGCGGGAGGATGGTAGAATAGGACTGGAAGGGAGCGGATAATGAGAGGGTCTGCCAGGGGAAGGAGGGGGCACGAAGGGAGCTGACACAGGGGAAGGAGGGGGCTGTAAAGGAGCTGACACCTGGGATGTACTGAAGGGGGACTGAAAGGGAGCTGACATTTGGGGATGGGAGTGGTAGGTGATTTGGTAATGGGGAGGAGGCTGGAAGGGAGCTGACATGCAAATGGCACCGGAAGAGGGATGGACAGATGGTAGGGTGACTGGAAGGGAGGCACTGAGAGTGGATGTGAGCTGACATAGTAACATAGTAAATGACGGTAGATAAAGACCAGCATGGTCCATCCAGTCTGCCCAGAAATACGGCAAGAGTAGGTGCACCTGACGCTCTGTGCAGGTCACCCCTCCCCATGTCTTTGTTTAGGGGTGGAGCCACCACTCTATGTAGGACACCCTTATTTGTTGAGAAGTTAGTTGGTTCAGTTTATTTGTTTTTATCCTGTTGCTGTAAAGGGATCCGCTGTGCTTGTCCCATGCTGTTTTGAATTCCGTCACCGTGTTTGCCCCCCACCACTTCCATCAGGAGAGCATTCCAAGCATCCACCACCCTTTCAGTGGAAAAATATTTCCTGACATCGCCTTTCAATTTTCCACCTTGCAGCTTCATGTTATGCTCTCTAGTTCTGCAGCTTCCCTGTCTTTGGAAGAGGTTTGTTTGTTCATCGTTCCTCTTTAAGTATTTAAATGTCTGAATCATATCTCCCCTATCCCTCCTCTCCTCCAAAGTGTACATATTTAGGTCTTCAAGTCTCTTCTCATAAGGTTTCTTACGCAGGCTCCAAATCATTTTGGTCGCCTTCCTCTGAACACTTTTCAGTCTTTTTACATCTTTTGCAAGATATGGTCTCCAAAACTGAACACAGTATTCCAGGTGAGGCCTCACCAGCGACCAGTACAGTGGCATTAGTACCTCTTCCTTTCTGCTGGTAATCCCTCTTTGTATGCAGCCCAACATCCTCCTGGCTTTTGCCACCGCCTTGTCGCACTGTTTTGCCACCTTGAGATCATCAGAGATAATCACACCAAGGTCTTTTTCCTGAACCATGCACACCAACCTCTCGCCCCCTATCGCGTACATTTCCCTTGGATTTCTGCTACCTAAGTGCATGACACTGCACTTTTTCACATTAAATCGTAATTGCCAAGCATTAGACATGTTTTCAAAAAGAAAGGTTATCTTGTCTGCGGATCCAAATGCATCATGGACACCACCCAGATTTAAAGAAGGGACAGTATGGCTACATATCTTCTACAGTATTTTCATTCATTACTACAGTTTTAACTTCGCATCACTAATGCTTTCCAGTCCTGTTTGGCATATCTTGAACTGGTCAATAAACATTTATTAATCTAAACCTTCACAGTAAGGTTCCCTTTCAATTTTGTCAGCAATTCCATAATCAATTTTTTTGAACGTTGCATAAAATCTATGAAACGTCCTTCTTCTGAGCATATTTTATCTGCAATTTCTATACCTTTGATAATTTCAGTCGTTCTTTATGAGATGTGTCTGCTGTACCATCAAATAATGCAGAATAATATTTAGCCATCTTTGTTCAAGAAATACTTTCTTGCTGCATGGTGTTGACTAAGCTATTTCTAAACTCATTCTGCACAATAGGAGAAAAAAAATGAAACAATTCACGTCATGTGAATTTTTTTAAATATATGCTTTCAGATCAGGGTTGTAGTGACATGGGCCCAGGCAGCCTTTAAGTGCTTTTCCAGCAGCCTCTGGGAAGGAGGTATGCAATTCATTTTATTGTTGAAAGATCCCAGGAGGCTCTGCAGCAGCACTGTTAAAGTACAATGTTGTCTTTTGTACAAAGAAGATGTTATTAGTATAAATGAACTTAACTTTGCAGACAGACAGAAAGCCAAAAGGAAAAAAAAGAAAAAAAGAAAAAAAGAGCGATCATTCCTTCCTCTGTATTTTCACTTCTTCTTAGAACGCTCCCGGGTCTTTCTGAATCCTTTGGCAAGACTTTCCTTCATCTTTGCGTGGCAACTCCTCTTGATCCTGAAAAATACTTTCAGGAACCTCTCTACTTTTGTCAGGCAATTTCTCCAGTCTTCCGCCTTTGGTTTAGTACCATCCTCCTCAGTAAACACACAAAGAGCAAGTGCTATTTGTGCAGAGGTAGGTCACCACTGATACCAAACCTCAGTTTTGTATGTCCAGGTACACATTGCTTTCCTGTGACTCCTATACATGGCAAGCTACAGTCTTCAGTCACCACTCCATATTCTTTTCCAGACAAGAAGAAGATAAGATGCACACTGCTCTCTTTATTTCTTTACTCTAAGTCCTGTCCTGGTACATAAGGATCTACCCACCATAAGACCTGAGACTCCCTTTTAAAGATGTGTATTTACACAGTAATATAGTAAATAATGGCAGATAAAGATAAGCATGGTCCATCTAGTCTACCCAGTAAGGTGGCTTGAGTAGGTGTACTCAGTACTCCATGCAGGTCACCCCCCTCTATTTTATTTATTTTTTATTTATTAACACTTATATACCGCTACTTCCAGCGATCAGAAGCGGTTTGATTACATCTTTGGGATTTGTCAAAAATCAAGACAGAGAAGTTGGGGCATATATACAATAGTTCAGAGGTAAATCACAGCACACGGAATACGGTCTCGAGATTGGCCTAGACATATTTACATAATTTTACAAAAGGGATTCTACTTCAACATATTTACATTTTTACATATAACTGTTCACTTCATCCTTTATCTCTTTGGGATTTACTACTGGTTGTAGTGACAGTGGAATAGATGCGTTTTTAATTTCTTCCTGAAATCAACTATGTCTTTAATTGTTCGCAGCTCATGTGGCAGTTGGTTCCATAAGGTTGGGGCATAGAATGAAAATGCTCTGCGGCTAGTACTGGCTTTTACCTGTCTGATGATGCTTGGCACTTGTAGCGTGTCTGAGTTGATAGTTCTCCTGTCTCTGGTGGTAGGTTGCTCGCAGATAAGGGTTGAGAGGAATGATGGGGCTAGGTTATGAATGAGTTTGAACGTTGTTACCAATGTTTTATATTGTATCCTGGCAGCAATGGGTAGCCAGTGTAGCTCGATCAATACGGGTGTAATGTGTTCAGTTATGCTTGATCGCATGATGATCCTCGCCGCCACATTTTGTGCCAATTGCAAGATATTGGTGGTTTTCTTTGGCAGACCCTGTAGGATGGCGTTACAGTAGTCTAAGTGAGGCATGATGAGTGCTTGCGCAACAGACCGGAAATCACATGGTTCAAGTATATTCCGCAGGGGTCGTAACACTCTAAGTTTGTGAAAAATGGCCTTGTTGGTGTTGCTCAGGTGTTTTTCCATCTTTAGTTTGCTGTCGATTGTGACTCCCAGATACTTGATCTCATTTTTAGTGTTGTAAGTGTTGTTACACAGTGTGATTGTTGGAGGAGGTTTGAAGTCAGGTTTACTGGATATGTACATCACTTCCGTTTTCTTGTGGTTAATTGACATATTATTTTGTTGTAGCCATCCTAACATCTCGCCCAGGCAGGTTTCGAGCTGAGTATATTTAGGGTCTGCGGCATCTACTTGTGTGTACAGCATAATATCGTCTGCGTAAATGTGGTAATTGATGTCATGTTTCCTGAAAATGTCACTGAGAGGTTGCATGTAAATGTTAAAAAGTAGTGCCGAGAGGGCCGAACCCTGTGGTATGCCTTGAGTTTGAGTGAAGGCTTCTGCTTTTTCGCCGTTGAATTGGACCTGCGGCGTTCTGTTCATTATATAAGATGATAACCATTTCAGGGGGGTTCCCAATATTCCAATTGATTCCAGCTTGTCTAGGAGGATTCCGTGATGGACAGTATCAAAAGCTGCAGAGACGTCGATGAAAATGAGAATAAACATTTTCTTTCTGTCTTCGAGGCCTTTGAGGAGGTTGTTAAGCAGGGCCAATAGAAGAGTTTCGACTCCATGTTTTTTTCTGAACCGTATTGCTGACTGCTGACTCTATGCCTTTGATTAGGGTTGTACCCGATGCTTCGTGCACATCACCCCTATTTGTTGAAGTATAAAACATAGTAAGTTTATTTTGATTTTATCCTCTTGCTATATAGTGTGCATTTGGTTCATTAGTGTGCCATAACAAATGTACAGTCCTAGCTATTGACCATAACAAAATCAATCATTCAATGTTAACCCAAAGGGAAAATAAAATCTCAAAAACTTTTCAAAACTTTTCAAACTTTTTTTCTTTCTTCAAATGATTCAAACACTAGTTTCTGCAACAAAGGTCTCAGTAATCCATTGGCGTCACTGTGCTGACTATTGCTTGAACACAGTGAGTATGCCTAATAACATCAGCGACCTTCTAATTAAAACTAATGCAGGTAATCATGATGGGCTGTACGTTATCTATGTTTAAACTCCTCAACCACAAAAAGAGTGAAGTATTTTACTTAGCTCCAAAAGACTCCACTTGCATATGTTTTAAGCATTGATCCCAACGCCAATCCCCGGTACCGATCTCGCGTTTCACTTTATTAGTTTCCTCAGGGGATCTGTCTTGACGATGCGTAATACTGTGTATGAATAAAACAAAAGATAAGTTACCCCTACTGTGCTTAACTTACTTTCCTCCCTATAGTTAAAACTATGCTCTTATAAATATAGATACACATATGAATCTTACCAAATCTGCTGCCCACGCTCCTTAAAGCTCAAAACTCAAATCACCAATTCCTAACAAAATGCTCTCCACATCTGAGCCAAGAACGCCGCGCATGCGCTCACCCTTCCATAACTCCATTTTTAAAGAGTCCCCCTCCCCATTTGGGGACCAATCAAAACTTAGACTAAAACCTCCATACCCTTCAATGAAAATCCCTCACGGGTTACACAAAAAGCAATACCTCAAAGGATCTTGTTACTAATTATGTTCTTCCATATTAGAAACATGTTTTTGAAGCAGACTTCCCTTAAATTTCTCCCCCGAGCGTCCTACTAATGACATTATAACCCTACAATGATACTCCGTATTGAAGAATTTTTTCGTAAGCAGTGTCCCCCACTATATCCTGCCGTATGTCCTAGCTATTAACATGTACTACCAATGCACGCTGTGAGTAGCCCAGTCCCATTGCAAAAAATGGAACTTGTGATAACACATTAACCATGTTAATTCAACCTAAATGGGTAGTGCACATTAGTAACTACAAGCCTCATTTTGCAGTAACCGAGGTATCCGGAGGCCCAGCCCGTCATCCTCCACCACCCCCTCCCCCTCCCCCCCCTTTAACCCCTCTCACCTCCCACCCCCCCTTTGGCCCTTTGGCAAAGACAAGCAGACATCAGGAGGTGGTGCAATTGCTTGGTCGCAGCTTTATTTAAAGGTATTAAAACACCGGCCCAATATGGGCCCAAATCAACATTCATCACAATAACCAAAACACCCCCCCCCCACCCGTCCTCCAGATGACGCTCCCACCAGCCATTTCTAGCAAAGTGGTGCATCATCCACACCCCCCGTTTTCCCCCACCGCCCGCCTTGCCATGTATTAGCAAAGGCCGGCTCCAGGGTTGCCAATTTCCGGGCAGAGACCCCCAGCCGGGGCATCTCCCCCAACGACAAGAATGGTGCCGCTCCTGTGGAAAGCGGCATAAAGCTGAAATGCCCCGCCGGGTCAGTGAGCACCTGCTCGCACCCCGCCACCGGCGCAAAGGTAGGCTACTATCCTTGCGCCGCCCCCACCACCGAAAGCTGCGAACAGCACCAAGACTCCAATGCCTCCCGCCAATCATTTAGAAGCAGGTCCTGCCCCACCGGGGCAAGATGAACCCCATCGAGCCGATATAGGCTGGCACAGGAAACGTCCGCCCAAGGGTGCAGGACCTGGCGCCCCCCCCGTCTGCTGAACCCAGCGGCCAATCTGCCCGTTAATCTTAACCAGGCCCCTTGACCAACGCCGCTGGGTCCAACAGGCCGGCCGGGGCACAATGTCTGACCAAATAATAGCCACCCCCGGGAGGAGCTCCTGCAACCGAGCAATGTCCCTCTGCACAGTCCGTATGAGCTGCCGGCAAGACCAAGCCACCAGGTCATGGCCACCAAGGTGGAGTAGCAACCCCGCCGGCTGCCGCCGCAGTCCGATCTCCTCCTGAACCCGAGTCAAGAGCTGCCCCCAGTGCATGCCACGTTGACCCCTCCAGCAAAGCCGCACTCCAGACATGGCGAGACCAAGATGGGCACCCAATGGCCGGACCGCCGCCCGACGCT
Source organism: Ichthyophis bannanicus (assembly GCA_033557465.1). Lineage (NCBI taxonomy): Eukaryota > Metazoa > Chordata > Amphibia > Gymnophiona > Ichthyophiidae > Ichthyophis > Ichthyophis bannanicus. Next base: position 126,723,024 of record CM066035.1, on the reverse strand, counting down.
CCGCCCGACGCTCCGCCCAGTAGACGAAGGAGTGCCCAATGATCCACCAGTCGCCGAAGCACACACCATCTGAAAGCAGAAAAGAAGCGGACTGCCACCAGCAGGCAACTCTGAAATAGGAAGAAGACATTAGTAGCCCCCCAAGCCCCCCCCCCCCAGGGACCCAAGTCCGGACGCCATCAGGTGATAGACCGCACCCCCGGAGGCCACCGGGCGCACATACCCAGCATAAGCCCCCGAGCGCCACCAGCCAATGCACCGGATCACCTGACCGTCAAGACCCGCAGCCGCCGCACTAGTCGCCGCCCCAATCCGGAACGAATGCGAGGCATACCGGCGCTTGGCACAACCCAAGGCACGCAGCACCAGACGCAGCACAGCCGTGAACTGGAACTGAGTCACCGGGTGGCCATCAGCGTGGATGAAAAAATTGCCACACGCCGCTGGCCGCCGCTGAACGTAGGAGCACAGCGCGCGGACCGGGCAGGATAACAAGGGAGGGATGGGGCTTAAGAGGACCCAGCTTCCCTTCCCAGACTGAGCTGTCTTGGAACGCGGTAGAAAAATGCGCGCCTGTTCCGCGTCCACACGAACGTGCGCAACGTCGAGCCCGCCAAATGCCCCGCTCCAGGCGGAGCGGGGGACAAGCTCGGATACCCAAAACACACCAAAGAAAGCCGTGGTGAACAGCGCATGAAACAGGACGGCCTCAAAGCCCGAGGCCACCAGACGCGGCAAAATCTCGCAGATTCGCAGTAAAAGCTCGTGCGAAACTGGAAGCCGCCAGTCCCGCGATGCCGGATGCACCCGAGCCCAGCCCGCCAGCAACCGCCGAACCAAAAAGGACATACGAGGGTTACCCCAGCCAGAGGCCTTACAAAAGAAGGAAAAAACCCCTCCAATGCTCCGCCGACCGCCGACCGCGCCCAGCCCTCCTTCTTAGCCGACAAAACAAACCGGCCAACAAGGCTGTCAGGAACCACCCCCCGCTGCCCAGCCCTGCGCACGAAGGAACGCACTCACCTGCAAGGAGCCCCGCCGGTACAATGCCCAGGTACTGCGTGCCACCGACGCGGCCAATAAGGACATCACTTCAGGGTCCCAACTGTCCAGAGATGCTCCGGGACCCATGAGGCCAGCTCGTCCGCCCCCGGGGCCAGTCACCGGAACAATGCCCACTGAAAACGGGATAAAGCATCAGCAATGGAATTCTGGGCGCCCGGCACGTGCCGTGCTCGAGCGGAGACATTAAGACGCAAGCAAGCAAGGACGAACACCCTCATCAGCGCAGCTACACGCGGACAACGAGGCGCGTGCTGGTTGATGACCTCGACCACTGCGGCATTGTCGCACCAGAATACCACCCGCCGGTTACGCAGCTTGTCCGGCCAGATCCAGAAAAACGCCACGATCGGGAAGAGCTCCAAGAAAGTGATGTTCCGAGTCAAACCGGAATGAACCCAATCTGCCGGCCAGGGTTCCGCACACCAGGCACCATGACAGAAAGCACCGAAGCCAGAACCGCCAGCTGCGTCGGTAAACAACTGCAGATCGACATTCGAGAGTTCAGGCAACTGAAGCACGGAGCAACCATCGAAACCCACGAGGAACGCATCCCATACCCGTAAATCCTCCCACATCCCAGCGGAGACCCGGATCCGATGATGGGGAAGACGGAGGCTCGCCATTGCCAGAGATAAGCGCCGCGCGAAGGGGCGCCCCAAGGGAAGAACGCGGCAAGCAAAATTGAGGTGCCCAAGCAACGACTGAAGGACCCGGAGGGAAACCTTAGCGGTGGAGCCGACCGAAGCCACCAGTTCACGCAGCCGCTGGACCTTCGGCGCCGGCAAACGTACAACCATCGCGACCGTATCAATCTCGATACCTAAAAAAGTTGAGGCAAGTGACCGGCCCCACCGTTTTCTCGGCCGCAATAGGAATACCGAAGTCCACGGACAAGCCCAGGAAAGTCCACAGGAGAGCGGAACAAGTAGTAGTCAGCTCCGGCCCGACAAACAGGAAATCGTTGAGGTAGTGGACAATGCTAGAGACCCCCGACTGCCGCTCGACCACCCAATGCAAGCAGGTGCTGAAAGCCTCGAAGTAGGCACAGGAGATCGAACAGCACATAGGCATGCACTTATCGAAGTAGAACTGTGCCTCAAAGCAAAACCCAAGCAAAGGGAAAGCCGCAGGATGTACCGGCAATAAGCGAAAAGCCGATTCTATGTCCACCTTGGCGAGCAACGCTCCCGGCCCACACTGGCGCACCAAGGACATGGCCACATCAAAGGAAGAGTAACGGACTGTACAGAGCTCGCGGGGTATGCGGTCGTACACAGAAGCGCCCGGAGGGCAGGAGAGGTTGTGGATCAGCCTAAACTTACCCACCTCCTTCTTGGGGACCACTCCCAATGGCGAAACCGTGAACGGGGAAAAGGGGGGGCACCGAAAAGGGGCCCGCAACCCTACCCAGAGCACACCCTCCGAAATCTTCCTACGCACGAAATCACTGTGTTCCCGCGCCGAAGCAGCGTTCCGGAGCCCACCCCCTGCAGACGCACCCTGAACCGGGATACGGAAACCCCCCGAGAACCCCTCCAAAAGCAACCCGGCCGCCCGCCCATGACGGGACCGCCCATACTCCGCCAACCAGGGACGCCCCACGCCCCCGCGTCCCTCGAGCCGCGCTACGCCCACGCCCCTGCCTGGCCCCCCGCAGGACACTAGAACCGGGAGAGGCGGGGCGCCCAGCCCCACCGCGGCCCGGCGGGGTGGCCCCACGCCGGGCAGGTCCGCACCCGCAAGCCAACCCCCGTGGCCCTTTTGCCGCACCGCGCCCTGGAATACGCCGGGCCATGCTCTCCCACCCAGGGCTGCCAAGAGCTAAGGGCAAATCCCCCCCAGCACCCTGTTGGCCAGGCCCTGATTCCCTCTTATAATTATTATTATATATATATATATTTTTTTTTGTGTGTTGTCTTTGGTGGTAGTTATTGGCCTAATGTGTTTGATTGATAAAGACCGGGAACCCCCGCGGGAGGCCCACCCCTCGAAAAGCCAGGGAAAGATTATTATATTTAATTTTTCTTTTTAAAAGCGAAGGCAAGGGAGAGCCACGGGGCGAAGCACCAGTCCCCCCCCAGCGCGCTGCACCTCCCACAAAGACTCCCCCCCCCCGCATGGGCTACCAGGCAAGCGGAGCACCGGTTGGGAGTCCCACGTGGCTCTCCGCCGGTAAAGGAAAGACGAGCAACGCCCGGCGGTATGGCCTCCCCCTCTTCCTTGTGTTTTTTTTTTTTTTTTGAAAGTAGAAACCCCCGAAAAAAGGGGACGACGCACCGCGAGCCCCACGAGCCGCCAAGAGAAGAGACCCGATGCCAGAAGGGGAGGCCCAGATCCCCGCAGCGCCCAAAACACAAACCTGCCCATAGCGCGAGCAACGAGGAAGAGGGAGGACGCCAGCTGGCGCTCCCACGTTGCTAGCGCTGGCCCCACCCCCTGACCGCCCGCGCGGTCCATTCATCGGGCTCCACCTTCGAGTGTGGAGCCCAAGTGCGTAAGCCCCGCCCGCTGCAACCCGGGGCTGACCACCCCCCCCCCCCAGCAACAGGCCTGCCACGCGGCTGGGCCCCGGGAACCCGGTTACTGGGCCGGCCGCGGGACCGGGGCCCGGCGGCACAGCCCGCACAAGACTGAAGGAAAAATTGAGACACCCACATCACAGGGCATGCTTAGTTCCTCCTGCATTTTACTAAAACTCTCCCAAAGGCCCCTTCCCTCCAAGAACACAATTTATAGACTTAGGGGCCTGGTAAACCCCAATGATTCTTACCATGGTTAATGCAGGGTTCTTAGCATGCACTCAATATGCAACCATGCTAAGAATCCTGCATTAACCACAATACAGTTTGGGGTGGAGACTGGGTGGCTCTGGGCAGAGCATGAGCTATGTGGTTAGCATGGGCATTAATGTTCCACCTCTATGCGTGGCATTAAGTGCACTGCAGTAATAGCAGCAAAACGCTTAGTGCCAGGGTGGCATGGAATCTGTTTGAGATACATGGGGACATGCCGAGTACATATTTGTTTCTTAGTGTGAGTCTGGCGCCACCCTCCTCAGTAAGTTTCAGGGCTTAATATGTGGCACACTGCTGCATTTTAATAAATATGCCCCGTAGGTCCTCACCAGTCTCTCCCTACGCTATTCCCTTTTTGGGGGGAAATAGCTGCAAAAGCACTTCTAATTATACTGCAATAGCAAGCAAGGATAAATGGCACCCCTGAAATAAGACAGCATCTACTTAGGAAGAACAAAAACAGCAGGTGCATAGACAAGTGGTCAAGGCTCTTTATTAACACTGAACCAACCACAACGTGTTTCAGCCAAACAGGGCCTTCTTCAGGGGGTGCAAAACCTCCAGAACAACCAAAGGAACAATCAAATGAGAGCATAATAAGTGAGAACATAATAAATACATAATAAATGCATCTAAAGCAAGAATTAAAGATAAAATGATAAATACCATTCTAATTTATTAAATAAATGACTAAAATAAGCTAAAAGCAAAACAAATAAATAAAACTTGCACATAAGTGCAAATAAATAAATTAACAAATAAATAAATAAAAGGCTGACATTGATCAATAAATAAACACTTCTATAAAAAGGCAAAACAAGTAGTCTGTGAACCAACAAGAAGTGCAAGACAGAACTAGCTAATGAAAAGGAAGTGAAGGAACCATAAAAAGGCTAAGTAGAAAGGGAGAGGAGGACCAGAAAAAAACTCTATACAAGGACCTGTGCAATGGCATGAGTGAGTTATATAGAATCCTAATGGGTAACTTATAAGGACTTGAAATACCTGATGTTCAGCAAACAATCATGTAAATGTAAAATTGATGAATAAATAAACCATAAGAGTGACAACGAAACGGAACGGCAGAGAAAAGTGTGCCCAATGTCCAAACCAAAACAACACTCAGGCATAGGGTGCCATGAGTATCATAACCTAATCAAGAAATCAGCAATGGTTGTGTATCACCATCATGTCATATGTATATCTGCACAAATGGTCACTATATCTGCAAGAAAATCCCAATGTAAACACCCCCTATGTTTAGTGAAACCTACAGTACAAAATCTTACGGAGCCAAAGTTGAATGTTGCTAAGTCTAAACATGCTCAAATGAATTGAAATTGCAATGTGCTGCAATGTATTATGACTTAAAGACTCCTGTCTAGCTCAGTCTTTAGCCGATGCTATAAACCACATCGCGTACAGACTGATTATGCCAAAATTCATTGTACAGAGCAATATAAAATAACTCATAAATAGACGATTCAGAGTTAAGAAGCCAATACAGGACAGATACTCACAGTTCTGGAGCAAACTCAAAATGCTACAAATATAGAAATGAGCCGTGCACACAAACAGGGTTTAAAGAGAATTTTTGTGCCAAAACACAGCGGGTCATATGCTATGTGCAATGAATAGAGCCCCACAAAATCAGAAATAATAATGCCATCAAGACTATAGTCAACAGCAAGAGATCCTAAGAGAGAGTTTAAAAAAAAGTATTTAAAAAAATACTTTGCTTCTAATATTAGATTGCTCATATGTACGGACTGCATGGTTTTGCAAGCGCTGTGGAGACACATACAGCTAGGAATTAGACAGGGACTGCTATGCCGCACAGAGACACCCCTGTGCAAAAAAAATATAATATATAATAAAGGACTTTATTAGACCTGCCATATAGGTGCAAATTCAATAAGGTTCATCAAGCCTAGAGGACACATGGATATAACCATGGATCCGAGTGTAAAATGTACTCTTCCCCGATGATAAACCATAGTTCCAAAAAAAGCTGTCACTGGAAGTTATAATGACAAACATGTCAGAATAACAAGAGTCAAGACAGAAGGAACAGCAAAAGTGGTAATATGATGAGATGATGTATAAAACATGGCCCCTGAGGGACAACTAATAAAATCGATGAAGAGAAAAGGAGGAACTAAAAGAATGGATGTAAATTTCTGAAATACATTTTAAAGCACCTGGATATGACCACGGATATGAGTGTAAATCACGCTCGACTCCTAATGATCAAAACAAGATAACAAAAGCAAGTGTCCCTAGAAATTAAAATGACAAAGTTGTTTAAAAAGGCCAAAGCAATAAAACGGAAAGGGTAGCAGGGTGAAAAATGTAAAACATGGCCCCTGACAATCAAGAAAATAAAATGAATAAAACATTATAAAAGTGTCTACCTAAAGCTTCTGAAGAACAAGAAAAAGGTAGACCCAAAATCATCTATGTAGCGTAAACATGTGAGGGAACAAAACTAAAAGCATGTATAAGGCTAAAAAAAACATATATGAAGCAAAAAACTGGGTGCATGAAACAACATCTCAAATGGGAAAGCATAGGTTAAATTGATAAGCCAAAAAAGTAAAAAACAGTAAAAATAAAGAAAGTTCTAAAAAATAATAAATAAATAAATCAAGATAAAAAATGTGAACCAGAATGATAAATAAAAATACTGAATAAAAAAGGGGATCAAAATAAGGGTAAAAAAAAATAAGAGTAGCTCACAGACTAAAAGATCAACATAAAATTACAAAGAATTAAAAATTACAAAAAGGCGTAAAAGTCATTTCCTGATTCAGTCCATTGGGCTTCGAAGTCCTGAGTTCAAAAATGTATCTTTGCTCCAAATCCAACAATATCTTGTCCACGTCTCCACCTCTCCAGTGGGGTCGGGACCACTTTCATCACTAGAAATTTCAGATCTATAATGGAATAATACATAGCTATCCAGTGGTCAACCAAGGTTTTTTCAGCAATTCTTCATTTGATGCAGCTTTTATGTTCTATGATCCGTGTTCTCACACTGCGTTTTGTTTTTCCTATGTAACACAGCTTATAGGGACACATGATTAAATAAATGACATGTTGTCTCTCCCAGTTTGAAAAGTCATCTATTTTGATAATCCAGGAATTCGAGGGATGTTGGAATTTGTCCTTAACAATCAAGCAATGTGCCAGATAGAGCATTGGCCACACCGAAAATGACCCTTCACTCAGGGTCAAATGCAGGGTTTAGCCAATGCTGAGGGCACCAAAATGTTAGTAAGGTTGTGATTTCTTTTGTAAGCTATAGTGGGATGTAAGGTATTCAAGGATGCTACTGATGACAATAGATGTCATTCTTCTTTTATGATCCGCGCAATATCTTGTGATAAGTTGGAAAAAGTCAAGGCGCAAATCAGTTTCTTCTCACATGGACGTGCTTTGTTCTGAAGGAGTGAAGCTCTACTGGATATGCGGGCTCTTTGGTAAGCCTTTCTTATGCAGTCATCTGGATATCCCCTAAATACAAAGCAGTGCTTTAAGTCTTGGGTCTGGGCTTGAAAATCCTGCTCAAATGTACAGAGATGTCGTATTCTGAGGAATTGGCTCATTGGAAGATTCACCTTCAGTGATCTATTATGAAAACTTGTGAAATCCAATAATGAGTTTCTATCTGTTGTCTTGCGATACAGGCTGGTGATGAAGCCATCGGGTCCTTTAGAATAAGGATATCCAGATAGGAAATCTGACATATATCATATTGGGATTGGAATTGTAAATTCTCATCCAAATCATTCAACCAAGCTAGAAAGGTACAAAGATTGGTCTCTGAGCCATCCCATATTTTCACTTGTTTACAGTAAGGATGTTTAGTTAAAAATTGTTTTTCAAATTGAGAACTGTATAAATCAGCCACATCAGGAGCCAGAGAAGAACCATAGCTGCCCCTTTGATCTGCTTGTAAAACACTTCCCGGGAACAAAAGAAATTCTCGGTCATAGTAGCCAGTTGTATTAAAAACAGGTTGGCATCCTAACTGGTCTTGGCCAGTATAACAAAGTATTCTCTAATACCTCCAAGGCTGCCTGTTGAGGAATGTTAGTATATAACAAATTTATATCTAATGGGACCAAAAGGATGTCTCTATTGTATTCTTCAAAACCATCTAACAATTGTATAATGTGTGTTGAGTCATGCACATATGAAGGCGACTCAGTCACAAAGGGCCTTAAGAAAACATCCAAAATTTTTGAAACGATTGCACACTTCTATAAAAAGGCAAACGTCGGCGCATAGCCTGCCCACCAACCCCTTTAACCCGGATTTTCACTTCCACAACAACGGAAGTGAAAATCCAGGTTATGCTGAATGCACCGGCAGCTGCCGAGGCTAAGCAGGTAACAGCGATTTTCAAAAAACGTTGCCTATCTTTAAGGCGCAGAGGGCTAAGCGGGTAGCATCAAAAATCACTGCTACCTGCTTAGCCCTTTCCTCTGCCTCTGCTCCTCACTGGAACACCCCCAACATGCCCCGATGCTAACCACATAACATCTGGGCACATTAGGGACTTAACCGGGATTTTCGAAAGGCACTACCCATGTAGGTGTCTTTCAAATATCCCAGATAAGGCATTTACATGGGTAACTAGGCAGTTACCCATGTAAATGCCTTCAAAAATGCCATCCATGCCGTCTTTCACCAGGTCAAGGCGGTTTACATGGAACTAAAGTAAAATACATTATAACTGTGTCATTAAACTATATACAAACGTGCAACTATGAACCTTTGGGTTCTTAACTATATAACAGATCCATAGATCTTAATTATATACATTTCTGGCTATGTACAATTGTAATGATAGTTATCTTATAATGTTCTTTTGGGGGGAGGGGGGAGGTCATGAGCTTGAGTTGAAGTGTTACTTGAACAGATGTGCTTTTAGATGTTTTCTGAAATTTGTTAGATCAGCGATGTTGCTGAGTTGGTCTGGTAGCTTGTTCCATATGAAGGATGCATATAGCTGGAAGGCTCATTTACATGCTTACTAATTGGATTTGGTTCTGATGTGGGGGATGATGAGGGTGTTCATTGTGGATGTCCGTCTAGATCTGTGTGGTTGGGAGAGTTGCAAAGTTGAGTGGAGGTGTGTGGGGGGGGGGGTCTGAGTGGATTGCTTTGTAGGTTAGCATGATGGATTTGTATGTTATAAAGCTCTGAGGTGGGAGCCAGTGGAGCTGTTTTAGTATTGGGATGATCTTGTCTTGCTGCTGCTTGTAGGGTTCTGGCTGTTGAATGGAGCACTGTTTGGAATGGTAGAAATGTGGAGTGTGGTAGTCCTTGGTAGATAGTAATCCAGGTGATGTATTATTGAGGCTTGTAGTACAGTATGGAATGCCAGCCCAGCTGGATTCATGGCAGACTGGGGGCTTAATCAAGTGCAATATGTTTGAAGATGATTGAAAGCCAAAGGCATGGGCATAGTAATCTGTTCTGTACCACAGGGTATCCCTTAGCAAATCTTCTGGTCAGACTGTGTGGGCCATGCTAGTCTTTATTTGCCATCATCCACTATGGACCATGCAGAAATGCAGGTTGTGTGGCTATCTGGGCCCGATTCCCCCTCCGACTCTTTCCATACATCCCGATGTTCAGGACAGGAGAGCAGGCAGGGGGTGGAAGGGGCAGGATCGGGGTGAAGCGGGGCCGGGCCAGCCTGGCAGTATGTACAAGGCCATTCAGGTCACGGCCCTGTATGTGCCAATGGGGACGTGCTGCTTATTCCACCTGTCTCAGCATACCCTGAATCATCTTTATCACAACTGTTTCTTTACCCTTGGCCTTCTCTAGCCCTTCCAGTCAGTTGCAGAGCAAGGATTATTGCCCCCAGTGCAAGTTTTCATTATAGACTCCAATACCAGTTGAACCCCAGCTGACAGCAGGAGAGTAGGGATGATGGTGCTGTAGGCCCAGTGATTTTCTAATGGGCTTTTCTTTCCATTGTTATCTCTTCTGCCCACATAATTCACAGCTCAGATTAGCTGTGTGAACTGTGTGAAATTCCATAGATTTTGATGGTGTATTGATTTAGTCTTAGACCTAGAAGCACTGATGACCTTCATAAAATGTCACATCTACTGTTTTGGATGATTTAAAGCCGTATAGCTCCTATGGTCATCATTTAATTCAATTTCAAGTGGTGAAGAATTTCTCAGATGGTATTAGAGAACTGTAGTTGCTATGTTGGTGCACTTTGATATTTGGCAATACAGATCAACAAAAGTTGTAGGTGATACTTAATGTAACTGCTGGATTGTTTAAGTCCCACAAGCTTTTACTTAATTCATCAAATTAGAGGCAAGATGGCACAGTAGGAAGAAAATCCTTCCCTCTTTTCAGCGAGTAGTGGCTGACACACAGTAACTGCTCAAGACCTTAATTGGGTCACTTGAGGTCCTATTGGACATTTCAGTGTCACATCTCTTTAATGGTGAGAAACTCCTTTTTTGCTCTTAGGTTCATCAGAACTCTTAGGTCATTCCTTGATCGGAAGGCCCTTAACATTTTTGTTCATGCATTCATTTTCAGTAGACTTTACTGCAGAGGTTCCCAACTCCAGTCCTGGAGGGCCAAACACCATTCAGGTTTTCAGGCTGTCCCTAATGAATATGCATGAGATACATTTGAATTCAATGGGGGGCAGTGAATGCAAATGCATCTCATGCATATTTATTAGGGACAGCCTGAAAACCAGAATGCTGTTTGGCCCTCCAGGACTGGAGTTGGGAACCACTGCTTTACTGCAATTTGCGGCTTGCAAGTCTTTCTCTATACAACATCAAAAGACCACAATTGATCCAGAACACAGCAGCAAAGATATTATACAAGGCAAAACTCTTTGACCACAACTCATGACTTCTTAAGGAGCAACAATGGCGTCCCATGCTGAGTAGAATCAATGCAAGATTTTCATCCTTACACATAGAGTCTTTTCCACTGGTATCCTCCATTATGTATGTTCCACAATCATCACATACTGCCAAAATCAGTCACTGTGATCATCTCATCAGAATTTTATGAATATTCTCCCACATCACAATTGAGACTGGAGCTAACTTGTGCATCTACTTTCAGTTTTCTGGCCCTAACACTCTGGAACACCCTTCCTATGGGCTGCAACTGGAGAGATTTGTGTAGAAATTCAAAATAGGGGTTACAGAAAGCTTTCAGCTTAATATCTATACTATTTTTCATCACGTATCATAAGTTAGTGGATCTCTTGGGACAAATTGTGCTATTCATTCCCTCCATGGTATCCTCCATCCTATAGGTATTGTGTTTCATTCCTGTGTTTGGCAACATTTCATACTGTAATCTGGTTCCTGTTTGTTACTGGCTTTGTAAACCACCATAATGCCTATTTTGCAACCAAATGGCAGTATGTCAAAGACCAGATAGATAAATAAATGTATCTGACAAGCTTTCAAGAGTTATCCTCTCTTCATCGGGTCAATGAAGAAGCAATGAAGTTACACTAGATTTAAATAGTACAAATTCATCTAGGTCTTAGGCTGTCTGCACATCAGAATCACTTTGTGTCTGGACAGGTATGCAAAGACCACCCTCTTGCACATGTGGAGGGTAATTCTGTAATCTCTGTGCAGGCAAAGCACATTGGTGTGCATGTATTTGGGGCCCGTTATATACAGCAAATCACATGTGGGCTTTACTTTTTAGAACCGGGTAGTGCAGACACACCTGGGTCTAGTTGCAGCCATTATGCCTGCTCTGGAGTAGATGTAACTGCCTTTGCCTAGATTGGCTCAGTGACGTGTGTAAGTCATAATCTAGGCCCTGCCTACACTCTGCTGAAGCTCTGCCCCATACACACCGCAAATAAAAGTATGGGCAAAGCGACCCAAGTGCATGGTAACAGACTAGCGACCACTCAGAGTGCCAATTCATGTGCGTTTCTCCTTTAGACTTATGTAGGTGAGTTTTGAGCACATACTGTCCTAGGTGTGCTATTTGGTATCAGCAGAAAAGAGAGTCATTTTGTAAACTTCAACAGAGTTTACACATGTTGCAATACACACATTTTAAGCTTGCTTTGTAAACAAAGGCATGCATGTACTTAACTTTGCAAACTAGAGATGTAAGTTGTGACAGTAGGCAGGACCACATATGCCAGCCTGTCGGCTAGTGTAGATGCCCATAGCTAGATTTGTAAAGTACGCATATGCACATCAATAATAGTGTTTTATAACTTAGGTGTGCAAATGTGTGCTTCACCCAAGCCAAACCCATTGTCTGCTCTTGCTATGCCCATAAGCATCATTGACCTGATGTCCACACTTATAGAATAGCAGCAACCTAAAGCATGTGCGTAAGTGCCCACCCCGCACATAAGTCATTTATGCACAGCACGTAATTCATTATAAAATTACCTCAGCTCTGCTCCCAGTGCAACCCCCCCCCCCCCCATTGAAGGGGAGGAGGTAGTTGAAAATCAGACCACTGGGACCTAGCCTTCAGACCTCTGTGTAAGTTTGTTGGTATAATGTACCACTGGAGTCATTATAAATACATTTTTCTCCTGAGTTTATTTTAAATAGATGTATTTTTATTGCACAACTAATGAGAAGCAGCAAAAATCCTAAGTTCGGAAGACATCTCAAAATATCTGCTAATATGCAATCAGCTGGGGGACTTGGCAGAAGAATAATTGCATGTGGGTAGAACAGCAGTTTCCAAAATAATTATGTGGGCTGTGAACGGATTTTGCAAAGCAGAAAAGGCTAGGCTTCAGCCTAATAAATGTACAAATTAACCTTAATAAGATACTATGCAAGTTATGTGAGGGGAAAAGAAAGGAAAATAATGGATGGAAATAACTTGAGAGGAAAACAAAAAGATGACAAAGGAGAAAGCGAGAGAAATGAAATGAATGAAAAATCTTCTATAGTATTCATGCATGTTTTTACTTTTTGGATACAACTTTTAACATTCTGCTAACCTAAAAGTACAACGATTCCATTCATTTAGCGTTCTAACCTGTGTGAAATTGTAGGTACTCTACTATTGTAGTTAACAAAGATGTGAAATTATAAAGCTGCAAAAGGTTATTTGAGCAGAATATACTACAGTAGATTGTCATGGTAACACTTCACTGTCACATCGAGTTGTCATAGTGAAAGAAAATAGCAGGCTTGGATAAATAAGTGGAGAGGCATGATGAATATACAGGGATAGATTTTCTAAAGTGCACACCGTGTCAGTGCACACCAACATACATTAACATGTATATTTACCACAGGTCCCATTTTATGCAACGGGACGTTTTTATTCTGTATGATCAGCACTAGCACATTCTAATGAAGAAGTACACTTTATTAAAACTAGCCCATAGAGAGAGTTTATTAGAATAAAAGAAATATGGCTACTAACCTGATAGTTTAAAGGAAACTCCTAATCTGTGATGGGATTTTTTTCTGCCTCTTGGCTGATCAGGGAGCAGGTAACTCAGATGCAGCTGTTTGATCAGTAATCCCGGACGTTTTCCAAGTTTTCTCTAGTTTGGAGCTATATTATCTTTTAACTCCTTTGATACTTGAACTAATTCCAGCAGCTACTTTTCATGGTCGCTAGGATACTGAGACAGAGTCTTCTTTAGTCAGTTGTGCCTTGGTTACTTGCTTCTATTCCTGTTTCTGTTATGACTGGTCTTCTTAGTATTTATAACAAGATGTCTGTCTTGTTGGTTAATGGAAGATCTGTCAACAACAAGAAGGCAGCAATGCCTGACCTGCTTATTGATCATGATTTGTTATGCAGCACTGAGTTCTGATTATCTGAGGTAGACGCTGTGCTAATTAATCAGTTCCATCATGCTTCCTATATGTGGACAGCTCACTGTCAAACTGACAGAAGAGGTGAGGGTTTTTAATTTTATATAAGAAAACAGTTATATTTTCCTGTTGGGTACTAACAGATAGTGATATCTTTGAGGCTTTTTTATTAACACCTGCTGATTTGGCAATTTGTTTAATATATTCTTTACCAGGTATTTTGTCTGCTTATTTATCCGTTTTTTTTTATTTTATTGTTAAAAAGATTTAACAAAAATTAAAACATTTTGTACATGTTACAGGAAAAGAGAGGGCATATAGGGAAAAATGAGTAAGAAAATATTAAAAAAGAAAATAAACTGCAAAACCAATAGTCCACAAAACTGGATACAATGAAAAAAAACATTACAAGTCAAAATCAAGATCTTGGTGATTACATGTCAATCCAAACTCCTAATAGCACATAGCTGGTTATCACAACTCTTGAAGCAAAGAAACTAAACAATTGAGCAGGTTCAAATAAAATATACTTTGCCTTTGCAAGTGTACAACAAACTTGCAGGAATATCTCAGCATAAAGGCAGCCTCTAGCTGAATGACACCAGGTCTCAATAACAACACATGTTGGTTCCTGTTACGAAGATGAAGCATGACCCAGAAAACTGCAAAGATCATCATACTAGCTGCGGAAGCCCAAGAGAACATTTAAAGAAACTCTATGGGGAGAGCATATTTAAACTCACCAGATAATCTTATGATCTATGGGAAAAGAGAGGTCTCCAGCCTTTCTCCAACGGACTTTCCCAGCAAAATTCAAATTCAAATTTCCTGCCTCAACCTCACCAATCCAGTTTGAGGACCACTATGTAAGAGAACAGATATCCACTGATTAACCACGTCACCCTGAAGAAAGCCATTTTGGTGACTGAAATGTAGGTTCCAGTTAGGAAGATGCAGGATGACCTGAAAAACTGCAGAGATCATCATACTAGCGAGGAAGCCAAAGAGAACAAAACTTTCTTTCTTTTTTTCTGAATCTCACCAGCCAGATCAAGAAAAATCCTGACCCTATATAAAGACAACCGAGGTGTGAAGATTGGTGGAAGACTCATCAACAACCTTCACTATGCTGATGATACCATATTACTGGCTGAAAGTGAAGATCATCTGAAACATTTTCTTCTCAAGATCAAGGAACATACAGTAGTCTTAAAATGGGCCTGCACCTTTATGTAAAGAAGACAAAGATTCTGACAAATCAGTAAATTCATTGTTGATGGAGAAATTGAAATAGTGGACAACTTTAACCTACCTGGATCAACAATCAATAAAGAAATAACAAGCAATCAAGAAATCTGATGACACATTGATCTTGGCAAAATGGCTATGAAGGACCTACACAAGATTCTCAAGAGCAGAGATGTCTCTCTTTGCAGAAAGATTCGACTTGTTCAAGCCATGGCATTTTCAATGCACAGGGGGAAGAATCATTTCTTAGCGACGTCCATAAAGAGCGCTTGATACAGAGGTTTTTGACCTCGAAACGTGCACGTCGTGCCATCTCAAATGTGGACTTCAGCATTCAAGCTATTTGGAATTTCTTCTCTTCGGTTACTGAGATAAGTTTTCAAAAACATTTTTCACAATTTTTCACATGTTTTACTAAAGAACTGTTTGATGATTAAAATGGTCCGCAGTAGTCTGGAGTGGTTTCAAAATTTGTTTTAACCTCCCTCTCTGCGGCCCGACAAAAAGATACTTTGATTTCATTAAGGAGTCTTAGGGAGATTTTTTGGTGGGGTATTTATTAATTTCTCCCATTGGGATTTATTTCTTTATGGCATTTTCAATAGCATCATATGGATGCAAAAGTTGGACAGTGAAAAAGATAGACAGGAAGAAAATTGATGCCTTTGAATTATGGTGCTGGCAACGAATACTGTGCATATCATGGACTATCGAAAGAACAAACTAGTCAGTACTAGAGGAGGTCAAACATAAGCTTTCCTTAGAAGCTCAGATGACAAGACTTCAACTTTCATACTTTGGCACATCATGTGAAGAGAGACATTAGAGAAAGACATCACTGCTGGCAAGGTAGAAGGTCAACGCAAAAGAGAAAGGCCAGCAATGAGATGGATACAATAACAGCAGCTGTGGGTGCCACTCTGTCAACAATGAGCCACCTGACTGAAGACTGAATACAGTTTAGGACAACTATTCAGAGGGTCGCCATGAGTCGACACAACTCGATGGCATTTAACAACAACAACAACAACAACAAGTACAAACAACACAGAATCTTTGAACTTGGAGAGCATTTTCATCATCCAGTCTCTGTCTGAGTCTAACACCAATAGAACAAAAAGGGTTAAAGGGGTAGCCTGAGCCTCTCCTGATTGCTCGAAGGAATCAGTTACATCAGAGTATCAAGAGATAGTCCTGGCTCCAGACCACTTGAGGCCACAACTTTCTTCCCCTGAGGGAAAGAGTAAACCTTAGTCACCAGACTCATTCAACATCAGCACCTCTAGAAGGTATCATTTCAATATAATATTGAGAAACAGTTAAAAAATGAGGAAAATGTATAAAATGTAAATTTCTATTTTGTCATCATTTCTCTAGAATTTCAAACTTCTGCTGGATAGTAAGATTGTCCCATATCAAACTACCCTCAACATTATCCATTTTCTCAGCTTTCTCATGCAAAACAATATGAGCTGCCTGTACCTTTTCTTGTATTGCTGAGAATTTTTAATTAAATGCTCCATCTGAATAGGAAGGACTCCAAACTTGGCATAGAGAGAGACGTCTGAATGGATTGTAACATGTTTCATACCAAATTCAAATCTATAGGCCCCAGCACCATTGGCAGCCATATTAACAGAAACAGTACCTCCAAGGCCAGAGCTCCTTCAGAGTTGCTCACCTAGATCCTGCATTCTGATGTACCTACAGGACACTTCCAACTGTGCAGGAAGTTGATGACAAAGTCTCCAACAAATGCAGAGTCATGGCACCCTCCTCCCCAGGAGTCTCTGTGGTACCAGCCTGCTCCCCGACAGAAACATGCCAAAGAGCAAGTTAGCTATCCTGCCTGTTTGCTGAACAAGTGGATTGGCCACTGTTGGAAACAGGATACTGGGCTTAATGGACCTTGGTCTGACCCAGTATGGCATTTCTTTATTTTATTTCTTTATTTATTGTTTACATTTCTTATGTTTTAATGGATATGGATGGACCAATTTTCAGGTCCCATGATCTGTTCACTTTTTGTGAGGATTTTGGACAAGGTTAGGACTCCTAGAAATGAATCTTTATATATAAGGCATAGAAAATTAGCTGATCCTGTTCATTCTTTAAGCATGTCCTTTGTTGAAGAGGATTTTCTAGCCCCGTGAAGCTGAATCAGCGAAACAACTGATTTGGCATCATAGGTGGTGTTGGGACCATTCCTAACTTAAAGATAAGTGATCTTGTCGCTATTTATGGAACTTTGTTAGTGAAGAAATGCTTTGTTGGTGTTAGAGAACTGTAGCACATGTTGTGTGGGGCCTGAAAGGTGATGTTTCATTGAAATAATTTAATTGAAAAATTACAAAATAACACAAAAATGATTTGAAAAACTACAAAAGAACCCAAAAAAATTCTAATGTAAGCACTTACAAAGGAGATTTTTGGATCATTGATGTAGCGAGTATGTACCAAGGGTTTGTAAGCGTTATGCTCATGATACTTAGCTCGACAGATGCTGAGATCCTTTTTCTGCTACTTATATAATTTTTTGAATTAATTTTTTATTTTCCTCCTGTCTGGAATCTATGAATGAAGTATTTGTTTATGGTGGTGATCCCTGTTCAACTACAGACATGATGGTTGCAAATATGGATGGTCTAGATCAGATTTGTATTGAGGAGGCAGTTGAACACTTATCCTTAACTCTGGCTCTTCACCGATTTGTCACTTTCCAGAAGGTGTTGGCCAGAAACAGTCACCCAGTTCCATGATTTGCTGCAGACCTGAGAGATTTGCAGCATCTGATTCATTACACAGAGGGTGTTACAGAAAATATACTGATTCAGTAGATTTGAACTCCTATCAAGTGCATCGTTCTTTAAAAAAAACAAAAAAAACCTAAAAGAAAAATGCAGCTAGTCTTCACTAAATCCATCCTACCAATAAGAGGAGAAAATTAAAGAAAGTCCAGAAAAGTACAAATAATTTGAAATAAGAGTGAACCTATTTACATTTAAATGTATTTATTTAGCCTTTTTTTATATACCACATTTCCAAAGGTTAATGTGGTTTACATAAAACAATTTAGAAAACTGACCATTACAGAAAAAAGGGAATGCTAACAAGGAATGAAACAATTAACAATAAAGTTTAAAGAGGTTATTAACTGTTAGGATCTAACCTATGTTACATGGTTGTGTGTGTATAACAGGGTGACAATTAGGAACAGAGATACATGGATTATTGATGAACCAGTTGATTATAACGGACTTGGGGATAAATTAAACTTGGTATGTATGTGAAGAAGTTAAGTGGGTAGTCAGCGCAGAGATGTTGCGGTTAAAACCGATTTATATTTTCTCATCAACATGGTCTTTGAACAGTAGAGTTTTTAGTTCCTTTCGGAAGTCAGTAATGTCATCTATGTTCCTCAGTTTTGTAGTGCAGTTGTTCCATAAACCAGGTGCATACACGAGAGGGCATGTGAGCATGCCTACCATGTTTTGTGCAAACTAGAAGGATACTGTTCCATAAAGTCTAGAAATCGTTTAAGTCTATCTGGGTCAAAAAAAATCCCCCAGCCCCTTTGAAGTTATCAAGCTGTTTAACAGGAAATTTACAAAAAAACTCATTCCACTCAAATCTACAGTAAGACAGGCTGTCTGAGCTCTAAGAATCTTCAATGTTTAGTTTGGGTCATTCTAGAAAAGTCTTGAAAAATCCTAACTTTCCCATTAAAAAATAAAGAACCCTTATCCCTTAAGTTGATCAGTTCTATGAAGTTGAAGATAAAATGGGTGGAAAATATGGGCTTGGCAGCAGAAACAAAACTGGAGAACGACTGATAGAATTCAGCAAGACCAACATTCATCTCAGATATTTTCTTCCAGCAACACAAGTGGTAACTGTGAATATGGACTTTGCCCAACGGATTGCACAGAATCACATAGATCACATCTGTGGAAGTCAACAATGAAAAAGCTCAATAGCATCAACAACGACAAAACCTGGAGCTACTAGTATGGAAGCTCAAACTAAAGCTGAAAAAAGCAAGACACTCAGGAATATAACAGAATATGATCTTGAAAATATACCACTGGAATTTAAAGACTGTCTGTACAATCAATTTGCCACTTTGCATAAAAATGACAGAGCACCAGAAGAGCTACAGGTCGACATCAAAAATGTTGTGCCACAGGAGGAAGAATGTTGAGCGATGACAATCATGGTACTTGTAGGGACAGTGGGGGATTACCCTCCCCAAAGCTCAATAATGCCTTCGTATCAGCAGAGGAATCCACAGAGGCTTCGGATTGTGTCAAAACTGCAGGTCTAGTCTCCTGATTCTTTCGCAGCACAAAATACGACGTCAGACCTGAGGTTGGAAAGCCATGAGAGCCTGTATTCCTCTTATTCCTTCCCATCACACAGCACACCCAGGCTACGGAGCTGACAGAGTTGGGAGTAGTTTTCCATCTTTCACAAGCTCCTCCCCGCCTATAAAGTCTTTTTGTCAGTTTATAGAAAAGTGAAGTTTGTTAGGAAAAGGATCAGTTTGGCAAGTTACTGCCCTCATGAACCATTTGCAACTTTTTAATCTTTTATAGATAAGCCCGTATTATTTAACCCATCACAAAGTCTGGACAATGTTAAATTTGCTACGTTTTTTCATTGAAAGATTGCTTTGATATGCGATCATCGTTTTTTTGACACTTCGTTGCCTATTATTGATGCATCTGGAACCATGGCTAATAGGTATGAGATCTTGGGCAAGCTTAGTTCATTGAATACTTCATCTTGTCCACTGAATGAAAGAACACTAGCTATTTTGAAATTTATAAATAAAAATATTATTCCTTTTTAAAAGACATTTGTCAGCTGTCTTTATCACAGGGAAATTTATCTTGATCTTTAAAACAAGAATTCATCTCTCCTAGTCTCAAGAAGATGTTTTCCGATCCATTAGAAACAGTTAGTTATAGCTCAGTTTCATCATTGCCCTGTCTCTTCTAAGGTTATCAAACTTGCTTTTAGACAGTTATAGGATTTTATCAATGAACACTAGGGATAAGCAGAGGGGAAACATTTTCATTTTTTTTTTGGGGGGGGGGAGCTTTTTTCAGGCTCTTCTTAGTTCATTGCATATATTCAGTTTAATAAAATATTTTTTATATACTGTACATTAGAACTATTTATTGCATACTAATTAACTTATATCATATTAATAGGTTAAATTGATTTAGCATGCACTAATTTTTAAATCATTCTAATGGATTAAATGTGCACACAAGGTTTTTTGGACCCTTTCCAGTTTGGCTTCTTCCTGACACATAGAACAAAAGACA
This sequence comes from Ichthyophis bannanicus, assembly GCA_033557465.1. Taxonomy (NCBI): domain Eukaryota; kingdom Metazoa; phylum Chordata; class Amphibia; order Gymnophiona; family Ichthyophiidae; genus Ichthyophis; species Ichthyophis bannanicus. The sequence goes on along the minus strand of CM066035.1, from coordinate 126,702,741 downwards.
CTGTTGCTTTTAACTGTAGATATGGTCCATCAAGGCTTTGATCAAGGAACCAGATATTAGTTCACTTAATATTTCAGCCACGTACATCTAGAGGGTGAAGTTGTATAACCTTTTGCAATGTGCTACAGCAGAACCAATAAAGTCATGCTGTCAGATGAGTACGATGGCAGTGTGCCATGCTTGCAGATCCAATGTGCTATCAAAACACATAAAAAATAATAATAATAAATGCCCTCAAGTCTATGCTGACTCAGCAGCTCCTGGGATTTTGTGGCGGTGTGACTGGAGATATACTAGCAGGCCTTTCTTTGAAGGCAATGGAGAGTGAAGTTACTTTCCCAAAGCCACAAGTCGGATTTGAGCGCTGGTCTGTTTACTGAACCAGTGGTCTAACCATTCAGCTACACCCCACACCTTTCTTGATAGCACCCTATAGAATAAACCACACTACAGGTCCCTGCCTCCAATGATCTAAACACAGGACTTGAAACAACCTGGTAGGCACATTCTGAAACAGTTGTAAACTACACTTAGGAACTGCCTACTACTTCTACTAATCATTTGTATAGCACTACAAGGCATACACGGCTCTGTACATAAAGATGTAAGACACATTCCTGCTCATGAGAGCTTACAATCTAATCAAGATGAAACAAAACATCGCAAAACTGGGGACTAGAATATGGTAAGGTACATATAAGTGGTGAACGAGAGAGTGAGAGGCATCAGGATACAAAAGCAGCCTCAAAGCGGTGAGGTTTTAGCCTAGATTTGAATAGGGCCAGAAAAGGAGCCCGACGCACTGACTCAGGTAGTTTGTTCCAGGCATATAGAGCAGCAAGGTGGAATGGAAGAAGTCTGGAGTTGGCGGTGGCAGAGAAGGGCACAGATAAAAGGGATCTGCCAGAGGAGCGGAGTTCCCAAGGAGGAGTGTAGAGTGCGATAAGAGAGGAAAGGTAGTGAGGCGCTGCAGAATGAATGCACTTGTAGGTAAGTAGGAAAAGTTTAAGCTGGATGCGGAAACGGATAGGAAGCCAGTGAAGTGACTTGAGAAGAGGGGTTACATGAACATAGCGACACTGGTGGAAGATAAAGGGTGCAGCTGAGTTTCAAACATTGAAGAGGAGGAAAATGATTCAGAGGGAGATCAATGAGGAGCAAGTTACAATAATCAAGAAAAAAGGTGACTAGTGCGTGGATGTGGGTCTTAGTAGCGTGTGTAGAAAGGAAGGGACACATTTTGTCAATGTTATAGATAAAGAAACAACAGGTTTTAGCTATCTGTTGGATGTGTACAATGAAGAGAGAGTAGAGTCAAAGATATCTTCAAGGTTGCGAGCTGAGGAAGTAGGGAGGAGTGTAGTGTTATCCACAGAAATAGAGAAGGGAGGAAGGGGGAGGTGGGTTTAAGGGGAAAGATAAGGAGCTCAGTTTTGGCAGTACACCTGCAGTACAGATTGCACTGGACACTCAGTACTGTATCTGCATAATGGACACACAGTAGCCATATTAATCTCATCCAAAGGTCTAGCCACATATGAGGGCAAGATGCTCTTCCTTCCACTGTACCTCCTAAGCCACACAACATTCACACACAGAGGTCCGCTGGGCTGCAGGGTGGACTAATACCCGAGGCAGCACATGTGCTGCCCTGCTGTACACTACAAGATCGTTTGCACATACACCAAACTCGAACCTCATTCATGACCCATGAGGTCCATCCCAGACCATACTGCCCTCTCCAGGGGGCCATGCACACTTGCTCCTTCGTCAAACAAAACATACAGGTATTAGGCAATGCTCCAGTGATCATGGTCACCACTATGAATATAATGTGGGCTATGTGTGCCGGTATTGGTTAACTCCTTAATTTCCCAGGATGTACCTCACAATCTAAACACCTACAGTTGTGGTCAACATTATTGGCACCCTTGCAGTTCAACCCTTAATGTCCAATATCTCCTAAAAATAAGTGGCCAGTGAAATGGCTTTGGACTATATATGCACACATTTTGACACACAAAAGAATCAAATAAAGTAAGACCAATTAAAAAAGGAAATAGTATAAAAACTGTGACATTACCAGGACATGATTATTGGCACACTTAAAAACAATTCAAATCAGTTTGAACAGAAATACCACATTTCCATTAAGTAAAATGAGACTACCTGTGGTCAATTGTCAGTACTCACATGAACTGAATCAACCACTGAATGATGGTTCTAATGTTTAAAATGACCACATTCACTCCCTGTTCCATTTTCACAACAGTAAAGACAAGAGAGCTGCCTGAGACCATCAGAAAAGCCATTTTCACCAAACCTCAAACTTCAAAGGGGTACAAGGCCATCTCCAGAGCTCTTGCGATTCCTGTGTCTACACTCCTTAATGTTATTAAGTCGTTTTCTGCTCATGGAATTGTCAAGAACTTCACAGGACATGGTGGGGAGAAGATAATTATTCCAAGAAGTCTTTGAAGGTTAATGCAAACTGTTGGAAAAATACCATGCATGATATCCAAAGAGCTTAAGATTGACCTAAGGCAATCTAGAGTGGTGGTTTCAATCCATACCATATGCTGTGTACTAAACAAAGAAGGACTTTATGGGCGAAGGCCAAGGAGGACCCCACTGCTCAAAGACAGACATAAAAAGGCATGCTGATCTTTGCCCAAACCCACCTTGAGAAATCACAATCCTTCTAGGAAAATGCTCTGTGGACAGAAGAAACCAAAGTTGAGCTCTTTGGTAATGCAGACCAGTGATACATTTATACGCAAAGAAATGAAGCTTATAAGTAAAAAAAAAGCACCCTTCCTACAGTTAAATTTGGTGGAGGTTCCATAATATTGTGGGGCTGTTTTGTTGCCTAAGGAGTTGGAACTGGAACAAATTAAAGGAATAATGAAGTCAGAGGACAACAAAGGTATTTTGGAGCAAAATGTGCTACTTAGCTTCAGAAAGCTAGCTCTGGGTCGAAGGTCATGCGTCCTTCAGCAGGACAATGACCCAAAATATGCATTCAAAAGTACAAAAGAATGGTTAAAAAGGAAAAAATGGACTTTTCTAAACTGGCCAGCAATGAGTTCTGATCTCAGTACAATTAAGAATCTTTGGAAAGAGCTGAAATCTGCCATTGGAAAAAGGAATCCTGGAAACAAACATGAGCTATTGAAGAGTGGGAGAAACTAACAGCAGGCAGAGGTATGAAACGTATATTGGCAATAAGAAACATTTGCAGGCTGTCATCACTGCTAAGGCTTGTGCAACCAAATATTAGAAAGGGCGTCATTAATCCTGTCCAGGTCATATTTTGTTTTGTTTTTTTCTCAGAAATTACTCAGACATCTTTTTTTGTTATATACCTTTGAACATACTATTAAAATATTATAGTAAATGAAATGACATAGTAAATGGCGGCAGACAAAGGCCAGTATGGTCCATCTAGTCTGCCCACTAAGATGGCAAGAGTATGTGCATCTGCCGCTCCCCATGTCTTTGTTTAGAGGTGAACCCACTGTTCCATGTAGGACGCCCCTATTTGTTGAGAAATTAGATATGTTTATTTTGATTCTGTTTGTTGCTGTAAAGGGATGCACTGTGTCTGTCCCAGGCCATTTTGAATTCTGTCACTGTATTTGCCCCCACCACTTCCATCGGAAGGGCATTCCAAGCATCCATCACCCTTTCTGTGAAAAAGTATTTCCTGACATTGCCTTTCAATTTATCACCTTGCAGCTTCATGTTATGCCCTTTAGTTTTACAGCTTCCCCGTCTTTGGAAGAGGTTTGTTTGTTCATTATTTCTCTTTAAATATTTAAAGGTCTGAATCATATCTCCCCTGCCCCTCCTCTTCTCCAGAGTGTAGGAGGGATAGGGGAAATATGATGTACAGTTGAAAATATTTCCAATTATTTCTCAAGATATACCAAACATATCTAAAATGCAAAGATGCCAATAATGTTGACCACAACTGTATACTCTATTTTTGTCCCTTTGGAGAATGCAGCAATCTGTCATATCAGATCTGTAATATGCAGGCACATTGTGTGTTTCATGGACATAACAACCGCCACATGTACAAGTGTCCTTTTTCACCAGCCACCCTGAATGTGAGGAAGGGCACACATCACCCGGTCCCCGGACCGAGCATCATAATAGATGGTCTCAAAGCAGATGTATTCCATTGTTAGATTGCTGCAGCATGATGGCGTGGTATGTCTCATCTGCTTCTTGAATCCTGCATCCATTGGCTAGGGACTCTCATGAAATATCTTATGTCATGCTCTAGGGCTCAGGCAGCTTTTTCCAGGGAACCTGAATGCAGTGAGTGCTGCTACCAACCAACACAGCCTGCCAAAAACCATAGTCACCACGAAGTTACAGGTAGCCCCAGAAAAGCTGCTCTCCTTTCCTTCTGAGACATCTGTTCAGCTAGATCCATCAAAGTCAGCCTGCAGACACTGTGCAACTCTGCGATGTGTTAGCCAGTCACATAATATCTGCTAACAACCATGAAGATAGCATCGTACAAGCTGCATAAGCATCCAGGAATCTGACTAATTAGACTACCAGAAAAAAAAAACAGTGCCCATGTCACTACAGTTTGATACTTGATAGCAGTATGTGGATACGCAGCCATGACATGGTCACAACTCGGTCAGAGTGAGACTGGCCTCTCAGCACGAACAGATGTGTGCACCCTGGCCATGCTCATGCCAGACTCATATTAAGATGGCTCAGCCATTTACCTAACCTCTGACTCATATACATCCTGTGCAGACTGCTTTGTTTTAGACAATACCCAGAATCCTCTGCTCTTCGTTTGTGTACCCTTTTATTATGAACTTGAGGACAGCTAATGCAATGTGAAGAACACTGGAAACTGGCCCAGAGATAGACTGTGAATGCATGTTGGCCCACAGTGGCCTATGTCTGTTACATACCAGAAATCTGTGTCCTCCTATACAGCTTTTGATAGCAAGCACTGAACATAGTGCCATGCTTATACCCCCATATTATGTCATGTCCCTGGCTCTGGACATTGTGAAAATGTCCAGTGCAACACATGAACTCTCCCACACTTTGGACACAGTTTCCTCCCCGCCCCCCCCCCCCCCAAGAGCACATGGAAGCATGGCAGGTTGGACATGGGGTTAAATATTGGTACAGTTACTGGCTACACATACGCTGCCATCCCCAGCCTCTTTGTACTCTAACAACATTCTTGAGGCTGTCACACTCGGCGCCTGTGGAGAGTGGATGAGGCTGACATGCAGGGCATCTGATGTGCAACATGCACAGACTGGGTAGGCCCTCAGAGCTTCTCTGCATCTGAACATAGCCTCTGCCTGACAATGCCACCTATCAGGGGCACATTCAAAACATGTATGAGACTGTTCCCTCCACCCCAACATTCACCTTCAAGCACTGCCTTCCCACATGGTGGCAGGTGATGCAGAGACCAACATGACTTCCTGTTGCATATTCCTCCTGCTGGAATTATGCATGCACCTTTCAGAGGTCAGCATCCCACTGTTATCATCAGGCAAACCAATGCATGTTGTTTCTGTAAACATTAGGCTAGTTGTTTTATGGAGTAATACATAATGTCATGCTGAATGTTGTGGTCAATGATCAGTAGACAGTGTTGAGATAGTATATATTGTGTGCAGACGTGCGAGAGACAACATGCCTGTATGTGCATACTGTGCACGGAGCTAAGAAACCCCCCCATACTGCACTCTGTGATTGCAGCTTAGGACAAGAGCAAGGTGCATGCAGCTACATTTATTTATTTAACAGGGTTTTTTTTTATCCTGCCTTATCCTTCAATCAAAGCGACTTACATTGAAACAGCAAGTTACACATCAAAACTAGTGCAAATACAGTGATAGATTAACTATTACAGTAAACCATGGCAAACTCTTTCCTGTCTCACCTACTCAGTGACTCCATTAGACTTTTACAGAGGCCAGCCCTCCACGTGAGCCTAGCTCCAAATAGGCTGCAGCTGCACCAAGGGGGCTGACAGTGTTGTCACAGATACAGCTATTATGAAAGCTCATTCAGAGGTGAGGGTTGCTGCACATACACACATGAGATGAAGCTCTCCCTGGTGAGACCGTGTCCCTCCAGCTCACTCCAATCAAACCAGCAGGCGATACGGGAGCTGCACAGCAGTGTCATGTTGGGAGATAAGTGTAGGGGCAAGCGGTATGGATGGGCCTTGATGATGGTGTAACTGGGAATGCATTTGAGTGTTACAGCTTTGCGGCCAACATGTGTATAGGCACAGCTAATCAGCCAATGACTTCCACAGGTTGCAACTACTTACAGAAAACTAACCTTCTGCCCATAAATGGAGTCTCACACAGTCTGTGAAGTTGCAGACTAACTGACCGTGCAGCATGTTGCATGCATAGCCATAAAGACTGGGCATCACAGGCAAGCACAGTGCATTGCTGAGCTCACAGTCCTCTGGACACACACACACACACACACACACACACACAAACATGACCCCACTATCCAAAAGAGGTGTAAATTGGTATTCTTAGTACTCTTTTAATGCTTGGACATTGCTAATGCCCACTCTGGGTGTGCACATGCTATTAGCGCCCGCACACATCATTTGTTAGCACCTCTTTGTGTGTGGGCACTATTAGTGCCCTCTGTCACCCAGCAAGTGTTGGTGCAACTTCTCAGTGTGGCTAAAGACTGTCAGGACTCTTGCTGGATGTGATGGGGAGGGTTGCATCTACAGATAGAGATATGGAAATGTAGGATAAAGTTAACACACCTAACATATTATTCATGATCCACAGGCTGCTCTTGAGCCCATGTTCTTTCTCTCTAACACACAGTGGCCATGTGTTAGGAGCCACAGAGCCAGCCTTGTGGGAGTGTGCATGCATCATGCCATGTGTATATATGGACTCCGCTTTAGCTGCCAGTGACATGCTGGGCATGCCCTTGACAGTACACACTTCAGTAACACGTAGGGCAGGGACAAAGGCCGCATGGTGTGAGTGATGGTGGAGTTAATCCTTTGTGACTGCGGTAGCATGTATGTGTGCCGCTGCTGTCACAGCAGTCACACCGGACATCCCAGATGTGCACCTAGGCAGCCGCCTAATCTTCCAAGCGGACTAGCCAGCCCCGCTGAATCGTTAACCTGCCACCACATTTGCCACTTTGACACATTTGGCACTTTATTAAAAAGGCACCATGCTGTGACTGCCAATAGACCACTACTATCACTAATTTCAGGGCCAGAGTCTGGGAGGTGCACACTGCATACATGTGATTGTGTAGTGTTGAATGCACAAAAATGGCTCTCTCCCTGCAAGGGAGCCCTGAATGCCTACTCTGAGCAGGCATTAAGGTTCCTGGCGACTGCACCTGTAATGCATGCTAATAGCACCCAGCGTTAAGGGACTGCGCACTGTCTCCACCCATGATCCATCCAGTTAACACCCCTTCTACACCCCTATGTACCTTAATGCCCAATAACAGGCTACCGGTCATTAAGCCAGTGTTATAAGCACTTTCCGCCATATTAACCGCTAGCGGGTACTAACGGCACCTCTGCACCCTTAACGACCCTTAATAAACATATCCCTTAGGCTTACTTTTAACTGTTATTTGATCCCAATCTGTCATTTTTTAGCAGGACTGGAAGTTCAGTATAGGATCTAAAATGAAGATACCCAGTATTTTTTCAAATGAAGTCATTATGGTCTGTGATTTATTGTTTAAATGTCATTGAAGATTATACTGTATGTCTGTTAGCGGTCTTGCATTTAATGTTGACAAGACTCAACTTTAAGGTATTGGATAGGACAGGGTAATCAATTTGCCCAGAATGGTTTTATTAGGGATATATTGGATATGTCTGTGTTTATAAGAACACAAATTAGATAAGTAATGAAATTTATTAATCATTTATTGTGAAGCATTTTGTTGAAACTGAGGATTTTAGAACAGTCCTACAGCATCTTGACTATTGTAGCAGATGATTCAAGATTCTTAGGCATGTTGGCTTAGAGAATTGTGGCTTTTTGATCACATAACTCCATTCTTGTTCAGCTTATACTGGTTACCAATTTAAGGATCAACCTTAAGATTCTGCAGGTTAGTCTTCAAAAATATTTATCCATGCGCAACCACTGCTATGTAGATAAGTCCTTTATCCATTAATTTTCAGCAGCACTGCATGCTGCTAAGAATTTCCCCTAACCGCCCCAGCACTATCTTTACAGTGCTGTGGCTGAATAAGGGAATTCCACCTAATTATTTGTGTAGTGGCGACATTAAGTCACTATCCATATGGTTAAGTGATTCATGTTAGGCCAGAAAATGTGCTCTATAAATCGTTGTACTATATAGATAACAAGTGAATATTGTTAGTGTCCATATAGTCGTTGTTGACAAACTCTGTGTACCACCTATCTGGCATTTTAAAAAATTGCCCACTGCCACAGCTGAATATTGAGCTGCTGGTCTTACTTAACAAGGCATATATATATATATATAGTGAGAGATAGTGAGTGATAGCTACCTCATATGACCCTATTAGGCGGCTGCCTAGGGTGTTAAGATTTTAGCTGCCTTTGATACAAAAAGAGTCTTATAGTCAAGTGGTAAGGCAAAATAATATTAGGGCTTTATTCCCTGCCCTGAGGGGATATTCCTGGGATACAACAAACAATATGAAACAAAAGAACTGTCGCACAGAAAAATATCTTCTTTCCTTTAGGTACCATCAGCCGATTGCTTTGCACGCATTCAACATAAAGATACAATATCGTGAGATAAACAAATTGTACAATCCATGGGCACAGGGTCAGAATTATAGCTGCTGTTCTCCCACTGCATTAACTCAGAGTCACTTACGACTGCATATGGGTCACACTCTTCACAGCTGCTGTCTTCCTTAAAACTCTCCTGTGAGTCATGGGCTAGCTTTTCTAGAAAGGGCTCTTTAAATCCAGGGCTCTGAATGCCTGGTATATTAAAAGCTTCCTTCTGGCTTTCCCTTCTTCTCCACGCTGGTGGAATTACTGTGTAACTTTCAGTGTCAAAGTTACTTCTGGTTCCACGCTCTTGCCTTTCAAACCAAACAGAACTTCTTGCCTTTTCTTTAGCAAAGCTAGGTTCCCACCTCTTAGTTGTGGTTCTGTCTCTTATATCTGGGCTTCTGGCAGCTCTTTCCTGGGCTCTCCAACTACCAGGAATCCTAGCAGGGTCCTGGGCACGGTGCTGGCTGTTTCCTGCTCTACTGCCACACCTACTGCTTCCTTCCCTCAGTGGATTTCCTCCAGCATGACGTGTGTTCACTGGATGCTGGCTTAGTCCTCCCAGGTCGCTGCCCCTACTGGCCTTCCCTGGTTCTACCCTGCAGCTTTTATCCTTGTTCTCTTTGCATGCTGCCTGGGTTTCTGAGAACAGGTGTTCCTGATTAGCCTTCCTGCTTCTAGCTACGTCAGGACTAGTGCAAGGACATTTTACTCTAATGCATTTTTGCTTTTCTTGTGCTGAGTTTGTTTGCTGCTCAGCTAATTCTGCATGTGCTGAGTTTGTCTGCTGCTCAGCTAATTCTACATGAACTGGGTTTGTTTGCTGCTCAGCTAATTCTACATGAGCTGAGTTTGTCTGCCGCTCAGCTAATTCTACATGAGCTGAGTTTGTTTGCTGCTCAGCTAATTCTACATGAGCTGAGTTTGTCTGCCGCTCAGCTAATTCTACATGAGCTGAGTTTGTTTGCTGCTCAGCTAATTCTACATGAGCTGAGTTTGTCTGCTGCCCAGCTGCTTCTAAGGTAAGTTCCTTACTTTCCCTTAACTCCATGGGCTCTGTGCCAGCTGCTGTGTCACAATATATATTGGTATATAGTGAGGCATCAAGGTGTATAAAGATGGCATTAAGGATATCTAAATGTGCCTGGGCTTTGAGATCCAAGGAATTCCACTGGTCAGGGCCGGATTTGCCTATACGCCATGTACGCCGTGGCGTAGGGCCCACAGCTGGCAAGGGCCCACCGGGAATGTTTTTTGCACAGGGCCCCGCGTTTCAGGGGGCCCCGCGCAAAAAACATTCTGATCCATCATTAAAATTAAAACAAACAAACAAAAAGCTGTCGCTGCCTCTGCCGGGGCCGGGGCCGCCGCGGCAGAATCGAGTGTGCCGCGGGGCCCCCCCTGCCCAGCAGAGCCTGGCCTGCCCTCCCCGGTATCACCTCTCGAGTCTCAGCTGCCTCCCTCCAGTCACACGCGCCGGCTTTCAGAGCGCGAGGGAAGAGTTTTTCCCTCGCTGCTCTGTTTAAGCCCGCGGGGGCTGATGGGACTTCCCATCAGCCCCCGCGGGCTTAACAGAGCAGCGAGGGAGAAACTCACCTCGCGCTCTGAAAGCCGGCGCGTGTGACTGGAGGGAGGCAGCTGAGACTCGAGAGGTGATACCGGGGAGGGCAGGCCAGGCTCTGCTGGGCAGGGGGGGCCCCGCGGCACACTCGATTCTGCCGCGGCGGCCCCGGCCCCGGCAGAGGCAGCGACAGCTTTTTTGTAAAAAAAAATTTGCTGGGCTGGGGTGGGCTGGGGGGTTAGGACTGGTGATGGGCTGAGGGGGTTAGGAGTGGTAATGGCTGTGGGCTGTTGGGGGGGTTAGGACTGGTAATGGGCTGGGGGGGGTAGGAGTGGTAATGGCTGTGGGCTGTTGGGGGGGTTAGGACTGGTGATGGGCTGGGGGGGGTAGGAGTGGTACAGGCTGTAGGCTGGGGGGGGGTTACGACTGGTGATTGTCTGGGGGGGGTTAGGAGTGGTAATGGCTGTGGGCTGTTGGGGGGTTAGGACTGGTGATGGGCTGGGGGGGGTTAGGAGTGGTGATGGCTGTGGGCTGTTGGGGGGGTTAGGACTGGTAATGGGCTATGGGGGGGTTAGGAGTGGTGATGGGCTATGGGGGGGGCTATGGGCTATGGGGGAGCTAAGTCTATATGGGCTGATGGGATTAGGACTGGAAGTGGGTTGATGGGGGCTTAGGACTGGTAATGGGCTATGGGGGGGGGCTTAAACTAAAAATTGGGTGATGGGGATTAGGACTGGAAATGGGCTGGTGGGATTAGGACTGGGAGTGGGCTATGGGGGGCTAGGACTGGTAATGGGTTGGGGGATTAAGACTGAAGGTGGGCTGATGGAGTTAGGACTGGTAATGGGCTGTGGGCTGTTGGGGGGGGTTAGGACTGGTAATGGGCTATGGGGGGCTAGGACCTGAAATGGGCTGATGGGAGGGTGTTAGGACTTGAGGTGGGCTGATGGGGTTAGGACTGGTAATGGACTGTGGGCTGATGGGGGGGTTAGGACTGGCAATGGGCTATGGGGTGGTTAAGACTGGTACACGGCTGTTGGCGGATCGGGGCTGTATTATAAAGGGCTATGGGGGGTTAGGACTGATAATGGACTATGGGGGGGGGCTAGGACAGGAAATGGGCTGATGGGGAGGGGTTAGGACTTCAGGTGGGCTGATGGGGTTAGGACTGGTAATGGACTGTGGGCTGATGGGGGGGGTTAGGACTGGCAATGGGCTATGGGGGGCTGACTGGAAATGGGTTGATGGGGGTTAGGACTGGAAGTGGGCTGATGGGGGGTTAGGACTGGTAATGGGTTATAGGGGGGGCTTAAACTGAAAATGGGGTGATGGGGGGTTAGGACTGGAAGTGGGTTGATGGGGGGCTAGGACTGGTATTGGGTTGATGGGAGGGGCTAGGACTGGAAATGGGCTAATGGGGGCTAGGACTGGAAATGGGCTGATGCAGGGACTAGAAGGGAATGGATGCTGGGTGAGGCTGGAACTAGAAGGGAGCTGGTGTTGGGGGAGGATTAGAATGGGATGGTGCTGGGAGAGTAAAATGGAGAGGGGAAAAATATTTTGTGTGGGAGGGATAAAAAATCTACAATTGGCCGGGTATTGGGAGAGTAAGTGGGGATTGAGGATGGAGGGGTAAATTTTGAGTAGATGAAATAGGAATGAGGAAAGAGCAAAAGGAGAAAGATTAGTATGTTAAAGCAGATGTAGAGAGAGAATGGAAAAAAAAAACCAAGAAGACAGAAGAAAGGACAAATGGACAGCAGATGGAGAGTTAGCAGAAGACACGAAGAAACCAGAAGAAAGTGGCTGGAACAATTGCAACTGAAAAAAAATGCACAAAAGGTAGAAAAATATCTCTTTATTTTGAATTTATTAACTGGAATATGTCAGCTCTGGGAAATGTGCATCATTAATTTTTGCGCTTTGTTTAGTACAAGAGGAAATTAATTTATAGTTTTATTTCTACAGTGTTGTTGTATATTCCAAGTTTGGCTTTTGGGGTTCCCAGTTTAATTATTGTCTTCCTGTTTCTAAATTGTGATTCCTTGTTTGGTGATGGTCTATGTTGTGCATGTGTAACTGAGCTGAGGTATTCTGTTTATATAATTCCTATTTGACATTGCCACTTGTTCTTTCCCCAGTAGGTCATGTATTGTTGTTCTCTGAAATGTATTGGTTTAATATTTGCAGTGTTGCCTTTTGATAGTTAGGGTATGGTGCTTTGTGAGTCCTGGTAGTGCTGTTAGGATATGGCGGGTTTGCTATGGGTTCTAAATGGGCAGTGTTTGTAGTAGTTCCTAATGTGCCTGGCGGTTGGTACTGGATTATAGTAATGTAGAAACCTTTTAGTCTTTCTTTATCCATATACTCATTAAGAGGCATGTTTACTAAAAGTTAGTGTATGGCAGAGCTACTCAATTCCAGTCCTGGTGGTCCACAATCCTGCAGGTTTTCAGGATATCCCTAATAAATATGCATGAGATATATATGCATTGGAGATATCCTGCCAACCTGACTGGTTTGTGGCCCTCCAGGGCTGGATTTGGAGACCCCTGCCTTACATCTCTGTCATTTACGATTGTGAGTGGGCAAGGTGCAGATGTCCAAGACATCAAAAAAGTTAGATAGCATTTGTCACATTCCTCCTTGCTTCTCACCACCACCAAAATATTATCTATTAGACAACTTTTTGGTGGTGGTGAGAATCGAGGAGGAATGTGACACATTCTATCTACCCTTTTGATGTCTAGGATATCTGTACCTTGTTCACTCACAATCTTAAATGACAGAGATGTAAAGCAGGGGTCTCCAAATCCAGCCCTGGAGGGCCACAAACCAGTCAGGTTGGCAGGATACCTCCAATGCATATATATCTCATGCATATTTATTAGGGATATCCCAAAAACCTGCAGGATTGTGGACCACCAGGACTGGAATTGAGGAGCTCTGGTGTATGGTAACATTATGCAAATATTTATGCAAATGAGACACCTTATGCAAATGAGGCCCCGCACCGAGTCTCCGCACATGGCCCCGCACCCCCCTTGGGCCGCCCCTGGGCCCACCGGAGGGCTTTAGAGGGAGCCGGGGAAGCCCGCGCGAGGCCCCGGCTCCCTCTGTACAGCCGCCAGCGTGAAGAGCCTTTTCCTTCACGCTGGCGGCTGTTTCTGTGAAGCCGCGAATGCTGGGAAAGGTTAAAGGTTGCCCTTTAACCTTTCCCAGCATTCCCGGCTTCACAGAAACAGCCGCCAGCGTGAAGGAAAAGGCTCTTCACGCTGGCGGCTGTACAGAGGGAGCCGGGGCCTCGCGCGGGCTTCCCCGGCTCCCTCTGAAGCCCCTCAGACAGCCGCAATGCTGTCCGGGGCGCCAGGACTGCATGGGGGGCCCAGAACTGCACGGGGCGGGCCAGGACTGCACGGGGGCACGGGGGGGCCCAGGACTGCACGGGGGGGCCCAGGACTGCACGGGGGCGGGCCCAGGACTGCACGGAGGCACGGGGGGGGGAACACGGGGGGGCCCAGGACTGCACAGGGGGGGCACAGGACTGCACGGGGACATGGGGGGGGGCCCACAATTTTTCTTGGCGTAGGGCCTCACTCTAGCTAAATCCGGCCCTGCCACTGGTGCATTGTCTTCGTCTAGTAGAGACCCTGAAGCATCCCTTTTCAGTCACAGGCCCAAATGAATGGCATAGTTTGCCAGTGACATTACAGTACAAGCAGAGGCTAACTTGGCAACATTTAGGAAATGTCTAAGAGCTTTTGTTTTTCATCAGGCTTTTCCTCCTTACTCATGCACAACTTCATTCATATCCTCTGATGAATGGATGGTAATAGCCAAGAAAATTAATGTATTTATAGTAGAACAGTAATATTCTTAGAGTGTTTTTATTCTGTTTTACTAATGTTTTATGTTTCCTTTTTTATGTTGTACTGTGGCATATTATGTTTATTATATATGTATTTTTTTGGCCTGGTTAGAATGGGTAATAAATATTTTTAAATAGATAAATAAAATATAGACTGTAAATTAGTTCAATGCAAAGGATGGTTCACTGCATTTTACAGAATATAAAAGTGTTACTAAGTACTAGTATTAGTGTTCCAATCAGAAGACCAATCAACAATTATTAGGACAATTAAAAATAAATGAAATATAAAAAAAAGTACTTTTGAATACCCCTGTATCACCACACCTCTACTATCTGCTTAGTTTAGGCCTGCTATTCATGACCCACTTCTCGTCAGACCAGGAAAACCTCTTCTGAGTTTGGTGCCCTCAGCATCAATGGTCGAGAAGAGTAGTAAAACAAAATCCCTCCTAAACCAGAGAGATATCCACTCCTATGGCATTCCTAGTAAGAGAATCCATCTGTATATATACTACCACAAATGCATCAAAAAGCTATCAGTGATATGTAATACCTCTGCAGCACGAATATACCATTATATTGGAGTGCCCTTTAAATGCCCTTATTGGAGTGGAGGAGTGGCCTAGTGGTTGGGGGCAAGGTACTTCAGGCTGGAAGGCCAGGGGTTCAAATCCCACTAGAGGACAGCAACCTTGGGCCGGAAGGACTGGGATTTCTAGTCCCACAGGTGCTCCTTGTGGTCTAGGGCAAGCCACTTAACCCTCCATAGCCCATGTTCCCTGTAAAATAGTTATCTCCAAGTTATAATGTCTGTTCACTGTAATTTCAGTTTGTTCAATGTAAACCAGACTGATGCAGAATAGCACAGTATATAAGAGAATATGAATAAATTATGCCTTCAGATACTGAGCTGATCTCTGAGGCAATAATATAAGTCATATGGCCTTTAGAGACTTAAATTGCACAGTGGTGCCATACTAGTTCCAAGAATGAACAAACTATCAAACTCTAGACCAAGGAAAATTGACAAATTCCTACCAGAAAAAATCCCTTGTACTATGCTCTTTCACCCATTTCATTCATAGGATAATGGCAATAGCAGCCATTTTAAAACAGGCCATAATAAGTGAAACTGTCTGGTAGAGACAAATTATCAATTGTTTTATGTTTTCATCATAGGTCCATATAAAAAGAAATATGTGACATATAGCAAGAGTTACTAATTTGTGCTGTTATGCGCATCACTGTCATTATTGTACGTTATTTTACCATACAACCCATTTTATGAGGAAGGATCTAGTTAGAAAGCAGAGGGTAGGGCTAAATGGCCAATTTTCCCAATGGAGAAAGGTGAATAGTGGTGTACCCCAGGGATCTGTGCTGGGTCCGCTGCTTTTTGACATATTCATAAATGACCTGGAAAGTGGAATAACGAGTGAGGTTATCAAATTTGCAGATGACACAAAACTATTTAAAGTTGTTAAAACCCAAGAGGACTGTGGAAAATTGCAAGAGGATCTTGATAAATTGGAAGACTGGGCATCAAAATGGCAGATAAACTTTAATGTGGACAAGTGCAAGGTTATGCACCTAGGGAAGAACAACCAAAACTATGGTTACACGATGCAAGGTTCCACATTAGGAACTACCACCCAGGAAAAAGTTTTAGGCGTCATTGTGGATACCATGTTAAAACCCTCGGCCCAGTGTGCAGCAGTGGCCAAGAGAGCAAATAGAATGCTAGGTATGATAAGGAAAGGAATGGAAAATAAAACAAAAGATATTATAATGCCTCTATATCGTTCCCTGGTGAGACCGCACCTTGAATATTGTGTGCAATTCTGGTCGCCGTATCTTAAAAAGGATATATCGATTTTAGAAAAGGTTCAGAGAAGAGCCACCAAAATGGTAAAGGGGATGGAAGGATACTCCTATGAAGAAAGGCTAAAAAGGTTAGGGCTCTTTAACCTGGAAAAGAGACGGCTGAGGGGAGATATGATAGAAGTCTATAAATTAATGAACGAAGTGGAACGGGTAAACGTAGATCGATTGTTTACGTTATCAGAATATAGAAAGACTAGGGGACATGCAATGAAGCTACAGGGTAAACTATTTAAGACTAATAAAAGAAAATATTTTTTCACTCAACGTGTAATCAAACTCTGGAATTTGTTACCGGAGGATGTAGTAAAGGCTGTTAGTGTAGCTGGGTTTAAAAAAGGTTTGGACAAGTTCCTGGAGGAAAGATCCATAAACCATTATTAAGAAGGGACCCAGTTGTGTCCCTTGGGGAAAGTGCTAGGTACATATGACCTAGATTGGCCACTGTTGGAAACAGAATACTGGGCTTGATGGACCTTGGTCTGACCCAATATGGCATATCTTATGTTCATATGTACTAATACTGCACATTAACGGCATTAGTGCTTGCTAATGCTGCAGTGCACCGTAGGTGATAGATTATAATTAAAATGATTAACTTAGTGCTGGTGTACAACTCACAATTGCCACTTGATCAGAGTACTTCTAGACTGAAATCCAAATCTCTAGCCGTGTAAGGTCCTGATATGGTCAGGGCTGGCCCATCCATTGTGTGAGAATGTTGTTCACACAGGGCCCCGCGCTTCAGGGGGCCCCTCGCAAACTTCATTCTCACATGGTGTTCTTTGAAATGCTGGCTTCAGAGGAGAGCCAGGGAGGCCTACTCAAGGCCCCGGCTCACCTCTGCACAGCTGCCAGCATGAAGAGCGGTGTTTTCCCACACGCTGGCAGCTGTATTCTCATGAAGCGTGTGAGTGCTGGGAAAGGTTAAAGGGCATTTTCTGGCACTCGCGCATTTCATGAGAACACAGCTGCCAGCGTGAGGGAAATCACCGCTTTTCATGCTGGTGGCTGTGCAGAGGTGAGCCAGAGCCTCGGGTGGGCCTCCTTGGCTCCCTTTGAAGCTGCTTAGATGGGCACGGAGCTCTTCTGGGGGGGGGGGGGGTCTAGGATAGGACTGTAAATGGCTGATGGAGGGCTAGGATTGAAAATTGGCTGATGGGGGGACAGGATCGGAAATGGGCTGATGGGGGCTTGGGCTGGAAATTGACTGATGGGGGGCTAGGATAGGACTGGAAATGGCTGATGGGGGCAGCTAGAACTGGAAATGTGCTGATGGGAGGCTAGCATTGGAAATGGAGGCTAGCATTGGAAATGGACTGATGGGGATGAGCTTGGACTGGAAATGGGCTGATGAGGGGCTGGATTAAGACTAAGACTGGAAATGGCTGATGGGGGGCTAGAACTGGAAATGAACTGACAGAGGGCTAGGATTGGAAATGGGCTGATGGGGGGGCTAGCATGGGAAATGGAGACTAACATTGGAAATGTGCTGATGGAGGAGAGCTTGGACTGGAAATGGGCTGATAGGGGACTGGAGTAGGACAGGAAATGGCTGATGGAGGGCTAGGATTGGAAATGAGCTGATAGGGGGCTAGCATTAGAAATGGAGGCTAACATTGGAAATGGACTGATGGGGATGAGCTTGGACTGAAATGGGCTGATGGGGGACTGGAATAGGACTGGAAATGAGCTGATGGGGGAGCTTAGACTGGAAATGGGCTGATGGGAGGCAAGGATATGACTTGAAATGGCCAATTGGGGTGGGTGGGCTAGGATTGGAAATGGACTGATGGGGGAACAGGATTGGAAATGGGCTGATGGGGGGCTAGGTTAGGACTGGAAATGGCTGATGGAGGTTTAGGACTGGAAATGAGCTGATTAGGGGAGTAGGACTGGAAATAGGCTGATGGGGGGCTAGCATTGGAAATGGGCTGATGAGGGTCTGGAATAAGACTGGAAATGGCTGATGGGGGGCTAGAACTGGAAATGAACTGGCAGAGGGCTAGGATTGGAAATGGGCTGATGGGGGGCTAGCATTGGAAATGGAGACTCACATTGGAAATGGGCTGATGGGGGGAGCTTGGACTGGAAATGGGCTGATGGGGGACTGGAGTAGGACTGGAAATGGCTGATGGAGGGCTAGGATTGGAAATGGAGGCTAACATTGGAAATGGACTGATGGGGATAAGCTTGGACTGAAATGGGCTGATGGGGGACTGGAATAGGACTGGAAATGGGCTGATTGGGGGCTAGGACTGGAATGAGATGAATAGGGGAGCTAGGACTGGAAATGGGCTGATGGGGGGCTAGCATTGGAAATGGGCTGAATGGTGGGAGCTTGGACTGGAAATGGACTGATGGGGGGGCTGGAATAGGACTGGAAATGGCTGATTGGGGGCTAGGACTGGAAATGAACTGACGGGGGACTAGGATTGGAAATGGGCTGATGGGGGGAGCTTGGACTAGAAATGGGCTGATGGGGGTTGGAATAGGACTGGAAATGGCTGATGGGGTTTTAGGACTGGAACTGGGCTGATATGGGGCCAAGGGAGAATAGGACTAGAAGGGAGTGGGTGCTGGGTGGGGCTGGAACTAGAAGGGAGCTGATATTTGGGGAGGACTAGAAGGGGATGGGGCTGGGAGAATGAGGATGGAAAGGGGAAAAGATATTTTGTGTGGGAGGGAAGAAAAATCTATGATTTGCTGGGATTGGGAGAGTAAATTTATTTATTATTATTTTTATTTATTTACTTCTCTTATATACCGCGCTATTAAAATCAGTGCGGTTTACAATTGAACAAAAAACATACTGCAATGTCACACGACAATTGAGTTTTTACATTGAACATTTAAATTGGGATTGAGGATGCAAGGGTGAAATTTAAGTGGATGATGAAGGAATAAAGAAAGAAATGGAGGAAAGAGCAAAAGGAGAAAGATCAGTATGTTAAAGCAGAATGGAAAAAATCTAGAAAAGAGAAGAAAGGACAAATGGACAGCTAGCAGAAGGCACAAAGAAACCAGAAGAAAATGACTGGAGCAATTGCAACTGAAAAATAAAATTCCCAAACAAAAGGTAGAAACATTACATCACATTACACCAATCCTGAAGAAACTCCACTGGTTACCAATCCATAGCAGACTACATTACAAGATCCTAGTAATGACCTTCAAGGCCATAAACAATCAACCCTCCACCTCCATCACTGAATTAATCCACTTCACACCCCCGAACAAACTCAGAAAATCTACAGCTGTCAATACACCAATGATCCCAAAGGAAACAACGAAGTGCACCCAGGCGACATCTAATAGGGCGTTCATGATCTATGCTCCCAGATGTTGGAATGCCCTCCCCACATCCATTCGAGCAATCACCGATCTGGCTCAATTCAGGAAGGCACTGAAGCACCACCTGTTCATACGACACTACCCAGAGATCAGCCCCAAAGACCATAGTGCAAACACCCTCACCAATCACCACGACTCCCCCAACAGCACACCCAGCGCACGAGAGGGCAGCTAGCCCACCAATGCAACTCCGAGTAGATCTCAGGTGTACAGTATATTTATTAGTATAAATAATTTGTAGAAAGTTACCCCAGTTATATCCAAGTTATATTTCCTGTTTATTGTAAATACAATTCAGCCCGACTGCATTGTATATGGTTCTGTTAAATGTACACCTCACTGATGTGAATAGCGCGGTATAGAAGAGATGTTAAATAAAATAAATAAATAAATAAAATAATTTTTATTTTGAATTTATTAATTGGAATATGTCAGCTCTAGGAAATGTGCATTGCTAACATCTTTGCATTTTTGTTTAGTACTAGAGGAAATTAATTTATAGTTTTATTTCTCCAGTGTTGTTGTTTGT
Organism: Ichthyophis bannanicus; assembly: GCA_033557465.1. Lineage (NCBI taxonomy): Eukaryota > Metazoa > Chordata > Amphibia > Gymnophiona > Ichthyophiidae > Ichthyophis > Ichthyophis bannanicus. The sequence continues at coordinate 126,682,744 of CM066035.1, read as the reverse complement.
TCCAACTTTGGCTTTTGGGGTTCCCAATTTAATTATTGTCTTTCTATTTCTAAATTGTGATCCCTTGTTCTTTTTTTGATGACAGTCTATGTTCTGAATGTGTAACCAAGCTGAGGTATTCTGTTCATGTAGTTTCTATTTGACAGTGCCATTTGTTCACGTTCCCCAGTAGGACATGTATTGGTATTCTCTGAGATGTATTGGTTTAATATTTGCAGGGTTGCCTTTTGATAGGTAGGATTTGGTACATTGTGAGTCCTGGTAGTGCTGTTATGATACGGCGGGTTTGCTATGGGCTCTTAATGGTCAATGTTTATAGTACTTCCTAATGTGCCTGGCAGTTGGCACTGGAGTATAGTAATGTAGAAATCGTTATCTTTATTGTCATTTGATATACTACCCTAGGCAGCAAGGTATCAGAGTGGTTTACAAAGGTCCAAAGTAAAATAAGGAAAAGAAAGGAATGTCAATCGTAGACAGAACAGGACAAAAAGAAAGAAAATAGAGAGGAGAGCAATGGGCAGGATGGGGAGGAGAGGAGGGGACTTAGACTAAAAAGGGAGTGGGCTAAGGGGGGACTGATCGAGGGAAGGGGAGGGAAGGTCATAGGCCAACTGAAACACATGTTGAGATTTGAACCAGGGAAAGGCAGTCTCTGCACATAGTGAGACAGGTAGAGGATTCTATAAGGTAGGGGCAAGAAAGAAGAAAGCAGAATGGCGTGTTTGTTCCAAAAGCGCACGGGAAACTGAGGGAAGGGCCAACTGGTGAGTGTGGAGGGATCTGAGGAGACAGTTGGGGGGAGTACAAATGAAGAACATTAGCCAAGTATTGTGTTATGCCTGAATGGACTGCCTGATGAACAGATAAGAGGATATTGTAATCTATGCAAAATTTAATGGGAAGCCAATGAAGTCGGATCAAGGTTGGAGTGATGCGTTCACGGTGCGAGGCATAGGTGATAATCAGGGTTGCTGTATTTTGGAGAAGTTGAAGATGACAAAGTTGGTAGTGAGGGAGACCGGCAAGGGCACTATTGCAATAGTCTATCCTGGAGATTACTAGTGACAGAAGGAGGGTAGTGAGTGAATGCTAGTCAAGAGAAGAATGAAGAGCGTGAATCCGATGGCGGAAGAAGAAAGACCGTTGGATGAGGGAGGAGATGTGGCCATGGCTGGTAGTCTTTCTTTATCCAGACACTCATTAAGAGACATGTTTACTAAATGTTAGTGCATGTTAACATTATGCAAATGAGGCACCACAATGAGTCTCCGCACATGGCCCGCACACCCCTTGGGCTTTCCCTGGATATGGTTCATTTTTCAACAGTCCTCCACATCACGTTTAAAACTGAAGTATGAAAAAATGGTATCTATAACTAACCCTTCATCTTCTGTTACCTTATGAAACCAACACAAAGAAATGTTTATGGGGCAGACTGTGTTGCAATTTGTCTCATCACTGTCAAGCAACAAACCCACTCATTGATTGACATGCCTGACTATCAAAAGACAGCTCACGACTCTACATTTATTTGTTAAGCTTGTCAGACGGCTGCCTAGGGTGAGAACTTACACAATCTTGACGATGCATATATTCATATGATTCTTGCAAGGTATTGTGGGTATTGTAGTTCATTCACTCCCAAACACAGCTGATGACAATAATTTGAGTTGTGAAACCAAGTGGTAAGATCAATAAAATACTTCTTTTATTGATGGGGTTTAATTCACCCAGCACATGTATGCTTGATAGCACTATAAATGAGGTTACTTGCTTGCAGTGTTTAAATGGATAACAAAAAGTCACAAAGTAAACCAGAAAACAACCTTCAGCTTGTCAGGCAATTAGCTAATGTTTTTCTTAGCAAATAATTACCAAATACAAAGGCACAAAGAAAAGAATAAACTTTGCTGGTTAGGTTAACTTCTGCTTATTTTCCACGCCGATCTCAGCAGTGATTCTCCCTTGCTCACACACACAATCAGGTGCAGCCCTAATTACTATCAATGGACCAGCTGAAAGCCTTTAGCTGGCTGGCTGCTACTGTGTGAGCCCAAATCCTACTTTAAGAGCTGTTTGCAGTGGAAATAAAGAACAAAGTTAGGTTTCTTTGTGATGGCTGATGTGTTTGCTCATAGAAAGCTAGCAATAGCATTTAGATAGAGAACAGTCCATGTAAACTGTATTTTCATCTGCTGTATCAATCAGCATATGGTCACTATCATACATTGGCACAGACGAGTCTTTCATTAAGGCACTATCATGAGAATGCTTATTCCCTTGCTGCCATTCTCTATTATAGATAGGGTCTGGATCAGTGTTCATGCCTGAGCCTCTCCTGCTATCATTATTCCTCTCTGTATAGCCTGGCCAATATGTAATCCAATTCTGATGTCCAGCCTTCCAATCTTGATCCCTGGACACTGGATCTTCTCTCACATACCTTCTGGCCTTGGTCTGAAAGTCCCTTCCACATGCAGTCTTCTCTCTTCCAGGTAGCCACTGGTGATTCCTATCTCTGCCACTCCATTCCTCTGGCTGAATCCAGTCCAATGGACTCTGCTGGCTTTTGGAATATCTCCCAGTATGAGTACTGCCTTGGAATCTCCCAGACCTTCCAATGGCCTTTCTTCTCTTCCTTCCAGAGAGTTTCCTTCTCTCTCTATCTGCGTGGCTTTTGCTGAAGCTGTTCTTCAAACTCTCCTTGAAGCTGGGCTGGAGCTTGTAGTAACTGTTATCTGAAGAATAAGCTCTATTCTTATTCTGTCCTAATGTGTGCTGCTCCCTAACACAGCGCAGCTGTCTTGAATCAGGCCCTGCCCTTTGAGATGAGTGCTTAGGGATTACCTCATAGCTCTCTTGATTGCACACACATTTTCTCACTTCAGCCCCTCTCATGGCTGCTGGAAACCTGGTGCATTCTGGGACTGGTAGTCTTTTATGTGAAAACTCTGTTTTCTTGCTTCTACCAGAACTGACAGGTTGCTTGTTCAGAGTCACATCATCTTTTCTATAGCTCCTACCTGAGCTATGATAAGCTTCCTTATCACAAGCTGTACATCACAAGTTTGCAACTAACCGAGAAAGGGAAGATCTTAAACCGATCAGTGTCACTATTTATGCCAGGAGATTGTTTCATTCAGAGATCTGAAATCCAGTCTACTCTACAATTTATAGCAGTATCAGAGTCACAACCTCATCAGGATGCACAAACATGCTTCAGAGCACACAAAGAAAGTGCCAGAATTGGTGACCAGTGTTTGGACATCAATGTTTGCATGCTCATAATATTCAAACAATTCTTATGCTTTGTGTGCTTCACATAGCATTTAAGACAAACACAAGTGATAACAGAAACCATATATGGATTTAAATAATTTGTTGTCCCAAATTACTTTACCATGTAACTGGATGTTCCCAGGTGTCTCCACTATCAATCTGACCACAAAAGGAACAGTTTCTGCATGGTTGATGACTGCCGTGCAAGATAAGACATCCTCTGGGGAGAAGCTGTCAAGCAGAGTATATCAAATGTTCCCTAATGTTATGATCCTATTGGAATTCTATGAGGGATGGATAAGAGAAAACACTCTGAAGTCTGTTTACTAGGCAATGTTAACATGCATCCTTGGGCAATTAACACATATCAATAGGCAATAATGCAGCTTTTAATACAAAATAGATGAGGCCTAGCATATGATAATGCTTCATATGCAAATCAGCTCACTACCATGTAAAAGGGTTAAGGTGTGTTTCACTGAGAAAGTTAAATACACTTCCAGAGGATCATTGACTTCCTAACATCATTGCTGATGCCTCCAGGAATATTATTTAAGAGACCAAACGGATTTTAAAAATAGATCCCCCTTGATGACCCCTTCTAATAGAAAAGTAAAAATTACTAGTGGACCTCTTTATTCTGTGTCAAAGGGCCTCCTGGAAGGGGGGCAGAAGTCCCTGATAGGTTAGTGGCCACTAGAGTCCCAGAGATGGAAAAAGATTTGAATATTCCCCTAGTAACACATACCCTCACAACCAAACTAGGTATCTTCTCTGGACCCTGCTATCTCCCATTCCACAACTCATCCCTTTATAGAGGGCAGGAGCAATATCTAGTTGTTCCTCCCCTGATGCTGCTGGGTTTCAATAATAATAATAATAGTGCATGATCCTTAACAATATATCACTAGGGGTCCAAGTGTTCCCATTTTGTAACATGGCAGAACTAGTGCAGACGTGACTGCAGACTGCTTCTGGTCCCTATGAATTTTATACTGAAAGGTTGAGTTGGGGATGGGAAACTAGGATACGGGGGTCTGGGGCAAATACTTGGCTTTGTTGTGGGGGAATGGGGTTATTATATGCCTTCCAATTTTACCTTTTGCTCCACAACAAAACTCCAAGGGGACACTGCATGGCTCACTAAGCCATCAGAGATTTTTACTTTTCTATTAGGGAGGTATACCAGGATTTTTTAAAAATGAAGTTTATCCTTTTAAGAGATGGTGGGCCCAGGATCAGGCACACAAACATGCAATGCAGTCAGCTTTTGAATCCCTGGAAAAATTAACATGGTTTATACTAACATGAAAAGCTAAGACGAATTAGAAAATCCCTCGTAATTTTGATGTAATTTTTCCAATGCTGTTTTATTGTCCTTTGTAAATATATCTCTATATAAACCTATAATTTTCAATGTTTCTCAATATCAGACTTCTTTGTAATTTTGTAAAAAGCCACCTAACTTATGCATCAAGAATATGCAAAAGTCATACCAGTTTTCAAAGGGAAGAGAGATATAGTGGGTCATTTTGCAAGCCCTATTCGTGTTTTGAGCATCCAAAAATGGGCATAGAGATATTCAAAGCATCTCCAGAGGTGATAAGGCAAGCAAAGAGAGAATTTAAAAGAAGCTTGCTGTGAAAGCAAAAGTGCATAATAAAAACTTTTTCAAGTACATTTGTAGCAAAACACCAGTGAGTCAGTTGGACCCGTGGATGATAGAGTGGTAAAATGGGCACTAAAAGACAAGAGACTGAATGAATTCTTTGCTTGAGTATTTACTGAAGATGTAGGAAACTTACCCATGCCAGAAATTATATTTAAAGGTGATGTATCAGAGGAATTGAAACAAATTGTGATAAATCAGGAAGATCGAATACAGCTATTTGATAAAGAGTAACAAATCACCTGGACCAGATGGCACACATCCCAGGCTGCTGAAAGAACTGAAATATGAGATTTCAGACCTACTTTTAGCAATCTGTGAACTATCATTAAAAGCTAGTTTTTTATTAACAACTATTTGTGCAATATGGAATAAAAGAAAAAATCTTTAGAGGCTCCTTTACTAAGGTGCACTGTGGCTTTGCGACTAATGCACCAATAGCTTGCAAAATTGAGGTACGTTAGGTACAAAGTCACCATATTAACTCTCGGAGGCTTCTACAGCATTTTCCCGGCAGTTAACATGCAACACTGTACACCTACAGAGGTAGGGGTAATCACATTCATGTTAACTGCAAGCATCACAGTTAAAGCATGCTGTTTACTCCCAAGCTGACTGCACAATGCTCACCATGCCCATTCTCTGCCTATAACCTATCCATTTATTACTCCACTTCATCATTCACAGTTTGTGCAGAAATTGGTTCGTGCTACGATGGCCCAGTGCTAACAGTTACTGAGGGCTACAGTATACAGGTACCACCCCTAAAACCCACGAAAACTGCCCAGCATAAGTTAGTAAATGGGTCCCTTAAAGTATGTTTTATGCCATATTCTGAAAAAGACCAGTGCATCATGGAATTAAGTGAAAATAAATGCTGAAAATTAGTAAAGTAATTCTTTATTTTGATTTTAGGTAGCTAAAGCAACTCTGATGAAGCGAGTGATGCAAAACATTAGGCACCATTGGATGCTTGAGTGAAATATTGACGATTTAATTTTTTTCATTTAAAATAAGGAAAATGAATTAATATTATTTTGAAAAAGAACATCATTTTTCTGGAGATTTTTAGGAACCATATATAAATCCTGATTTCCATCAAAAGCATGTGAAAGCAGCAGAATACAGGATATATCCTGATGTCTTTTTACTCCAGGAATAATAGATGCCAATAAGGATATGCATTGATGGTAATTGCACTGACTCATCAGCAGTATGTTTTTTTTATTAATTGGTATTATAATGGACTGCTGATATCTGTTTTGGCAAACAGTCAATTTTATAACGAACCATTTCCAAGTATAAACCTATATTTCATATTTGTTAATGGTTTTTAAAATTACATCAATACTGTAAGATGCAAACCTGCTGTGTTTCACATAATAGCTGTTTATATTCCAAAAATAAGTGCCAATTAGAGAATAATGGCTGATGATAAACTGCTTTAATAGCTGACAGAGGAGAACCACTAGAGGTGTGCATGGCCAAGAAAAAGTTCTGTTCTTGCTCATTTTAAATAACATTTTCCCAGTTTTCAGGCAAATATCGTTTCCATTCTAGAATACTGTATGCAAGTCAAAACATTTTTAAGCATGCAAATTGAGTGTATGCAAATTAGTGTAAGATATACATGTACAAACATCCAAATAAACTGAATATGTGCTAAAGAAATGCTAACTCTTAACTATAGCCAACAAATACATAACCATGGGGTTTTTTTTACTAAATGGCGGTAGCGGACTCCGTGTGATATCAGAGCCGTGGCCCCTTTATGTCTAGTATATAGAGCACCAATATCTAAAACTGATTTCTCCTCGATCTTAGAAATAGCATGCAACAATAACACCAGTAACCGAGGCAGGCGGCTGGTGCTTCGGGTCCATTTCCTCCCTCCCCCATTAAACCCAACCTCCAACCCACAAAAGACACCACACCAACAGTTTGTGGAACATAACTGGTCGCAGCTTTATTAACCTTTTAACAATTTCACAATTATGCCAACATGCTACACTTTCTCCAGTGATTAGCGGCATCCGGCCCGCACCAGCCATACCTTAGCAAAGTGCCTTGCCACCGCTAACGCCATAACTTGCCACCCCGGCAAGTTACCTAACCCTTCCCCCCGACTTCGCCATGCTAATAGCAAAAGTCGTCCAGGGTTTGACCGGGTCAGGGGCACCCCACCCCCGCCCAAGTGTAGCCTGAGGCTCCGGACCCCGGAAACCTCCGGGATCCCGCTGCCCCCCCCCCAAGCTGCAACACCCCATAAACCAACCCCCCCCAAACAGGCATGGGAGGGTGGGCGGGAAGCCGGCACCCCGGGCAGCCTCCGCTGAGAATGACCACGCGGAGGCTGCCCGCCAAGCCCAACTCCCCACCATGCTGAATGCCTCAATCGGATTGGCTCCCGCGCGGCTGCAACCGCCGGGAGCCAATGAACGCAAGCCAACTTGGCCGCGCGCAGGATCCTCGCACTGGCCGCGCGCCCGGTTAGGGTCGGCCGCCGGGACCCTGCCCGCGGCCTCGTCAGTAACCGAGGCAGGCGGACCTGGTGCTTCGGGTCCATTTCCTCCCTCCCCCATTAACCCCAACCTCCAACCCACAAAAGACACCACACCAACAGTTTGTGGAACATAACTGGTCGCAGCTTTATTAACCTTTTAACAATTTCACAATTATGCCAACATGCTACACTTTCTCCAGTGATTAGCGGCATCCGGCCCGCACCAGCCATACCTTAGCAAAGTGCCTTGCCACCGCTAACGCCATAACTTGCCACCCCGGCAAGTTACCTAACCCTTCCCCCCGACTTCGCCATGCTAATAGCAAACGTCGTCCAGGGTTTGACCGGGTCAGGGGCACCCCACCCCCGCCCAAGTGTAGCCTGAGGCTCCGGACCCCGGAAACCTCCGGGATCCCGCCACCGGCACAGGTGACAACCTTGTTCCTGTGCCGCCCCCCCCCCCCCCAAGGCCAAGCTGCGACCAGTGAGCATTCCAACCAACACATAATCCAAGGCCTCTCGCCAGACGTAAAGGAGCAACACCATCCCGACTGGCGAGCACCGCCCTCCCAGCACCCTCATAAAGCCTCGGGTGCATTGTCTGGTACCCCCCTGTCAGCCAACCCCGCAACCCCAGCAGTGGAGGACTGTTAGGCTCCACCCGACAGGCCCCTGCACAATGACAAACCCCCTCAGAATTACACCCAGAAACAGCTGCAGAACCCACCAAATCCCCCCGCGCCGCTCTGATCAGGTGCCGGCAGGACCCAGAACCAGGTCAAAGCCACCCACACTGCAGGCGGCGCTGCAGCAAAGGAAGCCGCTGCGACCCACCGCGTCACGCTTGCCCAGCCATGATACAGCCACCACCACCCGGTCCATCCGAAATGGGCGGTCCACCACCTCGCCATGACCGCCTGCACCTTGGGCAAAGTAGTGACAAATTCCCCGCATTCCGCAGGCTACATAACTCCACCTGCAAAAGAAATGAACAATGAAATCCCACAACCCCCACGCCCCCCTTATAGCCGCACAGGACCCTTAGACACCCGACAGCGCCCGCTGCCATATGACCTGTGCAGCCACCCCACAGCAAACAGAGGGCCACGGGCATGCATAGGCTCTGCACCCCACCACACGCAGCGCCAGCCTGACCACCTCAGGCACCAGATCCCCCGGCCTAAACGGGTCAACACCCACTCACCCGAAAATAAGCCCTAGCCCGCCTGGGGAGCACCCACCAGCATCCCCGCACATCAGCCCAGGGCACATCACCCAGCCGACATCCCCCTACCATGCACCCCCGATCATCCCCTCACTGGCCTGACACTTGCCAAAGTATCCCGAACCACCCTGACTCCCCAACGCGGGGCCGGTGAAGCCCACCCCCGCACCCAGGCCCAACCAAATCCGCCGGCAACCCCCATATGAAAATCCCTGTGAAAGGCTAGGGAAAGGCCTCCACACCCGCCCCCCCGTAAATTGGAAACCGCCCAACCTCAAAACGCACTACCGGTATGGCAAACCCCCCACCCGTTATCCAACCATATGTACCCACTAATCAGTGCCCCCCCTGGGTGCCCCCGGGCACAACCAAACTGAGACTACCCAGTCCCCATCCGGCTGACCGCCCCAGCCATGGCCCCAAGGATACCGACTCTGCAACAACTAAGCCAGTCACCCGTGCCAGTGCTCCAGAACATCCCCGGGACCCATGATCCCTGCCCGTCAACTCCTGAGCAAAAGCCCATACCGCTCCACGGAACAACGAGAAAGAGGAGCGGCAATCCCGTCCCCACCCCAACGGATACTTCCAGCCTCCTCCGCCACTGGACACTGTCCCTGACAGCGACGCCCACACCACACCCGTCCTTACTCCCGCTGGTGGCAAACTCCGGTGGCAGTAACCGTGGACTCCCTGCCCACATCCGCATTACCGCACCACCATACCACCTCACGACAGCGGAGGAAAGCCGCCCCCTAACTCCCACAACCCCCCCCCCTGTATCCAGAAAAAACCGCCCCTCGCAAGGAGATATCGGCAGTCAAACTCCCTACCTGCCAAAACTGGGGCCAGCCTCCCGCACCCCCAGGCCCCGCCCGAGTACACGCCCCTTCAGAACCCCCCCTGCCGTACCCGAGTAAGCTGCAACCCCCACACGGGCACTGCCCCCCCCATCAAGACCGATGTCCCGCCGAACTAGCCAAACAACGACTGCAGAACCGCAAAGCAGCCCCCACAAAATCCGCGACCCCAATCGAACGGTGTAGAAGCTACACCCCCCCCCCACGGGCAAACAGCCAACCGCCCCGAATACCCTTTCCAGCGGTATCGCACGGCGAGCAAAAGCAACAATCCCAGCAACGCCTGCAGCCCCCCGCAAGTCACACTGGAGGGCAAACCTATTGGCCCCCAACCCCAAACCGGCAACCCCCAGCAGACCCCCTTTCTGCCACAGGTGAGCAGCCACATCCCCCGATTCTAAACCGCACCTGGACAGTATTCTCGTCGCCGGAAACCAAGGAACATTCCCTGGCCCTTCCCCGTCGACGACGCCCCTCAAACAGCAAACAACCACTAATGCACCACTGCCGCAACCACCGCAGGAAGGTACTGAACAGCCAAAGCCCACACCAGAGGCTGAGCCGCCCCAGGCCCGCAGATGTCAAAGTAAGACGCCCCTTGAAAACAGAAGCCCCACAAGGAACGCAAATGAAGGCACCAACAACAGTAGAAAGGCAAGGCAAACCCAACCGTGTCCCCCAAAGCGGCAATCCCAACCGGGTCCCTCAATGCAGCCCAACCCGCTTCTGGCACCATCTCCGCCGTCCAAGCCAATGACGCACAGAAAACCGAACTCCCAGGAGAACCCGATCCCGCCGCCCCGGACCTCACTGAAGTCACCCTCGCAACATACACCCATATCCGGTCTGCAGTTGCCGACGAGCCCGGGAATCACACACCCCCATGTAAGCTCCTCCGCCCCCAACCCCGCAGAAATGCCAGAACCTGCCGACAAAAACAACAGAAAAAACGGCGGGGGGGGGGGCGCATTGCACCTCCACCGTAGACACCGCCCCCCCCCTCACCCCAGTGTACCACCTGGCCGCCCGAAAGCCAGAAAAGGAACAAACCGCCCCCCACTGCCGCCATCGCCCAGCCCCCCCCCCCCGCCACGCCACCCACGCGGACAAATGGGCGAACCTGAGGGAAAGATATCACGTGCCCTGTTCCCTCTAAGCTGTGAGCGTGTGCGCGCGCCTACACCTTGCTGACCTAGCGCACATACTGTACAACAGAGCGCACCAAATCACGGCTCTGATTCTGATAGCAAACACCGAAGTCTGAAAATTTAAAAATGATGATTGTAATTACTAGAAATGTCCAGCAGCATTTAGTAATCGGCTATGTTCATGTAATTTGATTAAAATCATTGTGGTGTACATACTGTATTCTGACGTGTAGTCAAATTTTCAAGTATATGACTCCAAGTGTCGTTAGGCGGCGCAGCACAAATTAACCTTCCTTCAAGAGCTGTACCCAGCGGATATTTCAGGCGCCCACAGCCTACCGCAACTTAGAGGGCACATTGAACACGGGTGCCCCCATGAAATCTCAAGACCCCCGCCATCCTGACCATGAACCACCCAGCCTAGTCCCGCCCACACTCCACACGGCCAGAACGCCTCCCAACAGAAGCCGCATATGCCCTCCACCCGACGGAATCCGCACATGCCCGCCTCTCAACAGAATCCGCTCATGCCCATAGGATCCCAAATCGAGCGGGGCCAAAGGATCGAGCCCACTCCACCACCCCGCGTGCCGCCTGTGCTTCCTGCCCCACCGGCGCATCCTCCGCCCCCATTCCCGTCACCCCCCCGAACGCCACTCGCCACAAACTGGTAAACCGGTGCCAGAACGCCTGGGCCCCCTACCTAAAACTCAGACGGAACTACTGACAAGGCCCCTCCTCCCCCCCCAGGCTCCACCACCCGTGCACCAACGGACCGCCTCCCCAGCAGCTCCCCCCCCAGATGCCGACGAAAAAACACGAGGGGGGGGGCCGACACCGAGCCATGACCTCGCCTGCTCCCTCGCCGAAACCCCCTCCCCCTGTCCTGGAGATTCTAAACCGTCCATCCCGCGCCCGGAGGGCCCAATCACTCACAACGCTCCGCAGCCACCGCAGCAGCAGGCCAGTCATACCGCCGTTGGAGCGCCCCGCCAGCCATCGCCGTCTCCTGCGCCTACCACCGGATGCAGCCTTGGCAGCACCCGTCTCCGCCCGCTTCAGCGCCCTCGGCACCGGCTCCTGTGGAAACATAAGCAAAAACAAAACAGGGGGGGGAAGGGAGGACGGAGGGGAACCGCCGGAAACCAAGCAAGTGGCCAAGGCCCACCCCTCCCGGTCCTACTAAGTCCCGACGAAGCCCCCTCCACTCCCGGGCTCCCCCAGGCCCAGTCCCCACAAGCCACCACCCACTCCTCACAACAATAGCAAGGTGTCCCCATACCCCACTGCCCCCAACCCAGCTGCATATCCCCCATTTGCCCGAGCTCCTCTCGCTCCCCCCCCCAGCATTCGCCACCTAACCCCCCTACAGCCGCCCCCCAACCACCCCACCTTTGGAGCGAGGCACCGCGAACCCGACAAGCCCCCCGCAAAGGGGGTCCAGCGCACGGCACCCCCCCCCCATGCCCACCCTACCCCCGCCCGAGGACAGCACCGATAGGGGCCCTGAACGCCCACAACTAGCCCCCGCCCGCTCCATATGTCTCCGGAGAAACTTTCCACAGTACCCGAGATACCCTGACTGACTGGGCCCTGTGCAGAAAGACTGACCGGGACGCTGCAATCGACCCCGGGCTCCGCAAAGAGACGGCACGCCACCTCAGCAATCGTAGGGAACAGGCCCAAACCCCTGCCCCAGTGTGCAGCGGCCTTCACCCCGAAGCCAGCATGCTGCCCTTCCCCAACCCCCCCCCCACCCCCCGGCATTCCTCCCGACCCCACTGCAGAGCCGCCGCTCCATCCAATGTGCCGGCCAAACCGGGGGCATTAAGCAGCTGCCCACCCCGCTCCCATCAGGTCCCTCCTGCTCCACCGTCTCAACCCGCCCAGCCACGAACCGCTCACGCCGCCAAAAGCCCCGGGACGGTGACGTCCCCGCACGGAAGCCCCAAGGACAGCGCGGTAAGGGCTGTCGGGCAGAAGGACGGAAGTCTGCGCAAGGGGGCCCGCAGGCAGCCCGCCGGTACCCGACCCCCCCGTCTCCCCCCCCCCTGCTCCACCTCCCGCCCCCCGCCGCAGCCGTGACACACTCACCAGGGAGAGAGCAGGAAAAAGCCGGCACCCCGGGCAGCCTCCGCTGAGAATGACCACGCGGAGGCTGCCCGCCAAGCCCAACTCCCCACCACGCTGAATGCCTCAATCGGATTGGCGGCCGCAACCGCGGGAGCCAATGAACGCAAGCCAACTTGGCCGCGTGCAGGATCCTCGCACCGGACGCGCACCCAGTTAGGGTCGGCCGCCGGGACCCTGCCCGCGGCCTCGTCAGTAAGGAAAACCTAATCCTTCTAGGAGACATTAACCTTGCATCAGCACCTCCGAAGGATACCACAGCATTCATGGAAGTGATGACCTCATTAGGATACTCATAGATTATAGACACCCCCACTCATGATCTAATATTTGCACCTAACAGGGTGACAGAACTAAGAAACAGTGTAACATTCCAGCTGACCGATGTGCACTGGTCTGACCACACATTAATAGACTTTGTAATTCTAATATAGGATGACCATAGCAGCACTAAACACAAACAGACAACATACCATAGATTCAGACGCTTTGACAAGAACGCATTTATAGAAGAAATCGCTCCTAAAATTAATACAAATACAGACAACCTGGACATACTTTTAAACAAATGGAATAGAACTATCAATGTAGCATCTACAGCTCCACATCAAAGACCATAGGAACATAAGAATATAAGAAATGCCATAATGGGTCAGAGCAAGGTCCATCAAGTCCAGTATCCTGTTTCCAACAGTGGCCAGCCCAGGTCACAAGTAACTGGCCAGGTTCCGAAAAAGGCACATCGATTTCACAATGCTCGTCCCGGGATAATCAGTGGATTTCCGATGTCCTCTTATAGTTTATGGATCTTGTCTCCAGGAACTTGTCCAAACCTTTTTAAAACCCAGCTACAGTAACAACAAAAAGGGAAGGGAAAACAGCACCCTGGTATACGTCAATACTAAAAGAGATGAAATAAAAGCTAGAAAGGACACAGGTGGAGGAAATCAAAACTCACAATAGGAAGAAACCTCTACATACAGAAAGTAAATGAATATCGAAACGCGATAGATACAAACAAAAGAAATTACCAAGCAAAACTAATTAAATAGACCAAGGGAACTATTCAACATAATTAAATCACAAAGAATAGAGTCAGTCCACTATCTATAGAATGGATGGCTGACCATATGCAAAGCATCACAACAGCAACACATCAGAAGGTCGATCCTGCAACAACTACCTAGAAAAACTAGCTCAATAACTACAGAACAAATGAAAAAAAATAACAAACCTTAACACCACAACATTACCACTTGACCTCTGTCCAGTAAGCTGGATAAAAATAACTAGATCAGAAGTAGTACCAACTATCACAAAAATAACACAACTATCACTCACCCAAGGATATATGCCACTATGTCTAAAGATGGCCTCAATACGATCTATACAAAAAGAAACCTTCATTGGATAATAAAGACCCAACCTCCTACTGACCAATATCATAGCAAAAATAATAGAAAAAGTGGTTCAGAAACAAATACAGGAGTTCAATGACACCCACACAACACTCAACGCACAACAACATGAATTTAGACCTAATCACAACAATGAAACATTACTAATATCTCTAATGGACATATTAAAAAGAGGACTCCAAAAACCAATACAAGGGTTCATGTTAACTTTCCTGGATAGAAAAACAGCATTTGACTCGATATGCCATAATACACTCCTATTGGCCCCGATTCTGTAAGGAGGATAGCAGGGCTCCACATTCCTCTGGGAAATGCAGTCCTACTATCTGCCTTCCCTGTATTCTGCCTTCTATACCCCCTGCACACACAGAGCCACTATGCATGCTGCAGGGAATGGGGCAGCATGTGGGTGGCCAGTGGGAGGAGCGTGAGCAGGACCAGCACCCAGATATACACGGTGATTCTGGTCATGGCCCTGTACATCCTGGGGGCACCGGGGAGGGGAATGGTCAGATTATTCCACCTCAGAGTGGAATAAGCGCGGGCTGCTCCCCTGGATCGGCCAGCCAGCCCTTCAGCAGCATCAGCGTCAGGCACGGTGAGCCCCTGCTGCCCAATCTGGGCCCTGACTCTCCCCTTCAGGGGTTGGGTGGTAGGGTGGCGGTGAGGACATCCCCAGCTGACTGCAGGGGCACATGGAGCTGTCTCCGGGCATGTCCTGCACCCACAGGAGCATCTTGCTCCCACAGTGCAGAATCAGGTCCTAACAGGCCCGTCCTGCTCGGGGCTGGCCAGACGGCCCAGATGTGCCCTTTGCTGACTCATTACGCCTACAAACAGTAGGTCCTGAAGAAATAATGCTTAAAGGGTTCCAATCATATCTGACAGACTGCAGCCAACAGATAAAAATAGGACATAACACCTCTGCATTGTATCCACACCAGAGAGGGGTTCCCCAAGGATCAGCACTGTCTGCACTGCTTTTCAACCTGTTTATTCAACCTCTGTGCACAATATTTCAGTCACACAAGGTAAATTTCCATATCTATGCTGATGACATTATGTTTATGCGCATTTTGACACCTCATGCCCATACTTCACGGAGCTCATAAATTGTTTCAATGTGGTGGTGCAAAGGCTGGAGAACAATCATCTCACAATAAACTACAAAAAGATGGAGGTACTATGCATTACCAGAAACAAGGCCTTCAAATCACCACCCTCCCTAAAAGTCAAGAATGCTGACTTAAAAATAAAGCAAGAAGTGCGTTATTTAGGAATCTCACTCAACCAAATGTTGTTAAGTGCCATCAAGTCGGTGTCGACTCATGACGACCCTCTTGATAGTTGTCCTAAACTGTGTTCAGTCTCCAGTCAGGTGCTTCATTGTTAACAGACTGGCACCCATAGCTGCTGTTATTGTATCAATCCATCTCATTCCTGGCCTTCCTCTAGCATTGACCTTCTACCTTGCAAAGCATGATGTCATTCTCTAATGATCTCTCTCTTTGCATGATTTGTCCAAAGTATGAAAGTCAAAGTCTTGTCATCTGAGCTTCTAAAGAAAGCTTAGGTTTGATCTCCTCTAGTACTGACTGGTTTGTTCTTGGAACGGTCTATGGTATACACAGTATTTGTCCCCAGAACCATAATTCAAAGGCATTAATTTTTTTCCTGTCTAGCTTTTTCACTGTCCAATTTTTGCACGCTTATAAGTTATTGAAAATACTATGGCTTGACAAGTCAAATCTTTGTATGGAGAGAGACATCCCTGCTCTTGAGAATCTTGTCTAGGTCCTAAATAGCCATTCTGCCAAGAGCAATGCATTATCGGATTTCTTGACTGCTTGTTGCTTCTTTATTGATAGTTGATCCAAGTAAGTTAAAGTTGTCCATATTTCAATTTCTTCTCCATCAACGATAAACTTATTAATTGCCAGTTGTCAGGATCTTTGTCTTCTTTATGTTAAGGTGCAGACCCATTTTAAGACTGTTCCTTGATCTTGAGAAGCAAATGTTTCAGATCGTCTTCACTTTCAGACAGTAATGTGGTATCATCAGCATAGCAAAGGTTGTTGACAGTCTCCCACCAATCTTCACACCTGTTTTTCTGATGATTTGTTCTGCATAGAAATTAAACAGTTAGAGGAAAAGTATGCAACCTTGTCATACACCTTTGCTGATTTTAAACCATTCTGTTCTCCTTTTTCCATTCAAACTGTTGCTTCTTGATCAATGAAACGGTTGTGCTATACCCATGCTTCTTAATATGGCCCATAGTTTCTCATAGTTTACACAGTCAAAAGCCTTGCTGTAGTCAATAAAACACATATAGATATCCTTTTGGTATTCTTTAGTCTTTTCAAGGATCCATCTAACATCCACAATGATGTCTCTCATTCCTCGCCCTTTCCTGAATCCTGCTTGCACTTCAGTTAGCTTTCATTCCAGGTATGGTTGTAGTCTCTGCTGAATAATCTTCAGTAGAATCTTGCTGGCATGTGGGATCAGTGGGATTGGGCGATAATTTCCACAGTCATTTGGATCACCTTTCTTTAGTATTAGTATAAACACAGCTCTTTTCCAGTCAGTTTGCCATGATGTTTTATTTAATTATTTATTTAACTAGGCTTATATACTGCTTTTCTACAAGTCAAAGCAGTGTACATTCAGGTACTGTATATATATATATTTCCCTTGTCCCTGAAGGGCTCACAATCTATGGTTTTTTGTATCTGAGGCAATGGAGGGTTAAGTAGCTTGTCCAAGGCCACAAGGAGCACCTGTAGGACTAGAAACCCCAGTCCTTCTGGCCCAAGGTTGCTGTCCTCTAGCAGGATTCAAACCTGAGGTAATTTGCCCCAACCACCTGGCCATTCCTCCCAAATTTCCTGGTAAAGCTTTGTAAATATGGTAACAACTGCATCAGATTGCTGTAATACTTCTATGAGAATGTCATCAGTTCCTGGTGCTTTGTTCTTTGATAAATAGTATGTCGGTCACTTCTCAAGTGATTACTTCAAGTAACACAAATGGAAGATAAACTCACTCATCATTCACCAAATGAAACTTTGAACCTTCAGCATAGTTATATTCAGACTCTGCTATATCTTCAAGAAGGTCTCAGACAAAATGCAGCACCTTATCTTGGACTAAATTCTAGTCCTAATATAGTGCTTTTTTAGCATCAACGACCTTCAAAAAATCGGATTGGTTTAATTATATTACAAAGATTGCTTTTTCATTTTTTGCTTCTTCATCTTTTGTAGAGATTTCTCACTTTCTTCCAACACAACCTTCTTGATGCCATCCCATAACTCTTCTGGAGCTCTGTCATGTGTATCTAAAGCTGCAAATCATAGTAACATAGTATATGATGGCAGATAAAGACCAGTATAGTCCATCTAGTTTACACAGCAAGGTGGCAAGAGTATTTATTTATTAATTTTATTTATTTAATTTCTCTTCTATACCGCGCTATTCAAATCAGTGTGATTTACATATAACAGAACCATATACAATGCAGTCTGGCTATATTGTATTTACAATGAACAGGGACTATAACTTGGACATAACTGGGGTAACTATCTACAAATTATTTACACTAGTAGCAATCTGAACATACTAATATGTACGTGGAGTGGCGCCGGTGAGGTTAGCTGCAGGACAGTGTGCTGGATGTGTTGTTGGAGAGGTCCTGGCGATTGGGGGTGTCTGTTTGTGAGCTGTCTTCTGAGTAGTGCTGTAAGAATAGGTGGTGCTTCAGCGCCTTCCTAAATTGGGCCAGGTCAGTGATTGCTCAAATGGATGTAGGAAGGACATTCCAACATCTGGGTGCATAAAGCATGAACGCCCTATTGGATGTTACGTGGGTGCATTTCGTTATTGCCTTAGATGTTATCAGTTTATTGACAGCTGCGGATCTTCTGGATCTGGTCGGGGGCATGTGGTGGATTAGCCCAGTGATGGAGGTGGTAGGTTGGTTGTTTATGGCCTTAAAGGTCATTACTAGGATCTTGAAAACTAGTCTGCCGTGGATTGGTAACCAGTGGAGTTGTTTCAGGATTGGTGTAATGTGGTCTATTCTTGAGGCTCCGTATAGACTTCTGGCAGCTGAATTCATTGCCAGCTGGAGTGGGTTCAGTGACGTCTGTGGGAGTCCGTGTAGGATTGCATTAGCATAGTCCAAATGTGGGATTACGAGAGCTGGATAGATTGTGCGGAAGTCATCTGGGTCCAATAGAGGTTGCAGATGCTGTAGTGTCCATACTTTATGGTATATTGCCTTGACTGTGTTTCCTATGTGGGTTTTCAAGTCCAGCTGTTGGTCCAAAGCGACCCCTAGGTAGCAGATTGTGGGTTTGGCAGTCAGCTCGGCATCCTTTACCTTTAAGTAGGCTGCAGGGGTGAAACCTTGGTTCCTCGTGATGAAGAGGACGTCTGTCTTGTTGTGGTTTATTCGGAGGTCTTGAGTTGTTAGTGGGGAGAAGTCAGGCTGGTCCGTTGAGAATGGCATATAGAGCAGTACGTCATCTGCATATACCAGGCAGGCAACATTAAAAGAGCGGATCAGGGCACAGATGGGCTGCATATATATGTTGAACATCAGTGCCGATAGTGAGGAACCCTGTGGAACACCCTTTGTTTGTTGGAATGGTTCCGAGGTTGAGGTGCCGGTTCTTACGTGCTGCCATATGTTGGTCAGGTAGGATTTGCACCAGCTTAGAGCTGAGTCCTGTATTCCCTTTTCCTCGAGACATCCCAATAGCAGCTCGTGGCTCACAGAGTCAAAAGCCGCTGTGATATTCAAGAAGATAAGGGCAAACCCTTGTCGGGTGTCGTCAATTCTTAGTATTATTGTATAGAAGAGGGTAGTGAGGAGGGTTTTGACGCCATGTTCTTCTCTGAATCCATGCTGACATGGGTCTACGGTGCGGCCGTCTCGATATGGTGTTGAATTTGGCGTTGGACTACCTTTTCTATTATCTTGGCGAGAAGTGGGATGCTTGAGATTGGTCGAAAGGATTTGACCTTCAGGGGGTCCAGTTTGCTGTTTTTCAGCAGCGGCCTAATGGAGGTGTGTTTCAGCCTTTGTGGGAATGAACCCGATGAGAATGATAGATCCATGAGTTTGGTCAGGAACTGGCTGAGATCACTGCATAGTTCTTTTATCCAGAACGCTGGACAAGGGTCATTTGGTGCGGTGGTGGTGGTCGGTACAGGTCACCCCTCCCTGTGCCTTTGTTTAGGGGTGTTCTTACCGTTCAATGTAGGTCACCCCTATTTGTTCAGATATAAGAGATTGTTATGTTTATTTTGATTTTATCCTTTTGCTATAAAGGGATCCACGGTATCTGTCCCATGCCATTTTGAATTCTGTCACTGTATTTGCCCCTACCACTTCCATCGGGAGGGCATTCCAAGCATCCACCACCCTTGCAGTGAAAAAGTATTTCTTGACATTGTCTTTCAATTTACCCCCTTGCAGCTTCATGTTATGCCCTCTAGTTTTACAGCTTCCTCGTCTTTGGAAGAGGTTTGTTTGTTCATTAATACATTAATACTCTTTAAGTATTTAAAGGTCTGAATCATATCTCAACACAAAACATGCTAACATTCCCAGTAGAAAAAACAAAGAGTAATCAATGTGCTTGTTCAAGAGCCTTCTCTTTATATGCCCCTGGATTATGGAATGCCTTACATAAGAACATAAGAACATAAGATATGCCATACTGGGTCAGACCAAGGTCCATCAAGCCCAGTATCCTGTTTCCAACAGTAGCCAATTTAGGTCATACGTACCTAGCAGTTTCCCCAAAAGACACAGGTTCCGCAATGCTTGTACTGGGTCAAGCATTGATATCCTGGGTCCCTTCTTAATAATGGTTTATGGACCTTTCCTCCAGTAACTTGTCCAAACCTTTTTTAAACCCAGCTACACTAACAGCCTTTATTACATCCTCCGGTAACAAATTCCAGAGTTTGATTACACGTTGAGTAAAAAAATATTTTCTTTTAATAGTCTTAAATAGTTTACCCTGTAGCTTCATTGCATGTCCCCTAGTCTTTCTATATTCTGATAACGTAAACAATTGATCTACGTTTACCCGTTCCACTCCGTTCATTAATTTATAGACTTCTATCATATCTCCCCTCAGCCGTCTCTTTTCCAGGTTAAAGAGCCCTAACCTTTTTAGCCTTTCTTCATAGGAGTATCCTTCCATCCCCTTTACCATTTTGGTGGCTCTTCTCTGAACCTTTTCTAATAATGCTATATCCTTTTTAAGATACGGCGACCAGATTTGCACACAATATTCAAGGTGCGGTCTCACCATGGAACGATATAGAGGCATTAAAATGTCTTTTGTTTTATTTTCCATTCCTTTCCTTATGATACCTAGCATTCTATTTGCTCTCTTGGCCGCCGCTGCACACTGGGCCCAGAGAAGATGCAAAATAACAGACATCAACATTCTGTGTTGTTTTGCATCTGTTCAGAGAATTTTATGGAGTCAATACTTAAATACAAGAACCAAGTACACACAACTCAAACTAACTACCTATGAATGATTACAGTTGAACTCTCCCTTCAGCCCATACTTTATCCTATTTAAGAGATCAGATATGCACTTACATATGCGCCCATAAATTGTATATAGTTAAGCTGCTATATTACCCAACTTGTACATAGCAAATGCAGTTCATCCCTATGTTTAATGATCCAAGTTGTACTGTACTCTGTTCAATGGAAAAAACAGTTGTTAATTGTAAACCGCTCTAACCTGTGGAGAGCGCTATAAAAGAATAGCCAAATTAAAAAATATCCCTAGCAACTACATAAAAATTTAAAACTAAACCTCAGATTTGTAGTGGAGGAGTAATCTAGTGCTTAGAGCTGCAGAATAGAACCAAGCCAGCTAGGGTTCAAATCCCATTGATGCTTCTTGTAGCCTTGGGCAAGATATTCAACCTGCCAATGCCTTACATGCAATTTTAGATTAAAATCCCTTCAAGGGCAGGGAAAGGCCTATCGTACCTCAATGCAACTCACCTTTAACTACTGTTGGAATGGTATGAGCTAACTACAAAATAATCTCTTTTATGTTAGAACATAAGTGAAAGATTCTTGGAGCTTAAAAAAATTATTATGTTCAATGGGCTTGGTTTGGTGAAAGATGATCAATTATGAAATGGTTCTTGTGGGCATGTTCTTAAACATGAAGTAAGTAGAAGAAAATAGTAACTGTGACTTTTCCAGTAGAAGCATATTATCTCAAAAATATTCTTCATTGCTCGGCCTCAGTACAGATCAAAGCAGCATAAATCTGTATAGTAGTCATAGGTAGAAGGCATCAGGTGCACGCAGTTCAGCCCGTGACAAGATACTATTGCAATATCCAAAAATGAACGTTACCAAGATAAAATGTGCCAAGCTATGCATGAAATCATGTGTGGGAATTCCACAAATCCAAAGTTAAACTAGTCTAGAGTTCTTGCAACACTGCCAGTTGTAGGGGGTTAATATATTTTTTTCTCCAGGCTATAACTAGCATATTGGGTGGGTGGCAAGAATAGAACCAGAATGAAAGACAGTGTCAATGCTCAGCATCCCCACCTGTCATATGTTCAGCTAAAACCTCTTGATATTACAGTATATTTAAAACTTCTCTACCTACACATTCTACAATAATATACAGTAATACCAGAAATACCTCTAGCTGTCATAGGGATTTATTCAATTAAGATTTTTTTCCATAGCTACAGAATGAAGAAATGTCTGTTTCTTGAAAAATGCTTAAATTCTATTATGCTTTATTGGACTTTTGTGTTCTTTGTAACATAAAGTATTGTTTGCAGCTTATTTATGTTACCTACCAAACAGCCTCTAAACTTGTAACTTAGAGTTTTATATTTCTATATATACTTTCTTTGAAAACATGTTTTCTATTGAATTTTTACACTTATAAATGTAGAAATAAGGGTAACAAACAAGTTTTCAGTAATATCTTTGTATTGTACTAATTAATGTATCTTTGACGAGCATTCAAGAGTTATCCTTCAGTGAAGAGAGGTTAATTCTTGAAAGCTTGTCAAGGATGCATTAAGGGGTCTTTTCACTTAAGTGCACTAAGCAGTTAATGCACATTTTTGCGCGTGGTTTCTGCCAGTATGCATTGGGGTATTGAATGGGTGGTTAGGGGTAGAGAGTGGGCAAAGTGAGCACATTGCATTTACTGCAAGGGGACATGAGTTATGTCAATGTTGCAATTAGCACAGATGCAGCTAATGCCACTTCAATAAGCGGTGTTAGGTGCATCAATGGTAATTATGCTGTGAGTTAATGTACGCATCTGCACATTAACTGCTGGGACATTCTGGCCACACACCCAGCAATTACCACAGAAGTTTGCATTTAACATATGTTATTTTTTGCACTAAAGCACGTTAAGTGCAAAACTCTAATGTACTTTGATAATGGAGCCCCTAAATCCAATAAAATTGTTTGTTGCTACTTCTTTCCACATACTCAAGTGGACTAACATGGCAACTACTATGACAAACACCCCTTCTGCCTGTCCGCAGGGATCCCATCTCCCACGAGCAGAAGGAAGGAGGCTGGCCGCGATTGCTGTAAACACTCCTTCTGCTTGCACGTGGGAATCCGATCACTTGCAGCAGGATGCCTGTGAGAATACCATCTCTTGTGGACAGAAAGGAAGAAGCTAGCTGCTTCTACCTGCCCTGCTGGCAGAATGGAGGGCTCCAATTGCAGCTGGCTTGAATCTAAAAGGCTCATCAGGGGGAGGGGAATGAGGCAGTAAAAATTTAAAGGGGAAGTGTCTTTTTAAACAAGGAAAAGATGGAGAGGAGGTATTTGAGTATTAGGGGAAGGTAGAAGGGGAGAGAGTCTGGAAGGGGAACAGTGGGGGGGGGGGGAGATCAGGAGAAAGGTTGGAGGGGGAAGAATACAAAGGTATGGGATGCTGACGGTAGGCATACATGAGGACAAAAGGGAACAAGGTGCATAAATGAAATAAAAATAAATAAATAAATGTCTCCTAAAGCCCCTGCTCCTATAATAATAAGAAGGGAGGGAGGCTTGGGGGGCAGACTGGATTGCAGGGATAGGGATGGGGATGGGCTGACTGGTTAGCTGGGAGGGAGGCTGACTGAACTTCAGGAGGTAGGAAGTGTGGTGGCTGATTTTAAGAGAGGAATGATACTGGGTGATGAGGGTGGGTAGGAGAGGGATGCGCAAGACTAGGTGACAAGAGGATGGGAAAAAAGAGAGATAGCAAGACTGGTTGACAACAGGGTAACAGGGTGCATTTTGGTGAGGGGGGGGGTGTATTTTACCAGTAACCTGCAAGTCTGCATTAAGGATCTGATTTACTATGCTTTTTGTTACCTTGCACATAAAATGGAAAAACAGCCTTAGCAAATCTGGCCTAAAGGAGATGTGGTAGACCTCTTCCCCCCACTCCCTATTTCCTGCACTTCAGTGGAGAATGGAGACAATGGAGGTGGGGGGCTGAGGAGGTCACAGACACTGGCTCCTAATATTTGGCCTGGTTCCTAAATCCAAGCAAGATCTGTCAAGGCCTGGCATAGATATCTCACCAATCAGAGCCAGATATGCTATTTGATGACAGGATTAATTTGGAATCTTTAAATTCTGTCTTATTTTTACTTAAAGGCACCTGGGTTACGTTATCTTTATTGGAACCTCTCTATCAGGATGCCCCGACTTCTCTGTTTTGCTAGTACCCTTCAAATATACATCATCCTGAACTATACGTTCTTGGGTGACTGTCATATTTCCCCGGAAAAAAACCCTCCCTATTCCTCAGAATGCTGCCCAATTCCTAACAAATCCAAAACCTTCCTCTTTGTACTATCGTCTCATCCATGCATTGAGATTCCAGAGGTCCGCTAGCTTCTTGGGTCCTCCGTGTCAAACGGGTGAGCATTTCTGAGAGCGCTACCCTAGATGTTTTGAAGTTCAACTTTCTACCTAAAGGCCTAAATTTGGCTTCCAAAACCTTCCTCCCCCATTTTTCGATGTCATCGGCACCAACATGCACCAAGATAGCAGGTTTCTCCCCAGCACTATCTAATACTGAGGCTTATATTCATTATAATGGTGAATGAAAATAGATGTGAATGGGGTATTTTTTATTCTCCTCATTTGTTGCTGGTCAGCTTAAAGAATATCTAACTATTTACCATGACATCTTTTTGACTATAATAAGCATTATTGTGATATACAGGTGGGGAGGGGGCTGATTCACTAAACAGTTCTAACGTCAACTGTGCACACTAACTCACATTTTTATACATGATAAATAATGTGTAATTTACTAAAGCCTTAGGAAGTCATTTTAGAAGCCTTGTTTGCCACTGATATGTGTAGGTGGCATATATGTGTAAATGCCAGATTTACATGGCAGCTACTTACATGTGCAATGTTGCTGGACACACAGATTCAAAGGGGAGCATATTCTGGCCATGGTTTAGGTAGTCCAAAGAAGTAACACAAGTATTCCAGATATTGCATGAGAATTCATGTACATATTAAAAAATGTCCCCTTTGATTTTTGCCCGTCTTCTGAGGCATGCATAAGTGACAAATGCTTTCCATTTGACACGGAGGACCCAAGAAGCTAGCGGACCTCAGGAATCTCAATGCATGGATGGGTTTCGAAGAGTAATTGAGGCTACAATTCATATTAAAAATATAAAAGGAAACAAAATAGGAAATATTATTACAAAAAAATCACATTCCTAGGCTATATAGAAGCATGAATTTCTCACAGCACTATGATATCATGTTTACCTAACAATGTTGCCACAAGGAACTAAAATTGTGGTCCATGGAAAAAGCAGGAAATTAATGCCTGAGCACCCGTATGAGGGAGATGCTAGCAAATCAAAAACACTAAAATCACAGAACCCATCTAGGCCAGCATCAAGCTTCTTAGATCTTAAACAAAATATTGATAACATTTCCTCTTGAAGGTATTTATGGTAAATTTCCTAAACCACAGGGAGGGTACTATAAAAGCCATTGCTGCTCATAAAGCAATACTTTATGCATGAAACTAGGTGCTTACAAAATTGTGCTTCTGATATGTATGGAGGGTTATAAGCATGAAGCCTGAGCTTGCATAACCTTGTCTGAACTGAGTAGAGATGTACTCGGGGGGTGAGGGGCGGGGCGGGGGTGAGTTGAGGAAGGATTTACGTTTATGTGCATACTTTGGAAAACATGCATAAAAACATCCGAAAAGCAGGTGTAACTGTAATCATTCAGATTCCTTGGGGAAGTTTTCAAAATGGAAGTATGTGCTTGCTTTCATTCTGAACTTTCTCTGCTTCCTGTATAGGGGAAGGTATCCATCTACCATTTCTGCATGCGCTCAGATATAACAACCTATCTTCACCTCCATTAATCTGAATGCAATGGGATATCAGTAGAATTATTGTTGGTGGCCGGCTCAATAGCCCAATAGTGCTAATGTGCAAAAAGCCAAAGACTGATTTTTAGATCAGGATCAGCAAAGGCTAGGGATCTATGCAAGAGAAATGTTCAGAACCCCTACAAAACAAACAATTTCTAGTCATCATTGCTTAAGAGTTAAACCTACTGACTGACTGACTCAGGAGCCTGCTGATGGCAAGATCTGGGGCAAACAGCGTCCTGACCTCTCAAGTCAAGGACTATCACCTCAATGGATGAGCTAGATTAGGAAGATTAGGATCCCATTTACTAACATGATTTATACATTTTGCCTGGGAATTAGCACATGCTACCATTAGCGTGGGTCCACAGTGATAGCTACCAAGAACTAACAATGCCATCCTAACTGCTTGCCAAGGTTCATAATGGGAATTAGGTGGGTGATGGGTAGAAACTGGACTTGGGCAGTGCTTGCAGTTGGCACACATGTAGTCGCCATGCACTGTCGCAACTCTAGGAGGAGTTAAGTGCACCTATACTACCAGCAACTCAAAAAAGTACAAAATGTGATCAGCTGATGAGTATTCTGGACCCCAAACCCTCCTGATCTGCATCAGCATTACCTCTCCATGCCCCAATTCCCTCCCTGATCAGCATAGCATCACTTCCCGCACCACTGATCCCCTCCCTGTTCAACATCATTCCTTGCATCCTGAGCCCCTCCCTGATCCGCATCATTCCTTGCACCACGATCCCCTCCCTAATCAGAACTGCATCACTGTCCACCCAGATAAACATTATCCCCCACTCCCACCCCTTCTGATGAGCATCACTTCCTTCAAAGAGTAGCTCGATTCCTAGTAGTGGTACCACAGTCTAAAGCTAGGGGTCAGAGCTACCATTTTGGCCTGGAACATCAGAGGATCTCTGTTCCCCTGCCACTAACCTGGCGGAAGACTGAAGGTGCTGGGAAGTTGGATGAAGTTCTTTAGGCGATGATGCTCATCATGAAGTATGAGTGGGGATGATGACCATGAGAGTATGGGAGGTGATGCTATAGTGATGAGAGAGGGGACTGAAGTGCAGGGGATGATGTTGATACAGATCAGGAGTGGAGATGAGAGTCATGCGCTGTTTTGTTTTGTGTTTTTTTAAACACGTGGAGCCCGATTCAGTAAAGGGCATGTCCGGGCCATATGGATGGCTGAATAAAAGACCGTACCTGATTCTGCAACCGCAGGAGCTAGATGTTCCTGTCGCTGCAGAATCAGGCACCCATATGGCCCGGCGTTGCCCCTATTCCACAACGTGGAATGTCCTGTCGACACCCTTTCCAGTCCACCCCATGCTTCTGCTGGTGTGCTAGTGCATGGCGTCTGATCGTCATTTATTTATTTATCATATTTCTATACCGCACTCTTTAAAATCAGCGCAGTTTACATTTAACAACCAATTGCACAAAGCAGCGGAGCATGCGGTGTACATTACATATAACAAGTGTTACAACTTGGGTTAAACAGGGGTAACTATATACACTATGTACAACTAATCTGTTCTACTTTTACAGAGCACATGAACGCTCACTGAAACTATTCACATATTTATATACAGTTTTTGGCAGTCGCGTTCAGAGTGTGGGTATGTTGTCATGCCCTGGGTGTATCGGTGGTATCCTTGGTGCTGGTGGGGGGTAAGCTTGGTTGTGTTGCTCCATTAGGCAGGGAGTAATTCAGGAGGAACAAATGGTGCTTCAGCGCCTTCTGAAATTGGGTGAGGTCGGGTATTGCTCAGATTGAGGTAGGGAGGGCATTCCAGAGCGTAGGTGCGTAGAATCTGAATGCTCTGTTCCTTGCTGCCTGGGAGCATTTAGTTATTTCTCTAGGTATTACAAGGGTGTTTATAGTGAATGATCTTCTGGCCCTGTTTGCAGGTACGAGGAGGATAAGGTCTGTTAGAGAGGAGGAGGATAGGTTGTTGATGGCTTTGAAAGTCATTAGTAAGACTTTGAAAGTGAGTCTACAGTGGATCGGCAACCAGTGGAGGTGTTTCAAGACCAGGGTGATGTGGTCCCTTCTGGAGGCTCCATGAAGGACTCGGGCGGCTGTATTCATGGCCAGCTGGAGGGGGTTTAGGGTGTTCTTGGGGAGTCCCTGTAGGATGGCATTGGCATAATCAAAGTACGGGGTTACTAGTGCTTGAAAGATTGTCCAGAAATCATCAGGTTCCAATAGGGGTCGCAGGTGGCGGATGGTTTGTATCTTATTATAGATTGCTCTGACTGTATTGCTTATGTGTGCCCTCATGTCCAGATGTTGGTCGAGGGTGATCCACAGGTAGTGGATGGTGAGCTTGGTCAAGAGCTCCACATCTCTTACTCTTATTGATGTTGGGGGGATGAAGGAGTGGTTCTTCGTGATGAAGAGGACATCGGTTTTCTTGAAATTAATTTTTAGGCTCTGTTTGAGGAGCCAATCTGTGACAGCCTCAAAGCATTTTGTCAGGGTCGAGAAATCAGGTTGGTTGATTGAGAATGGAGCGAAGAGTAGCACATCATCAGCGTACACTAGGCAGGAGACCTTGAAGGACCAGATGATTGCGCAAATGGGTTGCATGTATATGTTGAAGAGGAGGGCTGAGAGTGATGATCCATGGGGGACCCCTTGCATTTGTTCAAAAAGCTTGGAGGTCCCTGAGTCAGTTCTTACCTGCTGCCATCTATCTGTCAGGTATGACTTGCACCAATTCAAGGCTAAGCCGTGGACTCCCCTCTCTTGTAGCCGTGACAGAAGCGTCTCGTGGTTGACCGAGTCAAAAATGGCAGCAATATCCATGAAGATTAAGGGTATCATTTA
Organism: Ichthyophis bannanicus; assembly: GCA_033557465.1. Lineage (NCBI taxonomy): Eukaryota > Metazoa > Chordata > Amphibia > Gymnophiona > Ichthyophiidae > Ichthyophis > Ichthyophis bannanicus. The sequence continues at coordinate 126,654,196 of CM066035.1, read as the reverse complement.
CTGCTTTTATCGATCCCTGAGATTAGGGTGTTGAGTAGCATGGTAAGGAGGGTCTCAGCGCCATGGGATTCTCTAAATCCATGTTGACACGGGTCAAGTGGGGTAGTATCAATGTTGTGCTGTATTTGACGTTGCACGTCCTTCTCTATTATCTTGGCTAGCAAGGGAATGCTAGAGATTGGATGGTAGGATTCTGCTTTCTTGGGGTCGAGCTTGTTGTTTTTAAGGAGAGGTCGGATGGAGGTCTGTTTCAGGGCCAGTGGGAATACCCCTGTTGAGAAGGATAGGTCCATGATCTTGATTAGGTATGGACTTAACTCAGTGTGCAGTGATTTTATCCAGAATGCTGGACGGGGTCGTTGGGGGCTGTGGTGGCATTTATAGATATGATGGTCTCTTCCATTTTACTGGTGGATGGAGGTGTGAATGCTGTCAACGGTGTAGGGTGGTGCTGCTTGAGTTCTGGAACTTGGGTTGTGAGGGTGTTAGTGCTGTGAGTGGTCTGCTCTGCATGGCACCAGGACAACCACCAGGAGTTCTGACAGCCCGTCAGGCTGCAAACTCGCCTTTCCCTACCACCTCGATAGGGCCTGCCAGGGCCAGGATCTGGTAGAGGGAACTCATCTGCCATGGCCCCTGTGCTGTTGGGGGGCTGTTGGGCCTGATCTCCGCCATCGCCGTGCCTTATTCCACCTCAGAGGTAGAATAGGTAGCACGGCCATCATCCGCCCTATATGTCCGGGTGCCTTGGCCCACCCCCGCCGTACCCTCCCTCTTCCATGTCCCGCCCCAGTCCAGCGCTCCCCGCACAACGGCTCTGTGTGTGTGGGGAGCACGTGAGCTGGCATATGGTCCTGGCATTTAGAGGGGCTGGATGTCCTACTGGGATGTATAGCCCTGCCATTTGCTTGTCAGAATTGGGCCCTTGGGGCAGTAACTGCATTATCAGACAATGTGGATGCACTTACCACCCCATCTGCCCTGTGTAGTAAATGCAGAGAGGATGCTTGGAAAAATTTAGCACAGTTTTTGTGCATCACGTTTGTACATAATAAATAGTAAATAGAAAAATATACTATACTTAGTAAATAGAACTCTTGATGTACCACAAAATGAATTAAAACATCAGACAAATTTGAATGAAGGTTTGTTGTGCTCTAGTCCCATTTGCGGCAGTTTTTGATTGAAGTGAAATTGCAAAGTGTGTAAAAAGAAATTACTTGGCAAAAAGAACTTAAATAAATACAATTTGCAATGAATATTATTGTTATGGCATAATTGTTCTTTTTCATGTTCCCAGTTGGAAGCTGTCAGGCAGCTTTACGGTGTATTGGGAGAAGCAGCTCGTATATTTTTTAAGTATTATTCTAGGGTACAATTTGTTTGGATTTAAATGTTTTTTGCATCTGATATGTGACAGCATCTCAACTCTTTTTCCTTTTGAAATAGAAAGGGTAAATTAATCTGACTGGTTGTTTCAGTCTTTATCTGTGAAAAAACCCCACAGAGGCTGTCTTATATTAAATTTTACAAGAAGTCCGAATCTCCCCCAACAATATTTTTCATGCAGCTTGAATCTTAGTATAAAAGTAGAATTATGAGGGTAATTTTCTAACAGGACGCCTAGATTAAGCATGTTGGCAGGTGCCTATTTTAAGCCTACATTACAAGTAGTTACCCACTTGTCTTTATAAAGTACTAGAGTACATCCTGCACAAATCACAGCTACATTCCAGACACAGACATTATACCTGCTCAAGAGCAAGTATAGATGTCCGTGCCTTAATTATGGATGACCTTGCATAAATGAACAAATTTTATAATCTATGTGCCTACTCCTGACTCCACCCGTGCCACTATCAAGATACTGCCACTGAATATCTGGAGGACATTTAAGGGAGTTACTTTAAAAGTGCTATTCGCAATTTGGGTATATGCAAATGGGCATAGAGATGTCCTCAGAGCCATTTTAGAAGCTGGGTCTGTGGATGTTCCCAGCGCAAGGACATCCAAATCTGAATGGGGGCATGGAGGAAGCATGCCAGGGCATTTCTAAGAACCTAGATGTCCTCATCTGATCTCAGAAATGCTCTAGATATCCTGAATTGTATCTAAAATTACACCTGCTCCAGGCACAAACAGGCATCTGAAAAGTGCTCGTTTTGGCAGGCAGACATCTAGAAGATGCAGAGAAAGAGTTAAACTATATCAACAAACATTGGTGGAGAATGGGGGTTCATCTTTTCACTTTGCTATGCCACTGGATGTTCCCTTATGTTAGCTTGCCTAAGATGGAAGTTCCCGACCCAGGTGTCCCTATGTGGTTGCCCGCATGAATGTCCAGGTCAAGGATGCCCATGTTCCTGAAATCAGCCGGAGACATAGATGTCCCTGGTGTTTTTCTGCACGTTCTGCCCTGGACATCCCCGATTTAACTTGGATGTCCTTTCTAAAGTCCCCCTCTATATGCTGCAGCCTTTAAATATCTAGGGCTTTGAATATTGGCCCCAAACCTTTCACTTTTGGAAGTCACCACAGGAAAGGCACCTGCACACCTTTGCATCTACTAATTTGTGCAGATACTTGTTCTAAGTTGTACGTTTCAGAAAGCTTCTACCAACCACTGTGCCTCGCAGGCCCTCCCCCACCTATGCAAGTACCAGATAAAGCAGAGCTGCCGCCTCGGCTAACCTTCTTATCATAACCACTCCGGCAGATCTTTCAAAGGAAAAAAGAAACTATGAAGCACTCGCACTCTACGGCTCTTCTGTTTCTTTCTCCACTGACTGACTGACTGTGACATACAGGAAAATTAGTTCCACAGGGAAAGAGAAATATAGGCAGACAAGAAACACAGGTGCTTAGGGAAAGGGAAGATAGTGGCAAAGAGAAGCAAAAATACACCCTGACAAAGAGTAACATAAATCTGGTGTCTTTTTTCTGCATCAAAACATTTCTCTGCTCTTCAAGGCCCCAGTAAATTACTCTCAAGTAGCAATATCTGTGACACAATGCCTCCCCCTTCACCTTAACTTCAGCAACACCAAAGAAGCATTTGGCCTCACAAAAACAAACAAATTTCATGGTAAGGCAGGGGGGACTAGCCATGACTTTTAGGATTTGGTGCAGCAAATGAGGCCAGCAATAAAAAAGATTAGATAATTGGATCAATGTCCAAGTCAGGACATGAGATGAGGCATAGCAAGTTTGCCTATCCCTACATTATTCTCGGACTGCTGATAGCTGAACTCACAAACCAGCACTAAGTCTGAGGACCTTTCGTAGGACACCCTTTAAAAAAATGTTTGTTCTCTGGCGTATGTGTCATGAAGTCTATATTCTTATTCATAGTACTTCATTAGCATATCTCTAAACTCGAAAGCAGATGCAGAATATCCCGTATTTAATGGTGGATGTGATTAGTTGTGAGCACTGTTCAAGGAAGCAGGTTAATCAGTTTTTTGAGTCCAATTTTAAACATGGGGTTTTATCGGGGATTTTTTTTTATCTCTACAGCGATGGCTGGGCAGACAGATATGACGTGACAGATGGCTATCAGCGGGAAGCCGCAGGAGGAATAACAATCAAGCTCCAGTCTCCAGATGTGAAATGGTTTGATGATTATTACCTGCAGCTACGGCCAGAAACGAATCTCCGGAACCCCTGGTTTCAAGAATTCTGGCAGCACCGGTTCCAGTGCAAGCTGAAGGGGTATTCACAGGAGAGCCAGAAATATAACAAGACGTGTAACAGTAAGCACATTTACAATTCGTGTCTATAACCAATAGTGCAAACGCTGTAGCTGATCAAAAATTCACAATTTAAAACATTATGCAAGTTTATTAGATGCTGGGTATTTGACATTACCTTATAGTAACTGGCAAGCAAGAAAACAAGTCAAACTAATCACTGGGAATACTTCTACTAAATACTCGGCATTTTCAATAACATTTGGCGTAGCAAAAGAAAATATAATTTGGTGGGCAAGCCAGACTATGCCAAAGCAAGTTCTAAAATTATTGACGTCTTGCTTTCCTTAAGAAACATGGAAATAAAGTAAACATGGAAATAAATATTTTTTCACTTAATTCACAGTTACATTGTGGAAATTATTGTCAGAAGATATGGTGAAAGCAGTTACCGTAGCTAGCTCAGTTCAAAAAGGGATTAGATCATAGGTGCCAACTTTTGCAGTGGGGGTTTGAGAACCCCCAGTACTGCGCAAAATCCTTCTCTATGCCCAGTGAATCCAGAAGTCCAACCACAAAGCAAACCACACTCGCAGAAATAACAGCTGACCAGTCAGGAGTGAAGTGTAGAACAAGAGCCAATTTATTGAGATGAATCACTAGAAAGCCATGAAACCCAACACGCAGTGTTTTGGCACTGCCTCCATTGTCAACCCCCTTAACCTGGATTTTCACTTCCATGGTGATAGAAGTGAAAATTCGGGTTTGGCTGGATGTGCCCGGAGCTGCCGAGGCTAAATGAGGTTTGCTGATAACCGTCTTATTCAGTTAAGTAGACGGGGGGGGGGGGGGGGGTTTGTTTGTTTTTTTTTAATAACAAAATTAATAAAAGGGATGTAACTGAGTGGAGGACATAGTATTTGTACATGTCCCTTTCCTGGAACATCCGACAAAAAGAAAATTGGTTTATACAAAAATTTTCCACGGGGGTTCTTTTGGTGATTATTTTTGACAATATAATATAGTATCACTGAATTAGGGAGGCTAAATGAGTAGCAGCGATTTTCTATGCTACCCACTTAGCCCCTGCACCTTAAAGATAGGCAAAGAAAAACCTCTCCTATCTTTAAGGTGCAGAGGGCTAAGCGGGTAGCATTGAAAATCACTCATACCTGCTTAGCCCTTTCCTCCGCACCCACTCCACCCTGGAATGCCCCTAACACACCACGATGTTAACCGCAAAGCATCTTGGCATGTTAGGGACTTATCCGGGATTTTTGAAAGGCACTACCCGTGTAGGTGCCTTTCGAAAATCCCGGATACGGCATTTATACAGGTAACTAGGGCAGTTACCCATGTAAATGCCTTTGAAAATGCTGCCCATTAATAATAAACAGAATTAAACATTAGTATGTAGTCTGGGCAGAGCGGGGGCGGGCCTGTACGGACCCGTGGGGTCTAGGGTTGCCAACCGGCCGGTTTTCAGCCGGCCTGGCCGGTTCTTCCGTGGCTAGGCTGTCTGCCGGCAGAGATATAAAACCGGCCCTTGAAAAGCCGTTTTTTTGCTCTGGCTGCGAGATCAGGAGTGGCCAGCAGAAAACCAGCTTTGCGATCACGGTCCCCTCTTGCAGACACTGCTCCTGCTTCTTACAAAGCAGCGGCTGCAATAAAGTTAATTTAAAAGTTAAGAGAACCTGTGTGGAGCCCTCTGATCCTATGAAACAACTTCTGCAGCGCCCGCCCCCTCTGACATCACTTCCTTTTTAGCCCAGGCACTGCAGAAGGAGTTTCCTAGGATCTGAGGGGTCCTCATAGGTTGTCTTTTCTTTTAAATTAACTTTATTGCAGCTGCTGCTCTGTAAGAAGCAGGAGCAGCACCTGCAAGGGGTGAAGCTGAGGGGGGGTTAAGCTGCACTAAGGAGGGGGGTTAAGCTGCACTGGGGGGGGGAGGGGGAAGGTGAAGCTGTACCGGGGGGGTGAAGCTATACTGGGGGGGTGAAGCTGTACTGGGGGTTGAAGCTGCACTGGGGGGGACGAGGGGAAGGTGAAGCTGCACTAGTGGGGTGAAGCTGTACTGGGGAGGGAAGATGAAGCTGCACTGGGGGGGTAGGTGAAGCTGCACTGGGAGGGGGGACGGAAGGCTCCACACAGGTTTAAATTTATTTTTAACTTAACTTTATTGCAGCCGCTTGCCTGTAAGAAGCAGGAGCAGCGGCTACAAGGGGAAAGAGGTTGCAGAAGGGACTGACAGGTGGAAGGTGAAGGCTGGAAGAGAGCTGAAAAGTGGGGAGGAAGTGATTGAAAGGGAACTGACAGAGGGGGTAAGGAGGGAGCTCAAAGGGAGCTGACACCTGGGAATGGTACTGGTAAGTGACTGGGTAATGGAGAGGAGACTGGAAGGGAGGGGGCACTGGGACTGGAAGGGAGCAGAAACGTGGGGATGGCACTAAAAGGGGGATGGACAGAGGGTAGGGTGACTGGAAGGGAGCGGACACGGGGAAGGCACTGGGAGTGGAAGTGAGCTGATACCTGGGATGGTGTTTGGACTACAAGGTGCTGGACAGTGAGGAAGGAGGGGGACTAGAAGGGAATGGACACCACTGGCAGTCCTGGGAACACAAGGGGATTGACATTGGAATGTATTGGAAGGGGAGGACTGGAAAGGGGGCTGATGGAGGGTTACTGGGACTGGAAATAGGCTGATGGAAGGAAGTGAAGAAAAGAAGAGTCAAGAAATGGCAGATGGACTATAGACTATAGAAAACGAGCTAAGAAAAGACAGGAAAACGGAAGCCTCAGATCGGAACCAGCATGATCAGAGAATAAAATGGTCAGACAAGAAAGGTAGAAAAAATAATTTTATTTTTATTTTAATGATTGGATTTTGTACTACCTTTATATTTTACACAGTATGAGAAATTGTATCTCTTATTTATCTGATATTGCACTGCATGCAGAGTCTGTCTTCTTGGGGTATCAGTTTAATTTTTGTCTATATATTTCTCTTTTTTTGTGCTCATTTATTGATGAAGACCTGTCTGTATTGTGTGTGTGTGTATACAACCAATGCTGCGTATTCTGTCAGTATAGAATTTCTGTTTAAGAATATGTAGAAATCTTGTTCGTTAAGTTTGCATGTTGCCCTCTCTGCAATTTTTTAGGGGACAGGGGGTGGAGCAGGGGTGGGGGGGCGGGGCAGGGGCGGGAAATGGCGGAGTTGGGGTGGGCATGGGCAGAGCGTGACTAGCCACAGGTGGAGGGTTTTTCTTTTTCAAAAAGTTGCCAACCCTAGTGGGGTCAGAAGGGAACGTGCTAATTATTCCACCTTAAAGGTGGAATAATCAGCACCGGTGGGACGATCAGGGCTGGGGATCCACCTGGGGCTGGAGCTGGGTGAAGGGAGGTCCCCCCTCGATCCAGGCCCCAGCTGGCCAGCTGTGGGACAGGTGGTGGGAAAAAGGGGGGTCTGAGCCATGGGAGTCACAGATGCCTGCAGGGAGGATGTCCCCGGGCCCAATTCTGTGTGCCACAGGAATGCTTTGTTCCCAAGATACAGAATAAGGTCCTAACAGGCCTGTCCTGCTCAGGGCCCCTTTGAAAATTAGGCTCCACATGTAAAAACAATATGAAAAGCAAGGAGACATCATAAAAAGTATGTGAAAAAGTACAACAGATAAAAAAGGAAGGGATTGAACATAGTACTAAAATAAGTGCTATAAAATGTTAATACACTAAACCATAATAAATAATAAATAATAAATGGATTTGAAAACTAGCTATAATGATAAATAATCTGTTTATCAATATGTAATTCAAGCAGGCAATAAGAGCTTGTATAAAATATTCCAAAAAGGTAAGTAAAAAAGCTCTGTGACATTAACAATGTTACAGAAGAGATGGTATGTTCAATCCCCTGTTGTATTTTTTAACATCATTTGGTTCCATTGAATAATTTGGGACCTATGCTAAAATAATGCATGTTACAGTGAATTAGCATGTGCTAACTTTAGCATATCTTAGTAACTAGATTCCAGATTTTAGTAGTTTCCATTCCGTCAAGTCCAAAATGACTATCGCCTTATCTTTTTTTGTTTTGTTTCTTGACCATTATTTTTGTGCATTCAAGTTGTCTAACAAGACTACCAGAATACTTTACCCTTTAAGTATCATTTAAGTGGAGGCCATTTGCTGATGTATCAAGGATTCTCAATGCTACTTTCAAGTAATTTACAGCTCGGATAAAATTCCAGAGCAAGGAATTGAAGTATAGAGTTTCAATAAGCTCAACTGTTTCTGAGAAGATAAAAAGGTAATTAACAATAGCACACAATTAACCGGTTACGGCGGACCCGTCGCTACACTCCCTTACTCCCCCACCCCCCACCCCTACCTTTAGGGTCCTTCACCTGATCCTTCCCATAAAAGACAATTACACCTCATTTGGACTCAAACTGGTCGCAACTTTATTAAAACTTCAACAATAGCCAACAACAATCCAACACATTAACTTGCCCCCACCGCCCCCCCCCCCCAGCAGAGCGAGCCATCACCAGCCATGTTATTAGCAAAGTGACACCGTTTCTGCGTCCGCCGGGTACAGGCCCTGACTAAAACGCCTCACCCTCCCTCATCCGGTTTCGCCATATTATTAGCAAAAACCTGAGGGATTGTCTGGGTCGGGGGTACCCCACCCCTGCCCTAATGCTTGCATCCGGCTCCGGACCCAGGAAACCTCCGGGATCCCGCCAAACTCCCTCCAGCTGCAACACCCCCAATGCCCACAGCTAACACTACCTTACACAGGGGAGGGTGGGCGGGTGTCCATCGTCTCCGGCAGCAGACCAGAAGAGGCCGGAGCCACGCCGCGTCCCTGCTCAAATTCCCCACCGAGGGCAGCCTCCATCTCCCATTGGCTCCCGCACCGCCAAACAACCCCCGGGAGCCAATGGGCACAAAGGCTCCACTTGCGCCCCGCCCCTCTCCCCAGCACGGCATAACGCCGGGCAGAGCGCGCACGTAACCGCCCCCCCTGGTTAGTGCCAGCCCCGTGGACATGGCCCCGCGGCCTCGCTATAACCGGGTACGGCGGACCCGTTGCTACACGCCCTTACTCCCCCACCCCCCACCCCTACCTTTAGGGCCCTTCACCTGATCCTTCCCATAAAAGACAATTACACCTCATTTGGACTCAAACTGGTCGCAGCTTTATTAAAACTTCAACAATAGCCAACAACAATCCAACACATTAACTTACCCCCCCCGCCCCCCCCCCCCCAGCAGAGCGAGCCATCACCAGCCATGTTATTAGCAAAGTGACGCCGCTTCTGCATCCGCCGGGTACAGGCCCCGACTAAAACGCCTCACCCTCCCTCATCCGGCTTCGCCATATTATTATCAAAAACCTGAGGGATTGTCCGGGTCGGGGGTACCCCACCCCCGCCCTAATGCTTGCATCCGGCTCCGGACCCCGGAAACCTCCAGGATCCCGCCACCGGCTCAGGCCGCCCCAGACCTGAGCCGCCCCCCTAAAGGTAAGCTGCGACCAGCCCGCATCCCACACATGATACCCTCCAAGGCCTCCTGCCAGTCGTTAAGGAACAAGTCAATCCCAACCGGGGATAGATGCACTCCGTCTGACCTAAACAGACCCACGCATTCGACATCGACCCATGTGTGCAAAATTTGGCACCCCCCATGATCAATAACCCATCTGCCAATTTGGCGATTAATTTTTGTCAGCCCCCTGGACCACCGTCGCTGAACCTTGCAAGAAGGCCTTGGAATGATATCCGACCAAAGCAAAACTATGCCTTCAAACATTGCCAACACCGCCTCCAAGTCCTTGTGCATGGCACGAATCAACTGCCGGCAAGTCCAGGATATCAAATTGTTGCCTCCCAGGTGAATCAACAGTATTTCCGGCTATCCTCTCACACGCTCATGGTGCCGCAGCAAAGGCAAGAGCTGAATCCACCGCAGTCCACGCTTGCCCAGCCATGAGACGGTCACCGTTGCAGCGTCCAGTCCAATATTCAGGCCAACAGGCCTTGTTGCTGCTCGCCGACCGGCCCAGTAAACGAACGAGTGGCCAATCACCCAACAGCGACACAATCCTTGAACTACCTCTGAAACATAAAGAAATGCAAAAGTTAGTCACCCCCACCACCCCGATAAACACACGTAGCTTTGGAATGCCTGCAACTTCCATCTGCCGATATGCCGGATCTCCCGCTCAGACAAACCTTCCGCCGCTGCACTGGTCGCCGCGCCTATTCTGAATGAGTGAGGGGAAAACCGCCCCAGTTCCTCACCAATCTGCTGCAGTGACATATGCAGGACCGCCGTAAACTGGAAACGCGTAAGCACCCGCGTATCCTCATGCACAAAGAGACTACCTGCACCAGCCGGCCGTACAGACAAGTATTCTTTCAACGAAGTACCCGGGCACGTAGGAGTCCCATACACCTCTCTAAAGACTACCCACGACCCTCTCCCTGTCTGATCTGTTTTGGAACGCGCCAGGTGAATACGAGCCCCTCCGTCTACCAACTTCACTTGGTGTACTTGCAAGCCTCGGCCCCTCGAGCATCGCCCCGACTCCACAATAAATTCACCCACCCGAAAGGCACCAAAAAAGGCCACTGAAAACACCGCCCGAAAAAGCAAGCCTTCGTAGCGGGACGAGACCACCAACAGTAAGGCAAGACACAATCGACCCAGCAGGTCGTGCGTTATAGGCTGCCGCCCATCACACGGCGATGGAACGGACCGCTCCCATCCTTGCAACAGCCGGCGCATCAGGAACCCCCCCCCCGCAGCCCCCCACCCCACCACCTTCATGAAAAATGCAAACCCCGACAGATTCCTCCTCACCGTTGCCCGCGACACACCCGCAACCTTTCCTGCCAAAACATACTGACCGAGAAGCAAATCAGATGCTGGACCCTGCCGCCATCCATGATCCAACAGGAAGGACACCACACTGCTGCATCCCCTCTGGTACGCCTCCCACGTAGCAGCTGACACTGACTTCTTCAGCAAGTCTTTCATGTCCCCAGGCCAATCTGCCATAAGTGCGCCGGGACCATAGCCCCTTCTTCCTCTGCTTCCGGTGCCAAGGTCTGAAACAGCTCCCACTTAAAACGGGAAAGAGCATCAGCAATTTTATTAGTAATCCCTGGAATATGGCGAGCCTTAATTATGACATTCAACCGCAAGCAGGCTAAGACCACCTGCCGCATTAAGTCGGCCACCGGTTTGCATCTCGGGGCGTAATTATTCAGCACACTGACCACCGCCTCGTTGTCGCACCACCACACTAACTGGCGATGCCGTAGCCTGTCCGGCCACACTGTAAGCACCACCAGGATGGGGAACAACTCCAAGAAGGTTATATTACTCGTAATGCCAGCATCCCGCCAAGACTGAGGCCATTCCGCCGCACACCATGAGCCCCCAAAGAATACCTCCAATCCAGCCCCCCTGGCCGCGTCAGTATATAATTGTAAGTCATCACTAGATATCTCCCTCTCCCGAAACACCGTGACACCATTGAAATCTCGCAGAAGCTCATCCCATACCCCTAAGTCCGCTCGCATGCTCCGCGAAACCCTGATCCGATGATGAGGATTAGTCACCCCTGCGGTAGCCGAAGACAGCCGCCGCAAAAAGACTCTGCCCATGGGAATAACCCGACATGCAAAATTAAGGGAACCTATGAGAGCCTGCATCTCCCGCAACGTCATCTTCGGGGAGACCATCATGTTCGCCACCAATACTTGCAGCCTCGTTACCTTGTCAGCAGGCAATCTTGCTATCATTAATTCAGAATCCAGCTCCACCCCCAAAAACGTAATACTAGTCGCCAGGCCCTCCGTCTTACCGGCCGCCAACGGTACACCCCACTCCCGTGCCAACTGCATAAAGCCCTCCAACAAATCCCAGCACTGTCCAGACTGCGCCGCCCCTACCAAGAAGAAATCATCCAAGTAATGCACTACCTGACCACTACCCCTCTGCTCAACAAGAGCCCAATGCATGAAGGTACTAAACCGCTCAAAGTAAGCGCAGGATATCGCGCATCCCATAGGCATGCTCTTGTCGAAATAAAATTGCCCCTCAAAGCAGAAACCCAACAAATGAAAAGCCGACGGGTGCACAGGCAACAAACGGAAGGCTGATTCAATATCCGCCTTAGCCATCAAGCACCCCGGGCCGCTGTCCTTGACCAAATCCACCACCTCATCAAAGGATGCATAACGCACCGCACACAAATCTCTTGGGATGTGGTCATTAACCGAAGAGCCCGCAGGGAATGATAGATTATGGATTAAACGATACTTCCCCGGCTCCTTCTTCGGTATTATTCCCAAGGGGGAGACCACAAAGTCCGCAAATGGCTGCTCCGCAAAGGGGCCAGCAACCCGTCCCAACCCGATCTCCCCAGCCAACTTATCCCTTACAATCGGGGCAAACTGTCTAACCGACGGGGAATTCCCAGCCCTAGCTGCTGTTACCTTACTCACAACCGGAATCGGAAACCCCCACCGAAACCCCCTTTCCAATATTAAACTGTCTTGCTTCCTGGGATAACGCCGCAGCCATGGTTGCAGTGCTTGAAACTTAATAGGAGTAGGAGCCAAGCTCAGCAAGCTCCTATTGCTTAGGGGGGGGGGGGGGCATTGGCTCCAGCAGCACTTCTTTTAACACATTTGAGGGCAGAATGTCCCCCACTACAGACAGAGCAAGCATGCCGGAATTTTCAGTCCGGAAAGGGGCACGAAGACTTGTTGAATCTCCAACAGACATCCCCGGTGCCCCCTCCCCCCGTCGTTCTCTGTACCGTCGGGGGCACGCCCGCACAAAAGGGCTTCGCAGCGCCCACTGCACTGACCGATCCCCCTTTTGGCCCACTCCCCCCTCCAACACCAGGTCTAACCGCCATCTGCGTCAACCATAAATTAATATCTTGCGTCCCCCAGGACAGCATCTGGCTCTCTTCCATCTTATCGCGGAACTTCTCATCATAATTGAGCCAAGCCCAACCTTCATGCATCACCGACGCCTCTAAGATGGAGTCCGCGTATGCCAACAGCATACCGTACTGCTCCGGGTGCGAATGTCCCCAAACACTGGCCAAACTTAAAAAGGCCCGCATCCAATTTACCACATTCCGAGCCACTCTCCGCACCCTACTCGCCTTCTCGTCCTCCTTCCTCTTTCTTCTACTGTCCCCTGACCGTTTCCGGCCTTCTAATAACCGAAAAATGTCAATATAACGCCGCCCTTGGATTTTCCATCGCAAATTCCTAGGTACTCCCTCCCATAACTCCGAGAACGCCGCTAACATAGGCGCTGCCCCACCTATTTCCCGCCTCCCCTCTGATACCCCCTGTTCTTGGCCCTTACAGCCCACCTCCGATGTCGAACCAGACGACGAGTCAGTGTACGACGTGGAAGAGGACTCATATCTCCTACGCCTATGACAAGAATGTTTCCACTTACGGCCTCTATTCTTTCGCCCCTCGCCGGCTGTCCCTGTTCCGTCCCTAGCCGCCGCACCTTGGTCGACTGCCAACTCACCTGAAGCGCTCTCCAACACTTCCGTCGAAACACCGATCTCCTGACGCTCCGCAGCCGCCTGACCGGCGGCCTCTGTCTCCCTCGCCGCTCTTCCTTCCACTTGACTTCCCGCCATGCTCAAACTCGCGCCATCTCCTTGTCGCGATGCGCTCCACCAAGGACTCCCTGCATACTGCCAAACAGGGGGTACCTGCGGAGAGAAAACAGGAAAGGGCGAAGAGACACCCGCCATAGCCCATGGTGGCTGCCAAGCCCCTAGCCACTCAGCGCGTGATGAGCCTTGACCCCCACCCTGCCAATGCTCCCAAGCTGTCGATGAGCCGCCTCTCAAATTCCCGTGCCATGCTGCCGTATGCGCCAACCCCCACCTATCCCTTTCCCCAATGCACCTAAACCCCCTTCAAGGGAAACGGGCCCACCGCTTAGGCGACCCGCAACCCCCCGCCCCGCCCATTGCCCCGATGCACCCCTTGATAACCCTCCACTCCTGCTGCCCTGACTACCCCGAGGCACCCAACCAGCCTCCACTGAATCACTCCCTTGGAGGTCCCCAGCAACCGCACTCTGAGCCTGGGCCAGCTCACCTTCCAGCCCGTGCCCCCCCGCCCCCCTTTTCCCCTGCTAGGCCCCCCTGCCTACCTACAGCCCCCCTCCCACCCTTTCCCTTGTTAGCTGCTTTACTCTTACCCCCCCTCGCACAGCCTTCCCTCTTGCTGATGCGCCTTGCGGCCTGCCGCCCCGCCCAATGGTACCTGTGCCCACATGCTCATTGCCAGCCTCGTGGCCCGACCGGCCCACACTTCGTGCAGCCCTGTCCACCCCTCTCCCCCTGCTTGGCCCTTTTCCTTTTCCTGAACCCCCCTCCATTTCCCTGCTATTATTATTATTATTTATTTAACTCGCAGCCCCTGGGAAGCAAGAAAGAAAACTTCCGCAGCTTCCAAAACGCTAAAACCGTTGCCGGGTCCACAGAACCTGTCGAGCTACCCACTTGCTTGGCACACCTCGTCCCCCGCTCCCAGACTCAGATCCAGCAATAGCGCGCTCAAATACACTCACACTCTCGCCCTCCGCTCTCCTGTACTGCCTCTGACCCACCGTTAATGGCCGAGAAAATAGCCGCGCTCTCAGCACTCCATCCGGCATCTCCGGCAGCAGACCAGAAGAGGCCGGAGCCACGCCACATCCCCGCTCAAATTCCCCACCGAGGGCAGCCTCCCTCTCCCATTGGCTCCCGCGCCGCCAAACAACCCACGGGAGCCAATGGGCACAAAGGCTCCACTTGCGCCCCGCCCCCCGTACGGCATAACGCCAGGCAGAGCGCGCACGTAGCCGCCCCCCCGGTTAGTGCCGGCCCTGTGGACATGGCCCCGTGGCCTCACTATTCCAGAAGGGTTCCTTTATATCTTCATCTATTGTATTTAAAGCTTTTGGAGATGGGTCCCTGTGAGTTCAAAGCCTGGGAAACCAGAAGGTGCATCATTAAACATTTTCTAAAAAGGGAAAAATTGCATTGGGGAAAACTGTAAAAAAATACCCTGGGAAAGCTCATTCTTACATTTGCCACTTTTAGGAAAACGTCTAAGCATTTTTTGCAAAAGATTGTGCTTTTTTTCTTCTTGAATTTCCTGGAAATACAGGAACAGAGAATCTTTTGCAAAATATACTCTTTTTCAGAACTGTGAAAACAAATTAATTTGTAGGCTCGTTGTAATTATTCTGCTCAAAATATAACCCTGGCAGATATTGAGGATAATTTTATAAAGTTTTTTCTACATCTATAGCATGTTTCATGTGTAGGAGTCTTTTTTTTAATAAAGTATGCATCAGATGATCCCATATGAGTTTTGGAAACAAATTAACACTAGTAAATATACACCCTTAATCAATAAAAATAAGCTGTTTTAAATGGATTATCATAAATAGGAAACATCCACTTGCACGATCTTTACATATTCTGCTGCATTATTTCCATAGTTTGAATCACAGATCCATAGGTATTTATATTTTTTATATTTTTTATTTTAAACATTCAATTGATGCTTTGTGTCCTATCCAAAATGTTCTAAATTGTCATATCATGTATATCCTATCCAATTACTGAGGAATTTCACTCAAAATTTCATTATAAAAATTCATTCGTATCTTCTCAACGCATCAACCTAGCACATCAAGCATATCTCACATAGCATTTCAAGTACATCTGCATCAGAGAATTTTTATCGACAATTCATTCAGCACAGTATTTAAAGATCATGCAAGGGTAGGTTTCCAGTTCATGATGGTCCATTGTTAAAAGGCTTATTTTTTTATCAATTGAAATTGGGCTTTATAAAATAGGCATAAAATGTTCACTTTTTTGACATTTCCCATAGGCATCCTCTTATGATATTACCCACAGTGTGAAACTAATGTCAGTCAAAATTTATATCTTCAGATTATGCCCTTTACTGTATGAGCACGCTTTAATACAGGGAATCATTTTTATAATAAAGAGATCATTTTCTAAGTGAGACATGCCACAGAACAAATTGAAATTAAATTTTCATTTAGAAGTTATTTAGCTACTTGTGTGTTCCAACTATTCCAATTCCATATCATCCTTCACTGTTATTATTGAAAATTTAGTATAATATTTCATTCTTTTCATTTTATTATTGACAATTAAGTATAATATTACATCCTTGGGATAGCTGTAAGTTTTGTAAAGTGTTTTAGCTATTTTCATTCCTGCTTTATGAAAAATTATACCCATGTTTGGGAAATATAGCAAGCCTGTCTCAAATTCTCTCTTCAGAACTTGCTTATAATAAAATTCATTATAACTTGCAAGGAGATAGCTATATAACATAGAGGCACATTCCAAATTGGCTGCTCAGGCCCCTGTGCGCCAGATTGGATGCGGGACTCACAGAGGCAGACCCAATTCTGATCGCGCGGAGACTAGACGTGTCCCGTGGGATCAGAATTGGGTCTGAACCTGTACGTGCAGGCCAGCACCCAATTCAGATTAGCCTGCACGTACAGGCCCCTGCCTGGCTAACTCAGTCATGCTCCTGAATGGAGCCGCGGTGCCATGGCGTCCGGTTGTCATGGCACCACAGCTCCATTCAGGAGCCGCTGGCCACTTGTTCCTTTCCCCGCAGCCCGATCCCTGATCTGGCCTCCCATGGCCAGGGTTGGGCTGCGGGGAAATCCCTGCACCACCTTGCCTCACTTCTGCCACCCAGGCCTGCTGTCCTCCGATGTCTAGGGGGACCTCTGAGGTGGAATAAATCCCCTGCCCAGTCTGCCGGCTCCAGAGGTACAGGGCCAAGTACATAATCAGCCCTGTACGTCCGGGGCCGCGGACCACCCACTGCCCGCCCTCACCCTGCCTCCATGATGCTCCCTCCCACCCCATCTAAGCCTCCCCGTACAAACTCCTTGTTTGTATGGGGAGGCTTTCATCGGGGATGGCAAAGAGGCGAATAGCATGGATGGACATCCATACAGGATGCCCATCCCCATTATTCGTGTGTCACAACAGACCCCATAGTAAAGAGCAGTAGAAAAAGACTATGGGGCCCTTTTTCTAATGGAACTAGAGTGTTGCACCTAACATGCTAAAAGCACCAACATTATGGCACATTAAGTGCAATACCACTGCGTTAACTGTTGGGGGTGTGGAAAGCATTTCCCCAGCAGTTACTATGGTTCCTGTCCCTTAGTGCATGGCACATTAGCACGGGTATATTTAACTCCACCTATTGAGGTGGCAGTAGGCAATCCGTGCTAATGCAGTTAGAGCAGGGTGTGAACCCAGTGCTAACTGCACAGAGCACACCCTGCTCAATATCTGCCCCACCCCACCTACTCGGGACCCTAACATGGGTTACACAGTTAGGGTAGGAATCACCCTATGCTGTTATGGCCCTGTACTAGCTGGCAACACATGTCCTATTGCGCATTCAGCATGCACCAGAACACACATCAACTAACGCCCTTTAGTAGAAGACCTCTATCTAGTCTTGATGCATTTAACACCACCCATTGAAGTAGTGTTAAGTGCACTTAACAGCACAGAGATGGCATTAATTACACCTGCACTAACTGAAATATTTATGATGAACTTACATTACCAAGCCCAGGCCAAGCACAATGTGCAGTCATGACTACTCGCCATTCCTGCCATGTGCATCTGCTTTCATAAAGAGGAACCAAACACTGGGATATCTGACATCCCCTATCCACCTTCCAGCAATTGCTGTCTGGTCTTGCCTATGGGTGCCGGAATCTTAAATCTGCCTGTTCCCTCACTTTAGGGATCTTTACATGAATGGCATAATCTAATTTGTCTAATCTTATGCCCCTCCTTGGGAATAGTGTATCATTTCTCTGAAGTTCCCCTAGTTTAGTGCTCATATATTTTTCCTGAGCTATTTCTTGGGTGTGTTTATATATCCCATCATAGGATTTAGCTAGATTAGTGGTACCTTGCTTAAGGCCATAGAGTGAAAGTGGAAGAGATAGGATTCATTTCTTTGTGTTTATGTTTGCAATGGTTCTTTGCAGCATTTTTTCTGAAGCTGTTAGAGATGTTGTATCTTGAATAATTGCCCAAATATCTTTATTCTAAATTTTGAACAGTAAATGAAATTGAAACATGGCACCATCTAGTATAGAACTGATGAAAGAATGCAAATCATATCTTATTTGTAGACCTATTAGATAATGTGCAAATGTTCCCGTTGTAAAATGTTTCCTAAAGCAATCTTAGAAGCCTTTTGATAGCTGTTTCAATCTTGGAATACAGCTTAGAGTATTTTGTATGACTTGCAAATGCTACATTAAATAAGGTCTTCTGTAGTAAGGATAAAATCTAGTTTTACTAAACAACTGTTCACTGTCTTGCTAATAAAATAACTAAAATAGATAATGTAATTTGGTACACTGAGTTCTAATTTCAATTAACTTTGAGGGCAAGGAGGTGCCGTGGTTAGACTTGCAAATGGGAAGTGAAAGGGAAGATGACCCTGCCTTCTACATCACAATGACCTCTGAGGTTGATAGCTGAGCACACGAATGTAGGCATACCATTTAGGCCATAAAGTTAGCCAGCGCCTAAAGGTTTTCTCTGAATATACTGTAAGTACCTAATTTTAGCTTTAGGCTCTTTGAAAATGAGGCACCTAAGATTTGTTGTCTACTGCTGACAGTCATCTCTAGCCAGCTAAGTCCTCTTCACTCCTGCAGGATCTAAGAAAGAAAATGTTGGCCATCAGTCCTCTATCCCTCCCTTCCAGCTGCCCAAATAAAAATTAAAGTATGGAGCTGAGATCATTTCATATCCCCCTCCTATAGTACCTGCAAGGGATCTGTAACAGGCCATGGTATAACCTCACCTCCACACCCAACCTATAAAGGAGAAAGCAAGTGTTCAGGAAGGTGATCACCTGAACTCCAGCATTCATCGGATGTTGTAAGTTCCAAAGCATAGAGAAATCGCACAACAGTCAAACTCAGGAACCACAAAAGTACTAATTGTATTAAAATGAGGAACTATTCAAAGGAAGGACTGTGAGAGTGGAGCATTCTTTGAAAATAATAATAGGCTAAACATAAAGGATCTTTTTTTGAGAATTTTGAAATATACATGCACTTAAATGAAAACCGTTTAGGAAAACAGAAGAAAAATGACAACAAAGTCTCAAATTAAGGAAAAATAACAGGTATAGCCCCCTTTATGGGGAGAAAAATACCAATGTTAACACCACTTAAATTATAGGAAAATAAGGCTAAAATGCCCACTACCCAGGTGGTATCAACATACTGAATTCCAATTCCAAACCACCCCAAAATTATCACTTCCTATCTAACAAAAACTTCTCTAAATGAGAAACATCCTGAAAAACAAAAGTGTCCCCCTTCAAGGTAGCAATACATTTACAGGGGAACCTTAAATAGAAAGTGGTCCCCAAAGCTAATACCTGAGACTTTAAATCCAAAAATTGTTTTCTACAAAGTTGTGAGCTCCTTGTAACTTAAGGAAATATGGTCAACTTTTGACCACAAAACAAAAGATCCCCATTTTTGCACAGCATGGCAATATGTGTGTGTGTGTGTGTGTGTGTGTCTATCCATTGTTTTGTGGCTTTCTCCAACTCACTGAGTCTCACAGTGCCTAAGCGTTTTCCAGCGTTAGTCTGCAAATGTGCATGATGAGGAGCAACGTATTGTGGGTATGGCCTGAAACAGGGTGGATTGGCCAGGGTGGGTCTGCATCGGAGGTAAGATCAATGGCTGAGACGTTGTAGTGCCTGTCTGCTATGTGCATGGCCTGGGTGACCACAGCATGTTGTGCTGGGAGGGCACTCTCACCCTGACTGAGCAGTGAATATAGCATGCCTATGTATCCACATAGTGTTTCATAGAGTCTGGTTTCAAAGTGTTGGTGCACTTCCTGTCCTGGGGGCCCCATCACTGAGCCAATTGCTGGGTATCTGTGCTGTTTGTCCCAATCCTGGGTACACATGGTTATTTTGTGCACATGCAATGTGTACTGACCAAGTGGACTGTTAGCAGTTGGTATGTGTGTGGCTGGAAAACCCAGTGATGGGCAGCAGGTGCAGTCTAACTGTGTTTACTGTGGGTAACTGTTAGAATAAGGTTGTTGGGACAGGTGTCCTACTCCCTGTGGTGTTGGTAGGGTCAGCAGGCCTAGCTTCCCCACTGTAGGTTGCATCAGCAGTTTAACACTGGGTATTAACATGCACTGTTTTAGTAAGGTCACTCTGCAACAGGGGCAGGTCACAGGGCCAGTTGTGACTGGTGCATACAGCATGCTGCAGTTGTGCAGGAAACAATGTGACTAGCATAATACATTGGTAGTGCTGGGGATCTGCAGCACAAGAAGCAGAGACCATTTCTAGCACTGCAGGTCCCGGGGACCAGGTGCTGGGCGCCCATCCTCACCCTCGCTGAAACGGTGCAGTAGCACTGTTTGTGGCTGTTATGTGATTGAAGCACACACTGTCAGTGCATCATACTGAGCTGATGTGATAAATCTGTCCATTCTCTGTTTGGTGATCAGCTGCAAACTGCTGTTCTGTGTGTGCAGTGCATCATGGGTACTGGAGGGGTAACCTATACCAACACACACAGCAGACAGTTTAGGCAGAGACCTGCAGGCTCTTCAGCTCCAGACATTGCAGGTTCAGGAGGTGTGGAGGTGTAAAACGCTGGTTAGTGCAGTATCCCCATAAGCAGGGGACAGCAGTTTGATTCCTACCTGCTCTTTTTTGTGACTGTGTGCTACTCGGGTCATTTTCATGCCTGTGATAGTCAGGGCTCTCCTGTGCCTGATCTGCACGTCACCACTCCTACTCTGTCCTCCTGTTGCTGCAAACATCCTGCTGCTTCTGGCTTGGCCGGGGGACACGTCTTCCCCATCCTATGCCACACACTGACATTACAGCACTTTACATTGGCACCAACCTGTGTATCAGTACAACTGCCTCCCACATGCCCATCCGCTTTACTGGCTGCCACATAGGGTGCCCGCCGATATGGCAGGTCCATCAGCTCCCACCTGTCTTTCCTTCCATCACCTTTACATTGACTTTCCTTGGTGCTCTATCCAGTGATAGGGTTACAGACATTTTCATGCCTTAAGGTGCATGCTTGTCAACTTAAAGCATCTTAAAGCCCTTAGGGCACCTTAAGTTAAGGCACCTAACAATCCTTAGAGCACCTTAATTTAAGGCATCTTAAAGCCCTTAGAGCACCTTACGTTAAGGTACCTTAAAGCCCTTACGGCACTTTAAAACACATTTGTCAGCCTTAACGTGCCCTAAGGTGCATGCTTGTCACCTTAACGCACGATGTCCCGCTAATGTGCGTTAAACAGCCAAAGTGCTCTGTTAATGTGCGTTAATCAGCCTATCGCCAGAACACCCCTACCCACCCTATGCCTTTTTAGGATTAGTGCCCCTTATCGCTGCCGATACCACCTATTACTTTATTGCAGTTTAGTAAACATACCCCTAAATGCTAATATAATGGCATCCATTGGTTCTGCTATTGCATCGATTCATTTCATTGCTGGCCTTCCTCTTTTGCATTGACCTTCAACCTTGCCAAGCATGATGTCTTTCTCTAATGATCTCTCTCTTTGCATGATGTGTCCAAAGTATGAAAGTCAAAGTCTTGCCATCTAAGCTTCTAAAGAAAGCTTGAAAGTCAAAGTCAACTGGATAAATCTTCACTTTAAAATTTTCCTCTTTGGTGATTGATTATCTCTTATCTAGATAGCAGATGACTGCTTTAAAAAACAGAGAGTTGGAGACATGTCATGGGGTGTTTTTTTTTTTTAATGCCATCAAGTCAATGCTGACTCCTGGAAACCCAGCAGCCCCTGGGTTTTCTTGGCAAGGTATGACTGAAGTAGACTGCCAGGCACTTCCTTCCAAGACAAGGGAGGGTAAAGTAATTTGCCCAAGTTCACAAGGAGTGCCAGTGCAAATTGAACCTTGATCTTCTGGGTGTTAGGCTCTTGTGCTAACCACTATGCTATTCCACCAAGTCATGGGGTATAATTATCTTTAAACCAGATAGTGTAAGGACATGCACAAACAAAACAATTGTAGTTCTTTTTCAGATTTTTTAGAATTTTTCTCTGGCAATTTTCAGCTCTGCATGCTTAGAGGCCCTTTTACTAAAGGGTGCTATGATTTTGTACCTAACATGCAAATAGCACAAAAATGTATGTATGTTAGGTATAAAACCTCTGCATTAACTATTGGGGGTGGACAGCATGTTTCAGGCAGTCAATGTACGGCTTGATTCCAAAACACGGGCCACTAATATCATGGGTGCCAAGTTCATTGCAACCACGCTAACTGCAACGTTGGTAGGTAGTGTGCGACATATGATCCCATGCTACATGCAACGAATTCACCACACTCACGGTCAGCCCCATCTTGTCTATTCACCACCTCAACACTTGAGTCATGGTTACCTCACAAATCAGAGCATATAAATTGTCCTTCCCCTGTGCTAGCAGTTAACATGGGCTCCTATCACACTCTATCAGTTTTGCAGCTAATGTGGATGTACATAAGAACATAAGATATGCCATACTGGGTCAGACCAAAATCCATCAAGCCCAGTATCCATGTTTCTAACACGGGCCAATCTAGGTCATACGTATCTAGCGGTCTCCCCAAAAGGCACAGGTTCCTCAATGCTTGTATTGGGTCAAGCATTGATATCCTGGGTCCCTTTTAATAATGGTTTATAGACCTTTCCTCCACGAACTTGTCAAAACCTTTTTTAAACCCAGCTACACTAACAACTTTTACGACATCCTCCGGTAACAAATTCCAGAGTTTGATTGCACGTTGAGTGAAAAATATTTTCTCTTATTAGTCTTAAATAGTTTACCCTGTAGCTTCATTGCATGTCCCCTAGTCTTTCTATATTCTGATGACATAAACAATCAATCTAGTTTACACGTTCCACTCCGTTCAGGAGCCCTTCAGTGCACCTCTGCCAGCTGTGAATGAACTTAATATGCCGTAAGGACCTTTTCTTTCTGGTAACTGTAGGGGACCTGTTGGCCACATCCCTGTTCAATCAATAATAATAATAGTGAAAGAAAAACCAGGCAATATTTATACCAAAGCTGAACATAGACAGACGGTTCATTTGTTTGTTCAACATGAAAATTTGGAAACCATATTGTTGTATGTTTGCCTTTGCATTCACTATGCATTGGTTTGTGGTCCTAATACCCAGTAAGTGCAAAGTCTTACTGTACTTAAGTAAAAAGACTCCTAAGTTTTTGAATATCTTGGTGCCACGCAATCATTTAAGCCTTAATTTTGTTTATAAAACTTTCTAAAAGTAGGGGGTGTGCTTTAGTAAATGAAAAGTATTCATAAAAATATTTTTTCCCAGCTAGCTGCAGCGCGTGTTCTGGCATGTGCCTAAGGCAAGCTGGGATGTGCTTTGCCAGCTAGTGCAGGGCTATGATTGTGCAACACATGTGAGAAGAAAAAATGGGCAGCGTTGGGGTGGAAAGCGTTAAGCTCAGTGCAACTAGTGCTGTGTTCACACCGCACAGTAGCTGCATTAGCATGGGTCACATAATGCCACCTCAATAGGTGCTGCTATGGGACAGGGCTCCATATTAACTGCCAGAGAAATGCTTTCCATGCCCCCAACAGTTAACAAAGAAGTGTTGCACCTAACGTGCCATGCTTTCGGTGCTATTCATGCGTGCGGGCAACACCTTAGCGCTCGTTAGTAAACTAGCCCCTTAGTCTACAATGAAATAAATTTATCAACTGCTTTGATTACATTGACAGCAAGTCTTAAAGAACAAGGGGGTCATTCCGATGTGAGAATAGCGGGGATGTACATCCTGTTTGGTCGTACATCCCCTGCTATTTGCTGGGGACAAATTCAGAAATCCAGGCTCCCTTCACATTCAGCGGCATTATTGGGGGGTGCTCTGGACAGGGGCGGGAGGGGGAGGGCTGGAGGAAGCGGGCCCATGACCCCAGATGTACAGGGTTGATTCCAGTCACGGTCCTGTACGTCCAGGGTGGCAAGGATACACAGGTAATATATTCCACCTTGGAGGTGGAATAAATATCCCCGAGGAAGAGGATCGGCACCGGCAGACCTCTCAAGCCTCCTCGCCACCCGACCACAGCCTTGGCATGCCCCCTCCAGGGGTCAGGCAGCAGGAAACAGCAATTTTGATCTGGTGCAGGGAATCAGTGCTCCTGCATGGTGTCCCGGCACCAAGTCTCCATGCAGGAGCATTGGGAAAGTTTGATGGAATGGGAGCCATACGTGCAGCGGGGCTGAATCAGGCCCCATCTGGCCCGTCCAAGCCTTTTGCCCTGATTCTGCTCACATGCGAACGTATAGCTCCCGCAGGTGCAGAATTGGGTGCAAACCCAGCTCATTCAGATTTTGGACATCTAGACGGGCCAGACGGGGCCCAATCAGAATGGATCCCCCAATGAATTATTCCATGTTTCTTTCCAGCTGTTTAAAAGTTTGAGAAATTCTCTTTTTAGATGGAGGCAGACACATTAGAAACTCTGAGACACTTCTTAAGGATATTTCTTAAGGATATTTGTTTCAAGTTTTCATGTTCAACATGCAAATAAACCTTACATCTATGCCTAGATCTGATATAAATATTGCCATATTTTTTTCATTATTATTATTATTGATGCAATATGTACTAAGGTGAAGAATTATCTCCTAAAAAAGACAGGGTCCTTTTTACTAAAGCCCGCAAAGGCTTTTCATTTGACATGCCAAACAAATGCATGTTAATTGCAAAGCCTCCATGTTAGCTGTCGGTGGCATGACCAGTATGTTCCTGGAAGCTAATGCATGATGGGCTACTCAAGAGCGCTCTCTGCTAAGGTAGGTTCAATTAACGACTCCCATAGTGAAGTCATTAGATGAACCCACGTTAAGAGCTGCACTGCCACTGAACGCAAGGTAATGCACTTTCCACGCCCACCCCATGCACGTTAACTAGCTAATGGGATTTAGTAAAAAGGGGTCCTTAATCCAGCAGTCTTCAAGTTTCAGGAGAATAGTTCAACTGAAAGGAGATCTTCTTAACCAGCTGCACAACAAGTTTTCATTATCTAAAATTTGTATCTATTACCAGAAGGGAAACTACCTTTAGAAGCTCTTTTTACCAGAACTTGATTTAAAGGCAAGCCCCAGGCACATAAGAGTTAGATAATCTCTTTGAAGTCACCATCATTTCAAGTGAAAATTTCCAAGTCAAGACCATTTCTCATTTACTGACTAAAGCATAGCTACTTAATCCAAATAACTGTGCTAAGTGCATTGATTTTAGAGCACAAAAGAAAATAAGATGTTTGCAGACTTGTCCGATTTGATTTCAAATGTAATCACTTTCTTGTCATAGGAGAATTGATGTGACCGATCGTGGTATATCAAAAGTCAGAGACTTAAAATGCTTTGAGTTTGATTCATGGGAGATGTCAGTCTTCCTATGGAAAAGGTGATCTGCCTGACCTTTCTTTACATTTACAACATTTCTTCAATTTTAATTTTTTATGATTCTTGAGCAAATGTTTCAGATAGAGATATGTTAAGCAGGTAGTTAGCAAACAAGTTTGAAAAATTATACTTAGTATCTTAGATGCTAGTGATCCAGGAATGCACAAGCTGCCCCCACACACTTGTGCCAAAGAGTTCTTGTTCATAGCTTAATGAGAACTTTCTAGAAAGTTATTCCCACATTCAGCTACTACCCACTTAAGCTGTATGTGGGAGGACCAACTCAGCGGAGTTACTCTAAGACAGAGGCTGATGAGAATCAATGCCTTTTGCTTTTCTTGTAACCCAAAGTGCTAATTTTGAGACAGAAAATGTTGCACCATCTCGTCAAATAAGAAATCTCTTAACTCATAAGAAGAAAAAAAGCCTTCACTCATCAAACTGAAGAGATGAAGAGGTAGCTTGTGAAAGAAATAAAGGCTAAGAATGCTCTTGCACAAGCTTTGCATTCTGCTCATCAGGACTGTGATTTGCTCCTGGAGCAATATGAAGAGAAACTACGTAAATACAAAACAAGGGCAATTTAGCACACTGAAAAGCTGGAAGAGAACAAAATTGCTCACAGACTGCGGGAAGAGAAAGAATGGATGGAGGAAGTGAATTTCAAAGATGCATCACTGGAGGTGGCGGATTACATGATTGAACCTGAGAGAAGAACGGTACTGCAGCAATTTGTGATAAAAATCCGAGGAGCCAGAACTATGAGGAGGATTTTGATCACCCTGAGACCCAGAAAATGAAACCAAGAACAGGCAGCCAGAGATCACAGATCATAGTGAACATATTAGTGAAACTGAAAAATCCATCTGAGAACTGAATGAATTATTATCTGTTCAACCTACCAAGTAGCAGTTTGAACAGATGAAGATAGCCAGGCAGCCATAAGTTTCTGCAGAGGACACAGAGATAAAAAGTACTAGAAATGATGACCAGAGAGTGAAGACAAAAATACAGTGTGTGCAAAAGTGTGGAATCACTTGTAAATTTGACATTTTTTCAACTTTGTGACCTTATATCTTAATTTATTTTTCCTCCCAGTGTTTTTTTTTTCTCTGTATATCATGATAAGTGATAGATTTGGCATAAGGGCCAAATTTTAGTATTGGCTTGGCCTTTATTTTCTGAGTTTGTTCCCCATAGTTGTCCTGTTGATAGATTTTCTGTAAAAATCGTGTAATGTACATCGTTGCCCAATGATATATTACTGTAAGTATGCTTTAAAATATTATGGACGCACGCCAGGTTTCCTTCAAATTAATGTATGTGGCCTTGAAAAAGGCCATTTTTATGTGACAGTGATGGCTCAGTATTTGATGGGCCGCCCTTTGTTCTTGATCACCTGACTGCACCTTGTCGGCAGTCTGACAAGGTGATCATTGGTGACAACGCAGTTCCAAGCTGCAATGAGTGACTCAATCAGCTCACGCTTTGATGTCGGATGCCTCTTGGATATTTCCAAGGCCACCTTGTGCCACAGGTTCTCGACTGGATTCAGATCTGGAGACTGGGCAGGCCAGTCCATTGACTTGATGTTGTTCCGCTGCTTCCAGCTGATCACCTGTCTGGAGCGATGGCAGGATGCATTGTCATCTTGGAACAGGAACTGGCCAGGAAACAGCTGGTGTGCTGATGGCACCATGCACTTTTGAAGTATGGTGATGTACTTGGCCCCGTTGACCATTCCATCAACGATGTGAAGACACCCAACGCCACTGGCAGCCATGCAGCCCCAGGCCATGACCTTCAAAGGATGCTTCACAGTGAGGTTGAGACACTCAGGCTTGAATTCCTCTCCAGGAAATCTCCTCACATAGGTGTGGGCCTGGTTACCAGACAGGTAGAAGGTGCTTTCATCGCTGAATAGCACCTTTTCCCACATTTCAGTCGACCAGGTTGAGTGCTTTCTCGTCCACACGATCCGGTTGCGCCTTTGTATGTCAGTCATCAGTGGCTTATTCTGTGCTTTGCTGCCCCAGAGACCAAACTGCAGGCACCGGTGACAAACTGTTGATGAGCTGACACTGACCTCACTCTTGTCTGACCACTCTCAAAGTAGCTGAGGAGAGGTCAACTTGTGATTAGTCAGTGAAATGCGTCGTAGTGTGCGGTCCTGGTGTGATGTTGATGCACGTGGATGACCTGAACGAGGCTTGTCCACCACTGAACCTGTTTCTTTCTTCTTCTGTACAATCTTAACAACAGTGTTCTGACTGCAGCCAACTTTCCTGGCCTATCTGACGGCTTGAAAATCCTTCCTTGCTCATAAAGGACACACAAACACGCTCCTCCAACATCAGGGACGAGTCATCTTCATGGTCGATCCAGAAAGCGTATGAAATTCAGAAATTCCGCGTGTTTTTATAGCTGCACTGTTGGCTAGATATCTGCATTGTGATTGGTTAGTGAAACCAGCCTCCTGATTGGTCAGAAATAACGTGTGCATATTGGATAATCTCGATCCAGTTTTGACGCAGGATCCACAAAAATCGCAGTAGCTATCTCCCAGTGTCTGTAAAGTATTTAAATTGGAAGCAAGGAATGCAAAAAAGTCAACTCTAATAGCCAAATGTATCCCTTTTATCGAAAGATGAATATGCTGGGCTAACGCAAAATTTAAAAAAAAACGTTAGAAAGTACGAAAAACGCAAAACTCACAAGTGATTCCAGACTTTTGCACACCACTGTAGAAGGAGATCTGAATAAAACAGAGATTCAGCTTAGCCATGGCTATTGCTGTGCTGCTGAAGAAATAAAGCAGGTTAGAATTATACAGGGACAACTTGAGGATGTTCAACTGCACCTTGATGATGGTACTAGAAGTAGAGTGGAGGAGTGGTCTAGTGGTTGTGGCAAGGTACCTCAGGCCAGAAGGTCAGGGGTTCAAATCCCACTAGAGGACAGCAACCTTGGGCTGGAAGGACTGGAGTTTCTAGTCCCACAGGTGCTCCTTGTGGTCTTGGGCAAGCCACTTAACCCTTCATAGCCCATGTTCCCTGTAAGATAGTTATCTCCAAGTTATAATGCCCTGTTCAACATATTTTCAGTTTGTTCAATATAAACCACACTGATGCAGAATAGCACAGTATATAAGAGAATGTAAATAAATAAATAAAGAAGACAGAAAGACTTGAAGAAACAGTTTTTTGGAAAGATCATCAGGTTCTATGTTCAGATCCCTCTTTTCTTTTTCCACCTTCTGCTTCCCTAATTGAAGATTATCAATTTGTTCCCCAAGCTCGGAAGTGCTGTCAGCAGGCTTCTTACGTAGGGCAGCAGTGACATTTTGGAAAAGATACATCATTGATGTACAGATGATTTGGGAAGGCAGCAGTGACATTCTCAGATTATTTTTCGATTGGCTTAATTCAAGAGATAGTAATCTGAAATTTCATATTCAAGGCAATCCAAGAGAAATTCGTTTATTAGACATACGTATAGGTACAGTTAGAAAATGGTGTGTCCTTTACAAGAAACCAACAAAATATCATTGCATCTCACTAGGCGGCATGATCGACATCTTATTTGCAATCTTACAATCAGTCGGTTTTTGAGACTTACTGTAAATGGTTATGTTCTGAGCAAGATGACTTTCAACATCAGATGAGTGACGTAAGGAACAGATTCATTAACAGGTCTATCCTAATGATTGCATTAAGAAAGGGTAATTGAGAGCCAAATATACTAATAGAAGTGAGTTATAGAGAGGTTAAAAGAAAAGCGAAAGCCTGATTCAATTTGCCCCTTACAATTCTCACATCTTGCTGCAAATATTAAACATTATTAGATCATATTGGCCCATCCTATGTAGTTATGAAGGGTGAGAGATTCAGCAGCGGCGGCTTATGCTTGTACAACATCTAGCCATTGCTATTGAACTTGTGCATGGATTTTCAATGCTGGAGCTATAGCCGGCCACTGGCATTGAATATCCGACTAGATAGTGCCAAAACGAACCGGGCAGCAGCGATATTCAGTCTTTAAGGTGCCTAACTTTTGCCACATAGGGATGAACAGCTAGTAGCTGAATATTTGCCCCCGGAATGCTCAACGCTAGCTGGCTAGGGTCTGGGCATTCATTAGCAGCACCAGGGGATACTCAGAGGCACTAGCCATGTTAGTATTGCTGAATATCCTGTAGAGTGCTATTTAGGAAATATGAAACCTCTTAAATGACTTTGAAAATGCCCCCGAAGCTTTTAAGAACAAAATTTGTTTTATTGTCTTAAAGTGGATCTAATTTGAAAAACATCACCACATGTAAATAGCAACATTTATACCTGACTAGCTATACATGCAAACAGCGCTTTTAGTAAAGATTTCAAGGGGAAATGAATAAGGCATTGTTTGAGTTGACCAAAAGAATAGACATGTATCTCCTCATTTTACAAGGTGAATACACATGTATACCAAAAGATTTCCACGGTGGCTTTTACAGCTGCCTCAAAGCACACACTAGTGCTAATAAACGCTCTTACTTTGCAATTTGACCCTTAGGGGTAGTAAAATTTGGCACCTGACAGACAGCACATTTCCCAAGACAAATATGTCTTGAGATTTGCAATGTTTTCCAAGTGCCAAATTTCGAGATGTTATGGAGAGTTTGCTGAGACTCATCAAGCCTACTGATTCTACTGACTATAATCCAATGCTATTCATCCATGTTGGCACAAAAAATGATATTACTAATACTAGGCATCCCTCCGGGAATATCAACAGTGACTTTATGGCTCTGGCAAAGCGTGTGAAGCAGATAGGTACCCAAGTGGCCTTCTCCTCAAGTCATTTAACCCTCCATTGTCTCAGAAGAATCCAAGTTATCTATGTCCCTGTTTAATGTACATTACCAAGTTTAAATTACAATACAAACTGCTTTGACTAAATGATAAAGCTGTATAAAAGAACTGTTATATAAATAAAATAAATAAATCCTCAATATTGAGGGTATAGGCAAAGGCAGAGAAGCTCGCATCTTAGAGATGAATGCATGGATGGTATCATTGAGAGCGTTTTGGTTCCTGCACATGGGATGGTTTTCCAAGGGCTGCTGAGCAGAAATGGTGTCCACAGTAGAATGAGTAACCTATTGAATAGGGCACTGTGATAGGTTAAGAAAGCCCCCAGGTAATAAAAGGTAAATAAAACATTAAATACCTCTGTAGAAATGGGAAAAAGGGACAATGACTGGAAAGTGGTATATATTAATGCTTATAGTATGAGAATTAATATTCTGGATTTGGAAGCTTTAACCCATTAATGCATGAATTTTAGTTTTCACATGAAACTCCATAAGATGTTAGTCAATACCAAACTAATAACACCTCAATAACAAATATTTTGACTGCTATTTTGCACAATATTTCAGCATCCCCATTTCGGGGACGCTATGCATGAAAGGGCGGGTGAAGTGGCTGTTATATAAAACAACTGCAAATAATGTCAAACAACTGCAAATAAATTTCCAAAACTTATTATAAATGAAATGTAATTCATATTATGTGGAAATTATCTTTATGTATCAAAATTGTGTAGCCAGCCACATCACATATGACAGTGGTGCGTGACATGTACAGGGGGCAGGATATGCAGAAGGGAATGGCCCAGAGTAGGTCATGGATGTAGCAGACTCATGTCAAGTGGGTGGCCCAGATGTGTGGGTATGCCCAGGAAGGGATGTGGAGGGACCCATGGCAGGGTGGGTGGGCTGGAGGAAGGGGCCACATGTGGCCACAGACACCTGTCCTATGCAAGGGGCTACCTGTGCGGCAGCCTAACCACCCCATGGTCCCACCCCAGAAACAGGCCTGGGACTGCATCCGCAGTGCCCGATGGCTGACATGCATGCCCTGTGCAGCAAGACGGTGATGTGCTGGGGGTACCATGTGTATGCAGCACACCATGCACATGTCCCTCCCCCCATGACAGCCACCATGTGTGCAGCACTGGCATCGTGCAATGAGCAGGTGACACTGCACGCTTGGCATATCTCAGCAAAAATATTGGCAGAGTGGGCCTCGAACCCCCGGACCCAGAAGCAGTCCCCATACCAGCAGCCCACGATGGAACACTGCTGTGACCAATGTCCCAGGCAGGCAATGTGGATGATGCACAGAAGCATGGGCCAGCCACACATGGTGTGGACATGCACAGGTCCATGGCAGCTGCTGCACATACCGCAGCCCCTCCCTCCCCAGGTGCTGACATGTGCATTGAGTGGTATGGGCATATGGCTCAGGCAGTCATGTAAAATAATGCATATGTCGGCTGCTATCCATTCATCATCATCCTCCAGCATTGAAATAACTTCATGTAATTTGTAATGCCTTGACATTCTAAAGTTGAAAAATGTGAAAAATCATAAACAGGCAACACAAAAACACCAAATAGCACGGTTTGTGGAATAATTGCATGCTGCACATGCTCTGTTACACTTAATTGCTCATATTATCGCTCATCGCCCATAACGGGGACGGCAAAAATACGTATCGTACTCAGGACGGAATCAATGTAAATTCTACATACAAAGATATTTGATTAAAAACAATATATTAAACAAAAATCAGGCTTACTTGAGAGAATGACTGATTGCGTTCTTGTCGAAAAAGGCTACTTTTCAAGCGTACAATAAATTTAGCAAATTTTACTAAACTCTTGCTTCAAGTTCTTTTATCGGTTCTGCAGGTGAACATATCACAGACCTTTTTGTAATGTATTCATTCTACATTTGTTCCTAATAAAATATTGTGTGATTGAATTGTTTTCTGCGTGGTTTAATTTGACTTGAGGCATAAAATTTGAGCATACCCATTTTGGGGACGATAGAAGAGGGCAACTTGAATTTAGTGGCAGTCACAGAGACATGGTTTATGGAGAACCATGACTGGGATATAATTATACCAGGCAATAATTTATTCAGGAAGACAGGGCAGGAATAAAAGGAGGAGGAATAGCACTATATGTAATAAGGTTAATAATAAAACAACAGAATTGCAAGACTAAAGGAAGGAAGGAGAAGGCATCATGGGTTAAAATGGAAAGAGAATGGAGCATCCATTTGCTTTGGTGTTATATTCAGACCTCCTTCAAGGGCAGAAGTGGACAGAAATTTAATTGAAGACATTCAAGGTATTGCTATGAAAGAAGAAGTGTTACTGCTAGGTGATTTTAATATGCAAGATACTGATTGGGAACTCCCAGCTGCAGGATCATCTAGAAATAAGGAGATCCTGGATTCTCTACAGAGAGAACTATTTGGACAACTGGTAACAGAACCAAAATGTGAAGGGGCCATACTGGACCTGGTGCTTACCAATAGGGAAAGTGTTTCTGATGATATAGTGGGAGATCATCTCACATCCTGTGATCACCATATGGTGTGGTTCAGTATTAGGACTAGGGTTGATAAAGTCCATTCAAAAGTGAGATCTTAGACTTTAGAAAACAACTTTGTCAAGATGGGACAATACCTCAAGGAGTTGTTAGCAGGATAGGAACAGCTGGGGGAAGTAGAAAGCAATGGGCAAAACTGAAAGGGGATATTTTAAGGGTAGTGGGTGGTCATCGGCTCCGGACATACAGGGCCCTGTAAGTCTGGGGTCGGTGGCTTGAATGAGGAACTTATTCCACCTCGGAGGTGGAATAAGTTCCCTTAGTCAGCGGGGGATGGTGGAAAGGGTGGGTGGGGGGGGGGGGGCAGAGGACATTCTCCGCAGCCTGACCCAGGCCTTAGGAGGCCAGATCGGGGATCAGGCTGTGGGGAAAGCACCTTTGGAGCCAGCAGCCGGGGATTGCAGCTCTTCAATGGAGCCACAGAGCCATGGCTCCATTGAACAGCCCTGACTGAGCTATCAGGACAAGGTCTGTACGTGCAGGCCAGACTGAATCAGGTTCCCGGCCTGTACATACAGGACTGGTTGCGATTCTGATCCCATGGGGCTAGACGGGATCAGGGGCTAGAATCCCGGCTCCCTCTGTGCATCCGGTTCCGACCAGGCACACAGAGGGCTGACACGTCCATGTCAGAATCGTGCCCATGGTGACCATAACTGCCCACAATATTCAAGGTGTGGTCACACCATGGAGCAGTACTGAGGCATTATAATATCCCTCATTTTATTCTCCATTCCTTTCTATTTACTTTCCCAACATTCTATTTGCTTTCTTGGCCACCGCTGCACACTGAGCAGAGGGTTTCAACGAATTATCCAGGATCACGCCTAAATCCTTTTCCTGGGTGGTAGTTCCTAATGTGGAATCTTGCATCGTGTAACTGTAGTTTGGGTTGTTCCTTATTAAGTGCATAAGTTTGCATATATCCACATTAAATGTCATCTGCCATTTGGATGCCTAGTATCCCAATTTTTATAGGTCTTCTTGTAATTTTTTTTACAATCTTCTTCTGTAATTTGGTATCATCTGCAAATTGATCATCTCACTTGTTATTCCCTGGGGTACCCACTATTCCAGGGAATAGCAAGTGAGAAGATCAATTTGCAGATGATACCAAATTACACAATTAGACATTACACATTATTCCCTGGGGTTCCCACTATTCCCCTCACTTGGTTTGCAGCTTGTCGTGCTGTGAGGGCTTGTGTACATCAGTGATGCTGAGAGCTAAGCTATCAGTAGTTTAACTACTGGCAGGGTCTCCCAAGATGGACAGGTCTCAGCTGAGGTGCCAGACCAAGACAAACCACCCATCTGGGCAGCAGCAGAATGGGATAGTGTTGACGGTGGAGGATCACATTTCTGTGACAATGGCAACAACACCAAACTTAAACTGCGCGGAAGAAAGGCCCGGCAATCTACTTCTGTATCTTGCCATGAAAACCCAATGGATAGTTACAACAAAACAAAACGTGCTGTAGTGCTGGAAGATGAGACCCCCAGGTCGGAAGGCACTTAACTAGCTACTGTGGAAGAGCTGAAAACTTTTCAGAGTAAAGCCAGCATTTATGATGTGGTTGGATCAAAGCCCTCGGGACGTCTGACTGCTGATGTAGCTGTACATGAAATGAGAGTCAGAAGCTGTAAAGATGTCTTACACATTGGAACATGGAACGTACGAAGCATGAACCAAGGGAAGTTGGAGGTGGTCAAGAATGAAATGGAACGTGTACAACTTGATCTGTTGGGTGTCAGTGAACTGAAATGGACTGGCATCGGGCACTTTGCATCAGATGATCACATGGTCTACTATGCTGGAAATGAAAGACAAAGAAGAAATGGTGTTGCATTTATAATAAAGAAGAAACTTGCAAGAACTGTAATGAAATACAATGCAGTCAGCGAACACTTAATCTCTATTCGTCTACGAGGAATGCCTATCAACACAACTATAATTCAAGTATATGCCCCAACAACAGCTGCAGAAGAGAATGAAACTGAAGAGTTCTATGAACAAGTACAAGCTGAAATTGACAGAACATGCAAACAGGATATCCTGATAGCCATGGATGACTGGAACGCAAAGGTTGGCAACAAAGAAGAAGACAAAGTAGTTGGAAAATATGGACTTGGCAACAGAAATGAAGCTGGAGAAACACTGATAGAATTCTGCAAGACCAACGATCTATTCATCTCAAACACCTTCTTCCAGCAACACAAGCGGTGACTGTACGCATGGACTTCACCCAATGGATTGTATAAAAATCAAATTGACTACATCTGTGGAAGCCAACGATGGAAAAGCTCTATAACATCAACAAAGACAAAACCTGGAGCTGACTGGTACAGATCATCAACTACTAGTATGCAAACTCAAGCTAAAGTTGAAAAAGAGCAAACCACTCATAAATGCAGCAAAATATGACCTTGAGAATATACCACTGTAATTTAAAGACTGCCTGCAAAATCAATTTGCTGCTTTAGATACAAATGATAGAGCTCCAGAAGAGTTATGGAATGACATCAAGAAGGTTGTGTTGGAAGAAAGCGAGAAGTCTCTAGAAAAGGTGAAAAAGAAAAAACGGCCAAAATGGATGACGGAAGAAACTCTGAAAATTGCCCAGAAATGCAGAGAAGCTAAAGCCAGAGGAGAAAGAAAGACAATCACAGAACTCAGAGATTTCCAATGTGCAGCAAGTCAGGACAAGGAAAAGTACTACAATGATGCATGCAAGGAAATAGAAGCAGAAACTATTAGAGGAAGAACAAGATCGGCTTTCCTAAAGCTACGAGAGTTAAAGAAAAAGTTCCAGCCTCAAATTGGAATGTTACAAGATTCTCAAGGTTCTATGTTGAATGATGCTGAGAAGATCAAGAAAAGATGGAAGGAATATACAGAGTTTTTATATGATAAAGATCACGTGAATCAACAGCCGTTTCAACCTGTACCTTATGATCGGGAACCATTGGTGATGAAAGAAGAAGTTGAAGCAACATTGAAAACCTTATCAAAGAACAAAGCACCAGGCATTGATAGCATTCCCATAGAAGTATTACAGCAATCTGATGCAGCTGTTACCATACTTACAAGGCTCTGCCAAGAAATATGGAAGACAACATCATGGCCAACTGACTGGAAAATATCTGTGTTTATACCAATACTAAAGAAAGGTGATCCAACTGACTGTGGAAATTATCACACAGTCGCTCTGATCCCACATGCCAGCAAGATTCTACTGAATACTATTCAAAAGAGACTACTACCATACCTGGAACAAGAAATATCTGAATTGCAAGCAGGGTTCAGGAAAGGGCGAGGAACAAGAGACATCACTGCGAATGTGAGATGGATCCTTGAAAAGACTAAAGAATACCAAAAGGATATCCATTTGTGCTTTATCGACTATAGCAAAGCTTTTGACTGTGAAAACCATGAGAAACTCTGGGCCACATTAAGAAGCATGGGTATACCAGAACACCTGATCATACTCTTGCACAATCTGTACATTGATCAAGAAGCAACAGTTCAAATGGAACAAGGAGAAACAGAATGGTTTAAAATAAGCAAAGGTGTAAGACAAGGCTGCATACTTTCCCCCTACATGTTTAATTTATATGCAGAACAAATCATCAGAGAAGCAGGATTGTATGAAGACAACAGAGGTGTGAAGATTGGTGGAAGACTCATCAACAACCTTCGCTATGCTGATGATACCACATTACTGGCTGAAAGTGAAGATGATCTGAAACATTTGCTTCTCACAATCAAAGAGCATAGTCTCAAAATGGGCCTGCACCTTAATGTAAAGAAGACGAAGCTCATGACAACTGGCATAATCAACAGGTTCATCGTTGAAGGAGAAGAAATTGAAATTGTGAACAACTTTAACCTACTTGGATCAACTATCAATAAAGAAGCAACAAGCAATCAAGAAATCAGATGACACATTGCTCTTGGCAGAATGGCTATGAAAGACCTAGATAAGATTCTCAAGAGCAGAGATGTCTCTCTCCATACAAAGATTCAACTTGTTCAAGCCATGGTATTTTCAATAACATCATATGGATGTGAAAGCTGGAAAGTGAAAAAGATAGACAGGAAGAAAAGTGATGCCTTTGAATTATGGTGCTGGCGGCAAATACTGTGTATACCATGGACTGCCCGAAGAATAAACCAGTCGGTACTAGAGGAGATCAAACCTAAGCTTTCTTTAGAAGCTCAGATGACAAGGCTTCAACTTTCATACTTTGGACACATCATGCGAAGAGAGAGATCATTAGAGAAAGACATCATGCTTGGCAAGATAGAAGGTCAACGCAAAAGAGGAAGGCCAGCAATGAGATGGATCGATACAATAACAGCAGCTACGGGTACCAGTCTGTCAACAATGAGCCGCCTGACTGAAGACCGAACACTATTTAGGATAACTATCCAGAGGGTCGCCATGAGTCGACTCCGATTCAACGGCACTTACAACAACAACTACCCACTATTCACCTTTCTCCATTGAGAAAATTCACCATTTCGCCCTACTCTCTGTTTTCTATCTTTCAACCAGTTTCTAATTCATAATAGTACATTGCCTCCTATCCCATGGCTTTTTTCATTTCCCCAAGATTCTTTCATGAGGGACTTTGTCAAAGACTTTCTGAAGATCGAGATAGACCATAGCATCTGGATCACCTTTATCTATCTGTATATTCACACTGAAAAAATATAAGAAATTGGTGAGACAAGACTTTCCTTGGCTGAATCCATGTTGGCTTTCTGCCATTAAACCATGACTATCTACATGTTCAATAATTTTGTTCTTTATAATGGTTTCTCCTATTTTGCCCAACACTAATGTCAGGTTCACTGATTTGTAGTTTCCCGGATCATCTCTGCAACCCTTTTTAAAAATTGGCATTACATTGGCTACTCTCCAATCTTCGGGTACTATGGACGATTTTAGTGATAGATCACAGATTACTATTAGTAGTTCTACAATCTCATATTTCAGTTCTTTCAGCACCCTAGGATATATGCCATCTGGTCCAAGTAATTTGCTGCTTTTTAGTTTATCAGTTAGCTGAATTACATCTTCCTGATTTATCAAGATTTGTTTCAATTCCTCTGTTTCATCACCTTTAATTATCATTTCTGGCATAGCTATGTTTCCTACCTCTTCATCAAGACTGAAGTAAAAAAGTAATTCTGTCTCTCCTCTATGAACTTGTCCTCTCTCAGTACCCCTTTTCCCCCTCCATCATCTAATGGTCCAACTGACTCCCTCACAGGTGTTTTGCTATCAATATACTTTAAAAAGTTTTTATTATGCACTTTTGCATCCATAGCAAGCTTCTTTTCAACTTTTCTCTTTGCCTGCCTTAGTAATGTTCTGCATTTAAATTGCCAGTAATTATACTTTTTCCTGTTTTTGTCATTAGTCTCTTTTCTATTTTCTGAAAGATTCTCTCTTAGCTATAATTGTTTTTTTTTTTACCTTACATTTAAGCTATCCTGGCTATTGTTTAGCCTTCCTTCCACCTTTTTTAAAGCATGGAATACATCTGGTCAGGGCTTCCAAGATAATAATCAAAAATAACTCCCAGGCCTGATGTAAACTCTTTACCTTTGTAGTTGCTCCCTTTAATTTTTCTTTAACCATTTTCCTCATTTTATTATAGTCTCTGTTTTGAAAGTTAAATGCTAGCACAGTCAATTTCTTTGCTATCCTCCCTTCAGTTACTAAATCAAATGCGGTCATGTTATGATCGCTATTGCCAAGCAGCCCCAAAACAGTTACCTCTCACACTAGATCCTGCATTCCACTGAGGACTAGGTCTAAAATAGTGCCCCCCATGTGTCGGTTCATGGACCGCTGATCCATGTAGCAGTCATTTACTTCATGTAGAAACTTTATCTTTCTAGCATGTCCTGATGTGACATTGACCCAGTCATTACTGGGCTAATTCAAATCTTCCATTATTACTGTGTTGTAAACTTTGTTAGCTTCCCTAATTTCTGTTAGCATTTTATCATCTGTCTGTTCATTCTGTCCAGGCAGATGGTAGTTCACCCCCACTTCCATTCCCTTCCCCTTTTTACATGGAATTTCTATCCATAGAGATTCTACCATGTATTTTGTTTCCTGCAAAACCTTTATCCTATTTGACTCAATGCCCTCTTTAACATACTGTATAGAGCCACCCCTCCACCAATGTGATCTACCCCATCCTTGTGATATAGTTAGTAGCCTGGTTTCAGTGTCCATTGTTTATCCTTCTTCCACCAGGTTTCTGAGATGCCAGTTATATCTAAGCTTCCCTGTTTTGCTAGTATCTTTCGAGGATATATTATTCTGAACTATGTGCTCTTGAGCGACTGTCAGGTTTCCCCCATTATTAAAATCTGCTCCATCTCCTATTTTAAAGGTTAATGCCAGCAGTCTGATTTCACCCTGGTTAAGGTGGAGCCCATCCTTTCAAAAAAGCGACCCCACCCTTCCCCAGAATGTTGCCCAGTTCCTAACAAATCCAAAGTCCTCTTCCTTGCACCATCATTTCATCCACGCCTTGAGACTCCGGAGCGCTGCCTGCCTCTTGGGTCCTTCATGTGGAATGGGAAGCATTTCTGAGAATTGTACCCTGGAAGTTTTGGATTTCAACTTTCTATCTAAAAGCCTAAATTTTGCTTCCAGGACCACCTGCCCACGTTTTCCTATGTCATTGGTACCAACATGTAATTCTACAAAGATGTGGAGAAAAGCACAGCCATACCAGTGAGGTTTATAAGCAATGGCAGGTGCTGTTTTACATCGTCCTGCAGAGGGGTGGAGTTTTCAAGAAAGCACTGGAGGCTTGACACTCTCATGCACAAGGGGGAGTGAGACATTCGGGCTGTTCCATAGTTTCTTCCTTTGCCTTTTTGTTTTCTTGAATCGAGAATATTTGCATGACTGAAGAGTCTCTTTATCCAGGAATTTAGTGTCAGGCACCTATGGAGCTGCAGAGGTATTACTGTGCTTTTTAGCAGCACATTCACAATTGTGTTTACCAAGCTGTACGTTTTTCAATTGGATGAATACAACAATAGTATAGGCTAGTTAGACCCCTGCTGCAGGTCGAATGGCTGAAACTTGGCCAAGTTCGGTCTTCTGAATAAAGGTGTTTGTTATAAACCTTACCGGTGTGGCCATGCTTTTCTCTGCTTCTTTGTGGACTTTGGTAATTGACTGCAGAGATCCCTTTCCTCTCTTTTCTTCTTCTCTCACTGGTACCAACATGTGCCAAGACAGCAGGCTTCTCCCCAGTACCATCTAAAACCTTGTCTAGGTGGCACGTGAGGTCTGCTACCTTCATACCACACAGGCATTTTAACAGGCCTCTTACCAGGCATCTTACTAGGCAATCTTCACATCCACCCACCACACAGCTATCTACATGCCTAATGGTTGAATTATAAACTACAACGGCCATCCTAATCCTTCCCTCATGGGCACATAGCCCTGAAGATATATCCTTGGTTTGAGAGAGTATTGTATCACCTAGAGGACAGGTCCTAGTTACAGGATCACTTCCTGCCACACCAAGGTGGTGCTCTCCTTTCATGTGACCTCTCTCCTCCATGGCAGCTGAGAAGCTGCCAGAGTGGAGGTGGGATTTCTCTACTATATCCCTGTAGGTCTCGTCTATATCTTTCTCTGTCTGCCTCTACTCTTCTAAGTGCACTACTCTAGCTTCCAGAGATCAAACTCATTCCCTGAGAGCAAAGAGCACTTTGCACTTATTGGACACATAAGACCTCTCATCAACTGTGAGCTTTCTATCCTCTTCCCCTTCTCCATCTTCTCCCTCTCCAGTAGTCCAGCATCTCTTCTATCTCCCCTCCCAGCCCAGCATCTTCTCCTTTCCCCGTTCCCACCTTATTCGCAGTCCAATCTATACTTTCTCTCTCATAAACCAAAATCTCCCTCTCTCTTTCTCTCTACTGTATATCCCCCCACCAGGGCTGGCCTAAGGGTCTCTACCATGCTAGGCAGAAACCTCAGCTGCGCCGTACCCCCCCGCTCCCCCCCGCTGAGCCATGCCCCATCCCCTGCCAAGCCACGCTGCCGCACCCCACTGCTGCCAATTCACAATACCCATAAAACCAGAAGTAAAATACCTTGGAGTTACCCTTGACAGAGAGCTGAACCTCCAATCTCACATCAGCAAAACCACCAGGAACGCCTACCTCAAGATGAGAACCATCAGACGCCTCAAGCCATTTCTCTCCCAAGATCACTTCTGTACTGTTTGTCAAGCCATCATCACACCCATATTGGATTACTGTAACCACATTTACCTAGGGCTCCCAAAACACGCTCTGCAGCCTTGCAGTTGGCGCAGAACACCGCTGCTCGCATAATAACTGGTTCCGCAAGGCATGATCACATCACCCCCATTATGAACCTTCTCCATTGGCTTCCAATTGACTCTCGCATCTGATATAAAACATCTGAACATCTTTAAAATCAAACAGGACCTCTCAGCGAACAGTCTGCAGTCCATTATCAGTTTCGACTCAAACACCAGACCCAGGAGGAGAGGCACCACAGACACCATCACAACCCCCAAAGACTTCACCAAAATGAGGCAAACCACTTCAAGGAGAGCAATATCCCTGGCAGCGCCCGCCCTATGGAACTCCCTCCCTGCCAGCTTAAGATCAACTGTTGACATTAAGGACTTTATAAAGTTACTCAAAACAATGCTCTGCGGTGACATCACGTGACTTGTCCAGAGACCCCTTCGATCTGACTGTTCCTGACACTGCTTTCCACTGCCCCGCACTTGTCCCACTCCTCCCACTTCCCCCCTCCTACCCTAGTATACCCCACCTTGTCTTTGTATATACTATAGCACATTGTAGGTAGTTGAACCTGTATATATTGCATCTGTTAATTAAGTTACACCTGTATTACACCTACACAAAAAATACTATACAACCACTGCATGCTGACACCCCCGCACTATACAATTTGATTCGTTTGAAGTGAAAACTGCTTTGATTTTAGGATAAAACGGGATATAAATCCTTTTAAATAAATAAATTCAGTATTGGGGGAGGCGGGCAGCAGTGGCAGTCTTTTAAAAATGGTGGCTTTGTGCCGCCACTTTGTTGCCGTGGCAGGCCATGTGCTTCAGCACACATGGCCTGCAGCTTCTGACCCCCCTCCGACAACTATTTTTCTATGTGTAAGTCATGCTTTACACACACAAAATGCTTTATGAAATTACCCCTTCAGTTTTAGGGACATACCTTCACACATTTCCTGGAAGGTTCTTTCCTTTCAGCAGCCACATATAGTCACCTTGTGAAATTAAGCCACTATATTTATCCATCACGCCCAGGGCAGCTTCTTACTAATATCATGGTCCGTTTGAATACTGGTCTCTCAATGGTTTGCTCAACAAATATACTAGTCCCTAGTATCTGAAAACAATTATGAAATACAATTCATTAATGTTATAAATATAATAGTGATGATTGGCATTATAATTCACTCTTGGATTCATTATTTAACACAATTGTAGAACGCATTGTGAATTAATAGACTATAGACTTCAAAGCACTGATGGATAGTGTTATATGCGTGGTGTTCAATGCAATTATTTTTCAGGTTCTAACAATGGTAGGCTATGAAAAAAGCTGAAAGAAGGGGAAAGGTGATTCTGTATGCAATGTTCTATGGTCCTTTTGCTCTCTCATTCTGTACGAGGATTAACTGACATTGCTTATTAGCCCTGGTTCATGGCAGGATATTAAACAATCCACAATACTTATCTAGCTATCTACCCTCAAAGATTTTGAAACAAAGGTTGTAGAAGAGCCCCATTTTCTGCAGCCTCATTTGCAGGCTAAGGTTGTAAAAAATGTAGTGCGTGCTTTCCTTCTGCTACTCATGACAGCAAGTATCAAAGGATTATACCTGTAATTTGCATTAAAAGCAGGGAATAAGTGCCTAGCCATTTTATAGTCTCAGCTCTGCAATATTGCTGAACCATGTGCATGACAAAATCGGGAGCTTCTCCTCTCACTACATTCTTGTAAGCTACCAAAAAGATAGTCAACCTCACTTAGGGGATGGCAATCATATCCAGGGGAACAAACTCATCCAGTTTTGGTGGTTACCTCCTTGCATGCATGGAGGTGTGGCTCTGATCTCCCAGTCAAATTACCTGGGTAAACGGGATCATATCTCTCTGCATGCAGTAGGATAAAACCAGGACGGATTCCACCTGGACAGGAAACTACAGTAAATGGCCGCCCTCTTTAGGACACATCTGGCTATCTCCCCTGAATATTTTTTCCAGGATATTATTTTTGGAGGCTTCTGAATTTTACATAATGGATGTAAATATATATGAGTGGAAATCCAAGTATAATGGTGTTAGCAAACCCTTGTTATGTACTCGACAGAGAATG
Source organism: Ichthyophis bannanicus (assembly GCA_033557465.1). Taxonomy (NCBI): domain Eukaryota; kingdom Metazoa; phylum Chordata; class Amphibia; order Gymnophiona; family Ichthyophiidae; genus Ichthyophis; species Ichthyophis bannanicus. Next base: position 126,610,981 of record CM066035.1, on the reverse strand, counting down.
CAAGACTGATGGGGAATTTTATAAAGCTTTTCCAAACATACAGCTGTTTTTACGTGCAGAAAATGGCTTTTGAAAAATTAGGTGACCACATATGCGGGTAAAAAGTATGTGGCCGCGTTTCATTGTTTTAGCACTCAAACAATATATTAAGAATGCCAGCTAAGCACCAAAAAAAATATATATATATAATATATACATATATGAGACCTCGATCCAGGGTACGGTTTACAGATACCTTTGTATGCGTCATTGATTAGTCTCCATAGGCACTACTAGCTCTTTTTTTTTTTTGTTCTTTTTTTCTTGATGTTGTTTTTTTCTAATTAAAAACTTTCTAGGGCTTCTATATCATAAGTTAAAAAGCACTTAGCTTTAGGTGGGAGAGCCTGGACTCTTTCTAAAGCTAAGTACTTTCCATGACCCCACACTTTGCTCTATAAAAGGAAATTTAACTAATAATGTAAAAGTAGATGGGCCAATATTTAAACTCTGCGGTCATCTCTCCCTTTAAACACCAGACATAGGGGCATGTTTACTAAATACCGTTGCTGTGCGGGTTCCCGTTAGTGTGCTGGTGCCATATAAGGAGTGGGCAGGCCAGGCAGAAAAAAGAAAAAAACCGGACCGTACGTGTGTGCGTCGCGCAAATGTGCGGGGCCCACATTAGCGCCTGGGAAGGCTAAGTGGGGCGCTGCTGCATAACCAAACAACTGAGCCATAGTACAACATTGAAGACACTGACCTATGGTGCAGGGGCCAGGGGTTCAAACCCCCATTGCGCTCAATGAAAAAGACCAGCTGAGGCATCAACTTTTATGGGCAAAAGTGGTGTAGGAGGTATATTGATTACTGGCGGCAGAAGGCGGCGCACTCTTTTTTTATACGGCATGAGGCGGCGCACTGTTCATTGTGGGCGGCAGATGGCGGCGCGCTGATAAAATGGGGCAACAGAAGGCGGCGAGCCTGTGGGCAGAAGACGTCGCGCTAATGTGTGAGGGGGCAGCCCAATAGTGGGAGGGATAAGTGGCGCGCTGATGTGCAAATAGCAGGAATGGAGCCATAGCACAATGGTTAAGACACTGACCACTCATGCAGGCATCATGGGTTCAATTCCCCACAGTGCCCATTGAAGACAGCTGGCTGAGGCATTATTTTAAGGGGCATGCCCATGTTGGGCGGCATAAGGCGCACGCTGTTAATGTTATGCGGCAGAAGGCGGCGCACTGCTAATTTTGTGTGCCCACAAGACGGCGCACCGATGGCTACAAGCTGTGCGCTGCTGCTCAAGCACAGGAATAGAGCCACAGCACATGGTTGTGACCACTGACCAATGGTGCAGGACCAGGGGTTACAATGCCCATTGAAAAGACTAGCAGATGCAGTATGTTTTATGTTGTGGAGTGCTGTAGTAGGCCCACTAATTTTATTTTGTGATAACACTAGAAACGCACGCTCACAGCATGTTAACATAAGGCAGCCCATAAGGCACATGTGACAGTGCACCGTCCCGCAGGCACCCTAGAATGTCCCCTATAGGGCAGCATGTATGTTGCGACACAGGATAATGTATAGTGCACCCTATATGGATGGCAACCATAAAGTGCCGTATACGGCGCCCCATAAAGCGCCCTCAGAGGCACCTTATGGGTAACAGTACGCTCAGGGTGTTATTGCTGGCAGCAACATATGTACAGTAAATTAAAAGATGCTGTGGACACCCCTATCACAGAACCTCACTGTGGGTTTGAACCCATGACCTCTGGTTGCACAGGGAGTGATGTAACCATTGGGCTACAACTCCATAGCTGTAAGCAAGCCCCTGGCTGGCTGCAGATAGCCTGCACATCACCTCACAGTCTGCCGGTGTAAACAGGATAGGGTTAGGCCACACGTACCCATGATGCACTGCACATGCAAATTAGCTGTCCACAGATGGACACAAGATGGGTAATGCACCCCCACAGCACCTCGGCCCTGTTGGGGGGAGTGACCGGGTGCACCCACACAGCACCTCGGCCTGGTAGGGGCACTGACCGGGTGTTTTACTGGCACAGAGTAGCTACACACCGTTACATCGTGTGGGTTCTGTGCTCACCCTGAGTGTGCAATGAGGCACCCAGGACCTTCCATGGCTGATGGAGGCCAAGCGGGAGTTTCAAAGCAGTGTTAATGTGTAAGCTAGCTAGTTTCTGCACAAACACCATGGATATCCCAGTTAGGCTCAGCACCTCCTGGGACCCCCCCCAGCAGCAAACATGGTCCCCCATCAAGAGATCCACACTGTACCTCCCTGCAAAGGTGGCAGTAGAGGGCAACATCAACCCCAGCAATGAACACCACCCCACCCCACCCCACCCCACCCCACAGACAGCCACAACACCAGACAGACATAGGACCAGGATAAGGTAAGCTGCACCCCACCACCAGATATTCTCCTGCAGCAAGTCAACAGCCACTGCACCCTGCAAGCCATTCCAGCAAGACACATACCAGCTACAAACAGTCTGCTGGTTAGTCCATAGTGCATGTTCCCAATGGAGACACATGCACCCAGAACTAGTCTGCCAGCATACACAGCAAGCAGATAGATCAGTGACTGGGCCCCAAATAGAAACCCATATCTATCACATGAGAGAACTGCTGTATAGCACTATGGGGGTGCCTAGCCATGCTGTGGTCACTGCACAGTCAGGGTGAGCGTGATCTCCCAGAAGGACATGCTTTGGCCACCCTGTCTGTGTAGGTGTGGCCGGACACTACAATGTCCCTGCCAGTGCCCTATGCCCGGTGCAGATGCATCCTGGCCAGGCTACCCTGTCCTGGCTATACCCATGGTACCTTGCACCTCATTATGCACATTGGCAGGCCAATACTGGCAACAGTGCTGGCAGTGTGGGCTGTGGAAGGGGCTTGCAGCCAACACCCACTGTATAGCCCAGTGTTTCCCAACCCAGTCCTACGGGGCACACCGGCCAGTCAGGTTTTCGGGATATCCCTAATGACTATGCATGAGATATATATGCATTAGAGATATCCTGCCAACCTGACTGGTTTGTGGCCCTCCAGGGCTGGATTTGGAGACCCCTGCCTTACACCTCTGTCATTTAAGATTGTGAGTGGGCAAGGTGCAGATGTCCTAGACATCGAAAGGGTATATAGAATGTGACATTCCTCCTCGATTCTCACCACCACCAAAAAGTTGTCTAATAGACAATATTTTGGTGGTGGTGAGAATCGAGGAGTAATGTGTCACATTCTATATACCCTTTTCGATGTCTAGGACATCTGCACCTTGCCCACTCACAATCTTAAATGACAGAGGTGTAAGGCAGGGGTCTCCAAATCCAGCCCTGGAGGGCCACAAACCAGTCAGGTTGGCAGGATATCTCTAATGCATATATATCTCATGCATAGTCATTAGGGATATCCCGAAAACCTGACTGGCCGGTGTGCCCCGTAGGACTGGGTTGGGAAACACTGGTATAGCCAGACACACACTTCCACACCTATGCCATCATGGTGCTACTATTGAGGAAGTAATTAGCCTTGCCCACCAAACCGGTCCTGAGCACGGCAAGGCATGGATATGGTACGCAGTACAACTGGGGGTCACTCCCCAGGGTGGTAAACACCGTCAGAGGCCAGGCCTGGAGCACGCACCGCAAACACCTAACAGATTGTTCGGATGGGGTCAACTAGCAGTATGTGCGTAATGTATGGATATCTAGCTGCCTGTGCTCCTAGCAAACGTCTCAGAGCTGTGTACCATATACCTCAGGTGTAGGGTGACATTGGTAAGTTATGCAAGTGCTAGATTTGGGAGATGCATGCCTCCAGGAGACATTGGCCTATGAGGCCTGTGGGTGTGGGTGTGTCTGCCCTTGATGGCTGCTGCTTTACGGCACAGATTCCCACTCCAGTCCAGGTTTGCATCACACTGTTCTGGTTTTCCTGCTGTCCCTCATGGATATGCATGAGCTACATCTACATACCATGGGTGTGGTGCATAGATATACAGCACAGGCATTTGTATGAGTGGCATCATGGACCTGACTGGTGTGTGCCCCACCAGGACTGCATTTGGGTGATTCTGCTCTGGGTACTGGCCCTGTTGATGGTGTCTTTGCTCAGTGGGTAAAAGATAGACGTATTGCCATTGCATATGTCCTCGCCAGGAAAGGTGTGCCCTTACTATCACTGTTTTACTTGGGGGAAAAATTATGTGGGCAAGATTGGCAGTTGCTCCAGTTGGGCTCTGAACCTGTGACGTTTCTGCTCTTGCATGCAGTGTCTGCGTGCACTGCACCACTGTGTAGCCAAGATTGGGTGGATTCCCTGGCATGTCCATGACTGTGGATCCGGCTGTTGCAGTCTGTTGCAGGGTGGACGGTGGCAGCCTGCACATGGCTAGGCCTCTGTCTTCTGTCGCTAGCAGCCACTGCCCCCTGCACCACATGTACTCGTCGCCAACATGCTGGCATGAGCTCCTCCCATAAAAAGCAGGTGACCTGATTGGAATGTGGCAGTACGGGACTGCATTTGGGTACTTGGCTGTGGGTAATGCCCATTGTTGTGGTGTGTGTGCGTTGTTGGGTAAAATATGGGTGTTTTCCCCATGCTATGTCCCCTGCAATACAGGGGTTCTGCGCTATCTGTGTTTAGTGGTGGGTAAAATATAGGGACTGGGCTGGCAAGTGCCCCAGCTGGGCTTTGAACCTCTGACTCTCTGGTCCTAGAGTACTGACTCTGTCTGCTGCACCACACTATGGCCACAGAGACAGTGCAGCCCCTGGAGTAGTGAGCCTGGCCGGATGGAGTCACAAACCCTGCTCTACGCTGTGGGCATATGCACCCTGTCTGGTGACAAACATGCACATAAACCACGGAAATGACCATGGGAACTGGGGGAAACAATATCACCACGCTGGGCAACAGTGATATTAATGGCAACCATAGCAAACACTCCCAGGACAGCTCCACAACAGGAAATGTTGTTTGGAAGAGTCCCCGCTCCGTAAACCCTTCCAAAATTCATTTCTTTTTTCTGGAGCTTTGTTTGGGTGTGTTTTCCTGTATTTGCCCATCACTATAACTGTTCCCCAGCTGAATTACTATTTTTAATAGTTCTGTTGTGGTCATTTCCTATTTTTATGTGCACTTTTGTGCTGTGCACATGTATCACACTGCTCACGTTTTGCTGGTTTCCCCGGTTTTCCTGTACATTGCTGACGGAAATGGTTTCTCTTCCCTTTAAATGCTTTCAACCGTGTTTCACTCGCGGTAGTTTTTACATGCAAATTCGGGCCCGATACTGTGCGGGGACCCTCTCCCCTCCCACTCTCCACCCTTTGACCCCATCCCTCTGCCCCTCCGGAGCCTTCCTCCGCCCTCCTTTAGCCGTTCCACGCCTCTATCGGACATTTGCAGGCCCACACTTGTACGGGGCCCGTTGGTGTGCCGCGTACCTGTGCGGGGGTGACACGCACGTGTGCGGGGCATTTAAACACGTTTATGCGCGTTTCAGTGGCGCATTGCCGTGCGCTATTTTGCGGCGCGCAAATTTGCGGACTTTAGTAAACATGCCCCATAGTGTTTAAAGAAATACCCAGTTATTCAGCACCAGCCGATATCGAGATAATGGCACTGAACATCCAGGTATTCCAGCAACCGCTTCTACTGTCCGGATAGTGGTGATTTCCAGTGCCATTGTACGGATAGCCATCTGCATAACTTAAAACAACTATTTTGTTGTCCTAAGTTATATGGATAGTTATTTAGATAATTGTGCTGAAAATCGATACATAGTAACATAGAGGCCAATTCAGGTCGGGGCAAGTCCAGCCAATCCGGACGTCCAGAAATTTGGATGGGTCGGATTTGCACCTGATTCTGAACCTGTGGAGGCTAGACATCCCTGTGGGATCAGAATTGGGTGCAAAGGGCTTGGATGGGCAGACCGTGCCCCGATTCTGAGGGTCTGGACATCCAGCATTCTCCCTATCTAGCCAAGCCACGGTGCTTGCATGGAGCCCCAGTGCCATGGCATCCCATCGCCATGGCACCAGGATGCCATGCAGGCTCCCTGATCCGCCGCAGAGATGATATGCCTGATTTCCCAGTCATCCAACACCTGATCGGGTCTGCCAAGGATGGGATCAGGCTGCGGGAAATCCCCTGCACATCCTCACCTCCATGCCATGTCCCACCGCTGGCCGCTGCATTCTTCGGAGGAACTTATTCCACCTCCAAGGTGGAGTAAGTTCCTCGTCTAACCCCCGGCCCCCGGACATATGGGGCCAGAGCCAAAATTGGCTCTGTATGTCCAAGTTGAGCACCCTGCCTCTGGCCCGCCCTCGCTCTTCCTCCAGCCCCCCCCCCCCATAAAAAGCTCTCTGCACATCTCCTTTATATGTGTGGGGAGCTCTGCAGCGGTAATCGGCCCCAGGTGTTTAGCAGGGATGTACGTCCAAACCGGACAAACATCCCCGCTAAACGTGACTCAGAATGACCCTCATAGTATATGATGGCAGATAAAAATCTGTATGGTGCATCTAGTCTGCCCAGTACTATCTGGATAATTTGCTATTCCACGACAATTCTCCCCCCAGACCACCCTGGCACTGTGCAAAGAATGCCAGCATTAATCTGGTCAGCAGCTGATGCTAACCAGATAACTGGTTTTAAATATCAGGCCCAGAGAAAATACATGCAAATGCTTAGTCCTCTGTCCAGAATTAGTATCAGCAATAAATGCAATCTGATATGAGATTTATGCTAGCCTCAATCTTCATTATGCTTCCTGTGGCCATTTCCTACCCTAGATGCAACTTTCATGCAGAAACTCTAAATTGAATTACCCTGACGCTTTGTCCAACTAAGATACATTTTTGTACCAAGGTTAAAAGTATCTGGCTGCTGAATTATTCTGGGAAATAATGGAAGTTTCCTATTGGATCAGCTTTGCATCCCAACCTATATTAATTATTGTAGTGCAGAGTAAATCCAAGCAAGTATTACCTTTGTCCTATATACAGTGGTTGTATGGTGCTCCTATATGTACACCCTCAAAAGATTTTGTTTACAAGGTTATTTAATTTTACAACATTCACATGCTACTGTATATACCAGAGCCGCATAACAAAGGACACTAATTTCACATGTATGCCTCTTTGTTGCAAGAGAAAAATCTGCCAGAATATGGTGAGGGAGGAGTGGCCTAGTGGATGGGGCATTTAACCTTAGGCCAGAGGGCTAGGGGGTTCAAATCCTGCTAGAAGACAGCAACCTTGGGCTGGAAGGACTGGAGTTTCTAGTTCCATAGGTGCACCTTGTGGCCTTGGGCAAGCCACTTAACCCTCTTTTGCCTCAGGTACAAAACCATAGAATGTGAGCCCTTCAGGGACAAGGGACAATATATATACAGTACCTGAATGTACACTGCTTTGATTGGTAGAAAAGCAATATATAAGCCTAGATTAAAAAATAGTGCCCCAGGTTTCTCCTTGAAAGCTCATAGTTAATTTATAAGGTTTCACCGACCTCTGTCATTCAAGAGACATTGTTGTACCCATTATTTCAAATGCACATATCACCAGCCCTGACATGGAAACTAAGGAACCCTTTCACTAAGCACCACTAACCAGTTAGTGTGCATTATAGCTTGTTGTTAGTGGCTGCAGTGACCTCTAGTGTGCAGGTATGCCAGCTACCAGCTGCTAAAATGCATGTTAACTGGCACACACACATTAATGTAGACAGTAGGTGGGTTAGGAGCAGAGTGTGGGTGTGGAGAGCACAACAGTACAGCTAACATGGCAATTAGCACAGGTGCACCTAACAGCACCTTTATGGATGCTGTCAGGTGCGCCTGCATTACGTGTGCTGCTTGTGGTACTGAGTGGTGCCTTAGCTGACAGGAACATGATTGTCACACCCCTGAGAGTTACCCATGGAGGCTTTGCTCTTAACATGAGTTGGTAAAGCACTTTAAGTGCAAAACCTTAGCGGGCTTTAGTAAAAGAGCCCCTAGGACCTGTTGAAATTATAACGTCTCGGCTGTACATAGACGATAATTAGATAGCGCCCTTTTTAAGATACGTAAATTGTGTGTAGTCTTTTTTTTTTTTAATTGGTATGCTGACTAGAGTGTGTGTGTGTGTGGGGGGGGTGTAATTTATGTATACTTTATGTGTTTGTCTGATTGATTGTTAATTTCCTAATGCTTTTAGCCAATTGGATCTTAGTTTAATGTACATAGTTTCTTTGTTCCATGTGCATCTGTTCATGCACAACTCAAATTACTGTTATCTGTAAACTGCAATCGATCCTCGGAAATAGCGGTATAGAAATTGTAACAAATAAAATAAATAAATAAATGTGTTGACTTGAATGCTAGAAGTCTGAAAAATAAGATGGGAGAGTTAGAATATATAGCACTAAATGAAAGATTAGATGTCATTGGTATCTCAGAAACCTGGTGGAAGGAGGGCAACCAATGGGACTCTGTGACTGATACCTGGGTACAAATTATATCGTAATGGTAGAGTAGATCAAATTGCTGGAGTGGTTGTACTATATGTTAGAGAGGGCATTGAGTCACACAGTATTAAAATTTTGCAGGGAACAAAGTACACTGTAGAATCTCTATGGATTAAAATTTGATGTAAAAAGGGGAAGGCGATGGCAGTGGGGGGTGTACTATTGACCACTTGGCCAGAATGAACAAATGGATGATGAAATACTCAAAGAAATCAGGGAAGCTAACAAAAGTTACAGAACAGTAATAATAATGGGTGATTTCAATTACCCCAATATGAACTGGGTCAGTGTTATGGCAGGACATGCTAGGGAAATAAAGGGGTCTGTTTACTGAATGGCAGTAGCAGACTCCGTGCGATATCGGAGCCGCGGCCCAATATCGCACGGAGTCCGCTACCGCCATTTAGTAAACAGATCCCAAAGTTTCTAGATGAAATAAATGACTGCTTCTTGGAGCAGCTGGTTCATGAACTGACCAGAAGGGAAGCCATTTTGGACCTAGCCCTTAGTGGAACACAAGATCTGATGCAAGGGGCCACTTGGCAATAGTGATCATAGCATGATCACATTTGATTTAATAAATGGAAGAAGGACATCAAGGAAATCCACAGTACTACCTTTTAACTTTCAAAATGGAGACTATGATAAATGATGAAATAATTAAGAAAAAAACTAAACGTAGCAGCTGCAAATGTTTCAGATTTACATCAAGCTTCGGTGTCGTTTAAAAATACTATCTTGGAAGTCCAGATCAGCAAAATTCCATGCTTTAAGAAAAGTGGAAAGAAGTCCAAAAAACTGCCAGCATGGTTTAAAGGTGAGGTCAGAGAGGCTTTTGTAGACAAAAAAGCATCTTTCAGGTAATGGAAAAATGAGCCAAATGACAAAAACTGGAAACAACATGAGCACTGGCAAGTTAGCACTGGCATTGATAAGGCAGGCAAAGAAAGAATTTGAAAAAAAGCTTGCTGTGGAAGCAAAATGCATAATAAAAACTTTTTCAAGTACAGTCATAGCAAAAAACCTGTGAGAGAGTCAGTTGGACCATTAGATGATAGAAAAGTAAAAGGGGCACTAAGAGGGGACAAGACCATAGCAGAGAGACTGAATTAATTTTTTGCTTTGATCTATACTGAAGAAGATGTAGGGAAATTATCCCTGACTGAAATGGTATTTAAAGGTGATGCATTGGAAGAATTGAAAGAAATATCGATAAACCGGGAAGATGTATTACAACTATTTGATAAACTAAAGAATAGCAAATCACCTTGACCAGAAGGTATACATCCGAGGGTGTTAAAAGAACTGAAGTATGAGATTGCAAACCTACTATTAGTAATCTGGAAACTATCATTAAAATCATCTGTAATATTTGAAGACTGGCTAATGGCCATTGTAACGCCAATTTTTAAAAAAGGATTCCAGAGATAATCCGGGAAACTACAGACCGATGAGCATGACATCAGCATCAGGCAAAATGGTAGAAACCATTATTAAAAACAATATTTCTGAACATGTTGATAATCATGGTTTAGTAGGAGAAAGTCAACATGGTTTTAGCCAAGGAAGGTCTTGTTTTACTAATCTGTTATATTTTTTTGAAGGTGTGATAAACAGACAAAGGTGAACTGTTTGATATAGTGCATCTGGATTTTCAGAAAGCCTTTGGCAAGGTCCCTCATGAGAGACTTGGCAAAATTAAAAAGTCATGGGATAGGAGTCAGTGTACTATTGTGGATCAGGAACTGGTTAAATGATAGAAAGCTGAGGATAGGTCTGAATGACCAACTTTCCCAGTGGAGAAAGGTGAATAGTGGAGTACCCCAGGGACCTGTGCTGGGTCCGCTCCTTCTTAACAAATTCATAAATGACCTGAAAATGGGAATAACAATAATTTGCAGATGACACAAAATTATTCAAAGTTGTTAAAGCCCAAGAGGATTGTGAAAAATTGCAAGAGGACCTTGATAAATTGGAAGACTAGATGTTCAAATGGCAGATGAAATTTGTGGTATGCACAAACTTCAAGGGTTAATTTATGCCCAGAATATAGACCATTCCTCACCCCCAGCCCCAGAACTCCCCCACCCCCCACCTTTCAGTCCAGGTAAACTTCTGCATATGCAAGCTACACAATCATTCGTGCCCATATACCAGAGGGACAAATTTAAGAGGGGGTTGGTATTCAGCAGGGCATATCTACGGTTAACCTGATAATTATAGCGTTAACTGTAGGGGGTAATTTTAAGTACCAAGATGGTCATTTATAAAATGTCCTAGGAATATGCCTGTAAAGATATGTAGGCATATGCACCAGTTTCTCTGACTTGAGCGAAGATGTTCCCAGTGGCAGAGTTGGGACAGGATTTGGACTATGCTGTTATTTATTTATTTGTATTTGAGCTTGTCTTTCAATAGTAGTTCAAGGCAAGTTACATTCAGATACAGTAGGTATTTCCCTGTCCCCGCGAGCTGACAATCTAAGTTTATACCTGTGGCAATGGAGGGTTAAGTGGCTTACTACTAGTACTACTGATCATTTGTATAACACTGTAAGGCATACGCAGTGCTGTCCATATAGATGTAAGAGATAGTCCCTACTCATCAGAGCTTAGAGTCTTATCAAAGAACTTACAATCTGTCCAAGGTCACTTGGAGGACATATATATTTGGAGGAACATTCCATTCTGCGCATTCGGACACCCAGAGATAGACCCCATTGTGATCCTGCTTGGCGTGTCTAGCCCCCATGGGATCAGAATCACATCTAGGCCTGTACGTGCAGGCCAGGACCTCATTCCCATTGGCCTGCATGTACAGGCCCCTGCCCGGCTAACTCATTCAGGCTCCTGAATGGAGCTGCGGTACCAGGGCCGACCACTTTCGTCTTTCCCCTCAGCCCGATCCCCCAATCTGGCCTCCCATGGCCAGGGTCGGGCTGCGGGGAATCTCCTGCACCCCTCACCTTTTTACTCCCGGCCAGGCCTCCCGTCCCCTGATGTTTAGGTGGAATACGTCCCCCATACAGTCTGCCAGCCCCAGATGTAAAGGGCCGACTTCAGAATCGGCCCTGTACATCCGGGACCGCGGACCGCCCACTGCCCACCTTATCTCTAGCCCTGTACCACCCCCTTCTAAGCCTCCCTGTACAAACTCCTTGTTCATACGGGGAGGCTTAGGCAGGGACAGCAAGGGGGATGTGGGAGAATAGACCCTATAGTTTATAAAATATGTGTTTATGTGCATAAAATAAACCAGGACTTATGTGTGCCTGAAAACAATTTGCCTGGTCCATAGTTAACAGTTCTACCAGAGAATGATACCTTACAATGGATCCTCCTCCCTCCCTGCCATATTTTTTATAAGTTTCTGATAGTTAAGAGATTTAACCATATTGATAGAAAATGGTATTTCTTAGCCTTTCTAATTTATGTCCTTCTAGGTCGATTGACTTTGAAAACCCAGTATGTCCAAGACTCAAAAATGGGATTTGTGATCAATGCAATATATGCCATGGCCTATGGTCTCCATAACATGCAGTTGTCTCTATGCCCAGGCTACGCAGGCCTTTGTGATGCCATGAAACCAATTGACGGCCAGAAACTTCTGGACTGTCTCATGAAGGCAAACTTCACAGGAGTTTCTGGGGATATGATCTTATTTGATGAGAATGGAGATTCGCCAGGAAGGTACTGTACTGTTTCTTTCATTAGGATGAATTCGGTATTTTTATGTAGCTCTGCCTTTGGCCTTTTAAAAATTTAGGGGGCGGGGGTGGGGGATATTCATCGCCGGTGGCTGGCGCTGCCAATGTGGCTAATGGTTGGCACTGGAATTTAAACCACAGTATTCAATGCTGGGGCAATATTGAGCCGCTGCCCGGTAAACTAACGCGGCGAGAGTTAGACCAGGTTTTCCTGTGCCTCGCTTTCACTGCATATCGCTAACCAGACAACTGTCTGGTCGCAAAGGGTGCCACCTCCGCTCCATCCCGGAATGCCCCCGGAACAGCCCAATGCTAACCACTTAGCAGAAAACTGTGTACATGCCTTGAAAATGCCCCCTTCATCTTTTTTAGCAATAGTCCAAATGCCAGTTGCAAATGTTTTTATTGGTTACATTGTAACATTATGGGGAAAAATCTTGAGTACATCTCTCATGGTTCGTAATAGGAATGTACACGGACAAAAAAAACAAACAAAACCAATTCGTTTTCTTAATTTCTGAATTTTTCAGGATTTCTAGATATTTTTTTCAGTTTGTCTCACACATTCACTTTAATACAATTGTTTTAACACATGCTGGAGCATTTTAACACCCACTAATTAACGTGCATGGATTCATAGGTTATTGCATATTTAGGAAGATAATGCATTGATAGATTTATCTTGCTATTAATGAACTACTATTCCTAATATACAGTATATCACTGTTATCATCTATTATTGTTCATGGTAGTAGGGATGTGCACAGGGAAACAATTTTTGGTTCATTTAGGCTTCTTATCCAATTTTTGGATTTTCTTTTCGGTTTGTTCAATGCATTTATTTCAATAAAAACAAATTAATGTGCAATAGAACTTTTTAATGCATGTTAATCAACAAGAAGGCACATTTTAGAAATGATGTCCAGGTGCAGTCGGAGATGTCCATGTGAAAACGTGCCGAAAAAAGCCTGTCACGTCTAAGTTCAGGCACAATTTCAGAAACGTTGACACACCCGATATGGATGTCTTCATGGACATTTACAGAGATGTCCCTGAAGCAGTATTCCAGACAGGGGATGGCTATTCTGCAAACGACAAGGGGAGAACAGCAACACAGTTGTCCCCAATTCCTGTCAAAGGTAGTTGTGGGCAGTACTGGGTATACATGTGTGCTGTCTGCTCTACACTTTCTGAGGAGTATACCAGCAAAGCTAACAAGTTTCCAATGCCTAGTCATGCCCTGGAGCAGGTAGAAATTTGGACATTAACTTAGACATGCTTACCATTTCTAAAATCAAACACAGATGTCTATATCCAGCGGATTGCCCTGGACATGACCCCTCCTCGTCCATGGCCATATTTAAATGTGCACAGGCTAGGGACATCTCTAGACCAGTCTATTCAAAATGGCTCCAGGAATGTCTCCATGATTTAGATTGTTGCATTTAACATGCCTTAAGCATGAAAACTAACAAAGCATGTTAGGTACAAAGCCTTTGCAGTACCTATTGGGGGCATTACCAGCATGCTCCTGACAGTTATCACCTAGATGCATACCCTAATATGGCGAAATTAAACATGTGCTCCTCATGCCACCCATACAGGATCATTATGTGCACCCACGATAATTACTACAATTGACATTTAGCGCATCATATGTACCCCGCGCTAACTGCAGTGTGCTCTCCATTGCCATTACGTTCCCCATACTCCATACCATGCCCGTTCCCTTCCCTTTTATTTATTTTATTTAACTGGTTTTGTTATACTGTTTTTCTACCAGTCAAAATGATGTACAATCAACATGGTGCAAAAGGTGGGGTGACAGAGGTGGTGTAGGCAAGTTACATTATAACATTGGCATAGCTAAATATCATGTAAAAAGTGAGGGTGCAGTTGGGTAGTATTGCACCTTATGGTGGTGGGGGTGGAGGGGTGATGTGTGCTGGAAGGGGGTTATCTTACTGTGAGTCCATTGGCTGATCTGCACCAAAATGTTCGAGAAAGATGTGTGTCGTCAGGTTCTTTCTGAAGACTTGATGTGATTGGATGCACCGTAAAGGCAGGGGTAGGGAGTTCCAGAGGGAGGGGGCATAAAATATGAAGGCTCTTTGGCGAGTGTGTCAGGTACTCTTGCATATCTGTGGTGGCAGTCTGTGGAGGTTCTGAGTGCTGTTTCTATGTGGTCTGTTGGTATTGGGGCTTGAGACTGGAGTTTGGAGGTGAGCAGCGGTGAAGTGGTAGTAGGCCTTATGTATAATAGTGAGCACTTTGTGTTTCACTCAAGAAGCAATTGGTAGCCAATGGAGCTTTTTTAGTATGGGTGTGATGTGGGTGTGTCTTGAGGCTCTGAGTATGATGCATGCGGCAGTGTTTTGGGCTAGTTGGAGTGGGTGGATGGTGGTTTTGGGGAGCCCCTGGTATATCAAGTTGCAATAGTCCAATATGGGTGTGATGGAGGCTTGACATACTGAGCAGAAGTGTTCAAAGGACAGAAGGGGACGTAGGTTCCATAGGGATCTGAGCTTAGAGTAAACAGAGTAGGTGACATTCTGTATATGGGTCTTGAAATCCAGTTGCTGGTCTAGGGTGATGCCTAGATATCTGACCTGGGTTTTGACTTGAAGGTCAAGTTGTCAAATCTGATGGATGAGGGGGGTGTAAAGGTAGGGTCCCTTGTGACATGCAGAATCTCTAACTTGCCAAAATTGACAGCCAGATTGTGGCAATGGAGCCAGCTATTTCCTTGAAGCAGGTGATGAGCTTTGAGTAGTCGGGGCAGCTGTTGAAAAAGAGGTGAAGATCATTATGTCGTTGGCATATATTTGATAACTAATGTTGAAGATCTGGATGGTTGTATAGAGGGGCCAGATGTAGTTATTGAATAATGAGGAGGAGAGAGCGGATTCTTGAGGTACTCCTTGAGGTAGGGTGAAGGAGGCTGATGTGAGTTGGCCGACCTTTATCTGTTGGGTACGCTGAGAGAGGTATGAATGGAACCATGCCAGAGGTGTGCCCTGTATTCCAATGCTGTGTAGTCGGTTGAGTAGCGTCTGGTGGGAGACCATGTTGAAGGCATCAGAGGCTCCTTTCAATCCGGTGATCAGTGTTTATAGCAGGGATGTCACCATGGTTTCAGCACTATGGTGCGGGCAAACTCCATGTTGGTGTGTGTCAAGGGGTGCATGGAGATCAATGTGTTCCTGCATCTGGATTTGGACCGCCTTTTCTATGATCTTTGCGAGAAATGGTACACTGGTTATGGGCCTCTATGAGGCAGGTGAGCTGGGGTCTATGTGGGTTTCTTTAAGAGGGGTCTGACTGAGACTTGCTTTAGGGTAGGGGGAGGCTAGCGAGAGAGAGAAAGGCATGGACGATGCGTGATATGGTTAGGAAGAAATATGATCTTGTGGATTTTATCCATGCAACCAGCTGTATTCCACGTTTAAGAAAAGTGGAAGGAAGTCCAAAAAACTGCCAGCATGGTTTAAAGGTGAGGTCAGAGAGGCTGTTGTTGCCAAAAAAGCATCTTTCAGGAAATGGAAAAAAGAGCCAAACGACGAAACCTGGAAACAGTACAAGCACTGGCAAGTCAAATGCAAGGCATTGATAAGGCAGGCAAAGAGAGAATTTGAGAAGAAGCTTGCTGCGGAAGCAAAAACGTGAAATAAAGACCTTTTCAAGTACATTCGTAGCAAAAAACCTGTGAGAGAGTCAGTTGGTCCATTAGATGATAAAGGGGTTAAAGGAGCACTAAGAGGCGACAAGGCGATAGCGGAGAGACTGAATGAATTCTTTGCTTCAGTCTTTACTGAGGAAGATGTAGGGATGTTACCCATGACTGAAGTGGTATTTAAAGGTGCGGAAGAATTGAAGGAAATATCGATACATCGGGAAGATGTCTTACAACTATTAGATAAACTGAAGAGTAGCAAATCACCTGGGCCGGATGGTATACATCCAAGGGTGTTGAAAGAACTGAAATATGAGATTGCAGACCTGCTATCAGTAATCTGTGAAATATCATTAAAATCATCTCTAATACCTGAAGACTGGAGGATCGCCAATGTAACACCAATTTTTAAAAAGGGTTCCAGGGGTGATCCGGGAAACTACAGACCGGTGAGCCTGACGTCAGTACCAGGAAAAATGGTAGAAACCATCATAAAGAATAAAATTATTCAGCATGTAGATGGTCACAACCTAATGGGAGACAGCCAACATGGCTTTAGACAAGGAAGATCTTGTCTTACTAATCTGTTATGTTTTTTTGAAGGAGTGAATAAACAGGTGGACAAAGGTGAGTCGGTTGATATTGTGTATCTGGACTTTCAGAAAGCCTTTGACAAGGTCCCTCATCAGAGACTTTTGGCAAAACTAAAGAGTCAAGGGATAGGAGGCAGTGTACTATTGTGGATCAGGAACTGGTTAAAAGATAGAAAGCAGAGGGTAGGGCTAAATGGCCAATTTTCCCAATGGAGAAAGGTGAATAGTGGTGTACCCCAGGGATCTGTGCTGGGTCCGCTGCTTTTTGACATATTCATAAATGACCTGGAAAGTGGAATAACGAGTGAGGTTATCAAATTTGCAGATGACACAAAACTATTTAAAGTTGTTAAAACCCAAGAGGATTGTGAAAAATTGCAAGAGGATCTTGATAAATTGGAAGACTGGGCATCAAAATGGTAGATGAAATTTAATGTGGACAAGTGCAAGGTTATGCACCTAGGGAAGAACAACCCAAACTATGGTTACACGATGCAAGGTTCCACATTAGGAACCACCACCCAGGAAAAAGATTTAGGCGTCATTGTGGATACCATGTTAAAACCCTCGGCCCAGTGTGCAGCGGCGGCTAAGAGAGCAAATAGAATGCTAGGTATGATAAGGAAAGGAATGGAAAATAAAACAAAAGATATTATAATGCCTCTATATCGTTCCATGGTGAGACCGCACCTTGAATATTGTGTGCAATTCTGGTCGCCGTATCTTAAAAAGGATATAGCGATTTTAGAAAAGGTTCAGAGAAGAGCCACCAAAATGATAAAGGGGATGGAAGGATACTCCTATGAAGAAAGGCTAAAAAGGTTAGGGCTCTTTAACCTGGAAAAGAGATGGCTGAGGGGAGATATGATAGAAGTCTATAAATTAATGAACGGAGTGGAACGGGTAAACGTAGATCGATTGTTTACGTTGTCAGAATATAGAAAGACTAGGGGACATGCAATGAAGCTACAGGGTAAACTATTTAAGACTAATAAAAGAAAATATTTTTTCACTCAACGTGTAATCAAACTCTGGAATTTGTTACCGGAGGATGTAGTAAAGGCTGTTAGTGTAGCTGGGTTTAAAAAAGGTTTGGACAAGTTCTTGGAGGAAAGGTCCATAAACCATTATTAAGAAGTGACCGAAGATATCAATGCTTGACCCAGTACAAGCACTGTGGAACTTGTGTCTCTTGGGGAAGCTGCTAGGTACATATGACCTAGATTGGCCACTGTTGGAAACAGAATACTGGGCTTGATGGACCTTGGTCTGACCCATTATGGCATATCTTATGTTCTTATGTTCTAACTGGGCATGGGTCTAGCGGGGAGCTGGTTGTATTGATGTGCAAAATGCTGGTGGCAAGTTCTTCTGGTGCCACGCTTCTGAAGGTGGTCCATGGTTGCATGCCCTCAGGCGCATTATCTGTTGGGGGTATGAGTGCGCAGCATGAGTGGCAGAGCTGTGGTTGGCTTTTAGGAAATCTGCCATGTCTTGCAGGTGGAGAGAGTTGTCCTTTTGTGGCTGGGAAGAGTCTCTGGTGAGGGATTTCACTAGGTCGAATAGCTCCCTGGGTTTGTTAAATGTACATAAGAGCATATTGCTGTAGTACTCCTGTTTGGAGTTGATGGTGCTAGTGCAGTACGCCTTGAGCTATTCTTGGTATGCTGTTTTGAGAGTGGGGTCTTTGGATTTCCTCCAACATTGCTTGATCTTTCAGAGTACATCTTTTGGTTGAGGAGTTCTGTGGAGTACCAGGGCGCATGCTGATGTTGTCTACAGGTGGTGCTTGTGGAGGTGCTGAGGCGGCCTTAGAGATAATGGAGTTCCTTAGAGATAATGGAGTTCCATTTGTTGATCATGTCATCCAGGCTTGAATCAAGTGGGAAGTCTATGAGGGCTGGCAGGATTTTTTGTAGGAAAGAGGGTTCGTCAAATGTGGCGACTCTTCTTGCTACTGTTGCCTAGTTGTGAGGTAGGTAGGTGACATGTGGGTAGGGTATTGTGAAGGTGATGAGGTGGTGGTCAGACCAGGGGGTGGGAGTGTTGGTGGGTGGAGTGTATGTTGGTGTGGTGAGTAGGGAGTTAGATCCCTTTGCGTGGGTTGGAGTATTGATGAGCTGTGTATAGTTCAAGTCATTTGAATGGCTTGAAGGAATGCTGTGCCTTGGCTGCTGGGAGCTGAGGGGAGATTCAGGTCACAAAGAAGATAAATTGCTTCTCATGTGTAGTGTGGGAGCAGATGGTGTCAAGCAGCATGCCAGTTGTTCAGATTTGTTGTGCGGAGCCTATAAACAAGGCAGATGGTGAGGTGATTGTATGTTGTTGTGATGACGTCCAAATCAGATGAGGATATAGCATCGACTGTGCTGAAGTTCATGTCTTTGTTTGTGAGGATGGTTATGCCGCCTCCTTTGTTGTCTCTGCATGGACAGTTGTGGGTTGCATTTGTGTTTGGGTTTAGCTGGTTGAGGAAGATGTTGTCGTTTTCCTTGAACCATGTCTTGGTGATGCACAGAATATCAATTCTGTTGTCAGTGATGAGGTCGGAGAGAGTCTGAGTCTTGTTGAGGGCAGAGTGTGAGTTTGAGGGCATATATGATGGTACTGGTGTTGTGTGCGTGAGGAGGAACTATCTGCTCGGTTGTGATGGGGATGAGGCATCTTGATCTATTTCCGTGTGTGGTATCTTGTGAGTGCCAGGGCCTAAGTGGTTTAAGGCCCATGCTATGTATGATGGGGATTGGGCAGCGATCACTAGGGTTCATTGCAGCTCCGGGTAGCATGAGTATTGATAAGGAAAGACTCCAGAAAGTAAACGAAATCAGTACATGGGGCATGTAACGTTCATGTTTTAAAGTTTTCTGTAAACCACTTTGATTCACTAAAAGTGGTAAATAAGCACAAATAAATAAATAGTATACTTTGAAAGTTTTAAAGTGTACTAACGAACTGCATTTGTGCTAATGATAGAACTGTAGGGATGGGCATATTTGGTTCATTAGTGCATTGTAGAAAATATAGTGCATGCAGAATTAAGATGCACCAATGAACCAAATATGCACTACTGATTACATATCCCTACAGTTCTATCTCATAATTTCCCAAGTATATTAATTGTTTTTTCCTCATTCTCTTTTAAAGTATAAGCAGGGAAATCACCTTTTAAAAAAGTGCCGTTAGTGTAGGTGTCTAAACTATGTGCACACACTCTGTCTCCCATAAGTTTGTCTGAGGTGGTCAGAGTCATTCCTGCAGATGGCGCATATTTGTGCAGACCTGAGAGAAGATGGAAATGTCTACTTGTGCTTTTAATGGAGTATGTTTTTTAAGGGAAAGTATGCCCATATTTTCCCTTTTAAAACTGTGTAACTTATATCACTACTTAAACGTATTCCTCTCTGATTTCATAAAACTGCACATATAAGTAGCAGCAATTAACAGTGGAAGCCACCAAAACATTTAAGGTAGAATGAAAAAATATGGGATTATAACCCTGGCTGATGGGAATATTCATGTGTTCCCATTGTAAGATGGGAAACACACGTATAACCTTTTGCCACACTCAAACAATGCACCATCAATTTATCTGTATCCCAATCAACTCCACCTGTAAATAGCAGCTTTCTGAAATTGCTGTTTGCATGTGCCGCCTATCTACATGTTTAAATACTGCTATTTACACATGGAAATGTTTTTAAAATGACCTCCCAAGTACATATTGGCATAACAGGAAAGAAAATCCTCTACTCCAGATAGCTTGCATTCTTAATGAAGAAGAGGAAATATACTGTACAGTGTCACTACTAACCATTATTCATTTATAGTAGTAACCATCTAAAGTTTGTATTTCATATACATGCAGCCCTTATTTCTGCCAAATTTCAAAATATGATAAAATATTACGTGAATGGATATTGAGGAGGGATTTTCAGTGGTAGCAGTAGCCAGAATACATAAAGCACTGGACATCACCACTCTAAATTCACCTCAGATGCCAGGGTTATATCTGGGCAGCGGCACTGAATATCTAGGTTTCCGAGGTTAGGATTTCGCAATCTGGTCAGCGGCGATATTCAACCGCTGGCTGGATTGCAAAACTGGCTAACGTTAGGACAGCCATTCAGCTGCCCTAACTTTAGCCGGTCAGAGTTAACCGGGCAGCAACTGAATATCACCGTTGCCCAGTTAACCCACTATGCCGCTCCGCTCCACCCTGTCCTGTCCCGCACCCAGAATACTTTAGTGGCGCACACCAGGTATATATTCAGCAGCATTAACTTGGTTAGTGGCCCCGAATATCCCAATGAGTAGCATTTATTTTTATTTATGTTATTTTATTTATTTATTTATAGCTTTTATATACCGCTTTTTCCAATATTTCAAAGGTGGTTTACATTGAACAGGGTCAGATACATACAACAGTCCAGTAAAACATTGAACATATCTTAATCACAAGCTGTAATGATTGATAACTGTATAATAAACAGTACCCTTGAACACACTTTTTGGTCTAAAGGGATTCATGATATTTTGATATTTTTATTATGGTATTTATGCGTTTTGCAAGTCTGCAAATCATGTAAATGCCTTTGAATATCCCCCTCCTTAGGCTTTCTTTGAATAAATGATTTGACACATTTCAGTACTTTTCTGGAAATGGAGCTTCTCTTTTCATTAAGGTCCCGGTATGTCAAAATTCCTGAACAGCATAAATGGCCACATATCTGGAGACATTTACTCTACAGCATCTCACTTTGTACCACATAGAGGATCCCCTGAGAGTCACCCCCAGCATGTCATTGAAATAGACACGTTAATATCATTGGTGCATTCTGTAATATGAAAAGTTAATATGTGGAGACATATCAGTTTTCTTGATCTTTAAAACACATTTTAGCCTCAAAGAGGATTGCATATTCTGGTTTATTGGTAGTTTGCAATGTTCAGATTGATTCCCTTTGCTGTCAATTGAGTGTTGCTTTTCTTATTCAAAGGTATGAGATCATGAATTTTAAGAAAATGGGAAAAGATTACTTTGATTATATCAATGTTGGAAGCTGGGACAATGGTGAGCTAAAAATGGATGATGATGAAATATGGACCAATAAAAACACAATCATTAGATCTGTCTGCAGTGAACCCTGTGAAAAGGGTCAGATAAAGGTAAATAACCTGTGCGTTTTGCTGCGGTGTTGGGGTGTTTTTCATTTGCAGGTCAATATATGCTGGAAACTGCATCAAATTGGGAATGGTTAGGTGAAATGAAAAAGTGTATTTTATCAGTTCTGTATGCAGAGCTAACCAGATAGCCAAGAAGTCAAAAAGAATGAAATCATTAATGGATACGGGATGGGTGGAGCACAAAAGCACTTAAAATATGTTTTTTAATCTATTCCCTTTCCTTTCTTTCCCCCTTCATTATTCTAGTGATATCTCCCTCTTTAGGTTTTCCTCATCTTCTTTTTGCATTACTCTTTTCTCTCTCCCACCATAACCCAGAGCATGCCGGAATGGTCTCTAGGCCCCTGACTGTCTCCCAACATTCCCCTCCCCATTTCTCCTTAGATAACCAGGCCACTCTGTTCTTGCAGAAAACATACTTTATTAGTGGGTTTTCAAGGCCACAGCTAGCAGATATTTACAGTAGCATCAATAATAACAATAGCAACAATAACATAATAACATAATAACAATAACAACAATAGATAATGGTACAACCCCTCACCATCGCTGCCTGATGTGGGGGATACCAATGCCTTTAGTTGTCAGGTCGAGGCCTTGGCCCGCACCGTATCCTAGGCCTCGCCTTTTTTCCCCCATCGTGCACCGCTCCATGTTGTCACACGGGGTAACCCTATGTTCCCTGGTCATGGCAACCGGGACAAGACTCCCCTCCTGGTACCAGGCCCCCCATCACTGAGTTCAGGCACTCCCCCTAGCAGTACCAGGACTCCCCCTTTTCAGTGGTACCCCCAAGATCGGAGCATCCATCCTTTTCTGCTGCCTCAGCCTCCTATCCCCCCATCCACCCCCCCCCCCCCCACTTCCGCCTACCCGGGCTGCCCCCTTTTTGGGCCCTCCTTCCTCTGGCCACCCGGTTATGGGGCCAGCACCTGGTTATGCGGCCCTTCATTTCTTGCCGTGTTCCTTTCTCAGGCTCCCCTTGCTCCCTACCACTTGCTTCCTGTAAGCCCAATTTTGCATAGGTCATCTAGGTAGGAATAGGAACTCCCAAGACTGGACATTCACAATTTGAAAGTGTTTTGTATGCAGAGCCTTTTGTAAAATACCTATAAGGCCATGGGGACTACAACGTGTACAACAGAAACAACCCTTTAACAAAGAAACACATTGAAAGAGATAGCACCATCACTTGGGGCTTTGGACATGTAGGTATCAACACTTATACGTGTATGTGTCTGATTGTGCACCCTCCCAGGAGCAGTCCGTTAAAGAGCCTGGCTCCAAAACTCTTTGGGGTCGATATTCAAAGTGATTAACGTGGTAGCTGCTAACCACGTTAATCATGGTGAGCGGGATATTCAGCCTCACTAACATGGTTAGTGCCACTGAATAACTACAGCTGCTACCGTTTACTGCCCTGATGCTAACTGGTTAGCACGGGGGTGTTTTGGGGGGTGTTCCGTAGGCAGCAATCAGGGATAACCAGGCAGTGGTAATATTTAGCAATTCTTCTCTAAATCCACCCATCTTCCAGCCCCAGGAAAGTCTCTGCATATATCACTTTAAAGTAGATTTTTTGTTCGCTGCTTTTATGTGCATATACCCCCAGGAGCACATAAAATGCTGTTGTATATGCTCAAATCACTGATAAAATGGCCTCTGTGGAGTGTAATTTTAAAACAGGGTTAGATGAGGTTTTTAAAGCTATTTTAAGCTTTTTTTATAAAAATAAGCAGATGCCTTCTGGTCTTTCTAAAATAGTAGCCGAAGTGGCATAAATCAAAGCTTTAAGTGCGGGCATTTACACCAGACCTAGAACTGATATACATGCGCACACCTAGCTTTTGAAAGAATGCACGTAAATTGTAGTAGTTTATATTCTACATGCATACTTGTGCACTTCGCCCATGATCCACCCAACTTCCATCCATGTGCATGCCCAGCAGCAAAGTACACACCATTCGGCAATGCACGTACGTTTCCGCTGAGCAGTATTTTATAAGACGTCATTTGCATGCATAAATTACTAAAATAACCCCATTCAGCATCTACTTAATGCCTAAAATTATGCATCCCTCATAAAAGTGCACTGAATTGTCCCAGAGAACCTGAAGAAAGATGATCAGAAATGCGCTAATGTGAATAAAAATGTGTGCTTCTTTTGAAGGTACATTTTATTTTATTTACAAATTAACAAAATAAGTTCATGCCTAATGCAGTAAAATAATAAAATACTAATGCACAGGACATTCAAAAATACGTTTTGCGAATAATTGCACACCAAAATTTTAGAAACAAAATGTGCATTAAGCTTAGTGTACATTATTAGTTTGGGACGTCCTTTAACAATGATAGTAAAGTTTAGAACTTTTCTTTCCTTTTTAAATGAAAAACAAAAAAGAGTAGCTCTGCTCCACTCCAGGACTGCCAAATCAGAAGGATTTTGACTCAGGACCCTGAGACAGAGGGACTCAGATTAGGGACCCCGAGTCAGACAATGTCTGATCTGAACCCTAACATACTTTCATATAGCACCTTAGAGCCAGAGACCATCTGGCCCATCTCTCCAAGCCAGAAAGCAGAATGGCATTACTTGCCCCCCTCCCCCCCCAGTGGAATACTCTGGCATATTGCCAGGGGGCCAGGGGACATCAACAACCATAAGACAGCCGAAGATCAGAATCAAGTGGGGATCCTGCCACCTCCAAGAATGTGCCTATTTGGGATGAGTTTATGTTCATGAGGAAGAGATGGAAGGGCACCAGAACCCAAAAAACAGTTTTTTGGAAAAGGGAGCAGAGCTGGAAAGGGTGGGCAGATTTGCAATCCCCTAACTGGTAGGAGCTTATTAGTGGGCTATTTGGCCATCAGAGATTTTGAGCCCTCAGGAAGGTAAACCTTTCTATGGAAATAAGGGTGAGGTTGAGATTTCAGGCCCCCATTGAAAGGGCTACCCTCTGGCATAGGGATGAGTGGGGGAAGAGAAGGGGAATGTTTTTGACCACTAAACCACCAAGTCCACCCAGGTATCTCTGACTTGTGGGTCCCATGTCAGATGGTCCCTGAATTAAGGGTCTCAAATCAGAAGATCCCTGTCTTGGGGGTCCAAGATCAAAGTCCCTCTTGCTAAGGGGCCCTGGGTCAGAAGGATCCTGGCTTGAAGGTCCTAGGTCGAACAGTTTATAACTTGGGGATTCTGTATCGGAGTCCCAGGTCTCAGGATGCTTTTCTTTTATAATTTTCTATTTACGTCCACAGAAGTAAATAGAAGTTAGAAACATTATTTCATCTCTTATGCTGTAGCTAAAAATCAACACTAAGGGATGCATCACATAAACAACTTTAATACATGGCTCCAAACCTGGTGCAAACAAGAAGGATTTAGATATATAGGTGACTGGGGAAACACAAGGATCAACAAGAGACTATACTGTACTGATGGACTACATCCCTCTGCCACAGGGAAAAGGATCCTACGTGAAAAATTCAGGTGTTATGTGGACAGGCATTTAAACTAGGAAAATGGGGTGACGGATGGGGAAGGACAAGTTCAGCAAAAGAAAAACAACATTGGAAACAGCCACACACTTGAACAACACATCAATGGCAAGCAGGAAGAGGCATGTAGAACAAAACCCATGCAAAAGGCAGGCAAGCCATTCAACAATTGCTGGAAAGCAATGACTACAAATGCATGAAGCCTAGCCAACAAAGTTCCTGATCTGGAAGCCCTAATGGTGGAAATGGACTTGGACATTGTGGCCATTACAGAAACATAGTTTAATGAATGGGATATAGTTTATGAATGGGATATAGCCATAGTTGGCTATAATCTATTTAGAAGAGATAGAGAGGGTAGAAAAGGAGGAGGAGTAGCCCTGTATGTCAAAAGCAATATTAATGTTCACACAAAATTTATTTGGTCACTGAACGATAAAATGTACTCAATAAAACAGAAAAATATCGTTCACCATTCACTGTGTATAGAATCAAAACTAACAAACGAGGTCTCAGTTTAAAATAACATTGCTGCTTCAAGGTTTACACCCAATGGCAACATTTGTGTTGTATCACATCAATGACCTCATGTGAGTTTTATAAAAAAAATTTCCTTATAAAATTATTTTTTCAGAAGACACAATACAGTCCTGATGGTCAAAATATATTGTGCTCAACTTCAGAAAAGGACTGGATGAAATCTTCCCACACACATTTGATCCCAATACAGTCCTGATAATCGAAATATGTTGTACTCAACTTCAGAAAAGGACTGGATGAGATCTTCCCACACACATTTGATCCCAACGTGCAGTCCCGGTATCAGCAGACGTTTCAGATTTATTTCGTCAGGGGACCAGTACATAACTAGATAAAACCAACAAAAACAACCCACTAAATCCCTCATCCACACCAAACTACACAGTGTATACAAAAATTTGTTTTAAAATATCCCTAAACCCCAGACCATATAGCTTATTTTACCTCTGATGCTGCCCGCGTTTACTCACTATACACCACCGGCTGTCACAAATCTCCCGCCAGTGGAAAAAACGCCGTGCATGCGTAGATGTTTTACCCCCTTCATTTTTAAACCTCCAGCAACCAATCACATGTTGAAAAACGTTTCCACTATACATATAACTAAACACACGCCAGCCAATCTATCTGTCCATTCAACCCTCCCGGAGCCAAAGTATTCAAAGAAAAAATCAGCCGTTGCTCACGTTTAATGAGTGTTTGATCCAAAGTTTTCCCCTGGCTACCAACATATATTTGCTCTAAACACAAACACCGTAATTGTTCAAATGTATGTGCCTGCTCCATACAATTTTGAACCATGGGAGCTTCTACACTTTTACAATGTAAACGACTCCTATGCTCTCTCATGCGTACACGGAATGTACGAATCGTCTTTCCTATATAGCACAGACCACATGGACACACCACCGCATAAACCACATTCTTAGATTCACATGTAGTCCGACATCGAATAGGTAACGACATACCTTTATAAACAAAAGTATCCAAGCATAAGGATAGCAAAATCAAAGGCAGAAGGAAAGATGGCTAAAGGTGTGAAGTGTGGCAACAAGACTTTTTTCAGGGAAATCAGAGGTGGAATAGCAGGATTCAAAAGTGCTGGGAACAGATTCATAGAAAGTGACATTGAAAAAGTGACAATGCTAAGCAAATACTTCTCTGTTTTTACTAGAGAAAATCCGGGAGAAGGACCACCTATGATGGACAAATATACAAATGGGAATGGAGTAGATATCACACCATTCACAAAAAATGATATGTTAGAACAGCTTGTAAAACTGAAAGTGGGCATGTCTATGGGACCAGATGGGATACACCCCAGGATACTGAAAGAGCTCAGAGAGGTTCTTGCAGGGCCTTAAAGGATGTTTTTAATACATCCTTGGAGAAAGGAGAAGTTCCACAGGACTGGAGAAGGGTTGATGTGATACCTCTCCACAAAAGTGGTAATAGGGAAGAAGTGACAAACTACAGGCCAGTAAGCCTTACCTCGGTGGTGGAAAAAGTAATGGAGATGCTCCTGAAAGAACATATAGAGGACTTCCTTGAAACCAACATGTTGCATGATCTGAGGTAACATGGTTTTACCAAAGGACGATCTTGCCAAACAAATCTGATTGAGTTCTTTGACTGGGTGACCAGAGAACTAGATCAAGAGCATGCGATGGATGTGATCTACCTGGATTTCAGCAAGGCCTTTGATTCTGTCCCTTATAGGAGGCTTATGAATAAACTCAACAGCTTGGGGATGGGTCCCAAGATGGTGAATTGGATCAGAAATTGGTTGACTGACAGACAACATAGGGTGATGGTAAATGGAACTCACTCGGATGAAAGAAAGGTAATTAGCGGTATACCCCAGGGTTTAGTCTTGGGACTGGTACTGTTCAATATATTTGTGAGTGATATTGTTGAAGGGCTGAATTGAAAAGTCTATCTTTTTGCAGATGACACCAAAATTTACAACAGAGTGGACTCACCTGAGGGAGTGGATAACGTTCTACAAAAGCTGGAAGAATGGTCTAATGTTTGGCAGTTAAGATTTAATGTGAAGAAGTGCAGTGTAATGCACTTGGGAAGCAGAAATCCAAGGGAATTGTATGCAATAGGGGGCGAGAGATTGATGTGCACGGACCAGGAGAAAGACCTCGGTGTGATTGTTTCTGATTTATTTATTTATTTATTACAGTTGCTTATATACCGCACTATTTGGTATCAGCGCGGTTTACAGTATAACAAAACGACCAAGACAACACTCTGTTTGGTTTTACATCGAACAGGGGTACAAACCTGGATAACAGGGTTGAACTATATACATGAAATAATAAACCTATAACAGGGTTGAACTATATACAATAAGAATGAGACCGATGAGCTATATGTAATACCATGGGAACTTAAGACAGTGTGAGCCTGATCTGCAGGATGGGGGTTGAGACTATAATGAGACTAAGAATGGATGTTTCTTAGGAGGGGTTACTTAGATTCATTGCTGGCAGGGTAGCATTGTAGGAATAGGTGAAGTTTGATTGCCTTCCTGAATTGGGTAAGGTCTGCAATAGCTCGACTAGCTCGAATTGCCTTCCTAAATTGGGTAAAGTCTGCAATAGCTCGAATTGGGTAAGGTCTGCAATAGCTGATGATCTCAAGGTGGCGAAACAGTGTGACAAGGCAGTGGCAAAAGCCAGAAGGATGCTGGGTTGCATACAGAGAAGAATTACCAGCAGAAAGGAAGAACTAATAATGCAACTGTACAAGTCGCTGGTGAGGCCTCACTTGGAATATTGTGTTCAGTTTTGGAGACCGTATCTCGCAAAGGATATAAAAAGACTGGAAGCGGTTCAGAGGAAGGCAACCAAAATGATTTAAAGCCTGCATATGAAGACTTATGAGAAGAGACTTGAAGACCTAAATATGTGCACTCTGGAGGAGAGGAAGGACAGGGGAGATATGATTCAGACCTTTAAATACTTAAAGAGCATTAATGGACAAATAAACCTCTTCCAAAGACGGGGAAGCTGTAAAACTAGAGGGCATAACATGAAGCTGCAAGGGGGTAAACTGAAAGGCAATGTCAGGAAATACTTTTTTCACTGAAAGGGTGGTGGATGCTTGGAATGCCCTCCCGATGGAAGTGGTGGGGGCAAACATAATGACAGAATTCAAAATGGCATGGGACAGACATAGTGGATCCCTTTATAGCAGCAGGATAAAATCAGAATAAGCATAACTATCTCTTATATCTGAACAAATATGGGTGACCTACATGGCATGGGGAGAGGTGACCTTCACGGAGCTGCAGGTGCACCTACTCTTGCTGCCTTGCTGGGCAGACTAGATGGACCATACTGGTCTTTATCTGCCGTCATATACTATGTTACTATGTTACTATTCGGCAGTAGCAGCTTCCGTGCGATATTGGAGATGCGGCCCCGTTGATTTCAGATATCGCATGGAAGCTGCTACCGCCAAATAGTAAACAAACCCCTAAGAAGTGAAATAAAAACAAGGGTTTTAATTTTGGCACACTTTTATGCACTGGAAGTAATTCCATATTTAGATCTTTTCCAAGCATTCACAAGTTAAAGCACTTTTTAGCACGCATTTTTGCAGGTATACATGCCCATGTCCAGACTTTTCTGAAATGCATGTAAGTTATACTATTTTATAACTTACATTCATAAATTATGCTCCTCCCTTGTGCATGCTCACACTGAAAGTATGCGCGATCAGTCTTACACACATAAGGGAATATTTATTAAAGTGCATTACCAGGTAGCATAGGGTTAGGCATGTGCAAAAGAGCCATGCTAAAAAAAGACCAAGTGCTGAAAATGCAGCCGTGCTCAAAATCTCATGCTACCCAAGCAGCGCAGGTTAGGGCGGAGCCTGGGATGTTCTTGGGCGGAGCATCCACTATTGTGGGTAACACAGGCATTTTTGGTGCTTACTCTCCATCAATGTAGAACTTAGAGTTAGTTACTGCCACTTCACTGGGTGTCATTAAGACCTCCATCAGACCTCCATCAGACCTCTCCTAAAAAACAGCAGGTTGGACCCCTCCTTGATGGAATCCTATAGACCCATCTCCAGCATTCCTCTCCTTTCGAAAATCATTGAAAAGATTACTCAACGTCAGCTACAAGATTATCTTGACTCCAATGCACCTTTGCACCCATGCAGCACGGATTTCGTGAATCACACGGTGTAGAAAACCCTACTGACTTCCCTGTTCAATACTCTAACCATAGGCCTAAACAACGTCAGACAAGATTTTGCTTTAATCTTCATGGACATTGCCGCGGCGTTTGACACTGTTGATCATGAAGTTCTCCTGTCACGTCTTAGAGAGAAGGGAGTTCACGGATCAGCCCTCTCTTGGTGTTCCTCATACCTCAGAGACCATTGGCAACATGTTCGCTCTGGATCTTCAACCTCTGACCCCTTCCAGCAAACCAAAGGTGTGCCACAAGGTTCCTCCCTGTCCGCCTTACTTTTCAACGTTTATATGCAGCCTATCTGTGACCTCATCCACTCTTTTAACATCAACTGCCTGGTCTATGCTGATGATGTCCTTATGTATATGCCATTCTCAACAGAACTCCTTGACCTCTCCCCACTAATCAGTGCTTTGACGCGGTCACTGACTGGTTAAAATCACAAATGCTTAAGATAAATTTTAAAAAGACAGAAGTCCTCTTCGTGACCAGAAACCCTTCATTCACCTCACCAAGGTCCATCAAGGTGCGTGACGCCGAGCTCCTCTGCAAGACTACAGTTAGATACCTAGGGGTTACGCTTGATCAACATCTCAATATGAAGGCTCATATCAGCAACGTAGTGAAATCTGTCTATCATAAAATCCGGACCCTTCGTCATCTGCGTCAGCTGCTAGAACCAGATGACTTTCGATCAGTCTTTCAGGCCTTAATAATGCCCCATCTGGACTACGCCAATGCTATCCTGCATGGCCTACCAAAGAGCACGATCAACCCCCTACAATTGGCCATGAACTCAGCTGCAAGAATCCTTTATGGAGCCTCTAAGAGAACCCACATCACTCCAATACTGAAACAGCTACATTGGCTTCCTATGCAGTCCAGGATCTCTTTCAAGATCCTAACTATGACTCACAAAGCGATCTATAACAACTCCGCATCTTCTATCACCGACCTGATATCAATTACACCCCCTAATCGAGCAAGGAGATCGACTGCCTCCAACTCTCTTGTACTACCTAAGGCAATCACGAAGTGCTCTCAGTCACCAGATCCAGAGCCTTCTCTTACTTTGCACCTTCATGTTGGAATGCCCTACCAACAGGCATCAGAACCATCAGTGACCTCTCCCAGTTTAGGAAGGCACTGAAGCATCATCTGTTCTTGCAGCACTATGATGTTTCAGACACCCCCTCACACCAACCCACTTCTACACCTCAGACCAACACATTAAACTCATGCACTCCATAGTCTTAACGCGCAGAGCTGCAATCTCACCTTACTTCTCCTCTCATCAAGAAACATTTAGCTGCATTTAGTTGCTTTGTACATAGTTGCTTCTGTACATAGTTTATTATGTTCTCTGTTTATGAAACCTGTTTTATGTATACCCAGCCTATTTTCCTGTTCTTTGTAAGCACTGATCAATTTTTGTGACGTGTAGTTTCTGTTCATTGTAAACCGCACTGATGTCAAATAGCGCGGTATAAAAGAAACTGTAAATAAATAAATAAAATAAATTAAGGGCATCCATACTGATTGCAGGAGTGGCGTAATACCCCTACTAGGAACATGGCGATATGGCAGCCAGACCTCTATTTGCTAGTGCAGGTTGAGCGCTCATTTTCAGAGATGGTCGCATGCTACTGGTACGGATCTTAGTAAACATGCTCCATGGTTACAGAATCATGACCGGCTTAAGTATATGCATAAGTCCTTAAAAAATAGTTGACTTACGCACATAACTGATGCTTATCTTTACGCAACTCCTTATATTATTATCCCCTTAATGCAAAAAAATTATATGTTAAAATGGGCGTTAAGGTGTGACTTTTATAACAGGGCGCCTAGGTTAAGTCAGCAAGAGGGCATCTATTTTGTCTCTATGTTATAAAATCACAAAGACGCTTACATGATTTTGCAAAACACGAGTTTAAATCCAGCAGTAATAGTGCCTACATTCAAAGCACTTGGTAGCAGGTTTAAATGTTAACGCATACTTTACACAAGTATGTGCTTGTTTTATAAAACACATGTAAACTACAACTCTGCCCAGGGTCTACCTGTACTTTTAGGCATGACCTAACTTTATAAGAACCCGTTTATACATGAAGAAAGCAGTTATATGCATGAAAGTGGTTTAGAAAAGGAGCACCCTAAAGTTACATGTCATTTCCACAAGTAAAGCAAAGTATTTTAGTGAGCTATATGTGTAACTGGGCATTTACGCGTGTAGCTGACACTTGTATGCTATTCTGAAACTACAAGCATAGTGCGTACTTTCACTGTGGACATTTGCATGGATGGAGTTTGGTGGAATGTGGGTGGAGCGTGCATATGTATAGATTACAAACTACTCTCATTTACTTGCATTTTTGAAAACTTTAGGTGTAGATATTTCCACCAGATCTAGGGCTGAAATAGGTGATCTTTGCTTAGAGTAACATGCTTCTGTGGCCACTTTGCTAGTTTTCTATTAAGATACGTAGACGCCTGCTTTCATTTATAAAGTAGGCTTTTGACATTGGTGCATGAAAAGTGATGTTAACAAGGCTGGACTTTATAAAAGTACCCTATCAATGTGCACACACTTTATTACATTGAGCTCAATGGATACAATCCCTGCCCTTCAACTTAGAATTCTCTCTCAAAAAGACCATAATCTGTTCACCGTCATTTGAGGCACCTGCAAATGAATGGCTCAGGATATAATGAAGAGAGAGAGCGAGCTGCTAAATTTTACTGAGATGAGTACTGCCAGGTCAGACTTCAGTGATGAAAAAGCTAGTTTCGGTGAATCTGCAAAACAGTTTAATCACACATTATCAATTTGCAAAGCTCTGGTTTTAATTTTGCTATCATCAGATGTTATGACACCATAACATAAAAGCAACCTTAGGAAAGCAGTGAAGCCTACTTTATGTAGGATTGACACAACCATTAGGCAAGGCTAGACAGTTGTCTAGGGCAGCAGCTTCCGATGTGCAGCAAAGGGTAACTGCAGCAATCGAAACAAAACAATAGATCCTGATAGCCAGACAACTTAAAGGAGCAGCAGCATGTTCTTTTACCTGCAGTGAGAGTGGGCACACTCATCCATACAAAACAAAGTTTAATATTTCAGTATGATGTCTAATTATGCATTTTTACAGGATTGTGTTGGGAGGGGTGATATGGGGATGATCATGATAACTGAGTTTAATTCTCAAAACCTTGGAGAGAGAGCATTTGATTAAGATTGGCATAGGGCACCCAATATTCTTGCCAGGGCCGTACCGATGATGAAATGCGCCCTGTACGACTTGCACATCGGGCGTGCACCCCCCCCCCGCACCCACTCCTAGCCACTTTATAGGAGCGGGAGAGAAGAGGCGCGCACCCGATGTGCAAGTCGCCTGCCGCCGGCACGCTAAGCAGGTCTGGTCCCTCCTGGAGAGACTAGACCTGCTTAATGTGCCGGCGGGAAGACTTCAGGGGCGCATTTCGGCTCTCTGCCGTTGCCTGCCGCCCCTGAAGTGTTTGCGCCCTGTGCGGCCGCACCGCTTGCACAGGGCTCGGTACGCTCCTGATCCTTGCATCAACCCTGACTGCATGACAAAGACTGATCTGCTTTTCTAACACATTGATGAATGTTTAAAGAAGAATGAACTTCCAGTATATAGGCATAGGATAGAAACAGAACAGCAAGGCCATCCTATCCCATGTAAAGAAAGCCTCATATTTTGTTTAATCATGCTGTGTCTGAACCATGAATTATTTTAGTAACAAATTCTGCAGTATGAAATATTGTGGTGTTCTTTGAGGCAGTAATAGATGTACGGTCCTGACTCTGCTAAAAGGCCTATTTTCTGGGTTTTACTGTCCTTTTTTTTAAGCAAACCTGTTCATCTTTCATTCTCTCTAAGTACTAAACATAAATACTAAATTGAAAAAAGA
Organism: Ichthyophis bannanicus; assembly: GCA_033557465.1. Taxonomy (NCBI): domain Eukaryota; kingdom Metazoa; phylum Chordata; class Amphibia; order Gymnophiona; family Ichthyophiidae; genus Ichthyophis; species Ichthyophis bannanicus. The sequence continues at coordinate 126,577,090 of CM066035.1, read as the reverse complement.
CTGTTTTGTTAAACAACAATATACAGGGCATGAGTCAGCTATATTTAGAACTTAGAAGTATTTCTGACAGCAAAATACTTGATGATCTTGGTGAATAAAATACTAGGGATGTACGAGCCAAAATTATTTGTATTGGTTAGTGTTTGTCCTAGAATTCCCTTCTTCTCATTCATCCTCATTGAAGTCTATGGGGCAAGCAATTTTAGATTGCACCAGAAACATAGAAAATGACCTCAGATGAAGACCATACAGCCAATCAGTCTTCCCATCCATGAGAACTATAATGATCTACAATCCTTTCCACTCGCTCAGTATAGAAATATAGAAAAATGACGACAGAAAAAGACCACATGGCCTATCTAGTCTGTCCTTCCATATCAACAACTACAACAGTCCACTTTTTTCCTTTAGAGATTCTCTATGTTTGTCCCATGCTTTTTTTGAATTCAGATGCCGTCCTCATCTCTACCACCTCCACTGGGAGACTATTCCACAGATCCACCACTCTTTCCGTAAAGAAATATTTCCGCATATCACTCCGGAATCTATCCCCTTTCACCCTCATCCCATGTCCCCTCATAGCAGAACTTGCTTTCAATCGAAAAAGTCTCTCCTCCTGTGCATTTCTGCCATGGAGGTATTTAAACTGTGTTTTCTATGCAACTGCTTTGATTATGACTCCATGTAATAAGTCTGTAAATAGTTTACCCCTGTTAGCCAAGTTTCTGTCCCCTGTTATATGTAAACTCATACATGTTAACTGTAATGAGCATATTTTCCATGTAAACCGCGCTGATGCTGAATAGTGCGGTATATAAGAGACTGTAAATAAATAAATAAATAAACGACTCAATCATATCACCTCTATAACGCCTTTCCTCTAAGGTATACATATTAAGATCCTTAAGTCTGTCCTGATATGCTTTATAATGAAGACCACTAACCACTTTAGCGTGCACCCTCTCTACTGACTCCATCCTGTTTATATCCTTTTGAACGTGCGGTCTCCAGAACTGCACACAAATGAGGTCACACAAAAGACTTATACAGAGGCACTATCACCTCCTTTTTTCTGCTAGCCATTCCTCTCTGTATGCACCCAAGCATCCTCCTAGCTGTTGCTGTCGCCTTTCCTACCTTTTTAGCTACTTTAAGATCACCAGACACAACCACGCCTAGATCCCGCTCTTCTTTAGTGGACAAAGGTACTTCACCCCTATAATATATTGCTCCCTTGGATTGCTGCAGCCCAAACAGTTTTGTTTACGGAGCACTACGGTCATGCAATCAACTAATTAATTTTTAAGAAAGCAATTATTTATATATACATTGTACAATAGCTCACTTTATAGTATAGCTCACAATATATATAGTGCACCTTTTCCCAAGACATTTAATCATATATTTACAAACTATGTATATATTATCACAGATTTTTTCACTATTACTAATTTTCTCTTTTGTTAAACCGCTTTGATTGTATGATAAGGCGGTATAAAAATCCAATTAAATAAATAAATAAAATAAATAAAATGCATGACCTTTCATTTTTTAACATTAAATCCCAGCTGCCAAATTCTAGACCATTCTTCAAGCTTAGCTAGATCCCTCCTCATGTTATCTACACCTTCCTGGATGTCTACTCTATTGCAGATTTTGATATCTTCCGCAAAGATGCAAACCTTATCCGACAGCCCTTCCGCAATATCACTAACAAAGATGTTAAAAAGAAACAGACCAAAGACAGATCCCTGGGGCACACCACTGGTAACTTCCTTCTCCTCAGAGTGAGCTCCATTTACCTGTACCCTTTGTCGCCTCCCACTCAACCAATTTCTAACCAAAGCAATAACTTTAGGATCCATCCCTAGGGTGCTTAATTTATAAGTCGCCTGTGAAGAAGAGTGTCAAAGGTTTTACTGAAATCTAAATACACCACATCTAGGGCTCTCCCTCTGTCCAACTACCTGCTCACCCAGTCAAAGAAATCAATCAGATTTATCTGACAAGACCAGCCTCTGGTGAATCCATGCTGCCTCGGGTCCTGTAATCTGCTGGACTCCAGGAACCTCACTATATTCTCTTTCAGCAGCATTTCCAATAATTTACTCACCACCAAAGTTAAACTAACCGGCCTGTAGTTTTCATCCACATCCTTATTTCCACTTTTGTGTAAAGGCACCACATGAGCCTCTCTCGAGTCTTTTGGCACCACTCCCGACTCCAACGAGGCATTGAAAAGGTCAGTCAGTGGAGCTGCTAGAACGTCCCCAAATTCCCTCAGTATTCTACAGTGTATCCCATCCAGTCCCATTGATTTGTCTACTTTAAGTTGAGCTAGTTTCTCACAAACCCAGTCTTCTGAAAATTGTTCAAGATGCCCATCGCTTCTGTTCCTATTTCTGGGTGTTTTCTGAGGTCCTGTTCCTGGTTCTTCATCTGTGAATACATAACAGAAATATTTGTTAAGCAATTCTGCTTTATTCCCATTAGCTTCTACATATTCCTCCCCTTCACCCTTGAGTCTGACAATACCACTTTTGCCCTTCCCCTTCTCACTAACATATATGAAAAATGTCTTATCCCCCCCCCCCCCCCCATTTTATTGCATTGGCTATTTCCTCCTCTTTTTGAATTTTTGCTTTCCTGATTATTTTGCTAGCTTCTCTAAGTTTTTCCAAATACAGATGTCTGTCTTTCTCTCTCTGTGATCTCTTGTATTTCATGAAGGCCTCCCTCTTTTTCTTCACTTTTTCAGCTACTTCTTTCAAAAGCCATAGCGGTCTCCTTTTCTTTTTATCTTTATTTACCATTTTAACAAAAAGGTTGGTTGCCCTTAAAATATCCCCTTTCAGTTTTGCCCACTGCTTTTCTACATCCCCCAGCTGTTCTGATCCCGCTAACGACTCCCTGAGGTATTGGCCCATCTTGGTAAAATTAGTTTGCCTAAAGTCTAAGACGCTCACTTTTGAATGGATTCTAACAGCCCTAGTTCTAATACTGAACCACACCATCTGGTGATCACTGGATGCAAAATGATCTCCCACTATAACAGCATTTCACCATTGATAAGCACCAATTCCAGTATGGCCCCTTCACATGTGGGGTCTGTTACCAATTGCCTGAACAGTTCTCCCTGTAGAGATTCCAGGATCTCCTAACTTCTAGATCCCCTATCAGTAGCACTTCCCCACTCCTAGCAATGCTACGTATGTCTTCAACTAACTCTCCATCCTCTTGTGAGGTAGGTCTGTATATCACACCAATGCAAATAGATTTCTCTTTCCCTCTTTCTAGTTTAACCCACAGTGCCTTCTCTCTCCCTTTGAAGCTCTGTAATTCCAAAGCTTTAATATTATTTTTTTTACATACAGTGCCACTCCTCCTCCCCTTCTTCCTATCCTGTCCTTTCTGAATAAAATATAGCCTGGTATAGTTACATCCCAGTCATGGTTTTCTGTGAACCATGTTTCTGTAACTGCCACTAAATCCAAGTCAGCATCTCCCATTAAGGCCTCAACATCTGAGATCTTATTTCCCATGCTACTTGCATTTATACACACTGATTTCCATCTGTTACCCCTTTTACCCATTTCCATAAAGCTATTTAATGTTTCACTTAACTAGGGGCTTTCTTTACCCATCTCTAACAAATCTAGTTTCCCATACTTTCTTGAATTCAGATGCATTTTCCATCTCTGCAACCTCCATTGATAGGCTGTTCCATAAAACAATCAACCTTTCCATAAAGCAATATTTCCTCAGATTACTTTTGAGTCTATCCCCTTTCAGCATCATCCTATGATTTCTCATTACAGAACTTCCTTTTAACTGGACCGTGGCCACTTCCTATGCATTTATGCTATTTTTAAGTGCCATCAAGTCCATGCTGACTCCTGGCAACCCAGCAGCCTCTGAGTTTTCTTGCAAGGTATGAGTGAAAGTAGATTGCCAGGTCTTTTCTTCTAAGGTAATGGAGGGTAAAATGACTTTGCCCAAAGTCACAAGATGTGTCAGTGGGAATCAAACCCAGATTGCCTGGGTACGAGGCTACTCCTCCTCAGCCTTTATAGTATGGAGTTAGTTAAATTGCTCTATTGTATCACCCTTCAACCTCCTTTACTGCAAAGTATACATATTGAGATCCTTAAATCTCTCCCCATACAGTATGCCTTATGACGGAGACTACTAACCATTTTAGTACTTGTCTTTTGGATTGATTCCATCCTGTTTATATCATTTTGAAGGTGTGGTCTCCTGAATCGTACACAGTACCCCAACTGAGATCTCACTAGAGATTTACAAAAAGGCATTATCAACTTCAGTTTTTCCTGTTGGCCATTCCTCTTCCTAAACACCCAAGCATCCTTCTCGCTTTTGCAGTTGCCTTTCTACCTGCTAAGCTACTTTAAGATCGTCTGATACGATCACCGCCAGGTCCCCGCTCATCTTTTGTACACTTAAGTACTTCACCCCTTAACAGGCATTCCTAACAGGGGCACTACAGGTCAAACAATGGTAAGGATTTGAGGGTTTGTTGCTAGCTCTCTGACTGGGAGCTCTTAAAAGGGTTTTAGTATATTTTTAAAGCAAAGTTACATTCTTTTTAGTGCTTTAGTAGCAATATTTCTTTAGTGGAGTAGTTTTTAAACTCTGGTAACCTTCTCAGCTTTAGGAACTGCTGACACCTAATCAGGAGTTAGTGGGCCTGATTAGCCTGTGAATGAACTGAGAGCAGCTGAGGCCTGCATAAAAGGCTTCAGAACCCTGCCCTGTTGAAGCATTCCTAACAGGGCACTGCAGGTCAAACAACGGTAAGGATTTGAGGGTTTATTGCTAGCTATCTGACGGGCAGCTCTTAGAAGGGTTTTGGTATATTTTTAAAGCAGTTACATTCTTTTTGGTGCTTTAGTAGCAATATTTTCTTTAGTGGAGTAGCTTTTGAACTCTGGTAACCTTCTCAGCTTTGGGAACTGCTGACACCTAATCAGGTGTTAGTTCCCTCCCTACCCACACCAACTCCCACCCACCCCTAGTGAGCAATCTTGCTTTATAGGGCACCTCCCCATTTACCAAAGCACAGGGACTTGAATAGCACATTTTTAATATAATTAAAGAGATTTAACTGCTTTTTCTCTGAAAGGACAGCTGGGAAACCGGCTGGTACTTTGGTAGATCTCTCTCTTTTGCTTTAACAGATACCTAAGCTCCACGAACAAAACAATAGCTGGGAAAAATTGTATACCTAAAGCTGTTGCCCCCATTACAGCTACTGCCTCTGTCCAGACAGAGGTCCCAATGCCAGTTGAAGGACCGGTTCCATGTGCAGGGTGCCTGCATGCTGAAGCTCTGAGGAAACAAGTGGAGGAATTCAGAGAGGAGGTGGCGAGGCTGAGGAGCATTCAAGACAGTGAGAAGTACATTGATGAGATGCTTCTTGAAACAGCCAAGCACTCTAGCAGAGGAAAAGATGGGTGCCAACAGAATAACGAAGGTTGGACACAAGTCACCAGGGCCAGAAGAATCACCAATCCAACTTCTCCAACGAAGGGTAGTGGTGGTTGGTGACTCTCTTCTGAGGGGTACTGAGGCTTCCATCTGCCGACGAGACTTGATGTCCAGATAGGTTTGCTGTCTGCCTGGTGCCAAAATCGAAGATGTTATGGAGAGTTTGCCGAGACTCATCAAGCCCACTAACTATTACCCAATGTTGCTAATCCATGTCCGAACAAATGATATTGCCAGGTATCCCTCTGAGCATATCAAAAGTGACTTCATGGCTCTGGGACAGAGGGTGAAGCAGTTAGGTGCACAGGTGGTATTCTCTTCAATCCTCCCTGTTGAGGGTAAGGGCCAAGGCAGAGAGGCTCGCATCCTGGAGACGAATGCATGGCTGCGTGGATGGCGTCATCGAGAGCATTTTGGTTTTCTAGACCATGGGATGCTGTTCCAAGGGTTGCAGAGCAGAGATGGCATCCATCTCTCCAAGAAAGGTCGACGCGTCTTCAGTAGTAGGCTGGCTAATCTACTGAAGAGGGCTTTAAACTAGACTCATTGGGGATGGGTGAAGAAAGCCCCCAGGTAAGTGAAACAATAAATACCTTTATGGAAATGGGTAAAAGGGGTAACATATGGAAAGCAGTATGTATAAATGCCCATAGAATGGGAAATAAGATCCCATATGTTGAGGCTTTAATGGGAGAGGCTGACTTGGATTTAGTGGCAGATACAAAAACATGGTTCACAGAAAACCATGACTGGGATGTAACTATACCAGGCTTTACTTTATTCAGAAAGGACAGGGTAGGAAGATGGAGAGGAGGAGTGGCACTATATGTAAAAATACTATTAAAGCTTTGGAATTAGAGAGCTTAAAAGGGAGAGAGGAGACATTGTGGGTTAAACTAGAAAGAGGGAAAGAGAAATCTATCTGCATTGGCGGGATATACAGACCTCCCTCCCAAGACAAAGAGGTGGACAGAGAGTTAATTGAAGACATACGCAGCATTTTTTATTTTTTAATTTATTTATTTAACGCTTTTCTATACCGCACTATTCGGCATCAGCGCGGTTTACAAGGAACAAGTTGGTACAATGTGGAACAGCCATACATTGAACTTACATAAAACAGGGAATTTAAACATGGATAACAGGTGAACTTTATACATAATATACAAAAGGGGAATTTAAACATGGATAACAATTGAACTTTATACATTATATACAAAAGGGGATTGCATCATAGCTGAGTTTATGATACAGGCCCTAAAGGGGAAGGTTGGGTGAGGTGGAGAGTTGTCATATGAGATTGGTTAGGCGGCATTGGATTGAGAGACTGTAAGGACGTGTGATACCGTCTAGGTCAGGGGTGGGCAAACCTTTTGACTCGAGGGCCGCAATGGGTTCATATATTGGACCCGGGGGCCGGACCAAGAGTAGATGGACGGTGTGTATGTGTGAATTAATATAAATTAAATTTAAATTTGTAACATTAAATGTTTAGATTAATTTAAGGTAGAAAAGCATAAAAAGAGTTATTTTACAAAAACTTTTATGCAATGTATTTCTTTCATAAATAGTACCTTCAATTTTAGTGGGAACAGTGTTGTTGGTCTCCCTTTTTTGTTAAGGCATCAAAGTCAGGAGATAGCTTTGTTGTTGCAATTCGCAGAATAGATCTGAGGTGTTGGTCAGTTAACTGGGATCTGTGACGGTATTTATTGATGTTCATGACGCTGAACGTCTGCTCACACACGTAGGTCGAGCCAAACAAGGCCAGAATCTTCTGTGCCATCCCCCGGAGGTTTGGAAAACAGTCATCTTTAAGTGAGGCATAGAACTCTTTTAGTGGAAGAGAGTGGAAGTTCTCCTTTAAGATTGCATCAGATTGAAGATCGATTAGTTCCAATTGCACTTCTTGTGGTGCTGTTTCTGGGTCTTGTGACAAGGGACAGGCCACCAGCTGAAGTGACTTTTCAATTTTTTCTAAATCTGAAAACCGACAGCAGAATTCTTCATGCAGGTCATTCAGTGATTTGCTATATTTATTCACATTTTGGATGTCCTTTTCCTGTGTGGCTAGTGTGGGAAAATGAGAGAAGTTTTTCTTTGAAATTTGCCTAGAAAAAAAAGTCAACTTGGCTTTGAAGGCATTTACATTACTATACATGTCGTGAATATACAGGTCTTTTCCCTGTAGCTTGACGTTAAGCTCATTCATGTGAGAAAAAATGTCAACAGCAAACGCAAAGTCACACAGCCAATTCTTGTCGCTCAGCTCTGGAAAATCATCAGACTTCCCCTTTAACTCCAAAAATGTATCAATCGCTTCTTTAAGATCCCACACTCGTTTAAACACTTTGCCCAAACTCAACCAGCGGACACGAGAGTGGTAAAGCAAGTCTTGGTGGTCTGCGTCGGTTTCCTCCAGAAATGCAATGAACTGACGGTGCTGAAGTCCCTTTGCTCGTATGCAGTTAACAAGCTTTATAACTGGATTCACAACATGACTAAGCTGTAATACAGATTTACACAAAGATTCTTGGTGTATGATGCAGTGGAGAAAAATAACTTCTTGCTCAGGGTTTTCCTCTTTCACTTTATCCTGAATTCTTTTCAGCAATCCCACATTTTTTCCAGTTAAATTTGGAGATCCATCCGTAGTGACATTAGCAAGTTTACTCCAAGGTAGCTTCATACTCTCGATGACAGCAGACACCCGGTCATACAAATCTTCTCCCCGTGTTTTTCCTTTAAGTGGCTCCATGGCCAAAAACTCCTCTGTTATTTCAAAACTGTCGCTAATCCCTCGGATAAAAATTAAGAGCTGAGCTGTGTCTTTTATGTCTGTACTTTCGTCCAGTGCTAGCGAATATAATTTAAAGGACTCTGCAATATTATTTAACTTGTTTGTTATGTCTTCATCAATCAGTTCCACACGACGAGTCACTGTCCTGCGTGATAAACTGAGTTTTTCAAACTTGTCTTTGCTCTCTGGACACAAAAGACCTGCGGTCTCTATCATGCATTCTTTCAAAAACTCTCCTTCAGAGAGGGGTTTACTAGCTTTTGCTAATTTGAATGAGAGCATAAAACTTGCTTTGGTACTTGACTCTTGAATCGCAGTTTGTCTGTGAAATAAATTTTGCTGAGCCTGTAATTTAGCCATCAACCTCTGAGCTGTAGACCCCCGTTCTTGGGGCGACTGCTTGCTAGCATAGTTAGCATGCTTCGTGGCAAAATGACGGCTGATATTATATTCTTTGAAAACCGCAACAGTTTCCTGGCATATGAGACATACAGCCATTGATCGGACTTCCGTAAAAAAATATTTTGCTATCCATTCCTTATTAAACACTCTGCATTCACTGTCCACTTTTCTTTTCTTTGCCCCACTCATTTTGGGATTCTGCAATAAAGATCTATAAATAAAAATAGGAGTTAAAACAGAAATTACTAAACACAACAGAAGAATAATAAAAATTAAAATAAGCAAGTGCAAATAATAGCGTGCAATTGAAGAAGAAGCAGATACCATCACGGACACTAGTCAGAAGGCCTCAGGAGATTACCATATTTTTCACCCTATAAGACGCATCTGCCCATAGGCTGCTTGTTATGTTGGCTAGCGCTTTCTTCTCTTCTAGCTGCATCACAAAATGACTGCCGGGCGCCGCATGGATCGCTCCTCACTAGCAGGCACGCGGAAAGGCAGTTGACATCATCTGACGTGACGTCAACTCCCTGCCTGCGCCTTCACGTACGGCTCAATCCGTACTCCGAGCTCTGGAGGGCACTTCCATATCCATGGCGCCGTCGGATGATGTCACCAGGTGTGGCTGACTCATCCTGCTTGTCTTAGGAGAATACAGGTTCTCCCTGGACAGCAGGGGGATGGCGCTACACAATCCCACCCTCTATCTCAACAACTCTATTATGGCTATGTGATTGGGCTGAGGTGGGATCTCTGGCAGCTCTGGAACCCCTACAGTACACATGTTCAAGAAGCTCATGTGGGCTTTTCCTGAGGTTTTTTTTCTTTTTTTTTTAGGAAAGCAGCACAATTTGGTATGCCTTGACATGGGATAATGTCACCCAAGCGTTGTGGCTCTACTCCGCTAGAGACCCCTCATTATAGATAAGCAGTCTTGCTTTGACAGCTATGAAATAAAGGTTTCTCAAGCACATATACTGATACTTTTCAGCTGTTACGGAATTTATTAACTGTATATCAGTACAGTATCACAATTAATTTATTGGCTAACCTTTATTTCTTGGTTACTGTAGTATGATTTTGTTGCATAATGAGCAACGCAGAGCAGATTGGGTGCAGTTTAATGGCCGGAGCCTTAGAGTGGAGGAAGAATCATGGCTGAGCTGTTAAGGGTTATTCCACTGTAGACAATATGGCAAAGGGGATATTGTGGTGCTGAACAGAAAAAGAGGGAGGAGGGTATTATCGCATTGAGGAACAGAGAAATACAGACCTTATATCCACTTATTCTTTCCGTGTCATTCTAACCTCCCCCCCCCCCTTTCATCCTTCCCATTCTCCAGCCCTCAAGGGTCCCTTCTCCAACACAGGAATATTTACCTCCCTCCCTCTTTATCTCCCCTTCTCCATTTGACATGCCCCCCCCCCCATTTGCCCTGTCAGTTCTCCTCCAGTGTTGCCACCTCACCTCAAAATGATTAATACCGGGTTTGGTTTGGTTTTGTTTTTTAAACACGGTCAGTTTTCTCCTGCTCCGGGTCCTTTTTATTTCCAACTCATTTGGAACCAGAGATGGCATCCCAGCATCCTAAATCCCAATAAGCAGGGGGCGGGGTCTCCACGTTCTGGACACGCCCCCTATAAACAGCCCGAAAACGTTCTGGGAACGTTGAGGCTCCGCCCCCATAGAACAAACCATTTCCCACACTGCCCTAATCTCGCAAGAACCACCACCCCTTCGCGCCCGATCTAACAAGAAAAGTGAGATTTTGGCAAAGTGTTTTTTCACCCCGACTACCCGTACGGCGGTGGAAAGGAAGGAAAATCTATGATGCTACGGAAACGCTACCGGTCACCCCTCTTCAGAAACTACCAAAACAAGAAATGGCGGGAGACGTGACCAATGAGGAGCAGAAAATCACAATGACTCAGAACCAGCCACTACCATGCCGTCCATACAGGAGGGGCCGGATTAAAAGGTCTGCCGGGCCGTATACGGCCCGCGGGCCGTAGTTTGCCCATCCCTGGTCTAGGTGATGCTGTCAGAGTTACAAAAGTGTTGTATAAAGTGCATTGCTAGGAAAGTGCATTGCTAGGAAAAGTGCATTGCTAGGAAAGGGGAAATGCTACTGATAGGGGATTTCAATATGCCAGATGCTCCTTGGCACATTCCTGCTGCAGTATCATCTAGAAGTAAAGAGATCCTGGATTCTCTACAGGGAGAACTATTCATGTAATTGGTAACAGACCCCACACATGAAAGGGCCATACTGGACTTGGTGCTTACCAATGGTGAAAGTGTTTCTGATGTTATGGTGGGAGATCATTTTGCATCCAGTGATCACCAGATGGTGTGGTTTAGTATTAGGACTGAAAGGGGATATTTTAAGGGCAACCAACCTTTTTGTTAAAATGGTAAATAGAGATAAAATGAAAAGGAGACCACTATTTTTATTTATTTATTTATTACATTTGGTTATATACCGCACTATTCGGTATCAGCGCGGTTTACAATATAACAAAACGACCAAGACAACATTCTGTTTGGTTTTACAAGGAACAGGAGTACCAACTTGGCTAACAGCGTTGAACTATATACAGAGATAATAATTACAACAACAGGGTTGTACTATATACAAGAGATAGTAAATTGCAACAACAGGGTTGGGATGAATGAATGAAATAATAATTACAAGGATGCAAATGAAATCCAGTGATCACTTTACGACGGTATGCGCCTGATCTGCAGGAAGGAGGCTGGAATATACGAACACTAGGGAAGGATTGTTTCTTAAGTAGGGTTACTTAGACTCAGTTGTTGGCTGGGTAGTATTGGAGGAAGAGGTGAAATTTGATTGCCTTCCTGAATTGAGATAGGTCTACAATAGCTCGAATGTCTGGTGGTAGTGCATTCCAGTATTTTGGGACGTAGAGACTGAAAGCCCTATTTGCCATTGCGTTGTTGCATTTAGTTAAGGACTTCGGGGTTATTAGTAGATTTAGGGTTGTTGACCTTCTGGATCTGTTGGGGGGCACTGTGTGGATAAGCTCAGTAAGTGCCATAGAAGAGAGGCAATTGATAGCCTTGAATGAGAGGAGTAAGGTCTTGAATATAATCCTTCCGTGTATGGGTAGCCAATGAAGCTGCTTTAGAATAGGAGTCACATGGTCACTTCTGGAGGCACCGTGGAGGACCCTTGCTGCGGCATTCATGGCCAGTTGTAACGGGTTCAGTGTAGATTGAGGGAGACCTTGTAGAATGGAATTGGCAAAGTCAAAATGAGGCAGGATCAGAGCTTGGAATATTGTCCGGAAATCATCTGGGTCCAGTAGGGAGCGCAGGTGTCTGAGTGAACGGATTTTGAAATACACAGCTTTGACTATGTTGCTTATGTGAGATTTTATGTCCAGATGTTGGTCTAGGGTGACCCCAAGGTATTTTATTGTTTCTTTGGTTTGCAATTCTGCTTCCTTGACTCTTACATGAGATGGTGGAATAAAGTCAGGGTCTCTTGAGATGAACAGTACCTCCGTTTTTTTGTGCTGGATGCGGAGGTTTTGTGATTGTAGCCAATCGGATACCGCATTGAAGCACTCTACAAGTGGTGTAAGATCCATTTGAACTGTTGAGAATGGCATGTATAAGAGAATGTCATCTGCATATATCAGACAGCTCACGTTAAATGATCTGATGATATTGCAAATAGGTTGCATGTATATATTGAACAGTAGAGATGACAGGGAGGAACCTTGAGGCACGCCTTGTGTTTGATGGAATTGTTTTGATTCTCCTGATCCAGATTTTACATATTGCCATCGACCATCTAGATAGGACTTGCACCATTCTAGCGCCGTATTGTGGATTCCCTTCTCTTTCAGTCGGCCGAGGAGGAACTCATGATGTACCGAATCAAAGGCCGCAGCAATATCTAGAAAGATGAGCACAAAACCTTGCCGGATGTTATCGATGCCTGTAATTATATTGTTGAAAAGGAAGGTGAGAAGGGTCTCGACTCCATGATACTCTCTAAACCCGTGTTGGCAGTGATCCAGGGGAGCTGTGGAGTCTATATGATCCTGAATTTGCCTTTGAACCTCTTTCTCAATTATCTTTGCTAAGAGTGGAATACTGGCTATTGGTCTGTAAGAATCGACCCTTTGGGGGTCAAGTTTGGGGTTCTTCAATAAGGGCCTAATAGAGGTTTGTTTGAGTGCTGTGGGGAAGGAACCAGTAGTGAAAGAAAGGTTTACCAGATTTGTGATGAATGGACTGAACTCCCTGCGTAGTTCCTTTACCCAAAACGCTGGGCAAGGGTCAGTTTGCGCTGTTGAGGTATTGATAGAGGCTATTATATCTTCAATGCTTTTTCTGGAAGGTGTGGAGAACTTGAGTAGGGGGGTTAAGCTGGTAGGTTCTTGCCACGAGGCTGTGGAGATTTTGTCGGTCTGTATGATCTTTGATTGTAGGTAATCAGCGTATTTTTGTGGGTGAATATCCACGTGTTGTTCCGGAGATGGCTCCTTTGAGAGGGCTTGAACCAAGTTGAAAAGATCTCGTGGTTTGTTCAGGGATCTCTTCAGAGTGTCGGTGTGGTGTTGTTTCATTTTCATTGTGATTGCTTCTCTGTGCTTTGAAAGGTGGAGTTGGTAGGCGGTCAGATCTTCCGTGGAGAGCGATCAGCGCCATTTTTTCTCAAGCCTGCGTAGTTGTGTGAGAGAGGCTCTGAGCTCTTGAGTGAACCATGGGGCCGCCTTTCTTATTCTCCTTGATGTGTTATTGGATTGTGGTCGTTGTGAGATGGCTTTCAAAAGAAGTAGCTGAAAAAGTGAAGAAAAAGAGGGAGGCCTTCAGGAAATACAAGAGATCACAGAGAGAGGAAGACAGGCATCTATATATGGAAAAACTTAGAGAAGCTAGCAAAGTAGTCAGGAAAGCGAAGATTCAAAAAGAGGAGGAAATAGCCAATGCAATAAAATGAGGGGATAAGACATTTTTCAGATATGTTAGTGAGAAGAGGAAGGGCAAAAGTGGTATTGTCACACTCAAGGGTGAAGGGGAGGAATATGAAGAAGCTGATGAAGATAAAGCGGAATTGCTTAACAAATATTTCTGTTCTGTGTTCACAGAGGAAGAACCAGGAGCAGGACCTCAGAAAACACAGAAGCGAGGGACATCTTGAACGATTTTCAGAAGACTGTGTTCGTGAGAAACTAGCTCAACTTAAAGTAGACAAAGCGATGGGACCGGATGGGATACACCCTAGAATACTGAGGGAAGTTGGGGACATTCTAGCAGCTCCACTGACTAACCTTTTCAATGCCTCATTGGAGTCGGGAGTGGTGCCAAAGTACTGGAGAGAGGCTCATGTGGTGCCTTTACACAAAAGCGGCAATAAGGATGTGGTTGAAAACTACAGGCCGGTTAGTTTAACTTTGGTGGCGAGTAAATGATTGGATAGCTGCTGAAAGAGAAAATAGTGAGGTTTCTGGAGTCCAGCAGATTACAGGATCCGAGGCAGCATGGATTCACCAGAGGCAGGTCTTGTCAGACAAATCTGATTGATTTCTTTGACTGGGTGACCAGGGAGTTGGACCGAGGTTGTTTCTGATGATCTTAAAGTAACTAAACAGGTAGAAAAGGCAATGGCAAAAGCTAGAATAATGCTTGGTTGCATACGGAGAGGAATGGCTAGCAGAAAAAAGGAGGTGATAGTGCCTCTGTATAAGTCTTTGGTGCAACCTCCTTTGGAGTATAGTGTGCTATCTGCTCTATGTTCGTGCCTACGGGCACCAAAATCAAATCCATAGTAGTATGCACTATCTACCATGGCCCCTGTGGCAGTGGTAGTGCATGCTAACCATTACTACTGCTACTACTATTGAACATTTATATAGCGCTACAAGGCATACGCAGAGCTGTACAGATACATATAAAAGACGGTCCCTGCTCATCAGAGCTTACGATCTGGTTAAGGCAAACAATACAACAGATGAGGACAAGGATACAACTAGGGAAAGAGACACATAGGGAGACTAAGCGGATCAGGATCCAAAAGCAGCCTCAAAGAGGTGAGCCTTTAGCATGGATATGAAGATAGGCAGAGAAGAAGCCTGATGTAAAGACTGAGGTAATTTGTTCCAGGCATAAGGAACAGCAATGTGAAAGGATCGGAGTCTAGAGTTGTCAGTGGAAGAAAAGGGGACAGAAAGAACCATTAGTAAATGAATCCAGAGGTTGCAATTTCCAAATAGTCTATGTTGTTGTTAAGTGCCGTTGAGTCGATGTCTATTTATCTGTGGCAAAATACCCATGGGAGTAGGTTTCAAAATTACTTGCATAAACTCATTTTCAAAAGAGAGATTAAATAAAAATGTACCCTCTTTTTGTCTATTTCCTCCTCTCCCTACTACTTTACCATAGAAGACATATCCAGGGGACATGTGTCCTCATTAGCCAAGAGGACTGGATAGACATCTCTATATCTTACTTTTAGTGCTAATTCTTTAGGAAGCAGAAGCTACCAAGAACATGGAGGCATATGTGTATGGCCCATGCTATTAGCATGGTGGTAATGCGTGACACTGCACTAACCTGCATGTGGGTGCACTTGATGCCATCCATGGAAGAGGCATTAAGTGTGTCCATGCTAACTGCTACCTTTGTGGTTGTCGTACACAGAAAATACCAATGCTAACAACCAAATGCTGTCACCGCTCATGTTTTACTCCAACCCACCCACTGACTGCAGGATTTTTAGCAAGGGGCCAGATGCTAATTATTAGTGTGGTATAATTACCATGCGCTAAACCCCATGCTAACGGTTTCTGCACTTTAGTGACCACATCCTTTAATGCAATTATTATTTTGAATATTTTAAATAGCATGCCATTTATATATAAATAATGGGGAGTGTATATCTCTTTGTCAAACGTTTGGCAGTTCATTTCTGAGTAAAAGTGTGTCTATTAACTAGGAGCTTTATCACTTAAAATTTATGATCAACCCCTCAACTATAAATCATATTTTTGAAGCCCTATCATCACCCGGACTTATAGCTAGTTTTCTCCTATCCCAAAGTATTATGTGATTTGTAGCACTGTATTTCTTTTGAGATGATAGAACTATAACCCATTTTTGCCTTTATTGTGTTTCTGAAGTTATCAACATTGTGGGATTGTTATTTGCAGGTGATCCGTAAAGGAGAGGTCAGCTGCTGTTGGACCTGTACACCATGTAAGGAGAATGAGTTTGTCTTCGATGAATACACATGTAAGGCCTGTCAGCTGGGGTCCTGGCCTACAGATGACCTTACAGGCAAGTGTACTTTAATTAGTAAATCAGTTGGACTGTTCATATATTTTATTCTTCAGAAGTATGTTTCTTTCTTGAACCACCATTTATCTATTCCATCAGAAAAAGCTGCTATTAGCAATAACCCACGAGGCTTAAGACATGCAAGAGACCTTTCAATTTGTACAACTCATATTGGTTAAAAATGCCAAGTTATATCAGTCTAAAGATATTGTCATTGCTCATGTCATGGTACATTCTCTACAGAAAAAGGCAAACCAGTTCTAGTGCTAAGTATTTTTTTTCATGGAATAAAATTATTTCATTGTTCTTGAAGGGGTGGGGAACGCGCAGACTACCTAACCCCACTCCCCCTCTACAGTTCCTGGGATTCTTTCCTTTATGAATAAACCACACAACTTTTGCTTTTTCCTAGGATAAAATATTTTATTGATAAACAGTGCTTTAGAGTTTAACACCATGTCTAATAGAGTATAGAACATAATTCCAGGGATAAGCCCTATGTCTCCCTAATTACCATTCTAACCCCAAACTTATCCCAAAGAAATAAATTGGAGATCTCTTACTCAAGATGCTTAATTCACATGCTAAAGCTTCCAGACTCTCCCTCTCAGGCTTGCTGGAGCCGCTGTTGGGTCTAGAGTTCCTTGCTTGGTTCCTCTTGTAGGTTTGGTTGGTTTTCAGACTTCTTACCTTGTTGCACTCTCTCCTGATGGTGTCCTTCCTCCAATTGCAGTCATGTCTGCTGTGGAAAAACTGTGTTTCTGTTTTTGTGCAATGGGTTTTATAGGAGCTCGCAGGGCTTCTTAGTCAGGCATAGGAAATTTATTTATTTAACACTCATTTATATACCGCATCTTCCAGAGATCAGTTGCGGTGTACAATCAACAACAAATTAACAAAGCGAGGTTTGTTTTACATAGAACATCTTAAATTTTACATAGAACATCTTAAATTAAACAAAGCTAAGTCTAGTAAACTAAACAGTATATTTAAACTGGAACAGTGTGAATAACAATTAACTAACAATGTAGTGTCTATAAAGCGTAAGACAGTACATAACAGATACAACTATATACATGTGGAGGTATTAGGGCATGAGAGATTGGGTCGTCAATTCGTTTCAGCTATGTGTGTTGTCCATTTAAGTGGGAGGGTTTGTACTTTGTGGTCAGATACCTATTTAGCCTTTATCTAAGTTGAGTGCAAGGTTTTCCATGGTATTATAGTGTTTTGTGAATAGATATGTTTTTAATTTTTTTCGGAATTCCATAATCTCTGTTAGTGATCGTAGATCCTCTGGTAGGGAATTCCAGATAGTTGGAGCTATGTGGGAAAAGGCTCTATTGTTGGTTAATTTATGTGCTTTTTTTAAGTCTTTCAGAATCTTTAGTTTATTTATCAATGCTCCTAGCCATCCAAGGTTTTGTATAAGGAGATTTTGAAGAAGAAATGGATAGTGAATTGATTGTTGACATTACAAAGATAGCCATGAAGGGGGAAGTGATCATATTGGGTGGCTTTAATCTACCCAATGTGGATTGCAGTATTCCTTCTACAAATCTGAAAGAAGTAAAAAAATTGCAGATGCCTTCCAAGATGCTTTACTTAAACAAATGGTAATGGAACTGACCAGGGAGAGCTCCGTGCTGGATTTACTGCTCACCAACAGAGATAGCATGTCGAATATCCAGGTGGGTGCCCATGTGAGCACCAGCGATCATCACTCGATGTGTTTTGAGATAAAAGCCAAGATGGAATCCAATCACAGTAAACTCAAAGTCTTAGACTTCAAAAATGCTGACTTCAGTAAAATGGCCAAGTACCTGAAGGAGGAGTTGGTAAGGTGGGAGGGGATAAAGTAAGTGGAATTGCAATGGGCTAAACTAAAGGAGGCAATAAAAGGTGCAACAGATACATACGTAAGGAAAGTAAATCAAAAGAAGAGGAAAAGGAAACGTATTAGGTTCTCCAAAGAAGTGGCTGCACAAATAAAGGCAAAAAACACAGCTTTCACAAAATTCAGAAGCTCGCAAACAGAGGAACACAGAAAAGAATACAAGATCAAACTAAAAGAGACAAAAAGAAAACTACAGTAAGGATAGAAAAATCAAAGGCAGAAGAAAAGATGGCTAAAGATGTGAAGTGTGGCGACAAGACTTTTTTCGGGTATATTCGGGAGAGGAGGAAAATCAGAGGTGGAATTGCAGGACTCAAAAGTGCTGGGAACGGATTCATGGAAAGTGACATTGAAAAAGTGAAAATGCTGAACAAATACTTTTGCTCTGTTTTTACTAGAGAAAATCCCGGAGAAGGACCACCTGTGATTGACAAATATACAAATGGGAATGGAGTAGATATCACACCATTCACAAAAGATGATGTGTTAGAACAGCTTGCAAAACTGAAAATGGATGTGTCTATGGGACCAGATGGGATACACCCCAGGATACTGAAAGAGCTCAGAGAGGTTCTTGCAGGGCCTTTAAAGGATGTTTTAGTAGATCCTTGGAGACAGGAGAAGTTCCGCAGGACTGGAGAAGGGCTGACATGGTACCTCTTCATGAAAGTGGTAATAGGGAAGAAGTGACAAACTATAGGCCAGTAAGCCTTACCTCGGTGGCGGGAAAAGTAATGAAGGTGCTCCTGAAAGACCGAATAGTGGACTTCCTCAAAACCAATAGGTTGCATGATCCGAGGCAACATGATTTTACCAAACGACAATCCTGTCAAACAAATCTGATTGAGTTCTTTGATTGGGTGACCAGAGAACTAGATCAAGGGCTTGCGATGGATGTAATTTGCCTAAATTTCAGCAAAGCCTTTGATACTGTTCCTCATAGGAAGCTTATCAATAAACTCAACAGCTTTGGAATGGGTCCCATAATGGTGAACTGGATCAGAAACTGACTGACTGACAGATGACAGAAGGTGATGGTAAACGGAACTCCCTTGAATGAAAGGAAGGTGATTAGCTGTGTGTCCCAGGGTTCGGTCCTGAGACTGGTACTGTTCAATATATTAGTGAGTGATATTGCCGAAGGGCTGAATGTAAAAGTCTGTCTTTTTGCAGATGACACCAAAATTTTCAACAGAGTGGACTCCCCTGAGGGAGTGGGGAACATGAGGAAAGATCTACAAAAGCTGGAAGATTGGTCTAATGCTTGGCAGTTAAGATTTAACGTGAAGAAGTGCAGTGTCATGCACTTGGGGGGAAGCAGAAATCCAAGGGAATTGTATGTGATAGGGGGCGAGAGATTGGTGTGCATGGACCAGGAGAAGGACCTCGGTGTGATTGTTCCTGAGGATCTCAAGGTGGCGAATCAGTGTGACGAGGCGGTGACAAAAGTCAGAAGGATGTTGGATTGCATACAGAGAGGAATTACCAGCAGAATGGAAGAGGTACTAATGCCACTGTACAAGTCACTGGTGAAGCCTCACTTGGAATATTGTGTTCAGTTTTGGAGACCGTATCTCTCAAAGGATATAAAAAGGCTGGCAGTGGTTCAGAGGAAGGCGACGAAAATGATTTGGAGCCTGCATCAGAAGACTTATGAGAAGAGTCTTGAAGACCTAAATATGTACACTCTGGAGGAGAGGAGGGACAGGGGAGATATGATTCAGACCTTTAAATACTTAGAGTATTAATGGACAAACAAACCTCTTCCAAAGACAGGGAAGCTGTAAAACTACAGGGCATAACATGAAGCTGCAAGGGGGTAAACTGAAAGGCAATGTCAGGAAATACTTTTTCACTGAAAGGATGGTGGATGTTTGGAATGCCCGCCCGATGGAAGTGGTGGGGGCAAACACAGTGACAGAATTTAAAACGACATGGGACAGACACAGTGGATCCATTTATAGCAACAGGATAAAATCAAAATAAGCATAACTCTCTCTTATATCTGAACAAATAGAGGTTACCTACACGGAGCGATGGGTACACCCCTAAACAAAGGCATGGGGAAGGGTGACCTGCACGGAGCAACAAGTGCACCTACTCTTGCCGCCTTGCTGGGCAGACTAGATGGACCATGCTGGTCTTTATCTGCCTTCATATACTATGTTACTATGTCATTATTTCCAATGAGTTAATACCTTGTTTTTGTTTCCCAATTAAATATGCCTTAGAATATGCAACTGACACTTCTCTAGTGTATCTTTTACCACTTAGCCCCTATCACTATTATTAATTAATGTACATACAGTATGTATATACCTGGAATGATGTTCTAATAACTGTTTCATTACATCATCACATAAGTAACTTAAACTAGCATGCATTCTTCCTATTATCCCAGAGCTTTTTCAGAATCATTAGAGTCTTGGTTTAGAATAATCCGGTTCTTAGCCTTGTAGATATGTGGGATAAGCGCAGCGAAAACAATTTCAAAGACATGATTAGCAACGTGAAGGCTAATTCCAGTCTGGGCATCCCTGGGCCGTCCAGAATCTGGACAGGCCTGTGTTGCACCTGATTCTGCTCCCATGGGAGCAGAATCGGGTGTAACCGGCTGCAGGGGTGGCTCAAGGCAATCTGCTGCCTGAGGCAAAGGACGAGTTCCCCCCGCCCCTTCCCCGTAGAGTGGGGCGGGGCTTTTTCAGAACTCCAATCAGGGACTGAACCAGACCAAAAAGCCGATTAGATTATATGGAGGAAATGCAAGATGTTTGCACACCAAGGAACTAAAAGAGAGCGAGAACCAACAGCATAGTTTATAAAAATAAATTATAACTCATTTTTATTTTGTTGTTATAAACTGCGTTATGGTTCTTGCTTTTTCTTTTTCAACATATATTTTGCATCCACAGTGGGTGCAGAACAGAACCAGGACATTCACCCACAGAACTCAATATCTTAAAAAAAAATCTGATTCTGATCATCTCACTAACAACAACAACAACAAACATTCTCCAGTACCAGGCATATTGGGAACTAATACGAAACCCTACAACAAAGAGCACATCTACCATGCCATACCATATCAGCACCAACTTCCAAAACTCACATAAGGAGCCCATCCAAAAAAAGTGCCACTGTAAATACTACAGTGGGCCTGGAACATCCATACACCTATTTGAAAAGCTGAACAAGTCAAATTACTACAGTACAGTATAGCTCGTTATGTTAACAAACTCATTGTTAACAGAACACCTGGCCTCAGTCACTCACTCAGAACACAGATCCTCACCAAGTACAGAATAAGTAACCACAATCTAAAGTAAAAATAAAAATATGTAGACAGAATTTAAACTGAAACCCCAAGAAGCCAGACTCTGCATGCAGTGCAACATCAGATAGATAAGAGATGCAGTTCCCCCATGCTCTGTAAATCAAGAAGTGCAATCAGAGACCAAGAAAATGTGGTAGAAAGATACAGAAATATTTCCCATTGTACTGGGAGCCACAGGCCTGATAAAGAAGAATTTTCAAGCACATCTTGAAAACTACCCATACATGTTACATCTTATGAACTGCAGCAGGAGGCTCTCTTTGGCATGATGCAAGTATTATGCCGAGCATTAGCAGTAAATTTGAGAGATTAAGATCATATTCTATATACCCTGGCTTAGAAGTGAGGTTCACGACTGCCATAGTATGCACAAAACTAACCCATTAGGAGAAACTAGCCCGTGTAAAATATAAAAATAGCACAAAGTCTAGTCACTAAAATTAAATAAAATTATTTTTTCTACCTTTGTTATCTGATCATTTTATTCTCTGATCATGCTAGTCCCGATCTAAGGCTTCTGCTTTCCTGTCTTCTCTTAGCTCTTTCTGTGGTCTATGGTCCATCTGCCATTTCTTATCTCTTCTTTTGCTTTCTTCACATCCTTCCATCGGCCCATTTCCAGTTTCAGTAACCCTCCCCAGTATCAGCCCCCTTTCCAGTCCTCCCCTCCCAGTACCTTCCATTGTCAACCACCTTGTATTCCCACAACTGCCACTGGTGTCCATTCCCATCCAGTCCCCCTCCTTCCCCACTGCCCAGCCCCTTCTAGTCCAAATACCATCCCAAGTATCAGCTCATGTCCACTCTCAGTGCCACCCCCTCGTCAACTCCCTTCCAGTCACCCTACCCTCTGTCATCCCCTTCCAGTGCCATTCGCACATATCAGCTCCCTTCCAGCCTCCTCCCCATTACCCAGACACCTACCACTCCCATCCCCAAGTGTCCGCTCCCTTCCCATCCCCCTTCAGTACATTCCAGGTGTCAGCTCCATTCCGGCCCCCTCCTTCCCCAGCCATATCAGCTCTTTTCCAGCCCTCTCCTTCCCCTGTGTCAGCTCCCTTCCTGTCCCCTACTTCCCCTGGCAGACCCTCTCAGTATCCATTCCCTTCCAGACCTATTCTCCCATCCCCTCTCATCAGCCCATTTGTAGCCCTAGCCCCTAGTTTTCTTCCAGGGCCAGCAGCACTGTCCTCACCTCCCCTATTAGCCCATTTCCAGTCCTACCCCCTTATCAGCTCACTCCAATCCTAGCCCCCCAATCAGCCCATTACCAGTCCTAGTTCATTTCAAATGCTAGCCCTGCATCAGCCCATTACCAGTCCTAACCCGCCAATAAGTCCATTTCCAGTCCTAGCCCCCCAATCAGACCATTTCCTGTCCTAGCCCCCCTAATCAGCCCATTTCCAGACCTATCCCCACCAATTACCAGTCCTGGCCCCCCTCCCGATCAGCCCATTTCCAGTACTAACCCCCCGATAGCCCATTACCAGTCCTAGGCCCCCTCCGATCAGCCCATTTCCATTCTTAACCCCCCATCAGCCCATTTCCAGTTCTAATCCCCCCCCCGATAGCCTATTACCAGTCCTAGCCCCCCTCCAGATCAGCCTATTTCCATTCTTAACCCCCCATCCGCCCATTTCCAGTCCATGTCCTAGCCCAAGCCCCCCCCCCAACAGCCCATTTATATTTCCAGGGCTAACCGCCCCCCCCCCCCCCCAGCCCAGCCCCAGTCCTTCTGAAGGGAAACTGAAAAGAAAAAATCCTGGTCGCAGAAGCTGCTGCCACTGCAGTGGCAGAATGAAGTGCCCCGCTGCCCCCCACCACCCTGGAAGAGCCTGACAGTCTGATTTCCCCCGCACCAAAGCAGAGCCATGAAGGGAGAGTGTTTCCCTTTCCCGCGGCTCTGTTAAAGTTGAGCCCACCGGCGCTGATGGGAAACAATCTTATCCAGGTCCTTCATAGCTATTCTGCCAAGAGCAATGCCATGTTAGGTTTCTGGACTGCTCCTTGTTTGATTGCTGATTGATCCAAACAGGTTAAAGTTGTCTACTATTTCTGTTTCTTCTCCAGGAAGGATGAAATTCATTTTGCCAGTTGTCTTCTTCATGTTAAGGTGCAGGTCCATTTTAAAACTATGAGGCATATTGACTAAAGTGCACTAACTGGAAGGACAGGATTTGATATGTACTAAGGGCACCACACCAACAGCATAGGGCCTCAGACTAAAAATCCCACGCTAGCCGATCAGCTCATGATTAGGAAGGGAATGGGTGAGTTAAGGGCATTGGTGGGACGTCATGATTAACGTGGGTGTTTTGGGCACACACTAATCATACTTGTTGCCTTTAGCACGGGTGCACTCAATGAGTGGTGTTAAGTGCTCTCCTGTGCCAGCTAGCAGTGTGCAGTGTATTAACATCATGCTATCAGCAGAGGGATGGACAACCCCCACCCCCGTCACATATAAGCACCAGACCTCCATGCTAATTTGGTAGCACAATTGCTAGCTATCAGCCTTAGTAAATATGCCCTTAGATCATCTTCACTTTCAGCCGGTAACATGGCATCATCGGCAAAGCGAAGGTTGATGATGAGTCTTCCACCATCTTCACACCTTGGTTGTCTTCATATAGCCCTGCTTCTCTGATTATTTTTTCTGCATATAAATGGATCAGGTATGTAAACATGTCATACAACTTTGATGATTTTAAACCATTTCTGTCTCCTTATTCTGTTCGAACTGCTGCTTCTTGATGAATGTAAAGGTTGTGCATGAGAACTGCCAAGTGTTCTGGATTACCAATGCATCTTAATGTAGCCCAGAGTTTTTTATGATTTATGTATTCAAAGGCATTGCTATAATTAATGAAACACATGTAGATATCCTTTTGGTATTGTTTTGTCTTTTCAAGGATTCATCTCACATCCACAATGATGTGTCTTGTTACTTGCCCTTTCCTGAATCCTGATTACATTTCAAGTAGTTTTTGTTTTGGTTGTAGTCTCCACTGAATGATCTTAGCAATTGTGAAATAATGTTGCAGTCTTTCGGATCACCTTTCTTCAGTATTGTTATGAGCACAGAACCTTTGTAAGCATTGTTACAGCTGCATCCGTTTACTATAATACCGTGTTTCCCCGAAAATAAGACCGTGTCTTATATTTATTTTTGCTCCAAAAGATGCACTAGGGCTTATTTTCGGGGTAGGGCTTTTTTTTTTTTTGATATACAGCTTGACAGCACAGAATGAGTGGCGCTGCAGCTCCCGCCCGCACAGATGATGGAAGTGGCCCGCAGCACAGCACAGGCACCCAATCGGCGTCGGGGAGTGGAGCAAGAGAAAAGCTCCTCCCCGGTCCTCCCACCGAAGCCAATCAGGCCACAACAGCACCATCTTCCAAAGAGCAGAGCGCCCTTGGCGCAAAGGAAGCGGCCCACAGCACAGCACCGGCACCCGATCGGCGTCGGGGAGTGGAGCAAGAGGAAAGCTCCTCCCCGGTCCACCCGCCGAAGCCAATCAGGCACAACAGCAGCAACAACTTAAAGGAGAGCGCCCTTGTAGCGAAGGAAGAGGCCCGCAGCACAGCACCGGCACCCGATCAGCGTCGGGGAGTGCAGCAAGAGGAAAGCTCCTCCCCGGTCCACCCGCCGAAGCCAATCAGGCACAACAGCACCAACCACTTAAAGGAGAGCACCCTTGGAGCGAAGGAAGAGGCCCGCAGCACAGCACTGGCACCTGATCGGCATCGGGGAGTGGAGCAGGAGGAAAACCCTCCCCAGTGACCCCCCCCCCCCCAGGTTCCGAATCTGTCAGACATGATCTGCACTAGGGCTTATTTTCGGGGTAGGTCTTATATTATGTGAATCTCAGAAAAACGTGCTAGGTCTTATTTTCAGGGTAGGTCTCAGGGAAACACGGTACTTCAGTGGGAATGTCATCAATGCCCAGTGGGTTTTTTTTAAATTTTGTATTTATGCTATTTTTACAATAATTCCAAGGAGACATCCTTATACAGTAAAAGAGAAAGAAACAAGTAAAGCATTTTGCGAAATCACAAAGCAAGAAAAGAAAAACATTAAAGCAGTTGCTCATCCTAGCACACAATACAGGAGGGGGAGAAAAGAAATAACTATCTTCCCCTAAATAACAAGAATCAGCTGAGATAACAACCAACATAATGCCTAAATCTCACAAAATGACAGGAGAATCTATGGAGGCTTCAAGACGTCGAGCATTCAAGAAGGGCAGCAGTTGGGAGGGCTCAAAGAAAATATAAGAAACAGACTGATATTTAATCAAACACTTACAGAGCTTTTTCAGAAAAAAAGAGACCTCCCAACTGCTGAACTCTAAGCTGAAGGAGCAAAAACTACCTTTGATGCTTCTGCGTATCTTTAGTTAAGTCCGGATACATCAGAACTAACAGTCCCCTAAACAATAAATTGCGCTTTCTGAAAAACTATTTCAACAACTGTTCTTTGTCAGAAATCAATGCAAAAGTCACTAACAGAGTAGAAGATGTGCCCAGTTCTTCCTGAGAGGACGCCAAAAACTCTGAGATATTTAAAACGTCCATTTGCTGTGTCCCAGTAACAGTAGAAGTTGAACTCTTCTTCCCAGAGGGTAGATAATATGCTCGAACTATCGGAGGATAAGACTCAACTTGTTCAGCAAGGACCTCAGTAAGATATTTCTTAAACAAATCTCTTCCAGACATAGTAGAAACCAGAGGAAAATTCAAAACCCAAAGATTAGCAGCCCGAGCCGAATTTTCCAAATGCTCCAATCTAGCTTGTACCACAACAGAGCTCTTGAGCACACTGTCAACTTTATCTTCCAAAGTGGCAGCCTCAGTTTGAATCTCTAACAATGAGGTCTGGATACTCGCCACCTTGTTCTGAGTAGACTCCAAAGCATTAGAAGTATACGAAACTTGCTTAGTTAAGACAACCAGGGGTGATCTGGGAAACTACAGACCAGTGAGCTTGATGTAAGTGCTGGGCAAAATGGTGGAAACCATTATAAAGAAAAAAATTGCTGAACATATAGATAGTCATGGTTTAATAGGACAAAGGCAACATGGATTTAGCCAAGGAAAGTCTTATCTCACTAATCTGCTGTATTTTAGAAGGGACATTCAAGTCAAATCCAGGATGTCCAGGACAGAATGTGGCGAAAAACACCAGGGACGTCCATGTTTCCAGCTGATTTCAGGAACATGGACGTACACACAGCCGGGCACAGGAATGTTCTCACTAAGGACGCTTGTGTCAGGGATGTCCATCTCAGGCAAACTAGCATAAGGGGATGTCCACCTCCACTATGCCCCCATTCAGACTGGGATGTATCTGTGTAGGTGCCTTTGGAAAATCCCGGTTAAGGCATTTACACGGGTAACATGGGCTGTTACCCAAATAACTGCCTTCGAAAATCAGGCCCAAAATTACTAAACATGTAGATAGTCATGGTTTAATGGGAGAAAGCCAAGGAAACTTTTGTCTTACTAAGCTGTTATATTTTTTTGAAGTTGTGAATAAACAGATAGAAAAAGGTGAACCAGTCAATATAGTGTACCTGGATTTTCAGAAAGCCATTGACAAGGTCACTCATGAGAGACTTTTGACAAAATTAAAAAGTCTTGGGATACGAAGCAGTGTACTGTTTTGGATTAGGAACTGGTTAAAAGATTGAAAACAGAGAGTAGGGCTAAATGGCCAATTTTCTCAATGGAAAAAGTTGAATAATGGAGCACCCCAGGGATCTGCGCAGGACCCACTGCCTTTTAACATATTTATTTATTTATTTATTTACATTCTCTTATATACTGCGCTTTTCTGCATCAGTGCGGTTTACATTGAACAAACTGAAATTACATTGAACAGGGCATTATAACTTGGAGATAACTATTTTACAGGGAACATGGGCTATGGAGGGTTAAGTGGCTTGCCCAAGACCACAAAGAGCACCTGTGGGACTAGAAACCCCAGCCCTTCTGGCCCAAGGTTGCTGTCCTCTAGTGGGATTTGAACCCCTGACCTTCCGGCCTGAAGTACCTTGCCCCAACCACTAGGCCACTCCTCCACTCCACTCATTTATAAATGAGCTGGAAATGGGAATAACAAGCGAGGTGATCAAAAAATTATTCTAAGTTGTTAAAACACAAAAAGATTGTGAAAAATTGCAAGAGGACCTTGAAAAATTGGGAGACTGGGCGTTCATATGGCAGAGGAAATTTAATGTGGACAAATACAAAGTTATGCACCTAGGAAAGAACAACCCAAACTATGGTTACACGATGCAAGCACTGTTCCCTCTAAGCTGTGCGCGTGTGCACGCGCACACACCTCACCGAGTGAGCGCACATACTTTACAACAGAGCGCACAAAAATTACAGCTCTGATTCTGATAGAAAACAACACAGACGTCTTAAAATTTAAAAGTTATGATTGTAATTACTAGAAATGTCCTGATTCATTTAGTAATCGTATATTTTCATTTAATTTGATTAAAATCAATGTGGTGTACATACTGTATTCTGACGTGTAGTCAAATTTTAAAGTATATAACTCCGAGTGTCGTTATGTGGTGCACAAAAATTTAACCTTCCTTCAAAAGCTGCACACAGCTGATATTTTATGCGCACACAGCCTACAGAGAATTAGAGGGAACATTGGATGCAAGGTTCCACATTAGGAACCACCACTCAGGAAAAAGATTTAGACATTATCGTAGATAACATGTTGAAACCTTCCACCCAGCGTGCAGCGGCAGCCAAGAAGACAAATAGAATGCTAGTAATCATAAGGAAAGGAATGGCGAATAAAACCAAGGATATTATAATGTCTCTGTATCATTCCACGGCGCGACTGCCCCTTGAATATTGTGTGCAATTCTGGTTGCCATATCTTAAAAGGATATAGCAAAATTAGAAAAGGTAAGAGAAGAGCCACCAAAATGGTGAAGAGAATGGAAGGATACCCCTAAGAGGAAAAGCTTAAAATGTTAGGGCTCTTCATCTTGGAAAAAAGACGGCTGAGGAGAGATATGATAAAGGTCTATAAAATAATGAATGGAGTAGAACAGGTAAACATAGATTGGTTGTTTACTCCTTCAAAAAGTATAAAGACTAGGAGACATGCAATGAAGCTACAAGGTAGCCCATTTAAGATTACTTATAGAAAATATTTTTTCACTCAACGAGTAATCAAACTCTGGAATTCGTTCCCGGAGGATATATTAAAAGTTTTTAGTGTGGCTGGGTTAAAAAAGGTTTGGATAAGTTCCTAGAGGAAAAGTCCATAAACTATTATTAAAGAGGACCAGGGAAATCCACTGCTTAACTCAAGATAAGTAATATGGAATGTGTGTACCTTTTTGGAAAACTGACAGGTACTTGTGACCTACAATGGTCGCTGTTGGAAACAGGATACTGGGCTTGATGGACCTTGGTCTGACTCAGTATGGCATATCTTATGTTCTTATGGCATATCTTAAGAACACTTCTAAATGTAGAGCCTGATTTTCATCTAGGCAGTCTATGCTTTGCATTGGTGCATAGTCTGCCCGCCGACCCCCTTAAGCCGGATTTTCACTTCCACGGTGATGGAAGTAAAAATCCAAGTTTGGCTGGATGCGCCCGGAGCCGTCGAGGCTAAACAGGTAGCAGCGATTTTTGATGTTACCCGCTTAGCCCCTGCGCCTTAAAGATAGGTGAGGAAAAACCTTGCCTATTTTTAGGGCACAGAGGGCTAAATGGGTAGCATCGAAAATCACTGCTACCCGTTTAGCCCTTTCCTCCGCCCCGAAATGCCTCCAACATGCCCTGATGCTAACTGCATAACACGTTAGGGACTTATCCGAGATTTTGCAAAGGCACTACCCATGTAGGTGCCTTTGGAAAATCCCAGATAAGGCATTTATACGAGTAAGTAGGGCAGTTACCCATGTAAATGCCTTTGAAAATGCCACCCGTAATGCATGAATCTCCTGGGCAAGTATATTCCTACTTTTATTTTTGTAAATGTACCTGTATCTGCATAATATACACCTGCTATTTACACATGCACTGGGTTATATCAGCCCTGTAATTTATAGAGTGTTAAATTTCTCCCTAGATTCCTTTTCATTAATACCTACTGTACGTACCTATCCATTTGTCTCACTAACCTTTGTGGGCTTGAAGATAACAGAGAATATTCTAATGACTGGTTCTCTGTTCAAGGTTACATAAGCATTTAACCAGAGATGATGCACTTTGCCAGCCATTAATTATTCGATGTAGTAGAAATTTCTATGTACATTCTACAGTATACAGCTTTGAAAGCTCATTCTTTAGAGCTGTTTACGCGTAGGATTTCTGTTATGAATTGTGGCTTTAAAATATAATTGTCTTGTGGTGACCCCTAGCCATCTAATGAACATTTTTTTTTTGCATTCACTTCCCTGAGATTTTAATGATCGGGCTACATCCATCTATAATATTCTGTGGTCATATTAATGGCCGCTCACTTTACAACTCTGCTGTTTTTCAAGAAAGACTTTAATTATAGCTTCTACAAAATCATGGTAAAATAAATGTGAACAGCACTGAAGAAATTCCATTTGTATTCTAGAA
The DNA here is from genome assembly GCA_033557465.1 of Ichthyophis bannanicus. Taxonomy (NCBI): domain Eukaryota; kingdom Metazoa; phylum Chordata; class Amphibia; order Gymnophiona; family Ichthyophiidae; genus Ichthyophis; species Ichthyophis bannanicus. Next base: position 126,547,215 of record CM066035.1, on the reverse strand, counting down.
AAGCTATTTCTTAGTGGCCTGAAAGCATACAATGCTCTCCTTGAAACGTCCCGATGTCTGATATTGCAGAATTCTTCAGTGCGTTAGTGCCTCGTATGCAATAACTACAGGTGGCAGAGCTTATAAAAATTGATTTGGAAAAACAATTCCCTTTCATTTCCTTCTTCCAGATTAACCTCTTTTCCTTAGAAACTTGCCATAGCAGAATCAAAACTGAAAATGTTTTAAAATTCAGCTACAACCTATCCCATATTTAAATATGTGAGCAAAACTCACTTTACAAAATGAGTAAAGCACCTGGTTTATAGAAGGATCAGCCTATTGGGCAATCTTTATTGCTAATAAGGACCAAGGGATTGAATGGGATAGGCGGATTCTTCAAAAATGGATCGTTCTGTATGGTATTAACAAAAACTTTTGATAAATATGAGTAAACATTGATAATGTCAGAGCTCAAATTAATTTTCATGAGCATTATTCGCGATGTGTGTTCATTTTTTTGACTAATAGTAAAACATGATAAACAACGGCATATTTGGTTATTTTTGCGTCAACTTATCAAATTTTATTTATTTATTTATTTAATTGCTTTTCTATACCGCACTATTTATTATCAGCGCGGTTTACAGGAAACGTATTTGTGCAAAAAGGGCAGTTCAATGCACTTACAATAAACAGGGTAAATAAACATGGATAGCAGGTTAACAGGTAACAACTATTTACAATTTAGTATGCAGGCTTATACACCTATCTCGTTGGTAAGTACAGTTGATACGGCAATGACATTCTGTAAATTAAATAGAGGTGGGTTCGGAAGGCAGTGGTGTCGTGGGCATGGGGCTCATGTGGAGAGAGTTGGACGTGAGTGAAGGTGGCTGAGAGCTGTCATTTGAGATGGAGAAGTACTGGGTAAATAGGTGACATTTCAACGCTTTCCTAAATTGAAGAAGGTTGTTGATGGCGCGGATGTCAGGTGGGAGAGCATTCCAGCAGGAGGGTGCGTAGAAGGCAAAGGCATGGTTGCTCGTAGTCTTGGAGCATTTAATGATTGCTTTGGGAAGGATGAGAGTGTTAGTAGCAGCTGACCTCCTCATCCTGTTGGGGGGTTATCTGGACTAAGTCAGAGAGGGAGGTGGACGTGCAGTTATGGATGGCCTTGAAAGTCATTGTTAGAATCTTAAATGAAATCCTGTAGTGGAAGGGGAGCCAGTGTAGGTGTTTTAGTATGGGGGTAATGTGTTCCATTCTGGAGGCTCCATGTAGAGTTCTTGCTGCAGCGTTCATTGCCAACTGTAAAGGATGTAGGGTGCTCTTCGGAAGTCCATGCAGTATGGAGTTAATGTGGTCAAAATGAGGCATTACTAGAGCTTGAAATACTGTTCTGAAGTCAGTCGGGTCTAGCAGTTGTCTAATGTGGCGCAGTGTTCGGATTTTATGGTATACTGCCTTTACCATATTAGATATCTGCTCCTTCATATTGAGTTGTTGGTCAAGGATGATACCAAGGTATCGTATCGTAGGTTTGGCGAAGAGTTTGGCATCACGCACTTTTATGGATGATGGTGGAGTGAATGCTTGGTCTCTGCAGACGAATACAATTGTGTGATACTGCAGGTTTCCACAATCCACATTTCATCCTGCTTGTTTTCATCATAGCACAGTATGTGCTCAAATGTGCTGATGCCACTCTGGGAGTGAGGGACAGGTCAAAAGCACAGGGTACTTTAATCAGTCAAGTTGGAACTCTGACAAGCAGCCAAACAAGCCTATCCCTTTCTGACTTATCAAACAGATAATTAGGCTTTGGAACTCATTGCCAGCAGATTTATTTATTTATTTAGACAGTTTTGTATACCACCTTATCCTTCATTCAAAGTGGTCACAACACAATTGGGGGATACATTTAACACAAGGGGATATGAGACACATACACTAATAATTACAGGGAACATAATGTAATAATTATGTAAATAACCCAAATTACGTAAATAACCCAAATTACAACAATCTAATAAACTGCCTTACAGAAGTTGAAGAATGGCTACGTTTAAACAACTTAGCTATTAACATAAAAAAAACGGAAATCCTGATTGCAACAAAAAACACGAAATATACTCCTCCATCTGACATTAAAATCCTGAATACGACTCTTCCAATCAAGGAAGAAATAAAATATTTAGGGGTTATCATTGACAAAACTCTCAGTTTTACAACACACATCAAGAAACTAACAAAAACAATCTATTACAAACTCCGCTCTATCCAACAACTAAGACCACTATTACAAGATGAAGACTTTAGAACCGTCACACAAGCTTTGATTACACCACACTTCGATTTTTGTAATAGCATACTACATGGTATAACTAAGAAGAACATCAAAATCTTACAAATGGCCCAAAACGTAACAGCAAGAGTTATATTTAAAGCCAAACTATCTGATCATATTACCCCTATCCTATACACACTACACTGGTTACCAATATTCAGTAGGATCCAATACAAAATACTGTTAACCACTTTCAAATTAATTAATAATATTGCCCCATCACACTTAACTACTCTTCTTCACAGCCCACTCGATAATAGGATAAGACGGAGAAAAAACCTTAATACATTAGCAGTCCCAGATATAATAAGGAAAACAAAACACTCAACAAGTAACAGTGCCTTTTCCCTTGTTGCTCCAATACTGTGGAACAATCTTCCAGATCAACTAAGAGAAACTAAAGATCCACTAACTTTCAGAAAAGATCTAAAAACTCATCTATTCACACAACACTACACCAATAGTGAAACAGGTATAACTTCTCAACCACCATAAACTGAATTTATTTACACTAACCAAATATATATCAACAACTGGAACAACGACAACTGCAAATGATATTTAACATTATATTAATTTTTCTTACATTATACATATATAATATATCTTACTGTAGTATAGTTCAATAATGTTTCCTGTTATATTGTAATACATTAATGATGTTCTACACAATTCATGTTATAATGTAATTTAGTTCATGATATTAATTCTTCTTACATTATACATATATAATATATTTTTATTGTAATATAGTTCAATAATGTTCCTGTTATATTGTAATACATTAATGATGTTCTACACAATTCATGTTATAATGTAATATAGTTCATAAAGTTCTATGTACCTGTTCGATTATTGTTGTAATGTAAACCGCTGCTGATCCTTGGAAGCAGCGGTATATAAAAACTGTTCAAATAAATAAATAAAAATAATAAAAGCAGAGTAGCTAGGTTAAAAAAGGTTTGGACAAATTCCTGGAGGCAAAGTCCATAAAGCGTTATTAAGGTTGACCGAGAAAAAACACTGCTTATCCCTGGGGATAAATAGCATGGAACTGGCTACTCTGGGGATATATCAGGTATGTGTGACTTGGATTGGCCACTGTTGAAAGCAGGACACTGGGCTTGATGGACTTTTGGTATGACCCATTTTGGGAAATCTCATGTTCTTATGTTCTAATCTCATGGGTGATGATGTCACAAATGGGCTACAAGTCACAACCCAACATCAACGCAGACAACCATTTTCTCTGAGACATTCTTAGAGAGAGGAAATCCTTTAGTAGTTTGCCCCAGTGCTTCTGCCAAAAATTGTAGAATTTTAGAAGATATCCAAAAGAGATAAAGAAACTATCTGCCAGAGAGCACATAGAATATACATTCACCTCTATTACTAGCACAGAAAAGTAAAAAAAAGTGCTTTTTTCCAAGTTTGTGAGGGTTGCTAGCTGGTCCTGGAGGGAAAGAATATGTACTTTCTGCTAACTAGAGGATAAGTAAAGTGACAGGGAGAGACAGTGTGACGGAGACAGGGCAAATGAGTGACACACTTGTGTTAAAATCAGAGAAAGGTGTATGCTTGGCAGCAGTTTGTCAAAGTTAGTAGCTGGCAGCTGTGACAGGGAAAACAGTGCACCTCTGTGTACTATGTTGGATTTGGGGACAGTTTCTCCATATGGGTTAATTTTCTGCATACCATGACAGCCATGGACATCACTTCTAAGCCAGGGTATCTAGAGTATGATCTTAGTCTCTCAAATTTACTGCTAATGCTTGGCGGTGTACTCACCTTGTGCCAAAGAGAGCTTCCTTCTGGAATTCGTAAGATGTAACATGTATGGGTAGTTTGTCAAGATGTACTTGGAAATTCTTCTTTATCAAGACTATGGTTCCCAATACATTGGGAAATATTTCTGTATCTTTCTACCACATTTTCTTGGTCTCAGACTGCATTTCTTGGTACTTCAGTTTTGGAGACCATATCTCACAAAGGATATAAAAACACTTGAGACAGTTCAGAGGAATGCGACAAAAATGATTTGGAGCCTGTGCCAGAAGACTTATAAGAAGAGACTTGAAGACCTAAATATGTACACTCTAGAGGAGAGAAGGGACAGGGGAGATATGATTCAGATGTTTAAATGCAAACCTTTTTCAAAGACGGGGAAGTTGTAAAACTAGAGAGCATAAAATGAAACTTCAAGGAGGTAAACTTAAAAGCAATGTCAGAAAATACTTTTTCACCGAAAGGATGGTGAATGCTTGGAATGCCCTCCCAATGGAAGTAGTGGGGAAAAATGCAGTGGCGAAATTCAAAATGGCATTGGACAGACACAGTGGATCCCTTTATAGCAAGAGGATAAAATCAAAATAAACATAACTATCTTTTATAACAAATAGGCGGAGGTGACCTGCACAGGGCAGCGGGTACATCTATTCTAGTCACCTTACTGGGCAGACTAGGTGGACCATACTAGTCTTTGTCTGCCATCATATACATGTTACTATGTAAAATGTTCACTATTGGACTTGCAAGGTACATGTAGGAGCATTATCCCGTGAGCACATTCAAGTCTTCTGGCAGCAGATATGGCAGAGGATGTTTTCAGATTCTTAATCCCTCTGAACCCATTCCCTCAAGATTATTATTCCTAAATCTGTGAGTCTAACAGCCCAATTGCGGGAGAGGGATGTGATGCTGGTTGATTTTTTGATAACTATTGCTTTAAAGCTTACTATTAGTAATTGGAAAAATGGCAGCTCTGTGACTTTTGTTGAATGATGGAATACTTTCTCCTTATATAGTACAGTAAGTATAAAGAAGTAGCTGCTGAAAAAATGCAGACCAGACTATAGATAGTTAAACCACTGGAAACGTTTGCATGCCTATATGCTTGGCGTGTAACTATCAAGTTAGGATCATACTGGCTGGTTGGTTATTGTTATGGTTACTGTATCTCAAACATTTTTCAATAAAGAGATCTGAACACACTCACAAAAAAAGAAAACTTCCTTTCTCCTTGCCTCTCTCGGCTATTGCTGCCTGACTCACTTTTGTAGCACTATTGGTGTGGTCCTTTCCCCCTCTCTCACTGTATTATGGTCTTCATGCCATTGTTGTTGAGCCCTTTTTCGCCTCTTACTATGACTTGGGTCATCCATGCCACCCTTCTTTCTGTATTGCTCTGTGACCTTTGCCCTTTTTTTGTTTTGGTTGTGTTGTTTTTTTTTAACCTAATCCATCTTTCTGAGTGTCTTGGGGGTCTTCAAGCTGCCACTTTAACCCTTTTTCTAATGCCTTGAGGGTTTGTTGTCACTCATCTTGCTACATTGCTCTATGATCAAAGTCTTAGCGGGTTGATGCAGCCTTCTTCCTTTTCCTGTTTTGCAACTTTCTTGATACCTAGAATCTGTCTTAATTGTACTATTGCTATTACCATGTTAAAGCTTTATCCTGGTTAAGTTGTTAGTACAGTTTTCCCCTGCTCCTGAAACATTGGTTTTCCTCATCACTTAAAAGTGCCTTATAAAGAAATACCAAGAAGTCCTCAGTGTCTTCAAACATTCCTGTTTAGGTGGGAGGGCCTTCTGGCCTGTCTTGCCCCTTGCAGGTACTTTAGGGTGGGGGAGTAGCCTAATGGTGAGAGCAGCAGCCTGAGAACTGTCTGTTCCTTGTGATCCTGAGGAAGTCACATAACCCTCCATTGCCTTAGGTAAAATGTTAGATTGTAAGCCCTCTGTGGACAGGAAAAATACCTGACTGTAACTTGCCTTGAATTTCAGAAAAAAGGCCTGTGCTAAATCTTGCTGCTGAGTTGGTTCTCCTTAAGGTGTTGTAGGAACTTCTAGCTGATTTAGTTGCTATGCTAGTCCTGCTGGAAATTAATACAACCTGCTTCGGGCTGTAGTTCTAAACAACCTGACTCCAAGAAAAACTGAACCAGGCATGGCTGAGGGACACTGCTGGCTTAACGCCATTGACAAACTTTGAGCTCTTTCTTCAAAGTTCTTTTTAGATTTTCCTACTGTAATGGTTGACTTGTCAGTTTCCTTCCACTAGTATTTGCCTTTCCATTTAGAGTTTATCAGGCTTGCATTCTTCAGATGTTTTAACGCCTTTCCAGCATGTCTTGCTTTTGTGTTGTTGCTCTTCAGGTGTTTTAGGGCTTCCAGCCTATCTTGCTGCAGGCAATGGCACTCTTCAGCTATTTTAGGGCCTTGCAGTCCATCTGAGTACTAAGCTAGTCCTCTTTGAATCTTCTACCACTGGTTCCTGTTCGGTAATCCAGTTTAGTCCTCCAACATCGGGTAGTGCCCCTCCTCCTGCAGCCGGGAGACTGGACCAATCAAATCTTCTGTAGTATATATACAGCCGGAGCTCCCAGAAGTCCCCAGTGTGTCCAGTCTCCCTGCAGCTGGAGGACTTCTGTGCCCCTGCTGGGCACGCTAAGTGACACTTGAAGGAGCAACACTAGTTAGTTAGTTCTTTTGGGGTTTATTTCTGGTCCTTTATGTTCTATTTCCTTTGCTAGGTAGCTGTATCTTTAAAAAAAAAAAAAGAAAAGACACAGGGGACTTTCTGGGGAAAGCCAGACCTGCCTTGGGCTCCTGCCTTCCTGCCTGGGAATCTCTGAAGCCTGGGTTGAGCTCTCCCCAAGGCTGTTCGGGGAAGAGCCATACCGGCTGCAACATTGCCTGTCACTTGGAGAAGTGGGCTGAGTTCCTTGCTGTTCCCAGAGCTGGTAGGAATTTTCCTTGTTTTAAGCTTTCAGCTCTCTGTTCTTTGCTTGGGCAGAGGCTCTGTTGGCTCCCCTGGCTTCCAAATTGCACTTTTTCCTGCCTTTTTTCGCTTGCCCTTTATTAGAGGGTCGTTTTCTTTCTTTTCCATATTATTTGGGTACCTTTGTATTTTCGCGCCGTTTTTTACCGCGGGTGAAAAAGTGCGGCGGCCATTTTGGATTTCTAAAGTGTGCTTTTTAAGGGCACTTTTTAACACTTGCGCACGGGTTCCCCTGGTGTTTTTGGGGTTTCTTTTGCTGGCGATTTTGCTCAGGGCACCCCTAGGATTCTGGGGAGTATTTTGTTTACTGTAAAAAAAAAAAAAGGGTTTTAAATTTAATACTGTGCTGAATTGAATAAGGTTAGTCCCCTTGGTGTGGGCTTCCCTGTTCCTGTTGCCTTATTTTTCCCTGAGGGCAGGTGGCCTTGGCATGGCTGCCAAACCTCAGTGTGTAATTTGTGGCTCCCGCAGAGGTACAATGACTGACTCTGGAATCTGTAAGAGCTGTGCTGCAGTTTCTTCAGAACTGGAGCTGCCTATTGAAATTAAGGAACAGCATGTGCCCGGGGACCCTTCTCTTTCGGGGGACAGTGTCCCTTCACCGAGCATCCTTCCTTCTGGTCTGGGCCCGACGTCTAATACGTCGGTCCCTGAGCTCCAGCAGGCGGCTATGGTGGCGTCGCCTATAGACTTTTCCCCGGATTTTGTTCTTCTCATGCATCAGGCCTTCCGCTTAAGCCGGTCTGGTCATTTGCCGGAGGCTTGGCCCGCCTCTCTCCCCCCAGCTTCCGCAGGGGGGGTTCAGCGGTCTTCCCAACCCGCTGTCAAGCGGCCCAGGTTGGGGGACCAGGATCAGGACGCCCTTTGCCTCCCGGATTCCGAGGCTGAGGGGGATCCGGATATTGAGGCGGAGGAATTAGAAGACGGAGAGCTTCCAGAACCGGAAGATCAGGCTCGCATCATTCGGGTGTTTCGAAGGGACGAGCTGGTACCTTTGGTCACGGAGTCTCTCCAAGCACTTAACCTCTCTGCGGTGCGGCCGCTGGAGGAGGAGGGTCTCGAGGATCCTCTCATTCAGGCGGTCAGGGATGCCCAGGTAGTTTTTCCTGTGCACCGAGTAGTTGAGCAGATGATTCATGCGGAATGGGAGCAACCGGAATCCGCTTTGAAAGGGATTCAGACCATGAATCGTCTTTACCCCCTTGCCGACAAGGACAGGGACTTGTTTAAGTCTCCACGGGTGGATGCTGCCGTTTCGGCAGTGACTAAGAAAACCACCATCCCGGTTGAAGGGGCCGCGGCCCTGAGGGATGTTCAGGACAAAAAGGTTGATAATTTGTTGAAGCAAGCCTTCGAGACCAACGCCTTATCGTTACAAGCTTCTATATGTGGGGCGTGGGTAGCTCGAGCTTGTTTGCGATGGTCGCAGCACCTGCGCTCGGGGTCTGGTATGGACCAACAGGGGCTGTTGGACGTTACCCGCGTGGAGTCGGGATCGGCCTACTTGGCGGATCTGTGTTATGATTTAATACGCTCCCTAGCTAATAGCATGGCCTCCATGGTAGCGGCACGACGGTCCATCTGGTTGCGCAATTGGGCGGCCGACGGTTCTTCCAAGTCTCGCCTCAGTAAACTACCCTTTAAGGGCAGGTTGTTATTTGGTGAGGCTCTGGATAAGTTGGTGAAGGATCTCGGTGAGTCGAAGGGTGGTCGGCTTCCAGAGGATAAGCCTAAGCTTAATAGGTCGTCCACCTCAGCGCGCGGCCAGTTTCAGGATGCGCGCAGATTTCGTTCTTCCCGGCTGTGGACTTCGCAGCGCGGCCGTTTTGGAACCCGTCATCAAGGGTTTCGTGGTTTCAGAGGAGCGGGAAGGGGCTTCTCCGGAGCCGCCTCTTCCTTTAATCGCAAGCCACAATGAAACGAGGTGGGCTCTAGAGGAAGACCCGGTCATCGGGGGTCGTTTGCGCGACTTTCTTCCTTCTTGGGCCCAAATTACGTCAGATCGGTGGGTGCTGCAGATTATAGAAGAAGGTTATGCCCTAGAGTTTGCGCACCCACTTCCGGGTTCGTTTGTTCTGTCTCCCAGCAAGGGAGCTCAAAATGCGCGGGACATCCGCGTGACCCTGGATCGGCTTCTCTCTCTGGGGGCCGTGGTTCCGGTCCCGCCTTTGGAAAGAGGCGCAGGTCGCTACTCCATCTATTTTGTGGTTCCCAAAAAGGGCGGTTCCCTTCGTCCGATCTTGGATCTCAAAGGCGTGAATCGCGCTCTCAGAGTACCGCACTTTCGCATGGAGACCCTGCGGTCAGTCATCGTAGCGGTGCGTCAAGGGGAATTTTTGACATCCCTCGATCTTACAGAGGCCTATTTACACATTCCCATCCGGCCCTCCCATCAACGGTTTCTCCGCTTTGCGCTCCCGTGGGGCCATTTTCAATTCCGGGCCATGCCGTTCGGACTCGCCACGGCTCCCCGCACCTTCACAAGGGTGATGGTTGTAGTCGCGGCGGCGTTGCGCAAGGAGGGCATCCTGGTCCATCCATATCTCGACGACTGGTTGATTCAAGCGAAGTCCAGTCGGGAGTGTGTGCAAGTCACGAGCAGGGTGGTGGATCTCCTTCGGTCCCTCGGATGGGTGGTGAACGAATGCAAGAGTTGTCTGTCTCCAACACAGGATCTCGAGTATCTGGGAGTCCGCTTCGACACAGCAAGGGGCTTGGTGTGCCTTCCGGAGCGACGCGTGCTGGTCCGTCTCTTCCGGGGGATGCCAGCTCCGTTGGCGTGGTGGTACCTGCAGCTCCTCGGCACGATGGCGGCGACCTTGGAGGTGGTGCCTTGGGCGCGCTTCCACATGCGTCCGCTGCAGAGTGCTCTTCTGCGACGTTGGTCCAACCAGTTCGACTCGTTGAACAAGAGATTGCCTTGCCCAAAGACGGTTCGCCGATCCCTCCGGTGGTGGCTCTCCGCCGAGAACCTGTCGCGAGGGATTCCCTTGGAGCCTCCTCTGTGGGTTCCGTTCACGATGGGATGCGAGCTTAACCGGCTGGGGGGCTCACTGCGAGTTCCGCTTTGCTCAGGGGGAATGGTCTCCCCTGGAGGCCTCTTGGTCGATCAACCGTCTCGAATTGCGGGCAGTCCGGCTAGCCCTGGTGGACCTGGAGACCCTGGTTCTCGGACGGCCGGTGAGAGTCCTGTCGGACAATGCGTCCACTGTAGCTTACATCAATCGCCAAGGGGGTACCGGCAGCGTGGCCCTGGAGGCAGAAGCGGCGGCCTTGTTCAACTGGGTGCACACTCGCCTTCCAGCGATCTCGGCGGCTCACATTGCGGGCGTAGACAATGTCCAGGCTGATTTTCTCAGCAGAGTGCGGGTGGACCCCGGAGAATGGGAGCTAAACCCACAGGTTTACGCACAAATCGTCCGGCGGTGGGGTCCACCCATCATGGATCTCATGGCGACCTTTCAATCAGCCAAGACAGGGCGCTTCTTCAGCAGGCGAAGGGAGCGCATGTCCGAGGGGCTCGACGCTCTCATTCAGCCATGGCCCACGTCCGGTCTTCTTTATGTCTTTCCTCCGTGGGCTCTGATCGGCCGGGTCGTACAACGTATCGAGAGCCACCGGGGTCGCGTGTTACTGGTGGCCCCGGATTGGCCCCGGAGGCCCTGGTATGCCGATCTGGTCCGGTTGCGCGACGGCGTTCCTTGGCTCCTGCCCGCTCTACCGGATCTTCTTCTTCAGGGTCCCTTGCGGATGCCCCAAGTGGATCGATTCTCGCTTACGGTTTGGCCATTGAGAGGGCTCGGCTGAAAAGGAAGGGCTACTCCCCCGCGGTGATTTCTACCCTTCTGCGGGCGAGAAAAACGTCCACTTCTCTTACTTACGTTCGGATTTGGAGGATTTTTGAAGACTGGTGCTCCCGGCGGGGAGTCCGGGCGGCGACGGTTTCCGTGCCCGTCGTTTTAAGTTTTCTTCAGGATGGTTTCGATAAGAGCCTTGCGGCTAGTTCCCTAAAAGTCCAGCTGGCGGCTATCTCGTGTTACCGCGGCAAGGTTTTGGGTCGTCTGCTCGGGGCTCATCCGGATGTACGCCGATTCCTTACGGCTGTTTTTCATTTGCGGCCCTCCCGCAGAGTTTTCGTTCCTCCTTGGGACTTGAATTTAGTTCTGAGGGCCCTGGTTCGTGAACCTTTTGAGCCCCTGCGCAGGGCGTCTCTGAAAGATCTCACGCTGAAGGCGGTTTTTCTTGTAGCCATCTGTTCGGCACGGCGCATTTCAGATCTGCATGCATTGTCCTGTCGAGAGCCTTTCTTGTCTTTTTCCGCGGATCGGATCGTTCTCCGTCCGGTTCCTTCCTTTCTGCCAAAGGTGGTGTCTCCCTTTCACATGAATCAAGCAGTGTTTCTTCCAGTGCTTTCTTCGCAATCTGTCGGGTCAACGGACAAAGGTCTTCTCCGGCTCGATGTGGGTTGTACGCTCCATCGTTATTTAAAGGTTACCGAGTCTTTTCGGAAATCTGACCGGCTTTTCGTGCTCTTCGGGGGTGCGCGTAAAGGGGAAGCGGCAGCTAAAGCCTCCAGTGCTAGATGGCTCAAAGAGGCGATCACGTCCGCGTATCTGTTGCATCAGCGGTCTGTTCCGGAGGGTCTGAGGGCTCATTCCACTAGGGCTCAGGCGACCTCTTGGGCGGAGTATAGCCTGGTTCCGCCGGCAGATATCTGTAGGGCGGTCACTTGGTCGTCTCTGCATGCTTTCAGTAGACACTATCGCTTAGATGTGTTAGCGGCTCGGGATTCCTGTTTTGGTTCGGCGGTTCTGCGCGCCGGATGGCAAGGTCCCGCCCGGTCTTAACTGCTCTGTTACATCCCGATGTTGGAGGACTAAACTGGATTACCGAACAGGAAATGGAAATTACACTAACCTGGTAATTGTAGTTCCTGGAGGGTCCAGTTTAGTCCTCCTTCCCTCCCGACTATCTGCTAATGTGGTGCGGCGCGCCTTTCCGAACGGTTGATATTAAGACGGTTCCTCTTGCCGTTCGGTCCCTCTGTGGCAGCCGCGTTTTTTGCAGAGGCTCTTCCCTGTCTCGGGGGTTCAGGCAGCTCCTGAACTTCTGGTGGGGAGCGGTGTTTTGATTCCTGAGGCGTCGGTGCCGGCGCAATGTAGTGTTCTGACTTCCTCGTTTGGGGAGGGGGTTGGATATTCCTTGGGGGGGAACAAATTGTTCTTTAATTAGGTCATTTTGTATATTAATCTAATGTGTTGCTTCGTTAAGTATGCTTTGTTACTGGTACACTGGGGACTTCTGGGAGCTCCGGCTGTATATATACTACAGAAGATTTGATTGGTCCAGTCTCCCGGCTGCAGGAGGAGGGGCACTACCCGATGTTGGAGGACTAAACTGGACCCTCCAGGAACTACAATTACCAGGTTAGTGTAATTTCCATTTTTGTGCTATATTTCCAAAGAGCTTGGTTCAAAGAAAACTTGAACCTGGTATAGCTGTAGGACATTACTGGTCTAACTTCATAGAAGAGCCTTGAATTCTCTCTTCAAAGCTCTTTTCAAATTTCTATTAAAATACCTGTTGACTATCAATTTCCTTTCATTTTAGTGCCTATCCAGCCTGTCTTGCTGCTGGGTTACTACACTTAAGGTGGTTTAGGACCTTCCAGCCTTTCTTATTACTATGTTGGCTCTCTTCAGGTGATTTTGGGCCTTAAAGCGTATCTTGGTGCTATGTTGGCTCTATTTGAGTGTTCTACCAGCTGTTTTGGGAATGCAACACCAAACAAACCTACTGTAAGATAAAATGAACCTGGCGAGGCAGGGGCTGCTACTAGCCTAACATTGTGGACAATCCTTGAACTTTCTCTTCAAAGTTCTTTTCAAAGTTCTATTGCCATGCTTGTTGCTTTTGCTCCACTCCAAGAATATTGGTTTTCTTTGTCCTTTAAAATTGCCTTAGCAACAGGTATCTCAGTGTTCAGTCCACAGTGCTTATTCAAGTGATGAAACCTTTCAGCAAATCTGTGTGCAGTGTTGGCTCTCTTTGGATGCTTTAGGGCCGTCCAGCCCATCTGGCTGTTGCACTCACCCTCCTCTGCTATTCTGGGTTCTTGCAGGCAGTGCTGTCTTCCCTTTAACTTTTCCACTGCTTTTAGGGCCTTCATCAGAATGCATCCTCTGCTCTCTTTGTAAACCCCACAGCATCTCATTCCAAGCACCAGTGAATACTTCCCCCAGCCCAGCAGCTTCTTCATTACAGATTCCTATACTGGGTTTGGACAAGGGAATTTAATTTAGCTCATGACTTTCTCGGAAGTATGAGATGAGTTACATTCAAGTACAGTAGATGTTTTGCTGTCCCCAAAGGGCTTAAAATCTAAGTTTGTACCTGAAGCAATGAAGGGTTAAATGACTTGCCTGAGGAAAAACTTCTCAGTGCCTGAACTCTCTAAACTGGAAGCCCATAGCTTAGCTGACCTGACTCTGCTCCCACTGCTTGGGCTTGTATAGCCAATTTTGCTGCTACATTGACACTCTTCAGGTGTTTTAGGGCCTTCCAGCCAATGTTACTGCTGCTTTAACTCACTCACGCTGTCTTGGGATCATCCAGACAGTATTGGTGCCACTTTACCGCTCTGCCAATACTTTGGAATCTACCTGCCAGTGTTGGTGCCATTTTACTGCCTCCTTGGGATATTCATTCCACACTTTGTGCAACTTTGCCTTTCTGATGCTGGTTTGCAGTCTTCCTGCCTTTCTATGTGCCCTTTGACCCTCTTCTGGTGTTGTGAGGTATTTTTGACACTTTTGCTGACTTGAAGTGCTATTGCCTCTGTTAAAGATGTCTGCCAAGTTTCGGAAAGCCCAACTGTTATATTCTAAAATAGTTTTCTCCATACACTTGAATGAGAATAAGTGAGACAAATGCACAAATGATTCAGTGTACAATGACTAACAAAAGAGGGACTGTGGATGAACACAATTTCTGGTGTGCACATCCCTACATATTATGGATTCTGTAAGTGTTTTGATGGTGAGATCATTCTTTTTCTATAATACAACCTGTTGTAGTACATTTATTTATATACTTATTCATTTGCATGTATTTGACACCCTGCTTATGATCAACAAATACCCTAATTTGCTTACTTTTTAAAACAGAATACATAAAGATCATAAAAAACATATAAAAATGTAGCATAATAATCCTTTATTAAAAAATCCAAGAGATGGTATGGATAGGGCATTTGTATGAAATCAGATCATGGCTTTGTTATGTAGGTTAATTGTCGATTTGTCATGGGATGCAACAACATTTCCAGAGAGCTGAAAATGAATCTAGTCTCCAGGCCAATCAAAGTTTAGAAATTAATTGGGTTCTTTGCCCAAATATTTACAAACATATCTGATAAATATTCATTGTGGATATCTGAAAAACACTAATTTGCGACTTTGGAGGCCTGGAGTTGACTAGGTTGCAGTTGACTAGTTGATTATCTCTGGTGGGTTTCCACTTTTGGTAGGTTGCAGTGTGATAGGTAGGATAACGCAGATAAAAACTTTCCATTAATGTAATGAGACATAATTCTTTCTTTAAAGTTCACAAATTTTATTAATTTTTAACCAAAAAAAAATTAAAGAAAAGCCAACAGAGAAAAAAAGAAAAATATCAACAGTGGAGAGAAATACAGTCCAAAATAATGTGGTGATAGCATGACAAGGACAAAGTAAATGGTAAAACCAAGGACATAGGCAGAAAGAGAATCAAATTAAACATGAAGGTAATGTAGCTATCAAGAGGCTGCCTGACCTTAAGCATCACAGGTATAGAGCAAGACTTAACAGCCAAACTCTTTGCATACCTGTGTGCCAAATAAATAGAATTCCACCAGAAATGAAAAGACAAGATGGAGACGTTCTTTCAATTAACCAAGATCATTTGAAGGGTAAGGGTCCTTAAGAAATCAACTTACATTGACTAACCATTAGCACATCAGACTATTGTAAATAACAAAAAATAACAAATTCCACGTTCAAGTCCTGGGTAATGTGAAAGATTGGAGTGGAGGAGTGGCCTAGTGGCTGGGGCAAGGTACTTCAGGCCGGAAGGTTGGTGGTTCAAATCCCACGAGAGGACAGCAACCTTGGGCCGGAAGGACTGGGGTTTCTAATCCCACAGGTGCTCCTTGTGGTCTTGGGCAAGCCACTTAACCCTCCATAGCCCATGTTCCCTGTAAAATAGTTATCTCCAAGTTATAATGCCCTGTTCAATGTAATTTCAGTTTGTTCAATGTAAACCACACTGATGCAGAATAGTGCGGTATATAAGAGAATATAATAAATAATAATAAAATAAATTACCAAACATCCATCCAAAAAGCCTGAATAAATGGACAATCATAGATAATGAAAACTAATTCTATATGCTAAAAGTCACTGAATGATATGCATGCCTATATTAAGACTCACTATCTACCTGAATACTGTATCTTATGGGATGTACTCTGCTACATTTCTAAGCCGTCTTAAGAGCTAAAGCAAATGGAAGCAAAGGAGCCAATATTCAGAAGGCCAGTCAACCAATAGGAGGCTATCCAGTTAAGGGAGCTGACCATGATATTCAGTGGTATTATCTGGAGAATGTCTCTGAATATCTCCACAAACTGCACAGGAGTGGTCCATAGGCTGAGCAAGGGCAGTGTTACGCTTGACTTTATCCAGTTAATGGGATTTTCAGTTAGCACTTATCTAGGCAACTTAGGCTGCATGAAAAGCTGTACTAAGTTGCAATCTAGATAAGGGTTGGCTAAAAATCCTACTGAGTAGATAAGTATCGATACTTATCCAGAAAGCCCGCTTAGCCCGAATATTCAACGGCTGCTATTTAAGTGTCAGTCCTTTTGAAAATCGGGCCCAAAGTGTCCGCAACAATTCATGTAAGTTTAAATGAGAGGGGAGATATGATAGACATTTAAGTACTGTATCTCCATGGCATAAATTACTGCTACTATTACTTCTGATCATTTGCACACGCAGCTCTGTATAAATGCATGTAAAAGAGCTTACAATCTAGTCAGTACACATGAGGTGATCCTATTTCAATTAAAAGGAAGCTCTGGATCAAGGGATCATAAGAAGAAGATCAAAAGGAGTAGAATCAGGAATAATCTAAAGAAATATTTCTTTATTGATAAGGTGGTAGATGCAGGGCTGGACCCACCATCAGGCAAACTAGACGGTCACTTATGGCATCAGCTTGTGTGTGTGTGTGTGTGTGGGCGGGGAGGCAACAAAGAACAGGGCATTCAAAGTTAAACAATAGATTCTGATTGCCAGAGAGGCGAAAGGCTTAAGGTTTGCCTAGGATGCCAACACCTTTAACCAACCATGAGGCCAGCCCTGCGTAGATGCAGTAGACATGAAGTTAAGGATGGTATCTAATAGGCATGTGTGTGCCAAGGATTTTCAGGCTCACTTTTCTTCATCAGAATATGTGTGTTCAGTTAGTTTTCGGGAACCAAATGTTTGTGTGTTTTTTCCTTTCATCCCTATTAAAGTCTATGTGAGAAGCCATTTACAATGGAACAATAAGGCTCGCCATCTATTTTTAATCAAACCTGCTTGAAACTTGATGGCAGGCATCTCTAACAGCATTACAAGTGATCAAGAGTGCCATAAACCTCCCAAGGGCACCAGAAGAGGGTCAACGAGTACATACAGTGGCATGATGAATACCAGAAACCACCATCAGAAGGGCGAAGTTGTACAAAGAGTGCAATGAACACCTCAAGATAGTGGAAGAGGACAAAGCAGCATCACAGTTGGTGGATGCACATCAAGGCACTTTGAAAGGAGTAGAATGGCAAAGAGATATTCACAGCATCCAGATCAGCTGCAAGATCCTAAATTATGCCAGGACTACCAGCACAGCAACCAGATCGATTGCAACACCTTAAACTTGCCAAGGGGACCAGCATAGCACCCAAATACAGTAAGCTGTAAGGCCTAAATTATGCCAGGAGGTTCAGCACAGCACCTCAATCACCTGTAAGGCCATAAATTATGTCAGGAGGTCCAGCACAGCAGTCAGATCAGCTGCAATTCCTTACACAAGCCAAGGAGACCAACATAGCACCCAGATCAGCTGCAAGGCACTAAAACACTAGAGAAGAACCAATTCAACAGCAGAAGAGATGACACAAGCCCAAACCGCAGGAGTGGGGTGAGTTCAACTAAGCTGTATGTCTCCAAGTTAGAATCCCAATACTGAGGACTTTGGTTCCAGCATAGGAATTTAAATACAGGGAAGGATCTCCCTGGGATGGAAGAGGGATTCATGGACTGTTTAGATGACATGCTGAAGGATTTAAATAAAGCATACAAAGCAGTTTACAATAAAATTTATGGGAAGTCAGTTAGAAAGGAACTACAATTTTTGACAGGGAAGGAAGAAGGAAAACTAAACAGAAGGCAGAGGCAGGTGGCACAACTTAATCATCCCTGATAGTCTAGCCTGACCCCAAAAGCCTGTTTGAAAAGAAAGGTCTTATGGAGAATTTAGAATTTTTAATAGTTGACCTGAAGAATCTGGGCTGGAAGGCAGTTCCATAGAGAAGGGGCAAGAAAGAAGAAGGCTGAGATTTTTGTACTTTCATACCGTGCTCTGGTGAGGGGAGGAATGAATAACCTGTTGCTCTGCGAGGATTGCAGGCAGCATGGGGGGGAGGCACAAGGTATTACAAGATCAGACAGAATTTTATGGCATATCTAGTGGAAAGTCAGGAGCCAATGATGTTGGATCATTGGTAGTGTACTATGATCAAATGTCCTTCTGTGGGAAAGAAGACGGAGGGCCGTTTTCTGAATGGATTGCAGTTTCATTATCTCATGGGCCGGAACGCCAGCATATACTACATTATGGTAGTCTAATTGGGCAATAATAGTGGTCCTCTTTAATAATGGTTTCTGGATTTCTCCTCCAGGAACTCGTCCAAACCTCTTTAAACCCAGCTACACTAACAGCTTTTACTACATCCTTCAGTAATGAATTCCAGAGTTTGATTATTTATTTATTTATATTCTCTTATATACCATGCTATTCTGCATCAGTGCGGTTTACATTGAACAAACTGAAATTACATTGAACAGGGCATTATAACTTGGAGATAAATATGAATATTTACAAGGAACATTGGCAATGGAGGGTTAAGTGGCTTGCCCAAGACCACAAGGAGTACCTGTGGGACTAGAAACCCCAGTCCTTCCGGCCCAAGGTTGCTGTCCTTTAGTGGGATTTGAACCCCCGACCTTCCAGCCTGAGGTACCTTGTCCCAACCACTAAGTCAAATATGATGATGGTGTGTGTGTAACTTCTCTATGTGTGTGTAAAGGGTATATGTTTCGTGGTTAAGGTGAGATGTATTGCCTGGTCATGTACTAGTCATTGGTATATGGTGAGTGCATTAATTTTGTATTAGGTGGGGTCAGGGTTGGGGGATTCCAATGAGTTTCCAAAGTGCTTTTTTAAGAGGTGGGTTTTGAGATCTTTGTGTAATGTGGAGAGGTCTTTAATTGTTCTTAATTCGTCTGGTAGTGTGTTCCAGATTTTGGGGGCAAACTGCAAAAATGCTCTTTGTTAGTGGCTCTAATGGACTTTCGGTAGTCCAGGGAAACTACTAGTTTGTTCTGGTTGCATTCTCGCTTTAGTTGTGTCTCTACTTGTTTGTTGATGAGGGAGGTGAGATGGGATGGGGCTATATCCCTTATGAGTATAAATGTAGACATAAGTGTTTTGTAATATATACAACTTTGGACTGGGAGCCAGTATAGTACAAGTGTAATGTGTTCAGATATGTTGGCCCTCCATGCTATTTGTGCGCCATCTGGAGTTCTTTTAGGGCTTGTTTGGAAAGGCCTTGGAGGGCATTGTTCTAATGAAATTGTTAATGCAATTTGAACTTGGTCAATTGCACTGTGGATCTCACTTAGAACAGAGGTAATGAAGTTTTCAGTGCTATGATGTGCACTGAAACCAGACAGACCAATAGTTGATGAGTACAATAACGGAGGATGATGGATGTCAGGTCAGTCTGTCACCCCATGATAATTAGCTTTGATTCAGTTATCAGGCTGGCTAGGCAGGTGCCTTCTTCCTCTGTTAGTTCTCCATGCTCATCCCTCCTGATAGAGGAAATACTATTATTCATTTGAGGGTATAACAGTAAGAACTTTGAAGAGAGAGCTCAAAGACCGTCAATGGTGATAGGCTGGTAGTGTTCTCCCACTGTGCCAGGTTCAGTTTCTCACAGAATCAACTTGTTAGGAGCTGCATGGCAAAGCGGGTAGCAGAAAACCAAAGAGGTATATAATAACAAGCCAAAGGCACCCACAAAAATGCAAAGCAGGAGAATGATAAGGATTGGCCCCGAAAAAGCCAAAGCACACTAGTTGCAGAGCCACACAACGAGAAAGGTGTCAACAAACCAGCATGGCATTTAAAAAGGATGAAATTCATACATTGACAAGCCTAAGGCCCCTCAAAGGGAACCCGGGATATCACTGCTTGACCCAATACAAGCATTGTGGAACCTGTATCTTTTGGGGAAACTGCTAGGTACTTATGACCTGGATTGACATGTTGGAAACAGGATAAGAACATAAGATATGCCATACTGGGTCAGACCAATGTCCATCAAGCCCAGTATCCTGTTTCCAACAGTGGCCAATCTAGGTCGTAAGTACCTAGCAGTCTCCACAAAAGACACAATGCTTGTATTGGGTCAAGCAGTGATATCCTGTGTCCCTTTTAATAATGGTTTATGGACCTTTCCTCCAGGAACTTGTCCAAACCATTTTTAAACCCGGTTACACTAACAGCTTTTACTACATCCTCCAGTAACAAATTCCAGAGTTTGATTACACGTTGAGTGAAAAAATATGTTCTCTTATTAGTCTTAAATAGGTTACCCTGTAGCTTCATTCCATATCCCCTAGTCTTTTTATATTCTGATGACGTAAACAATTGATCTAAGCTACAGGGTAACCTATTTTTTGCTTCTTTTTTATTGTTTTTTTTATTTATTTAGCTGTATTTATATCCTGCTTTTCACTGGGTCAAAGTGGTCAATTGGGGGATACATTTAACATGAGGGGATATGAGACACACACACTAATACATACAGGGAACATGGGCATTGGAGGATTAAGTGGCTTGCCCAAGACCACAAGGAGTGCCTATAGGACTAGAAATCCCAATCCCTCTGGCTTGAGATTGCTGTCCCCAGGTGGGACTTGAACCCCTGACTCTCTGGCCTGAAGTACCTTGTCCTAACCACTAGACCACGCCTCCCTCCCTTTTTACTTTTACATTTTGGCATGGAGGGCTGAAAGGTAGCCCATGGAAATGGGCACCTTCCCCGAGGGATTGCAGTGCAAGCTGTCAAAAGCACAGCTACTGTAGTTGATTCTGAAGGAAGGGAGTGTGGGCAAATGATCCTTAGTTTAGTTATGAGAAGGAAGGAAACCAATCAAGGGGAGGTTTGCCTTCAGAAACACTAGCTTTTCCATTAAGTTCAGTGCTAGTTGGGAAGGAAAGGGAGCCACGATATCCCCTGCCATGGAGAATGTATCTTCACTGAGCACAATGGTTGAAGGGCAGGACAGAAAGTGCTGTGCGACCTTGGCCAGATCTGGCTAGACTGCTGAATCCTGTGCCCAGTATGCCAAGTGATCTGTGTGCACAGCTCCAGAGGGTTTTCAAAGGTAGCATGTCACCAAGCCATAGACAGTTTTGCAGTATCGTAAGAGTGAGCCCTTGAATGCGATAAGGTAAATCCAAGGCTGATTTAACTTGGTCTTCTTAATTCGGAGTTAAATGATCATCTTAGCTGTTCTACAATATATACAGTACCACAAAGAATAAATTAAAAGAGGAATATCTTTTCCAAAGCAGAAGCAACTAAAGCTGGTACGTGCAGCAGTACCTTAAAGCAGATCTTGACAAATTTTCTTGGCATCTAGGACCCATCTTAAAAATTTAGGAGCCAGCCACCAAGACCTCAGTCACAGCACCTCCACCACCGCACACCCTACTTCCCAAAAGATGTAGTGCAGGTCTTTTTTTTTAAGAGTCTGATTTACTTTTTTCCTATTTTCTATGGGAAAAGAAAGATTGATTAAATCAGGCACTTAATGTGCCGTTGCACATTGCCAGCAGAAGGCAGTGACCCTTCTCCTTTAAGGTGTGCTCTCTGCCACTTATGCAAGTCTAGTTTAGAAAGACAAGCATGCACCTCTGAGGTGGTATAAGCAGCACATCCCAGCAGGCCTGGCAGCTGAACTGGCCCTGTTCAAGCTGCCGGGCTGGCCCACCCTCATTCTGTCCCAATCCCGTCCTCTCCCGATCTCCCCATCCTGACACACAGGACATATAGGGAGAGCCGGTGGGAAATAGGGTACAGGTGGTTTGCAAGATGGCATGTCCCAGCCCCGCAACCCATCTTTCAGAATGACCACCTTAATTTAGGCACATTAAAACGTGCTTTAACCAGGCACCTTGTTATAAAATGACCCTACACATGTCTACATTTTCCTTTAAAAGCCTGGAGTGGGTGGGAGTTGGGGTTAAAAACATAAGAACATAAAAACTATCTTACGGGGGAAGATCAAAGGTCCATGAAACCTAGTGTTCTGTTTCAGCACTCCTTTATTTTCTTGGTTAGGTGGGAAGGTAAAAAGCTGAAATATTGCCAGTCAGAGCGACAATGAAGAGCACTTCTCTGCCCATGCTGACTGGTCAGTGCGACTGCAACATTAGAAACCATCTAGCCAGGAGTCCAGAAAGCCACCCAGCCAGCCACACAAAATCTTCTATTTTATAGACATTTGGGAGGGCATATTCAAAAGGATTAGCAGACCTGCTAATCACGCTAATCTCGGTGAGCAGGAAATTCAGCAGCACATAGCCATTTAGTGCCACTGAATATCCCCTCCTAAAGTCGCTGCATGTCCCGATGATAACTGTGTAGCATGGGATGTTCCAGGGGAAGCACTCACATTAACCAGTCAGCGGTGATTTTCAGCCAAAGGCCGGTTAACATATATTATGTTAGGCACTCAAAAGCTTCACCTAGCCATAGCCAGATTAGCTAACCAGGCAATGGCTGAATAGCTGCTGTCTGGCTCGCTAAAATGCTATCTGGGCATACTGGATATTCCATGCTCGTGGCCGGATATGACCCCAGCATTGAATATCCTGCTCTAATTTAAAATGGCAACGGCTAGGGGGGCGGAGCCTGATGTCCAGCGGGATGGTCGCATAACGCTGAGGCTCCCGAGAGGCCTACTCAGAATCCTGAATTAACACCTCACATATTTGGAATTTCTACTCTGATTTTGCCGGGGCACATTGGTGAGATGGCGGGGACCAAACCAACGCGCCTGGAATTCGGGTCTCCAGCGGCTTCTCACGGCAAACGTTCCAAAATTGAACCTCCGTCCCCGCAGAAGGGGCCGGCCTCGTGCGAGGGCCCCGAAATGCAGCAGGAAATCCTCGTAGAGATTAGAGGGGTCAAAACCCTTGTGCAGGCAAACGGTGAAGCACTCCAAGCGCTGCGGGACGATCTTGGTGTGTTGCAAAGCAAGCTCGAAGGTCTTTCTTCGCGTCAGGACAAAATGGAGAGCATATTGGACTCCCATGCGGCCCAGTTGTCCAAACTCGACAAAGTTGAACGACAGGTGCGGGCCTTGCAGAAAGAGGTGGAAGATGGCAATAATAGAGCGCGCCGCAATAACTTACGACTCGTGGGCATACCGGAGGGAGCGGAATCGGGTGACATGAAAGAGTTTTTATGCAAGGTCCTCCCTTCCTTGCTCCAAATCACCTTTACCAAAGATTTGGAGATTGATCGCGCTCATCGTGTACCCACAAGCATAACGCTCAACAGGAAGACCCCGCGGCCTATCATTTTTCGACTATTGAGATATCAACACGTGGAGCAAATTCTAAGTGCCTCTCGGGCAAAGGGCCATATGGAGTTTGAGAGCCACAAGATCTCCTTCTATCCCGACTTGTCTAAACCCACAGTCGACCGCCGAAAGCGCTTTCTGGAATTCCGGCCGAGGCTTCAGCAACTACAAGCACGCTACGGCCTGATGTACCCGGCCAAGCTCCGAGTCACGCTTCACAATCAGACAAGAACATTCGAGGACCCTGATCTACTAGCGGAGTTTTTGGATTCCAAAGAAGCCGACTTGATGCGCTGACTTCCAGATTACTCCTGCAAGCCTTCTTATACCCGCTGTACCTGCCATATTGGATCCGCCGCAGCCTTGCAAAGAGTCTGGCATGGGTAGTCTATTGCCTTATTCTTGATGGTATCTGTGACCCGACTCCATCTACCCACAGCAGCCTCGATGAGTATCAGAGACAGTGTTATTATGGACTCTGGTGTTTCTTTCTTTCACATACATGTCCTCTATTTCCTCTCTAGGGCCTCCTCCCGCAGACATCTGGTCGCCATATTCTTTGGGGGTTTTGCTTCTTCTCTAAGATACGTTGGTACATACTTTTCAATATGAGGTGTATTAGCTAGAATACTCGGTGATTACGACATTGTTGTACCGCTTCTGCTTATGTTCTATGTTATTAAGCGCCCTTACCCACAATGTCTTCTACCGACTGATGGCACCATGTAAGATTTTTTCATTAAACGCAAAAGGCATCAATAATCCGATAAAACGGAAGAAAATCCTAAGCTACCTTACTTAGGAAGCAGCGGATCTGCTTTTTCTCCAATAAACGCACTTCAATTCGAAGGAAACTCTTGAACTCATATTAAACCTTACATGGTGGCCGCTTATTCCCCTGCAGTTTCTAAGAAATGTGGGGTTGCCATACTGGTTTGGAAATCTCTGCATGTTACTGTTGTTGCGACTAGCTCAGATACAGAAGGTAGATGGTCTAGAGTTCTCCTCAAGATAGGTTGTCTAGAAGTTACATGTATATGCCTTTCCGCTCCTAATGTTGATGACCCTGCCTTTTTCTACCATTGCTCAGGTTGCGCAAGCTTCTCCTAATTCTTCACTGATCATGGGGGAGCGCGAATTGCAAACCACTATAACCCCTGTGCAATGGAGCGTTTTGGAGTAAACTGGTGCGGGTTTCCCGGTCTGCCTCTGTTACCCAGACTCTCTTCTTCTCTGCACACAGATGCTCTTATGCCCCAGAAAATTGGTCAAATGGAACCCAAATGCTAGGGACCTGTGTTGGTCTAGCCATACTGATGTGGGATCCTTCGTTCATGTTCTATATGAATGTCCTCAACTGCAGGTCTATCGGGGGGCGGGTCTGGGGTCGTACTCAAT
Source organism: Ichthyophis bannanicus (assembly GCA_033557465.1). Taxonomy (NCBI): domain Eukaryota; kingdom Metazoa; phylum Chordata; class Amphibia; order Gymnophiona; family Ichthyophiidae; genus Ichthyophis; species Ichthyophis bannanicus. The sequence continues at coordinate 126,522,738 of CM066035.1, read as the reverse complement.
CAATCTTACACTTTCCATGCTCCTTTTCTTGGAAGGTCGGGGGACTCTGCTCCGTGGCGGAGGTCCCCTCTCTTCCTAAGAAGGGTCGCTTTCTCCTTGATTTCATGCTAGGTATAGCCATATGCTTAATCACGAGGACTTGGAAGGATAGCTCTCGACTTACTGTCCATGAATGGTGGAACCTTGTCTGCTTATATAGTAAATATGAGCAGATACCTCGGAGAGCTATTCCCCATGTCCAAACTTAATCCTGCTTGTCTAAATGGCAGATCCCTAATGATTATGTACAATCTGCTTATTGCTCCAACATGCCTGTATAATGTGCACTCATCATGTTTTAGGTCACCGTTAGGTTTTGTAATGCAATCATGTAAGTACACGCCCGCTTTGGGAATGCTTAGTTTTCTAGAGAAGAAGCAGGGGGGAGGGGGGTGGTAGGGGTTTACTTTGGTGTATGTATTACATGTTATGTATTTGTCTTTAGCTGTATGTCTTCCTTTCCTCTGTTGTTATAAAACGAAAATAAAGAATTTAAAATGGCAACGGCTAGCCACTTCACTCGGGACATCTGCCCTCACTGAATATCGGCCCCTTGGTTTATTATTTGATCTTGAAAAGTTTCTTGCTTTCAGTTTACTTTGCAAAAAAGTAGTGCGCTCGCCATGTTAGTCCATTTCAATGGTTGATGAATAAAAATAAAAACAAAAAAGTAAAATAAGGCGGTACCCTTTCATTTTGGAATAGCTTTCGAAGGTTAAAATCTTTTTCCACCATTATAATATATACGTAAATGAATCACGAAATTATTCCAGTGACGTTCTCAGGGGAAAAAGAGGAAGGAGGGGACAGTAGGAGAAATGGATGGGTGATCAGAAGATGAGAAACCTGAAAAAATATATGGTTTGTAATGTGATAGCCCAGATTTTTGTTATGTCCTATCTGGTTTATTTATACTTTGCAGTTATATTTCAGCAGAATCTATTCGCTCAGCTTTTAGGTGGATAGTCTGTCAGCACACGTCTTTTGGTAGAAGAAAGAAGAACTCATATTTCTACTGTTACTTGATTTTAATTGGGCAAGCATGGAAATAAGAGCTCAGAAGCTTGTATAAATGTTTGGCATAATTGTGTTTTTCGTATTGTTTTCTAATACTTTTATACTACACAGTCTTCATTTACAGAAACTGTCTTCAGAATGCACCAAAGATCGGTTCCAAAATATGTTTGATTTGCTTTTCAGAATGGTTAAAGGCAAATTGCTTTATAATCTTGAACGAGTGAAATTTCTGTTTTCTTGAGTTTCTGAATGCAGGACATCTAAAGAAGCTGGGCCCAATTTTTGAAGGCATTTACGCGGATAACTGCCCTAGTTACCCATGTAAATGCCTTATCCGGGATTTTTGAAAGGCATCTACACGGGTCGTGCTCTTCAAAAATCCCCCGATGTCCCTAATGCGCCCAAATGCTATGCAGTTAGCACCGGGGCATGTTAAGAGCATTCTGGGGTGGAGCAGGGGTGGACGAAAGGGCTAAATAGGTAGCATCGATTTTCGATGCTACCCGTTTAGCCCTCTGTGTCTTAAAGATAAGCCAGGTTTTTCCTCGCCTTTCTTTCAGGTACAGGGGCTAAGCGGGTTGCAGTGAAAATTGGTGCTACCTGGCTAGCTCCTGTGACTTCCGGGCTGTGCGGCGAGACCCGTATTTTCAATGCCGGGGTCACATATAACCCCAGCATTGAAAATCCGGGTTAGACAGGGGGCGGGTGAGCTATGCACTGCCCGCTATCTTTAATTACTATGAAAAGCACCATGAAGGGACTTCAAATCCACTTGGAAAGCATTCTGGAGAGTGTCAAATAAAGATTGCTAGGGTAGTTCTGGAAGCTTGGCAAATACTTCGCCCAGGCTTGCGGTATGCCCATCTTTGGCTAATGTGCCACACAGCATGCATGTTGTGATCTTAACAAAAAGTAACCAACAAACGTGTAACAGAGCTTTCTCCCTTCTCGCACCTTCAATTTGGAACTCCCTACCTGTACCCCTACAAATGACAGAAACATTACAGGATTTCAGAAAAAGACTCAAAACACACCTTTTTATTGACCACTTTGGGGCGGACACAAATGATTAGCTAATAAACCTTATAATGACAACCTATGTATCTAAACCTGTCCACCTAAATTCAAGTTGATTGTACCACATCCAACTCAATGTGTTGTTGTTTTAACCTTCACAAAATCCTCTCCAAGTTGATTGTACCTTGCATAGGTTATTGTAAAATATAATTCATACATTCATTATTGTTCCTAAACCGCTTTGATAGGGAAGAACTGGCGCTTGTTCTGGGCTTACCCTGCTGTCAGGGGTTTCCCAATTCAAGAAGGAATATCAGCGGTGAGTGCAAGTCACTTCAGGCACTGCTGGGGCTGACCTCACTGATGTCATTGGCCATAGGATCCGAGGGGGCTTATAAACCAGCCCAGAGAGCTTGCACATTGGAAGATCTGACGCTTGTGTTGGGCAAACCCTGCTGTTGGGGGTTTTCCTGATTCAAGAAGAAACATCAGCGGTGAGTGCAAGTTGCTTTAGGCACCGCTGGGGCTGATTTCGCTGATGTCATCAGCTAGAGGACCTGAGGGGGCCTTTAACCTGGCCCAGAGGCCGAAGAGGCATGCTCAAAAGGGTGGGGCATGCCCCTTTTGTGCCCCTTCTGCTCAGTAGAGTACCCACAGGAGATTAACCCTTTGAAGGCCTACTTTACATTTTTAATCCACATTCTGCAGCCAGGTTAATTTTTGCATATTTCAGGAATATTGTAGCCGTCTTATTCAATATGTTCTAATAGTGATTTTCCTTCTGCTATGGTCATGTATTATATACCATTTGATAGGAATATTTAGTCAGAATTTTGGATCCCGAGAGTTTTGGGCTCGGCCTGGAAAGGGTTAATAGTTTCAACTATCAGGTACTTTTTGACATTTTATTCTATATTGATGGGTCTTGTTTTGACGGGGAAGAGGAAAGCGAAGAATGTCCAAGTCTGTACCAGCTGCTCACCCTTCTGGTAAAGTTGTGGGCCTGTTGGATAGGCACTTCACAGTGGATGGTGGCTTGCAACACTCCCCTGAAGGAGTGACTTTAAGCTCCATGGAAAGGACTCCTCCTCCTCCTTTGCTAAAGCCATAATTATCCTGTACCTTGGGTTTGGATGTTTCCTCGGGAGCAGTGACTTCCTCCCCCACTCTCTGTCCTCTCCCTAAGCTGGTTGTGCTTCAAGAAAGTTCCCAAATGGTTTTGGAGCAGCCTCAAGATATTACGGTGAAGTATGTTTGATTAGTTGTATCGCATATTGATTCTAAATTGTCTGGTACTGTAGCTTCTTTGGGGTATGTTTACTAAAGGGCATTAAGGTAGCAGGTGTTATCATGCATTAATGGGAACGATAAGTGGTTTTCCATGTGGAAAAGGCCTTGGATAGATAGGAGGCATTCCGGCAGTGAGTGCGCAATGGGCCGCTTAACTTTGGCTAACAGGATACCAGGCGTTAACGTGGCAAGCATGGACCTTAACGCCTGAAAATGGCTGTCACTGTAATTCTGGATAATGGAGCCCTAGTGAAAGGCAATGTAAATTCGGAGTATATATATTTTTAGTCTTATAATGTAGGGGTAGCATAGTGGTTAACACTGCAGGCTTTCAAGCAGAGAAAGTCAGGGTTCATATCCTACTGGTGCTCCTTGTGACCTTGATCAAGTTACTTCCTCCTCTGTTGTCTCAGGCACAAAAAGACATTGTAAAGGGGTAGTTACACAGCAATGATAAATCTGGTATTTTACTGCAGCTTAGTTTACTGTGGCGGTCAGTAACCTGCAATAACTCAGTACCACAGATTAATGATGTCATGGTAAAGGAATAATACAACTTGTGCTGATCACAAGCTGAGCTATATTCCAAGGGAAAATTAAGGCCAGCTCCAATCTGATGTTGTTTTTCCCAACTGGGAAAATTGGGCCTCTAACACAAGGCTGATGCTCCAGGCTGTGATTTTAAAGGGTCAGCAGTGTACAGAGATCACCGTTGGTTTAGGAGTCCCTACCTCCTGACACCACCAAGGAGTAGAGACCCCCAAAATATGTCACCTCTCAACACATGCCTGCAATCCCCCACTACCCCCAAAGGCAAGATCATATACCCACCCCCAAAGACCCTCCTGGACCCTGATCCTAAGCTCACACCCCATTTAGGTTTGCCTGGGGATACTGCTAAAATATTTTGGCAGTCTAGTGGTACTCAGATGAGAGCAACCCCCTCCCCTTCACTCCTATACAGCTGGTGCAGGGTTCAAAAATGGTATTCATGATCCCCTTACAGTAGTCTTTTGTTACTACCATTGGGGTTGACTCCTAGTAGTGGTACCATAAGACTATCTCTAGGGAATTCTGGGTGTTATTTTGAACTTGGCTCCAGCAGCAGCAGGAGCAGTAGGATATTGCTCTTACCAGCCTACCCTAGTCCACGAGGGATATATAAAGGTAGGCCCTGGTGCCTTCTGGGATTGGTGGGGGGGTTTTCAGGGATGGTAGGGTCTTCATTCTGGATCCAAGAGGATAAAAGTCTTTGAAGGGGTTCTCTACAGGGGTTTGAGGGCACTGGGGTCTGTGTGGAGGGTGGATTGTTTGGGTGGCACAGTCACAGACACTGGTACTGCTGGGGGAAGGAGGTCCCAGACACATGATCTTCTGGCAAAAATACAGCCCTTTAAGATAATAGGATGCTCTTAGTGAAAACATAACTTTGAAATGGAATTATTTTTCCATGAATAACATGGCTTGTGGTGAGGTATTGTGCGTTATGGTAAAATAACGCATGTTATTGCCCTTTAAAGCACATTAAAGGCCAAATAGCATGTGTTATATGTTTAGCATGATTTAGTAAGCATCTCACCCATGTTAATCTCCTTGGCCAGGATATTCAGCATTGGGGCATTCTGGGGGCGTCACCCAGCAATAACTGGGCAGCAGCGATATTGAGCTTCTGCCCGTGAATTGTAACGCGGCAAAAGTCAGGCGCAGTAAAGTCGGGCCTAACCTTCACCACTGAAGCTAACCAGGCAGTAGCTGAATATCGCCTCTGCCCAGTAAAGCTTCCCGGCAATCCGGGTGATCCAGATATTCAACTCCGGGACCTGGATATGGCCCTGGCATTGAATACCTGGCTTTAATGCTCAGTGGTGGCAGCTAGCTTTAGCAGCGCTAGCCGCCGCCACCACTGAATATCAAGCCCGAGGGTATTGCGGGGTCATGTGCAGATTCATTGAGGGGCCTCATTTGCATAATGATTTACATATCCATTGGGACTAATTCGCATAATTTAAATTTTAAAATTTATATGCTGCCCATCTAAAATCCTAGTTGATTTCCAAACATTCATACACAATTTATTAAAACAGACATCACATAGAATTAACATAACAATCATGAATCAAAATCAACTTAAAACCACTTTCACATGCCCACAAATACCAAATCATTATAAATAGCTGCATACAGGATTTATTTGGTCAGTGTTATGACCAGCTTATTAATGAGGGAAGGTATAAAATGAGAAAAACGAATCCTAGTAGCCATAATTCAAGATCATAGTACCCAGACTGGATTGGACTGTGCTAGAGCTGGAAGAGTGCAGAAATCAGCAGCCGTGAAGCTACTGGGTTTACTCAGCAAAATTAAACTAAGATGTTCTCTTAAAATATGAGATTTCCTTGAATCTTAAGTGACAAAGTATGTACAATTTTCAGATTGGCAGCATCAAGAATGCAAAACTGTAAATCTCAAAAACAATCCAACCACCAACTACCAACACCCTGCAGTTGACTACACACCAAGAACCCACAGAGCAAATCTACCATTCTATAAGGGCACTAACTTCCAAAACTCTCACAACAAAGGGCCTACCCTGAAAAGGATGGCATCATAAATACTGCAGTAGAACCTAGAACATCCATACACCTACTGGGAAAATTGAACAAGTCAGATTCCTACGTGGAAACTCCATACTAACAGAACATCTGGTCTCAGTCATACACTTTAGAACATAGATAGACCCTCATCAAGTACAGAATAAATGACCATAACTACTAAATGAAATATGTTGATAAAAATTAAACTTAAATCCCAAGAAGCCAGACTTCCCATGCAGTGCAGACCAGAGAAATAGATACAGTGATGCATTTCCACCCATTCTGTGCAAAATATAAAGATAGCAGGTGTACCATTCAAAAACTGACATAGTCCAATCACTAAATTAAAAATGCAATTCTTTTTACTACCTTTTGTTGTCTGGCCATTTAATTCTTGTACTCATGTTGGCCCCAGTCTTTGGTTTCTGTCTTTTTCTGTCTTCCCTTAGCTGTCTTTACACTGGCTTCCATCTATTTGTCATTTTCCTCCCTGTCTCTGTTGTTTTGGCTTCCTCCACTACATCCATCTCTGATACGGAACTTTACTTTTGGTTTCTTCCACTGATTTTTTTACCCCTCTATCCACTCAGATTTCATTCTTTCTTTCTATCCCATCCTCACTTTCCCTCTTTTGACTGTATCTATCTGCAGCTCTACATCTCCTCTCACCCTGGCCATCCTATTCTCCTTGACCTTCTTCCCCATTCTTTCACTAAGCCTCCTTTCACTCTGTCCTCCATCCGGCATCATCTCTCTCTCCCACCTCCTTCCATCTAGCATCTCCTCTTCTTTTCTCTCTCTGCCCATTTTCCATGCAATATCTCCTCTTCTCTCTCTCTAGCCATCCACATTTCCATCCAACATCTACTCATATTCTCTCTCCAGCACCCTTTTCACTCAGCATTCTCATTCTCTCTCCCCAACCCCTTTTTCACCCATCATTTCTTCTGTCTCAGTACTTTCTGATGTGTTTAGCGTGTCCCCTCTTTCTCCCTACCCCACCCCATGTCCAGCATCTCCCTGTCCCTGTCCCTCTGCTCACTCCATGACAAGCAATCTGCCCTGTCACCCTAATTAGCCTCTCTGACCCCAGTACCCTTTGTTGCCCTAGTCTTTCTTTCCCTATCTCCAAGCCAGCATATCTCCTTGCCACTTGATTCTCCTTCCTGTATCTGCCTGCAAGCCACTATTGTCCCCTTTCTTTCGCCCATCTGCAATACAGAAAGGAATGGCTAGCAGAAAAAAGGAGGTGATAATGTCTCTGTATAAATCTTTGGTGCGACCTCATTTGGAGTATTGTGTGCAATTCTGGAGACCACACCTTCAAAAGGATATAAACAGGCTGAAGTCAGTACAGAGGGTGTCTACTAAAATGGTTAGTGGTCTTCATTATAAAGCATATGAGGACAGACTTAAGGAGCTTAATATGTACACCTTAGAGGAAAGGTGGGATAGAGGTGATATGATTGAGATGTTTAAATACCTCCGTGGCATAAATGCACAGGGGAAGAGCCTCTTTCAATTCAAAGCAAGTTCGGCTACGAGGGGACATAGAATGAGGGTGAAAGGGGATAGACTCAGAAGTAATATGCAGAAACATTTCTTTACGGAAAGAGTGGTGGATCCATGGAATAGTCTCCCAGTGGAGGTGGTAGAGATGAGGACAGTATCTGAATTCAAAAAAGTATGGGACAAACACAGAGGATCTCTAAAGGAAAAAAGGGGGCTGTTGTAGTTGTTGATATGGAAGGACAGACTAGATAGGCCGTATGGTCTTTTTCTATCGTCATGTTTCTATGTTAATCCAGCACCTCCTCCTTCCTTGCACCCTCCTCCCAGAATCAGCATTTCAATCATGTATCTTCTATTGTACTGCCCCATCCGCCAAACCAGTACCATTTTTAATCACTCCTCCTCCACTACTGCTTTCTGAGATCTGTCCCCTGTGGCAACAGCAAAGAAAATAAATCACAACACAGGCACAGGGACTTTCTCTTTCTCAGCATTGCTTTGCACTTTGCTAGCAGAGCACATAGCAATGATGACGGAAAGTCCATGCAGCTGTGTTATAATTTATTTTCTTTGTCGCTGCTGCTTTCTGAGATCTGTGCCCTGTGGCAGCAGCAAAGAAATCACAACACAAGCATGAGGACTTTCCTTCAACATCACTATGAGCTCTGCCAGTCCCACCCTTTTAACTTAGACTTCAACTTCCTGTTGTTGAGGGAGCAGGACCAACAGAGTTCAGAGCGATGCTGACAGAGAGAAAGTCCCCTTGCCTGTTTTGTCTCTTTGCTGCTACTGCAGGAGCAGCTGTGCTGCCTGCCAGGTTGAAGGCCCCAACTGAGGCCTCTTATCCCAAGTGTCTATGGCAGTGGCTGGAGAGTGTAGGGATTGTATTTATTTATATTCTCTTATATACCGTGCTATTCTGCATCAGTGCAGTTTACATTGAACAAACTGAAATTACATTGAACAGGGCATTATAACTTGGAGATAACTATTTTACAGGGAACATGGGCTATGGAGGGTTAAGTGGCTTGCCCAAGACCACAAGGAGCACCTGTGGGACTAGAAACCCCAGTCCTTCTGGCCCAAGGTTGCTGTCCTCTAGTGGGATTTGAACCCCCAACCTTCTGGTCTGAAGTACCTTGCCCCAACCACTAGACCACTCCTCCACTCCATATTTATATATTTATATATTTATGACTTGATTTTATTTAGCACGGTTTATATACCACTTTTCACCTGGTCAAAGCGGTTTACATGGGACAGTAAACATTATTTTACATAGAGCATATTAACTATATACAATAGGGGTCATTCAGTACAGCGAATAGTGGGGATGGACATCTGGTTTGGATATCCGTTCCTTCTATTCGCTCCCCTGCCGGCCGAGGCTAATGCTTCCCCATATAAACAGAGTGTTTGTACGGAGAGGCCTAGATGGGGCAGGAGGGGCTGTTTCTGAGGTGGAGCAAGGGCAGGCCATGGACGGGCCATGACCCCAGACATACAGGGCCAATTCTGAGGTTGGTCTTGTACGTCCGGGGCTGTGAACATAGACGGAGGACTTATTCCACCGCAGAGATGGAATAAGTCCCCCTGGATGTCAGGGGATCCTGTTGCTGGGTGTGGAAAAAAAGGTAGGGGGGTCAAGTAAGTTCCCCACAGCCATACCCAGGCCATGGGAGGCTGGATCAAGGGTCCGGCTGTGGGGAAAGAACAAAATCATCGGTGGCCGGCATTTGCAGCTCCTGAATGGAGCTGCAGTGCCATGGCAACAGGACGCCATGACACTGTGGTTCCATTCAGGAGCTTGACTGAGGTAGCCGGGAATGCAGCTGGGCGTGCAGGTCAATCAGAATCGGAGCATGGCCTACACGTTCAGGCCATAGACCTGATTCTGATCCTACGGGCACGTCTAGCCCCCACGGCATCAGAATCAGGTCTACCTCTGGGCATCCCGTTTTTGGTCGGCTGCACAAGGGGCTGTACAGCCAGGTTGGAATGTGCCTCAATGAACATTGGGTACAATTAGAACAGCTTACTACATACAGTAGTGGCCAAAAAATTAAGGCAGAGTCCAAAATATCAGAATTTTATTAGAAAACTACGTGTTATTGTCACTTTCATGGTCAAAAGCTTAAAGAACCAAAGATATATATGTCATTTTCAAAGTTTTATTCAGGAAACAATATATGTGTCAATATTTGATAGGGTTTCCATGAATTTTCAGCACAGCCTGGATTCTTGTAGGCATACTCTTAACTAGCGTTTTACAGTATGCCGGAGTGATTTCGATGACCCATACATGCTTGAGTGTGTCCTTTAAATCTGCTTCTGAAGTTGGACGGTGTGCTGCCACCTTTTTAGTCATAAGATTCCAACAGTTTTCAATTACATTGAGATCCGGAGAGTTTGATGGCCAACTTGGTAGCAGTTCAATCATGTTGTCCACAAACCAGTTTTTGACTGTTTTTGCAGTGTGGCATGGTGCCGAGTCCTGCTGAAATATAGTTGTGCCAGAAACATTCATGTGTATTTTAACTTTACTATTCAGCATGGATATGTATTTTGCAGCATTTACTCTTTCACCTTTCTGAAAAATGTGCAGGCCACATCATCCATTCGCCGAGATACCACCCCATACCATGACCGATGGTGGGTGTTTAACAGTCTTGATCATGTACTTCGGATTTAGTCTCTCGCCTGCTGGTCGACGGACGTAGTTATAACCACTCCCACATACTTCTTGAAATGTACTTTCATCTGTGAGCATTACCCTCTCCCACCATTCATCAGATTTGTCTTTCATCTTGCTACAAAACTGTATGCGGGCAGCAATTTGTTTCCTGGTCGTCATAGGCTTCTTGGCAGGTCTTCTGGCCACTAATTTGAATTCATCCACAAGCCATCGTCGGACAGATCTGGCACTTATCTTTATTCCTAGATCATTAGCTAACTGAGACACACGTTGAGATGAAGTATGTGGACTAGATGTAATAATGCTTTTGAGGAATCGGTCATCTCGTCCAGTAGTTATCCGTCTGCGCCCACATTTCGAACGACGTGTATGGCCACCTGATTTCAGGACATTCTGAACTGCACACCTTGATATATGCAAATGTTTTGCAATAGCACATTCTTTATCTTTATCTTTATTGAAGATTTAATATACCACTCTTACTGCAGGCAATAGAACGGTTTACAAACAAACATTGTGAATATCCTTCAGCGTGGAGTGTGACAACTTGTCCCTTTACAAAGTCATTAATATCACACTTTCTACCCATCTTGATTGTATATTTTAATGTAACTTTCAATCTTTTCCTAGTTGTAAAAATTCAAAACTTCATCCAAGAAACCTACTACAGAGTGTAAGTAAACTAAAATGGACGCCACACACATGGTGTGACCAATCACCATGCTGATTAAATAAGTAAGCACGTGTGACATCTCCACGGTACATTATTTAACAATAAATTGTAGAAAAAGATACCTGCCTTAATTTTTTGGCCACCACTGTACAGTGGATGATTATTCTATGTAGTTGTTTACATCATTTTCAGTATGTAGAATGGAATGGAGGGGGTTATATCATCGGGTCAAAGTGTTCTGAAAAGAGGTGAGTTTTTAATTGTTTTGGAAGGAGAGGAGGTTTATGGTATTTTTTATTGAGGCCAGAAGAGTGTTCCAGATAGATGGGGCATATAGTTGGAAGGCTCATTTGCAGGCTTGTTGGTTGTATTTGGTTTTGGAGTGGGGGATGGTGAGTATGTTTGGTGTGAATGTTCGTTGGGTTCTGTCGAGTTTGGAGCAGGATGTTGAGGTGTGTAATGGAGTGTGAGTGTATTGTATTTTATTTTATCCAACTTGTTATTGGATGCCAATGGAATTGTTTGAGGATAGGTGTGATGCTTCTTGAATGATGCGTGTTGTGGTATGAAAAGCAATAGATTGTGGGAGCAGAGTGGTTTATGAGAGACCCTGATTATATGGAGTTGCAGAAGTCGAGGTGTGGGAGGATAATGTTGAGCGGAAGTCTGGAGGATGTAGGAGATTTTGAAAGCATTGTATGGTTTTGGCTTTGTAGTAAACTACTTTGGCAATTTTCTTTATTTGTTGTTTGAAGGAGAGATGTTGATTGAAGATGATGCCAAGGTATTTCATTTCCAGTTGGACTTGTACTTGGGTGTTGTTCAGAGTTAGCGTAGTGGGAGGAGAAAATGAGTTGTCCTTCATTATGAATAGAGCTTCAGTTTTTTAGTAGTTTATCATGAGGTTATTTTCGCTCAGCCAATTGGAGACATCTGAGAAGCAGTTTTGAAGGCTGGTGTAGGAGGGTTGTTTTATGTTAAATGGTCCATAGAGCATGATATCGTCAGCATAGATATGAAAGTGAGATTGTGGGATTTGATGACTCAAAGGTGTTGAAGGTAGATGTTGAAGAGGAATGCAGATAGGGCGGAACCTTGGGGTACTCCTTGCATTTCGATTGTCCTGATATGCAGTGGCCAGATGTGGGGCTTGAAGTGGAGCTGGGCCATTTGTGGGCAACATGCCCTCACATGCCTAGGGCTGGATCTGTGAATTCAAGAATAACATGACTACTAATTTGCCAAAAAATAGTAATTAGATCTTACCTGCTAATTAGTGTTCCTGAAGGAACGACAGTCCAGTCCCTTTACTTCTGGGTTGCGCAACCCTTCCAGCAGCTTGGAGGCTGAGCCCAACCTTTTTGGGGATGGAGCGGTATAAACACCACTGGGACCACCCCCCATCTCCAGTATTCGAATGAAAAAGCAGATATAACACAACTTTCGTGAACACCTTACATAATAACACATCACAAGTAAAATTAACCACCAACCTATGGCAAAATTATTATATGTGTCATTTTTTTTTATTTTTTTATTTTATTTTATTTTTTTTTGGAATGGTGTAGGAAGGGATATGAGGAATGGCCACGGGCGGAGAGAGGGTTGCCCGAGCTTACCGAAGCTGGCCTGCGTTCGTTCCGATGTTTCTCTATAAACCATAAACTTAACTTTAGCCGGAACCGGGAGGGATCAGGGACTGGACTGTCGTTCCTTCAGGAACACTAATTAGCAGGTAAGATCTAATTACTATTTCCTTATCGTCACTCCAGTCCAGTCCCTTTACTTCTGGGATGTACCAGAGCAGTTCAACCCTGGGTGGGATCCGGCATACCGGAACGAAGAACCGCTAGGCCAAAACGAGCGTCTGCAGCACTCTGAACGTCCAACCTATAGTGCTTGGTGAAGGTATGGAGCGAGGACCAAGTCGCTGCCCTACATATATCCATTGGCGGAACTAGGCTGAACTCCGCCCAAGAGGTAGCCTGAGCCCTAGTGGAATGCGCCCGCAGGCCCGTGGGAACCTGCTTCCCTTTCAGAATATAGGCAGAAGCAATTGTCTCCCTGATCCACCTCGAGATGGAGGCCTTGGCCGCCGCCTCCCCTTTGTGTGGACCCCCAAACTGAATGAATAATCGTTCGGACTTTCGGAAGGGCGCTGTGCGAGAGAGATATTGCTTCAGGGCCCTCCTGATGTCTAGGAGTCGAAGTTTGCTATCCCCGACTCCCAGGCCCTCCGCTGCGAAGACCGGGAGGGTAACTGTCTGGTTCACATGAAAGGGAGAGATAACTTTGGGCAAGAAGGAGGGAACCGTGCGCAGAACAACTTTGTCCTTGAGGAAGGACAGAAAGGGGGGCTGGGAGGACAGCGCCTGTAGTTCCGAGATCCTCCTGGCCGAACAGATGGCGATCAGGAAAACCGTCTTTAGGGTCAAATCCTTTAAGGAGGCCCCCTTCAATGGCTCAAAGGGATTCCCGACCAAGGCATTTAGTACTAGGTTAAGATCCCAAGGGGGGATGATCGGCCTCCGCTGAGGGCGTAGCCGTCTGACTGCCCTTAAGAACCTCGAGACGTCCACGTGGGCCCCTAGGGTCTTCCCACGGACCTTGCCTCTGTAGCAAGCGATGGCAGCGAGCTGAACCCTTAAGGAGCTGTGAGCCAGCCCCTTGTCAAACCCTGCCTGGAGGAATTCCAGGACCTCCGGGACTGAGGCCGAAAGTGGTCTCTTTTGGCGCTCTGCACACCATGCCTCGAAGATGCGCCAAACTCTTACGTAAGATAGGCAGGTCGAGCGCTTCTTGGACTGTAACAGAGTCGAGACTACTGCCCCTGAGTAACCCCATTTCAGGAGCCGTGCCCTTTCAACAGCCAAGCCGTAAGCGAGAACCGATCCACGTGAGGCATCTGTACCGGACCTTGTCTTAGCAGATCCCTTTTGCAAGGGAGCCGCCAAGGATGGTCGGCGATCATCCTCACCAGATCCACATACCAGGGTCGGCGAGGCCAGTCCGGGGCTATGAGGATTACCCAGCCTCGGTGGGACTCCACCCGCTGGAGGACCTTTCCGATCAGAGCCCAAGGAGGGAATACATAGAGAAGACCCTCCGAAGGCCACTTTTGAGATAGGGCATCTAGGCCCTCGGACATTCTTTCCCTCCGTCGACTGTAGAATCTGTCCACCTTGGCTGATGAGAACCGTGCCATGAGGTCCATGACTGGTAGTCCCCATCGAGCTACTATTTGATTGAAGGTTTCCTGATCCAGTTCCCACTCCCCGTGGTCTATTCTGCACCTGCTGAGGAAATCGGCTGTGACATTGTCCGTGCCCGCCACGTGCTGAGCAGATAGTGCCTGCAGATGGACTTCCGCCCATTGGAAGAGGGCGGCCGCCTCCTTCTCGAGGGCGGGGCTGCTGGTGCCCCCCTGGTGATTGATGTAGGCCACCGCGGTGACATTGTCTGAGAGCACTCGAATTGCCCTTCCCTGTACTAAGGTCTCGATAGCTTTGAGCGCTAGGGTGACGGCCCGCAATTCCAGTCTGTTGATGGGCCATTGCGCTTCCAACGGTGTCCAGCGACCCTGGACGTACTGGTCCCCGCAGTGTGCTCCCCAGCCTGACAGGCTGGCATCCGTCGTCAATAGTAACCACTGTGGGGGTTCGAGAGGCATCCCGCGGTCCAGGTTCCTCGGGCACCTCCACCAGTGGAGTGCCTGTTTGGTCCACGGAGCGCAAGGTAACTGCAGAGAGAGAGGATGATGTTGGGGAGACCATCGACGTAACAGTGAACGCTGCAATGGTCGCATGTGGGCCCTGGCCCATGGTACTATCTCTATTGCCGCCGCCATGGTTCCCAGGAGCTGGAGATAATGCCACGCCGAGGGGCTTCGTCTGGCTAGAAACTGTGAGACTAGAAGTCTTAGCTCCCTCGATCTTGTTCGTGACAAGAACACCCTGCCGCTGTTGGTGTCGAATCTTGCCCCGAGGTACTCGAGTTCCTGGGAGGGAATCAGCCTGCTCTTTGCTCGATTGATGACCCACCCTAAGTCCTCTAAAACCTGGATCACTCTGGCCGTTGTCGAGCGACTTTCCTCTTCGGACTTTGCTCGGATCAGCCAATCGTCTAAGTAAGGGTGAACTAATATTGCCTCCTTCCGAAGGAAGGCCGCCACTACCACCATTATCTTGGTGAATGTCCTGGGGGCCGTAGCTAGGCCGAAGGGCAGAGCCTGGAATTGAAAGTGGCCTTCTGGTACCGCGAATCTCAGGAACTGTTGGTGGGACTTCCTGACCGGGATGTGCAGGTAGGCTTCTGTCAAATCGAGGGATGTTAGGAACTCCCCTCCCCTCACGGCTGCTATGACAGAACGTAGAGTCTCCATCCGGAAGTGTGGCACCCTGAGGCCACGATTGACCTGTTTTAGGTCCAGGATCGGTCGAAAGAAGTCTTCTTTCTTTGGTACCACGAAGTAAATCGAGTACCGACCCGAGCCGCGCTGGTTTGGTGGGACCGGGATCACGGCCCCGAGCGCTAGTAGGTGCGCGAGAGTTGCCTCTACCGCCGCCCTCTTTGAGGAGGAGCCGCAGGGAGATCGGACAAAAGCCGGAGGTATTTGTTCTGCAAATTCGAGGGCATAGCCTTCTCTGATCACCTCTACAACCCATTGATCGGACGTGACTCGGGACCAGGCGGGAAGAAAGAGCCTCAAGCGACCGCCTATCAGGTGCCTTCCCTCCTGGACCCCCGTCATCTCATTGTTGTTTTCTGGGACCCGAGAAGGAGGAGGAGGAGGAGGAGGAGGAGGATCCAAAACCTCGGCCAGCTCCCCGGAACCCTCTGAAACCTTGTCCCTTTGGGGAAAAACGGCCCTTGGGAAAGGGGGTTGACCTGGCTGAACGAAACCTCCGGAGGTCCCTAGTCTGGGTACGCAATGGGGGCAGAGAACGCCCCTGTTTTTGCCTGTCTTCCGGAAGCCTGCCTCCCTTTGACTCCCCCAGGTCCTTTACTAATTTCTCCAAATCCTCGCCAAATAACAGTTTCCCCTTAAAGGGAAGTCGACTCAGGCGTGCCTTAGAGGAGGCATCCGCCGCCCAATTCCGCAGCCACAGATACCGCCAAGCCGCCACCACTGAGGCCATGTTCTTGGCTAGGCTTCTGATGAGGTCATACTGACTATCCGCCAAATAGGCTGCTCCGGATTCCAGCCTAGCCGAGTTGGACTGTGTTTCGGCCGCTGATCCTTCGGTTGTCTGGATCTGTTGCGCCCACCTTAAACAGGCCCGAGCCACCCAAGCCCCTGAGACGGAGGCCTGCAAGGCGAGAGCGCTTATGTCAAAGGCTTGTTTCAGGAGTGTGTCCAACTTCCTATCTTGAGCATCTCTCAAGGCTGTGGCGCCCTCAACTGGGATAGTAGTCTTCTTGGTGACCGCTGAGACCGCTGCATCCACCCTGGGGGACTTCAGCAGTTCTTTGTCTGTCTCTGGGAGAGGGTAGAGTCGAGCCATGGTTCGTACCCCTCTCAACCCTGATTCTGGTTGATCCCACTCCTCCTGTATCATCTGACTTACTACCCTGTAGACAGGGAAAACTTTCTGGGACTTTCTGATGGCCTGAATTAAGGGGTCCTCTAATGCCTCGTCCTCTGCTGGGGAGTCTGAGGCTACATTGAGGGCTTTCAGGGACTCATTGATTAGAGAAGGGAGCTCTTCCCGGCGAAAAACTCTGACAATGCGAGCATGATCCTCCTCCGGGATCTCCCCTTCTTCCAGCTCCTCCTCTTCCTCCTCTAAGTCCCTTTCAGAGCCTTCCTCCTCTGGAGTGCCCTGAGAGAGGGGTGGAGGGATCTCTTCACTCATTAGCCTGGTGCGCTTGGCGGGGATCCCTGAAACCTGACTGCTTGCTCTCATAGGTCTGGTTAATCTGGCTTCTGCTGGTGGACCTGTATCTCCTGGCCCAAGCCCCTGCTTGCGCATGCAGTAGGCTTGGTGGAGCAGGAGAATGAAATCAGGGGCGAAGAGGTCTCCGGCCCCCCCATCCGCCGTGGAACGAAGCAGAGGGGGTGCGAGAGCCTCTGAGCTAGTAGCCGGAGGTAACTGAGCCCCAACCTCCTCCTCCAGGGCATCCCCCGGACCCTGAGGAACTTGGGTCAAGGACAAGTTGATTTCTTGTTCCACAGAGGTAGAGACTGCAGCACAAGCCCTGCAGATTCCTGTCTCCGAGGAGGTCCCTCTCCATGTGCCACAGGAGGGGCACTTTGCCTTGGTAGCCATGCTCTTCAAGGGGCTCAAAGGAAGGTGGATAAGTGCCTAAGCAAAGATTACCTAAAGCCCCAACCCAAAAGCAAAAGGCAAAACAAAGACCCCGATTAACTGTGTAAATTTGCTTAGGGCTACACAGACAGTTAAACCAGAGCTGTCCCTTCTCAAACTAAGGACAGCAGCACCGGGAAACAAGATGCCCTTGCCGTTGAAATAAACTCACAACAAATTACCTTAAATTAATTGCAATGAAATGACATTAGATGGGAATAACCAAAATAAACTGGCCGCCAAGGCTAATACTTGCTGTTTGAAGCGCTGAATATGCTCTGAAATGAAGCCCAGCTCAGCGATTCCTCTCCGTTGGCTCTACACGTGGTAGGCCGCGACCACGTGGAGCCCGGAACGGAGGATCGCGCTTCGGCTCGTTGCCCTGAGCTTAAGCCGCTACCGCCGCGACGCGAGGGACGTGCTCCGCGCCGCCCTCAGCTAGGAATGCCCCGGCGTCCTCCGGAAGCCTACCAGCTTGATTTCGCGGCTCCGGGAATCGCCACCGCACCCCGCTGCTCTGGGAAGGGGGGGGGCGTATCGGTCCCACTGGTGTCGCTGCCTCCAGCGCTCAGCCGCCCTAGGGGCTTCGGCGCGAGGCAGGGCAGCTCCTGTTGAGATGGTGCAGTGAACTCCGGCAGGTAAGGAGAGCTTCTAACCCCCTGCAGTCGGCAGCTCAGGCATCCGATCCGGTCTCCGGCCCGGCCCGGCCAGGAAGGGGGGGGAAGGGAGGAGAGGAGAGAGATTGCAGGAAATTTAAAGGAGCAGGCAAGAAATAAAGAAAACACAAGGTAACTTCCTTAACCAAAATAAAGAGGGCAAATAACTAGAAAAATTAAATAAATTAAATAAATGCTAAAATAGGAGAAGGCAGGACTCCAGTAAGCCCTAGGCTTACGGAACCCTCCAGCTGCTTGGAGGCTGAGAATACTGGAGATGGGGGGTGGTCCCAGTGGTATTTATACCGCTCCATCCCCAAAAAGGTTGGGCTCAGCCTCCAAGCTGCTGGAAGGGTTGCGCAACCCAGAAGTAAAGGGACTGGACTGGAGTGACGATAAGGAACTACCTTGTATTTTGAAGATAAAATTCCCAAAATTGTCTTTAACCTTTATTGTAAAATAGTCATTCATTGTCTGATAAGGAAGGCTTCTGCATACTCCAAATTAAACTGGAATAGTGTCTTCTATTCCCTCTGGAAGAGCCATAGATATCTGTAATCTCAGTCACAAGTGACTGAAAATGGAATCACTGAAAATGAGATAAAGAATCAGCAATGTTGTTAGCACAACATGGTGCCAAGGCTGGCCCAAGGATTTCTGCAGCCGCAGACATAAACTATAATCCTCCTACTGAGCCATGCCGTCCCCCGCTGCTGCTGATTCCAGCGGCGGGGTCAGAAAGGGGCGGCTTGGCGGTACGACACTTAAATGCTGGATGACTTGCCCCACATAATGTATATCAGTGACAAAAATGCTTTATTTTACTGATGTACTGATTATGTAAGAAATCTAATCAGATTATTTGATAATGTAGATTAAAATATGAATAGATAAAAAAAAAAAAGATGATGGCAAATATTACCTCTCCTCCCACCCCATTGACACCATACTTTGAGAAGCTGAAACAGGCAATATTGCATTGATCAGAACAATACCTCATCATATTCCATACACTCAGCATTGTGTTACCAGGCCCCACCTGTGCAGACTCCCCCCCCCCCCGCCACTGTCGCCACTATTGGAAACCCCTAAACCTTGCTGAGCTGCTGTCTTAAAAGACCAATATCAAGCTGGTGTCATCTCAGACAATCAGATATCTACAGAACATCCCTATAACCCAAAACATTAAAACATTCCCTTGTTAAACCTTTTCTTAACTACTGATCATAATTTATTCATGACCACGCCACCATATCTACTATGCTATCATATCTGAATATTTAAGAATACCTAGCTACCCTCAAAAATGTAATGTGTGCTGTTGAGTCAATGACTCCTGACAGTCTAGCCCCTGGATTTTCTTGGCAAGGTGCAATTAGAAGTAGATTGTCAGGTCTTTCTTCTACACAGTGAGTTTACAGCCCCTGGTATTCTAAGGTTGTCACCCATCCAAGTATTAGCGAGATCTGACCCTGCTTAGTTTCAGGTATTAGCCAAGAACAGCTTCAATGCTATTTTGACTAGAATCTTTGGGCCTGATTTTCAAAATGCATTTACACAGTTTACAGCCAAGTAAACCATGTAAATGCCTTAGATGGGGATATTCAACGGCACTTACATGGTTAGAGCCACTGAATATCCCCTTCTAAGTCCCCTACATGCCCTGATGCTATCCGGTTAGCATCGGGGCCTGTTGGGAGCATTCTGGGGCTGAGTGGATGTGGAAACTGTCACTAACAAGGCAGCAGCAATATTGCATGCTGCCTGGTTAGTGACCTACACCTAAAAAATAGGCGAGGAAAACCCTAGTCTATCTTTAAGGTGCTGGAGCTAACCGGGCAGCATCCAATATCGCTGCTGCCCGGTTAGACTCGGCGGCATCCTGGGTCTGAGGCGATCACTGGATATTCAATGCCATTGCCGCGACACTCAATATCCAGGTTAGAGGTTGGCGGGGAGGGCTATACGATGATGAGGCGCATGTTGTTGTTGTTGTTGTTAAGTGCCGTCGAGTCGGAGTCGACTCATGGCAATCCTTTGGATAGCTATCCTAAATTGTCTTCGTTCTTCAGTCAGGCGGCTCATTGTTGACAGACTGGTACCCGTAGCTGCTGTTATTGTATCGATCCATCTCATTGCTGGCCTTCCTCTTTTGCGCTGACCTTCTATCTTGTCAAGCATGATGTCTTTCTCTAATGATCTCTCTCTTCGCATAATGTGTCCAAAGTATGAAAGACGAAGTTTTGTCATCTGAGCTTCTAAAGAAAGCTTAGGTTTGATCTCCTCTAGTACCGACTGGTTTGTTCTTCAGGCAGTCCATGGTATACACAGTATTTGCTGCCAGCACCATAATTCAAAGGCATCAATTTTCTTTCTGTCTATCTTTTTCACTGTCCAGCTTTCACATCCATATGATATTACTGAAAATACCATGGCTTGAACAAGTCAAATCTTTGTATGGAGAGAGACATCTCTGCTCTTGAGAGTCTTATCTAGGTCTTTCATAGCCATTCTGCCAAGAGCAATGTGTCGTCTGATTTCTTGACTGCTTGTTGCTTCTTTATTGACAGTTGATCCAAGTAGGTTAAAGTTTTTCACGATTTCAATTTTTCTCCTTCAACAATGAGCCTGTTGATAATGCCAGTTGTCGTGATCTTCGTTTTCTTTACATTAAGGAGCAGGCCCATTTTGAGCCTATGTTCTTTGATTGTGAGAAGCAAATGTTTCAGATCATCTTCACTTTCAGCCAGTAATGTGGTATCATCAGCATAGCGAAGGTTGTTGATGAGTCTTCCACCAATCTTCACACCTCTGTTGTCTTCATATAATCCTGCTTCTCTGATGATTTGTTCTGCATATAAATTAAACAGGTAGGGGGAAAGTATGCAGCCTTGTCTTACACCTTTGCTTATTTTAAACCATTCTGTTTCTCCTTGTTTCGTTCGAACTGTTGCTTCTTGATCAATGTACAGATTGTGCAAGAGTACGATCAGGTGTTCTGGTATACCCATGCTTCTTAATATGGCCCAGGGTTTCTCATGGTTTTCACAGTCAAAAGCTTTGCTATAGTCGATAAAGCACAAATAGGTATCCTTTTGGTATTCTTTAGTCTTTTCAAGGATCCATCTCACATCCACAATGATGTCTCTCGTTCCTCGCCCTTTCCTGAACCCTCCTTGCCCTTCAGGTAGTTCTTGTTCCAGGTTTGGTTGTAGTCTCTTTTCAATAATCTTCAGTAGAATCTTGCTGGGATGTGGGATCAGAGCGATTGTGTGATAATTTCCACAGTCAGTTGGATCACCTTTCTTTAGTATTGGTATAAACACAGATCTTTTCCAGTCAGTTGGCCATGATGTTGTCTTCCATATTTCTTGGCAGAGCCTTGTAAGTATGGCAACAGCTGTATCAGATTGCTGTAATACTTCTATGGGAATGCTATCAATGCCTGGTGCTTTGTTCTTTAATAAGGCTTTCAATGCTGCTTCAACTTCTTCTTTCATCACCAATGGTTCCCGATCATAAGGTACAGGCTGAAATGGCTGTTGGTCCACTTGATCTTTATCATATAAAAACTCTGTATATTCCTTCCACTTTTTCTTGATCTTCTCAGCATCATTCAACATAGAACCTTGAGCATCTTGTAACATTCCAATTCGAGGCTGGAACTTTTTCTTTAACTCTCGTAGCTTTAGGAAAGCTGATCTTGTTCTTCCTCTAATAGTTTCTGCTTCTATTTCCTTGCATGCATAGTACTTTTCCTTATCCTGTCTTGCTGCACGTTGGAAATCTCTGTTGAGTTCTGTGATTGTCTTTCTTTCTCCTCTGGCTTTAGCTTCTCTGCGTTTCTGGGCAATTTTCAGAGTTTCTTCCGTCATCCATTTTGGCTGTTTTTTCTTTTTCACCTTTTGTAGAGACTTCTCGCTTTCTTCCAACACAACCTTCTTGATGTCATTCCATAACTCTTCTGGAGCTCTGTCATTTGTATCTAAAGCAGCAAATCGATTTTGCAGGCAGTCTTTAAATTCCAGTGGTATATTCTCAAGGTCATATTTTGCTGCATTCGTGAGTGGTTTGCTCTTTTTCAACTTTAGCTTGAGTTTGCATACTAGTAGTTGATGATCTGTGCCACAGTCAGCTCCAGGTTTTGTCTTTGTTGATGTTATAGAGCTTTTCCATCGTTGACTTCCACAGATGTAGTCAATTTCATTTTTATATAATCCATTGGGTGTAGTCCATGTGTACAGTCACCGCTTGTGTTGCTGGAAGAAGGTGTTTGAGTTGAATAGATCATTGGTCTTGCAGAATTCTATCAGTCTTTCTCCAGCTTCATTTCTGTTGCCAAGTCCATATTTTCCAACTATTTTGCCTTCTTCTTTCTTGCCAACTTTTGCATTCCAATCATCCAAATGTGGATGACTGAATATCGGGCCCTTTATGTTTTGATAACAAGGAAGATATACCACTAAATTTTCCTCGCATAATCTTTCTATACAGTTTCTGATAAATACGTCTGTCTAAAGATATGTGCTTGCTCTTGTGCCCTACCCATATTAATTCCTATTCCAGTACTTTCAGCACCAAGAGGCAGGGCTGCAACTTGATAAACCCCTTTTCCTGCATCTATATCTAATTCAGAATGCAACGATGATGGCACCAAAGAATCCTGATTCTGAAGATTCCAATACCTGTGATGGCCCACATAAAGCTCTTCGCTTATACTTCTCTTTATTATCACCAGACATCTAAGAGTTCTCATATTTTTTTTATCCTTCAAAAGTTTGGATAACTTCTGTTTAGCTCTACACTAAAGATATATTTGCTCTATGCCTTTAACATAATTATTTTCAACATAATCAAGACTAACAGATGAATACGGATTATCAGAAATGTTCACCTCAGAAACCTTTCTGGAAGAAGTCCCTTCATGATGACCATAGGAAGTATTTCTCCATGTACTCTGCAGGGCTGCTTTCTCTAACTTCCAGATGACGAGTCTTTCTGACACATTTCCTAGACTCTGCAGGTGATGAGTCCTGTTGACTATCAGTAGACTGCCTAGAAATATTCACTACATATGTCCTACCTAAAATGGTAAATAAAGGTAAAAGGTAAAATGGTAAATAAAGGTAAAAGGAAAAGGAGATCACTATGGCTTTCGAAAGAAGTAGCTGAAAAAGTGAAGAAAAAGAGAGAGGCCTTCATGAAGTACAAGAGATCAAAGAGAGAGGAAGACAGGCATCTGTATTTGGAAAAACTTAGAGAAGCTAGCAAAGTAGTCAGGAAGGCAAAGATTCAAAAGGAGGAAATAGCCAATGCAGTAAAATGGGGGGGATAAGACATTTTTCAGATATGTTAGTGAGAAGAGGAAGGGCAAAAGTGGTATTGTCAGACTCAAGGGTGCAGGGGAGAAATATGTAGAAGCTGATAAGGATAAAGCGGAATTGCTTAACAATTATTTCTGTTCTGTGTTCACAGATGAAGAACCAGGAGCAGGATCTCAGAAAACACCCCCAAACAGGAACAGCGGCGAGGGACATCTTGAACAATTTTCAGAAGACTGTTTTCATTAGAAACTAGCTCAATTTAAAGTAGACAAAGTGATGGGACTGGATGGGATATACCCTAGAATACTGAGGGAAAGCAGTGTGTATAAATGCCCATAGCTTGGAAAATAAGATCCCTGATGTTGAAGCTTTGTGGGAGTTTCTGACTTGGATTTAATGGCAGTTACAGAAACATGGTTCACAGAAAACCATGATTGGGATGTAACTATACTTGGCTATACATTATTTAGAAAGGACAGGGTAGAAAGAAGGGGAGGAGGAGTGGCACTATATGTAAAAACTACTATTAAAGCTACGGAATTACAGAGCTTAAAAGGGGTTAAACTAGAAAGCGGGAAAGAGAAATCTATTTGCATTGATGTGATATACAAACCTCCCTCACAAGAGGAAGAGGTGGACAGAGAGTTAATTGAAGACATACACAGCATTGTAAGGAAAGGGGAAGTGCTACTGATAGGAGATTTCAATATGCCAGACGTTGATTGGCACATTCCAGCTGCAGTATCATCTAGAAGTAAGGATATCCTGGATTCTCTACAGGGAGAACTATTCAGGCAGATGGTAACAGACCCCACACGTGAAGGGGCCATACTGGACTTGGTGCTTACCAATGGTGAAAGTGTTTCTGATGTTGTAGTGGGAGATCATTTTGCATCCAGTTTTCACCAGATGGTGTGGTTCAGTATTAGGACTAGGGCTGTTAGAATCCATTCAAAGGTGAGGGTCTTAGACTTTAGGAAAACTAATTTTGCCAAGATGGGCCAATACCTCAGGGAGTCGTTAGTGGGATGGGAACAGCTGGGGGATGTAGAAAAGCAGTGGGCAAAACTGAAAGGGGATATTTTAAGGGCAACCAACCTTTTTGTTAAAATGGTAAATAAAGGTAAAAGGAAAAGGAGACTGCTATGGCTTTTGAAAGAAGTAGCTGAAAAAGTGAAGAAAAAGAGTGAGGCCTTCATGAAGTACAAGAGATCAAAGAGAGAGGAAGACGGACATCTTTATTTGGAAAAACTTAGAGAAGATAGCAAAGTAGTCAGGAAGGCAAAGATTCAAAAGGAGGAGGAAATAGCCAATGCAATAAAATGGGGGGATAAGACATTTTTCAAATAAATAAGAGAATGTAAATAAATAAATAAATGTTAGAAGAGGAAGGGCAAAAGTGGTATTGTCAGACTCAAGGGTGCAGGGGAGAAATATGTAGAAGCTGATAAGGATAAAGCGGAATTGCTTAACAAATATTTCTGTTCTGTGTTCACAGATGAAGAACCAGGAGCAGGATCTCAGAAAACACCCACAAACAGGCGACTTATAAACAAACTGAGCACCCTAGGGATGGACCCTAAAGTTACTGCTTGGGTTAGAAATTGGATGGGTGGGAGGCGACAAAGAGTACGGGTAAATGGAGCTCACTCTGAGGAGAAGGATGTTACCAGTGGTGTTCCCCAGAGATCTATCCTTGGTCCGATTCTTTTTAACATCTTTGTTAGTGATATAGCGTTAGGGCTGTCGGGTAAGATTTCTCTCTTTGCGGATGATACTAAAATCTGCAATAGAGTAGACACCCAGGAAGGTATAGATAACATGAGGAGGGATCTAGCTAAGTTTGAAGAATGGTCTAGAATTTGGCAGCTGGGATTTAATGTTAAAAAATGTAAGGTCATGCATTTGGGCTGCAGCAATCCAAGGGATCAATATAGTATAGGGAGTGAAGTACTTTTGTCCACTAAAGAAGAGCGGGACCTAGGGGTGGTTGTGTCTGATTATCTTAAAGTAGCTAAACAGGTAGAAAAGGTGACGGCAAAAGCTAGAAGGTTGCTTGGGTGCATACGGAGAGGAATGGCTAGCAGAAAAAAGGAGGTGATAATGCCTCTGTATAAGTCTTTGGTGCGACCTCATTTGGAGTATAGTGTGCAATTCTGGAGACCGCACCTTCAAAAGGATGTGAAGAGGATAGAGTCGGTGCAGAGGGTGGCTACTAAAATGATTAGTGGTCTTCATTATAAAGCATATGAGGACAGACCTAAGGATCTTGATATGTACACCTTAGAGGAAAGGCGGGATAGAGGTGATATGATTGAGATGTTTAAATACCTCCGTGGCATAAATGTTCATGGAGAGAGCCTCTTTCAATTGAAAGCAAGTTCTACTGCGAGGGGACATGGGATGAATGTGAAGGGAGATAGATTCAGGAGTGATATGTGTAAATAATTCTTTTTCGGAAAGAGTAGTGGATCCGTGGAATAGTCTACCAGTGGAGGTGGTAACTGAATTCAAACTGTAACAGTAACTGAATTCAAAAAAGCATGGGACAAACACAGAGGATCTCTAAAGGTAAAAAGGAGATTGTTGTAGTTGTTGATTTGGAAGTACAGACTAGATAGGCCATGTAGTCTTTTTCTGTTGTCATATTTCTATGTTTCTATGTACCTCGTCCTCTCTTGGCAATGGAACTTGCACCTCAGTGTATTCCAAATATACACATATACACGTAAAGATGCTTTTAAAATGACCTCCTTAGCCTTTAAGTGAATGTGATTCCCACTGCCACTCCTTGTGACCTTGGACAAGTCACTTAGCCCTCCATTGCTGTGGAAGAAAGGCCTTGCAATTTACTTCCGGTCACACTGCCAAGAAAACCCAGGAGCTGCTGGGTCGCCAGGAGTCAGCATTGACTCGAAGGCACAAATTGTATTTTTGCTGTGCTATATCCAAAGGCTGACACTAGATGGCATAGTGGACAGTAATCTGAAAGTGAAGAGAAGGATTACTGCAGTATTTCCCAATCTATGAGTCATGACCCCAAATAGGGTAACAAAATCTGCATCTGGGGACATAGCCATGACAGGGGAAAAAAACATGTCATTGACCAACCCAGGGAAACTATAACTATGCATGCTGAGGCTCATGGGGAGGGGGGGGGGGGGAAGGATTATAGCAATGCAACACAAGGGTCTGGAGCAACAGCAAGGGCAGTAAGTCACATGTTTGTTTTCCCCGTTTTCAGATGTTCAAAGCACGAATGGGATTTCTAAAATAGCCCTTTTATAGTTTACAGGGAAAAACGATTTGGCTGCACACACTATTGAAATATACACATGCATATGTAGTTCTACATTTCTACAGACACACAAAAAAACACAACATAAAAGCACCTATAGTTATAAACACAACTTGCAGCTCAGCCCTTTTATTGAAAATTGCATTGAACAGCCTGGACATTCATTTAAGCAATATGGAATATTAAATATTGGCTTTGGTTGCATCTTCTCAGCCACCGATTAATCTAATACATTTTCACAAGCAAGTTGTATTTTGTCCTTTACATTATTTTAATTTAGTACTAGCTTTTGTCAAACTGCTTTCAGAAATGTGAATGCAGGATAATACCACCAAACCTTGTTTCATAATACTATTAAATCAGTCATTAAACCTTAGCTGAAAAATAAATTGAAGTCTTGTATCTCCAAGTCTCCAAGTGGAATATGCCCAATGAAGGAGAAAAATATAGATCTTGTTTTCTGCTCTTTGCTGGAGTTTTATTAGAGAATCTAAAAGGGAGTAATAAACCCTGAAAGGCATGAAATAGGCTGGGGCCGATGATTAATGCATGAGTCACCTCTGGCAAGAAAGTACGAACCCTCCTACAACAGACTAGGACCAGTTTGTCTTTGGCCGGCCGTAAAGACCATTCATTTAATAAAACATTTTCTTAAATTTTCATCTTCAAAGACTGACAACAGCACTATGAGAATGAAAAGGTTGTCTATAAATCATTCTCTGCAAATGTTAATTCAAGATAAAAATGATCCCTTTTAGAAAATTAAACATAGTCAGAAAGGTCGCTCAATATGAAAGAGACGTTTTTTTTTATATACACTTGCAGAGAAACGACATGCACGTGACATCTTAGAAAGCAGTGTCTCTGCCTCAATCAACTTCAGTCGGACCAGGGCTGAGTTTTGAAGTGGAAGGGTGGAGAATGGGGGGGCAGGACAAGAGATGCCACTGGTAGCTGAATAATATTGCTGAGATAGAGCTTTGGAGCACCTGGGCCTGGCTGGCTCCTTGGCCCCTGATCGTTTAGCACTGGTCCCTCAGTAGTGATATGCTAGCAAACCAGCATTGAACTTCAACCAGTCAGATTTTTCCCATGATTTTACCAGCAAAATCCTTAGAATCTTTTCCCAAGGATTTGTGATTCCACTCATCAAAAAATGGAAAATGACAAGAACTGCAAGGCCCATTTAGTTTGTCTATTGCTGATACGATACTATTAAAACCTATTTGATCACAATATTTTAGCCTAATTTCCTCAAAAATAAGAAACCTTAATGTTTATCCCATGATTTCTCAACTTCTGATACCGTTTTTTGGCTTCTATCAGCTCCACTGGGAAACCTCCAGGTAGCCATCAACCTTTCAGTGAAGAAATATTTCCCTATGTTACATCTACCCCTTTTAACTACATATGATAGTCCTTTCTTCTAGAACAGTGGTTCCCAAACTTGTCTTTGGAGACTCCCAGCTAACCAGTTTTTCAGGATGTCCGCAGTGAATATGCATGAGAGAAACCTGCATGCAATAGAGGCAGTGTGTGCCAATCTATCTCATGAAATTTCATGGTGGAAGTCCATTGTGGGGCTGGGAATCCACTGTTCTAGAAAACCCCTTCCACTGGTAAATGCTTCCTGTCTATGAATAATTGTTTCTCTTCTGACCTTACTTGTTCATATCTTGCATTCTGACAGTAAATCACTTCCTAAACTGAATTATATTTCTTTCTCATTGTGCTGCTCCTCTCTCTTTCTTATTTCATTTCACGGCTATCATTAGGTGAACTAGGCAGTTATTTAGAGTGCCAGTCCTTCAGGGGTGCCCATTATCTGCTGCTGTCACTCCTCTCTGGGACGTACAATGGCAGCAATGACCGTAAATAGCCCCATGGTGCTTACCTTTAAGATTTGGCGCCTTGGGACTGTTTGCTTCCACTCTCTCAGACCACCCGATACCGACCTTTTGTTTGCAAAGAGGAAGTCGGCATCGGGCGTTGGAGAGGGGGCGGAATCAAACAGCCCCGCGGCATCAATGCTTAAAGGTAAGTGCTGTGGGAGTTGCTGCTGTTGTACGTTCTGGAGAGGGGCAACAGCGATGGCAATGAGTGCTGCTGGGGCGGGGGGGGGGAAGTACAAGAGATGAAGTTTGCCAAGGAGACTTCATCTCCTCGCACTAGCCCTGCTTCAGTGTTATTCAACTTAGATAAAGATTAGCAAATACCATAGGCAGTCAGTCTGCTAAATAAGGCAATGATTCCCTTATCTGGAAGACTGACCTCGGGAGGTGCGTCCCTACATACATGGAATCAAGTGCCAACGTTTGCTAAGATAGTGGCATGGAAGCAGGAGTGATTAGACATCATTTCCAACCACGATGCGGGACTGGGGTTCTGGAGGGATATTGGGGAGGGGGGGCTACATGGGTCACCAAGGTATTTTTTTAGGGTCAAAGGAAGGGAGTGGGAGCTGCAACAGGACCACTTGAGCCACCAGAAACATTTTTAGTGTGGGAGTCATGGATTCAGGTTTTTTTTTTAATGGGATCAGAGGTAAGGAGATTGGGAGGTCCAGGGGCCCACTTGGGTCACCAATGATCTTGGGTTATCTAAAGTGAAGTGCCACGCTTCACCTCAGATGGTCCTTTTGCCATTTTTACTCCAGCCCTCCATAAGGATTCAGCATTATGAGAAAAGTAAAAACAAAATTTCAGCACAGTTTTTTACATTGGGAGCAATTTCATATTCAGTCATTTGGATATGATTTGCTTGCCCACTATGCTATCCTTTATTGCAGTAGTTTTCCTCAAGACTTTCTTCATCAGGAGTGAGTCTGACACAAGAAAATCTCAAGTAAACTAATATATCACTAGAATAGGTTGTTTTTGTTTTTATTAATTGATAGTAAGATAATAAACTTTACTCATAAATACAAGGGACATCATGTGTACCTTTGGTGCAATGACCTTGCCAGGCAGGGGCGGCCCAAGGGGGGTGCGGGGCCATGTGCGGAGACTCGGTGCGGGGCCTCATTTGCATAAGTGGTCTTATTTGCATACATATTTGCATAATGTTACCATTCACTAACTTTTAGTAAACATGTCTCTTAATGAGTGTATGGATAAAGAAAGACTAAAAGATTTCTACATTACTATAATCCAGTGCCAACCGCCAGGCACATTAGGAACTACTTATTTAGAACCCATAGCAAACCCGCCGTATCCTGACAGCATTACCAGGACTCACAAAGCACCATACCCTACCTATCAAAAGGCAACACTGCAAATATTAAACCAATACATTTCAGAGAATACTGGGGAAAGAGAACAAGTGGCAACGTCAAATAGGAATTACATAAACAGAATACCTCAGCTCAGTTACACATGCAGAACATAGACCATCACCAAACAAGGAATCACAATTTAGAAACAGGAAGGCAATAATTAAACTGGGAACCCCAAAAGCCAAACTTGGAATGTACAACAACACTGTAGAAATAAAACTATAAATTAATTTCCTCTTGTACCAAACAAAGCGCAGATGTTAATGATGCACATTTCCCAGAGCTGACATATTCCAGTTAATAAATTCAAAATAAAGAGATATCTTTCTACCTTTTGTGCATTTTTTTTTCAGTTGCAATTGGTCCAGCCACTTTCTTCTGGTTTCTTCATGTTTTCTGCTAACTCTCCATCGTCTGCCGTCCATTTGTCCTTTCTTCTCTCTTCTAGTTTTTTTTTTCCATTCTCTCTCTCTCTACATCTGCTTTAACATACTAATCTTTCTCCTTTTGCTCTTTCCTCATTCCTATTTCATCCATACAAATTTTACCCCTCCATCCTCAATCCCCAATTACTCTCCCAATACCTGGCCAATTGTAGATTTTTCATCCCTCCTACACAAAATATTTTCCCCTCTCCATTTTAATCTCCCAGTCCCATCCCATTCTAATCCTCCCCCAACATCACCTCCCTTCTAGTTCCAGTCTCACCCAGCATCCATTCCCTTCTAGTCCCTGCATCAGCCCATTTCCAGTCCTAGCCCCCCATCAGCCCATTTCCAGTCCTAGCTCCCCCATCCATTTCCAGTCCAAGTCCCTTCATCAGCTCATTTCCAATCCTAGCCCCCCATCAGCCCATTTCTAGTCATTTCCTAGCCCCACCATCAGCCCATGTCAAATCATAGCTCCCCTCCACTCAGCCCAATTCCAGTCCAAGCCCCCCCATGAGCCTACTTCCAGTTCTAGCCCCTCCATGAGTCCATTTCAATTCAAGCCCCCACCACAGCCCATTTTCCAATCTTAGCTCCCCCCAACAGCCCATTTCCAGTCCTATCCTAGCTGTTCCATCAGCCCATTGTCAGTCCTAGCTCCCTTCCCTCACAGCCCATTTCCATTCCAAGCCCCCTCCCCATCAGCTATTTGCAGTTCAAGTCTCCCCTTCCACTCAGCCCATTTCCAGTCCTAGCAACCCCCCAACCCATTACCAGTCCTAACCCCCCGTCAATCAACTTCCAGCCCTAACCCCATCACCCCATTTTCAGTTTAAGCCCCCCTTATAACCCATTACCAGTCCTAACCCCCCATCAGCCCATTTCCAGTCAGCCCCCCATAGCCCATTGCCAGTCCTAACCCCCCCCCATCAGCCCACAGCCCATTACCAGTCCTAACCACATCAGCCCACCTCAAGTCCTAACCCCTCCCCATCAGCCCATTTCCTGTCCTAGCCCCCCCATAACCCATTATCAGTCCTACCCCCCATCAGCCCACTACCAGTCTTAACCCCCCCATAGCCCATTACCAGTCTTAACCCCCCCATCGCCCATTACCAGTCCTAACCCCCCCATCAGCCCACTGCCAGTCTTAACCCCCCCATAGCCCATTGCCAGGCCTCATCAGCCCACAGCCCATTTCTAGTCTTAACCCCCCCATAGCCCAATTACAGTCATAACCCCCCCCATAGCCCATTGCCAGTCTTAACCCCCCCATAGCCCACTGCCAGTCTTATCCACCCTCCCCAGCCCATTGCCAGTCTTAACCCCCCCACCCTAGCCCACTGCCAGTCTTAATCCCCCTCCCCAGCCCATTGCCAGTCTTAACCCCCCCTCCCTAGCCCATTGCCAGTCTTAACCCCGCCCCTCCCTAGCCCATTGCCAGTTTTAACCCCCCTCCCTCCCTCCCTAGCCCACTGCCAGTCTTAACCCCCACATAGCCCACTGCCAGTCTTAACCCCCCCCCCCCAGTCCATTGCCAGTCTTAACCCCCCAGCCCATTGCCAGTCTTAACCCCCCTCCCTAGCCCATTGCCAGTCTCAACCCCCCCCCTCCCTAGCCCATTGCCAGTCTTAACCCCCCTCCCTCCCTCCCTAGCCCATTGCCAGTCTTAACCCCCTCCCTCCCTAGCCCATTGCGTTTTAACCCCCCCATAGCCCATTGCCAGTCTTAACCCCCCTCCCCAGCCCATTGCCAGTCTCAACCCCCTCCCTCCCTAGCCCATTGCCAGTCTTAACCAACCTCCCTCCCTCCCTAGCCCATTGCCAGTCTTAACCCCCCATAGCCCACTGCCAGTCTTAACCCCCCGCCCCAGCCCATTGCCAGTCTTAACCCCCCTCCCTCCCTAGCCCATTGCCAGTCTCAACCCCCCTCCCTCACTAGCCCATGGCCAGTCGGAACCCCCCTCCCGCCCTCCCTAGCCCTTTGCCAGTTTTAACCCCCCATAGCCCACTGCCAGTCTTAACCCCCCTCCCCAGCCCATTGCCAGTCTTAACCCCCCCATAGCCCACTGCCAGTCTTAACACCCCCCCCCCCATAGCCCACTAAGAAAAAGCAGAATGTTCTTTGCGCGGGGCCCCCCGAAGCGCGGGGCCCTGTGCAAAAAACATTCTTGCTCAATGGACGGGCCGGCCCTGTTGCCAGGCCACACTTAAGTGGAGCAACAAGTGACATCAACAAATGGGTGCTGACAGGAGGTCGAGTTCAGCAGATGGATTTCAAGGTTCAGTGGCAGTGATTTAAAGGGCAACTGCAGGGAGCTCACCTCTTTTCAATAGCAGCTCAAGGCGAGATTCACTCAGCAGCTATTTCCTTGTCTTCAGAGGCAGTGGCCGGCGCTCTTAAAGCAACTGGCTCTCATCGCTTTCATTTATGCCTGGTGTCACCCTCACGGTGGCCAGCCCAATGCCTAGGCGCTGAGACTTGGTCTGCCTGTGGTGTTCCTGCCTCAGAGAGCGTGGGCTTGCTTGAACTCTGCAAGGCCTTCTGGGAATGTAAGTCCCTTTACTCCTTGAGCACAGATGAGTTGCAGTCGAGTGGTTTCAGGCAATGACAAGAATTTATTTTCCCCTTCCCAGTGGATTAAATGCAAGTGAATAACTCAGGACAAAACATGCCATACAATTGGCTTGAGGAAATTATACATGAACTCAGGTAAGTTAGCCTTGTCAGCTTCAGGCTTTAAACGTGCAGTGCTTGATACAAAACAAATCACAACAGCTTCAATTAGCAAAGAAAATGTTCCCTTTTCTTCTGCTGCTTTTACCGTCTCTCACAGACACTGTTTAGCATAGGGAATTCACATGGTCAGCCAAAGATAATGTACAGTCCATCCGATCATCCACTATTTCATTATTGACAGAGTCTATCTGCATTTCTTCAGTATCAGGAATAGCAGGGTGTGTCCGTAAGCTGCTATCCTGATCTTTGAAACAAACGGTTTCTCTGACCTCACGTGGTCTCTCTCTATAACACTCTCCTGAGCAGGGTTGTAAACTACCATATATGCTGTAGTTTTTGTCCAGGGAGTTTGCTACTTTCTGGTAACTACAGGGAACTGCTTTATAGCTAGGTTCAAACTTGTATGAATTATTAAGTCTACCTTTTGGCTTTGAAAGGGAAGGAACTCTCTACTCTGCAGGATTAGACTGGTTCTCAAACACAGCTGGTGTTTGCTTGCCTCTTAGCCTATTAACTCTCCCCTCAGATGTACCGGTATTCTCCTGCCAGCACGTCTCTCTCTTAAGAGCGTGTGAGCTTTGCCAAGCCTGCCTCTCAGGAAGATTCTTCTCTCTCCTGCCTTCACCAGACAACCCCTGTCCTGGGTTGCTTCCTTCTGGCTTCAGGAATATGGCTCCCTTGGTTTTCATTCCACTTTGACTCCTTCTAGTCAGCGTGCTCCTTTGCTGGCTTCCTTTCTGGCTCTCTTCCCAGTTCTGCTTCTGCTTCCAGTTCCCCCTCTGGCTCTCGTTCTGCTTGGTCCAAACTAATGACCACTTTTTATCATTATAACTCTCAGGGCTTAGCTGTGCCCTGCCCTGAAACAGGTGAAACTCATTATCTCCTGAGCTAAGGCATACGTCACAGCAGGGGCGTGTCTTTCTAGCTCGTGACTCTCTTTGTTTAATTCTTCTTTGCAAACACTGAGCCATGTGCTCAGACTGCCTGTCTGTTTCTGAAAGCAAATCCTCATCTTTCCCTATCTCCATAGGCTCAGAAGGGTCTTCTTCATGACACTGGATATTCAGTACAGGTGTCATATCGAGCCAGCGGCACAGAATATCTGTTTTTGCCAAATAGCATTTAACTATCCAGTCAGCGGCAATATTCAGCTGCTGGCTAGAGAGCTAGATCGTCTAATGTGAGGACAGCCTTATTTCTGTCCTAGTTAGACGATCTGTACGATAGTGTATCTGGACTTTCAAAAAGCCTTTGGCAAGGTCTCTCATGAGAGACTTTTAGCAAAATTAAAAAGTCATGGGATAGGAGGCAGTGAACTATTGTGGATCAGGAGCAGGTTAAAAGATAGCAGAGGGAAGGGCTAAATGGCCCAATTTTCTCAATGGAGAAAGGTGAATAGTGGTGTACCCCAGGGATCTGTGTTGGGTCCACTGCTTTTTTAACATATTCATAAATGACCTAGAAATGGGAATAATGAGTGAGGTTATCAAATTTGAAGATGACACAAAACTATTTAAAGTTGTTAAAACCCAAGAGGATTGCGGAAAATTGCAAGAGGATCTTGATAAAGTCGAAGATTGGGCATCAAAATAGCAGATGAAATTTAATGTGGACAAGTGCAAAGTTATGCACCTAGGAAAGAAAAACCCAAACTACGGTTCCACGAAGCAAGTTTCCACATTATGAACCACCACTCAGGAAAAAGATTTAGGCGTCAATGTGAATAACATGTTAAAACTCTTCACCCAGTGTGCAGCGGCAGCCAAGAGAGCAAATAGAATGCTAGGTATGATAAGGAAAGGAATGGAGAATAAAACAAAAGATATTATAATGCCTCTGTATTGTTCCATGGTGCGACTGCACCTTGAATATTGTGTGCAATTCTGGTTGCCGTATCTTAAAAAAATATAGTGTTATTAGAAAAGGTACAGAGAAGAGCCACCAAAATGGAAAGGGAATGGAAGGATACCCCTATGAAGAGAGGCTAAAAAGGTTAGGACTCTTCAACCTGGAAAGGAGATGGCTGAGGGGAGATATGATAGAGGTCTATAAAATAATGAATGGAGTGGAACGGCTAAACGTAGATCGATTGTTTACGCCATAAAAATATAGAAAGATTAGAGAGCATGCAATGAAACTACAGGTAACCTATTTAAGATTAATAAGAGAAAATATTTTTTCACTCAACATGTCATCAAACTCTGGAATTTGCTACCGGAGGATGTAGTAAAAGCTGTTAGTGTAGCCGGGTTTAAAAAAGGTTTGCACAAGTTCCTGGAGGAAAGGTCCATAAACCATTATTAAAGGGGACCCAGAATATCCACTTCTTGACCCAATAAAAGCATTGCGGAACCTGTGTCTTTTGGGGAAACTGCTAAGTACTTGTGACCTAGATTGGCCACTGTTGGAAACGGGATACTGGGCTTGATGGGCCTTAGTCTGACCCAGTATGGCATATCTTATGTTCTTATCTGTGGTGGTTCATAATTTGGAACCTTGCATCATGTAACCATAGTTGTCTTTCCTAGGTGCATAACTTTGCATAACTTTCCTCTTGTTCTTGAGTTTTTCTTTTGAAACATGGAGGCACATTCCAATGTGTACGTCCTGGCCTCTCTGCGAACCGGACGCACAGAGGTAGACATGATTTTGATCCCACGGGGCATGTCTAGCCCCTGTGGGATCAGAATCGCATCTGGGCGTGTATGTGCAGACCAGGACCTGATTCCCATCGGCCTGCACGTACAGACCCCAGCCCAATGAACTCAGTCAGGCTCCTGAATGGAGCCGCGGTGCTATGCTGTCCAGTTGCCATGGCTCCATTCAGGAGCCTTGATCCCCAGCCACTAACCACTTTCTCCATTCCCGCAGCCGACCTCTGATCTGGCCTCCCATGGCCAAGTTCGAGCTGCGTGGAATCTCCTGCACTCCCTCACATTTTCATTGCTGGCTGGACCTCCTGTTCCCCGACGTTCAGGGGGACTTATTCCACCTCTGCGGTGGAATAAGTCCCCTGTCCAGTCTGCCAGCCCTGGACATACAGGGCTGACTTCAGAATTGGCCATGTACGTCTGAGGCTGCAGACTGCCCACTGTCTGCCCTAACTCCACTTCCGCATTGCCCCCTCCCGTCTAAGCTTCCCCATACAAACTCTTTGCTCGCACGGGTAGACTTAGTCGGGGATGGCAAGGGGGACAAATAGCATGACAGAATAGACCCCATAGTCAAAAGGAAGAGAGTAATTTGGACCTACCTTCCTGAGCTTTCAGCTTTTGTTCAAGACCCAATGATCCTTTAGTCTTAACTACATTGGATTGGAGGTTTTCCAGTTCAGCGAATGGAGGGCTGCAGGGCATGGAAGATGCGCCAGCCCTCCCATGCTCAGAGATTCTTTGAATGTAGTTACACTATAGATCTTCTATCTCCAACGCAGACTTGATGCTTTCTCAGTGTCTCTTTAAGGATAGTTTCTCCAAATGGGTTAGTTTTGCACATATTGTACTATGACAGTCATGAACCTCACTTCTAAGCAAGGGTATGTGGAGTATGATCTCAGTTTCTCAAATTTACTGTTAGTGCTCAGCATAGTATTTGCATCCTGCCAAAGACAGCCTCCCTTTGGAGTTCATAAGATGTTTCGTGTATTGGTAATTTATTAAAGTGTGCTTGGGAATTGCTATTAATTAAGCTTGTGGCACCAAGACGATGGGAATTCGGTATCTTTCTGCTGCATTTTCTTGGTCTCTGACTGCATTTCCTGGTACTTGAAGATTTTTTCCCTCTCAACACGATTCACAGTAGTTGGAACTGACACCTGTATAATCAGTGCAGATCTGGTGTTTTTCTCCTTTACCACTATATCTAGCTTCTTCGCATCCAGCTTTATGTCAGTCGGAATGGGAGTATCCCAGGTGCTTTTCAGGCACAGTTATGTTGTAGTGCTTACAGAGTTTCCAATGTATGAGACATGCTACTTTATTGTTTCTTTCTGTATAGAAATTTTCGGCAATCAAAACTTCACAGCCAACTATGAGGTGAGTCATTGTTTCCAGTGCTTTCTTACAGAATTGACAAATATTTGTTTTGCCAGTTTTTTCAATGCTCATTGTAAACCATCTTGTCCATAAGCCACTGTCCTTGGCAGCAACTATCAACCTTTCGTCCTTCGGTTTCAGTTCACCTCTCCTAAACTATTCATGTGCCCGTTCTTGATCGACAAATGGTTCCTGGAGTAACATTCTGTATTTCCTACTATATTTGTGCATTTGCAACTTATTTTTCCTTGTTTGTTGATCTAATTCTTTGAAGAGATGTTTCTCTTTTTTTGCAAATTCTATTACTTCCTTCCCTGTGTATGCTTGTGGATTCTCACTCATTCCTTCCAGTTGTCGGAATGCTTGTCCCAGTTTGATAATGGAGACAGATTCTGGACATTTACTTTCATATTTCAGCACTTTTTGTATATTTGGATTCATTGATGCAGTTAGGTAGGCCTGGAGGCCTATGATCATGGCTCTGTATGAGTCCTAGCCCTCCTTCAGCTCTAGGGATGTACAGTCTTGGCATACACTGATTCTTGTAAATTACTTCATGAGCTTGGATGAGTTTTCTTGTAGTACATCCAGTTTTTCAAGATCTTTAACAGGCCAGTCCACAATCCCAAAGCTGTATGAGAGTACAGGAATTGTCAAATGATTGATGGCATGTATCTTATTCACTTATGTTAAAGCACTTTTCAATAATGATTTTAATTTCCTGTAGTATTCTTTACTGATCTTTTCTCTCAGTAATTTCTGCTTGAGTGTCGTTCCTTCCTCTACTCCGAGATACTTATATATGCCTTCCTGTTCGAAATCCTTGATGTCATAGCCTTCAGCCAGAGAGATGTTTTCCATTTTGCTCAATTTTCCTCTAATAAAAAAGTAGCCTTAGCACATTTGTCAAGGCCAAAGGTCATCTTGATGTCATCAGAAAAGCTTTTCACCCCATAGAGTTGCTCTGCTACTTGTTGGTCGCTGGAACTACAGAGCTTCAGATTGTTTATAAATAATAAATGAGATGCTGTTTCTGGGTTCTAACCTTCTTTAGGATTCAGGCTAAATCTGTATCCCAAAGAGTTGATGAGCGTACTCATTGTATTAAGCGCCACACAAAACAGAAGGGGCAACAGAGAATCCCCCTGAAATATTCCTCGTTGGATCCTGAGGTTAAGAATGATGTACTGACTATCTTCATATTTCAAAAAGAGTGTGGTTTGCCACATTGTTATAGTGAACTTAATATACTCTATCAAACCAGGATTTATTTTACACATTTCAAGGCAATTTATTATCTAAGAGTGTGGGACACTGTCAAAAGCTTTCTTATAATCAATCCATGCTATACTGAGATTTCTGTATTTCTTAGCGCTTAGCACTTAGAGGGCTGCCATATCTAAGATATATTATTTTCTTACTGCAAAATGGGGAATTAAGACAAAGGAGGTAGATATACGTTCATGACGTCTGATAGCCCATACTTTCATGCCAAGAGAGAAATAGAGAATTTCTGACTCTTTTGAATTGTATTTAATGCTCTCCAAACTCATTAAAATACTGGTGGACATAGCTGCCTTCCAAGTAGTTGACCCAGGTATAGTTAATGGCCAATGCTGATTTTCCCTTTTCCCATAATATCTGAAGAGTACTTCTAGCTATGCATTGTCTATACAGATAATATACATCTGACCAAAGTGTTAAGCTGGGATTAACCCCTTGGTGGGCCTTAGAGAAGAAGATGTGTCAGGCCCCCACCATATTGAAACAAATTTTGAAACTTCAGGTGTCAGTGCTGGGTGTAAGTGTGCCTACATCTGAGGGAAATCTCCAGTGCATCCCCTGGCATCCACCATACTTGAAGTGGTATTGCATTACATGCTTCCTGGGGAGGCCATCAGGACTTTGATGGGGGGTGGGGGATAGGCACAGACCAGCTCCACATCCCAACCTGTAACAAAAAGAGGTCTTGCCTATAGGCTACTAGAAGGTTGGACTAACATATGCTAGTCTAATGAGAAAGAAAGAGCCTTGATATTAGCTTATGACTGCATATACTCTTAAGGATTCAGGAGTTATTTGTGCAGTTCCCCAATTGGTAGCCACCATGGCTCCCATTGCACTCTGTTGGTCTCTGGTCACCAGGGTCAAAGGTTTGCTTTGTGACTGACTTACCTTGATCAGGTGTTCAAACAAGTTTCACACACTACAGCCAAGATGCTCAGCCTTCACCCTCCATGGGGAACAAGTGGGCATCTGGAAAAAGGAAGTATAACATCCAGTTTAATGTGTTTCTTGTCTTAGGTTTTATGCAGCCACCTCTTTCCATGGAGACAAAAAAAACCCCAGTCACCTAGACACAGTGTCCTGTTCCCAGGAGTAACCAGTCCTGGTCACAGGTACCCAACTTATCCAGGAGAGGTATTAGCTTTTGCAAGATGTCTGCCTTCTAACTCAAGGCTGAGACCAGCTGGCAGCCTGTGATGAAATAAAAAAAATTGCAGAAACAAAAGCAACTGTTTCCTTGCTACTTATCCTCCGGTGCAGCCTCCTATCGCCTGATTTCTATTCAATGCTCTGTGCAAGCAGTCCTGGCCAGCATCAGGCACTGGGCCCTAACATTTTGAATGCATGCGTTCCATACTGGGGATGTTTTGGCTAGTGGATCTGTCCACTCCAGCCAATGAGAGTCTAGATCATTGGTTTCTGATGAGTACAAGTCCCACTTCTGGCAACCTGGACCTGGCTCGAGCAGTACTGGACTCAACCATATTGCCAGACACCTGGGAAAGTTGGACTTTTGTTGGGTTATCAGCCAGTTGTTGAATACTCTTATCACACATTTTTAGGCATTTTGAGGTTACTCAAGCCAAGAGATGCGCAGAACTGCCACGGCACTTGCACCTAACCATGCGGCCAAACAGCATACAGCACTGATAGTATAGTGGTTAGCATAGCGGCTCAGTCCAACAGTGACATTGGCTCAAGTGACTCCAGGGATTCCATTTCATTTCTGTTCATTGCATTTAATAAAGCTGCAGCCATTTTGTCCCACATGTCAATGTCTTGTGTCCAATTGATTGCATGAGAAATAGGTGAAAGCCATGGTGGGAGAGTCTTGCCTGCCTGTTAATGACAGGCCCAATACAAATTTGAGGAAGCCTGTAGTAACATGGCAGTGGTCACACACACACACACACACACACACACACCCCAGTGCGAGCAATCCCTGCTGGGCCGCACCTCCACATCATCAGTCTTCTGAACTTCTGGCATGAGCATTTCATGCCATTAGGCTTGTTAACACTACACATTGCGAGATGGCCAGAGGGAGATGAGGTGATATCAGGCATGGCCCACTGTAACATTAAAAAGCCAGCTATGACCAGTTCTTGGCCTCTTTGAGCCAAGGAAACCCATCCTTCTCACCCAACATGTTTGATATTTTTCAAGTCACTAGAGGTATCTGTTAGCTAGCATGTTGTAAACCTGTTTGTCAAAGTTATTAACATATTGTAATGGTTTGTTGAAATTATATGCAATCCACGATTAGCATGTCACAGCTGATGGTGGGTACCTGAGTCAATCAAACAGCATCAGTCAGTGATCATGGTGAGAGACTGGACACTAGCAGAATGCCCTATGAACATTCTCGAAGGTGACAGCCAACTTAGCTTATGACAGCTCAGTCCATCAGTGATATTGTCTTGGGTGAGCCCAGGGACCCTGTGTCCTTTCTGTTCATGGCATTTAATAAAGCTGCAGCCATTTTGTTTCACATGTTACTGTCTTGTGTCCAATTAATTGTGTAGGGAACAGTTGCGAGCCATGGTAGGAGATTTCTGCCTGCCTGTATTACTCCTGTAGTAATATTATGAAACCTTTTTATGAGCATAAAGTAATATTATGAGGCCTTTAGAAAATTACCCTCTAAATAGTGTTCCAGGGTGGCCCCTATGCTCTGTCTCAGAAGAAGGGAGACAACAGAAGAGGAGGTAGTCTCTGTAGAGGATCTATAGGTCCAGGAACACATTCCTAGGTTGTTGACATGCAATGTATAGGTCCAGGAACCTATTCCTAAGTTTGTTTGACAAGCATTGCATATGTAAGTTTAGATTCTACAAAGAGACCAACTAGAGGCTTAGCTCTAGCCTGCTGCTTGGAGAGGATGCAATGTGTGCCTTAAAGTCAGTGCTGATTCCTGGCAACCCAATAGCTCCTTTGGCAGAGAGGATACGTGATATTAATTAGGGATGTGCAGGCCAAATATTTTCATTTTGTTTCCTTTGTCATTTGCAGGTTTTTTCATTATGTTTTGTTATATTTTCTGTTAAAATTTCATTTCAGGGAAAATGTCATTAGCATGCAATATCACTTAGTTCACATTATTTAGCAATAGTGCATGCTATGAGCAAATAGTGCACTCTGTTGGGCAGTACTGTGCACTACTGAGTGATAGTGCACTATTGAGCAATAGTGAATACTATCACTGAATAGTGAACTCTATTGTCCCATAGGGCACACTGTCACTCAATAGCAAACTCTATAGTATGCACTATTATTCGACAGTGTGTGCTGTTAATAACAGATAAGAAGCGATGCAATTTCAGGGTTTTTTTCTTCTTTTTTCATTCATAAATATGAAGTGATATAGAAAATGTCATTGAAATTTCAAAAGATTGCACATCCCTAATGCTAATACACATGAAGGACACAACTGCCCTTGAGTTTCTGGCCACAGGTCACAGTCTTCCAGACCTATTTGGGGGCCTCAGTAGCTATAAGCCTGTTAACCACCTCTCTCTGCATCATCCAGTTCTGAGTGCTTTCCTCTGGGGAACCAATCATTATTTTGCATGGAACAATAGACAGTCATTATACTGCATGGAACAGTAGACAATCATTATATTGCATGGAACAGCAGACAGTCACTTTATTGCTTTATCTTGGAGGAATAGTAGGTGCATCAAACAAGGACAGGATATTTTGAGCTGGCTCAGTTGCAAAAGTTCTAGGAGCAATTCATTGCATACACATTGCAATAAGGCTACCTGCAGGGACCTGTCTTGAGCTCAGATTTGGAAAAGGTTAGTAATAAATCTAAACTCCATGGATATCAGACTGAAGTCTATGGAAAGTAACAAAAAACTGAGAGACTACTGTTTTGATTGACTACTGCAGTTACTGAAACCCTGAATAAAATCAAAATAAAGATTTTAACTTGATTGAGAAAACACTTTTTCAGACTGAATATGGTAAAATTCTCGAGTAGATGTAAAAAATCTATGAAGAATGCTCTGAGAGGCAAATCAAAGGCATGTATATGTTTGATAATTCAGTCTTTCTAGGCAGGTCTATAGCAGCTTCTGCATAACACAAATAAATTTCTCAGTGTGCCATTTAAAATACATTTCTGCTTTCGGTTTTTCAGTAATATCGATCTCAAGAATGTCTGAGGTGGTTTGTAGATTTATATTTATTTTTGTAATTTTATTGATATTTATAACATGATTGATTTTATTTGACTGTGTTATTTATATTGGTTTTCATGTTTCATATTTATTGAATTTACTTGAATTGTAATTGTTATATTTTATTTTATTTCATTTCATTTATTAAAATTTATAACCCCCTATCAATAACTTCTAGTTGGGTAACAAAGTTACACACACAAATTACAAAATAACAAGGGCCTGAAATTCAGTGCTGGTGATTAGTGCTGCAAATGCGACTAGCTGCCCGAACTGAACATTAAACCCAGATATTCAATGCTAGGGTCATATTTGGCCCCGGAATTGAATATCTGGGTCACCACATAGCCCGATCGTTAACTGGGCAGTGGCAATATTGAGCCGCTGCCCAGTGAGCAATACATGGTGAAAGTCAGGCCAGGCTTTCCTGCGCCTGGCTTTCACTGCATATCACAAACCAGGCAGTGGCTCAGTATCACTGCTGATCGGTTACGGATTAGTATGGCCTCCGTTCTGCCCAGAACCCCCCCAACACGCCCCAATGCTAAGCTGTTAGCATCGGGGTATATAGAGTCGGCAGCCACAGACATTCAGCGGCACTAACCAGCGTGCAAACCATGTAAATGCCTTCGAATATCGGGCCCCAACTTAATAAAACTATTCATTATAAGCAATTTGGAACAAGTAGGTTTTCAGCTTGTTTTCAAAATAATTAAAAAAAATTTCTCCTCTTGTAATTCTGTCTTTTTAATCACTTTGGACATTAGTTTGTACTGAAAAGGAGTACAAATTCTAAGTTAAGTTATGCGATATTACTATTCA
This sequence comes from Ichthyophis bannanicus, assembly GCA_033557465.1. Lineage (NCBI taxonomy): Eukaryota > Metazoa > Chordata > Amphibia > Gymnophiona > Ichthyophiidae > Ichthyophis > Ichthyophis bannanicus. The sequence continues at coordinate 126,479,547 of CM066035.1, read as the reverse complement.
ACTTTCTTATGTTAGTCACCCTCCAGTAGACAACATCTGATCTAGATGAACTGAATCTTTTGAGGTTGTACCCGTCTTTCAAATAAAAGTCTTCAAACTCTTTGGAGAATATAATCATTAAAAAGTTGATGTTTGCCCTTGGTCCTAAATTCATTGATGGGCTTATAGCGTAGAATATTATTATGAAGATATGAGTGCAGGCAGGTCGAAATAAGAAAGGTTTTGCTGGGTGCAGGTGAAATAGGAAGGGAGAAGGACAGAAGAATATCTGCTGTCGAATGAGCCTTTTTTTTAAAAAGAGAGGCTCCAGGGGGGGCGGAGCCTGATGTCCAGCGGGATGGTCGCATAACGCTGAGGCTCCCGAGAGGCCTACTTAGAATCCTGAATTAACACCTCATATACCTGGAACTTTACTCTGATCTTGCCGGGGCACATTGGTGAGATGGCAGGGACCAAACCAACGCGCCTGGAATTTGGGTCTCCAGCGGCTTCTCACGGCAAACGTTCCAAAACTGAACCTCCGTCCCCGCAGAAGGGGCCGGCCTCGTGCGAGGGCCCCGAAATGCAGCAGGAAATCCTCGCAGAGATTAGAGGGGTCAAAAACCTTGTGCAGGCAAACGGTGAAGCACTCCGAGCGCTGCGGGACGATTTTGGTGTGCTGCAAAGCAGGCTAGAAGGGCTTTCTTCGCGTCAAGATAAAATGGAGAGCATATTGGACTCCCATGTGGTCCGGTTGTCCCAACTCGACAAAGTTGAACGACAGGTGCGGGCCTTACAGAAGGAGGTGGAAGATGGCAATAATAGAGCGCGCCGCAACAACATACGACTCGTGGGCATCCCGGAGGGAGCAGAATCGGGAGACATGAAAGAGTTTTTAAGCAAAATCCTCCCTTCTCTGCTCCCAAATCACCTTTACCAAAGAATTGGAGATTGATCGCGCTCATCGTGTACCCACAAGCATAACGCTCAACAGGAAGACCCCGCGGCCTATCATTTTTCGACTATTGAGATATCAACACGTGGAGCAAATTCTAAGTGCTTCTCGGGCAAAGGGCCATATGGAGTTTGAGAGCCACAAGATCTCCTTCTATCCCGACTTGTCTAAACCCACAGTCGACCGCCGAAAGCGCTTTCTGGAATTCCGACCAAGGCTTCAACAACTACAAGCACGCTATGGCCTGATGTACCCGGCCAAGCTCCGAGTCACGCTTCATAATCAGACAAGAACATTCGAGGACCCTGATCTACTAGCGGAGTTTCTGGATACCAAAGAAGCCGACTTGATGCGCTGACTTCCAGAATGTTCCTGCAGGCCTCCTCATGCCCGTTGTGTCTGCCATGTTGGATCTGCCGCAGCCTAGCAAGGAGTCTGGCGTGGACAGCTTGTTGCCTTACTCTTGATGGTATCTGTGACCCGACTCCTCTACCCACAGTAGCCTCGATGAGTATCAGAGACAGTGTTATTATGGACTCTGGTGTTTCTTTTCCTTTTTATATGTCTTCTATTTCCTCTCTAGGGCCTCCTCCCGCAGACACATGGTCGCCATATTCTTTGGGGGTTTTGCTTCTTCTCTAAGATACGTTGGTACATACTTTTCAATATGGGGTGTATTAGCCAGAATACTCGGTGATTATGACATTGTTGTACAGATTCTGCTTATGTTCTATGTTACCAAGCGCCCTTCCCTAAAATGTCTATTACCGATTGATGGCACCATGTAAGATTTTTTCATTGAACGTAAAAGGCATCAATAATCCGATAAAACGGAAGAACATCCTAAGCTACCTCAGTCAGGAAGCAGCGGATCTGATTTTTCTCCAAGAAACGCATTTAAATTCGAAGGAATCTCTTAAACTCAATATTAAACCTTACATGGTGGCCGCTTATTCCCCAGCCGTTTCTAAGAAATGTGGGGTTGCCATACTGGTTAGGAAATCTTTGCATGCTACTGTTATTGCGACTAGCTCAGATACAGAGGGTAGATGGTCTAGAGTTCACCTTAAGATAGGTAGTCTAGAAGTTACATGTATATGCCTCTATGCTCCTAATGTTGATGACCCTGCCTTTTTTGCTACCATTGCTCAGGTTGCGCAGGCTTCTGCTAATACTCCATTGATCATTGGGGGGGATTTCAATTTAGTCCTTGATCCCCTGATTGATAAGCAGCCGCCTAGGACGAGCGGTCCCCCCAAGAGTCACGCCACGCTTACCTCCCTGATCAAGGATCTTGCCTTAGTTGATCTATGGAGGTTACTACACCCCAATGAGCTTGACTTCACTTTCTTCTCCTCCCCTCATAAATCTCAGTCTCGCATAGACTTCTTTCTAGTTTCAAAACTGTTAGTTCCTCAGGTGGACACTGCAAAGATTCACTCCCAACATATTTCAGATCATGCTGCCATTTCCTTTCAATTACACACTACTGCACCCCAGGGAACCTCGGGAGCCTGGTTCTTTGATAGAGCCCTGCTAACTCAGCCAGAGTTCCAGTCAGCAATTCGAGTAGCCATACAGGATTACTTCCATTTTAATCTACCCCAAGATACTGCGAATTGGGCTTGGTGGGAGGGCTTCAAAGCAGCCATTCGGGCAACGATCACTAGCTATCAAATCCGCCTGCGGAAACAACGTAAACAGCAGCTGCTCATACTAGATCAACAAATAAAAGCAGGCGAACGAGTTTTTAACTTCACGCACTGACCCATGTGTATTAATTCGATTACAGCGTCTCCGTTTTCAATATAATTCAATCCTCTCAACTGCAGCTTCTAAGAGTATTGAGCTTCAGCGAGGGACATATTATCGTGAAAATAACCGAGCCGGTCGACTCCTCGCCAATGCCTTGAAAGGTCAAAAAGAAGCCAAACGCGTTGCGGCCCTCCGAGCTCCACAGGGAGGGGGCATAGTGACCACAGACTCCGACATTGTAGAGCTCTTTCGGGATTTCTATACTCGCCTATATCAATCTGAATGTGAGTTCTCGTCAGAGACATTCGAGAGATTGCTTTCTGGCATTCAGCGGCCGACCCTCTCTGAAGATGATAGGGCTGCGATGGATGAACCCTTCTCTACTTCAGAGATCCAATCTGCCCTAAAACGTACAGCCTCGGGCCGTGCCGCGGGGCCTGATGGTCTCCCGACCGAATTCTACAGAACGTTTAGTGCAGATTTAGTTCCCTATTTAAAACTCTATTTTACTGCCCTTGCGGCAGATACATCCTCTTTGGGATCCTTTTCTGCAGCCAATGTGGTTGTATTTGAGAAAGAAGGCAGAGACCCGTTACTGACCGCCAACTACCGTCCAATCTCCCTACTTAATGCCGACTATAAGATCTTCGCAACGGTCTTGGCCACCCGGCTATCTGACTTGATGGCCACCCTAATTCACCCCGACCAATGTGGTTTTATACCCGGCAGATCAACTGCTGACAATGCTCGGACCTTGTGCCATGTGTTATCTAGTGCTGCCAATCTCGCTCATCCATGGGTGGGTCTTTCCCTGGATGCCGAAAAAGCCTTTGATCGTCTAGAATGGCCCTTTTTATTTGCAGTTCTCCGATGGTATGGCTTTGGAGAGGGCTTCCTCCGATATCTCCAAGTCATGTACACTCAACCTGTTGCCAGTATTTGTGTAAACGCCATCAAATCTCAGCCATTTAACCTCCACAGAGGCACGCGTCAAGGTTGCCCCCTATCACCAATGCTTTTTGATCTCGCTCTTGAACCCCTAGCCCTCCTTATTAGACAGTCTGCATGTATTCGAGGTGTCCCCTTTAGCCATAGGGAGATTAAACTCTCTGCATATGCAGATGACCTCATGCTCTTCGTTTCCCTTGATTCGGTTCCAGCCGTCTTGGATCTGATTGACGGATACTCACAATTATCGGGCTATAAAATTAACTGGACCAAATCTGTAGCATTCCCACTGAACCGCTGGGTACATGAGGCTGACATGCAGGCCTTTCCCTTCCTTTGGCAATCCCGCATGGTGAAGTATCTCGGGGTCCATTACTGTTCTCCTTTAGAAGACACTATCAGTTTTAATGCCAAAGAGGTAGTCTCCAAAGTCCGTGAACTCACAAATCGTTGGTCTCCCTTATCTCTCACATGGTGGGGCCGCTTAGAAACTGTGAAAATGATGATAGTCCCTAAAGTGAACTATATTTTAGAAATGCTGCCATGCTTACTTCCATTACATACTTATAAAGATATTGAGGGCCTTCTCGTCCGTTATCTTTGGCAGGGCAAACCACCAAGGATAGCTAAACATAAACTGCAGTCTGTGAAGGAACGAGGGGGTACCAGATTTCCTGATTTTCTTAGATATCATCAAGCCTTTCTGCTTAAGCAAGGTGCCCGATGGCTAGATACCTCAACAGACCGCCGACCAGTTTGGCTTGACATAGAAGAGGAGCTTAGTAGCCCAATTCCGTTGACCCATCTCCCCGGTATGTCCTATCAAGTAGACACCCGCCATCCACCAATGATTGTCGATACTCTTGCGGCCTTTAACACTCTCATTTTATCACTGGGCCCGAATGTATGTCCTCAGGACGGACTCCCGCTATGGAATAACCCCCGAATTCAAGTCCTAAATAGAACAATAGCCTGGAAACCCTGGTACTCCAGGGGGATCTGGACACCCCAACAGCTTTTCTCTGCAGCTCATTGGAAAACCTTTTCTGATTTACAAAAGGAATTTGCGTTACCAGCGAAACACTACTTTCAATTGATGCAGCTTCAACACTGCCTCAAAAGTGCTCGAATCATGCCGCCCTCTGCCCCTACTGAGGATGGGCTATTAGAGACAGTTCATTCCATTAGTAGTACACATGGGGTAGCCTCTAACTTTTATAAAATAATTTGTCAGGGTACAGATACGGACACTTTTAGAGCTCAACAAGCCTGGGAGCGCGAACTGCAAACTACTATCACCCCTGTGCAATGGAGCGTTTTTTGGAGTAAAGTAGTGCGGGTCTCCCGGTCTGCCTCTGTTACCCAAACTCTCTTCTTCTTTGCACACAGATGCTTTTATACCCCAGAAAAAATAGCCAAATGGCACCCAAATGCTAGGGACCTGTGTTGGTCTTGCCATACTGCTGTGGGAACCTTCACTCATGTTATTTATGAATGTCCTCAACTGCAGGTCTACTGGGGGCGGGTCTGGGGTCGTATTCAATCTATCTTACACTTTCATGAACCTCTCTCTTGGAAGGTCGTGGGACTCCGCTCTGTGGCGGAGATCCCCTCTCTTCCTAAGAAGGGTCGCTTTCTCCTTGATTTCATGCTGGGTATAGCTATATGCTTAATCACGAGGAATTGGAAGGATAGCTCTCGACTCACTGTCCATGAATGGTGGAACCTCGTCTGCTTATATAGTAAATATGAGCAGATACCTCGGAGAGCTATTCCCCATGTCCAAACTCACTCTTGCTTATCTAAATGGCAGATGCTTAATGATTATGTACTATCCGCTCATTGTTCCAACTTGCCTGTATAATGTGCACTCATCATGTTTTTGATCACCGTTAGGTTGTAATCCAATAATGTAAGTACACGCCCGCTTCGGGAATGCTTAGTTTTCTAGAGAAGAAGCAGGGGGGGAGGGGGGTGGTTGGGGTTTACTTTGGTGTATGTATTACATGTTATGTATTTGTCTTTTAGCTGTATGTCTTCCTTTCCTTTGTTGTTATAAAACGAAAATAAAGAATTTAAAAAAAAAAAAAAAAAAGAGAGGCTCCAGCATGGGGATATGGGGAAAGAGTTGTAGAAAGAGAAGTGATAAAAATAAAATAATAGGCTCGATATTCAGAAAAAGCTGAGCTCCAAAATGTAGGCGCCTAAATTAGGCTCCTAACGTTGTGCCTTATTTTCAACCACACTTAGAAGCCTAAGGGATATGCTTACTAAATCATATTAGGCTCTTGCAGCTAATGCTGGGCAATAGCTGAAAAAGTCACGGATAGGTGAAGGGGGGGCGTTCCAGCATTGCCTCTTTAGATACCGCAAAGAAAATGCTGGGATCGCCATCGCCGCACATTGGAAATCTCCGCGGTGGTCACCCATTACAGACACGCCCACTCTTTTCCCACAGTCCACCCAAATCCCACCCAAGTCTGTACATGCCACACAAAATGGAGGCATTGCGGAAAAGCACTGCAGGGTCTGCGTTTTTCCTGGGTTAGCTGCTAATTCTGTATTAGTGCCGCAGATAGCAGATAGCATCCTTTAGTAAACATACCTCTACATTTTCAGCTAATAAGTCATCCTAATTTAAGGACTAAAAATTGATGCTCCTAAATGTAAACCTGCCATTCGTTTGCTTAGATTTATGACCCTAATTAGGTGCCCAGTGCTGAAAATCATTGCTAAGCTTCTAACTTCTTTTCCCCTCCCTAGATCTGCCCCATTGCAAACCACTTTTATGCTCCTAAATTTAGACATTTAGTGAAATTTTAAGAACATATTTTGGTGCTTAGAGGGTCATTTTAAAAGTCCTAGTCATTGTAGGCTGTTTTTGGCCTTAAAGCCCCAGGTATTGTCTTTGGGAGAAGCCTCTTTCTTTCTTCGTTTTCCTTGTAAGTGTGTAATTACCTGGAAGGATATTTCATATATTTTCACTGATGTCACTCAATTGGAAAGTTTTTTGATTGAGAAGCAGAAAGCACTTGGTGAAGTACAGCATGCCCATGAATAAGTTGTTGCCTCCTTTTTGTGGGCCTTGTGTCTTATTTTCTTAAGTATGACTTGATCTTAATACTCAGCTAAGTTCCTTGATGTGGGCTATATCAAAGTTGTGGTTTCCTGTTTGATGTTATACATCTGATTTCATTTGTTTATTCTAGATTGTCTTTTGAATGTATTATGTAAATGCATTTTTTGAAATCAATAAAAAAAAATAAAAATAAAAATAAAAAAAATAAAAGTCCTAGTCATGATTTGGACATCCAAATCACCAAAATGTCCCTGGAGCCATTTTACAAATGGATCGTAAAGACATCTCCAGTGAGGGGACGTCCAAGTAGTGTCACCCACCTACTCACTCTTATAGGCGGAAGCCTAAGGAGCTTCAGTGGGGCCTCTTCTTAATGTAGCCGGGACTTTACAATGCCCCCTGGGATGGAAGGCTACTCCTATGAAGAGAGGCTAAAAAGGTTAGGGCTCTTTAGCCTGGAAAAGAGACGGCTGAGGGGAGATATGATACAGGTCTATAAATTAATGAATGGAGTGGAACGGATAAACGTGGATCAATTGTTTACGCTATCAGAATATAGAAAGACTAGGGGACATGTAATGAAGCTACAGGGTAAACTATTTAAGACTAATAAGAGAAAATATTTTTTCACTCAACGTGTAATCAAACTCTGGAATCTGTTACCGGAGGATGTAGTAAGGGCTGTTAGTATAGCTGGGTTTAAAAAAGGTTTGGACAAGTTCCTGGAGGAAAGGTCCATAAACCACTATTAAAAAGGGACCCAGGATATCAATGCTTGACCCAGTACAAGCATTGTGGAACCTGTGTCTTTTGGGGATATTGCTAGGTACGTATGACCTAGATTGGCCACTGTTGGAAACAGGATACTGGGCTTGATGGACCTCGGTCTGACCCAGTATGGCATGTCTTATGTTCTTATGTTCTTATGTTCTTATCTGTAGTCCCACTAGCTAATCAAAAAGGTAGTTGTGAACGAGTAGCCAGGCTTTTCAAAAGAGGTATTTTATTTCCCTTCCGGGTGAACTTTTGCACATAAGAATCAAAAGAAATAAACCATATTTTTCTGGTACAAATGAAAATGAACTACTGGTAACAAAAAGTGCTTATCTTCAGCCAATCAAAAAAGGTAAGACAGTCCTTGTACTTTACACAAGTGAGTTCTTCACGATCCGTTTCCCTAAACGGCTTTCTGTTTTAAACAAATCAGCATAGAGAGGAAATCTTCAGGACTTTCCCCACAAAAGTCACATTCCATGTCCTCATAGTTTTCCCCGTAGCTATCTTCAGAATGGTTGTAAATCATATCATTGTTACAAAAACCCTCCTCTCCTTTCCAAAGGCTTCTCTCCCCCTCTCTATCAGGGTGAATTGGAAGGTTACTGTATATAGTGGAGTTTTCCTCTAGAGGGCCACATACTCCTAGCTGTGTGTATGGGAAACTCTCCCTTTCAAAGTTCCCTCTATTACAAGGAATTAGCCTGTCCTTTGGCTCGGTTCCCTCGGAGCTTTCTGAGCACGGAAACTTATCGTGGCTTTTTCCCCAGGCAAGCCTTCTACTCCCTTTTACAGCAGGCCTCTCTTTGGGCAGGTAAGTATCCCTTTGATAATATTTACTGCCCTCCCGGTACCTGTTCTCAGGGAGACTTCCTCTCACAGGTTCCTTCCTTCTGCCTGTTTGAATACCTCCGTGGCACCGACCACCTGGTTCTTGTTCAGTGCTACGCAGCACCCTGTAACCAGCCTCTGGTATTCTCTCAGCTATCTTCTGTGGAACACTGCTTGAACTTCCGTGTGAAGTTTTTCCTTTTGTTTCCCAAACAGCTCTGCCATACTCCTGCTTAGCTCCTCTAAGCTCCTGGTTAGCCCTCCTAGGCTCCTGGTTAGCTCTCCTACTGACAAACTCTGAGTGAGTTTTATCTGCGTCACTCCTAGTGTTCCGGTGAGCCTGCTCTGCCCTCAGCTGCCTCTCATCAGCTAATATGCTATGATTTAATCCCCTACTAGGGCGTGCTCCTACACCTGGTGCTTTTGTTTTTGCTGGTTGCTCATAGCAACCCTGATCCATGTGCTCTGAGCTGTCACTTTCTGACCTGCTCAGCTCTGCTTTTCCTATTTCCATAGGCAGATCCTGATCTACCGCATGACAGTAGGCATGGGGTGTGGCAGAGGCGTGACTGAGGAGGTGCAATGGACTTGAGATATCCCACTCGATTTTGGAAACATTGGGGACGTCTGTGACCCTGTCCAAGTTTAGACCTGCTCCAGGCACAAATAGGCATCAGAAAAGTGCTTGGTTTTGCTTTAAAGCATCTAAAGGATGTAGAGAAAATGGAGAGCTAAGTGAGTAGCCTAAGATCACAAGGAGCAGCAATGGGGATTAGGCTATTAGACATCCCCATTCTGAAATACTATTCTGGGGATGTCAATGTAGATGCCTCCATAGACACAATATGCGGGATGTCCACATTTGTGAAACCGTGCCTGAACATGGACATGCCTGCTCTTTTTTCAGATGTTCTGTCTTGGGCATTCAGATTGCAGTGGATATCCTTTGTAAAATGTACCTTTCAGCCCTTGTAAATCTTCAAAGAGGCCAGTTTAGGAACATAACTCTCAAAGTTAGGAGCATAAATCCTTTGAATATTGGGACCAGTAAGTAAGGCTAACAGTTAGCAGGGATGCACATTTTTCATTGCAGAGTTTAATTCCTGAACAGTTAGCTAACACAATTCTCTATTCGGTGTTCAAGAAGCCTCTTCCTTAGAAATCATCTTTTATTCTATAATGAATATCATTTACAGCTGTCCTGATATTAAATTACTTATCTATGTACTATCTATTTATGGTCTAATTTCCTAATGAAAACTATTGTAACATTCTAATATTTAGAAATCCTTCTTTCAGTGGGGTAATGGTATTTGTGGTTATATTCAAGGCATTGCAGATCAAGTGACATGAGGGAGAGTTTCCTATTGAATTCTAACAATTAGATTAATATCATCTTAGGTTCACTGATCCTTGACTGAATGTGAGTGATATTTGGTTTTCATTATTCCTTTTTATTAGCACTGTTTAAAAGTAAATGGCAGAAAATTAGGAAATGAAGTCAGTGTGTTTACACATTCAATAGCGTCTTCAGAGTTAAATTTAGGGGCCTCTTTACTAAAGTGTGATACACAGTTGCTGTGGGAATTAGCATGCCTTCACACTTACTGTACAGCCGAGGTAACGAGTTATCCCATGGGCTCGGCACTTATGGAGTAACAATTCCCACAGCAATGCTTGCCACTTCAGTTCCTGGGAAAGGGGTGGAGAATAGGTGAGTTACAAGCGGTAACTGTTAACAAGTACACACTGTGCCATCGCGGGGAAAAATATGACCGATCCCTACTGAGCAGCATCTCCTACCACCCTCTGACTCCCTAATTGTCCAATCCTCCCCCCCCCCAGCTGTAAACACCAAGCAGCTGTGATCTTCAGGACCGCAGTATCCCATTGACTCATGCACCTGTGTTCGTGAGTCAATGACTTTATTTAGACCTAGATTGATGACTCTAATGATCCCTATTATCTTTTGACTTATAGCTTATTTGGGGTTTATCACTGTTAATTGATTACACAGGTACATTACCAAAAAACTGCCTCCAGTTTTGCAACTGATTCCTATAGATTTTGGGGTGCTGAATCCAGGAAAAATAGCCAAAAAGTTCCATCACGTCACGTTTTCTTGCAAAATTAGATTTCTTACCCATATAAGGAATGTTCACATAATTTCTTTTTAGCCGACTGCAGTTTATTTTCTTGGCCCAAAATAGAGGTTGTAATGGTTAACTAACTAGAAACACTCCCTCATGATATTTTAGAGTGTTTTGTATTCATTTTATACATTAACAGGACAATTGGGAGGCGGGGGGCTAAATCCAGTACTCGCGCTGGCGCATGTTCTTTCCTGTTCGCCTCGCCTCGTTCGCTCACTCAAACACGGTGGTTGCGACATGAACGTTCCTGTCAAATTTCAGTTTCTTGCAAGTTCCTTATTACCTTTTGTTTGCTCAGTCGTAATCCAGCTTTATTCCGAAGTGGTTCACTACAGTTGTAGTTTGCAGTGCTGTGTATTTGTGATGGCTCACAGAGCCAGAGGTTGCGTCAACTCTCCGGACAGTTTTTGTTTTATTTGTGGGGAATATACCGTGAAAAAGCGGCAGAGGAACATTTCTGCATTTATTAAAAAAGTATATTTCGCCTATTTCGGTTTGAAGTTAGGCGATCAAGACAAACCGTGGGCTCCTCACAAAGTGTGCAAGACATGTGAGGAAGATCTACGCTTATGGATGAAAGGTAAAAAACAAGCATTTTGTTTCGGAATACCTATGATGTGGCGTGAACAAAGAGACCACAGCAGTGACTGCTATTTTTGCTCTTGCATTGTGAAGGGATACAACTTAAAAAATAAGAACGTAATAAGTTACCCCAACCTTCCCTCAGCAATTAGGCCTATGCCTCATAGCAACGAAGTACCTGTGCCTGAACCACCAAAATCTTTGGATCATATTTGTGTGGACGGTTCTGATCATGATGAGACTCATCAAATGGCTTTTCCCGATGAGTCCAGTACTTCCGAGTTTGAAACTGAACCAGATCCGAAACCTGAACTTTTTTCTCAAGCTGAATTGAATGATTTAGTCTGGGATTTAGGACTCCCAAAAGATGCTGCCCAACTGCTAGGTTCTCGGCTTAAACAGAAAAATCTATTGTCACCAGGAACAACTTTTTATTGGTACCGCAACCGCGAGACACAATTTTTGAAGTATTTCAACAAAGAGGAAGATTTGGTATTTTGCAACGATATATACGGAGTGATGGAAATGTTTAAACTCAAGTATGATCCTGCTGAATGGCGGCTGTTCATTGATTCGTCAAAAGACAGCATAAAAGGTGTTCTTCTTCATAATGGCAACACATTCGCTTCAGTTCCTATTGCTCACTCTGTTATTCGATAAATACGAGAATTTGGCCCTGATTCTTCAGAAGATTCGTTATGATGAGCATAAGTGGATGATTTGTGGAGACTTTAAAATTCTATCCATGCTATTAGGGCAGCAATCCGGTTTCACCAAATATCCCTGCTTCCTTTGCTTGTGGGATAGCCGGGCCCGCGACCTACACTGGGGGAAAAAAGACTGGCCAATTCGGGAGTATTTGAGACCCGGTGAGAAAAATGTTCTTCATGAGAGCTTGGTACCTCGTGATAAAATTCTATTACCACCTCTCCACATTAAGTTGGGTCTCATTAAGCAATTCATCAAGTCCCTTCCAAAAGATGGTGAGTGCTTTCGGTACCTTTGCTCAAAGTTCCCCCGACTTTCTGAAGCAAAGCTAAAGGAAGGAGTGTTTGTTGGCCCTGATATAAGGAAACTCATTTCAGATGGAGCATTCGCTGAAACGATGTCTGAGAAGGAAAAAGAAGCCTGGGATTCCTTCAAGGATGTTGTTCTCAAATTCTTGGGGAACAGGTAGGATGAGAACTATAAGGATATTGTTGCCAGGATGCTCAATGCCTTCAAAGAACAAGGCTGTAACATGAGCCTGAAAGTCCATTTCTTGCACTCCCATGTGAACTACTTTCCCGAAAACTTAGGGGCGTACAGTGAAGAACAAGGTGAAAGATTTCACCAGGACATCAAGGATGCAGAGAGAAGGTACCAAGGAAGATGGAACACCACTATGATGGCTGATTTCTGCTGGTTGCTGCTGCGGGAAACCCCAGATGAAAAATACGCCAAGCAGCGCACCAAGAGAAGCATTCGGGGGAAGAAGAAACGGGCCCATCAGGAGATTGATTGACCCAAGAATGACTTTAAAATCTAAACTGTGTTGACAAATATCGTGTTTTTACTAAACTTTGAAATAAAAATTTGCTAGTTATTACCACAGTGTCGGATCTCATTTATTAGAATTTTATTTTCACACCATCGGGTGTTTGTCTTCATGTATTGCAATGGTGCGGTTTGCGTTTTCTATTCTTACATACATACCTGTACAACATTTTTTTGCACATTTCTTTGCTTTGCTTTGTGTCTAACCTCGCTCTTATATGCTCAATGTTTGTGCACATGTATGTGGCTGTTTTAAGTGCAGACAATTTTGCTACCATCACAGTGTGTTTTGTTGACATTACTCTATTCTTATGTGCTGCCTTGTTACAATTTTCTTTATTCTTATTTGAATAACTACTAAACAATTAGCACAAAGAATTCATCCAAGAAACTTTTATCTCGATCGCACTCAATCTGAAACGTTCACCTCAAACTGCTAACCCAATGTAGCAAAAAATCTGTACGTGATGGAGCAAATTGGTTACCAGATTTGGATTCAGCGCACCAAAAAACGTAAAAATCAATCGAAACATTAGAGGCAGTTTAAAAAAAATTTTTTAGTGTACCTGTGTTATTTTCCTTTATCTTTTGCACTTATTAACTTATTATCCCTTGCTTTCTTCTGCCATTTCTTATGGCCCCACATCATTCTACAGTATGTTCCTTTTCCTGATCCTCCCTAATCTTCTTCCCTCATTCCACCAACCCATTACCCTTCCTGTCTCTTATCCGCTACCTACACTCCTGTACCCGCTCAGCTGAATTCATTTTGTCAAATCTTGCTCCCTTTCTGACTTCCTTCACTTTAAATTCATGTTTACTTTTTTCCAGTCTGCAACTGCACTCACTAAACAAAACTATTTTATCCATTTAACTAACTGTCTTGCCTCTAACCCCTGTTGTCTCTTCTCTACTCTCAAGTCCCTTCTTAAGGCACCATCACCTCCAATCCAACTTTCTCTCTGTGTTATCAAACTATAGCTGACTATTTCCTTGACAAAGTCTATAAGGTCACCCTTCGGTACCCTATTAATTCTTCTTCACCCCCTTTTCCCCATTTCCAATATCAACCTTTTCCCTCAACTTCCCCAACCCTTTCATCCTTTTGTAAAATCTCTGAAGAGGAAACCTCCCTTCTTCTTTCCTCCTCTAAACTCATTGCTTGTTCTTCTGATCCTATCCCCACCCATCTCCTCAACTCCATCTCCTCCTGCATCATCCCTTCCATCTCACTCTCCACTGCAACCTTCCCTTTGACTCCTTTCTTTCCTTCTCTTCACATATTCAGCAGATTGCAAAAACCTGCCATTTCTTTCTCTATAACATTAACAAAATTCATCCCTTCCTCTCTGAACACACAACTCAACTCAATCTCTTGTCCACTCTTTAGTTACCTCCCGTCTTGACTACTGCAGCCTCCTCCTTGCTGGTCTCCCTCAGAGTCATCTCTCTCCTCTTCAACCTATTCAGAACTCAGCTATGCGGCTAATCTTCCACAAGCTCCAATATAACCACTCTTCTGAAATCACTTCACTGGCTCCCCTTCCATTTCCATCCATTTCAAACTTCTTCTTATAACCTATAAATGCATTCACTCTACTGCCCCTCATTACCTTTCATCTCTCCTCTCTCCCTACACCCTTCCTCAAGAACTTTGCTCCTCCTCTGGCTTCCTTTTCCCTATGCCTTTTTCTTCTAATGCCAGTTCCGGACTTTGATCCTTTCACCTTGCTACTCTTGATGCCTGGAACAAGCTTCCTCTATCCTTACGTCAAGTCTCACCTCTCTCCCTCTTCAAATTCATGCTAAGGGCTTACATCTTTGAAGCCACTTTTGGATCCTAATCTCTTGTTTCCCTTGTTTATTTATTTAACTGGCTTTTTTATACCGCTTTATCATTTTAGTGAAAGCGGTTTACATTGTAATTGGTAATGTACATTAAACAGGGACATTGATAACTTGGATTCTTCTGAAGCAATGGAGGGTTAAATGACTTGCTGAAGGCCACAAGGAGTGCTAATGGGAATCAAACCCAATCTTTTGGTTCCCAAGCCAATGCTCTAACTCTCTTTTGAACCCTTATTTCTCTTGTATTGTACTTTCTGTCTTAGATTGTAAGCTCTTCAAGCAGGGACTGTCTTCTTATTTGTTTGTGCAGTGCTGCATACACCTTGTAGAGCTTTATAAATAATTAATAGTAGTATTAGTAGTTCCAGCTCATGAATGGTTTCCAGGATTCCTTTTACCAATGCTAGATTACAGCTCTTTCCAAAGGTTCTCGATTGTACTGAGATCAGGACTCACAGTTGGCCAGTTTAAAACAGTTCATTTTTCCTTTTTAACCATTCTTTTGTTCTTTTGAATGTATATTTTGGGTCATTGTCCTGCTGGAGGACCCACAATCTTTGACCTAGACCTAGCTTTCTGAAACTAGATAGCACATTTCACTCCAAAATACCTTGGTAGTCCTCTGACTTCATGATTCTTTTAATATGTTCCAGGCCTCCAGTTCCTGAGGCAGCAAAACAGTCCCACAACATTATGGAACCTCCACCATATTTAACTGTAGGAAGGGTGGTTTTTTTTTTCCTTATAAGCTTATTTCTTTGCCTGTAAATGTATCACTGGTCTGCATTGCCAAAGAGCTTGTTTGGTTTCATCTGCCCACAGAACATTTTCCCAGAAGGATTGTGGTTTCTCAAGGTGGGTTTTGGCAAAGATCAGGTGTGCCTTTTTACGTCTGTCTTTGAGCAGTGGGGTCCTCCTTGGCCTTTGTGACTAGATTGTAAACTCTGATGAGTAGGGACCGTCTTTTACATGTCTGTACAGTGCTGCATACACCTTGTAGTGTTATACAAATTATAAGTAGTAGAAGTAGTTGTAGTAGTAACAAAGTCCTTCTCTGTCTAGTGTGCAGTGTATGGTGTGGGCTGAAACCACCCAGATTGCTCAAGATGAGCCTTAAGCTCTTTGGATGTGTTTTTCCAACAATTCGCACCCAACCTTCGAAGATTTCTTATTTTATTTTATTTATTTATTTATTTAACATTTCTTATATACCGTGCTATTTCTCATCAGTGCGATTTACATCGAACAATAAAACACTTGGACATACAGATTTTGTCCTACGTTTACATAAAACAGGGTTTTAACATGGAATTAACTGGGGAAACTATATACATATGAAAATATGCTACAAGAGCTTCTTGAATTAATTTTCTCTTCCCACCACATCCTGGGAGGTTATTGACAATTCCATGAGCAGAAAACGTCTTAATAGAGTTGCAAACTGTAGACACAGGAATCTCAAGGTCTTTGGAGATATCCTTGTACCCTTTTGAAGTTTGATGTTTGGTGATAATGGATTTTCTGATGGTCTCAGACAGTTCTCTTGTCTTCACTATTGTGAAAAGGGATCAGGGAATGAATGTTGCCATTTTAAACATTAGAGTCATCATTCATTAGCTGATTCAAGTCATGTGAGTATTGACAATTGATCACAGGAGCGCATCTAAGCAGGAACTCGGTTGCAAGCAAGGTACCAAAGCTCCACCAACTGGCACATGGCAGGGAAGAATCATATTACAGCCTCTGCCAGTTGAAGGACAGATTCCATGTGCAGGAAGCCTGCATGCTGAAGCTCTCTGAAAGAGGAGTGGAGGAGTTGAGAGAAGAGATGGTGAGGCTGAGGAACATTCAAGACAGTGGAAAGTACATTGAAGAGCTGCTTCTTAAAACATCCAAGCTCCCAAACAAGATGAAGATGAGAGCCTGCAGAATGATGAAAGCTAGACACTAGTCATCAGGGCCTGAAGAATCACCAATCCAAACCCTCCAGCCCTTGAATTGAAGAACCATTATGTAGCCCTAGAGGTGGAGGAGGTGAAAGCATCACAGGAAAGGGAAGAACAAGAGCTTGAGCACCCCAAAGCTGCAGAATCAGTGACCACAAAAGAAGCGGAGGGTAGTGGTGGTTGGTGACTCTCTTCTTAGGGGTACTGAGGTGTCCATATGCCGACCAGACTTGATGTGCAGAGAGGTGTGTTGTCTGCCAGGTGCCAAAATCTGAGATGTTACAGAGAGTTTGCCGAGACTCATCAAGCCTACTGATTATTACCCAATGTTGCTCATCCACGTTGGCACTGCTGATACTGCCAGGTATCCCTCTGAGCATATCAAAAGTTACTTCTTGGCTCTGGGACAGAGGATGAAGCAGATAAGTGTGCAGTTCTCTTCAATCCTCCCTGTTGAGGGTAAAGGAGGAGGAAGAGAAGCTCGCATCCTGGAGGTAAATGCATGGCTGGGTGGATGGTGTCATCAAGAGCATTTTGGTTTCCTGGACCAGGGGATGATGTTCCAAGGGCTCCAGAGCAAAGATGGTGTCCATCTGTCCACGAAGGGTCGACATGTCTTGAGTAGCAGACTGGCCATCCTATTGAAGAGGGCTTTAAACTAGATTTGTTGAGGATGGGTGAAAAAAGCCCCCAGGTAAGTGAAACATTAAATATCTCTATATAAATGGGTAAAAGGGGCAACATCTGAACTACAGGGCTTAAAAGGGAGAGAGGAGACACTGTGGGTTACACTAGAAAGAGGGAAAGAGAAATCAATGTTCATTAGCGTGATATACAGACCCCCCTCACAGGGAGAAGTAGACTAGATTTGATAGAAGACATAGGCAGCATTGTTAGGAAAGGGGAAGTGCTATTGATAGGTGATTTCAATATGCAGATGTGGATTGGCACATCCCTGCTGCAGTGTCTTCTAGAAGTAAGAAGATCCTGGATTCTCTACAGGGAAAACTATTCAGGCAACTGATAACAGAACCCACACGTGAAGGGGCCATACTGGACTTGGTGCTTACCAATGGTGAAAGTGTTTCTAATGTTATAGTGGGAGATCTTCTCACATCCAGTGATCATCAGATGGTGTGGTTCAGTATTAGGACTAGGGCTGATAAAATCCATTCAAAAACAAGTGTCTTAGATTTTAGGAAAACTAACTTTTCCAAGATGGGCCAGTGCCTCAAGGAGTCTTTAGTGGGATGGGAACAGCTGGGGGATGTAGAAAAACAGTGGGCAAAACTCAAAGGGAATATTTTAAGGGCAACTAATCTTTTTGTTAGAAAGATAAATAAAGGTAAAAGGCAAAGGAGGCTGCTATGGTTCTCAAAAGAAGTAGCTGAAAAGATGAAGAAATACAAGAGATCACAGAGAGCGGAAGACAGGCATCTATGTTTGGAAAAACAGAGAAGCTGGCAAAATAGTCAGGAAAGCAAAGATACTAAAAGAAGAAGAAAGTCAATGCAATAAAATGTGTTAGTGAGAAGAGGAAGGGCAAAAACGGTATTGTCAGACTCAAGGGTGAAGGGGGGAATATATAGAAGCTGATGAGGATAAAGTGGAATTGCTTAACAAATATTTCTGTTCTGTGTTCACAGATGAAGGGTCAGGAGCAGGACCTCAGAAAACATCCACAAATAGGAATAGAAATGACGAGGATCTCAAACAATTTTCAGAAGACTGTGTTCGGGAGGAACTAGCTAAACTAAAAGAAGACAAAGCGATGGGACCGGATGAGATACATCCAAGAATACTGAAGGAACTTGGGAATGTTCTAGCGGCACCACTGACTGATCTTTTCAATGCCTCTTTGGAGTCAGGGGTGGTGCCAGAGGACTGGAGAGAGACACATGTAGACATTTTACACAAAAGTGGAAGTAAGGATGTGGTTGAAAGCTACAGGTCGGTTAGTCAAACCTCTGTGGTGAGTAAATTATTGGAAGCGTTGCTCAAGGAGAAAATAGTGAGGTTTCTGGAGTCCAATGGATTACAGGATCAGAAGCAACATGGATTCACCAGGGGCAGGTCTTGTCAGACAAATCTGATTGATTTCTTTGACTGGGTGATGAGGGAGTTGGACTGAGGGAGAGTCCTAAATGTGGTATATTTAGATTTCAGTAAAGCCTTTGACACTGTTCTGCACAGGCAACTTATCAACAAAGTGAGCACCCTAGGGATGGACTCTAAAGTTACTGATTGGGTTAGAAATTGGTTGAGGGGGAAGCGACAAAGGGTACAGGTAAATGGAGCTCACTCTGAGGAGAGGGAGGTTACCAGTGGTGTGCCCACAGGGAACTGTCCTTAGTCGGATTCTTTTTAACATCTTTGTTAGTGATATAGCAGAAGGGCTGTTGGGTAAGGTTTGCTTCTTTGCGGATGATACCAAAATCTGCAATAGACATCCAGGAAGGAGTAGATAAAATGAGGAGGGATCTAGCTAAGCTTGAAGAATGGTCTAGAATTTGGCAGCTGAGATTTAATGCTAAAAAATGCAGGGTCATGCATTTTGATTGCAAAAATCCAAAGGAGCAATACAGTATAGGGGGTGAAGTACTTCTGTCCACAAAAGAAGAGCAGGGCCTCGGCGTGATTGTGTCTGATGATCTTAAAGTAGTTAAACAGGTAGAAAAGGTGACGGAGAAAGCTAGAAGGATGCTTGGGTACATAGGGAGAGGAATGTCCAGCAGAAAAAAGGAGTTGATAGTGCCTCTGTATAGGTCTCTGGTGTGACATCATTTGGAGTATTGTGTGCAATTCTGGAGACAACACCTTCAAAAGGATATGAACACGTTGGAGTTGGTGCAGAGGGTGGCTACTAAAATGGTTAGTGGTCTTCATTATAAAGCATATGAGGACAGACTTAAAGATTTTAATATTTTAGAAGAAAGGCAGGATAGATAAGATATGATAGAGATGTTTAAATATCTCCATGGCATAAATGCACAGGAGGAGACCCTCTTTTGACTGAAGGCAAGCTCTGCTATGAGGTGGGGACATAGGATGAGAGTGAAAGGGGATAGACTAGGAGTAATATGCAGAAATATTTCTTTATGGAAAGAGCGGTAGATGCGTGCAATAGTCTCCCAGTAGAGGTGGTAGAGATGAGGACAGTATCTGAATTCAAAAAAGCATGGGACAAACACAGAGGATCTCTAAGGAAAAAGAGGGGACTATTAAAGTAGTCAATATGGAAGGTCAGACTAGATAGGCCATGTTGTCTTTTTCTGCTGTCATGGTTCTATGTTTCTAATTTTACTGCAATGGGAATGCGGTTCCTCTGTTCAAACTGATTTGAATTTGTTTATTTATTTATCTGTGTAAAGGAGTTTAAGTCACCTTTCTGAACAAAGTTCAATCAAACGGGTGTACAGATCGGGTCAAATACAATAACAATATCACCCCAAAAACAGTCAGAACAGAAGTTTCCCCACATCATTCAATTATCTTCCTTCCCTGCCTTCAGGAAACAGCCACGTTTTCAATAGCTTATGGAATTCCAACAGGGAGGTCTGAGCATGGAGCTCTAGGGGCACAGAATTCCACTGCTCACAGTCCACTACATTTAATGCCTGTTCCCTTATAATGGTCCTATGTACCACCTCCTTGCCCAGCACCGCCAGCAGCCTTGGCCTGAGATGACCGCAATGGCCATGGTGGATGATATCAGTCTAGCATCACTCACAGGTATCTGAGGTACAAGTCCTGAAGCAAATGAAAGACTACTACCGGTAATTTAAACAGCCCATGCTGCTGCATCGGCAGTAAATGCCGCTGAGCCAGGGAGGTCCGTGCACTCTCCCAGCACCATACCACCATCAATAAATGTGCGGCTGTCAGTAATCATGTCCTGGCAATGTCCCAGTTTCTATACTATTTCCTACTATTTCCTTTTTTAATTGTTTTATTTGATTCTTTTATGTGTCAAATATGTGTGCATCTATAATCCAAAGCCATTTCACTGGCCACTTTTTCTAGGAGATTGGACATTAAGAGGTTGAACTGCAAGGGCGCCAATTATGTTGACCAGAACTGTATAAACAATGGGGGTTATTTTAGAAGCTTTGATCATGATTTACACATGCAAATTGCATCCACATTTTAGGAAAGGCTCATCTTACAGATGGATAGCCAGATCGCATCAGAATTGCAAGGGTGTATGTTGGGGACGTGGCATGGGAGGGACAGGAAACTACACATGTACTCCCCATTTCATATAGGGAAGGGATGTGTCAGCCCATACTTGGCTGTGTCGGGATTTGTACCTGGTTCCTGTCACAAACAGGTATTTAAAAAGTGTTCCTTTTGTCCATCTCTTCACAGGCGGGATTAAGGGGGATATACTCAATTTCCAGTAATCCCTCAATGTTTATTTCCCCCTCCATATTGAAATGAGGTAAAGCTAGAGCCCTCTGCGGTTAATTAAGAGCATCTGCGTGTCTAGGTTTGCAAAGTGGCTCAGAAACACAAGTACTGTAAGTGCCAGTATTTACATGTCTACGTTGCCAGGTTTCCTCATTTGATTTTTTTTCCATGTGCACATTTGTGAAATAGTTCCTCCCGCTGCACATGGATATATAAATCTCTGTGCATCCCTGCACTTCTTTCTATGTATTTTAGAACCAGCTCCACTTTCAGCAGAGCCATTTAGAAAATACTGTCAGAACTGAATATGCTCCAACCTCATTATCTCATTTCCAATTTCCACGTCCTATCTAAAATGTGTCTTCACATGTTTAAATCATGACTCTATGCAAACTCTGTCCCTGAACACATTTATACCCAGGTGGCATAAAATCACACGGCTGCTTTTTAATGTGTGAACTTTTATCTGCGTGGAGGCCAATTCAGATCTGGGTGCCTCCAGCCCATCCGGATGTCCAGAATCAGGGCACGGCCTGGACTGGCCGGCCGTGCCCTGATTCTGGGCCCCTGGACGACCAATCACTTACCTGGCTAGCCCAGCCAGGCTCCTGCATGGAGCAGCGGTGCTGTGGGATTCTGTTGCCATGGCACTGAGCTCCATGCAGGAGCCACAATCCTCGGCAGACACCAAAATGTCCCTTTCCCTGCCGCCCAACCCCCTGATCGGGCTTACCGTGGCTAGTGTTGGGCTGCGGGAAACACCCTACACCACTCACCTCACTTTCCATGCCCGGCTGCTGCAAGTGCCTCTGTCTAGGAGGGCTTATTCCACCTCTGGCTGACACCAGACATACAGGGTCGACCTCGGAATCGGCCCAGTATGTGCAGGGTCAGGTGCCCGCCCTCACTCCACCTCCGGCCCACCGACTCTCACCCACGAACAGAGCTCCCTGCCCATCTTGGATCTATGTGCAAGGAGCTCTGCAACCTGAATCGGCACCTCCACATTTAGTGGGACAGGACATCTGTATCAGACGTCCAGCCCTGCTAAACGCAGGTCAGAATCTACCTCATAATGCCTGAAGTAATTTTATAATGAAAAATCCTGAATATAACCTTTCTGTTGAGGCCTATTCACAACTGGATGTACAGCCCCTTCTGCGGCCAGGCAGAATCGGGTCATACAGCAGTAGACCCGATTCTTGGCCCCACGGGATCAGAATTGGGTCTACAGGCCTGGACGTGCATGCCGGCCACGATTCTGATGGGCCGCATGCCCATCCGCTTACCCGCCTAACTCAGCCTGGCTCTGTAATGGAGCTGCAGTGCCATAGCGTCTCATTGCCATGGCTCCGCAGCTCTATTATGGAGCTGCAAACACCACCCGCTGCTGAAATTGTCCTTTCCCCGCAGCAAGACCCCTATCTGACCTCCCATGCCCAGGTTCTAGCTGCAGAGAACTTCTTGCACGCCTCCCTACTTTGTCCCTGCTGGCTGCCACTACTACCACGCATCTAGTGGGACTTACTCCACCTCTGAAGTGAAAAAAGTCCCCCGTCTAACTGGCATACCCCAGACGAACAGGGCCGACCTCAGAATTAGCCCTGTATGTCCAGGGTGATGGTCCGCCCTCGCTCCGCCTTCTGCTCGCCCCCTCTGAACCCCCGTCTAAGGCTCCCAGTACAACTCAGCTGTTCATACCTGGGATCCCTGCATGGGGATGGCAAGGGGAATGAATAGCGGGGATGTGTGTTCAGGCAGGGTGTACATCCTCACTATTCGTGGCTCATAGTAGACCTCATTGTGTATAAATGAATATACAAAACATTTGCACCTGCTCTGAGGCAGGTGTAAACATATATGTGCAGTCTCTACATGTACAGACATATATTTATCAATTATTGGGTCAATATTCAGAAATACATGTTTAGATAGAAGCACCTACCATCCAATAAGTGTCACTGAAAAATATATCAAGAAAGACTATACGGATAGTGCAATGAATGTCCTTACGCACTTCCTCAGCAATGTCTGAACTGTGCCAGGTGGTCCATGGGCAGCATGGCAAATTATCCTGATAGTGTTGATATTTAGCGCCAGTATCTTTTTAACTATCTGCATAACATGACAGAAAAAAGGCTGTCCTAAGATATCTGCATAGCTTTCCAAATAACTACGCTAAATATCCTTTCTGTGAAGATAGTGCCTGTACTGACTACCCTGTTCAGGTATTGTGTCAGATGCCATCCAAGTATCAGCACTAAATATCCATAATTTTATTAGCCATGAAGGCTTATATTTAAAAAATGCATACCACCAGAGCTAAATATTGATCCATATGTGCAGAATTTGTAACTTCATCCCCCGGAATATCTAAACATAGCAGGCATATAAGTGCAGGTGTTGTTGCTGGCACGGTTTTGTGCATGTAGAAAGCCACACAATTTTTAAAAAGTCACTTTTCAACATGTAAAAGAGGCTTTACATATGGAAATTCTTTCTAACGACATTCAAAATTATTGATAACAAAAGCAGTTTTACAAATTGAACGTACATCAAATTTTCTTACGTAAAATAGGTCATAGAATGTGACAATATAGTATCAAAACCATTAAACATCTGGCAAGCAGTATGTTCAACAAGAACTCTGGTTAAAATGGCAGCAGGAAAAATAACTTTCAGTATGGGGGTCATTCCAAACTCTGAATAGCGGGGATGTATGTCCGGTTTGGAAGTACATCGCCCGCTATTCACTGGGGGCCTATTCTGAACCTACAGCTCCTCACATGCATAGGGCTTGTGTGTGGGAAGTTCCAGATGGGGGAAGGAGGGGTGGTGACAGGTCAGAGCGTGGGGGACCCACAATCCCGGAAGTGCAGGGCCTATTCAGATCATGGCCCTGTACGTCTGATGAGGGCAAGATGGGCGGGGAACTTATTCTACCTCGGAGATGGAATAAGTTTGCCAATAATGGTGGACAGCAACGGAGGATCCCCCAAGGAGGTGAGCCACAGTTGATGGATTCGCGCAACCCGATCCCGGCCCAAGCAGGCCCCGCCAGGGGTCAGGCAGCGGGGAAAAGCACTTCAGACGTGTTGTGGGGAATGAGGGCACCAGCATGGCATCCCTATGCCACAGCAACAGGATTCCATGGCACCGGGACTCTAGCAGGAGCATGGGGAGGGTTAGCTAGGGAGAGTGCAGCATGTCTTGGCCTTCAGAATCAGGGCCCATCCAGCCCGTCCAAGTGCCCCGATTCTGCTCCCGCGGGTTACGTCTAGCTGCCACGGGTGCAGAATCGGGTGCAAAGCCGGCCTATCCATATTTTGGACATCCGGAAGGGCCAGACCTCCCCCGATCAGAACTGGCTTCCATTTGTTTACCGTGATAGCTCTTTATGATTTCGTACTATTTGCTTCTAGATGATAAGCGCATTCAAAAATGAAAAGACAAAATAATTAATTATATTATGGAAGTCATTTTAGTAGCCTTATCTGCAATTTCCACATGTAAAATCAGGCATTCACACATTGTAAATGGCAATTTTAGAAAGGGCTGAATTTATAAGTGGATGTCCTTACTACATAGAAATTGCAAGGGGGCATGTCATATTTGCCATTAGGGAGTGACTTGGGCGAGTCTAAAAGCTACAGGTGTATTTCCCATTCCATATAGGGAATTCATGCATATGACTGCAATTGACCACGTTGGGATTTGCATATGGACCCTGGCATATATCTATTTTGAAAAAGTGTTCATGTCAGGCAACTCTTTACAGGAGGAATTAAGGAGGCTACCCTCCTTAACCCCCAATTGTTTATTTTCCCCTACAAGTTTAAATTAGATAAACATAGCAGCACCTGTAGATAATTGATGGCATTTATATGTGTAGCTTTGAAAAATGGCCAACATACACATGTGCATGACGGCAATTACGTGGACGTTGTGAAATACCACCTTCCATGTGTGATCACTCCCACTCTTTGTCCCTATGCTGCCGACTTGTGACTCTAACGCAGGTTGCACAGTTAGTGCAGGAATCATCCCATGCTGACCTGGCCCTACTCCGGCTGGCAATGTGTGTCCCAGCATGCTAAGTTTCTCTCACTGATTTTTCTCACGTGTAGATTTGCAAAACAGGTCCTCCGGCGCCATCAGTCAGCAAATACACGTGCACTCCTCTACCGTCTTAGAACAGGCTCCATGGTGAGCAGAGGCTTTTTTAAAATACAGACAGAATTGTATATGTCACAACTTCCGTGTCTTAATTCCAGTTTCCATGTACTATCTAAATTGGGACTTTTAGAGGTCCTATCTCAAGGTGACTTTTACTTCGTCAACTAAAAGTAGTGCTCAAGGTAATATATATGATTAAAAAATGCAGTCGATAATTATATACATTATCTAATTCTTTCAATTCTTTTTTTCATCTTTTCACAGGTTGTGACCTGATCCCTGTGGAGTATCTCCGATGGGGGGCTCCTGAACCCATTGCGGCCATTGTTTTTTCCTGTCTGGGCCTCTTAGCCACTTTCTTTGTCACCGCTGTGTTCATCTTATACCGTGATACACCTGTGGTGAAGTCGTCCAGTCGTGAGCTCTGCTACATCATTCTAGCTGGCATCTGTTTGGGTTACCTCTGCACCTTCTGTCTCATTGCAAAGCCTCAGCAGATTCTATGCTACCTTCAGAGAATCGGCATTGGCCTCTCTCCTGCCATGAGTTACTCTGCACTAGTTACTAAAACCAATCGTATTGCGAGAATTTTGGCAGGCAGCAAGAAAAAAATCTGCACCAAGAAGCCTAGGTTCATGAGCGCCTGTGCCCAATTGGTAATTGCTTTTATCCTAATTTGCATCCAGCTAGGTATAATTGTTGCCCTTTTCATTATGGAGCCACCAGATGTGATACATGATTATCCGAGTATCCGGGAAGTCTACCTGATCTGTAATACCACCAACCTGGGCGTCGTTACCCCCCTTGGCTATAATGGATTGCTAATCTTAAGTTGTACCTTTTATGCTTTTAAAACACGAAATGTTCCTGCTAATTTCAATGAAGCAAAATATATTGCCTTCACAATGTATACCACCTGCATCATTTGGCTGGCCTTTGTGCCAATATATTTTGGAAGCAACTACAAAATTATCACCATGTGTTTCTCCGTAAGCTTGAGTGCCACGGTGGCGCTTGGCTGCATGTTTGTGCCAAAGGTGTATATTATCCTCGCTAAACCAGAGAGGAATGTGCGGAGTGCGTTCACCACCTCCACCGTGGTCCGCATGCATGTGGGAGATGGAAAGTCTTCTTCAGCTGCTAGCCGTTCAAGCAGCCTGGTCAATTTATGGAAAAGAAGGGGATCGTCTGGTGAAACCTTAAGGTAAATTTCAAAACATCTATCTTACCAGTTCAAGAAAATAGTTTATTTTGCATTGCGGGGTTTCAAGGTAATGTAGTACTCTTTTATCACTGAGCATCTGCTTCTGAGAGGATAGGATAACCTCACCAACAGATAGGTCCTACTAATATTTCTAGAACTGTAGAGCATTCTCCCCCGCCCCCTAGCAGGTGTCATTTGATATTTTCTATTATCAGATTTCTAACAATATCAAATTGCAAGCAATTGATGAAATATTGGGTTACACCAGGGCTTCCCAAACCTGTCCTGGTGACCCCACAGCCTGTCGGGTTTGCAGCATGGCCACAATGAATAGGCATGTGATAATTTACATATACTTGATTTCTAATGAATGCTAATTTATCTCATGTATATACATTGTGGATATCTAGAAAACCCAACTAACTTCGGACAGGTGTAGCAGCCCTGCATTACACACAAATAAGGGCCTTTTATCAATGGGCACTGTGTTACATCTAACATGCCCAAAGCACCGAACCTAAGGCACATTAAGTGTAACACCACCACCACATTAACTGCCAGGGGTGTGGAAAGCATTTTCCCAGCAGTTAATGCGGAGCACTTTCCCCCATTAGCGTGTGTGAACCTGTGCTCATTCCGAGGGATGCAGTTAGCGTGCGGTGTGAGCCCAGCGCTAACTGTGCTGAATTCACCACTCCCACTTTCTGTCCCTATACCGCCCACTTGTGACTCTAACCCAAGTTGCAGTTAGTGCAGGAATCATCCCATGCTGACACGGCCCCCTGCGTCAGTTGGCAATGCGTGTCCTAGCATGCCGTCAGCACATGCCAGAACATGAAGTGCCCTTTTGTAAAAGACCCCATATTGTCGGCAACGTTTTAAAAAAATTAAGTTCTGTGCCCATTATCTATGACCCCCGCACAGAACAAAGCATTTAAAACCTTGCTCCGATATACATCAGTATGAAAGAGTAGCTGTGAAAACAGGTTATTTTTAGAAAATTCAAAATGTTCTGCTTTCATGAAATGCATAATAAGATTCCTGTTTATTATGTGTTTTTATAACTTCAAAACATCGACCCAGTCTTAATGTGAAAAAAACAGTGTGGGAACCTGATTTGCGGAACAGCTTTGAGTGATCTCCGACATATATCTGTACATTATTTAAGATGAAACTGAACATGGCAAACGAGAGCATTTACTCATCAGCCCACCCCGTTCGTAAAATGAAAATATATAAGGCTCAAGTTCAATAAATATATCACCAATGAAATGTGTCAGGTCTTTTGTGCACAATACATTTCAACTGGAGCGCTCTCAAATGCATGTGAATATTAAGAAAAATGAACGTGAAAGACTATAAACCGGTAATGTCACATCTGATTTGCCGCTTCTTATTCCCAGCTGTACTGCTGAGAGTTTTCATTGTTGTATATCAGGGCCGACCGCAGACTTGGTTCTTGTTGGAGCCCTAGCAAACCTCAAGCTTTACACACCCTCTGGCTGTCAAAATCTATTATTTAGCTTTGAATGGCCTGCTTTTGCTGCCCTCCTGAGTTTGCTGCCCTGGGCAACTGTCTAGTTTGCCTAGTGGTTGGACCGACCATGTTGTATATCCGGACGTTCCCTCGATCACTCTATATCCTGTTACTTAGCTGTAATGAGGACCAATTTATTGTACGATGCGCAATTTATACTTTAGGTCTGAAATGTCCTGGAAGGAGTCATTTGAAATTAGCACATCTGAAATTCAATCCACGTATTGATAATCATTTGTAAAGGCGCTAAAAAATAGTGGAAAACTTTCATAAACATTTCAGGAACTCTCTAGCATTGGTATGTTTTGTGATTAGAATCACTCCCAATATCTGGAGGACTCTTAAGGGCCCTTTTAGAAAGGTGGGCTAAGCAGTGAATTAGTGCAGACTGTGAGTGTGGTAACTGTTAGCACACGGCCATGAAAATTAGCCTGTGCTGTTAACTGTATAGCCTCTTACAGGGGTGAAAAACGGGTGAGTTATTTGCAGGGAATGGGCATGGACTGCGCCTTGCAGTTAGCACAGAGTAACTTACTGCCATATGGGGAAGTGATTTTCTGTGCAGCAAGTGTTTGGAAACATGTTGGGAGTACCCCCTGACATTTAGCGTACAAACTTTGCACTTGCCGTGATGTCATTTGGACACTTACCGTGCATTAGTAAAAGGGCCCCTTAATCTCCTCAGCTGTCTGCTTCAGGAAAGGCAAACATCCTGGCATACACATAGGCCCTGACTTAAATTCAGCTGTGAACATGTATCTCCTGCACAAAGAGGAGATATAGGTCAGAAAAGATTGATTTGGCCAATTTCATTGGTTTAGCATTGTCCTCTGTCTTCCCTCTCCCCATGTTTGAATGCATTAAATCATAGAGTAATACACCTTAAATTTATTTTACATGTACTTTTTTGCATGCATAATATTAACAAACCAAATATGCGCTAATATTTGAATGGATGCCAGATGATAGTGGGCTTATGTACAGGCTTCACTGTTGTTGATACCGGCCCATTGATCATCACATTGGAAGTCACTGCTGGTGGATATTTTATGTTTCCATATTTGTTCTTTCTCTTCCTCTTCTCATTTCCCTCTTCTGTTTTACCTCATTTGCCTGTTTCTTTGCAGCAATCTCGCGCCTTCATCAGGCCATTAGTTTGAGATTAAATCTGTTAATTTTATTAAAATAATAGTTCCAAACAGTCTTAGACCTGCCCCTCAATACTTAACCCCATGGAACCTTTAAGCAGTGCTAGCCTAAACTCTACATGGATAGGAGTAAGAGCAGATGGCCTATCAGGCTCCTCCGAATTCTCTGCTCCAGCACCATGAGGACAATGATGGCATCTGCCTGATTTCTGCCCAGTAGAAAAACAAAGCTTAGAGGGACGTTTCAAATAAAGAAAAAGAGAATGTTTTAGACTGTTGCCAAAGGCACCTTTTGTTCCATGGAAATAGGAAACATTATACCCTATTAATTCTATCATTGGTTCTAGCATTTAGCAGCTGATAAAACAGAAGCATTTAATTCCTTGGCTTTTGCCACTTTACAAAAAACAGAGTTTTTTTTAATGTAAAATTGTATGCCTCAAATACAGTGCAAAGGATGAACCTTACAGTATATATACTAAAAAGAACATGATAGACAAGTGTGTTAAATGGGTTTCAGATGTATTCATTTGTTATTATAATTTCAGGGAACTGTTTCTTATTTAAAATATTAGTGGAACAAAGGGACCCTTTAACTAAAGTGTGCAAAGCAGGTAGCGGGGCTTTTGGCACATGTTATGCCTATGCTGAGGCCCATGGTACTCGTTAGCATGGGGTCAACACAGCGTGGGTTGATTTTCTTGCTGAAAATCGCACATTGGGATGGTAAGAGAGTGGGTTAGGGGTGGAGAGTGAGTGTGGTGAGCACTGCACTGTGCGGGGGTAAACACCACATGTTGTGACCCTTGCAATTAGTGCAGGCTCACCTAGCGTCACCTCAATAAGTAAACATTAATTTTTGTGTTAAACACAGGGCCGGCCCATCCACTAGGCATGTTAGGTGGCAGCAGCACACATGGGCGGCCGTGTCACCCCCCAGCTGCCGCCGATTCATTTGGGGAGAAGGCGAGCAGCAGCAGTATTTCCAAAAGCGGTGGATTTTTACCACCACTTTTGGAAGTCCTGCCGCTGCTCACCTCCCCCTTTCTGAGACGGAATCGGCGGCATCTGGGGGGGCGGTGGCAGTGGCAGCGGCGGCATCAACTGGGGGGGGGGGGGGGCTGGTGTCAGTAGGAGGGTGCGAGGCCAGGGTATCTGCCTGGTGTGGCAGAAACACTTGGGCCGGCTCTGTCTAAACACATATTAGTAGCAAATCCCCAGCACACTTTAGTAAAAGGGCCCCAAAGGTGAAATATTATATGATAGCAAGATCAACATTACCCTAATCTACTGCTAAGTGAAATTAAAGGTTTTCATAGGCAGGAGACTGAGATGAGGGAGTATAAAATATGCGGGATGTTCAGTGGTTAGAAAATACATTGCTTTCTTCTACCAAACCATTTATTAATTCATCAACTTTCTTTATTCTAGCATTTCATTTCCTCCTGGGCCAGCCCACGCCTATTGCCATCAGCCAATCGGAATGTAAGAGCTTGTTTCTAAACTTTCATGTTTTGGTACAATATTGCACAAAATATAAATTCTGACCCTACCATCCTATTGACTGGTTGTTTCTGAGGTTTAACTACTGCATGAGAGCTAGCATCTAGACAGTGAACCCAGCTAAACCAACTCATCAGATTAAAGCCGATAAAAAGAGACTAGCAGTGTTGAAGGAGCAGAAAATATCTAAGTATGAAGGTTCCTTCTTTGAAAGAGGCACAAAGAGAGATTGCTCAGTACTGTGCTATTCAATAATGACAAATGAATTCAGGAATTTGCACAAGTCAGTGCTTTAGAGATCAGAAAGAATACATTTACAGTGAAAAAGCAACCTCCTATTTAGAATAAGATGAGTCACTGCAGAACCTTAAGAGGAACATGCTATTTCAGTCACCCAGCACACGGAGGCCCTATCATTACCATTTTCCTACTTGACACTAATTTATAGCACGGTATAGTGATACATCAAGCCACCCTCAAATACATAATAGCAGGGAACCAGTTGAGGCTTTCAATGCAGCTGCAACAGAACATTTTCATAGAATTTTAAATCTCTGAAACTTGATAGCTTCCAAAAGAATATCGCTGCTGACCTGATAGCTTCCGCAATTGTCAGCGCCGAATGATGGATAAGCTCCAGCACTGAATATCTGCTGGTAACATCAGCAGTAGCGGCCAGGAGCTTGAAAAGCTCTGACCGCCGCAGCTAAATATTGGCCCCTTAATTTATAAAGGGAGGAGGGTGGGCGGAGTAGGTTGGGCCAATTGGTGAAGGATAGTGACATTTTACCCTTTGATGGACTACGCCAGATATATACCCTTAGCAGACACAATGGGAGGATATTCAAAGCAATTAGCATGGCTAAGAGAGCTGCTGACTGTGTTAATCACAGTAACCCAGATATTAAGTGGCACAAACATGCTTAGTGCTGCTGAATATCCGCAGGTGCTATTGCTGCTGCTTGCCCCGATGCTAACCGGCTGGCACTGGGGTGGAATGGGGGGCAACACCCAGCAATATAACTGGGCAATGGTGATATTGAGCCACTACCCAGTTATCACTATGCAGGTAGGTGGGAAGGGGCGGAATTTGTATACCATGCAAGACTGGCTACCCTGGGGAGGGGGACTTATTGAGTAACACCAACTAAAGTAGATCTGGGTATATCTTGGAGTCTACACATGCCTTTGGAGATATTTTATTCTGCATCATGTATTTGCTTTGTTAGAAAATGAATAAAAAAATCACTCTAACACTTCCAGAAAAAGGTTTTGGGGCACAGGGTGAGAAGGCAGAGGCTAGACCAGATGCGTCTTCTACTTTGGCACCCAGAGCTTTGCTGTAGCACTAGGGCTGGATGCACTGCACAGCATCACAAAGGGTGATCAAGAAAGATCAAGTCTATCTAAGCACGTGAGCCTGAACGGTAAGGAGAAAGGTCAAAAAGCAACACTTGCTCAGGTCACCAGTTCATCCACTGACTGCCCTGCCCTCCTGGCCTCTTTCCAGTCAATCCCTCTGCCTGTTCAGGAAGAGGAGCAGCATCCCCAGGCAGAGAGCAAGGACAGCAAATTCACAGCAGCCCCATGACTTGTGCTCCTGCGAATGAGATGAAGAGCTGTAAAAAGGAAGAATATAGACAGATCAGAGGTTTGCAAAAGAGAGGCATGCAAGATGGAGCGTTTGGACTGGGAAGAGGGGGAGGTGGGCAGAGAACTAACCAGAGGGAATGAGGGAAGCATCTTAATCGTCTTCTCTCTCTATTGTCCCAGTCACCCCTTTTTCTTTTGGGGGTTCCTCGCCCGTTCAAGTCTCAAGCACGATGCTGTTAAGACTACTGCTTTGTGATCACCCCAGTCTCTGTTTTCTTCTCAAGTCTTTTGATGAAAGAAAACAAATTGAAAAGTATACACTAGCAGGGTGACACTGGTGGGTTTCCCTCATTTCCATAATCAGGCATGTGGGGGTTCATATGTGTCTCATACAAAGTGTTGGGGAGTATCCCCCTCCCCGATTGAGGTTCTGATGATACACCTGCATGGTCCATCAAACCTGTCCAGTAGGAACGCCATAGTTTCAGTGTTAATTTAACAAATGGGCTCACAATCCCCCCCACCCCCCATACTGGGCTCCCATGCTGAATAATCCAACCTCCCCCCCCCCCCCCCCCCATTGTTGTTTCACAGCTAGCTGGGCAATGTGGGAAATTTACTGTTTATTATCTGGAAGGCTCTCTTTATCTTTTATCTTTATCTTTATTGGTAACTTAATATACCGCTCAGGCAAAAATGCGTCAGAGCGGTGTACAATATTCAAAAATAGCTGCAGGAAGGAAGGAAAAGAACGCCAAATATGTGACAGAAAAGATTTAGGAGAAAGGAGAAAAAGCTAAAGGGAAGGAGAAGTAACAGGAAAAATGGCTACAGAGAAGTCAGTGAAGGGAAGGGAGGGGGGAAGGAGGTGGGGAGAGGTCAAAGGCGAGACAGAAAAGGTAGGTTTTTAAGTGGGCCTTAAAGGTTTTCAGGGTAGGTTCCAGGCGGAGGTCCGGGGAAGCGAATTCCAGAGACGAGGTCCAAGGAAATAAAAGGCAGAGGAGCGGGTGGATTCAAGGTGAGCCTGTGAGGGGGATGGTAGGAGCAAACGGTTGGCGTGTATGGAGCGAAGTGAGCGGTGGGGAGTGTGGAGATGGATCTGATCTGCGAGATAAAGAGGGGTACCTAAGTGGATAGATTTGTGAACGAAAGTGAGGACCTTATATTGAATGCGGAAGGGGACTGGGAGCCAGTGCAATCGTATGAGAAGAGGAGTGACGTGATCAAATCGGGAAGAGCAGGTGAGAATACGAGCTGCAGTATGATGGACTCTCTGGAGGCGTTGTAATTGGGACTGGGGAAGACCGGCCAGAGAAGCATTACAGTAATCAAGGCGAGTGACAATAAGTGAAAGGAGAAGAGTGGTCATGGACGAGAAAGAGAGGAAAGGACGAACAGAGCGAAGTTGACGCAGGGTAGAAAAACAGCGTTGAACAACAGAGGAAATATGGGGTTTAAAGGATAAGGAAGAGTCGAGGGTAACGCCTAAGTATCGTAGAGAAGAGACAAGAGGGACAGGAGAGGAGAAAAGCACAGGAAGAATAGATGGAGTAGGACTACCAGCGG
Source organism: Ichthyophis bannanicus (assembly GCA_033557465.1). Taxonomy (NCBI): domain Eukaryota; kingdom Metazoa; phylum Chordata; class Amphibia; order Gymnophiona; family Ichthyophiidae; genus Ichthyophis; species Ichthyophis bannanicus. The sequence goes on along the minus strand of CM066035.1, from coordinate 126,446,024 downwards.
TGAACCATATTGCAGAAGTCTTGGTGAGGTTAACATGCAAAAAGTTGGAAGAGAGCCAAGAAGCCACAGTGGAGAGACAGTCGTTGAGAGGTGTAATGTCAGGGGAAGCAGAGTTTGTGTGATAGAGCAGGAAAATGTCGTCAGCGTAGTAGTGAGCAGATATACCCTGTTGTTGTACTAAGAGAGCAAGAGGAGCAAGAAAGACATTAAACAAGAGGGGGGCAAGAACAGACCCTTGTGGGACACCACAGGGAAGGGGAGTGGGGGGTGAGGAGAGGGAACCAGTGGACACACAGAAGGAACGACCTGAGAGAAAGGACTGGAACCAACGGAGGACGGTGCCAGAAAGACCTGCATCGAGTAGGCGTGAAAGGAGGGTGCGGTGATCAACAAGGTCAAATGCAGCAGAGAGATCAAGTGAGACAGCAATAGTGAAGAGACCGCGGTCGTGGGCAGAGTGAAGCTCATTAAGGAGGGAAAGAAGAACAGTTTTGGTGCTATAGCCGGGGCGAAAACCAGATTGGAGAGGGTGCAGAGTAAGTGAAGCTTCAAGATGTGAGGACAGCTGTGAAAAGACAAGTTTTTCAAGGAGCTTAGAGGGAAAAGGAAGGTTGGAGATGGGACGCTAGTTAGAGGGGGAGGATGGGTCAAGGGAACTCTTTTTCAAGACAGGACGGATGACAGCGTGCTTCCAAGAGGTGGGGAAGATACCAGTGGATAAGCTATTGTTGATAATGGAGAGAAGATAAGGGGAAAGAGCCAAGGAGGGATCTAGTAGCCAACGGGAGGGAATGGGATCAGAGGGAGATGAGGTTTTGCGAACAGAGTGAAAGACCTTGGAGAGGATGGAGGCAGAAATGAGCTCGAAGGAGGACCATCTGTGAGAGAGAGGGGGGAGCATAGGGGGAGAAGGAGGGGGAGTGGGCAGGGGATTGAGTGGAGGAGGAGAGAGGGGAGGGGGACAGGAAGGGAAGGAAAGGCGGAGGGAAAGTATCTTGGAAGAGAAGAAAGCAGCCAAAACAGCTGGGTCAGGGGAAACAGGAGAGGGGGAAGGTGAGGAGAAGGAACGGGGGGCAGACAAGGAATGAAGGACAGAATAGAGCTGGCGAGAGGAGTTAGCAGACGTTGAGATAAGGGTAGAAAAGTAGTCTCGCTTTGCAGCGTGGAGGAGAGTACGGTAGTGATGATAACATGTTTGGAAATGGTTCAGCGAGGAGGGGGAGGGATGCTTACGCCATAGTCTTTCAGCCCGGCGGAGGTATCTGCGGTGGAGGGAAAGACCAGGGTGAAACCAGGGGTGACGACGAGGGTGGCGGGGAACAGGACGTGATTGAAGGGGAGCTATGTTATTAAGAGTAGAAGAAAGAGTATCATTCCAAGCATGGACCTGGGCATCAACAGAAAGAAGATGAAAATCGGAAGAGAATAAGGTGTCGGGGGAAGGAAACTGAAGCAAAGTGTCTCGGGTAATGCGGCGGGTAAGAACAAGGGGGGGAGGGGTGGAGGGAGAAGGGGAGGCGGGAGAGTGTAATGGGAGTGAAAGGGAAGAAAAAAGACAGTAGTGGTCAGTCCAAGGAAGGGATAGGGAAGAGAAGGAAGAGAGGGTAAAAGGAGCACTCAGGGGAGAAATGAAGAGGTCAAGAGTGTGACCAGCAGAGTGTGTCGGAAAGGACACAAGTTGTTGGAAAGAAAGATCAGCTAGAAGTGAGAGAAACGCATGAGCACGGGAGGAGGAGGAGAGGTGGCGTGGATATTGAATTCCCCAAGGATCAGGAGCTGGGGGAAAAGAAGGGAGATTTCAGATATGGTAGAAAGGAGGGAGTCCCATGCAGAAGAGGAAAGAGACGGCGGGGCATAGATAAGAAGAAAGTGGAGTGGAGGAGAGGAGGCTAACCGGAGAAGCATGAGACGAGGCAAAATTATGGAGGCTGTTTAATCAAGAAATCCCCTCTAATGGTGTTTTGTGACCAGGTGTAGGAGGTCTTGGAACTTCTCTGTATTTTGTGAAATATTAAAATGTGGTATAAATTCCTTTCTCATTCCTCTGCAGGGGATTCCAACGGGAAATAACTAGGTTCTCATGTCCGCCACCAATGTCAGGTTGTAAATATAAATGGGAATTGAAAACCAATTGCATTGAATGCCTTGAATTTTGGGGTATCCCATTTCTTTCTCAGTCTGGCCTTTCAAATCTGCACTCTTCTGGGGTCCTCTTCGTGTCTTCTGTATCACCCAGTCAGAAGTCATGTACTTCAAATATAGATGGTGGCAGGAGAGTGGGTGGAATCTAAGAACTGGAGGCCATATTTAAATTGGCTTCTCAAAAATACTTTCAGGAGTACCTTTTTTCTGAGGTGGCAACCCTACCACAGTTGCATATGTCTAGCAGTGATCAGAAATAAGCAGCAATAGGAGTAGTAATTGGATATAGACATCAAAGATGATTGGATACCTCACTCAATTAAACTTCCCGTTAAATACCGTCAGTGTTGGCAAGCATGAATGCGTTTTCCTAAGGTATTCAATGAAAATATTTTTACTGTGGAGAAAGATTGTATAAATATGATTGTGCCTTGCTTTAAGCAGATTCAGGAATTGAACTGTCCACTGTATTTTATAGTTATGAATGTACCGTTTTCCAGAAATAGAATGTAGGTGGTGCTACCTAGATCTTTCTCTTAGCTTACCTGAAGATATACTGCAGTAAAAATGTCACCTGCTAATGCACTCAAGATGGCATGGAAGCTACGCAAGACCTTGTGCTATAAATAAAAGGCCTAACCTGGATTTTCCATGCCGGGGTCATATGTGACCTCAGCATTGAAAATTTGGGTGTCGCCGCACAGTCAGGTAGCCGCAGGAGCTACCTGTGTAGCACCAATTTTCGATGCTACATGGTTAGCCCAAGCACCTCCCCGGAACGCCCCAACAGCCCCCTGATGATAAGCGGATAGCCTCTGGGCACGTTAGGGACATATATGGGATTTTCGAAGGGCACTACTTATGTAGGTGCCCTTCAAAAATCCCGGATAAGGCCTTTACATGGGTAACTAGGGAAGTTACCCATGTAAAGGCCTTCGAAAACTGGGCCCACAGCTACCAAGTTTGGAAGAAATCCGCAATGTATTTTGAATGGGGGGAAAAAGCATATTTGAAATGACATTTTAAGATATGCTAAGCAGTTGATTAGGAGTAGAGGAGTAGCCTAGTGGTTAGAGCATGGACTTGGTATACAAAAGACCAGAATTCAGTTCCCACTAGCACTCCTTGTGGCCTTGGGCAAGTCACTTAACCATCCATTGTCTCAGAAGAAAGGCCTGGCAATCTATTTCCATCCACCCTGGCAAGAAAACCCACAAGTTGCTTGGTCACCAGAATCAGCACTGACTTGAAGGCACACATTGCATTTTGCAATTTATAAATTAAAGTCTATTAAGTATTTTCTCAACAATTCACATTTGGATTTCATAACTCGGCATTAAAAAGAACACATACTTTTAAACGGTGATTATAGACATAGCTTGTGCTGTGGAAGCTTCCCATTTGTCAAGTGCTTGGCTATTTTCACATCTATCCTATATCTACTGTTTGACAGTTTTTATTCAGAAATATAGTATGATTGGTTCATGTATTAAGAATCGAATCCAGGATATAGGTTTGGTAACCTATTCTATAAACTCATTTTTATTTAAGACCGGGGTCCAACAGGGTTCGGCCTTATCTGCCTTACTTTTTAACTTCTATCTTGCTCCAATTTGTAAGATATTTAGGCAGCTAGGGGTTTATTATAGGATCTATGCAGATGATATACAGTTCTTTTTTCCTTATTAGATACTTTTCAGGATTCTCTTGATTTAGCCGCAGATTGTAAACAAATCGATGATGCAGAACAAAGTAGTGAAGAGTATGAATAGAAATGAAATAATGATTGTAAAGAAGGGTAGGGTTGGTGATTAGGTCTTTTCTTTAATTTGCATGGTTCCTAAGGTTGCATGTTTTGGATTGGTGATTGACACCTCGTTCTCGATGCTTCCTCTGATTCATGAAATGGTACGACCATCATATTTTAAGTTATGAATGCTGAGTACATTGCAGAGCTTATTACCACTATAGACTTTTAGGATGGTTTTACAGACCTTGGTTTTAGTGAAAATTGATTATTGTAATTCTTTACATTTAGGTTTAACTGATGGTACTATTAGAGCACTGGAAAAGATTTAAAACTCTGCAGCATGTATACTCTCTGGTATCTCTCACTCAGAACATATTACTCCTATTGTACAAGATCTACACTGGCTCGCAAAAGCTTGGAGAATTAAATTTGAAGTATTGACTTTGATTCACAAAGCTTTGGGAGGTGTAGCTCCTATGTATTTTATTACCATAGGAAAGATCTATAAGCCTACACGTGTTCTGAAGTCTATGGGCTCTCCACAAGTGGATATTTCTTCCAAGCGCCAGGTACATTTATTGGAAAATAAGATTAGGGTGTTCTCAGTGGCCAGTAAATTTGAATGGAATAAATTACCTATTCCACTCCATATGATGGCTTGTACAAGTACATTTTGAAACCATCTGAAAGCACTTGTCTTTCAACAAGCCTTTAGTTAGACTGATCTAACATAGGTTTTTAATGTTATTTTGAACCTCTTTACCTGTGCTCTTAGAATTTTTATATGTTTTTTGTTTGTTGAATGTTTGTTTTTCTGGTATTTATGTATGAATGTAAAACACTAACCTGCTTAGCAAAGATAAGAGGACTATACATTTTATAAATAAATGTTCACAGCTTCCTTCAGACCATTACTTTGACTGAATAGTTATAGTCTATGAATCAAGACTAACTTTCAGCATACAGTGAGATAACTTACTATTTATAAGAATCCATAACACTTACTACTGCTAATACTATTAATCATTTATATAGCGCTACAAGGTTACAGCACTGTACAGATACATATAAAAGACGGTCCCTGCTCATTAGAGCGTACAATCTAATCAAGACAGACAGTAGAAAAGTTGAGAACAAGGGTACAAATAGGGAAAGGTAAAGAGACACAAGGAGAGCAAGGGTTCAGGAATCAAAAGCAGCCTCAAAGAGGTGAGCCTTTAGCATGGGTTTGAAAAGAGGCAGAGATGAAGCCTGATGTACAGATTCAGTTAGTTTGTTCCAGGCATACGGAGCAGCAAGGTGAAAGGACTGAAGTCTGGAGTTGGCAGTGGAACAAAAGGGTAAAAAGAGAAGTTAGAGGAAGAGCAGAGTTCATGAGCAGGGGTGTAGGGAGAGAGAAGAGACGGAAGATAGTGAGGAGCAGTAGAATGAATGCATTTATAGGTCAGAAGTAGAAGTTTGTATTGGATATGGAAACGGAAGGGGAGCCAGAAAAGTGATTTGAGAAGATGGGTTATATGTGTATATCGGGGCTGGCAGAAGATTAGTCGTGCAGCAGAATTCTGAACAGATTGAAGGGGAGAGAGATAACACAGAGGGACACCAGCAAGCAGGAGGTTAAAATAGTTGAGACAGGAAGTGACTAAAGAGTGGATAAGTGTTTTAGTAATGTATTCAGAAAGGAAGGGGGAAATTTTATTAATGTCATAGAGAAAGAAACAACAGGTTGTTGGATATGTGTAGAGAAGGAGAGGGAGGAGTCAAAGATGACCCCAAAGTTGAGAAAACAGGAAGTATAAGAGTGTTATCATCAGAGATAGAAAAGGGGGGAAGGGGGAGGAGAGTTTAGGGAGGAAAATAAGAAGTTTGGTTTTGGTCATGTTCAATTTCAAATGGCAGTGAGACATCCAGACAGCGATGTCAGACAGTCAGGCAGGCAGAGATACCAGCCTGGAGTGCCAAAGAAATATCAGTTGTAAATAGATAGATTTGAGAGTCATCAGCATAAAAATGATACTGAAAGCCATGAGAGGAGATGAGAGCACTAAAGGACTGGGTATAGAGGGAAAAAAGGAGAGGGCCCAGAAAAGACCCTTGGGGTACACCAACCAAGAATGGGATAGCAGTAGAAGAGGAACCACCAGAACAAACACTGAAGGAGCGATGTGAGAGATATGAAAGAGAACCAGAACAGCACAGAATCCCTGAAACCAAGTGAGGACAATGTGTCGAGAGAAGGTCAACAGTACCAAAAGCAGCAGAAAGGTTAAGAAGAATGAGGACTAAGTAAAGGCCCTTGGATTTGACCAGGAACAAGTAACTGGAGACTGTGGCAAGAGCTGTTTCAGTAGAATGGAAGTGATGAAAGTGGATCTAGGAGGTCTTGAGAGGAGAGAAATTCAAGGCAATAGCAAAGAACTGCACTTCCAAGAAGTCTGAAAATGAAACATAGAAACATGACGACAGAAAAAGACCACATGGCCTATCTAGCCTGTCCTTCCATATCAACAACTACAACAGTCCCCTTTTTGCCTTTAGAGATCCTCTGTGTTTTCCCCATGCTTCTTTGAATTCAGATACTGTCCTCATCTCTTCCACTTCCACTGGGAGACTATTCCACGGATCCACCACTCTTTCCGTAAAGAAATCTTTCCGCATATCACTCCTGAATTTATCCTCTTTCACCCTCATCCCATGTCTCCTCATAGTAGAGCTTGCTTTTAATCGAAAGAAGCTTTCTTCCTGTGCATTTATGCCATGGAGGTATTTAAACGTCTCAATCATATCACCTCTATCCTGCCTTTCCTCTAAAGTGTACATATTAAGATCCTTAAGTCTGTCCTCATATGCTTTATAATGAAGACCACTAACCATTTTAGTAGCCACCCTCTATACTGACTCCAGCCTGTGTATTTCCTTTTGAAGGTGCGGTCTCCAGAATTGCACACAATATTCCAAATGAGGTCGCACCAAAAACCTATACAGAGGCACTATCACCTCCTTTCTTCTGCTGGCCATTCCTTTCCCTATGCACCAAAGCATCCTTCTAGCTTTCACTGTTGCCTTTTCTACCTGTTTAGCTACTTTAAGATCATCAGACACAATCATGCCTAGGTCCCGCTCTTCTTTAGTGGACAAAGGTACTTCAGCCCCTATACTATATCGCTCCCTTGGATTGCTGCAGCCCAAATGCATGACCTTTCATTTTTTAACATTAAATCTCATTTGCCAAGTTCTAGACCATTCTTCAAGCTTAGCGAGATCCCTCCTTATGTTATCTACACCTTCCTGGGTGTCTACTCTATTGCAGATTTTGGTATCATCCGCAAAGAGGCAAACCTTACCCGACAGCCCTTCCGCTATATCACTAACAAAGATGTTAAAAATAAGGGAAGAAGGGAGATGGGTTAATAGTTAGAAGGACAAGTAGGGTCAAGTGAAGGTTTCTTGAGGAGAGTTGTAACCACAGCATGCTTGAAGGCTGCTCTTCAGGATAAAAGCTTACTGAAGATGTATTTTAAAGTGTGTGTGTCTCTAGTATGCATTAACCACTGCTCTTGTTAGTATGAACAGGCATGTTCATGGCAGTGGTGAGTTTGCTATCCAGAACAAATGGAAGCGTAAAACAGTGGCAGATTTGTGTGTGGTCAGTTTTTTTTCTATTCATCTTGTACTTCACGGCACTCCATATGTGGCAATATAGAAGTTTCCTCTCACATCCTTGTCATATATCCATAATAAGGTGGGCAACAGAAATTCACAGGTTCGTACGTAAGAATCTGAGAGGGGACGGGATGCAAATACTCCTGCAATGATAGCCGTGAACTGCATGCTAAGAGCAATGATACTCAAACCTTCTTTCTGCCCCTTCTCCTCCCCCGCCCCACCTTAGTGTATTATCTGCATGAAATATATATCTGCCAAGTTCAATCTGGTTCTTAAACCCAGCATATAAAAATTAGGCATGCTCAAGGCCAAAAAAAATTCAGACCTAATATTCACCAGCAGTGCCTAGTGCTGCTAAAGCGGATAGCTGCCGCCGTTGAACATTAAACCCAGATATTCAAAGTCGGGGCCATATCTGCATCCCAGCATAGCGACGAGTAATACTCAGCCGCTGCCCAGTTAGCTTCAGCTGTGAAGTTAAGCCAGCCTTTGCTGACTTTCGCCACTTTGCAATAATGGCAGCAAAAAAATATTGCCACTGTCTGGTTATTACCGGGTGCCTGCCCCATTCCCCGATGCTAATTGGTTAGCTCTGGGGTGGGCAGCAGCAGCACCCGTGGATATTCAGCGGCATTAACCGCTGACGACCAGACTGGTTGATAGGGGGCCTTGGACCACTTTGAACACTACCGGCCTACAGATGTGAATTGGAGGTGGTAAATCCCTATATTGTATATTGAATTAGTACCAAATGATGACTTCTTTCTACCGTGTATTCTAAAGAAGTGTATTAGTCAGTGGGCTTTAATAAATTAATGTATGCAAAATCAATTTAGCATGCATTAACCTATGTCAACTCAAAAACCTTTGGAGACTGATATTGAGTGGTATATATATAGACAGTAGCACCTGCTATCCGGTTAAGTCACAAGGAACAGCAAAACATCTGATGCTAAGCTATCCAGTCACCTATGCAGGTAGCGCTGTTGAATATTGCAGCTAGCCAGATAGCGCCAGCACTGTCCGCCCTATCCAGATATTCAGTGCTAGCCGCTATCTGGGTATCAGCGCTGGATATCTGGATCTTATTTAACTACTGTGGCTGACATTTAAAAATGAAACACCAACTGTTATGGTTAAAGATGGTCCTATCGATTAACAAAAAGATGGAAATAAGCTTTAAAAATATACAAAAATTGTGAAAGTGGTCCAAAGATGACCCAAACATGCGTCCACATCAGAATCCAGGTCCTGTATTGCACTGTTGCCCATCTGTTGGCTAAACCTCTGCTGCTCTGCCTCCCGGAAGTGACACGGACGCATGCAACGCGTCCGAGTCCGAATCCAGGTACCCTGCCACATTTAAAGAACAGCGGGGCGCCGTTCTGTGCCAAAAGAGTGCACACAAGGAGCAGGTTCTGCTCCTTGGGCGAGCTCCTTGGGGTGACAATTGGGGCACCTTCCATCGCCAATCAGGTCAGTCTTCTTTCTACAGGTGGGCCCCTCTGTGCCTCATTGCCCTCCTACTACTACACTCTTCCCTGAAAGTTCTCCCAGGCTGTTCATTTAGGTATTTCTCTTCATTCTCATCTCACTTGTCTCCTTTTTTGCAGGTGTTCTCCATGGCTGCCATCCCCGTGTTCTGGGGGCACCGTCCACCCATTGCTTTTCCGTCCCCACCTGGGATCATTGCTCGTAATGTTTGCCGTCCGGTGCAGCCTCCCCCTACACCGCCCACTCTGCCAGTCACTCTCTTGCTGAACCTCTCTTTTGCCCTCTTGAATTGCAGATCTCTCCGTGCAAAAACCCATCTGGTACATGATTTACTTACTCAGCACTCGCTCGACGCTCTTTTCCTTACCGAAACCTGGCTCCATGAGGGGGAGGACGGTCTCCTCCACCGCTGTCTTCCCCTGGCTATTCTGCCTTCCATGTCCCTCACCTCCACCAGATGACCCAGTACAAGCATTGTGGAACCTGTGTCTTTTGGGGAAACTGCTAGGTACTTGTGACCTAGATTGGCCACTGTTGGAAACAGGATACTGGGCTTGATGGACCTTGGTCTGACCCAGTATGGCATATATTATGTTCTTATGTACATCAAGTCTCCCTCCCTCTCACACTTGTCTCACCCCCTCCCCGCTACCCAGAAGCCCTGTTGTTGCACTCGGAGACCTCTATTCCTGTGTACTTTCTCCTTCTTTATGCTCCACCTTCAATGCGCCCAGATCTTTGGGATTCCCTGCTACTCACTCTCTCTGAGGCAGCCCTTCTGCCCTCTCACCTCGTTGTCCTAGGCGACATCAACGTCCACCTGAACTCTCAGACTACACCCTGTGATAGGGCTCTTCTGTTGCTCCTTACTGATTTATCCCTAACTCAACATATGGACTGTCCAACTCACTCATCCGGGCATACCCTTGACCTTATCCTCACTTCTACCCTCTCTCCTTACACTCCATCTGGTATTCTACCTCTTCCTCTTCCCTGGTCTGACCACCATTGCCTTGTTCTCCTTCTCTCTTCCTTCTCTACAGGCTCCCACCTTGCCTATCACTGATACCTCCTCCCATGTTCTCAAACGGTACCTTACCCCTCTGACCCTTCAGCGCTTTCCATCAGCTGACTCCCTCTTTCCTTCTGAATTCTTCTCCCTTCCCATGGATCAGCAGGTCGACACCTGGTCCTCCACCCTCACTTCAACCCTCGATAGTCTGGCCCCGCTCCATCCTATTCCCTACCGCCCATTGAAATGTCATCCCTGGTATCATCCAGGTCTGTACCTTTAACATACCCACCTCCGGCGCGCTGAGCATTCTTGGCACAAACACCCCTCTGCTACATCCTTTGCCACATTCCGTCACGTACACCGCCTGTACCGTTCTATGATCACTGCTGCTAAACAGGCTCACTACTCAAATCTTATTACTTCTTCCTCTAACTCTTCCCATTGTCTGTACCAGGTACTCCATTCTCTGTCTTCCCCCACTACTCTCCCTTCTTCATCGGTACTTCCTCCTGCTACCCCTAGCCCAACAAGTCTTGCATCCTTTTTTGTCGACAAGATCCAGTCTCTCCGCTCCTCTTTTCATCTCTGCCCCCTCCTCTCTCCCCTCCCCCTCCCCTTCCGGCTTCCCCCATTATGTGCTCTCCCCCCCCCTTCCTGTGTCTTCCCCCACACTTGGCAATCCTTCCGATCCATCACTTCCTCTGAACTTCTTAAGGTAATCTCTTCATCGCACAAAACTACCTGTCCACTGGATCCCCTTCCCTCCACCTGGCTACTTGATCCCTCTCTCACACTCCTTCCCTATGCCCTTGCTATAATCAACTCCAGTCTTATCTCCGGCTGTTTTCCTACCCATTGGAAACACGCCCTGGTCCATCCCCTCCTGAAAAAAACCACTCTCGACCCCACCCTTCCCGCTCACTGGCGGCCTATTTTGAATCTTCCTTTTCTCTCCAAGGTTCTTGAAAAACTTGTATTCACACAGTTCTCTGCACATCTTGATACTACTCTTTCTCTTCACCCACAGCAGTCTGGTTTCAGGGTCAGTCACAGCACCAAAACTATTCTTCTAGGTCTCCTTAGCGAACTCCACCGTTCTCACGATCGTGGTGATTTATCTATCGCTGTCTCCCTAGATCTCTCCGCCATCTTTGATGTCATTGACCACCGTACTCTCCTCACTCACCTGTCTGCCTTTAGTATCCGTGGCACTGTTCTTCAATGGTTTCGCTCTTTTCTTTTGTCCCGCACCTTTGCCGTTCATTAAGGTCCTAACATCTCCCCCTCTTTCCCCCTGCACTGTGGTGTCCCCCAGGGATCCATCTTTGCCTCCCTTCTGTTCAATATTTTTCTCGCTCCTCTCGCCCTGCTCATTCAACAGACTGATATCTCCCCATATTTCTGCGCCGATGATTTCTCATTCATCACACCAGCTCTTTAGCTCCTGACCTCACTGCCCTCAACACTTGTCTCACTCTCATTGCCAGCTGGTTCTCTAATAACTTCCTCTGCGTCAATCCCTCTAAGTCTTCCGCTATTTGGTTCTCCTTCACCGCCACTTCTCCCACTCTAGCTCTCATTATGTCCTCCCTCCCCATTCCACTTGTCCCCACCCTCCGCTACCTTGGTGTCACCCTTGATTCTTCAATGTTTTTCCACCAACATATTTCCTCCCTCGTACGCAGTTGTTTTTTTCACTCCCGTAGGATTCGGGCTCTCCGGCCATATCTCTCTGCTCCCTCCCTCACCACTCTGGTTCTTTCCCTTGTGATCTCCCGCTTAGACTACTGTAATTCAATTTTGCTGGTCTCCCCAACTCTCAGCTTCCTCGTCTCCAGCTCATCCAAAATACTGCCACCCATCTTGTCACCAACTCTTCCCCTTTTGATCACATCACCCTTTGTCTTCTCACCCTCCACTGGCTCCCCATTAAATTCAGATTTGTTTATAAGTACCTCATCACCACACACAAAGTTCTCCACACCGGTATCCCCCAGTATTTGTCCGATCTCATTTACCTCCAGTCCACTCCCCGTCTCCTCCGTTCTGCTCATGGCAATCGTCTTTTTCTTCCCTCTCCATCTCAAGCACACCTCAAACTCACTCGTCACCCTGAATTTTTCTTTCTAAGTCCTGCCCTGTGGAATTCTCTCCCACACTCTCTTCGTACCGAATCCTCATTTCCCCGCTTCAAAGCTTTACTTAAAACCCGTCTCTATTGCCAGGCCTTCGACCTTCCTGCCACTGCATGATGGTCATGGTGCTATACATTGCCTCTACTCCCCCTCCCCCTCTCCCTTCCATCCCCTCAGCAGCCAGCCCAGTTTTTGTGTCTAGTTCTGCTTCTCTTCTGTCTTCTTCTCACTGTTTCACTACTGCTTTCCTATTAATCCAATGGCGTTCCTTTCCTCCTTCGATCTCCTAGTAGCCACTATGTCTTTTATTGTACACTGCCCTGACACCTCGGTATGGGTGGTATATCAAGCCTCGCATATAAATTAATAAATAAACCTTTTTTTGTGCAAATCTCTTGTGTATAGTACCGCTTCACTTTGGGCAGTCCAAAGAGTCAATGTTGCTGTCAGTAGCTAAATATGGTCAATATAATATATAACTGCATCTCTCAAGATTTGTTTATGAATCTAGCTAGTTGTTTATTTACTGATGATATAAAAGGTGTTAATAGAGGCTGAAATTGCGGTGTACAAACAACGCTAGTAAGAAAAATATCACTACAAACACTGAATCTCATTCCAAGGAGTTAGAATACTAATACTATACCCTCTCACAGACTCCCTCTAAATCTTTAAAAGCTGAACACCAGCTTAACAATGCATAATTTCCAAACATGCAGCTGTTACGAAATGAACAGAGAAACCATCAGAATTTTACTAAGGATTCATTAAACAGGATATACCTGCATAGCTTTAAATCCCAGCTTTATCATTCACAGGTCTCATCTGAACGTATATCCACAATGCATAACAAAAATTACAACACCTTCACTTCACCACAGCATCCGACATGATATCACATTTCAGACTAACACATCTGGCTTCAGAGAATCATTTTCACACAACCACAACTGCATCAAAAAACAGCTCCTAAGCGGATGTACTACTCCAAACCCAGCGCCAGACTATAAAGATCGCAGCCTAACATAGCACAGGTGTATATGATATTCCACTCCATGAACTAGAGAGGCCCACTCAATCTGATTATTTAGACCAATTGGTTCTAATGATTTCAAACGAAAGATCCACTTTTGCTCTATGTAATTTAAGTATCCCAATTGATTCCCCCAATGCCAATCCAGTACTGCTTGATCAGTCACATGCCAATAAAACTGATTAGCCTAATGATGATTGGCCACAAAGTGAGCCACCATAGGTGCCGTCAAAACCTGATTATACAACCTACTATGATGCTCACTCAAGCATTTGTGAATAGGGTGAATCGTACACCCCACATAGATCTTTGGACAAGGACAGATGATCACATAGACAACATATGTTGAAAGGCAAGACGTAACATGTCTTGTTGAGATATGCTCAAGGGTCATGGGATGAATCCAGGTATAACCTGCAATGGTATTTTGACACTAACGACAACAGCCGCAGCCGGTATGGTTCCCTTCAACGGTATCTCTTTTGCTCTGCAGTCAATTACTGATATTTCTATCATGTTTATAGGCCATGCAGAGAGGACTATCCGGGATGCTTGGCAAGGCCTGCAAGGTGCACCAATGAAGTTTAATCAACCCAGCTATTCGCAGCACCATATTAAAGAAAGGCAGTACACATACCATCTGATCCTCCTGTTCCTGAGATTCGTTTTTAGGTAACAATAGCCATTCCTGATGATCATATCTGGCATGCTTTAAAGCTTGTCATATTACAGCAGATGGATACCCCCTCTCTAACAGCTGGTTCTTAAGATCATCCGCCTTACCAGAAAATCAGTGAAGGACGTACAAATCTGCCGTAAATACAAAAATTGTCCAATCGGCAAACTTTGCTTCAAATGTTTAGGGTGATCACTAGTGAAACGCAATTGTAAAAATATACTCTTTGGCATGAAGGCATGTACTTAGCTGGTAAGCGTAGCTTGAGGCACGATCTTGGAATGTGGGAGGAGTTTTCATATACACACATAGATTATAAAATACCTTAATCTACACACGTGCATGCATAAAGCGTGCACAAACATTTTCAGCTGCTCTTGAACAGGTGCAAGTGATCATGCCCACATTCAAGGCATATATGCTAGTATTTATGAAGATGTTGCCTACATCTCTTGATAAAATAACACCTATGCAGGTGCCCAACAAATACTCTGTTATGAAATTACCCTTCATTTGGCTAACATTAGAGATGTGCTTTTAGTTTCTGGGCTCAGTTTGGCAAATTTTATGCACATAATGAGCTCTAAAATCACTTTTTAGAATAAAACCTCCAAATTGTATATTCAAAATAGATTTACGTGTGATCAAATATTTTTACGTGCATTAATCAAACTTCACATGCAATAATTTCTAAAATGAAACAAAAAAGCCCAAAGGTCAGTCAAATATGAAAATGATCCAAAAGTGAAATAAGAAATGTTTCTTATACACGCCCAGTGAACATCAAGATGCAACTAATACAAAAAATTAGGGGTGTGCAAGCCAAACATGTTTTGTTTTTAGTTTCTGTGGCATTTTCACGATTTTTCATTTTCAGTTTTTAAAAATTTTGTTTCAGGGAAATGTCATTATTAGTACACGCTGCTGAGAATTAGGGTGCACTATTGAGGAATAGTGCATGCTATTGACTGATAGTGCGCACGATTTGTGCATGTGTGAATAGTGTGCATTATCACTCAATAGTGCGCTAATAATGACGGACCTGCAGTAAAGACATTTCAAGGATTTATCTGGATAAAACTGCTGAATATCTCCACTGACCGCCTAGCACTATTTGGATAGTGCCAGGGCAATCCAGGGGCGGAGTCAGAAGGAAGAATTTAGTTATCTGGTTAGTGGCGGTTTTCAGCACCACTATCTGGAGAACTAAGAACAGCAAAAAATCTATCCTAGGGGCTAGTGCCGGCACCTCACCACGCTATGTGGATATTCAGCAGCAGCCACTATGTGAATAATGCCACCAAATATCCAGATTTGTTTAGCCATGACGGCCACCGTATGCTCAATATTACCTCCATCATTATTAGAAAAAACATGAGAAGGCAGTGGAAGAATGGAAGGAGTGGAGAAACATTTAAAAAAAACAAACCCTATTCTCCCTACACACAAAAAACATGTACTTGGACGTGAATGAGACTATTCAGTGGGGGCTACTTCTACCGAACATTTTTCCCATAAACACAAAGGGGTCTCATTCCCTAAACGTCCTTCCCAAAATCCAGAGGTTTTCAACCAGTCCTCGGGATACCATCAGTCAGTCTGGTTTTCAAGATATTACCAATAAATATGCATGACGGAGATTTGCATGTACCCCCTCCATTGTGTCCAAATTTCTCATGTATATTTATAGGCGATATCCTGAAAACCAGACTGGCTGCAGGTGTCCCGAGGACTGGGCTTAGAACCACTGTCATAAACACAAAAGGCCCGATTCCATCCCGGATGTACAGGCCCTCTGTATGCCCGGTCTGAACCAGATGTACAGAAGGCGTCGCGATTCTGATCCCATGGGGCACATCTAGCCCTGTGGGATCAAAATCATGATCAGGCCTGTACGTGCAGGCTGGGACTGTGATTCAGCCCAGCCTGCATGTACAGGCCATACCTGACTAACTCAGTCTGGGCTTTACAATGGAGCCGCGGCGCCATGGGGTCTGGTTGCCATGGCACCACGGCTCCATTATAAAGCCATGATCCCAGCCACGGGCTCCTGCACTGCATTCCCCACAGCCTGAACAGTGATCCAGCTTCCCAAGGCCAGGGTTGGGTTGCGGGGAATGCTCACTGCCCCCTCCTGCCGCTTTCTGGCCACAGGCCTGCTGATCCCTGGTGACTGGGGAAGTTATTTCATCTTGGAGGCAGAATAACTTCCCCATGCAGGTCACTGACTCCGGACATGCAGGGCCGACATTAAAATTGGCCCTGTATGTCCAGGGCCAATGACAGCCCATCAGCCATCCTAACTCTGTCCCCAATCCGCCCTTTCCCTGCCCCCATCTAATTTCCCCGTACAACCAGTGGGGAAGTTAGCCACCGGTGTGAAGGGGAACGAATAGCGGGGATGGACATCCCGTTGACCTCAAAAATAATTTGCAAAGCCATTTCCACAAGTAAAACAGTTTGTCAAACAAGGAAATGCTTTTATAAAATTGCCTATTTGTGGTTAAAGTATATGTATAGTATACAGCCTACGTGAGCATGACTTGACTTACTGAACAGGCATGGTGCAACACTGAATTAACCACCTCACCCTAGCCCTCCACCCTCCCACCTGATCAGTAAATGAAAGATCCCTCCACTCACATGATGCAAAAAAATAAATCCCCATCAGGTTAACAAAGATCCCCATCTCCAATTCTTTCTGTCTGATCAGCAAACAAAACGGCCCAAGATATCCATGCAGTTCAGACTCAGTCACAGTTTCCGCTTTACCAACAAACCGGAGATTCTTGAGTCTGCCTCGTTCTCTAAGTCCTCCAATTTCTCTCCTTGCTGTTTAACAAGCTCTTCCAGCCTTTGCAGATCCCAGGCCTGAGGTTGCTGTGTGTCCTCCACCTCAGACAGCCGCCACTCGGTTTGGTCAATCCTATCGCTAAAATCGCTGACAGCTTGCCCACCCTGTGTGAGTTGTTCAGAGAGGGCTTGAAACCCCCCTTCCAATGCTACCGCCACCACTGCATTCATAACCTCCTCCACCACACCAGGATGTTGATACAGGCGCAGGCTAGCTGGGCATGATTCGGCCATCTTGGTGTCCAAAACATGATTCTTATCTTTCTGCGCTGTTTTTATTTATTTACATTCTCTTATATACCACACTATTCTGCATCAGTGCAGTTTACATTGAACAAACTGAAATTACATTGAACAGGGCATTATAACTTGGAGATAACTATTTCACAGGGAACATGGGCTATGGAGGGTTAAGTGGCTTGCCCAAGACCACAAGGAGCACCTGTGGGACTAGAAACCCCAGTCCTTCCGGTCCAAGGTTGCTGTCCTCTCGTGGGATTTGAACCCCTGACCTTCTGGCCTGAAGTACTTTGCCCCAACCACTAGGCCACTCCTCCACTCCAATGGCTGTGTTTTGGCAGCCATTAGGTGGAAACCAAGTATTTCACCCAGCTCCCAAGTAAGAAGACACAATTGACAACAGAACTATCTCAGGGGGCACAGAATCAGGTGAGTTTGAAAAAATATAATTAAAAAGTTAGGCAGGAGACCCCAGAGCCAGGCAGGAAAGCATCTACTCAGCTCACTGCATCCCATGACCCCCATCTAATACAAATTTCAATTGAACAAACTGAAGTACAAGAGAATGAAATGATTGTATAGATCATGGCGATAGTAGTGTTAATGCAGGAATTTCTCTACATTTTGGGTTTGTGTGTTGCTCATAGGTCAGTGCCATAGCTAATTGTGACATTATTGCTGAACTGGACTAAGGTTAATTGTTTACAAAGATTTGTACTCATCTCATTGATGTAGAACTTGCTCAATGAATGTTCATTGGATTAGATCATTGACATTTCCTGAAGAAAGCAGATTTTTAAAAATTCACAGGATATTTCTGAAATTTGTATTTTATTTTGTCATGCTGGCGGATTTGATTGAGGGTTTGTTTTCCTCACAAATCTGAGGTTAATTTAAAATGACTTTAGTTAGTAGACAGTGGTAGTAGCTACAGAGGTAGTCAGTGATTGGAGTGTCTGTGAGGCAGTGAAATCTCATAGCCCCTGCAGTGACTACACCCTTCAGGTATGTTGCTTTTCTAACAGGAAGCCCGTGTAAGAATATGACGCAGAAGCACTGCTTGGCCTGTGAGTGGAAGCTGGATCACACGCTTCACAGATCAGGACTTCTGCCATTGATTCATCAGCTTTGATTGAGGGAAGTAGGGATAAGGAAAAGGTACAGAGAAGAGCCACCAAAATGGTAAAGGGGATGGAAGGATAACCTTGAAAAGAGACGGCTTAGGGGAGATATGATAGAGGTCTATAAATTAATGAATGGACTGGAAAAGGTAAACGTAGATCAATTGTTTACATGATCAGGATATAGAAAGACTAGGGGACATGCAATGAAGCTACAGGGTAACCTATTTAAGACTAATAAGACTAATAAGAGAAAATATTTTTTCACTCAATGTGTAATCAAACTTTGGAATTTTTTACCGGAGGATGTAGTAAAAGCTGTTAGTTTAACCAGGTTTAAAAAAGGTTTGGACAAGTTCCTGGAGGAAAGGTCCATAAACCATTATTAAAAGGGATCCGGGATATCACTGCTTGACCCAATACAAGCAGTGTGGATCCTGTGTCTTTTGGGGAAACTGCTATGACCTAGATTGGCCACTGTTGGAAACAGGATACAGGGCTTGATGGATCTTGGTCTGACCCAGTATGGCATGTCTTATGTTCTTATGTTCTTAAGAAATGGAGGTCCATAACATAGGCATCAGAAAGAGGGATGCTACAGGAGCCCTTGTCCCACCAAAACTTTGTTGCTGCTGCAATAGGGGCTTCCCCTACTTCGGCCCGTGGGGATCCAATCTCCTGCAGGCTGAAGTAGGGGAAGACCGGCGATCGCGATCTGGGAAGCAGCAGGCTGCCCGCAGGGATCCCATCCCCTGCAAGCAGAAGAGCACTGTGATCATAGCACAGATCCCTCCTATCTGCTCGTGAAAGATTGGATCCCTGTGGGCAGACAGGAGGGCACGGCCAGTGATCGCAGCCTCATGTGGTTCTGCTGACCCGGGGCAGAGCTTAGCCACCCTCATGAATACAGTGTTCTGATTCCTCTGGTCCATGAGATATGGGAAGAGGAAAAGGCATCCATAAGAGAAATAGAGAAGAGGTCGCAGTGGAGAAGGGAGTAATAAGCTGACCCAAGACTGTCAGATGCCCTAGGTGAACTTTCAGCTGTGCATCCACCATAGAGTTGGCTCGAGGTTCTATCCATCCCATGTCCAGAATCGCACCCTTTCTTTCCCTCTCCCTCCATGTCCTGACGTTCTCCCTTTCCTTACCTAACCCATCATGTCCAGAATTTCCACATTCACTTTCCTACCCTCCATGTCCAGAACCTCCCCCTTCCCTGCTCCTTTTCCAGTATCTGCCCTTCCCTATCCCCTCTGTGTCCAGCATCGCCTCCTTTTTTTCATTACCCTATGTGCAGCATTTCTCTTTCCCTTCCCTATAACCCACATGTCCAGTTTCTCTCCCTATTCTATGACCTGTACCCATCGTCTCCCCCTCCCCTTATCTTCCTTTCCCTACTCCTGTTTTCAGCATCTTCCTTCCCTACTCCACCAGTTCACAGCACCTTCCCCTTTTCTTCCCTACTCTTCCACCAGTCCAGCATCACCCTTCCCTACACCCTCTGTCCAGCTTCTCACCTTTTCCTTCCCTATCCCCTGTGTCCAGCATCTCTCCATTTCCTCTTCTTCCCCATCATGACCACCATCTCTCTATTCCCTTCCCTACCCCTGTCCAGAATCTTCACCTTCCCTTCCTTTCCTGCCCCCCATGTCTGGCATCTGTCATTCCCTTCCCTTTTTGTGCACAGTATGTCCCCCTTCCTTTAACTACGATCAGTGTCCAACATCTCTCCCTTCCCTTCCCTTCCTCTTTCTCCCATATCCAAGAACTCTCCTTATCTTCCCTATACCCCACATGCCCAGTATCTCTCCCTTTCTTAGACCTACTCCCTGTCTTCAGCTTCCCTCCCTTTTCTTTCCTACCCCTCATATCCAACATCTCCCCATTCTCTTTCCAACACCTGAAGTCCAGCATCTTCCCTCCCCTTCCTTGCCCCTCCCATATCCAGCATTTCTGCTTTCCTTCCCTATACCCACATGTCCAGCATCTCTCCCTTCCCTACCCCACATGTCCAGTATTCCCCTTTCCCTTCTCTACCCAACAATTTCCAGCATCTCTCTCTCTCTTCCCTTCCCTACCCCAACATGCCATCACATGCATGTTTATTTACTGGCACCTTTATATGTATTTTACAAAAGGCACTGCATTCAGCAAAGTCTTTTGTAAAATACTTAGGAAACTCTGAAAATCCCAACCAGGATGTCCCAATTTCTTTCTAAACGCCCCAAGCTAAATGTGGCTTCATATATGGAAAAGAGGAAAATAAGAATTCAGCTTCTTTTCCACTTGCATGGAAATGTCTTTAAATGTCTCCTTTTCTCTGAATGCCCAGGATCAATCTTGCTGGATTTAGAAATAAATTTGTGACATTTTCAGAAAATAAATGTACAATTCGTACAAATATGCAAACTGTTCTCATGCTTTTTTTTTTTTTTAATATGTCCTGCTACAATGTGCGACAGCTCATGAATTGCATCTTTCTTCCTTTCTCTCTTGTGCTAAACAAGTGTTTGGTAAAATCATGTGCAAATAGATCCAGATCACTCAGTATCTTTCAATTATGTAGACCTATCAGTAATGCACAGAATATTACCAATAAAAGTAATTGTCTGCATCTTTTTCTTTTTTTGTTTTAGCTCTAATGGGAAGTCTGTTACATGGGCCCAGAATGAAAAGAGCACGAGAGGGCAACACCTTTGGCAAAGACTTTCTGTCCATATCAAGAAAAAGGAAAATCCAAATCAAACAGCCGTTATAAAGCCGTTTTCGAAAAGCACCAGTGAGAGCCGATACAGCAACACCAGTTTCCCAGACACTAGTGCCAAAATCCTTTATGATGTCTCGGAAGCAGAGGAGCATTATCCAACCCAATACCTGCCACAGACCCCGTCACCAATTAGTACATTGAGCCACAGAGCTGCTTCAGTCAGTCGAACAGATGATGACATCCCATCATTGCACTCGGATAATGCCCAACGAAGCAGCTCCTCTCAAGGCTCCCTGATGGAACAGATCAGCAGTGTGGTCACCCGCTTCACAGCAAATATCAGCGAACTCAATTCCATGATGCTATCTGCCAATACGCCAGGAACGATGGGGCCCACTCCTCTCTGTTCTTCATACCTAATTCCAAGAGAAATTCAACTTCCTACGACCTTGACCACTTTTGCAGAGATCCAGCCAGCCCCTGCAGTCGAAGCTAACGGTGGGTCACAGTCCGCCAGTAAACCTTCTTGCGACAGCATCAAAGATGGTGCTTCTGAAGTGCCAGTAGCAAAGCAAGATCTTGAGGAGCTGGTAGCTTTAACTCCTCCCTCACCTTTTAGAGACTCAGTTGACTTGGGGAGTGAGTCCACTAGTTCCCCAGTGTCCGAGTCAGCTCTTTGTATCCCATCATCTCCTAAATGTGGCACTATTATTCTAAGAGATTACTCTCAAAGCTCCTCTTCATTGTGAATGTAATTCAAGATAATGTGGGAACTCAACAGCTTTGAACAGATACTTCTAGTTCTCTAGTCATTAACAGGCAACGATCACCATATTAGGAACCGAGGAAAGAGAAATAATTTGATTAATGGAAACATCTGATTAAATGTGCTCTTTTTGAAACTTTAAGCAGATTTTCTTTCTAGTGGCCTTAGACAGCCTGGGCAAGATGTGTGTGGGATTTGATAAGGAGCTTATTAATTAGTGATGTGCCTATGTTCTTTGCCATTAATGTAACAATGAATTATTTGCAACAAAATCTGAAAAAAGAAATTAGATTGCAAGCAACTGTAAAATGTCTTTTGTTTGTTTACTTTGATTCTTTTCCCAGAAGTGAACCTTGATCTTTTGTCAAGAATAGAAGACCAAACATGAATGTACATTTTCTAACAGACTCAAAACCTGGGGACCAAAATGCCAGACATTTTTTCTATGAAGATAACAAAAGGCGTTAACTTGTGTCTACTAACTACTAATTCATCACAAAATGTATGGAGT
The DNA here is from genome assembly GCA_033557465.1 of Ichthyophis bannanicus. Classification (NCBI taxonomy): domain Eukaryota; kingdom Metazoa; phylum Chordata; class Amphibia; order Gymnophiona; family Ichthyophiidae; genus Ichthyophis; species Ichthyophis bannanicus. Next base: position 126,423,912 of record CM066035.1, on the reverse strand, counting down.
ACATGATACCCACCCTGGATAACTGACGCTCTGCAGTAAGTGACCGGGCTCTAGGGCTTTCTTAACTGACTTCCGTTTCTTTATGAAAACGTCTTTTATAGCTACTGCTCAAGAAATTCACATGCATATTAGCGATCAAAACTTGTTGGGACATGATTCACCTCCATTAACCAGAAAAACTGTGGAAAGTTTCCTGTCTGTTTCACCATGTCACCAACAACTACTGGAATAGCAAAAAAAAAATACACCAGAAAATTTTCTGGAGTGCTCTTTTCTAAATCCCTCTTTAGGGCATTGTTTTAGTGATTGCTTTATTTATAGCAGCGCTGTTGAGCACTAACAGCGCTCCCCAGTGAACTGAAGGGATCTTTTCTACTGACATTTTTGTTAGTTTTGACAGGTATATATGCATAAGTAAAACTATATTCTGGCTCCCTCTTTCTTTTGCATGTGAAAAACAAGTAAAAGGCCAAGAATTCTCTCAGCTCTCATCAATAACAAGAAATGTAGTCTGGAAAATACCGAAAGACTGCTGTTGTTGATGGGATGGTCACAATCACAATGTGTATTACAGAAACTGTGTCAAAAGTCTACTTCGAAGAGATGTAGAGACTCCACCAAGCAATGATTTTAATTTTACTTGGCTGTTTATACAATGCAGCTATGAACTGTGACAGAAGTGTATTTTCAAAGCAATACAGAGTAAAGGTAAAACAGAGAAGCCGCCATGCAACCCGCTGAACTCTATTTTCAAAAAGGGACCAAACCAAATACCTGAGCAATTGTCCAATTTGTGCATTTTGTTTTTGCAGTGTGCACCGTTTTCTTGGTGCAAGGATCTCAGATTCAGACTTTCAAACATCTAAAATAAATACGTGTGGAAGTGTCAGGGATAAAGTGCACAATGTGGTCTGTTGCTCCAGTATTTGTTTTGCTAGGTTTTTAAAATAGTGTGCCATCTGTTTTGATTTCTTTGGCAGCTAACAAGAGATAGGAATGTGGTTAATGTTTTCTTTCATCAAAGTAGTTAGTATTGGTTATTGAAATTGTATGTACAGTCAATGCACTTTTCTAAGATGCAGGAATTTCAGGTTTGCAAAATACAAGTTTTGACAGGCACTCATGCACCAATCATAGCTAAACCCTCAAAACACACTAAGATATTCAGCCAGAATGGAGATTGGATGATTTGAAAACATCTAACTTGGATGACTTCAAATCAGATCTATATTTAGTGCTGCTGTCCACTTAGGAGGTAATTTTATAGGGAATGGCATAAAGCTACATTCTGTCAATGGACCTAAGTGAAGTACTTTGAAGGACTTACGCATATGAATCAACCTTTATGCATATCCTTTAGCTGGCCACTATTTTGTAAGTACATGTGTCAGGCTTACAAAAACCCATAGGGGCGGAGCACAAATCTACATGCACAGGTTCTAAAATACTATCATTTACATGTGTCCTTCCAAATCTAGGAATGGGCATTTACACCAACCCTAGAATTGATGTAAATGATCAAGCTTGGATTGGCCATGTATATCCCACCACTTATATCCCTATTTTAAAACATTAAGCGCGCATGTACTTGACTTTATAAAATAGCCACGATAGACATGCTTTAAACCGTGCATCAACTAGGTGTGGCTTTATAAAATTTCCCTCCACATGACTCCACTGAATATCCACATATAATATGAAATATCAAAGTTGGGCATTTTAAGTGTACCTATTATTTGTGTGGTCCACCTAGATGTAGAAGTTAAGAGGGCAATATTCAGCTGTCATCATAGATAATATGTTGGAATCCTCTGTTCAGTGTGCAGAGGCAGCCAAGCTAATAGAATGCTAGGAATTATAAGGAAAACAATGGGGAATAAAACAAAGGATATCATAGTGCCTCTGTGTCATAGTAACATAGTATAACAGCAGATAAAGACCAGAATGATCCATCTAGTCTGCCCAGTAAGATGGCAAGTGTAGGTGCACCTGCCGCTCCGTGCAGGTCACCCCTCCCCATGTCTTGGTTTAGGGGTGAACCCACCGTTCTGTGTAGGACACCCCTGTTTGTTGAGAAATTAGATAGTTATGTTTATTTTGATTTTATCCTGTTGCTGTAAAGGGATCCACTGTGTCTGTCCCATGCCATTTTGAATTCTGTCACTGTATTGGCCCCCACCACTTCCATCGGGAGGGCATTCCAAGCATCCACCACCCTTTCAGTGAAGAAGTATTTCCTGACATTGCCTTTCAATTTACACCCTTGCAGCTTCATGTTATGCCCTCTAGTTTTACAGCTTCCCTGTCTTTGGAAGAGGTTTGTTTGTTCATTAATTCTCTTTTAAGTACTTAAAGGTCTGAATCATATCTCTCCTATCCCTCCTCTTCTCCAGATTGCACATATTTAGGTCTTCAAGTCTTTTTTCATACGGCTTCTGACGCAGGCTCCGACCGCACCTTGAGTATTGCAAACAGTTCTGGTCGTCGCATCTAAAAAAAGATTTAGCACTATTGGAAAAGGTACAAAGAAGAATGAATAAAATGATAAAGGGCATGTAAGAATACCCGTAAGAAGAAAGGCTTAATAGGTTAGTGCCCTTCAGCTTGGAGAAGATTTGGGTGAGAGGAGATGTAATAAAGGGGTATAAAATAATGTGCAAAGTAGAACGAGTAAACGTGAATTGGTTGTTTACTCCATCGAAAAGTAGAAGGCCTAGGGGACATGCAATAAAGCTACAAAGTAGTACATTTAAGACTAAATGGAAAATTATTTTTCACTCAGCACATAATTAAACTCTGGAATTCATTGCCAGATGGTGTAGTAAAAAGCTGTTGGTGTAGATGAATTTAAAAAAAAAAGGTTTGGTTAAGTTCCTGGAAGAAAAGTCCATAAACCACTAGGGAAATCCACCACATATCCCTGGGAGAAGCAACATGGAATCTGTCTACCTTTTGAGATCCTGCCAGGTACTTGCCAGGTACTAGATGGGCCACTGCTGAAAACAGGATATTGGGCTTAATGATCTGACCCAGCATGGCAAATCTCATGTTCTTATATCATGTGGTGGTTGGTGTTACTTTTACATACCAGTGACTGCAACTAGAAATAATCTAGATATTCAATGCCAGTATCCAGATAGAGGCCAGTGCATCCAGATATTGTGGCCAAGTACCACCTCCATCCATGTAGTGGTGATATTACACATTAAGATACAAATAGGCCGTATGAATAGCTTTTTCCTATCCTATGTTATCTGTATAGTTATTTGTTTCGGGCCCGATTCTGTCCCGCACGTAGATTCCCATAGAGGGTATCGCGATTCTGATCCCGTGGGGTATGTCTAGCCTCGCGGGATCAGAATCGCGAACAGTCATGTACGTGCAGGCCAGGACTGTAATTCGGTCTAGCTGCACATTCAGGACTGCCCCCGGCTAACTCAGTCAGGGCTTTTAAATGGAGCTGCAGTGCGTCCTGTTGCCATGGCACCGCGGCTCCATTTAAAAGCTGCAATGCCGGCCACCTGCAAGTAATGCTATTTCCACGCAGCCCGACCCCCGATCTGGCCTCCTAAGGCCAGGGTCAGGCTGCGGAGAATGTCCCCTGGCCCCCCTGCCCCATCCGCACCCTGGCAGCCGCAAAACAAAACATCCAGGGAAGTTATTCCACCTTGGAGGTAGAATAACTTCCTCGAACATGTCACCAGCTCTGGACGTTCAGGGCCAACATTAGAATTGACCCTATACGTCTAGGGCCGGTGACCACCCACTGCCCGCCCAGACTCCGCCCCCGGGCTGCCCATTGCCTGCCCCATCTAACTTCCCCGCACAACTGGTGGGGAAGTTATTCAGGGGCAGGAGAAGCCACAAATAACCCCCATAGTGGCACTGAATAACGCCACTATATGCCTAGAGTTTTCTAAGAGTTGGCTAGATTTATTTGTGTTTTATCACATGTATTTCATGTACTTTACTTTAAAAATAATGGGAGTGTATATGGCAAGCATTAAACTAGGCATGAGTACTTATGCCAGCCTTTGGCTGGTGTAGATGCCGGCTCCTAGATTTTGCAAGAATGCACGTAAATTATAGTATTTTATGATTTAAGCCCTGCCCCACTCCGCCCTTGTTCATGTTCACAGTTGAAGTACATGTCATAAGTCTGATGTGCATATTTTCAAAACATCAGCTGTCTACATTATGCACGTTAGTGGTCAGTTACATGCATAAACCACTAAAATGCCGTGATTTACATGCAGAAACATGTAGGCACTCCTTATAAAATTACCTCCATGTTAATGCATGTAAGGCACAGCATTTTAGTTCTTTATGCAGATAATGTAGCCAATCATCACTATTCTGTAAGTGAGCATGTCCGACTGATGGGGCATACTTTCACTGTGGGCATGCACAGGGGTGGAGTTTGGGGGGAACACACATTTATGCATGGAAATGATAAAATGCTACTAGTAATGTGCATTTATGCAAAATCTAGCCGCGGGCATTTACACCAGTTATAGGGCTGGCAAAAGGCCTTGTGCCTAATTAAAATGTAGGCCCCTAATTTATGAAGTACAGCGTGCGTATGCCCTACTTTATAGAACAGGTATGAAATACGTGTGTTAAAACATGCCTAAATCTCGGCTACCCTTATAAAATTACCCTCATGATGTCCATCTGAAACACAGCTCCACCTCTGGACCGTCCTGGCATCTGGATAGTATCAAGGTAGTCTGTGAGGATATCCATATGGTGATACTCAAAATCCTGGACTGCTGCTCTTACCTGGATAGTAGGTGCTGCTATCGAGAGAACTGCTTTTGAAAACTGGCCCTTATATAGTTAGCAGCTGGATATCTCTGCTTAAATGTGGAAGTAATATGTGGTGCCACTCCCAGAATACTCTAATTCCTAGCTGCCCTTTTTGGGTGGATAATGTTGGGCATGTAACAAATTCTACTTCCAAAATTATCCTTTCAACTGCCTCAGGGCTATGTGGTTGACACTACTGCCAAGAGCACGTTAATATGATATCAACATTTATAGTGATATTGGTCCTACAAAAAAAGCTAAACACTAATCACATATGGGCTCGATTTACCAAGGTATGCTACTGTGTTAATGCACCAATATGCATTAAAGCTTGCTACTTACTGTAGAGACGGTTTTATGCATGGAACGTATTTACTAATAACTCAGATTCGTGGCATTAATATGCACTAACTCAGTAGTACACTTTGGTAAATTTAGTCCTAGAATTCAGTTCAAATCTTTATCCACTTAGGCAAGCATTTTACAAGAAACTAGCAAATCTGATAAGCAAGTACACAAAATACTCTAAAATTAAATAGGTTATACTAGGCGTACAGTGCTAATTTATTTATTTAAACATTTTTCTATACCGCTTTGTCCTTCAATCAGAGCGTTTTACATTGTAACAAACATTTTACATAGAACAGTTGAACAGTATTATTACAGTCTACAAAGAACAGTTGAACAGTAAACAGTATTATATTTATAACAGTATTATATTTATAATGTGTTATCAAGAGGATGTGCACTTGGGCCTGCAGAGGTGGCTTCCAGATGTTGCAATTTTCACTGCACAGCTTGCAGTGTGTAATTTTCAATTAATTGTTTGCAGTCAAGATGTATAAGGGACAATTTTCAAAACAACCCACCTGTTGAATGTGTATGACTTGCCTTATGGACTTTATACTCACTGAATTTATACAAATTCTCAAAAGACAAGTCTTCACGTACTTTCTCTTTGAAAATTGCCTAACTGGGCTTAAGAAGTTGCATTTGCTTTTTGTGCAGTTAAATTTGGATGGGATGCCATGCACATATGCTAATGCTATGAATGTGCACTATTTCCTAAACCTACCCAAAACACAGGGGTTGCCATCCATGAACTTGCATGCTTTGAAACCTCCTGCTTAATTTTACCCTCGTTAAGGATATACAATTTTTAGACAGCTGTTTGCCCAGCTAAATGGCTTTACTAAATTGTTCCATTAAAGACAAAAATTCAGAGCCCTAAATGTTGGAAATCGCTTGTGCATGTCAGGGTTCTAATCTGAAGGGGGCTGATGCTGTTTTTAGAGCTTGGAGGAGACAGGCTGGCACTTGAAGACTGTGTTTGGACCACTGAATGGAATCTAACTAAAAAACCACAATTTTTTTTGTAATGTGAATATACCAACAACCCCTTATGTTTTTGACCCTGGGAAAGCACCTAATTTCCTCAAAAAATTTCCAAATTTCCAAATGAGAAACACCAAGGACCAGAAGCTTTACTTATATGGAGCCATTTGACAAATCTCTCTCACGCATATTTATTCTGGTTGCTCTGAAAAGCTGACTGGCTAGGCGTGTCCCAAGAACTGGGTTGAGACCCCTGGCTTAGCATAATGATTGAAGAGAGAATTATATTTACCTCTCTTGTGTTCAAAACCAGGGCAAACAGCACAAAAAATAAGCTTTGGATTTGGCTTCTTAAGTGGCAACTCTTGAACATGCAATTTTGCAAAATCCAGTAGTTGCACATGGAAATGCCAGAGTTTATATACACTATGAGGCCCTTTTACTAAAACAAGGTAAGCAGTTATTGCACATTTTCAGGCATTGTAACTGCTTGGCCCCATGGAGGCTTTTGTGCTGTGTGTTAGGTGCAAAATCCTAGCACACTAGTAAAAGGGCTCCTTAGAGAACTACTTACTAAAGTATGGTAATATTAATGAGCAATAATTCACCATTAACATGTGTGATTAGTATCTAGGTCCCATTCAATAACATTACAGCACGTTATGAGTGCTAATCGTAGCGCACCTTAGTAACTGTACCCCTAAGTCCTAAATAACGCCACTCTTTTTTTTAATGTGATTTTTAATAGAATGACAGTTCCCACTGCATATGCCACCAAATAAATATATTTTCCCTATGGCCATACACATATTTTACAAAGGGTTTGCATTCAGCAGGCATTTCCTAATATGTGACAAATTATGAACATCCTGACTTGAATGTTTCTTTCCCACCTAGACAACCTAGACAAAATTGGGGGTAATTTTATAACATGATGCCTAGGTTAAATGGGCAGGACGGCATCCACTTCACAACTATTTTATAAAGGTACCTAGATACCTTGGTGGCTTTATAAGATACTAGAGCAAATCCTGCCAAAATTGTGCCTAGATTGAAGATGTGGAGGTTATGTTACTCAAGAACAACTGCAAATGTCTACAAATATTGTATACCTATATGCATGTGTTCTATGAAATGCATTTATGAATTGTGACTCTGCCTATGGTCCACCCAAATTCTGCCCCCATACACACATGAAGTTGCATTTTAGAAAGGGCATCCACCTGCAATCTGAGATGTCCAGGGCAGAACATTCAGAAAAACGTTGGGGATGTCTATGTTTCAGCCTGAGTTTAGAAACAGACGCCCCCAATGTGGACGCCTGTATCGGCATCCATATAGACATCCTTGCTATGAAATTGCGGGGTAGGGATGCCCATCTCGAGCAAAGCTGCATACAGGGATGTCCAGTGACATGGCAGAATGAAAGGATGAGCCCCCATTTCCCATTGTTGACAAACTAAAATAAAAGGGATGTTTGCCTCACAAAATAAGCACTTTTCCATTGCCTGTTCAGGCCTGGAGAAGGTATAACCTTTGATGTGGCTTGGGTTATCCAGAATATTTCTGAAAATTGAGCAGGGACTTTCAAGTTCTTGGGAATGTCCCAGCCACACCTCCAGCACCTCCCTGTTCCAACTTGGACATCTTCACACTAGGGGGAGACAGACTCTGCTTCTAAAATGGCTCCGGTAACGTCTCTGTGCTTTGGACATTTTTATGCCCATTTTCAGATGTAGAAGGCTCCTAAAATAACCCTCACTGTGCAAATAGACGTCCACTTGCACTTTCAGTACTTTTAGGTGTGACCTATTTTTTAAGAGTCCATTTACATGCTTAAACTGCTGTTATTGTTTAAAAATGGTTTATAAAATTACCCTCTAAGAGCTTGATTTATTAAGCTTTTCCCTATCCCTGTTAAATCCAATAAAAATGCATCACCTTATATGTTTTCCTTCATTGGCCATTATTTTCACTCTTTAATGTGGACTAACATCTCAACCACACTACTTTCATTCAATATGACATAATTTTCCTCTACTTATTTTTGCAAAATTTAGATGCATTAAAACGAGTCCATTGATGGTACTGAATATTCAATTCATTTGCACTGCCACTAACAAAACTAGGTGCTACAAAGTGACCATTGAATTGCTATTTCATAAAGCATTATTTCAGTTTGCTATTATTTGAACAGGTCATTTTTGACTCCCCTCATGGTTCATCTTTGAACCCTCTCTTTCTTTCTCTGCGCATATCCAAGACAACTAAAACCTCAAATTTCTTTCTCTACAAAAGCAGCAAAATTTGCCCCTTCCTTTCTGAACATGCTACCAAAACCCTTATCCACTATCTTTTCGCCTTCTGTTTATACTGTTGCAACCCGCTCCTTGCTGCTCTCCTGCTGAACCATTTCTATAGCCTTCAATCTATTCAAAACTCAGCTGCACAACTGATGTTCTGCTCATGTTACTATGCTCACATAACCTCATGTCACTTCATTGACTCCAGTTCCCCGTATTGTTTATGCTTCTCTTTCAAGTGCCTTCATGCTGTCTTTTCTCACTATCTCTCCTCTATCATTTCTCCCTACACCCTTCTTCGGGAACTCTGCTCACCAGGTAAATCACTTTTATCTGTGCCCTTCTCCTCTATGGCCAACTCCAGACTCCATTCCTTCTATCTTTCTGTGCCATACCCCTGGAATAGACTTCCTGAGTGCATGAGTCAGGCTCCATCTCTGGACCTATTCAAATCCAGGCTAAAAACTCATCTTTGGAAGCCGCTTTTGGATCCTGACTCCTATTCTCCTATTTAAATTCCATAGTCCCTTGTTGTTCTATTTGTCTGTCTTGAATAGATTGATCGCTCTATTGAGCAGGGATGTATACACTGCTACACATGCTTAGAAATGCTTTACAAAATGATAAATAGTAGTAGTAGAACAGAAATCGATTGAAATTTCTTCAAACAAGCTTTATGTAAAGGAAAAGTAGTTCGTGTATGGAGAAAATACTATGGGGCTGCTTTAACCTTTCATTTAGAACATATAAAAGGTAATTTAAAAATTGGACATTGTTAAATGTGTTCACAAATTGTATATTCTCCTTCTGTGAGGTCTATTCACTAAGTTGTGCTAAGGTTTTGCACCTAAAACACGTGAACTGAAAAGGTTACCGTGCATTAGAGGCAAAACGTCTGTGGTAACTGGGTATTTATAGCATTTTTGGGAGGGCTGCAATGCAGTTAATTTTAGGGGTGTGCAGGCCAAAAACTTTTATTTTATTATGTTTTTTGTGTTGTTTACAGGATTTGTTTATCTTATTTGGGTTTTTGATATTTTTTTTTTCATTTCAAGAGGCAATGATATCAATAGTGCACCCTATTGCTTAATAGTGTGCACTATTGTTCAAAAGTGCACCTAGTGCACATTATTAAACAAGAGTGCACACTACTGAGCAATAGGAGATATCATTGAGCAGTAAGGTGCACCACTGTGGAATATTGCATACTAATGACAATACAGGAAAAAGCTAAAAAAAAATTTCCGGTTCTTTCAGTTTAAAAATAAATGCACATTTCTAGTTAATGCAGAGTAAAGTTTACAAGTTAGGTAGATATCTTGCAGTAAAGCTAATGGCATTGTATTAACTCTCCATTGCCTTGGAATAAAGGCCTTGCAGTCTTCTTCTGGTCACTCTGCCAAGAAAACCCAGGAACTGCTGCGTCGCCAGAAGTCAGCATTGACCCAAAGGCACATATTATCTTACATTGCACCTGCCATGGTAGCAGTTAATTCATGATAACAAACTCTACGTCTCTATGTTAACTTCAAGGCACAGTCCCTGCCCATTCCTCACCTATTACAGGTAGGGACTGCCCAACCACCAGGCAAACTAGGGAGCCGCCTAAGGTGGCAGCTTCCATGGATCCAAGCGCAACATGAATCTCTATAGGAATGGTCTATTCTCACTAAGTGACCTTTTCAAAATCCCATATACACCACCAGCCTTCAAGCAATATGAAATATTTGGCGGACTATTGCAACAAAGGCTGCTATCAACAAGCTGCCTTTCTTATCAGTCCTTTTTCATCTTTTTAAATAATAGTGACCATGCAAAATTATTTTTAAAATATCAGTGTTCAATATCAATGTGCAATATTCCGATAAAAATATTATATAGCTTAAAATCTGGTGGTCTGTATGGGATTTTGAAAGGGTAGTTTCTAGGGGATGGCAAAGACCAGGGCATTCAAAGTTAAATAGATTCTGACAGCCTGGGGGGCATAAGGCTTAAGGTTTGACTAGGGTGCCAACACCTTGAACCAACTCTCATTACAGGCCCCAAAATAGCATTTTTTATTCTAGGTGCTTAATACAGTAATTAGTAAATGTTGTTTGCCTAAGTAAACAGGACCCTACATTTTTATCACCCAACAAAAAATTTTAAAAGCAAAAATGTGATGAATTCAATTGAAAATGCAGGGATCCAAAGTTGATTGCCATCGTTCTTGTGGTGACTAAACTTTCTGGTGATTCTTTTGCACCATTTCTTTAATTTGGATTTGAGATTTTATTTACTCAGCTTTTAATCCACTTGTTCATAAGGGAATGCCAAAAGTAAGGAACAAAATTAAGTGACTTGCCGAAGGTAACAAGAATTGTGAATTGGAAAAGCAACGTTTGAAGCTTGGATGCCAACCTGTTGCTCCTCTCATCTTGTGATGGTTTTGTGAACATTTTGCATTAGATATATGATGGTTTATGTAGGACATGGCACAGAATTCCTGCTGAGTAGGATGCTGAATTTATTTGAAGAGAGATTGTTGAACTGTACAGTGGCCTTCTGGTAGGAATAGTCTTCGATAAAAATGACCAATTGGACACAAACAGGAGGAAGGTTGAATTTTTTGAGATGAAGTGGAAATTCTTGTTTTAGACATAGAACAATGAGGTCTAATGCTTTGGCTTTTCTGACCCAAAGCTGACCATGGATCAGAATGATCCACACAACTGATGAAGTGTTGAAGTTGGCTCTGAGGAGCTCCTTATTATGTTTCCCTATGTTGAGTGGATAAGAGCTCCTTGATAAGAAACTACCAGTGGTTTGAGTCTATTAATAAGCAATTGGAAGCACACTGCATTGAGCTGAAAACTCTGGAGCAAATTAACATTCGGATCACAGTACAAAGGGATCATTGATGAAATGACTCAAAGATGGCACAATCTCAGAAGATGAATTAAAGAGGAATTTGCAGAACGCGAAGGCTCAAAAAATCAGCAATTGGATACCAAGGCAGATTACCATCATACCTGAGGGAGATGTTTGTGGAAGCTGCCACCCCTCCTCACTTTAGATAAAGAATGCCTGAAATCTTTGCTAGAGCTAAATATCCTGGCAAAGAACCAGAGAGAGAGAAAGCAAATGTATTTCAATCAGGGTAATCTAGAATTATTATACGTTGCAATTTTTCTCTTCTATTAATTATTTTAGTGCGTGCCAGAGAATGTCAGGGAATCCCAGTTACATTGTGGATGATCAAGAGGGACCGGAAGCAGATCTGAAGACATTTGCAAATAATTGTTTATTGCTAGACAGACATTCACAGCACTGTATTTTATTTTTTAAAAAGACAAAATTCCATAAGGCAAGATTAAAATAAGATCCTGGCTGAGGGCAAAAACAAGGAGTCCAGAGTCCAGACAAAGGAAGGTGCTGAAAGAAACAAGGAAAAATAGGCATGGATCATGGCCTGGAACTGGAAACAAGAATCAAAAATAACCTAGGACAGATGAATAGGAATAAGAACAGAAATCAGGAAAGCCTGAGACCCAGAACATAGCAGACAGCAAGAACAGCTAATGCAGAACCTGGGATAGGCAACAGGTAGGCCTCTGCCTTGAAACGAAGACGAGCACAATTAGAGAAAGGGCTGAAAGCAAAAAAGAGCACAAACAGAGATTCACAGAGAGATAAACTGGCAGAGGATATCCAGAAACAGAGGGCATGCACTTCATGCAGAAGAAAGAACCTGCAAACTTCAGGGCACTGATTTGAGATCTGCTGGTGCAAATCCAGACCTAAAGTAACCTGTTGCATTAAATAACCCCTACGTTCCCTATAGCATAGGTGACAAAACAGCTATGCCCAAAAGATTTTTATTTTTATATTTTGAGTTTAAAGTATTGCCTGGAGTCAGCAAAGCTGTTCTGCTGCTTTAACGGGTCTCATTCTGTCAATCCAGTGCAGCAGCAGAGGAATCGTACAAGGGTAGACAGATTCTGTGTTTGTCACTGCATTTCGGAACCCAATTTACAAAGCAGGAGCATGCAATATCAAAGAAATCCCAACAGATTCTTCATCTGTAGAATATCAATTATTAGGAGTATGCAGGCCAAAAATTGTCATTTTGTTTAGTTTCCTATGTCGTCAAGGGGGTATTTCATGTTTTGAATCCTTTGTTTCGAGGGGAAATGCTGTTAATAGTGCATATTGCCACGCAATGGCTTTCACTATTGGTTAATAGTGTGTACTGTCACTCAATAGTGCACTCTATGGGTGAAGATGAATAATGTGCACTAATGAGTGATAGTGTGTGCATGATGAGTAGGTCATATAGTCACGTTCCTGTGCATACTAATGCTCAATATTGCACACTGTTCACCCATGATGTGCATTATTGTCAAATAGATTGCACTATTCACCACTAGTACACACTAATTGCAACAGATGGAAAGTAACAGAATTTGCAGGTTTTTTAACTTCAATTTCAGATCAAAAATGGCAGTCCCTATATTGTTTCAAACGAAAGCACGCCCCTTCCGATTATGCATGCAAAACCAGCACCATTTAAAATGGTTGCATTTATCTCTTTCTACAAAACAAACTGGTGATACTGACTCTCGGGCACAGGAAGTGGCTTAACCTGCCTGTTATCCTAGCAGACCAAGTTTAATTTCATGAGAGGGAGAAGGGGTGATGAAGTGATGCCAATGAGAAATAGGATGAACAATAAATAAGTGATGTTTCAGATGTGTCAACACCCATAGCTAAGATCACTTGTAGCATAATGGTGGCCTTAGGATTGTTAAAATACTAGTAGCAATATATGGGAATAGACCACACTGTCTTCAGTCATTCAAGGCAAAAGATAAACATTTTTGTTTTATTGTCAGAAATATAATTGGCATGTTTACAATGCTACATAACCTGTTAGCACGGCAGATAGCATGCGCTGTCCAGCCATGTTAAAAGATAGCTCAGGCAAATGCAGATAGCGCATCAAGAGTGGTTGGAATATGGACAGAGAGAGGATGTGTCTACAATGTGCAGTTGCTGCAAGCGTCAACAGCATACAGTGACCAGCCAAGCTGCAACTGCCGCACCATGCACTCTGCATTTTCTGTGCATTATCTGCTGGGGAAATGCTGTGCGCACCCCCAACAGTGCATGGCTTTTGCAGCTAACACCTTGCTCGTTGCAGTAAAATTCCACATTAGCTGGACAAGCCTAACGCGGCTTTGTCAACCTGCCCCTCTGTGTCCTAATAAAACATTTAACTTAAAGTAAGCAGGGGAGTTAGGAGACAGTTTAGCAATGTTTTGCTCTGTGAAAAGTAGGTGAGAGTTGATGAAAAGAAACTAGAACTGATGGAGACGCCTGACTCAGGAGGGCAAAGCTCTGTCCAAGTCCATCAAACCATGCCCTGACCATCCCAAGCTTGTTGGAGAAGTAATAAAAGAACAAACATAGAAGGGGAAGGTAACTTTTAATTCGTTTGCACCCTTTAATCAAATGGAAAGCAAATTAACGCAGGTTTTTTGTTCAGTCATTACGCTTTTAATTTGTTTACTTCTATAGAATATTTTAATGCACCTGAATAAACATCATTCTACATTTTTTTCTTCTACTATTCTATTTATGATCATTAAAGATCCTTGACTCAGTATATGCAATGCCTATTAATTCCCCTTAGTTCTTCCTGCTTTGAGAAGGTATAAAAATCTACAAAGGCAATGCAAAAAATTCATAAATATATTGGACTTGCAAGCTTACTTAGCCACTTACAGCTAGAGCTACTAAAGTGTGCCGCCATGTTAGTGCATGCTAACGCTGTTATGCATCATTTTGCAGCAGAAGACTCTATTTTATGCAATAGGACCTAATTAGTAATAATACGTTAAGACCATTAGCAAGCGCTAATGAAGCGTGCACCTTAGTGTCTAGCTAGTATACTAGCTACGTATGACATCATTCATGCACATACACATAGTGCAAATAATATGCCCCCTTTACTTTGATACTGCATATGGAAAAGAAAGTAAGATGATTATCACAGCAATTAAGATTACTGTAGCCTATATAGCGCCAGCATAGGTAAAATCCAGTAACACAAGCTCTACACTATAAAATAACAAGTAATATTGCAACATATTCTGGTACGATGACATATGCTGTACGAGAAATGTTTTTCTAGGGTGCTAAGAATATTCTTTAAAGAAAATGTATTATCAAGGATAAGAAGAATTTTAAATTTTGCGTTAACTATATCAAGCCTTCATTAAGTCTACGATGTACTAGAACGAGCAAACAGGCCCTTTTTCCATGCATATGTTTTCTAATAAGGGTTGTAAGAAAATGAATCAAGTAGAAAGAGTTATACATAAGTTTGCTATTTAACAACGTTGCAAAAAAGATAGCTACACCGATTGGCCTCTAGTTATCTTCTTTGTCAGAACATTTTTGTGTGCTGGTTTGCCTGTTTTCAAAAAATTCATAAATAGTGAGATATCTTCATGTTTTTGCATCACAGCTGCTTTTTATTAATGAAATTGCACACATTTTCATGCGCAGTTGACTACAAGCAAAGGTTTACTATGAGGACTGGCCAAATTATGCACAGAATTTTGCAAACCAGCCCTATGAGCAAAAAAAAATCAAGCAAAAGCCCAAAATGCTGCATTTTGTGCTTTTTTGTGCTTTTTGCACCTTTTTACACACACAGGTCCCAATGTGTGAAATTCTGCACACTTTAATATATCAGCCTTTAACATTAATCATGCATGCAATGAAATGATGCAGTGTTTAGAACACGAAAGCCTATTGTCAACCTAAACAAAGGAATAATCAAAGTTAACCTAAGGATTAACAATAGTATACCAACAGGATCATTTGTGCACTAACATCATTAATATGTGTTATTTACCATAGGATCCATAGCAATAAAATAGACCCTGAGGTAGATAAGACATATTAATGGCATAAGTACACATGATTATTAAACGATCATACTTTTTAGAAAGAGCCCATTCTTTAAGGCAAGCCAGCCTGGTCTCAGACTTTATAAGCATCTTGTTCATGCAGTTTTGTGGGTTCCAAACCAAGAATCAATATGTAACTCTTATGAGTAAAGAAATACTCTGCTATCTGTTTTGCCCTGCTCTCTATGTGTGCATGCTCGAGGCTTCCACTGGAATTCCTACGTTCATTTTTAACTTCAGCTTGCTATGGTGATATCAAAGCTGTTGAAATCTCTGTGGTTGCAATTTACATGTATTTTATACTGTGAACAACACAGATCTGTGAAAGTGCAAAAAGAGGTTCAAAGTTCATCTCGATGATGAATCTGTGTATATAAACTGTTTGTATTCTCTGACGCTGCAGCTACCAACAAGGTGGCTAGTTTGCTCTGATCTGCCAAATGTGAACAAATATACCATGTATATTACCTGTATTTCTAGGATGCAATGGCAGCTGGTGATATTTGTAACTAGAAATCTATATAAATGTATTAGAAAGTCGGTGCCAATTCTAAAAGATTTGTGTGGGCTACAAGTGCTCGTAATTTATCTCTTTCCTAATAACTTATTACAGGAGATCTTGGTTTTAAACATGCTATAAGCGTTTCTTCTTTTTTATATTGTTCCTGCTTATATAACTGAAAAGAAAAATAAAGAATGTACTAATGTTATTTTGATGTGAGCTGAAGATTTTTCATATTATTTACAAATTCTCAGCTTTGTTTTGCTCTGTACTTAGGAACAAATGTAATTTATTTTGCATTTTGAAAGCTACATTTGCTTGTTTATCAGTTACTCACATCATGCTACAGTTGATGTTTCTGTGGAGTCGGGTACTTTTTGAGATTAAAATAAAGCTGTGATATGACTTGTTTTATTTTTTCAAAAATAAACTTGTGAAGCTTTCTTTTCAAAACACAAATTATATCGACATGTCGACACACACACACAAACACAAACACAGTGGACACTTTCATTTTCAGAAATTTTGCGTACATTAAAGTATCATTCACATTATCATTAATAACAACATATAAACAAAACGTTGGGTTAGGTCACTGAAGTGTTCTGATGATATTTTTCAGTTTTCTTGATGAAAAACTTAAAATGTGAACAGCCATGAGATGGGACCAAAAGTCACCATTTTTATTTGCAGGGAACTCATTCGTCTCATGATCTTATTAGGGGTGATGATGTTACAGTTGTCTGACCCATAAGAGACATGTTAGAACATTATGCAAGAAAGAAACAGCAACTGGGACATTAATAGGATAATTGACAACAAAGCACTTATGTGAAACATTCCACAAAAGTGCCTATGTTATAACTCTTGAACATTCTTCACAAATGCATTCATGTCTATTTAATCATTGTTGAATGTCATACAATTGTGAGAATATCTGGACCATCAAATATATTAGGGGATTAGTCTATAATAGGGAATCAGCATATATATATATATATATATATATATATATATATATATTTTACTGCCCCATTTATAATTATAGGTCCATATTTTCATACATCTACAGTGTCCCAGACATTATTGCAATATGTGGGCTGCGTTACCAGCACAAAGCTCATCGCTAACTGCAGGTCGACTTATATATCTGTCCCCCTGCTATTAGTTCAGACAAGCAATGTGGTACCATAGAGATAGGACCACGGGTGCAACTAATGCCACCCAGTGAGGTGGCGTTAGTTGCACCCACGCTACTGGCTGCAAGTGCGATTAGCGTAGGCCAAAAACATCCGCGAGAGCGGCAACAAGCTGGAAACACCCCGGTCTTGTCCAGATCTCATCCTGATGTGCTCTATGTTTATGTTTATTTATTTGCTTGACCGCCCTTCAGTGATAAGCAGAGCGGTTTACAATAAAGTCTTCAGAACAGGATGGCACGAGGCCGGAAAATGAAAAAGAAATTACAATTCAACAAAGGATAGAGAGAAGAGAGAGAGACGAGGACAGCAAACACGGGGAAGAGGTTGGGGCTAGGAGGGGGAGGGTCGAAAGCAAGGGAAAACTGCGCAACCAGGGTAGTACAGGGTTTTGCACATGGGGCTTCATGGCGCCAAAACCCCACTCTAACCCTGTAATACCCTGGTTGCGCAGTTTAGTAAACATGCCCCACAGTGAAAAAAGAATGCTTAAGGGAATATAGTTCTAAATTAATCCAGAAAAATTTGATCCTAAAATAATTTCATATATTCATAACTAATAAAAAGAAAACCATTACTAATAAAACTTTTAAGTTGGTAGTTGGAATTAGGAGATGCTCATTGAAAATGAGGCATAAAAAAAGTACCATGTTAGCCTCTTATTTCATCATTGCTTAACTCCTAATAAAAATCCAAATATATCCGTTTAAGTCATAAATTATTGGCAAATAATACGATTTATGTCCTCTTCAAAAAATTATGATTATATGGAATTTTATTTATTTATTCGCAAGATTTATATTCCACTTATTAATAACAGATTCTAATAAAAAAAAGCCATAGGGTTATGTTTACTAAACAGAGGTAATGTCGCAGCGGCGACGTTATCGTGCAATAAGTGACATTATCACGTGATAATGGCGCATTACCGTGCGATAACATCACATATCGCGCGATAACGTCTCTGGCAGCATTAAGGTATGCAGAGGGTGGAGATAAGGGGTCAATGGGCAGAGAGTGGGCAGGGAGAGGCCCCAGGCATACTATCACTCTGAAATTAGGGTCTGAAAACACTGGTCAACATTGAAATCATTACTGACTTTAAAAGGCCCTAATCTGTAGTATCTTGGTGAGCTGAACACGAATATAACATAAAAAAAAATGTATTGGCTCTCGTTTTGAAGATACTGCATGTAGTTCATTTTTGACATTTCACTGTGTAAATTTATCCAGTAGGACATCAACAACATCCCAAATAAGCCTTGAATAATGTAACATTGCATCACATTGCATAATACCAGCATGCACACATCATCCAGAGTTGATTGCATCATTTTCTGATGCAATGCAATACTACTGCCAGATGGCTGCTGAAGCCATCTGACATCAGCAGTGTACTATACGCAGTCGGAAAGGAAAGTAATCTGGTATTCTGTTTCGATATTGAAAGTCTCATGAATGCCTTAAAAATCACTCATGACCCACAAGACTAGAGACTATTTATAGACTCTTCAAAACTGAGTCTGAAGGCTGTGCTTTTGAACAATGGAAACCGTCTTCCATCTATTCCAGTAGTGCATGCCGTCCACATGAAAGACCACTTACAATAAAACCCTCGTTCGGTAGTGATTAATTATAATAGAAGATTACCAAACCTGAATAAAACCCTTTCTACTCCTTATGTATTTTTTGTCGGAGTAAGCCGGAGGCAGCAGGAATTACTATCCAGCCACACCAGACGGCCTGGTCACTTTTAATCAATTCAAAAAATAAAACTCATCTACTTATCTATGTACGTAATTCTGTTGAAAGAAATTCGGTGGTGTTGTCAACCAGCATTTCACGACGTGCACGTTTCGGGCCTGACGCCCTGTTTCAAGTGTCACTATTTTTCGCAAGCAAAAACCGCTATGAATTTGCTAGCGAAAAATAGTGACACTTGAAACAGGGCGTCAGGCCCGAAACGTGCACGTCGTGAAATGCTAGTTGACAACACCGCCGAATTTCTTTCAACAGAATTACGTACATAGATAAGTAGATGAGTTTTATTTTTTGAATTGATTAAAAGGGACCAGGCCGTCTGGTGTGGCTGGATAGTAATTACTGCCGCCTCTGGCTTGCTCCGACAAAAAATACATAAGGAGTAGAAAGGGTTTTATTCAGGTTTGGTAATCGTCCACATGAAAGAAATATACGATAACTTAAAGCATCTACTGACTTCCATTAACTATAACAAGTACAGCTGGCACCTCTGTGGTAATTTGAAGGTAGTTGCCCTTTTAATGGGACTGCAGCAGGGATATATAAAATACATGTGTTTCTTATGTGAGTGGGATAGCCGAGCAAGGGATTGGCACTACTTGCGGAAGGAATGGAATCGCAGACAAAATGTAACAGTTGGAGAGAGGAATCTCCAGCACCCAGCTCTGGTTGAGGCTCACAAAATCCTGCTACCACCCCTTCACATCAAACTAGGTTTGATGAAAAACTTCGTGAAAGCCATGGACCGCACTTCGCCAGCTTTCCGATACCTGCATGAAAAATTCCCTCGACTCAGCGAAGCAAAGATTAAAGAGGGAGTTTTTATGGGTCCTCAGATTTGAGAGCTCTTCAAAGATGACCAGTTCAACAACTTGCTGCAGGGTGATGCGAAACAAGCATGGAATGCTTTTCGCCTAGTGTCAACAAACTTTCTCGGGAATGTTAGGGCAGAAAACTACAAGGAACTAGTAGAAGACATGCTGATGCAGTATCAGAAACTTGGCTGCAATATGTCTCTAAAGATCCATTTCTTTGATTCCCATCTTGATTTCTTTCCTGACAACTGTGGTATGGTTAGTGATGAACAGGGCGAACGTTTTCACCAGGATATCGCAACGATGGAGCAAAGATACCAAGGAAAATGGTCCACTACAATGCTGGCTGACTACTGCTGGACACTCCCCATAGAAGCTCCCGAACAACTGTACAAGAGACAGGTGAAAAAAATCTAAGAAGTAGTCTATGGCTTGGTTTTTTACAGCTATTAACCGAAGGCCTATTATATATTTACTATTGACATGCATTTCGTGATGTAAACATTAATTCTTCTAGTTTACAAAAAAACTAGAGCCAACTTTGCAATTTCACTGTCATATTCGTGTTCAGCATATAAAAATTGATAAGAAATGACTATTTTTATTTCAGTAACATGACTTTTGTAAAAATTTGTTGACCAGTGAAATTAACGCCACTGAAAACCTTGCGTTAGAGGCACATTTGCAGGAGAGAGAAACCAGTTCAGTCAGCAATGTACAGCAAAGGCAGGAAGACACAGATAAGTGATAGTAGTGATACATGTGCAGTAATGAAACATGCAAAAACCAGAGAGATAATGATCAGAACCAAAATAGAAATACAAAACATCAAGCCGGCCAATAGAAAAAACATTGATAAATGGTAATCAACACTACCCATAAAGAATAAAAAGGAAGATGTCACTTTTGGAAGGGTCAATTCTGATTCCCCCCCACAAAGTGAATGTTTCAACATTGATAGTTTTGATGAGGGTTTGCTGTGGTGTATATTGGGCAGCTTGCTTATGTGGCTTTCACATGTGCAGCAACAGCAGAGTGGCCATGTAGGAAAGGGCACTATGGTGATGGTGTAAATGGGGTACAGGGTGGACTAGGCAGATGCCTAGGTGACACATAGGAATGTAAAAATGGAAAACCAGCAAGACAGCAAATGACCAAGGGCAAATATGTCCACGAGTGTGTGTCCCACAGTGACCCAGCGGACAGTACCCAGCAAGTACCCCAAAGGGCACATAACATTGGCAGGTGGTGCCGGGGGGGAAGCATGGATGTCTAGGCAGGCACCCCTACCCTATATCATGCACAATAGGCAGCCACCTACCAGCACACTGGATGGCTTGGGACTGCGTACCACCAGCACCACCGGCACAAGGGCATGCCAGCATGGTGGCAGAGGGGCGCTGGTGGTGGAGGGGGCAGTGGCATCTGTCCACAACAGACCAAGGCCAAGCTCTGTTTAGGTGGGTGCCATGCACTGCAACAGATAAGGTCTGTCTGACGAACAGTCATGGTATCCCCAGGGAATGAACTGCCTCTGTGACAACAGTTTGGTGTAGTACACACAGCCAGTATATTCAGGGGCAGAAGGTCACAGGTTCAAGTCCCAGCTGTGGCTCCTGCAGACCATGTCCCTATATTTTACCCAGTACTAAACCATGGTAACAAAGATGGAACCGTTATTGCAGATAAAATAAACACACCATAAACGCCTATATTTTACCCTACAGAACACATACACCATAAACATGTGCAATCCCTAGAGCAGTTTCCCAACTGCAGTCCTGGAGGGCCAAACACCATTCAGGTTTCACGCCGTCCCTAATAAACTGCCTGTGATGCAGTTGTATGTACCACCCCCATTGTATGCAAATGTATTCATGCATATTCATTAGGGACAGCATGAATACCCGAACCGTGCTTGGCCCACCAGGACCGGAGTTGGGAACCTCTGCCCTAGAGCATCGGCCAGCTCCACTATCCAAAGCAGGGGTTCTCAAACCAGTCCTCGGGACCCACCTAGCCAGTCGGGTTTTCAGGATAACCACAATGAATATGCATGGGAGAGATTTGCATATAATGGAGGCAGTTTATACAAATCTCTCTCATACATATTCATTGTGGTTATCCTGAAAACCCGACTGGCTAGGTGGGTCCTGAGGACAGGGTTGAGAACCCCTGATCCAAAACCTCATGGAGAGTCAGGCTGTTGGGCACTGCGCGGAGCAGCATATACCAATGCTAGCACCTGCATACCTTAGCAATGCCGTCAGAAACATGGAAACATGTTCCACATATATCAAAACGTTGCTATGATCAATGTCAGATAACAAATCCTACATTAGACACAATTTGTTAACAGAGATTCATCATAGCAACCTTTTGATATATGTGGAGTGTGTTTCATATTTTGTTACTGACAGTGTTTACCACCCCGGAGAGTGACCCTAACAGTATTGAGTACCATAGCAATGCTTGCACTGTGACCAGGACTGGTGTGGCGGCCAGGGCTGCCAACCACCTCTATATTTGCACAATGCTGAAATAAGTGTGGGAGTGTGTGTATGTCAGAGGTGTCCAAACCTGTCCTGGAGGGCCACAATCCTGCCAGGTTTTGGGATAGCCCTAATGAATATGCATGAGATATATATGCATTAGAGATATCCTGACAACCTGACTGGTTGCCCTCCAGGACTGGATTTGGAGACCCCTGCTTTACACCTCTGTCATTTAAGATGGTGAGTGGGCAAGGTACAGATGTCCTAGACATCAAAAGGGTAGCTAGAATGTGTCACATTCATCCTCGATTCTCACCACCACCAAAACGAAGTCTAACGGACAATTTTTTGGGTGTGTTGAGAAGTGAGGAGGAATGTGACAAATTCTATCTAACCTTTTTGATGTCTTGGACATCTGCACCTTGCCCACTCACAATCTTAAATGACAGAGGTGTAAGGCAGGGTTCTCCAAATCCAGTCCTGGAGGGCCACAAACCAATCAGGTTGGCAGGCTATCTCTAATGCATATATATCTCATGCATATTCATTAGGGCTATCCCAAAACCTGGCAGGATTGTGGCCCTCCAGGACAGGTGTGGACACCTCTGGTGTATGTCTATCCAGTGTTTTGTGGCTGCCTACACCTTACTGAGCCCACAATGCTTGCACTGTTTCCAGTGTTAGCCTGCCAATGTGCATAATGAGGGGCAAGGTACTGTGGGTATGGCCCGGACAGGGTGGCCTGGGCAGGATGCATCTGCAGAGGACATAGGGCAATGGCTGGAACATTGTAGTGCCCGGTCACCACCTGCATGGACAGGGTGGCCACAGCGTGTCCTGCTGGGAGGTCACTCTCACCCTGACTGAGCAGTGACCACGGCATGGCTAGGTTCCCCCATAATGCTATGTAGTGTTTCTCTCAAGTGATATTTATATGTTCTTTTTTTTCTGGGGCCCAATCATTGACTTATCTGCTTGTTGTGTGTGCATGCATCTCCTCCAGAAACATGCACTATGGACTAGCTAGCAGACTGTCTGCAGTTTGTATGTGTATGGCTGGAATACCTTGCAGGGTGCAGCGGCTGGAGACTCACTGTGCTTGCTGCTGGAGAAAGTCAGATCGTGGTGGGGATCAGCCTAGCATTTCTGTATTGACTGCCCTGTAGGGGTGCCTGTTCCCCAGCAGGACTGGGGTTGATGGTCCCCTCTACTGCGACTATTGCAGGGATGTAGAATGTGGATCTGTTGGTGGGAAATCCTGCTGAAATAAGTGTGGGAGTGTGTGTATGTCTATCCCAGTGTTTCCCAACCCAGTCCTACGGGGCACACCGGCCAGTCAGGTTTTCGGGATATCCCTAATGACTATGCATAAGATATATATGCATTAGAGATATCCTGCCAACCTGACTGGTTTGTGGCCCTCCAGGGCTGGATTTGGAGACCCCTGCCTTACACCTCTGTCATTTAAGATTGTGAGTGGGCAAGGTGCAGATGTCCTAGACATCGAAAGGGTATATAGAATGTGACACATTCCTCCTCGATTCTCACCACCACCAAAAAGTTGTCTAATAGACAATATTTTGGTGGTGGTGAGAATCGAGGAGGAATGTGTCACATTCTATATACCCTTTCGATATCTAGGACATCTGCACCTTGCCCACTCACAATCTTAAATGACAGAGGTGTAAGGCAGGGGTCTCCAAATCCAGCCCTGGAGGGCCACAAACCAGTCAGGTTGGCAGGATATCTCTAATGCATATATATCTCATGCATAGTCATTAGGGATATCCCGAAAACCTGACTGGCCGGTGTGCCCCGTAGGACTGGGTTGGGAAACACTGGTCTATCCAGTGTTTTGTGGCTGCCTACACTTTATTGAGCCCACAATGCTTGTACTGTTTCCAGTGTTAGCCTGCCAATGTGCATAATGAGGAGCAAGGTACTGTGGGTATGGCCCAGACAGGGCGGCCTGGGAAGGCTGCATCTGCAGAGGACATAGGGCAATGGCTGGGACATTGTTGTGCCCGACCACCACCTGCACGGACAGGGTGGCCACAGCATGTCATGCTGGGGGGGGGGGGGGCACTCTCACCCTGACTGAGCAGTGTCCATGGAATGGCTAGGTTCCCCCATAGTGCTACACAGTATTATAGGTGTACACAGTTCTTCTAGGAAAATGTACTATGTACTAGCTAGAAGACTGTCTGCAGTTAGCATGTGTATGGCTGGAAAACCTTGTAGGGTGCTGTGGGGGGAGACTGATTGTGTGCTCTGCTGGTGAATGTCAGATAGTGGTAGGGGGCAGCTGAGCTTTTCCAGGCTTATGGCCTGTCTACCAGTGCCCTATGTGATGTGTAGAGATCTGCATTGATTGCCCTGTAGGGTGTCTATTCCCCAGCAGGACTGGGGTTGATAGTCTGCTCTACTGGCACCTTTGCAGAGATGTAGAATGTGGATCTGTTGGTGGGAAAATCCTATCCCCCACCCTGACCCACAGAGGGCAGGTTGGGTGGTGCTACATAATCCGCTTTTGGGTACACACACCACCCTTCCCTTATAACATAGGTGTCAAACCTGTCCTGGAGGGCCACAATCCTGCCAGGTTTTGGGATAGCCCTAATGAATATGCATGAGATATATATGCATTAGAGATAGCCTGCCAACCTGACTGGTTTGTGGCCCTCCAGGACTGGATTTGGAGACCACTGCTTTACACCTCTGTCATTTAAGATGGTGAGTGGGCAAGGTACAGATGTCCTAGACATCAAAAGGGTAGCTAGAATGTGTCACATTCATCCTCGATTCTCACCACCACCAAAAACATGTCTAATGGACAATATTTTGGTGGTGGTGAGAAGTGAGGAGGAATGTGACAAATTCTATCTAACCTTTTTGATGTCTTGGACATCTGCACCTTGCCCACTCACAATCTTAAATGACAGAGGTGTAAAGCAGGGGTCTCCAAATCCAGTCCTGGAGGGCCACAAACCAGTCAGGTTGGCAGGCTATCTCTAATGCATATATATCTCATGCATATTCATTAGGGCTATCCCAAAACCTGGCAGGATTGTGGCCCTCCAGGACAGGTTTGACACCTATGCCTTATAACATGTGACCATGGCACCCACACAGGATATGTACTATTCTGGGCGCATCATAGTCCAGAAGGGCTAGATGTGACTGGGAAATACAGATGGACACAGGTGTATCCTAGGTGTTTCTGCAAGGACTATCTATCACACACTGGCACTGATGGGGACCTGCAGCACTGCCTATCTCAGCCATGCCATGTACTGCGGACCTGGTGCTAGTACATAGATCTTATCACTGACCTTTTTAATCACATTCTGATCCTTCATTTTAAGTCTCACTGTACTTTTAAGTATTTTTAATTATAATTTTAATTGTTTTATTACACCTCTGATTGTTTTTGTGTTCCATATTAATTGCATGTAACACATTAGTTATTAGAAACACATATGTACAGATTGTTTTTCTTAATTATAATTTTGACTGTACTTTTGATTGTATTTCTAGTTAGTTTTTGAGTATCACATCGTTTTCATGGGACACATTAGACATTAGAAACATTTTGTGTTTCATCTGAGACCAAAGCCCCTTATGGAATAGTATGACATAAGTTTTTTTTAATGTGCAATTTCTGATTTATCGTTTTCATATTTATTGTTTTTAGCCTTTTATTTTAAAGTACGGTTTTAATTGTGTTTATTTAATAACTTATAATTGTATTATTTATATGTTTTTTAGTGTGCCCTGATAACCCCTGATGAAGTATACCACGCAACACGGTCCTCCTGTGTTGGGTTTAGGCCACCTATTATTTGTCTAATAAATGTGTTGTGTGTGAACCTGCCACTCTCCTGTCTTTTTTTGCTCAGCCCTGAGTGGCTAGTGCTGTTTTCTTTGTTGGTTTCTGTAGCTACTGTGTGCCAGTAACACACACGGTCAGTTCCTCCTACCAGGCGCATACACCATTGAAATTGTGAACAACTTTAACCCACTTGGATCAACTATCAATAAAGAAGCAACAAGCAGTCAAGAAATCAGATGACGCATTGCTCTTGGCAGAATGGCTATGAAAGACGTAGATAAGATACTCAAGAGCAGAGATGTCTCTCTCCATACAAAGATTCGACTTGTTCAAGCCATGGTATTTTCAATAACATCATATGGATGTGAAAGCTGGACAGTGAAAAAGACAGATAGGAAGCAAATTGATGCCTTTGAATTATGGTGTTGGCGGCGAATACTGTGTATAACATGGACTGCCCGAAGAACAAACCAGTCGGTACTAGAGGAGATCAAACCTAAGCTTTCTTTAGAAGCTCAGATGACAAGACTTCGACTTTCATACTTTGGACACATCATGCGAAGAGAGAAATCATTAGAGAAAGACATTATGCTTGGCAAGCTAGAAGGTCAACGCAAAAGAGGACGGCCAGCAATGAGATGGATCGATACAATAACAGCAGCTATGGGTACCAGTCTGTCAACAATGAGCCGCCTGACTGAAGACCGAACACAATTTAGGATAGCTATCCAGAGGGTCGCCATGAGTCGACTCCGACTCGACGGCACTTAACAACAACACCACCATCTTGTCATCAGATGTAAGCTGCTGATCTGCATGTGCAGTGCATCATGGGTACGGGTGGGTTTACCCTATCCTGGTGACCACAGCAGACAGTTTGTGTGGTGACCTGCAGTCTTTCTGTAGCCAGCCAGTAGTGTGTTAGATGCCATAGAGATGTAGCCTACTGCTTGCTTCAATGACTGTGAAGGCAGAAGTCATGGGTTTGATCCCACAGTGGTGTTATTTAATAAGGCTGTCTGAGGCTTTTCCTTTTAATTTAGATCAGTGCTGCCAGCAGAAACACCCTCACAGTGCCGTAACCTAAGGTGCCTCATAAGGCGCCCTATAGGACACATTATAAGGTGCCTTGGCGGACAGGGCACTTTATAATGTACCCTATGGAGTGCCTTATAGGGCACCTTAGGTTATGGCACTGTGAGGGTGTTTTTGCTGGCAGCACTGATTTAAATTAGAAGGAAATGCCTCATACAGCCTTCTTACATAACACCACTGTGGGATCAAACCCATGACCTCTGCCTCTGCAGTCATTGCAGTAACCAGTGGGCTACCTCTTTATAGCTTCTAATGCTGTGCTGGCATGAACTTAGGGTTAACGTGCGTTAACGTGCTACGGCGCCCACTATGGCATGATTCAGATTCTTGCTACCTTGCTGCCGGAATGCCCACTCCCTTATATGGCATTCTTCACATTAACTCTGCAACTAGCGCCGGTGACATTAAGACGGTTTAGTAAACATACCCCATAAAGTTTAAAATAGTATAAAAGCATAAAAACAAAATAGCAAGATAATGACAAATCAACCTATTCTAAATAACATGCCTGTTATATGGGGCTACATAGTCTCAAGATATACCTATCTTATGGATATGCCTGACTAAATAAAATTGCCTTTGATTGCTTCTGAAAACATTCAGTATCAGATATTGTTCTTACGTCAGACAGTAGGAAATTCCACAGCCATGGTGCTATAACTGAGAAGATATGATCATGCAAAATTTTAAAATGAACGATCCTAAACGATGGAACGTTGAGCAACAATGGTTCTTGAGATCTCAGAGCATGTGAATAACAATGTATTCTTAGAATAGATGTAATCAGCAATGGTGCCTTCTGATTGAGAGCCTTTTACACCAACACTAGCACCTTAAATATAGCTCTCTATTTAATGGGCAATCAATGCAGACCTTGTAATACTGGTATAATGTGTTCTCTTCATGCCACACTTCTTATAACCCAAGCTGTGGAATTCTGGGCCAGCTGTAAAGGATGGATGACATAATTAGGCAAATCTAAGTACAGACTATTGCAATAGTCCAAATATGATACCATCAATGCATGGAAGATTGAACACAAAGGGGGTCATTCCAGTCCTCGTTTAGCGGGTCTGGACATCTGATCCGAACGTCCATACCCGCTAAACATCCAGATCACTGGCAGCCACAGAGCTCCCCATATGTATAGCTGACTTGTGCGGGGAGCTCTGTTCATGGGCGGGAGGGGGTGGGCCGGGGGAAGGTCAAGGGTGAGCAGTGGGCAGAAATGTGACCCCGGACACACAAGACCAATTCTGAGGTCGGCCCTGTATGTCTGGGGTTAGGCAGGTTCAGGGGGTTCCCAGCAGCCCAACCCTGGCCATGGAAGGCCAGATCGGGGGTTGGGCTGCAGGGAATGGTGTTTAATTTCTGTGGCCAGGGATCGCAGCTTGTGAATGTAGCCGTGATGCCGTGGAGACGGGACACCCGGGCACTGCGGCTCTATTCAGGAGCCTGGCTGAGTTAGCTGGGTTTGTGGCTGGGGTGCGGCCGATCAGAACTGGGGCCCAGCCTGCATGTTCAGCCAGGTAGATCTGATTCTGATCCTGCGAGTATGTCTAGCCCCCACAGGATCAGAATCGGGTGCTACCAGTCCATGCCCCGATTCTGCCCAGCCGTACAGGGGCAGGACATGCAAAATGGAATTGGCCTTAATTTTTTTTTTAGAAGGGTTTTAACTTCTGTATTATACAGAGTATACATTCAGCTGTGTACCAAATAAACCCCCTAAACCCTTTGTTGTTTAGATACTTTGATGTCCCAGTCATCTATTTTCATACAAGTTGGTAATGTCTGAGGAATGGTTCAGCCGACAAAGTATTTTGTTTTTTTGGACAGTAAGTGCCAATTTATTATAGGTCATCTGCTCAAAGCATCCCAAAGTAAAGTGCAATATGTTCAAAAGAATGTGTAGGCGAGTGGATAACTGAAACAGAAAACTGAATATCATTGGTGGATATTCTGAAATCCAAATCGAGCCCTAAAAAGACTTTACATATAGATGAAATGTAAATGTTAAAGAGAAGAGATGATTACATGGACCCTTGTGGGACTCCTGTCATCAAAGAAAACCAAGTTGACTGCAAATGTTCTATCCTAGCCTGTGCTTTTCAATTAGTCAGAAAAAAATGGAACTAATTATACAGAACTAGATATGCCCATATTATGTAACCTTTGAAGACAAATTCAGATACAAAAAGGCAATCCAACCACATACTAGTGCCATGAACCCTAGACCCAGTCTTGAGGGTGGAGCACTCACCACACATCAACCAACTGGCACTTCTTCACAAAACACCTCAAATGTCAGGACGTGGGTGCCCTCCCACCCAGGATCCCCCAGAGGTCTCTAAACTAGGGTCCAATACCCCATTCCACTTTCCCCAAACAATCAATGGGTGGTCAGGGAACCTTTCAATGTCTGCTGCCTACAGCGCAAAGAAATAAATGTCCATTACATTGGGCACATCTATACACCCCAAGACCACATTCCACCCCTGCAGTTCCCCTTGAACCAGTATGTGCCAATCAGCAGGGTCCACAGCTTCCTGAGTAGACTGAAAACTAACCCCCCTATGCATCAAAAGGGCTATCCCTTCCTTTTTCCTCTTTTCGGGAGCCCCAAACACTTGCCCGACCTGCCCACCTTGTAGTTTAGCAAGTTCCACTTCCGATTGGTGTGTTTCCAGTAACATGATAACATACCCCTGTTGGCATTGCACAGCCCATAAGATCTTATACTGTTTGACAGGGCTGCCCAGAGAGATGACTCTCAGCCCGGGTCAACCTGACAAAAATGCTCCTAAAACTACAGAATCAACAGTTTCATTGTAGAGAAGCTTCCCCAGGCTAGAGCCTCCCTGTATCCCTCTCCACAAGCTAATGTGCTGACCACCAAGGCCCACTCCCACCTGCCACCTTCCAGTAGTCCCTGGTCCCCACATTCTCTACCACCCCCTCCTCCTGAAACACCTCCCCACTCATAGCGCCGGTTACCCCTAGATGTATTGGGTGTTCCCCTCCCCCCTTTGATTTCATGCACACTGTAGCAACCATCCTACATACATACAACCCGAGACACTCAAACCCCTCCCTTCCTCCCCCCTCAGCATATCACACAGGCAACCTCCCTCTCACCCTGCACACATTGAAAACTGATCCCTCTTCCCAGCTCCCTATAGTCTTATTCATTAGTCTGAATCACAACACCCTTCCCCTCTTTCCCTCCTTCCTCCCTTCCATGCTCTACCCCCAAGACTCAGAGGAGGACATGGGGTCAAGAACTAGTGGGTGAGGGAACCCCCCCCCCCCCATGTCGACCAGGAAATGGGGAAGTAGAACATGTTATCAAGAACAATCAACAAACAACTATAAATGTGGGAATAGGAATAGAGAGGGGAGAACTAGAGAGCGTCCGATTGTAGGCACTAGCCGGTGGCGGCAAATGCCTCAAATAGCGCCATAGTCAGCCTGTCCTTGGAGGCGCTGAAGAATTCCAGTCGGGATCATCTCCCAATGTCCTCTGACATGTCCACCCTCTATGGGCAGACCAGCCCCACCAGGCAGCTGCAGTAGCCCCCACCAGGGCAGAATGCTCCACTGGTTCCAGCTAGCACACTTCAGTGCCACGAATGCTAGTCCACAGCTTCTGCAATTGGAGGATACAGATATTGATATATAACCACCAGGGCATCCCTGCAGAGTTACCATCATCCAGCAGATGTTAAAGCTCCCCTGGTCACACTATTCCTCCACTGTTCACGATGATAAAGCATTTGCTCATACTGTTGAGCCAAATCAGGGCCATTGAATAACCTGGAGGTGCCATAATGGAAGATGCAAAGGTGGGCCGGGTATTGAATGGCAAACTTAATTTTTGCTTTCACCAGCCTCTGACATAATCCTGAATAAGCCCGCCACCTCTGACTAAGCTTTGTAGAGTAGTCCTGAAAGATGTTCATCTGGAGGCCATCACATTGAATGGGCCCCTGGGCTCTTACTGCCTGCAGCACTTTATCTTTTTGGAAAAAATTCAAGATGATTTGATGGTGCGGGTCCGCCACTTGATGGGCCCCAATCGGTGCACACATTCTATAGTCAGAGGCCCACACTCCTCACCCAATTGCAGGGAAATTGGGAGCAGTGTCTCCAAGTAGCCCTGGAGTTCTGAGTCCTTGATAGACTCCGGAATACCAGCAATGCGAAGATTTTTTTCGACGACCCCGATTTTTGAAGTCGTCTAACTTTTCTGCCTGTTTAGCTATAGTCTCTTGGAGGAGTTTTATTTTCCCTTTAGCAGTCTGCATCTCATCCTCAGCTTATTACAGGCGGTGATCCACTGCCTGGACCCGACTCCCAAAGGCTTCAAATAATTTAATTTTAGCATCGAGTTGCCTCACCAATGCATTGAATCTTCTGGCCACTGCAGCCTTCCTCCACTAATGCTGCCTGTACCATAGAACCAGGTGAAGCCGGGGCCTCTGCCATTTTGACTGCTGCCACTGCGGGTTTCTCCCGTTCGCATCAGGTGGATTTCATCCCCCATGCCAGCAACCAACTCTTTAGGGAGACACCCCCAGTGCATATGTGGGTCTCCTCTCGATCTCAGGGGAATTTAGCGCTCAAGATCAGCCCAAAACTTACATTTTTTGCTGGGGAAACCCCAGAGAGAGCCCAACACATGTCTACGCTCTCTCAGCACATCATGTGACCCTCCCAAGATGCCTACCTTAAATCAAGAGGAGAATACAGTACCAAGAGATGAGAGAAAGCATTTGTAGGTAGATATACTAGCAAGATATTCAGTCAGACTAAAGAAGGAAATCTAACTTTCTTTATAGCAAGGACGTCTGAGTGAATAATAGCCACACCTTCCTCAAATATTCTCTTCCTAAATACAGGCAGACAAGAAAAGGATTACAGACAACCTACAATTAAAGATCCTATCTCTCCATCTTTCGGCAGGTTTCTGTGGCAGATAAGATCTAAAGAGGGTTGTCCAGAATGAGAAACTCAATCAAGGGTGATTTAGATTTTAAAGAAGTCTCACTCAGCAGTCAAAGGGGATACAAAATGAACACAACACTTGCTAGACTTATATGCAGGTAGGACATCAGTTAGTATGTCTATCGCTCCCCACTGCAACTGTCCCTGCAGCCTTCAAGCATGCTGTGCTCACACCTCTTCTTGAGAAACCTCACTAGACTCTAAGGGCCTGATATTCGAAAGGCATTTACATGGTTTACAGCCCAGTAAACTGTGAAAATACCTTAAACGGGGATATTCAACTGCACTTACACAATTAGTGCCGTTGAATATCCCCATCGATGTCCCCTATGTGCCCCGATGCTATCTGGTTAGCATTGGGACATGTTGGGGGCATTCTGGGGCAGAGTGGAGGTGGGGAGTACTGCTAATCGGGTAGAGGCAATTTTGGACCGCTACCCAGTTAGCGATCTTCGGTTAAAACTAGGCCATCTTTTGGCTCACCTAGCTTTAGCCACTGATGCTAACTGGGTAGTGGTCCAATATCACCGCTACCCAGTTAGGCTGTGCAGCGGTTTTCTCTGGGTACCAAAACCGGATACTCAATGCCGTCACCACGGCATTGAATATCCGGGGTTAGGGGTAAGTGCACAGGGCTATGCGCTGTAGTGGCGCATAGCCTGCCTATTTGAATATCGGGCTTTACCTATCCTTCTATCGACCAATCTCCCTCCTCCCCTTTGTTTCTAAACTACTTGAACATGCGGTTCACTGCCATTTCCGCGACTTTCTCTCCTCTCAAGCCCTCCTGGGTCCTTTACAATCTGGCTTTTGTCCTTTACATTCTATTGAAACGGCTCTTGCCAAAGTCTCCAGTGACCTGTTCCTGGCTAAATCCAAGGGTCTTTACTCAATCCTCATCCTTCTTGACCTTTCTGCTGCTTTTGACACTGTTGACCACAACTTTCTCCTCGATACCTTGTTTTTGCTTGGTTTTTAAGCACTCTGTGCTATCCTGGTTTTTTTCTTATCTCTCCCATCAATCTTTCAGTGCTTGTTCTGGTAGATCCTTCCCTACGGCTATCCCACTCTCAGTTGATGTACCCCAAGGATCTGTCTTGGGTCCGCTCCTTTTCTCTCTCTATACCCAGTCCCTTGGTGCACTCATCTCTTCCCATGGCTTTCAGTACCATCTTTATGCTGATGACTCCCATATCTACCTCTCTACACCTAAAATCTCTCCGCAATCCAAGCCAGGGTCTCTGCCTGCCTTTCTGACATTGCTGCTTGGATGTCTCACTGCTGCTTAACATTGAACATGGCCAAAACTGAGCTTCTTATTTTTCTCCCTAAACCCTCCTCTCCCTTTCCTCCTTTCTTAGTCTCTGTGAATAACTCTCTACTCCTCCTGTCTCCTTAGCTTGCAACCTTGGGTTTGTCTTTGACTCCTCTCCTTCTCCACACACATCCAACTGATAAATAAAACCTGCCATTTCTTTCTTTATAATATCAACAAAATTCACCCATTCCTTTCTGAAAACACTACTAAGACACTTGTTCACTCCTTCGTCACCTCCCATCTAGACTATTGTAACCTATTCCTTACTAGTCTCCCTCTTAACCATCTCTTTCCCTTTCAATCTGTTCAACACTCTGCTCCACAGCTAATCTTCCACCAGCCTTGTCATGCTCATATTACCCCTCTTCTCAAGTCTCTTCATTGGCTCCCTATCTGTTTCCGCATCCAATTCAAACTTCTACTGACTTATGAGTGCATTCACTCTGCAGCTTCTTACTACCTTTCTTCTCTTATCTCTCCCTACACACTCCCCCCTCCTGGAACTCTGCTCTTCTAGCAAATTACTTCTATCTGTGCCCTTCTCTTTTATTGCTAACTCCAGACTTTGCTCCTTTCACCTCGCTGCTCCTTCTGCCTGGAACAAACTACCTGAGTCTGTACGTCAGGCGCCTTCTCTGATCCTTTTCAAAGCCCGACTGAAAACTCACCTCTTCGCTGCCGCTTTCGTATCTTGACTCAACTGATCTTCTTTGTGTTTCCTTACCATTCCCCCTAGATGTATCCCATGTCTACAGTTACTGTGTTGTCTGTCTTGACTAGATTGTAATCTCTGATGAGCAGGGACCGTGTTTTACATGTGTCTGTGCAGTGCTGCGTACATCTTGAAGTGCTATACAAATGTTCAGTAGTAGTAATAGTATAAATAAGCTTTCTCAAATGCTGCTACTCTGTAGACAAATTATTGTCATAGAAGATTTATTTATTTGTTTATTTAACAGTTTTTTATACTAGTTTATCATTTCAATCGAAGCGGTTTACATTATAACTTAAACTTGGTAAATGTACATTAAACAGGGACACTGATAACTTGGATTTTTCTGACCAATGGAGGATTAAGTGACTTGCCCAAGGCCACAAGAAGTGCTAGTGGGAATTGAACCCTGGGCTCTTGGTGCCCAAGCCAGTGCTCTAACCACTAGGCTACCACTAGAAAAGTTGCCAGCTACCTTTATAGTCCTTCTGCACCATAAGACAGGAATGTCCTGAGACATGGATTGCCTGATAAGCATTGAGAAGGAACAGTTTATATATGATAAAAATAGATATCAAAAGGATTAAAAGTATTAAAAGTATTAAATGTGCTTTGGTTCATTGACTCATAAGTGTGTATATTTTTTTACAATATACATATTGATATTATGAGCTTGTGACACTATGGAGGTCATTCAGAAACATGGGTCACGGGCCTGCACATGCCAGTGGGATGTGCAGCCCTGCAAGCCATTGGGGTCCAATTCCCTCATCAGCCAGTGGGGGGGGGGGGGGTGGATGGGGGCAGAGCGGGGGTGGGCCAGCCCAGTAGCATATGCTGCCGGGCCCTTGGGGACGTGCTGCTTATACCACCTTGAAGGGGCCAGGGGAGTCCCTGCCACTCAATCTAGGCCCCAGTTGGCCAGCCGTGGGTCAGGTAGCAGGGAGGAGGGGGGCCGAGCTGTGGTGGCCAAGGGAGACTGCGGGGAAGATGTCTCTGCAGGCAGGCAGGTGCATGCCGGGACATCCATTGGCACACCGGGCCGTCCTCGGAACCAATTCTGGTTGCTGTGGGAACGTTTTGTTCCTGTGGACCAGAATCAGCTCCAAAAAGGCCCGTCTTGCCTGGGGCCATCCAGACAAGCCCCTACAGGAATTGGGCTCCATGGGGGTTATTTTACAAGCCCTATTCATGCTTTGGATGTCTGAGAAAGGATATAGAGATGTCCAAAGCATGGAGATGTTTCCAGAGGCATTTAAGAATCTGGGTCTCTGGATGTCCATGTCTGAACGGGGGCATGATGGAGCAGTCCCCAGATCCTGGACGTCACTGCCTGATCTCAGAAACATCCTGGACATCCAGAAATGTATCTAAGGTTGTACCTGCTACAGGCATGAATAGGCATGGGAAAAGTGCCTGTTTTGTCCATAAAACATCCAGAGGCTGTAGAAAAGATGGCACTTCTCTATCCCCAGTACTCTACACAATCACAATGGTAGCAGAAGTGGGATTTGAGCCCTGGCCCTAACCCACTACTCTAATCATTAGGCTATTCCTAGATATCCATGGTCTAAAATACTATTCTGGGGATGTCTATGTAGATGCCCCTGCAAACGTCTATATTGTGCATGTCCATATTTGTGAAATTGTGCCTGATTTTGTTTGGACTTCCAGATTACACTTAGACATCATTTGCAAAATGCTACTTGACCTGTACAATACAAAACAATCCAAGAGATTTTCCAATATTAAAGGCTGGATAAGGAAAGTTTAAGAAATACGGGTATCTGAATACTAAGGGGCATGTTTACTAAACTGTCTTAATGTGCGCCTGGCGTTAGTGTGCAGGCTGCCATAAAAGGAGTGGGCGTTTCAGTCTTAAAGCAGCAAAACGGGATTATCGCGTGACAACGCGCACTGCTGCGCACATTATCGGGCGAAGCGTTGCTAAGTGCGTTAACACGCGGTAATCTTAAGTAGGCGCCCAGACATACAAACATAAAAAACAGAGGTGTAGCACAATGGTTAATGCACTGACTGATGATACAGGGGTTGTGAGTTTGATCCCCCAGTGTGCCTAATGCATAAGGCTGGCTGAGGCATCAGCTTTGACATGTAAGTATTGTTTCTTGAGGCATTTTATTTGTATTTTAATTATTGCTGCCAGCAAACACACCCTCACGTGCTATAAACTAAGGTGCCGCATAAGGCACTCCATAGGGCACATTATAAAGTGCACTGTCCACCACAGCACCATATAATATCCCCTATAGGGCATCCTATAAGGCGCTCCATAGGACACCTTATAAGGCACCTTCTATGGACTGTAACCATAAGGTGCCTCAGAAGGCGCTTTATAGGGCGCCCTATAAAGCGCCTTCTTAGGCACCTTATGGTTACAGTACTCTGAGGATGTTTTTGCTGGCAGCACTAATGTACATTAAAAAAAGACAACGCTTTGGACAGCCCTATCAAATAACCCCACTGTGGGTTTGAACCCATGATCTTTGGCTCTACAGACAGTGAAGTAACCAGTGGGCTACAGCTCTACAGCAGCTAACAAACCCCTGGCTGGCTGCAGAAG
The DNA here is from genome assembly GCA_033557465.1 of Ichthyophis bannanicus. Classification (NCBI taxonomy): domain Eukaryota; kingdom Metazoa; phylum Chordata; class Amphibia; order Gymnophiona; family Ichthyophiidae; genus Ichthyophis; species Ichthyophis bannanicus. The sequence goes on along the minus strand of CM066035.1, from coordinate 126,387,186 downwards.
GATTGCACGTCACTACACAAACAGTCTGCTGTGATCACCAGGATAGGGTTAACCCACCCGTACCCATGATGCACTGCACATGCAGATCAGCAGTCTACAGATGATCACAAGATGGGGTATGCACCCCCACAGCACCTTGGCCTGGTAGGGGGAACTGACCGTGTGTGTTACTGGCACAGAGTAGCTACAGACCATCACATTGTGCGGGTACTGTGCTCACCTTGAGGGTGAGGTGGGGTGCCCAGCACCATGTCCACAGCACCTGGCATAGCTGAGACAGGCTATTCTGTAGGTCTCTATCAGTGCCAGTGTGATAGCTAGTCCTTGCAGATACACCTGTGTCCATCCATATTTACCAGTCAGGTTTAACCCTTATGGACCCATAGGCAGATTATGTACCACCACCCAAACCACCCTCTGGGACTCAGGGTGGGAAACATGATTGCCCACCAATAGATCTACCTCCCTGCAATTGTGACAGTAGAGAGGACCATCAACCCCAGTCCTGCTGAGGAACAGACAGGGCAGGCAATGCAGAGCTGTACACAGCCATAAAGCAATAGCAGACAGACAATAGGCCTGGAAATGCTCAGCTGCCCCCCACCACTATCTGACATTCTCCAGCAGCAAGTCTCCAGCCACTGCACCCTGCAAGGTGTTCCAGCAAGACACATACTAGCTGGAGACAGTCTGCTAGCTAGGTCATAGTGCATGGCCCTGGAGAAAATGCATGTACCCAGAACTGGGATGTCAGCATACACACCAAGCAGGTAAGTCAGCAATGGGGCCCCAAAAGGGACCCACAAATATCACATGAGAAAAATGCTATGCAGCACTATGGGGGAACCTAGCCATGCCGTGGTCACTGCTCAGACAGGGTGAGTGTGACCTCCCAGCAGGACATGCTGTGGCCATGCTGTCCGTGCAGGTGGTGGCAGGGCACTACAATGTCCGAGCCATTGCCCTATGCCCTGTGCAGATGCAGCCAGGCCAGGCCACCCTATCCAGGCTATTCCCACAGTACCTTGCTCCTCATTATGCACATTGGCAGGCCAATACTGGCAACAGTGCTAGCAGGGTGGGCTGTGGGGGGTGTTGGCAGCCACCTCACACTGGATAGACAGACACACACTCCACACACCTATGCCAGCATTTTGTACAACTATAGAGCTGTTTGGCAGCCCTGGCCACCACACCAGTCCTGGGCACAGTGCAGATATGGCTATGGTACACCATACTGTTGGGGTCACTCTGTCAGACACCAGACCTGAGGCACACTCCACAGACATCAGAAAGATTGCTATGATGCAGCTCAATCAGCCAATTGTGCTTAATGTAGGAATTGCTATCTGCCAGTTATCATAGCAACCTTTTGATAGCTGTGTACAGTTTTCCCATGTTTAGGGTGGTATTGCTAAGGTATGCAAGTGCTAGTATGGGGAGATGCACGCAGGGCCCAACATCCTGCCTCTCCAGGAGGCTTGGGATAATGGAGCCTGTGGGTGCGGGTGTGTCTGCCCCTGTTGGCCACTGCTCTAGGGCAGAGGTTCCTGGAGGGCCAAACACTGTTTGGGTTTTCATGCTGTCCCTAATGAATATGCATGAGATACATCTGCATACCATGGGGGCGGTGCATAGCAATGCAGCACAGCCACATTTATTAGAGGCAGCATAGAACCTGAATGGTGTTTGGCCCTCCAGGACTGCATTTGGGAGACTCTGCTTTAGGTAATGTGCATTTTTATGGTGTCTGTGCTCTGTAGGGTAAAATGTAGGTGTTTTGGGCATGTCTACATCATCTGCACTAAAGGTTCTGTCTGTATTAGCACGTTTAGTAGTGGGTAAAATATGGGGACTGGGTTGTCAGGAACCACAGCTGGGACTTGAACCTGTGACCTTCTGCTCCTGGATACACTGGCTGTGTGCACTCCACTACCATGTTGCCACAGATACAGTGCATTCCCTGGGGATACCATGACTGTTCATCAGACAGGGCCTGTCTGTTGCAGTGCATGGCACCCACCTACACAGGGCTAGGCCACGGTCTGCTCTGGGCAGCTGCCACTGCCCCCTCCACCACCAGTACCCCTCTGACACCCTGCTGACATGCCCTTCTGCTGGTGGTGCTGGTGGAGCGCAGTCTCAGGCAATCCAGTGTGCGGGTAGGCGGCTGACTATGGTGCGTGATCTGGGGTAGGGGTGCCTGCATAGATGTCCACGCTTCCCCCCAGCACCGCCTGCCAATGTTCTGTGCCCTTGTGGTCCCTGTGACACTGTGGGAAGCACACTCGTTCCCATGCTGGGACCTCATCATTTGCTGTCTGGCTGATCTACTGTTTCAGCATTCCTATGGGCCACCTAGGCATCACCCTAGTCCGCACTGTGGCCCAGCTGCAGTACAGCATGTGCCGTCTGCAGTCCTCTGTGTCCCCTTCCCAGCATCTGTACAGTTGCCCATTCCGACATGCCCGCCCTGCTGTTGTGGAACATATGCACGCCATAGGAAACCTGTCCAATGGAGAGGGAAACCCTGATCAGCGCAATTTCACTGTGGGATCATTCACCTTGTATGGGGATGGAGCGTAGACCCTTCCAAACTTCATATCTTTTTTTTTTTGGAGCTTTCTTGGGAGTGTTTTTTGATATTTCCCATTAATATCACTATTGCTCAGCTTGGTTATGTTTTTTTTATATTTTGTTGGGGTCATTTTCACTGTTTATTTGCCCTTTTGTTCCGTGCACATGTATCACACTTATGACTTTTTTGTAGGTTTCCCTGGTTTTGCTGTACATTGCTGACAGAAATGTTTTCTCTTCCCTTTAAATCAGCTCTAACGCCAGGGTTTCACTGGCATTAGTTTTGAGCCTCGGATTTCACAGCGTTAGTGTGCGGGGAGCCTCTCCCCTCCCACTCTTCACCCATTGACCCCTTCTCTCTGCCCCTGGGGAGCCTACCTCCGCCCTCCGGGAGCCTTTCCCCGCCTTCAGCGCTCGTTTGCACCGCTGCGCACGTTATCGCGCGATAAGGTACCTGCGCGCCTGATAAATCGCCATTATCGCGCGATAAGGTACCTTATCGCACGATAACGTCACAGAGCACACATTAAGACGGTTTAGTAAACATACCCCTAAATTAATTCAGAAAATTTGATCCAACAATTATTTCATATGTTCATAACAATCTAAGAAAAAATAAAAAGACCTCACTTCACCATTTAACAAATGAAAAATCTTTTAAATTGATAGGAGGAATTAGGAGAAGAACATTTAAAGAGTCTCATTTCATCATTGCTTAACTTTGAATAAAAATTGAAAGATTTATTTTAGGTCATAAACTATTGCTAAAAGATATGACGACAGTCCTCCTAAAAAAATTATTATTATATTGCATTTTCAAAATCATATAAAAAAATTACTCCTCTATATTTTATAGATTAGTGAGCATATTTTCCCTATGTGCTTAAACTTATCTTTCATGAAATTCCTAATTTGGGCTATCAATGGGGTGGCTGATGATGGTCTAAACCAAAAATATAGGGGGGGGGGGATATTCAACATGATTAATGTGGTTAATAGACCCGTTAAAATAATCATCGTCATCTGCCATTGTTAAATGCCCTGATGCTAGCTGGGAATTCCAGGGAATTCCAGGATAGGCGCTGTCTGGTTAGCTTCTCCGCTGTCCAGCTGACCCAGATATTCAATGCCGGTGCTGGATATGGTTCTGGCACTGAATATCCAGGTCATTAGTTCAGCGGCGATGGCCATGCCATTTTAGCAGTGCTAACTGAATATCAGACCCATAGGGGCATGTTTACTAAAAACCGCTAATTTGCGAGCCACAAAAAAGCGGTACTTAAGAGCGCTTAAACGCCCCGCAATCGTGCGTGTCACCCCCGCACAGGTGCGCGGCACAATAACAGGCCACGCACAAGTACGGGCCCGCAAATGTCCGATAGAGGCGTGGAAAGGCTAACGGAGGGCGGAGGAAGGCCCCGGAAGGGTGGAGAGAAGGGGTTAATGGGCGGGGAAGGGGAGGGGAGAGGCGCCCCGCACATTATCGGTGCTGAATTTCCAAACAAAAATAGCGCGAGTGAATCACTCGCGGTAGAATGCATTTAAAGGGAAGAGAAACCATTTCCGTCAGCAATGAACAACAAAACCGGGGAAACCTGCAAAACGTGAGCAGTGTGATACATGTGCACAGCACAAAAGTGGAATTAAAAATAGAAAAGGGCCACAACAAACATTGTAAAAATAGGATGTCAGCTGGGGAACAGTTATAGTAATGGGCAAAACCAACAAACACACCCAGGAAAGCTCCAGCAAAAAGAAATGTTTTTTGGAAAGGTGTACGGAGCGGAGACTCTTCCAAAAACATTTCCTTTTTGTTGGAGCTTTCCTGGGAGTGTCTTCTATGGTTGCCCATTAATATCACTGTTGCCCAGCGTGGTGATATTGTGTCCCCCATTTGCCGTGGTCATTTCACGGGTTTATGTGCACGTTTGTCACCAGACAGGGTGCATGTGCCCACAGTAAAAATGCGTACAGCAGGGTTTGTGACTCCATCCTGCCAGATTTACTACCTCCAGGGGCTGCACTGTCTCTGTGGCCATAGTGTGGTGCAGTGGACAGAGCCATTACCTCTAGGGCCAGAGGTTCAAATCCCAGCTGGGGCACTTGCCAGCCCAGTCCCTATATTTTACCCACCACTAAACAAAGACAGCGCAGACACCCCTGTATTGCAGGGAACATAAGCATGGGGGAAACGCCCATATTTTACCCAACACCGCACACACACCACAACAATGGGCATTACCTACAGCCAAGTCCCCCAAATGCAGTCCCGTACTGCCACATTGCAATCAGGTCATCTTCTTTTTCTGAGAGGAGCTCATGCCAGCATGTTGGCGGACGAGTACATGTGGTGCAGGGGGCAGTGGCTGCTAGCCACAGAAGACAGAGGCCTAGCCATGTGCAGGCTGGCACAGTCCACTGCAACAGACAGGCCCTGCCGGATCCACAGGCATGGACATTCCAGGGAATCCAGCCAATCTGTGGCTACACAGTGGTGCAGTGCACACAGACAGTACATGCAAAAACAGAAGATCACAGGTTCAAAGCCCAGCTGGGGCTACCACCAATCCTGCCCATATATTTTTCCCACAACTACACAGTGATAGTAAGGACAAACCTTTCGTGGCGAGGACATATGCAATGGTACTATGTCTATCTTTTACCCCACTGAGCACAGACACCAGTACCTAGAGCACAATCACCCAAATGCAGTCCTGGTGGGCCACACACCAGTCAGGTTCCATGCTGCCACTCATACAAATGCCTGTGCTGTATATCTATGCACCACCCCCATGGCATGTAGATGTAGCTCATGCATATTCATGAGGAACAGCAGGAAAACCCGAACAGTGTGATGGAAACCTGGACTGGAGTTGGGAAGCTCTGCCGTAAAGCAGCAGCCAACAGGGCCAGACACACCCACACACACACCCACAGGCCCCTTTGGCCAATGTCTTCTGGAGAGGCAGAACATTAGACCCTGCATGCATCTCCCAATACTAGCACCTGCATACCTTAGCAATGTCACCCTACACCTGAGGTATATGGTACACAGCTCTGAGACGCTTGCTAGGAGTACTGGCAGATAGATATCCATACGTTACGCACATACTGCTAGTTGACCCCATCCGAACAATCTGTTCGGTGTTTGCGGTGCGTGCTCCAGCCCTTGCCTCTGACGGTGTTTACCACCCTGGGGAGTGACCCCCGGCAGTACTGCGTAGCATATCCATGCCTTGCCGTGCCCAGCACCGGTTTGGTGGGCATGGCTAATTTCCTCCTCAATAGTAGCACCATGATGGCATAGGTGTGGAATTGTGTGTCTGTCTATACCAGGGGTGGGCAAACTTGGTCCTGGAGGGCCGCAGACCAGTCAGGTTTTCGGGATATCTCTAATGAATATGCATGAGATATATATGCATTAGAGATATCCTGCCAACCTGACTGGTTTGTGGCCCTCCAGGGCTGGATCTGGAGACCCCTGCCTTACACCTCTGTCATTTAAGATAGTGAGTGGACAAGGTGCAGATGTCCAAGACATCAAAAAGGTTAGATAGAATTTGTCACAGTCATCCTAACTTCTCACCACCACCAAAAAATTGTCTATTAGACAACTTTTTGGTGGTGGTGAGTATCGAGGAGGAATGTGACACATTCTATATACCCTTTCGATGTCTAGGACATCTGTACCTTGCCCACTCACGATCTTAAATGACAGAGGTGTAAGGCAGGGGTCTCCAAATCCAGCCCTGGAGGGCCACAAACCAGTCAGGTTGGCAGGACATCTCTAATGCATATATATCTCATGCATGTTCATTAGGGATATCCCAAAAACCTGACTGGTCTGTGGCCCTCCAGGACCGGAGGTGCCCACCCCTGGTCTATACAGTGGGTGTTGGATGCAAGCCCCTTCCACAGCCCACACTGCCAACACTGTTGCCAGTATTGGCCTGCCAATGTGCATAATGAGTAGCAAGGGACCATGGGTATATCTCAGACAGAGTGGACTGACCAGGATGCAGCTGCACAGGGCATAGGGCACTGGCAGGGGCATGGTAGTGCCCGGCCACCACCTACACAGACAGGGTGACCTCTGTATGTGCTGCTGGGAGATCACTCTCACCCTGAGTGTGCAGTGATGGCAGCATGGCTAGGCACCCCCATAGTGCTGTACTGTGATTCTCCCATGTGATATGTATGGGTGTCCTGTGGGGGCCTCTTCATGGACTTATCTGCCTGTGTGTGCATGCATGTCTATCAGGACCAGCCAGCAGACTGTTCACAGCTGGTATGTGTTGTGATGGAGTGCCTTGCAGGGTGCAGTGGCTGATGGCTTGCTGCAGGTGAATATCAGATAGTGGTGGGGTGCATCTGTGAATATCCAGGCCTAATGTCTGTCTGATATTGTGTTATGGATGTGTGTGGAGCTGCTTGGACTGCCCTGTAGGGTGTCTGTTCCCTAGCAGGACTGGGGTTGATAGTCCACTGTACTGGCATCAGTGCAGGGGAGGGATCTGTTGAGGGGGAAGGCCTGTTTTATCCACCTGGGGGGGGCGTGCCCCCACTAACTGAGCCAGACAGAGATCTCCAAGATGTTTATGCAGCACCTACCTATTCCACAGGTTATTGCTGCTTTGGAGCTCTGTCATGGCCGGTGTTGTGGACCTGGTCCTGGGCGCAACATCTCACACTCAGGGTGAGCACAGTAACTGCACAATGTGATGGTGTTTAGCTACTCTTTGCCGTTTGTCCACCCACTCAGGACACCCTACCAGGCCGAGGTGCTGTGTGGGTGCACACGGACACTTCCCCCTACCAGGCCAGGGAGCTTTAGGGGTGCATTTCCCATCCTGTGTTCAATCGTGGACAGCTGATTTGTATGTGCAGTGCATCATGGGTATGGGTGGTTCACAACAGCAGACTGTCAGTGAGGTGCCGTACAGGCTATCTGCAGCCAGCCAGGGACTGCTTACAGCTATAGAGCTGTAGCCCAATGGTTACGTCACTGTCTGTGCAGCCAGATGTCATGGGTTCAAACCCACAGTGGGGTTCTGTGATAGGGGTGTCCAAAGAGTTATTTTAATTTACTGTACATATGTTGCTGCCAGCAATAACACCCTCAGCGTACTGTACCCATAAGGTGCCTCTGAGGGTGCTTTATGGGGCGCCCTATAGGACACGTTACGGTTGCCAGCCATATAGGGTGCACTATACATTATCCTGTGTCGCAACATACATGCTGCCCTATAGGGGACATTCTAGGGTGCCTTGGCGGATGGTGCACTGTAATATGTGCCTTATGGGCCACCTTATATTAATATGCTGTGCTAGTAGTTATCACAAAATAAAATTAAAAAGCCTCCTACGGCACTCCACAACATACTGCCTCAGCTAGCCTTTTTCACTGGCCATTGTGAGGGATTGAACCCCTGGTCCCTGCACCATTGCTCAATGTCTTCACCATTGTGCTGTGGCTCTGGTCCTGTGTTCATACAGCAGCGCGCAGCCTTGTAGCCATCGGCGCGCCGTCTTGTGGCGCACAAAATTAACAGCGCGCCGCCATCTGCCACACACAATGAACAGTGTGCCGCCTCATGCCGTATAAAAAAAGAGTGCGCCGGGGGGGCGGAGCCTGATGTCCAGCGGGTAGGACGCTTTGCGTTGAAGCTCCGGAGAGGCCTACTTAGAATCCTGACTTAATACCTATACAAACTTACTATTTTGCTCCGAGCTGACCGGGGTACCTCGGGGGGGATGGCGGCCCATAAACCAGCGCGCTTGGACTTCGGGTCTCCTTCCTTTTCTCACGGAAAACGCTCCAAAACAGAGGTGTCCTCTCCACAGAAGATGGTCCCATTTCGTGAAAACCCCGAAATGCACCTGGAGATTTTGGAGGAAATACGCGGCGTGAAGGAATTGGTGCAGTCCAATGGAGAAGCGCTTCGAGCCATGCGAGAAGACTTTGGAGTGCTCCAGGACAGACTTGAAAGTCTTTCATTACGGCAGGACAACATGGCGGGGGTCCTCGACTCGCACGAGGCGCGCTTGGGCAAACTGGATAAGGCTGAGCGCCAGATACAGAATCTTCAAAAGGAGTTAGAAGATAGTAATAATCGAGCCCGTCGCAACAGTGTGAGGCTCCTCGGAATACCGGAGGGGGTGGAAGCAGGAGATATAAGAGAATTCTTGCTCAAAACTCTTCCCTCCTTGCTGAAGATCACTTTTCACAGAGAACTGGAAATCGATCGAGCACACCGTGTTCCTGCCCACATGGCGCCCAACCGCACGACCCCCCGGCCTATTATCTTTAGCTTGCTACGCTATCAACAAGTGGAACAAATTTTACATGTTGCCCGAGCGAATCATCATTTGGAATTTGAAGGTCGTAAGATCTCCTTCTTTCCTGATTTGGCAAAGCCTACCGTTGACCGTCGGAAGAAACTCCTTGCTTTTCGCCCTCGACTTCAACAGCTACAGGCTCGCTTTGGCCTGTTGTATCCGGCAAAGCTCCGAGTGACTCTCCACAACCAAACCAGGACGTTCGAAGATCCTGATCTACTATCAACATTTTTAGACTCCAAAGAAGCAGAGCAGATGCGCTAATCCCGAATCTTGGACTCTTATCTGCCGGCTCTATCCGCCATTTTGAAGGGCCCGATGTGGCGGTCATAGCCAAGCACAGAAATAGCCTGGACTTTCTTTTTTTTTCTCCATATGACTTTTGTTCTTTTGGTCTCCTATCCCTTCATGATATGTGCCTCGGTCGGATTCGGAGCACGCACAGTCCTACAGGTTATGTGTTTTTTCAATTTCGGCCTTCTCTGGGGTTTCTCCCCGCAGACACATGGTCACCAGTAATTTTGGGGTTTTGCTTCTCCTCTACCGCACTGCGGTTTTCTTTGTTAATGTGGGGCGCTTCATTGTATTGTATTAGCTTATTTTCTGTGTCATGTGTACAGCCAGATACAGTCAGCTTGAGGGACATAGTGAAATTATGTGTGCTATCATGCTCAGAATTTTTAACTTTTCTGAATGGCCTTATGTAAAATCTTATCATTCACCGTCAACGGCATTAATGGTCCACTCAAAGGAAAGAAAATCCTTAGCTGTCTTAGCCATGAGTATGTTGATTTAGTGTTTCTTCAGGAAACGCATTTAAACTCTGCTGAAATACTGCAACTCAATGCTAAGCCTCATATGGTAGCTGTCTATTCTCCCACCGTTTACAAATGGTACGGGATAACCATTCTGGTTAAGAAGTATTTGCACGCTACAGTACCTGATATTAGCGCTGACAAGGAGGGTAGATGGGCCTGTGTATACCTAGAGGTTGGAGATAGTGAATTCACGTGTATTTGCATTATGCCCCGAATGTGGACAACCCTGCTTACTATGCAAGTATTGCGCAGTTGGCCTTGGCCTCTGCCAGTGCTCCATTAATACTTGGTGGCGATTTTACTCAGTGTTCCCTCAATCTGTTCTTCTCAAACACGGTGCTCGTTGGTTGGAAGATCCAGTACCGAGTTGACCTGTGTGGCTAGATATAGAAGCGGGCCTTTGCAACCGATTCCTCTTACCTTTCTCCCTGGTGTGACTCTCCCATTAGACTCCCACTATCCACCAATGCTTTTAGACACTTTAGGTGCCTTTAATACTCTTATGTAATTTTTAGACTCCCGACTCTGGTCAGTGCAACTTCAGCATCGCCTTCGGAGCACTAGAATACTCCCGCCATCGGCATTCCCTACATAAGGTTGATTGGAGACTTTCCGATCTCTCGGTAGTTCACCGGGTGTAGCATCCAATTTTATTAACCCTTATGTAATGCTATACCTAGAGATACCCCTATAGCGCAGAAAGTGTGGGAGGGAGAATTACATGTGACTTTGACCTTGGAGCAATGGAGCCTTATCCGGAGTAGAGGGACACGGGTTCCCGATCCGCCTCATTCACTCAGAACCTCTTCTTTCTAGCCCACCGGTGTTTTTTACACTCCTCACAGATTAGACAAATGGAACACTACTCAGGGCACTGGTTGCTGGACACGTCCTGCGGCCATTGGTTCATTGCTTCATGTTATGCATGAATATCCCGCACTACAGTATCACTGGCGTCGGGTCTGGGGTCGTATTTAGTCTATCTTGCACTCTCAGGAGCCCCCTTTCTTGGAGGATAGTGGGACTTCGCCTAGTTGCGGGGATCCCCTCTCTCCCAAAAATGGCTTATCTCCTTTCGAACTTTATGCTTGGCATTGCTATTTCCCTAATTAAGTAATACTGAAAACTAGCTCCCACTTGAGCCCCAATGAATGGTGGAATCATGTCTGTCTTTACAGTAAATATGAACAAATACCTCGACTGTTCGCTTCCTCCATTCAGACTCCTTTTCATTGGTCTCAATGGAAGATGCTCAATGACTATGTACATTTTGCTAAATGCTCTCATCTGACTGTCTAACTTTGTATATATCTCTGTTCCATGATCATGCTGTATTGTAGATACTCTTTTGATCGTTTGATGTATAATCACTGTTAATTGGAAGCGCTCACATCCTGATATAATCGGGTAGAGAAGAAGCATTGGGGTGTGGGGGGTATTGGGTTTACTTTTCCTTATTGTATACTTGTTTTGTCTCTTTTGGTGTGTTGTTTCTTTTGTTTGTTGCAAAATGAAAATAAATGTTTAAAAAAAAAAAAAAAAAAAAGAATGCGCCGCCTTCTGCCGCCCATAATCAATATGCCTCCTACACCACTTTTGCCCATAAAAGTTGATGCCTCAGCTGGTCTTTTTTGTTGAGCGCAATGGGGGTTTGAACCCATGGCCCCTGCACCATAGGTCACTGTCTTCACCGTTGTACTACGGCTCTGTTGTTTGGCTATGCAGCATCGCCCCACTTAGCCTTCCCACGCGCTAATGTGGGCCCCGCACATTAGCGCGACGCACACACGTACGGTCGGGTTTTTTTCTTTTTTCTGCCTGAACCGCCCACTCCTTATATGGCACACGCACACTAACGGGGACCCGCACAGCAACGGAGTTTAGTAAACATACCCCATAGTCTTTTGACAGATTCCTCCAACCTTGCCCAAGATTTCACAGTATTTCATAAGGGAGGAACATATCCCCAAAAACTTTCAAGGATGATGTGAACAGGTTCTAAAAATTATGTAGCTTAAAACATTTTGGGGTGAATTTTGGGGCTAAGCAGTCAGCACAGGATGGGGTAACTGCTGCCACGCACTAAAAACATGGCCATGGTAAAACCCACCATGCTAACTGCTTATTACAGGCTGGGGGGAGGGGGTGAATGAGCAGGTTTAGGGCAGAGAGTGGGAAAACGTGGGGGAAACTGCTAGGTACTTGTGACCTAGATTGGCCACTGTTGGAAACAGAATACTGGGCTTGATGGACCTTGGTCTGACCCAGTATGGCATATCTTATGTTCTTATAATGGGTGGCATTAGGTGTACTCACATTAATTGTAGCTGCTGGTTTAATATAGTAGAATCCTCCAACTCATGCTAACAGCATCATGGGGAACATACAGGAACTCTCCCAATGGCGTGGACTTGGCCCTGGTACTAATTTATCACTTAGCACATGCTAAGCAGCTAAAAATGAGCACACTAGTAAAAATGGACCCTAATGCCTGCTAAATTGATTTAAAGCATATTGTTGATTAGTGAATCTTAAAATGCTATAGTGCATACTAAACAATTTCTTTGAAAAAGAATCTATTAAACAAACCAACAAAACTCCCCAAAATCCAGAACCAATTAGAAAAAAATGAGAATGAACAGAATTTTGGTTGCCTGCACCTATCCTTTCTGCTTCTAACAGGCAAGGCACTTTCTGCCTGCCCTGGAGCAATATAATGTCTATGGTTTTGAAATAATACACAAGGAATTGAAGACAGAAAATTACCATATGCTCTAAATATGTTATAGAAAAAGGATAATCAACTTTTACTAATCCAAGAGTCAAACAATGATTTTGTAATTTGTTTGATTTGATTGTAACTCCTGCATTTTGATGTTTCTAGCAATGAAAAAAACACACTCATTCTAAATTGATTGCAACAAAACAGCTATAAAACACTTAAGATAGGTTTATTTATATTCTTCACCTGCATTATTCCTCTCTTTCTACATGTCACCTTCAGATTTGACTTGTCTATCCTACAGCTGTTGGATTTCTTCGTTCTTGTTTGTATTTTGCTCTCTCACTCTTATAGACACAAATTTACTTATAAGAACATAAACTGCCATACTGGGTCAGACCAAAACTCCATCAATCCAGGTGTCCTGTTTCTAACAGTAGTCACTCTAGGTCACAACTACCTAGTATAACCCAAAAATAGCCATTTCCATAATAGTTATTTCAGTCTACCTTACTAAAGCCTTTTAAACTACCTGCTTTTATCACATCCACTAACAATGAGTTCCAAAGCTTAATTATATGTTGAGAGAAAAAATATTTACCTCTACTGTTTTTAATATATATTATTTTCTAACTTCATGACATGTCCCCTAGTCCTTGTAGTTTTTGAAAGAGTAAACAGTTGATTTGCATTTTCGCCATCCACAGCACTTAGGCATTTAGGGGTATGTTTACTAAACCGCGCAATTCCAATATGCCTTACAACTTGTGACTAGCACTTAGCTTCATGAGTCTTCAATTACAAGGAAGATTCATCTGTACCAGATTCGTTTGAAGACTATATTTAGAAGAAACATAAAGTTAAGTGCAAGTACAAGCAATTGTTGAAATTAGAAATTTGATACAAGGAAGAGAGAGGGTAAAAGGAAAGTTTTCATAATTGCCGGAAGTGGTCATTGATGTACTAAGGCTGAGCTGGTGTTAATGACGAGTTCTTCTAATCCAGTAATTCACAGCTGAATAGTCTGAGATAACATCCGTGCAACAACGTTAATCATTAAAATATAATACCCTCTGAGGTTTTCTGTTAAAGTCAGTTTGATTGGAGTAATTTTCATAATTTTCTCAGAACTCCTCTATAGTAGCACAATGCTGGCATAGGTGTGGGGGTGGATGTCTGTCTATCCAGTGTGTAGTGGCTGCAAACACCTTCCACATCCCACACTGCCAGCAATGTTGCCAGTATTGGGCTGCCAATGTGCATAATGAGGAGCAAGGTACCATGGGTATAGCCCGGACAGGGTGCATCTGCACAGGGCATAGGGCACTGACTGGGACATTTTAGTGCCCGGCCACCACCTACACAGACAGGGTGACCTCAGTATGTCCTGCTGAGAGATCACTCTCACCCTGACTGTGCAGTGACCACAGCATGGCTAGGCACCCCCATAGTACTGTGTAGTATTTCTCTCATGTGATAGATATGGGGGTTTTTTTTGTGGTTCAGTCACTGATTTATCTGCTTGCTGTGTATGCTGACATCCCAGTTCTGGGTGCATGCATTTCCACTGGGAACATGCACTAACTAGCAGACTGCAGCTGGTATGTGTCTTGATGGAGTAGCTTGCAGGGTGCAGTGGCTGATGGCTTGCTGCAGGAGAATATCAGATAGTGGTGGGGTGCAGCTTGCCATATCCTGGCCTAATGTCTGTCTGCTATTGTGTTATGGATGTGTATAGAGCTGCATTGACTGCCCTGTGGGGTGTCTGTTCCTCAGCAGGACTGGGGTTGATGTTCCCTTCTACTGCCACCTTTTCAGGGAGGTAGAATGTGGATCTATTGATGGGAGACCCTGTTTGCCACCCTCAGCTGAGGAGGAGAGGGGGGAGGAGGAGGGGGAAAGTGGTGCATGATCCTCTTGGGGGTCCAGGGGGGCTACACCTGACTGAGACAGACAGAGATATCCAAGGTGTTTGTGCAGAAACTACCTATCTCACACATTAACACTGCTTTGGACCTCCAGCATGGAAGGTGTTGTGAACCTGGTCCTGGGCGCCTCATCGCACACTCAGGGTGGGCACAGTACCCGCACAATGTGACGGTGTGTAGCTACTCTGTGCCAGTAAAACACCCGGTCAGTACCCCCTACCAGGCCGAGGTGCTGTGTGGGTGCACCCGGTCACTTCCCCCTACCAGGCCGAGGTGCTGTGGGGGTGCATTCCCCATCTTGTGTTCATCTGTGGACAGCTGATTTGCATGTGCAGTGCATCATGGGTACGGGTGGGCTAACCCTATCCTGGTGACTGCAGCAGACTGTCTGTGTGGTGATGTGCAGGCTCTCTGTAGCCAGCCAGGGGCTTGCTAGTAGCTGTAGCCCAATTGTTATGTCACTGCCTGTGAAGCCAGAGGTCATGGGTTCAAACCCACAGTGGGGTTATTTGATAGGGTTGTCCAAAGCATTATCTGTTTTTTGATGTACATATTTTGATGCCAGCAAAAACACCCTCAACGTACTGTATCCATAAGGTGCCTATGAGGGCACTTTATAGGGCGCCCTATAGGGCACCTTATGGTTTCCGGCCATATAAGGGGCAGTATACATTTTCCTGTGATGCAACTTATAGGGTGCCCTATAAGCAACATTCTAGGGTGCCTTGGTGGACAGTGCACTTTAAAATGTGCCTTATAGGGCGCCTTATGTTAACACGATTTGAGAGTGTGTTTGCTATTAATGATAATTAAAATAGAAATAAAATTTATTTATTTAGCTGTATTTATGTCCTGCTTTTCACTGGGTCAAAGTGGTCAATTGGGAGATACATTTAACACGAGGGGATATGACACACATACACTAATACTTACAGGGAACATGGGCAATGGAGGGTCAAGTGGCTTGCCCACCACCACAAGGAGTACCTATAGGACTAGAAATCCCAGTCCCTCTGGCCTGAGATTGTTGTCCCCAGGTGGGACTTGAACCCCTGGCCCTCTGGCTTGAAGTACCTTGTCCTAACCACTAGGCCACTCCTCCCTATGCCTCCTAAATCAATCTTCCTCATAATATGTAATGCCTCAGCCAGCCTTGTTCATTGGGCACTGTGGGGGATTGAACCCCTGATCCCTGCACCATTGGTCAGTGTCTTAACCATTGTGCTGTGGCTCTGTTCCTGTGCTTGCATATCAGCGTGCCACCTGATGCCGCCCAATATTAAAAAGCCTCCTAAATCAATAGCACGCAGCCTAATGCCCATCAGCGTGCTGCCTTATGCCGCCCCATATTAGACTGGCTCCTAAAGTAAAGTAAAGCCCCAGCCAACCTTGTTCATTGAGCACTGTGGGGGATTGAAACCCTGCTCCCTGCACCATTGGTCAGTGTCTTAACCATTGTGCTGTGGCTCTGCTCTTCAATGTGCACATCAGCGTGCCACTTATACCGCCCAGTATTATAATGCCTCCATAAACATCAGCGCGCCACCTTATGCCGCCCAGTATTAATATGCCGCTAAAAACATTAGCACGCCAGCCCAGTATTTATGTGCCTCATAAATTAATGCCTCAGCCAGCTGTCTTCATTGGGCACTGGGGGGGATTGAACTCCTGATCCCTGCATCATTGGTAAGTGCTTTGACCATTGTGCTGTGGCTCTGCTTTTCTGTATATACATCAGCGCGCTGCTTATGCCTCCCGCGCAGCTATCTGATGCGCTAATGTGCGGGGTGCACAAGGGCACCGCGCACCTTAGCGCATATGTAAATTCCGGATTTTCTTCTTCAGCAGGAAACGCCCACTCCTTATATGGCACCCGCACACTACTGCGGCCTGCACTTTAACGGGGTTTTAGTAAACATACCCCTTATAGACCTCTACCATATCTCCCAACCCTCTCTTTTTCCAACTGAAGAATCCTAACCTCTTTAGTCATTCCTCATAGCAGAGTTGTTCCATTCTACTTCCTAATGCTGATATTTTTTTTTTGAGATTCTGGAACCAAAAATTCCCACACCATGGAGCAATACAGGGGCATTATGATATCATCCTTTGTTTATTTTCTATTCCTTTCTTAATGATTCCTAACATTCTATTTGCTTGTTTGGCTGCTGCCAGACACTGAGCAGAAGATTTCCACGTATTGTCCACGATGACACCCAAATTCTTTCCTGAGTGATGACTCCTAGTGTGAAACTAGCATTGTGTATCTATAGTTTGGGTTCTTCTTTCCTACATGCAGCACTTTGCACTTTTCCACATTAAATTTCATCAGCTATTTGGGTATCCAGTTTCCCAGTTTTATAAGATCCTCCTGCAATCTGTATGCAATTTAACAACTTTAAATAATTTGGTGTCATCTGCAAATGTAGAGGCCTATTCTGTAGTAGACGTCCTGGCCTCTGTGCAATTGGGAAAAACAAGCGGAACTGGACGCAGAGATAGACAGGATTCTGATCCTGCGGGGATCGTCCAACCCCTGCGGGATCAGAATCCTGTCTAGACCTGTACGTGCAGGCCCGGACTTGATTCTGGTCGGCCTGCACATACAGGCCACTGCCCGGCTACCTCAGTCAAAGCTCCCGAATGGAGCCGTGGCACCATAGCATCCGGTTGCTATGGCACTGCGGCTCTATTCAGGAGCCATGATCCCCAGCTGCTGCCGACTTTGTGCTTTCCCTGCAGTCCAACCCTCGATCTGGCCTCCCATGCAGGGTTGGGCTGCAGGGAATCCCCTGCACCCTTCCTACCTTTGACGCACCCCAGGCCTGCCATCTCCCCTTGTCTAGGGAAACGTATTCCACCACAGAGGTGCAATAAGTTCCCCATCTACTCTGCCGTCCCTGGACGTACAGGGCTGACATCAGAATCGTCCACTAGCTGCCCCATCTCCACCTCCATGCCTCCCATTTCCCGCCCAGTCTAACTTCCCTGTACAAACTCCCTGTTCATACATGGAGGCTTGGTGGGGATGGGAAAGGCAAACAAATAGCAGGAATGGTCGTCCCAATGGGAAATCCATCCCTGCTATTCATGGTTCTGAATAGATCCCATAGTCAACTTGCTTGTTTTTCCCAATTACAGATCATTTATAAATATGTAAAAAAAAAAAAAAAAACGGTCCCAATTCAGATCCCTCGGGTACTCCACTATTCTCCTTCCTCCATTGAGAAAAATAGACCATTTACCCCTACTCTCTGTTTACTATCTCTCAACCAGTTACCAATCCACAACAGGACATTGCCTTCTATGCCATGACTTTTAAATCTTCTCAGCAGCTTCTCATGTGAGACTTTGTCATTTTCTTAAAGTCAAAATACACTATATCAACTTACTCATTTTTAACCACATGTTTATTCATGCCTTTAAAGAAATGGAGGAGATTAAGGCAAGACTTCTCTTGCAAAATCAACATTTGACTTTGTCCCATTACTTAAATTATTAGTTAAGTAATTTTGTTCTTTATAATGGTTTCCACCATTTTGCCTAGCACCAATGTTAGGCTCACTGGCCTGCAGTTTCCTGGATCAATCTGGAGCCCTTTTTAAAAATAGGCATTACCTTAGCCACCCTCCAATCTTCTGGTACCATAGATTTTTTTTAATGATAGGTTAAAAATTAGTATAGTAGCTCTTCAATTGCATCTTTGAGTTGTTCCAGCACTCTTGGGTGTATACTATTCAGTCCAAGTGATTTGCTGCTCTTTAGTTTGTCAATTTGTTCTATTATATCTTCCAGGTCCACTGAAATTTGATTTAGCTCTTCTGACACATTACCGTTAAATATGTGTTCTTGCATAGGTAGCTTCCTCACATCATCCACAGTTAAAACCAAAGCAAAACATTCATTTAGTCTATGGCCTTGTATTCCCTGAGTGCTCCTTTTACCCCTTGATCATATAGTGGTCCAATTGACCCTTTCACTGGCTTCTTTCTTCAAATGTAGCTGGGACATTTTTTGTCTCTATGGTAAGCTTTACAAATCTCTTTTTTTGCCTATCTTATCAAAGTTTTGCAGTTAATTTGCCAGTGCTTAGACCGTTTTTTATTTATTTTCATTTGGTTCCTTTTTCCACTTTTTGAAAGAGATTTCTTTGGCTCTAATAGACTCCTTCACTTTACCTTTTAATGATGCCAGCTATCATTTGGCCTTCCTTTCCTAACGCATGTGATGCATCTGGTCTGGGCTTCCAAGATTGCATCTTTATTCAATATATATATTGTATCTGATATAAACTCTTGATCTTTGCAGATGTTCCTTTTAGTTTTTTTCTAACCATTTTCCTCATTTTATTAGAGTCTCCCTTTTGAAAATTAAATGCACACAGTAGATTTCCTTTGTATGCTCACTACTGTTATTAAGTTAAATTTGATCATATTGTGATCAGTAGTGCCAAATGGTCCCAATACAGTTCACTCTTGTGCCAAATCCTGTATTCCACAAAGTACTAAATCTAAAATAGCTCTTTCTTCGTTCATGAACCAGCTGCTCCATATTGGGGTAATTGAAATCACTCATTATTGTATTGCCAGATTTGTTAGTTTCTGCTAACATTTTATCATCTATCTGCTCATTCTGCCCAAGTGAATAGTAGTATACCCCTACCACTATTTTCTTCTCCTTCACATGTAAAATTCTGTCTATATTTATTTATTTATTTACAAGCATTCTGAACCCCCATTCCGACAAACGTCAATCAAGAGGGTGTACAGAAAATAGCAATTACAAACAACAAAAACAGAAAAATAACAATCAGAACTCCCACAGAACCTGCTCCTCTTCACCTAAGCCCTTCAAATAAGGCAATTGTCAATACTTTACAAAAGGTCATCAGAGATCCCATAGACCGCACCTCCAAAGGCAGGGCATTCGAAGCCTCCACAGCCACCACCCAGGACACACGAGCCCTCCCCCGCCTAACTACACCCTCCCTGGGGTGTACCAGTCAAACAAGCCCCTCAGGTATGCCGGGCAACTATCGATCAGTAAACAAAAGGCAATAATAAGCATCTTGAAGATGCAATGCTCCCGTATCAGAAGTCAGTGAAAATGGTGGAGCAAAGAACCCACAGAGTCTCTCCTCAAGGCCCCCAAGAGCACCTGAGTGGCTGCAAACTGATAGACTGACCTCTTGGGCAGCCCACATAAAGTACATTACAGTAGTCCAGAGAACCATGCACCAGTGCCTGTATCACTAAATGCAGCCATTTCCAGAAAGGGACATACCTGTTGAACTTGCTTCAATTTAAGACAGGCTGTCTGCACTACTTGGGCCACCTGCCTATCCCTAACCCCCTCCCGCTCCAAAAGGATGCCCAAGGAGCCCAACTCCTCATGCTACGGCAGCTCACAAAAGTCAATCTGTGGTTGAATGTGCAAATCCACATTCTGCACACGCCTGAAGCGAAGACATACAGTCTTGTCAACATTAAGGACGAGACCACTAGCCACCAGCCCCTCCGAAACATGCCCCAGATAAACATTAACCCAAGTAAGCACTGTCCCATGATCACCCTCCAGGAAGGCCACAAGCTGAAGATCATCTGCATATGCAAAAATATACAGACCAAAGGAGCATACCAAGGCTCCCAGGGGCTGCATAGAAACATTGAACAGCAACAGCAAAAGAGGAGAACCCTGTGGGACTCCTCAATCCCAGACATACCGGGAGGAGGTCCCCATTGTTCCCTTAACCCTGAACTGACGCGAACACATGAAGGAATCAATCCACTGGAAGATTTGGCCCCAATACCCACAAACTGACAATTCCACAACAAAATAGGCTTTTCCACTAAATCAAAGTCCACCAATAGATCAAGTGATATCAGCAACACCGAGATCCCTGCATCCAGCCAGCCATATATGCAATTCAACATGGCCAACAATGACATCTCTACCCCACAGCCAGGGCAGAACCCACCCTGCCCCTCATCTAGCAACAGATTATCCTCCAGGTAACCACTAATCTGGAAAACCACCTATTTTTCCATCAACTTGGCAAGTATAGGCAGGTTGGATATAGGGCAATAGTTACTATAATCCTAGGGGTCCACCCCCACCTTCTTAGGAACCAACGTTATGTTTGCCTCCTTGAGGTGGGTTTGTACCACTCCCTGCCTAAAGGAAGCATTCATAAGGTCCCTAATCCAATCCAAAATCCACGGGGTCCATCTTAAACCACCAGATGGGAGCCTGGTCTAGATCAGAGAAAGTCTCCCAGAAACACCCCCCCCCCCCCCAGCAACTGCCTCACATGCTCACTCGTCACTGGGATGAACTCATCCAAAGAGGGGGCCCACAGAACCCCCACTTCTACCAGCATAAGGACAGCCCAAGTGGCAACCTTAGTCTTCAGAATCTGTATCATACTCCTGAAAAAACCCCACCATCCATTTTGGATCCATCAGTGGCGGCTGTCCCATCGAATAGACACCCCTAGCAACCTCGTCACTACCCAAAACACCTTCTGAGGCTGCTTACCCATGTGTCCAATCTGCCATGAGAAGGCCTTTTTTGCCTCCATCAACAATTTCTGATAATGAGTGGCTATGCAGCACCAGGCAAGGTGGTCCTCCTTCAAATGAGTTTGCCACCAGCAGCATTCAAGCCACTGTAGTTCCTGCTTAGCCATATGCAGCTCCTGTGAAAACCATGTATGCGCACAGCGAATCCATATGCGCCTCCTATTCACCACTTCATCCAAAGTAGCTGCCAGGGCAGGATGCCAGTTCTCCAACTGGGCATCAACAAGCCTCCCAGAATTGAGTGTCCAGCCATGGCATGCCACCTCCCCCCAGAGGCAACTTCAACCTCCCCATGCATGTCCTTCCACTCCTTACATGTCCCCTCAGCTTGCAGCCCCATCCCCTACCAATAGTACTGGAAATGCACCATATAGTGATCCATCCAAGGGATGAACCTCACCTAAAGCCCCCAAACCCCACCCCTATAAAGAAGATAGGAAGACCCAAAAACCAAATCTACAGTATGCCCCCTTCGATGCATCAGATCCACCACCAACTGCAACAAACTGCCCAAGGTGAGAGACAACACCAGAAGAGACTCCCACTCATCTCCCAATATGTTCACATGCATATTAAAATCCCCTATCATCACCCGGTCTCGCTTACCAACAGTCTTTGCCAAGATGCCCTCAATCAATGACTCCCAAACCTGCCAGCTAACCCCAGGAGGGCAGTACACCAACAGGAGTCCCCCTCTTCCAGCTTTTTCCACGCTAACAAAAACCCCCTCCACCCCAGCGGGGAGATCCACCTCCTCCCACTGCACCCATAGCTGTACTCTTACTAACACGAGAACTTCCCCCTCTCCATCCTTGACAACCCATTTGAATCCCCACATAACTTAAATGGGTTAAAAATCCCTCCACCAACCCTCTACACTCGCCATCCAAGTCTCAGTCAACAGTAAACAGTCCAGCCGCTCTGCGTCAAGCAAATCCTGGATGTATTAAAATTTCAGGCACAGGGAGCAAACATTCAGCAGCAAACAGTACCACCACTGCTCAACCGGCACCCCGCCCATCTCTTGGACTACTACTTCCCATAAAACCCATTCCCAACCGTACTCTCGCACCCCCCACTTCCAACCCCCATCCGCATACCAATCCTTCCCACAGATAGAGGAAGATTCAATGGGGCAATTTGTTTCCTGCAGAAATTCTATTCTACAGTATTTGACTCAGGGGCTTGTTTACAAAGCCGCGATAGCAGCTTCCGCCCGATATTGGAGCCGCGGCCCCCTTGAATTCAAAGGGGCCGCGGCTCCGATACTGGGCAGAAGCCGCTACCGCGGCTTTGTAAACAAGCCCCTCAATGTTCTGTTTAACATATAGCATCACCCCTCCACCAATTTGATTAATTCTATCATTGCGACATAATTTGTATCCTGGTATTGATGTTCTGTTGGTCATCTTCCTCCCATTAAGTCTCTAAGATGCCTATTATATCTCATCTCTTCTTTAGGGGTCATATTTGCAAAATATGACCAGGTAGTGCGGAGTTTAGCATGTGCCAAGTGTGCCACTGTAAAAAGTACCATATGCTAAAAATGCAGCCATGTTAAAAATCCCATGCTGAGTAGCATGGTTTAGGGGGGGGAAGACTTGGTGGTTTCAGGGTGGAATGTCCACATCATTGGTAGTAAGGAGCGTTTTTGGTGCATACTCCCCAATGATGTAGCAGTTAATGCATTAGCACCCAATGAGTGGCGTTAAGTGCATCTATACTTATAAGGCCAAAGGGAAAAAGCAAGGAGGTGGCACAATACCCATGCTATCATCATGGGTACATGCCAGACATGCATCCATTTTTTAGCTCTGGTCAAGCGCCGTCCCCATGCACAGTTCAGGGATGATCATGCACTACCTGGTCAAACCTTAGTAAACATGCCTTCTAATGCTATACAGTATATTTTAATTCTCCCATTTTATTTTTTAGGCTTCTAGCATTTATATAGCGACATCTCAAGATATGTTTGCATTTACAGCCTTCTTAGCAATTGACAGGGATAAACATTCAACTCCTTTCTGCTCAAACACATTTAGCTACAGTCACAAATTCATTTATATAGCTACAGCTATGGTTAGAAACTTTTGTACAAAAATACACAACAAGTTGACACTATTCATCCCGCCCCCCCTGCCCTCCACCCCCCTGCCCGAGTCACATAAATCATGTGGCCATGGCACCCACACAGAATATGCACTATTCTGGATGCATCAAATTCTCAGGGGCTATACTTGACTGAGAAATAAAAGATGGACACAAGTGTATTTGGCAGTGCAGCTGCAAGACCAACCCATCACACACTGTTACTGATGGGGACTCGCACCATAGCCTATCTCAGCTAAGCCAGGTGCTGTGGACATGGTGCTGGGTGGCCCACCTCACCCTCTAGGTGAGCACAGGACCTGCACAATGTGATGGTCAGTACCTATCTGTGCCAGTAACACACATGCTCAGTACTCCCTACCAGGCTGAGGTGGTGTGGGGGTGTATACCCCATCCTGTGGTTATCTGTAGACTGCTGATTTGCATGTGCAGTGCATCATGGGTATGTGTTGTTTAACCCTATCCTGCTAACCACAGCAGACAGTTCGTGTGGTGGGCTGCAGTCCAACTGTAGCCAGCCAGGAGTTTGTTAGCAGCTATGGAGATGTAGCCCACGGGTGACTGCACTGCCTGTGTACCCAGAGGTCATGGGTTTGATCCCACAGTGGGGTTATGTGATAGGGCTGTCTGAGGAATTTTCTTTTATAATTTAAATTGGTGCTGCCAGCAACAACACCCTCAGTGCTGTAGCCTGAAGGTGCCTCCAAAGCGCCCTATAAGGTGCCCCAAAGGGAACATTATAAGGTGCCGTGTTGGACAGTGCACCTTATTATGTGTCCTCAGGAGTGCCGCATAGGGTGCATGATGTGGCACCTTAGGTTATGCCAATGTGAGGGTGTGTTTGCTGGCAGCAGAAATAAAAAAAAATCCAAATGCCTCACAAAGCACTGCTGATATTAAAGGGTAATGTCTCAGGCAGTCATATGCAAAAGCGGCACTGTGACATTGAACCCATGACCCCTGTACCATCAGGCAATTTGTCAACCAATGTGCTACACCTCTGCCACTAGGTTTGCATGCCAGCACACATGCCTATGATTAACACACAGTAATGTGCTACACCTACCTCCATCGTGTCATAATGTGCGGTACGTAACCTATTGCGTGAGTCCAACGTTTAGCCCAGAAGGCCCCCTCCCCCCTCCTTATGGCATCCTGCACATCATTGCTGGATTCACATTAAGATGGATTAATGAACATACCCCATAGGCACACACAACCCCATATCACCAGGGTGAATGACAGCCCACGTTGATGGGCTCTCAGGACTCCTTGGTGTAACTGTTTAGCCAGTCATTGCTATATGAAAACGCATAGCACACCCGTTCCAACAGTACCCTAGGAACCAGTGGTGGTGGGTTCGAGACCCAAGTGTGTAAACAACAAGGAAAACTTCTAATTGTGTTTTTAAATGTCAGACACATCAGTGCAATGTCTGTCTGCATCATAGATCTGTATAAATATTGTTGGCGACACCATACCCTGTGCGGCAAAAAGATGCGCGCGGCGCGGGCCCAAATGCGTGTGTGTTGTGGTGCGCATGCACAGGTGGTGTGCTGCGCATGCGTGCGTGTTGTGTCATGCATGCGTTCCTCATTGGTGACAGATCCAGGAAGCCTGCCTTCACCACCCGGGAGCTACGCTGCCTGGCACAGCTGATTGCTGTGAGGCAGCACAAGCTGTTTCCAGGGTCATCCAGGCGGCAGGACCAGATGAGGATCCAGAGAGCGTGGGATCGGCTGACAGTGCTATAATCGTGTGGCAGACTACCCACGTGAGGTAAGTGTATGGGGACAGGTCATGAGATCCATAGATATATCCAGTGTTTATTGTAGCTGTGCATGCTGCTGTGTATAGGTAGTCTATCTCAGTGATGTGTATCAGGTAAACCCACATGCCATATTGTCTATATATCACATCTGAGTGGTTTCCCCTGTACCCAGGGGGCTAAGGACCTGTTCACAGAGTTCCTGATGCCATCCTGGTGTCATGGCAGCTGCTGGTGTTGATATGCTACAACACACCGTAACACAGGTAGCCCATAGATCAGACTAAGGAGGGTTTCTAAACATCCTGCTGGTATGATGGGGTCTGCAGTTGCAGGGTAAAACATCTGCCCCACCCCCAGGGGCTGTGAAATGTGGGCAAAATGGTATGTTAGTCCCATTGGTGATATGCGTGTGTGTGGCCCATCAGTCTAAAAAAGTGTGTCCCCAGCACCCCTGTTGGTATGGAATATGCTGCTGTTGCTGTTTTCCAATCCACCCTACCCCCAGGAGTCCTGAGAGCCCATCAAAGTGGGCTGTCACTCACCCTGGTGACATGGTCCTGTGTGCCTAGACAGTTCTATACATTCTCCCTATCCCCAGGAGTCGTGAGAGCCCATCAAAGTGGGCTGTCAGGCACCCTGGTGATATGGTCCTGTGTGCCTAAACAGTTCAATACATTCTCCCTATCCTCAGGAGTCCTGAGAGCCCATCAAAGTGGGCTGTCACTCACCCTGGTGACATGGTACTGTGTGCCTAGACAGTTCTATACATTCTCCCTATCCCCAGGAGTCCTGAGAGCCCATCAAAGTGGGCTGTCACTCACCCTGGTGATATGATCCTGTGTGCCTTAACAGTTCAATACATTCTCCCTATCTCCAGGAGTCCTGAGACCTGTGTAAGGTGTACTGTCAGTCACCCTGGTGCTATGGTGTATGGAGCTGATGATGTGTGCTAGGACACCCAACCCCCAGGGGGCCAGAGACCTGATTGCAATGGTGGGTATGTCATTCAGATATTGTGTTAGGTTATGGCAGGTAGGTTGCACATCGCCCCTACTCTGTGAGGTCAGCACCTCATCACACACGTCTTTGATGTATCCAGATGGTATGCTAGGTGCAGATGTGGATGTGTGTAACAGCACCCCACCCCCATGAGCTATGAGATCTGATTACAAAGGCCTGTAACAGAGCCATGTCCCCAGAACTGTATTCTGAGTCAGGTCACACATCTGCCCACTTGCTAGGAATCCCACACCTTGTTGCAGATGAACATTACTGATGGTGTTGGAAGGATACATGCACCTGTTGTGTTTGCACAGCACAAACAGAAACCCTGACATGAGTA
Organism: Ichthyophis bannanicus; assembly: GCA_033557465.1. Taxonomy (NCBI): domain Eukaryota; kingdom Metazoa; phylum Chordata; class Amphibia; order Gymnophiona; family Ichthyophiidae; genus Ichthyophis; species Ichthyophis bannanicus. The sequence continues at coordinate 126,360,999 of CM066035.1, read as the reverse complement.
CAGGTGGCAATAGCCTATTCTGTTGCAATGGCCCCTGCCCCTGGTGTTGGCAACAACACCTGCCCTAAGCATACAAGGCCCAGGTCAAAGGAACATAACAACATAAGATAGCCCATACTGGTTCACATCCCCGTCCTTCACGCCCAATATGCTCTTTGCAACAGTGGCCAAACTAGGTTATACGTACCTAGCAGTATCCCCAAGAGAGACACGTTACACAATGCTTGTAGTGGGTAAAGCATTGCTATCCTGGGTCTCGTAAATAGGGCCACCCACCCAATGTCCCATGTATGGACACAGCACTCATGTTTGTTAGGATATCATGTTGCCAGTGGGGTTGGGTCCGAGGATGTGTGTAGATCATGACAACACAAATGTGTTCACCAGACCACATATGGGGTTAGGGGCGTTACCCTGGACACCATCATTGGCAATCCAAATGTGGCATGGTCATGCAATGTCATGCAAGGGGGCCACAGGGGACTGGAATGGTGTGTTCAGGGTGCCAGGCACACTGCACATAGGTGTCACTGCACACATGCCCAGAGACACAGCTACGCATGCAGGTGGCACTGGGAACAGGTAATCTCCTGGAACAAGCAGGAAGTAGGCCTCACATGTGGGTATCATCGGTACCGATGGAGCCTGCGTGGGAACGCTCTCCAGTGTCCAATAGGAAAGCTATTGGAAGAATCCCACAGCGCCTGTGTGCTGCCATCTTGCCTTTTCCAAATGCCTCTCTCCAGTTCGTTGTTTTCCACAGAGCCAGCAGGTCATTGTTCCTGTCATTGCTGAAAAACAGCTATTGTAGTGCTACTCCTGTGGCGGTGTCTGCCTGTTTTTCTTTACTGGTACCACCAGTCTTGTAATTTTTTTTTCAAAAAGGTCAGAGTCCCTCACACAAACAAACCTTTTTAACAAAAGAGGTAAAATCCCCTTTGTAGGTCTCCCCCCCCCCCCCCGGTTTGGCATTAGGCCCTAATCCCTCCTCCATCATGGAAAAGCACTCAGAAAATATGCTGATAATGTGCCGGTACCTTCTCCGTCACTGACAACCATGATTGGTGTTGCAAATGCTTATGGCCGGATCAATCCATGTCTGAATGTTTGGCCTGTGGGATGTTATCCAAGAGTGGTTGGCAGAACAGAGCAGCCAAGCTCAGTACCCTCTTTCCCTCCAACGTGGCCTCGGTGGCAGCCATGTCGTCAAGGGCTTCCTCTTCCTCCCATGGATCTCAGGTAACCAAACACAAATCTGTCCATTCCTCAAAGGGTAGATCCCCCTCCAAATATCGGATTGCCACTGGCATTGCCCTTGAGGAGCACGCTCCAGGCAAACAGCCCCGGTGGGAGTCCCTGGTCTCCAAAGCCACTTTGGGACTCCATGAAGTTCTGGAGGCCTCAACCTGGTCCGACCACCTGGTGCTATGCTCTGGGGTCCTGGCTTTGCCCAGTACTCATACACAGACATCGACAGTGTTGATTGACCAGAGGATCGTGGCCATTGAACGCAGTCTGGCAGCTCTCGTTGTGGCATCACACCACCCCCCACGGTACTGCACCTTGTCCTGGTGCCTCAGGTGACGGTGCTGGTGCTGGTACTGGTGCTGGTGCTGGTGCTTGCTGCCACATTAGGCCCACAATGTCCTCCATGGCATCCGCAATGTGGGCCAAGCGCCCCCGAACGCATCTCCTCCCGGATCATCCGCTGCTCCCTGGTATTTTCTCCAATAGCCATGTGTAGACGCTGGAGTGCCTGATGAGTGCCTGTGGGTGGGACAGAGGGTGATATGTGAGATTCCTCTCCAGTACCAACTGTCACACATACACATGTCACGCATATCCCAGAAGAGCAGTCTGCAGAACAGTCATGCCTGTCAAAGCTAACAACTTTTAGATCTGTGTCTCCCATGAGCCATCCCCATGTCTGGAAGGGGTCTGGATGAGGGGGTCCTGAGAATCACAGATCTCACACATGGCACATTGCCACAGTTTAATATGTCAATGTCAGGTCTGCACACTGCATGTCTGGGATAGGTCAGATGATCTGAGGGGGCCTGAGACACACATGCACATATCTGGGGTGCCCCCATTTCTATAATGCTGGCACACTCTGCAGATTATGTTGTCAAATAATGCTGCGTGACAATACCAATGACGAGGTCTCTGTCACATAGGGTGTATGGGTGACCTGCGATCATTGCTTTTCTCTTTGGGCTTATGTGGGGTATATGGGCAAGAACAGTGTGCATGTGTGTGAACCCCTCACAAATACTGACACCTGACAAGCCATGCTGCAGGAGGTAGAATCACAGAGGACATAAGACAACCCCCCCAACATCAGAACGCTATGCTATGTGGGCAATATGCAATCATTTTGTGGATGTTAGGACAACCCCGTTGGGATTGTGGGGTATGCTGTTACCCACCTTCTGCATTGCGCCGTGCTGCAGCAGTGTGTGTCCGCAGCTCTGCAATGATTGGGTCCATTTCTGGTGGAGGGGTTTCATCTGGCGCTGGTGCATGAATGGGGTGGTGTGTTGTGATCACCTCTGAGCCCTCTGTGGCAGTGACGTCTGGGGTGTGGTCCTCTGGCTCAGGCTGCACGTGTGTGCTTGGGGTCCCGTCACCACTACTGGTGCTGCCCCCGAACATTGTGGGCTGGGGCTCTGGCACATCCTCGGCCAATTGCACCTCCTCCTCCTCAGCTGTGGCCATGGTTGTGAAGTCACCTGGGTTGTGGAAGACCATACACAGCACAGATCGGTTTGCATGGTTCAACTACATACAACTGTGTAACACATCCACCCCACAATCAATGTGTGTTTGGCCGTGGCCTGTACATGTGCTACATAGCTACCACTACAGCCAGTCCTCAGGGGCAGCTCTACCCAGGGCCGCAGCATTCATTGAGCAGCAGCTCAGCTACGTTAACACCTTACAAACCTGCTGCTGCCGCTGCCGCCGTGGCAGTGGCATAATCAAGCATCCCGCGGGGTTCCCCATGCTCTGCAGTGTCCTCCATGCAGCCTCAGTGTTGGCTGTCAGAGCCGCGCAAACAGAAAGAGCTTCTGCTCTCGTGGCTCTGTTAATCCTGCCGTGGGGCTGATGGGATTTTCCATCAGGCCCGTGGCAGGATTGACATGGCCGTGAGAAAGAGATACTCTCCCTTCACGCGGCTCTGACAAGCCCACACTGAAGCCGCATGGAGGACGCTGCAGAGCAGGGGGGGGGGGCCCTACGAGATGCTTGATTCTGCTGCTGCCACGGTGGAAGCAGCAGCAGTAGCCGTGTTTGGTTTATTTCGTACCTTAGCTGGCCTGATGGGGGGGGAGGAGGTTTGGAGTGGTAATTGGCAATGGGGGGGAGAGGTAAGACTGGAAGTGTACTGATGGGGGGAGGGGGTTAGGACAGGTCATGGCCTATGGGTGGTGGTAAGATTGGAAGTGGGATGATGGGGGGCTTAGGACTGGAAATGGGCTGAGTGTGGGGCTAAGACAGGAAGTGGGCTGATGGAGGGCCTAGGATAGGGCTCGAAATGTGCTGTTGGGGGTGCTAAGATTGCAAATGGGCTGATGGTGGGGCCAGGAGAGGGCTATCAATGAGCTTTTGGTGGGGCTGGGGTTTGGAAAGGCACTTATGGAGGGACTTGGATAGGACTGGAAATGGATGTGGAGCTAGGACTGGTACTGGGCTGATGTTGGTCCAGGGGTAGGATTGGAAATGGGCTGATGCATAGACTAGAGGTGAGTGGATGCTGGGTGTGGCTGGAAATAGACAGGAGGTGAGTTTGGGCAAGGATCAGAATGGGATGGAGCTGGGCAAATGAAATGGTGAGGGAAAAAAACTTTTTGAGGGAGGTAAGAGATATCTACAATTGGACGGGTAGTGGGAGAGTAAGTGGGGATTGAGGATGGAGGTCTAACCTTTGAGTGGATGAACTAGGAATGCGGAAAGAGCACAAGGAGAAAGATTACTATGTTAAAGCAGATGTAGACAGAAAATGGAAACAATACTAGGCGTGGGACGAATGGACAAATGGAAAGCAGATGATGGGGAGTTAGCAGAAGACCCAAAGAAACCAGACTAACGTGGCTAGAGCATTTGCCACTGGAAAAACAAAACAAAAATGTTAGGAAACATTCTCTGTATTTTGCATTTATGCAGTGTTAGTTGGGGTTTGTTCATAGTGTTCATTTCAACTATATTCTGGCCCTCCAATGGTCTGAGGGACAGTGAACTGGCCCCCTGTTTGGAATGTTTGAGGAGCCCTGGTGTGCATTATCCCACAGAAGGACCATCCCTGCTCAGCAGTGCTTAGATTAGACACAGACATAACACATACAGGTCTGAGAGGGGGCTTGTAGCAGACATGTAGCCACATGTGCAGGGCAGATATAAAAAGGGATGATGCTAATGAAACGTGGTTGGAGAGCAGCAAAACACAGAGTAAAAGGGGTGGAATGGGGGACAGCAGACTCATGAGCCAAAGGCAGAGGGTGGGAGATGATACAGGGGAGCATGTATGAGGAGGCGCTAATAAGAAGCCTGATGCATATTGTCCTCCGCAGCCCCCTCTGGTGGCGGCGTAGTGGTTCCACCGGGGCTGGGGAGCGCATAAGATTAGGGGTATTAGGGTTGGCCTGTTGCGAGGGTCATGAGGTAGCGGCCCTCTGTGCCAACCTCGTTGCCAACTTCCCAATAAAGCGACTTTCAGCCAAGTGTAGGGAAAAAGGAAAAAGGCATTTATTTCACCTTTACGCAAAATGGTTCAAAATATGCGGTTAAGATAATAACAGGGCTGTATCATTCCTTGTATCAGTTTCAACTCACACAAAACGTTCAAAATAACATTGTTAATCTTCACAGAAACTTAAAACATAAAGCATCCTGTATTCTCTTCATACATTCTGTTGCTCCAAACAGCTTAAAGCTTTCCTACTGTACAATATATACAATCCATGGGTTCAACTGCCTCATCAACCTCAGATTCCCCTGGCATCCATTCCATCTCTGAGGGGTCTGAGTCTGAAACCTCAGGAGGGTTGAATTCGGGCTTTCTGAAAGCATGCCACACTGTGTTCCAATGGTGGTTTGTCAGCTTGGGGCGTCGGTTTTTGGCTATGGTATAGAACCCTGGCTGTTCATCTGCTACAAGTTTAAAAGTTCGCTTGTCCCAGCCTTTAGCATTACTAGCTTTCTTCTTGGAGAGATTATCTGTTACATTTTGCATAAAAGTGTCCTTATCATACAGATAAAACTCATTCTTTTGTTTCTCTCTTGTGCTAGTGTGGCAGGTGCAGGCCTGTGACCCACGGTGTCTGAACATAAGCAGGCCAGCATGGCTAGCTTGACCTGTAAATGAGGCCTGTGGAGAGGCATATAGGATTGCACATCCCCCAATATGCTGCTATTGTAAGATAGAACTCAGTAGAAGTATTGAATTAGCTTAGGTAGGCAGAACTGCAGAGCTGAAAGATGGAAAAATACAGAAAAGACATGTTTAAAAGTTACTGATAAGAAAAAGTACATCTGCAAAGAAATAATTAGGAGTGCTGACAGATGAGTTGCAGAACCCTGCTCCTCTGCACGCACAAATTGGTTCTATGGCCTTGAGAGTGTGAAAGTAACAAGTTGATGAACTGGCCATTGTAATTGGGACTAGAAGGGGGCATGCAGGTGTCATGCCCACAGAAGGGACATAATTGGATAAACTTATCAGTACCGGGACCAATGGAAGAGGTACGGGAGGTACGGGAGGTTACCGGGACCAATGAAATGTTTTTCTATACCTAGAATGGAACAGAAGTCTATAAAAGTTGTTGTAATGCTTGAAAACTTTGCTCAGCCATTTTGAAATTGACTGGTTCGAGACTTGTGCACAAATAAATGATTTGGACCTTCTGAACAGACTCCTGGTATCATTGGTTTGTCTGCGCTTTGCTGCTACACTAGGTTTAGGCAAACAATTGCAGGCAACAACTGTTTTACCTTTAAACTTCCTGCAGTCTCTTACAGGAAAGGCTTGAGGCCTAGCCTGATTGTCTTCCAATTCTTGCAGGCCCAAGTATTCCCTGTGTGTCTTTCTTTCTTTAGAATGGGGAGAAACTTCTCTGAGGCATGGCTGCAGCTGATGCGCTTGTCCTTCACTTCTACCCCTGTGGCAGTTGGCTAATGGCCGCGCCCTCTCAGCTCTTCCCTGTTCCCCAGGCCTCTGAGTTTTCCATTCCTCCTTCAGGTTACTTCTATAAAAATCTTTAAAAGTACCTTTCTCTCCTTGGGTATTCTTTTCAGCTGGATATCTCTTTCTCAGATTGTATCCCAGCCCTTCTCCCTGGATAGGGCTTCCTCTCAGGCTGGAAGGGAGAGCACCTCCTTCCTTGTCTGCTCTCTGCAGTGCTGCTCCTTCCAGTTGTCTCTGGCCTGCTCTCCGGCCTGCTCTTTGGCCTTCCTCTAGGCCTGCTCTTTGGCCTTCACCTCGGCCTGCTCTCTGAGTTACTCCTTGGCCTGCTTCTCGGCCTACTCTCTGGCCTGCTCTCCAAGTTGCTTCAACTCCTCGAGCTGCTCTGGGTCTGACACCGACTCCAACTCTGTCTCTGACTCCGACCCTCCTTGACTCCACTCTGTCCCTGCTTAAATCGGGACTAACTGATTCTAGGTCCTGCCCATAGAGGCGTGGTTCCTCTGCTTCCAGGCTGGCTCTCCTGCTCCCTCTATGTGAACCTTCAGGAAATTGCATGTGAAGCTTGTTTTTTTCAACATTTAAAACTTTTTTTCTTTCTGCCAGAGGGTCCGCTGTATCACAATATCCAAAGGGCAGGTACTCTATGGGTTGGGAGCAGCAAGGTGTGATTTGGGTACCTATCTGCCTGGGGATGGGCAGTGTCCAGTGCCTCTGGCAGTCCATGCAGGTATATTGGCCCTAGCTGCTCCGCCAACTCCTGCTCTAGGGGTGTTAGGGAGGGTGTAAAGGGGCCTCCCCCTCCAGTGCCCATGGCATGCTGCCGCTCTGCCACCATATGTGCACGCACACCCCTCTTTATGTCGTTGAACCTCTTCCTGAGGCTGTCGAGGTCTCTGCTTGGGCCCCCTGCCTGTGCAACTGCCTCCTGCACCTCCTCCCACACCTGCGTGCGTGTTGCAACAGTGGTGGTGTTGCTTAGTCGTCCATATAGGACATCATAATTTTCAAGAACAGATGCCAGCAGGATGTGGTTTTCCTGCTGGATGAATTTCTGAGCCCTCTTCCGTTGCAGAGCTGGCACCAGTATGCGCCTACGTTTTGTAGTCAGAGGACCCTGTGTGGGCTGGGCCGATGGGCCTGCAGCCTCCAAAACACTCCCTGTCATATCTGTCTCCTCCCCAACAGGTGGCCCCACCTCCCTCTCCCTGTCCCTCTCCCTCTCCACTCCTGCCCTGTCTTGTGGCTCCATCTCCCTGTCAGACATTCCTTCTCTTGCCCTTCTCAGCTCCACCTCACACTTCCCTCCTCTCCCTGCTATCTGCTCTTTACCTCACCTCCTTTCTCAACCACCTGCTCCTTGCCTCCCCTCCTCTCTGTATCCCCTGCTGTACCTCACACCTATCCTCCACAACCCAGCCTCTACCACTCTGACCCGCAACACACTAACTTAGCTCTACTAGACAACTGCTTCTCTCTCTCTCTCACTGACACCACACACCTTCTCTCTCCCTCGCCTACCAACAACCCCTCAACGTGCAGCATGTGTACAGGTTTATTTATAGGGTTTTTTACGTTGCGCATGCGCAGTTGCGCGAGCACGTTGGCTGCGCACTGCACATGCGCCACCCAGAAGCACGAAATGCATGCCTGCGTGTTGTGCAGGCAACCGCACAGCGCGCGCACGCCCCCGCTGTGCACACTGCGCATGCGCAGTTGGCTGTGTGTATTGTGCATGCGCCACGCAGACGCAGGAAGTGGGTGCCTGCGTGCGTACCTTTGCGCATAGGACGTGGCGCATGCACACTGCTGCGTGTGCGCGGGGCATACACCATGAGTACAGCCAACTGCTCGTGCGCAGCCGTTGCGCTCGTGCACCTGTGCACGCGCAACACACGCTACGTAAAAAAACCCTATAAATAGTCCTGAGCACATGTTGCGCGTTGAGGGTTTTTTTGTAGGCGAGGGAGAGAGAAGGTGTGCGTTGGCAGTGACGGAAGGAGCGAGTCAGAATCAGGTGTATTGTGGAGCGTGACTGGGTTTGTGATTGGTGTTGGTTGTATTGTGTGGCTGTGTATCTGTGTGGTGTGTAAGGTGGGTGTCTTGTTTACTGAAGTGGCGTCTGTGTTTGAGTGTGTTAGAGTAGCAAGACGGGTGGAGCTTATGGCGGCCTTTGTGTTTGCTGCAGCTGCAGCGGGAGGTGGGCAGGTGGTGCGGTTGCGTGACAGGGGAGATGGTGTCTATGGGGCTGAGGCACAGGGCATGGGTGTAGTCCCGCAGCAAATCAGACCTGCAGCTGTGGGGGCAGGGCAGGCAGGGGCTGTGCCCGCTCGGCGCAGGAGGCGTGCTGAGGTGCAGGCTCACCAGCCACGCCTCTACAGGCCCAGGGCCCAGCTCCAGGGCATGCGAGAGGACCAGGTCATCTCCCTGTACCGACTGAGCACAGGGGCTATTAGGGAGCTCTATGAGGATCTAAGACCTGACCTCGAGCCCCTGACTGATCGGTCACATGCCATACCGGGTTTGGTCAAGCTCCTTGCTGCCCTACATTTCTTTGCCTCTGGCTGTTTCCAGTCATCTGTGGCTGCAGTGGGTGGCATGAGCCGCCCCACCTTCTCACGCTGTCTCCACCAAGTACTGCGTGCCATGGTCAGCCGGGTGCGGAATTATATTGCCATTCCACACACTAGGCAACAGTGGTGGACCCTGAGTCAGGTCTTTGAGGCGTTAGCCGGGATACCACATGTAATGGGAGCTATTGATTGCACACATGTTGCCCTGGTCCCGCCTAGAGACAGGGAGGTAGTGTTCCACAACCGCAAACACTATCATTCCCTGAATGTTCAGGTTGTATGTGATGCAAATATGCATATCTGAATGTGGTCCCAAGGTTTGCAGGGTCCACCCATGACACATATATCCTGCATCACTCGGCACTATTCCAACAATTTGAGGCAGGACAGTATGAGGACTGCATATTGCTGGGTGGGTGTTTCCCATTTCTGACATGCACATGGTGCTCATGTGACTAGGCGTATGTGCAAATGTGTGTCTTGGAGTAGATCCCTCATTGTGTGTGTGTGTCATCTGCCTGTGTGGGATATATGGGGAAGGGGGGGCTGCCCTCCAAATGCGCCCTGCTATGGTGCTGTGTGATGCTGGTTGATTGGATGCGAGCATTTGTGTGGTTGTTACATATTATGCTTTCGCCAATCCATAGAGCTACCCCTTGTCTGGTGTTTCTTAGGTTCCCCCACTCAATTTGTAATAGGGTAGACACCCAGGAAGCTGTAAAAAACATGAGGAGTGATATAGTTAAGCTTGATGAATGGTCTTAAATTGGCCAGCTGGGATGTCATGGTAGGAAATGTGAGGTCAGGCTTTTGGGCTGAAGCAATCCAAGGGAGCACTATTGTATAGGGGGTGATGTACTCTTGTCCACTACAGAAGAGCGGGACCTAGGCGTGGTTGTGTCTGCTGATGTCAAAGTAGCTAAACAAGTTGAGAAGGCGAAGGCAAAAGCTAGAAGGCTGGCTGGGTGCATATGGAGATGAATAGCTAGCATAAAACAGGAAGGGAGAATGCCTCTGTATATGTTTTTGGTGTGACCTCATTTGGAGAATAGTGTGCAATTCTGGACACTGCACCTTCAAAAGGATGTGCACAGGATGGGGTCGGTGCAGAGGGTGGCTACTAAAATGATTAGTGGTCTTCATTATACAGCATATGAAGACAGACCGAAGGATCTTAGGATGTACGCCTTGGGGAAAGGAGGGATAGAGGTGATATGATGGAGATGTAGAAATACCTCTGTGACATATATGTTGAGGGAGAGAGCCTCTGCAAATTGTAAGCAAGTTCAGCTACGAGGGAACATGGGATGAGGGTGGAGGGAGACAGATTCAGGGGTGATATGCCACCATATTTGTTTACTGAATAGGTGGTGGATCCATGGAATACTCTCACAGTGTAGGTGGTAGAGATGAGGACAGTAACTGCATTACAAACAGCATAGGACAAACACAGAGGATCTATAAAGGTAAAAAGGGGACTGTTGTACCTGTTGATATGGACGGACAGACTAGATAGGCCATGTGGTCCTTTTGTGTCATCATATTTCAATGTTGCAATGCTGCATAGTTGTGATGTCATATGTTTCTTTCAGGATGTGTTATGCATTTGTTTTGCACATATATACATGTGTCCATTTGAGGGGACATGAGCTCCTGCTTTAACTTACCTCATTTCTTTCTACAGGTGATGTAGGATATGGGTGTCGCCCCTGGTTGCTGACCCCTGTGCGTCAACCACGGACACGTGCAGAGCGGAGGTACAATGAGGCCCATGCCACCAGCCGCTCTGTCATAGAGTGCACCTTTGGCGTTTTAAAGAGTCGCTTCAGGTGTCTGGATAGGACAGGCGGCGCCTTACAATATACTCCACAGACTGTGGCAGAGATCATCATAGCCTGTTGCATCCTGCACAACATTGCTCTCAGGCACAATATCCCTGCAGAGATTAATGAGGGTCTGGAGGATGATCCGACGTGCCCCCCTGTACGTGCCCGTGAGGACACACGTGAGGGCACAGCAATTAGGTGGCAGGTGATTGCACAGCTCTTCTCATGTACGTACTGCATATGTTCCCACATTTGTTGCTATATGTGTGTAGTGCTAATACAGGTTAACATTTGTAGACCAATATCAGTAGGATGCAACACTGCACTGACATGTAACAGACACTGGCTGGCCATCCCAACGTCAAATATAAGCATGACTTAGAACCTAACAATGTTGGCAGGGCAGAACAGAGAGCTGAGGTGGATGATGTGGGTGGGTGGTTTTAGGCTTGTGGGAGTTTTTGGGGTGACATTCATGGTTTGTGGATGATTGTGATAGCGGCTGCTGTGCAACCACAGTTAGTTGGTGTTATGCTTTGGGTGCAGCAAGGTGAAAGGCATGTGGTGTGGGTTTCACAGTGGGAGAGAGGACCATGTTTGGGGCCACTTGTCCAGCTGTGCGGGTTTTTCATTTGGTATTTTGAGCTGATTGTGTGTGTGGTATGCTCTTGTGAGCTGGATCTGTGGGTCTGTAATTTTTGTATAGCGCTACATGTGATATGTAGCACTATATACATGCTCAGTACTATCTGTCATAATGGTAATTAAAATCCTTACTGTGAGTTAGTGGAACAACACAGTGTGGCAGACTGTATAAGTCATCGCGTAGCCCTAACATGGATGCGTTGAAGGATAGGGAACCTGTGCATTGTCCAGCCAGGGGGTTTTTTTTCCATTGTAGAATAGACATGCAGTGCAGTGTTGCATATGTACACACAAACAGAGGTGATTCAGGCAAGATCAACAAGGTGTAGGTTACAGTAGGCAAGCAGAGAGATCAATGTGGGGGTGGATTGGGTTTTAGGGGTGTTTTCAGGGAAATATTTATATTTTTTCAGCAAATTGTTTTCAGCAAATCTAGCTGATGACATGTCCACATAAACCCATGACTCAACTACAGGCTGTATAAGTGCATAGAGGAGGAGAGTGCATGCCAAGACACCAACTACATTGCATACCCTAGAGAAGGAACGTAATGGCCACATACACAAAGAGGCTCTGATGGGAGGGGGTTTATTAGGTGCACATATAGGCTATCCATGCTTTGCCATTATCACTTTCACACAGTGGGCTGACATGCAGCCATCAAGGTCAGGCCAAAAGCAGACATCGGGGTGTGGTTTAGCGGACATAACGCAGACATTGAGATATATGTTTAGCAACTCAGTAGCACACAGCTGTTAATGTTAGTCAAGGTATGAGATATACACACCAGGAAATGTGTTTGGACAGAGGATCCCGGAGGTGCCCCTGCATATTTCCATGTGTTACAGCAATTGACAGTGGTGTAGCAGACAACATTGGTACACCAGTACACACAGTGAAGGGGCATTGGGAGCAACATGGGGGACCCAGGATAATACTGCAGCCTTGGAGTGATTTGGGAACACGGTAGGGAGAAAACACTTATGTTCACCAGTGTGTGCGACAACAGGGAGGTGAGGGAGGGGACAGACAGAGTACGGACCCCTGTAGTTTGGCAAAGACATGTTTATTTATTTATTTATTTATTTATTTTTCTTATATACCGCACTCTTTAGCATCAGCGCGGTTTAAATGGAACCATAATTAACAATAACAGTTTTACATAGAACAGGGAAGAAAAACTTGGATAACTTAGGGAGAAATGCACAAAATTATTTACATATATAACAATGAGTTTTGTCCTTGATGCCTTTCACATGGGAGAGATGTGTACAGTGTGATGGTGAACAGTGAGTCTGTAAAGGATGTTGGGGGGAGTGGAAGCTGGGGACAGGAAGGTGCAGTGTATGTTGCACAGCTAGAACATGACATATGTATGTTTCCTTTGTGTTTCCCAATGCACAGGACATAGTTTTTGAAGCTCCTAGTGCTGTGGTGCACTGGCAGGGGACTGTACATCAGCCAACATGCTGTGGTCTGGGATAGTTGGACCTACAGCTATATTGTCTGTGCCAGCAGTCAGGGGGAACACATGTCCTCGGTGATCTTTCCTATTGTCCAGATGTTGTGGTTCACCTCTTTTCCCTGCACCTCCCTAAACCATATTTTGCTGTTGGCACGCATATCCCCATGTGATCCTGTCCAGTATGTCTTTAGCAATACTGTCTCTGGGACATGTCCAACAGAGCTGCATGTGTGTGGAGGTTGTAGGTTTTTGGGTGGTGGCCTACATGTGCACCCTTCACCGACATTGTACCATCAGCCAACACCAGGGTATCATTGCATTTCACAGGGCCTTTATGTGTACAAATCTCCACTTTGGACATACAGGCCATATGCTACTGCTGGCATGCTGCCCGTAGCATACTGTGTGTGTGTGTTCTTGTGTTGGCTGTGTGATGATACAGTGTTCCGGCTTTTTACATTATCATGTGTTGTGAGGGGTCTGTACACCTGGGGGGCGGTGGTGACTGTGCTATCTCTACCTTACTTGTGTTTACCGTGTAACCATTGTGGACATGTGTTGTGTGTTGGGAACAGAACTGTGTCTTGTGTTCTGACATACCACTGTTGACCTGCTTTTTGTATCACAGATATCGGCGTGACATGGTGACATGGAGATTCTACATATTTCGCTGACATTGTGTCCCTTCACTGTGACCTGTTATGGCCTTTGAGTGGCTCAGAGGATCCAAGACATACACCTGATGCAAGCACAAGGTAGTTTGCACCTTTGTTCTTTTGGTAATGACATCAGCCTTTACATGTAAATGATTTACTGTTTGTGTCATATACATTTCATGTTGGCTCTCTGTTCACGAACGCTGATGCACATAGGGTGGAGCTCTGAAACGCCTGTGTCACATGGGCAGGGACAGAACCATATCCATGTGACACCCGTGTGTATGCTTCCAATTCAAAATGTCCCCAACATGCAATGTTTATTGTATTGTGATCATGTCATGTTTGCCTGTGTGTCCCTTTATTTTTTTTCCTTTTATTTATAGGTTTTCAGCAAAATACATCATCACAAAATAAGGAAAATCACTAATACTAAATACAATATGTATAAGAAGATACACTGAAGATATAGTCCACATCGAGGGAAAAAACAAAGACAATATAATAAAAATAACTACTCAAGAAAACAGGCCTCTTTTAGGGCCAACCATTAGAAGGAGATATATTACCCAGAGGCTATTCCCTTACCCAACACTTACCCGATCTACTACAAATTTTTCTAAATGTGAGACATCTACAAAAACAAAAGAATCTCCCTGATAATTAACCACACATTTACAGGGAAAACGTAAGAAGAACGTTGCTCCCAACGCTAAAACTCTAGGCTTCAGCTGAAGGAATTGACGCCTCTTAAATTGCGTTTCACGGGATACATCAGGAAAAATATTTATAGATTGCCCACAGAATTTAACAGTTTTTGCCTTAAAAAAACGCACGTAAAATGCGCTGTTTAAGACCAAACGAAGATAATGTAACTATTAACGTAGACCTGGTAGTAATCAAGTCTGAAGAGTCCTCCAGAAAGGCAGTCAAATCTAAAATAGGAGCAACAATCTCATCCAAGTCACCCTCTGCTCTATTAACACGCTTAGTACTTGGCAACAAGTAGTAAGCATGGGAAATACCAATTGGATCAGAAAAATGCAATATTTCTTTAAAGTACTTATCAAGAAGAATCTCAGCGGATAGCAGTGAGGAATGGGGGAAGTTTAGGAAACGCAAATTACAAGCCAGGGAGGAGTTCTCTAAGGCTTCCACTTTGGAATATAATATCAATGAATCCTTAACAGCGGCTGTATTGGCCGCAGAAAGCAAGTTAACCTGAGAACTCAACTTCCCAACAACCTTATTTGCAGAAGTGACCCTCTCATCGAGCTGACGAAAAGATATGACAGCCTCCTGAGAGAAGACACATAATGCATTTAATGTTAAAGACATTTTCTTATCAATGGATTGCAAAGCAGTCCATATATCTTTTAACATAATCTCCTCATCGGGGGGCTTAGAAACAGATTGTAATAAGCTATCAGAAATATTAAATGTCACAGGCAAAGGAAAAGTAACATTAACTTTAGAAATACTTGCACTTTCTGTAGACTCTCTGGACGACCATTGCGGTTGCAGTGGTAAAGGCAAGGGAGGAGGGGTTCTCCCACCAGGACAGAACCATATCCATGTGACACCCGTGTGTATGCTTCCAATTCAAAATGTCCCCAACATGCAATGTTTATTGTGTTGTGATCATGTCATGTTTGCCTGTTGTGATACTGTGGACCCTCTGGCAGAAAGAAAAAAAGTTTTAAATCTTGAAAAAAACAAGATTTACATGCAATTTCCTGAAGGTCCACATAGAGGGAGCAGGAGAGCAAGCCTGGAAGCAGAGGAACCACGCCTCTATGGGCAGGACCTTGAATCAGTTAGTCCCGATTTAAGCAGGGACAGAGCTCAGTCAAGCAGAGACGGAGACAGAGACAGAGACGGCGCCAGAGTGAGCATCAAAGCCGGACTGGAAAGAGCAGCTCGGAGAGTTGGAGTCACTGTCAGACCCAGAACAGCTCAAGGAGTTGAAACAACTTGGAGAGCAGGCCAGAGAGTAGGCCGAGAAGCAGACCAAGGAATAACTCATAGAGCAGGCCGAGGTGAAGGCCCAAGAGCAGGCCTAGAGGAAGGCCAGATACAACTGGAAGGAGCAGCATTGCAGAGAGCAGCCAAGGAAGGAGGTGCTCTCCCTTCCAACCTGAGAGGAAGCCCTATCCAGGGAGAAGGACTGGGATACAAGCTGAGGAAGAGATATCCGGTTGCAAGGAATACCCAAGGAGAAAAAGGTACTTTTAAAAGTTTTTATAAAAGTAACCTGGAAGAGGAAGGGAAAACTCAGAGGCCTGGGGAACAGGGAAGTGCTGAGAGGGCGCGGCCAGTAGCCAACTGCCACAGGGGTGGAAGTGGAGGACAAGCGCCTCAGCAGCAGCCATGCCTCAGAGGAGTTACTCCCCATTCTAAAGGAGGAAAGACACCCAGGGAACACTTGAGCCTGCAAGAAGTGGAGGACATTCAGGCTAGGCCTCAAGCCTTTCCCAAAAGAGACTGCAGGAAATTAAAAGGTGAAACAGTGGTTGCCTGCAAGTGCTTACCTAAGCCTAGCACAAGAGAGAAACAAAGGAATAACTTTTATCTGTATGATCAGGACACTTTTATGCCAAAAGTACCAGATAATCTCTCTAGGAAAAAGGCTAGTAATATTAAAAGCTGGGATAAGCAAACTTTTAATCCTGTAGCAGAAGAAAACCCATGGTTCTACAATATAGCTAAAAGCCGACGCCCCAAACTGACAAGCCAACATTGGAACACAGTATGGCATGCTTTTAGAAAGCCTGAATCCAACCTTCCTGAGGTTTCAGATTCGGACCCCTCAGAGATGGAGCGGATGCCAGGGGAATCTGAGGTTAATGAGGCCGTGGAACCCATGGATTGTAATTATTGCACAATAGGAAAGTTTTAAGTTATTTGGAGCAACCAAATGTATGAAGAGAATACAGTGTGCCTTATGTTTTGAGTTTATGAAGATTAACAATGTTACTTTGAACGCTTTTGTGAATTGCACTTGATACAAGAAAGGATACAGCCCTGTTATTTTTCTCAACCGCATATTTTGAACCGTTTGCGTAAAGGTGAAATAAATGCCTTTTCTTTTTCCCTACACTTGGCTAAATGTTGCTTTATTGGGAAGTTGACCACGAGGCTGACACAGAGGGCCGCTACCTCATGACCCTCGGAACAGGTCAACCCTAATACCCCTATTCTTATGAGCTCCCCAGCCCCGTGGAACCACTACGCCACCACCAGAGGGGGCTGCGGGGGACACTGTGTGTCCCTTTATTATGTGTTTCTTAATGATTGACTCTCTGCAATTTGTGCTGATGTTGCAAGGCGCATACCAATACAATATTTCTCATCTTCTGACACAGGGCAGAGAACAAACCAGACACATCTATTACATTGCATCTGGCATCGCCATCACCCACCTGTTGGGGGACACAACACCATGGAACTTTCCCTGGAAAATGGTGCCATAGGATGTTTGACCTCTGCGAGTGGGAGACATGCCTAGGATGGACAGTATTATTTTTTGATTGCTACTTTGGCCATGACAGACATATCCAAGAAACTGCTGCTGCCATGCTCTGGCTGGGAGTTGTGCTCATCGCAGGAGACACACAGGACCTTTCATGTACTGTGGCATATTGGGATGTGACACTTGACTATGCATGCCCAGGGTTGCAAGGATAGTCTTAACCTGACGTGTTGGATTGCAGATACGCTTTGGACTTTGCACACTGTGTACTGGTCCCCACGTGTGAAGCAGGGACTGCCATTGTCACTGTATGTTGCACATTCCTCCACAGTTGTTTCTTTTGGCTATGTGTGTGACATGGAACACAGGATATGCTCATCTGTTTGTTTCAACACAAGCATACAGCCATGCGTGTGGCATAGGGGTAGTGATGGAGAGGTCCTGTTGTCTATGTCCACCTACTCTCCACCTGGACATGATACAGGTTTTGCCACAACACCGCTTTAATGCACACCAGCATCCTGGATTGATGTTTTCAATCACCAAGGGTGTTTGCGTGCATGTGTGACATAACTGAATCATGTTGAAATGTCAATGGTGCATGTGCATATGACTGACTATGTTGGCGAAACACAGCACGTGGCAATATGGCTTCTGTGTGGTTTACTGTAACATGTTTGCCCTTAATTTCCCTCTCTATAAACTGTTTCTTGTGTTTGTTTACTGTACAGACGTGATGCTCTGCATTGATTTACAAACCTTGCATTGCATGTCTGCACAGTCCTATTTATCCCCTGAGGTAACGACACTCACATTGCCACGTTATATTTGGAGTGTTGCAGTATGAGTGTCCGTTGTTTTCCTTCAATTGTGCATTCCATGTACGGTGATATATGTGTACAGACACTGTATCCACACCAACCAGTGCAGGGGATCTTCTGCATAGTGTTATCTCTGCATGTTTCTGCAGGTAGTTTTCATTTGAATTCTGTCTGTGTTCATGTGCCTCTGCTACCTGTTAGCATATCCTCATTGTGCATTTGATGATTGTTTAGGGTTACATTGTTGCAGCTTGGATTCCTATATCAGGCATTATGTGATAGCTGTAACATTATTTTCAATCTGTGGTTCTAAAGTTACAACGTTTGAACAACATATGCTGTTTTCATTTGTGTGCCTCCTGTGTTGCCAGATAGATATATTTTAGAGAACAGATCATGATTGATGTGTGTTGGTCCCTCATCATGCACCGCCTACTGTCTACATGCACTCATATATGAGTAACACATTTGAGGCGTGCGGCAGCATGTGGGGGGTGGGGGCCTAATGCATAGTGCTGCACATTATGTCTCCTGCCCTTCATTTGTAGACGGGCCAGTGACCTTTCTGTCTTTCACCTTGGATCCACTCACCTTGATATTATGATGGCAGCATCTACACTATCTGCGAAGATGAACCCAAATAAAAATATGTGTTTTATATACATTTGTCTCTGCTGCTGCTTGATCATGGTGACAAACGTGCAATACAATGTGCGCCTTTGAGACAGTCATGTTCATGTTCATGTTCATTTATTTGATTGACCGCTCTTCATTAATAGGCAGAGCGGTTCACAATAAAAAT
Organism: Ichthyophis bannanicus; assembly: GCA_033557465.1. NCBI lineage: Eukaryota > Metazoa > Chordata > Amphibia > Gymnophiona > Ichthyophiidae > Ichthyophis > Ichthyophis bannanicus. Next base: position 126,342,558 of record CM066035.1, on the reverse strand, counting down.
ATAAACAGAGTGGCACAAGGCCGGAAACTGGAAAAGAAATTACAATTCAAATAGAGAAAGCGATAAGAGACAAGAGCAGGTAGGGCAGAGGGAGGGAAAGAGGGACAGGACTAGGGAGGGGGAAGGTCAAAGGCGAGGGAGAACAGGTAAGTTTTAAGGGAGCGTTTGAAGGTGGGGTAGTGGGGCTCAAGGCGGAGGGGGGGGGAGAGAGTTCCATAGTGCAGGGCCTGCAAAGAAGAAGGCTGAGGAGCGTGTGGACTGGAGATGAGCGTGTGAAGGGGATGGTAGTGCAAGTCTGTTAAGGTGGAAAGAACGAGGAGTGTGGCGTGGAGTGTGAAAATGAAGTAAGTCAGCCAGGTATTGATGGGTAGAAGTATGCAGTGCTTTGTGGGCTAGTATGAGAAGCTTGAATTGAATACGAAAGAAGATGGGGAGCCAGTGAAGTCGGAGAAGAAGGGGGGTGACGTGGTCCCTAGAGGAGGAGTGGGTAACCAGACGGGCGGCGGTGTTTTGAATGCGTTGTAGTCGTGAGAGCTGCAATTTAGAAATGCCAGAGAGGATGGAATTGGAGAAGTCAACACGAGAAATAACAAGGGTGAGGAGTAGAGTGGTTAAAGCAGAGGGAGAGAGGAAGGGGCAAATGGCACGGATCTGACGAAGGTGGAAGAAAGAAAGTTTAGAGACATGGGAGACATGTGCAGAAAAGGAGAGATCTGAGTCAAAAAGAACCCCGAGATAACGAAAAGTGGTAACCAATGGGACAGGTGCATTAGAAAAGGATGGGGCCAGGGGCGGGGGCTGATGACCGTAGGAGAACCAGATGGCTATGGTTTTTGAAAGGTTAAGATGTAAACAATTTTGTGTTAACCAGTCGGAGACAGCAGCTAAGCAGGCATTCAACGGGGCTAAGTCGGGGGAGACAGAGGAGGTGTGGTGAAGAAGGAGAATGTCGTCGGCGTAGTAAAAGGCTGTAATTCCAAACTGCTGAATAAGTAGTGTGAGTGGAGTGAGGAAGATGTTGAAAAGGAAAGGAGCCAACACAGAACCTTGAGGAACCCCACAGACTAGTGAAAAAGAGGGGGAGTGGGCCGAAGAGGAAGAGGTAACAGCAGCAGAACGAGAGTAAAGAAAAGAGTGAAACCAACGTAACACAGTACTGCGAAGGCCGATATCATGCAAGCGAGACAGTAAAAGGGAGTGGTCGACCAGGTCAAAGGCAGCAGACAGATCAAGTGCTACCGCCACCGATATATCACCCCGGTCGTGAGCAGTGTGCAGGGAGTTAGTGAAAGCTAGAAGAACAGTCCCGACACTGTGTCCAGTGCGGAAGCCAGATTGGTGAGGATGAAGGAGATTGGTGGAGTCCAGGTGGTGAGTGAGCTGTGCAAAGACAATTTTCTCGAGTAATTTGGAAAGGAAAGGAAGATTGGAAACTGGACGGTAATTACTAGGATCAAGAGGGTCGAGAGTGGGTTTCTTAAGTAATGGACGGATGAGGGCGTGCTTCCAGGGAGTGGGAAAAGAGCCAGAGGAGAGACTGGAGTTCAACATAGTTTGCAAGTAGGGAAGAAAAGATAGAGAGGGAACAAGCAACCAGGAGGATGGAATGGGGTCAAGAGAACAGAAAGTTTTATTAGATGAGGTGATAATGTGGTGAAGTTCCGTGGTGGAGGTTGGCGAAAAGGAAGACCAAGTGTGAGACAGTGGAGAAGTAGGAGGGGGAGAGGCTACTGGGGGAGGAGAGGACAGAGGAGGGGGATGGAGGGGTAAGGAAGCCCTTAGTGCAGAAATCTTGTTGGAAAAAGCCGAGGCCAAGAGGGAAGGGGCAGGGAGAGGGTGAGCAGGTTGAGCTGGAGTAGAGGGGTGAAGGGAGGTGAGAAAGTTGAGCGTGGAGTATAGGTGACGCGTCTGATTAGGGGCAGCAGCGATAGCAGCAGAGAAGAATGAGGCCTTGGCAAGGTGAACCTGGGAGCGGTAGTAGGAATGTTGAGATTTGAAAAAAGAGAGAGAGGACGGTGATGGAGATTTACGCCAGTGTCGTTCGGCTCTACGGAGTTGAGATCTGAGTAGGCGAAGACCAGGATGATACCAGGGGTGTGAGGGTCGACGAGTAGAAGAGCGCTGACGGAGGGGAGGAATTTGATCAAGGGCAATGGAAAGAGAGGAAAACCAAGTCGAGGCTTGAGAGGTAGGGGACAGGGAGGGGAAGTCAGTGGGGAGCAAGTCCGTAGCTGGAGGGAATTGCTGGGCTAGGGAGGGAGTAATGGAGCGTGAGAGAGGAGGGAGAGAGGAAGAGATAGAAGGGACTGGTGGTACGCCAGAATGGTAACAGGAGACTGAAAGGCAAAAGTGATCTGACCATGGAAGGGAGGAGGAGGACAGGTTAGAGAGAGAGAGCGTGGAGGATGAGTGAGTCAGAAGGAGGTCTAGGGTATGACCAGCAGAATGGGTAGGAAAAGAGACATGCTGAAGAAGGGAGAGATCGTGGAGGAGGGCGAGGAAAGCATGGTCCCTAGGAGAGGAAGGGGCATCAAGGTGCAAGTTGAAATCACCCGCAATAAGGAGATGAGGAAAGAGTAAGGAGAGATCAGAGAGGGAGCGGAGTAGAGAGTCCCAAAGGTCGGGACGGAGAGCTGGGGGTGAGTAGATGAGAAGTACGTGAGTTGGAGGTGTGGTATGTAGATGGAGGAGGAGGGCCTCAGGGTAAGAAAGGGAAGGTGGAAAGAGCTGAGTGAAAGCAAGGGAGGGGCCAAGAATAGCAGCCACCCCGCCACCCGCGCGGGCTATGCAGAGGACAGAGGCTGCTGAAAAACCGGGAGGAAGACAGCGGTTGAGGAGGGCATCCTCCCCCTCCTTCAACCACGTCTCAGTGAGAAGAGTGAGGTCAAAGCAGGATTGAGAGATGAGATCCTGAACCAGTAGAGACTTGGATCTGAGAGAACGGCAGTTAATAAGGCCAATCTTGAAGGCAACTGGGGAGAGGGCAGAGCCAGAAGAGGGAGATGAGAGGGCAGGAGAAAAGGAGGAGCAGAGGAGAAGATTGGCCTGACTCCTTGTGACCCAGAAACTCCAGGGTTTTCTTGTCAGTGTCACTGGATTGTCAGGTCTTTCTTCCAAGGTAATGGAGAGTTAAGTGACTTGCCCAATGTCACATGGAGTGCTAGTGTGAATTGAGCCCTAGTTGCTTGGTGACCAAGCCAGTTTTCTAACCGCTAGGCTACTCCTCCACTCTTTGATCACATTGACACTTGTATCTACTGATTTGCTGGTCATGTACATGGCCCACCTGTGCTCATATCCTTGTACGGTGGCAGCTGTGTATCTGCCAGCCATTTGCACCATCACTGGGTATTACAGGTTCCCATACACACCCTCCCTTTATTTTTTTATTTATTTTATTTATTTTATTTATATATATATTTATATACCGCATCTTCCAAAGTTCAGTTGCGGTTTACAATGAACAACAATTAACAAAGTAAATTTGTTTTACAGGGAACGTCATATTATAACAGAACATATTTACAAGGAACATCATATTATAAGTAAACAGTCAAACAATGTGAGATAAATACAAAGTGGCACAGATTAACTATATACAGTTTTTATATGTATATATATACATGGATGTGAAAGGATGTAAGCTGAGAGGTAATCGTGGGTGTGTGTTTTTGTTTGTGTTAAAGGCTTTTGCTTAATGTGGACTGAATACCTGTTTAACCTTTGTCTAGTGCAGGCGCTGAGTTATCTATGTTATAGTGTTTGGTGAACAGATAAGTTTTCAATTTTTTACGGAATTCCATGATTTCGGTTAAGATTCGTAGCTCTTCTGGGAGGGAATTCCAGGTCATTGGGTTTATGTGGGAAAAGGCTCTGTTGTTTGTTGATTTATGGGCTCTTGTATAATCTTTTGGGGTCTTTAATCTGTTTAATTGTCCTTTTCTGTGTGTGGGCTTGGATGGTTCTTTGTGTATTAAGTTACATAGCATGGTTGGGGCCATGTCGTATAACGCCTTAAATACAGTTATTATTGCTTTGTAGGTTATTCTACTTTGAATTGGTAACCAATGGAGGGAGGCTAGTATTGGTGATATGTGTTGGAGTGAGTTAATTTTCAATATGATTCTGGCTGCTGCGTTTTGCGCTAATTGCAATCGTTTGATGTTTTGTTTTGATATGCCTATTAAGATTAGATTGGCAAAGTCAAAATGTGGAGTTATTGTTGCTTGGATTATGCTGATAAAGTCTTGAGTAAATACTAGCGGTCGAAGTTGTTTGAGGGTTTTGAGTTTGAAGTAAATTTTCTTTATGGTATTGCTAATGTGTGTTTCCATCGTTAGATGAGTATCTAGTATAACGCCTAGATACCTTATTTCGTTTTTTATTTTAATTTCTTGGTTTTGAAGTCTTATGTGTGTTGGTGGAATATAAGTTTTGTCCTTGGTCACAATAAGAACTTCTGTTTTAGTATGGTTTATGTGGAGGTTTTGTGTTTTAGCCACGTTGTGATTTCGTTATAGCAGTCCGATAGTAGTTGTAGCGGTATATTGGGTATCGAGAATGGTATATACATCATAATATCATCTGCGTATAGATGATATTTTACTCCAAATTTTTTGAAAATGTTGCAGACAGGTTTTATGTAAATATTGAAAAGTAGGGCTGACAGCGCTGAACCTTGTGGTAATCCGATCTCTTGTTTATATGTGTTTGAGTTTTGATTCCCAATTCTTACATTTTGGGGTAGTATTTTTGCATTGTGCTCAGTGTGCTGTTTGGGGTAGTGGTTAGAGGCATGTGTTATAACGCCATAGGTTGCAGGTTTGATCCCCACATGTGGTTTATCTTTTTCTTTTCTGTTGTGCTAACTGGACCATTAGGTACCAGCAGGTTCATCACCTCTACACACACCCTTCCCTCTCTTCACTGTACACCAAGGTGTGCCCTCTGTGCTGCCTAGCCATCACATATTATCTGTTACATAGGTCTCTTTCTTTATGGTGTTTACATGGCAGTGCGCTTGGGGGTTTTGTATTGCTGTGGTTCAGCTGGTGTGTGGTACACCTGTTTGCATGTTGAATTCTCTCCTGTCCTGTTCCAGATTTTGCACCAGCTCCACAGAGCATCCTCTGCTGCCCTTGGGGTTTAGTTTCTTTCCTCTTTTGCATGCTGTATCCACTGCATAAGATTTCATTGTGTGTGTGCATGTGTCTCTGGTCCCAATTACAGACTGTGATCTGATCTGTACACAGCAGATCTGCATGTGCATTTGGTCATGGTTACTGTTGGGGGTTTGCCTGTCCTGACAGCCAGCAGGCGTCTTGTGTGATGCCCTGCACTATTTTTGTATGCAGCCTTTGCTACTGAGCTCACGTTGGTGGTGTGGCCTACCGGTTTGTGCATTGCCATTTGTGGTAGTGGTCATAGGTGTGATTCCTCTCTGTTCTCTTTCATTTGTATGCTTGTCCTGCAGAACTAGTTTTCATTCCTGTGACAGTCATATCTGTGCAGATCTGTGCTGTGAGCACATTGTACCCTCATCAGAGTTGTGAACCATCCTTCTGTCCATCTAAGTGTGTCTGCCAGCTGTGTGCCATCCTAACCTGATGTGCATGCTGCTACCCCACGTCCTGCACGCCTACACATTCCTGCATTGCAGCTCTCCCTGGTTGCCTCTCCTGTGTGTGCTCTGCATAGCACTGCTACTCCACTGTCATCCTGATATTTCACCTATCCTGCCATTTCTGGCTTCTCTGCTGCACACATCTTCCCATCCTTTGTCACACACTGTCATTATTGCATGGTACATTACCATCACTCTGTGCATAGCTACAGCTGCCCCCGATATGTTTGTCCATTTTTCTATCTGCCACATGGGCTGGAGCTGATTTGTGTGGTCCATCAGCTCTGATCTACATCCTTCTTTTACTTATGCATTGTCTTTCCTTTCTGCTCTGTGCAGTGTTTGGGTTACGTGTGTGTTTGGCACATACCTCTCTTGCCCTTCAAATTGGGGGACCTTACTGCTGTTGGCCAACGTTTTTGGGTTCACCTATACATCCTTGGGCCATCTTACGCCACACCTTCGATTCAGGCAGCTTATGGGGTACCTACTATGGTGCCTTGGGAGTTGGCAACCTTTCAACATGGCCTCTGGGGAACATTATAACTCGCCTTCGCTGATGTGGTTGTTTAGGATGTGCCTTCTGGTGCACCCTAAAAGGTGCATTAATTTATGGCACTAGGGTGGGGTTCTTTTTAGATGGCAGCACAGATTGTTGTACAGTTGCAAGCAGAAAAAGGAATTACCTCAGCCAACCTTATTCATTAGGTACACTGGGGATTTGAACTCATGACCCCTGCACCATCAGTCAGTAACTTAACCATTGTGCTACACTGCTGCTCCTCCTTGCAAGTCAGCACACCTACTTAAGATTTTCATGTGTTAAAATGCACAGTGCTGCCATCAAAAACAGTGCTGTGACCTTGCGGTGCCTCATAGGGCACCCTATAAAGCACCCTATAAGCAACATTCTAGGGTGCCTGGGTGGACAGTGCACTTTATAATATGCCCTCTGGAGTGCCTTATAGGCCGGCTGATGCGGCACCTTATGTTACAGCACTTTGAGGGTGTGTTTGCTTGCTGCACAGATTGAAATTAAACTGGGAAATGCATCAGACAGCACTGGGTAAAAGTATTATTATTCATCAGGCCCACAAACTCACGATCCCTGCACCATCAGTCAGTGTCTTAACCATTGTGCTACACTGCTGTTCCTCTTTGCATGTCAGCGCACCTACTTAAGACCCGAAAACCTGCAGGGTTGCGGACCTCCAGGACCGGATTTGAGTAGCTCTGTGTTAGGGCTACATTTGTCTCTGTTCCTCACAGGTCATGCATGTCATCCTGAGGCACCTTGGAGCCCTTAGGGCACACTAACCTGGGGCACCGTAACCTTGTTAGGCCACCTTAACCTATGGCAGAGCTACTCAAATCTGGTCCTGGAGGTCCGCAACCCTGCAGGTTTTCGGGATATCCCTAATAAATATGCATGAGATATATATGCATTAGAGATAGCCTGCCAACCTGACTGGTTTGTGGCCCTCCAGGGCTGGATTTGGAGACCCCTGCCTTACACCTCTGTCATTTAAGATTGTGAGTGGGCAAGGTACAGATATCCTAGACATCAAAAGGGTAGATAGAATGTGTCACATTCCTCCTCGGTTCTCACCACCACCAAAAGGTTGTCTCTAATAGACAATATTTTGGTGGTGGTGAGAAGCAAAGAGGAATGTGATACATTCTATCTAACCTTTTTCATGTCTTGGACATCTGCACCTTGCCCACTCACAATCTTAAATGACAGAGGTGTAAGGCAGGGCCACAAACCAGTCAGGTTGGCAGGCTATCTCTAATGCATATATATCTCATGCATATTCATTAGGGATATCCCAAAAACCTGCAGGGTTGCGGACCTCCAGGACCGGATTTGAGTAGCTCTGCCCTAACACTAGACAGAGCACTCAGGAAAGGCAATGAACAGGTGAGTGAAGGAGGGAGAGCTGAGAGAGGCTGGACCTGCCATATCTGCATGCATCCCATGTGGCTGTCAGTACTGATGACAAACATGGTGGGGGCAAATGTACCACAGCACAGGGTGTTGGCAATGTAAAGTACTGGAAAGACAGTGGGTGGCAGACGATGGGAATACGTGTCCCCCAGTGGAGGCGGAGGTGGCAGGATAGTTACAATGATAGGTGGACAGAGGAGTGGTGGTGCCATGCAGATCAGGCATAGGTGAGGCTAGCACGATGAGGCACAATGCAGGAAAGGGTAGCAGTGCAGGACATGATGTGGCAGCCTGCACAGGCAGACAGGACTCTACACAGCTGACAGATGCATATAAACGGACCGAGGAAATATTGGTAATTTTGGCGAGGGTATTATGGGCTGGTAGCACAGATCTGCAAAAAAAATATGACTGTTACAGGCATGCACATTATTTGAGTAGGACAGGCATGAGAGGAGGGAACAATGAGGAATTGAACCCATGAACACTGCCGAGAATGGCATTGTATTAACCAGTAGGTTATACATCTGTGGTGTATGTCACAGCAATGGCTGGGTACAGAAGGACTGCAGGTCACCGCAAAAACTGTCTACCCTGAGTGCCAGGATAGGGTAACCCCACCAGTACCCATGATGCAATGCACATGCTGAATAGCTGTCTAAAGCTGATCAACAAATAGGGTCTGCACCTCTCCAGTACCTCAGCTTGGAAAGACGAACTGACAGTGCGTGATACTGGCACAGAGTAGCTACAGACCATGCCATTGTGCAGGATCTGTGTTCACCCTGAGGGATAGGATGGGTGCCCAGCACTAGGTCTGCTGTACATTGTGGTGCTTGAGATAGGTCCTGCTGTATATCCCCATCACTATCAGTGTGTGACAGGTGTTCCTTGCAGTGCAGCTGAAGGTAATTTGGTGTTCCTCTGTATCCTACAGTCACATGTGGCCCTCTAGGACCAGATACCACCCAGATTAGTGTGTACCCTGTGTTAGGGTCTGGCTAACATGGGCACCTGTTATCAGGGCAGAGGGGTTTCTAGACTTGCATGAGGTTTGTGTAGCAGTGCTTTTATAAGTCAAAGGGCCCACTTCACCCCTTTTGTAGGTAAGGAACAGATGCCCCAGCCCAGCAACCTCCATCTTGCTGGTATAAGACAGTCCTCCAGGGTTGGTGGGCCAAAACCATACCTGTGATTGGGGCAGTGGCGCAGCAATACTAGGGTTAGGTCTGGAAAACCCCAACAGCCTCATACCACTGTCTGCCAATCATCAGCAAACAGCACAGCCAGGCTGTGCATGCTCACAGAGAAACTATGCGCACAAAGCAGGCATCTCAGTGACTGGAGCCCCAACACTAGGAACACAAAAGTATCACTGGAAGCAGATAATGTAGCGTGCTATGTGGGAACCTAGACATGCCATGGTCACTGCTCGGTCAGAGTGAGTGCCCTCCCAGCATACCATGCTGTGGCCACCCTGTCCATGCAGGTGGTGGTCGGGCACTACAGTGTCCCAGCCATTGCCTCACACCCTGTGAAGATGCATCCTGGCCAATCCGCCCTGTCCAGGCCATATCCACAATACCTTGCTCCTCATTATGCACATATTCAGGCTAACGCTGGTAACAGTGGAACATTTGGGCCCAGTGAGGTGTGGGCAGCCACAGAACAATGGATAGACACAAACACACACACACTCCTATTGCAGCATTGTGCAAAGATAGGGGAGGGTGGCAACTCTGCCCGCCACACTGGTCCTGATCACAGTGCCAACATTGCTAAACTGTGCAGGAGGTAGTAGTAGTGCTCTGGTGATAACTGCAGCTCAATGCTAGGGCCAACAGCCTGACTCTCCATGCATCTTTGGATTGTGGAGCCTGTGTGAGTGGGTGCTTGTACCCCTGTTTGCCGCTGCTTTGGGCTTTGCACATGTTGTTTTTGTATCTGCACATGTTGCTGTTGTATCTGCATTGTAGGGTAAAATGTAGGGACATGCTCTGCAGGAACCACAGCTGGGACTTGAACCTCTGACCCTCTGCTTCTGGACACACTAGCTGTGAGTACTGCACCACACATGCATGGTCGTCCCTGGAGCTACATGTACTTTTCCTCAACCAGACCTTTTATGTTGCACTGCACATCATGTACTGGTATAGGGCATGGCCTAGGTCCACTGCAGGCAGGTTCCACTGCCCCCTCCAGCACGGGCACACACCCCCCCCCTGCCATGCTGACATGACCATATGCTGTCAGTGCTGGTAGTGTGCAGTCCCAGGCCATCCACTGTGTGGGTAGGTGGTCGCCTAGGGAGCAGGGTCTGGGGCAGGGGGCATACATGAGCATCCTCACATCCACCACATCACCGCCTACCAATAGTATGTCCCTTCTGCTTGGGGGAGGGTTGGTTGGGGGGATGTCAGGTCAGTGCCCTGGCAACTGTTAGCTCGGGTGGACCAGGTAGACGTAGGTGGATTGTGTTTGGCCTTTGTCAGCTACTGTCTTGCTGATTTCTGGTTTCTATGTTCCTATGTGCCATCTAGGTGCCTGCCTAGTCCACCCTGTGCCCCAGGTGCCCCCACTACATGTCCCACCTGCAGCCCTCTATGCCCCATTTGCACCATCGCCATAGTGGCCTTTCATAGTTGGGCACTATGGTATTGCTGCAAATGGAGCACTACTATCATGTTTCTTGGGCTCCCTGCCTATGCTGTACATTGCTGACACTGAAATGTTTTCTCTCTCCTGCAAATGTGCATCTAACGTCTGGTTTTCATTCACGGTAGGATTCAGCCCTTCAGTTCAGCACGTTAGTGTGCAGGGAGCCTCTCCCCACCCACTCCCCGCCCATTGACCCCTTCTCTCCGCCCTCTCTCCACCCTCTGCGGATTTTACCATGGCCGGGAACGCTAACGCTCGTTAGGTAATGTTAACGCGCGTTAACGTTACATAGCACTGTTAACGTTACCTAACGAGCATTAACATACCTGCTGCTACGTTACCGCAGTTTAGTAAACATACCCCTTAGACTTAATCCTCATCCACATGGATACAATCACAGGGCATCTTTAGGGGTCACAACATAAAGTTCAGTAGCAAGGTTAGTGAAATACTATCTATATCCAAAGGGAGAGGATAAATTACTCTTACCAAGTCTTGCTGAGTACCTTCATATCTTATCCCACCAATCGAGTGAATCCAAAGTAACTGATATCCAAATACTAGATTTGTGTGTAATGTTTTTTTGTCGGAAGTTATTGCCCTGAGAGATTTCTCCCTCTTGAAGCGTATCTTCCCTTTTAATTAGCCATGAATCAATATTTAAAATCTACTATGAGCCCAAGGGGACTACGGGTATTAAAGCCCCCGAAATTATATGCTGATGATGTGGAATTTCATGCTAAATGGAACAGTATTTTAAATAAATGTAGTTTAGATCTGGTGGCGTTATTAAGTCAGCGTTCCAACACTGAGCAGCAGAAATTAAGGGCGGATATAGAAGTATTGGAAACGCAAGTTAAACAGCAACTTACTGAAGAACTATTTAGGGTTCAGAAAGCCGAAATGTTTACCCAATTGGATCAGTTTAGGGACTATGTTAAATCTATTAAAATTAAGAAATTCAATCGGGATCCAAAAGACTATGAATTAGATCAAGTGTTCACATGGGCTAAGAAAACTACTTCACAACAAAAAGAGGTTTCATTTCCTACTTCTTCTGAGGTAGAGTCGGAAGAAGGGAGTTTAGGAGAATATGGGATTTCTCAAAGAGGTAGAAGTGGTATGACAAGATCTGATACATCTCAGGAACAGGTTTTTCGTCGGGGCCGACGAGGATGGCAGACAGGGGAGGATCATCAAGATTTTATGAGGGATCAGGCTCAAGGCCCAGTTACCAGAACACGGGCAAAACTTCAGTGATAAACATTTCAGGTGTCCCTTTAACGGAGGCTCAAGAATTAGTGTTAAATAAAGGGCTATCATTTGTTCCACGGGTTCAATATCAACCTTTTCAGGTTCGAATTGCTTTACAAAAATTTTTTAGTAAATTGAGAGTTATTCACTTTTGTGCCACGAATCCATTAACACCTGACATGTCAGTAGTTAAATTACCATCTAAGTGGATTCCTGGAGGAGAAATAGATCCATTTGTTTCAACGTTCCAACAATTGGTATTACAAGATGTATATCAGATGGAGTTAGCTTCCCCCTGCAAAGGAGCGTATAATACAGCTAATAATTTGACGAAATCTGAATGGCATGCATTGAGAGAATTACGTCAAATTTCGTCCATCATAGTTAAGAGAGCAGATAAAGGGGGCGCTACGGTAATACAATCTGCAGAACAATATTCAAGAAGTGCTCGAATGCAATTGAACGATCAGAATTTTTATCAGCCTTTAGATGAAGATCCATCAATGGAAATACGGGCTAGCATCAGGAATCTGGTACAGGAGGGAGTAGACCGGGGATGGTTAACAAAAAAAGAGTTTAAATTTTTGACACCGAAATATCCTTTGATCCCGAATTTTTACACGGTGCCTAAAATACATAAATCTCTTACAAATCCACCAGGGAGACCCATTGTCTCATGCAGAGGCTCCATGTTGGAACCTCTGTCACAATTTTGTGATATATTTTTGAGACCTTGTGCACAACGGGTTTGCTCTTATATACGGGACACATCTCATTTTTTGGAGAAGGTGGATTTGGTTACACAATCTATAGATAATACAATTTTAGTATCTTTAGATGTGGTAGCCTTGTACACAAATATAGCTCAAGATGAGGCTCTAGAGGTAATAAAGACATTAGAGTTATCTTTACCTTCTCGGTTACCAAAGGAATTTTTTCTTAAAATGTTATCTTTAGTTTTGACAACATTTTTTTTTCAGTTTGAAGGAAAATTCTTTTATCAGATTCATGGTATAGCAATGGGGGCTACGGTAGCCCCGTCAATCGCTACACTCTATCTAGCTGATTTTGAAATGAAAGTAATTTTTCCATCTGAGTGGTATTCTAAGATAGGTTTATGGGTCAGATTTTTGGACGATATTTTCTTTCTTTGGAATGATACTGAAGAAGCTCTATTAGTTTTCATCGATTGGCTAAATGCTCGAAAGGAGAATTTATCATTCACATTGCACTTTCACACACAGGAATTAGAGTTTTTAGACGTCAAAATTTTTAAACAAGGATCTCGTTTATGTTCAACTCTTTATAGAAAACCGGTACAAAGAAATACCCTTTTACAATATTCAAGTTTCCATCCTCCAGCTTTGAAACGGGGTTTACCTTATGGGCAGTTTCTTCGCCTTCGACGCATTTGTAGTTCCATCCAAGAATTTGAATATCATGCACATGAATTAAAAATAAGATTATTACATAGGGGTTACCCTTTTCCTATTGTGAAACATGCCCTTATAAGGGCACGTTATACTCATAGAGAGTGGTTAAGAAACCCGGAAAAACAGTCTGAAGAGGGTTTTATCACAGGAATATTACCTTATATGGTGAATAGTTCTAAAATTAGAGCCATTTTGAAGAAACACTGGCATATTTTAACTCTCCATTCATGTTTTCAAAAACCTTTGCGAATAGCATATACCAGGGGCCCTAATATAGGTAATCTGATAAGCAACACACAGATCAGATTAACGCAAACCTCAGAGGATTGATTCCTTGTCTGGACATTTTAGGTGTTCAAAAGGTTTATCTTGTGATCTTTGCCAGCAGACTATTGAAGGCAGGGAATGGTCTGTCCCGAATACTACGATAAAACAGACATCCAAATGGATAACTACATGTTCTACACCTTATGTAGTTTATATTTTAGTTTGCCCTTGTACAAAGGTATATGTAGGACGAACTATTAGGAAAGTAAAACTCCGTCTACAGGAGCATGCATCCAGAATACGTAATTCGGTAATTACAGCTCCTCTGGTACAACATTGCATAGAATTAAATCATTCATTCTCCGATTTCCACTGGCGAATTATTGATCATGTTCCACAAAACCTCAGGGGGGGAGATAGAGAACAACGGCTCCAGTAGGTGGAACAAAGTTGGATTTTTCAGATTGACTGTTTAGAGCCGAAGGGGTTGAACTTGGAACAAGATTGGTTGAGCTTAGTCTGACATCACAATGGCGGGTAGTTGAAGCCTTTAAAAAACTTTTCACTATGCTTTGGACTCAGAAAAGTATGACTGCAACAACGGAGGGGTCCGGTTTCGGAGACGAAGAAATTTCGTTGTAAGAAAAGCTGAAGGAGAACAGCCTTGTGAACGGATGGGGATCCGATATTAACCCAGATGAGTATGAATAGCAGATATTTAAGCGTTGAGGCAGAGCCGAAAGAAAGAGTGCGGCTCTAAACGCAGTGCTGTGTTCGTCGAAATCTGCAGTGTGGAACTTTAATTTAGTCATGTTTGTGATGTAGCATCAGGTTTGAATGCAATTACCTCACAGTTTTTATACGGTGGTTTGGTTACCACAATAGTAATTAAAAGGGAAGATACGCTTCAAGAGGGAGAAATCTCTCAGGGCAATAACTTCCGACAAAAAAAACATTACACAAAAATCTAGTATTTGGATATCAGTTACTTTGGATTCACTCGATTGGTGGGATAAGATTTTGATAAGAGAGTGAAGGGTGGTTTATCATTTAGAGTACCTTCATATGGCAACCTTTTTGCATAACATCTATACCAAATCTCAACAAGGCAAACACTACAATTAAAGTACTAGGGGAAGAAAAAAGAAAAATTCATACCGATTGCACCTGACCCAAGATAAAATGTTGTCCACCCTAGACTTAAGCATGAGAGCTAAAGATGATAGTAGCAATAATACAGATGTGTCATGTGAAGATAACATACCAACTGCAGCTATTGGTCATGGTAATTCTGTTCATGGACACGCTACAGCAGGCAACACACCAGAGAAGTCATGAAAAATTAAGAGGATTAATTACAGTTAGCTCGGCCCCCTAAAATAAAGAGGAGATAATAAACTGCTATTTTTATGCTACGAACCATCTATTTCAATCAAATGAGTTTATAAAGAGAACCCATCAAAAAATGAAAGAAAACAAAATGAAAGAAAAAACAACTTACACGAATTTCAACAATTTTAAGATGTCTAATTGAAAAAATCAAAGCAAAGAAGAATATAAGTGATAACACCTAAAACCACTTGGGGCTGACATAGCATGGGAAAAATAGAAAGAACAAATCCTGAACCAAATACTAGAAAAAAGGCTGATGCAAGAAAAGCAAAAGGAAATCCATAAAAAAGTGATGGAATAGCTAGAGCAATTGGAAGTGATAACAGATGAGATGTCAGTGAAAGATACAAGTTAACAGCTTGATGGGATCAATATACGATAGGTCAGGAGGCCAAGAGAAGAAAAAAAGCAGAAGAGAGACCAGGACATGAAGACATTTGTGGTTTATGTACTTAGTTAGTTATTTTAAAACATTTTTAGCCCACAAATCATAACAGTTGAACATAAGAAACAATACAAGATGCATCACATAAAAAAGACAAACAAAAATTGCAAAATACTGTAAAAGGGTAGTGCTCCTGACCTGTGTGGAGGCAGATATGTATCCTGGGATGCAGGACAAGGAAAGACTACCTAAAGTGAACCTGATATCTAACACAAAAAGAACACTGGCCTATTTATCTCCTCCCCTTTGCTTCAAAACTACTTGAACAAGCAATTCACCACTATTGTCTTGACTTTCTTTCTTCTCAAGCCCTTCTGGACCCACTGCAATCTGGCTTTCATTCTCTACATTCCACAGAACTGGCTCTTGTCAAAGTCTTCAGTGACTTGTTCCTCACCAAATCCAAAGGCCTCTACTTGATTTTCATCCTTCTTACCTTTCTGCTGCCTTTGACACTGTTGATCACCATCTTCTCCTCAATACCCTGTCCTCGCTTGGGTTTAGGGACTCCGTTCTGTCCTGGTTTTCTTCTTATCTCTTCCATCACACTTTTAGTGAATGTTCTGGTGGATCCTCCTCTACTGCCATCCCGCTTTCAGTTGGTGTACATCAGGCCTCTGTCTTGGGACTTCTCCTTTTCTCTCTCTACACTCAGTCCCTTGGTGTACTAATTTCCTCCTATTATTTTCAGTACCATCTTTATGCTGATGACTTTCAGATCTATCTTTCTGCGCCTGATCCAGGAATCCAGGCCCAGATCTCTGCCTGATTATCTGACATTGCTACCCGGATGTCTCACTGCAGTCTGAAACTGAACGTGGCAAAAACTGAGCTCCTTATCTTTCCCTCTAAGCCCACCTCCCCCTTCCTCCCTTCTCTATTTCTGTGGTTAACACTACACTCCTCTTTGTTTCCTCAGCTCGCAACCTTGAGGTCATCTTTGATTCTACTCTCTTTTCCTGCACACATCCGTAACAGATAACTAAAACCTGTTGTTTCTTTCTCTATAACATTAGCAAAATCTGTCCTTTCCTTTCTACACACACTACTAAGACCCTCGTCCACACACCTCCTGTCACCTCCTGTCTTGACTATTGTAACCTGCTCCTCACTGATCTCCCTCCAAATCATCTTTCTCCCCTTCAATCTGTTCAAAACTCAGCTATACAGCTTATCTTCCACCAATGTCGCTATGCTCATCAGGGGCGGCCCAAGGGGGGTGCGGGGCCATGTGCGGAGACTCGGTGCGGGGCCTCATTTGCATAAGTGGCCTTATTTGCATAAATATTTGCATAATGCTAACATACACTAACTTTTAGTAAACATGTCTCTTAATGAGTGTATGGATAAAGACAGACTAAAAGATTTCTACATTACTATAATCCAGTGCCAACCGCCAGGCACATTAGGAACTACTACAAACACTGCCCATTTAGAACCAATAGCAAACCCGCCGTATCCTAACAGCACTACCAGGACTCACAAAGCACCATACCCTACCTATCAAAAGGCAACACTGCAAATATTAAACCAATACATTTCAGAGAACAACAATACATGACCTACTGGGGAAAGAGAACAAGTGGCAATGTCAAATAGGAATTACATAAACAGAATACCTCAGCTCAATTACACATGCAGAACATAGACCATCACCAAACAAGGAATCACAATTTAGAAACAGGAAGGCAATAATTAAACTGGGAACCCCAAAAGCCAAACTTGGAATGTACAACAACACTGTAGAAATAAAACTATAAATTAATTTCCTCTTGTACCAAACAAGCGCAGACGTTAATGATGCACATTTCCCAGAGCTTTCATATTCCAGTTAATAAATTCAAAATAAAGAGATATCTTTCTACCTTTTGTGCATTTTTTTTTCAGTTGCAATTGCTCCAGCCACTTTCTTCTGGTTTCTTCATGTTTTCTGCTAACTCTCCATCATCTGCTGTCCATTTGTCCTTTCTTCTCTCTTCTAGTTTTTTTTCCATTCTCTCTCTCTACATCTGCTTTAACATACTAATCTTTCTCCTTTTGCTCTTTCCTCATTCCTATTTCATCCACTCAAATTTTACCCCTCCATTCTCAATCCCCACTTACTCTCCCAATACCCGGCCAATTGTAGATTTTTTATCCCTCCCACACAAAATATTTTTCCCCTCTCCATTTTACTCTCCCAGCCCCATCCCATTCTAATCCTCCCCCAACATTAGCTCCCTTCTAGTTCCAGCCTCACCCAGCATCCATTCCCTTCTAGTCCCTGCATCAGCCCATTTCCAGTCCTAGCCCCCCCATCAGCCCATTTCCAGTCCTAGCAACCCCCCAACCCAATACCAGTCCTAGCAACCCCCAACCCAATACCAGTCCTAGCCCCCCCCCATCAACCCACTTCCAGTCCTAACCCCATCAACCCATTTCCAGTCAGCCCCCCATAGCCCATTGCCAGTCCTAAACCCCCCATCAGCCCACAGCCCATTACCAGTCCTAACCCCATCAGCCCACCTCCAGTGTTAACCCCCCCATCAGCCCATTTTGTCCTAATCCCCATCACCCAATTTTCAGTTTAAGTCCCCCAAACCCCATTACCAGTCCGAACCACCCCATCAGCCCACTCCCAGTCCTAATCCCACCAGCCCATTACCAATCCTAAACCCCAGCACCCAATTTTCAGTTTAAGGCCCCCCCCATACTCCATTACCAGTCCTAACCTCCCCATCAGCCCACTCCCAGTCCTAATCCCATCAGCCCATTTCCTGTCCTAGCCCCCCCATAGCCCATTATCAGTCCTAACCCCCCCATAGCCCATTACCAGACAGCCCCCATCAGCCAACAGCCCATTACCAGTCTTAACACCCCCATAGCCCATTACCAGTTATAACCCCCCCAACAGCCCACAGCCCATTACCAGTCCTAACCCCATCAGCCCATCTCAAGTCCTAACCCCTCCCCATCAGCCCATTTCCTGTCCTAGCCCCCCCATAGCCCATTATCAGTCCTAACCCCCCCATAGCCCATTACCAGTCCTAACCCCCCATCAGCCCACAGCCCATTACCAGTCCTAACCCCATCAGCCCACCTCCAGTGTTAACCCCCCCCCCATCAGCCCATTTTGTCCTAAACCGCCATCACCCAATTTTCAGTTTAAGCCCCCCATACCCCATTACCAGTCCTAACCTCCCCATCAGCCCACTCCCAGTCCTAATCCCACCAGCCCATTTCCAATCCTAATCCCCCATCACCCAATTTTTAGTTTAAGCCCCCCATAGCCCATTAGCAGTCCTAACCCCCCATCAACCCACTTCCAGTCCTAATCCCATCAGCCCATATAAAGACTTAGCTCCCCCATAGTCCATCACCACTCCTAACCCCCCCCAGCCCCCCATAGCCCATCACCACTCCTAACCCCCCAGCCTCCCCATAGCCCATCACCACTCCTAATACCCCCAGCCCCCCCATAGCCCATCACCACTCCTAACCCCCCCAGCCTCCCCATAGCCCATCACCACTCCTAGCCCCCCCAGCCCCCCATAGCCCATCAGCACGCCTAACCTCCCCAGCCCATCAACACTCCTAACACCCCCATAGCACACCATAGCCCATCAGCACTCCTAACCCCCCCCAGCCCCTCATAGCCCCCCATAGTCCATCAGCACTCCTAACCCCCCCAGCCCATCAGCACTCCTAACCCCCCCCAGCCCCCCATAGCCCCTCATAGCCCATCAGCACTCCTAACCCCCCCAGCCCATCAGCACTCCTAACCCCCCCAGCCACCCATAGCCCATCAGCACTCCTAACCCCCCCCCCAGCCCATCAGCACTCCTAACCCCCCCCCCCCCCAGCCCCGCCCAGCCCAATTTTTTTTTTTAAAAAAAAGCTGTCTTCTCCCGCTGCCGGGGCCGCCGCGGCAGAACCGAGTGTGCCGCGGGGCCCCCCCCCCCTGCCCAGCAGAGCCTGCCCTCCCCTGTATCCGCTCTCTTGTACAGCTGCCTGCAGTCTCACGCGCCGGCTTTCAGAGCGCGAAGGGACTAGTTTCCCTTTCGCGGCTCTGTTAAGCCCGCGGGGGCTGATGGAACTTCCCATCAGCCCCCGCGGGCTTAACAGAGCAGCGAAGGAGAAACTCTCCCCTCGCGCTCTGAAATCCGGCGCGTGAGACTGCAGGCAGCTGTACGAGAGAGCGGATACAGGGGAGGGCAGGTTCTGCTGGTCAGGGGGGGCCCCGCGGCACACTCGATTCTGCCGCGGCGGCCCCGGCAGCGGGAGAAGACACTTTTTTTTTTTTTTTAAATTTGACTTTAGGATCAGAATGTTTTTTGTGCGGGGCCCCCTGAAACGCGGGGCCCTGTGCAAAAAACATTCTCGCTCAATGGACAGGCCTTCCCTGATGCTCATGTAAACCCTCTTCTCAAGTCATTTCACTGGCTATCTATCTATCTCCGCATCCAGTTCAAACTTCTCCTACTTACCTACAAGTGTATTCATTCTGCAGCACCTCACTACCTTTCCTCTCTTATGTCACTCTACACTCCTCCTTGGGAACTTCGCTCCTCTGGCAGATCCCTTTTATCTGTACCCTTCTCTGCCACTGCCAATTCCAAACTTCATTCATTCCACCTTGTTGCTCCATATGCCTGGAGTCAGTGCATCGGTCTCCTTCTCTGGCCCTATTCAAGTCCAGGCGGAAGACCCACCTTTTTGAGACTGCTTTTGGATCCTGATGCTCCTCATTCTCTTGTCCACTACTTATGTGTATCCTGCCATATTCTAGTCCCCAGCTTTGCAATGTTTTTTCATCTTGATTAGATTGTAAGCTCTGCTGAGCATGGGCTATGTCTTACATCTATATGTACAGCACTGCATATACCTTGTAGCCTTAGACAAATGATTAGTAGTAGAAGTACAAAAAGCATAATAAGCAATATTAAGGCCACAACCTGCACAAAGGGACCATTTCTTGATGTCACAGAAATAATCTGGTTACATTATTATGCAACAAAATTATTGAGAGCCTTACCAAGAAGGCCAAAATGCTAGGAGAAGATAGATAACTCCTCCTTGGAAAAACGTATAGAAGTAAAAATGACCATGTGCAGAGGGGTCACTGATAGACGCGTGGACTGAGGATGCCAAAGTAACGAGGGAGATCCAAAACCTCAAGATGAAATACACTGCACAAGAAAAGAAGACCTTTAATTCATATCCTCCAATAAATTGAAAATCCCAGCAGAAACATAAATTATAAAGGAGATACGAAATCAGAAAGAAAAGATACCAAATTAAACTATTCAAACAAAGGCAAAAAGCAATTCTAAAAAAATACCGGGGAAGAATATTAAATGCCAGTACAACACCACCAATCAAAACTAAAACACAAAAGTTCTAGAGCTCCTTATATGAAGATCCTAGAAAGCAGAATAGAGAAGCAGAATGACTATCCAGAGAACCATTCTAGCACCTGGAATCTCTGTGGAAGAGGGTCAGGGACATGGTGCTTTCAAATGGAGAAAATGCTTCTGGTGTTATAGTGGGTGATCTTCTGATAGCCAATGATCACCGGATGGTGTGCTTCAGTATTAGGATGTAGGCTGAAATGGCTCATTCAAAAGCAAGGGTCCTTAACTTCAGGAAAACCAATTTCATCAAGATGGGGTAGACTACTACTACTACTACTATTAATCATTTGCATAGTGCTACAAGGCATATGTAGCGCTATACAGACACATATGAAAGACGGTCCCTGTTCATCAGAGCTTACAATCTAATCAAGACAGACAGTACAATAGATGAAAACAAGGGTAAAGTAGGGAAGGGTTATAGTGCACCTATGAGGACATAGGATATGGGGAGTAAAGGAATCCAGAGCAGAGGTGAGAACAATTTTATAGGAAACTATAGCCTTATCAACTGAGTTAGAAGACAAAGTGGAGGAGAGAGGTGATGAGACAATAGTGGAGAAAGCTAATGGATCGACAGCAGGAAAATTCCTAAAAAGATAGGAGAAGACTAGGCGAGATTGAAGTGGGGATGATGAAGAGTGCTATCCAGGTGATGATCAGATAAGGGAAGAGCTGAGATATAGAAATTAGAGGGTAAACAATTAGAGATGAAAACAAGGTCAAGGCAATGGCCATGCTGATGAGTGGGGGCAGAAGAGCAAAGCTGAAAGTTAAATGAGAGGGTAAGGGAAAGGAATTTGGAAGCATAGGGGTCAGAAGGGTTATCAACATGAATGTTAAAGTCACCAAGAATAAGGGAAGGGGAAAAAGAGTTGAGAAATAAGGAAAGCCATGAGAAAGTCAGAGAGAAAGGTAGAGGTGGAATTGTCAGTGGTCTATAGATAGCAGCTATCCAGAGAGGTAAGGGATTAAAAAGGCAGATGGAGTAGACTTTGAAGGAAGAAAAGAAGTGAGACTGAAGTAGAGGAAGGGGTTGAAATTGGCAGGAAGGAGAAGACAGAAACCCCACACCACCACCATGGCCAGTGGCATGAGGGCAGCAACCGAAGCAGTGTCATCAGGGAACAGCCAGGTTTCAGTAAGAGCTACAGTACAACCGGCAAGTGGCATCCAGTCCTAGAACATGTTCCCTGCCCCTCCATCCTTCCCCTACTGCCCCCACCCCTTCTCCCCTCTTTTTGCTCTGCCCCATGTCTCCTTGCTTAAATCATTCCTCACTGCTGACAGAATGGACAGATGACCAGTTTTGCCACAAACTTTTTAAATTTATTGGATAATGTTGGCCACAATATAACCTTAAGCAAACATATAACCAAAATTCACAGTGTACAATTCTCAAACATATATATAACATTAAAATGCCTTAAACATCTCTGGCACTTATCCCTGAGACACACAGCCCATACTCGCCCAAGGAAGGTGCCATCGAAGCCCTCCCCTTGACCTGAAAACACTTCTTAACCATTGTTGTCATAACTGATACAAATTATCCATAATACGCTGTATAGAGAGCATGCCATTAAAGTGTGCATTATACCCCCGGTTGCAGCAGCATCCTCCTTCTCTGTTTCTGAACCGGCCCGTCAAAGGTCAGGATTGCTGCATACTTATTATATGGCAATGAGGTGTCTCTCACCCTCCCCCCACCGTCAAAGCGCGGGGAGGCACATTACCCACCGATCCTGCTGCAAATCCGTCGTCTCTGTTAGGGGGAGGTCAATTTCCTTGTGGCCACTCCCCCTATACTCAACTGTATGACTGTGCGCTCGGTATGATGACCCTTAACTTCTGGCCAGACCCCCTGACAGCAACTCCTCGCTTCAGGGGGTCTCACCCAGTACTCAGCTGTGACCAACAGTATTTCTACTGTGTCCTGGGTCTCTCACAGGAAAAGGTCCATGCTGATATTGTGGTACTGCAGACCCTCTGCAGACAGGAGAAAATGCTTTAAGCTTAGAAAAAAGAGGCAGACACCGGCTGCAGCATTACAAGGAGCCATATAGGGGGAGCAAGTGGGACCTCCGGAGGACTGAGGAGCCACGCCCCAGGGCCAGTGATGAAATACCAGCCTGCACCCAATCCGAGGAGGGAAGAGTTCCTCTTAAAAAAAGCCCAGATGACTGGAGAGGGAAGGCTTTCCAAGAAGGAGAGAAGGACCAGGAAATAGGAGTCCTGGGGAAAGGAACAGGCCCAGCAGACTCAGCAGAGCCAGGTGAAGGAGTTCGCTCCGAGTATCCCAGGAGTGGAGAGGACACGCCTTCCAAGAGGGAGAGATACAGAAAGGGAGCTACCCCTGGAAGCAGAAGGACTGTGCTAGAAAGTCCGGGACCTGAGTGTGGCAGAGGCCAGCAACCATTGAAGGACATAACATGGAGTAACCAGGAAGAAGATGAAAGAACTTCTTTAAAAGGTAACATTCTTGGCTCAGACAGAGGGAAGCTCTGGTGCGAATGTGGTTTAACACCAGCAGAAGGCCTCCGGGAGAACCGAAAGCCTACCCTTGTGCAAGTAAGGCCAAACCCCAGCAGGAAGTGGTCTCAAACTTCACCTTGTCGGGATAAGCCAAGAAAGAAAGGTAATCACTGTTTTTCTGATTATAATTTCCTGAACGCTGTGATGCAGGAGGAACAGGGAATAGAGGAATGTTGTCCTACTAGAACTGTTTATACTTCCGGATACAAACCTATATCAAGTAAGAGACTTTCCAGTAAAAGAGCTGTGTGCAAGAGAGACTGTGCTCAGTCTAGAGGTACACAAAACCAGGGCCTACCTTTGAACACAGAACATTAGGACATCGTGCAAACGTTGTATAAAAAGCCTGAATGCAAGCTACCAGATATCGCTGACCTTGAACCAATGCAGGTGGACGTCGCTGACGACCTTTCGGACCCTGAAATGGATTGCAGCTACTGTCAGGCGGAAGACTTTGAGCCTTTAGACAGGGAATAGAGCTGTAGCCGGGGGAATGTGTGAATCTTTATTTTCTCATGTTATCACTGTGAAGTTAACAGGTTAAATACAGTTCTTGTTTGTTTTCTTTCAACCTGAAATAAGGACAATTTCTGTTGCTGTAAAGATCTGAGCTTTTGAAACCTTTTTGCAATAGGGGAAATAAAAGCCTTTATTCTCCCTTCACTCGGACTATTATGTTTCTTTGAGCTTTTGGTTACCAGAAGGCTACTAGGACTACAAAGAAAACCTGGGCCCTGTCTTCAAGCCAAAACTCAATTACAAATATTTTTGTGTCCACCCACTCTACCGTGACGCTTCTTCGCCACTAGGGCGGCGTTGGGACAATATCCAACAGATGTATGCCTGCTGCGCGACACAGGCTAGGGCAACTTACAATGATGAGGTCATGCACAATGCAACTCCCCCCCCCTTGATTGCTTCCATGAAGCAAGCCAACCATCCATTCGCCTTTCCTCTTGTTTTCTCCACTGCCCAGTATAACCTTTTTACCTTTTCAGACCCTCCGTGGTATAATATGGGACCATACTACCCGAGTCCCAGAGAAAATGTCGGCCAGCTGCATCTTCTGATTAATTAGACAATGCGGGTATTGGCCAATTGTTCCCCCTCCAGATGCATCACTAAGATTCAAGAGCTCCTGGATGCCCTCCTTCTGTGCTTAAGGGATGGAAGGGATGGAATCAGCAGGTCCCATATCATTCCCCACACCCTCATCCAGATGATCGACACCTCTATAGGATTCAGGCCCCAATTAAAGCCCTGCGGTCTGCTCTGGGTTTTCCTTTGCACCCAGTGGATGGTTTCATATCCACATTTCCAGGGGATTTTCACCTAGAGAAAACCATCGAAAGAAGAACACAAGAAAGTTCAGGTTAGTCAAAGCAACATTTGTCAAGCCCTAGTTTCCGGGAGAATGCACAGGTTATAAAGGTCAGAACGCCACCCGCCCACGGACATGATTTGTTCCCTTGTCATGCCAAGCCTAGCTGCCATGGTGGTCACCCCAATGTGGAAGGAATAAATGCTGTAATAGCCAACCTCAAGATCCGCCTCTGCGATGACCAGCTTCCACACCCTGACGAACCAGAAGCGAGATGGGGGTGCTCCGCCTGCATCAACAACATTGCTCACCTTCAATTGGGCATAATCATCTGCAATACACAAAATACCACACTGGACATGTGCATTCTCCTGGCAGGGGTGACCATGAAAATTTTGCCCTCCCTTTCATGGGGTCCATCTTAGAGCTACAGGTCTGCGGTTAGGTGTGTGGTGAGCACAGCAGACCATCCCTTCATTATCCTCGCAATGACGAAATCCACTGAAGGGCTCCGTTCTCCCATTGCTTAAGCATGTTCTTACTGCAGATTTACTCCTGCCCCTATCCCTGTAGCAGAAAATCCAGTGAAGAATGGTGCTGGCCTCAAAGCAGTCCCCTCCCTGATGCCGTCCTGCACACAAAAGTCCTGGAAGTGATCCCAGGCCTTCAAGTATGTCGGCCTGGTACGCTCTCCCAGGAAACCCATCAAGAGGCTCCAAAATCAGTGGGCCCAATGCCCAGACTGCCTCTGGAATGGATGTCTTGACTGCATCTGCCCCAGGAGCACTGGCCCGGAATGCTGCCATCTTAAAATTAGAAAGGGCATTGGCAACCATGTTATGGAACCAGGAACATGAGGATGAAAGAAGCTCTCCTACTCTGAGTGCCCCAGAGAATTCTAAGGAGAAAGCACATCTGAAAAGATGGGTCTCAAAGGTGTCCTAGCAAATCGCCATCCATGACAGCGAGCAACTTCCTTAACACCTTGTGAGCAATCAGGCGCCTATGGTTTGGAGCATGGCAATAATCAGCAGCCTCGCCCATCATTCTTTAGCAATGACAAAATTGGCAGAAGGGCTCGTTTTCCCCATTGCCCAGGCGAAGAAAGTGATTGCCACCAGGCGCATCTGTACCACAGATTTCATCATGCCTCTGCCCTTCCATGATAGAATCCATTGGGGCGTGGAGCCCATCATGCATTGGTCACTATTCCTGATCCTGTTAAGGCTACGGAACTCACAGAAATGCTCCCAGGCTTCCAAATATTTCTGGCTGGTGCGTTTGGCCAAGGAAACCCGTCGATAGCTCCCATACTTTGATGGACCAAATGATCAGATTGCTGCTGGAATGGATATTCTGAATGCATGGAACAATGAAAAAGGGCATCAGCAATGTTATTGTAGAATCCAGTAATATGCTCTGCCTTAAAGGTGATATTATGCAAAATGCAGAACATAACAATTTCCTAGAGCAGCACCAACACCCCTATCGTCCTGGCATGAATCTCATGTACTGCTTGGACCACCGCCAAATTATCGGTGCGGAACGTAATCACCCTGTTAGCCAATTGAGAGACCCAGATAGACGGGGCTGCCATCATGGGGAATAACTCCATGGATGTGATATCCTTGTTAGTGCTGAAGGAGTGCCACTCTGGACGGGGCAGGAAGGAGAGGGTTGGAGGAGGAGCATGGGTGCAGTGGGGTTGGGGCGCACAACCTGGATGTATAGGGCTGATTCATGTCATGGCCCTGTACCTCTGGGAAGGCTAGGATGGACGTGGGACTTATTCCACCTCGGAGGTGAAATAAGTCCCATGGGCCGAGGTGATTGGGACATGCAGGACACAGTAAGTGGCAGAGGGGCTGCAGTAAAGGTCCCACTGCCCAATCCTGGCCCTGGCTGCCCATGCCAAGGGCCTGGCGGCGCTCGTGTATGGTATCTTGGTGCCATGGTGACAAGATGCCATGGCAGCGGGGTTCCAGCAGGAGCATGGGGAGGGCTAGGCAGCTAGATAGTGGGACGTCTGGCAGGAAAGAAGAAGTGCAACCCTGCAAGCCATCTGGGCTTGATTCCCCCCTGGTTCTCCCCGTATGTCCTAAGCAGTAGAATGGGAAGGGTGGGAGGGGGCAGGATCTGGGCAGAGTGGGGCGGGACAGCCCGACAGGACATACAGGGCCGATTCAGGTCATGGCCCTATACATCCTGCCATGTCAAAGGGGATGGAGTGGCTTAGTGGTTGGGACAGGTTACCTCAGGCCAGAGGGCTGGGGTTCAATTCCTGTATGGGAACAAGCAACCTCAGGCCAGAGGGACTGGGGTGTCTAGTCCCCTGGTCACTCCTTCTGGCCTTGGGCAAGCCACTCAACCCTCCATTGCCTCAGGTACACTTAGATTGTGAGCCCTTTAGGGACAAGAGAATAAAAAGTACCTGTTGGTATATACAAACATACATGTAAAACTGCTCTGATGCACAAGTAAAGGGCAGTATATCAAGTGCCTAAACCATAATCATTCCACTTCAAAGGTGGAATAAACAGCACTAACCCAGTGATCAAGTCTGGGGATACCCCCCCCCCCCCAGGGTTGGGGTCAGGGGCAAGGGGGCCTTGCCACTGGATCCAGGCCCCAGCTGGCCAGCCATGGGTCATCAGTGGGGAAAAAGGGGGCCAAGCCACAACAGCTAGGGGAGCCTGAGGGGAAGACAGGCCATCAGGGGCACACCAGGCTGTCCTCAGGCCTGATTCTGGTTACCACAGGAACATTTTCTTCCCACAGTCCAGAATCGGGTCCTAACAGGCCCATATTGCTCGGGGCTGTCCGGATGGCCTGGACATGCCCCTTCTTGAATCAGGCTCTATGTAAATAAAATTCTGTACTATTTATAGGCAGTCTGTTCTGCTCATGAGTCAAATAGTTGCCTGGTACATATAAATGCTGGGAAGGTTGTATAAAATACAACCAAGCCTTAATAAGCAGGTTTATGCACCAGCTAGCAGCCTTTAGTCCTTTTTCATGCCCTGCTAGAATTCTACTCTCTCAGCATGATAACCATCAAGATAAATCCACCAGTCTCATTCGCCAGAGCACATGTTAGGCCTCCTTCGTGCCTGGCTGCCACACAGAAAGCTGCCAATCGGCTTCAGAACTGAATGCAGACACAATGATGCAAATAAAACAGTCAGCAGGATCCATTTTGAACATAGACAGTAAAACAGCACAATCTCTTCTCAGCATGTATTGAGTGCAGCAGCAGCTGCAGCGAATAGTCTTAGTTATCCGTCCGTTACAACTGCTCCTACCGGGCTGCTGGTGTGACCAGGCTGTTAGTCCATGGCTCAGAGATACGGCATCTATAAGAATCTGAACTGGATAATACATAGCCTACTGTTCCTGTTATAAAGACACTATCAGCCAGGGATAGAATCCAGGCTCAGTCATTGGTCCAGGCCCTCCATCTGCTGCAAACAGAATCCAGGCCTTCTGTTCCTGTTATAAAGACACTACCAGCCAGGGATACCTCAAGGAATCATTGGCTAGATGAGAACATCTGGGGGAAGTAGAACAAAAATGGGCAAAACTGAAGGAGATATGTTAAGGACAATGAATCTTTTTGTTAGGAAAGTAATAAGAGGCAAGAGAGGCCGCTATGGTTGTCAAAAAAAAGTAGCTGAAAATGTAAGGAAAAAGAGGGTAGCCTATATTAACTATGAGAGGTCGCAGAAAGCGACAAACAGCAATAGCTGGAGAAGCTGAAGGAATCTTGTTAAGTAGTGGGGAAAGCAATGATGTAAATGGAAGAAAAAATAGCCATTACAGTAAAACATGGAGACAAGACTTATTTTTTTAGGTATGTTAGTGACAGGAGGAAGTGCATAGGTGGTAAAGTGAGACTCAAGGGTGAAGGGGGAAGCTGATGAGGATAAAACGGAACTGCTTAACAAATATTCTGTTTTGTATTCACAGATGAAGGGCTGAGAATGGGATCTCTGAAAACAAACCCATAAGGAAGGCCAATACAAGATAAAATCACAAAAACTACATCTAAAAATATATATCAAAACTATAAAAGAGTAAAAAATTTAAAAAACAAGAAATTCTTACACCTTAAACTATAATGCACAGTTGCAAAAGTTGCTACTGTGTCTTGCTTGCTAACTACTGAAACAGATGAGTTTTTAACAACTTTCAAAAACATGCATAAGAAATGAGATTATGCAAATCAATGGGCAGAGCATGCCATAATACTGGATCGGCTATTAGAAAATGCACAATTCCATATATTAGCCAGATGGTAATTTCTACTGTATATATAGGGACAATCAATAAACATGCCTCCCTGTTTGAAGTGATTTGGGAGGATGATAAATCTTAAGAGCTGTACATAAAGGCACTTTTTAGAAACAAGGTCTAGGTGCAATCTGGGGTGTCCAGGTCAAAATGTCTGTAAAAAGGCCATCCACGTGCAAGTTTTGTCCTGATTTTAGAGACTTGCACAAGCCTGAAATGGACAGTGGTGGTGGCCCAGCCACATAGACAGTTCCTTGATAAAAAGTTAGGATAGGGATATCCCATGCTGAATGTATGTCCTTGCCTGCTATTTTTCAAGTGGAGATGTGCATCGGCATGTTGACCAGAAAACAAGTGCCTGCATTTCCCTTCTATTTTATTTTTTGCGATGAAATTATTGTGGATATCGGAATATCCTCTTCTCTACTCTCTCCAGATATTTTGGTGGCAGAACAAGAGCTTGCCTGATGCCTATTCATGTCTTGGAGAAGGAATACACAAAAACAAAAATAGAGCAGAATCAAAAAGGTCATGAGCTAAAGTATGTACAGTATGTATGTATGTGTAAATGTTGGAAGGTTAGCCATAAGGAAAAAAAATACCTCTTGTGGCAGTACTTCTGTTTTACTCAATTTAAAGAGCTCCAACAAGCGCTTAAAAGTAGGTAAAACCACCATGTAATAGTGTGCCCTACACCAAAACGTATTAAAAAATTATTTTTCTTCCAACAAACATAAACTACTGAAATCGATCCAATAGGACAATCAAGAGTAACAAATAATGGAAGTTACTTATCTGTTGTCCATGGAAAACCCAAGCCATAGCATTTCTCCAGACTCGGTTAGATTTCAGTCTCTTAGATATACGCAGTTTTGAAAAAGAACATAGTACTGCGTTTCGGGCAAATCAATATTAATGCCCTGTATCAACGCTCTCCTTTACTGCAAACAAAAGCTTAGCTCCCCAATTCTTCAGGACGCTAGCGTATGCTCATATACGATCTAATACCACAGAAAAGGAATCCATGATTAAATACCAGTTAGAGCCAATCACAGCTACTTACGTCATGAAAAACACCCCCTATCTACACAAGACAGAACAGATGCACTTAATTTACCTACTAAATCTGTTACTTCAAAGAAGGCTGATCCAATCAAGTTCTTTATTAAGACCCTGTGGTTCCACAGTAGCTAAACAAAATATCCAAGTTTGTTCAAGCAATTGTAGACGTTGTTCTCGATTGCCTGCTTGCGGATTTACAGGCACATAATCAAGAATTCTCCAAGACATATCAGTAAACTGATGTTGATGGTCTAAATAATGTTGGACTATAGGGGCAGATACAGTTTTTGTTTTTATTCTAGATGCATGTTCATGTAGATGAACACGTATAGGACGAATTGTTTGCCCGATGTACATGGGCAAACTAGAACATATACCACACAAGATGTAGAACATGTGGTATGCCATCTAGCAACATGTAAAAAATCAGAGTTGGGAACCTGCCATTCTTTGCCTTCAATAGAGTATTCAAATGTATAAGATTCACCAAAAAGAAGAAAACCTCATCAAAAGCTTATTTTTTTTGTCGGAGCAAGCCGAAGGAGGGACAGTATAAAAACACATCCCACACCAGACGGCAAGCTTCTTTTTTTCAATTATGGTTCCCCACCATCAAAGTTCTTTATTATTCACTTATCAGTCTTCTTTTTATCCATAAAATTCTTTTGACCACCTTCATAGACGTCGCTCAAAGTCAAACAATTCTGTCACTAAGGGGGTTTATCGATTATTGGATTCAATAAAGTATTGGCAACAATCACAGGTGGTACAAGAAAAATGGCCCAAATCAGTATGTTGCTCAAAAGATTGTCTATCCAAAGGGGAAGAAGTAATGCCCACTAAATCGCGAAGGTTTGTAATCTCTTCTGAAAACAAGAATGCAACTGCAGAATATGCCAGTGCTTTAAAAGAATCGTTTTAATTTGTATAGTGTGTGACATATATGGTAATACACCCACTATTATGTCAGATTGAGTTGACACTGATTGATTGTTAGATTCAGCCAAATCTGCAGAAGGAAATAACCATTCTCGATGGGTGAATTTGGCTCATAAAAACGCTCGTCTAATGACCTTGCTTGGATATCCTCTTTGTATCAAACGTTGTGATAATTCCTGTGCATGATCTAAAAAAATCATCAAAATTTGAACAAATATGCCTTAAACATAAAAATTGTCAAAATGGAAGCCTTTTTTAAAGACAAAGGATGAAAACTCGAATAATTTAATAATGTATTTCTCTGTACTGATTTTCTAAACAGAGTGGTGTGAAACATATTATTCCGTTTCATAATTAAAACACCCAAAAATTCCAGTTTGGAAAAATGGTAATGCATGGTAAAGGATAAATTAGGTCGTAAAAAATTCAACCAATCCAAAAATGAATGTAAAGTCATCTCAGATCCTTTCCAGAGTAAAAATATATCATCAAGGAATCTGACCCAAAGAACTATGTCCATAAACCATAGGGATGGATAAATCAAAGAAGACTCAAAATCAGCCAGATATAAAGTGGCTATGGATGGGGCCACCGTTGCCCCAATAGCAATCCCATGGACTTGATGGTAATATTGCTGTTCAAACTGGAAATAGTTCCTGGTGAGCACTAAACCAAGAAGCTGTTGAAAAAATGCCAGAGGAATCCTGTTTGGAAAAGGAAGTTGTAACTGAGAAATCACAGCTAAGGCTTGATCTTGGTCAATGTTAGTATACAATGCTGTTACATCGAGTGAAACAAGCCATAAATTATCAACTGGATCTGTGACAGCATCAAGTTTAGTGATGGGTATCCTTTAAGAAAGAAGATACTTTTTGAATACATGGCTGTAAAAACACATCACAAAATTTGGAAAGCGGTTCTAACACCGATCCCTGACAGGAGACAATAGGGGGAATGTTTACTAAATCGTCTTAATGTGCGCTCTGTGACGTTATCGCGCGATAAGGTACCTTATCGTGTGATAATGGCGCTTTATCAGGCACACAGGTACCTTAATGCGCGATAACGCACGCAGCGGCGCAAACGAACGCTGAAGGCAGGGAAAGGCTCCCGGAGAGTGGAGAAAGGCTACCCAGGGGTGGAGAGAAGGGGTCAATGGGTGGAGAGTGGGAGGGGAGAGGCTCCCCGCACACTAACGCTGTGAAATCCGAGGCTCAAAACTAACCCCAGTGAAACCCTGGCGTTAGAGCTGATTTAAAGGGAAGAGAAAACATTTCTGTCAGCAATGTACAGCAAAACCAGGGAAACCTACAAAAAAGTGATGTGTGATACATGTGCACGGAACAAAAGGGAAAATAAACCTTGAAAATGTACAGAGGAAAATGAAAAAATAAAATAACCAAGCTGGCCAATAGTGATATCAATGGGAAACATCACAAAACACTCCCAAGAAAGCTCGAAAAAAAAGATATGAATTTTGGGAGGGTCTATGCTCCGTCCCCATACAAGGTGAATGAGCCCACAGTATAATTGCGCTGAGCAAGGTTTCCGACTCCATTGGCCAGGTTTCCTATGGCGTGCACATGTTCCACAACAGCAGGGCGGGCATGTCGGAATGGGCAACTGGACAGATGCTGGAAAAGGGGACACAGAGGGCTGCAGGCGGCACATGCTGCGGTACAGCTGGCCCACAGTGCGGATTAGGGTGATGCCTAGCTTGCCCATAGGAATGCTGAAACAGTAGAGCAGCCAGACAGCAACTGATGAGGGCCCAACATGGGCATGAGTGTGCTTCCCACAGTGTCACAGGGGATAGTACCCAGCAGGTACCCCGAAGGGCACGGAACATTGCCATGCGGTGCTGAGGGGAAGCGTGGACAGCTATGCAGGAACCCCTACCCCAGAACCCACACCATAGGCAGCCGCCTACCCACACACTGGATGACCTGAGACTGCACTCCACCAGCACCACCAGCAGAAGGGCATGTCAGCATGGTGGCAGAAGGATACTGGTGGTGGAGGGGGCAGTGGCAGCTGCCCAGATCAGACCGTGGCCTAGCCCTGTGTAGGTGGGTGCCATGCACTGCAACAGACAGGCCCTGTCTGACGAACAGTCATGGTATCACCAGGGAATGCACTATCTCTGTGGCAACACAGTGGTGCAGTGCACACAGCCAGTGTGTTCAGAAGCAGAAGGTCACAGGTACAAGTCCCAGCTATGGTTCCTGCCAACCCAGTCCCCATATTTTACCCATTACTAAAACGTGCTAATACAGACAGAACCTTTATTGCAGATGATGTAAACATGCCCAAAACACCTACATTTTACCCTACAGAGCATAGACACCATAAACATGCGCATTACCTAGATCAGAGTCTCCCAAATGCAGTCCTGGAGGGCCAAACACCATTCAGGTTCCATGCTGTCTCTAATAAAGATGCCTGTGATGCATTTCTATGCGCTGCCCCCATGGTATGCAGATGTATCTCATGCATATTCATGAGGGACAGCATGAAAACCCGAACAGTGTCCTGCCCACCAGGACTGGAGTTGGGAACCTCTGCCCTAAAGCAGCGGCCAACAGGGGCAGACACATCCGCACCCACAGGCTCCATTATCCAATGCCTCCTGGAGAGGCAGGATGTTGGGCCCTGCATGCATCTCCCAATATTAGCACTTGCATACCTTAGCAATGCCACCCTAAACCTGGGAATACGGTACACAGCTATCAAAAGGTTGCTATGATTACTGGCAGATAGCAATTTCAAGGTTAAGTACAATTTTCTGAGTGAGCTGCAGCATAGCAACCTTTCTGATGTCTGTGGAGTGTGCTACAGGTCTTGTGTCTGACAATGTTTACCACCCTGGGGGGTGACCCCAACAGTACTGCGTGCCATAGCCATGCCTGCACTGTGCCCAGGACTGATGCAGTGGCCAGGGCTGTGAAGCACCTCTATAGTTGCACGATGCTGGCATAGGTGTGGGAGTGTGTGTCTGTCTATCCACTGTGTGGTGGCTGCAAACACCCTCCACAGCCCACACTGCTAGCACTGTTGCCAGTATTGGCCTGCCAATGTGCATAATGAGGAGCAAGGTACTGTGGGAATAGCCAGGATAGGGTGGCCTGGCCTGGATTCATTAGTACATAGCATAGGGCAATGGCTTGGATACTGTAGTGGCCGGCCACCACCTGCACGGACAGGGTGGCCACAGCATGTCCTGCTGGGAGGTCACTCTCACCCTGATGGAGCAGTGACCACGACATGGCTAGGTTCCCCCATAGTGCTCTACAGTATTTCTCTCATGTGATATTTATGGGTTCTCTTTTGGGGCCCAATCACTGATTTATCTGCTTGGTGTGTGTACTGACATCCCAGTTCTGGGTACACGCATGTCCTCCAGGACCATGCACTATGGACTAGCTATCAGACTGCCTGCAGCTAGTATGTATCTTGCCGGAACACCTTGCAGGGTGCAGCGGCTGGAGGCTTGCTGCTGGAGAATGTCAGATAGTGGTGGGGGGATAGCTGTGCATTTCCAGGCCTACTGTCTGTCTGCTATTGCTTTATGGATGTGTATAGCTCTGCATTGCCTGCCCTGTAGGGTGTCTGTTCCCCAGCAGGACTGGGGTTAATGGTCCCCTCTACTGCCACCATTGCAGGGAGGTAGAATGTGGACCTGTTGGTGGGCGATCCTGTTTCCCACCCTGAGCCCCAGAGGGTGGGTTGTGTGGTGGTACATAATCCACCTATGGGTCCAAACACCCTGCCCCCTTTCACCTACATCATGTAACCATGGCACCAACACAGGATATGCACTATTCTGGGTGCATCATAGCCCATAAGGGCTAGATATGACTGAGAACTACAGAAGGACACAGATGTATCCTAGGTGTGTCTGCAGGAACTATCTATCACACACAGTAGCACTGATGGGGATCTGCAGTATGATGTATTTCAGCCATGAAGGGTGCTGTGGACCTGGTGCTGGGCGCCCCACCTCACCCTCAGGGTGAGCACAGTACCCTCACAATGTGACGGTCTGTGGCTACTCTGTGCCAGTACCACACACAGTCAGTTCCTCCTACCAGGCCGAGGTGCTGTGGGGATGCATACCCCATCTTGTGCCCATCTGTCGACTGCTAATTTGCATGTGCAGTGCATCATGGGTACGGGTGGGTTAACCCTATCCTGGTAACCACAGCAGACAGTTTGTGTGGTGACGTGCAGTCCTTCAGCAGCCAGCCAGGGGTTTGTTGGCAGCTGTAGCCCACTGGTTACTTCACTGCCTGTGAAGCCAGAGGTCATGGGTTCAAACCCATGGTGGGGTTATTTGATAGGGCTGTCTGAAGCATTGTCTACTTTTAATGTACATTAGGACTGCCAGCAAAAACACCCTCAGAGTACTGTATCCTTAAGGTGCCCCATAAGGCGCCCCATAGGGCGCTTTATAAGACGCCCTATAAGGTGCCTTATAAGGTGTCCTATAGGGGACATTATAGGGTGCCTTGGCAGATAGTGCACTTTATAATGTGCCCTATGGAGTGCGTTATGGGGTGCCTTATGTGCCACCTGTGATACCGCGGGCCCTCTGACGCAAGGAAAGAAAGTTTTAAATCTTGAAAAAAACAAGATTTACCTGCAATTACGAGAAGGGACACATAGAGGGAGCAGGAGAGCAAGCCTGGAAGTGGAAGAACCACACCTCTATGGGCAGGACTCAGAAGCAGCTGCTCTGGATTTAAGCAGGAACAGAGCATTGCAAGAGAAGAAGCCAAGGCAGCCAAGGGGCAAGCCAGAGAGGCAGTCAAGGAGCAACCCAGAGGGGAAGCACAGGAGTGTAGCAGCAAAGCGCAGACAAACCAATGATACCAGGAGTCTGTTCAGAAGGTCCAAATCATTTATTTGTGCACAAGTCTCGAACCAATCAATTTCAAAATGGCTGAGCAAAGTTTTCAAGCATTACAACAACTTTTATAGACTTCTGTTCCATTCTAGGTATAGAAAAACATTTCATTGGTCCCGGTAATCTCCCGTACCTCCCGTACCTCTTCTATTGGTCCCGGTACTGATAAGTTTATCCAGTTATGTCCCTCCAGTGGGCATGACACCTGCATACCCCCCTTCTAGTCCCAATTACAATGGTCAGTTCATCAACTTGTTACTTTCACACTTTCAAGGTTATAGAACCAATTTGTACGTGCAGAGGAGCTGGGCTCTGCAACTCATCTGTCAGCACTCCCAATTATTTCTTTGCAGATGTACTTTTTCTTATCAGTAACTTTTAAACATGTTTTTCTGTATTTTTCCATCTTTCAATACTGCAGTTCTGCTTACCTAAGCTAATTCAATACTTCTACTGAGTTCTATCTTACAATAGCAGCATATTGGGGGATGTGCAATCCTATATGCCTCTCCACAGGCCTCATTTACAGGTCAAGCTAGCCATGCTGGCCTGCTTATGTTCGGACACTGTGGGTCACAGGCCTGCACCTGCCACATTCCCCCCTTTGATTAATCTCACCCTATTACTTAATAAGGTGTGAGAATTAAATCACTTTCTGAAGAATCACATCCTGGCTAAAGGATTTCTACCAGGACTGGCTGTATATAAAGCCATGATTTTTGTTGCGGTCTTCCGCTCTACTGTACTATCAATAGTGTTATGAATGGAACGCATACAACATGGGATTAAACATGGTAATAAGAAGATAACAGCAACAAGGATTAGTACCAATACGATGAAAGTCTTAAATCCTCCCACCCATGAAAAGAGGTTAGCAAACCAATTAGGAAATTTCAATGAGTGCCACGTCTGTACTGGCACATAAGCATGTCTTTGCATATCTTTAGCAATTTCTTCAACTACTTGACCTTTATCATCTATTTTCAAACAGCAATTGGTTAAGTTCAGCTTACCACATACTCCTCCTTCAGCTGCTAACAAATAATCAAGTGCTAAGCGGTTCTGATATATCGCAGTGCGCATCTGTGTACTTTGTCTAGCTAAAAGCGTGAGAGCGTGACTAGTTTCATTGGTTATTATTTCAACTACTGCTTGTAAGCGAATAATACGATTAATCATATAAATTGGGGTACGATAACCATACATACCATCATCATTCCAAGTGGCGGGTCCATAATATTCAATGATTCTTTCTGGTGGCCAATCATCACCTTGCCATTTCTCCCACTTGCCTATCTGTAAGGCCTCTCTCTTTTGTCTTAGTGCTCTTTTGTGTCGGTGGGTAGTGTATACTGGGTATCCTAATTGTTCTCCATGCTCAGTGTTTAACAGGAAGAAAGAAGGTCTGATGGTTCCTAAGACACATGCTCCTCCCCAGTGTGGTGGGAGTTGTGCATACGCTCGGTTTCCACAGATCCAATATAGGCCAGGTGGGGCCTGCCAGGCTTGGATTTCAGCAAGGTTAGTCCATAGACCTGCAAGTTCAGGAAATCTGGCTAATGGGTTAGGAGGTTCAGGATGTCCAATTCCTGACCACCATGCTATCTTCTTGGTTGTGGCATTATAG
The DNA here is from genome assembly GCA_033557465.1 of Ichthyophis bannanicus. Lineage (NCBI taxonomy): Eukaryota > Metazoa > Chordata > Amphibia > Gymnophiona > Ichthyophiidae > Ichthyophis > Ichthyophis bannanicus. The sequence continues at coordinate 126,305,465 of CM066035.1, read as the reverse complement.
TACTTTTGGCTAAGACAGACCAGCTGTCCTACCTTTTGGGTGAACTGGGGTCCAGTTCTGGCATAGCAAAGACGTCCAACGATTGAATGCGCTAACACCCATTCACTGGTAGTCTTGTGTAATTCAGTCTGATTATAAATCATGGAATAATTCAATTCTTGGGCTTCCCATGGCCACTGATCTCCCATTTGGGTTCCGCCACAGAAATAACAATCTGTGATCTTAAGACTAGATACTACTGCTCCGGCTAATTCTAGAAATAAATTCTGTGAGGGGTGAGGGATCTCAAACTTATTTACATGCATGGCTTCATAAAAAGTATTATGAATATGATATTTAGATGACTTGTGGGCTTGGGTATTCAATCTGATATACACAATGGTCCCTGGATCTATTGCTCCTCCAGCAATACGTAAACCAAACTTATATCCTTGTTTCCATGCATGGGGATTGTGTATACGTAAGTGCAAGGGGTTACAAGCATCTTTCTGACATTTATCATTTGTGGTTGGCTTGGTTAAAGTAGCCATTCGTTTATCTATTTTCTCATCAGTTATACCAGTATTCCAGGTAGCATAAAAAACACATCCCCAATACGGGCAATAGTAGTCTGCTGCTGGGGCAGTACTATAGCCTGGTTCCTTTTTACCTGTACACTTTCTCCATCCCGTGGCACCTTCTGGACACATATACTTATGGTCATTTCGATACGCTTTCTCCCATGTACCACAGGTGGAATAACTATCTCTATTAATAGCATTGCATGCATCAAAATTCAAAACAGCAGGTTTAGTAATGTCCTTAAGTGGCGGCGTTGCAGCTAATATAGGTCCATCTGCATCCTTCCATCTTATTTCCATCGTGTAATAGGATGGATTCTGATGCGGATTATAACATGTCTTAATTTTTCCATGAGTGCAAACATTTAGTTCAGTGGTGTTATAGATACACCGAGTTACTGTTCCCTCGCAGGTATAGTAAGAATGATAAAGCAAAGTCTGAGTTACTTTCAGTCCAATTCTAGTAGAAGTAATGCAGGCAGTGCATGGAGGTAAAGCATGAGTCTGTTCAAAACCTCCAAAGAAGGCAACCAAAGCAAAGCAAAAGTAGAGATGCATGTCGATGTTGATTGGAGTTCTTCTGAATCCTCAGCTTGCTGATCTTGATCACGACGTTCTATTATTCTTCGTCCCGTCTGCTAATGAAGCAATTTAACGGGTGCTGAGTGTTGATTGAAGATCCTCAGGTTGTCCAGTACACATTAACCAACTTATTAGCAATTTCAGTTGGCTTGTGAAGTCTGGCTTAGTCAATGTAGTCTCTAAGTAGTGTGTCAAATCACACACAAATTGGGTTCGTTGAAACAAAGCTGTTGCTGCATGGAAAACAGCAATCCTCTTCGAAAGACTTGGCTGCTGCAAAGCACTTGTGATGAAGTGTCTAAGCTGCTGGTTGTCGTCTCAAAGTAACTCGCAAGGGTACATCAGGGTGCGGTTCTGCTGTCCACTGCTCTGGTTCAGGATCGGCGGCGGGCTTGACTCTGCTGTGGTGGATCCAGGCGTCGATCTCGGCTACCTTTACTGCAGTTGGGGTAGACAGGATGACGGTGTACGGTCCCTTCCAATGAGGTTCCAACGGTATCTTCTTCCAATCTTTGATCCACACCGAGGTACCAGGCTGGTAGGGATGCAAGGGTTCCGTCAAGTTGATAGGCAACTGGTCTTGGATCCACGTATGGAGAGTCTGCAGAACAAAACTAAGAGCTAGAAGTTCTTGTCTGGTTATTTCTGAACCAATTTGGGCTAGACTTCCTTTGATTCCCTGCACTATTGGTGGGGGTTTACCATACAAAACTTCAAAAGGGGAAAATCCTGTTGACTTTACAGGAGCTGAGCGTATTCTGAATAAAGCTATGGGAAGCACTTGGGGCCACTTCAATTGTGTCTCCTGACAAAGCTTAGACATTTGGGCTTTCAAGGTACGATTCATTCGCTCAACTTTCCCTGAACTCTGGGGTCTGTATGCAGTGTGGAGTTTCCATTGTATCTGCAAGGCTTTTGCTAACTGCTGAGTAACTTGGGAGACAAATGAGGGTCCATTGTCTGACCCTATTACTGCTGGAATTCCGAATCTGGGAACAATCTCTCTCATTAAGACTTTGGTAACTTCTCGGGCTTTCTCAGTTCTGGTTGGGAATGCTTCTACCCACCCAGAGAAAGTACATACTAATACTAATAGGTAATGGTACCCATTGGCTTTTGGCATTTCGGTGAAATCAACTTGGAGGTTGTGCATGGGGGTCACACCTCTTGACTGAACTCGGGGTGCTGTAATAAGGCCTTGCTTGGCATTATTCTTGGCACAAGTTTGACATTGTCGTGCTACTGAAGCTGATATGGTTGTCATCAGAGGGATGTAGAAATGTGGTCTGAGTGCTTTTTCCATAGCACTCTTCCCATAGTGGGTGGCTTCGTGGAAAGCTTTGACAAAGGATGGTCCTAACAGTTCAGGAATTACTATTCGTCCTGGAGGTTGACTGCCCTCTTCTGGTGGCAGCTCAATCCATCCGTCTTTCAATACTCCATTTTCTTTGTCACAATAGTAGTCCAATTCTTTGGTGGTATATCGTGGGGTCCATAGATTCAAAGGTACTGGAAACAATGCTGCTTGCATTGGCATAGCTTGTGGGGCAATTTGTCCTGTCATAGCTGCTTGTCGTGCTGAGGCATCTGCAAATCTATTTCCTCGGGCAACTTCTCCTTTTCCTGCTTGATGTCCTCTGCAATGCATGACAGCTACACGTGTTGGGGCCCAAACGGCATCAAGTAACATCAATATTTCGGGACCATATTTGACTGATTTTCCTCCGGATGTGATGAGTCCTCTTTCTTTATAGAGAGCTCCATGGGCATGCAGGGTAGTGAAGGCATATTTGGAATCTGTATATACATTCAGTATAAGTTTTTCTCCTAACAACAATGCTCTGGTGAGTGCTATCAATTCGGCTTTCTGGGCTGATGTGCCTGAGGCTAGGGCTGATGATTCAACTACTTCGTGTTGAGTGACGACTGCATATCCGGCACAGCGTCGTCCATCAAGGATGAGACTGCTCCCATCAACATAATAGGTTTGGTCAGAATTGTCTATGGGCACATCTGTCAAGTCAGGTCGGCTGGAGAACACAGTCTCCATGACTTCGATACAGTCATGTTCTGGGAGTTCTTCACTGATGGGTATCAAGGTGGCTGGATTCAGGGCATGGCTCACTTCAAGTTGTATCTGTGGGTTTTCACATAACATGCTCTGGTACTTCAACATTCGGGAATTGGTGAGCCAATAATTTGCTTTCTGTTCCATAAGGGCAAGGACTGCATGTGGCACAGTGACTCGTATGTTCTGTCCTAGTGTGAGTTTGTCTGCTTCACTCACTAGTAGCGCTGTAGCTGCAACTGCTCTCAAGCAAGGTGGCCATCCTTTGGCCACAGGGTCCAATTGTTTCGATAGGTAGGCTACAGGTCGCTCCCAATTTCCCAATTTCTGAGTCAACATGCCCAAGGCATTTCCCTGTGCTTCATGTACAAACAAGTGGAAAGGTTTGTGGACATCTGGTAGTCCAAGTGCTGGTGATGACATCAATTCTTCTTTTAACTTTTGGAAGGCTGTATCCTGCTCAAGTCCCCACTCCAGTGGCGACTTTTCTTCTCCTTTTGTGACTTCATACAATGGTTTGGCAATTTGGGCAAAGTTGGGTATCCAAATTCGGCAATATCCTGCCGCTCCCAGAAAGGCTCTGACTTGCTTTCTGGTTGTTGGAGTTGGAATTCTGCATACCGCTTCTTTTCTTTCTCTGCCTAATCTTCTGCTTCCTTGGGTGATACGAAAACCCAGGTATTTCACTTCTTTTTGGCATAGCTGTGCTTTGGCTCTGGAAACTTTGTATCCAGCTTCCTCTAGTAACTGCAAGAGATCTTTGGTGGCTAGTATACATTCACTTTCTGATACGGCAGCTATCAACAGATCATCCACATATTGGAGAAGCACTCTCTTCCCCGGGGCTACTGGATAGCTTGAAAGGTCTTGATTCAGTGCGGCACTAAAGATGGTAGGCGAATTCTTGAATCCTTGGGGTAATCTTGTCCAGGTAAGTTGGCCCCCTCTTCCAGAGATGGGGTCTTGCCATTCGAATGCAAACAATATTTGGCTTACAGGGGCTAATCTTATGCAAAAGAATGCGTCTTTTAAATCCAGTACAGTGAAATGGGTAGCTTCAGCAGGTATCAGTCCTAGGAGGGTGTAAGGATTGGGTACAACTGGATGTATGGTCTCAGCTGCATCATTTACTCTTCTCAAATCTTGCACTGGGCGATAATCATCTGTCCCAGGCTTCTTTACTGGCAAAAGTGGAGTATTCCATGGGGATTGGCATACTTTTAGTAGGCCATACTCAAGCAATCTTTGTAGGTGGCGATGAATGCCTTCAATTGCGGCTCTTGGGAGAGGGTACTGTTTGACGTGCACTGGTGTAGCACTAGGCTTAAGGGTTACAATCACTGGAGCTATATGTTTGGCTAGGCCTGGGGGGCTGCCTTCTGCCCATACTCCAGGTGGTGCATCAATACTTTTCAAAGTTTGTTCAAAATAGGTATCTTGGATCGAATCATCAATGTAGTATCTCCATTCTTCTTCTCGGGGAACTGTCAGCAGCATCACTCCTGCTGGTTTGGTTTGGGAATTTACTGTCATTTGCATTTCTCCTTGTTCAGAGAAAGATATTTGTGCTTGAAGCTTGGCTAACATATCTCGTCCCAGTAGTGGCACTGGACATTCGGGCATGTAAAGGAATTGATGAGTTACTTGCTGTCCTCCCAGACTGCATATTCGGTTTTGAAGAAAAGACTTTGTGGCTTTGGCACCAGTTGCTCCTATAATGGTGACTGCTTTTGTAGTGAATGGGGCTATCTTTTTGTCTATTACTGAATGTTGCGCTCCAGTATCAACCATAAAGTCCATAATTTGGTCTCCTATTTGTATTCCGACCATAGGCTCCTGGAGACCTAAAGCAAACTTGGAGCCCGGTCTGTCCTAATCCACGTCATTCTCATCATGGGCTGGTGTGGCCAATGCTTGAATGGTTCCTCCTCTTTCTCGCTGGAATTGTTCTCGATTGGCTCCTCCTCGGCTTCGGGGATAGCTTCGTCTTTCTTCTCGCCACTGATGGCTGCTATCGTCATCATGCTGGGCGTCTTCGAGTTGCGGGCACATATCTCTCCAATGTCCTTCCTCTCTGCAATAGGCGCATTGGTTCACGCCTAGTCTCTGGGTCCGGCCTCCGCCTTGACCCCGCCCTCTTCCTCTGCTCCTTCGACTAGGGACACCTCCCCTTTTCTGTTCCACTATGGCCGCAGCCAAAAAATCAGCTTTCTTCTTCATCTTTCTATCACATTCTCTCTGTCTTTCAGTATCACGATTCACATACACTTTATGAGCGACTTCCTGTAACTGTGTTGCATTCATGCCCGCAAACCCTTCTAACTTCTGTAATTTGCGTCTAATGTCTGGTTGAGACTGGTTTACAAAAGCAGAATTCACCATACATAAACTTCCTGGTGCCTCGGGATCATAGGGAGTATACATTCTGTATGCTTCAGTTAATCTCTCATAAAAATCTGCTGGGCTCTCATCTATCCCTTGGATAACTCCTGTAACTTTGGAAAGGTTCATAGCTTTCTGGCCCCCCCTTTTCAGGCCTTGTAAAAAGCCTTGGCGAAAAAGGGCTAGGGCTGTGGATCCTTCATCTGTATTTGGATCCCATTGGGGGTCTTCATTCGGGAATTCTCTCTGAGCTGCTTCCCTACGGTCTATTATATTCTGCCCCTGTGCCGGAGCTGCAGGGTTTTCTGCCATCCATTCAATAGCTGCTTTTCTAATTCTTGCTCGTTCTTCTGTAGTGAATAGGGTGGTCAGGAGCTGACGGCAATCTGGCCAAGTGGGTTGGTGAGTTTCCATAATACTAGTTACTAATTCTGTCAGCTCCTGGGGCTTACTAGTATAGGAGGCATAATGCGACCTCCAATTTAATAAATCAGTTGTAGAGAAAGGGATATACACATAAGTTAGGGGTCCCGCTACCACTTCATCATTATCATTCTTTACGGGCACTCCCGGGACTTGCCGTAAGGGAAACAGTTTAGCTGCTATGGGTGTCTTTTGGGATCTAAGGGTTATTGTCGTTGCCTTTGCAGGAGTCACTTTCTTTTTCTCAACAGGTTTTCCTTTGGGTTTCGCTGTCACTGGCGTGCTAGTGCTAACACTAGCTTTCTCAATTATTTGTACACTTTCCTCCTCATCTGGGGGATTCTCTCTTTCTCCTTCTTCTGTCTCCACTTCTGACTCACTTTCTAGGTCCTCCTCTTCTTTTCTCGCTAATTCTTCCTTTTTCTCTTCTCCAGGAGGGGGATCAGGGGTTGGGTCCCGCCTCGGCTCTGGCCGTCTCTGGGGTTCTAGGGCAGGACGCCGGGCTACTCTTACTGGACCTGGGGTTCGGGGCTGCCTGAGAGTTATTTCTGGGGAATCAGGATCTGCCAGGATGGGCTTCTTTCTGGCTTTCGTATCCTGCTCTTTCATTCTAGGCTGTTCCGTTTTCTGTCTAGAATCTGTTTTAGCTAACATTATTCTGCACTGTTCCTCATAACAGCGCTGCGCCCAGGGGGCGGATCTTCACAAATACTTAACCAGGAATCTATATAAGGGTACTGATCAGGGTGCGCTACCCGCACTCTACGGTGTATTGACTGAATAATCTCTACTTTGAACGTTCCCTCTCGGGGCCAGATGGGGTCTAGATCGGGCCACTCCCTAGTACACAAAATTTGCAAACGGGCTGCTGTCATTTTAATACCATAATCTCCTGAATATCCCTCTTTAAAATGTGCGATCATACATTCTAATGGAGTGTTTCTAGTAGACCCCGCCCCTCCCATTTCGATGTGTGCGCGCAACAACAGACAGAAGGGAAAAGGAGGGCGGACCGTGGGTAAGGGGTCCTCACGGCCCTGGAAACGTATAAGGAGTACAAATAACAAGACAAGACGACAATTGCTTCCCCCTTTTCGCGACCTGAACGCGGTCGCCCGGTCAGGAAATGCGCTACTCAGGGGTCCGCCTTCACTTGGTCCGTGCTGCCAGACCTCTCATTCACACTCCGTTCACACAATCATGCTAGCAACGTATCCCAGAATGCATTCGTTTCTATCTATTCTGACTAGTCTTTTCCAATTTCCCAATTACAAAAAGGATGAGGGTTTCACCCAGCGAATTCCCATGCCAGGCTACTCGGCTCTTCCTTGAGAGGTGATCATGCTCTCTTACCAATTCCCAATATCTCGAGATTACAAATTCCAAAGTTCCAAGTTCCAATGGCAGTACTGCGCTTTCTATTTCTGTCTAGACCCAAAATCAAAACTATACTCACCGGATCCGGTCCTCAAACTTCCCAAGCAGGCGCATGAGTTGGACCTCGGACTCCCCTCACTCGGGTTCGAGGCGTTGACTCCAGCCGGGCTCGTCACCCGCCGAGGTCCGACCAGCTCCCTCCGATACAAGGGACCGGTGGCGCCAGGGAGCAGCCCTCGTCGGAAGGGCGCGATCCCGGCAGGACCAAGCCTATAGAGGCGGAAAGTCGTGGTATATTGCCCTATATACACTTTGATTCCACAACTTCCCGGCCAACGCACCAAGGAATATGTAGCAGCAAAGCGCAGACAAACCAATGATACCAGGAGTCTGTTCAGAAGGTCCAAATCATTTATTTGTGCACAAGTCTCGAACCAATCAATTTCAAAATGGCTGAGCAAAGTTTTCAAGCATTACAACAACTTTTATAGACTTCTGTTCCATTCTAGGTATAGAAAAACATTTCATTGGTCCCGGTAATCTCCCGTACCTCCCGTACCTCTTCTATTGGTCCCGGTACTGATAAGTTTATCCAGTTATGTCCCTCCAGTGGGCATGACACCTGCATACCCCCCTTCTAGTCCCAATTACAATGGTCAGTTCATCAACTTGTTACTTTCACACTTTCAAGGTTATAGAACCAATTTGTACGTGCAGAGGAGCTGGGCTCTGCAACTCATCTGTCAGCACTCCCAATTATTTCTTTGCAGATGTACTTTTTCTTATCAGTAACTTTTAAACATGTTTTTCTGTATTTTTCCATCTTTCAATACTGCAGTTCTGCTTACCTAAGCTAATTCAATACTTCTACTGAGTTCTATCTTACAATAGCAGCATATTGGGGGATGTGCAATCCTATATGCCTCTCCACAGGCCTCATTTACAGGTCAAGCTAGCCATGCTGGCCTGCTTATGTTCGGACACTGTGGGTCACAGGCCTGCACCTGCCACAGGAGGAGGCAAGGAGCTTGGCAGAGACCTTCACAGGAAGCGCAGGAAGCAGTGCCAAGGGAAGCTCCAGAAGCCGGAGTCAGAGACCGAGGTGAAGTCACTGACAAACCCAGAAGAGCTCAAGGAGTGAAAGCTACTGGGAGAGCAGGCCGAGCAGAAGGCCCAAGAGCAGGCCTAGAGGAAGGCCATACACAACTGCAAGAGGCAGTCATACAGAGGACAGCCAAGGAAAGAGAGGCTTATCCTTCTAACTGGAGAAGAAACCTTCAAGAGAAAAAAGGTACTTTTAAAAGTTTTTACAAAAGTAACTTGAAGGATGAAAGAAAGGTTCATAGCCTTAAGAGAGAGGATATAGCTGAGAGGGCGCGGCCCCTAACCAACTGCCACAGGGGTGGAGGTGGAAGACAGGCCCCTCCGCAGCAGCCTTACCTCAAAAGAATTATACCTCATTCTAAAACAGGAAAGATATCCTGGGATCATTGGAAATTACCTGAAGCAAAAGACTCTCAGACTAGGCCTCAAGCCTTTCACAAGAAGCCTAGAGAGAAACAAAGGGCTAGCTTTTATCTGGATAATAAGGACTGTTTTAAACCAGAAATACCAGATAAGTTTTACAGGAAAAAGTTTAGTGCTACCAGAGACTGGAAGAAGCAAACCTTTAATCCTGAAACAGCAGTAAGCCCAGGGAGTTATAATATACCTAAAAGCCGACGCCCCAAACTCCCAAGCCAGCACTGGGATACGGTATGGCATGCTTTTAGAAAACCAGGTTTTAACATCCCAGAGATCTCAGAGACCTCAGATTCGGACCCCGTAGAAATGGAATGGCTGCCAGGGGAATCTGAGGGTATTGAAGACATAGAACCAATGGAATGTGATTATTGCACAAGGAGATGTGTTTAAGTAAAAGGCAAACAAATCCCATGTATGCAAAGAATACTGGAAACCTTATGTTTTAAGTTGGTGACGGATAACCATGTTATTTTGAGTGTTTTTGCTGATTCACACTTTGATGCAACCAAAGTTTGTGTTCTGTTACTCATTACCTCATATTTTGAACTTCTTTATGCGCAAAAAGGTGAAATAAAAGCCTTTTCTTTACCCTACACTTGGCAAGAGTTACTTTTTAGGAAGTTGACCTTGAGGCTGACAATGAGGCCTGCTACCTCATTGACCCTCACAACAGGTCAACCCTGAAACCCTTTATTTCTTATGCGCTCCCCAGCCCCTGTGGAACCACTACGCCGCCACCAGAGGGGGCTGAGGGGGACACACCTTAGGTTATGCCACCGTGAGGGTGTGTTTGCTGGCAGCACTAATTAAAATAAAAGTAAAATGCCTCAAAAAGCACTACTTAAACATAAAGGGTGATGCCTCAGTCAGCCTTATGCATTAGGCACACTGGGGGATCAAACTCATGACCCCTGTCAGGCAGTGTATTAACCATTGCACTACACCTCTGCTTCTATGTTTGCATGTCTGCGCGCCTACTTAAGATTATCGCGCGTTAACGTGCTTAGTGGCGTTTCGCTTGATAATGTGCGCAGCACGCGTTATCGCACGATAATCCCGTTTTGCTACGTTAAGACCGAAACGCCCACTCCTTTTATGGTATTCTGCACACTATCGCCGGGCACACGTTAAGACGGTTTAGTAAACATACCCCTAGGTCTACCTGGAGGCATATCTAGAGATTGGTGAATTTTTGGTACTGTGTATATGATTGGAGTTAACGGGTGTAGTAAAGTCAAGAATGTGAATTCTCGTTTAGTAATCCATTTCTTAGATAATGCTTCATGCGTAATAAGCCGAATCTCCTGTTGCAAGCTCACTGTAGGATTCTCAGACATTTTAACATAATATTTGGTATCATTTAACTGTCCTAAAAGATAAGACCGATATTGAGATGATGATTGAACTACTGTAGCTCCACCTTTGTTCGCTCTGCGGATAACTAAATCTTGATTATTTCTTAATTCCCGCAGAGCTTGCCATTGATCATTTGACAAATTGTGAAATCAAGATTTTAAACCAGTTGCTTCAAAATTAGCCACATCATTTAGAACTAATTTTTGATATGTCTCAATAAGGGGATCCTGATTGCCTAAAGGCATCAATTTAGATGGTGCACGGACTACTGAATTGTCCATGCCCATATCATGCGTTGCACAAAATCAGGTAACTGATAGCTTTCTAAAAAATCGATGTAGAGCTAATCGCATTTGAAAAGAATTATAATGAGTCACCAGGACAAAGGAAAGTCCTAAATTCAAAACAGATTGTTGTGCAAAAGTTAATGGCATAGAAGAAATATTCACTACTGTTGTTTGGACCGATTCCTGGTCACCGGACCTTGAGGTCGATCTTGTTGGAGAAGGAATAGACATGGCCATTACCGTTGGTGGGTTTAGATATATTCGCTGTTTTTGAAATTGGGCACACATGTATATCTTTTCCGAAATGCCTGGACATGTCCCCACCATACCCCCATGGAAGTATTCTTTCCGGAGATATCCTTATAGACCGATTCAGGATTGCATGTCTATGTGCCTGTTTTCAGAGGTCCAACTCATGAATAGGGCTTCTAAAATGACCACCATACATACTAAAAGGTGCCTCACTTGATAAAGCTTTAAAAACCAATGTTAACATCTTAAAAAGAAAATGCCAATAAACTAGCAATCTGTGCAATTCCAATAGTAATGAAGTGACGTTAAAATTTACTACTTCCAGTCAAAATACGAGCAGACATAATTTGAACCGATCGTAAAGGCCAATTTTCTAAAAGCCCTTTCTGCGTGTAAGACAGACTTTGCAGGCTGAACATTTTGTATAAAATTACCTCCAATTAATTCATGCCTTATATTAGCTATCTAGCAACATAGCAAGCAGTAAGTTGAAGTCACTTCTAACGATAATTAGACAGGTTCCATGATCCAAATAACTGCAGTTAGATCCTGAAAAAATTCAGGTGTATCATTGGTATATAGATTTAATAGGAAATATTGTTTTCATTAGCAATATCCACTGAGACTAGAGTCTATTTACCTTCTGTGCCAGAAGATTGAGAGAGAATTTATATACCTGATGAATATTTGAACAGTATTGCTATACAGTACCATGAGACTCATTTCCTAATTTGTACTAACCAGTTAATGTACATTAATACTCTGTGACGTGCATTAATTTAAGTGCATAGTTAGTAAGTAGCTCCCAGTGAAACTTATGGGGTTTGCATTATTTCATGAATGTTAAATCATATTAACATATATCATTGTGCATAAACACATGCTAACTGGTTAACACACATTGGTAAATAGGCCCCACATTGCAGAGAGCATACACTTCCACCCATTTACCCTTTATCTTGAGAGATTAATTGAAAGATAGGTCTGTTTCCTGAAGCATTGTATGAGATTTTCTTTTTAATAGAGTAGTTTAACATTGAGAGTAAGTACTTCTATACTGCCATGTCCATGTCTCTTCTCAGTACCTTTTCTAATTCCATTATATTCTTTTTAAGATACAAACCTTACACCAATAACAAACTGCTTCAATGCAATTATCCACTGGCTCTCTGAACACTGTCTCACCTTTAATTATAACAAAACAGAAGTGCTCTTCATAACCTGAGACCAGTCATTCTCCCCACCAACATCGCTGAAGGTTGATAATGCAGATCTTCTAGGCAAACGTGAAGTCCGATACCTTGGAGTAACCAATGATCAACTCCTTACCCTACAATCTCACATAAACAAAACAACAAAAAAACATTTACAACAAAATTAGAACTCTCCAACAATTATGGCCACTCCTTGAGATTCATGATTTCCGATCAGTTTTCCAGGCTATGATACTTCCCCACCTTGACTTTTGTAATGCAATCCTCCATTGGATACCCAAAAGCTCTCTACACCCACTTCAACTTGATCAGCATTCAGCTGCAAGAATCCTCATTGGGACTCCCAGAACTAGCAACATCACACCCGTTCTTAAAGAGCTCCATTGGCTTCTTTGATGAGTCATATAAAATACAAAACCATTATGTCAATGGGTTTTTTTTTTTTAGGGGGGGGGGGTTAAAACTCTATTTATTTATTGAAGTCCACATAGTACAGACCATGCAAAACAAAATACATAATCGGGACTTCTGGTATTTCTCATCTTCCAATCTAAGTTTTTTCAGCAAATCAGTCATATAAATACAGCATTCACAATTCCCCCCCCCCCCCACCTCTCCCCTCCCAACATCCCCCATCAATCTCCTCCCCACGCAGCCTCTCCCTTTATTATCCGACCCCCCTTAGTGAACATACAAAGTGATTACAACACCCTTCTTATTCCATTAGTATCTCATACCTCCTAACCCTTACCCCATCCATTCTCCAGACCTCCTAACCCAATTGAAGCACTTCATTTCGAACACAGGGCCTCAATACCTGAATATATGGCTCCCATATCAACAGGAATGAGGCCCAACGTCGAGTGCTTCCTCTAGCCCCCCTCCTCTCCATGAGCATTAGCTGATGGAAGCTGTTACGCCATTCCCAAAAGGTTGGACCAGACACTTCCCTCCACCTATGAAGTATCGGTCCTTTACCCACCAGACATGCCTTCCTGACTAAGAGATGTTCCCATTTCCCTTTCGGGTGGAGTGGTCCAAGCTGATCTAACACCACAAGCACTGCCGTCCAGCGGATCTGTTGCCGTACAACCCTGCTCATAAAATCAGCTATCCTCTTCCAGTACAAGCGAATCGCCAGACATCCCTACCACATATGTCCTATGTCTGCCAAGGGGCAGGGGCATTTTGGACACTTGCCCACCTCTGTGAGATGGGAACGTAACACCCGTCTCAGAGAGAAGTGTGACCGTAAAAGGCATTTAAACTGCACCTCCCGCCAACGGCAGTCGCTTTTGATTAGTTTTGATGCGGAAAAGGCGTTTGATCAAGTGAATTGGGATTACATCAGATTTCTCTTATCTCAGTATGGACTTGGGGCTTCTTTTTGCAATGTGGTAGAGCTTCTATATACGAGGCCCACTGCAGGAGTGTTATGCAATGGAGTGCTGTCAGATGAATTTACCCTAGAGAGGGGAATGAGACAGGGATGCCCGCACTCACCGTTACTTTTTGTGCTGTCTCTCGACCCCCTGATACGACGAATAGAGGTGTCTAATGAAATACAGGGTATATGGCAATGTTTAAAATCTATACCGAATTATCCTCTCACTACGTCCAATCTGTTATAAGGAAGCTACATAATAATCGGCACAGAAGAGCCCCTACACAACATGTACTTGCTTTTTCTTCAGACCTCAATGAGTTCAACCAGACTGCCTGTTTCCATGCATTCTCCCTTTATGTGCCTAGTCTATGGACCACTCTGCCTGGAAACATTAGATCTACTGCTAATCTCATAAACTTAGTGAAAATTATTGAAAACCTACCTGTTTAAAGAACTCTTTGGAGGTATTGTCAGACTCAAGGGTACAGGGGGGGAATATGTAGAAGCTGATAAGGATAAAGCGGAATTACTTAACAAATATTTTTGTTCTGTGTTCACAGATGAAAAACCAGGAGCAGGACCTCAGAAAACACCCACAAATAAGAACAGAAGCGAGGGACATCTTGAACAATTTTCAGAAGACTGTGTTCGTGAGAAACTAGCTCAACTCAAAGTAGACAAAGCGATGGGACCGGATGGGATACACCCTAGAATACTGAGGGAACTTGGGGACATTCTAGCAACTCCACTGACTGACCTTTTCAATGCCTCGTTGGAGTCGGGAGTGGTGCCAAAGGACTGGAGAGAGGCTCATGTGGTGCCTTTACACAAAAGCGGAAGTAAGGATGTGGTTGAAAACTACAGGCCGGTTAGTTTAACTTCAGTGGTGAGTAAATTAATGGAAACGCTGTTGAAAGAGAAAATAGTGAGGTTTCTGGAGTCTAGCGGATTACAGGATCCGAGGCAGCATGGATTCACCAGAGGCAGGTCTTGTCAGACAAATCTGATTGATTTCTTTGACTGGGTGACCAGGGAGTTGGACCGAGGGAGAGCTCTAGATGTGGTGTATTTAGATTTCAGTAAAGCCTTTGACACTGTTCCTCACAGGCGACTTATAAACAAACTGAGCACCCTAGGGATGGACCCTAAAGTTACTGCTTGGGTTAGAAATTGGTTGGGTGGGAGGCGACAAAGAGTACAAGTAAATGGAGCTCACTCTGAGGAGAAGGATGTTACCAGTGGTGTGCCCCAGGGATCTGTCCTTGGTCCGATTCTTTTTAACATCTTTGTTAGTGATATAGCGGAAGGGCTGTCGGGTAAGATTTGCCTCTTTGCAGATGATACCAAAATCTGCAATAAAGTAGACACCCAGGAAGGTGTAGATAACATGAGGAGGGATCTAGCTAAGCTTGAAGAATGGTCTAGAATTTGGCAGCTGGGATTTAATGTTAAAAAATGTAAGGTCATGCATTTGGGCTGCAGCAATCCAAGGGAGCAATACAGCATAGGAGGTGAAGTACTTTTGTCCACTAAAGAAGAGCGGGACCTAGGCGTAGTTGTGTCCGATGATCTTAAAGTAGCTAAACAGGTAGAAAAGGCGACGGCTAAAGCTAGAAGGATGCTTGGGTGCATACGGAGAGGAATGGCTAGCAGAAAAAAGGAGGTGATAATGCCTCTGTATAAGTCTTTGGTGCGACCTCATTTGGAGTATGGTGTGCAATTCTGGAGACCGCACCTTCAAAAGGATGTGAACAGGATGGAGTCGGTACAGAGGGGTGCTACTAAGATGATTAGTGGTCTTCATTATAAAGCATATGAGGACAGACTTAAGGATCTTAATATGTACACCTTAGAGGAAAGGCGGGATAGAGGTGATATGATTGAGATGTTTAAATACCTCCTTGGCATAAATGTTCAGGGAGAGAGCCTCTTTCAATTGAAAGCAAGTTCTGCGACGAGGGGACATGGGATGAGGGTGAAGGGAGATAGATTCAGGAGTGATATGCGGAAATATTTCTTTACGGAAAGAGTAGTGGATCCGTGGAATAGTCTCCCAGTTGAGGTGGTAGAGATGAGGACAGTAACTGAATTCAAAAAAGCATGGGACCAACACAGAGGATCTCTAAAGGTAAAAAGTGGACTGTTGTAGTTGTTGTTATGGAAGGACAGACTAGATGGGCCTTGTGGTCTTTTTCTGTCATCATGTTTCTATGTTTCTATGTATAACCTAACCACCCTTACTACCATCATGAAACTACGAACTTCACCTTGTGCACCTTTTGCCTGCCTACTACTACTAACTTTAGACTACATTCCTGTCCTCTTCCCCCCTCCCTGTCCCTACTAAGCCACTTAAGTTGCATCATGCTGTTTATCTTGTTAGTTTAACTTCACAATATTGCCATGTTCGCTGGGAAATTATGTTATGTTATCTTCAAACTGTGTTCTCTGGAAAGTTATGTTATATGTAAACCGCCTTGATCTTTGGAAATGTGGTATAGAAACATAGAAACATGACGGCAGAAAAAGACCACATGACCTATCTAGTCAGCCCTTCCATATCAACCACTACAAGAGTCCCCTTTTTTCCTTTAGAGACCCTCTGTGTTTGTCCCAGGCTTCTTTGAATTCAGATACTGTCCTCATCTCTACCACCTCCACTGGGAAAATAATTCCACGCAACCAGAATTGCACACAATATTCAAGGTGCAATCATACCATGGAACAATTCAGAGGCATTATAATATACTTTGTTTTATTCTTCATTCCTTTCTTTATAATTCCTAGCATTTTATTTGCTTTCTTGGCCACTGCTGCACACTGGGGAAAGGGTTTCAATGTATCAATGTACTATCATCAGCGTTTGACAAAGTCGACCACGGAACACTACTAGCTAGACTACAGAACACCGGACTATACAGAGCCACACTGAGGTGGTTCCACTCTTACCTAATGGACAGCCAGATACAGGTCAAGATTGGGCCCAACACATCCCGACCCATAAAAGTCATGCAAGGTGTACCCCAAGGATCCGCACTATCAGCTCTCTTATTCAACATCTACATCTAACCAATATGCAACATCATAAAAGAGCACGGGATAAAATACACAATCTATGCGGATGACATAATGATATACACACCAATCACCCTCGACAACCCAGACCACACTAAGATAACAGACTGTCTCACACATATGAACACCTGGTTTCAAGACAACAACATGACCATAAACTACAGCAAGATCGAGGCGCTAATCATCACACGAAACTCCGACTTCATCCCCCCCGCGACATCAAGATAAGCACCACAACCATACCCATACAATCAGAAGTGAAATATCTCGGAGTGACAATAGACAAAGAACTTAACCTTCAGTTCCACATCAGCAGAACCACCAAAAATGCATACCACAGGATGAGACTAGTACGACGCCTCAAGCCCCTCCTCATTCAGGAACACTTCCGCACAGTTTGTCAAGCACTAATAACTCCAATCCTAGACTTCTGCAACCCAATCTATCTAGGTCTAACGAAACTGACACTAAGGGGTATGTTTACTAAACTGCGGTAATCGTACATAACGTGATTTATCTAACGTTAACCATTGTTAGCACATCATAACGCGCGTTATGATGCGCTAACGATCGTTAACATTACATAACGCGCGTTATGATGCGCTAACGATCGTAATGCCCCACGGCGCGGTAAAACACCGCAGAAGGTGGAGAGAGAGCAGAGAGAAGGGGTCAGTGGGCGGAGAGTGGGCGGGGAGAGGCTCCCCTCACACTAACGCGCTGATTTTCAGAGCTGAATTCCAACGCGAATGAAAACCTGCCGTTAAATGCACATTACAGGGGAGAGAAACCATTTCAGTGTCAGCAATGTACAGCCCAGGCAGGGAAACCAAAAAAAAGTGATGTGATACATGTGCACAGAACAAAAGGGCACAGAAACACTGAAAATGACAACAACAAACTGGAAAAAAAACAATAACCAAGCTGGCCAATAGTGGTATCAATGAGAAACATCAACCCCTCCCCCCCCCCCCGAGTAAGCTCCATAGAACAGATATAAATCGTGGAAGGGTCTATACTCCGTCCCCATACAAGGTGAATGAGCCCACAGTGAAATAGCGCTGCTCAGGGTTTTCCCCACCATCGGACAGGGTTCCTATGGCGTGCACATGTCCCGCAACATCAGGGCGGGCATGTCGGAACGGCAACTGGACAGATGCCGGAGAAGGGGATACAGAGGGCCGCAGGCGGCACATGCTGTGGTGGAGCTGGGCCACAGTGCGGACTAGGGTGATGCCTAGGTGGCCCATACGAATGCTGAAACAGCGGAGCAGCCAGACAGCAACTGCTGAAGTCCCAACATGGGCACGAGTGTGTTTTCCAAAGTGTCACAGGGGATAGTACCCAACAGCTACCCCCAAGGGCACGGAACATTGGCAGGCGGGGCTGGGGGGGAGCATGGACGTCTATGCAGGCACCCCTACCCCAGAACCCGCACCATATGCAGCCGCCTACCTGCACACTGGATGGCCTGAGACTGCGCACCACCAGCTCCACCAGCAGAAGGGCATGTTAGCATGGTGGCTGATACTGGTGGTGGAGGGGGCAGTGGCAGCTGCCCAGAGCAGACCGTGGCCTTGCCCTGTGTAGGTGGGTGCCATGCACTGCAACAGACAGGCCCTCTCTGACCAACAGTCATGGTATCACCAGGGAATGCACCATCTCTGTGATAACATGGTGGTACAGTGCACAAAGCCAGTGTATTCAGAAGCAGAAGGTCACAGGTTCAAGTCCCAGCTGTGGTTTCTGCCAACCCAGACCTCATATTTTACCCACTACTATAACGTGCTAATACAGACAGAACCTTTCTTGCAGATGACGTAAACATGCCCAAAACACCTACATTTTACCCTACAGAGCACAGACACCATAAACATGCACATTACCTAGAGCAGAGCCTCACAAATGCAGTCCTGGAGGGTCAAACACCATTCAGGTTCCATGCTGCCTCTGATAAAGATGCCTGTGCTGCATTTCTATGTGCCACCCCCATGGTATGCAGATGTATCTCATGCATATTCATGAGGGACAGCATGAAAACCCGAATAGTGTTTGGCACCGCTGGACTGGAGTTGGGAACCTCTGCCGTAAAGCAGCAGCCAACAGGGGCAGACACACCCGCACCCACAGGCCCCATTATCCAATCCTCCTGGAGAGGCAGGACTTTGGACTCTGCGTGCATCTCCCAATACTAGCACTTGCATACCTTAGTAATGCCACCCTAAACCTGAGAATATGGTACATATCTATCAAAAGGTTGCTATGATTACTGGCAGATAGCAATTCCTAGGTTAAGTACAATTTTCTGAGTGAGCTGCATCATAGCAACCTTTCTGATGTCTGTGGAGTGTGCTACAGGTCTTGTGTCTGACAGTGTTTACCAACCTGGGGAGTGACTCCTACAGTATTGCGTACCATAGCCATGCCTGCACTGTGCACAGGACTGGTGTAGTGGCCTGGGCTGCCCAACACCTCTATAGTTGCACAATGCTGGCATAGGTGTGGGGAGTGTGTGTCTGTCTATCCAGTGTGTGGTGGCTGCCAACACCCTCCACAGCCCACACTGCTAGCACTGTTGCCAGTATTGGCCTGCCAATGTGCATAATGAGGAGCAAGGTACTGTGGGAATAGCCTGGATAGGGTGGCCTGGCCTGGCCGCATCTGCACAGGGCATAGGGCAATGGCTCGGACATTGTAGAGCCCGGTACCACCTGCGTGGACTGAGTGGCCACAGCATGTCCTGCTGGGAGGTCACTCTCACCCTGACTGGGCAGTGACCACGGCATGGCTAGGTTCCCCCACAGTGCTGTACAGCATTTCTTTCATGTGATATTTATGGGTTCTCTTTTGGGGCCCGATCACTGACTTATCTGCTTGGTGTGTATGCTGACCTCCCAGTTTTGGGTACATGCATCTTCTCCAGGACCATGTATTATGGACTAGCTAGCAGACTGTTTGCAGCTAGTATGTGTGTTGCTGGAGCACCTTGCAGGGTGCAGCGGCTGGAGACTTGCTGCTGGAGAATGTCAGATGGGGGGGTGGGGCAGCTGTGCATTTCCAGGCCTTCTGTCTGCTATTGCTTTATGGATGTGTACAGCTCTGCATTGCCTGCCCTGTAGGGTGTTTGATCCCTAGCAAGACTGGGGTGATGGTCCCCTCTACTGCCACCATTGTAGGGGGGTAGAAAGTGGATCTGTTGGCAGGAGATCCTGTCCCTCACCCTGAGCCCCAGAGGGTGCGTTGGGTGGTGGTATGTAATCTCCCTGTGGGTCCCAACACCCCCCTTCACTTACATCATGTGACCATGGCACCCACACAGGGTATGCACTTTTCTGGGTGCATCATAGTCCACAAGGGTTAGATGTGACATACAGATGAACACAGGCATATCCTAGGAGTGTTTGCAAGGACTACCTATCACACATTGGCACTGATGGGGACCTGCAGCATAGCCTATCTCAGCAAAGCCAGGTGCTGTGAGAACAGTGCTGGGCACCATACCTCTCCCTCAGGGTGAGCACTGGACCCGCACACTGTGACGGTCTGTAGCTACTGTGCCACTAACACACACCGTCGGCACCCCCTACCAGGCTGAGGTGCTGTGGGGTGCATACCCCATCTTGTGATCATCTGTAGACTGCTGATTTACATGTGCTGTGCATCCTGGGTACGGATGGGTTGACCCTATCCTGGTAACCACAGCAGAATGTGGGTGTGGTCCCGTGCAGTCCTCCTGTAGCCAGCCAGGTGTTTGTTAGCAGCTCTAGCCCACTGGTTACTTCACTGCCCGTAGAGCCAGAGGTCAGGGGTTCATAAACCCACAGTGGGGTTCATCGATAGGGCTGTCTTAGGCATTGTCTATTTTTATTGTATATTAGTGCTGCCAGCAGAACCACCCTCAGAGTACTGTCACCTTAGGATGGCTCATAAGGCGCCCTATAAGACGCCTTATACGGTGCCCTATAAAGCGCCTTATATGGTGTCCTATAGGGGACATTATAGGGTGCCTTGGCAGACAGCGCACTTTATAATGTGCCCTATGGAGTGCCTTCTAGGGTGCCTTATGTGGCACCTTAGGTTACGCCACTGTGAGGGTGTGTTTGCTGGCAGCACTATTAAAGTACAACTAAACTTCCTCACAGCCCAATACTTAACCCTTTCCAAGCCAAGCCCAAAACTTTCGGGATCCAAACCTCTGCCTAAATATTCCTATCAAATGGTATATAATACATGACCATGGCAGAGGGAACGTCACTATTGGAACATATTGAATAAGACGGGTACAATTTTCCTGACATATGCAAACATTAACCCTGCTGCAGAATGTGGATTAAAATATTATAGTAGGCCTTCAAAGGGTTACACATGATGCCTCAGTTGGCCTTATTCATTAGGCACACTGGGGAATCAAACCCATGAGCCTTGTAGCATCAGTCTGTGTAGTAACCATTGTGCTACAGCTCTGTTTCTGTATTTGGGTGTCTGCGCACCTTCTTAAGCTTAATGCGCAGTAACGCACCCTGTAACGATCGTTGCTGCGCGGCGCCTTATAACGCGCGTTATCGGTAACGATGTATCACCCATGTCCTTTTTTGGCATTTCTTCCACTAACGCGACTCCTAACGCGAATCAAACTAACGCAGTTTGGTAAACATACCCCTAAGTCCATTGCAACTGGCACAAAACACTGCAGCACGCATAATTGCTGGCACCACAAGACAAGAACACATCACACCCACCCTAAAAGAGCTCCGCTGGCTGCCTATCAGTGCCCGCATTAGATACAAGACAATCATAAACATTTTCAAAATCAAACATCAATCATCAGCTTTCAGCCTACACCCACTCATACAACCAGACAACAGCACAAGACCGAGAAGAAGAGGCACATCCAACCGTGTCAACACACCTAAAGATATCAACAGGGTACGCAAGGACACCGAAAAACGAGCCTTATCAAAGGCGGCACCAACAATCTGGAATGCCCTCCCCGACGAACTGCGTTCAACAACAGACCTTAAGGAGTTCAGGAAACTACTGAAGACAACCCTCTTCATAGAACACTACAGTGACATTACTTAAACCATGCAACAGACACCTCAATTCCCCCCACATGTCACTATAATTGTAATTAAGCAAGGAACTGATACCCATAGCATTGTAAATAGCGCACGCTGTAAATAGCACCACAAGAATTAACGTCCAGACACACTCACATGCATACACTACTCACTGCATGTACACACCATACACTGTATCTAATTGATTGTTTGCTGTTCAGACCGCCTTGATTGCAGGATAAGGCAGTATAGAAATACGTTTAAATAAAAATAAATTATCCACGATGATATGATGACATTGAAGGCACTGACATTATGCCTACTTAGGTGAAGACATAATTGTTAGCACATGCATTACATGCATGCGCACATATTTTCTAAAAATATGCATGTAAATTGTGACTCTGCCCACTGTCTGCCCAGACTCCTTCTCTGAGCATGTTTACTCTACAATTATATGCCTTCTTGCATCACATCTAATTTTAGGTGCAACCTAACTTTATAAAAGCACTTTTCTACATGTAAATCAGGGCACGTGTTAATTTGTGTAAGAGAATTGGTTTATTACTGGAGGTTAGTAGAAAAGCTTACTTTATAAAGGTACATAGGTGCCTATTGTGGTGAGCAGCGCCCTCCTGAGCCTACGGAGACAGAGGAAAATCCTGAGGTACAGCAGGATTTACACCAAAATGACAGGGCAAGGAAAAAAGAGAGACTCTATTCCACAGAGCTGAGCATAGAGACCAGCCCAGGGGAGGAGTCCTGCAGTTCCGATTGGGCACACCTAGCCCTGGGAAGGGGTGTGCCTAAGAGAGAACGTACTTTTAAACCAGAGCATGGCTCTGAGCAGAGGAAGCAGGAGCGGAATCAGGAGGCTGTGACTCAGTACGAGTATGGGAATGAGTTGAAGAAGAAGCAGCCCAGGAAGGAATACAGGAGGAAGAAACAAGAGGATGGTTGGAAAGCCAGAGGAGAGTCTAATGATACTTGGGAACCTGGCATAAGAAGAAAACCTGCACTATTCTATTCAAGGGAAGTAAGCAGAAGTCCCACGGAGAGAGGACTTAATCTTGAATTGGATAGCCGTTGGAAGGCAACGCCTTGGGAGAGAAAGCCTTCAAGGCAAGCACAGGTGAAAGAGCAATCATTCTCTGAAGTCTCGTTTGTACCAGAAAGCAACAAACAGAACAGCTGGAGAACCTTGGAGCCGTCTGAAGACAGAAGGGCTCTGCAAAAAGTGAGTAATTTGCCACACGCTTGCCAAGCTGAATATAAAGATAATTCTCCTATCTATGAAACAATTGCCAAAGAGACTAGCAATTATTCTGATGCCTTTAACTTACAAGAAGAGAAGACAAACAACCTTGAGCAGAAGGGAAGTTTTATAGCAGATAATAGTACCCTATCTCACAAGGAGCAGGCTGAATTGCTTCTACAAAGCTTTAAACAATTCTTAGAGTTACAAGCTAGACAACAGCTAATTTCACAAGAAGCTAGTAATGCCTTACAGTTTGAAGGAGTGACAGAGAGTAATACAGACTTACCAGGCTGTGAACAAATGGACTGTACGATTTGTTGTATAGATAAGTCAAGCTGAAGGAAATGCTTTTGCCGTCTGTGATCTGAGAGTTACAAAGCTGTTGTTTGCATTGCTGAAAGAAGCTCTGATTATCTGCACATGTTTTCTCAAGCACTGTGAGAGCAACGGTGACCGTAAGAGGCTGCAGTGAGCCTAACTGGCCTCTGGAGGCAAAAGAGAGTAATTGGCTGGAAAGTGGAAAGCAGCAATATACCTTTGAGTTGCATTTATCCTGAGTTTCTGTTAGCCTTTTGAAGCACCTTTGTTTTGCATTATTATATGCCATGTGATGGAACATTTATCTTTTGCTTTAATAAAATACTTATTATCAAGAAACCCCACAACTACAGTTTCTTTTAATTTTGGAGTGAGAAGAACTGGAACTACAACTCCCAGCATTCCTGGGGTAAAGGTTTTACTCTTCCCTCATGAAGCACCAGCGGCTGCTCTTGCCTTTAACCCCTTAAGCCGGGCAGGGTCGCCGCACTATGTTGCTTTCATAAAGTAAACAACTTAAGATTAGCGCTCCTATGTAGAAAATATCGCACCAATCTATTAAACGGAAATACCACAACTTTAAACCAATGTATTTTTATCTTCTATGTTATGTGTTTATATGTATCTTATTTATTATTTATTTATTTAGCTATATTTATATTCCGCCTTTCTCCGGGACAAGGCAGTGTACATGGAACAAGTGATACATTAAAATCTTAAAACAATGAAACTATATACAGCATGCATTGGAAAATTACAGGGGTAGGGCTATTTGCATAAATATACATATTATATATTTTGGCTTTGTATGGGATGTCATTACTGAGAGGGGGAGGGGATTAAGCGGAGGGGTTGAAGTGTTCCGAGAAAAGGTGCGTCTTCAAGTGTTTTCTGAAGGTAGAGAGGTCTGAGATGTTCCTGAACTTGACTGGAAGGGATTTCCAAATCGAGGATGCATATAGCTGGAAGGCTTTTTTTGCAGGCTTGTTGGTTGGATTTGGTCCTGTAGTGTAGGATGATTAGAGTATTCATTGTGGAGGTATGTCTGGACTTGCTTGGTTGGGGAGTCTGTATCAGAGTGTGGAGGTGGGTGGGGGGGTCGGTGTGGGTGGCTTTGTGAGTCAGGAATAATGTCTTGTACTTTATCTGACTCAGTAGTGATAACCAGTGGAGTTTCATGAGTATAGGAGTGATATGTTTTTGCCTAGCTGCTGCTTAAAGTATTCGCACTGTTATATGGATAGCTGTTCATAGGGGGAGAAGCATGGATTGTGGGAGACCCTGGTAGATGATATTACAATAGTCAATGTGTGGCAGTATTGTTGCTTGGAAAGCAGAGCGGAAGTCGTATGGTTTGAGCAGTGGGTGAAGGCACTGGTGGGTCTTTGTTTTGTAAGATATTGTTCTCATAGTCTTGTTGATGTGGGCTTTGAAGGTGAACTGTTGATCGAGGGTGATTCCTAGGTACATGACTTCTGATTGTGTTGATTGGAGTGTAGTTCAGTGTTATATGGGTGGGGGAGTGAAGGTGTCATCTCTGGATACAAAGGGCCTGATTCTGTACCATGAATAGCGGGGATGGACATCCCAAAGGGACGTCCATCCCCGCAGTTCATGCCCTCCCCGCCGGCATCTAACCTCCCTGCTGGTTGCATGGGGAGGTTAGATGGGGGCAGGGCTGGCCCGTCCATTGAGCAAGAATGTTTTTTGTACAGGGCCCCGCGTTTCAGGGGGCCCCGCGCAAAGAACATTCTGCTTTTTTCAAAATTAAATTTAAAAAAAAAAGCTGGCTGCTAGGCGGCAGTGGCAGAATGGAGTGTCACGCGGGGCCCCCTCTGCCCGGCTGAGTCCCTCCCTCCCTCCCTCTGCGATGGCTGAGCCCCTCTGTGCTGGCTTTCAGATTTGCGAAGGGAGAGTGTCTCCCTCGCGTCTCTGTTAAGCCCATCTGCCCCTGCAGGCTTAACAGATACGCGAGGGAGACACTCTCCCTTCGCGAATCTGAAAGCCGGCACAGAGGCTCAGCCGTCGCAGAGGGAGGGACTCAGCCGGGCAGAGGGGGCCCCGCGGGACACTCCATTCTGCTGCTGCTGCGGCAGCAGCGGTAGCAGCCAGCTTTCTAAAAAATAATAATAATTTTCCTTGAGTCGATGGGGGGGGGGGTTAGGACTGGTAATGGGCTATGGGGGGGTTAGGACTGGAAATGGGCTGGGGGGTTAAGACTGGAGGTGGGCTGATGGGGTTAGGACTGGGAATGGGCTGTGGGCTGTTGGGGGGGATAGGACCGGTAATGGGCTATGGGGGGCTAGGACAGGAAATGGGCTGATGGGGAGGGGTTAGTACTTGATGTGGGCTGTTGTGGGGATAGGACAGCTAAAGTGCTATGGGGGGGCTAGGACTGGAAATGGGCTGATGGGGGGGGTTAAGACTGGAGGTGGGCTGATGGGGTTAGGACTGGTAATGGGCTGTGGGCTGATGGGGGGGTTAGGACTGGTAATGGTCTATGGGGGGGGTAGGACTGAAAATGGGCTAAGGGGGGGCTAGGACAGGAAGTGGGCTGATGGGGAAGGGAAAGGACATGAGCTGTGCTCATTGGGATAGGACTGGTAATGGGCTGTGAGGAGGGATAAGGACTAAAAATCGGCTATGGGGGGCTAGGACAGAAAATGGGCTGATGGGGTTAGGACTGGTAATGGGCTGTGGGCTGATGGGGGCTGTCTGATAATGGGCTATGGGGGGTTAGGGCTGATAATGGGCTATGGGGGGCTAGGACAGGAAATGGGCTGATGGGGAGGGGTTAGGACTTGAGGTGGGCTGATGGGGTTAGGACTGGTAATTGGCTGTGGGCTGATGGGGGGTTAGGACTGGCAATGGGCTATGGGGGGCTGACTGGAAATGGGCTATGGGGGGCTGACTGGAAATGGGCTGATGGGGTTAGGACTGGAAGTAGGCTGATGGGGGGTTAGGACTGGTAATGGGTTATAGGGGGTGCTTAAACTGAAAATGGGGTGATGGGGGGTTAGGACTGGAAGTGGGTTGATGGGGGGCTAGGACTGGAAATGGGCTGATGGGGGGCTAGGACTGGAAATGGGCTGATGCAGGGACTAGAAGGGAATGGATACTGGGTGAGGCTGGAACTAGAAGGGAGCTGATGTTGGGGGAGGATTAGAATGGGATGGGGCTGGGAGAGTAAAATGGAGAGGGGAAAAATATTTTGTGTGGGAGGGATGAAAAATCTACAATTGGCCGGGTATTGGGAGAGTAAGTGGGGATTGAGGATGGAGGGGTAAAATTTGAGTGGATGAAATAGGAATGAGGAAAGAGCAAAAGGAGAAAGATTAGTATGTTAAACAGATGTAGAGAGAGAATGGAAAAAAACTAGGAGAGAACAAAGGACAAATGGACAGCAGACGATGGACAGTTAGCAGAAGACACGAAGAATCCAGAAGAAAGTGGCTGCAGCAATTGCAGCTGAAAAAAATGCACAAAAGGTAGAAAAAGATCTCTTTATTTTGAATGTATTAATTGGAATATGTCAGCTCTGGGAAATGTGCATCATTAACGTCTGTGCTTTGTTTAGTACAAGAGGAAATTAATTTATAGTTTTATTTCTACAGTGTTGTTGTACATTCCAAGTTTGGCTTTTGGGGTTCCCAGTTTAATTATTGTCTTCCTATTTCTAAATTGTGATTCCTTGTTTGGTGATGGTCTGTGTTCTGCATGTGTAATTGAGCTGAGATATTCTGTTTATGTAATTCCTATTTGACATTGCCACTTGTTCTCTTTCCCCAGTAGGTCATGTATTGGTTTAATATTTCTCTTAAATGTATTGGTTTAATATTTGCAGTGTTTCCTTTTGATAGGTAGAGTATGGTGCTTTGTGAGTCCTGGTAGTGCTGTTAGGATACGGCGGGTTTGCTATGCGTTCTAAATGGGCAGTGTTTGTAGTAGTTCCTAATGTGTCTGACGGTTGGCACTGGATTATAGTAATGTAGAAATCTTTTAGTCTTTCTTTATCCATACACGCATTAAGAGGCATGTTTACTAAAAGTTAGTATATGGTAACATTATGCAAATATTTATGCAAATGAGGCCTCTTATGCAAATGAGGCCCCACACCGAGTCTCTGCACATGGCCCCGCACCCCCCTTGGGCCGCCCCTGGATGGGGTGGGGAAGGGGTGAAGTTAGGGCAGGTGGTGGGCAGTCGCCAGCCCTGGACATACAGGGCCGATTATAATGTCGGCCCTGAACGTCCAGGACCAGTGACTTCTGTGGGAATAACTGCCCAGGATGTTTTTTATTGGCGGGCCTGGGGTATGGATGGGGCAGGGGGGCCTGAGGACATTCCCCGCAGCCCGACCCTGGCCTTAGGAGGATGGATTGGGGGTTGGGCTGTGAGGAAAGTCTTTATTGAGCTGGAGGCCGGGTTTGCAGCTTTACAATGGAGCTGCGGTGCCATGGCAACCAGATGCCATGGTGCCATGGCTCCATTGTAAAACCCTGACTGAGTTAGTCGGGCTTTTCCTGTATTTGCAGGGTTGGCTGAATCGCAGTCCCGGCCTGCATGTACAGGGCTGTTTGCGATTTTGGTCCCACGGTGCTAGATGTGCCCCGCAGGATAAGAATCACGACCCCCTCTGTAAATCTGATTCAAACCGGACATACAGAGGAGCTGTAAGTCTGGGATGGAATGAAACTGAAAGAGGGCTTCTGTTTCCTTGTAGTTGATTTCAAGGTTGTTGTCTTTTAGCCAGCTGGATATATCTGTGAAGCATTTCTGATGAGTAGAGAATGAAGAATGTATCCTTAATGATGATCACTAATAGGACAATCAAAATATGGATTAGCCTAAGTAAAAGTCTCTGAAGGTCTATTTAAATATGGTTTCACATAGTTTCTGGCACAAGAACATCACAAAAGAAAAATCTTTGGAGTAAGTCTATAGAAGAGCAGGAATCATAGAGTCACAAGACAAAAAAATCCAGGAAGGCTTTTAAACAGAATTCCAGACCAGGCAACCTTTGGGCCAATCAGGAAACAGAAAGGAAGATCATTAGAAATATAAGAGTTAAGAGCAGAATGGCTAGAGCCAGCCCCCCCCATCCTCCCTCCCCCTCTCCCCATGGAGACATAATGGTTCTTCTGCAAGATGCCTGCCTTCTAACCCAAAGTTCACTGGTGTGAGACCACCTCTGACTATGAACAAAAAAGCTGTTTATTTTTTTGCTTGAAACCTCTAGTAACCTTTCTGCTACATTTTAAATCGGCAGCAGCCACTGCTCCCTCTAATTAACAAAATTGGCCCAAAATAAAAATGTATAAAAATTGGGGGCGGAGCCTAGCGGAGGAGCGAGATGGACGCATAGGTGCTCAGCTCCTGCGGACCCACTGAAATATCCCTGATTTAACTGTCATAGCCCTAATATTTTGGGGTGTTTTCCCTTCTCTGGACTGTGGGCTCTAAACGGGCCAAGCAGGATCCCCCTTCCCCCGTTAAAATGGCGCCCGGGCGAGATGCTGACGACGGGAGAAATGAAATATTGGCCGAACTTCGGGCGATGAGAGCGATGATATCAGCAAACGGAGATACCTTGATGCAGATGCAGGCGGATATGCAGGAGTTTAAGGAGAGAACGCAGGGGCTGGCAACGCATTTAGACAAGATTGATGGCGTGGTGCTCGCGCACGAGGATCGCTTGCAGAAGCTGACCAGGGCCCTGAAAAAGGTAAATCTGCTAGAGTCGCACTTTGAAGATCTATCGAATAGGTCCCGCAGAAACAATATCAGACTTGTTGGAGTCCCTGAGGGAGCGGAAGGATCGGATACAATTGGTTTCGTTGAAAAGGTTCTGCCTAATCTGCTTAAAATTAAGTTCAGTAAACCGCTGGAAGTGGAGCGGGCGCACCGTATACCCACGCACACGGGCGGTCGCAGCTCGAGGCCCAGACCCCTAATCTTCTGCCTCCTAAGGCACCAGCAAGCCATGCAAATTATGTCTGCGGCGAGGGCGATGTCGTCGGTGTCTTTTGAGGGGCACAGAATCTCTTTCTTCCCAGACCTATGTAAGGCAACGATGGATAAAAGAAAGAAGTTTTTGGATCTGCGTCCTCGCCTTCAACAATTACAAGCGAAGTATGGCCTGTTCTACCCAGCGCGCTTCAAAGTGACTCTGGATAATCAGACAAAGTCATTTGAGGACCCTGAGGGGCTTTTGCATTTCATTGAAGAGCAAGAAGCGCTGAAAATGCATACGGAAAGTGGCTCCTAGCTCCTGCTATAGAAGGACTCTCTTTTTCACTCTGTACAAGTAACCTTGTTTAGATCTATCTGATGTGATGTTTGGCCTGGCTGCACCTTGGGGAAGTACTCGCGTTTTGGTGTGCACGCTGGTGCTTGAGGTCCCTGTGGGGGGGGGAGGGGGGTACAACAATTGCACTGCTGTAATAATTACAATTAATACAGTTCTGTCTATGCCTTGAAATAACAGACCGTATGTAGGTACTTGGTTTTCACAGGATGGTACCCTCTTTGGGTTGTGTCCCTTCTCCCTCACTCGTGGTAACGGGGCGTTTCTTGTATTGGGTCTTGCAGTTGCTGCTGTGTCTCTCTCTTGCATCCTATGCTGTCTCACCCACTATTGCTGTTCCTTTTTGGGGGAGAGAGGTCGAGGCGCTGCAGACAAGTAGGGGTTTTTCATTTTTTTTCTGGGAGTAACGCACAGGTATACAGGCTGCATGTGATCGTGACCATGGAGAGGTTGGTATATCATAATCAGTACTCTGATGTCGACACTTCCCTTTAGAATCCTGTCTCTGAATGTGAAGGGTATCCAGCACCCGGCAAAAAGAAGGAAGATATTGGTCTATGCTCAGAAGCAGAAAGCGGACTTTGTCCTCCTTCAAGAAACTCACCTATCCTCTAAGGAGTCTCTGAAATTGGGCTCCAATCAATTTAAGCTAGTTGCCCACTCCCCTGCGTTAGGAAAGAAAAATGGGGTTGCAGTATTAGTCCGAGGAAAGATTCCTTTTCAGATCTTATCCACCAGAGCTGATAAAGAGGGGCGTTGGGTCAAAGTGCATGTATCTTTGGGAGCCAAGCACTTGGTTATTGTTAATATCTATGGCCCTAATGGCGATCAACCTGCTTTCTTCCTCTCTCTAGCAGAAGCAATTCAGGAAGATGCTACTTATCCACTAATCCTTGGAGGTGACTTCAATTTGGTTCTGGATCCCCTATTGGATTGCAACCCCAGCCGCACAAGAAGCGGTAGAGCGCAGATAACGCTTCGGTCACTCATGCAAGAGCTCGGGCTTGTGGACGCTTGGAGAATCATGTTCCCAAAGGAAAGGGATTATACGTTCTTTTCCTGCCCGCATGGCTCGTATTCCAGGATCGATTTCTTTTTGGTCTCCAGATTGTTGATCCCAGAAGTTTGCGGAGCCAGTATCCTTAGCACTCATATCTCTGACCATGCAGCAATAACATTGGAACTCAACCCTGAAGAAGCCCTGTCCAGACAGCAGGTTTGGTCCTTCAACAGAACCTTGCTTGGGGATGGGGATTTCCAGGCCACCATGAGACAAGCTATGGAGGAGTACTTTGCTTGTAACAGGCAAGAGGAATCTCCCAATTGGGCATGGTGGGAAGCTTTCAAAGCCTCTATTAGAGCATATATAACCAGTTTTAGCATAGCCAAAGCTAAGATGGCTCGAGTGCAGCTCCAAGATCTCGACCAACAGATTAGAGCAGGTGAAAGATTGTTACAACGACGCTCAGATGCCAGCATTCTGAGTCACCTACAAAAGCTACGATATCAATGCAACATGATACTGAGCACAGAAGTGGAGAAGAGCCTGTTCGAGAGCCGAGCTCGGTATCACGTAGATAATAACAAGGCGGGCAAGCTGCTGGCTGCCAGGCTGAAGGCCCCTCGTAACAGGTCGCATATAACTCATATCATGGATGCGCAGATGAACCCTCTGACTGCTGACTCTGAAATTGCAACCGCATTCCCGACATTTTATGAGCAACTATACACCTCAGAGGTGCAGTTTGATGTTCAGGCCTGTGAAGACCTGTTAGCCAAGGCTGAGTGGCCTACCCTACAGGCGCAGCAGAAATCGACCCTGGGGGAATCCCTGACTATTGGCGAACTATGGGAGGCCTTGGCTGCTATGCAGACTGGCAAGTCTGCTGGCCCAGATGGGATACCGGTCGAATTCTATAGAACGTTTGCGGACGAGCTACTCCCGCAGCTACTAAAATATTACGTCACCTTTCTTTCTCCTGCTCAATGGACCGGGGCTTTTGCTGAAGCAACCATTGTAGTACTTGAAAAGCCGGGGAAGGACCCAACTGTAGTTGGGAATTATCGGCCCATTTCTCTTCTCAACGCTGACTACAAGTTGTTCTCCAGCGCACTGGCTAGGTGATTGAATAGAGTGCTGCATCTGTTAATCCACCCTGACCAATGTGGATTTGTATCAGGATGGTCTACAGCGGACAACGGCCGCCTCTTGTGTGATGTTTTAGAAAGGACCCAGAACATTGATGACCCTGTAGTGGGCCTCTCTATAGACGTGGAAAAGGCCTTTGACAGGCTCGAGTGGCCTTTTTTGTACCATATCCTAGAATGGTTTGGACTGCCCAGTGAGTTCATCGCCATGGTACGGATCCTGTATGATAGCCCCACCGCGCGAATCCTGGCCAATGGTACCCTCTCCCAGCCCTTTCCTCTACGGCGTGGCACGAGACAGGGGTGTGCTCTCTCTCCACTGCTGTTCAATCTTGCTTTGGAGCCTCTCGCCTTGTTAATTCGTCAGTCTGAAGAGATTCATGGTGTTGTGGTTGCTGATCTTCATGTTAAACTGTCAGCTTATGTAGACGACCTATTGGTCTTCCTCCAGCCAGATTCAATACCGCCACTTTTGCACCTGATCTCCCTATACTCTCAGTTATCCGGGTACAAAGTGAACTGGGCGAAATCTGTGGCTTTCCCGATGAACAAGTGGGCGAGCCCCTCTCTGGTGGATAAGTACCCTTTCCATTTGGGAACCTGCTGTTGTAAAATACTTGGGAGTATTGTACTCTGCTTCCCTAGAAGACACTGTGCGTTTGAATGCTGAAAAGTTAGTGGATATAGCCCGCTCTTACACTCTGTCATGGTCCCCACTTCATCTCACGTGGTGGGGCTGGATGGAAGCTATCAAAATGACCTTGGTGCCTAAGATAAATTATATTCTGAGTATGCTCCCCGTTTTGTTTTCCCCTGCAGTATACAAGACTTTGGAGCGGATCATGAGTGTCTTCCTCTGGGCTGGGAAAACTCCCAGAATCGCGCTAAAGAAGTTAAAAGCCGCCAAGACAGCTGCTGGAATTTATTTTCCTGATTTTTTTTGTGGTATCACAAAGCCTTTCTGTTGAAACAGGGATCATTATGGGCTCTGAGCGAAACACTGGAGAGTAAGCCTACATGGCTGCAGCTGGAGGAATGGCTAGTTGCCCCCTGTCCCATCAAGCTACTTATGGGGATGGCTCATCCAGAGGCCTCTGGTGTTGGGAGAATGATAACCTCAACTCAAACGGCGTTCCGGTCTTTCCTCCCTATCATTGCACAACGCAATCTACCCTCAAGGTCAGTGCCCATCTGGCTCAACCCAGACTTCAAGATAAACAAAAGGGTATGTTGTTGGGCGAACTGGCAAAGATTAGGCGTGTGGACTGTTGGGCAGCTGATGGAAAATGCGACCTCGAAGCCTTTTAACACTCTTCAGCAAGAATTTGGCTTACCCCCTACCTGCTACTTTCAGTGGCTGCAGCTACGGCATTGTATTGGCAAGGCGCTGCCGTCCTTAGCAGGATTGACCTGCTCCTGGGGATTACAGAGTGTGGTTGAAGAAATTAATGCTACGAAAGGTGTCGCTTCACGCGTTTACGCTATGTTTGTGGATCATTTCACCCCAATTAATCTTGGACTCCGTCGCATTTGGGAAGAAGAGACGCAACTTACGCTGTCGCCGGCGGACTGGAAGAAATTCTGGAGATCATCGGTTCGAGCATCAAAGTCTGCGGCTCTTGCTCAGTCGATGTTCTTCCTGGCGCACAGGGCTTTCATCACTCCTAATACCCTGAGTAAGTGGAATAAGAATGAAAACAAGTGGTGCTGGACCTGTCATGCAGAGGTGGGTACGTTAAGGCATATGTTGATGGAATGCCCTCTCATTCAGAGGTTTTGGTCGAAGGTATGGAACCAGATTCAACGTGTATTAAAATTCAGGGCTGACTTGTCCTGGCAAATAATTGTTTTTCGGAATACCGTAAGGATCCAAGAGCTGGACGAATGCAATTATTTTCTACTCAACTTCATGATAATGGTAGCATTAAAGCTTATTCTAACCCGCTGGAAAAACCCCTCCAAGCCCACCTATCAAGAATGGTGGAATCAGCTGTGTCTGTTTGCCAAGTACGAGAAAGCCTCTGACAGAATCCTGTGCATCAAGGGAAGGGCACCTAGCCTCTCCAAATGGTCGGCCTTAGATCTTTTTACCTGTGCTACTTGACAATACTGTATATCTTTCTCTGTTGAGCGGTACCCGCTGTACAGTAGTCATATAAGCTTTAGGCCCCGGGCTGTTCCCTCTGCTTTTCCAATTCCTTTGTTGTCTGCAGCGCCTCCAGGGGGGGGGGGAGGGTTGGGTTTTTTTTTCTTTCCTCATTTGTTCTTGATTATGCTGTATGCCCCCTTAGTGATGGGGATGTTATTATTGCTGTAG
The DNA here is from genome assembly GCA_033557465.1 of Ichthyophis bannanicus. Taxonomy (NCBI): domain Eukaryota; kingdom Metazoa; phylum Chordata; class Amphibia; order Gymnophiona; family Ichthyophiidae; genus Ichthyophis; species Ichthyophis bannanicus. The sequence continues at coordinate 126,271,570 of CM066035.1, read as the reverse complement.
CTCATTGTTTGTTCTTATGGGTGTGTAGAATATTGGGTATGGAAGTGGGCACATCATGTTGCTTGGGTATTTCCCGAGCTCTGTTATGTTTTGCTTGAAGCATTGTATGCCTACCTTGTGTTTCTTTGTGGTGCATTAAGATATACTCAATAAAAACTTTAAAAAAATGTATAAAAATTAAATGACACAAAATGAAAATTTATCAAAATAAAATATGCAAACAACACAGAAAACTAAACAAAATGACTTTTTTTTACCTGCACATCCCTATTGAATAACATCAGATTATCTTTCTCCCACATTGGCTTGATGCCACTTTCATAAATAAGCCACAGACTCTTCCTTGTGTTTCTCACAAAACAAATTAGTATTTCAAGAAAACAGAAACACTCCCTTTTTAAAAAAATGTGTTTAAAAGAGGCATCAAAACAGTATGAGTGGATTACATAATGCTTCAATCCCATTTCCTAATATTTTTCATTAATTGCCTCAACTCTATTTAAATTTTTTATACCCAGTGGCATAGTAACATAGTAAATGATAGCAGATAAAGACCAGTATAATCCATCTAGTCTGCCCAGTACGATGGCAAGAGTAGGTTCACCTGCCGTTCTGTGCAGGTCACCCCTCCCTATGTCTTTGTTTAGGGGTGACCCACAGCTCCATGTAGGGCACCCCTATTTGTTGAGAAATTAGGTGGTTCAGTTTATTTTGATTTTGTCCTGTTGCTGTAAAGGGATCCACTGTGTCTGTCCCATGCCCTTTTGAATTCAGTCACTGTGTTTGCCCCCACCACTTCCATCGGGAGGGCATTCCAAGCATCCACCACCCTTTCAGTGAAAAAGTATTTCCTGGCATTGCCTTTCAGTTTATCCCCTTGCAGCTTCATGTTATGCCCTCTGGTTTTACAGCTTCCCCGTCTTTGGAAGAGGTTCGTTTGTTCATTATTTCTTTTTAAGTATTTAAAGGTCTGAATCATATCTCCCCTGTCCCTCCTCTCCTCCAGAGTGTACATACTTAGGTCTTCAAGTCTCTTCTCACAAGACTTCTGATGCAGGCTCCAAATCATTTTGGTCGCCTTCTTCTGAACAGTTTCCAGTCTTTTTACATCCTCTGCAAGATATGGTCTCCAAAACTGAACACAGCATTCCAAGTGAGGCCTCACCAGTGACTTATACAGTGGCATTAGTACCTCTTCCTTTCTGCTGGTAATTCCTCTATGTATGCAGTCCAACAACCTCCTGGCTTTTGCCACCACCTTGTCGCACTGTTTCCAAGGATCTGTTGAAAACATCCTTTAATGGCCCTGCAAGAACCTCTGACCTCTTTCAGTATCCTGGGATATATCCCATCCAGTCCCATGGCCTAGTCCCCTTTCAGTTTTACAAGTTGTTCTAACACATCATCTTCTGTGAATGGTGTGGTATCTACTTCGTTCCCATTTTTATATTTGGGAGTCACAGGTGGTCCTTCTCCAGGATTTTCTTTAATAAAAACAGAGCAGAAGTATTTGTTTAGCAATTTCTCTTTTTCAATGTCAGTTTCCATGAGTCCGTTCCCAGCACTTCTGAGTGCTGCAATTCCACCTCTGATCTTCTTCCTTTCCCGAATATACCTGAAGAAAGTTTTTTGTCACCACACTTCACATCTTTAGCAATCTTTTCCTCTGCCTTTGAATTTGCTTTCCTCATTTCTTTGTGTTTCTTTGAGTTTGATCTTGTATTCATTTCTGTGTTCCTCTGTTTGCAAGCTTTTGAATTTTGCGAAAGTTGTGTTTTTTGCCTTTATTTGAGCAGCCACTTCTTTGGAAAACCAAATAGGTTTCCTTCTCCTCTTGTTTTTATTTACTTTTCTTACATATTTATCTGTTGCCCCTTGAATTGCCACCTTTAGTTTAGTCCATTACAATTCCACTTCCCTTATCTCCTTCCACCTCGTCATCTCCTCCTTTAAGTACTCGGCCATTTTATTGAAGTCAGTGTTTTTGAAGTTTAGGACTTTGAGCTTGCTATGATTGGCCTGTAACATGGCTTTTATCTCAAACCACACTTTGTGATGATCGCTGTTGCTCACAGGGGCACTCACGCAGACATTCGACACACTATCACCGTTGGTGAGCATTACATCCAACGTTGAGCATTCCCTGGTTGGTTCCATCATCATTTGTCTAAGTAATGCATCTTGGAGAGCATCCACAATTTTTTTGCTTCTTTCCAGATGTGCAGAAGGAGTGATCCAATCCACATCAGGTAGATTAAAGTCACCCAATATGATCGCTTCCCCCTTTGTTGCTTTCTTGGCAATATCTATAATCAATTCATTATCTCTCTCTTCAATTTGAGTCAGAGGTCTGTAGACTACAGCAATATGGATGATAGTGCCATCTCCTCTTTCCAACACAATCCAGAGCACTTCTTCTTTTCCCATGCCCCCTGCATTTCAGTAGCTTTAATATTGCTTTTGACATACAAGGCTACTCCTCCTCCTTTTCCACTTTCTCTGTCTCTTCTGAATAGATTATAGCCAGCTATGGCTATATCCCAGTCATGTGGTTCTTTAAACCTTGTTTCTGTAATGGCAACAATGTCCAAGTCCATTTCCACCCTTAGGGCTTCCAGGTCTGGAACCTTGTTGGCTAAGCTTCGCGCATTTGTGCTCATTGCTTTCCAGCATTTAACTGGCTTGCGTGTATTTTGCATTGATTGTGTTCTGCCCACTTCTTCCCACTTGCTTTTGATGTGTGGTTTAAAAGTATGGCTGTTTCTGATGTTATTCTGCTTTTGCATGGAGTGACGTCCTGAACTTGACCTTCCCCATCTGTCACCCCCTTTTTCTAGTTTAAATGCATATCCACATACTGCGTGAATTTTTCATGAGCATTATCTTTTATCAGACATAGCTCCAAAACTTTAAATCAGACAAGTTGAAAACTGCCCACTTGCATTGTAATACAATGGCACATTACAAATGCTGCAGCAACCAATAACATCACCTTTTTTAAAGTACTAACTCTTGCCAGCATCTGACCAGAACTAGATTACCAGGCCTTTTCTTCTGAGTAATGGAAGGTAAAGTGACTTATCCAAGGTCACAAGAAGTGTCAGTGGGAATTAAACTCTGATCTTTTGGGTACTAAGCAGTTGTTCTAACCACTAGGCTACTCCTGCACTCTGTCACACCATTTACAGAGAATTGTTTCTTCTTCCTGTGACATTGGCCCACTGTTGACGTTTCGGCCTCTTCCTGCTTCTGACGCTTATGAGTTTTCAAACTGTGGGACAAACAAACCAGCAATGTCTTTACTTCAAGCAGCACGTCACAGAGTCGGCTTTACAGCTGGAACATTTCTGAGCATTTTTTAGATGCCCTGTTATGAAATTAGCCCCCACAAATTGCATCTTCCAGTTCTCTACCTGCTTCCTCAATGTCTTTATGTCTAATTCATTGACGTCATCCTTAACAAAGACAGAGGCAGAATATCTTTTACTTTTTGTACTTTCCAGTAGATTTCTTTTTAAAAAGTTTTGTAATCTGGGCAAAAAGCGTCCATCTTATCTTAACCAGGATGAAAACAGAAAAATGTTTCTCTTGAGTTGTTACACATCTGCCAACAGCTTTCATGTTATCTAGGGAGACATAAATGTTATTGTAAAAGCAGGCAGAGAAAGCTGACTGCCTGACAAAAATATAAAAACAGCAGGACCTTGTTTTATTTTATTTTTAATTTGTAACAGTCCAGTAGATTTATTGACTTTTTTGAGAGGGAAAGGAGTACGGTTTAGGGATATTGTTGGAAACCACTAGAATTCTGTTAAGCTTCCATTCTGGACTCATTTTGTACTAATTATGGGCGGTACATTCGGCTGTGGCTAGTCTGTTAAAACACCTAGCTGCCACCGCCACTTGGAAAAGAACTGGTTTCTGCTGCTGAGTAGCCAAGCTCGCCAGATAGCACCATTGGGCGGTACATCGTTACCAATAACGCGCGTTACAAGGCGCCATAAATTAACGAGCACTACATGGCACGTTACTGCGCGTTAATCTTAAGAAGGTGCGCAGGCATGCAAGCACAGCAACAGAGCTATAGCACAATGGTTACTACAATGACTGATGGTACAGGGGTCATGGGTTTGACTCCCCAGTGGGCCTAATGTATAAGGTAGGCTGAGGCATCACCCTTTGCATTTAAGTAGTGATTGTTGAGGCATGTGACCTGTATTTTAATTAGTGCTGCCAGCAAACACACCCTCACGGTGGCGTAACCTAAGGTGCTGCATAAGGCACTCCATAGGGCACATTATAAAGTGTACTGTCCGCCAAGGCACCCTATAATGTCCCCTATAGGACACCTTATAAGGCGTTTGATAGGGCGCCTCATAGGGTGCCCTATAAGGCATCTTAAGGTTACAGTACTCTGAGGGTGTTGTTGCAGGCAGCACTAATGTACACTAAAAATAGACAATGCCTCAGACAGCCCTATCAAATAACCCCACCATGGGTTTGAACCCATGACCTCTGGCTTCACAGACAGTGAAGTAACCAGTGGGCTACAGCTGTGAACAAAGCCCTGGCTGTCTGCAGAAGGACTACACGTCACCACACAAACTGTCTGCTGTGGTTACCAGGATAGGGTTAACCCACCCATACTAATGATGCACTGCACATGCAAATCAGCAGTCAACAGATGGGGAAAAGATGGGGTATGCACCCCCACAGCACCTCAGCCTAGTAGAGGGAACAGACCGTGTGTGGTACTGGCACAGAGTAGCCACAGACAGTCACATTGTGTGGGTACTGTGCTCACCTTGAGGGTGAGATGGGGCGCCCAGCACCAGGTCCACAGCACCTTCCATGCGGCAGATCCCCCATCAGTGTGTGATAGGTAGTTCCTGTAGACACACCTAGGATACATCTGTGTTCCTCTGCATTTCTCAGTCATGTCTAGCCCTTATGGGCGATGATGCACCCAGAATAGTGCATATCCTGTGTTGGTGCCATGGTTACCTGAGGGAGGGGGAGGGGGAGGGGGGAGGGGGAGGGAGGGGGAGGGGGAGGAGAGGGAGGGAGGGGGGAGGGGGAGGGAGGGGGGGGAGGGGAGGGAGAGGGATAGGGAGGGGGGAGGGAGAGGGAGGGGGATGGAGAGGGAGAGGGAGGGGGGAGGGAGAGAGAGGGAGAGGGAGGGGGGAGGGAGAGGGAGGAGAGGGGGGAGGGGAGGGAGGGGGATGGGGGGGAGGAGGGGTGGAGGAGGGGGAGGGGGAGGGAGGGGGAGGGGGAGGGGGAAGAAGGGGGGAGGGGGGAGGGGGAGGGGTGTGTCTGGACCATAGGCAGATTATGTACCACCACACAACCCACTCTCTGGGGCTCAGGGTGGGAAACAGGATCACCCACCAATAGATCCACATTCTACCCCCCCTGCAATGGTAGCCATAGAGGGGACCATCAACCCCAGTCCTGCTGGGGAACAGACACCCTACAGGGCAGGCAGATGCAGAGCGGTACACATCCATAATGCAATAGCAGATGGACAGTAGGCCTGGAAATGCTCAGCTACCCCCCACCACTGTCTGACATTCTCCAGCAGCAAGCCTCCAGCCGCTGCACCCTGCAAGGTGCTCCAGCAAGACACATACTAGCTGCAGACAGTCTGCTAGCTAGTCCATAGTGCATGGTCCTGGAGGAGATGCGTGTACCCAGAACAGAGATGTCAGCATACACACCAAGCAGATGAGTCAGTGATTGGTCCCCAAAAGAAAACCCATAAATATCACATAAGAGAAATACTATATAGCACTATGGGGGAACCTAGCCATGCCGTGGTCACTGCTCAGTCAGGGTGAGAGTGACCTCCCAGCAGGACCTACTGTGGCCACCCTGTCCGTGTAGGTGGTGGCCGGGCACTACAATGCCCGAGCCATTGCCCTATGCCCTGTGCAGATGCATCCAGGCCAGGCCACCCTATCCAGGCTATTCTCATGGTACCTTGCTCTTCATTATGCACATTGGCAAGCCAATACTGTCAACAGTGCTAGCAGTGTGGGCTGTGGAGGGTGTTTGCAGCCACCACACACTGGATAGACAGACACACACTCCCCACACCTATGCCAGCATTGTGCAACTGTTTGGCAGCCCTGGCCACTGCACCAGTCCTGGGCACAGTGCAGGCATGGCTATGGTAAGCAATACTGTTGGGGTCACTCCCCAGGGTGGTAAACACTGTCAGACACCAGACCTGAAGCACACTCCACAGACATCAGAAAGGTTGCTATGACGCAGCTCAATCAGTGAATTGGGCTTAACTTAGGAATTGTTATCTGCCAGTAATCATAGCAACCTTTTGATAGCTGTGTACCGTATTCCCAGGTTTAGGGTGGCATTGCTAAGGTATGCAAGTGCTAGTATTGGGAGATGCACGCAGGGCCCAACATCCTGCGTTAATGCAGTTTAGTAAACATCCCCCTTAGTGTCGATATTCAATCATTAATCAGAAAGCTTAGCATGTTATTACTCCTCACTTGTACTTCTCCTTGGAAAGAGTGATAATTTTCAGGCAGTAAGAGGACAATTTCCTAACAGTCTATATAAGTGCTTATTTTTCATAGGTATGTCCTTGACCCACCTGTCCTCTTTTCTCTCCCCAGTTCCCACCTCTGCCTACACCCTCTGTGTGTGTGCTTGCGCATTTTGTCTTGATTAGATTGTAAGCTCTGATGAGCATGGACTGTCTCTTAAATGTCTACACTGTACAGCGCTGCGTATGACTGGTAGCGCTATATAAATGCTGAGTAGTAGCAGTATGTTTACTAAAATACAGTAGGTTCTGGCAGGGCCGGATTTACGTATACGCCATGTACGCCATGGCGTAGGGCCCACAGCTGGGAAGGGCCCACAAAAAAGGAACAACTTAGGCTTTTTTTAAAAAATAAAATAAAAAAAAAACCTGCTGGCTGCCGCCGAGGGGCCCCCTCTGCTGCCGCGGCAGCATGGACTGACCCGCGGGGGCCCCCTCAGCAAGCTCGATCCCTCCCTCCCGTGCAGGCTTAACAGAGACGCGAGGGAGACAGTCTTCCTTCGCGCCTCTCACAGCCTGCACGGAGGGAGGCACGGAGGGATCGAGCTTGCAGAGGGGGCCCCCGCGGGTCAGGCCCTGCTGCCGCGGCAGCAGAGGGGGCCCCGCGGCGGCAGCCAGCAGGTTTTTTTTTTAAATCAAATTTTACTTTAGGCCGGGGGAGGGGGAGGGTAGGACTGGTAATGGGCTAGTGGGGGGGGGGCTGGGACTGGAAATGGGTGGGGGGATTAAGGCTGGAGGTGGGCTGATGAGGTTAGGACTGGTAATGGGCTGTGGGCTGTTGGGGGGGTTAGAACTGGTAATGGGCTTGGGGGGGGTTAAGACTGGTAATGGGCTTGGGGGGGGTTAAGACTGGTAATGGGCTGTGGGCTGATGGGGGCTGTCTGGTAATGGGCTATGGGGGGGCTAGGACTGGAAATGGGCTGGGGGGTAAGACTGGAGGTGGGCTGATGGGGTTAGGACTGATAATGGGCTGTTGGGGGGGTTTAGAACTGGTAATGGGCTTTGGGGGGGGTTAAGACTGGTAATGGGCTGTGGGCTGATGAGGGCTGTCTGGTAATGGGCTATGGGGGGGCTAGGACAGGAAATTGGCTGGGGGGGTTAAGACTGGAGGTGGGCTGATGGGGTTAGTCCAGGTAATGGGCTGTGGGCTGATGGGGGGGGTTAGGACTGGCAATGGGCTATGGGGGGCTGACTGGAAATGGGTTGATGGGGTTAGGACTGGAAGTGGGCTGATGGGGGGGGGGGTAGGACTGGCAATGGGCTATGGGGGGCTGACTGGAAATGGGTTGATGGGGTTAGGACTGGAAGTGGGCTGATGGGGGGTTAGGACTGGTAATGGGTTATAGGGGGGGCTTAAACTGAAAATGGGGTGATGGGGGGGTTAGGACTGTAAGTGGGTTGATGGGGGGCTAGGACTGGTATTGGGTTGGGGGGTTGCTAGGACTGGAAATGGGCTGATGGGTGGCTAGGACTGGAAATGGGCTGATGCAGGGACTAGAAGGGAATGGATGCTGGGTGAGGCTGGAACTAGAAGGGAGCTGATGTTGGGGGAGGATTAGAATGGGATGGGGCTGGAAGAGTAAAATGGAGAAGGGAAAAATATTTTGTGTGGGAGGGATAAAAAATCTACAATTGGCCGGGTATTGGGAGAGTAAGTGGGGATTGAGGATGGAGGGGTAAAATTTGAGTGGATAAAATAGGAATGAGGAAAGAGCAAAAGGAGAAAGATTAGTATGTTAAAGCAGATGTAGAGAGAGAATGGAAAAAAACTAGAAGAGAGAAGAAAGGACAAATGGACAGCAGACGATGGAGAGTTAGCAGAAGACACGAAGAAACCAGAAGAAAGTGGCTGGAGCAATTGCAGCTGAAAAAAATGCACAAAAGGTAGAAAAATATCTCTTTATTTTGAATTTATTAATTGAAATATGTCAGCTCTGGTAAATGTGCATCATTAACGTCTGCGCTTTGTTTAGTACAAGAACAAATTAATGTGTAGTTTTATTTCTACAGTGTTGTACATTCCAAGTTTGGCTTTTGGGATTCCCAGTTTAATTATTGTCTTCCTGTTTCTAAAATGTGATTACTTGTTTGGTGATGGTCTATGTTCTGTTTATATAATTCCTATTTGACATTGCCACTTGTTCTCTTTCCCCAGTAGGTCATGTATTGTTGTTCTCTGAAATGTATTGGTTTAATATTTGCAGTGTTGCCTTTTGATAGGTAGGGTATGGTGCTTTGTGAGTCCTGGTAGTGCTGTTAGGATACGGCGGGTTTGCTATGGGTTCTAAATGGGCAGTGTTTGTAGTAGTTCCTAATGTGTCTGGCAGTTGGCACTGGATTATAGTAATGTAGAAATCTTTTAGTCTTTCTTTATCCATACACTCATTAAGAGGCACGTTTACTAAAAGTTAGTATATGGTAACATTATGCAAATATTTATGCAAATGAGGCCCCTTATGCAAATGAGGCCCACACCCCCCTTGGGCCGCCCCTGCTGGGGGCCCACAATTTTTGTTGGCGTAGGGCCTCACTCAAGGTAAATCCGGCCCTGGGTTCTGGTGCATTTAGCACAAAAACGAATGTGTTACGTACAACAGTCATGTGCTGACGGGGCGTGTCTAGTATGTTCACAGCAGTTATCACACTGAAGTGGCATTAAGTGCATCTGTGCTAATTGCAAACTCGGCCATTAGTGTGTGATCAGTCCCCAGTGTAACCAGAAATGCTCTCCACGCACACTCTCTGCCCTTACCCTGTCTATTCCCTACTGTATCACATGATCTGCAGTTCCCACAGGAGTTAGCATGAGGTATTTGTCCTACCTGTTCAGCAAGTGTTACCACCATCCCTGGCAAACAGGCACCATGTGCTGAAACCTGCATTAACCGCTTAGCTTACTTTAGTAAACATGCCGCTCTGTATCTTTAGAGAGGTAAACTGGCAGATACGGCAGTTGGATTGAAGCCACAGACATTTGCATATGCTGGGAGCAGGTGTAAATATTAATGACCCCCCCCCCTCCCCAAAGGTGGGTGTTTGAAAGTATGTTGAATAAAGAATCGAAGGTAAATAGTCAGTGTATGCTACTGAAGAAGTGGCTGATGGGGAGTTCAGATAAAGGACACCACTAAGGGAGCAGTCACTGGGCTAGTAGAGCTGGAAAGTATACATTTAGGGGGTATATGAAAATCACTGCCTGTGCTGAAGGAGCAATGGAAATACTTGCTCACATTTATTTCCATTATTAAGATTTAGCTTTAAATCTATAGGGAATAGTGTAGGGGAATAAAATGTGCACATCAGACAGAGGGTGGAGAAGCAAATACTGGGGGCTGCTGGAAATTGCTCACCCTAAGAGAAATGGCATCAGATAGACAGGTGCTGGTAATAAGAATCTCTGGAAAGGAAGAGAGAGCTTGAGAAGAGATGGAGTTTCGGATTTAGAGGCTGTTTAGCTTCTTAATCTAAAACTGTTTCCCTTCTTGCAGATGACACTAGACAGTCTCTTGGGAGCTTAGACGGGCTTGGAGAGAAGATGCTAGTAGAGAACCTTCTACAGACCCAGTTGGGGGTAGGAATGAAAATAGGAGTGGACAATCTTCTTCCAACCCAAGGAGTAGAGATGGTAGCAGAGAGCCTCGTCCAGTGGCAGATCAGCTCCATAGAGAGCTGCAGTAGTAGAAAATCCAGGAGCCACAAGGCCCAGGAAGGGCCCAGCGGCAGATCAATTAAGAGAGGGCTACAGTGGTAGAGAGTCTATTCCAGACTAGGAGCAACAAGTTCCAGAGAGTCCAGCAACAGATCAGCTCAAGGGAGAACTGCAGCAGTTGTTCCGGAGTAGGCAGACATGCAAAACCCTCTCTGGATTGGAGGTGACTCAGCGATTGGACAGAATTACAAAACCTCTCCTTTCACAAGCAGCCGCCAGTCCAGAGCCCCAGCAGTGGGTGAGACTTGGGACTGATGGGCAAAGGGAAAAGGAGGGTAGTTAGGAGACAGATTATTAAGCGTAAATCCACAAGCTTTAAAAGCTTACTTAAGTCATTATATATAAGGTTTAGTTAGTTGTTTCAACTGCCTTCTCTTGTCGTGTATTGCTATTTTACATTATCTGCTTGAACCACTTATCATAATCAATGTTCCCTCTAATTTTCTGTAGGCTGTGTGCGCATAAAATATCAGCTGTGCAGCTTTTGAAGGAAGGTTAAATTTTTGTGCGGCACATAACGACACTCGGAGTTATATACTTTAAAATTTGACTACACTTCAGAATACAGTATGTACACCACATTGATTTTAATCAAATTAAATGAAAATAGATGATTACTAAATGAAGCGGAAAATTTCTAGTAATTACAATCACAACTTTTAAATTTTAAGACATCTGTGGTGTTTTCTATCAGAATCAGAACCGTAATTTTTGTGCGCTCTGTTGTAAAGTATGTGCGCTCGCTCGGCGAGGTGTGTGCGCGTGCACACGCGCACAGCTTAGAGGGAACAGTGATCATAATACGGGTTGTACATGCTACATTATTTTATCACAATACTTGATGTATATATTTGTAAATAAATTGTAACTAATATTTAAGCCAGCCTTGTTCACAGCAGTGTTTTCGGAGAGGTTTCCTGGGGTTAAAGGAGGGAAATCTACCTGTTGGCACCATTCTTAACCAGGTAGAGGCACCAGGCGTCAAACTGCCAAGGACCGACGGAGCCCATCCTCGAGGGACTCCAGCCAGGCCAGTTCCGGACCCAGAAGCATACCCAAGGGGGCGCTACATTAGCATACAAAGTACACATGAAAATCATGACGCTGCTCGCTTTCCGCTGAAACTCTACCATAGAACACACCTAGAAGCAGGCCATGTAACAATGCACAACTCCTTGCACTACGTGAAGCTCTACACGTGTAACCCCAGGCATCATTTTATTACAGCTCTTTGGGGGTAATTTTACGAGGCGAGGCATCGAGTATGCACCCGACTGGGGGTTATTTTAGTCATTATTGTGCTAATGTGACCAATACGCTTATGAATTACATCTTATAAAATAGGTGCATTTCTTGATGTCATGTACTTTGCTGATGGGCTGCACATGGATAGAGTATAAGTGAAGTGTGACAGAGTGCACAGGTAACTCACACAGATTATAAAATAATTTATGTATGCTCTTGAAAAATATAGGTACGGGCATTTGCACCAGCTCAAGGGCTAGCATAAATGTCTGCTCCTTAAGGCACGATTTCTGCTGCTTAAGCTAGAGGCAGCTAACAGGCTTAACAGAGGGACCTTATTAGGGCTGTAACTAGGCATCTCCTTATCAATTTACCCGCCACATGTAAGTGCAAAAATGCTTTATAAAATTACCTCCTAAATGGCTTTTGAAAACTGAGCTTCCTATAAAAACAAAAAAACAGCTCACTGAACAACACAAAGCTCATGACAAGAAATTGGAAGAACATCGCTGAATAAAACGCAATTGAGTCAATATCTAGACTCCAAGGTCAGTGTTTTTTTAAAGTACTTGCTGAGGTGTTTAAATAAAATCCACACACTCTGCACCAATATACAGCGACTGACAGTGAATATCTGGAAACTGTGGTCGGTGCCGGCATTATCCATATCACAGCAATATTCGGCACTGCTATGCAAATGGCTATCTGCAGAGTGGCACTGAATATCACTGCCATCCAGATAATTTGTCCCTCCACCCTTGGACTGCCCCAGCGCTATCTGGGTAGTTCCGTGGTGATCTGTAATGGTATTTAGTGGCTCTATCCATATTGTGTCACTCACTGCAATTTTCCTAGATAAAAAGGGCTGGTACTCATATGCAGGGCTCTTCCATTAATATATGAGGACAATAGGTCAATTTTAGTAGGCAATGAAAAAGGTGCCAGTATTTCGTACCACCGTGTATCCCTCATAAAAAGCCTTAGTGCCACTGAATATCATATACAGCAGCACAGCAGCACTTAACTGGTTAGTACTGAATATTGGACCCGTAATTTATTTATTTAAAGGTTCGGAGAAGAGCCACCAAAATGGTAAAGGGGATGGAAGGATACTCCTATGAAGAAAGGCTGAAAAGGTTAGGGCTCTTTAACCTGGAAAAGAGACGGCTGAGGGGAGATATGAGAGAAGTCTATGAATTAATGAACGGAGTGGAACGGGTAAACGTAGATCGATTGTTTACGTTATCAGAATATAGAAAGACTAGGGGACATGCAATGAAGTTACAGGGTGAACTATTTAAGACTAATAAAAGAAAATATTTTTTCACTCAACGTGTAATCAAACTCTGGAATTTGTTACCGGAGGATGTAGTAAAGGCTGTTAGTGTAGCTGGGTTTAAAAAAGGTTTGGACAAGTTCCTGGAGGAAAGGTCCATAAACCATTATTAAGAAGTGACCGAAGATATCAATGCTTGACCCAGTACAAGCATTGTGGAACTTGTGTCTCTTGGGGAAACTGCTAGGTACATATGACCTAGATTGGCCACTGTTGGAAACAGGATACTGGGCTTGATGGACCTTGGTCTGACCCAGTATGGCATATCTTATGTTCTTATGTAACGGGGGGGGGGGGGGGGGGGGTATACATTTTATCATTTTTTAGTCAAAGTAGTTTACATTGTAACTTAAACTTAGTAATGTACATTAAACAGGGACATTGATAACTTGGATTCTTCTCTGTCACACGAAGAATTGATGTCTTTGGAAAACTTATCTTACCTACAACGTGTTTCGTATCAATTTGCATCACTACTAGATATAACCATGACCTTAATTATGGAGAAAGGAAAAGAGCTCTCTCGGTTAAAAAGAAAATCATTTCTTGCTATGGACCCACATACTGCCACTCACCTCAACAAAAGTTCAAAACAATTTACTGCAAAAAAGAATAACCGCAAACAAGTCCCAAATGATATACTTGCTCAACAAGCAATCCTAGAGAAATGTTTGCTGGAAATATCGTGACTGAAACAAAACACCATAGACAGCTGTTTCCATACCATGCTTATGCCATGAGAGAGTTAGTAGGCTATTGTGTAGCAAAGCTGTTAAACCTCATTTTCCAGTTCACACACAGGCTTAAAGCCTTATTTGGCAGCAGTTTTATAGAAATTAATAAATTACTAATTGAATTTAATTTTGAAGGCATAAATAGCATTATTGTTCAGTTCCAGGAACTCTGCTTGTTAATGTTTGCATGCTTTATAAATTAACTTTATTTTTTAATTCTTCAAAAACAAAATGTTTAGCACATAATTTGGAAAAAAATCTATTAAGCAATTTTGCAAATGGAAAACGTCAACTCAGGTTATACAGTTGAAAAGATAAATACGCATTTCTCTTGGTAATAACTATGGAGGGCTCTCACCAGAAAAAAGTAGTGTATCTCAGGCAGAAACATACTGTCACAATCTGAGCCTATCCATAATTGAAATATCCAAGACCAGGGTGCTCCATTAGCGAGTACCTAGGCAGCTGAAGGGTTTCAGGAATGTGCTTTCCTAAGCATGCATTTGGTTCATTTGGGCAGCCAAAATAATTTAGGGGCCTTTGTACTAAAGTGCGCTATGCAGGTAATACGCAATTTGGCGCATGTTAACTGCATACCTGGGCCTGCGCTAACAGTTTCCACAGGGGCAGAGGCTTTGTATAACACGCATGTTAAGTTGAAAAACCTAACGCACTTTAGTAAAAGATCCCCTTAAACTGCACACAGACTTCTTTTACATGCTTATTTATTTTATTTATTTATTTATTTATTTTATAACTTTTATATACCGCGCTATTTGTTATCAGTGCGGTTTACATACAACAAGGGTGCACAGTCAGAAGTCTGTTTTTGGTTAAATCTTTTTTTATTGAAACATTAAAAAGAAAATACAAATTTCAACTTCATAAACGTTACAAAAGAAAATAACTTAGTCCACATCTAGGGGAGTGAGCACTGTCAATAAGCAAAATACAAAATAATACGATACAGGCATCAAGCCTAAAAGGAAGAGGAAATTACATGCCCAAAAATATACAAAACTCTAATTACATTGCTTACTGAAATACAGATTAATCAAACATTAAGCAGAAGACTCCTGGTTTACAATAAATGACTCTAGGGAAGAGGTTTCAGAAAAAACATACTTAGTGCCATCAAGTACAACTACACATTTACAAGGAAATTTAAGAAAAAATGTTGCACCAAGTGCCACCACTCGAGGCTTTAACAACAGAAAAGCCCTTCGTCGAAGCTGCGTTTGCCTAGAAACATCTGGGAAAATATTAACCTTTCCCCCACAATATACTGCATTCTTATTAGCAAAATATAAACAAATAACTGCTTGCTTGTCAACCTCAGATACAAAAGAGACAAGCAACGTAGCACGAGAAGAAATAACATCTTGAGACGATTCTATAAACTCAGAAACATTTAAAGAGTCTAAAGCTCTAGAAGGATCAGGTCCAGAAGCTGCCCCAGAAACAGGAAGATAGTATAACTTTTTTATAACTGGTTTCACCTTATCCGCATACCCCAGGACCTCCGTCAAATATTTATCGAATAAAATCTGAGGGGATAATAAACGGGTACAGGGAAAATTTAAACAGCGAATATTTGTTGCCTTTAAGGAATTCTCCAACAGTTCTTGCTGCGCATGTAAAGTTATACTATCTTTAATAAAGGTAAACGACTGTTTTTGCAAGGACACAAACTGACCTTCCAAATTCTGACACTTAACATCCAAGGCTGCAATTTGAGAATCATGTTGAGCTAGCTTAGCAACAGAACCTCTCGAGAAATCCGAAAATTGAGAAACACCAGATGACAAAGAAGCAATAGATGACTCTATGCGTGAGAGAACAGACCAAACATCTGCTAATGAAACATTTTTTGCATCAACTACACCAGGAGAATCTTTCAAATGCACCACAACCCGGTCCAACGGGAGCTGAAGAGCTTTCGGCAACGGAACTGCCACTGGCTCACAGTCACTCTGCAATGGAGCAGGAGAAAGTAAACATCCTCCATCCCGCACCTGAGCACCTCCCGTCGGAGAAGAAGTCAATGGGTTGATGCAATCCAGTTCAGTAAGCAGGGCAGAGTTTGAAAACCCCAAAGAGGAACGGTCTAGGATGGGGGGTGAACTAGTAGCACCATTCAAACTTTCTTTCTCCAGGCTTGCCGAGACCACATGCTTATCCATAGGTCCCACGATTTTAACTACCTTGGAGGGGTTCACAGTACTTACATTCAGATGACGTCTTCTACGTTTGCCCATACCAATCAACACCACTAGACCGCCTCAAGCGCCGAAGGAGCGCATAAGGAGCGAACCATGCCCCCTTAAACGCGCCCCTTCAAGGCGCGACCGCTACCGCGTGACCGCGGAGCAGACGTGATCTTATACCCCCGTAGATGATGTCGGGGGGAGGCACCGGGTGAGTGGAAGTCCTACAGGTGCCTGAAGAGCCCACAAAACACACGGAGCACAGATCGGGCAGGAATTCCTCTCTCACACTCCCGTCTGTAGCAGGAACCGCTCAGAATTTAAACGTCCACCAGCTGACGTCGGGGCGAGGCACCGGGTGAGTGGAAGTCCTACAGGTGCCTGAAGAGCCCACAAAACACACGGAGCACAGATCGGACAGGAATTCCTCTCTCACACTCCCGTCTGTAGCAGGAACCGCTCAGAATTTAAACCTCCACCAGCTGACGTCGGGGCGAGGCACCGGGTGAGTGGAAGTCCTACAGGTGCCTGAAAAGCCCACAAAACACACGGAGCACAGATCGGGCAGGAATTCCTCTCTCACACTCCCGTCTGTAGCAGGAACCGCTCAGAATTTAAACCTCCACCAGCTGATGTCGGGGCGAGGCACCGGGTGAGTGGAAGTCCTACAGGTGCCTGAAGAGCCCACAAAACACACGGAGCACAGATCGGGCAGGAATTCCTCTCTCACACTCCCCATGTACAATAGATTTAAGAACATATGATATGCCATACAGGGTCAGACCAAGGGTTCATCAAGCCCAGTATCCTGTTTCCAACAACGGCCAATCCAAGTACCTGTTAGGTTTCCAAAAAGGTACACAGATTCCACGTTACTTATCCTGGAGTAAGCAATGGATTTCCCGGGTCCTCTTTAATAATAGTTTAAGGACTTTTCCTCCAGGAACTTGCACAAACCTTTTTTAAACCCAGCAACACTAACAGCTTTTACTACATACTCCAGTAATGAATTTCAGAGTTTACATGCTTAAAGAGTTCTAATATACAATGCACACCTAAAGAATGAATATGTGAAACAAACATGAAATAATGCCCCAAAATTGCAAAAACTTAATTTTAAATAATGACATTCTAAATTGTTAGCCTGCACACCCCCCCCAGTTGTTTTAATTAATAAGATAATTAGGTGTTATGGTAGATCTTATGTGGCTATCGCTTTTTAAAGCGAAAGCCCTTTTTGTGGGTTATGGTGCAAATTAGAGATGCTTTGGAGTATTTTTTTTTTAATTTTCTTTGTTTTTCTTTCATTTTATGTATTATATGTATTGGAATAAACAAATTAAAAAATGATGACCCCCCTTATTTCCCTTGGAATAATTCCCTTTGGCCTTCATTGGCTGTTATTTCTCTCTCTCTCCATCTCTTTGTGTCTCTATTTCTCCTCTTGGAGAACTAGCTTCTTTTCTGGGTAGCAAAACACAGACTCCTCTCCCTCTTCTGTCACCTTACTGTGGTCTGGATGACCACGAGTTCAGTGTTATCTCTCACTGATTTGGATGAGGACCGAAGAGGTTTCAAAACACTGATTGGATCCCAATAAGGAAATAGTATCAACTTTACAGGATTACGGTAGATGCGCTGGAGACTACAGTCAAGTCCTTCCACTGGGGATGTGCATTCAGTTTGGAAAATTTTATCCACATAAAGAATGTATATCAAATTGGCTTTGTGCACATAAAACCTCCGAATTAATGTTCATAGGAGCATGTTTACTAAAGATCAAGCTCGTAGCAAGCATTTGGGCCATGAAACCTGCACAGATGTTTGTGCCAACTTTGGGGGGGGGGGGGGGGGCATGTTTGTCCAGCACTCTGCCATTGGCCTTCTGTTAACATATAGAACTGCAGCAAGCTAACATGCGAGTGCACTTACTGCCAGCCATTGAGGTGGTATTAACTACACCAGCACTAATGGTGTCAATAGCAGACAGCATGCCAATTAAGCTTGCACTAACTGCGATACACCATCAATGCCCACATTCCATTACCCAACTTGCCCTGTTTCCACTCAGTCATGCATTAACCTACTAGCTTTGGATTTTCAGTGGAAGGTGCCATGCTAAATCTTTGTGTGACATGCTTACCGTGTGCTGCACTAGTCACTAGCAGTTAGTGTGTTTTACTAACATGCCCCATAAAATTATTTTACATGTATTAAAATACATTAGCACATTGTCACATGTGCTAAGTAATTTTTATAGCATTAATTGTCTGAAAATTCACAAAAAAACCCAAAATGATCTGAAACAAACCAAAAATGTTTCTTTCTGCGCACCGCTAACATCCTTTTTTTGTATCCAAAGAAAACTAAAATGGAGGAAAGACCAGAGAGATTGCTGGTGGGCACTGCTGCTTACCATGCACTGCATCGGACAGGAAGAACTTTGGTGGGTGAGAGTTGTTGGTGGCAGGGACCTGTGCGGCCATCCCCTCTGTGATGACATCATTGCGGTGAGGCCCCGAGGGAACACATATTGGCCAGGAGGACCTCTGGGCCATGGCTTGAAGGGGCATATCCAAAGGGGCTGGACATGCATCTTTGGAGACCTGATGGAAGCTTTGAGCCTCTGCTTCTTAAATATCAGGTACTTAGTGCCACTTTAGTATTGTAATATCTGCTTTGACAACATGGGCAAAAGGAAGGCAAAGATTTTGCCCAAACTAGTCCCTGCTGCGCAGTGTCGGGCAAAGTAGTGGGGCCTTTGGACAGACGTTTTGCCACTAATGCTACTCTGCAGCTCTCTTCCGAGGGAGCTTCTCTTAGCTTCACAGAAAGGACTCCTCTGCCATTTCCTTTACCACAACTGTCTTCTACTGCACTGGAGGTTTCTCCTGAGCTGATGGTCCCTTTCCAAGCATCTGGCTCTCGGCCAAAGCCTGTTGAATTACCTGATATGGGACAGACAGTATTAGTACCACTCCAAACTTCTGCAGGGTAATAAACAGCTGCAGCACATGCAGCAATGAAATCAATCTATTGTAGAACCTGGAAAAAACATCTATTGCTCTGCGTGGGCTGGGGATCAGGTGATGTGTACCCTTCCTCACATTCAGAGTGGCCGGTGAAAAGGGACACTTGTACATGTGGCAGCTGTTATGTCCATGAAGCACACAATGTGCCTGAACATTACACAGCTCATGTGATGGATCACTGCATTCTCCATAGGGACAAAAGTAGCATATAGGTGCTCATATTGTGAGGTACATCCTGGGAAGTAAAGGGGCTAATCAATATTGGCAGACATAGCCCACATTGCAGCCATAGTAGCAACCCCGATCACTGGAGCATTGCCCATAACCTGCATGTTTTATATGACAAAGCATCAAGTGTGCATGCAAGTGATGGCAGGATGGTCTAGGATGGACCTCATGGGTCATGAATGAGGTTTGCATTTGGTGTGTAAAAGTAACTATCTTGTTGTGTACATCAGGTCACAAGGAAACACATGCCCTGCAGATGGACTGCCTCAGGGATTAGTGCCACACTGCAGCCCAGCATACCTCTGTATGTGAATGTTGTTTGGCTTAGGACAGCGGTTCTCAATCTGTGGGTCGTGACCCACACAGGGGTCACCACAGGATTTAGTGAGGGTTGCCTCATCTCCGCGAAGTTAAAAATAAAAAATAAAATGCCCCCAAGTTGCTGCCGCTGCCGAGTCTGCTTCTCGGCAGCGGTAAACTCACCCCCTTCCTTCTGATGCAGCCATGGCTCCCTGCCTCTTAGGAAACCGCGGCTGTGCCTGTAAAATGGTTGAGGAGCCTCCCTGTCTCTCGACAGGCTCCGTGCAGCATTGTCCTGCCTCCAAAGGAAGTTCTTTACCACTTCCTTTGGAGGCGGGACAATGCTGCACGGAGCCCGTCGAGAGACAGGGAGACTCCGCAATGATTTTAGAGGCACAGATGCAGTTCCCTAAGAGGCAGAGAGCCGTGGCTGCATTAGAAGGGAGACAGACATGGAGAGAGGTGATGAGGGGGCAGGGAACCTGCAACACGGTTGACATCGACAGGGGGGAGAGGAGGGACTGATATGGATGGATGGAGGGAGGGGGACTGACATGGACAGAAGGGGGCTGACATGGAGGGATGGAGGGAGGAGGGGCTGACATGGACGGAGGGGGGCTGACATGGAGGGAGGGGGCTGATATGGATGGATGGATGGATGGAGGGAGGGGGGCTGACATGGACAGAGGGAGGGAGGGAGGCAAAGGGCTGATATGGATTGATGGAGGGAGGGAGGCGGGCTGACATGGAGGGAGGGAGGCTGACATGAAGGGATGGAGGGAGGGGGCTGATATAGATGGATGGAGGGATGGATGGAGGGAGGGGGGCTGACATGGACAGAGGGGGGGCTGACATGGAGGGAGGGAGCTGATATGGATGGATGGAGGGAGGGGGCTGACATGGAGGGAGGGATGGAGGGAGGGGGCTGACATGGATGGAGGGAGGGATGGGGGCTGACATGGGGGGATGGAGGGAGGGGGCTGATATGTTTGGATGGAGGGAGGGGGGCTGACATGGAGGGAGGGAGGGATGGAGGAGGGCTGACATGGATGGAGGGAGGGAGGGAGGGGGCTGATATGGATGGATGGATGGAGGGAGGGGGGCTGGCATGGACAAAGGGGAGAGACAAGGGGACATACTGGACAGATGGGATAAATGCTGGACAGAGGCGAATGATAGTGAGGGTTAGGATTATAATGGGCTGATGGGGGAGCTAACACTGGTAATAGGCAGATGGGGGGCTAGTAATGGGTTGATTAGGGAAGGCTAGGACTGGGAATGGACTGATTAAGGGGGGTGTTTGGACTGGTAATGGGCTGATAGGGGGGTAGGACTGGTAATGGGCTGATTAGGGGAGCCTAGCACTGGTAATGGGGTTGAGAGGGGGACTAGCACTGGAAATGAGCTGATTAGGGGAGGCTAGGACTGGTAATGGGCTGATGGGGTGGGGTAGGACTGGTAATGGACTGATGGGAGGCTAGCATTGGAAATGAGCTGATCGGGG
This sequence comes from Ichthyophis bannanicus, assembly GCA_033557465.1. Lineage (NCBI taxonomy): Eukaryota > Metazoa > Chordata > Amphibia > Gymnophiona > Ichthyophiidae > Ichthyophis > Ichthyophis bannanicus. The sequence continues at coordinate 126,250,707 of CM066035.1, read as the reverse complement.
GGGGGGGCTATGACTGGAAATGAGCTGATTAGTGGAGACTAGGACTGGTAATGAGCTGATGGGGGTAGAACTGGTATTGGGCTGATTAGGGGAGGCTAGCACTGGTAATGGAGTTGAGGGGGGATTAGCACTAGAAGTGAGCTGATTGGGGGGCTTTGACTGGGAATGGGCTGATTGTGTGGAGGGGAGGATAAAGCTGCTGGCCCTGGAAGAAAACTGGGGGCTAAGGCTACAAATGGGCTGATACGAGGGGATGGGAGAATGGAACTGGAAGGGAGTGGATTTGAGAGGGGTTGCCATGGTATTTGTACTAGAAGGGACTGGTCAGTGGGGAAGGAGGGGGACTGGAAGGGAATGGACACCAGTGGCAGTCATGGGAATGCAAGTTGACATTGGAAGGTACTGGGAGTGAGGACTGGAAAGGGGCTGATACTGGGGAGGGGTTACTGGGACTGGAAATAGACTGATGGAAAGAAGTGAAGAAAACGAACGAAGAGATAAGAAATGGCAGATGGACCATAGACCACAGAAAGAGAGCTAATAGAAGACAGGAAAGCAGAAGCCTCAGATCGGGACCAGCATGATCAGAGAATAAATTGGTCAGACAACAAATGTAGAAAAAATAATTTTATTTCACATTAGTGAGTTGACTACAAAATCATAATAATTTTGAAATCAAATATTGTTACTTGTTATTGTGATTAATTATTGTGGTTTAAATAAGTACATTTTATAAATAAAAACATATTGCAAAGGCGTATAATATATTAATAATTCAACAAATGATTACAGCGACAATGCGTTAACGGTAAAGGAAGAGAGACACATTTGATTTTATCATTGGGGGTCATCACAAGTTGACCAATGGTAAAAGGGGTCACGGTACAAAAAAGGTTGAGAACCACTGGCTTAGGAGGTACAGTGGAGGTAAGGACATCTTGCCCTCACATGTGACTTGGCCTTTGGACAGGAGATTGATACGGATGTTTTGTGTCTGTTATGAAGATGCAGTACTGATTGTCTAGCGCAGTCCATATGGCATGTGTACCGCTGCAGGAAGGCCCAAGGTGTGGCTTACAACTGTCTCAGAATGTGCCTGCAATGTTGTTCAAGTTCTGGGTTTAGGCCATTACAGGCAGAGACCTGTAGTCTGGTTTATTCTAGAGAGCCCTGTAGAGAACAGTGCAGCGGTGTAGCTCAATGGCTAGAACACTGGCTCAGTAAGGTACTGACCGGTTCAAATCCCACTTGTGGCTTTGGGAGAGTCAGTTCAGCCTCTGTTCTCACAGAAGAAAGGCCTGGCAATCCACTTTTGGTCTCACTGCTGGTTACCAGGAGTCAACATTGACTTGAGGGCATACATAATTATTAGTGTGTTTTTATGTGTTAGGATTGTACATTGAGTCTGCAAGCATGCACATTGCATCATACCCATCTGACAGCATGACTTTATTAGCTCTGCTGCAGCACATTACAAAGGGTCAAACAACTTCACTCTATAGATGCATGACACATGAAGTGTACATGACCAAAAGGTTTTGTGATAACTGAGAATGAACATCTTTTGCTCCATCACATATATGCAGTACAGACAGGAACTGGCTTCTGGGATGGCCACCTGCACAGATCATCACATGTCCTTACTTGCTCCATATGACCAATGTGGGAGACACATCATTTCAGAGACATGAAGGAATGCTAGGTACGTAACATCATGTGAGTGACCTTGTTCCACCAGACAGTATGAGTATAGATCTTATCTGTACAATAGCACTTTGCATTTGCCTGAAGCTTCTACAGATGTGGGACTGTTCTGTCCTTGGATCATAGCCTACTTACTTGGCCAGTTTTTATATGCATATGTGTCAGGAAGATTGTATGGTGGTTAAAGCAGCTGAGACAGCTTTGACACCCAAATAGATTGCAATAGACCTTCCCTATGAGACAGCAACTATTGTTCACACACACTACAACTGAGGTTAGCTGCATTTGTGAGGTCACATTGGGTACACGGGGACAGCAAGGTCATACAGCACTCTCATCTACCCCCATCCATCTTTCAGCCCATCCATCAGCATATATCCATCATGTTCACTCATGTATTCTCCTGCCAGCTATTACACCATGGCCCACATGGTAAACTTTTATTCATTAGGATGTCTCATGTACAGCTCTCCTGCCACTGATGTACACATCACCACTCCTGCCAGTCATTCTTTTGATGCCCACATCGTGTCCAGGCTGGTACCTCCAGGGCTCACCTCTAGCCAATCCTATGCTGCCCACTGACATCATAGCAGATTACATGAGAACCCCTCACTGATACAGTCAAACTTTCTCCCACATTATCCTCACACTCACTGTCTAACATACTAGGGATGTATGGATGTGACATGTCCATCAGCTATTACCTTTGCTCCCATACAGCAGCTCAGATATGATTGGCAGATAGTCTGCCTTATCCTGCATTTGTTGTAATATTACAAGTAATCCTTGGTCCGTTTCCAGAGTGATAAATGATAACCTAAGAATGTTAATCACTCCATTCAAACACTAGTAAAACGTGAAATTCTGTTTTACTATTTGCTTTTCTCTCCTGCTGTGGGAATTTTCCACCTTATTCTTATATCCAAAGCTGTTGGGTTTCAAACTTCAATATAGTGAAATCTCTCATAAGAGAACCTCCTGCAGACCAGTCACAGATGCCACACCCCCAGGCATACTCCAACTACTTACAGTCAAAAATGATCCAGACTACTACATCTGCAACCAACTACCTACAACTTGAAGTCACCCAGGCTGGTGCAACCTCGAACTCCGCGGAAAACAGCTCTCAGCACAACTTGCCCCAACCATCTCCACTATCCGACTTTGAAAAAATATCACGCAGAGAGATTGAAGACACGATCGCTGCAATCAACCCCACTACTGCACCCAATGACCCATGCCCTGCTTTATGGATAAAGGAGTTACGATGTGACTTAAGCCAATATCTGAGCGAATTAATAAACCAATCTCTTACAACCGGATCGTTTCCACAAAGTCTGAAACAAACATCAATCAGACCACTGCTCAAAAATAACAAGCTGGACCCAACGAAAGTGGAATCATACAGACCAATTTCAAGTATCCCTATGCTTGCCAAAGTAATAGAAAAGTTAGTACAGCGCCAAATCCAACAGCATATTGATACTGAAGCCCCACTGGATCCTTCCCAGCATGGGTTCAGAGAAGCACATGGGGTTGAAACCCTCCTCACCAACCTATTTGACCATCTAGTCTCTGGAACTGACAAATGCATCAAGGATTCGCCCTCATATTCCTCGACATTGCAGCGGCTTTCGACTCGGTGAACCATGAGATCCTCATACAACGCCTCAGCGAGAAAGGAATTCAGAGAACAGCCCTAAAGTGGTGCAAGTCATACCTGACTAATAGATGGCAACATGTAAGGTCAGGCTCCACAACCTCTGAACCATTTTTACAGAACCAGGGTGTACCACAAGGCTCGTCACTATCTGCATTGATGTTTAACATCTACATGCAGCCCATATGTGCCCTAGCACGTTCATTCAAGGTCAACTGTCTAGCCTACGCAGATGACATCCTACTATACATCCCATTCAGGACCAACCAACCAGACCTCTCCCCTCTAACAAGATGTTTTGAGGCAACAGCAGAATGGTTCAGCACACAAAACATGAGAATCAACTACAGTAAAACAGATGTCCTTTTCATCTCAAGAAACCAGGACTTCACCCCTCCACTCTCTTTAAAGGTCGGCAACACAGAGCTGAAAACCAAACCCACAATCCGCTACCTTGGCATTACACTGGATCAACAACTGGATCTGAAAACCCACATAAGAAACACAGTAAAAACAGTATACATGAAAATAAGGACCCTAAAACATCTCCGACCGCTGCTTGACTTCAGCGACTACCGATCGATCTATCAGGCATTAATATTACCACATTTCGACTATGCCAACGTAATTCTACACGGTCTCCCTCAAGCAACACTGGCTCCTCTCCAGCTTGCAATGAACACTGCGGCAAGAGTTCTAACAGGGGCTTCACGGAGAGAGCACATAACGCCAGTACTGATGAACCTCCATTGGCTACCAGTTCAAGCAAGAATCCGCCACAAAGTTCTAACCTTAACTTTCAAAGCCGCAAACACCCTGGCCCCCACAGCCCTCAGCAAAATGATACATAAAGTACCACAGAACAGAAACAGAAGACCCATGATGCAAAACACACTAGAGGTCCCAAAAGTAATAACAAAATGCACAAAAGCAACGACAAATAGGGCCTTTACGATTTACGCACCCAGAGCATGGAACGCTCTCCCCACCTCTATTCGAAACATCACTTACCTAATTGACTTCAGGAAGGCATTAAAGCAACACCTATTCACCACATACTACCCTGAATCCAGCACTAGTAATCATACATATGCCCCTCAGACAATCACTCATTGCAATTAAACAATCAGACTCAGCATGAAAAAGGATAATCAACTGATCGCTCAGAAGATACCCACTGAAATGGAATCAGGACCCCCAGTGTAAATAAGATGTAGATATGTTATACAATGTACATAGTTCCCCCCAGTTACTTCCAAGTTGATCTCCTGTTTATTGTAAATACAACTCAGGGTTCCTGTGTTGTATGGTTGATGTTGAATGTAAACCGCTCTGATCTAAAATAGAGCGGTATAGAAGAACTGTTAAATAAATAAATAAACTACTCCCTTATCCAATCTCTACAACTGTTTAATGCACGGGCGGCCTCAGACTTGTCGGCACTGCATTATAGATGTTGGAACTTATCTATCATAGTGCCTAATAGCATCAATGACCTGTCCGGCAAATTTACACACCCACAGATTGAACTTTCAAGTTTGCTCTCAAGCTTGTAGATTGTGAATTTGAAATCAATGCTTAGCTTTAAAGTGCTCCCCAACGCCATCCATTGGCGCCCTTTCTTGCGTTTCACTCCTTCTCAACCCACAACTAAAAACAATCAAAAGATCAAAAAGTTCTAAAAATTATCAAAACCTTCATTTCCACGTTTACTGATAAAATCCTAAAACCTAACTATGTAAACTGCCACATACCATTCAAAGTTTGTAGACAGAGGCTGCAAATGCTATCCTCACCGAGGATTTCTGAAATCAGTGAATGTTCAAAAAGACGCCGCGCATGCCGGATAACATTGAAACTCCTCTATTATACCCCCCTCTGCCTACGTCATCTTCTAATCCACTCTGGCCCTTTAAAATTTAGGCTGCCAAGTTTTCTGCCCCAATTTTACAAGCTGCTGAGAGCAGTTTTACTTTTATTTTTAAACTATGTGGACTAGTGCTGCCTGTATCTTGGGCTCCTACCTGTCTCCTAATGCTGCAGTTGTGGTCATTCAGCCCTTACCAGGTGGTCTCCTCAAACGTGGCATCTGTCACAACCTCATACTAATCTTATTTTAAATTATGCCCCTTCTGTGGCCTGATTAGGGTTGCCAACCAGCCAGTTTTCATCTGACCTGGTCGGTTTTCCCATGGCCAGGCTGGCTGCCGGCAAAGAAGAGAAACCGGCCCTTGAAAAGCCGTTTTTTTGCTCTAGCTGCGAGATCGGGAGCGGCCAGAGCAGAAAACCGGCTTTTTGTCCGCGGTCCCGGCCCCCTATGCAGCTGCTGCTCCTGCTTCTTACAGAGCAGCGGCTGCAATAAAGTTAATTTAAAAGGAAAAGAAACATGTGAGGAGCCCTCCAGTCCTATGAAACTCCTTCTGCAGCGCCCGCCCCCTCCAACATCACTTCCTTTTCAGCCTGGGCGCTGCAGAAGGAGTTTCATATGACTGGAGGGCGCCTCACAAGTTGTCTTTTCTTTTAAATTAACTTTATTGCAGCCACTGCTCAGTAAGAAGCAAGAGCAACGGCTGCAAGGGTGAAGCTGCACTGAGGAGGGGTGAAGCTGCACTAGGGAGGGGGGTGAAGCTGCATTGGGGGGTAAAGCTGCACTGGGGGGGGGTGGTAAAGCTGCACTGGGGGGTGGAAGGCTCCACACAGGTTTAAATTTGTTTTTAACTTAACTTTATTGCAGCCGCTGCTCTGTAAGAAGCAGGAGCAGCAGCTGCAAGTGGAAAGAGGTGGCAGAAGGGACTGACAGGTGGAAGGTGAGGGCCAGAAGAGAGCTGAAAGAGGGGGAAAGGAGGTGGCAGGAAGGGACTGACAGGGTGAAGGAGGTGGTTGGAAGAAAGCTGAAAGGGGGGGGGGGAGGTGGCTGGAAGGAAGCTGACAGAGGGGGTAAGGAGGGGGCTCAAAGGGAGCTGATACCTGGGAATGGTACTGGTAAGTGACTGGGTAATGGGGAGGAGGCTGGAAGGGAGGAAGCACTGGGACTGGAAGGGAGCAGAAATGTGGGGATGGCACTGGAAGGGGGATGGACAGAGGGTAGGGTGACTGGAAGGGAGATGACACGGGGAAGGCACTGTGAGTGGCTGATACCTGGAGTCATGTTTGGACTGGAAGAGGCTGTACAGTGACGAAGGAGGGGGACTAGAAGGGAATGGACACCAATGACAGTCCTGGGAATACAAGGGGATTGACATTGGAATGTAATGGGAGGAGAGGACTGGAAAGGGGACTGATGGAGGGTTACTGGGAATGGAAATAGGCTGATGAAAGGAAGTGAAGAAAAGAAAAGAAGAGACAAGAAATGGCAGATGGACCATAGAAACCAAGCTAAGAGAAGACGGGAAAACGGAAGCCTCAGATCGGAACCAGCATGATCAGAGGATAAAATGGTCAGACAACAAAAGTAGAAAAAAATAATTTTATTTTCAATTTAATGATTGGACTTTGTATTAACTTTATATTTTACACAGTATGGGGAACTGCAATTCTTATTTATCTGATATTGCACTGCATGCAGAGTGTCTTCTTGGGGTTTCAGTTTAATTTTTGTCTATATATTTCTCTTTTTATTTTGTGCTCATTTATTGATGAAGACCTGTCTATATTGTGTGTGTGTGTGTGTGTGTGTGTGTGTGTGTACAACCAATGCTGCACATTCTGTCAGTATAGAATTTCTGTTTAAGAATGTGTAGAAGTCTTGCTCGTTCAGATTGCACATTGCTGTCTACAATTTTTGGGGGGAAAGGGGGTGGAGCAAGGGTGGGGTGGAGGCAAGCCAGGGGGCAGGAAAGGGCTGGGTCAGGGTGGGCATGAGCGGAGTGTGACTTGCCACAGGTGGTGGATTTTTCTCTTTCAAAAAGTTGGCAACCCTAGGCCTGATATTTAAGCAGACCTCGGACTGTGGTCTTTCCTGCTGCCCTCCAGTCCTGTGCAGGCCACAAACCACTGCAGATCGCAGTCTTACTCGATCCCTAGCTTGATTTTCTTTTTAAAATATTTTATAGCTTGACTGCTCACCAGTATGAAACGTCTCAGTGGGCCACAGAGGCTCAACCAGCAGCTCCCCTGGACTGCCATTGAAAGGTTCCCAATACTTAAAAAAAAAAAATCACATCATGCTTACATTATATCAACCTTCAATCTTACCAAGCATGATATCTTTCTCTAATGATTCTTCTCTTTGCATGATGCTTGAAGAGTATGAAAATCAAAATCTTGTCATTTGAGCCTTCAAGGAAAGCTTAGGTTTAATCTCCTTCACATCACCATAAATCCCATAGCCTTAGAGCAGAATCAGCCCAACTATTAGGCAAGACTAGGTAGTCACCTAGGGCAGCACCTTCTGAGAGACAGCAAAGAGCAGCAGAAGTCAAAGCAAAACAATATGTCCCGACAGCCACAGACTCAAAGAATCATCAGCACATTATTTTACTATCAGGGAGAGAGGGCACACACACAAGCATACAAAGCAAAGAACATAAGAACTGCCATACTGGGTCAGACCAAGGTCCATAAAGCCCAGTATCCTGTTTCCAACAGTGGCCAATCCAGGTCACAAGAACCTGTTCCCAAAAACCATAAGACTCGACCCGGCTGATACCAATCTAGAATCCCCTGCAGATAGTTAGGCCCCCCTCTCAGAATCTTAAAAGTTAACATATTCATTTTATACAGACAATACTCTCAAATAGGGAGCCAATGAGATTGCCTCAATACGTCTGCCACAGACTCCCTTCGACACAACCAGATAGCATCCTCACAGCCACATTCTGGACAACCTGCAATCTCCTGATAAGGCAGTCAGACAATCCTGCATAAAGGAGGTTGCCATAGTTCAAAACCAAATCACTAATGCCTGTGTCATCATCCTCATGGCACCCTCATCCAAAAAAGGATGAAGTTGGCATATCAACCTCAGTTGTCCTTAAGCCATACCCACAACCTTCACTATCTGAGCCTGTAGGGCATCTAGCAAAACTCCTACGTCCCACAATTCCTTAATTCAAACCAACCTCCCCTCCCCTGCATGAACAACCCTATGGACAACATTATTAGGTGCTTTAAGCAAAACGTAAGTATTATACTTCCACTCCCCGCAATTACACACTTATCTACTAATGGTGGCTCTAGCATAACATCTCCATCTCCCTCTCTAAGGCCCCGTACCCTTCTCTCTCTACCCCCCCCCCCACCCCCCAGCACTCTTACCTTTCTCCAGCCCAAATTGTCAAACTCTCCACTTTCTTCTGCCATAACCTCTCTCACTGATTTCCTCCTTTGTTCACCCCTCCTCTCCTTTCGCAGCATCTCTCCTCTTCCCTTTATGACCAGCATCTGCCTTCCTTCTCAATCTTTCCCCTGCCATTGTCCTTCTCAAGCCCAGAATATGGCTTCTGTATCCTCATATCTCCCACAATTTATTCCACCCCCTCCACATTCTCTTCCCAGAATACCCAACTTGAGGCGCCTTATCTCCCTGGCCCGTCCTATGTCACCTGCCATGATGATCCAGGACTCCGGGTCTGTACAAACAGCAAAAAAAAGAAAAGAAAGTAAAAGCAGCACCTGCAAACCAGTGTGCACCCTCTCAGGTCCTGCAGTGTTCTTGCCCCTTCCTTCAACAAGGGCTTCCTAAGAAACCAATATGTAAAGGAGGAGGAGGAATGCCACCAGATCAATGAATCAAACCGATAAGAGCCTCAGTGAAGGGGGTTAGGGTTGCACTTGCGAAATATTCATGCTGCAACACCTAACATATAACGTCCACCCCACAATTTTAATCATAGGCCATCAACTAGTTTTTATAAATTTTTAAATGCATTTAAACCCTAAAGCAAACTTAGATGGTAATGGATCACACCCAACTCTCAGGACTCGAAATTGCTGCTTGTCCTCTCAGGACTCAAAATTGCTGCTTGTCATTGCTGATTGTCAACTCGAGTTTCGCCTTTTTGTTAAAGACTGCCTTAGGACACAATGTAAGCAGCCAACTAAATCCTCATTCGAACAACACTAAAAGCCCCTCAATAGGGGGCTTTTAAAGAGCAGCTAATAGCACACAAACAAACAAACTAACCACCGGCTTAATAGCCATGTGGGACAGACAACGTCAATGATGACGTAACAGGAAGTGAAATAGAAGGCGGACCAGTGGTTCAAACGGCTGTCATTTATTCAAGCGAATCATTTAAGCCAATGGGTTGAACGGCATTAAGTTTAAATATCCATTTCTGTTTTAAACACAACAAAGGGCGATCAGCTTAACCTGCCTGTAAATCTTTGATTACTTCAATGATCAACCATTTTAAATCTTGCCAATGATGTCGATGGTTCACGTTGTCTGTCACACGTGACTATCAAGCCAGTGGTCGCAGCATGACTATTTCACAAGTGCTACCCTAACCCCCTTCACTGAGGCCTGCCCAATAATCTCAGGTCTTGTTTATGCTCCCCGTTTTCTTGATATTAACACTGGACATTGAAAACTAGTCCGACACTTTGGCTCTTGTTAGAGTTTGATTTATATGTAGTGTAAGAGTCATACTGAGTGGTGTCATGTTTACGAGATCTATGAATGCATGCACCAATTTGCAGGTCCTGCAATTACTTTCTATTGCTGCCTCTTTGGCTGGGGGCAGCTTCTGCGTGAGTACACTGGGTTAGAAAAAAGGCTCAGACAAATGGGGTGGCAAAGAAAGTGTAATCATTTTTAGGGGAGGGACCTGCCCCCACATGGCAATGCCTGTGCTGTGGCTGCCACCACCAAAATTGCGACACCCTAAACAACTGCATAGTTAGGGCTGACCCTGTATATATAGATAACGTGATGAAGTGCATTTGGAAGATCTTTTAAATGAATCTGGTGGTATGTATGGAAATTAGGACCATTTCTGGTCTCTGCATCTCTCAGGACTTGACGATTTTCTTTCCACAAGTAGAATGAATTGTTGTATGGTCCTGACACTTTTATCAGCACTGCTGCACTTGTAATTTTCTCCTTCGCCACTATGTCCGATTTTCTGTCACTGAGCTTGTCAGTCACCCATTATGCAGTGCTTTGTGTGTCTGCCTGTAAATGTCTTTCCACGTGGTATCTTTCTCTGTCTGGCATGCTGATAAGGCACCTGCTCTATTCTCCTGTCTTACTTACTATAATATTTGGTGACTTATTTGCTCAGTTTTTCCAGAGTAAATGTTTCCTTCTTTGTCCTTTTCTATTGTGCTATTGTATGTCTACGTGCCTTTGAGCTACCTCTCCCTTGCATGCAGTGGGGAACGCATGAGCTCTTTCTGTGCTCCAGAATGGTGTCTGTCTTTGTATTTCTGGTTACATGCTGAGGATAATTTTATATTCAAAAGTCTTTTCGGAAATCTAAATGGTGGCAGAAACTGAGCTTTATTGCTGAGTGGTGACTTTGCAGTGGGTGATCCCTGAAGTAGAATAGAAAGAGCAAGTTGGAAACACACACCAAGTCTTTTTAACTGTAATTGAAAAAATTAATTTGAAGAATACAATTTTGACATTTTTGGACCAAATTATTAAAATTGGTAGTTACTAAGCTGCAGTAAAATATCACAATTTGCCATAGTGATATTTACTGTGCAAGTCATTAATCTGCAGTATCTCAGTACCACAGGTTAGTAACTCTGATGGGTAAAAATAAATTGTTATTGCAGCCAGGAACATCATTCATTATTGGCTGCAGCAAGGTAAAGGTAGTGGGTCTCAACTCGAGCTATCTTTTATAGGAGCCCCTATGTGAAGATCCCTTACCCTGATCCTCTTCTAAGGCATAGAGCACCCCCTGTGCAGCCCTGGTAGCCAAGACCCAACCCCCCAACCCCCAAAGCTAAACACCCCTCCCCTGGTATCTACTAGGAGAATCCTTGGTGGCTCGGCAGGAGTAGTCCCCAGTCATTCCTGCCCTGGTGGCTGCTGGCTGCTAAATGGTAGCACTCAGTTCCTAGTGGTAGTCTTGCTAGGGGTCAAATAACCAAATAAGGATGCTATTTTATGCATGTGAATGGCCCATTATAAAATTACCCCATGGATTATAAACATACTATAAATGCATTGAGAAGAAGATACATACTTTTACCTGACCTGAGGGTAGGTATATGTATTTATTTATTTATAAACTTTTATATACCGCCACTTCCAAAGATCAGTGGCAGTTAACAATGAACAGTAATTAGTTTACAGTATAGTGTCACAGGAACTTATTTACAAAGCACAAAAATAGCATAATAGTTAATTTTACATTATAACCTTTACAGTCAGCAGGGCGTAATGAAGAAGCTAGTTCAGAACTATGTGTAGATCTCTGAAACAAATGTGTATTTATATAGGAAGGTGAGAGAGGTTGTTAAAAAGGTAAGGCGGAGATTATGACGTTTGAGATGACTGGATAGAGGTATTGTGGTTGTAGTACTGAATGAAGAGGAACATTTTAAGTTCCTTTTGAAAAGACTGAAGATCTTTCATAAGTCTTAAATTATCAGGGAGCACATTCCAGAGGGTGGGGGCAGCGTAAATGAATGCTCTTGTGCTGGTGGTTTTACTGGTGTTACGGATGTGGGCAGGAATTGTGAGGGTATTCTGGGAGCAGGCTCTTCTGGTTCTAGTGATGTCTGGGGGGCGAGTAGGGAGGCTAGATAGGAGGGGACAGAGAGTGAAGCAGCTAGGGGCGCAGGTGGTGTTCTCTTCAATCCTCCCTGTTGAGGGTAAAGGCCAAGGCAGAGAAACTCGCATCCTGGAGATGAATTCATGGCTGCGTGGATTGTGTCATCGAGAGTGTTTTGGTTTCCTGGATCATGGGATGCTGTTCCAAGGGTTGCAGAGCAGAGATGGCGTCCATCTGTCCAAGAAAAGACGACGTGTCTTCAGTAGCAGACTGGCTAATCTACTGAAGAGGGCTTTAAACTAGATTCATTGGGAATGGGTGAAGAAAGCCTCCGGGTAAGTGAAACATTAAATACCTTTATAGAAATGGATAAAAGGGGCAACGTATGGAAAGCGGTATGTATAAATGCCCGTAGCATGGGAAATAAGATCCCTGATGTTGAAGCTTCAATGGCAGAGGCTGACTTGGATTTAGTGGCAGTTACAGAAACATGGTTCACAGAAAACCATGAGTGGGAAGTATCTGTACCAGGCTATACTTTATTCAGAAAGGACAGGGTAGGAAGAAGAGGAGGAGGAGTGGCACTATATGCAAAAAAAATAATATCAAAGCTTTGGAACTACAGAGCTTAAAAGGGAGAGAGGAGGCACTGTGGATTAAACCAGAAAGAGGGAAAGAGAAATCTATTTGCATTGGCATCATATACAGACCTCCCTCACAGGAGAGTTAATTGAAGACATACGCAGCATTGCCCGGAAAAGGGAAGTGCTACTGATAGGGGATTTCAATATGTCATATGTTGATTGGCACATTTCTGCTGCAGTATCATTTAGAAGTAAGGAGATCCTGGATTATCTACAGGGAGAACTATTCAGGCAACTGTTAACAGAACTCACAAATGAAGGTACCATACTGGACTTGGTGCTTACCAATGGTGAAAGTGTTTCTAATGTTATAGTGGGAGATCATTTTGCATCCAGTGATCACCAAATGGTGTGGTTCAGTATTAGGACTAGGGCTGTTAAAATCCATTTAAAAGTGAGGGTCTTAGACTTTAGGAAAACTAACTTTGCCAAGATGGGCCAATACCTCCGAAAGTTGTTAGCGGGATGGGAATAGCTGGGGGATGTAGAAAAACAGTGGGCAAAACTGAAAGGGAATATTTTAAGGGCAACCAACCTTTTTGTTAAAATGGTAAATAAAGGTAAAAGAAAAAGAGACCGCTATGGTTTCCAAAAGAGGTAGCTGAAAAGGTGAAGAAAAAAAGGGAGGCCTATATTAAATACAAGAGATCACAGAGAGAGGAAAACAGGCATCTATATTTGGAAAAACTTAGAGAAGCTGGCAAAGTGGTCAGGAAAGCAAAGATTCAAAAAGAGGATGAAATAGCCAATATAATAAAATGGGGGATTAGACATTTTTCAGATATGTTACTGAGAAGATGAAGGTCAAAAGTGGTATTGCCGGACTCAAGGGTGAAGGGGAGGAATATGTACAAGCTGATGAGGATAAAGCACAATTGCTTAACAAATATGTCTGTTCTGTGTTCACAGATGAAGAACCAGGAGCAGGACCTCAGAAAACACCCACAAACAGGAATAGAAGCGAGGGGCATCTTGAACAATTTTCAGAAGACTGTGTTTGTGAGACACTAGCTAAACTTAAAGTAGACAAAGCGATGGGACCGGATGGGATACACCCTAGAATACTGAGGGAACTTGGGGACGTTCTAGAAGCTCCACTGACTGATCTTTTCAATGTCTCATTGGTGTCAGGAGTGGTGCCAAAGGACTGGAGAAAGGCACATGTGGTCCCTTTACACAAAAGCGGAAGTAAAAATGGGGTTGAAAACTACAGGCTGGTTAGTTTAACCTCAGTGGTGATTAAATTATTGGAAGCACTGCTGAAAGAGAAAATAGTGAGGTTTCTGTAGTCCAGTGGATTCCAGGATTTGAGGCAGCATGGATTCACCAAAGGAAGGTCTTGTCAGACAAATCTGATTGATTTCTTTGACTGGGTGACAGGGAGTTGGACTGAGGGAGAGCCCTAGATGTGGTGTATTTAGATTTCAGTAAAGCCTTAGACACCGTTCCTCACAGGCGACTTATAAACAAACTGAGCACCCTAGCTGAACATCCTAGGGATGGACCCTCAAGTTACTGCTTGGGTTAGAAATTGGTTGAGCGGGAGGTGACAAAGGGTACAAGTAAATGGAGCTCACTCTGAGGAGAAGGAGGTTACCAGTGGTGTGCCCCAGAGATCTGTCCTTGGTCTGATTCTTTTTAACATTTTTTTTTGTGATATAGCAGAAGGCTATCGGATAAGGGTTGCCTCTTTGCGGATGACACCAAAATCTGCAATACAGTAGAGACCCAGGAAGGTGTAGATAACATGAAGAGAGATCTAGCTAAGCTTGAAGAATGGTCTAGAATTTGGCAGCTGAGATTTAATGTTAAAAAATGCAAGGTCATGCATTTGGGCTGCAGCAATCCAAGGGAGCGATATAGTAAAGGGGGTGAAGTACTTTTGTCCACTAAAGAAGAGCAGAACCTAGGCATGAATGTGTCTGATGATCTTAAAGTAGCTAAAAGTTCAAAAAGGCAACAGTGAAAGCTAGAAGGATGCTTGGTTGCATAGGGAGAGGAATGGCCAGCAGAAGAAAGGAGGTGATAGTGTCTCTGTATAAGTCTTTGGTGCGACCTCATTTGGAGTATTGTGTGCAATTCTGGAGACCGCACCTAGAAAAGGATATAAACAGGCTGGAGTCAGTATAGAGGGTGGCTTCTAAAATGGTTAGTGGTCTTCATTATAAAGCATATGAGGGAAGATTTAAGGATCTTAATATGTACACCTTAGAGGAAAGGCGGGATATAGAGGAAAGGCGGGATAGAGGTGATATGATTGAGATGTTTAAATACCTCCATGGCATAAATGTTCAGGGAGAGAGCCTCTTTCAATTGAAAGCAAGCTCTGCTACGAGGGGACATGGGATGAGGGTGAAAGGGGATAGATTCAGGAGTGATATGCGGAAATATTTCTTTACGGAAAGAGTAGTGGATTCGTGGAATAGTCTTCGAGTGGAGGTGGTAGAGATGAGGACAGTATCTGAATTCAAAGAAGCATGGGACAAACAGAGAGGATCTCTAAAGGTAAAAAGGGTACTGTTGCAGTGGTTGATATGGAAGGACAGACTAGATAGGCCATGCGGTCTTGTTCTGTCATCATGTTTCTATGTAATTTGAAAATTATCATTATATATTTGTATTTGCTTCTAGCTTCTATAGGTAACCAGTAGAGGTCCTGTAATAGTGTGGTGATGTGATCATAGCCGTGGGCCTTGTGGATTATTTGTGTGGCTAGGTTCTGTGCCATCTGAAGTTGATGTGTGTTTTTTGGGGTAATCTGTAGAGGATGCTATACAGTAATCAGAATGAAGTATGATGAGGGCCTGCAGAACTGAATAGAAGTTGTGGTTATCAAGTAGGGGTCTGAGGAGTTGTATTGTGTTTAGTTTGAAGTAGATTGTCTTGGTTAAAGATTTTATATATGAGGTAATGGTTAGAGAATGGTCAAGAATAATACCTAAGTATTTGACTTCTTGTTTTACTTGAATGTTGGTATCGTTGATGAGGATTATAGAGGGTGGAGTGAAGCACTGATAGATATGTAGAGTATTTGAACATCACACTTTTAAATATTAATTATTGTTTTGTAAAGAAATACTTTAACAAGGAGATTTCAAAAAAACATTTGCATATTGCCCATTCTTCCTGCAGGTGAAAGTACACTGATGACTCTGAGTTTGTGTGGCTGCCAAGACGTTTTCTTTGGTTTGACTGTAACTATTCTTTACTACTCTCCCAGAGGATGCTGCCCTAGGCAACTGCTGATGCGCCTAGTGGTTGGACCTGGCTCTGGAGCTAATAAATTATTATTATTACAAATGCAATGTGTGCCTTTGAGTCAGTGCTGACTCCTGGTGACCCAGAAGCTCCTGGGTTTTCTTGGCAGTGTCACTGGAAGTAGATTGCCAGGCCTTTCTTCTGAGGCAGTGGAGGGTTAAGTGACTTGCCCAAGGCCACAAGGAGTGCTAGTGGGAATTGAACCCTGGTTGCTTGGTTACCAAGCCAGTGTTCTAACCACTAGGCTACTCCTTATTATTATTAGAGACTTATAAAGCGCCGCAACATACGAAGCGCTGTACAAACATAGAAGAGAGACATTCCTTGCTCATCAGAGCTCACAATCTAATAAGACAGAAAACAAAATAAGTTACATAATACAAATAACAAAAATTTACAGGACAAAGTAAGCAAATGTTGATAGAGAGATCAAGATAGGGTAAGACAGGAATGGAAAGCAATAGTGAAGAGGTGGGATTTTAGTCTGGACTTGAAAATGGCCAGGGAGGACGCCTGGCGCACAGAGATAGGAAGACTATTCCAAGCAAAGGGTGCTGCCAGTTGGAAGGAGCGAAGTCTGGAATTGGCAGTACAAGTAAAGGGCACAGATAAACGAAGACTATTAGAAGAGCGAAGCAACCAAGAGGGGGTGTAAGGAGAGATGAGAGATGAAAGGTACTGGGGGGGCAGAAGAGTGAATACATTTATAGGTCAGGAGGAGAAGTTTAAATTGGATATGGAGACGGATGGGAAGCCAATGAAGCGACATGAGGAGAGGAGTGATGTGTGAAAAAAGAGACTGGCAGAAAATGAGTCAAGCAGCAGAGTGTTGAATTGACTGAAGAGGAAAGAGGTGGCTTGCAGAGAGGCCGGCAAGGAGAACGTTACAATAATCAAGAAGGGAGGTGATTAAGGAGTGGACAATCAATTTAGTGGTGAGAAAGATTGCTACAAAAAAATATTTCGCTTCTTACTATGTATGTGGGATGGAATAGATACAGTAAGGTGCTCTTCCCACAGCTACTGTTAGAGCCAATGCTCTCGCTGCACCCATGCCACGTCCTGTGAGGCGTTCTGCACCCCAGCCCTGGCTTTCATCCACTACCTGCTATCCTGTGTCCATTCTGCTGAGCATGCTTGGCTCAAATCCCGCTCCCTTGCAGACTTTCTACACTTCAAATTCATGCATGTCTCTTTCCAGTCAGCCATAGTTCTTGCCAAACAAGACTATTATGTCTATCTGACTAACTTTCTTCCCTCAGACTCTCGCTGTCTCTTTACTACTCTCAACTCTCTCCTCAAAGTGCCTCCACCTCCAACCCCTCCCTCCCTTTCTGCCCAAACCCTGGCTGCTTATTTCCATGGCAAAATCCACAAGATCACCCTCCAATTCCCCACAAAGTTAGCTACTTCCCTTCCTCCACCTTTTCACTCCCAACTTTCCCCCTCTACCTCTGCTACCCTCTCTTCATTTTCTGAAGAGGAAACTGCACACCTTCTTTCTTCCTCCAAACTTACTACCTGCTCCTCTGATCCTATCCCCACCCATCTCCTAAGCCCCATCTTCTCCACTATTGTCACTTCCATCTCTCATATTCTCAACCTATCACTCTCCACTGCAACAGTCCCTGCAACCTTCAAGCATGCTGTAGTTAAACCTCTCCTCAAGAAACCCTCACTTGATCCCACCTGTCCTTCTAATTATAATTATTTATAATCAATAATTGATATTTTATAATCAATAATTATTGACCTATCTCCCTCCTCCCCTTCATTTCTAAACTACTCGAATGCGCAGTTCACCACCGCTGCCTTGACTTCCTCTCCTCTCATGCCCTTCTGGATCCTTTACAATCTGGCTTTCGTCCTTTACACTCTACTGAAACGGCTCTTGCCAAAGTCTCCAGTGACTTATTCCTGGAAAAATCTAAAGGCCTTTGCTCTGTCCTCATCCTTCTTGACCTCTGCTGCTTTTGACACTGTTGACCACAACCTTCTCCTCAATACCCTCCTCGCTTGGTTGTAAGGGCTCTGTACTATCCTGGTTCTCCTCCTATCTCTACCATCACTTTTTCAGTGTTATTTCTGGTGGCTCCTCCTCTTCTGCTATCCTGCCTTCAGTTGGTGTACCCCAAGGATCTGTCTTGGGTCCGCTCCTTTTCTCTCTATATACCTAGTCCCTTGGTGTGCTCATCTCTTCCCATGTCTTTCAGTACCATCTTTATGCTGATGACTCCCAGATCTATCTCTCTATGCCTGAAATCTCTCCGGCAATCCAGACCTGGATCTCTGCCAGCCTCTCTGACACTGCTGCTTGGATGTCTCACCGCCGCTTGAAATTTAACATGGCCAAGACTGAGCTTCTTATCTTTCCCCCTAAAACCTCCTCTCCTCTTCCTCCTTTCTCAATCTCTGTGAATAACTCTCTACTCGTTCCTGTTTCCTCAGCTCACAACCTTGGGGTTGTCTTTGACTCCTCTCTTTACTTCTCCACACACATCCATCTGATAGCTAAGACCTTCCATTTCTTTCTCTATAACATCAACAAAATCCACCCATTCCTTTCTGAACACAATACTAAGACATTTATCCACTCCTTAATCACCTTCTGTCTTGACTACTGTAACCTACTCCTTTGCTGGTCTCCCTTCGAATCATCTCTCTCCCCTTCAATCTGTTCAGCACTCTGCTGTGCGGCTAATCTTCCGCCAGCCTCGTCATGCCCATATTACCCCTCTTCTCAAGTCACTTCATTGGCTCCCTATCCGTTTCTGCATCCAGTTCAAACTTCTCCTACTGACATGTAAATGCATTCACTCTGCAGCTGCTCACTATCTTTCTTCTCTTATCTCTTACTACACCTCCCCTCGGGAACTCCACTCTTCTGGCAAACTGTTTCTATCTGTGCCCTTCTCTTCTATTGCTAACTCCAGACTTCGCTCCTTTCACCTTGCTGCACCTTATGCCTGGAACAAACTACCTGTGTCTGTACGCCAGGCACCTTCTCTGATCCTCTTCAAATCCAGGCTGAAAACTCTTCTCTTCACTGCTGCTTTTGGATCTTGACTCACCTGATCTCCTTGTTTCTTTACCTTCACCCCCTTGTTTTATCCCTGTCTACACCTTCTGTGTTGTCTGCCTTGACTAGATTGTAAGCTCTGATGAGCAGGGACTGTCTTTTACATGTCTGCGCAGTGCTGTGTATGACTTGTAGCGCTATACAAATGCTCAGTAGTAGTAGTAGTAGAAAGAAAAACACATATTCCACTGTATCCACTGTATCCGCTTGAGCAAGGGACTTGAAGTTCCTGGTTTCACTTTTAACAGCATTGGCAATGTGATTGTGCCGGCGGCTGCAGTTTAGTACAGCCACAGAACCGAAGGAGAAAGGTCCTATAGCTGTGTGTGACTGTGAGTGCCACGGAGAGGTCCAGTCCACTGGGAGGCAGGAGGATAAGCGGTGAATAACTGAGGAGGGAAGGACTGCTGCTTAGGGGAGTGGGGGGAAGGCATGGAAGGACTGCTGCTGGGGGACAAGGATCGGAAGGGATCTGATTCTGGGAGGGACAGGGCCTGGAATGGAACTGCTGCTGGGAAGAGCTGGGACAAGAAGCAAACTCATGCTGGGAGGTACTGGGACTAGTGGAGAGCTGATGCTGGGAGGGACAGGGAATGGAATGGAGCTGATGCTGGAAGTTACAGAGACTGGAGGGGAGATGATGTTGGGAAGGGCTGGGGCTGGAAGGGAGCTGATGCTGGTGAGACCTGGAAGGGGGTGATGCTGGGGAGTTGAAAGGGGCAGATGCTGCGATCATGGTGGAGAAAAAGGCTGGGGCAGTGAGGATGGGAAGAGGACAGATATTTTGTGTAAGAGGGAGGACGTATATTTTGTGTATGAAGGAAGAGGGGTTATAGAGAGAGAATGGAAAAAAATAAGGGACGAGAGAAGAAAGGATAATTGGACAGCAGACAATAGAGAGTTGGCAGAATATATGAAGAAAGCAAAAGAGAGAGACTGCAGCAATTGTGACTGATAAATAAAATGCCCAAACAACAAAAGGTAGAGAGAAATTATTTTATTTTGAATTTATTAACTGGAATATGTGAGCTCTGTGAAATATTGATGTCTTTATGTTTGTTCAGTACAAGAGGAAATGAATTTATAGTTTTATTTCTCCAGTGTTGTTGTGCATTCCAAGTTTGGCTTTTGGGGTTCCTAATTCAGTCATTGCCTTCATATTTCTAAATTGTGATCCCTTGTTCTATATTTGATGATGGTTTGTCTATGTTTTGCATATATGACCGAGCTGCGGTATTCTGTATGTGTAGCTTCTGTGTAGAAGTCCTACTTGTTCTCTTTTCCCAGTAGGAGATGTCTTGGTTTTCTATGAGGTATATTGTTTTTATATTTTCAGTGCTGCCTTTTTATATGTAGAGTTTGATGCTGTGTGAATCCTGGTAGTGCTGTTATGATATGGCAGGTTTGGTATGGGTCCTAAATGAGCAGGGTTTTGTAGCAATTCCTAATGTACCTGGCACTGGAGGATGGTAATATAGAAATATGGCAGCCTTTCTTTATCCTCACTGTCCATGGAAATGTATTAAGACACTCATTAAGAGGCATGTTTACTAAAGGTTAATGTGTATTGTGATGGGGCCCGTGGGTAGAGCCCTCTAACCCTATGTAGGCGGTTGCCTAGGGTCAGTAAAATAAGTATTCTGCTCTTGCTATGAAATAACAGAGTCTCTTAGAGCAAAAAGTGAATAAGGAAAATAAGATGGGTTTTATTCCCCGTCCCGCTCGGACCATCAACAAGATCAAAAAAACTCCAGATACAAACAATAAACAAAAAATGGTAACAGCAACTTCTGCATCTTTGTTAAATTCACAAAGTTCCTTTTGTTACTTAATTAAGCAGAATGGTTGCACTTGTAACAAATGCTAGAGTCCATGGGCATGGGGTCTGGAAGGCAGCTGTTGTCTTCACACAGCATAGCCTCTCCAGCACTCCCCAAGCTTTCAGTATCACACTCTTCCTGTGTGGTGTATTCAGGCACGTCCCCTTGTGATAAATCACTACAGCTTTCAGTAAAGATTCCTCTCTCCCCAGGCTTATACCTGCCTGGCATGAAGTAGATTCTCTCTGGGTTTTCCTCCCAAAGTAAAGGTTCTGAATACCTTTTCTTCCTGCCTCTATTCTCAGGACCACGCCCTTGGCATGCATGTATTTCAAACCTTTCCTTTTGAGAACAGGGATGCCTCCTATTATCCTTAGGGATTGTCTTGGCTCTTGGCTTACAATGTCCCTTCTCTCTAGCCTCCCAGGCTGGCTGTGCAGTAGCAAAGTTAGTATCAGCTTTACAGCTATTTCTTACTGTGCAAGTATGTTTGGAGTTCCCATCCCCTAACACTCTCCTTCTGAACTGACCTGTGCTTATTGCTGGCACATACCGGTCTCCTGTATGATAGGACACTCCTGGCTTCTCTTGAGGTCTGTCTCGAGGGGCATACCTTCTCCCAGCACAGCTTGCCTTAAACCTTTTCTCCCGAGTGCTGTAGCTATCTTCACTTCCTGGTTCTCCGATAGCAACCTTTTCTCCCAGCACTCCTCTGGGGTTTCTTCTGCTCAGCTGTCTGTAGCCACACCTCCTGCTGCTTTCTCTTGCTACGTCATCTGCTCTGGGCCCACCTGCTATTCCACCTCCTGGGCTTGAGCTCTCACTCTGGCTTTTGCCCTTCTCCGTGGTTTCCTCCTGGGTTTTTCTCCACTGACTGGAACCCTGTCTTATGTGATCCCCAGCCCTGCACGTGACGTGGGGATTTGCAATCAGGTGTTCCTGATGAGCTTTCTGTTTGGCACGTAGTAACAGTTTTCCCTGCTCAACTGTTTCACTATGCCTCGTGTCTCTTTACATAGCTGAATCTAAGGTAAGCTCTTCTTTTATCTGCACTTCCATGGGCTGTGTATCCTCTGCTGCACCACAGTATTCACAAATGTTAACATGCACTAAGTGCAGCAGCACCTATTTATTTCTATGCGTGTAGTGACATTTAATGCACATTAATGTTTAGTAAACATGGGCCCGATTTTCGAAGTCATTTATATGGGTAACTTCCCTACTTCCCATGTAAATGCCTTATCTGGGATTTTCGAAGGGCACCTATATGAAAATCCCGGATATGTCCCTAACATGCCCAGATGTTATCTGCTTAGCATCGGAGCGTGTTCGGGCATTCTGGGGCAGAGAGGAGGTGGGCCATGGAGCTACTTGTGTAGCACCAATTTTCGATGCTACACGGTTAGCGCTCTGCGCCTTAAAGATAAGTGTGGGAAAAAGGCAGTACATGAGAAATATAAAGCTCGTAGTCATCCGCATAACCATGGAAGTATAACTAAAATTTCCTAGTATCTGCAAGAGGATGCAAAAAATATTAAAGACAGGGCACAATAAAGAACTCTGAGGAACTCCACATTAGAGGGGGGAAAGAGAAGACATTGAAGAACTTGCTGAAGTTTCGCCTTCAAAAGTAAACCATTTCACCATTTCTAAAATTCATGTTGTGACTCACCCCCTCAGCAGGTATAATGTGCAATCAAATCAAAATCTAATTATATCAGGAGAATACATTTTCTCTGATCTCTTGCATGCAATAAATCATCCATCAAATCCACAAGCAATTTTCAGTACCATTTCCAGGCCTAAAATATAACTGGCCAGCATCTAATATCATAAGGAAAGGAATGGAAAATAAAACAAAGGATATTATAATGCCTCTGTATCGTTCCATGGTACGACCGCACCTTGAATATTGTGTGCAATTCTGGTCGCCGTATCTTAAAAAGGATATAGAGTTATTAGAGAAGGTACAGAGAAGAGCCACCAAAATGGTAAAGGGGATGGAAGGCTACTCCTATGAAGAGAGGCTAAGAAGGTTAGGGCTCTTCAACCTGGAAAAGAGACGGCTGAGGGGAGATATGATAGAGGTCTATAAATTAATGAATGAAGTGGAATGGGTAAACGTAGATTGATTGTTTACATTATCAGAATATAGAAAGACTAGGGGACATGCAATGAAGCTACAGGATAAACTATTTAAGACAAATAAGAAAAAATATTTTTTCACTCAACGTGTAATCAAACTCTGGAATTTGTTACTGGAGGATGTAGCAAAAGCTGTTAGTATAGCTGGGTTTAAAAAAGGTTTGGACAAGTTCCTGGAGGAAAGGTCCATAAACTTTAGGAAGGGACCCAGGATATCAATGCTTGACCCAATACAAGCATTGTGGAACCTGTGTCTTTTGGGGAAACTGCTAGGTACTGTGATACAGTAAGCTATAGAAAGCCTGTTGAAACTAGCAAAAAGGAAGAACTCACCTCAAACTTGGCTGGGCAGGGGGATTCAGCATGTCTAAGAATGGCTGAGCAGCCGGTGCCGTCAGCACAAGTAGAACAGAAGAGGTTTAAAATGAGGTTTCCTTTCCTTAGCAGTGACGCAGATAGAATTGAGGAATCTCATCAGAAACACCTGTCCCCAGAAGCTGACGTAATGTGCAGAGGGGGGAGGTACAAAAAGCCCTGGTCAGAACCAGGAAGGGGAAGCAAGAAAGGAAGCAAGAAGGGAAGCAAGAGGGGAAGCAGGAGCGAATGCAAGAAGGAGAGCCCGACTGACTCTGAGGAGGAGAGTGGCAGTCAGATGCAGGTGGAGATCCAGCATCAGACAAGCCAGACTCAGAGACAGAGAGAGACACAGAGTCCCGGGAGACCTTCAAATTCCAGGAGAGACTTTGGAGGTCTGGGAGGACCAAGAGCTTTCAAGGGAAGCTCCAGGAAAGGGCAGTGGAGCAGTAGAGAAACTGATCTCTGGAGAGATAGTACCGGAGAGGTTTTCCACTCAAACAGGAAGTGGGAAACTACCTTGGGGGAATTACCCAAGTCACGGAGAAACTTTCTTCAAGCCAGTAAAGCTTTGCCAGGGGAAAGAAATCCCACAGCTAACTACAGAACCTCCTGTAAGGTAACAAGTTTAAAGCCTTGTGTTTGGGAGAGAAGAGAAGCTGGGAGTTTTAACAAGCATTGCTCTGGGCAGAGTTTTAATATAGGAAGGCATGCAGACTTCCAAGTAAGGGAGCCAAGGGAGGCTTACCATAAAGAGACTTTCTCTACAGCAGGTTTTTATAATCCTGATTTAGACAAGTGTCTGGGAGAAAAGAAAGCTTATCTTCCCACAGCAAATGAACCCAGCTCCAGCACATGCAGTGAAGGTGACCCGGGGAGTGATAGATGCAGTCCAGGCTTAACACAGTGGGAAAGCAGTAACACTTACTCAGAGCCGGAGCCGATGGATTGTACAATCTGTTTATCAGATGAAATAACATCTTTATGCTGATGTAACTTGTGAAAGGAACAAGGAAGAAAGAAATAACATTCCAGCTGTTTTCGTTTAGTTTTGTTTATTGTTCTGTGTGCTTTTGCAAAGAAATGATATCTGCCAGGGAACGGGAATAAAACCCTATTTTGCTTTACCACTTTGACTGACTGACTCTGTGTACAGAAGAGAAGGCAGATCAATCATAACCACAATACCCCTAGGCAGTCGCCTAGAGGGTCTACGGAGTCTCTTACCACGAGGCCCGTGACAAATGGCGTAGTTGGGGCGGATTTTTCATTCTGGAAGCAAGCCCACCAGGACGTTGCACAAGCTCGATGGAAGGAGCGGAAGTTGCCACGCCCGGAAAGATCCAGAACGAGCCGGAGTGGACTACAGCGCACAAGCACCTTCTCAAAAGCGAGACCCTCCACCTAGTCCAGGTAAAAGGTATTTGGGCATAGGCTGGGGAGGATACAGAGTGAGAAGGGGTTGCTTTTTGAAAAAAAAAAAAAAAAAGGAAGGAAAAGTCTTTTTGTCCAGTGGTACCGCACTTGGTGTTTGTTGTGGTTGTGTTTTGCAGAGTAACAGCTGAAGATGGACGTCAAGGAGGTTCTGCGCTGGATGAGCTTACAATTTGATAAGCAAAAGGACATGGCCCAGCAGAACCAAGAACAGGCCCTGGCTGCCCTCCAAGCGCAGCAGAAACCCCTGACAGACCTCGTGCAGACACTACTGGAAGGATCACAAAGGAAGACAACACCAGAAGGCTTCAGTGGGGTAGGCCCACCACAGTGTGGGATATGGACATTTGGACACATGACAGACAAAGACAATTTTGATGGCTTCATAGAGTCATTCGAGAGAGTAGCTCTCCACGCGCACTGGTCTAAGGAGCAGTGGGCGGTTAGACTCGCCGCATCCCTAACGGGAGAAGCTCAGGCAGCGTACCGAGCAATGCCTGCCGCTTTGACAGACGAGTACGCAGAAATCAAAAAGGCAGTAAGGGATAGGCTAGGCCTAACACCGGCCGTATACCGGAGAATGCTTAGGTCCACAAAGTTACAAGTAGGTGAAACGCCAAAAGCACTGTGCCATAGGGTGCGCAGTTTAGTGTTAAAATGGTTAGAGCCCGAAGGTAAAACAGTGGATAGCCTGATTGACCTAATTGTCTTAGAGCAGTATTTTGAGGCAGTTCCCTCAGAAATAAAAACCTTTTTAACGTTGCAAGACTGCACAACCTCCATAAAGGCAGCGCAGCTTACGGAACGGTTTCTTGAAGCCGAGATGGCTAAAAAGAATTCCAGAAGCGCTGAGTGGAAGTTGGGCTGCACCAGTCCTGCAAAGTTAAAGGAAGGTTTTCCAGTAGGCACACATTGCATGAAAGAATGTTTGCCTAAGAGAATTGATGACAATATTGTTGTAACATATTTTAAGTGTGGAAAGGTAGGGCATGTGAAAAGGTATTGCCCAGACCGCACAGCCTTGATAACAGGAGGTAATGAGCATGTACCACAGGGATTCCGCCTTGATGTGGAGGTGGAAGGGGTCCCGGCCAGAGCCTTGCTAGACTCGGGGCCCGATCAAAGTATGGTCTCCCGAAAGTTTTGGGACATCATACAGGCCAGAAAGGATTTTTCCCCCCGAGTCAGCAAGATGGAAAGGCAAGCATAAAATGTGTGCACGGAGCGACCACCCAGTATCCTCTTTACAGAATACAAATTAAGGGTTTAGGCACCCGGAGAGAGATCCGGATAGCAATAATCCCTAACCTACCATACGATATCGTACTAGGTAGGGATTGGCCGCCTTTTTACTGAGGTATGGGGGAGGATACACCCATAAAGGGAGGAATGGTGTCCACCCGCTCTCAAGAAAAGGCTGAGGAAGCACAGGGTGAATCACCAACAGATAACTCTGATCACACAGGGGCGGAACAAGAACCTTCAGGAGAGGAAAATGAGGTTCTAGAGGAGGGCCTAAGTGAACTTCCCCATCATGAGGAGTTAATGTGCACCCCCTCTAAGGAGGAAAAGAAAAGTAAAGGCGATAAACGCCAGGAAAGACACCACCGGGCTCAGGTGAGGGCTGGAGTAACCGATAGGCAAGGTTTACCCTGGGTACCCAGTGACCTAGTAAAGAAATTTCCATCATTTCCAGGGGAACAAAGGTCAGACCCAGTGCTTAAACACGCTTTTGAGTTCGCCCAGAGAGATAGGGATGTGCTCTCCAGGTTCTTAATAGAAGAAGACATCCTGTATAGAGAGAGCAGCAACCCTCATAGTGGGGCTATTAGGAAGCAGCTGGTGGTTCCCACTACCTTTAAAGCCGTAGTATTACGGCTGTTGGAGGACATAAGGGGATTCAAGGCACTCTAGACCAGATCCTAGAGCGTTTCTATTGGCCGGGCGTCTTCCGAGAGACAAAGCGGTTCTGTGAAGCGTGCCCTTCATGTCAGCGAGTAAGTGCTGTCAAGCCAGTAGGGGTTCCCCTAGTGCAGACCCCGACAATAACTGAGCCAATTCACCGGATGGCAATGGACATAGTGGGTCCATTAATAAAAAACCCCAGAGGTTATCAATATATCCTTGTAGTAATGGACTGTGCCACAAAATTTCCTTGGGCGATACCTTTAAGGAACATATCGGCCAGATTTATAGCCGCAGAGCTGATTAAACTGTTCTGCGAGGTGGGGTTCCCCAGGGAGATGCTGACAGATAGGGGGAGCAATTTTGTTTCCAAGCATCTAGCGCAGGTATGGGATGCGTTCGGCATCCTTCACATAAAAACCTCGGCATACCATCCGCAGACCAATGGTCTGGTCGAGCATTTTAACCAGACTCTTAAACAGCTCTTAAGAAGAGTGTTGGACGGACAGATGGCTGACTGGGATATTCTACTCCCCTTTACCCTGTATGCCAGTAGGGAGCGGATCCAAGCTTCACTGGGAACATCTTCTTATGAGCTAATGTTCGGGCGGGCGCCACGGGGGGTCCTAGATATTCTAAGAGACCAGTGGGTTGAGCCCGAGGCGAAGGAAATAGGGGTTCCCCAATTTCTGTGTAAACTCCGAAGTCGCCTACAAAGGGTTTCGCGAGTCGCAGAAGAGCATGGGCAGGGCAGTCAGCGAAGCCAAAAGAAGCACTATGATAGGGGCAAAAAGATGCGACAATTGTCCATTGGTGACAAAGTGGTAGTAATGGTCGCTGACCCTGGGCCCAAATTCGAGGCCCAGTGGAAAGGTACAGCAGTAGTGCAGCAAAAAGGTCCAGTGACATATGTGGTAGAGAACGACAAAGGTCGTCTACAAACCTACCACGTCAACATATTGAAGCCTTGGCAGGAGAGAATGGCCGCAGCTAGCCGCTCTTGGATAAGAGGCAAGGGTAGAGCAATGGGAGCGGATCGGAAGGACTCCTGGCAACACAATACAGTACTAGACAGCGGGTCCAGCAGGAAGGATAAGATTCTTGTGGAGATTCCGGGCTGTGAGTACGATTGTCCCCCATCCCGGAATGTCTTAAGAGGGGGGATATGTGATACAGTAAGCTATAGAAAGCCTGTTGAAACTAGCAAAAAGGAAGAACTCACCTCAAACTTGGCTGGGCAGGAGGATTCAGCATGTCTAAGAATGGCTGAGCAGCCGGTGCCGTCAGCACATGTAGAACAGAAGAGGTTTAAAATGAGGTTTCCTTTCCTTAGCAGTGACGCAGATAGAATTGAGGAATCTCATCAGAAACACCTGTCCCCAGAAGCTGACATAATGTGCAGAGGGGGGAGGTACAAAAAGCCCTGGTCAGAACCAGGAAGGGGAAGCAAGAAAGGAAGCAAGAAGGGAAGCAAGAGGGGAAGCAGGAGCGAATGCAAGAAGGAGAGCCCGACTGACTCTGAGGAGGAGAGTGGCAGTCAGATGCAGGTGGAGATCCAGCATCAGACAAGCCAGACTCAGAGACAGAGAGAGACACAGAGTCCCGGGAGACGTTCAAAATCCAGGAGAGACTTTGGAGGTCTGGGAGGACCAAGAGCTCTCAAGGGAAGCTCCAGGAAAGGGCAGTGGAGCAGTAGAGAAACTGATCTCTGGAGAGATAGTACCGGAGAGGTTTTCCACTCAAACAGGAAGTGGGAAACTACCTTGGGGGAATTACCCAAGTCACGGAGAAACTTTCTTCAAGCCAGTAAAGCTTTGCCAGGGGAAAGAAATCCCACAGCTAACTACAGAACCTCCTGTAAGGTAACAAGTTTAAAGCCTTGTGTTTGGGAGAGAAGAGAAGCTGGGAGTTTTAACAAGCATTGCTCTGGGCAGAGTTTTAATATAGGAAGGCATGCAGACTTCCAAGTAAGGGAGCCAAGGGAGGCTTACCATAAAGAGACTTTCTCTACAGCAGGTTTTTATAATCCTGATTTAGACAAGTGTCTGGGAGAAAAGAAAGCTTATCTTCCCACAGCAAATGAACCCAGCTCCAGCACATGCAGTGAAGGTGACCCGGGGAGTGATAGATGCAGTCCAGGCTTAACACAGTGGGAAAGCAGTAACACTTACTCAGAGCCGGAGCCGATGGATTGTACAATCTGTTTATCAGATGAAATAACATCTTTATGCTGATGTAACTTGTGAAAGGAACAAGGAAGAAAGAAATAACATTCCAGCTGTTTTCGTTTAGTTTTGTTTATTGTTCTGTGTGCTTTTGCAAAGAAATGATATCCGCCAGAGAACGGGAATAAAACCCTATTTTGCTTTACCACTTTGACTGACTGACTCTGTGTACAGAAGAGAAGGCAGATCAATCATAACCACAATACCCCTAGGCAGTCGCCTAGAGGGTCTACAGAGTCTCTTACCACGAGGCCCGTGACAGTACGTATGACCTAGATTGGCCACTGTTGGAAACAGGATACTGGGCTTGATGGACCTTGGTCTGACCCAGTATGGTATATCTTATGTTCTTAAACCCAGTGATACCAGTTTCAAATCCCACTACCATTCCTTGTAATCTTGGCAAGTCATAGCCCTCCATTGCCTCAGGTAAAAAGTTAGGAGTCCTTTTACTAAAGGGCGGTAGCTGGCATCACATGTTCTGACAAGTGCTGAATGCACATTGGGATCCATGCTACCAGCTAGCGAGGGTGCAAAACAGCACATGACGATGTCTGCGCTAACTGTTCAATGTATGTTAAGGGCGGGGTTGAGGCAGAGAATGGGCATGATGTGCCCTGCGCTATTAGCATAGGGTTTACTGTTTGTTAACTGCATTAGTGCAGGATCACCTAATGCCACCTCAATAGGAGGCGGTAGTTACACCCACACTAACACCACATGCACTATGGGACAGGGCTTCACGTTAACTGCCAGGGAAATACTTTCCATACCCCTGGCAGTTAACGCAGTGGTGTTGCACCTAACGCACCATCATTTCAGTACTTTTGCCATGTTAGGGGGAACACCTTAGTGGCCTTTAGTAATAAAGTGCCCCTTAGATTGTAAACACTCCGAGAATAGGAAATTACCTACTGTACCTGAATGCAACGTCTGAGAATGACCTGAGTTAAATCCAGTTCTCTTCCCCTTCAAACATGATGGCACCACTCTGTCTTTCAAAGGTGTATTAATCTGTGAAGTTACAACCCAAGGTAAAGGTACAGAGTATGAGTAAACTACACAGAGCAGCAGTTACAAGCCAACATGAAAGCAGGGGCAATATGCATAGACTGTTTGTTCAACCTGAAGTAAAAGCACCTTACTGGGCGGACTGGATGGGCCACACTGGTCTTTATCTGCCACTGTATAACTTCCCCTAACAACCCTTCTAAAGCTGTCAGCAATCTGGAGGTAGCCTGAAATGCAAAGTAAAAAGTTCAGTCTAGACAATTTTATGAACCAAAATCCTTGAAACTGGCTCAGAAGTCCATTCATTTCTTAATTCCAGCATATCTCCCTGCAAGTCATCATTATGCTGTTTCTTCCCAACCAACACCATCATCTTCCTTCTTTCTCATCCATTTTAGACCATCAATATCATGGCATGATTGCTTAATCTTATCCTGTTTGTCTTCCTTTTGTCCCCACTTGAAGAGTCAGGTAACGCTTCTATCACCAGCTGAGATTCATGAATAGTGAAGGGATGGACATTTCTGGGCCAAGACATTGTCAAAGGGTGCCAATTGCAGTGCTGAAAAGACAGATCCAGAGGCAAGAAAGTTTAAGCTTGCCTTGCTGTTCCCTTACCTAAGAAGTCAAGAACTGGGGTTTCCAACCACTTTTATCCTTCCTATCACCAGCTGGGTATGTAAGCAGCCAGAAAATGGCCCTTCCAGTGTGTGATATCATCAAAGAATGCAAATTGCAACACTGAAAATACCAAACGAGAGGCAGGAAGTTCAAGCTTTCACTTCTCACCTACCTGCCAGCTTTACATCTCCAATGCTCATTCCTTCCCACTGAACCAGTGCACCCTTAGTCTCACTCTAACCACCTTGTACTGCTCCTCTGTTTTTCCACTCTGTACTCACCCTCTACTACTACTACTACTATTACTACTGATTGTTTGTATAGCACTACAAGGCATACACAGCACTGTACAGACACATGTAAACGACGGTTCCTGCTCATCAGAGCTTACAATCTAGTCAAGACAGACCACACAACAGCTGAGAGCAAGGATATATCTAGGAGAATGGTAAGGAAACACATAGGAAACTAAGCAGCCTTGAAGAGGTGAGTTTTCAGCCTGGATTTGAAAAGGACCAGAGATGAAGCCTGACGCACAGACTCGGGTAGTTTGTTCCAAGCATAAGGAGCAGCAAGGTGGAATGATTGAAGTCTGGAGTTGGCAGTAGAAGAGAAGGGCACAGATAGAAGGGATCTGCCAAAAGATTGGAATTCCCGAGGAGGGATGTAGGGAGAGATAAGAGAGGAAAGAATGAGTGCACTTATAAGTCAGTAGGAGAAGTTTGAACTGGATATGGAAACGGATAGGGAGCCAATGAAGTGAATTGAGAAGAGGGGTTATATAAGCATATCGAGGCTGGCAGATTAGCTGTGTAGCTGAGTTTTGAACAGATTTAAGGGGACAGAGGTGATTGAAGGGGCGAGGGAAACTAGCAATAATGAGGTTGCAATAGTCTAGACGGGAAGTGACTAAAAAGTGGTTAAGTGTCTTAGTAGTGTGTGTAGAAAGGAAGGGATGAATTTTGTCAATGTTATAGAGAAAGAAGTAATAGGTTTTAGCTATCTGTTGGATGTGTGCAGAGAAGGAGAGGATCAAAGATGGCCCCAAAGTTGTGAGCTGAGGAAGCAAGGAGGAGTGTAGCATTATCTAGAAATACAGAAGGAAGGAAGGGGGGAGATGGGTTTAGGAGGAAAGATAAGGAGCTCAGTTTTGGCCACGTTCAGTTTCAGACAGCAGTGAGACATCCAGGCAGCAATGTCAGATAAGCAGGCAGAGATCTGGAACTGGATTCCAGGAGAGATTGAAGGCACAGAAAGGTAGATCTGAGAGTCATCAGCATAAAGATGGTACTGAAAACCATGGGAGGAAATAAGTGCACCAAGTGACTGCTTGTACAGAGAGAAAAGGAGAGGTCCCAAGATAAAGCCCTGTGGTACACCAACTGAAAGCAGGATGGTGGAAGAGGAGGAACCATCATAACATACACTAAAAGTGCAATGGGAGAGATAAGAAGAAAACCAGGATAGAACAGAGCCCCTAAATCCAAGCTAGGACAGGGTATCGAGGAGAAGGTGGTGATCAGCAGTGTCAAAGGCAGCAGAAAGGTCAAGAAGAATGTGAATCAAATAGAGGGTGTTTGATTTTGTGAGGAACAAGTCACTGGAGACTTTGGCAAGAGCCGTTTTTGTGGAAAGTAGAGAACGAAAGACAGATTGCAGTGGATCCAGAAGGTCTTGAGAGGAAAGAAAGTCAAGACAGTGGTGGTGAGCTGCTCATTCAAATAGTTTTGAAGCAAAGGGAAGGAGAGAGATAGGTCGATAATTGGAAGGATAGGTATGTTCTAGTCAAGGCTTTTTGAGGAGAGGTGTAACCACAGCAGATTTGAAGGCCACAGTTGCAGTGGAAAGCTATAGGTTAAGGATATGACAGATGGAAGGGATGATGGCAGAAGAGATAGAGCTTAGTAGGTGGGTGGGGATGGGATTACAGGAGCAGGTTGTCAGTTTGGAGGAGGACAGAAGATTTGCAGTTTCCTCCTCAGTCATTTCAGAAAAGGAAGAAAGGGTGACCAAAGGTGAGGGAAGGATTTGGGATTGAAGAGGGGGAAGATGAGGTGGAGGTGACCCTGCAGAGAATTCAAGGCTAAACTTCTGGATTTTGTCATGAAAGTAATTAGTGAAGGAGGGGTTGGGGGAGGAGGGATCTTGAAGAGAGTATTGAGCATAGTAAAGAGATGGTGAGGGTTAGAGGCCAAGAGAGTTAGTCATGTGGATGTAGTACTCTTTGTTGGCAAGTGCTATGGCTGACTGGAAAGAATTTAGCATTGAATTTTAAATGTAGACAGTCAGCAAGGGTATGTGATTTAAGCCAAAGGCACTCAGCTGAGTGGACACAGAAATGTAAGTAGTGGGTTATTGAGGACAGCCAGGGTTGTGGTACAGTATGCCTCATAGGGCAGGGAATGGGAGGAGCAAGTGCATCCAGAATAGAGGAGAGTATAGTATTACAGGAGGATATTGCCTCATCAACGGACTCAGATGACATAGTGGAGGAAAGAGGTGATAAGACAGCAGCGTAAAGAGCTGAAGGGTCAACAGTGTGAAGATTTCTAAACATGTTGGTGAAAATCTGGTGAGACCAAGATGGGGGGGTGGTTAAGGGTGAAGGTTAGCAGGCAATCGTCAGATAAGGGCAGAACTGAGGTGGAGAGGTTTGAGGGTGAGCATTTGGAGGAGAAGACAAGGTCAAGGCAATGGCTATGCTTGTGAGTAGGAGCAGTAGAGCACAACTGGAGGTTGAATGTGGAGGTTAGGGAAAAGAGCTTTAAGGCATAAGGGTCAGAAAGGTCATCAATGTGAATGTTAAAATCCCCAAGAATAAGAGAAGGGGAAGATACATCCAGAAAGGAGAAGAGCCAGAAGTCAAAGTCAGTGAGAAAGGTGGAGGTAGACTTGTTGGGGGAGGGGGAGTTGATAAATGACAGCTACCCAGAGAGGTAGGGGAAAAAATAGGCAGATGGCATGGACTTCAAAAGAAGCAAAGGAGGTAGAAGAAGGACTGGAATTGGCAGGAATGAGAGAGTAGGAACCCAACACTGCCACCATGGCCATGTGCCGAGGTGTGTGGGAAAATAGGTAGCCTGTGTGACAGAGGGCAGCAACTGAAGCTAAATCTTCAGGGAGAAACCAAGTTTCAGTAAAAGCCAGGAGATGTAGATTATTAGAGAAAAAGAGGTCATAAATTAAAGCTAGTCTATTGGAGACAGAATGTGCATTCCACAATGCCCAAGAAAAAGGGAGAGAGGAGAGGGATATGAACAAGATTAGAAAGCTTACGCATAGACCTGCTCTGGGACTGGTAAAAAAGTCTAGGAGGGCCAGGGTTGGGGTTGACATCTCCAGATGAGAGGAGAAGGAATAGAAAAGAATGGGGGAGAGATGAGGTGGCATGATGGAAGCGAGGGTGAAGTTCCCTCAGTGAGAGTGGAGATGGCTGAATTTTTATTTATTTATTTATTTCACATTCTTATATACCGCCTTATCTGACAATCAAGGCGGTTTACAATCAACAGAACAAGTTACATTGAACACATTTAGTATGTACAATAGCAGAGTTAACTGTAAAACTATTTACATTAGGACTAGGGGATGCAGTGATGATTTAGGAATTCAAGGGAGAAGTCTGGAGGGAAGATGTGTAATAGTTGAGTTGCGCAGGATGAGTGCCAGGAAGGGTGGTATATGGAGTGGTGTTAAGGCACCTTCTGGTTTGTGGTAGGGATTCTGGGTGGGAATGTCCATAGTGATCATTGAAAAGGAACGTCTTTAATCTTTTTCTGAAATCAGTGCGGTCTTTTTCCTTTATAGCTGGAGGCAAGGCATTCCAAAGTGTTGGGGCATAGTGTGAGAAGGCTCTTTGATTTGTGGTTTTGGTTGACTTACAGAAGTCGTCTGGGTGGCATAGAAAATTTTGTGTGCAGCTCCTTCTCAGTCTGGTATCCCGGATTTTAGATATTAATGTGGTGATGTGTGAAGCTGTTATGTAACAGTTTGAATATAATAACTAGGTTTTTGTATTTAATTCGACTGGCTATTGGGAGCCAGTGAAGGCTTTGTAGGATTGGTGTGATGTGATCAGTATTAGCTGCATGCATTACACAGGTCTGCAGAAAAAAAAATTTTGAGAGCTGTTTTGGTTATTCCACGTAATCTGTATGTTTTTTGGTGCGCTGAATCCGAAAATGACCTCCATTTTGTCATAGGACATCATGTTTCCTGACAATTTAGGTAAATATGTTAAATAAGGCAATACCTCAAAATAAATGGAAATAGACTTATAAAATTAAAGTTTTATTACAATATTTTCATGAAAATCCTTTTTTGAACTGAAATGAGCTCACCTACACACACTAAACTCCATTCTTCTTCCTTGTGAGGCTCCTCTTGGTGCATTTACGCTTGTGAGTAGCATCTGGAATGTCTCTCTGAAGCATCCAACAGTAGTCTGCCATCATCTCGTAATGCTCCATTTTTCCTGGTATCTCCTTTCCATCTCTTTAATGTCTTGGTGGAATCGTTCACCTTGTTCCTCACTCACAGCTCCCAAATTTTCAGGAAAGTAGTCAAGGTGGGACTGGAGGAAATGCACTTTCAAACTCATCAGGCAACCTAAAGCTTGAAATGCTTTCAGCATTCGTCCAACTAACTTTTTGTAGTGAGGATCTTTGTTATTGCCTAAAACTTTCTGCATGACTTCTTTAAATGCAATCCACCCTTCTTTTTGAGGATCCGTCATGGTATTGACAAACTCTTGATCAACTATAAGCCTTCTAATGTCTGGTCCGACGAACACACCTTCCTTCAATTTTGCCTCCGACAGGCCTGGAAACGTGGTGACCAAGTATTTGAAGCATTCTCCATTTCTTGGAAGTGATTTTACGAATTGCTTCATCAATCCCAATTTTATGTGGAGAGGTGGTAGAAGAACTTTATGGGAAGGTACCAAAGTTTCTCGGAGGACATCTTTTTCACCGACTGTTAGCACCCTCAGCTGCCAACTCTTCTTAGTCCAGTGATTTTGTCAGTCTCGACTGTTCCATAGACACAGAAAACAAGGATATTTGGTATACCAAGCTTGTTGCCCGAGCAGCATGCACAAGACCTTCAAGTCCCCACACACTTGCCAACCATAGTCTTCATATTTAAGTTTACAAAGAACCAATTCCAAGTTCTCGTAAGTTTCCTTCAAGTGTACGGAACGACCTACAGGTATGGAAGCGTAAAAAACGTCGTGGAGTAAAACTGCTTTGAGACTTCTTTTTGAAGAATCTATAAAAAGACACCATTGCTCTGAATCATATTGGATTTTAAATTGACCCATCAGACCTTCGACATCAATGCAATAAACCAACTTGTCTTCCTGGGCGAAGTAAGGAACGAACTCCTTTTCACGATGTCTGAACCATGAAGATGACACTCTTGGCAACAATAAATTCCTGCTTTTCAGCCTTGATCCGAGTAACTCAGCGGCATCTTTGGGAAGATTCAAGTCTCTTACCAAATCATTCATCTGAGAAAACAATTTTGGTCTTGTATCATCTTCAAAGTCAGAACTTGATTCGTCATTTGCTTCAGGTATGACTTCACCTTCATTGGAGCTAGGTATCTCTTCCAAGGTAGCAGGGGGCTTGGGTACTGGTATATCTGTGCCATGGGGGATGGGATGAATTGCCGAGTGAAATGGAATGCTTCCATTTGGAATTAAACCCTTTCACATCGCATGAACAAAAGTAACAGTTGTCACTATGGTTCTTTTGCTCTCGCCATACCATAGGAATCCCATAACGGAGGTCCTCAACACACCGTTTGCACACTTTATGAGGCGCCCAGACTTTATCTTGATCTCCAATTTTTAGTCCAAAGTATGCAAAGTATACTTTTTTCACAAAGTCTGTAATATTCTGCTGTTGCTTCAACACTGTATATTCACCACAGATGAAACAGAAACTGTCTGGCGAATTAATACACTTTCGCGGAGCCATAACATAACGGTTGAAGAATGACGAGCTAACACGAATTGCGATGAAAAAGTGTGAACAGCCTAGAACCAAGAACCTGATGATGATTCGTGCACAAGTGTGGCATGCAGGAGAGAGCAGCTCTGTGTCTGTACACGAGACATCACAGTGCTGGCCACGCCCCCCTGCACTGACCGGAGCTGCTGCTATCTGCCCTGTGTCTCCCTCCCACTGGATTCTTCAGGAAAGATTAAGCCCTTCTACCATTAGAAGCACAGACTTAAAACTTGCTTAGCTTATGTATATATTGCTGACCATCAGATTTACAGTACTATATTTTTTTTTACATAACTCGGACAACCCCTTTAAGGTTTTTTTGGCATTTTATATCTTAAATGCACTTATGCAAATTAATTAATAGTAATTTGAATTAATTAATAGTAATTTGAAAAAAATTGATAAATTTGAAGACAATTTTGCATGTTGTGGCAAATCATGACGTCTAGGAGTTCTTTCAATATTGTATTTGTTTTCAGCACACCAAAATACATGGAAATTAGATGAAAATAATCAAACAGCTTTTTAGTCGCAGACGGCGGGATGGGAAACTTTCCCTTTGCGCGGCTCTGAAAAGCCCGCGCTGAAGCCGCATGAAGGACACTGCAGAGCAAGGGGGGCCCCGCGGGATGCTCGATTCTGCCGCTGCCACGGCGGCAGCGGCAGCAGCAGCCGTTTGTTTTTTTTTTAACCTAGCTGGGCTGATGGGGGGGGGGGAGGGGGTTAGGACTGGTAATGGGCTATGGGGGGGGCTAAGACTGGAAGTGGGCTGATGGGGGGCTGAGGACAGGTAATGGACTATGGGGGGTTAAGACTACAAGTGAGCTGATGGGGGGTTAGAACTGGTAATGGGCTATGGGGGGGCTAAGACTGGAAGTGGGCTGATGGTAGGGGTTAGGACTGGTAATGGGCTATGGGGGGGGGCTAAGACAGGAATTGAGCTGATGGGGGGGTTAGGAAAGTTAATGGGCTATGGGGGGCTAATACTGGAAGTGGGCTGATGGGAGGTAATGACAGGTAATGTGCTATCGGGGGGGCTAAGACTGTAAGGGGGATGATGGAGGGGAGGGGGTTAGGACAGGTAATGGGCTATGGGGGGGGGGGGCTAAGACTGGAAGTGGGCTGATGGGGGGTTAGGACAGGTAATGGGCTATGGGGGGGCCTAAGACTGAAAATGGGGTTATGGGGGATTAGGACTGGAAGTGGGCTGATGGGGGGCTTAGGACTGGTAATGGGTTATGGGGGGGGGCTAGTAATTGAAATGGGCATAGGGTTGTTAGGACTGGTAATGGGCTATGGGGGGGGCTAGGACTGGTAATGGGCTATGGGGGGGGCTAGGACTGGTAATGGGCTGGGGGGTTGCTAGGACTGGAAATGGGCTGAGTGGAAGGGGGCTTGAACTGCAAATAGCTGATGGGGACAGGGGCTTGGAATGGAAATGGGCTGAGTGGAAGGGGGGCTTGAACTGCAAATAGCTGATGGGGAGGGGGGCTTGGAATGGAAATGGGCTGTGAGGGGAGGGAGTTAGGACTGGAAATGGACTGAGTGTGGGGGCTAGGACAGGAAATGGGCTGATGGAGGGGCTAGGATAGGACTGGAAATGGGCTGTTGGGGGGTGCTAAGATTGGAAATGGGCTGTGGTGGGGGCTTGAATTGAAATGGACTCATGGAGGGGCTAGAAGTGGAAGTAGGCTCATGGGGGGCTTGGATTGGAAATGGGCTGAGTGGAGGGGAGCTAGGATTTGACATGGGCTGATGGTGGGGCTAGGAAAGGACTAGAAATGGGCTGAAGGGGGCTGGGATTGGAAATGAGCTGATGGAGGGACTCGGATAGGACTGGAAATGGATGGGGGAGCTAAGACTGGAAATGGGCTGATGGGGGGCTAGGAATGGAAATGGGCTGATGCAGGGACTAGAAGGGAGCGGATGCTGGGTGGGGCTGGAACTAGAAGGGAGCTGATGTTGGGGGAGGATTAGAATGGGATGGAGCTGGGAGAGTGAAATGGAGAGGGAAAAATATTTTGTGTGATAGGGAAGACAAATCTACAATTGGCCGGATATTGGGAGAGTGAGTGGGGATTGAGGATGGAGGGGTAAAATTTGAGTGGATGAAATAGGAATGAGGAAAGAGCAAAAGGAGAAAGATTAGTATGTTAAAGCAGATGTAGAGAGAGAATGGAAAAAAACTAGAAGAGAGAAGAAAGGACAAATAGACAGCAGACGATGGAGAGATAGCAGAAGATACAAAGAAACCAGAAGAACGTGGCTGGAGCAATTGCCACTGGAAAAAAAATGCACAAAAGGTAGAAAAATATCTCTTTATTTTGAATTTTTTAACTGGAATATGTCAGCTCTTGGAAATGTGCATCATTAACGTCTGCGCTTTGTTTAGTACAAGAGGAAATTAATTTCTGGTTTTATTTCTACAGTGTTGCACATTCCAAGTTTGGCTTTTGGGGTTCCCAGTTTAATTATTGTCTTCCTGTTTCTAAATTGTGATTCCTTGTTTGGTGATGGTCTATGTTCTGCATGTGTAACTGAGCTGAGGTATTCTGTTTATATAATTCCTATTTGACAGTGCCACTTGTTCTCTTTCCCCAGTAAGTCATGTATTGTTATTCTCTGAAATGTATTGATTTAATATTTGCAGTGTTGCCTTTTGATAGGTAGGGTATGGTGCTTTGTGAGTCCTGGTAGTGCTGTTAGGATACAGATGGTTTGCTATGGGTTCTAAATGGGCAGTGTTTGTAGTAGTTCCTAATGTGCCTGGCGGTTGGTACTGGATTATAGTAATGTAGAAATCTTTTAGTCTTTCTTTATCCATATACTCATTAAGAGGCATGTTTACTAAAAGTTAGTGTATAGTAACATTATGCAAATATTTATGCAAATGAGGCACCTTATGCAAATGAGGCTCCGCACCAACTCTCCACACATGGCCCCGCACCCCCCTTGAGCCGCCCCTGATGGTGGGATGAATTCTTTATCTCTTGTTATGAATATGGCTTCTGTTTTGTTAATGTTGATTCTTAGGTTGTTAGAGGCAAGGAAGAAAACAGTGAAGCTCAAGGGCAGATGACAAGGTAGAAGACAAAATGTTAGGGGAGGTAGGGACAATAAGGAGAGGGTAATGAGAAGCAGGGCCATAGAACTGTGGGAATGAGCAGAGAAGATTAGGGAGAGTTAATATCAAGAACACAAAGTGATGTGGAGCCATAGGAGAGGGGGGACGAGGAAAGAATGCAAATCAAAGGAGATACATGTGGAAAGGGGGGGAAGGAGAAAGTCCTGGTGGTTTCAGGTGCACCAGGTAATTGCATCAATGAGCAGAAGAAGGCCATGAAAGACTGTTAGGCCAGGGGTGGGTGGGTGGGTGGACCCCCTCAACAATCCCTGCTCCTTCTTTTTTACTCATCCCCTCACCGGCCTTGAGCCCTTTCCTCTTTCTTTAACCCGTAAACTGCTATTTCATTCTCTTTTCACATCCTCCCCAGCTTTCTCTTTCAACCTTTTCTTAATCCTTTATAGACCTGTCCTCCCATGGCTTTCAGTCCTCCCCCAATCACTCCAGGTCCTTCACATTTTCACATTATTTCTATATTTACCACACCTTTCTATATCACATCCCAGCACATACCTCTACCCACCTTACTGACCTACTAATCACGGAATCTTCACTCAAGCCTTCAATCCCCATGCCTCACACCCCGGCCGGTTCTAAAACACCATTCATTATAGCTGACGTGAGAGTTTGACGTCACAATTACGAAACCATTTAACCATCATGGTTGAATTCCAACTCGCATGCGCGGCGTTTTTTGGGAGAGCTCGATAGCCACAGATAACACGCTATTGATCGCACAAGCCTTTTTTCATAAATAGTTAAGTCCAGTTATGGTAGGAATATTGTAATATGGAGTATTTATTTAAAAGAAGTTTTTAAGAAAAAGTTTTCTTCTGCAGTAACGTTGTTGCACTTATTTGTAGATAGTGCTGATTTACAGATTGCATACCCCCTGAAAAAGAATTGAAACGTGGAATAGGTACCAGAGAGGTGGCGTTGGGGAAGTCGAAAATCCGCACGTTTTAAGAAACTGGATCAAAAAATGAAGATAAGTCTGATTTTGGAGCACATTGCAACATTTGGTATTGAATATTAAGAACCTTATATATGTGGTCGTTGATGCCATAAGAGCACGAAGTTCATGGGAGATTTACCCAGAGCAGTGCCAATTTCAGTCTGAGACCACAGGTTCTTATTGTTAGAGATCAATAGTAATTTTGCAATGCAATAAAGTAGAGAAATACAAAATATGTGGAATAAGTTAAACCATATCACCATGCTATGAAAATCGGACTGAAGCTTATTTAATTTTAGGGGAAACACAGCAGCCATAAGTGAGTCAAATCTTTGGCAGCACACCTCCCAACTCTCCGTGAGAAACCAGTGTGCTACGGCACCCTGGATGAGAACCACTGATCTATTTGGATGTGTGATGATTCAAAAATATTTACTGTTAAGCGCACGTTTTCAGATTAAGGTCTAAAATACAAATATATATGCTAAATTATACATAATTTCCTGCCCATTAAATCACACTGCACTATTTCTATTCAATCCTGTGTGATTATTCTCCTTCTCCAAGTATTAATTCATATTTATCAGATAAATAACTGTTCTAAATAAGTAGCCCAGGAAAGTGTTGAATAAAGAGAACGCCAGCTCTTTCTTTCCTCCAATATCATCATGCCTTCGATATTTAATGTATGAAGATTTTCTTTTTTTACCATAAAAGCTTCAGGAGCTTAAAAGTAATTATTATTATTAACAGGATGGCTGTCATCGTTAAAAGCCTTCATGCTTTTCACTGTGCAACTGACTTCTGTCTTTGAAATTACTATCGATAGGCAGAGGCTAAAAAAAACTGGTGCCCCTTTGGAAGAGGTAGCATAAAAATGTGAAAACTGAGCAGAGTGTAGTACCCAGAGAGGTTTTCGTATTACTGATTTGGCGATGGATCTGATTATGGTGATAAAAATACAAGGATCTTTATTTTTCCTGAATCACTAAGCAAACATTAAGGGGATAATTTTATAAAGCATTTTCCTTCTGTGAAACATATTTTAGATGCAGAAAATGGTTGTTATCTGATTGTGTGCGGGTATACATGCTTAACAAGTCGGCAGCCCCTCAAGATATCATCTGTTTTTAGGTGATCTGCTCCTAGGCATTCCAGAGAGCATTGTTTGGGTGGAACTGGACCAGAGTTGCACATATTTTATGAAATGTGGATCTACACTATCAAGGGCAATTTTATAAAGTCCTTCCCATGCATATATGGCCACATACAATACTTAAATGACCTCTTCTAACATACCAACTGACATAAAAGTATTCACTTTGGCACGGAGGTGAGCACTTTGATGGTAAGTCTTACTTGGAAGCATGATCTGGGCAGAGTGCAGGCAGAGTTTGCACAGACAGGAATAGATTATAAAATCCCTTAAGTACGTGTGAATATTTACACTGTTTGCATGGTCAGACCCACCAAAAGCTGTTGAACTAAAAGGGTGTGTTGACCTGGCTCTCCTTATATATGGTGTCTGATAAGACACACCTCTTTCTGGTCCAATGGGATCCTCCAGGGGGTGGGCTTCTTCTTCTGCATCCTGTGGTCTTTATGTTTACATGATTTCTGCCAGTTTGCCTCTAGTATCTTTGAAAGACACATGGACACCTATGTGCCTTTATAAAATAGGCCAAAAATAAGTGCCTTGTTGGCCATCATGCATAGGCGACTTGAGAGTACACATTCACACCTTCTTTGGAGAAATTTGTGTGAGAGAATTATTTTTTTTATTTATTTGACTGTTTTTCTATACCACTGTTCTGTGGGTCAAAGTGATTTACAAATAACAGAAAACTGGCTTACAAGTAACAGTAATAACTTAAATATGCTACAAAGAACTGTTAGCAGAATGTCATATGTTTTACAAGTTGCAGGGTTATTAACTGTTATAAAATTACAGTATTCCAGTGTTTGACTAGGGGAGGAGAACATTGCTCCATTAATT
The DNA here is from genome assembly GCA_033557465.1 of Ichthyophis bannanicus. Lineage (NCBI taxonomy): Eukaryota > Metazoa > Chordata > Amphibia > Gymnophiona > Ichthyophiidae > Ichthyophis > Ichthyophis bannanicus. The sequence goes on along the minus strand of CM066035.1, from coordinate 126,208,083 downwards.
CATTCAACTGAGATATTTGAACATAATGAACTGTTGGATGCAGCTCTGAGGGTTTATTACATGACCATATTTCATTAAAGCACATAGGTGTCTATGTTACCTTTATAAAATAGGAATAAAATGAGTGTTTTATAGACATTTCACATAGGCAGCCTTTTATAAAACTAACTCCACGAGGGTAATTTTATAACAGGGCATGCAGACTGGGAAGGTACAGACACAATTGCTATGCTTATTTTACCCAATATCAAAGAGACATGGGATAGTGCACTAGGGACATATGTTGCCCTTATGAAACAGTACATGCAAAAACCAGAGAGTGAGTTCTCAATATTATTTACAGGAAAAGACCTGAGAACTTTCTCTCCAGGCGGACATCTGGTGTCAGCCAGGGATGGGGGAGGAGTATCATCGTGTAGCTGGGTGATGGGGTGGGGGGGGGGGGAGGACTGGGAACACCACTGACCCAGAAAGTTAAGAGTACGATAAGATGAACAAGGCCATAGCATGTATAAAGGGACCATATATTGACATCACAGAAATAAATCAAATACAATATTGTGTCATCAAAATTATTACTAAAAATTCTACCAACAAATGCACAGGGCCAGAAGAAAATGAGAAAAATGCATCAAAGCAAAAATAAAATCACTGTGTATGGAGGTATCCCTGACACATGGGTGTATCTAAAAGGATTAAGATCATCAAGGATATTGAGGAAGGTTCAAAACGTCAAACTAAAATATTTCGTTTTAACAGAAAGAAGACCTTAAATTCATATGTTCAAGAATAAATTGAAAGTAGTAGCAGAAGTGCAAAAACTGTGAAGATATGTGAAGAGACATTGCCTGAAATGCAAACAGGGTTCAGGAAAGGGCAAGGAATAAGAGACATCATCGTGGATGTGAAATGGATCCTTGAAAAGACAAAAGAATACCACAAGGATATCTATATGTGCTTTTCTGACTACAGCAAAGCCTTTATTGTGTAAAAATGAAAACCTGTGCCACATTCAGAAGCATGGATATACCAGAACACCTGATAGTTCTCATGCACAACCTTCACATTTAATCAAGAAGAAATCATTTGAACAGAATAAGGAGAAACAAAATAGTTTAAAATCAGCAAAGGTTTAAGACAAGGCTACATACTTTCCACATACCTCTTTAATTTATATGCAGAACAAATCATCAGAAAAGTAGGATTATATGAATACAACTGAGGTATGAAGATTGATGAAAGACTTATCAACAACCATTGCTATACTAACAATACCACGTTACTGGCTGAAAGTGAAGACGATATGAATCAACTGTTAATCAAAATCAAGGAACATAGCCTTAGAAACATAGAAACATAGAAAAATGACGACAGAAAAAGACCACATGGCCTATCCAGTCTGTCTTTCCATATCAACAACTACAACAGTCCCCTTTTTCCTTTAGAGATCTTCTGTGTTTGTCCCATGCTTTTTTCAATTCAGATACTGTCCTCATCTCTACCACCTCCACTGGGAGACGATTCCACGGATCCATCACTCTTTCCGTAAAGAAATATTTCTGCGTATCACTCCTGAATCTAACCCCTTTCACCCTCATCCTATGTCCCCTTGTAGCAGAGCTTGCTTTCAATCAAAAGAGGCTCTCCCCCTATGCATTTATGCCACAGAGATATTTAAACATCTCAATCATATCACCTCTATCCTACCTTTCCTCCACTGTGTACATATTAAGATCCTTAAGTCTATCCACATATGCTTTATAATGAAGACCACTAACCAATTTAGTAGCCACCCTCTGTACTGACACCATCCTGTTTATATCCTTTTGAAGGTGCGGTCTCCAGAATTGCACACAATACTCCAAATGAGGCCACACCAAAGACTTATACAGAGGCACTATCACCTCCTTTTTTCTGCTAGCCATTCCTCTCCGTATGCACCCAAGCATCCTTCTAGCTTTTGCTGTTACTTTTTCTACCTGTTTAGACACTTTAAGATCATCAGACACAACCACGCCTAGGTCCCGCTCTTCTTTAGTGGACAAAAGTACTTCACCCCCTATACTATATTGCTCCCTTAGATTGCTGCAGCCGAAATGCATGACCTTGCATTTTTTTAACATTAAATCCCAGCTGCCAAATTCTAGACCATTCTTCAAGCTTAGCTAAATCCCTCCTCATGTTATCTAAGCCTCCCTGGGTGTCTACTCTATTGCAGATTTTGGTATCATCCATAAAGAGGCAAACCTTACCCAATAGCCCTTCTTCTATATCACTAACAAAGATGTTAAAAAGAATCGAACCAAGGACAGATCCCTGGGGCACACCACTAATAACTTCCTTCTCCTCAGAGTGAGCTCCATTTACCTGTACCCTTTGTCGCCTCCCACTCAACCAATTTCTAACCCAAACAGTAACTTTGGGGTCCATCCTTAGGGTGCTCAGTTTGTTTATAAGTCGCCTGTGAGGAATGGTGTCAAAGGCTTTACTGAAATCTAAATACACCACATCTAGAGCTCTCCCTCTGTCTAACTCCCTGGTCACCCAGTCAAAGAAATCAATCAGATTTGTCTGACAAGGCCTGCCTCTGGTGAATACATGCTGCCTCCGATTCTGTAATCCGCTGGACTCCAGAAACCTCACGATTTTCTCTTTCAGCAGAGTTTTCAATAATTTACTCACCACCGAGGTTGAACTAACCGGCCTGTAATTTTCAACCACATCCTTACTTCCGCTTTTGTGTAAAGGCACCGCATGAGCCTCTCTCCAGTCCTTTGGCACTACTCCCGACTCCAACGAGGCATTGAAAAGGTCAGTCAGTGGAGCTGCTAGAATGTCCCCAAGTTCCCTCAGTATTCTAGAGTGTATCCCATCCGGTCCCATCGCTTTGTCCACTTTAAGTTTAGCTAGTTTCTCATGAACACGGTCTTCTGAAAATTGTTCAATACGCCCCTCGCTTCTGTTCCTGCCTTTGGTTGTTTTCTGAGGTCCTATTCCTGGTTCTTCATCTGTGAACACTGAACAAAAATATTTGTTAAGCAATTCTGCTTTATCTTCATCAGCTTCTACATATTCCTCCCCTTCTCCCTTGAGTCTGACAATACCACTTTTGCCCTTCCTCTTCTCACTAACATATCTGAAAAATGTCTAATCCCCCCATTTTATTGCATTGGCTATTTCCTCCTCTTTTTGAATCTTTGCTTTCCTGACTACTTTGCTAGCTTCTCTAAGTTTTTCCAAATATATATGCCTGTCTTCCTCTCTCTGTGATCTCTTGTATTTCATGAAGGCCTCCCTCTTTTTCTTCACCTTTTCAGCTACTTCTTTTGAAAGCCATAGCGGTCTCCCTTTCCTTTTACCTTTATTTACCATTTTAACAATGGGCCTGAATTTTAACATGAAGAAGAAAAAGATTCTGACCACGGACAAAATCAATAATTTCTTCCTTGATGAAGAAGAAATAGAAATAGTAGATGACTTTAACTTGCTTGGATCAATAATCAATAAAGAAATGACATAAAACAATTTGATGGCTCATTTGGCAGAAAGGTTATGAAGGACCAAGGCAAGAGTCTCAAATGCAGAAACGTATCTCTACATATAAAGATATGACTTATCCAATTCCTGATATTTTCAATAATGTAATATGGATATGAAAGCTAGAACATGGAGAAGAAAGACAGGAAGAAAATAGATGCTGTCGAATCATAGTGCTGGCATGGACTTCCCAAAGAATAATCAGTCGGTACTAGAGGAGATCAAACCTAAACTTTCTTTAGAGCTCAAATGACAAGACTTTGCCTTTAATACTTTGGACACATCATGTGAAGAGAAAGATCATTAGAAAAAGATATGCTTGGCAAGGTTGAAGGTCAGTGCAAAAGAGGAAGGCCAGCAATGTGATGGATTGATACAATAACAGCAGCTATGGATGCCACTCTACCAACAATTAGCCACCTGACTAAAGCCTGAACATAGTTTAGAACAACTATCGAGAGGGCTGCCCTGAGTCAACATTGACTCAATGCCATTTAAAAACAACATGAAAGAACAGAAAAGAGAGATAGATCAAGATAAACTAGAGAGAACACAGAATAATTTTACAGGGAATTGGGAAAGGGAATTAGTATAGTAAAATCATCACCAATCAAAGCTAAAACAGAAACCTTTCAGAGAAAACTATACAAGACTCTATAGCGCACAATCAAGACGATCAATGGTTATCCTGAATATGTGAGAATTTCAAAATAGCTCACATCTAACCTATGAAATGGCCTGAAGTAGCAACAAAAAGCTGGATAGCAGGTTAAAAAGAGCCCTAAACTGGATGGGGTGACCAAGTCCACCAAGATCTGGCAAACTGCCAGACTTAACACCTCAATGGATTATAACAGGAAGAACACGTTTCCTTCCAAAGGGGGATCCAAGTAACATTCCCAAAAATTATAAACCAATAACTTACCTACCTACAATCTATAAGCTGTTCACTGCAATAGACATAGAATTTAGGATCATATCAATTCCAGTACTATTGTGGCAATAAAACAGAAAGGCAATAACAGGTAATATGGAATCAATGACCAGTTAATGTTGAATTAAGCCATCATAGCCAGCGCTAGAAAAAACAGAAATGCCAGTATTGCATAAATTGATCATAAGAAGTACTTAGCATCCTGCACTTTTGGATAATACGTTGCCTTGAATGACCATGAAAATGTGGCAAGCCACACTCCCTTTGAAGTATGAAGATGATCTGTTCATCATTCCTAACATCAAAATCCAGCACTGAATATTTCAGGGAGAATCCCTGTCACCACTTCTGTTTTATATGGAGCTTAATCCACCGAGTACTCTCATCTTTGGAATATGACAATACACTTTGGAATATGGATTTAGCCTTAATTCTAAAGAAGGAAATAATCCAGAGGTACCTTCACACATAACTGTTTGTAGATGACTTGAAGCCTTACATTTCCAGTGACCAACAATTCCGTGTAGTGAAAAGCTACATCAGAATGACTTTTGGCCTTCCTTAGAGGAGAACTGAGCAAACATCTTCTGACTGAGGACTGTGATATCACAGAACCTGAACAAGAAGGTATATATAAATACCTAGGAAAAGAGGATGGATGAACAATCAAGCAAAAATTACTGAGAGAAAAGTTCAGTAAAGAATATTACAGATTAAAATCATTAATGAAACATGCTTTAACATCACAAAATAAGGTACAATCCATTAATCAGCTGGCAATTCTTGTGCTCTCATACAGCTCTGGGATTACAGACTGGTTCTTAAAGATCTTGAAAACCTATATGCACGAACAAAAAAAACCCTCCTCCATACCAAAGAGGTCATTTATAAGAACCAACGTAGGTCAAGACTGTATATCCCTAGAGCCAAAAAAGAACTAGGCCTCATAGAAATTACTATAATGGCCCTCTGACCTACTTAATAGCATTGTCAGATCCAAATAAGCAAAACATGATGAAATATGAAAGTAAGGGGTATGTTTACTAAACTGCGTTAGTGTGATTCACATTAGGAGCCGCGTTAGTGGAAGAAATGCCAAAAAAGGACATGGGCGGTACATCGTTACCGATAACGCGTGTTATAAGGCGCCGCGCAGCAACAATCGTTACAGAACGCGTTACTGCGCATTAAGCTTAAGAAGGAGCGCTGAAATCCAAATACAGAAACAGAGCTGTAGCACAATGGTTACTACACAGAGTGATGGTACAAGGGTCATGGGTTTGATTCCCCAGTGTGCCTAATTAATAAGGCTGGCTGAGGTGTCATGTGTAACCCTTTGAAGGCCTACTATAATATTTTATTCCACATTCTGCAGCCAGGTTAAAGTTTGCATATGTCAGGAAAATTGTGCCCGTCTTATTCAATATGTTCCAATAGTGCCGTTCCCTCTGCCATGGTCATGTATTATATACCATTTGATAGTAATATTTAGGCAGAAGTTTGGATCCCGAAAGTGTTGGGCTTGGCCTGGAAAGGGTTAAGTATTGGGCTGTGAGGAAGTTTAGTTGTACTTTAATAGTGCTGCCAGCAAACACACCCTCACAGTGGCGTAACCTAAGGTGCCACATAAGGCACCCTAGAAGGCACTCCATAGGGCAGATTATAAAGTGCGCTGTCTGCCAAGGCACCCTATAATGTCCCCTATAGGACACCATGTAAGGCACCTTATAAGGCGCTTTACAGGGCACCGTATAAGGCACCTTATGAGCCACCCTAAGGTGACAGTACCCTGAGGGTGGTTCTGCTGGCAGCACTAATATACAATAAAAACAGACCATGCCTAAGACAGCCCTATCGATGAACCCCACTGTGGGTTTTGAACCCATGACCTCTGGCTCCATGGGCAGTGAAATAACCAGTGGGCTAGAACTGCTAATAAACACTTGGCTGACTACAGGAGGACTGCACAGCACCACACCCACATTCTGCTGTGGTAACCAGGATAGGGTCAACCCATCCGTATCCAGGATGCACAGCACATGTAAATCAGCAGTCTACAGATGATCGCAAGATGGGGTATGCACCCCACAGCACCTCAGCCTGGTAGGGGGTGCCGACGGTGTGTGTTAGTGGCACAGAGTAGCTACAGACCGTCACAGTGTGCGGGTCCTGTGCTCATCCTGAGGGAGAGGTATGGTGCCCAGCATCATTCGCACAGCACCTGGCTGTGATGAGATAGGCTATGCTGCAGGTCCCCATCAGTGCCAATGTGTAGTCCTTGCAAACACCCCTAGGATATGCCTGTGTTCATCTGTATGTCACATCTAGCCCTTGTGGACTATGATGCACCCAGAAAAGTGCATACCCTGTGTGGGTGCCATGGTCACATGATGTAAGTGAAAGGAGGTGTTGGGACCCACAGGGAGATTACATTCCACCACCCAACGCACCCTCTGGGGCTCAGAGTGGGGGACAGGATCTCCTGCCAACAGATCCACTTTCTACCCCCCTGCAATGGTGGCAGTAGAGGGGACCATCACCCCAGTCCTGCTAGGGATCAAACACCTGGAGAGGCACGACTTTGGGCTCTGCATGCATCTCCCAATACTAGCACTTGCATACCTTAGTAATGCCACCCTAAACCTGGGAATATGGTACACATCTATCAAAAGGTTGCTATGATTACTGGCAGATAGCAATTCCTAGGTTAAGTACAATTTTCGGAGTGAGCTGCATCATAGCAACCTTTCTGATGTCTGTGGAGTGTGCTACAGGTCTTGTGTCTGACAGTGTTTACCAATCTGGGGAGTGACTCCTACAGTATTGCGTACCGTAGTCATGCCTACACTGTGCCCAGGACTGGTGTGGTGGCCTGGGCTGCCCAACACCTCTATAGTTGCACAATGCTGGCATAGGTGTGGGGAGTGTGTGTCTGTCTATCCAGTGTGTGGTGGCTGCCAACACCCTCCACAGCCCACACTGCTAGCACTGTTGCCAGTATTGGCCTGCCAATGTGCATAATGAGGAGCAAGGTACCATGGGAATAGCCTGGAAAGGGTGGCCTGGCCTGGCCGCATCTGCACAGGGCATAGGGCAATGGCTGGACATTGTAGTGCCCGGTAACACCTGCACGGACAGGGTGGCCATAGCATGTGTGACCCAGTATGGCATATTTTGTGTTCTTACATATTTGGTTACACAACTCTTGGCAGTGATGACAGCTTCCAAGCATTTTTTGTAGCCATCTATAAGTTTTGTACATCTGTCTGCAGGTAGTTTCTCTCACACTCTTCAACAGTGATTTGTTCCAACTCATGAATGTTTCCAGTATTCCTTTTACCAATGACAGATTTCAGCTCTTTCCAAAGGTTTTCACTTGGATTAAGATCAGGACTCATTGCTGGCCAGTTTAAAACAGTCCAATTGCAAAATGGTTGACACATGTGTGTAAGAGTTGGCACTTATATGTGTCAGTTATGAAATACCAACTTTCAAGTGCACGTGACCTTGATATCTCAGTTCCGGTCATCACATACTATCTAAAATGTATCTTCGCATGAGTTTAATGTGTGATATGTTTATTGGTGAAGTGGGTTATATTAGTGCTTTTTTATTCACTGTAGTTAACAATCTAAGGCACTGATGGACTGTCTTAGTTTGGGAGCTATGGTCAAATGCAGTATTGCTGATTGCAGATATATAGTTGAAAAAACATGAAAAAGACAGTGTATTTATCTGGTAACAAGCTGTTTTGATTTGCAGCAGTGCTATGAAATTATACCAGGTTAACAGCAAGCAATTTTGATAGGCGTACCTGATATTTCTTGAATTTTCAATAGTTAAGACATGCTTTTTGCTGCACAGTGAATGTAGTGAATATTTGTAACCTAGAACGGTATTAATCTTTTATTTTAGCATTTTGGTTTAGAAGATATGAGTGTATTTAATAGGGGTGTTATGAATGCACATGTTGCCAGTAGCATTTGAACGATCTTTTAAGCAAATACAGGGTTATGTAGTATGTTACAATGAGTGTAGAAGCTGATAGTAACTGGAATAAAATGGCTTAATTGTCAATTTGGAAGAAATAAGGAAACATGCCACATTGGACTCCACAATTCCACTCCAAGAGGGGGTCAATACATCAACCCTATAAGCTAAGTACTATTATTGTTTCAACATTGAGAAAGTTCACAAAGGGATTCCGTTTTTATAAAGGAGTTTTTATAACCAATGATGAGAAATAATGCCAGGGAGGTTTTTTTTCCCAGGTTCTAAGATCTTTTCCCTAAAATAATACTGAGTACGCACTATGTTCTGTTTTTTGCTTTTAGCTTTTTTGTTTTCTGTGTGGAGTGTACATTGTTGCATGCAATATTTTATAAAGGCAACATATGCCTCTATGTTCTTTTACAGAATTACTTCCACTAAAGCTGCCATGCAAATCTATATCTGCTATATACATCAGTAGAAACTGGCACATACGTGTTTATTTTATAAAATGTATGCATTTTGGCAGATCCCACCCCCGTTCCACCCATTCTCCACTCATGGCTATGCCTATGCTTATATCATATAAAAGTAGGTGCTATGTTTTCTGATCAACTACTTTAATGCATAAGTGCTGTTGAGTCATTGCTGACTCAGGGTGACCCCCTGGATAGTTGTCCTAAAATATGCTTGGTTTTCAGTCAAGCAACTAATTGTTGAAAGAGTGCCATCCATACCTGCTGTTATTATATTGATCCATTACATTGTTGACCTTCCTCTTTGGCATTGACCTTCAAACCTGCCAAACATGATATCTCTGTCTAATGATCTCTCTCCACCTACAGGCAAATTTATAAGTACCTCTTGAGTAAGTAATATGCTCAAGTGCTTATAAAGATCCTTCTAATTGGTATAGTAGGGTAGATTAAAATTACTGCACAGATCGGTGATCCTAAATATCTTGGTTCTATTCCTCTATCCTTGTCTCACTGTCCCTTCTAATCAAATCACCTCTCACTGCTTAAACACAGAACCCAATAGATTTTAAGCTTTTCAGGGAAGGCACATTTTAGTATTGTATACTAATAGTTCTAAGGGAGCAGCACAATTTAGGGAGTGCTGCTTTTCAAATGCAAAAATCCAAAGGAGCTGTATGTAATAAGGCTGGTGTGCACAGACCCAAAAGAGGGACCATAAGTTGTTGATGAAGCCTCACTTGCAGTATTGTGCTCAGTTTTGGAGACCCTACATTGGAAAGGATATAAAAGATGAAATGGATCACAAGAAGGTAACTGAAATGATGTGGGACCTGCTCCAGAAGATGTATGAGAACAGACTTAAAGAACTAAATATGTATACCCTGGAGAAGAGGAGAGACAGGGAAGTTTAAATAGATATAGGACATTAATCACAAAACAAAACTTTTTCAAAGACGGGGAAGCTGTAGAACTAGAGGACATGAAATGAAACTGCACGGAGGTAAAATCAAAGTCAACGTCAAGAAATATTTTTTAATGGAAAAGACGGTGTATGCCTAGAATAACTTCCTGATGAAGGTGGTGGGAGCAAATAAAGTGGCATAATTCAAAAAGGCATGGGATGGACACAGAAGATCGTTTTAGAGCAAGAGGATGGAATCAAAGCAAACTTACATAACTTTTACACTTCACAAAATTGAGGATGGGTAACCTGCACATAGTTGGGGGAGGGCAACCTTAAATACAGGAACAGAGGAGAATAACCTACACAGAGCAGTGGGTACAAATCTAGCAACTTCACTGGTCAGACTAGATGTGCCCTGCATGTCTTCATCTACCATCATTCTCAATGTATGAAGTACGCCTGTTCCCCAAAAAAGAGTAGAATCTTGGGGGTGATCATATCTGATGATCTTAAGGTAGCCAAATGGATAGAAAAACGAAAGCAAAAACTAAAATGATGCTTAGATGGATAGGGAGATGAAGGGAAAGCAGGAAAAAAAGAAATTATAGCGCCTCTGTATGTCTCTGATGGGGCCTTGTTTGGTGTCCTGTGTTTAGCAACTCTTAGGACCAAACAAAATGGCACCACTTTGGGAAGAAGCACAAGGCATGCTGAAATGTTTTGAAAAGCCCATCTCTGCACGCTATATCTGAAATCCCATTGGTGATGATGTCAGCAGCTGTGCAGGAGAAAGAACAAATCAGGAGAGCACCCTTTTCTCTGAGGTATTCAGAGCAGGAAATATTTCATCTTCCTTCATCTCTAAGACCATATCAATTGACTATTTGCAAAATTAAAGATCCCATAGTCTGGTTTATTACTAAACGAGTACATAACACAGAGCTACAAATGCACAATGGTTTGGTGCTTAACCATCTGAGGTATGGAGTTATTTATTTATTATTATTTAACTGGTTTTCGTATATCGTTTTTCTAACAGTCAAAATGGTTCACAAATAGCAAGGTGCAAACAAAGAACAGTAGAATAAGGTGCATGGAACACAATAAACCTTAGGAGCATAAGAAGTAATAGCTAGAAGTATGGTTACAACAAACTTCAACAAAGTAAAGAGTATCAGCTAGCAGAACGATTTAGATTACATCCATCTTTGAAGAGAGGAACTTAGAGCAGGAGGAAAAGTATAGGAAGGGGTTAGGGTCTTTTCTGGTGCACGCCTATGGTGGTGGGGTGGGAGGGATGTTCTGTGTTGTACAAAAGTGTTCCTGCGATGGATTGATCAGTTGACATGCGCCGTAGTGCATCTTAGAAGAGATATGTCTTTAGTTTTTTTCTAAAATCTAGCGGTGACTTGCATTAGGGGGGTAGGTATTCCAGAGTGTGTTTTATTGTTTCACAATGTCCCCAATCTATAAAATATAAATGGGACTCAGTGGCTTAATCTCACACATTTTCTTTCCTCTGATATACTGAAAAGTGAATTCTCGATCACATTAAATACTTCTCGGTTTCACTTTGCAGTTTGGTCAAGAAACATATACAGTACAGGATGGCCCAAAAAAAAAGTGAGAACATCTCGCAACATATAAGTTATTTAAAAATTCAAAATGACAGATGTAAACGATTGACAAATTTAAAAAAAAAGATGGTGACCAGAAATTGTAGAAATAAAGACGTTATATAGCTAAAAAAGGTAAATAAGTAAACTATTTAAGCTTTAAATTTACGAGATCTTCTCACTTTTTTTGGGCCACCCTGTATATAAGAGCACTCTTATCTGCTAAAGATGGTCTTTCTTAGCCCTTTAATAGTCATAGAGTACAGTAAATAAAACTAATTACAAAGCTAATATACAGCTGTAATAAAAGCAAAGTCCACTTTTTGCCTAAGAATAATTCAATAAAGCTTTTGAGTCTGTACTGTATAATGGTCATTTTAGTCAGTCATCCCATTTAACTGTTTCCAACAAGTTAAGTATAAGTAGCATAAATAATGCTATAAGGGGAATTTCATTATGTCACAAGACATTGTAGACCATGCTTAGATAACTTAACTGAGATTAAGCAGTAAACAAGCCTTAGATGCAGTGAGAGACATTAGGCAGAAGCTACCCTGGCTTGCTTTGCATGAACAATTTAATCAACCATGCAGTCTTTAATAGAAAAAATAATAAAGTGAGTAGTTGCTGTGTAAAAATGAAAATGACATGTTTTAACAGCATGAAATGTTTGTAGCCATACAACATGCAAACCTAAACCTAACATTTTTCATTACAGGGATGAAAAATAAAAATGGGAGACAATGTTGATGTTGATTGGAAATAAGGGTTTATCAATAAATAGGAATAATTCTAACATGTGCTACCACGTTAACCTGTTAACATGGTTAACACATGCAATGGGGCCTAGTTATAAATAACAGGTGTTAACAGTGATGAGGAAGCACACTTTAGTAACTATCCCTATTAGTAGGTTGGATATTGATTGATAAATAAAAAGAAAACAAAAATAAGGTGAAGTCCTGCAACCACACTGCTTTATCTAGGCTGGATATGAATCCCCACAGTGGATAATACTTGTATTACTCTCCTTTCTTTCTCTTTAATAGGTCTCTATCTTTCAGTGTCTCAGACAGCTAGTGATGGAACCCACCAGGAACTGGTTGACGCTGGGTTTAGCACCAATGGGGGTACAGTTTCTAATATCTGTATGGGTATCCATTGGAACAGCAGCAATCACCTCACAGTGTGGTTTGAGGTAAAATACAAAGCAGAGTACAATCACAGCAAGCTTAAAGCACTAGATTTCAAAACCGATGACTTCGGTAAAATGGGAAAGCACCTGAAGGAGGAGCTAGCAGAGTGGGAGGAGAAAAGGAAGCGGAAGAGGCTATAAAAAGTGCTACAGATCTTTAGATAAGGAAAGTAAAAACAAAAGAGGAAAAGGAAATCTATATTTCTCTCCAAAGAAGTGGCTGCAAAAATAAAGGCAAAAAAGGCAGCATTCACGAAATTCAGGAGATCACAAAAAGAGGAACACAGAAAGGACATCGATAAAGCCAAAAGAGGCAAAGAGAGAAATCAGGATGGCAAAAGCACACGTAGAAGAAAAAACTGATTAAAGATATGAGGCAAGATGACAATACCGTTTTTAGGTATTTATTTATTAATACATTATTTATTATGATTTATTATTAATTTTATTAATTATATATAAATTATTTATTAAAATATATATAAATTATTTATAAATCAATAAATTATTTATATATTTATTTAGGCATATTGAGGAGAGGAGGAAAGCCACTGCTACTCCTACTGCTACTACTAATCATTTGTATTGCACTACAAGGCTACGCAGAGCTGTACATATAGATGTACGACATAGTCCCTGCTCATCAGAGCTTACAATCTAATCAAGATAAAACATGTGGAGCGCAATTCCAGAACATGTATGTCTGGCCCGCTGGCACATACAAATGGAAGATGGGGTTGATTTAGACCCAATTCTGCAACCGCGGGTCCAGACATACCCACGATTCTGGAATCGGGGACCTAGACGGACACGCGCTCACTATATTCTGCAAAGGTAGATGTAGCCAGTCTTTCCCATCTCTGTGTGGCCACACCTCTGCTGTGACAAGGTGCACCTCCAATCCACTGTGCTCACTGACAGCATTGTGCACATGGCAACCATACATTTCAGCTAATGAAACAGCAGTGCAGCTGCAATACAGATCAGTTATACCCATCTGTTGTATGGACTGTGAAACACTCAAACCACATATACACACACACTCTCACTAAAATAGTGAAATAAATAAAAAAAATGTTGTGACCTTGACAAAGAGGCCTTCCAGTTAGAAGGCAAAAGATCTGTAACGTTGTCTTAAATAGGTGTTAAAGCCAAGTGACAGATCAAAGGGGCAATTTGAAAGGCCCCTCTATCAAACCAAGGGCTGTGTGAATCATCCAGGAAATTGGTAAGACATTACCTTAGAAGCACAGGTCAGGGCATGGCGTAGCAAGATAGATTTTATTGCCTTCTTTCCCTCCTACCCACCCACCCCAGGGATAATCTTAACTTTATAGGCTCTAAAACTTATTAAAGGGAAGGAGGTGCCCATTTTCAGTTTCAGGTGAGCCTGGTTATCCTCATTAGGAATAGATTAATTAAAGACCGGAGATTAATCAATCTTGAGGTGAACAAATTCTATTAAATATATTAGGTATATTTGTATTAGTATAAATATCCCCAGCAAACCTAAGTAAATAAACAACTTAAATACCTAAACAAAACAATAAAACTAAGATACAGACAGCTGTTCAGCAGCGAATATGGGGGATTTTCAGTCTTTTTCATTGAGTGTCACATGTATGATTTTCTCCCAGTTGGTAAGGGGTTTTACATGTGCACTAGGTGCAAAGAGCTCTTTACTCTCAGGGAACAAGTCTGAGTTCTGGAGGCTAGAGTTGCAGAATTGGAGAACATAAGGAAGACAGAGAAGTATATAGACGAGACCTACAGGTACATAATGCTAAAGTCCCACCTCCAGTATGGCAGCCTCCCTGTTGCCATGGAAGAGAGAGGTCACATGACAGGAGAGCATCACCCTGGTGTGGCGGGAAGTCCTCCAGGTGATGTAAAACTTTCTCACACTGAGGAGATTTTGTTCAGGGCCATGTGCCCACAAGGGAAGGGTTAGGACTGCCGTTATAGTGGTGATTCCATCATTAGGCATGTAGATAGCTGGTAGTTGGTGGATGTGAGGATCACCTGGAAACATGCCTACCAGGGGAAAAGGTAGAGGACCTCATGTACCACCTAGACAAGGTTTTAGATAGCACCAGGGAGGAGTCTGCTGTCTTGGCACATGGTGGTAATAATGATATAGGAAAGTGTGGGAGGGAGGTTCTGGAGGCCAAATTTAGGCTTTTAAGTAGGACATTGAAATGCAAAACTTCCAGGATTGTATTCTCAGAAATACTTTCCTTTCCAAGAGCAGGAACCAAAAGGCAAGCAGATCTCCAGAGTCTCAATGTATGGATGAGACAATGGTGCAAGGAAGAGGGTTTTGGATTTGTTAGGAACTGGGCAACATTCTGGGGAAAGGAACGGCTTTTGCAAAGGAATGAGATCCACCTTAGCCAGGATGGAACCAGGCTGCTGGCATTAACCTTTAAAAAAGAGATAGAGCAGCTTTTAAACTAGTTAATAGGGGAAAGCTAAGAGTCACCCAAGAGAACATGGTTTGAAAGGATGTATCCTTGAAGAATACTAGCAAAAGATTGAAGTTAGGACTATTGATAAAGAGATTCCAATAAAGACAAAAGTAATCCAAATGCCTGTAAGTACAGAGCAGACAGAGCTTAAAGTATTCCAAATTACCCCTGTCTACCAATAACCAGATTAATATAAATAAAATGCATCCTCTAAAATGTTTGTATGCAAATGCTAGAAGTCTAAAAAAATAAGATGGGAGAATTAGAATATATAGCACTAAATGAGAGGTTAGATATGATTGATATCTCAGAGACATGGTGGAAAGAGGACAACCAGTGGGACACTGTGATACCTGGGTACAAATTATATCACAATGATAGAGTAGATCAAATTGGTGAAAGGGTTGCACTCTGTTAGAGAGGGCATTGAGTCACATAGGATTAAAGTTTTCCAGGAAACAAAATAGAATCTCTATGGATTGAAATTCCATGTAAAAGGGGGAAGGCAATGGTAGTGGGTGTGTGCTATCAACTGCCTGGCCAGAATGAACAAATGGATGATGAAATGCTCAAATAAATCAGGGAAGCTAACAAAAGTTACAACACAGTGATTTCAATTACCCTGGTATCAACTGAGTCAGTGTCATGGCAGGACATGCTAGGGCGATAAAGTTTCTAGATGAAATAAATGACTGCTTCTTGGAGCAGCTAGTTCATGAACCAACAAGATTGAAAGCCATTTTGGACCTAGTCCTTAGTGGAACACAAGATCTAGTGCAAGTGATAAGGGTGTTGGGGCCACTTGGCAGTAGTGATCATAGCATGATCACATTTGATTTAATCAATGGAGGAAGGCCAGCAAGGAAATCCACAGCACTATCTCTTAACTTTCAAAAGGGAGATTATGATAAAATGAGGAAAATAGTTAAGAAAAAACTAAAAGGAGCAGCTGCAAAGAATAAAGACTTACATCAAGCATGGGTGTTGTTTAAAATACTATTGTGGAAGCTCAGACCAGCTGTATTCCAAACTTTAAGAAAAGTGGAAGGAAGTCCAAAAACTGCCAGCATGGTTTAAATGTGAAGTTCGAGAGGCTGATGTAGCCAAAAAAGCATCTTTCAGGAAATAGAAAAAGGAGCCAAATGATGAAAACTGGAAACAACATAAGCACTGGCAAGTTAGATGCAAGGCACTGATAAAGCAGGAAAAGAGAATTTAAAGAAAAGCTTGCCTCGGAAGCAAAAACACATAATAAAAAGTTTTTCAAGTACATTCGTAGCAAAACAAAACCTGTGAGAGAGTCAGCTGGACCATTAGATAATAGAGGGGTAAAAGGGGCAATATGAGGGGAAAAGGCAATAGTGGAGAGACTGAATGAATTCTTTGCTTTGATCTTTACTGAAGAAGATGTAGGAAAGTTACCCATGACTGAAATGGTATTTAAAGGTGATGCATCAGAAGAATTGAAAAAAATATCAATAAATTGGGAAGATGTATTACAAATATTTGATAAACTGAAGAGCAGCAATTCACCTGGACCAGATGGTATAGATCCAAGTGTGATGAAAGAACTGAAATATGAGAATGTAGAACTGCTATTAGTAATCTGTTATCTATCATTAAAATCATCTGCAATACCTGAAGACTGGCGAATGGCCAATG
Source organism: Ichthyophis bannanicus (assembly GCA_033557465.1). NCBI lineage: Eukaryota > Metazoa > Chordata > Amphibia > Gymnophiona > Ichthyophiidae > Ichthyophis > Ichthyophis bannanicus. The sequence continues at coordinate 126,191,298 of CM066035.1, read as the reverse complement.
TAACATCAATTTTTAAAAAGGGTTCCAGGGGTGATCCAGGAAACTACAGACTGGTGAGCCTGACATCAGTATCGGGCAAAATGGCAGAAACCGTTATAAAGAACAAAATTACTGAACATGTAGATAGTCATAGTTTAATGGGAGAAAGTCAACATGTCTTTAGCCAAGGAAGGTCTTGTCTTACTAATCTGTTATATTTTTTTGAAGGTGTGACTAAACAGGTAGACAAAGGTGAGCCAGTCAATATAGCGTATCTGGATTTTCAGAAAGCCTTTAACAAGGTCCTACATGAGAAACTCTTGGCGAAATTAAAAAGTCATGGGATTGGAGGCAGTGTGCTATTGTGGATCATGAATTGGTTAAAAGATAGAAAGCAGAGGGTAGGGCTAAATCTCCAATTTTCCTAATGGAGAAAGATGAATAGTGGAGTACCGCAGGGATCTGTGCTGGGTCTGCTGCTTTTTTAAACATATTTGTAAATGACCTGGGAATGGGAATAACGAGTGAGATAACCAAATTTGCAGATGACAAAAAATTTTTCAAAGTTGTTAAAACTCAAGAGGATTGTGAAAAATTGCAAGAGGATCTTGATAAACTGGAAGACTGGAAGTTCAAATGGCAGATAAAATGTAATGTGGACACGTGCAAAGTTATGCACCTAGGAAAGAACAACCCAAAGTATGGTTACATGATGCAAGGTTCACATTAGGAACCACTATCCAGGAAAAAGATTTAGGCATCATTGTGGATAATACGTTGAAGCCTTCCACCCAGTGTGTAGCGGCAGCCAAGAAGGTAAATACAATGCTAGGAATCATAAGGAAAGGAATGGAGAATAAAACCAAGGATATTTTAATGCCTCTTTATCGTTTGGCAACAAAAAAGAAGGCAAAGTGGTTGGAAAATATGGACTTGGCAACAGAAATGAAGCTGGAGAAAGACTGATATAATTCTGCAATACCAACGGTCTATTCATCTCAAACACCTTCTTCCAGCAACACAAGCGGTGACTGTACACATGGACTTCACCCAATGGAGTGTACAAAAATCAAATTGACTACATCTGTGGAAGTCAATGATGGAAAAGCTCTATAAATCAACAAATACAAAACCTGGAGCTGACTGTGGTAAAGATCCGCAATTACTAGTATGCAAACTCAAGCTAAAGTTGAAAAAGAGCAAGCCACTCATGAATGCAGCAAAATAAGATCTTGAGAATATACCACTGGAATTTAAAGACTGCCTGCAAAAATTGATTTGCTGCTTTAGATACAAATGACAGAGCTCCAGAAGAGTTATGGAATGACATCAAGAAGATTGTGTTGGAAGAAAGCCAGAAGTCTCTACAAAAGGTGAAAAGCAAAAACAGCCAAAATAGAAGACGGAAGAATCTGAAAATTGCCCAGAAATGCAGAGAAACTAAAGCCAGAGGAGAAAGAAAGACAATCGCAGAACTCAACAGAGATTTCCAATGTGCAGTAAGTCAGGACAAGGAAAGGTTCTACAATGACACATGTAAGGAAATAGAAGCAGAAACTATTAGAGGAAGAACAAGATTGACTTTCCTAAAGCTACGAGAGTTAAAGAAAAAATTCCAGCATCAAAATGGAATGTTACAAGATGCTCAAAGTTATATGTTGAATGATGCTGAGAAGATCAAGAAAAGGTGGAAAGAATATACAGAGTTTTTATATGATAAAGATCAAGTGGACCAACAGCTGCTTCAACTTGTACCTTATGATCCGGAAGCATTGGTGATGAAAGAAGAAGTTGAAGCAGCATTGAAAGCCTTATCAAAGAACAAAGCACCAGGCATTGATGACATTCCCATAGAGGTATTACAGCAATCTGATGCAACTGTTACCATACTTACAAGGCTCTGCCAAGAAATTTGGAAGACAACATCATGGCCAACTGACTAGAAAAGATCTGTGTTTATACCAATACTAAAGAAAGGTAATCTAACTGACTCTGGAAATTATAGCATAATCGCTCTGATCCCACATGTCAGCAATATTCTACTGAAGATTATTCAACAGAGACTACAACCATACCTGGAACAAGAACTACCTGAAGTGCAAGCAGGGTTCAGGAAAAGGCGAGGAATGAGAGACATTATCACGAATGTGAGATGGATCCTTGAAAATACTAAAGAATACCAAAAGGATATCTATTTGTACTTTATCAACTACAGCAAGGCTTTTGACTGTATAAACCATGAGAAACTCTGGGCCACATTAAGAAGCATGGGTATACCAGAACACCTGATCGTTCTCTTGCACAATCTGTACATTGATCAAAAAGCAACAGTTCAAACGGAACAAGGAGAAACAGAATGGTTTAAAATAAGCAAAGGTGTACAACAAGGCTGCATACTTTCCCCCTACCTGTTTAATTTATATGCAGAACAAATCATCAGAGAAGCATGATTGTATGAAGACAATAGAGGTGTGAAGATTGGTGGAAGACTCATGAACAACCTTTGCTATGCTGATGATATCACATTACTGGTTGAAAGTGAAGATGATCTGAAACATTTGCTTCTCACGATCAAGGAACATAGTCTTAAAATGGGCTGCACCTTAATGTAAAGAAGACAAAGATCATGACAACTGGCAAAATCAATAAGTTCATCGTTGAAGGAGAAGAAATTGAAATCGTGGACAACTTTATCCTATTTGGATCAACTATCAATAAAGAAGCAACAAGCAGTGAAGAAATCCGATGACGCATTGCTCTTGGCAGAATGGCTATGAAAGACCTTAGACAAGATTCTCAAGAGCAGAGATGTCTCTCTCCATACAAAGATTCGACTCGTTCATGCCATCATATTTTCAATAACATCATATGGATGCAAAAGCTGGACAATGAAAAAGATAGACAGGAAGAAAATTGATGCCTTTGAATTATGGTGCTGGCAGTGAATACTGTGTATACCATGGACTGCCCAAAGAACAAACCAGTCAGTACTAGAGGAGATCAAACCTAAGCTTCCTTTAGACGCTCAGATGACAAGAGACTTCAGCTTTCATACTTTGGACACATCATGCGATTATTAGAGAAGGACATCATGCTTGGCAAGATAGCCAACCCTCTAGACAGAGGTCATATTTATTTATCTGTAAGAGCATTATAATTTTATAATATGTACATAGTTTCTACCTCGTTTTTACTCCATGTTTACATTCCCTGTTCAATGTAAAAAACTTGATGTAACTTGCTTACATTCTTGTATGTTCTGTTTAAAATGTAAACCGCACTGATTATAATAGCGCGGTATATAAGAAATATAAATAAATAAAATAAATAAATAAAAAATGCGAAAGAGGAAGGCCAGCAATGAGATGGATTGGTACAATAACAGCAACTATGGGTACTAGCCTGTCAACAATGAGCTGCCTGACTGAAGATCGAACACAATTTAGGACAACTATCCAGAGGGTCGCCATGAGTCGACACAGACTCGACGGCACTAAACAACAACAACAACATTGTTCCATGGTGTGATTGCACCTTGAATATTGTGTGCAATTCTGGTCACTGTATCTTAAAAAGGTACAGAGAAGAGCCACCAAAATGGTAAAGGGGATTGAAGGATACCCCTATGAGGAGAGGCTTAAAAGGTTAGGGCTTTTCAACCTGGAAAAGAGACGGCTGAGAGCAAATAAGATAGAGGTCTATAAATTAATCAATTTCATGATATGCCCTCTAATTTTACAGCTTCCCCATCTTTGAAAAAGGTTTGTTTGTTCATTAATACTCTTTTAGTATTTAAAGGTCTGAATCATATCTCCCCTGTCCCTCCTCTCTTCTAGCTTATATATATTTAGATCTGCAAGTCTCTTCTCATACGTCTTCTGGCACAGGCTCCAAATCATTTTGGTTTCCTTTCTCTGAACTATTTCCATTCTATTAATATCCTTTGCAAGATAAGGTCTAGAAAACTGCACACAATATTTCAAGTGCAGCCTCACCAGTGACTTGTACAGTGGCATCAGTGCCTCTTACTTTCTGTATGCAACCCAGCATCCTTCTGGCTTTGCCAACCGCCTTGTCCCACTGTTTTGTCACCTTGAGATACTCAGAAACAATCACTCCAAAGTCTTTCTCTTGGTCTATGCACACCAACTTCTTGCCCCCTATTGCATACAATTCCCGTGGATTTCTGCATCCCAAGTGTATGACACTGCACTTCTTCATATTAAATCTTAACTGCCAAGCATTGGACCATTCTTCCAGTGTTTTTAGATCTTTTCTCACATTGTCTACTCCTTCAGAAATGTCCACTTGGTTGCAAATGTTTGTGTCATCTGCAAAAATGTGGACTTTTCCATTCAGTCCTTCAGCAATAAAGCTCACAAATACATTGAACATTACCTGTCCCAGGGCCAATCGCTAGGGCATGCCACTACTCACCTTTCCTCCAAGTGAGTTCCATTTACCACCACTTTCTGATGTCTGTCAGTCAACTAATTCCTGATCTAGATCACCACCTTGGGACCCATCCCCAGGCTGTTCAGTTTATTGATAAGCCTATGGGGAACAGTAGAAACATAGAAATATGATGACAGAAAAAGACCACAGCCTATCTAGTCTGCCCTTCCATATCAGCCACTACAATAGTCCCCTTTTTTCCTTTAGAGATCCTCTGTGTTTGTTCCATGCTCCTTTGAATTCAGATACTGTCCTCATCTCTACCACCTCCATTGGGAGACTACTCCATGCATCTACTACTCTTTCCTTAAAGAAATATTTCTGCATATTTCTCTTGAGTCTATCCCCTTTCACCTTCATACTATGTCTCCTCATAGCAGAACTTGCTTTCAATCGAAAGAGGCTCTCCTCTTGGGCATTTATGCCACAGAGGTATTTAAATGTCTCTATCATATCTCCTCTATCCCGCCTTTCCTCTAATGTATACATATTAAGATCTTTAAGTCTGTTCTCATATGCTTTATAATGAAGACCTCTAACTATCTTAGTAGCCACCCTCTGCACCAACTCCATCCTGCTTATATCCTTTTGAAGGTCTCCAGAACTGCACACAATACGTGGTCACATCAGAGGCTTGTACAGAGGCACTATCACCTCCTTTTTTCTGCTGGTCATTCTTCTCCCTATGCACCCAAGCATCCTTCTTGCTTTTGCTGTTGCCTTTTCTACCTGTTTTGCCACTTTCAGACCATCAGAAACAATCACGCCCAGGTCCCGTTCTTCTTTTGTGGACAAAAGTACGTAGCCCCCTACATAGTACCGCTGCCTTGGATTTTTGCAACCCAAATGTATGACCCTGCATTTTTTAGCATTAAATCTCAGCTGCCAAATTCTTGATCATTCTTCAAGCTTAGCTAGATCCCTCCTCATATTAACTACTCCTTCCTCAGGGTCTACTCTATTGCAGATTTTGGTAACATCTCTAAAGAGGTAAACCTTACTCGACAGCCCTTCATCTGCATGAAATGGTGTCAAAGGCTTTACTGAAAGCCAAGTACATAATTTTATTTATTTAGCTAGGTTTATATACTGCTTTTCACCGGGTCAAAGTGGTTTACAATGGACAGAGAATATCAGTTACATATAAGGGATAACTATGCACAGGAAATGGTAACTATATACAAGCTATATAAATGAATAGTTTAGGTGCAGATAACATATATCCAGAGGGCCTCAATACATGTTGGGGTTAGGTAGTGGGGCTACAGTGTTCAGAAAATAGGAAGGGCCTCAGGTGTTTACAGAAGGAATGGAGGTCAGTGATATTCCTTATTGGGTTCGGGAGTGTGTTCCAGAGGGCTCTCCCTTGGTCCAAATCCCTGGTCACCCAGTCACAGAAATAAACCAGATTTGTCTGACAAGACCTGCCCCTGGTAAACCTAAGCAACCTCGGATCCTGCAATCCATTGGACTCCAGAAACTTCACTATTCTCAATTTTAGTAGTGTTTCCATTAATTTACTCATCACAGAGGTTATACTAATTTGTCAATCTCATCCTTACTTCCACTCTTGTGTTTTGGGACCACATGTGACTTCCTCCACTCCCGACTCTAAAGAAGTATTGAAAAGGTCAGTCAGTGGAGCAGCTAGAACATCCCCAATTTCCTTCCATATTCTGGGATGTATCCCATCAGGACCCATTGCCTTGTCACTTTTAGTTTAGCTATTTCCTCCAAACACAGTCTTCAGAAGAGATCCCCATCACTTCTGTTCCTCCTTGTGGGAGTTTTATGAGGTCCTGCTCTTGGCCCTTCATCTGTGAACACAGAACAGAAATATTTGTAAAGCAATTCCTCTTTATCCTCATCAGCTTCTACATATTCCTCCCCTTCACCCTTGAGTCTGACAATATCACTTTTGCCCTTCCTCCTCTCACTAACATATCTGAAAAATATTGTATCTCCCCTTTTTATTGCACTGGTTATTTCTTCTTGTATCTTTGCTTTCCTGACTAATTTGTTAGCTTCCTGAAGTTTTTCCAAATATAGATGTTTGTCTTCTTCTCTCTGTGATCTCTTGTATTTAATGAAGGCAACCCTCTTTTTCATCACCTTTTCAGCTACTTCTTTTAAGAACCATAGGGGCCTCCTTTTCATTTATTTATTTTTATAACAAAAAGATTTGTTGCCCTTAAAATAGCCCCTTTCTGGTTTGCCCATTGCTTTTCTACATCCCCCAGATTTCCTATCCTGCTAATGATTCCTGGAGGCATTGTCCAATCTTGGCAAAGTTAGTCTTCCTAAAGTCTAAGATCCTCACTTTTGAATGGATTTTATTAGCCCTAGTCCTAATAGTGAACCACATCATTTGGTGATCACTGGATGCAAGATAATCTCCCATTATAACATCAGAAGCACTTTCTCCATTGGTGAGCACCAGATCCAATATGGCCCCTTCACGTGTGGGTTCTGTTAGAGAATCTAGGATCTCCCTACTTCTAGATGATACCGCAGCAGGAATGTGCCAATCAACATTTGGTTATGAGGTTAGAGTATAAGAATTGGATCACCTTCACAAAAAGGCCCTTAAACCCATAGTGATCAAGCACCTCCATTAAGTACGCCCATCCCATCAGATCAAATGCTTTCTCAACATCAAAACTTATTAGGAGTGAGTGAGCCCCTCTACTCAAAGCATTCTCTATGGTAGCCAATAGCTTGTGTATGTTAAAAACTGGGTAGTGGTACCAAATAAACCCCACTTGACTTTCCCAGACCAAATCTAGAACAACCCATCTTTAAAAAAGTCTTCTTGTGCAAATGGAAGGGTCAACCAAATCCTCAATGTGCTCTCAAAATGTAACTGCCACAAAACACCAAAAGAGACAAAGAACATTTTGAAAAAAAGATGCTCTGTGATTGGCCAATATGTCATGCCATCATGAGAAGAACCACCAATGAAAAGGGAACACCCCCCATGAAACACGGTGATTCCCTCATTCATTGGATATTTATAAGAAAAGACTCTGCCAATCGATCTCATAATTGAGGCCCCGAGGATGCATTGAGCCCAAAGTAAAAATCCACCGTTCTTCAAGTCATTGAAGCTGGGAAATCCTATCCCCGCCCTGAGGATCATATGGTACAAAATCTATAATTCTACAATGAAGATCTTGAAAACTATGGCCCAAAGTTAAACAAGGTTCAACCATGGGAGCTGAACGATTTTGTAAACGCAATAGTGAGGCATGTTCTCCCAATCTAATTTTAACAGTGCTAGTATTATGGCCCACATATAGCAAATCACAAGGACATTGTAAAAGATAAACAACAAAGCTGGAAGCACAAGTAGTGGACCAATGAAAATGATGTAATCTCCGCGTAGCGGGGTCTTCCCATGTGGCACCCGTCAAGGTCAATGAACAATATTGTTGTCGCCCACAAGCTGTATGGCCCGTGATATCCAAAGGTCTAGCCAAGGAGTGATCAATAGGTAAAGCTGATTTAACCAGCATGTCACGTAAATTAGAACCCCGTGTGAAAGCAAAGGAGAGGGGTTTAAAGAAACAAGAATGTAAGCTCAAAACAGACCAATATTTCTTAAGTATTAAAACCACTTTGGAAGTGTTGTGCATGAAAGGTAAAATGCCAATGACACAATCCTCCATAGCTGAAGTCTGAGAATGCGAAGGATGCACTTGAAACAGGGTCTCTTGTAGACTCGAAGCGTGCATGTTGTGTGGTTGCGTTATCCTTTGGCATCAAGTTGTCATCTCCTTTCACTGCTGACCTTCAAAAGCTAAGTATTTTTCATTTTAATGAGCTTGAACCATATATTTGATTAAAATGGACATGTCGAGCTTTTGAGATTGAGCAAATCACTCTCCTCCTGATGGCATGCCCAACACAAATTAATAATTTTTGAGATTGGCGCATACTTGGTGATTTTTTTTACTTTTGAGTTATTTATATATCACCATTGGGAATTTTGATATTCACTGATTCTCATCCAGCTGAAGTGTAAGACTCTCTCAGCCTGTTTGATTTGTTCCTATTATAGAGTCTACCTTTTACTTATTTCTACCTCTTTACTTGTTTTCCTCTTTTTTGGGGGGATCTAATGAGCATGATAATTTCGTTTTGTGGGTTTTTTAGTGAAGTGCTACTTTTTGGGGGGTTGGATTGTATATGGTGTAATTGGTATCATGCTTTTTCTTGTAAAAGTCAAAAGTATGCTGTGAGCTCTTGGCAAATGGGAGTCCAAATATACTTTTCATGTTGTCATATACAATTTCCTACACTTCTCTACATTCTTGGATAAGCCAAACTCTATACTTTCCTGCTTATGCAGTAAATTCCTCCTTGCCCAAAAGGAAGGTGGCTCTTCCCCTTTCCATCTCATCAATACATACTTCTTCCGAAACAAGCAAGCTTTCCATGACCATTTCCTCTTATGTTTTCCCTTATTTGTTGGCAAGCCCAAATTTTCAAATAGACATCCCCAGGGACTTTGGTCAGGACCTTCCCATATTAAACTTAAACTGCGCAGAAGAAAGGCCCGGCAATCTACTTCTGTATCTTGCCATGAAAACCCAATGGATAGTTACAACAAAACAAATTGTGCTATGGTGCTGGAAGATGAGACCCCCAGGTCAGAAGGCACTCAACTAGCTACTGGGGAAGAGCTGAAGACTTTTCAGAGTAAAGCCAGCATTTATGATGTGGTTGGATCAAAGCCCTCGGGAAGTCTGACTGCTGATGTAGCTGCGCATGAAATGAGAGTCAGAAGCTGTAAAGATGTCTTACACATTGGAACATGGAACGTACGAAGCATGAACCAAGGGAAGTTGGAGGTGGTCAAGAATGAAATGGAAAGTGTACAACTTGATCTGTTGGGTGTCAGCGAACTGAAATGGACTGGCATGGGGCACTTTGCATCAGATGATCACATGGTCTACTATGCTGGAAATGAAAGACAAAGAAGAAATGGTGTTGCATTTATAATAAAGAAGAAACTTGCAAGAACTGTAATGAAATACAATGCAGTCAGCGAACACTTAATCTCTATTCGTCTATGAGGATTGCCTATCAACACAACTATAATTCAAGTATATGCCCCAACAACAGCTGCAGAAGAGAATGAAATTGAAGAGTTCTATGAACAAGTACAAGCTGAAATTGACAGAACATGCAAACAGGATATCCTGATAGTCATGGGTGACTGGAACACAAAAGTTGGCAACAAAGAAGAAGGCAAAGTAGTTAGAAAATATGGATTTGGCAACAGAAATGAAGCTGGAGAAAGACTGATAGAATTCTGCAAGACCAATGACCTATTCATCTCAAACACCTTCTTCCAGCAACACAAGCGGCGACTGTACACATGGACTTCACCGAATGGATTATATAAAAATCAAATTGACTACATCTGTGGAAGTCAACGATGGAAAAGCTCTGTAACATCAACAAAGACAAAACCTGGAGCTGACTGTGGTACAGATCATCAACTACTAGTATGCAAACTCAAGCTAAAGTTGAAAAAGAGCAAACCACTCATGAATGCAGCAAAATATGACCTTGAGAATATACCACTGGAATTTAAAGACTGCCTGCAAAATCGATTTGCTGCTTTAGATACAAATGACAGAGCTCTGGAAGAGTTATGGAATGACATCAAGAAGGTTGTGTTGGAAGAAAGCGAGAAGTCTCTACAAAAGGTGAAAAAGCAAAAACAGCCAAAATTGATGACGAAAGAAACTCTGAAAATTGCCCAGAAACGCAGAGAAGCTAAAGCCAGAGGAGAAAGAAAGACAATCGCAGAACTCAACAGAGATTTCCAATGTGCAGCAAGACAGGACAAGGAAAAGTACTACAATGACACTTGCAAGGAAATAGAAGCAGAAACTATTAGAGGAATAAAAAGATCGGCTTTCCTAAAGCTACGAGAGTTAAAGAAAAAGTTCCAGCCTCGAATTGGAATGTTACAAGATGCTCAAGGTTCTATGTTGAATGATGCTGAGAAGATCAAGAAAAGGTGGAAGGAATATACAGAGTTTTTATATGATAAAGATCAAGTGGACCAACAGCCGTTTCAACCTGTACCTTATGATCGGAAACCATTGGTGATGAAAGAAGAAGTTGAAGCAGCATTGAAAGCCTTATCAAAGAACAAAGCACCAGGCATTGATAGCATTCCCATAGAAGTATTGCAGCAATCTGATGCAGCTGTTACCGTACTCACAAGGCTCTGCCAAGAAATATGGAAGACAACATCATGGCCAACTGACTGGAAAAGATCTGTGTTTATACCAATACTAAAGAAAGGTGATCCAACTGACTGTGAAATTTATCGCACAATCGCTCTGATCCCACATGCCAGCAAGATTCTACTGAAGATTATTCAAAAGAGACTACAACCATACCTGGAACAAGAACTACCTGAAGTGCAAGCAGGGTTCAGGAAAGGGCGAGGAACAAGAGACATCATTGCGGATGTGAGATGGATCCTTGAAAAGACTAAAGAATACCAAAAGGATATCTATTTGTGCTTTATCGACTATAGCAAGGCTTTTGACTGTGTAAACCATGAGAAACTCTGGGCCACATTAAGAAGCATGGGTATACCAGAACACCTGATTGTTCTCTTGCGCAATCTGTACATTGATCAAGAAGCAACAGTTCGAACGGAACAAGGAGAAACAGAATGGTTTAAAATAAGCAAAGGTGTAAGACAAGGCTGCATACTTTCCCCCTACCTGTTTAATTTATATGCAGAACAAATCATCAGAGAAGCAGGATTGTATGAAGACAACAGAGGTGTGAAGATTGGTGGAAGACTCATCAACAACCTTCGCTATGCTGATGATACCACATTACTGGCTGAAAGTGAAGATGATCTGAAACATTTGCTTCTCACAATCAAAGAACATAGTCTCAAAATGGGCCTGCACCTTAATGTAAAGAAGACAAAGATCATGACAACTGGCATAATCAACAGGTTCATCGTTGAAGGAGAAGAAATTGAAATTGTGAACAACTTTAACCTACTTGGATCAACTATCAATAAAGAAGCAGCAAGCAGTCAAGAAATCAGACAACGCATTGCTCTTCGCAGAATGGCTATGAAAGACCTAAATAAGATTCTCAAGAGCAGAGATGTCTCTCTCCATACAAAGATTCGACTTGTTCAAGCCATGGTATTTTCAATAACATCATATGGATGTGAAAGCTGGACAGTGAAAAAGATTGACAGGAAGAAAATTTAATGCTTTGAATTATGGTGCTGGCGGCGAATACTGTGTATACCATGGACTGCCCGAAGAACAAACCAGTCTGTACTAGAGGAGATCAAACCTAAGCTTTCTTTAGAAGCTCAGATGACAAGACTTTGACTTTCATACTTTGGACACATCATGCGAAGAGAGAGATCATTAGAGAAAGATATTATGCTTGGCAAGATAGAAGGTCAACGCAAAAGAGGAAGGCCAGCAATGAGATGGATCGATACAATAACAGCAGCTACGGATACCAGTCTGTCAACAATGAGCCACCTGACTGAAGACCGAACACAATTTAGGATAGCTATCCAGAGGGTCGCCATGAGTCGACTCCGACTCGACGGCACTTAACAACATGCATGAAGTTGGATATATATGACCACTAAACTCTCAGGCCAGGGGTTGAGGGAGAAGCAAGGGTTGGGATAGGATCAAGACGGGAGGTGGGGCGTGCTGGTGAAGGAGGTATGTTAAGGATTGGTTTAATTGACCCTGGATATTAGACTTCGAGGAGTCACAGCTCTAAGGGGGTTTGATAGTGGTGCAGCGTCCTCAGGGGGTTACAGATTTAATGGTGATTTGTTCTGTGTTTGCAGGGTTGAGGAGCCCCTTGATCTGATCCTAATTTGTGGATGGGCACTAATGTTTCTTTCTGGGAAAGGGACAACTGGGGGGGGGAGGGCAGTATGTTGGGAAGGGTGTTCAAGTAATGTATCAGAGTTGGAAAATGTTTATTTGACTATAAGGACCAAGTGTGTAAGAAACCCACATGTTGTCCCTATTGGTGTATTTGTGTGTGCATCACTTTAATAAAAAAATGTAAACTAAAGACACAAAGGTGCCTATGTCTTTCTAAAATAACCTAAAATAGGTGCCTGCTTGGCTTCCCCACCTAGTTGACCTATTATAATATTTCCCTCAATGAGAGAAATTTTGTAACGGGCCATATAACTTGTGCATCAATTAAACACATAAATTATACCAATTTTCAAAGTGAAAGTACCTGTCTACTTTCCCTTTAAAAATTATCCATCAACAAATGTTGTTAAGTGCCATTGAGTTGATGTTGACTCATGGCGACCCTCTGGATAATTTTCCTAAACTGTGTAGGTTTTCAGTCAGGCAGCTCGTTGTTGATAGAGTGGCAGCCATTTCTACTGTTACTGTATCGATCCATCTCATTGCATTGACCTTCAATCTTACGAAGCATGATGTCTTTCTCTAATGATCTTTCTCTTTGCATGATGTGTCTAAAGTATGAAAGTCAAAGTATTGTTATCTGAGCTTCTAAAAAAACCCATAAATTTTATCTCCTCTAGAACTGACTAGTTTGTTCTTCAGGCAGTCCATCATATACACAGTATTCTTCACCAGCACCATAATTCAAAGGCATCACAACTGTAAGGTGGCACTTATCGCCACCTCAATAGGTGGAAGTAAGTGCCCCATGTTATATTTATGCTGTGTTGGTGCAGGGTGCACCCCATTAACTGCTGGGAACATGCTTTCAATGCTCCCAACACTTAACGCAGTGATGTTGCACCTAATGCTGTATGGTTTTGCCACTACTGGCATATTAAGTGCAACACCATAGTGCCCTTTTGTAAATGGGCCCCAAAGTGTCTCTATAATATACGAGAGGCCAAAAAAAGGCATTTAGATGGCCTTTAAAAATAGGTACCCTGTTGTAAAATTACCTCTGTGTGAATCCTTGCACATGTTTAGAGTTGAGCAATTTTATTTCAAGCAATTTCTATGCAAAACCCACTATTTTAGTCATTGAAATGGCTTTCAAAATACTTCCCGGGTTGGTAAATTTCAGTAACACATTGGGCCCCAATTCAAGGGGTTTACTTACTAAAGTACTTTAAATATTTCCATTAATACATGACTAGAATGCACATAATATCTGCTTAGCTAATGCATAATTCATTCAAAGAAATAAACTGATACTGAAAAACACTGCCAAAGCACATGTCAAAATTGTTTAATGCATATGTTTAGCATAAATGCTTAACTATACCTCTAGAGGTGTAGTTAATATTTTTTTAGTTAACAGCTATTTTTAGCCAGCACAAGCACATTAACACAACATGGTTTACATTTAAATGGTTGATTATCTTAATTTTGCATATTAATCAGCTCATTTCAATTCTAGCACAAAAACTTATTTAATTGAAAAGAAATTTGAGTTTTACTATTTACCTTTTCCAACCTGAGCTGAAGGCAATTTACATTCCGATACAGTAGGCATTTCCCAGACATTTTAGGATCCAAATGAGCAACCTGAGGCAAAATGTATTATTTAATTAATTAATTTATTAATTTATTTATTTAGATGAACTTATATACCGCTTTTTGCCGGGTCAAAGCAGTTTACAATGAACAAAACATTTGTTACTAAGAACATATAATATAATAATAAACTATGTACAATGAACTATGTACAGGTGTTATATTACAACTCTAGAAACGTGGAGCCCGATTCTGTAAGTGGCACGTCTGTGCCATCCGGACGGCCCCATGTAGGATGGGCCCGTTAGGACCCGTTCTGTACAGTGGGAACAAAATGTTCCTGCAACACACAGAATCAGACCTGAGGATGGCCCAGCATGCCCCTGCATGCCTGTGGGGATATTCTCCCTGGAGGTGTTCCTGGCTCCCATGGTTCAGACCCCCCTCTTCCCCACCACCCAACCCACGGCTGGCTAGCCAGTGCCTAGATCAGGCAGCAGGGACCCCCCTGCACCCAGCCCCAGTCCTAGGAGGGGGAGGAATCCCTGGCCCCAATTTCTCTGCCGGTGCAGATTATTCCATCTTCGAGGTAGAATAATCAGCACATCCCCTCTGACCCTGCAGGACATACAAGGCCGTGACCTAAATCAGCCCTGTACATCCTGCCGGCTTGGTCCGCCACTGATCCACCCAGATCCCGCGCCCTCCACCAGCTCTCCCTGTCCTGCTGCTCTAGCCATGTGGGGAGAGCAGGAGGGGGAAAAGGGTCAGGACGGCTTGCGGGACTGCACATCCTGGTAGGACGTTCAGCCCCGGCATCTTCAACTCAGAATCGGGCCCATAATGGTTATGTCTTGTTTGATATGAAAATGTTATGGGACATGAAAGGGGGGTTAGGCAATGGGACCACAGTGTTGATAGGAGAGTTTTCAGGTGTTTACGGAAGGAGGAGAGATCGGTGATATTTCTTATAGTGTCTGGCAGGGCGTTCCAGAGGGTTGGTGTCAAGAATTCAAATGCTCTGTGACAGGCTTGCTGATTGACCTTTGTTCTGGAACATGGAATGGTGAGCTTATTGATTGTGGAGGATCTTCGCAGTCTGTTTGTGGTGGAAGTCTGTAAGAGAGATTGAAGATAGGTGGCTGGGTGAGAGTGTAGTGCTTTATGTGTTAGGAGTAAGGATTTATATTTGATTCTGCTGGGGAGTAGCAGCCAGTGGAGCTGTTTGAGGATTGGAGTGATGTGGTCCCATTTAGATGCCCCCTGGATTGCGCGTGCGGCTGTGTGTAAGGTTGTCTGCAGTGGAAATAGGGTGGTTTGTGGTAGGCCCTGATAGATTATGTTGCAATAGTCTGCATGTGGAAGGGTGATGGCTTGGAGTGCTGATCAGAAGTCTGCATGTTTGAGAAGGGACAGAGGCGTTGTAGTGTTTTGGTTTTAAAGTATATCGTTTTTGCTGTTGTTGTGATTTGAAGAATAGGTGCTGGTCAATGATGATCCCAAGGTATTTTATCTCCGATCGAACACTTATCTGAATATTGTTTATTGTTATTGATGTTGGGTGGGAGGGGGGTGAAGGAGGTGTCCTTTGTAATCAATATAGCTTCAGTCTTCTTGAAGTTGATTGTTAGGTTATTTGTGGTAAGCCAATGGGAGACATCTGTAAAGCATTCCTGTGTTTGCGTATAGGATGGTTGTTTTGTGTGGAGTGGGTAATATAACATAATGTCAAAAGAAGGTAAAGTAACTTGTTCAGGGTCACTAGGAGTATCAGTGAAAGAAACGGGATTTGGAACCATTGTCTTCCTGCGTAACAGCCTGCAGCTCTAACCATTAGCACACTCTTTCACTTGGTACTAAGGACACATTAAGTAATTTAGCTGGCTAAATTAAAGATGATTTTCTGACGCAATCTAGCTGACTAGGTTATGTCTAAAAATGAAC
This sequence comes from Ichthyophis bannanicus, assembly GCA_033557465.1. Lineage (NCBI taxonomy): Eukaryota > Metazoa > Chordata > Amphibia > Gymnophiona > Ichthyophiidae > Ichthyophis > Ichthyophis bannanicus. Next base: position 126,175,408 of record CM066035.1, on the reverse strand, counting down.
TCAAATCGAGCTGACATAAGATAGTAGGCCGAAGAGGCAAGTTATTTATTTATTTATTACGGTTTATTAACTTCCTTTATAAAGAGATTCACTCAAGGCAGTATATACAGGTCTCCCCTAACATAAACAATGCATATTGTGGTAACAGAATAACAACAGCAAAATGACCCCATGTCAGCATAATAGACAATAAGAACAGTGCGGTAAACTTGGAGATAGATAACAATAGATAAATCGGCATGGTAGAACAATCAAGTAACAGAAGTGTGATACAATATCAGCAGAATGAGAATGGCATACCTTAATAAGCAGCACAGTAGAAAATTCAAATAAAATAGATTGGACACTCACAATGTCAGCTAAGTATTTTTCTAGCATTTCATTGTGTGCATGTAGTTGATGCTTATCAGCTACTGTAGACGTGTTCAATGTGTGCTACAAGAGAGAGAACAGCAAGGGCTTTTTGCATGCTATATAGTAAATGATGCTTTCTTTTGTTGTTTTTTTCAGATGAACCTAGATTTGGACAGAGCACCTTACCTTCAAAGTACCAGTAGGTCCAGACGGTAGCTTCGTGGGTACGCCAGGAGGTCATAGAAAACCCACAGGAGTATAAGGTGTCCAGAAGAGCAGCTGCACCTCCTAGAGGACAACCGTCCTTTGAGTATTCTCTTTCACAGTTCTCATTGTCCAGCCTGAGTGCTTGCATGTGGCTGAAAGTATCTTCCACACAGTGACTGTGTCTGTCTAGTATCCTGCTATGGCAAGGGCGGTGTTGTGGGGTTTTGCTTACGTCTTCAAAGGCCCAGCTTTTAGGCATCGCATGGCTGTGTTTTGTCTCTCTGCTCTTTGTGCTTGCTTGTGTGTGTGTGCACGTGCCTGTGTGGCCTCACACATTATGATCTCTCATTTCAGTTCCATGTTTTAGGCATGGTTCCATTTGTATGAAAAGGAAAAGTACAATGGCAAGCAAACAGAAGTTAGTTCCTGACAAAAGGGTTCCCTTTTTTCTGAGCCTAGGGATCCTTACGACTCTTCAAACAGTGGACATGAAGCAAGAAAAAGAAGCAGAAAGAAATAGTAGGAGTTACAAGAGAAGAGGCGCACAGATTAACCATTTTCCCTAAAAAATGTCTTTACTCTAAATATCACAGTGAAGCTGCTTTAATTCATTAAGCCTGTACAAAAATCTAAAATCCTAACTTGCATCACTTCTCATTGGAAATTCCAACCTGTCCAGAGATACAAAACATTCTTTTGTTCATATGTCTACAGATTTCCTTCAACGTCTCAATATAAGGTGGTAATAGAGGCTTCTTCTGACTGTTCAGAGCAAAGCTCTCATAGGAACCCTAAGACCCAGTCACTGTGGCTTTCCTCTGCAGTATCATTGATTTCAAAGGTTGCCATGGCATCCTATAGTCTATGCTATTGATTTCAAGGGCAAGAATGGGTGTCATGGCAACCTGTAATATGTTTTGCATGATAGTAAAGATTTTCAGCCCTTTCCAAGACCAATGCTGTAAGATGCGTAAGCCTAAAGATCTTCAAGTTTATAGAACATTCTATAAAAGTCTAAGAAAGCATACTATTCCATTACAAAATCTGGCTACAGTCTCCTTTTTGGGGCTAGATTTACTAATGTCAATGTATGTTGCTGCAGATTAGGGTTCATAAATGTGAGTTATGCATTTTGAGAGTAATTTTATGACAGGTTGCCACAGCTGTGTTCTCGTAAAATAACTTCTAAACAGATGCCTATTTGGTCTTCCCACCAAGGCAAACTTGCAGAAATTGTGGCTACAAAATAGGTGTGTGCATTTCTACCAGCTCGGGAGTAGCTGTAGCACATACATAGTTTATAACTTAAGTGTGTACTTCATGATTCCGCCTGTGCTCCGTCCCAACTCCTCCCCAGAATACACCTAAACTCAGGTCACATGCAAGTATGTGCCTACTTGTCATAGCACATATCTGTACTCAAGCAGTAATTTTATAAGAAGCATTGTACACATATATGCTTTCATATATATTTGAAATGTCCTTTATAAAATGACCCCCTTTGTTACTAAATAGGTTCTATTGAGAATAATGTGATAATGGGACTTGCTTGAAATAAGGGCGCAAGCCGCGGGGCCTCGGTCCCTGGTGGCTGCCTGCAACTGGGCGCTCTGCCCAGCGGCAGCCGTGGGGGAGCAAGGCCTCAAGTGCAAGGGGGGGTAGAGAGAGGGCATTAGACAGCTGGGTGCAACATTTGAAATTCCGTCCCTAGTACTAGGGATGGGATTTCATTGGGGCTGGTGGGTTGGGGGGGAGGGAGCCAGCGTGAGAATTTAAGCTGGGGCGCGGATACCTCTCCCGCCCTCACCTTACCTGTCAGCAGGATCTACAGTGTTTTTTCTTCTACTTTTTTGGAGATGGCAACAGCCCGGTGGCAGCTCCTTCAGACCACAGCGGGTCTCTCTGTGGCAGCTTTTTAGTTCAGCAAGGGATAGCGGCGACCTACACAGCGTGCAGTTGTCTTTGGGGCGATGTGGGGGTAGTGCCGAAGGCCTCCTGTGACTGCACATGGGACAAGCTGGTCTGCTGATGCCGCAACATCAGGGAGAAACTCCAGGTTGGTTTCTCTATCACATGGTGAGTTTGGACTGTGGGAGGTGTTAAGGGAGGGCAAGGCCAGACCGTCCAGGAAGGTTTGGGTGGAGATACTGCTGGGTGGATCCTTCCCTCCATGCGGAGGCAGGGTCATCGCAAGGGGGAGGGGTAGGGACAGACCAAATTATGGAGACAGGTGGAAGGCTGGGGAGGCCAGGGTCAAGAAGCAGGGGAGGCGGGATGGTCCATCAGCATGTGCAGGGGCCGGGCAGGGATGGGGCTGGCCAAGGTGTTCCCAGAGCAAAGGGTTATGTTCCTTAAGGGGGGTTGCGTGTTAAGGGGCAAGCTCACAGTAGGGAGGAGCAGGGGGTATATAGAGATCAGAATAGAGGTTGTTCCCTTGGGGATATGGCAGGGAGCCGTGCTTGTGGGACGGCAGCTATTGATGTGGCCCCTTACCATTTGATGATGCCAGTGATGGATACAGCCCAAAGGGTGGGGCAGAGAGCAGGCAAGGATGGGGCAGGGCAACTGGTGGCTATGGCAAGGGCTTTGGGTGATTTGCTTGAGAAGACCTCAGAAGATGGGCTGATATATAAAGCATCAATAGCAAATCCAAAACACAGTACATCGCACCAAAATGCTATTAAGCATGCAGTGACCTAGTTATGTGCTCTGCATGTGCAGGGTGTAGCTACAGCACACCTATACTTGAACAGCAAATTTGCATTAAATTCTTCCACAAACTTGGAGATTCATGCAAAGAGACTTATGACAAGTTACAGCAAGTGTATGGCAATGAATTCATGAGTTATGCTCGAGTTAATGACTGTTAAAATTGTTTCCAAGAGGGCCGTCAAAGTGTTGACAGTGATGAACATTCTAGAAGGCCATCCACGAGAAGGAATGAAGACAAAGTTGAAGAAGCGCATGCCGCAATATGCTCAAATTGTCGATTTACTATCAGGGAGCTTGCTGAGGACATGGACATCAGTTTGGGTCGGTACAGTCCATTCTTACTGTTGATTTGGGGATGAAACGTGTGTCTGCAAAATTTGTGCTGAAACTCCTGTCTCCTGACCAAAACAAAGATTGACTGTCTGCAGCCAGGGAGTTGTTGGACTGCATTGAAAATAACTCAGATTTTATCAAAAAGATTATTACTGGAAGACTCCAACTCAATCAGACCCAAGAAAGCCCGTCAGGTGAGGAGCAATGTCAAGGTCATGCTCACAGTTTTCTTTGATTGCCAGATTATTCTTCCCTAAGTGCATAACTTTGCACTTGTCCATTTTAAATTCAATCTGCCATTTCAACATCCAGTCTTCCAGTTTATCAAGGTCCTCATGCAACTTTTCACAATCCTCTTGGGTTTTAACAACTTTGAATAATGTTGTGTCATCTGTAAATTTGATCACCTCACTCATTATTTCCATTTCCAGGTCATTTATGAATATGTTAAAAAACAGCAGACCCAGCACAGACCCCTGGGGTACTCCACTATTTACCTTTCTCCATTGAGAAAATTGCCCATTTAGCCCTACTCTCTGCTTTATTTCAACCAGTTCCTAATCCACAATAGTGCATTGCTCCTCCCATGACTTTCTAATTTCCCCAAGAGTCTCTCATGAGGGACTTTGTCAAAGGCTTTCTGAAAACTGAGATATACTATATCAACTAGCTCACCTTTATCTACCTGTTTATTCATACCTTCAAAAAAATATAAGAAATTGGTGAGACAAAACTTTCCTTGGCTAAATCCATGTTGACTTTCTGCCATTAAACGGTGACTATCTACATGTTCAGTAATTTCGTTTTTTATAATGGTTTCTAACATTTTGCTTGGTACTGCTATTAGGCTCACCTGTCTGTAGTTTCCTGGATCATCCCTGGAACCATTTTTAAAAACTGGTATTACACTGGCCACTCTCCAGTCTTCGGATAGTATAGATGATTTTAATGATAGATAACAGATTACTGATTGTAGTCCTACAATCTCATATTTCAGTTCTTTCAGCACCCTGGGATGTATGCAATCCAGTCCAGGTGATTTACTGCTCTTTAGATTATCAATTAGCTCTATTACATCTTTCCAATTTATCAAGATTTGTTTCAATTCCTCTGATACATCACCTTTAAATATCATTTCTGGCATGGGTAAGTTGCCTACATCTTCTTCAGTATAGACTAAAGCAAAAATTTCATTCAATCTCTTCGCTATGGCCTTGTCCTCTCTTAGTGCACCTTTTACCTCTCCATCATCTAATGGTCCAATGGACTCCTTCACAGGCATTTTGCTACGAATATACTAGAAAATGTTTTTATTATGTGCTTTTACTTCCAAGGACAAGGGTCGAACTTTGTCAAGATGGGGGAATACCTCAAGGATAGCTGGATAGGAACATATGAGGGATGTAGAAAAGTAATGAGTAAAACTCAAAGGGGATATTTTCATGGCAACAAACCTTTTTGTTAGGAAAATTAAATCAATATATAAGGAAAAGGAGACCACTATGGTTCTTAAAAGAAGTTGCTGAAAGGGTACATAAGAACATAAGATATGCCATACTGGATCAGACCAAGGTCCATCAAGCTCAGTATTCTGTTTCCAACAGTGGCCAATCTAGGTCATATGTACCTAGCAGTTTCCCCAAGAGACACAAGTTCCACAATGCTTGTACTGGGTAAGGAAAAGAGGTTAGCCTTCATAAAATGCAAGAGATCACAGAAAGAGGAAGACAGACAATTATATTTGGAAAAGCTAAGAGAAGCTAGGAAAGTAGTCAAGAAATCAAAGATGCAAATAGAAGAAAATAGCAAATGCAATAAAGTGGGAGGAGAAGACATTTTTTTATATATGTTAGTGATATTTTAGTTGAATGATGTGGAGGAGGTTTTCCTAATCAAAGGAGCAGAGGAAGTGAAAACTGGGTGTGAGTGCGCCCATTACAGAGGAGAAGGACATTAGAGAAGTGAATGCCCGTATCTTGACTCCTCCCCAGGAGGGGAGGAGAGAGTACTTGATTGCAGAGTCATAAAACAATAAACCAAGCACAATGTTCTAGTAGGAGAAGGAAGTAGCTATAGAGTAAGTGGCAGCTAAAGAGGGCTACAGCATGGATAAAGACTAGGCCAGATGCATCACCATTATCAGAGCTACTGGGGCTAAGTCCGCAAAGCCTTTCCTGCAGAACCACATGTGTGAACTAGGGGGACAGAAAATAATGCACCAGTTCCTGTATATGCCTGAGTGCCTTATTCCACTTTTGGGGCCGAGATCTGCTTGCAAAGCTTCAGGCACAGATATCCTTTGCTGAAGAGGGAGAAATGCAAATGACTGTAAACCCAAAACCTGCTGGATTGATGGTGCTGACTGTTCCCCGAGAAGAGGAGTGGCGGTTCTATAACACACCTCCAGTCAAGTCAACAAGTTCCTGTATACCCGCCAACCTTATAGCCCCACCTGAAGTATGGGCAGAAGATAATGCACCTGGCCTAGCGAAGAACATAGCCCCTGTCATCGTCATCCTCAAGCCAGAAGCGGAACCAGTGCATGTGAAGCAGTATCCTCTTCACTGACCAGCCATTGCAGGAATCCACTGCCATTTAATGAAACTATTGAAGTATGGACTTTTTCAAAGGAATGTCAGTCACCTTGGAACACTCCCCTTCTTCCTGTTAAGAAGCCTGGGACAGGTGATTACCGCCCAGTGCAGGATCTAAGAAAGAATGCATAATGCAGCTGGAACTATACATCCAGTTGTACCAAATCCTTATACACTCTTAGGACTGATCTCTGCTGAAGCTACACACATTTCACCATTCTGGATTTTAAAAAAAAAAATGTTTTTCTGCATACGCTTAGCCCATGACCCCACTACAGGAAGGCGGGGCCCACGCACCTGGACAAGATTACATCAAGGATTCAAGAACTCGCCTCACTCAGCAAAAGATTTGACAAGTTATCCAGTAATTCCAGGAGAAAGAATTCTACTGCAATATGTGGACAACTTGCTTATAACCACCAACTCAGAAAGTGAATGTCTACAAGCCACCAGTGAACTCTTGCACCTTTTTAATGAGGCTGGATACAAAGTCTCAAGAGCCAAGGTGCAATTATGTCCAACAAGTTAAATACCTAGGATTCCCGTTGTCCAATGGAATTCGACGCCTGGGACCCTTACCAGAACGCAAAGCAGCTGTATGCAGTATTCCTACTCCAACCACCAGGAGGCAAGTGAGAGCCTTCTTGGGTGCCACAAAGTATGTTGTATATGGATCCCCAATTTTGCGCTGCTAGCAAAACCGTTGTATCAAGCTATCAAAGGAATGGAAAAGTCTGCATTGGAATGGGGACTTGAACAGGATGCAGCCTTTTGATCTTTGAAAAAAACACTCTGATGTTGTCACCAATTCTGGGTCTACCAGATGTCCAGAAAACCTTTCAGTCTCTATGTTCATGAGTCACAAGGAAATGTTCTAGGAGTGTTGACTCAATCTCTTGGACCTTATTTGAGAAGCTGTTACAGCTACAGCCTTCCTAGTAAGCAAAAACTAAAAGAAAAATCCCTTTGAGACAGAATCTTCAAGTTACTGTACCACACTCTGTTCTAACCAATATGAAATACAAAGGAAACTACTAGCTAACAAATCTATGAATGTTGAAGTATTAGAGTATGTTGTGTGAAAACCCCAGCTCCAATTGAAGGTCAGTCAAGCTTTGAATCCTGTTATGTTGTTACCAGTTGGTCTTGACCCCCTGATCATGACTGTTTAGAAATTATGGACACTGTATTCTCAAGCCGCCTGGATTTGACTGATGTCCCTCTGGAGAACCCTGAACAGACTTTCTTTGTGGCTGAAGGCAGTTTCATCATCAATAGACATTGTTGTGCTAGATATGCAGTGGTGACCCCTGATTTGGTAGTTGAGTCCTCAGCCCTGGCCCCAGAAACTTCACCACAGAAAGCTGAACTGATAGCCCTCACTAGAGCACTAACAATAGGAAAAGAGCCCTGTCTAAATGTATACCCAGATTCCAAGTATGCCCTTACAACCTTGCATGCACATGGGGCCCTGTACAAAGAATGAGGGTGGATAACCTTAGGAAGCAAGTCCATTAAGTATAGCCCCAAGATATTGATATTAACAGATACATACTGCCTATAGATCTCAGAATTTAGGAAAAGTAGAATGTATGAATAGAACCCTGAAATCTCAGTTGTCCAAACTTTGCCAAGAGGTTTACCTGAAGTGGCCCCAGGTTCTTCCCATAGCCCTTCTTAGGATATACTTAGCCCCTGCTAAGTCTTTAGGAGTTTCCCCTTTTTGAGATTCTGTATGGGCAACCCCTGCCTATTGTATAGGAAATAAAAGGAGATATGAGACAGATAGGATCTGAAATTATTAGACATGAACTATTGGTTTTAAGTTCTGTTTTGCAGAGTCTTCATACCTGGGTACAAAATCGATTACTCATCAATTTGTCTGAACCCCTGCATCCTCTCAAGCCTGGAGTCTCGGTGTGGATCACAGAGTGGAGAAAGACACTGTTAGCCCCGCATTGGAAGGGACCCTATGTCGTCATCCTGTCAACTCCAACTGCAGTAAAAGTCACAGAATTTGAACCTTGGATCCATCATAATCAAGTGAAGCCAGCAGCTGCTCTTGAACCTGATCACTGGACTACTGTACAGCATCCTGAGACTCCATTGCACCTCACCCTACGACAACAGCCACGGACCTAAGACTTATTGGTCCCTCAGAAACTGCACTATTTCAAGACTGTCTGTTTATCTGAAAGTAAGCTTCGCATCTGGAGGAGAAAAAAAAAACTGCAATCATCAGAAAGAGACTGTGTTGTGTTAAGAAATTGAATCTTCTAAGAGACTGTGTCTAAATACTCTGAAAAGACTGTTTTGATCTCCTAAAGAGTGAACTGCTCTAAGGAAGCAATAATAGCCTAAGAGACTATGCTATGATATTGTAAGAAATTGAGACATCCCAGAGGACAGTGATACTTTGGAATCTACAGCCCTACTTCTGCCACAAAGCTGGTAGGTCTACGTACGGCAGAAGCTTGAGGATCTACAATCAACCCTACATCTGTTATCTGTTGTGGAAGTCGACAGTTCCACCAATTTTCCAGAGACTGCTCATTACGAATCCTTATTATTGCTTTATTCTGGCAGCAGCCTTGGGGTGCTTTGAGATGACTTTTGCCTTACCTCCCTGGGCAGCCTGTATAAGTACAACATGAACTGGACCGAAGGTCACTCAGACCTTGTTTTATCATTCTTCCTATACTTGCATTGGTATACTCTCCGATTCAACAGTTGTTCTAGATCTTGACTTTCTACAAGGCTATGCAAGCCACCGTTGCAACTCCTCATGCCTCCCAGAACTTGTTTCTTGAACTTGCTGGAGCAATAGCATCTAGTCTCCACGCTTCTGACTGTTTCTTTTGTGGAGGAACTAAGATGGGAGATCAGTGGCCCTGGGAGACGCAAGAACTGAATTACTCCATCCCCTACAATCAGACTGATTTACATAATACTACTAGTGAGTGGGTATTGGCCCACCCCATTGTTGACAGTTTGTGTTTTGTTCGCACCGGACTACAATTTGCTATGAAGATCGGACAGCTGGACTGTCTAAATCAGAAGTTTTACAACAGCACAACAAAGACGACATCTTGGTGGTCCGGCATAAATGCTCCTGAACCTTCTAATTCTTTTAGTTCTTTTTCCCACTCTTGCCAAACTATGGACTCTGACTATCTGCTTGTTGCTCCCTTGTTTCTTGCCACTTTGCTTGCGAATGATAACTTCAGTTATTAACACTGTAGAGCATAAGGCAGCTACAAAGATACTAGCTATGTGAAACTACTACCCTATACCACAGAGTGATATCTTTACCTAGTATTATGTGATTTGATTCTCACCCTTTCTCACTTGCGGGTGAGAATAATCAAAGGGGGGAATGTGGTAGGCGAAGGCCTATGATCCATGCTAATTGAACTAAACAGACAGGCCTAAGCAGCTTGACCTGTAAATGAAGCCTGTAGTTAGGCCCAGAGGAATGAAAACCCCCCTGAATGATGACACCATAGAATTGAAACTTAACTCAGCTTAACTGAACATAGCTAAGCAGAAACGAAACTTAGAAAAGACAGAAAACAGCTCTAATTGGTATTGATAAGGATGTGAGAAGCTTCTATGGAATTAATTAACTTGCTGTAAGAAAGGTTACAGTGCCCTGCTTTCCCACATATTCCAGCTGGATAGCGACCTTGGAGGAGAGAAGTATCAAAGTTAGTGAACTGACCATTGTAATTGGGACTGGAAGGGGGGCAACCAGGTGCTGAGCCCAGTCAAGGGTCCCCATTGGATAGCTACGTAATGGTACCGGGACCAATAGATGGGTGAGAGGGGTTACTGGGACCAATGAAAAGTTTGCCTATGTCTAGAATGGAGAAGAAGTCTATAAAAGTTGCTGTTTTGCTAGAAACCATTGCTCAGCCATTTTGAAATTGATTATTGCTTGAGCCTGTGCACATTAAACTGGCTTGGATCCTTGAAAAGACTCCTGGTTTTATTTATTGCATGCTTATCTGCTGCTACAGTCAGACTCAAGAGTGAAGGGGAAGAATATGTAAAAGCTGATGAGGATAAAGCAGAATTAATTAACACATATTAATGTTCTGTGTTCACATATGAAGGGCCAGAAATGGGCCCTCAAAAGCACATACAAATAGGAAAAGATGTGAGGTACATCTTGAATTATTTTCAGAACACTGTGTTTATGAGGAGCTAGCTGAACTAAAAGTAGATAAAGTGATGGGGCTGCATTGGATACATCCAAGAGTATTGATGGAACTAAAGGAAATTCTGGCATCTCTGCTCTCTGAGTTGTTCAATGTTTCCTTAAAATTGGGCGTAGTCCCAGAGGACTGGAGAAGGACTCATGTGGTCCCTCTACACAAAAGCATAAGGAGGAGTTTGGGAACTACAGATTAGTTTGTCTGACCTTTTTGGTGATTGAATTGATGGAAACACTACTAAAACAGACCCCACACGTGAAGGGGCCATACTGGACTTGGTGCTTACCAATGGTGAAAGTGTTTCTGATGTTGTAGTGGGAGATCATTTTGCATCCAGTGATCACCAGATGGTGTGGTTCAGTATTAGGACTAGGGCTGTTAGAATCCATTCCAAGGTGAAGATCTTAGACTTTAGGAAGACTAACTTTGCGAAGATGGGCCAATACCTCAGGGAGTCATTAGTGGGATGGGAACAGCTGGGGGATGTAGAACAACAGTGGGCAAAACTGAAAGGGGGTATTTTAAAGGCAACCAACCTTTTTGTTAAAATGGTAAATAAAGGCAAAAGGAACAGGAGACCGCTATGGTTTTCGAAGGAAGTAGCTGAAAAAGTGAAGAAAAAGAGGGAGGCCTTCATGAAATACAAGAGATCACAGAGAAAGGAAGACAGGCATCTGTATTTGGAAAAACTTAGAGAAGCTAGCAAAGTAGTCAAGAAGGCAAAGATTCAAAAGGAGGAGGAAATAGCCAATGCAATAAAATGGGGAGATAAGACATTTTTCAGATATATTAGTGAGAAGAGGAAGGGCAAAAGTGGTATTGTCAGACTCAAGGGTACAGGGGGGAATATGTAGAAGCTGATAAGGATAAAGCGGAATTGCTTAACAAATATTTTTGTTCTGTGTTCACAGATGAAGAACCAGGAGCAGGACCTCAGAAAACACCCACAAATAAGAACAGAAGCGAGGGACATCTTGAACAATTTTCAGAAGACTGTGTTCGTGAGAAACTAGCTCAACTTAAAGTAGACAAAGCGATGGGACCGGATGGGATACACCCTAGAATACTGAGGGAACTTGGGGACGTTCTAGCAACTCCACTGACTGACCTTTTCAATGCCTTGTTGGAGTCGGGAGTGGTGCCAAAGGACTGGAGAGAGGCTCATGTGGTGCCTTTACACAAAAGCGGAAGTAAGGATGTGGTTGAAAACTACAGGCCGGTTAGTTTAACTTCAGTGGTGAGTAAATTAATGGAAACGCTGTTGAAAGAGAAAATAGTGAGGTTTCTGGAGTCCAGCGGATTACAGGATCCGAGGCAGCATGGATTCACCAGAGGCAGGTCTTGTCAGACAAATCTGATTGATTTCTTTGACTGGGTGACCAGGGAGTTGGACCGAGGGAGAGCTCTAGATGTGGTGTATTTAGATTTCAGTAAAGCCTTTGACACTGTTCCTCACAGGCGACTTATAAACAAACTGAGCACCCTAGGGATGGACCCTAAAGTTACTGCTTGGGTTAGAAATTGGTTGGGTGGGAGGCGACAAAGAGTACAAGTAAATGGAGCTCACTCTGAGGAGAAGGATGTTACCAGTGGTGTGCCCCAGGGATCTGTCCTTGGTCCGATTCTTTTTAACATCTTTGTTAGTGATATAGCGGAAGGGCTGTCGGGTAAGGTTTGCCTCTTTGCGGATGATACCAAAATCTGCAATAAAGTAGACACCCAGGAAGGTGTAGATAACATGAGGAGGGATCTAGCTAAGCTTGAAGAATGGTCTAGAATTTGGCAGCTGGGATTTAATGTTAAAAAATGTAAGGTCATGCATTTGGGCTGCAGCAATCCAAGGGAGCAATACAGCATAGGAGGTGAAGTACTTTTGTCCACTAAAGAAGAGCGGGACCTAGGCGTAGTTGTGTCCGATGATCTTAAAGTAGCTAAACAGGTAGAAAAGGCGACGGCAAAAGCTAGAAGGATGCTTGGGTGCATACAGAGAGGAATGGCTAGCAGAAAAAAGGAGGTGATAATGCCTCTGTATAAGTCTTTGGTGCGACCTCATTTGGAGTATGGTGTGCAATTCTGGAGACCGCACCTTCAAAAGGATGTGAACAGGATGGAGTCGGTGCAGAGGGTTGCTACTAAGATGATTAGTAGTCTTCATTATAAAGCATATGAGGACAGACTTAAGGATCTTAATATGTACACCTTAGAGGAAAGGCGGGATAGAGGTGATATGATTGAGATGTTTAAATACCTCCGTGGCATAAATGTTCAGGGAGAGAGCCTCTTTCAATTGAAAGCAAGTTCTGTGACGAGGGGACATGGGATGAGGGTGAAGGGAGATAGATTCAGGAGTGATATGCGGAAATATTTCTTTACGGAAAGAGTAGTGGATCCGTGGAATAGTCTCCCAGTGGAGGTGGTAGAGATGAGGACAGTAACTGAATTCAAAAAAGCATGGGACCAACACAGAGGATCTCTAAAGGTAAAAAGTGGACTGTTGTAGTTGTTGTTATGGAAGGACAGACTAGATGGGCCTTGTGGTCTTTTTCTGTCATCATGTTTCTATGTTTCTATGTTTCTATGTAAAACAGTGGATAGTGAGATTTATTGTCAATGAACCTGATTAATTTCTTTGATTGGGTGATTAAAGTGTTGAACCAAGGGAGAGCACTAAATGTGGTGTACTTTGATTTTTACCAAAGTCTTTGACACAGTTCTGCACAGGAAACTTATAAATAAAATAAACTGAGCTTCCTAGGGATGGACCCTAACAGATTCATTCCATCCCAGACGTACAGCCTCTCTGTATGGCCGGTTTGAACCGGATGTACAGAGGGGGGTCTCGATTCTGATCCCATGGGGCACGTCGCCCCACGGGACCAGAATCACAAACAGCCCTGTACGTGTAGGCCGGGATTGTGATTCAGCCTGACCTACACCTACAGAGAAAGCCCGACTAACTTAGTCAAGGCTTTACAATAGAGCTGCAGTGCCATGGTGTCCGGTTGCCATGGCACCGTGGCTCCATTGTAAAGCTGCGATCCCTGCTGCCTGCTGAACAAAGGCTTTCCCTGCAGCCCGACCCCCGATCTGGCCTCCTAAGGCTAGGGTTGGGTTGCGGGGAATGTCTCGGGCCCCAATGCCCCATTCGCGCCCCGGGCCTGCCAAAAAACAACATCCAGGGAAGTTATTCCACCTCGGAGGTGGAATAACTTCTCCACACAAGTTGCTGGCCTTGGACATACAGGGCCAACATTATAATCACCCCTGTATGTCCAGTGACAAGGGCTACTGGCAAATGGAGTTCACTCTGAGGATAAGGGCATTACTAGTGGTATGCCACAGTTATTGGTCATTGGTCCGATTCTCTAACGTTTTTGTAAGTGATACTGCAGAAGGGCTGTCAGGTAAGGTTTGTCTCTTTGCAGATTATATAAAAATCTGCAATAGGCTAGACACACAGGAAGATGCCAAATAACATGAAGAGGTATCTAGCAAAACTGAAGAATGGCCAAGAATTTGGCAGCTGACATTTAATGCTAAATAATCCAGGTCATGCATTTGGGCTGCAAAATTCCTTTGGAGCAGTATAGTATATAGGGGATGAAGTACTTCTGTGCAGAAAAGAAGAGCGGGACCTGGGGATGATTGTTTCTGATGATCTTTAGTCAAACAGATGGAAAAGATAGACGGCAAATCTCATTTGGAGAACTGTGTGCAATTCTGGAGACCACATCTTCAAAACAGTATACATAGGATGGAGCTATTGTAGAGGGTAGCTATTAAAATGGTTCTTGGTCTTCATAATAAAACATATGGGACAGACTTAATAGACTTAAACATCTCCATATGTATACTTTGGAAGAAAGGTGAAAGACGGGAGATATGAAAGAGATGTCTAAATATCTCCATAGCATAAATGCACAGGAGAACTTCTTTCAATTGAAAGAAAGCTCTGGAACGAGGGGACATAGGATGAAAGTGAAAGGGGATAGGTTCAGGAGTAATCTGAAGAAATATTTATTAAGGAAAGAGTGGTGAATGTGAGGAATAGCCTTCAAGTGGAGGTGATAGTGTTGAGGAATGGACAAACACCGAGGATCTCTAAGGAAAAAGAAGGGATTGTAGAGTTTAGGAATTGGTATGGATTGGATAGATTGTGTGGTCTTTATCTGCTATCATTTTTCTCTGTTTCTATAATGAAAAACTGAGCAGAGCTGCAGTTAAATAAGAGCTTGGCAGGGTATTTCTTTAATGCCTGAATGCTGATGAGGAATATGGCAGGTAAGATATTAACCCTTTATTTCAATTCTTTGAATTATGCTACTGTACATTGTTAAAGTCCCACTTTAGGAGCTCTGTTTTGTGATGTGCCATTAGCACATTCATTTGCATGTCATGGAAAAGAATACTTTCATGTTTCCCTGAGTAAATTAATAGTGTTCCTAGAGCACCTACCCTCTGTTCACCCAAATAGCAGGCTATCCTGCTACAAGTTGAATTGTGCTGTAATCTTCGCGAATTCAGATAGATGTGGCTTTGAAGGTCCTTAGTTAACAGAGACTGCAAATGCCACTGAGGTAATATCCCATTCTAAAGGACAGAGCAAGAACATTCTTCCTGAAGAAACTCCGATTGTAAATTCAGCGAACAGTTGTTCCCCTGAAAAATACTTGAGGGAATGATAGGTCCTCTTTTGTTGGGCTAGCAGTTATAGGATTGGACAACAGGTACAAAATTGTATAGTCCAGGGTTGAAAGCTCATATAGTCTTGCCACTTATCCTCCGCATTTTATTTGTATGTTGTTGTTTTTAACTGAACCTATCAGGAGAGAGGCAGTATCCTTGAATCTAGAGATACTTGTTTTCCTATAAGAACCTGCTAATCTCAAGAAGGTCCTCAGTTGCTTCTTGGCAGATGGAGTGGGATAAGTACTACCTGCACTTTCCTTACAGAGGACCTATGTTCTAGTCAGAAGAATCGAGGGGCATATTCAGGATAGTTGGAGTAAGCTGATTGTCCATGCTCCAAAGGGTTTTTCATGAATAAGGGCCATAGATTTCTAAGGTATGGCAGCACAAGTTACAGTGTAAAGAAAAACACACAGCACACCAGGTTGAGGCTGTTCAAAAATAAAATATCTTGCTGGAACTTGAAGCAAGTAGAAAATAATCAATACATTTAGCATAATTGGTCCAGGTTACATCCCACAGGATATATAATCCAAATTCAGAAATCTAAAACTCATACCCAGTAGTTATAGTTCAGAAGCATCAAAAATCCAATTCAGAGCTCAAGGTCCAGAAACATCAAAATAAAGAGACTCTAAATGCATTACAACCTATGGGTTCCTTCCTTCTTTTCCCTCTAGCTGAGGTACTATTCTAGGCAATTATACCCTCCTTGTCCCCGTGCTCTTCCTGCAATCCTATGTGCAGACCACTCTCTTCCATTAGACACAGCAGTGAATTTCCAGAGAAATCTTAACACCACACTCAGAAGAAATCTTTGAAGCCAATTCTCCAAATGACTCTCAACTGACTCCTCCGAAAACAGCATTAAGTGTGTACTTCAATGACAACCAGGAGAGGGAGCAAATGTCTGTCACAAATTTTTCCTTCCTTGATCTTTTTACTCATACATCTCTAAAGTCCTTCCCTGGACTCCAAAGGTTCTCCAACATCCTGAAGGACTCAGTACGCAGACCGTGACAGCAACTACTTTCCCAGAAAAATGGTAAGAAGGAACTTTGAGCATGAGGGTTCATGAGTTTTGCTCATCTCATTCCTAGAAACCACTCTCAATTGAGAAAATGTCTATGTGCCACTGGACTTTCACTTTCTTCTGCCTCATGTTTATTCAGAGTATTACAAGAGTTCTGATGTTTCTAGCAGGAAACATTTAAGGGACCCCCCACGCACACAAACACAAGTAGTTAGCATCTGTTCTAGACAGGACATATTTGGTGTGGTCATCAGGCACTACCAAGAAAACACAAGTGCTTCTGGATCACCAGGAGTCAGCATTGACTCAAAGATACGGCACACGCACACACATCAGGCTCACTCCTCTTAGATATTTCTTGTACAAGCAGCAATTCATTTCTGCAGGGATGTGCTTTTCACTTGCTTTGTTTCCCCTTTAGCTAAAAATAAAGCAGAACAAATGATTGACAAAGTGGTGCTGAGAGTGGAACAATTGTCCTGTCAGAGTAATAACTGGAATTCAGGATCCCAGAACAAAAACAAGCAAACATGAAACACTCTAGGGGAGATATGGGCAATAGTATTCCTTTTAATAATACGTTACCTCATAGTATAAGAGATGAATGTTCTCTTGACATGAGTTAAATTGAAAAGCCATTATAAACAGAATGCTTGCATTTTTACCATTTCTATATTTTGTAAGCTCAGGTTCATTTTTTTTTATTTCACACTGTGGGCCAATGGGATTTCCCACGGTTAGCAGCCTTTCAGCAAATCATTGTTACATATGCAAATAAGCCTCCACAACAAACTTTCATGAGAAGCTTTGTGCAGGGCCCAGGTGGAATGATAGCTTCGGTTCTTGAATGTAGTTGGGGGGGGGTCAAAAAAATGTGTTCATGTGCCAGTTTTTGCTAAAGATAAGCATTCACTAGTGTGCATTTGAGTCAGTGGTGCACGTTAAACTATTTTCTGTATGCCATATGGATTTAATGCACATTGACCAATGAATTAACATGCAACGGATTCACATATAGGAGTATGTTTACTAAACGGCGCTAATGGCGCGGCTGCAATGTTATCGCGCGATACGTGACGTTATCACGTGATAATGGCGCATTACCGTGTAAGAACGTCACGTATCGTGCGATAATGTCTCCGGCGACATTAAGGTGTGCAGAGGGTGGAGTAAGGCTTCCCAGAGGGGCGAAGTAAGGCTCCCCAGTGGCGGAGAGAAGGGGTCAATGGGCGGAGGGTAGGCAGGGAGAGGCTCCATGCATACTAACACCGTAAAATGAAGCTCTGAAAATTAGCGCCAGTGAAAACCTCGCGCTAGAGGCACATTTGCAGGGGAGAGAGACCAATTCAGTCAGCAATGTGCAGCAAAGGCAGGGAAACCAAAAAATGTGATAGTAGTGATACATGTGCAGCAACATCATAGTGCCCAAGTACAAGAGGGCACTACGGTGAGACTGCAAATGGGGTACATGGGACTGCAGGCAGGACATGCAGTGGAGCAGCTGGGGCACAGGGTGGATTAGGCAGATGCCTAGGTGACACATAGGAATATAGAAGCGGAAAACCAGCAAGACAGCAAGTGACCAACGGCCAACATGTCCACGAGTGTGTGTCCCACAGTGTCCCAGGGGACAGTACCAAGTACCAAAAAGGGCACATATTAATGGCAGGTGGTGCTGGGGGAAGCCTGGATGTCTATGCAGGCACCACTACCCCATATAACGCACCAGAGGCAGCCGCCTACCAGCACACTAGATGGCCTGGGACTGCGCACCACCAGCACCACCGGCATAAGGGCACGTCAACATGGTGGCAAAGGGGTGCTGGTGGCAAAGGGGGCAGTGGCATCTGCCCACAGCAGACCACGGCCAAGTCCCATTTAGGTGGGTGCCGTGCACTGCAACAGACAATATCTGTCTGATGAACAGTTATGGTATCCCCAGGGAATGATTTGCTTCTGTGGCAACAGTTTGGTGCAGTACACACAGCCAGTGTATTCAGGGGCAGAAGGTCACAGGTTCAAGTCCCAGCTGTGGCTTCTGCAAACCATGTCCCCATATTTTACCCACTACTAAACCGTGGTAATAAAGACAGAATATTTATTGCAGATAAAATAAACATGCCATAAACGCCTATATTTTACCCTACAGAGCACAGACACCATAAACATGTGCAATCCCTAGAGCAGTTTCCCAACTGCAGTCCTGGAGGGTCAAACACCATTCAGGTTTCATGCTGGCCCTAATACATATGCCTGTGCTGCATTTGTATGCACCACCCCTTTGTATGCAAATGTATCTCATGCATATTCATTAGGGACAGCATGAAAACCTGAACAGTGTTTGGCCTACCAGGACTGGAGTTGGGAACCTCTGCCCTAGAACAGCGGCCAGCAGGGGCACAAACACCCACACCCACAGGCTCCACTATCCAAAGCCTCATGGAGAGTCAGGCTGTTGGGCCCTGCGTGGAGCAGCATCTCCCAATACTGGCACCTGCATACCTTAGCAATGCTGTACTAAACTTGGGAACACGTTCCACATATATCAAAAGGTTGCTGTGATTAATGTCAGATAACAAATCATAGGTTATTTTATTTATTTATTTATTATTATTGGATATCCTTTATCAGATAACCCTGCATTGTATTTAGTTTCCCCTATTTCGCCAAGTTATACTTCCTGTTAAATGTAACGACCAGACACGTGTAAACTGTCGGATGTTTTCTGTTCAATGTAAACCGCGCTGATGTCTAATAGTGCGGTATATAAGAATTGTTAATAAATAAATAATAAATAAATAAAACATGCACTATGTACTAGCTAGCAGACTGTCTGCAGTTAGCATGCATATGTCTGGAACACCTTGCAGGGTGCAGTGGGTGGAGACTGACTGTGCCCTCTGATGGTGAATGTCAGATAGTGGTGGGGGCAGCTGAGCTTTTCCAGTGTTCTGCTGTCTGCCATTGCCTTCTGTGATGTGTACAGATCTGCATTGACTGCCCTGTAAGGTGCCTGTTCCCCAGCAGGACTGGGGTTGATGGTCCCCTCTACTGCCACCATTGTAAAGATGTAGAATGTGGATCTGTTGGTGGGAGATCCTGTCCCCCACCCTGAGCCACAGAGGGTGGATTGGGTGGTGCTACATAATCCGCTTTTGGGTCCAAACACCCCCCCCCCTTCACCTATAACATGTGACCATGGCACCCACACAGGATATGCACTATTCTGGGTGCATCATAGTCCACAAGGGCTAGACGTGACTGGAAAAATACAGATGGACACAGGTGTAGCCAAGGGCTATCTATCACACACTGGTACTGACAGAGACCTGCAGCATAGCCTATCTCAGTCAAGCCAGGTGCTGCGGACCTGGTGCTGGCCACCCCACCTCACCCTCAGGGTGAGCACAGGACCCGCACAATGTCACGGTCTGTAGCTACTCTGTGCTAGGAACACACATGGTCAGTTCCACCTACCAGGCTGAGGTGCTGTGGGGGTGCACACCCCATCTTGTGATCAGCTGTAGATTGCTGATCTGCATGTGCAGTGCATCATTGGTACGGGTGGGTATACCCTATCCTGGTAACCACAGCAGACAGTTTGTGTGGTGACCTGCAGTCTTTCTGTAGCCAGCCAGTGGTGTGTTAGCAGCTATAGAGATGTAGCCCACTGGTTACTTCGATGACTGTGGAGGAAGAGGTCATGGTTTTGATCCCACAGTGGTGTTATTTAATAAGGCTGTCTGAGGCGCTTCCTTTTAATTTCAATCAGTGCTGACAGCAAAATGCACCCTCACAGTGCTGTAACCTTAAGGTGCCTCATAAGGCACCCTATCGTGTGCCCTATAAGGCGCTCTATAAAGCGCCCTATAGTGCACATTAGAAGATGCCTTGGCAGACAGGGCACTTTATAATGTGCCCTATGGAGTGCCTTATAGGGCACCTTATGCAGCACCTTATGTTACAGCACTGTGAGGGTGTTTTTGCTGGCAGCACTGATTTAACTTAAACAAGGAGATGCCTCAGACAGCACTGATTTAAATTTAAAAAAGGGAAATGCCTCAGACAGCCTTCTTACATTATACCACTTCAGGATTGAACCCATGACCTCTGCCTCACAGTCATTGCAGTAACCAGTGGGCTACATCTTTAAAACCTCTAACACTACGCTGGCAAACTTAGGGTTAACGCTCGTTAACGTGCCACGGTGCCCACTATTATGCTATACAGATTCTTGCTACCTTGCCGCTGGAACGCCCACTCCTTATATGGCATCCTTCACATTATTGCTGCAACTAGCGCCGGTAACATTAAGACGGTTTAGTAAACATATCCCACAGTAAAATGTTCTAATGCATGTTAATAAGGTTTTATCGAAACAAGTGTGTGAAGTAATATGAAAAACATGCCAGAAAATTCCAAAAACAAACCAAAATTATTTGCTGTGCACTTTCCTCATTTTTGCTGAATTCTGAATTAATGAGCTCATTAACTCCGAATTTTAGCAAATGTCTACACATAGGATGACACTGTGAAAGTTCAGTGTTTCCTGGGGGTGATTTTGATTATTTTTTTATAAACAGATTCTATGCATGAAAAAAAATACCAAAGCTTGAAAAGCTGTCTTTTTGTGCATTTTAGGTCATTTTACAAGTTTTGTCTTTCATAGGATCATATCTATGTGAAAAATAAGCCATTTTGTACATTATCCTCTAGCTTGATACAGACTTTTTGAAGATAATCAATTTTCAAATGTATTTTCAGAATGAGACATAAGATTGTAGTGTGGAAGAAGAGGATTGGGATAGAGGAATCCCCATTAATATTAAATCTATGTGAACACCTCCTGTTGAGGGTTCACTCTTGGGGCTGAAGGACCTGGCTGAGGTGGTCTGCCAGTGTGTTGAGCTCCCCAGGCAGGTAGGTCACTGCAGCTCCATGCCATGAGCCACTTCAAACTTTCAGAGGTTCCCTACCACCCTGCACAGGAGGTACAAACCCATGCCCCCCTGTTTGTTGACAAAGAACATTGCCACTGGTTGTCCGTCAGGATGAGGACTACTGTGTTGGCCAAGTGTGCCTGGAAGGCATTTGAGGACATTTGCAATCTCCCATAGTTTTAGAAAGTTGATCTGGTGCAGGTTCTCCTGGTCCGACCAGAGGCCTTGCATCTGCAAGCTGAGCAAGTGCATGACCCAGACTAGTTTGGATGCATCGGTGGTGAGCAGCCTGCGGGGTGGTATCAAATGTGTCATATGTGGCACATTCTTCCCGTGGCCAACCAGGGTATGAAGGGCTTCCAAGTACTCTGATGGGATGAGGGAACTGAGCTCGCTCAGGTCTCCCATGATGTCCTTTAAGAACATCCTCATATAGAGCTGATAGGAAAGGATCCAGGCAACAAGCATGGAACCCTGAAAGCAGCACCTTCCAAACCCATCGAGGGTTTGCTGCACCCTAGTAGGGGGCACCAACAAGTGGGTTTTGGAGCTCATGACGCGCCACCCGGTAGATTCCATGACCAGGGAATGGTATAGCAGTTGGGGTTTCTTGAACCAGGGAGCCTTCTGCACCCACTACATCGAGTCCAGTCATCAACTGATGGCCAGCATTAACATTCGATTCTTCTACATGTGGATCAGGAGCCGCTGAAGTATCCGGTGCACTGGCACCATGACGGCTTCCTTCAAAGCAGAGGGATACTGGAGGATCTCAAGCTCCTCCACCTTCGGCTCATCCCCCGCCTTCATAAAAAAGGAAATCACCATAGCCATATGCTGGACAAAGTCCTAGGGGGATGTTTACTAAACCGTCTTAATGTTACCGGTGCTAGTTGCAGCATTAATGTGAAGAATGCCATATAAGGTAGTGGGCGTTCCGGAGGGAAGGTAGCAAGGAATTGGTATCACACGATAGTGGGCGCCATGGCATGTTAACGTGCATTAACACTAAGTCCATGCCAACGCTGTGTTAGAAGCTATAAAGATGTAGCCCACTGGTTACTGCAATGACTGCGGAGGCAGAGGTCATGTGTTTGATCCTGCAGTGGTGTTATTTAAGAAGGCTTTTTGAGGCATTTCCTTTTAATTTAAATCAATGCTGCCAGCAAAAACACCCTCACAGTGCCTTAACCTAAGGTGCCCCATAAGGCGCCCTATAAGGCACTCCATAGGGCACATTATAAAGTGCCCTGTCCGCCAAGGCACCTTATAATGTTCCCTATAGGGTGCCTTATAGGACACCTTAGGTTATGGCACTGTGAGGGTGTTTTTGCTGGCAGCACTGATCTAAATTAAAAGGAAAAGCCTCAGACAGCCTTATTAAATAACACCACTGTGGGATCAGACCCATGACCTCTGCCTCCACAGTCATTGAAGTAACCAGTGGGCTATATCTCTACAGCTTCTAACACACCGCTGGCTGGCTTTAGAAAGACTGCAGGTCACCGCACAAACTGTCTACTGTGGTTACCAGGATAGGGTATACCCACCCATAGCAATGATCTACTGCACATGCAGATCAGCAGTCTACATCTGATCACAAGATGGGGTATGTGCCTCTACAGCACCCTGGCCTGGTAGGGGGAAATGACCGTGTGTGTTCCTGGCACAGAGTAGCTACAGACCGTGACATTGTGTGGTTCCTGTGCTCACCCTGAGGGTGAGGTGGGGTGGCCTGCACAAGGTCCGCAGCACCTGGTTGGCTGAGATAGGCTGTGCTGTAGGTCCCCATCAGTGCCAGTGTGTGACAGGTAGTCCTTGCAGGCAGACCTAGGATACACCTTTGCCCATCTGTATTTCCCAGTCATGTCTAGCCCTTGTGGAGTATGATGCACCCAGAATAGTGCATCTCCGGTGTGGTTGTCATGGACACATGTTATAAGACAAGGGTGGTGTTTGGACCCACAAGCAGATTACATAGCACCACCCAACCCACCCTCTAGGGGTCAGGATGGGGGACAGGATCTCCCACCAACAGATCCACATTCTACATCGGAGGCAGTAGAGGGGATTACCACTCCAGTCCTGCTGTGGAATAGGCATCCTCCAGCGCAGTCAATGCAGATCTGTATGTATTTCATAGGGCACTGGCAGACAGGCAATAGGCCTTGAAACGTTCAGCTGCTCCCCACCACAATCTGACATTCACCAGCAGAGGGCACAGTCAGTCTCCACCCACTGCACCCTGCAAGGTGTTCCAGCCATATGCATGCCAACTGCAGACAGTCTGTTAGCTAGTACATAGTGCATGTTCCTGAAGGAACTGTCTGCACCCCAAAGTGGGATATAAGCACACACCAAGCAAGTATGTCAGTGATTGGGCCCCAGAAAAGGGAACCCATAAATATCAATTGAGATAAATAGTGTATAGTACTATGGTGGAACCTAGCCATGTCGTGGCCACTGCTCAGTCAAGGTGAAAGAGACCTCCCAGCATGATATGCTGTGGCCACACTGCTTGAACTGTTTCTAGTGTTAGCCTGCCAATGTGCATAATGAGGAGAAAGGTACTGTGGGTATGGCCCAGACAGGGTGGCCTGGGCAGGATGCATCTGCACAGGGCATAGGGCAATGGCTGGGACATTGCAGTGCCCGACCACCACCTGCACGGACAGGGTGGCCACAGCATGTCATGCTGGGAGTTCACTCTCACCCTGACTGAGCAGTGACCATGGCATGGCTAGGTTCCCACATAATGCTATGCAGTGCTTCTCTCAAGTGATATCTATGAGGCCCAATCACTGACATACTTGCTTGGTGTGGGTGTGCTTACATTTCATGTTTGGGTGCCCACAGTTCTTCTGGGGACATGCACTATGTGCTAGCTAGCAGACTGTCTGTAGTTAACATGTGTATGGCTGCACCACCTTGCAGGGTACAGCAGGTGCACACTGACTATGCCCTCTGCTGGTGAATGGCAGATTGTGGTGGGGGGCAGCTCAGCTGAGAATGCCTGTTACCTGTCTGCCAGGCAATGTTCCCTCTAATTTTCTGTAGGCTGTGTGCGCATAAAATATCAGCTGTGTGCAGCTTTTGAAGGAAGGTTAAATTTTTGTGCGCCACATAACAACACTCGGAGTTATATACTTTAAAATTTGACTACACGTCAGAATACAGTATGTACACCACATTGATTTTAATCAAATTAAATGAAAATAGACGATTACTAAATGAAGCGGGAAATTTCTAGTAATTACAATCATAACTTTTAAATTTTAAGACGTCTGTGTTGTTTTCTATCAGAATCAGAGCTGTAATTTTTGTGCGCTCTGTTGTAAAGTATGTGCGCTTGCTCGGTGAGGAGTGTGCGCGTGCACACGCGCACAGCTTAGAGGGAACAGTGCTGCCAGGGGCCCTGTTACAGGTACTGACCTGCATCAACTGTTGGGTTCCCAAAAGGAAGGTATCTGCTGGTCTTCCACCCTGACCCATAGAGGCCATTTTGATATGTACATCAGTATCATGTGAGTCCACACACACACCCCTGCTCCGAGAACAAGTGACCATGGCAGGCACACTGGCTCTGCAACACCTTGGCAGCATCATGGTCCACAAGGGGCAGCCATGACTAGCAGATACAAACAGAAACAGGATATTCACAGGCATCCCTGCAAATACCTGTCACACACAAGCACTGATAGAAACCTGCAGCAAAGCCTACCTCAGCCAACCCAGGCTCTGCGGACCTGGTGCTGGCCACCCCACCTCACCCTCAGGGTGAGCACAGAACATGCACAATGGCATGGCCTGTAGGTAGTCAGTGGCAGTAACATGCATGGACAGTCCCCCCTACTAAGCTCACATGCTGTAGAGGTGCATACCCCAGCTGGTGAGCAGATGTAGACGGCTGATCTGCATGTGAATTGCATCATGGGTACTGTTGTTTCTACCATATCCTGGTGACGACAGCGGATAGTATGTCCGGTGACCTGCACATATTCTGTGGCCAGCCATTGGTATGGAAAACCCCATATTGATGTAGTACAATGGTTAATAGGATGAGCCCAGTGACATACATCATGGGTTCAATGTCACAGTGGGCTCCTATCAGTAAGACTGTCAGAGGCAACTCACCTTTATGCCTGTAACAGTCAAACATATGTTTGGAATGCCATTTTCCAAACCAAAACACCCTCACCTCATGTGCCCAAGCTTTGGTGCCCTGTAAAGTGTCCTCGCTGTGGGTATCCCATATCCCGTGCAGCAGATGCTAAGGTATGTGTGATGACCTGCACTACTTTGTGTAGGCAGCCATCTCATGTTATAAACACATGTTGATGTAGCATAATTTTATTTATTTATTTATACATACATTTATATACCGCATCTTCCAAGGTTCAGTTGCGGTTTACAGTTGAACAACACTTAACAAAACAAGTTTGTTTTACAGGGAACGTCATATTATAACAGAACATATCTACAAGGAACATCAAATTTATATATAGTATATATGGTCTAAACATTGTGAGATAAAATAGAACAGGTTAACTATATACAGTTTTATGTATATATATACAAGGAGGTGAACGGATATAAGTTGTGAGGTTATCATATGTATGTGTTATCTGTATATGTTAAGGGTTTTTGCTTAATGTAGACCGATTGCTGTTTAACCTTTGTCTATAGTGGGTGTTAAGTTATCTATGTTATAGTTTATGGTGAACAGGTTAATTTGATGAACTCAGTAGCAGACATCATGAGTACAATCCCTCAGTGGGCGTCCTTTATTAGGATTGTGTGAGGCAACTCCCTGTTAGGCCCCTAGCAGTCACACATATGGTGTAAAATGTACGTCTTTTAAAAAAACACCCTCACCTCATTTGCCCAAGGTAACGTCACCTGGAAACTGCCCTAGCTGTGGGTCTCCCCAATCCCCAGAAAGCACAGCAGAATGTTTGTGGGTTGACGTGCAGTTCATGTGTAGCCAGATATAGCTGCAAAGACAGCCATAGAGGCATAGCACACTGGTTAATGCAATGACTTTGCAGCCGGTGCTACAACATCAAGAAGAGGGTCTGAGGCAGCCTCCTTTGTCATGGCTGTAACAGTTATACACATCTCTGTAGTCTGTGGTTAAAGCAAAACACACACTCACCTTAGTCCTCGACACTACGGCGGTGCAGAGCATGGGCAGGCAGAAGGCGCTGCAAGCTAAGGCACCCTATGATGCGTCTGATGTTGAAATGCCGGAAAGCCTGGCCCGCCGTAAATAGCCACTCCACAATCAAAATAAATAAATGGGTGCATGGTTACGAGATCAGGTGTATGGGGATTTTAAAGAGGCTTATTTATTTTATTTATTTGGTAAACATTTGTATACCGCTGCTTCCTACGATCAGTAGCGGTTTACTTTACAGAATCATAATGCATTGTACAGTACATTGAGATTTTTCAGATTTACATTTTGATTAGTCAATGATTTACGTAACACGGGATAATCAGTTGGATGCAATATACATTTGATTGTAGCACACAGATCTGGGTATACATTTGATTACACTAGGTTGGGAGGGTCCCCATATATACAATTTATACAGAGTTATTTGCCAAAGAGTACAAGCTATACATGAATACATGCTAGTAGACTTTACGCCGCCGTGGGAGGCAGAGGTCAGCTGGATGATTTAGGGTATTGCAGTTAGATCAAGTTGTAGTGGGTTTCAAACAAATAGGTTTTAAGTTTTCATCTAAATTCACTCAGGTTTTTTGTGAGTCTCAACTCATGTGGTAGTTGGTTCCAGTGGGTTGGCGCTGTGTATGTGAACGCCCTATTGCTAGTTTCGGCCTTGACAGATCTTATGCTTGTCGGCATACATAGGGTGTTGAGATTCATGGTTCTCCTGCTCCTGTTGCATGGTTGAATAGCGATTAGGTTATTGAGGTAGGATGGTGCGATGTTATGGATGAGTTTAAACGTTGTGATGAGCAGTTTGTAGATGATGCGGGCGGCCACTGGGAGCCAATGCAGTTCCATTAGTACTGGGGTTATGTGGTCTGTGACTTTCTTTTCCATGATGACTCTTGCAGCCACATTCTGAGCCATTTGCAGGATGCTTAGGGTGTTCTTTGGAAGCCCTTGTAGAATGGCATTGCTGTAGTCCAGGTGGGGAATGATTAGTGCTTGAGCAACAGACCTAAAGTCAGATTTCTCGAGGATATTGCGGAGTGGTTGTAGAATTTTCAGTTTGTAAAAGATGGCTCGGTTAACTGTTCGGAGGTGTTTGTCCATCCTAAGGTTGCAGTCTAGTAGGACTCCTAGATACTTTATTACAGGCTTCGTATAGTATATATTTTTGTTAAGTGTGACTGTGGTGGGCGGGATGAATTTGGCTTTCTTGGAAATAAACATGACCTCTGTTTTCTTGTGGTTTATTGACATGTTGTTTTGTTGAAGCCATGATTGGAGCATGTCAAGGCATTCTTCTAGCGGACTGAAGTTTGGCTGTGTTATGTCGAGTTGTGTGTATAGCATCACATCGTCGGCATATATGTGGTACTTGATGTTGCATTTCGGCGCGTTTGACTGATCTGCTAAGAATACTTTGCCGTGTACCAGGCGTGATGATGCCACATGTGCTGTGCGCTGTAGTAGCATGAGGTAGCACGTAGTAGCGCAAGATAGCATGTGTACATGTGCGCCATGGTGCATGTGCGACGTGCGTCAGCACGCCATCCACATCAGCAAAAATGGACAGGAGGTCATGAAAGCCAGCATTCACCAGGAGGGAGGTGAGAATACTGGCAACAATGATCTGCACAAGGCAGAGGCGACTCTTCCCTGGTTCCTTCAGACACCAGGACCTTGGCAGGGTGAGGAGGGCATGGGGGCACCAGACGGTTTAATCAATGTGCCGACTACCCATGTGAAGTAAGTGTATGGAGAAAGGTCACACAATGGCAGTTGTGCAACACTATATACAGCAATCATCACATAACATACATGCAGAACATGGAGGAAATACCAGTCTGTGTGCCACGCTGTGGCTAATGTAGATGCGTATGGTGTTGATTGCAAGTATGCCCTATCCCCACAAAGCCCTCAGACCTGATTACAGATGTCTAAGATAGATCCTGGTGTTATGGTAGCTGCATCTGTCTCAGTTTCACAGCTCTGCCCTACCTCCAGGAGGCCCTAGACCTGATTACACAGGTCTATTATAGCTCTTGGTGTTATGGTACCTGCATCTGTTTCAGTTTCTCAGCTCTGCCCTACCACCAGGAGGCCTTAGACCTGATTACACAGGTCTATTACAGATCCTGGTGTTATGGTGGCTGCATCTGTTTGAGTTTCGCAGCTCTGCCGTACCTCCTGGAGGCCCTAGACCTGATTACACAGGTCTATTATAGCTCCTGGAGTTATGGTACCTGCATCTGTCTCAGTTTCACAGCTCTGCCCTAACACCAGGAGACCTTAGACCTGATTACACAGGTCTATTACAGATCCTGATGTTATGGTAGCTGCATCTTTTTTCAGTTTCACAGCTCTGCCCTATCTCCAGGAGGCCCTAGACCTGATTACACAGGTCTTTTACAGATCCTGGTGTTATGGTAGCTGCATCTGTCTCAGTTTCACATCTCTGCCCTACCACCAGGAGGCCTTAGAATTGATTACACAGGTCTATTACAGATCCTGGTGTTATGGGGGGGGGGGGGGGAGCACCTGTCTCAGTTTCAAAGCTCTGCCCTACCTCCAGGACGCCTTAGACCGGATTACACAAGTCTATTACAGATCCTGGAGTAATGGTAACTGCATCTGTCTCAGTTTCACAGCTCTGCCCTACAACCAGGAGGCGTTAGACCTGATTACACAGGTCTATTACAGATACTGGTGTTATGGTGGCTGCATGTTTGAGTTTCACAGCTCTGCGCTACCTCCAGGAGGCCTTAGACCTGATTACACAGGTCTATTACAGATCCTGGTGTAATGGTAGCTGCATCTGTCTCAGTTTCACAGCTCTGCCCTACCCCCAGGAGGCCTTAAACCTGATTACACATGTCTATTATAGCTCCTGGTGTTATGGTTCCTGCATCTTTTTCAGTTTCACAGCTCTGCCCTATCTCCAGGAGGCCCTAGACCTGATTACACAGGTCTATTATAGCTCCTGGTGTTATGGTACCTACATCTGTTTAAGTTTCACAGCTCTGCCCTACCCCCAGGAGGCCTTAGACCTGATTACACAGGTATAGTCTATTACAGATCCTGGTGTAATGGTAGCTGCATCTGTCTCAGTTTCACAGCTCTGCCCTACACCCAGGAGGCCTTAGACCTGATTACACAGGTCTATTACAGATCCTGGTGTTATGGTAGCTGCATCTGTCTCAGTTTCACAGCTCTGCCCTACCTCCAGGAGGCCTTAGACCTGATTACACAGGTCTATTACAGATCCTGGTGTAATAGTAACTGCATCTGTTTGAGTTTTGCAGTTCTGCCCTAGATCTGATTACACAGGTCTACTATAGCTCCTAACATAACATAAGAACATAAGATATGCCATAATGGGTCAGACCAAGGTCCATCAAGCCCAGTATCCTGTTTCCATCAGTGGCCAATCTAGGTCATACATACCTAGCAGTTTCCCCAAAAGACACAGGTTCCGCAATGCTTGTACTGGGTCAAGCATTGCTATCCTGGGTCCCTTCTTCATAATGGTTTATGGACCTTTCCTCTAGGAACTTGTCCAAACCTTTTTTAAACCCAGCTACACTAACAGCCTTTACTACATCCTCCGGTAACAAATTCCAGAGTTTGATTACACGTTGAGTGAAAAAATATTTTCTTTTATTAGTCTTAAATAGTTTACCATGTAACTTCATTGCATGTCCCCTAGTCTTTCTATATTCTGATAACGTAAACAATCGATCTACGTTTACCCGTTCCACTCCGTTCATTAATTTATAGACTTCTATCATATCTCCCCTCAGCCGTCTCTTTTCCAGGTTAAAGAGCCCTAACCTTTTTAGCCTTTCTTCATAGGAGTATCCTTCCATCCCCTTTACCATTTTGGTGGCTCTTCTCTGAACTTTTTCTAATAACGCTATATCCTTTTTAAGATATGGTGACCAGAATTGCACACAATATTCAAGATGCGGTCTCACCATGGAACGGTATAGAGGCATTATAATATCTTTTGTTTTATTTTCCATTCCTTTCCTGGTGTTATGGTACCTGTATCTGTTTCAGTTTCACAGCTCTGCCCTACCACCAGTAAGCCTTAGACCTGATTACACAGGTCTATTACAGATCCTGTTGTTATGGTAGCTGCATCTGTCTCAGTTTCACAGCTCTGCCCTACCTCCAGGAGGCCTTAGACCTGATTATACAGCTCTATTATAGCTCCTGGTGTTATGATACCTGCATCTGTTTCAGTTGCACAGCTCTGCCCTACCCACAGGAGGCCCTAGACCTGATTACACAGGTCTATTATGGCTCCTGGTGTTACGGTAGCTGCATCCGTCTGAGTTTCACAGCTCTGCCCTATCTTCAGGAGGCCCTAGACCTCATTACAGAGGTATAGTATACCCCCTGGTGATGTGGTACCTCCGTGTATTGCAGTATCACAGATCTACCCTATTCCCAGGAGGCCCTGGACCTGATTACAGAGTTCTGTCATAGCTCCTGGTGATATGGTACCTGCCTGTACATCTGTTTCTCAGATCTGCCCTATTCCCAGGAGGCTCAGACCTGAATACAGAGTTCAATGACTCATCCTGTTTTATGGTAGCTACTCCTGTTGAAGTGATTATGTTGACACTATCCCCAGGAGGCCCAACACCTCCGTGCAGAGGTCCAATGTTACACATGGTGGTATGGTAGTTGGCCATGCTGCACTTGCAATCATCTGTCCCATCTCCAGCAGGCCGTACACCTGGGTCCAGAGGTCTATGATACATCCTGCTTTAATGTTAGTTGCTCATGTTGTTGTTGTCATGGCCCCCCTATCCCCAGGAGGCCAGAGACCTGCTCACATAGGTCTATTAGTGAGGTTGGTGTTATGGTGCATGCACCTGTTGCAGTCGTCCACACCTGTCCTATTCCCAGGAGGCCATAGTCCTACAGAGGTATGGTACACATCCTGGTGTTATGGCTGTGGCTCCTGTTGATGTGGTCAGGTCCACCCAATCCCCGTGAGCCATACAGACACATTACACATGTCATCGACAGATATCATGGTGTCATGGCAGGTGTTTCTGCTGATGTGCGTAGGTCAGGCAAACACACAGGTATGTGCTGTACCACACAGAGAGGTAGGAAACACCTCCTCTGGAGATCCGCATGCCTACTTCACAAATGGCATGGTGCTGCCATGTCATGCAAGGAGAGTGTAGGAAAAGGGGTGTGGTGTCTGGGGTAGCACACAGGACACGTAGGTGGCACCTGTCATGAGGTGGATCAAATAGTACCTATGGAAATAGGAAAAACTGAGCAGAGCAGTTCTAATAGTGACAGGTTAGAGCAGCACATGGACCAGGGTTGCTATGGACAACAAACACAAACTGAAGTACCAGGTGTAAGAGCACGCCCAAGCAGTAGATTACCTCATAGCCCATTAGGTAATGAGGCACAGCTGGGGGGAGGCGAAGCTCAGAGAAACACCAAGAGTGACGCAGTTAAAAATCACTCACTAGAGGTCAGAGGGAGAGCAGAGGAAGGAGCTGGTTGGAGAGCTTATGAGAGAGCTTCACACGGAGACTCACACAGAATCCTACAGGAAGAAGCCCAGGAGAGAATACCAGGGATTTGTTTCAGGGAGCAGTGCAGGACTGAACAAAAGCCCAGTGGTCTGAGCCACGGAGGTATTTCTGAAGGCAAGCTGAGAAAAGTTGTGGGAAAGAATCTTCCTAAGAACAGGTACCAGGAGGGCAAAAGTTTTTATCTGGAGGATACTTTTGTGCCCAAAGAGAAATGGAAAGAGAAAGGCAGTGAGATGCTTTCATTTGAGAAAAGCTCCATTAAGTTTCCTGTGCCAGAAGCTCTGTGAAAACCAAGCCAGAAGGTAGGCTTATTCCTCATAATAGAAGGGAAGCTGAAAGTCAGAGTTTTTCCTACACTTACCCAAGAGTGTATGGCTCTCAGGAAGGAAACTCTGCAGTGTGTGGTAACCTCCCATTTTACTCTGGTAGAGAGGAGGAGGGGAGCCCTCTTAACAGAGAAGAGGGATTGTTTAAAAGTAGCCTGAGTTACAATCCTATAGAAGATAGCTCCGGGGAAGCATGTGAGGATATGCAATGTGATTTTTGTGATGAAACACCTGCTGAATCCTACATGGATTGTACACTAATAATTTCAGATGATATTTCTTCACTGTGCTGAACTGGCCAGAGAGAGAATCTGTTTAAGGAAACAGAAGTGAAGAAAGGTGCTTGTTTTAAGAATAAGGACTGTTTTGCATTACCTTTGTTTTGTCAGGCTGAAGATACAAGCATTCATTTTTGTTGTAGTAGTTTGCCTTTATTTCATACCAGAAGTATGGTTTTTGTCCTTTGTTCATATGTGCTGAAATTCACCCGGGACGGGTAAATAAAAGACCTCTTTTGAAGCCTTGCTACTCGACTGCAACTACACTCTTAGATTAGCTTGTGGGACTACAAATCCCAGGGGGCATTTCAACACCTGCTTGAGACACCCTCGCTGTTTAAGAAGAGGCCCCACTATAGCTCCCATGCTTTATGCCTCTGGGAACCTAGAGGTGGGTGACACACCCCGCAAATGCCCAGACCCACAGCCACACATGCAGGCGGCGCTGGCAACAGATTGTAGCGGACACACTGGCCAGAGCAGCAGCAGCACCCTGCTGCTCGCAGCGATGTATGATATGTTTTGTGCACCCCCCAGAGGTATTTGGTCCCTAATGTCCTCATCCATTGCATTCACCCCTAGGTGGAGGACCTATGGAAGAAGGGACAGGAGTTGCTGCTGCACTGCCCGAAATACCTTGACCGCCTCCAACAGAGGGTGCTTCAGCAAAATGATGGTGAGTGTTGCAGCCTCTGCAGTGCACTACAGCATGCCCCAGTGGCCCAACAGCCTGTGGGAGCCCATGCCATGTTTATGTGTTGTGGCAAACACATGATTGTGTGCTAATGCTTACTTTCCCCCACAGAGGATGCTGCTGCTGGCGAGGGGCCATCGACATCAGGGCCCCCCAGAACAGGCCCCACAGCCCTGTCCCCGACTGAGGAGGTGGAGGAGGAGGCCAAGGAGTGAGAGGACGGCAACAACATGGAGGGGGTGGAGGATGGGGTGGGGCGGGAGGGAGGGGAGGGTGAGGGTATGTCCGATGCGGCGGGGAGGGGGAGGAGGAGGAGGAGAGTGGGGAGGTGGGTGAGGGTGAAGGTGTTTGGGAGGTGCCGGGGGGAGGAGGGGTTGGGTGGCCCTATGGGTGGGAGGGGCCACAGGACAGCACAGGGCACTGTGGGTCCCTGCCAGCTGTCGCATGTGTGCGGCGATGGTGCCCGTCTGGGTGTAGCTACGCCACCCATTGCTACAGGCAGGGCCCATGCACATGCCACCACACAAACGCCAGGAACATGGCATGGGTGTGGTGTTAGGTGCATCCGGGACCTGTCTGTGGCAGTGCTTGGTATGCTGCAACACCAGCGGGCCCAGGACTGCACCATCCAGTGGCTGTCAGGTGCCATTCAGTGGATGGCTGCCGAGATGCACATGCAGCGTGCGGCTGGTATGGGCAGTGCATCTCGACAGCCATCCCCTGATGGGCATCCCAGGAGTGTGTGAGGGGCACAGTGCCACCTCACACATGTGCCCTGTGCTGTCCTGTCACCCAGGACCCATGTGGGCAGTTATATATAGGCCACTATGTACCTGTAGTGTAAATATAGTTTGTTGATACAACACAATGGTCATGTGTCTCCCTTACAGACAGACTATTGAAGTGCACATGGGACATGTGTGTAGATGTCTATGTGAATGTGTGGCAGACATAGGTAATATACATTGACCGTTTCCACCCTCAGGTGTGAGGGATGGCCATGTGCACAGTCGCCTGTGTCCCCGGATGCCCCTGTGATGTAACCATGTGCTGGGTGTCCCATCAGCTATGGCCAGAGGCATGATGCCTGTGATGTGTAGGGTGCATATCAGATGCAGCATACTCGGAAGAGGATGAAGTGAAAGGCTAGCAGTAGGTATGTGGCTGGAAGGGTAGGACGGACTGCTGTACCCAGGAGCATGACAGGGGATAGATGGTGAGGCCAAGACAGGTGGATGTTGGTCTGCTGGAGGAGCTGCGGTCCCCAACACATGCTGGGGGGGGGGAGCAACTGACTTTAGCTAGTTAACGTTGCCTGGCCTGTTTGTGTTGCAAGCATCTGTGGCTGAAAGGCCACCTAGGCCCTGGTGAGGGCACAGAGAGTAGTCACACATGTGGTGGGAATAATGTAGAGGATATGGGGGGTGAGAGAGTGACATATCCCTACAACATCTAGGAATCACCAACAACATCTACCTGGTCGACGGGTGAGGAAGAGTATACCCCCATGCAGTGGTAGAGGTGTGCACACATGGCACAGAGCATGGCACACAGGGCATAGTATAACGTATGTGCACTGATTGGTGTTACTGCAGACACACCACTCTTAAGGGAACTGGCATGGCACATGTGACCAGGTGACTACATGGGGGGACAGGGTAACCAGGGGAGCACGGTGAAAGATACTGGAGACGTGCACAGAGGTGTCAACAGGTTCGGCTTTCTTTATTGGTACAGCTAAAGTGCCCTGTTCCCCACAATCAGAGCCTGCGTCGCCGCCCACATCCACGGCGACCACGTCCCACACCACCCCTCTGTGCCGGTTCTGCTGGCGCCACCTCTGGCACTGCAGCTGGCTGCTGGGGACGCCCAGCCATGGCCTTCTGGGCATTTGGCTATACGCAGTAGTGCCGCTGCCATCACCTCAGTTGTGGCATGCAGTTGGCTGACCTCGTCTCGTAGGGCCAACAGAGCCTGACATGTGCCTGCGGATGAAACACAAAGGGATGTGTGAGACATGTGTCGCACCGCCCACCGTGACCCATGCACATGTCTGGTGTATCTCAACAAACACTCTTCAGATTAGATCTGCACATGAAAACTAGCAACATGTTACCATGTGTACGACGTTGTGTCCCATGATCCATCCTCACTGCAGGAAATGTTCCTGATAATGGCTCATGGGGATCCCAGATATGACACATGGTACTGTGTTGCAATTCATTGTGTCAATGACTGATCTGTGTACTGGTTGCATGGGACTGGCTGGATAACGTGGGGTTCATACCAAGCAGATATATATCTGGGGGGCTCTGTTTGCTCTACACCTGACGCACAGTCCTGCCTACCACCACTACATAGACTAGGTACTATCACCCAGAATGAGGGATCCACAAAGTAAGCTATCTAGGTGATCAGGGTTAGGGCTTGGGTGCTGTACGTCTCCTTGGGGTATATGGATGACAACAGACGACCCATGCTACAAGAGGGGGTTCTCACATGGCACAGAGTCCCACCAAACATACGGAACTTCGTGCCATGGAGCCATTATCCTGGGGAGCACATGGGATGTTAGTGTGAATGTAATCTCAACTCCCTGGGGAAATCCTGTCTATTCTGTTACCCACCTTCAGCTTCCTGCCTTGAAGAGGCGGTATGAGCCCTCAGCTCAGCCAGGATGACATCCATGCTGGTGGGTGGGCTGAAGGATGGTTCCGGTGACTGCACTGTGTGCCGGCTCCCCTCCATGTCGGTGCCCTCCACAGCCAGTGCGCTGCTGCTGGAGGCCCTCGCTGTGGTGCGGACATCTGCTGGGCCGTTCTCTGCCTCGAGCAACACATCAGTCCGTACCAGTGCTGGCAGCGACCTTGGACTCTGCCCCTCTGGTCCCTCCAAATTGCCTGGCTTACCCGCATCCTCCTCCTCATACACCTCCATGGCCTGGAGGTCACCTGGGGGGTGGAACAGGGTATACATCACAGATGGGTTTACCATGTACATATATGTGCAGCTGTGTTTTACACCCACACCAGCAGCAATGTGTTGTCCGCCTGTAGCTGCTGTCACTGCGCCTACAATGGGAACAACACATGTGCATACAGTGTGATTTACCTGGCAGGAGGGGTGGGGCAGCCACCTGTGCTGGTACTGCTTTGCCACATTTGATGGTGTTGTCTGGGGGGGATGGGGTGGTGAGTGCCGGGGCCACTCTTTGCAGCAGTAGGTATGCACTGTGCGTGTGATGGGGGCCCACACTACATGTGTCCTGGGTGTGGGTGGGAGCCCTCAATGTGACTGTGGCCTGTCATAGTGTGCATGAGCGATATGTATGTAGTGGTCTGTGTGGTATGCATGGTATGTGTTGCACCATGCGACCGGGTCAGCCAGACATGGGTGGGGACTGCCGCGTTGGCAACCACTGTGCGTTGTGGGTGTACAGCTATCCAGCACTCTGTGTGCTGTGGTGGACTGCTCCGGGGGATGGGTGTAGTGATGCTGGGCATGAGGTTGCACTGTGGGTGGGGCCATGCGAATGTGTCTGTGACACTGCGGTGCCTGTAGAGGGGCTAGCCCCAGGTGGTGGGGTTTGGGTAGGTGCAGTTCGTGAAGCTTTGGAACTGTGCATCCCAATGGCCTGTGAGGGTGGATGCTGGATCCGTACTGTGTGGTGGCCACTGACAGAGTAGTATGTGTCTGGTATCTATGGGATGTGAGTGTTTGCATTTGTTTGCATCTACCTCATAGACTCAGCATGATAGGCCATTCTCTGTCACTGTTCAGGGCTATGTCTCTGCACAGGTAATAGCAAACAGGCGTCATAGCTGTTATAGGTGGAGGGTGCGGGGCCCCCAGGTCACTGTGTGTTGGGCTAGTTGTATGTCCCTCCTGGATGTTTGCCTCTGTCATATTGTGATGCCTGCCTGGCTGCAGATGTATGATGCTTACGTGCGACCTATGTGACAGGTAGGAATATCTGCTGCATGTGCTGGGTTAATGGGTGGGAGGTGTTATGCCCTCCCTGTGTGTGCGGTCTCTAGTTGCTCACGTGCACAGTGGTGGGGGGTGGCAATCTACCTGGTTGATGGACTGCTCCCCCCCCCTCGTTCTGTACCCCAAACACCTTGCTTTATATCGTTGAACCATTTTCTCAGGCTGTCCAGGTCCCTGGGTGGCCCCCGGCCTGCGCTATGGCCTCTTGTACCTCCTACCATATGTGTATGTGTGTCCCCACCATGGTGCTGGAACTCAGCCGCCCATAGAGCATCTCATAGCACTCTAGCACACTGGCAAGCAGGATGTGGTTCTCCTGCTGGCTGAGTCTAACTGCTCTCCTCCGTTCCTCGGCTGGCAAAGGGACTCGCCTCCGTTTGGCACAGGGTGGCCTCTTGGACTGCCCCTGTGTGGGCTGGGACACACCCGATGGCCCTGCAGCCACCACCTCAGGCCCACCCATCCCTGCCACCCCTGTAGACCACTG
Organism: Ichthyophis bannanicus; assembly: GCA_033557465.1. Lineage (NCBI taxonomy): Eukaryota > Metazoa > Chordata > Amphibia > Gymnophiona > Ichthyophiidae > Ichthyophis > Ichthyophis bannanicus. The sequence continues at coordinate 126,137,802 of CM066035.1, read as the reverse complement.
TTCAGGGGTTTCCCCCTCGTCCCCTCCTGCCATGGGCTGCCGCTCCATCTCCCTGCTCCCTGTGGATTCTTCCTCCCTGTCACACATTCACACCTCTCCCAGTCCTTGCCTAGTATTCCCTCCCCTGCTGCTCGCCTCCCCTCCTCTCCCTCTCCCCTGCTCCCCTCCTCACCTCCTCTCCCTCTCCCCTGCTCATCTCCTCACCTCCTCACCCTCACGCCTGCTCCTCACCACACATCCTCTCCCACACACCTGCTGCTCACCTCACCTCTCCTCTCCTCACCTGCTATCACCCTGACCGATTTCTCTCCACGCCTGCTGTTCACCTTGCCTACACAAAACCCTCGGCGTTTATCACGTGAGGTGACCTTTTTATGCGTTTTTGTCAGGGGCGTGGGTTTATGTGCATTGTGCATGTGCTGTGGCACATGTGTGCAATATGTGCATGCGCTGCTGCACTTGTGCACTATGTACACATATGCAGCGACACACACGTGCTACTCATGCATGTACAGCAGTGCTGCACTGAGCGTATTGTGCATGCACCGTGTTAAGGGGCTGCTGTATGAGGGGGGCTCCAGGCATGATGCCCATGAATAGGCACCCATGCAGCAGATAGCACCCACAAATGTTGCGTACGCATGGCGCCATGCCTGCATGTCACATACGCCATATGTGTGCGTGGAGCCCCACGCAATACATGCACACAGGTCATGGTCATATATTACGTGCATGCACATGTGCAGACACCACGTTCATGGCGCTGTGCATGTGCAACGCATGCCCAGACACGCACCGGAAGAAAGGTACTTACCTGTCATGCATACGTGGTACACGCCGAGGGTTTTGTGTAGGTGAGGTGTAGAGCAGGCGAGGTGTGGTATTTGTCAGGTGTACAGCAGGTGAGGTGAGGTGAGGTGAGCAGCAGGCAAGAGGTGGTGTTGGGGTGGTGGGGGGAAGGTGAGGTGAGGTGAGGTGAGGAGCAGGTGGGGGTGGGGGAGGAGAGGTGGTGAGCAGGCATAGGGTACAGGAGGTGAGGTCAGGGACAGGTAGAGGGCGGTGTAGGTGGGGCACAGGAGAGGCGAGAAAAACCCTCTGTATATAGTATATCTGTTTTGCTGATGGCTGCCTTTGTGGTGGCTGCAGGTGCGTTGGGGGGTACTCAGAACCCATGGTTGCCTGACGTGGGAGATGTTGTCCATGGTGCTGCGACACAGGGCATGGGTGCAGACTCGCTGCAAATCTGACCTGCAGCTGTGGAGGCCATGCAAGCTAGGGATGAGCCGGCACGACGCAGGAGGCCTACCGAGCAGCGCCCTCGCCAGGCTCACCTCTACAGGCCCAGGGCCAAGTTCCAGGACATGTGTGAGGACCAGATCATCTCCCTATACCGTCTGTACACAGTGGCTATTAGGGAGCTCTTTGAGGATCTCAGACCTGACCTCGAGCCCATGACCAGTTGGTCACATGCCATACCAGGTTTGGTCAAGCTCCTGGCTGCCCTACATTTCTTTGCCTCTGGCTGTTTCCAGTCATCTGTGGCCGCAGTGGGTGGCATGAGCCACCCCACCTTCTCACGCTGTCTCCACCAGGTACTGCGTGCCATGATCAGCCGGGTGGAGAATTACATTGCAATTCCCAACACTAGGCAACAGTGGGGGACCCTGAACCAGGCCTTAGAAGAGATTGTGGGGATACCACACGTGATGGAAGCTATTGATTGCATAAATGTTGCCCTGGTCCTGCCCGGAGACAGGGAGGCAGTGTTCCACAACCGCAAACACTACCACTCCCTGAATGTTCAGGTTGCATGTGATGCAAATATGCGTATTCTGAATGTGGTCCCTAGGTTTGCAGGGTCCACCCATGACTCCTTTATCCTGCATCACTCAGCACTATTCGGACAGTTTGAGGCTGGGCAATATGAGGACTGTATACTGCTGGGTGTGTATTTCTTTCTCAGACGTGCACATGGCGTTCCTCTGGGTACACGTAGGCGCACATGTCTGTGTTTGCAAGGTGTCCCTAGTTGTGTTTGTGTGTTGTTTGTGTGTGTGTTCAGGGGGGGCACTTCCCTTCACAGTCATCTTTGGTATGGTGTTTTGTGTTGGTGGCACCTTCACCTCTGATATATCTGGCCATTTCACATTGTGTGCTTTGTGTGGGCATAGTACAGGACACATGTATGTTCCACATATATTCAACAGTATATTGTTGTGTCGGATATCCTCTCAGGGCAACTCAGGGACCTTTTCCCGTTTCACCCCATGTATGTGGGCAGTCTCATGGCTATCACATGCTTGCAAATGTGTGCATCACTAACCTTGTCAAGGGTACATTGTCATGTGTGTGGCTGATGTTTTTGCAGCTGGCACTACTACCTTTCAGCTATGGGTGTTTGGGCATGTATTTTTTTGGGTTACAGCTGAGGTAGTTTGCACATCTTACCCCCACCCCATGGTCCCTGTCTCACACCTCCAGATGCTGCTACATACATCTTGTGTGTCAGCATGTGCTGTATAACATGTTCATGGGAGATCTGTCTGTGCTGTTGGTTTGCATGTACATGCTTGTGTGCATGTGTGTGTGGCTCAGCCTCTGCTTTACCTTTCTACTATTTCTCTACAGGTAATGCAGGATATGGGTGTCATCCCTGGTTGCTGATCCCTGTGCATCTGCCGCGGACACATGCACAGAGGAGGTACAATGAGGCCCATGCCTCCAGCCGCTCAGTCATCGAGTGCACCTTTGGCGTTTTGAAAAGTTGCCTCAGGTGTCTGGATAGGATCGGTGGGGCCTTACAATACAAACCCATGACTGTGGCAATGATAATTCTGGCCTGTTGTCTACTATACAACATTGCTCTCAGGCAAAATCTCTCAGTCCAAATTAATGAGGATCTGGAAGATGATCCTACGTGCCGTCCTGTACATGGCTGTGGTGACACACGTGAGGGCATGGCAGCCAGGCGCCAGCTGATTGCGTAGGTCTTCTCATGTAAGTACTGCATATGTTGGATATTACAATGGTATCCAGACATATGTACTACTACTACTGTTGAACGTTTGTATAGCCGTGCCAGTCATACGCAACACTACACAGACATATGGAGGACATTCCCTGCCCATCAGAGCATTCAGGATAGTCCAGGGAGAACACAGGCGGGGTGTGTAGGGGATAACTGCGGATGCACAGGGATCAGATGAGACTGGATTACCTGCCCTAGATGGGTACGTTACCTTACACAGGAACTTTGTCGGTGATTGGGGACGGTGGCTGGCGATCACACACAGGTTGTTGGTTCCAGCTTTGGGTGCAGCATGGTGGACGGAGTGTGGTGTGTGGTCAGCAGTAGGAAAGCGGGACGTAGGTGGCACCATTTGCCTAGACGTGTGGATGCCACGATGGGGGATGTTGACGCATTGGTCACATAACATACACTGATTGGCACAGACTGTGCATTACATGTTTGTGTACAGCGCTGTATACGACTGGCAACAATATGTACATGCTTAGTGGTATTAATATTGGCAGGAGTTAATATTCTGGTGGGAAGGTACAGAGTACACACACAGGTACTGCATCATTAGCTCAGCGGAGTAACCTACACCTGGATACATAATAGGATTGTGGGCCAGTGAGGTGATTTGACAGAAGCAGTATTATGGTCATGGCGAGGCCGGCAGATGATGAGCCATGCAGTGGCGTGTTGGTTGGTTTGACGCAGACACAGCTGATTCAGGGGAATAACAGCAAGGTGTAGGTTACAGTTAGCAAATCAGGAGGTGACTGAGGGGTGCAGTCACATTTTATTTGTGTGTTCAGGGAGGATGGGGGGATATTGCTCATGTTATCTGGAATGACACTGCATGTCTTAGCTACATGATGTGTATGTGTGGGGGAGGGGAGGGAGGGGTCACAGACAACCCCTACATTGCGTATCAATGTGCGGCAATGTGTTGCAACCTATATACAGACACCTAATATGGGGGCAGGGTTTACGGAGAGAGCTTAGATGTTGGGTCGTGGCCAGGTTCCGTTTCAGGCAGCGTGGAGACATCAAGCCAGCATAGTCAGACACGCAAACATAGCTCAGGGTGTGGATTGGCAAGGGCTGTTCAGGGATGTTGGGATATATTTGGCACTCATCAGCATACAGTTGGAACTGAGCGGCAGGGGATCAGGTAGCCCCAACAGGGCATTTGGTATGGAGCTCTGGAACAAGCAGACACAGGACATATCCCTGTGTTACAGCATATGGGTGCAGGCATGCAGGGGAGGTGGGACCATCACATTACACACTGAAGGTGTGACGGGTGAGATATGAGGTACAGGGGGTTAGTACGGAGGCAGTGTGGACATGCAAGGACAGTATATCAGGGTGACAGGTGTGGTCAGCAGTGTCTGGGGAAGCAGAGAGGTGATGAAATGGGGCATGTGGGGTACAGGCCCTTTAATTTTAGCATTAACACATCATTGGGGACTTTGGCAGGGGCAATTCTGTACAGTGTAATGGACAAAAGCCAGACTGAAACAGATTTGGGGTGCATGAGGGGTGATGACATGATGGTGCTGTGTGTGTTACACAGCTCAAACATGAGATATGTATGTATCTAGTGTGTTTATCCATCGACAGGATATGTTGTGTGGCCTCCCTGGTGCTGTGGTTCACTGGCAGCTGTCTGTACCCCACTCAACATGCAGGAGACTGGGGTATATGGACATACAGGTACATGGTGTGTGGGGACAATCAGCCACAGATCATGTCTGGAGTCATCTCTCCAAAGCACATATGTTGGTTCACCTCTTTGGTCTGCAACCCCATACCCCATATGTTACTGTTGTCACACACAGGCACATGTGTCACTACCCATCTGCTCCAGCACTGTTTCTGGAACACATCCAAGAGAGCTGTGTGTGTCCACACATCCTAGGTGTTCTGGTGGTAGGCCGCACATACACCCTTCCGTAACATTGTAACATCAGCCAAATGCTGTGTAGCATTGCTTTGGCCAAGAACTATCTCCACTGATCTCAAATTGTGCACAGACGGGCCGTATGCTACTGGTGACATGCTCACCTTAACATACTGTGTGTGTGTGTTTTTCTAGCGTGGGTGTTTAAGGTTACAGTGTGCATACAGTTTGTATTATCATGTGGTGGGTGGTGTTTTAACACCTGTGGAAGGTTGGGGACTCTGTTATCTGTAACCTACTGCTGTTGACCATGTATACATTGTGCGCATCTATTTTATGTTGTGACCTGACCTATCTCATGTGTGCTGTCAGAACACTATCCATCAGCATTTCAGTATCACAGATGATGCCCTAATTTGGACATGCACCAACGGCAGCTGGAGATGGGGATATGGTGATTCTACACTTTCCTCTGACATCTTCTGTATTCACTGTGACGTGGTGTTGCCTTTTCCTGCCTCAGACAGTCCCTAGCAGACACTTGCTGCAGACAGACGGTAGGTTGCATCTTGGATCTTTTGGAAATGACATCAGCCGTTCTATGTTTGCGTTTTGTTGTGGCTTTCAGGGAGTTTTCCTGTGGGGTCACTGTGCACCAACGATGATGGACATGGGGTGGAGCAGTGAGACTCCTTTGTAACATGTACATGGACATGACCATATCCATAGGACACCCTCGTGTATGGTTCAATAGACATTTCCACAACATGCACTGTGTTATGTGTTGTGCTAATTTCATGTTTGCATGTCTGGCGTTGCATTCTATACATATTGCTGTCTGCCTACCTGCAATGTTCCCTGATGTTCTGTCCAACATACCATGACAGTGTTTCTCCTTCTTCTGATACAGGGCAGAGCACACACACTGCACATCGACTACACTGCATTTGCAGGCACCATCACCCACGTGTCTGAAACCACAACAAGACCATGCAGCTATTCCTGGGAGATGGTGGCATAGGATGGCTGACCTCTGCCTGTGGCCCACATGCCTATGATGGACATTGATGTTGGACTGCTACATTGGGCATAAACTGCCTGTCCTACACAACGTTGCTACCGTGCTCCGGATGGGTGTGGTGTTCATCACAGTGGACATACATGACCTTTTGTGTACTGTGGCAGATTGGGATGTACCACTTGCGTATGCAGGCCCAGGGATTCACAGACAGTCTTCACGGGACATGTTGGTTTGCAGAGGCTATTTGCACTCTGGACACTGTTTACAGGTCCCTACGTGTGCAGCAGGGACTGACATACTTGCTGCATGTTGTACATCCATCTGACATTGTGTTACTGTATGTTGCCTATGTGTATGACCTGCACCGCAGGATATCCTCATCTGTTTAGTTCACCAAGCGCATACAGCCATGCGTGTGGCACCGGGGTGACATTGTATAGGTCCTTTAGTATTTGTGGGGCTACCCTGCACTTGAACATGACACGGTATTTACCACCACACCACTTTGATGTGCACCAACATCTTTGGTCGATATTTGCCCTCACCACATGTGCTACAGTGCATGTGGGACATCACTGTATCATTGTTTACCGTACACGTTCCAGGTGCATGTGACTGAATATGTTGGTACACCAGGGCATGTGGCAGTGTGGCTTCTGTGCCGGTTACTGGGCCATGTTTGAACTTTCTTTCGGCCTCTATGTACAGATTAGTGTGTTTGGTTAGTGTACAGACGTGCCGCTCTACATTGATTTACAGACATAGCAATGCATGTCTGCATAGTCCTCTTTCTTTCATGACATTCCGGGACTCACATTGCACCAGTAATTTGGCAGTGTGGTAGTGTGGCAGCGTGGGTGTGCGTGTTCGTCCTTCATGGGTGCATTCCATATGCCGTGTCATATGTATGCGCATACTGTATTCACTACACCCATTGTAGCAGACCTTCTGCATAGTGCTATCTCTGTATGTGTGATAGTTTGCGTTTTCTTTATTATCTGGGATCATGTTCCTCTTGTACCTGTTACCATATCCGGATTTGGCATTTTCACAGTGTTGTTTTGGAAGTATTTGGCACATTATTTGCTATATTATGCATTATGGAACATCTGTGACGTGTATATATGTATGTGCGTGTGCAGTTGCAGAGATTTTGATACATATGCTTTTGCAGGTTTGTGCCACCTGTTTTTTGAAGGCAGATATGTTTTGGTTATACCTTCATGACTGGTGTGTGTTGGGCTGTCATCATGCCCTTCCTACTGTCTACATGCACAAATATGTGAAAAAGGCATTTGGGGCATGCAGCAGCATGTGGGGGGTGTGGGGATACTGCATAGTACACACCATGCACCTACTGCATATTATCTGTACTGCTCATCATCTGTGGGGGGGGGGGGCAGTGACTTGTACGCGACATGTGGGTAGCTGGCCTACTCAATGTGGTTTCAGTTTGTTCACTGTAAAACAACTAGCTTCATATCATGACACACAGTATATACGATATGTCCAGTAACTTTCCAAAATAAAATATAAGTCTTTAACACACATTTGTCTCTGCTGCTAATTCAACACACTGACACACGTATTTCTTGATTTACTGGTGATGTACATGGCCCACCTGTGCTCACATCCTTGTACAGTGGCAGCTGTCTGCCACGTCAGGGTGTTATGGGCTCCCATACACACATTCCCTTTATGGAACATTTTTGCATGGTCCCTGAAGTGGTGGTTTGGGATAGTGGTTACAGACTTGCATTGGGGTACCATAGGTTGCAGGTTGATTCCCACATGCTTTTCCTTTTTCCTTGTGTTGTCCTAACCTGACCTTGAGCTGGCTGCAGCTTTGTCAGCTCTCCTTTACACCCTTCCATCGCTATTTTGTACAGCACAGTGTGCCCTTTTTACAGCCTATGTGCCGCATATTAGCTATTACATATGGTTGTACTGTCCATGTGGCTAGTATGCTTGGGTAACTGTTATTGCTGTTGTTGAGCTGATCTGTCCCAACTTCTGTTTGCAGGTTCAATTCTCACATGCTCCTTTTCAGTACTATTCCCCATTTTGCCCTGCTACATACAGCAGGAGTGGAAACCTCCAAGGAGCGCTGCTGTGCTAAGACTGGGCACACTTGCTCCTTGGAGGTCATCGTGCAGTGAGGAAGATATCTGCACAGAGTCACTTCTTCCTGGCTTGATGATACTCTGGAAACAAGAAGGAACCCATTCCTCCTATCCAGGGAGGCACGAAAGCACACTGACACTGCACTGAATTGTGACCGACACCTAGACACATTATGGAGTGGAGTAGCAGCCTGATGGTTAGAGCACTAGCTTGGAAACCAAGAGACCAGGGTTCGATTCCCACTAGCACTCCTTGTGGCCTTGAGCTTAACCCTCCAGAAAAAAATCAATGTCCCTGTTTAATATACATTATAAGTTATCAGTGTCCCTGTTTAATATACATTGAAGTGGAGGAGTGGCCTAGTGGTTGGGGCAAGGTACTTCAGGCCGGAAGGTTGGGGGTTCAAATCCCACTAGAGGACAGCAACCTTGGGCTGGAAGGACTGGGGTTTCTAGTCCCACAGGTGCTCCTTGTGGTCTTGGGCAAGCCACATAACCCTCCATAGCCCATGTTTCCTGTAAAATAGTTATCTCCAAGTTATAAATGCCCCATTCAATGTAATTTCAGTTTGTTCAATATAAACCGCACTAATGCAGAATAGCACAGTATATAAGAGAATATAAATAAATAAAATCCCCTGCCATCCTTTGGGTTCCTTTTCCATGCTGTTTTGACTGCCTGACACTTTATTGTGTGTGTACATTTGTGTATATGTGGCTTTCGTCCCAATTGCAGACTGGGATATGCGCTGTACACAGCTCTTCTACATGTGCATTACATCATGGTTACTGTTGGGGTTGCCTTTTCTTGGCACACAGCAGGCATTTGGTGTGGTGCCATGCAGTGTTGTTGTATGCAGCCTTTGCTATCTGACTCATGTTGGTGGGGTAGGCATACCGGTTTTTGCATTAACTTATGTGCTAGTGGTCATGGGTTCAATCCCACAGAGGCCCTCCTTTAGTCAGAATGTGCAGCACAACTCCCTTTTGTGGATGTGATAGGCAGACATATATTGGAGATCAGTGTTTAGCACACAGACCACCCTTACCTCATTTGTGTGACCTATGGTGCCCTATACAGTGCCTTGCCTGTGCTTTTAGCCTGCCCCAATATGCACAGCAGATTGTTGGTGCAGTGAACCTGCAGTTGTTGTGTGGCCAGCCATTGCTATGTTGGATATCACAGAAACATAGCACAGTGTTTAGTCCACTGACTTCACAGCCAATGGTCATGGGTTTGATTCCTGGGTGTTCTTGAGTTTTTCTGCCTGTCCTACACAACTATTTTTCCTTCCTCTAACAGTCATATCTGTGCAGATGTGTATGGCGGCACATTATAGCCTCAACACAGTTGCCAAGCATCCTTCTGTCCATCTATCTGTCTCTGCCAGCTGTGTGGCGTCCTTCCCTAATGTGCGGACTACTGCCCCATGTCCTGTGCTGGGACCCTTTTCTGAATTGCGGATCTTCATGATTGCCTCTTGTGTGTATGCTGTGCATGGCACTGCTAGTCCTCTGTCCTCCTGTTATGCTGCCACCTCTACCTGCTCTGGTGGACACGTATTCACATCCTCTGCCACACACTCTCATGTTGGCAATTTACATCACCATCACCCTATGCATCGGTACAGCTGCCTCCGATATGTTTCTGCACTTTTCCAGCTGCCACATGAGCTGCACGCAGATTTGACAGGTCCATCAGCTCCGCCATGTGATACCCTCCAGAAGTTGTTGTTTGGCTTTCCTTGGCACTCTGTGCAGTGGTAGGGTTACATCTGTGTTTGGGCCATACATTTTGTGCTATTCAACTTGGGACTCCTTACTGCCACTGACCACCTTTTCAGGCGTCACCTTGCCCTCCTTTGGACAACCTTAGATGCACCTTAGTTTGCACCAGCTCATGGGATGCCTTATATGGTGCCTTGGAGAGTGGCAAACTATGGCACATTATAGGACGCCTTAGGGTGGGCGCCCTAATATGTGCATCAGGTTACTGCACTGCAGCGTGGGTTTTTCAATTGGCAGCACACACTGTTCAGATGTGTCCGTTACATGCATTAAAGGGAACTGTCTTGGACTGCCATATTATACACACCCAGAGGAAATGAACTCATGACCACTGTTTTGGAAAGCATTGCATTAACCAGTGTACTACACCTCTGCAGCAAGTATCACAGCGCTTCTACGTAATTAGGCTTACGGCACGCAAACGTGCAGCGCCGCGCACTGTCACATGAAAGCGGCAAGGCGCCCTCTGTTGCATGATAAAAGGCTTAGTGCCAGAACGCCCACTTCCTTATATGGGATTCTTCACATTAGCGCTGCACCTAACGCCGGTAACATTAAGACGGTTTAGTAAACATGCCCCTAAATGTAATACTACTTTATAAAATATACAATTAAACACTTGAGAGAAAGCCGCTTTTGCACCATGCTCAGTAGCTACATATAAACAAATTATGATGGACTTGTATATTTTATAAAGTAGTATTACATTTAGGGGTATGTTTACTAAACCGTCTTAATGTTACCGGCGTTAGTTGCAGTCTTACTGTGACATATGCCATATAAGGTAGTGGGCGTTCCGGTCTTAAGGTAGCATTTCGGGTTATTGTGTGATAAAGTCCATTATCACGCGATAGAGGGAGCCGTGGCAGGTTAATGCGCATTAGCCATAATTAGGCCCGCTGACCAGCAAACACAGCACGAGAGGTGTAGCACAATGGTTAATACATTGACTAATGAAACAGGGGTCATGAGTTCAATCCCCCAGTGGGCTTAATGAGTAAGGCTATCTGAGGTATTACCCTTTACTTTAAATCAGTGCTGTCTGAGGCATTTTCTTTTTTTATTTAAATTAGTGCTGCCAGCAAACACATCCTCACAGAGCCGTAACCTAAGGTGCTGCATAAGGCGGCCTATAAGGCACTCCAGAGGGCACATTATAAAGTGCACTGTCCGCCAAGGCACATTATAATGTTCCCTATAGGGCGCCTTATAGGGTGCCTTATAGGGCACTTTATAGGGCGCCTTATGAGGCACCTTAAGGTTACAGCACTGTGATGGTGTTTTTGCTGGCAGCACTAATTTAAATTAAAAAAGGAAATGCCTCATGCAGCCCTATCAAATAACACCACTGTGGGATCAAACCCATGACCTCTGCCTCCACAGTCAGTGAAGCAACTAGTGGGCTACATCTCTATAGCTGCTTACAAACGGCTGGCTGGCTACAGAAGGACTGCAGGTCACCACACAAACTGTCTGCTGTGCTTACCAAGATAGGGTTAACCCACCCGTACCCATGATGCACTGCAGATGCAGATCAGCAGACTACAGATGATCACAAGATGGGGTATGCACCCCCAAAGCACCTCGGCCTGGTAGGGGGAACTGACCGTGTGTGTTACTAGCACAGAGTAGCTACAGACCGTCACATTGTGCGGGTACTGTGCTCACCCTGAGGATGAGGTGGGGCGCCCAGCACCAGGTCTACAGCACCTGGCTTAGCTAAGACAGGTTGTGCTGTAGATTGCTATCAGTGCTAGTATGTGATAGGTAACACAGGTACACTAAAAAAAATTTTTTTTAAACTGCCTCTAATGTTTCGATTGATTTTTACGTTTTTTGGTGCGCTGAATCCAAATCTGGTAACCAATTTGCTCCATCACGTACAGATATTTTGCTACATTGGGTTAGCAGTTTGAGGTGAACGTTTCAGATTGAGTGCGATCGAGATAAAAGTTTCTTGGATGAATTCTTTATACTAATTGTTTAGTAGTTATTCAAATAAGAATAAAGAAAATTGTAACAAGGCAGCACATAAGAATAGAGTAATGTCAACAAAACACACTGTGATGGTAGCAAAATTGTCTGCACTTAAAACAGCCACATACATGTGCACAAACATTGAGCATATAAGAGTGAGGTTAGACACAAAGCAAAGCAAAGAAATGTGCAAAAAATGTTGTACAGGTATGTATGTAAGAATAGAAAACGCAAACCGCACCATTGCAATACATGAAGACAAACACCCGATGGTGTGAAAATAAAATTCTAATAAATGAGATCCGACACTGTGGTAATAACTAGCAAATTTTTATTTCAAAGTTTAGTAAAAACACGATATTTGTCAACACAGTTTAGATTTTAAAGTCATTCTTGGGTCAATCAATCTCCTGGTGGGCCCGTTTCTTCTTCCCCCGAATGCTTCTCTTGGTGCGCTGCTTGGCGTATTTTTCATCTGGGGTTTCCCACAGCAGCAACCAGCAGAAATCAGCCATCATAGTGGTGTTCCATCTTCCTTGGTACCTTCTCTCTGCGTCCTTGATGCCCTGGTGAAACCTTTCACCTTGTTCTTCACTGTACGCCCCCACGTTTTCGGGAAAGTAGTTCACATGGGAGTGCAAGAAATGGACTTTCAGGCTCATGTTACAGCCTTGTTCTTTGAAGGCATTGAGCATCCTGGCAACAATATCCTTATAGTTCTCATCCCGCCTGTTCCCCAAGAATTTGAGAACAACATCCTTGAAGGAATCCCAGGCTTCTTTTTCCTTCTCAGACATCGTTTCAGCGAATGCTCCATCTGAAATGAGTTTCCTTATATCAGGGCCAACAAACACTCCTTCCTTTAGCTTTGCTTCAGAAAGTCGGGGGAACTTTGAGCAAAGGTACCGAAAGCACTCACCATCTTTTGGAAGGGACTTGATGAATTTCTTAATGAGACCCAACTTAATGTGGAGAGGTGGTAATAGAATTTTATCACGAGTAACCAAGCTCTCATGAAGAACATTTTTCTCACCGGGTCTCAAGTACTCCATTATTGGCAAGTCTTTTTTCCCCCAGTGTAGGTCGCGGGCCCGGCTATCCCACAAGCAAAGGAAGCAGGGATATTTGGTGAAACCGGATTGCTGCCCTAATAGCATGGATAGAATTTTAAAGTCTCCACAAATCATCCACTTATGCTCATCATAACGAATCTTCTGAAGAATCAGGGCCAAATTCTCGTATTTTTCTTGGAGAATAACAGAGTGAGCAATAGGAACTGAAGCGAATGTGTTGCCATTATGAAGAAGAACACCTTTTATGCTGTCTTTTGACGAATCAATGAACAGCCGCCATTCAGCAGGATCATACTTGAGTTTAAACTTTTCCATCACTCCGTATATATCGTTGCAAAATACCAAATCTTCCTCTTTGCTGAAATACTTCAAAAATTGTGTCTCGCGGTTGCGGTACCAATAAAAGGTTGTTCCTGGTGACAATGGATTTTTCTGTTTAAGCCGAGAACCTAGCAGTTGGGCAGCATCTTTTGGGAGTCCTAAATCCCGGACTAAATCATTCAATTCAGCTTGAGAGAAAAGTTCAGGTTTCGGATCTGGTTCAGTTTCAAACTCGGAAGTACTGGACTCATCGGGAAAAGCCATCTGATGAGTCTCATCATGATCAGAACCGTCCACACAAATATGATCCAAAGATTTTGGTGGTTCAGGCACAGGTACTTCGTTGCTATGAGGCATAGGCCTAATTGCTGAGGGAAGGTTGGGGTAACTTATTACGTTCTTATTTTTTAAGTTGTATCCCTTCACAATGCAAGAGCAAAAATAGCAGTCACTGCTGTGGTCTCTTTGTTCACGCCACATCATAGGTATTCCGAAACGAAATGCTTGTTTTTTACCTTTCATCCATAAGCGTAGATCTTCCTCACATGTCTTGCACACTTTGTGAGGAGCCAACGGTTTGTCTTGATCGCCTAACTTCAAACCGAAATAGGCGAAATATACTTTTTTAATAAATGCAGAAATGTTCCTCTGCTGCTTTTTCACGGTATATTCCACACAAATAAAACAAAAACTGTCCGGAGAGTTGACGCAACCTCTGGCTCTGTGAGCCATCACAAATACACAGCACTGCAAACTACAACTGTAGTGAACCACTTCGGAATAAAGCTGGATTACGACTGAGCAAACAAAAGGTAATAATGAACTTGCAAGAAACTGAAATTTGACAGGAACGTTCATGTCGCAACCACCGTGTTTGAGCGAGCGGCGAACGAGGCGAGGCGAACAGGAAAGAACATGCGCCAGTGCGAGTACTGGATTTAGCCCCCCGCCTCCCAATTGTCCTGTTAATGTATAAAATGAATACAAAACACTCTAAAATATCATGAGGGAGCGTTTCTAGTTAGTTAACCATTACAACCTCTATGTTGGGCCAAGAAAATAAACTGTAGTCGGCTAAAAAGAAATTATGTGAACATTCCTTATATGGGTAAGAAATCTAATTTTGCAAGAAAATGTGACGTGATGGAACATTTTGGCTATTTTTCCTGGATTCAGCACCCCAAAATCTATAGGAATCAGTTGCAAAACTGGAGGCAGTTTTTTGGTAGTGTACCTGTGTAATCCTTACAGACACACCTAGGATGCACCTGTGTCCATCTGTATTTCCCAGATACCTCTAGCCCTTCTGGGCTATAATGCACCCAGAATATTGCATATCCTGTGTGGGTGACATGGTCAAATGATTTAAGTGAAGAGGGGTGTTTGGACCCATAGGTGGATTATATAGCATCACCCAACCTGCCCTCTGGGGCTCAGGGTGGGGGACAGGATCTCCCACCAACAGATCCACATTCTACATCCCTGCAATGGTGGCAGTAGAGGGGACCATCAACCACAGTCCTGCTGGGGAACAGGCACCCTACAGGGCAGTCAATGCAGATCTGTACACGTCCATAAGGCAATGGCAGACAGACAGTAGGCCTGGAAATGCTCAGCTGCCCCACCTCCCCCCCCCCACCACTATCTGACATTCTCCCACAGCAAGCACAGTGAGTCTCCAGCCGCTGCACCCTGCAAGGTGTTCCAGCCATACACATACTAACTGCAGACAGTCTGCTAGCTAGTTCATAGTGCATGTTCCTGGAGGAGATGTGTGCACCCAAAACTTTGATGTGAGCACACACACCAAGCAGATAAGTCAGTGATTGGGCCTCAAAAAAGAGAACCCATAAATATCACTTAAGAGAAATATGGGGAAAGGGTTGGCAGGAGCCACAGCTGGGACTTGAACTTGTGACCTTCTGCTCCAGAACACACTGGCTGTGTGTACTGCACCACACTGTTGCCACAGGGACAGATCATTCCCTGGGGATACCATGACTGTCTGTCAGACAGACCCTGTCTGTTGCAGTGCACGGCACCCACCTAAATGGGGCTTGGCCATGGTCTGCTGTGGGCAGATGCCACTGCCCCCTCCGCCACCAGCACCCCTCCGCCATCATGCTGCCGTGCCATTATGCCGGTGGTGCTGGTGGTGCGCAGTCCCAGGCCATCCAGTGTGCCGGTAGGCAGCTGCCTATGGTGTGGGTTCTCGGGTAGGAGTGCCTATATGGACATGGCCATTCCCCCCCGGCACTGCCTGCCAATGTTATGTGCCCTTGGGGGTACCTGCTGGGTAATATTCCCTATGACACTGTGGGACACACACTCGTGCCCATGTTGGACCCTCGTCAGTTGCTCTCTTGCTGCTTTACAGTTTTGGGATTTCTATGTGCCACCTAGGCATCTGCCTAGTCCGCATTGTGCCCCAGCTGGACCACAGCATGTGCCGCCTGCAGCCCCCTGTATCCCATTTACAGCAACAGTACAGTTGCCCTTTCCTACGTGCCCACTCTGCTGTTGCTGCACATGTGCACGCCATAACAAACCTGCCCAATCTAAACGACAGAAACCCTGATCAGCGCTATTTCAATGTGGGATCATTCACTTTGTAGGGGTACAGAGCATAGACCCTTCCAATCATGATATCTTAATTTTTACGCTTTGTCAGTAGTGTTGCTTTATGTTCATCATTAATATCACTATTGGCCAGCTTGGTTATTGGGATTTTATATGTTCATTTGCCTTTCTGCTTCCTGTACATGTATCACAACTATCACTTTTCTGGGTTTCCCTGCCTTTGCTGCACATTGCTGACTCAAATGATTTCTCTTTCCGAGGGTTTCCCTGGCGTTAGTGTTCAGACCCAGATTTCACATCGTTAGTGTGCCTGGAGCCTCTCCCCTCCCACTCTCCACCCATTGAACCCTTCTCTCCGCCCTCTGGGAAGCCTTACTCCACCCTTCAGACCCGGATTTCACAGCGTTAGTGTGCTTTAACGCCGCCGCTGCGTTATCGCGCGCTAAGTGACTTTATCACGTGCTAAGTGATGTTATCGCGCACTAAGTGATGTTTTTTGCACGCTAAGTGGTGTTATCGCGCGATAATGTTACATTATCACGCAATAATACCACCGCTGCGACTTTAAGACGGTTTAGTAAACATACCCCTAAGACTGCAACTAACGCCAGTAACATTAAGACAGTTTAGTAATCATACCCCTAAGGTATCGATATTTCTTATCAATTTTTTATATACGTCCTCCTCATCTCTTTCCTTTTAGTATGTTTTTAATGTTTTATCATATTCTTCAATATAATTTGATATACTTGTTTTATATTCCAATTGGTCTATTTAATGATTTATTTATCACATTATACCATATCTATTAGTGGCTTTTGTTTCTCTGGTATGTTGTCATTATTTTATATATTGTTTTATATATGTATAAGATATTTATTGCCATTGTTTTGCTTTTAGCTAATTTGTTTTATTTGCTTTTATGCGTATTTAATTTTTCAATTGTTCTTTTAAGGTTTGCTCCCTCACGTACTCCCCCTGAAGAAGGCCAAAACGCATAGGGGATAATAAAAGGGGTTTTAAACATAAAATTACTGCCAGTCCTGGTATCTGTTCTTTTGTTCCTTCGTAGTTTACAGATACTCCTTTGCTTTCTCTTGTCCAAAGTCCTAGAAGGACATATCCTTTGGGGGCAACTTTCACCATTCATATGGCAGGGATGGCTCCGAGGGGATGTCCAGGGACTCACTCGATGATCGGCGACTCTTCCTCTGTCTCCTAGCCATTGGAGTTTAACTGCGGGAGGAAATCAAAATACCTCCTGGCCTCCTCCCAGTGGAGGTGATGCCTCTGGTGGGGCCGATGGTGGTCCTCCCCCGAGCGCCGAGGATTGAGGACATTGGAACCAGAGACACTGGAGAAGAAAATTGTGGCAGGGCCCGGGGTGGATTCCAACTGCTGACCCAACATCCCTGGATCAGGCAGGAGGGCGTGGGTCTCAATGATAAGCTGCACCTCAGGTGGTGACACCACTGGGGATGTCAGGGTCACAGAGGCTCATGCAGTCAAGAGAGTCGACATGTGCATCTGAAGGGCCTGAAGGTACTCATTAAGCACTGCAGTCTCCGAGGGCACCAGGGCCAGATCAATGACCTCAGCCACCCACTCTAGCACCCACTTCAGGGACTTCATGATGGTCAAGTCATTGGGAGATTGCTAGGGCCCTCCAGGTCCTTGGGAGTCAATTCTTCCCATTGGGGCACCTTTGCAAGCCTTTCTCAGCCATTGCCCTCAACATCGCACAGAGAGGGGCTCTGGTGTTGATTCCCATGCTTGGCACCATCTCCGGCCGCCCCTTTTGACACTGATGAGGCTGACGATGAATCCTTTCGAGGCTCCACTGGAGGTTGATGGAGAACCTCTGATCCATGCTGCTGTGGCTCCTTGGCTCCAAATGAGCACAGGCAGCACACGATGTCGAGTGCCAAGGACGCCGAGTCTGATTGTCTGAAGAGGGACTCTTGCTGTTTCTCCCAACCTTTGAGGCCCTTCTTGGTCATCTGGAGGCACAGGGTGGAAGTAGAGGGCTTATGGTCAGGGTCAAGGCATTGCATGCACCAGTTGTGATGATTCATCACAGAAATGGTGCATGCACAGCGGGTGCACTTTTTAAAACTGCTGGCCGGCTTCAACATTTTCAGGAAAATGGCCTCCACAAAGTCGAAGGGCTAAATGCCAGTGAACAGTACCAAACACCGTGGAAAAAAGAGAGCAAGCTGCCTGGGCAAAAAACAAGAAAAAAAAAGGGGAAAAGAACCCCGCACAATGGTCAGCGCTGGAAAAAACGGTGCCCAAACGACAGATAGAAGAATAGCAGGAAAAGGAACTAAAAAAAACGCAAGAAAATTTGCAATCCAAAAGGGCTAAAAGAATTTTTCCCGGTAGCACAAGGAACACGTCCGTGGGGCTTCATGGAAAAAGTTAACTGAGGAGAAGATGGCGCCGTGGCCATCTGATTGGAAGCATGGGGCTCAATCTGGGGATATCATCCATACGTGAGTTTTTCCTGCTTGTTCATGGAGAAAAATGGGAAGCACATAGATACGTCAACTCTTATTTTTAAGATGTGATTCTCACCAGTAAGTTGGAAGATCAGAAACATTCTCTGGGATCATGAACATCTATTATAACTATTGCCTAGTCTTGAGGGTAGTAAAATTCGACTAGTACAAACAAGGGATAAGAATTTGAAGGAAATAGTCAGTCTAGCAGATATCTCCTGAGGGGGTCTGGCCCCCATTACAAACACTGGGAGAGAGCATGTAAAATGTGGACCCTGACAGATCTGTTTTATAATGTGGGACACACGGGAATTCAGTTGTGGGCTGGTGTCCAAAGTCTATCAATTACAATGGGAGACTTCCAGCTTGTCTATTTATATGGTCTATGGCATCAGGTGACTTTTGGCAAGATGTATATAGGGAAGACCATCAGACCTTTTTAGAGTGTGGATGGGGGAACATAAAAGCAAACTCAAAAGAAAGGTGGAAAAAGCACTGATCGTTAAGCACTGTTTGGATGCAGGACATGAGTTTGGGGATTTGCACTGTTTTTGTATTGATCATGTTCCAGTGCACCCCAGGGGTGGTAATAGGGATAGACAGTTAGTACATTGGAACCAAATGGTTTGAACAGCTAGATTGATTGGTCTATGTGTATGTAATGTTGTTGTAGATGGGTGGGTGGATAGTTAAAATTTTAGGATGATCGTCAGTAAGACTCAATCGGTGTGTTCACTTCATCAGAGACTCTGTATTGTGAATGGATGAGGATTTGTTGTGTGTATTATTTGGTCCACGTTTAGAAGTATGATTTTTATGAATGGCTTCAGTGTGTTAGTTAGTATGAATAGGTTTTGTATGTGTGAATTTGCACTGGCCCATTTTGATTGGTTGAGGTTGTTGAACATTTTGATTGGTTGTTTGTGAGTGACTTTCTTTTGAAGGGTGCATGTGCAATGAGGCTATGGTTTAGATATAAGTCTGACCATGGTGAGCAGAGTGCGGTGTTTGCAGATGTGAGTAGGATTGCAACAATGTTTGAATGACTGGTTGTATGTGTGTTTGGATGTTATGGATGAGTATGAGGGATTTTAGATGGCTGTATTGTGTATATGGTTGTACAGGGTTGTGCTGATTAGTAAGATATGCCAGCAGTGAAACAGAGACATGCAGTTGATGGTGAATTGGGCCGATGGAGTGAGTTTATGTGGAGAAAGAAGGTTGTTGTTGGTGGCCGGGGCCATGGCACTGTGGCTCCATTCAAATGGCTCCATTCTGGACAGGTGGCTGTGCGTGCAGGCCAATTGGAATCGGATCCTGGCCTGCATGTGCAAGCACTAGACAAAATTCTGATCCCGCGGGGCACGTCTAGCCCCCGCAAGATCAGAATCAGATCTGCCTCTGGGTGTCCCAATTTCAATCGGACGCACAGGGGCCTGGACGCACATATTATAATGTGCCTCTTAGTCTAGCAGGCATGCTCTCTGCCACCTGCAAAAATTCAAAGACCATTGTTAAAAGTCCAAAATAAATTGCATTAGCATAGTCCAAAACTGGCATAAACATAGCATGAAAACGAACCAAAGTAAGAACTGCAAATACAAAAATACGTTTTTCAAAAGATCCTTCAATTAAGAATAGAAGCCAAATGCAGAACGTAATACTAGTCTCAGATATTGTACTTCTGACCATACAAAATCAAATGCCCTTCAACAATAACCTCCTTCCAAGGAAATGAGACAAAAGGGTATGTTTACTAAACAGCGATAATGTTGCAGCGACGCAGTTTGCGCGTGATACGTAATGTAAGCGCGCGATAGCGTGAGGTTTCACATGAACACATCTGTGGCATTAAGGCACACAGAGGGTGGAGTAAGGCTCCCCAGAGAGCGGAGAGAAGGGGTCAATGGGCAGAGAGTGGGCGGGGAGAGGCTCCATGCACACTAACACTGTGAAATGAAGATCTGAAAATTATTGCCAGTGAAAACCTCGCGCTAGAGGCACATAGACTTGAAGACTTCCGGACAATATACCAATCCCTGATCTTACCACACTTTGACTTCGCCAACGCTATTCTTCAAGGTCTCCCTCAATCAACACTCAACCCGTTGCAACTTGCCATGAATGCCGCAGCCAGAGTCTTAGTGGGAGCAGCAAGATGCAACCATATAACGCCTATCCTAATACAGCTGCATTGGCTCCCCATTCAAGGAAGGCTTATATTCAAATCTTTGTTACTCACTTTCAAATCCATCCATGGCATCACCTCCCCTTCATTAACCGATATCATCCAACCCATTCCTCCCAACAGAACAAGGAGATCCCTATCTACAAATGCACTACTAATCCCAAAGGCTTCAACAAAGTACACAACCGCAACATCTAACAGGGCATTCAGTATCTATGCCCCAAAATGTTGGAACGCATTACCACCAGGCATCCGTGCAATTACTGACCTAACACAATTCAGAAAGGCTCTCAAATTCCATTTATTTACACAGTACTACCAGATTAACCTAACCCCTACCTAATTGCCTCTCCTCTTACCTCCTCAAGATAACATCTCAACCCTACTGTACACATGTAACACCCTAAATTCTCAGCAATCAATCTCATTGTACATATGTAAGTAGTTCAGTTTGCATCCCCCGCGTTATCCAAGTTGTTACTCCTGTTCTCTGTAAAGCAAAACATGTTATCCAAGTTGTTACTCCTGTTCTATGTGAAGCCAAACAGTTTGTTATGGTCATTTTGTTGTATGTAAACCGCGCTGACAATAGTGCGGTATATAAGAAATTGTAATAAATAAATAATAAAATAAATAATAAATAAAATAATAATAAACATTTGCAGGAGAGAGAAACCAATTCAATCAGCAATGTACAGCAAAGGCAGGGAAACCATGAAAAGTGATAGTAGTGATACATGTGCAGCTACAGCATAGTGCCCAAGTATGAAAGGGCACTATGGTGAGGCTGCAAATGGGGTACAAGGGGCTGCAGGTGGGACATGCAGTGGGGAAGTTGGGGCACAGGATGGACTAGGCAAGTGCACACATGAACGCAGAAACTGCAAATCAGCAAGCCAGCAACTGACTATGGTCAAACATGCCCACGAGTGTGTGCCCTACAGTGTCCCATGGGATAGTACCCAGTAGGTACCCCAAAGAGCACATAACATTGACAGGTGGTGCCGGGGGAAGCATGGATGTCTATGTAGGCACCCCTACCCCAGATCCCACACCATAAGCAGCCGCCTACAGGCACACTGGATGGCCTGGGACTGCGCACCACCAGCATAAGGGCATGTCAGCATGGTGGGGGAGGGGTGCTGGTGGTGGAGGGGGCAGTGGCAGCTGCCCACAGCAGACCAAGGCCAAGACCTGTTTAGGTGGGAGGCATGCAGTGCAACAGACAAGGGCTGTCTGAAGAACAGTAATGGTATCCCCAGGGACTGACCTGCCTCTGTGGCAACAGTTTGATGCAGTACACACAGCCAGTGTGTTCAGGGGCAGAAGGTCACAGGTTCAAGTCCCAGCTGTGGCCTCTGCAGATAATGGCCCTATATTTTACCCTACAGCGGACATACACCATAAACATGTGCACTCCCTAGAGCACCAGCCAACAGGGCACAAACACCCACAGGCTCCACTATCCAAAGCCTCATGGAGAGTCAGGCTGTTGGGCCCTGCGCGGAGTAGCAGCTACCAATACTAGCACCTGAATACCTTAGCAATGTCCTGTGCTCAGGAGTGGTGTGGCGGACAGGTCTGCCAACCACCTCTATCTTTGAACAATGCTGAAATAGTTGTGGGAGTGTGTTTATGTTAATCCAGTGGTTTTTGGCTGCCTACACCATACTGAGCCCCCAATGCTTGCACTATTTCCAGTGTTAGCCTGCAAATGTGCATAAAGAGGAGCAAGGTATTGTGGGCATGGCCCAGACACGGCGGTCTGGGCAGGATGCATCTGCACAGGGCATAGGACAATGGCTGGGACATTGTAGTGCCCGACCACCACCTGCACGGACAGGGTGGCCACCGCATGTCATGCTGGGAGGTAACATTCACCCTGACCGAGCAGTGACCATGGCATGGCCAGGTTCCCACATAGTGCTATCTATGAGTCTTCCTTTTTTGGGGCCAATCACTGACAGTGTGTGTGTGCGTGCGCTTGCTCTCTGCTGGTGAATGTCAGATTGCTATGGGGAGCAGCTGAGCTTTTCCAGGTCTACTGCCTGTCTGCCAGTGCCCTATGAAATATGAACAGATCTGCATTGACTACACTGGAGGGTGTCTATTCCCCAGCAGGACCGGGGTGGTGGTCCCTTCTACTGCCTCCGATGCAGAGTGCAGATATGTTGGTGGGAGATCCTATCCCCAAGAGGGCGGGTTGGGTGGTGCTACATAATCTACTTTTGGGTCCCCACAACACCCTTCTCCTATAACATTTGACCATGGCAACCACACAGGTTATGCACTATTCTGGGTGCATCATAGTCCACAAGGGCTAGATGTGACTGGAAAATACAGATGGACACAAGTGTACTATAAATGTGTCTGCAAGGACTACCTATCACACACCAGCAGTGATGGGAACCTGCAGCACAGCGTATCTCAGCCAAGCCAGGTGCTGCTGGGCGCCCCACCTCACCCTCAGGGTGAGCACAGGAACCGTACAATGTCACGGTCTGTAGTTACTCTGTGCCAGTAACACACACAGCCAGTTCCCCCTACCAGGCCGAGGTGCTGTGGAGGCGCATACCCCGTCTTGTGATCAGATGTAGACTGCTGATCTGCATGTGCAGTGCATCATGGGTACGGGTGAGTATACTCTATCCTGGTAACCACAGCAGACAGTTTGAGTGGTAACCTGCAGTCCTTCTGTAGCCAGCCAGTGCTGTGGTAGAAGCTATAGAGATGTTTCCCACCTGTTACTACAATGACTGTGGAGGCAGGGGTCATGGGTTCAATCCCACAGTGGTGTTCTTTAATAAGGCTCTCTGAGGGGTTTCCTTTTAATTTACATTAGTGCTGCCAGCAAAACCACCCTCACAGTGCTGTAACCTTAGGGTGTCTTATAAGGCGCCCTATAAAACGCCCTATAGGGCACATTATAAGGTGCCTTGGCAGACACAGCACTTTATAATGTGCCCTATGGGGCGCCTTATAGGGCGTCCTATGAGGCACCCTAGGTTACGGCACTGTGAGGGTGCTTTTGCTGGCAGCACTGATTTAAATTAAAAGGAAATCCCTCAGACATCATTAGATAACACCACTGTGGGATTGAACTCATGATTTCTGTCTCCACAGTCATTGTAATAACCAGTGGGCTACATCTCTATAGTTTCTAGCACAGCACTGGCATGGACTTAAGGTTAGCACGTGTTAATGAGCCATGGCGCCCTCTATCACGCGATACAGATTCTTGCTACCTTGCCGCCGGAACGTCCACTACCTTATATGGCATTCTTCACATTAACGCTGCAACTAGCCCCGGTAACATTAAGACGGTTTAGTAAACATACCCCAAAGTCTCGAGTAACCAGCAGTACTTACAATCTATTCCAATTCAAACCCAAACTATTCATTCTCATTCACTGAGCAATGACTGACGACTCTACTGAGAGCACAGTTGAAAAAGCAATAGGAAATCACTTCTCTCTCCGCATGTCTTATCACTCGTGTCCTCTGATCTCAAAGAACAAATCTGGTGGCCATCCCCCAGTGTCGCATTCTCAGCAGGAATATACCCATTGTTCCACCTTCTTTTTGTTGGCCTCCTCCCTCTAGAATTCCCTTCCTCACTATATTTGTGGTGAGTCTTCTTATCAGAAATTTAAACCTGTTCTGAAAACCTACTTCTTTGAGTTTGCTTATGCAGAACTGCTTTGATACGAGCTCCATCCCAACAGAGTTGCTTCAGCTCTCCTCGTGGCAGCCTGACTAGAGACCTGTCCTCTTCTACTGATCTCAATATTTTCCTTCTGTGCTCTATCCTACAGTGTAATATCAAGATTGTAGTTCCTTTCCTTTTCTTGTAACCTTAGTTTTATTGTAAATCATCTTGCTACTGTACCTAGTGGAAGATGATAATGTAGATATCAAATAAACATAAATATGAAGGCACATTTTAGAAATGAGGTGCAGGTACAATCTGGGATGTCCAGGTGAAAACTTTTCAAAAAAGACCACGCACATCGAAGTTCGGGCATGATTTCAGAAATGTGGATGTACCTAATATGGACGTTGTTGAGGTTGGCTACACAGATGTTCCCATAATGGTATTGCAGACAGTGGACATATCCCAGACTGTCATTCCACTAGCAGAGAAGTTAAGCAGCATGAAAACCACAAAACAGGTTTCCCCAGTACCTATCAAGTGCTTTTAAAGTTTTGGACAATACTGCAGATATTAGAGTAACAGCTCCTCTAGATCCTCTGGATATTTTATTGCAAAATGAGCACTTTTCAGATGTCGATTCAGGTCCTAGAACAGGTATAGACTTGGAGGAGGGTGTTGACATTCCTCGCCACTCCCCAACCCTAGATGGCCATCTCTGGCACAGGGATGCCCCTATAACTATATTGTAAAATGGTTGGAGATATCTCTGTGGTTTGGATGTCTGTTTTCAGATGTCGAAAGCATGAATAGAGCTTCTGTTAGTGATACTGCAGGTCTTCCACTTTGCAAATGATACCAAAATCTGCAATAGAGTAGACACTCAGGAAGGAGTCGATAACATGAGGAGGGATCTAGCTAAGCTTGAAGAATGATTGAGAATTTGGCAGCCGAGATTTAACACTAAAAAATGCAGGGTCATGCATGTGGACTGAAAAAAAAACAAGGAAGAGGTACAGTATAGGGGGTGAAGTACTTCTGTCCACAAAAGAATGGCGGGACCTAGGCGTGATTGTTTCTGATGATCTTAAGGTGGCTAAACAGGTAGAAAAGATGATGACAAAGGCCAGAAGAATGCTTGGGTGCATAGGGAGAGGAATGAAGGAGGTGATAGCGCCTCTGTATAAGTCTTTAGTGAGACCTTATTTAGAGTATTGTGTGCAATTCTGGAGACCGCACCTTCAAAAAGATGTAAATTGGATGGAGTCTGTGCAGAGGGTGGCTATTAAAATGGTTAGTGGACCTCATCATAAGGCATATGGGGACAGACTTAAAGATCTCAGTATGTATACTTTGGAGAACAGGCAGGAGAGAGGAGATATGATAGAGATATTTAAATATCACTGTGGCATATATGCACAGAAGGAGAGCCTCTTTCAATTGAAAGTAAGCTCTGCAATGAGGGGGCATAGGATGAAAGTGGAAGAAGATAGACTCAGGAGTAATATGCAGAAATATTTCTTTATAGAAAAAGTGGTAGATGCATGGAACAGTCTCCTAGTGGAGGACAGTATCTGAATTCAAGAAAGCATGGGACCAACAGAGAAAATCTCTAAAGGAAAAATAAGGGACTATAGTAGTTAGTATGGAAGGGCAGACTGGATAGGCCATATGATCTTTTTCTGCCATCATGTTTCTATGTTTATAAAATGACCCCATAGATGTAAACAAAAAATGGAAAGGACAGAGCCCTACATAACTCTATATTAACAAATCCATGCATTCCAAAGTGTCAGCTCTCAGCCTAATGTGGGATCTGTGAGATGATAAAAACGACTGAAACCATAGACCTAAGAGCAAATACCTAACCGTGAAAAGCAGTGATTGACTCAATCAAAAGCACATGTCTCTTCCAAAATAATCATAAGAATCACTTTCTCCTTAGAAGTAAAGGGAGTACTGAATCTATAAATGAGATTAATAACATCTCAGGCCCGAGGCCTCAATGAAATCCATGTTGATTTGGATCTAACAAAGAATTTGATTATAAGAAAACTTGCAACTGACTCCTAACAAATATTTTCACCAGCTTAGCTAGAAATGGGAGACTTGAAATTAGATGATAGTTCTTGACTCTCTCAGGGTTTCTCAGGGTGTGGCAAGGCTGCTGAATTAAGGGAAGTACAAAGGGCATTTTTTGATTGATTATAGGTGACTACTAACAACGCGGGCAAGAATTATAAAGCATGAAGTTAGCACTTTGATTTTTGGAACTGTGTTCAGTGTTTGGATTTTATATGCAATTGAAAAAAAATCATTTAAAATATAAAAAGATGGTGAGGGGTTTGGTGAAAATGCTAAAACATTTATGCAATTATATTCAGTAGATTGTGGAGAGAGATGCGAGATACTGAACAGTGAGTCAATGACTTAGGTAATGCTATGTAGCAACAGTAGTTACAGCTACACGACTGAATATTTTTGATAGATGGTTATCATTGACCATATCCTGGAGTTAAAGTGCATTTTTATTCAGGTTAGTTTTCTATATGGTACTTTATACAGATTATTTTTTAAGCAGAATAAACACAGCTGTATTTCCAAAGCGGAGGAACTGTCTGTAGGAAGAATTGGTAAAAGAAAATAAATGCAATGTTTCTATGCCCATCGCTATTTTACATATTTACATACTAATGCCATAAGATGATTAGATAGTACTACATCACGGAGATGAACAAAACCTGATCTTACCCCATTACACCAATGAACTTGTAGTCCTATTGCTCCTAGAGACGCAATGGAGTAAAACCAGAACATGCTCGATATGCTGCTTATGATATGGTGCTATTTGGCTACTTTATATCATCTTTTTTATTTCTAAATGGAATTTTTTTTATTGGGTTATACATCAACTTTATAATACTTTCAAATAAAAACTGTCAAATTTTAGGTGACTAAGGGCCTCAATCAGAGATGCGGGTTGCGGGGCTGCATGTCCCGGTGGGATGTGCAGTCCCACTAGCCCTCTGGACCTGATTCTCCCTCTAGCTCTCCCCATACGTCCTAAGCATCAGAACGGGGAGAGCCGGCGGGGGGCAGGAGGAGGCGGGATCGGGGCGGAGTGAGGGCAGGCCAGCTTGGCGGCACGTACAGGGACGATTCAGGTCATGGCCCTATATGTCCTGCCGGGGTAGTGGGAACATGCTGCTTATTCCACTTCAAAGGTGGACTAAGCAGCACTTTTGGCATAATCGAGGCCGGGGGTTCCCCGTTGCCCGATTCAGACCCTGGCTGGCCAGCCGTGGATCGGGCGGTGTGGAAGAGGGGGGCTGAACTGTAGCAGCAGCCAGGGGAGCCTGAGGGAAAGACGTCCCTGCAAGCAGGCAGGGGCACGCCGGGCCATCGTCTGGCCTGATTCTGGTTACCGCAGGAATATTTTGTTCCTGCATTCCAGAATCAGGTCCAAACGGACCCGTCTTGCTTGGGGCCATCTTGATGGCCCGGTTGTGCCCCTACCTGAATCAGACTCCACGGATACAGCATATTTAGGTAGACACAGTATAGCCTAGTGGAACCTGGTTCTGTTCTCATAGACTCCCAACTGGCTGGTTTTTCAGAATATGAAAAACATAGGAGTGAACCTGCATGAAGTGGATTGCAGCCCTAACCATCTTACTGGGCAAACTTGATGGGCCATTTTGGTTACCATGTAATTGACATGAGATATATTTGCATACATATCCCCATTGTATGCAAATATGCCTTGTGCATATTCATGGTAAATACCTTGAAGACCCAACAAGAAAAGGACCACTCAAGACAGCTTGGGGAGCCACTAATATAGCCCGTCATCCCAGGCCTTCTCATCACAGATTTCAAGCATATAGGTGCTATGCCTGAAGCTAGTTTTGCAAACCATTTATCTTCATGCCACACCATTTATCTTGGACTACAGCTAATTATCGGTTTTAGACATGGAAATATTTTTTTCATATTTTTGCTATTATTCAAATGAGTTAAAGGCTAACCTTATGACAAAATAGAAATATGTTTGTACTCTGTAGGTCATTTCCTTTTTTCTAAGACGGCTGACTCCAAAATGAAAACCTTACTGCATATTGAAACAGATAATTAAAACTAGTCAGTGAGTAGCAAGGGAAAGATTACTCATACAACTCCAAAGGACTAACTACAGGTTAAACATTGTAATTTAGAGATAACTGCACTGCAGCTGCAGTAAGCCTTTCATAATCAGCACAAGTTCAGCCTTAATTGCTTCTGTGAGAAGCTACAATGCTCCTACTGAAAAAAGTCAAATATTAGGCAGATCAGTTTGTGAGAGAACAATTTTTAAACTATATTCTAAATATATTTCTTTGCCATAGCAAAACAAGACAAACAAGTAGTTACTTCATTCGGGGTAGTTTCTCCTAATGGGTTAGTTTTGCGCATACTATGGCAGTCGTGAACCTCACTTCTAAGCCAGGGTATGTGGAATATGATCTTGATCTCTCAAATTTAATGCTAATGCTCAGTGTAGTACTTGCATCGTGCCAAAGAGAGCCTCCTGCTGGAGTTCATAAGATGTAACACGTATGGGTAGTTTGTCAAGATGCGCTTGGAAGTTCTTCTTTATCAGGCCTGTGGCTCCCACTACAATGGAAAATATTTCTGTATCTTTCTGCCACATTTTCTTGGTCTCTGATTGCATTTCTTGATACTTCAAGATCTTCTGCCTCTCCACATGATTCACAGAATAATCACTCGGTACCGACACTTCTAAGTGGCCTGGTGGCTCGAGTAAGGAGCTGAGTACTAAGGAAATGAGGGTTCACATCACACTTTTTCCACTGATACTCTTTGGGACCTTGGGCAAGTAAATTTATTTCCTATTGCCTCAAGTATCCACTTAGGGGTATGTTTGCTAAAGCGCGGTAACGTAGCATCGGTAACATTAACGCATGTTAACGTCACTGGCTGCGGTAACTCCCGCAGAGGGTGGAAAGAGGATGGAGAGAGGGTGGAGAGAAGGGGTCAATGGGCAGGGAGTGGGCGGGGAGAGGCTCGTGCTACACTAACGCAGGGAAATGAAGGGCTGAACATTAGTGCGAGTGAAAACCTGTCGATGCACATTTGCAGGAGAGAGAAACCATTTCAGTGTCAGCAATGTACAGCATAGGCAGGGAGTCCAAGAAAAGTAATAGTAGTGCTCCATGTGCAGCAACAGCATAGTGCCCAAGTATGAAAGGCCACTATGGTGATGGTGCAAATGGGGCATAGGGGGCTGCAGGCGGGACATGCAGTGGGGGCAGCTGGGGCACAGGGTGGACTAGGCCGTCGCCTAGGTGGCACATAGGAACACAGAAACTGGAAATCAGCAAGACAGCAGCTGACCTAGGCCAAACATGCCCAGTAGTCTGTGTTCCACAGTGTCCCATCCAGGGGACATTACCCAGCAAGTACCCCAAAGGTCACACAGGTACCACTATGTCTGTAATGGGGCAAGCAGTGCACATCTGGGGACCACTCTAACAAGGGTCCACAGACTTTACCCAGGATGCGTCCCAAACAATTCGTAAACACAGCTAACCGAACACTCTTTACTGCAGCCCCTAGTAAGGCATTACAGGGTGTGAACACACGTTTTTGGAAACATACATACACCCAGTAGGCCAAACTGGGTACACCGTGCCTGAAGTGCATACCCTAGTCTGTGCACAGTCTGCTATCATAAACTACATGAAACAACCACTAGTTGCAAATATCATAAACCAATATCAAAAAATACAATGCAACGTATCAATTTAACAAATTTTATAAATACTATTAATCAGTCATGTAACAGTGCAATAAACACACATCTTTCAAAAATATATAGGATACATCAAAATATGTAAATATTGATGGTATATTTAATACAATACAATTCTTCCAAAGGCAATATCATCGCCAATTTACCTAACGTTTACCTAAATGACAACACATTAAAAAAAGCACAAATCCCATACACTCACCATTCACACATACACTCATACAATACAATCACAATTACTAAAACACATGATAATATTCTATCCCCACTATCTCAATACCAAATACATAATACATTCATACATAATAATATACATTAATTCATATAATGCACACACTTCAAAAAAAATTACAAACAAATTATAACAATAACATTAACCAAATTAACCTATATGCCTCAAGTTAGCCGGCATGCATAAAGAATTGACTCTACTAAGGGAAGAACTAGCTGCAATGAAACACACCTCTTCTAGGATACAAACCAAACAAAGTCCACCACTGCTCCCCCAAAGAATCAAACATCCCAGGAACAAATGGATCACATTGGGCTCTGGTAGATTGCGACCTCTAACGCAGAGACACCCTATACATCATGAGATATCCCTGCATAATGCCTTCTCTGCTTTGGTTAATGAGGATGCTCAATCCATGGAAACTGAAGAGCCCTTAAATGAGACAGCCAATGCCCAATCTCCTGATAAAGCACCAAATATGACGAAAAACTCACAGAAAAGAAAACTACTACTACTTGGTGATTCCATCATCAGAGGCACCAACTTGGGAGCACAGTTCAAAGGAGAGAAGATAGTCAAATGCCTCCCAGGCTCCTCAGCCAGCAGGAATACAAACCAAATTGTTGATGTACTTAGCGCTGAAAGTGAGCACTCCAAAACTGATGTTGTCATCCACTTGGTTACAAATGACCTGGCTAGAAACAGGGCCTCTACAGTTCAAAGGGACTTCCAAACTCTGGGAGAGAAACGGAAGCCCATTGTTAACACTGTAGCATTCTCAGAAGTTCTACCTGTTCTTGGTAAGGGACCAGAAAGGCTACATCACATAAACAGCTTTAACACATGGCTCCAAACCTGGTGCGAACAAGAAGGATTCCGATTTATAGGCGACTGGGGAAACAAATGGACCAAGAGACTATACTATGCTGATGGACTACATCTCTCTGTCGCAGGGAAAAGAATCCTAAGTGAGAAATTCAGGCAGTATGTGGATATGCATTTAAACTAGAAAAAGGGGGTGACTGATGGGGAAGGACAAGTTCAGGATGTCACTCCCGGCAAAAGCAGAACATCAGAAACAGACACACTTTTAAACCACACATCAAAGACAAGTGGGCAAAACAAAATTAATGCAAAATACATGCAAGCCAGTTAAATGCTGGAAAGCAATGAGCACAAATGATCAAAGCTTAGCCAACAAAGTTCCGGACCTGGAAGTCCTAATGGTGGAAATGGACTTGGACATTGTGGCCATTACAGAAACATGGTTTAATGAATCGCATGATTGGGATATAGCCATAGCTGGCTATAATCTATTCAGAAGAGACAGATAAAGTGGAAAAGGAGGAGGAGTAGCCTTGTATGTCAAAAGCAATATTAAAGCTACTCAAATGCAGGGGGCATGGGGAAGAGAAGAAGCACTCTGGATTGTGTTGGAAAGAGGAGATGGCACTGTTGTCCATTCTGCTGAGGTCTACAGACCTCCGACTCAAATTGAAGAGATAGATAACAAATTGATTATAGATATTGCCAAGATAGCCACAAAGGGGGAAGTGATCATATTGGGTGACTTTAATCTACCCAATGTGGATTGGATTATTCCTTCTGCAAATCTGGAGAGAAGCAAAACAATTGTGGATGCTTTCCAAGATGTGTTACTTAGACAAATGGTGATAGAACCAACCAGGGAAAGCTCAATGCTGGATTTAGTGCTCACCAACGGTGATAGTGTGTCAAATGTCTGGGTGGGTGCCCCTGTGAGCAGCAGTGATCATCACACAGTGTGGTTTGAGATAAAAGTCAAGGTTCAGTCCAATCATAGCAAGCTCAAAGTCCTAAACTTCAAAAACACTGAATTCAGTAAAATGGCCAAGTACCTAAATGAGGAGTTAGCAGGGTGGGAGGGGATAAGAGAAGTGGAATTGCAATGGGCTAAACTAAAGGTGGCAATAAAAGGGACAGCAGATAAATATGTAAGAAAAGTAAATAAAAACAAGAGGAGAAGGAAACCTATTTGGTTTTCCAAAGAAGTGGCTGCTCAAATAAAGGCAAAAAGCCACAGCTTTCGCAAAATTCAAAAGCTTGCAAACAGAGGAACACAGAAAGGAATACAGGATCAAACTCAGAGACAAAAAGAGAAATAAGGAAAGTAAAATCAAAAGCAGAGGAAAAGATGGCTAAAGATGCGAAGTGTGGCGACAAAACTTTCTTCAGGTATATTCGGGAAAGGAGGAAAATCAGAGGTGGAATTGCAAGACTCAAAAGTGCTGTGAACGGACTCGTGGAAAGTGACATTGAAAAAGCAAAATTGCTAAACAAATACTTCTGCTCTGTTTTTACTAAAGAAAATCCTGGAGAAGGACCACCTGTGACTCCCAAATATAAAAATGGGAATGAAGTAGATACCATACTATTCACAGAAGATGATGTGTTAGAACAACTTGCAAAACTGAAAGTGGACAAGGCCATGGGACCAGATGGGATAGATCCCAGGATACTGAAAGAGCTCAGAGAGGTTCTTGCAGGGCCGTTAAAGGATGTTTTCAACACATCCTTGGAAACAGGAGAGGTTCCTCAGGACTGGAGAATGGCTGATGTGGTACCTCTTCACAAAAGTGGTGACAGGGAAGAAGTGACAAACTACAGGCCCGTGAGCCTTACCTTGGTGGCTGGAAAAGTAATGGAGGTGCTCCTGAAAGAGCGAATAGTGGATTTTCTCAAAACCAACAGGTGGCATGATCTGAGGCAACATGGTTTTACCAAAGGACAATCTTGCCAAACAAACCTGATTCAGTTCTTTGACTGGGTGACCAGAGAACTAGATCAGGGGCATGCGATGGATGTCATCTACCTGGATTTCAGCAAAGCCTTTGATACTGTTCCTCATAGGAGGCTTATCAATAAACTCAGTAGTTTGGGGATGGGTCCCAAGGTGGTGAACTGGATCAGAAATTGGTTGACTGATAGATGACGAAGGTGATGGTAAATGGAGCTCACTCGGATGAAAGTAGGGTGATTAGCGGGGTGCCCCAGGGTTCCGTCCTTGGCCCGGCACTGTTCAATGTATTTATGAGTGATATTGCTGAAGGACTGAATGGAAAAGTCTGTCTTTTTGCAGATGACACGAAAAATTGCAACAGAGTGGACTTCCCTGAGGGAGTGGTTAACATGAGGAAATATCTACAAAAGCTGGAAGAATAGTCTAATTCTTGGCAATTAAGATTTAATGCTAAGAAATGCAGTGGCATGCACTTGGGAAGCAGAAATCCAAGGGAAATGTACACGATAGGGGGCGAGAGGTTGGTGTGCATGGATTAGGAGAAGGATCTTGGTGTGATTATTTCTGAGGATCTCAAGGTGGCAAAACAGTGTGACAAAGTGGTGGCAAAAGCCAGGCGGATGTTGGGCTGCTTACAAAGAGGAATTACCAGCAGAAAGGAAGAGGTACTAATGCCACTGTATAAGTCACTGGTGAGGTCTCACTTGGAATACTGTGTTCAGTTTTGGAGACCATATCTTGCAAAGGATGTAAAAAGACTGGAAACTGCTCAGAGGAAGGCGACCAAAATGATTTTGAGTCTGCGTAAGAAGCCTTATGAGAAGAGACTTGAAGACCTAAATATGTACACTCTGGAGGAGAGGAGGGATAGGGGAGATATGATTCAGACCTTTAAATACTTAAAGAGAAATAATGAAAAAACAAACCTCTTCCAAAGACGGGGAAGCTGTAAAACTAGAGGGCATGACATGAAGCTTCAAGGTGGTAAATTGAAAGGCAATGCCAGGAAATACTTCTTCACTGAAAGGGTGGTGGATGCTTGGAATGCCCTCCCGATGGTGGGGACAAATACTGTGACAAAATTCAAGATGGCATGGGTCAGACACAGTGGATCCCTTTACAGCAACAGGATAAAATCAAAATAAACTTTATCTAATTTCTCAATAAACATGGGTGTCCTACACGGAGCAGTGGGTTCACCCCTAAACAAAGACATGGGGAGGGGTGACCTGCATGGAGCGGCAGGTGCACCTACTCTTGCCATCTTACTGGGCAGACTAGATGGATCATACTGGTCTTTATCTGCCGTCATTTACTATGTTACTATGTTACAATGAAAATAAATGACAATTACAATACCAGCAAAAAAAGCAGCCAAAATAGTCCTCCTCAGGTCTTCTGTGCTGTTTCCACCAGTACTGCTACCCTACTCCCACTATTTTTGAGGCCTTCACTTATTTAAATTCCTTAGGATGTTGTCCAAGCAGTCTATGAATGCTTATTTCATTCCAGCATGATCTTCCTCTATAATTAATGTTCCTACTCTGGGACTAAAATCTCACTATCAGGACTCTGACTTGCAGACACACAGCTTAGTTGACCTTTCCTCACTCCTACACCATAGACTACTGTGGCCCTTTTTGCTGCTGTGCTGGCTCTTCTCATGTGTTTTATACACATGCAGTCAAGCTTTATGTTGTGTTGGTCCTCTCTGGGCATTTATTTACAGCCATTGATCCTGGTTATTTATTGGTCCTGTATGGATGTTTTGGGGCCTTAAAACTGTTGATCTTGGTACTCTGCTGGTCTCCTTAGCATGTTTTAGGATCTTACAGCTAATCAAGGTGCTCTGCTGGTCCTCTTCAGGTGTTTTGGGGCCAAGCATCCAATCTTGGTGCTGTGCTCTTAGTGTGTTTTAGGCCTTACAGTCAATCAAGGTGATATGGAGTGGAGGAGTGGCCTAGTGGTTGGGGCAAGGTACTTCAGGCCGGAAGGTCGGGGGTTCAAATCCCACTAGAGGACAGCAACCTTGGGCCAGAAGGACTGGGGTTTCTAGTCCCACAGGTGCTCCTTGTGGTCTTGGGCAAGCCACTTAACCCTCCATAGCCCATGTTCCCTGTAAAATAGTTATCTCCAAGTTATAATGCCCTGTTCAATGTAATTTCAGTTTGTTCAATGTAAACCACACTGATGCAGAATAGCGCGGTATATAAGAGAATGTAAATAAATATGCTGGTCCTCTTCAAGTGTTTTAGAGCCTTACTGCTAATTTAGGTGCTGTGTTGGCTTTTTTCAGCTTTTGGGGGGCCTTCTATCCTGCTTGGCACTCCTGAGGTTTTTAGTGTCTTCCAGCTTGTTTTGGTATCCCTCCAGTGTTTTAGAGCATCCCAGCCTGTCTTGCTGCTATATTCACAGGTGTTTTAGAGCCTTCCAGCCTGAATGGTTGCCATATTGACTCTCTTTAAATGTTTTAGGGCCTTTCAGATGGTCTTGATGTCATATTGGCTTTCTTGCAGTGTTCTTGGCCTTCCAAACAATGTAATTGCTGCTTTAAGCCACCCACACTGTCTTGAGGTTGTCCAGACAGTGGTGCTATTGCTGCTTTAACCCTCTGCCTATGCCTTGGAGTCTTCCTGCCATTGCTGGTGCTGTTTTACTTCTATCACAGTGCCTTGGTATTCTTCAACCAATTTTGGTTCGTCTTTGTCCTCTTCCACTATCTTGAGGTGTTCATTATTTTCCTTCTACAGCTTTTGCTTTTCTAATAGTGACTTGTTGGCCTCTTCTAGTCTTCATGCCACTCTTCTGGTGCCACAGGGTGTTTGTGACGCTTTTGATGGCATGTTGCCTCTATGAAAGATGCCTGCCATCAAGTTTCAAGCATATTTGATTGAAAATGGATAATAAGTCTAATTGTTACATGGAAAAACAGTGTGGTGTACCAGTGTATTTATCTCACATTTCTTGTCCCTGAAGAGCTTACAATCTAATAGGCTGATGCAAAAGGTCAGTGCTGACGTTGTGCACTATTAGCTGTGTATGCATTTTCATAGCACACTAATAGCATGAGACTTCAGCACCGGTATGTAGCAAAGGGTGTGTATGCAAATGAGCTGTGCACAATACCTCAGCGCAAAGTTGAAAAGAGGGGAGCCAACGCATGCACAAACAACAAGTGGCCATGTGCGCATGCGTGTAAATGTCAAATACTCATATTATGCGCACATGACGTGCAGGTTCTTTTGGTGCTTAGTCCATAATAATTAACACCATTTAGCTGAAAAACATTTTTTTATGAAATCACAACAAAGAGACCTAACAGTAAATGAAGAATGACAAAAGGGAATTAAAAAAACACACAAGATAAGAAGCAAAAGACATTTGCTCTTGAACACTGAACTTTCGCTTATATGCTGAAATTTACACAGAAAATGTTCACATCGAAGATAACTGTTCTCTGGTACTTACCCTGAAACAGTCTTCCCTGAGCAAGATGTTTAAGTCACCTTAGACCAGGCGTAGAGATGTTGGCGCTCTTGCTGGTTATGTAATCCTCTACACGTTTCTCTGCATTGGGCGTAGACCTTATTAGCATTCCATTTTAATAAACAGTTCATTTGCATATCATTTAAATACACTTGGTGTTTTTGTGTGTGCATATTTTTCTTTTGCTGTTTATATATGTCAATCTTGTTTCTGCATTTGGTATGGTGGAGCTTGTGAGTATAAGTTGTGTTATCTGCACACAAAGGGTGCACTAGTCATTCTGCATTGGCTGTAAGTTTGCATCTGATTCATTGGAGGGTTAAGTAATTTGCCCCAGGCCACAAGGAGTGTGAGTAGGGTTTGAACCCTGGGTTTTTCTGTTCACTAGGCTGCTGCTCTATCCACTAGGCTACTCTTCCATGCTTTATACACTACCTCCTGCATTAGGAGAACTCTAAGAAGACAAGAAGCACTCCATTTCTGAGAAACTCCAGAGAACTATTGGGTAACATAATCCCTAAGACCTGGCAGAGCTTAAGGGAGGGGTTCCTGTTACAGATGCAGGCAATCAAGGCTTGCCATAAGGCTGCACATGGTTTTAAAAGAGAGCCTGAATGGAAAGCAGGAAGACCCAGAGAAATAAGGTTACCAGATGTCCCCAATTTTGGAACTGTGTCCCCAACTCCCACCTGCTTGGCAGCCTCCTGTCCCTAATTCCAGCAATGGGGAGTAGAAAGGAAAATTGCAATTTAGCTATTTAAATGTCAGTTTTAGTATTTATATCCATTATCTTCATATTTTCCACAATACAGGGCAAATGCATCACTCTTTCTATTTCTCTGTTGATTTATCTATTTGAAAGTGATGCTGTTGCTGTGATGGGATTGATGGGGAGGTGGCAGGGGAATGAGTCCTCTTTCCTCTTCCGCACCTTGTTGTTCAAACCTGGAACTAAGGTCTCCCTTTCTCCCCCTCCCCAAAAAAAGCACTTCAACTAAGGGGCATGTTTACTAAACTGCGGTAACGTAGCAGTGGCTACGTTAAGGCGTGTTACGTAACGTTAAGGCACGTTATGTAACGTTAAGGTGCCTTAACATTACATAATGCGCCTTAACGTTCCCAGCCACGGTAAGTCCCGCAGAGGGTGGAGAGAGGGCGGAGAGAAGGGGTCAATGGGTGGGGAGTGGGCGGGGAGAGGCCCCTTCCACACTAATGCGGAGAAAGTAAGGGCTGAATCCTAACGCAACTGAAAACCTGGTGTTAGCACACATTTGCAAGACAGAGAAACCATTACAGTGTCAGCAATGTACAGCATAGGCAGGGAGCCCAAGAAAGGTGATAGTAGAGCTCCATTTGCAGCAACAGCATAGTGCCCTGGTATGAAAGGCCACTATGGTGATGGCGCAAATAGGGCATGGGGGCTGCAGGCGGGACATGCAGTGGGGGCTACTGGGGTAGAGGGTGGACTAGGCGGTTGCCGAGGTGGCACATAGGAATGCAGAAAATGGAAACCAGCAAGACAGCAACTGACATGCCCATGAGTCTATGGCCCACAGTGTCCCATCCAGGAGACACTACCCAGCAGGCACCCCAAGGGGCGCATAACATTGACAGGCAGTGCCTGGGGAAGCATGGACATCTATGTAGGCACCCCTACCCCAGAACTCACACCTTAGGCAGCCGCCCACCTGCCCGCTGGATGGCCTGGGATAGCGCACCACCGGCACCGACAGCATATGGTCATGGCGGCATGGCAGAGGGGGTGGGTGATTGTGCTGGAGGGAGCAGTGGCACCTGCCTGCAGTGGACCTAGGCCATGCCCTGTACCAGTACGTGGTGTGCAGTGCAACAGAAGAGGTCTGGCCGAGGAACATAAGGGTAGCCCCAGGGACCACTATGCTGCTGTGGCAACAGTGTGGTGCAGTACACTCAGCCAGCTTGTCCAAGAGCAGAGGGTTAGAGGTTCAGGTCCCATCTGTGGATCCTGAAGAGCATCTCCTCATAGTTTTAGCCCACACTGCAGCCACAACAACAACATGGGCAAACCCCAATGCAGTGGTGCACAGGGGTACAGACACCCATTCACAAGGGCTCCACTATCCACAGCTTCATGGAGTTTCAGGCTGTTGGCCCCAGCACAGAGCTGCTGTTATCACCAGAGCACTACTACTACCCCCTGCACAGATTAGCAATGTCGGCACTGTGATCAGGACCAGTGTAGCGGGTAGGGTTGTCAACCACCTCCATCTCTGCACAATGCTGAGATAGGTGTGGGAGTGTACGTATGTCTCTCCATTGTTTTGTGTCTGCCAACACCTCACTGAGCCCACATTGCTCACACTGCTTCCAGCGTTAGCCTGCAAATGTGCATAATGAGGAGCAAAGTATTGTGGGTATGGCCCAGACAGGGCAGATTGTCCAGGATGCATCTGCACAGAGTGGAGGGCAATGGCTGGGACACTGTAGTGCTCGACCACCACCTGCATGGACAGGGTGGCCACAGCATGTCACGCTGGGGGGGGGGGGTGTCACTCTCACACTCTCACTCTGACCGAGCAGTGACCATGGCATGTCTATGTTCCCACATAGTGCCACCCATTTTTTTGTTTCCAGTGATACTTATGTGTCCCTGGTTTTGGGGCCCAATCATGGAGCTACCTGCTTGGTGTCTGTGCTGTACATCCCACCTCTGTGTGCACAGGGTTCCCCTGTGAGCATGTGCTATGGACTGGTTAGTGGGCTGTCTGCAGTTTGTGTGTGCATAGTGGAAACACCTTGTAGGCTGCTGCAGGTGCTGTCTGTTGACAAATGGCAGACTGTGGCATGGGGCAGTTGTGTCTACCCCAAACATTATTGCTGGCCTGCAATGGTCACAGGTATAGCACTGGGCCAGCAGCCATGGAGGGCTGTCATCCGCTAGCAGGACTGTGGTTGTTGGTACTGTAGCCATGCTGTAGGGTGCAGGCATCTGTCCTACCACACCCTCATCTACAAAAGGGGTGACTGATGTCCCTTGGGGTATATAACACAGTGTTTCCCAACCCAGTCCTACGGGGCACACCGGCCAGTCAGGTTTTCGGGATATCCCTAATGACTATGCATAAGATATATATGCATTAGAGATATCCTGCCAACCGATGGTTTGTGGCCCTCCAGGCTGGATTTGGAGACCCTGCCTTACACCTCTGTCATTTAAGATTGTGAGTGGGCAAGGTGCAGATGTCCTAGACATCGAAAGGGTATATAGAATGTGACACATTCCTCCTCGATTCTCACCACCACCAAAAAGTTGTCTAATAGACAATATTTTGGTGGTGGTGAGAATCGAGGAGGAATGTGTCACATTCTATATACCCTTTCGATGTCTAGGACAGTGTTTCCCAACCCAGTCCTACGGGGCACACCGGCCAGTCAGGTTTTCGGGATATCCCTAATGACTATGCATGAGATATATATGCATTAGACTAGATATCCTGCCAACCTGACTGGTTTGTGGCCCTCCAGGGCTGGATTTGGAGACCGCCTAACACCTCTGTCATCTAAGATTGTGAGTGGGCAAGGTGCAGATGTCCAAGACATCAAAAAGGGTATATAGAATGTGTCACATTCCTCCTCACTTCTCACCACCACCAAAATATTGTCTATTAGACAACTTTTTGGTGGTGGTGAGAATCGAGGAGGAATGTGTCACATTCTATATACCCTTTTGATGTCTAGGACATCTGCACCTTGCCCACTCACAATCTTAGATGACAGAGGTGTTAGGCAGGGGTCTCCAAATCCAGCCCTGGAGGGCCACAAACCAGTCAGGTTGGCAGGATATCTCTAATGCATATATATCTCATGCATAGTCATTAGGGATATCCCGAAAACCTGACTGGCCGGTGTGCCCCGTAGGACTGGGTTGGGAAACACTGGTCTAGGACATCTGCACCTTGCCCACTCACAATCTTAAATGACAGAGGTGTAAGGCAGGGGTCTCCAAATCCAGCCCTGGAGGGCCACAAACCAGTCAGGTTGGCAGGATATCTCTAATGCATATATATCTCATGCATAGTCATTAGGGATATCCCGAAAACCTGACTGGCCGGTGTGCCCCGTAGGACTGGGTTGGGAAACACTGATATAACACATACCACTTAGACCCATAGTGGCAGTGCTGCATCACCCTCATGCGAGTCTGGACACCCCACTGCCCTGATAACAGGTAGCCAGCCCGTAACACTAGGTACACACTAATCTAAGTGGTGTCTGGTCCCACAGGGCCACATGTGACTGCAGAACACAAATGGAACAGATGTACCTGCAGTTGCACTGCTGGGAACACTGGCAGTGCTGGGGATGTGCAGCAGGACCTATCTCTAGCACCACATGTACTGTGTACTTAGTGCTGGGCGCCCATTCTATCCCTCAGGGTGAACACGGAGCCTGCACAATGGCATGGTCTGTAGCTACTCTGTGCCAGTATCACACACTGTCAGTCCATCTAATCACAGTAATTAATCTGTGCTAATTGGTAACAGTAATTAATCCGTGCTAATTGGTGCTAGAACTATGACAGTACACTGGGTTCTGAGCAGAGAAACTCAGATTACCTTATATTAGGAGAATCCAGGTTGTTGTAATCAGGCACTTGTGATGAAGCACTGAATGTTCGTAAGGGGTTAACTAAGGGAGTAGTTAATTGGATGTCATAGCATACTGCAGTGAAAGTCAGCTGGGTTAAGTCTATGGGTGAACTGTGGATGGAACTTAATAGTACAGTAATTAAGGCTCTGTAGATAGTGATGCTATTATGTTAAAAACCTGTGTGTGAACTGCTGAATACAATAGGAAAATAAACTCTAATACTGCTCCAGGGGATCTGGTGTCTGTTGATGACAAGACTGAGTGACGCAATAGTCTGATAGAAGTCAGCCAATAGGAACTCTGGGTCACAGTCCTAACAGAGTGGCCGCTTAAAGAGCTTTCAAGTGTAGCTCCAGTGAAGAACCACAGGCCCTGGATCAGAGAGTCCCTGGCTCAGGGACATAGTTTTCTCCATTCATGCATTCAAATGATTTGTCCCCATGGAACACCAGGAGAAGCGTATAGAAAAAGTAAAGGACTCAGGAATAGAAGGATTACAAATGTATCTTTACAGCTATCCAAAAACCTCAACCCATTGGAGTCGAAGTCTGGCTAAGTAGATGTCTAGAATCAAGAAAACATCTAAGTTGAAAGGGCTCACAAAACAAATACCTGTTATTCTCAAAACATAAAACACATTTACAGGGAAAACAGAGACTAAAGGAAGCACCTACAGTATGTCCAATAAAGCTTGCCTTATGGCAACAAATGTTTTCCTCCACTCCCGAATAGATCTAGCATGGTCAGGAAATAACCAAATTTTTGCCCCCATAAACAACTCCGACCGGTGACTAAAG
The DNA here is from genome assembly GCA_033557465.1 of Ichthyophis bannanicus. NCBI lineage: Eukaryota > Metazoa > Chordata > Amphibia > Gymnophiona > Ichthyophiidae > Ichthyophis > Ichthyophis bannanicus. Next base: position 126,095,927 of record CM066035.1, on the reverse strand, counting down.
AATAGATGCTGAACATGATCCTTATTCTGAGGAAATACAAAAGAAACTAACAAAGTTCTTCACTGCAGAACTTCAAATTAAGAACTTTCAAGCAAACCAGCTAAATTCAAAGATTCCGAAACCTGAGATGCCCCCGCACCCCAGGACTCCATACTAGGACTAGAAGACAGTGACTGTCCTGATCAATAGGTAAAAAACCTTAGCCATGGGAGGGAGAACTTTATCAGGAATTTTAAGGATATTGAAAAAATATTTATGCAAAATGGTTTGGGGAGAAAGCAAAGGGGACTTAGGAAAGTTAACAAATCACAGGTTAAGAGCCCGAATGACATTGTCCAGACTTTCTAGTTTGCAAGCAGTCAGTAACTTATCTGAACCAAAACAGTCTGTGTCTCACCAAACCTGTTCACAGAGTCCTCCACTTTTTTCAAACAGGTGTCCACCAACAAAAGTTCTGTATCTTTAGCTTGTAAATGAACATGCATGTCCAGAGTCAAGGTAGCCATCGCTGAAGTTATGTGGTCTATGGAAACCACTGCATGCAAGAGACTCTCCAGGGATACCTTTGAGGGTTTCACCAAAGGGGTTTTGTGCTGAATACTGGCAACAGCGGTCTGCAGCTCCATTCCTCTTGCCAGACAGGGCTCCATATCACTCTAGTCAGCCTCCCAGCTGAGGTTACCAGAGACTCTGAACCCCCACTACAGTGACGAAAACGGCCTTTCACCAGGACTTAAGGAGATGTTGAGGCCAAGGAAGGAGCCCTCTTCTGAAGGCTCTGACAGAGTAGCCTTCCCTCACGGTACTCTAGACACTTCAGGAGTGAGCAACTTAGAGATAGCCACTTGGTGAACGGTAGGTATAGGGGGCAAAGAAGGGGGTCTTTGCAGTGATTTTTGCCTTCTGTTTGCCCATTTAATGAGGTAAAAGGGAGCTAAAGCAAAGAGCAGCTCATTTGTCATCCCTCAACGATGCCATCTTTCCCATCAAGTATGTTCATATTGTTTGTATTGTGAAATTTTACAAATCATCATCAATAAAATGTACAGAAACATGTCAATATAAACAAAAAACAACAAATATAACACCAAATTCAGCATCCAGTAATATCAGCACATAGGGGTATGTTTACTAAACTGCGGTAATGTCATTCACGGTAGGTTCCACGGTAAAGGTAGAGATGCCCATATAAAGACATGGACGGTGCATCGTTACAGCAAACTGACAGCTAACGCATGTTACAAGGCGCCTTAGAATAACGAGCGTTACAAGGCGCCTTGTAAAGCACCTTGCAAGGCACCTTGTAAGGTGCCTTGTAAGGTGCCTAGTAAGGTGTCATGTAAGGTGCCTTATAAGGTGCCTAGTAAGGTGCCCAGTAAGGTGCCTCATAAGGCGTCCTATAGGGCCTCCTAGGCTAAGCGCCATATTAGGCACCCTTGGACAAGGCACCACAGAAGGCACCCTGGGCTATGGAACAATAGGTTAAGGTGGCCTAACAAGGTTATGGTGTCCTAAGTTAGTGTGCCCTAGGGACTGCAAGGTGCCTCAGGATGACATGCATGACCTGTGCGGAACAGAGACAGATGTAGCCCTAACACTAGATAGAGCACTCAGGAAAGGCAATGAACAGGTGAGTGAAGGAGGGAGAAGTGGGAGCCGCTGGACCTGCCATATCTGCGGGCATCCCATGTGCCTTCCAGTACTGATGACAAACATGGTGTGGCAGCTGTACCACAGCACAGGGTGTTGGCAATGTAAAGTACCAGAAAAACAGTTGGTGGCAGACAATGGGAATATGTGTCCCCCAGTGGAGACAGAGGTGGCAGGATAGTTACATGTATTATGGGCTGGAAGCATAGATCTGCAAAAATATGACCTCTACAGGCATGCACACTATATGAGTAGGACAGGCATGAGAGGGGGGAACAATAAGGAACTGAACCCATGAACACTGCCAAGAATGACATTGTATTAACCAGTAGGCTGTACCTCCATGGTGTATGTCACAGCAATGTCTGGGTACAGAAAGACTGCAGGTCACCGCACACATTGTCTGCTCTGAGTGCCAGGATAGGGTAACCCCACCAGTACCCATGATGCAATGCACATGCTGAATAGCTGTCTACAGCTGATCACCAAATGGGGTCTGCACCTCTCTGGTCCCCCAGCTTAGAAAGACAAACTGACAGTGCATGATACTGGCACAGAGTAGCTACAGACCATGCCATTGTGCAGGTTCTGTGTTCACCCTGAGCGATAGGATGGGTGCCCAGCACTAGGTCCGCAGTACATGTGCTACTAGAGATAGGTCCTGCTGTATATCCCCATCACTACTAGTGTATGACAGGTGTTCCATGCAGCGCAGCCAAAAATAATTTGGTGGCCATCACTATTCTGCAGTCACATGTGGCCCTGTGAGACCAGACACCAGCCAGATTAGTGTGTACCCCGTGTAAGGGCCTGGCTGACATGAGCAGCTGTTATCAGGGCAGTGGGGTTCCTAGAATTGCATGAGGTGTGTGTAGCAGTGGCTGTATAGGTCACAGTGGTATACACTACATCCCCCAAACGGCCCACGTCATCCTTTTGTAGGTAAAGAACAATGCTCCCGCCCCAGAGAAGCAATCTCCATCCTGTTTGTATGAGACAGCCCGCCAGGGTTGGTGGGCCAGAACCATACCTATGACTGGGACAGTGGCAGACCAGCAGCAATGCTGGGGTTAGGTCTAGAAACCCCAAGTGCCTCTCACCACTGTCTGCCAGTCACCAGCAGACAACACACTCAAACTGTACTTTAAAAGTGTTCCAACCATGCACAGTCTAACTGCAGACAGTCTACCAAGAACTATGTGCAGTAAGCAGGCATCTCAATGATTGGAACCCCAGCACTGTGGAACACAAATATATCACTAGAGACAAATAGTGTAGAGCGCTGTGTGGGAACCTAGACCTGCCATGGTCACTGCTCGTTCAGAGTGAGTGCCCTCCCAGCATGCCATGCTGTGGCCACCCTGTCCATGCAGGTGGTGGGCAGGCACTACAGCAGGGGTCTCAAACTCAAATTGCTTTGAGGGCCGAATGAGGACTTGTCAAGTAACCCGGGGGCCGCATAAGACACGGGGCCTCATTTGCATAAATATTTGCATAATGTTGCATAATGAGTGCATGGATAAAGAAAGACTAGAAAATTTCTATATTACTATAATCCAGTGCCAACCGCCAGGCACATTAGGAACTACTACTAACACTGCCCATTTAGAACCCATAGCAAACCCCCCGTATCATAACAGCACTACCAGGACTCACAAAGCACCAGACCCTACCTATCAAAAGGCAACACTGCAAATATTAAATCAATACATTTCAGAGAACAATACATGACCTACTGGGAAAAGAGAACAAGTAGCAATGTCAAATAGGAATTACACAGAATACCTCAGCACTGTAGAAATAAAACTATAAATTAATTTCTTGTACTAACGTTTACGTTTATTTAGACTTTATATACCGCCCAACACTAATAGTACCTGAGCGGTTTACAATACAAGTTAAAACAACTTAAAACAGTTTTTTAAAAACAGTTTAAAATGGCTGAGAAAAAGAAAAGGAACGCCAATAAAACAGAGAGGAGAGAAGAAAAGGCAAGAAAGTAACAAACAACATTGCTTGGCACAGAACTGGTAATGTGCTGTGGGCTGGGGGTCAGAACTGGTAGTGGGCTGAGGGGGGGGGGTCAGAACTGGTAATGTGCTGTGGGCTGGGGGGGTCAGAACCATTACCAGTTCTGAACCCCCCCCCCAGCCAATTACCTTTTCTAACCCCCCCAGCCCACAGCACATTACCAGTTCTGACCCCCCCCAGCACATTACCAGTTCCAAACCCCCCAGCCCACAGCACATTACCAGTTCTGACCCCCAGCCCACAGCACATTACCAGTTCTAAACCCCCCAGCCCACAGCACATTACCAGTTCTGACCCCCCCCCCCAGCACATTACCAGTGTGCTGTGGGCTGGGGGTGTCAGAACTGGTAATGTGCTGTGGGCTGGGGGGGGGGGGTCAGAACCATTACCAGTTCTGACCCCCCCCCAGCCCACAGCACATTACCAGTTCTGACCCCCCCAGCACATTACCAGTTCTAAACCCCCCAGCCCACTGGTAATGTGCTGGGGGGGGGGTCAGAACTGGTAATGTGCTGTGGGCTGGGGGGTTTAGAACTGGTAATGTGCTGTGGGCTGGGGGGGGGCAGAACTGGTACTGGTTCTGACCCCCCCCCCCAGCCCACAGCACATTACCAGTTCTGACCCCCACCAGCACATTACCAGTTCTAAACCCCCCAGCCCACAGCACATTACCAGTTCTGACACCCCCCCCCATCATCATCATCAGCCGCGGCAAAACTCGCATGTCCCGCAGGGCCCCCTCCTGCCCGGCAGGGCCAGCCCTCCCTCCCTGCCTGTTTGCTTCCCTCCCTCCCTCCCTGCCTGCCTCAGTCCCTCTCCTCTTCGGCTTAGAACCGCGAAGGGAGAGTTCCTCCCTCGCGACTCTGTTAAGCCGGCTGAGGCTTATGGGAAATTTCCCCTCTGCCCCCTCGAGCTTAACAGAGTCGCGAGGGAGAAGCTCTCCCTTCGCGGCTCTGAAAGCCGAAGAGGAGAGGGACTGAGGGAGGCAGGGCTGGCTTAATTCCGGTGCTGGGCAGACTGCTTCCTTACCTGCCGCGGAGAGCTGTGCACCCTGGCGATCCTCCAAACAGGCGATCCTCCAAACAGGCGATCCTCCAAAGCGCGTGGTGCCTCGTGGCTGCTCAGACTGCTTCTGGGCCCGGCCCCCCCCCTCCTCCTCCTTCTTCTCCTCCTCCTGCCTGTCGCTGATTGGTGGAGGGCAGGCTCGTGACTCGGTCATGTGAGCAGACCAACACCACGCAGCCCCGGGAATCATGCTGAGAGAGAAAAAGAATACAAATAGCAAAACAATACTCGTGGCGTCGCGGGCCGCACAAAATGCTCTCGCGGGCCACGTGTTTGAGACCCCTGCACTACAGTGTCCTAGCCATTGCCCCACACCCTGTGAAGATGTATCCTGGCCAATCTACCCTGTCCGGGCCATACCCAGAATACCTTGCTCCTCATTATGCATCTAATCAGGCTAATGCTGGTAACAGTGGGACATTTTGGGCCCAGTGAAGTGTGGGCAGCCACAGAACAATGGATAGACATACACACACGCTCAGTCCTTTTGCAGCATTATACAAAGATAGGGGTGGATGGCAGCCCTGCCCGCCACACTAGTCCTGAGCGCAGTGCCGATATTGCTAAACTGTGCAGGGGGTAGTAGTAGTGCTCTGGTGATAACATCATCCCAATGCTGGGGCCAACCGCCTGCCGTTCCATGCATCATTGGATTGTGGAGCTTGTGTGAGTGGGTGTTTGCACCCCTGTTCGCCGCTGCTTTGGGCTTTGCACATGTTGCTGTTGTATCTGCATTGTAGGGTAACATATAGGGACATGCTCTGCAGGAACCACAGCTGGGACTTGCACCTGTGACCCTCTGCTCTTGGACACACTGGCTGGGTGTACTGTACCACACTGTTGCCACAGATGCATGGTAGTCCCTGAGGCTACCTGCACGTTTCCTCAGCCAGACCATTTATGTTGCACTGCACACCACATACTGCTGCAGAGCATGGCCTAAGTCCACTGCAGGGAGGTGGCACTGCCCCCTCCAGTACGGACACACGCCCCCCTGCCAAGCTGACGTGGCCATTTGCTGTCGGTGCTGGTAGTGTGCAGTCCCAGGCCATCCACTGTGTAGGTAGGTGCCTGCCTAGGGAACGGGTTCCGGGGTGGAGGGGCATACATGGACATCCTCACATCCCCCCATCACTGCCTACCACTATTATATCCCCTCCACATGGGGGTGGGAAGGCTGGGGGGATGTCAGGTCTGTGCCCTAGCGACTATTGGCTAGGGTGGACCAGGTAGATATTGGTGGATTGTGTTTGGCCTTGGTTAACAGCTGTCTTGCTGATCTCCGGTGTCTATGTTCCTATGTGCCACCTAGGCGCCCGCCTGGTCCACCCTGTGCCCCAGCTGCCCATGCTACATGTCCCGACTGTGGCCCCCTATGCTCCATTTGCACCATCGCCATAGTGGCCATTCATACTTTGACACTATGGTATTGCTGTACATGGAGCACTACTATCACAGTTTTTGGGCTTCCTGCCTGGGCTGTACATTGCTGACACGTAAATGGTTTCTCTCTCCTGCATATGTGCATCTAACGGCAGGTTTTCAATCGCGTTAGGATTCAGCTCTTCAGATCAGCGCGTTAGTGTGAATGGAGCCTGTCCCTGCCCACACTCCGCCCACTGACTCCTTCTCTCCGCCCTCTCTCCACCTTCTGCGGTGTTTACCGCGCCGCGGAACGTCAACGATCGTTAACGTTACGTAACGCGCATTACGTAATGTTATCGCAGTTTACTAAACATACCCCATAATGTCAACACCAAAGTTTACAGTTTTGGGTAGATCCAATTCATAGCCTTATGAACATACATTTTTAAACAACAAGGAACAATAGAGAAGAGAGAGGCATAATAAAAACAGAAAAAAACCCTACTCGCATCCGAAGAGGAGAAACACTGAAGATGCGGAGGGCATCTGAATTTACTGGAAATGTTATCGCTCATCAATATATCATCTTTCACTAGCTCAAGGAATAAACTATAGGCACTTTCATACATAATTCAAATTTTACAGAGGGGTTAATAAAGCTGCCCCAGATATACCACTCCATGTTCACCAGCTAGGCAGCTGAATGCTGTCTAAAGGTCTACAGTGCCTTGCAAATACTGGCATTCCTAACAGGGTCTCCATTTCAAGCAAGGTAAAACCGTGTGGCTTTTAAATATAAGTTCTCTATCTGAGAGCTCTTAAAGGTGGTTTGGGCTAAGTTTTAATAGCTAATTTCATTTTCTGGTGCTGTACTACAAAAGGGGATTTTTTTGTGGTGTTGAGTAAAGCTCTACTGTTAGAGTTCAGTGTTTCTTTTTTTCAGTTTTCTATTCAAAATAAGCTCTTTGAAGCCACTGACCTCATCAGGTGTTAGTTCCTTCTCTACCCACCCCACCCCACCCACTCCATGTGAGAATTCTTGCTATATAGGGCAAGTCCCCAATTAGCTTGTTGACAAACAATTTGTCATTCTTCAAGGTGCTCTGATTAGGTCATTTTACAAAGGGAACATATTAATCTGTATTCTTCAGACACATAATATCAAAATTTACTAATCTAGAGTAATAACTGTCTTGCAAGGAAGTGGGGCCACACACAGGGACATACAGTAGAACAGCGCTATAAAAACACACCTAAGAGTTTAACTGCTTTTTCATTTAAAGGACAGCTGAGGAAAAGTTTGAGATTTTGGTAGGTCTTTCTCTTTACTTCAACAGGTACAAAAGCTCCACCATCTGAATGATGGCTGGGGAAAATCGTATTGCAAAAGTTGTTGCCACAATTACAGCTTCTGCCTCTGTCCAGACAGAGCCTGCTGCCATTTGAAAGGACCAGTTCCATGTGCAGGATGCCTGCCGGATGAAGCCCTCATGAAACAAGTGGAGGAGCTCAGAGAAGAGGTGGCAAAATTGAGACGCATTCAAGACAGTGAGAAGCATAGTGATGAGATGCTTCTTGAAACATCCAAACGAAGATGGGAGGCTACAAAATAAAGAGAGTTGGACATAAGCCACCAGAGCTTGAAGAATCAACAAACCAACTCCTCCAGCTCTAGAAATGAAGAACCAGTATGCAGTCCTGGAAATGGAGGAGGTGAAAGCATTCCAGGAAAGGGAAGAACCAGAGCTCAGGTATCCTAAAAGTTGCAAAATCAGTGATCAGGGTAGTGGTGGATGGTGACTCTCTGCTGAGGGGTACTGAGGAGTCCATATGCCGACCAGACTTGATGTCCAGAGAGGTGTGCTGTTTGCGAGGAGCCAAAATCCGAGATGCTATGGAGAGTTTGCTGAGACTCATCAAGTTTACTGACTCTTATCTGATGCTGCTTATCCATGACAGCAAAAATAATACTACTAGGTATCCCTCTGAGTGTATCAAAAGTGACTTTATGGATATGGGACAGAGGGGGAAGCAGATAGGTGCACAGGTGGTGTTCTCTTCAATCCTCCCAGTTGAGGGTAAAGGCCAAGGCAGAGAAACTTGCATCCTGGAGATGACTGCATGGCTGCGTGGATATGTCATTGAGAGTGTTTTGGTTTCCTGGACCATGTGATGATTTCCCAAAGGCTGTAGAGCAGAGATGGTGTCCATCTATTCAAGAAGGGTCAAAGTGTCTTCTGTAGCAGACCAGCTAACCTACTGAAGAGGGCTTTAAACTAGATTAATTTGGGATGGGTGAAGAAAGCCCCCCAGGTAAATGAAACATTAAATACTTTTGTAGAAATTGGTAAAAGGAGCAAATCTGGAAAGCAGTGTGTATAAATGCCTGTAGCAGGGAAAAAAAGATCCCAGATGTTGAGGCTTTAATGGACTTGGATTTAGTGGTGGTTATGGAGACATGGGGGTATGTTTATTAAAGAGTGTTAAGGGCGCACCTGTTAGCAAGCAGAAATGGCAGTAATAAGGGTATCATCGTGCGGTAAAGGCCAGGGCGGGCAGCAGGCATGCCGGCATTAAAGGCGCTAGGCTCCACTTATCGGGCACTAACAGGACACCGGGCATTATGGTGTCAAGCATGCCTCTTAACACCCTAAATTGACAGTCACCTTAATGCAATAGTAACAAAATAGTCACCTTAATGCAATAGTAACAAAATGTAATAATAAAAACAAAATAGTCACCTTAATGCAATAGTAACAAAATGTAATAATAAAAACAATAAGACTAAAAATACAGATGCTCCATGGTATAACAACACAATTAAACAAATTAAAAAAAATCTAAGAAAATATGAAAGAGAATGGAGAAATTCCAAATCGATATCCACCCACGAAAAATACCTAAACTCACTTACAGAATACAGGAAAGCAATCGACACAGCCAAGAGAAACCATTATTCTAAAATTCTAACTAACTCTATGAATCGCCCAAGAGAACTGTTCAGTATAGTCCAGAATTTGACCAACAAAACCCACAACACACATGAAACATCTATTGACATTTCTCCTCAAGTACTAGCACAATATTATATAAACAAAACTAAACCACAATTAGAGCCCCCAAAAATATACACTGAGGTGACCCTTAACATTAACGGTACTTGGTCAAACTTTAATAAAGTAACAAAACTAACTCTCAAAACTATCATATCAATATAAATACAACAACCTCTTACCTTGATCCTTGTCCAGTAAAATGGATAAAAAAGACTCTCCCAACACTCTCTTCCTTCATTCTTCCCATAGTTAACCTCTCATTAAAAACTGGCTACCTACCCCCAACCTTAAAGCATGTCCAAATAAGACCAATTCTTAAAATAAGAACCTTGACAAGACTTCCCCAACCTCTTACAGGCCCATCTCAAGTATACCTTTCATGGCCAAACTCATTGAAAAAATAATCCAAATTCAATTACAAGAATTCATCGATACCATAGACCTCCTTGACGAACACCAATATGGATTTCGTCCACATCACGGAGTGGAAACTCTCCTAACAATACTCATAGACACATTAATAAGAGGAACTGATGACCCCACACAAGCATTTATATTAATCTTTTTAGACATCTCCGCTGCTTTTGACAGTGTTAATCATGCGACAATGCTAAGCAGACTCCAACACATTGGAATAACATCCAATGTACATAATTGGTTTAAATCTTACTTAACAAACAGAACTCAAACAGTGAGAATAGATAATCAAACATCAAATACTTTTAACCAAACACAAGGCCTTCCTCAAGGATCTGCGCTATCAGCACTATTATTCAATATTTACCTTCAACCAGTCTGCAACATTTTTAAACGCCATGGTGTACGATACCACATCTACGCCGACAATATTATGTTCTACCTACCATTCAAAATCCCACACCCACCAATTCAACAAATAATAAACTGCTTTAATGACCTAACAGCTTGGCTCAAAGACCACAACCTTTATATCAACTTCACAAAAACAGATATTCTCTATGTCACAAGAAACCAAACATATACACCACCAAACACCATCACACTAAATAACCATGAAATTAAAACAAAAAAAGAAATAAAATATCTAGGTGTAATACTTGATGACAAACTCAATATGGACGCACATATAAAAAACCTAACAAAACTATACATTTCAAAATTAAGATCCTGAAACAATTACGCCCATTAATTCATCTACATGATTTCATATCGATAATACAAGCAATAATTACCCCGCACTTTGACTTCGCAAACTTAATTCTACAGGGTATCACACAAAAAAACATTAAAAAAATCCAATTAACTCAAAATATAGCGGCAAGAATTATAATGAAAATAAATCTAAGAGAGCACATTACACCTATCCTTGCTAAACTCCACTGGCTGCCTATTCATGAACGAATACACTACAAAATACTAGTTACCACCTTCAAACTAATAAATAAACTTGCACCATCAGTACTCAATAACCTAATTTGCACAGAATCAAACAAGAGATTTCAAAGAAGTAGGAATACAAATACAATATCAATACCAAAAGATTATAAAAAAGCCAGAAAACTAACCAATAACAGGGCCTTCTCACACTATACATCGGTGCTTTGGAATAACCTACCTGATAGCATTCGTCTACTAACCGATATCAAAGAATTTAGGAAAAAATTAAAAACACATCTATTTACCTTACATTATACACCCATGGTTGGCCAAACCACACAAATTGACACAGGATAAAAACTTGTAAGATATACACCTGTTCGATCATATAAGCACATAATATGATATCATAAGGTGATTCTCATGCGATTCAATCCATAAGTTAAAATAAAAAAAAAAAAAAAAAAAAACTTTGTAAATTTGTATAAAGTTGATGCATTTGTATAAAGTTCTGATACATCCAACTAATCAAGATGGATGACATCACTGTTAGAATTCTTAATTATACTGTTAAATGTAAAAAGTTAACATCTGTTTCATGTAAAACGTCTAGGACATGTACTTTCATGTACCTTAACAACTTTTCTGTTCAATGTAAACCGCACTTGATACCTGGGAAAGAGCGGTATATAAATGTGTTCTAAATAAATAAATAAATAAAATAAAATGCAGGATAAGGGAGCCCCTGCGAAATTCATATTTTAGGTAATGGATGGAAGGAAATGTAGGAGCTGATGAACCTGTTAGATCCATGGGCATCCTCTATGTCATTCAGTAAGTGGGATGAGCATGTGGGAGGCAGCTGTACAGTATCCACGTAATATGCTGTAATGTCAGTATGTGGCATTGGATTGGGAAGAAGTCCCCTGGCAAAGACAGAATTGCCATGATGTGGGTATCAAAAAATTACCGAGCAGGAGTAGTGACATGCAGTTCATTCAAGGGAGAAGTGTGAGTGAGACATCCAAATGATTAAACTGTTCCTGTGTGGGCCATGGTATAGCAGCTGGCAGGAGACTACATGACTGTACATAGCAAGCATATGCTGATGGATGGGCTGAAAGATGAATGGTGGAAGATGAGAGTGCAGTATGGCCTTGGTTCTCAAAAGAAGTAGCTGAAAAGGTGAAGAAAAAGAGGGTGGCCTTCATAAAATACAAAGGATCACAGAAAGAGGAAGTCAAGTATCTATATTTGAAAAAACTTAAGAGAAGCTAGTAAAGTAGTCGTACCAAAATCTGCAATAGAGTAGACACCCAAGAGGGAGTAGATAACATTAGGAGGAATCTAGCTAAGCTTGAAGAATGACTGAGAATTTGGCAGCTGAGATTTAATGCTAAAAAATGCAGGGTCATGCATTTGGGCTACAAAAGTCCAAGGGAGCGGTACAGTGTAGGGGCAAAATTCTGTCCATGAAAGAGCGGAATCTGGGCATGATTGTTTCTGATGATCTTAAAGTGGAAAAACAGGAGAAAAGGCAATGGTGAAATCAAGAAGGATCCTTGGGTGCATAGGGAGAGGAAAGGCCAGCAGAAAAAAGGGGGTGATAGTGCCTCTGTATAAGTCACTGGTAAGACCTCATTTGGAGTATTCTGTGCAATACTGGAGACCACACCTTGAAAAGAATATAAACAGGATGTGTCGGTGCAGAGGGTGGCTACTAAAATGGTTTGTGGTCTTCATTATAAGGCATATGAGAACAGATTTGAAGATCTTAATATGTATATGCTAGAGGAAAGGCAAGATAGAGGAGATGTGATAGACATTTAAATACTTCTGTGGCATAAATGCACATGAGGAGAGCCTCTTTTGATTGAAAGCAAGCTCAGCTACGAGGGGGCACAGGATGAGGGTGAAAGGGGATAGACTCAGGAATAATATGCTAAAATATTTCTTTACGGAAAGAGTGCTAGATGCGTGGAATAGTCTCCTACTGGAGGTAGTAGAGGCGAGGACAGTATCTGAATTCAAGAAAGCATGGGACAAAGAAAGAAAATTTCTAAAGGATAAAAGGGACTATTGTAGTTGATATGGAAGGGCAGACTAGATAGGGCATGTGGTCTTTTTCTGCCATCAAGTTTCTATCGGGAGAAATTGTTTCTTTTTCTGGATTGCTTTAAGTCTGACAGTATATATTCAGATTTTGATATTAAGAAACCAGTCCTAAAATGTCATCCAAGCATCCAGTTTCTAGCTGGGTCTAATATGAAAGTTACATTTGCGGAAGCTGGATTGAAGGGCTTTTGTCCGTTTTTTTTTAACATAGACAGATCCAAACTAGCTTGCAAAAGTTGAAATCTCAAATTTCCCCTGCCGTTATTTCTTTCAGATGGGATAATGGGCAGAAGAAACTTTGATGGCGTTTGAAGTGTCATGGGTAAAGTTTAAACATCTCAGATGGAGACATAAAGGATACATGAGGAAAATGAATAAGTCATAAGTTATGACTCCCATCAGCATTTTCGATAGGAATGTGCAATCATTTGCATTTCGTTTCCTTAAAAATTTAATGAGGTAATTTTATATAATGACTTAAGCAGCATTTTACATGCTGAAGTAGATGCTTATAAAATGTCCCCAAGTTATACAACCATAAAAATAGGTGCTAGGACAACATAGCAGTTAATTTTATGAGATATACTCATATGTGCAATTTTATGAGGTATACTCATATGTTGTCTCTGGGGCAAAATTTTGGTTGAGCTGGGGTAGAACTGCAACATTAAATACATGTAGAGTTCCTTAAAATAGAATGGGAAATTTGTGCAAGGGTCAGAGCAGGTGTAAATGTCTATGCCTACCTTTTTGGGGGGCAAATTTTACAAAGGCACATAGGTGCATTTATTATCTTTATAAAAGAGATCCAATGTCCCTTCTCTGTCTAGGTACCCAAGAACAGTACTACATTTGGCAAATTAGGTAGATGCCTAGAGTGTTGGCCCTCCAGAAGCACCTGTTGCCACCACTGTCACCCCCCCAGGACCTACAGTAGCAGCAATGGCCACAAACAGTCCCATGGTACTTACCTTACAACTTTGGCAACAAGGATCTGCTTGCTTCAATATCCTCTGATGCCTAAGGCTGCTTGCAGGGAGGTCTATATCCAGATTCCCTCTGTACATTGGGGTGAGGACCCTAACCATCCCAATGTCCACGTTTGGTAGGGTCCTTCACTGTCTGCCCGCCCCCTCCCCTCATGTAGGCAAATATCCTCTCCCCGGGCCATAAATAGCCCTCACCAGGGACTTTCGTAACAATGAAATTGTAGATAATATGCAAATTATGTCAGCAGTATGTAAATAAAGACTTCTAGTCATCCTTCAACAGCAAACACACACATCAAGTAACACAGTACCTCTCCTCCTAAACCTCCCGGTTGAAACGGGATGTATCCCAAGTGTTTAACTACCTGGACATCCCACCACCTCCCATGTAGCATTTTGTAGCTACATTCACACCAAGTTACGTGGGCTGTCTACTGGTTGAGTATCCATGGGGGTCCATTAAAGGCTTGGGTAATTTTCAATTTTCAGGTCTATGCCTATGGTTTCCTGGGAGTCTCCTCCTGGGGGCTTGGGGTAAGTCTTTCAACTATCTTTCCTTCTAAATGCTAGTGTAGTTAGGGAGTAGGGCCCTGGGTTTTCTAAGCTGGGTGGAGACAGAAGTTTTGATCCTATCCTGAATTTTTTCCTGGTTCTTGACTGTCCTCCTCTGCTGCTCCAAGGGTATTTTCCCCACTAGAGACCTGTGGTCAGATTGTCCCTAACAAGTGGTCCTTCTTCCCCCCCCCTCCCCCCCAGGAAAGATCATTGGCATTAATACAGGCCTTCTAGCCCAATGTTCTATGTGAAAGTTATAGGCCTATAAGGCAATATACTAGCGAGTCAAGCAGGCATTGGTGTTCTTCATTGAGTTTAGCCATTTTAAGGCGACATGGTCAGTCACGAGGGTGAAATGCCTACCCAGCAAATTGTATTTTAAGGCATCCATTGCCCATTTGATCGCAAGGCAATCCTTTTCCATAATTGAGTCTCTCCCTCCCCCCCAGCTTTCAACTAAGGTATATGACCGGGTGCTCTCCTTTGACAATGTTCTGGCTTAATACTGCTGCTAAATAACCTGGATGAGTCAGTTTGCAGCACAAACTGCTCTTTGAAATCTATATTTCTTAACACCAGTTCTTTACACAAGGCTTGTTTGAGGTTAACAAAGGCCTCTTCTTCCCATTTACCACAATGTACCTGGTTAGGGTATTTATTTTTCAGCAGATCGGTAAGGAGAGTGGCTAGCTCTGCAAAGTGGGGCATGAACCTTCACTAATATCTCACTAGGCCCAAAAATGTTCTAATCTGCTTTCTGGTTTTTGGCAGGGTCTTTCCTTGAATAGCCTGCACCTTATTAATAGCAGGTCACACTACACCATTTCCTACCCAGTGGCCTAGGAATTGTACCTCCCAGTTCGCCAACTGGCATTTCTTATGGTTGGCTGTCAACCTGGCCCACCTTAAAGACTCACATATCTTATGCAGGTAGATTAGGTGTTCCTCCCAGGTCTTGGAATAAATAACCACATTGTCTAGGCAGGCACCTGCGTACCCTAGATGTGGTTTAAGTACCTTATTAATGATGAGCTGGAATATAGCTGCCACCCTATGTAAGCTGAAAGGGAGGACGGTAAACTGGTATAGCCACCAGGGTGTCCAAAAGCCGTTTTCTCCCTAGAGGTTAGGTCCAAGGGAATCTGATAGTATCCTTTTGCTAAGTCAAGGATTGAAATGCATTTAGCCCCTCTAATGGGTTCTACAAGCTCCTCTATCCTGGACATGCGGTAGGCATTAAAATTTGAGATGGCATTCACTTGAAAAAATCAATACAGAACCTAGTGGTTCCATCAGGTTTGGGCACTAGGACTATCGGGCTAGACAATTCACTGTTGGACTCTTCGATGACTCCTAAGTGCAGCATATCCTCTACTTCTTTCTCAATCTCTTGTTTGCCTGGATAATGCGGTATGGCTGTTGATTTTGCCCTCGCCGGTGATAATCTTGTGAGCTCCAAGATGGGTTCTCCCAGACAAGGGCGAGAACACATCTAGAAACTAGGCCAACAGGTGCTTCACCTGTCTCCTCTGACCTCCTGATAATTCGCTCCCTATCAGTACCTCAGTGAGGTCCCTTGTCTGGGCAATCTCTGGGCCCAGATCTTCTTTGCCTTTACCTACTTGCGTTCCTAGCGCTTCCGACAGACCCAGAGCTTGAGTAAATTGATGTGGAAGGTCTGTACCTTCTCTTTTTGCTGCTCTACCTCATAACCTACAGGGCGCAGTTTCTGGAGCATCTTAAAGGGGCCTCTCCAATGGGCTAGTAGCTTATTATTAGAGGTGGGTAGCATAACTAAGACAAGGTCTCCTGGGTTAAGACTCCTCTCCTGTGTCTGCCTGTCGTAGTAGACCTCTTGTTTATCTTGACTTTCTTTAAAATGTTTGTTAGCCCACTGGGAGAAGGTTCTTAACTGGGCTTTCAAATGGGTAACCTGTTCAGTCACAGGCTCTAACCCTTTCTCCATTCCTACCCAGGCTTCTTGCACCACATCCATGAATCCCCTTGGATGTGGGGTAAAAGTTCAAATGGGGAAAAGCCCAACATAGCTTGGAGAACCTCTATGTAGGCAAACAGAATAAATGGGACCACTTATTTCCATGTCCGACAGTTATCCCCTATACATTTTCTTATCATTTGAATCAGGATCTGATTAAAACGTTTGACCAGGCCGTCTGTTTGTGGGTGATATGCGGTGGTCTTAATGTGTCTGATCCCAAACAACGTCAAGACTGCCTCTAACTATTTGGACAAAAATTTAGAGTCCTGGTCAAAAGTTCTCTGGGGAAGCCTACCTCACAAAAAACTTTCAACAGGGAACTGCCCACAGATATCGGGTGACATAGTCAACGAGTACTAGGAGGTACTCATAACCTGCCAGGCTCTTCTTTAGTGGTCCCACAATGTCCATGGCCATCCGATCCAGGGGTTGTTTGACCCCTGGGATTGGAATCAGGGAAGCCTTATTCTTCCATTAGCACACTGGGCATGCCTGGCAGAACTTACTCAAGTCCTAAAATAGGTTAGGCCAAATCAAATGCTACGTGAGACGTGCAATCACGCCCTGCTCCTTTAGATGTCTGCCAAAAGGTGACTGTGGGTAAGGATCAATAGGGTCTCCCGGAATATTTGGGGTACCATAAGCTGGGCTTGCTCTCCTTTCTCTTCCCGGAATACAATCTGATATAACAGGTATTCTTCTTCCTAAAAAGGGGGTAATTCTCCTTCCCCTTCTTAGAGCTTGCACCTTCCACTTTACCTCAGACTTCCTGCAAAGTAGGGTCTTTGGCTTGCTCTTCAGAGAAGTTATCAAACTTGGAGAGCTGCTTTTCCCCAAGAGCCTCGATGCCCCTTAGGGGAATCAACTCTTTCCACTTTTCCGCCCTCCGCTGGACCCTGCTTTTTCTAGTCTTCCCACCACCTCCTATCATGTCTGGGGTTGCAAAGGGAAACAATTCTCCGAGGTTGGGGTTGTTTTTTTCTCAGGGGTATAGTCTTGGGCATGGGTGGCTACTAATGTTAAGAAGAAGCCAGTTGAGTCTAATAACACCTCCCAATCCGGGCCTAGGATTAGTGGCACTGGGAGACCCTTGATAATGGCCATTCTTAGCAGTTGTTGTTGTTGTCCCAAATGATTTTTATCTCATAAGCAGGGTCATTCCGTATGTCCCGGTGGACACACCTCACTCGTATGGGGCCTAGTATCTACCCTGCCTCTTAGCAATACCTAGGCTCTAGGCCAAGTCTCAAGACATCAGAGACTAATTACTCCCAGTGTCTACAAGAGCTTCCAGGTCTGTCCCACCAATACAGATCCACTTTTTAAGGGGTTTGCTCCAGCTTCCCGGGTCCCCTGTGAGTCCTACCTCAGAGAAGGAACATTCCCCTTTTGGACACTCTCATTGGAAATGGCCCAGCTTACAGCATGCAAAGCATCGTGGTCCTCTTCAGAACTCCTGAGTAGGTTTCTTCCCTGTGGGGTCATTATGGTTATCCCAAGTTCTCTTTTGTCTAGTGGGTCCCTTTCCTGTAGACTCCTCTCTGGGTGTCTCCTTTCCCCCTCCCCTGGGATTCAGCATTGAGAAAGTTTTCTGTGAGGCCTACGCCTCCGTTATTGACATGGGCCCCTGTCTGGATACCCATACCTCCCTTGGCAAAATACAAAGAAACTGTTATAGAACTATCTTCCTTACTATAGTAAGTCCAGAGTTCTTATCAGGTTCCAGTCACCTGGTGGTGAAATCGATGGGCCATGATTCAAGGCCTTTCTCCTTGGTGAAATTTGATGGCCAAAAAAAGCTTTTGATAGTTCTCTAGAGATAGCCCCAATCGGTCCTGAATAGCCACTTTCACCTTGGAATAGTCCGCGGCTTGAGTATTGTCTAGGGACAGATAGGCTGCTTGGGCTTCCCCTATAAGCAGCAGTGCTAAACACACAGCCCACTGGTCTACAGGCCTACCTGCTGCAGTAGCCACTCTTTCAAAATTCAACATATAGGCTTTGGGATCGTCCCCGGGTCCCATTTTTGTTAAAGTGAGGGTATGAGCCCCCTCCAGTCCTCCCATTGCAATACACCCCTCAATTGTGCCCACCTCAGGCTTCAGTATCCTCACCAATCCAGTGATCTCATTGGTGAGTTTCTTAAGCTCCTGAGTTTGTACCTCGTCTAGTAGCTGGAAAAGTGGCTGGTTAAATTGCACCAGTCTTTTCAGGATTTGGACAATCCTTCAATCCATTGCTTTCTGTTGGAATTGAGTCTGCTCTGCAAAATCAGCTCCTCTGAAGTCATGGGATGTAGGGATGTTACCCAAGACTGAAGTGGTATTTAAAGGTGATACTGCAGAGGAATTGAGAGAAATATCGCTACACCGGGAAGATATATTACAACTATTTGATAAACTGAATAGTAGCAAATCACCTGGACCGGATGGTATACATCCCAGAGTGTTGAAAGAACTGAAATATGAGATTGCAGACCTGCTATTGGTAATCTGTGAACTTTCATTAAAATCATCTGTAATACCTGAAGATTGGAGGGTCGCCAACGTAACACCAATTTTTAAAAAGGGTTCCAGGGGTGACCCGGGAAATTACAGACCGGTGAGCCTGACGTCAGTACCAGGGAAAATGGTAGAAACCATCATAAAGAACAAAATTACGCAGCATGTAGATAGTCATGGCCTAATGGGAGACAGCCAACATGGCTTTAGACAAGGAAGATCTTGTCTTACTAATCTGATATGTTTTTTTGAAGGTGTGCATAAACAGGTAGACAAAGGTGAGTCGGTTGATATAGTGTATCTGGATTTTCAGAAAGCTTTTGACAAGGTCCCCCATCAGAGACTTTTGGCAAAGCTAAAAAGTCATGGGATAGGAGGCAGTGTACTATTGTGGATCGGGAACTGGTTAAAAGATAGAAAGCAGAGAGTAGGGCTAAATGGCCAATATTCCCAATGGAAAAAGGTGAATAGTGGAGTACCCCAGGGATCTGTACTGGGTCCGCTGCTTTTTGACATATTCATAAATGACCTGGAAAAGGGAATAACGAGTGAGGTTATCAAATTTGCAGATGACACAAAACTGTTTAAAGCTGTTAAAACCCAAGAGGAAAGTGGAAAACTGCAGGAGGACCTGGATAAATTGGAAGACTGGGCATCCAAATGGCAAATGAAATTTAATGTGGACAAGTGCAAAGTCATGCAGCTAGGAAAGAACAACCCACACTATAGTTACTCGATGCAAGGCTCCACATTAGAAGCCACCACCCAGGAAAAAGATTTAGGAGTCATCGTGGATAACATGTTAAAACCCTCCACCCAGTGTGCAGCAGCGGCCAAGAAAGCAAACAGAATGCTAGGTATCATAAGGAAAGGGATGGAGAATAAAACAAAGGATATTATAATGCCTCTGTATCGCTCCATGGTACGACCGCACCTTGAATATTGTGTGCAATTCTGGTCACCGTATCTTAAAAAGGACATAGCGTTATTAGAAAAAGTACAGAGAAGAGCCACCAAATTGGTGAAGGGGATGGAAGGCTACTCCTATGAAGAGAGGCTAAAAAGGTTAGGGCTCTTTAGCCTGGAAAAGAGACGGCTGAGGGGAGATATGATAGAGGTCTATAAATTAATGAATGGAGTGGAACAGATAAACGTGGATCAATTGTTTACGCTATCAGAATATAGAAAGACTAGGGGACATGTAATGAAGCTACAGGGTAAACTATTTAAGACAAATAAGAGAAAATATTTTTTCACTCAACGTGTAATCAAACTCTGGAATCTGTTACCGGAGGATGTGGTAAGGGCTGATAGTATAGCTGGGTTTAAAAAAGGTTTGGACAAGTTCCTGGAGGAAAGGTCCATAAACCACTATTAAAAAGGGACCCAGGATATCAATGCTTGACCCAGTACAAGCATTGTGGAACTTGTGTCTTTTGGGGAAACTGCTAGGTACGTATGACCTAGATTGGCCACTGTTGGAAACAGGATACTGGGCTTGATGGACCTCGGTCTGACCCAGTATGGCATGTCTTATGTTCTTATGTTCTTATGGCTCTGAAACAAACAGAGAAAAAGCAACCTAAGTGCAGATCTTCAAGAGAGTACACTCACCCTGCCTTTACCCAGACCAACCCTCCTACCCCATCACGTGCCTAGATACTCATACTTTCTAGGCTGATGGGTTTCTGCAGTGTTAGCCTATTAGCCTTGCTAGGATAGATCTCTCCTCTAGCTCCTGCTTGTACCTTTATTGGGGGAATCAGTGGTTTTGTTCCAGCATGCTCAGAAGTGTCATTTCTAACACCATTTATTGCTCCTTCTAAGATCAGCCATCTTCAAATCCAGAATACAAACAACTAGCAGCTGTTTCACATCTCTTCTAAAGATCCAGCTCAATCTGTTTATAAGAGACATCCAAACACCACTAATATAGTCTCACTTTGCAGGGAGGTCTATCTCCAGAGTCCCTCTGTACGTTAGGGTGACGTCCCCAACCATTCTAATGTCCACATTTGGTAGGGTACTTTGCATACTAGGAGTCTACCCCCCCCCCCCCTACGTAGGGCAACTATCCCCTTCCCGGGCCACAAATAGCCCTCACTAGGGTCCTTCATAGAAATGAAACACATCAAATCACACAGTAACCCCCTCCTAAACTCCCTGGTTCACTATTTGGACACCCCACCACCTCCCACATAGCATCTTGTATCTACATCCACCCCAAGCCTGGAGGACTATCTACTGGTTGAGTATCCATGAGTGTCTCTTCAGGGTTTTGTTATTCCTCAACTCTTAGGTCCATCTTCTTTTCCTCCTGGGAGTCTCCTACCTTCTTCCCAAGGGGTTCTATCTCCATGGGGGTTTGGGGAAAATCTTCCAACTCCCTCTTCTCCTGCCTCTCAACCCTAGTGTGGTCAGAGAATAGGGCCTTGGGTTTTCTAGATGGAGATGGGACAAAGATTGGACCCTACCCTGAACCCTTCCCTGGCCCTGTCTGTCCTCCTCTGCTACTCCAAGGGGACCGTCCCCAATGGACCTGCACCCCAGAGCAGGGAATGGCTGGGGTCTGTTGGGACTCCAGCTGTAACAGGACATGCACCCCATCACAGTGGCCATACCTGTTTTGGGTGCTGAGGTGGATAGACTGAGGGGAAGACTTTATCCAATGGTCCACGTTTTATACTTGGCACCTATATCCTGCATAGTACTTAATGGAAGGACAGACTAGATAGGCCATGTGGTCTTTTTCTGTCGTCATATTTCTGTGTTTCTATGTTGTTACTTCGGCTCCTTTCCATTTCCTGTGATGCCTAACAGGGATGTCCATTGTGACCCCTTTTAATTAACTTGGCCATATGTGCATCATCGGATATAAAAGGGTTTCAGCATGGTACTGTTACCTGCAAATTAGCGGCCTATGCTAACGACATGCTGGTGTTTCTTCAGGATCCAGTCACTTCTATTCCAGCCTTAAATGCCCTTATTGATTCTCACACTTTTCAGGTTAAAAAATTAATTGGGACAAATCTGAGGCATTGCCCCCCCCCCCTCAACTGTGGAGGAGTAGCCTGGTGGTTAGAACACTGGCTTGGTAACCAAGCAACCAGGGTTCAATTCCCACTAGCATTCCATGTGGCCTTGGGCAAGTCACTTAACCCTCCATTGCCTCAGAAGAAAGGCCTGGCAATCTACTTCCAGTGACACTGCCAAGAAAACCTAGGAGCTTCTGGGTCACCAGGAGTCAGGACTGACTCAAAGGCACACATTGCATTGCCCCCTCAACTAGCACACAACCCTGAAAGACCTAGGCATCTGTATTCTGGAATGGGCACCACTTGGCATAACTTATTTAGGCTCCTACTACTGTAGTGACTTGGAGCATTTCCAAATGGTCAACAGGGATAGAATCCTTTCTCTTATTAAAGAAACTACCAGCCAGTGGTCTCCTCTGGCTGTCTCTTGGTGGGGATAGTTGGAGGCAATTCATATAGTTTTGACTCCCCAAATAAATTATATTCTTAATATGATGCCAGGCTTCTGCCCTCCATCCTTCTATGGGAGAGTTGAGTCCTTGCTCGTGAAATACCTATCGTATGTTGTTTGGTCTCTTATCTGAGGGTTGACCTAAATCACTGAAGTACTGAGATCCCTCAAAGATACTAAGGTAATGACTGATAAACGATGTATGCCTATGTTGATATTGAGTAACCGGAAGTCTCAGACTAAAATAAGCACTACATCTCAGGCGTTACCCTGAACTTGTGCCAAAATGTGCATCAATGACTCCGGTTCACATGGAGGATTATTTTCATATTTCTATTGTGACTATGCTGATGTAATCTTATCTGCAATTACTCATATACACAGTGTAGTCGCACTTATCTTTGATGACACTTAAAGCTGATGTCCTCTCTCTCAGTCTCAGAATTTCAAAACTATCATCCGGTTGTTGTTAGATGATATACTGCATATTCTCTGGATTTTTTGCCTCTCTCAGGGAGAAACTGTCATATTGTGTTGGTATTCCCCGACGCCTTCAGTTGGTACCAATTCGCGTTTCACACTCCGATGGTTTCTTCAGGAGGTTGGTATCAATGCTCCCATTGGCAATAGCATGAAAGGTTGTGTCATGCTGTTACCAGATGAGACGGAATTCTACAGAATCAAACAGGCAAATCAATATAATATCATATCAGTACACCTACTATACTAATATTAAGTCATCTGAGGATCATATTCAATTCTGCCTGACAATTTCAAAATGCATACCGATTAGTTGATTCCAATTCAATTCTTAAATCGTAGCTTGGCGTGTTACTCAGAGCTGCCCTGCTTTAAAAAAATGCCGCACATGCGCCCATCTTATTGGCCGTATGCATTTAAAGAATTAGACTTAGACGTTCCCGACATTATTAAGTAGACACTTTTCAAAGATAACTAAATTGTCATGGCAAAATATAATATGTTACAAGTTATCAAATGGTTCTTGCGGTTGCTATGTAATGAAAGTGCAGCTTGGCTGTCCTCATAATGCAATAGATACACGGTTGCGGATGCTCAAATCGTCACGTTCAGATACATGCTGACCAGGGCCGGATTTACCTTGAGTGAGGCCCTATGCCAACAAAAATTGTGGGCCCCCAGCTGGGGCGGCCCAAGGGGGGTGCGGGGCCTCATTTGCATAAGGGGCCTCATTTGCATAAATATTTGCATAATATTACCATATAGTAACTTTTAGTAAACGTGCCTCTTAATGAGTGTATGGATAAAGAAAGACTAAAAGATTTCTACATTACTATAATCCAGTGCCAACTGCCAGACACATTAGGAACTACTACAAACACTGCCCATAGCAAACCCGCCGTATCCTAACAGCACTACCAGGACTCACAAAGCACCATACTCTACCAATCAAAAGGCAACACTGCAAATATTAAACCAATACATTTCAGAGAACAACAATACATGACCTACTGGGGAAAGAGAACAAGTGGCAATGTCAAATAGGAATTATATAAACAGAACACCAGCTCAGTTACACATGCAGAACATAGACCATCAAACAAGTAATCACAATTTAGAAACAGGAAGACAATAATTAAACTGGGAATCCCAAAAGCCAAACTTGGAATGTACAACACAGTAGAAATAAAATTATACATTAATTTGCTCTTGTACTAAACAAAGCGCAGACGTTAATGATGCACATTTACCAGAGCTGACATATTCCAATTAATAAATTCAAAATAAAGAGATATTTTTCTACCTTTTGTGCAATTTTTTTCAGCTGCAATTGCTCCAGCCACTTTCTTCTGGTTTCTTCGTGTCTTCTGCTAACTCTCCATCGTCTGCTGTCCATTTGTCCTTTCTTCTCTCTTCTAGTTTTTTTTTCCATTCTCTCTCTACATCTGCTTTAACATACTAATCTTTCTCCTTTTGCTCTTTCCTTATTCCTATTTCATCCACTCAAATTTTACCCCTCCATCCTCAATCCCCATACACACTTTCCCCAGTGACTGTAAGGTGGAAGTTGTCAGACATGGGATTTTCTGAACACTCACTAAACAGCAACAGGGAGTCCAAAATAATCTGGAAGGAATCCACACTGAATTCAAATTGCCTTCTCAGAGAGTCAACAAATTTGAGCTCCACATTCTTACCACTATTGTTGGAAAGAGAAATAAGGCTCCAACAATCTGTTTCTGTGCACACTTTTACAAGTTTCTGAACGTAAGCTTCTTTCAGGGTCATGGGAGTGATCTTATCCTTGTTAACACCCTCTGGCAGGAAGTCTAGCAGGCAGTCCAAGACCACATCTTTCACCATCTGAAAGGCATCTTCACTCTTAAGGTCCACTGCAAAAATGAGGTCAAAATCCTTGTAGCCCAGTCCACTATTGTGATGTAGCACATGGCTGGCTGCAGAGCCATTGAGTCTCACATTATGAACAGCAATGCCTTTAGCCATCAAACAGCTGCGAACCACCTGCACGATCTGCCGAGGGCGCACAGCGAGCGTGGGGAAGTTGCCGCAGCCATGCACAGGTATGCTCTCGTTCAGGATAGCGTCCAGTCTCTGCACCTGCTGCCAGGAGAGCATGCTGAAGCGGCGCGAGTCTTCCGCGAGCACCTGCTGCGGCGCTGTCGACATCATGGTGACGGCAGTGGGGCCCGCCGGGGACAGCTCCGGACACGCTCGTTCCCTCTTTCGCGCGCACGCCCCCCTCGTGCACCTAACGTCTCCTCAGAGAACACAATTTACGGAGGGAGGGGGCCCCCGCGGGACAGTCCATGCTGCCGCGGCAGCAGAGGGGGGCCTGCGGGACAGTCCATGCTGCCGCGGCAGCAGCCAGCGTTTTTTTTTTAAATTGAATTTTAAGAATTTACAATGTTTGTGGGCCCTTGTCAGCTGTGGGCCCTACGCCACGGCGTAGATGGCGTATAGGTAAATCCGGCCCTGATGCTGACCATTCAATCATGTTATTTAAACCCCCCGGGCTAACAGACTGTAATTTGTAGATCCAACGTTGCTCCCGTATGATCAATGTTTGATCTCTAGATTTGCCTTCTTGGCCAAATTTGACTGTGTCTATACAGAAACAACGTAGGTCCTCAAATTGATGATGTTGATCCAAACAATGCGCCACCAACGGGGCTTCCATGACCTTACATTTTAATCTGTTGCGATGCTCATTCATCCTTATCCTAAAGGGTCTGATCGTTTTGCCTATGTGAATAAGGCCACATGGGCATCTGATACAATAAATTACATATTTAGAATCACAGGAAGTGATGTATTTCAATGAATAGGTGTTACCATTATGTAAGAAACTAGTACAATCTTCTGTAATACTGCAAATGTTGCAATCACCACATTTGCTATGGCCCTTTTGATTTTGTTCTGCTGGTGGTGGAGTTCTTAATACGGTCGGACTCAATTGTTCTTTGAGATTTTTATGTCTGGTCCAAACGCATCTGATCTTCTTATCTTGTAGCCCTGGGAGGATTTTAATCACGTTCATATGTTTAACTATTATATATTGTAAAGTTCTACTACAAGGGGAGAATTTAGTGATCAAATTGATATTCGTTTAGTCTGCAGGAATTCAATATCACGCTTACCTCCTTCTCGACCTGTGCTTTATCCGGTGAACACGGGAGAACACTTCCCGGTGATGTCACTGCGCTGTGAGTCACCAAGATGGCGTCGGGGTCACCAAAATGTTGGGGTTTTACTGGGCTTCCCCTAAGATTATTTGGGGGTTTCCTATTTTTATTTGGCTGCCTGTGTTCACCCCAACATACATACAGGACCTTAAACAAATTGCTCGTGCCATCATAAAAGCATGGAAACTTTTTTATTTATCTTACCAGGTCTGTAACATCACAAGCTTTGCTTTAACTTATAAAGTACAAATTTCAATATCAATCCATAGCATCAATACATCTATAACAAGCAAAGTACCTGACTTAAGTGTAAAAAGGTCCTGGAGACAGAGACAGCCTCACTCCGATGAGATCAGCTAATGTCTGTCTGCTTATTAGAATTTCTTCTCTATATTTATATTCATTTTCAGGCTCAAATTGCTGATAAATAGATTTCCTTTCTTTTCTTATTCTTTATTATTTCAAGCAAATCTGCTTCCCAATCTCTACCCTTTACTTTTTCCCTTGGGCATCCTGGCTTCCCATTCTCACGGCAGTCCTTGTCGCTGTGTGCTGGATCTGTTTCCTGCAGATTAAGTTCTTCGTTCTGTTCCCCTTTGTTCATTCAAGAGGTCCAGGTGACAGCTTTTCACTAGCTGTGTAGTTTTCAGAGCCTCTCATTGTGTCAGCTCTCTGGGACAGGATATTAGCTCATTTCATAGCTCAATCCTGCTGACCCTGCAATCCCAGCGTGAAAAGAGTCAGAGCAGGCTGTTTCTTAGGCCTAAAGCTTTGACATTAGCACAAAATGGATTCAACCTGAGACAAGGGTACCTGAAGGGGGATTCGTTTTACCCTTCACTTCTGCAGAAAACCTTTTAGTTTTTTCTTAACCATTTTCCTTGTTTTATTATAGTCTTCTTTTTGAAAATTAAATGTTAGTACAGTCAATTTTCTTTCTTTCCTCTCCCCATTTATTAAATTGAATGTGATCATGTTATGATTGCTATTGTCAAGTGGCCCCACAACAGTTACCCCTCACACTCGATCCTGCGTTCCACTGAGGACTAGGTTTAAAATAGCACATCTGCGTGTCAGTTCCTGAAGCAGCTGCTCCATGAAGCAGACATTTACTTTATCTAGAAACGTTATCTCCCTAACATGTCCTGAAGTGACATTGAACAAGTCAATACCAGGGTAATTGAAATTTCCCATTATTACAGTGTTGTAAATATTGCTAGCTTCCATAATTTCTTTAGCATTTCATCATCTGTCTGTTCATTCTGTCCAGGTGGATGGTAGTACACCCCCACTGCCATTTCCTTTCCCTTTTTACATGGAATTTCTATCCATAGAGATTCTACAGCATATTTTGTTTCCTGCAAAATGTTTATCCTGTTTGACTTGATACCCTCTTTAATACACAGAGCCACCCCTCCACCAATGTGATCTATCCTGTCACTGCAATATATTTGCAGCCTGGTATCACAGTGTCCCATTGGTTATCCTCATTCCACCAGTTCTCTGTAATGCCAATTATATCTAACCTTTCATTCATTGCTATATATTCTAATTCTCCCATCTTATTTCTTAGACTTTTAGAATTTGCACACAGGCATTTCAAAGTTTTTTTTTTGCTAATATTGTCTGGTTATTTGATGACAGGGGTAATTTGGAATCTTTCAATTCTGTCTGATTTTTACTTAAAGGCACCCGGATTATCTTTATCTTTATTGGAACTTCTCTGTTGGGATGCCCTGACTTCCCTGTTTTGCTAGTATCCTTCAAGGATACATCATTCTGAACCATGTGCTCTTGGGCAACTGTTGGCTTTCCCCATCTATCTAGTTTAAAAGCTTCTCTATCTCCTTTTTAAAGATTAATGCTAGCAACCTAGTTTCACCCTGGTTAAGACAGAGCCTATTCTTTCAGAAAAGCCACCCCCTCCTTTCCCATAATGTTACCCAGTTCCTAACAAATCTAAAACCCTCTTCTTTGCACCATTGTCTCATCCATGCATTGAGACTCCAAAGCTCTGCCTGCCTCTTGGGTCCTGTGCGCGGAACAGGAAGCAATTTTGAAATTCTGGATTTCAACTTTCTACCTAAAAGACTAAATTTGGCTTCCAGAACCTCCCTCCCACATTTTCCTATATCACTAGTACCAACATGTACCAAGACAGCAGGCTCCTCCCCAGCACTATCTAAAACCTTGTCTAGTTTGTGCTTAAGGTCCACTACCTTCACATTAGGTAGGCATGTTACCAGTGATCCACACATCCACCAGCCACACAGTTATCTACATGCCTAATGATCAAATTGCCAACTATAACAGCCATCCTAACCTTCCCTCATGGACACATGGCCCTGGAGATACATCCTCAGTGTGAGAAGGTATTACATCACCTACAGCACAGATCTAAGCTACAGGATCACTTCCTGCCACACCACGGTGATGCTCTCCTTTCACATGACCTTTCTCCAAGTGCAGCAGAGAGGCTGCCAGACTGAAGGTGGGCCTTCTCTATTATATCCCTGTAGGTCTTGTCTATGTACCTCTCTGTCTGCCTCAGCTCCTCCAAGTGTGCTACTCTAGCCTCCAGAGATTGGACTCATTCCCTGAGAGCAAAGAACTCTTTGCACTTAGTGCACACATAAGACCTCTCACCAACTGGAAGAAAATCATACATGTAACACTTAGTGCAAAAGACTGGATAGCCCCATCTCATTGCTGGACTGCTGTTTGAATCTTAAATGTAAAGATTTCTTTTAGCTATTTATAGTTGTTAAGTTATATAAAGTTATCTGACCTAATGATGAGGTCACATTAGAATTTCGTAAAACCGGAGCAGATATTTCATGAGATGAGAGGATCTGATGTATATCTAAGATTTTATTACTGAAATAATCAGCAAGAGTGTTCACAAACAGACATGGTACTTTTTATAAGAGTTAACTGGTTGACAACTGCAAAAGCTCCTTTGGGAGATTGGTTGCTTTAAGAATCTTATCTATAAAGTAGGTTTTCTTGGTTAGATTAATCTGATTGTGATGGGATTATTTTAAATGCCTCTAGGAGTTCAGGTGTTCTACATCTCCTCCAGAGATGTTCCATCCTTCTTGTTTGAAGTTTCAGAAGCAGAAGGCCTGAATGGTATCATAGATGGTTATGCCAGGAATGGGACTGAGTCATCTTTCTAGGGGTGCTAATCTTTGCCCAATTACTTAAAGTCTGGTCCCATAAAATTGCTTAATCTGAAAGAGATAAAGAGGAAATAAGCAAGTGTGCCAGAAGCAGGCAGAGAGCTAGGATCAGGCCTAGAGCAATGGAGGAATATGGCCAAGGCTATAGCACAAGTGGATGAAAACATGGCAAAAGAAGAACTGATTAGTGTAAAAGAAAGAAGAAAATGATCTGTCCAAAATAGTAGTAAAGATTGAAAATTTCTCTGCATCTAGGGGAAAGGAATTGAATTTATCTCATACCTTTCTCAGAAGTTCAAGACATGTTACATTCAGGTAAAGTAGGGTATTTGTCTATCCACAGAGGTCTGACAATCCCAAGGGGCAAGTTTACTAAAGTGTGCTCCCTGCTAGCATGGGATTTTGCATGTGGTTGGTGAGCATTTTGCCCCATGGCACAAGGAGTGGATGAGGCAAAAGCCACTATGCTAAAATTCCCACGATACCGGTGCAACGTGCAAGCAGGCAGGGTGAAGGCAGAGATTGAGTGAAGACGTGGCACATGCTGGGGCAGGCACACTACTCAAGTGCTAAATGTGACATTACTCCTCTAGCATGGGGGCAGCTAACTCTTGTCTCTGACCAGGTGCTAGCTGCACACACCATGCCCCCAGGCACCAATTGCATGGTTCGGATATGTGGTTCATATGCGAGTGTTAAGAAATATGAAGGGCAGGAGCAAGGTTAACACATTGAAATGATAGGGTACCAATAAAAAATGGGAGCTGAATAACAAGGCACACACCTAGGCCATCATTTTGGGGGTGCTGCATGGTACAGCTTTCATGGTGGTAGAACACAGCAATCTGACGATCTCAACACCAGAGACTGTAGGTATGGGGTCACCCTGCTGGGACAGTGAGCAAACATCCATGGACACAGCAACATCTATCCTGAGGAAATGCTGTTCACATTTACATATGTATTGGATAGGTTTCAGAGGGCTGCTGGTTTTGTGTGCTATGGAGGTGTCAACAGATAGTGCCTATGCTCTGTGCTGCAGTCAGTACTTGCTTCAGAGGCAGAGTTGGAGCCAGAAGAATATAGTGGGGGGAGGAGCATGCAAATTACATGCTAAACTACATGGCTAAATAATGGTGTGACAGCACAGGAGCTGACTCCTGGCCTCTGTGCATGGTAGTGCATGTGGCAGTGAATACATGTACCTGGGGGGCTATGGTACTGCCATGGGCATGTACTTGTGAGCTGATGGCCCATCACTCTGACAGTGGAATGATGTGGCTGAGGCTTACCAGCCCTGAGCAACAGCATAATACTTCTATTACTGATTGTGGGTCTCCAATGTTGAAACTTTCTACCTGGTCCTCTTCTGCTGGGGTTGCAATAATTCATGGACATGGGGGACCCTTTTGATCCTTCCATGTCTGGTAAGCCATGACTGCTGGGATGCTTATTGTGTGGGATTCACCAGCTCTAAATAGTGTACTTCCACAGCTCCTCCCAGAAAAAAATGGGGTATGGAGGGCTCTCTGGGGGTGGATAGCTGTGATATCCCCCCTTGCCTTTAGTAGCTGGGTAGGTTTTCTATATGGTGGGCCATGGGAGTGCTGCTTGACACTACGGCCCCTATGTGCATGCTGCCCTGAGCTAGTGTGATGATTCGGCTTCCTCTCCTGACCTTTGTACTCCCTTCCTTCAACATTGGGGGACTCACTCCCAAGCCAAGACCAGAAGGTGGGAATGAGGATGGTGGCCTATCTCCCCACCAAAGCTCTTGAACTGTGTTCCCTGCAGCCTAGGTGAACAGCCACCCTTGGTGCCTCAGAGTGAGGGGGTCCATATCCTTGTCTGCCATAATGGACATTGTGCCTGATCCCATATATGGAGTTCTGCATCTCCAGAAACTACATTTGTACCACATCACCTATGGTTTGAGATGCAGAACATACTCTGTGTGTGCGTTTGATTTCTGATTTGCATGCCCTACCCTTTTGTACTTAGCCCCTGTGCTCTGAGTTGTGCTGGCTGTTCAGCCCACTCGCAGTCATCAGTCTGTTCTAGACTGCCCAGTTGCTACCTTACTATATGGGTGCTAGGAGCAGAGTTCTTACTGTCCACAGTGAATCCAAGGCCCACAGTCGCTACAGTATTGCACTTGTAGCATTCTATTTTCCAATGTGCATGGACACCGCCACACTACACATGCACTGGGCCATGCGTTTGCTACTATCATGCCAGTGCCACAGCTAGCCATATACTGCAGCTATGCCCGTTGTGTTTAATGCAGCTGCTGGGCTCTGGCATGGTACAAATGTGTGAATTCTGCACATTAACCCCCCCACTCCCTACTGTACTTTAGTAAGCATGCCCCTAAGGCACACTGAGCATATACAAGGCAATGGAGGATGAAGTGGCTTGCCCAAGATCACAAGGAGTAGCAATGGGATTCAAATCCTGGCTTTCCTGCTTCTAAGCCACTGCTCTAACCATCAGGCTATTCCTCCACTCCAATTCCTCAATCTTAATATCGAGGCATTGATGGCAAAAACAAGGTTTAATGGGTGGAAATATGGGGAAAGGGGAGGCTTGAAGGCCCTGGAGGGTTTGAGGGAGTGGGCTAGGAGGCAGTTGAAAAGCACAGAGGGCTATGAAGCAGGTAAGAGACAAAGGGAGGGGACAGGTCTTTGAAGGAGTTGAAGGAGGATAGATGACATATACCTGAATATTTATAACCACTGTACAGCACCGCATATGTCGAGTAATGCTCTAAAAATATGTATTATGTATTATTATATGCTTCCATCCCCCTCCCCAGACTGTTCTCTTTCTGCTGTTTCACATGTGGGATCTCACAACTGATGGCATCACACATCCATATGACAGGATTTTAATTATGAGTCATGGCTATCATATTAGACATTGCTGTGACCCTCCCAGTGGGCTGACACTGTGGCCACTGTCCCTGCTACTACTGCTATTAATAATAATAATCATGTGTATAGTGCAGCAAGGGGTACACAGCACTGTACATATAGATGTAAGACATAGTTCCTGCTCATCAATGCTTAGAATCTAATCAAGACAAAACACATAGCGAAAGGGGGGACTAGAGTATGGTAAGATACACATAAATAGTGAACAAGAGAGTGAGGAGCATCAAGATCCAAAAGTGGCTCTTCTATCTCCCACCAGCTTGCTATGCTGGAGGCCATAAGAGGCGAGAAAGCCAGTCAGAATTTGTGCAAAAGTTTGATCTGAAAAAGAGAGTAACTCAGAAGCTAGTTACATATGTATTAAGCTAGTCTAATATAAAGGTACCTTAAGTATCACTGGAATACTTTGGCTCAGATGTTTAACAAATGAAAAACATTATGTATCCTGCAACCCAAAGGACAATAAGCATTAGCCTACTTCCTATGATTGTGTTCAGGCTGATGCACCTGTCTCACTGAAAAATATCTGTAAAACAACTAATCTGTGTGTTAGTTACACATTTGCCTCACAAACTAGGTTACAATCTACACACCACTCAGCATTTTATTTTCTCGGTCCCAGCCTTTCGAATGACCTACCACCGGATCTACGCCTTGAACCATCCTACTTCGAATTTAAAACTCAGCTTAAGAAACTCTTATTCCATAAGGACTTTGATCTCCCCATACCCTGATGCTCCTAGGCGACCCATGAACCTCCATTCCCCTTTCTCTTTCCCATCTTGTTTCCCTAGGTTATGACTGTGACTCTCTTCTTTCTTATCTATAGATGAATTCCTTTTCCTTCTGTATTATTTTAATTGTAAACCGCCCTATTGCCTTGTGAAGGGAGGTATATCAAGCAGAATAAACATAAACATAAAAGGGGGAGGTAAAAGGGGAAATTGAAGCCTGGATGGGGGATAAGACATAAGAAAGGGACTAGAGGTGGAGAGGGGAGGAATGATATGGAAGAAGATGAGGCTGATTAGGGAATAACAGGCAGAAGATGGTAGATGACGCAGGCGAGGATAAGCCCCTCTCTAACCACCTATTCACCTCCAGATCAAGAGGCAAGAGTGATGCCATTTGCTCTTGCCTCCAGTTCCAAAATGGCAGCACAACCCACACAGCTGAGGTTCAATCTGTTAACACTAGAAGCACCAAAGTGCGTCAATTGACGCAAATGCATCTTCGAAGTTGTATACCAGCGCCACTGCTAGAACCATGTCAGTCATGTTCCATGACTTTGTTAGCAAGGTCAAGATGTTCAAATATGTGCATCAAAAATTAATGACAGATGCACCACCTAGCGGGAAAATGAATTTATACCTAGAAGCCCCAAAGTGCATCAATTGACGCACTCAATTGTTTTGGATAGGTCAATTGACGTACTTTGGGGCTTCTAGGTATAAATTCATGTTCCCACTAGGTGATGCATCTCAATCACTGCTTACAGTTTTACTCCAACATTACAAACAATAAACACATGAAGACGTTATGTAAAGATGTCACATACTGCACGTATTTAACAAATAAGTAACTTTGCATTAATTCACATCTGCATTTCATGCTAAACGCAGTCGTCGTGATAATGCATCAATTGACGCACTTTGGGGTTTCTAGGTAAAATTCCTTTTGGGGTTTATAGTGTTAAATAAGGCAATGCTTCTCAAATAAAGCAATACTAGGTGTTAGGGGTGGACATTATTCAAGATGGTGGTGGGACAATGATGATGCCGCCATCCTCCTCCTGGACCAGATAAGTATTATTAGTCCGGGGAGGTCCAGCTGCATCCAGGGGCAGCCGAAGGGGGGTGCGGGGCCATGTGCAGAGACTCGGTGCAGGGCCTCATAAATATTTGCATAATGTTACCATACACTAACTTTTAGTAAACATGCCTCTTAATGAGTGTATGGATAAAGACAGGCTAAAAGATTTCTACATTACTATAATCCAGTGCCAACTGCCAGGCACATTAGGAACCACTACAAACACTGCCCATTAAGAACCCATCAAAAAAGTATCCCCGATTCAGTGATAAATATACAATACAAATAACAGAATCACCAAATAAAATCCAAAAAGAACTAACTTTAACCAGAAAACTCAATTTTTGTCGGATATCACAGCAGCAAAGTATAAACTTGTGGATAATACTCCCAAGCGGTTCAATCCATTTTAATAATCAAAAAATAATTCGTTGTTTTTTTTTAAACTTAGCTCAGTCCAGATGATTTAGAAATCCTTGCACAAACTTAGCTCAGTCCAGATGATTTAGAAATCCTTGCACGACGTGCACGTTTCGGGAGTGCTTCCCTGTATCAAGTGCTATCTTCATATAATTCGATAACCGTCATGAAACGCCGGGATTTAGCCCAGCTGGTTCTTAAAGAATGAATGGGCCTCAGTCATTGACTCTCAACCTTCCAATCAAAACCAGACACACCAATAGAGACAGCAAAGACCGCCCCACTAATCAGGGGAAGCCCTCCGTCACAGAGGTGAGGATCACATTACACTATGCCATTCAACCTCCTTATTCAGACCCAGAGGCATCACAGTCTTAAGCCGAAAAATCCACCGCTGCTCACATTTTTGAAGTTTT
This sequence comes from Ichthyophis bannanicus, assembly GCA_033557465.1. Classification (NCBI taxonomy): domain Eukaryota; kingdom Metazoa; phylum Chordata; class Amphibia; order Gymnophiona; family Ichthyophiidae; genus Ichthyophis; species Ichthyophis bannanicus. The sequence goes on along the minus strand of CM066035.1, from coordinate 126,061,313 downwards.
TCAGTGCGATCAGCCCCCCGGGGATCCGGAGGAATGTGATCGATCACTGACCATTCTAAGCATTCAAAAACATGTTCACATGCAAGACAGTGTTCAACAATGGGGGCCGATGTGACTCTTTGACGAAGCCGGGAGGCATGTTCTGCTAATCGGATTTTAATCGATCGAATTGTCCTGCCAACATAAATTAAAGGGCAAGGGCACACAATGATGTAAAGAACAAAAGATGAAGTACAATCAGTCTGCCATCGTCGTAGCACCGATTGACCAGTGGTAGGAGATATCCAAACCCGGCCCGTAATAGATGAAATACAATAAAGGCATGCACCACAGGTAGAATGTCCATCATGTTGCAGAGGCGGCAAAGGAGGTCTGTCAGCTGGAGGTGTTGAGCGTACTAAAAAATCACGTAGATTTGCCCCACGGGAGAAGGCTATCATTAAAGACTTCTGAAAGCAGTCATGTAATGCCAGAATTGGCCAGTGTTTTTTCAAAATTCGGGCAATGTCAGCACTCAACGTGGTATATGGGAGAACTCCAACAAAAGAATCATGTGATGTACAAGCTGAATTATTTTCTGGCCAATCATTCAGCAACCATTCACGCTGTACATGTAAAGCGCGCCGATAGGCCAGTTGAATGACAGCAGATGGATAGCCCTTATATAGGAGCCGGTGCTTAAGATCACATTAAGAACCCATAGCAAACCCGCCGTATCCTAACAGCACTACCAGGACTCACAAAACACCATACTCTACCAATCAAAAGGCAACACTGAAAATATTAAATCAATACATTTCAGAGAATAACAATACATGACCTACTGGGGAAAGAGAGCAAGTGGCAATGTCAAATAGGAATTACATAAACAGAATACCTCAGCTCAGTTACACATGCAGAACATAGACCATCACCAAACAAGGAATCACAATTTAGAAACAGGAAGACAATAATTAAACTGGGAACCCCAAAAGCCAAACTTAGAATGTACAACAACACTGTAGAAATAAAACTATAAATTAATTTCCTCTTGTACTAAACAAAGCACAGACTTTAATGATGCACATTTCCCAGAGCTGACATATTCCAGTTAATAAATTCAAAATAAAGAGATATTTTTCTACCTTTCATGCATTTTTTTTCAGTTGCAATTGCTCCAGACACTTTCTTCTGGTTTCTTCGTGTCTTCTGCTAACTCTCCATCGTCTGCTGTCCATTTGTCCTTTCTTCTCTCTTCTAGTTTTTTTCCATTCTATCTCTACATCTGCTTTAACATACTAATATTTCTCCTTTTGCTCTTTCCGCATTCCTATTTCATTCACTCAAATTTTACCCCTCCATCCTCAATCCCCACTTACTCTCCCAATGCCCGGCCAATTGTAGATTTGTCTTCCCTCCCACATAAAATATTTTACCCTCTCCATTTTACTCTCCCAGCTCCATCTCATTCTATTCCTCCCCCAACATCAGCTCCCTTCTAGTTCCAGCCCCACCCAGCATCCACTCCCTCTAGTCCCTGCATCAGCCCATTTCCAGTCCTAGCCCCCCATCAGCCCATTTCCAGTCCTATCCTAGCCCCTCCATCAGCCCATTTCCTGTCCTAGCTCCCCCCCACTCAGCCCATTTCCAGTCCTAGCTCCCTCCCCTCACAGCCCATTTCCATTCCAAGCCACCTCCCCATCAGCTATTTGCAGTTCAAGCCCCCCCTTCCACTCAGCCCATTTCCATTCCAAGCCCCCTCCCCATCAGCTATTTTCAGTTCAAGCCCCCCTTCCACTCAGCCCATTTCCAGTCCTAGCAACCCCAGCCCATTACCAGTCCTAGCCCCCCCATAGCCCATTATCAGACCTAAGCCCCCCATAGCCCATTACAAGTCCTAAGTCCCCCCATCAGCCCACTTCCAGTCCTACGCCCCCCCATCAGCCCACTTCCAGTCCTAGTCCCCCATCACCCCATTTTCAGTCTTAGCCCCCCATCAGCCCACTTCCAGTCTTAGCCCCCCATAGTCCATTACCAGTCCTAACCCCCCCCCCTTCAGCCCACCTCCAGTCCTAACCCCCACATCAGCCCATTTACAGTCCTAGCCCCCCCATACTCCATTACTAGTCCTAGCCCGCCCATCAGCCCACTTCCAGTCTTAGCCCCCCATAGCCCATTACCAGTCCCAAACCCCCTTCCCCCATCCGCCCAGGTAGATTAAAAAAAACAAACCAGCTGCTGTTGCCATGGCAGTGGCAGAATCAAGTGTCCCGTGGGGCCCCCCTGCCCTGCAGAGCCTTCCCTGCAGCATCAGCTCCCAAAGCACGGGCTTTTCAGAGCCACGAAGGGAGAGTTTCTCTACTCACAGCTTTGTTAAGCCCGCCGGGGGTGATGGGACTTCCTGTTTCCCATCAGCCCCGGCGAGCTTAACAGAGCCGCGAGAAAGGGAAACTCTCCCTTCGCGGCTCTAAAAAGCCTGCGCTGAAGGAGCTGATGCTGCACGGAAGGCTCTGCCGGGCAGGGGAGCCCCACGGGACACTTGATTCTGAAACATGGGGCCCTTTACAAAAAACATTCTTGCTCAATGGACCGGCCGGCCCTGGCTGCATCGTAGACTTTATGGTCGAGGGCTTCCCTATGCCAGGTGCTTTGAGCTAGATAGTCTAAGGGGTGGGGGGAGTCAGAGGAGCCTGGGGAAGTTGGGTGGGGGGGTGGTCTAGGAATTTTTTCAGATGTGAGTAAGAGTGGGAATCAATGGGTTGAGTCAGCCTTATTTATTTAAATGTCTGCTTTCCTGTCGGTGCCTGAGCCAGTTCTCACACAGAAAGGGAAACATTTTACACATGATGTAGCATACTGCATGCCACTAGTTACTGCTTCAGGAGAAAAAGATTGTTTATTGCATGCATCAGAGCACTGTGCACTGAGGTTTAGCGCACCATTCTAATTCACTGCTTATTACATCAAGGCCAATGGGTGAAAAGGCGTCTACACAGAGAACACGCCTCCACTTCTTATCTTAGACATGGTAAAATTAGGCCTTATCTACTAATTGATTTTCCTTGAGTGAGTTCAGTCCAGTCCCTTACCTTTGGGTAGCTTCACCTCATCAGCAGCTTGGAGACAGAGCATGTCACATTTGATGACATCAGGGGCATACATACCGTTGGCACCTTCCACCAGAGTCAGTATCTCAGTCTCCAAGCAGTTGGGGTGAGGTGATTCCTTAGGTGCAGACTTACTAGAGGAATTGATAAAGATAGTTTTAGGCAATCAGGAAAAAAAGATTTAAATAAGATTCAGGTTTTGTCAGCTCTAGGTTTAAAGCACTGGGGCAATAAAGTTACAAAAAAACAAAACAAAAAACCCTAAAAATAAAAAAGGGATCCGGGGATCTGGGAAGTGCAGGCAGGCAGAAAACGCCCCAGCAGAGAGAGGGGTTTGCTACTCTGGCTTTCTTCCACACAAGGATGCGGGGAGCACGAACCAGCTGGCAGCAGGCCTGATTCTCTTCAACAGGGCCGGTGCTACCCAGTAAGCCGAGTAAGCACGGCAGGACGCACCATTGGTGGAGGGTGCCATTGTTAGTCACTTGCCAGCTACCGCTTCAAAAAAGAAATCAGCCGTGGGAACATTTCTCTGTTCTCACAGCTCTGCTATCTTTTAAACTGCTGGACCGCGGCATTTGTAGCAGTAATAAGCATTTCCTGTTTCTTGTAAGAAACAGGAAATGCTTATTATTACCTTTAGAAACTCCATGACCCAGCAGTATAAAAGATAGCAGAGCCGCGAGAACAGAGAACTGTTCCCATGGCTGTTTTCTTTCATTGAAGGATGAATCGGAGTAGACATGGGGGAGCTGAAAGAGAGCAGGCATGGGGGGGGAGGGGGCTGAAAGGAAGCAGACATGGGGGAGCTGGAAGGGAACAGACATGGGGGGTTACAAGGGAGCAGACACAGGAGGGGCTGGAAGGGAGCGGACACTGGGGAGCTGGAAGGGAGCAGACATGGGGGGCTGCAATGGAGCAGACATGGGGGGAAGCTGGAAGGAAACAGACTTGGGGGTCTACAAGGGAGCAGACACAGGGGAGGGCTGGAAGGGAGCAGATACTGGGGAGCTGGAAGGGAGAAAACATGGGGGGAGATGGAAGGGAGCAGACATGGGGGCTGCAAGAGAGCAGACACAAGGGGGCTGCAAGGGAACAGACACAGGGGGGAACTAGATGGAAGCAGACATGGGAGGGACTGGAAGGGAGCAGACATGGGGGCTATATGGGAACAGACACGGGGGGGCTGGAAGGAAACAGACAGGGGGGCTGCAAGGGAACAAACATGGGGAAACTGGAAGGGAGCAGACATGGGGGCTACAAGGGAGCAGACATGGGGGGGTTGGAAAGGAGCAGACACTGGAGAGATGGAAGGGAGTAGACATGGGGGGAGCTGAAAGGGAGCAGATACAGGGGGAACTTGAAGGGAATAGAACAGGGGGAGCTGGAAGGAAACAGACATGGGGGGGCTTCAAGGGAGCAGACATAGGGAGGTTGGAAGGAAGCAGACATGGGAGGGAGCTTGAAGGGAGCAGACATGGTGGGGGAGTTGGAAGGGAGAAGACATGGGGTGCTGCAAGGGAAGCAGACATGTGGGGGAGCTGGAAGGAACCAGACATGGGGGGCTGGAAGAGAGCAGACATGAGGGGGGGGGGGCTGGAATGGAGCAGACACAGTGGGGCTGGAAGGGAGCAGACACTGGGAGCTGGAAGGGAGCAGACATGAGGAACTGAAAGGGAGCAGACGTGGGGAGAGCTGGAAGGTAGCAGACATGGGGGACTACAAGGGAGCAGACACAGGGGGAGCTGAAAGGGAGCATGGGGAGCTGAAAGGGAGCAGACACAGGGGGAGCTGGAAGGGAGCAGACATGGGGGACTGCAAGGGAGCAGACATGGGGGGGAGCTGGAAGGGAGCAGACATGGGGGACTACAAGGGAGCAGACACAGGGGGGAGCTGAAAGGGAGCAGACACAGGGGGAGCTGAAAGGGAGCAAACATGGGGGAGCTGGAAGGGAACAGACATGGGAGGCTACAAGGGAGCAGACATGGGGGGTTGAAAGGGAGCAGACATGGGGGGAGCTGGAAGGGAACAGACATGGGGGCTACACGGGAGCAGACATGGAGGGCTGCAATGGAGCAGACACAGGGGGGAGCTGAAGGAGCAGACATGGGGGGGCTACAAGGGAGCAGACACTGGGGCGCTGGAAGGGAGCAGACATGGGGGGAGCTGTAAGGGAGCAGACACAGGGGGAGCTGGAAAGGAACAGACATGGGGGCTACAAGAGAGCAGGCACGGGCTGGAAAGGGAGCAGACACTGGGGAGCTGGCAGGGATCTGACAGGGTGGGAACTGGAAGAGAGCAGACATGGAGGGGAGCTGGAAGGGATCTGACAGAGGGGAGCTGGAAGGGAGAAGACATGGGGGGGGGCTGGAAGGGAGAAGACACTTGGGAATGGGGCTGGAAGGTTGCTGGGTAAGAGGAGGGGGTTGGAAAAGAACTGACAGGGGAGAAGGTGAGGGCTGGAAGGGAGCTCACATAGGGGGTTTGAAGGTAGCAGAAAAGAGGGGAAGGAGGGGGCTAGAGGGAAGGTAGGGGCTGGAAGGGAGCTGACACCTGGGGATGGGACTGGAAGGAAGCTGACAACTGGGAATGGCACTGGAAGGCAGATGGACAGAGGAGAGGGTGACTGGAAGGGGACTGACATGGGAAGGGGCATGGGACTGGAAGTTCGCTGATACCTGGGATGGTATTTGGACTAGAAGGGGCTGTATGATGGAGAAGGAAGGGAACTGGAAGAGAATAGACAGCAGTGGCAGTGCTGGGAATACAAGGGGGTTTGACACTGGAAAGTACTGGGAGGGGAGGCTGTAAAGGGTGCTGATACTGGGGAGGGTTACTGGGACTGGAAAAAGGCTGATGGAAGAAAATGAAGAAAGCAAAAGGAGAGACAAAAAATGGCAGATGGACTATAGACCATAGAAAGAGAGCTAAGAGAAGACAGAGGAAAACAGAAACCTCAGATCGGGACCAGCATGATCAAAAATCATCAGACAACAAAGGTAGAAAAAAAATTATTTTCAATTTAGTGATTGGACTTTGTGCTATCTTTATATTTCACACAGTATGGGGAACTGCCTCTCTTATCTGGTGTGGCACTGCATGCGGAGTCTGGCTTCTTGGGGTTTCATTTTAATTTTTGTCTACATATTTGTATTTTTACTTTAGATTGTGGTCACTTATTCTGTACTTGGTGAGAGTCTGTGTTCTGAGTGTGTGACCAAGGCCAGGTGTTCTGTGAACATGAGGTTTGTATGTAGGGATCTGTACTGCAGTAATTTGACATGTACAGCTTTTCAAATAGGTGTATGCATGTTTTGGGGTCCATTGCAGTATTTATAGTGCTGCTTTTTTCTGGGTAGGCTCCTTATTGTATGACTTTGGACGTGTATGCTGGTATGGTATGGTAGATTTGACCTTGTAGATCTTCAGTGACTTTTGCAGTGTTTTATATTAGTTCACAATATGCCTGGCACTGGGTTTATGTTGGTGTTAGTGAGATGACCAGAATCAGATTTTTTTTTTTTTTACTATCACAGCCTGTTTGTATGATGCTAAGTATATACTGCTAATTATTTTTATTTTGGCTATGCTATTGCTCTTTCACTGCAATTTTCTTACAACACTGGATTTGAAGGAGAAATACTAATATCGCTTGAAAAGAATTCATAAAGCGGTTTTGGGAAAAAGGAGGTAGGGTGCAGTCAACATTAATAAGAATGACGAAGGGGCGCCAACTTATAGATTGAAGGGGGGCACTAGAAACCCTCGCACCGGCCCTGCTCTTCAACATTCCCAATGATGCCAAAGCTCTGCTGGTAGCTGAGCATCGCATCGGGAGTGCAAGCAGCAGCAGCTATCTGTCTCCGGTGAGTGAAACGGGGAAGATAAGCCCTGGGAGCTTAGGATGAGTGTTGTGGTTGTTAGGCGGCTTACCACGCACCTGGGCACGGCCGCCATTTTGTCAGCCCGATTTTGATTTCTCTCTGTCCTTTTTCCTTCTTTTTCTTTTATTTTAGCACCATTTGGACTCCGTTTTGGTGGCGGTTTTAGTCAGCAGGCAGAAAAGCATAGGCTGCTGACTCGGGGGTAGGGTTGCCAACCGGCCGGTTTTCAGCCGGCCTGGCCGGTTTTTCCATGGCCAGGCCGGCTGCCGGCACAGATGTCAAACCGGCCGTTGAAAAGCCGGTTTTTTGCTCTAGCCGCAAGATCGGGAGCGGCCAGAGCAAAAAAACGGCTTTCCTCCCGAAGTCCACGGCGCGAATGCGAATGCGAACGCGATTCCCCATAATAGTGCAGCCGCTGCTTCTGCTTTGTACAGAGCAGCGGCTGCACTACACTTACTTTGAAAAGTAAAGAAACTGTATGAGGAGCGCTCCGGTCATGGCAGAGCCCGAGGAAGTGATGTCATGGGGGCGGGTTCCTCACAGGCTGTCTTTCCTTTCAAATTAACTTTATTGCAGCTAAAGTTAATTTGAAAAGGAAAGACAGCCCGTGAGGAGCCCGCCCCCATGACATCACTTCCTCGGGCTCTGCGATGACTGGAGGGCTTCTCACACAGTTTCTTTACTTTTCAAAGTAAGTGTATTGCAGCCGCTGCTCTGTACAAAGCAGAAGCAGCGGCTTGGGCAGGGCAGGGCAGGGGTGTGAGTGAACCAGCAAAGGGGGGGGGGGTGATGGTATGATTAAACCAGCAGGAGGGAGGGAGGGGGGGGGTTGGTGTGAGTGACCCAGCAGGAGGGGTGAGTGAGTGACAGAGGGGTGGGTGAGTGAACCAGCAGTGGAAGGGGGGGTGGTGTGAGTGAACCAGCAGTGGAGGGGGGGTGAGTGAATCAGCATGGGAGGGGGGATGGAGTGAACCAGCAGGGGAGCGGGGTTGGTGTGAGTGAACCAGCAGGGGAGGGGGGGGTGATGGGGTGAGTTAACCAGACAGGGGGGGGGGGTGAGTGAGTGACACGGGGGTGGGTAAGTGAACCAGCAGGGAGGGGAGGGGAGGGGTGGTGTGAGTGAACCAGCAGGGGAGGGGGTGAGTGAGTGAACCAGCACGGAGGGGTGGGGGGCGAGTGAGTGAACCAGCACTGAGGGGAGGGGGGGTGAGTGAACCAGCACTGAGGGGGGGTGTGAGTGAATCCTCGGTAATTTTTGTGGGTGGGGCTGGGGGCGGGGCAGGGGCGGGACTGGGGGAGGAGAATGGGTGGAGCATGGCGAGCCACAGGTGTCGGGTTTTTCTCGGTGAAAACGATGGCAACCCTACTCGGGGAGCTAATTTTGCGTTTTGTTATTTTCCCACATTTTTTCTTTTTCTTGAAAAAAAAAAAGAAAGTAATAGAGGGAGCAGGAAGAACAGTTTGCACATTGTTTACCTGGGACTTTTGATAAGTTTTGTTTTTGGCTCATTGAAAAAAAAAACAAAAGATTCAAAGGCCTACCATAACTGGGGTCTCACCATGTCCCTCAAGAGCATATGTCTGACAAGCTGATTGCGGAGAGAATCACTTTCCAGTGCGGGTCTATGCCATACTTGCCAGGCTGAAGCAGATCGGCCAAGGCTGGCTTCCTTGAGGGCTGGGGAGACAGTGTTCCAGGTCCCTCGGGGAGATTCCGGTCTCTTCTCCTACTGCAGAGGCTCACAGAGGGTCTGGTACTGCAGCACCAGCTGGAACAGCTGGGAAAGACTCAGAGGGGCTGCCTCCTGTTAAACAGAGCATGAGGAAGAAGTCGGGGAAGTCTGCAAAGCCCTCTAAGAGCGCCCTGAATATGGCTCGGCGGGGAGACTTGCAAGGGGCATTTTCGCCGGAGTTTGTCCTTTTTATGCACAAGGCTTTTTTCCTGAAACAGTCAGGAGGAGAGGTTGATGGGACACAAGGTAAGGGGCAGAAGCAAGCATTACCGGAGACACCCACAGATGACAGGACACTAGGTGAGCAGGGCCCGAATAGATAGTGGACAGAGAAGGACCTTTGGGGAGAGTTGGGATCCCTTCAGTCCAAGGAGGAAGAAGTTTTCCCTCAGGAGTTTGGAGTGGATGAGATGGATTTGGAGGAGGGAAACATCCCTCAGGCAGAGGAGTCCCGCATAGTGTGAGTCTTCTGGAAGGAAGAGTTAGCATCATTGATTATTTACTCCCTAAAGGCTCTGAATATGGACAAGGAGACTCCATTTGAGGAGGAGCCACTGGAGGATCCTCTCTTTCAAGATGTCAGAGGATCCAGGATGAATGGGACATGCCGGGGTCCACCTTGAAGGGGACACTGATGATGGCATGACTATACCCACTTCCAAAGAGCGACAGGGACCTCCTGTGGTCCCCAAAGGTGGAGGCATTGGTCTCAGCGGTGACAATAAAGACACCATTCTGGTGGAAGGTAGTCCAGCTCTTAAGGATGTCCAGGATAGGAAGGTGGAAACGCTGTTGAAGCAGGCCCTTGATATTAGTGCCCTCTCCTTGCAGACATCGGTATGTGGTGCTTTCGTTGCACAGAAGTGCTTAAGGTGTATGCAGGGAATTATTGTGTCCTTGGGTGCTTCTCAGATGCTGCTGGCAGAGGCGGCCAAGTTGGAGTCAGGAACAGCTTACCTGCAGACTCCTTCTATAATTTAATTAGAGGGATGTCCAAGGGTATGGCGGCAGTGGTAGCGGCCCATTGGTACCTGTGGCTTAGAAATTAGTCAGCAGATTTTTCCTCCAAGTCGCATCTCAGCAAGTTGACCTTCCGAGGCACACTCTTGTTTAGAGAAGACCTCGATAAATTGGTACAGAACTTGGGAAAGTCTAAAGCAATGCCTCTGCCAGAGGATAAGCAGAAGCCAGTTAGGTCTGCTGGCCAGCAGAGGGGTCAGTTGATCACTTTTCAATGTTTTAGAACAATGCGTTTTGCTCCATATCAGCAAGGCAGGTTCCCTTCCAGAGGGCAGTCCTTTCGGGGGTTCCAAGGAACAGGCAAAGGTTTCTTCTCTTCCTCATCATCAGCTCCTAAAAAGACACAATAAAGTGAGGCCCGCCCATGTAGAGCAAGTACCTGTAGGGGATTGGCTGGGGGTCTTTTATCCTGTGTGGGTGCAGATTACAACCAATCAATGGGTGCTGGAGGTCATCTGGGAGGGCTACACGTTGGAGTTAGAGTCACCTCATGAATGCCTTTCTCCTTTCACCATGCAAGGCCTCTCGAAAGCAGAAGGCAGTACAGGAAATGTTGAGAAGACTCCTGGACCTTCAGGCCATAAGACGGGTACCAGAATGTTAATGTGGGTATAGTCGATACTTGATTAATTTTGTCATTCCCAAAAAAATAGGGCTCTTTTTGACCCACTCTGGATCTCAAGCACATCAATTGTTGTCTCAGAGTGCCCTGATTTCACATGGAAATGCTGCATTCAGTGATTGTGGCAGTCAGAAAGGGGGAATTCTTGACTTCCCTGGATCTGACGGAGGCCTACCTGCACATTCCCATCCGAGCGGAACACCAGCAGTTCCTAAGATTTGCGGTGCCCATGGGGCACTTTCAGTTTCAAGCACTCCCCTTCAGGTTAGCATCTGCACCATGTGCCTTCGCAAAGGTGATGGTGGTAGTGGTGGCAGCAAGCCTGCGACAGGAAAGAATTCCGGTCCACCCGTACCTGGAGAATTGGTTCATCCGAGTGAAATCAGAGGCTGAGAGCTTGCAGATCACTACGAGAGTGATCACTTACTTACAGAAGCTTGGATGGGTGATAAAGTTTGCAAAAAGTCAACTCAGACCATCTCAGGATTTGGTGTATCGGGGCCAGGTTTCAAACAGTGGCAGGACGGGTCTCCTTGCTGGAGGACAAGGTATGGAAATTGCAGGGACAGATCCGCACTTTTCTCAGCATGCGGAAGCCAAGGCATGGCACTATTTGCAGGTGTTGGGGTCCATGGCTGCAACCATCGAACTCGTGCCATGGGCTCAGGCCCACATGTGCCACTTACAGTGCAGTTTATTGCAGAGATGGTTAGTGCAGTGCCAGCCACTTTCACGTCCTCTACCATGTTTGGCAAAGACCAGAAGTTCACTCAGGTGGTGGTTCTCTGGCACCAACCTTCGGGTAGGCATGCCCCTGGAGACCGTGCATTTGATTCCAGTGACAGCCAGTGCCAGTCTTACGGGCTGGGGAGCACATTGCGATGGTCACATAGTGCAGGGGACTCGGTCAGCTCAGAAGTCAACTTGGTGCATAAACTGGCTCGAGTTGAGAGCAGTGTTCTTAGCATTGCAGGAGTTCTGGTCTCTCCTGCTCAGCTGTTCAGTGCAGGTATTCTCAGACTATGCGATGACAGTGGCATATATCGACCATAAGGGAGGAATATGCAGTGTTAACTTGGAGGAAGAGGCAGCTCCGTTGTTGGCTTGGGCAGAAGAGAATCTCCAGGCTCTTTTGGCGATGCATGTCACAGGAAAGGACAATGTAGCAGCCGATTACCTCAGTCGGGTCCATATTGATGTGGAGGAATGGATGCTCAACGAGACAGTCTTTGCTCGCCAGGTCCAGCGGTGGAGTCAGTTAATCATGGACCTGAATGCAACATTTGATTCAGCGAAAACGTCATGGTTTTTCAGCAGAAGAAGAGAATGAATGTCGGAGGGGCTACATGCCCAAGTGCAGGCATGGCCATCAGATGGACTGCTTTATATGTTTCCTCCATGGGCTCTCACAGGACATGTGATTCAGCACATAGAGGCGCATCAGAATCCCGTGTTGTTGATAGTACCTGATTGACCCCATCATCCGTGGTACACCAACTTGGTACACTTGATGGTGGATCAACTGTGGAGGCTGCCAACGAGGCCAAATCTGCTGGCTCAGGGTCCCATTCTGATGCCACAGGTGGATCGATTCTAGCTTATGGCTTGGCTCTTGAACGGGTGAGGTTGAGAAGATGGAGCTATTCGGCTTCGGTGATCTCCATATTGCTGAAGGCCAGGTAGCGCTCAATGTCCCTGGCTTATGTGAGAGTTTGAAGAGTGTTTGAGGACTGTTGTGTGAATAGTGGTTGTCAGCCGCTGTCTGCGTCGATGCCAGAGGTGTTGGCCTTTTTGCAGGTGGAGTTTGATAAAGGTCTAGCAAGTAGCAACCTCAGGGTGTGGGTCACGGTCATTTCCTATCACTGGGGAAGGGTTCAGGGAGCTTCCCTGGTGACTCATCCGGATGTGGTCAGATTTCTCAGAGCAGTGAAACAGAAGCATCTGCCGTGTACAGCAGTGATGCCTCTGTGGGACCTCAATCTGTATTGTCGGTACTAATGGCACCGCCTTTTGAATCGTTAGGTTTATGCACATTAAAAGATCTTACACTGAAGATGGTGTTCTTGGTGGTGATTTGCTTGGTGAGAAGAATTTACAAATTGCAGGCATTGTCCTGTCAGGAGCCCTTTCTCATTTTGGCAAAGGAGAAAGTGGTTCTTTGGTCCGTTTCTTCTTTCTTGTCCAAAGTCCTTTCGGTTTTTCACTTGAAACAGTCACTTACGCTTCTGATCTTTTCGGGAGCAGGGGGAAAGGGGAAGGATCCCCTTCTGCACTGTTTGGATATCAGAAGAGTGTTACGATGATACTTGAAGAGAACAGAATCCTTTCGGAAGTCAGAGCAGTTGTTTGTTCTGCATGGCAGAGCATGCAAAGGGGAGGTGGCTTTGAAGGTCTCCATTTCCCGATGGGTGAGAGAGGCAATATCTTTGGTGTACTTGTTGCGGTGCAAACAATTATCCATGGGGTTGCGAGCGTACTCGACCTGAGCGCAGGCTATATCTTTGGCAGAGTCGAGGTGGTGCCGCCAGGAGATATTTGTAGGGTGGCAACCTGGTCGTCTCTGCATACTTTTGTGAAGCACAATAGACTAGATGTGCAAGCAGCAGGGGACACGTGTTTTGGATTGGCAGTTCTTCAGGCCGGTCTGGGGGGTCCCTCCCAAGGTTAGTACTGTTATGGTACATCCCAAAGGTGAGGGATTGGACTGGAGGAACGATAAGGAAGGTAAAATTAGGCCTTATCTGCTAATTGAAATTCCTTGAGTGAGTCCAGTCGTCCTGATCCCACCCTCTGGATTGTTTGCATTTTTGCCAGGGTGACGTATAAATCTCCAGTCCTGAAGAATGTTAGCACTGTTGATGACCAGGGGTCAGGTGGGCACAGTGTCTAGCCCTGGAGACTCACCTCAGCAGACTCAGGTGTATTCAGAGATGGGCAGGAGTGTGGAGGATCCAATGTGGTAAGCAATCTCTCTCTCTCTCTTAGGCGGAGGGTTGTTTTTCTTTCCTGTCTGGGGGAGGGTTTCCGTGTATACAGTTTAGAATTGATTCACAAATTGTTACTTTTGTGAATCTGCTTTGTCAACAGGATACTGGCTCTGGTGGGAGGTGCCACTGGTATGATTACCCCTGATGTCATCAAATGTGACATGCTCAGTCTCCAAGCTGCTGGTAAGGTGACACTACCCAAAGGTGCGGGACTGCACTGAAGGAATGATAAGGAAATACCCATTACCTCCCGTACCTGAACAGAACTTGCCTTGAGCTACCAATGAAAGGATGTGAGAAAAATACAAATAAATAAATATTCAAACTCGTAAACAAAACAAATGAGTCCCTGTTTGTGCTTTGATTCAAACCAAAGTAAGACACTGAACAGACAGACCTATTTTTGACTGAAAATGGGGCTAGCTTGTAATGTCATTCCCATTAGCATAGCTTGCCTGCTTTGTTTGTGTGTTGGGGGGGGGGGGTCGGGGGTAAGGAGTTCAGATTTTCCCCCTCCGCTCAGAATGGCATTAATTAGCTTTCCCTCAAACCACACACACACTCTTTCTTCCATGCATACACACTAACACACACTCACCATACTGATGTTGACATACTGATGCCATCTAGTGATTCATTGTTATATATCACTGTTTTCTTCTTTCTTTGTTGTTGTCACCTTTGACCTTCTCATTTAATGGACCATGATTCCTGTGCTCTAGCTGCAACACACACACACACACACACCTACTACCACCACTTCACCCTTCCAACCTGTTCAGGCTAGGGTTGCCAACTTTCTGAAAGAGAAAAACCTGCCACCTGTGGCTAGCCATGCCCCGCCTATGCTCACCCCTGCACTGCCCTTGCCCCACCCCACTCTTGCCCCACTCCCTGCCCCCCCCAAATAATTGCAGAGAGAACAATATGCAAACTGAACAAGTAAAACTGCTATACATTCTTAAACAGAAATTCCATACTAACAGAATACCCAGTATTGGTTGTACACACACACACACAAACACACACAAAGACAATACAGATAGGCCTTCATCAATAAATGAGCACAAAATGAAAAGCAAAATGTAAAGACAAAGGGTGGGGGGAGGTGTTTGGACCCATCGGCGGATTATGTACCACCACCACCCAACCCGCCCTCTGTTGCTCAGGGTGGGGACCAGGATCTCCCACCAACAGATCCACATTCTACATCCCTGCAATGGTGGCAGCAGAGGGACCATCAACCCCAGACCTGCTGGGGAACAGACACCCTACAGAGCAGCCCATGCAGATCTGTACACATCCATAAGGCAATAGCAGACAGACAGTAGGCCTGGAAATGCTCAGCTGCCCCCCACCACTATCTCACATTCTCCAGCAGCGAGCACAGTGTGTCTCCAGCCACTGCACGGCGTTCCAGTCATACACATACTAACTGCAGACAGTCTGCTAGCTAGTCCATGTTCCTGAAGAAGATGTGTGCACCCAAAACTGGGATGTGAGCACACCCACCAAGCAGATAAGTCAGTGATTAGGCCGCAGAACAGAGAACCCATAAATATCACTTGAGAGAAATACTATATAACACTATGGGGGAACCTAGCCATGCCGTGGTCACTGCTCAGTCAGGGTGAGAGTGACCTCCCAGCAGGACATGCTGTGGCCACCCTGTCCGTGCAAGTGGTGACCGGGCACTACAATGTCCCAGCCATTGCCCTATACCCTGTGCAGATGCATCCTGCCCAGGCCGCCCTGTCCGGGCTATGCCCACAGTACCTTGCTCCTCATTATGCACATTGGCAGCCTTACACTGGAGACAGTGCAAGCAGTGTGGGCTGAGTAAGCTGTTGGCAGCCACCACACACTGGATAGACAGACACACACGCCCACACCTATGCCAGCATTGTGCAAATATAGAGGCTTTGGGCAGCCCTGGCCAACACACCAGTCCTGAGCACGGTGCAGGTATGGCTATGGTACGCAATACTGTTGGAGTCACTCCCCGGGGTGGTAAACACTGTCAGAAACCAGAACTGAAACACACTCCACAGATATCAGAAAGGTTGCTATGATGCAGCTCAATCAGCAAATTGTGCTTAACTTAGGAATTGCTATCTGCCATTAATCACAGCAACCTTTTGATATTTGTGTAACGTATTCCCAGGTTTAGGGTGGCATTGCTAAGGTATGCAAGTGCTAGTATTGGGAGATGCTGCTGCATGCAGGGCCCAACAGCCTGCCTCTCCATGAGGCGTTCGATAGTGGAGCCTGTGGGTGTGGGTGTTTGTACCCCTGTTGGCCTCTGCTCTAGGGCAGGGGTTCCCAACTCCGGTCCTGGTGGTCCAAACACTGTTCGGGTTTTCATGCTGTCCCTAATGAATATGCATGAGATACATTTGCATACCATGAGTGCGGCGCAAGCAAATGCAGCACAGGCATATTTATTAGGGACAGCATGAGGAGTGGAGGAGTGGCCTAGTGGTTGGGGCAAGGTACTTCAGGCCAGAAGGTCAGGGGTTCAAATCCCACTAGAGGACAGCAACCTTGGGCCAGAAGGACTGGGGTTTCTAGTCCCACAGGTGCTCATTGTGGTCTTGGGCAAGCCACTTAACCCTCCATAGCCCATGTTCCCTGTAAAATAGTTATCTCCAAGTTATAATGCCCTGTTCAATGTAATTTCAGTTTGTTCAATGTAAACCACACTGATGCAGAATAGCACAGTACATAAGAGAATGTAAATAAATAAATCCAAATGAAGTCTTCAAGAATGATGCTGAGCATGCACCAAAAGTCTTGTGAGATGACACCTCTGGGCTAAGTATACCCAGGCTAAGATTATTATGACAGAGAATGAATGCATAAGAAGGAAACACTATTGGATGGAAAAGGAAAGTAGAACAAAAGGTCAAAATATGGGGCTTGAAGAGGGTAGAATAAGCATTTTGGGAGATAGATCCTATAAGGTTATTGATGTTGATTGTTTTAATGTAGAGATTAAGATAGGGGGAAGGAGGATTGAAGTGTTTTTTGTTGGATGTTTTTTGTATGTTATCAATGTATTGTACACTGTTTCTGTGTGTTACGTAAGTGGTAAATGAAATCAAACAAATATAATTTGATAATAAGAAACTTTTCTCTGTAGAAAAGATGAAAGATGCATGGCTTGGCATGTCACTAAAGACAGCTGGGGCTAAAATGGTGTCAGAATGCAAAGAGGCATGAAACAAACTGGGAGATCTCTAGCAACGGGAAAGTAAGATCACGAGGGGTCAGAGAAGTATTGCAGCAAAGAGGGGAAAACGGCAGATTAGAGGTGCCTGGAAGCATTTATCTTCCATCAGTGTTCTGTATTTTTATTTTGACTTGTCTGATTTGGAACAGTCAACTTGCATTGCCTTTTTAAACTTGCAGTATAACTCATTAGGTTTCAAGTAATAATTCACAGTTTATGCAACACATCTACACACTGAAAAATCGGCATTACTGAGGAAAACATTGGATTATGTGCTGCCATTCTTCTGTTATTTATCAACCATATAGAAAGGAAATGATTATCATCAACAGATAAATTATTTCTCAGCTGACAATTTGTCAACAGACAAGACTCTAAGAGTGAAGATGTGACTGTTCACAAATAAAACATTATGCCAGAGTAGCTCCGAAGTGCTGCAGAGTAGGAGGAATGGATGCCGGCTGCACATTGCAAAGGCATCTGCTAGTAGCTGGAAGTATTCACATCTTCGTTGGGACACCTGTAAGGCAGAGTTTACTGCCTTCGATAACCTTCTGCAGGAATGGACAAGCAGAGCACTGCTTCTCCATTTCCTGAGTTTGGATTGATCGACTGCTCCTGCCGAAAGGGCAAATTGTGCTTTAAGGTTCTATTACAACTATTAACACTACAACTGCTTAACATCTCTGTAATACCACCAAAAGGCTCAACCGGGCAAGTGGCATCCAGGCCTAGGCCATGTTCCCTGCCCCTCCCATCTTCCCCTACTGCCCCCACCCCTTCTCCTCCCCTTTTGCCCTGCCCCAAGCCCCCTTGCTTGTCGTCCCTCACCACTGACAGAATGCACAGATGACTAGTTTTGCCACAAAAATGTTAGAGTTTATTGGATAATGTTGGCCAATGCATAACCTTAAACAAACATATAACCAAAATTCACAATGGACAATTCTCAAACATATTTACAACATTAAATTGCCCTAAATCTCTCTGACATTTATCCTCGAGATGCACAGCCTGCATTCGCCAAAGGGAGGTGCCATCAAAGCCTGACCCCTGACCTGAAAACACTTCTTAACCATTGCTATCATAACTGATACACATTATCTGTAATATGCTGTGTGGGGCAGCAAGCTGTTAAAGCACGCACTATACCCCTGGACACAGCAGCGTCTTCCTTCTCTGTTTCTGACCCGGCCAGTCAAAAGTCAGGATTGCTGCATACTTAATATATGGCAACGAGGTATATCCCTCTCTCCCCCCACCGTCAAAGCATGGGGAGGAATATTACCCGCTGATCCTGCTGCGAATCTGTCAACCCTGTCAGGGGGGGACATTTTCCTTGTAGCCACTCCCTCTATACTCAACTGTACAGCTGGCGCTTGGTCCGATGGCCCTTAACTTCTGGCCACACTCCACCAACAGCAACTCATTGCTTGTTGGGGGCCCCTACCCAGTACTCAGCTATGGCCAACAGCATTTCTACCATGTCATGGGCCGTACACAGGAAAACATCCATGCTGATATCTGACAGCTGTATGCCAGCTGCGCGACACAGGCCAGGGCAACTTTCATCGATGAGGTCATGTCCAATGCATCTCCCCCCCTCGATTGCCTCCATGAAGTGAGCCAACTATCCGTTCGCCTTTTGTCTCATTTTCTCCACTGCCCAGTGTGACCTTTTTGCCTTTTCAGACCCTCTGTGGTACGATCTGGGACCACACCACCCGAGTCCCAGAGAAAATGTTGGCCAGCTGCATCTTCCGGTTAATTCGACACTGTGGGTATTGGCCAATCGTTCCCCTCTAGATGCACCACTAAGACCAAAGTGCTCCTGGCCACCCTCCTTCTACGCATGAGAGCCGGAACCAGCAGTCCCATATCATTCCCTGCACCCCATCCAGACGATCGACACCTCTGCAGGATTCAGACCCAAATTGAAGCCCTGCAGTCTGCTATGGGTTCTCCTTTGCACCCAATGGAAGTATGGATGGCCTCATATCCTCACTTCCCAGGGAGTTGCACCTAGGACAAACCATTGAAAGGTGAGCACAAGAAAGGTCAGGTTAGTCACAGCAACATTTGTCAATCCCTAGTTTCCAGGTGAATGTACAGGTTATAACAGTCAGAACGTCACTCGCCCATGGACATGATTTGTTCCCTTGTAATGCCAAGCCCAGCTGTCATGGTAGCCACCCCAATGTGGAAGAAATGAATGCTGTAATAGCCAGCCTCTGTGATGACCAGCTTCCACATACTGGCGAACCGGAAGCAAGACAGAGGTGCTCCATCCACATGGACCAACACTGTTTGCCTCCCATTGGGTGTAATCATCTGTAATCCTCAAAATACCACACCGGACAAATGCGGTCTCCTGGCAGGGATGACCATGACAATTTGGCCCCCCTTTTCATTGGGTCCATCTTAGAACTACAGTTCTGTGGTCAGGCATGCGGCGATGCTTGGTTGACTATCCCTTCATTATTCTTGCAATGATGAAATCCGCTGAAGGGCTCCATTCTCCCACTGCTTTGGCAAAAGGAGTGATGGCCGTTAAGTGCATTCTTATTGCAGATTTATTCCTGCCCCTGTCTCTGCAGCAGAATATCCAGTGAAGAATGGTGCTAGCCTTAAAGCAGTCACCCTTCCTGACGTCGTCCTGCACACAAAAGTCCTGGAAGTGATCCCAGGCCTTCAAGTATATCGGCCTGCTACGCTCTGCCAGGAAACCCATTAAGAGGCTCCAAACCTCAGCGGGCTAAATGCCCAGACTGTCTCTGGAATAGATGTCTTGACTGCATCTGCTCACATTCTCATACCCACATATGCTCACAATACCATATTTCCCCCTTCTTTTACAAACAATAATACCAACTGCTACCTACATTACAGGTTTGCCTAATACATAGGCCCCCTCCTAACCATCTATATTAACTACTTATATTAATCACGATATTTTTTATAGCCCCTATGTTTGAAATTGTGTTTTCTATATATTAATGTATATCCTTTATCACATGCCAAATACCAATCCCGCAATTACGGGCACCGAGGGTTGCGTTGCAGTGGCGACAGGTATCGGGGGACTCCTCGTCCTCCGTCTCCCACTCAGAGTAGTCCATCGAGGAATCGTAGGAGGGCTGCTCCGCCAGCCTCGGGGTTCCTGAAGCTCCGTGGCCAGTGACCGGCATACTTGCTGGGGATGTCCACAGTCCCATCGAGTGGGACTCGGATTGCGACCTCGGCTAAGGATCAGCTCGGCCTCTGGGGACACGTTGGACGTCGAAGGCCCAGTGGTTGGGGCGGATGAACCAGTTGTGCCTGACAACAGCGCCCGCTGCTGGTCCATGAAGGCAGACAAACTGAGCTCCAGAGCCACCATTCTGGACTCCAGACCAGAAGGCTCCACAGCCTTCGGCACAGCCACTGAGGAACACGGGCCCAATGCCAGCTCCCTCGAAGGGGAATCCTTAACGAGGATGGTGTCTGGGCACCGAGGCTAGTCTGTGGTCAAATCCTTCTGGGGGAACTTTGCAGGATGCTCCTTCTCCGAAGCCTTGGACAAGCGTCTCGGACTGCAGGGCCGGACCCTGGAGGCACCCAGTCAGTCAAAACCATCCAACGATGCTGCCTTCGAGGGTTTCTTCTTCTTCCTGGGTTCCCTCAAGGGAGACCCACTTTCTGAGGACCTACGACGGGGCTCGGGTTCGGGAAGTTCCGCCTGAGGCATCAAGGCTTCAGACGAGGCCCTGGCCTTCAGAGACCCTGGGGACTTGGGGAAAAAGTTATCGTGCTGCTGCTGGCGGCTCTTAAGGGCCTAACTGGACATCCTTTTGCAGAGACCACAGGCTGCTGGGTCGTGGTCTGGCCCAAGGCAGCGGAGGCAGCAGTTGTGTGTGTCAGTCAAAGACATAATTTTAGAGCACCAATTACACTTCTTAAAGCCACTGGTAGCCATGGGGTAAAAAAAATACTCCTGCGAGGTTGAAGACACTCCGGGCTGCCAGTTGGAAAAAAGGCGTGAAGGCGCCAGGAGAAAAAGAAGGAAAACTACAAAAAAGGACCCGTATTCGATGCCTAGGCAATGAGGTCAGGTGGTGGGAAGAGTACCAGTGCAATACCGGAGGTGAGTATGAAACTCGGAAAAAAAATCAACTTTTTCCAGGGACAAGCCAGACAAACGTCTGAAGGGCCCCTCGGAAAAAAGGAAACTGAGCAAGATGGCACCCTTGAGCTGGAAGGGGACCACACATGCGTGGTGGAATCTCCCAAAGGCTTTGAAAGCTGGGGGAATGCTTCTGCGAGGGCACCATCAGTGCTGATGTCACCCATATGTGAGGACTGACTTCCTGCTTGTTCCTGGAGAATCCAAGATCCTTTTGCACTCCTTGAACCTGGCCCCCATGAACAGGAAATCATCTAGGTAATGAACCGTTGAGCCAGGCCTGGCTATTTCTTAAACTGACCAAAGCAGTAATGAACTGAACTGCTCAAAATATGCACAGGAATTGAGCAGCCCATGGACAAACATTTGTCATAGTAGTCTTTGCACTTGAAGGTGAAAAACGAGTAGATGAAAAAGACTCAGGATGCACCAGGAGTAGTTGGAACACCGACTCTATCTCCGCCCTCACCAGTTGTGCCAGTGGATCAAATTCCAAATGACTGCTATGGCCTGGTGAATAGATGCATATCTCACAGAACACAAACGATTGATATGATCATCAATTGACTGGCCTGCAGGACAGGACAGGTTGTGTATCAAATGGAATTTGCCTGGCTCCTTTTTTGGCACTATTCCCAACGGGGACACCAGACCTTGGAAGGGGGGGGGGGCTCCCAGTAGGAACCTGCCACCCTTCTCAAGCCATTTTCCTTGGCATTTTTTTTCCCGCAAGGTGCTGAAGGAAGAGGCGTTGCATATGGTGTGCAAGGAAGTGGCGGTGGAGGACATAATAGGGAAACCTTCTGCAAAGCCATTTGATAATGATGTGTGCCCAGTAGGGTGGTCCATAAAAATGAATTCCTGAATTCCTTTGCTCCCTGGCCTGACTCTGGTTCCATTTAGGTAGAAAACACTGTGTACAAAGTTTGAAGCCAATCAAATAATATTTAGGGGTGGCTCAACAAGTCTTGAGATTTCCCCCTGGGAGCAGATGACAAAATGTTGCATCATCTTGTATCATCCACTCAGTTCCACGCTGATTACATTTGATTGTGTCATATTTGAACTAATCTCATCTCTGAGAGGTGGCAAAGACATTGTACTATTATCTTTGTATCTTTATTCTTTTCAGATGGCGAAAAAACGTGGTTTTTATCTCATTGAAGAAATGTCCACCACAATTCTGGGGGCCAAGCTCCCCAGCAAGGAGCAAGTGTTAAGTGTATTTTTACATCACCATATGACATTAAACAAAGGCGTTAGTGAAAGTGCATCTATTGTAACAAGTGAAGTAGAAGCTTACTGGGAAAAGGCCAGGCTTCCTGTTCAAAGAAATGACAAAATTCAAGAAATAGTAAAGAAATTGTTCAATCAGTGGAAACCTTTGAAGAAAAACAAAGGGAGAGGAGGGAAACAAGAGGCAAATGAAAAAGAATTGCAGGTTGCAATGAAAAACCTATTTGATGTGGCGCATGCCAATGCAATGTCTTTAATTCATATTCAAGAAGACAAAGAATTCTTAATAGCACAACGAGAACCAGGGCGCCGTGGCTCAATGTGCGTGATGGACAAGAAACTGGCCAACACGGAAGCAAGATCGCAACAGCGAGAAGAAGAACTGAAAAGGCGCAGACAAAAACATGTTGCCGAAGCCAAGGCAACTACAAGCCAAGTTCAGCTGGAAGGATCTTCTTCCTCAGCAGAGTCAGGTGAAGACTCGTCGACATCTGCGGATTCAGATAACGGACAGAAGAAAGCAACTCCAGAAATGAAGCAGTATCGACCTAACAATGTCTGGACCCCAGAGCTTACAGCAGCCCTGGATCGGACAAGGACAACGGATCGCAATGCTCTGTTTGTGGTAGCTGAAACCACCAGAAGTCTGGGACATTATCCTGGGGAGCTCAATATCAGCCGCTCCAGCGTCAAGCGCCATAGAGAAAAGCACCGTCAGCAACAATGGACAGACCTGCACAACGCATTCAAAGCCGAAGGCAAAACATGCATTGTGCATTGGGATAGCAAGTTATTGCCATCTCTCCTCTGTTCAACCACATCCGTTGACCGCCTTCCAGTTTTGATAACGGCTGTCTCCACTGGAGAAACACAACTTCTTGGTATACCAAAACTGACATCAGGAACGGGCGAGAATCAAGCTGCAGCAGTTTATGAACTGTTACAGGAATGGTGTTTGGATGAAAAGGTTGCAGGCTTCTGCTTTGATACAACTGCATCGAACACGGGACGTCGATCAGGAGCGTGCATTCTTCTAGAACAGAGATTCCGTCGCACAGTCCTTCATTTGGCATGCCGCCATCACATTTACGAAATAATTCTTGGTGCAGTATTCTCTACATGCTCTGGAGCTTCATCGGGTCCCGATGTCTAACTCTTTCGCCGGTTCCAAAAGAATTGGGGCTCCCTTGACATGTCCAGCTATCAAACTGGAAAAGACTTGGAGGTGCTGCAACCTGACAGGGATCGCATCATGAAGTTTGCGGAATCCAAGTTGGCACAGGGCAATCACCGAGATGATTACCTGGAATTCTTGGAGTTAACGATTGTCTGCCTTGGAGGGAATCTTCCTAGTTTCAATTTCAAGAAACCCAGAGCTTTCCATCATGCCAGATGGATGGCAAAAGTCTTGTACTGTCTCAAGATTTGGATGTTCCGAGGACAACTCAAAGATCTTACCCAACGGGAGGAGTCCTGTGTTCGTGATGTGAGCATTTTCTCCATCCTGATTCATGTGGAAGCCTGGTTTTCTGCCCCTGATGCCGCAGTTGCTCCTCGAACAGATTTGGAGATGCTGAAGAAACTACACTCTTACCACAATGACCGTGTTGGAAGAGCGGCCAGAGACAAACTGCAACAGCATCTGTGGTATGTGTCAGAGGAGCTTGTGGCACTGTCACTGTTCGATGAAGCTGTTTCAGCACCAACAAAGCGGGCCATAGTGTCGGCCATGATCCCGGCAGAATCAGATGAAAGCGATGAGGATGATGACGAAGACGAAGATCCCCCAAAGCGGGTCGAATTGAAAAGTTCCATGATTCCACCACTTGAATCTTTTGCAACTCGCAAGTCAATCCATTTCCTGAAACACCTCGACATCAACAGTGATTTTCTTAATGCAGACCCAGAAGACTGGGAAGAGAATGCATCATTCAGACGGTCTGAAGAAAGTAAAAAATCTTCCAGTGATCAACGATGTGGCTGAGCGAGGGGTCAAACTCATTGAGGAGTTCAACGGCCGACACACCACAAAAGAAGAGCAACTCCAGTTCCTTCTGGGTGTTGTCTCGCAACACCGTAAGATGTTCCCCACATCGTCAAAGTCCTTATTAGCATCTGGACCACATTGAGTGCTTGGCAAGCATGATACCCCCATCTATGAGCGGATAATACCCAGTGGTCTGACGAACCCTGGGGGGGATCCAGGGGCCTGATAGATAGGGACCTTGAGCCACCCCTAAATATTATTTGATTGGCTTCAAACTTTGCACACATTGTTTTCAACATAAATGAAACCAGAATCAGGCCAGGGAGCAAAGAAATTCCTACTTTTATTTTTTCCCCTATGGCAGTGGACCACCCTAATGGCCATACATCCTCCCCACAACCATCTGCCTCTCCAGGAACCCCATCACCGCCTGTCAGTGTCATGCCTCCCCAACCTAGGGAGCAGATGGCTGAGGGGTGTTATGTTAGAGGTCTATAAAATTGCTGGAGTAGATCTGGTAAACGTTGATTGATTGTCTATGCCATCAAAATGCAGTGGGACCAGGGGACATGCAATGTGGCCACAGTGAAGGCCATTGAGGACTATGGGGAGTGAATGGTTTCCCAGTCAATGCATAGTTAAACTCTGGAATCCATTTCCAGAGGATGTTGTAAAGGCTGTTAGTGTGGCTGGGTCACAGGAATGTTCGGAGAGGTTCCTGGGGAACGATCCAGAAACTTTCACTAATGAGGGGCCCAGAATATCCCCTGCTTGCCTAATATACACACTGTGGAATCAGTGTGTCCATTGGGGAATCAGTCAGGTACATGTGACCTGCATTGGCCATGGTTGGACACAGGATACTGGACATGACGGATGTTGGTCTGACACAGTCTGCATATATGCAGGTCCTACAGTCCTATGTGCCATCTTGGCAACTGCCTTTTCCGTCTTCTGCACCAGCAGCCCCGACTACGTGACCCACATGCACCCTCCTTTGCCCCATATGAACCATCAACATAGTGCCCTTACATACATGGGCACTATGCTGTTGTTGCTAAAGGAACACTACTATCACTCTCTCGGGTTCTCCTGTCTGTGTATCAGATTGCTGATGTTTAAATAGGTTCCCTTTCCTCAAAATACACACTCTCCGCTGGGTTTTGTTTTCTGTAGGGTTCCCCCCCCCCCCACTCTCCACCCCATGGACGTCTACTCTCCACCCACAGGGCACATTACAATGCAGGTACTAGTGATTTAAAAAACGATATCCAGGGAGGTTATTTCACCCAGGGATTGGAATAACCTACCCAGACATCTCGTTAGGCCTGTACATACAGGGCCGACAAGAACTGGCCCTGTACATCGAAGCCTGGTGATTGCCCACTGCCCGCCCACTCTCCACCCCAGAATACCCACTGATATGTCAGCTGTCAGGTCTGACAACAGCATGCGAAGCCTTTGATGTACAGCACAGGGCAGGCAGAAAATGCAGCAGGGTCCCAGACAAATGTCGCAGGCAGCACTGTCCCCTGGCCCCCTCAGCCCATGGCCTGGCCAGTCAGCAATGCAGGCACACAGGATAGGGGAGGCCTGAGGGACCAGGGCAAGCACCGGACCAGGGTGTGGCAGCACTGGAGATGTGGCTGCAGAATGAGACAGGATGCAGTGTGTGCAGGTGGTGTTGTGGCAAGCAGGCAGGCAGCTGCAGTGACAGACCTGGGGGGAGAAAGAAACATGCATATGTATGACACCTCCTTCCTGCCTCCACAGATGATTCCATGTCCTGTGTGAGGCAGAGGTGCTGAGGGTACACTTCCACGCGATACGGCGTACCCAGCCTGGTATCCTCACCATATCCGGTGCCAACTGCAGAAGGAGTGAGGTGAGTATGGGCCAATGGCACAGGAATGGGACCATGACATGCAACAGGGCATCTGACAATGGGGACATGGCAGCTGGACACCCCCACCCACCGAAACTAATAGCCACCTCTCTGCATCCCTTCCACAGCCATATCAGTTGAGGACAGCCCCCACCGGCAGCAGAGCAAGAAGAGGAGGAGGAAGCCGATAGCATAACAGCAGCTGAGGGGGGAGGGGAACAGCCAGCAACAGCTGCACTATCCGGCCCCATGGCAGCCCCACAGTACTGTCCAGCACCTCCCCATTAGAGGAGTATGGGGAAGAGGTGTACACCTTGGACCTCATGAAGGTGCCCCAATCCCCTGAGGGGGAGAGGCTGGACAGTGCTATGGTGTCTGGCTGGGTACCCCTGGGTGGGCGGCTGGGCACCCCTGAGTGGGTGACCCTAAGGAGCAGGATGAGGAGGAGAAAGAGTCATCCCTGGAGGGGGGGAACTCATGGCCACCCCACCCAGGGGCACATATGGACAGCCCACAGCCATGGTGTCAACCCCCTGTGGACATGACCTGCCTGAAGGCCCATGGCTGACCATGCCCCCGTGTCTCTGGGGATATGCATGCATGTGTGTGCAACACTGACCTGTGTCTACTCACCAAGCAGCCAGCCACCGGTGATTGTGCTGCCCTCGAAGTCATCATGTATCCCTGACTGTTCCAGGATGTAGGAATCGTGGCACAAGCTGGGGAAGTGTGTCACAACATCCAAGATCTCTATGTGGGCATTGCAGATGACCTGCATATTCATTAAGTGGTATACCTTACAGTTTCGGAAGGCTGCCTCATGCTGGCACGGTGGGCAGAGGGCCACATGGGTACAGTCAATGGTCCCGAGGACAGATGGGAACCCTGCAACCTTGCTGAAGGCGAGCATGATCTGCTGCTGCTACTGTGGGGTGCATGGGAAGGAGATGTAGATGGCAGCACATCCCACAAAGGTATCGAGGAATTGGGTGATACTGCGTGACACCACCCGTTCCCACAAAAGACTAGAATGTGCCAGTCCCCAGGAATGCCAGAGCTGCCTGCATCTTCACATGAACAGGCACTGTGTCACATCTGTGTGCCCGTGCAGTGAGCTGTGGCCCCAGCTCCTGACACTCAACAGGCTGTTATTCCACGTTTTAGCAGGTCTAACCTTGACATCTAGGATGTACGTACACAATTTCATCAGAATACAATTTAGATGTTTAAGCGGCTCAACATGTCCACGCCCAAGTCCAGGTTACCAGTCTTTGTTGTCTGTATGTGTAAAGGTCTTGTTGTTGGAATCGGGTCTAAATGATTACATGCCAAAATGTCCAACCTGTACATATAAACAGCTTATTCGTGGTTCAGAATAACCGCCTAATTGTTTAGGACACTAATTATCTTTTCACATATTATAATGTGTTGTATATTGAATTAATTAAGAAATTAATAGCCTGCTTACAAGTTTTGAATATAACAGCATATGACACCTAATAAATGAAATGAGAATGAAAAGTGGTACAGAATGGGGCAGCTAAAATAGTTTCGGAGGTGCCAATGTGGAAGGGCCTCTTATTTGTAGAAGATTGACCGGTATATTCCAGGGAAATCTTCAAGTTAAGTCAAAGGGGACAGTTAAGCAGCCCCACTGTGAAAGTGGTAAAGAAGGTAGGGATTCACAAAGGCCACTTTCAGTAATTGCCCCATCCTTATGGAACAGTATGCCAGAGGATTTGAGATAAAAATTGGAGTATGTTGTTTTTCATAAGAAGATAAAGACCTGGATCTTTCCAAGATAAACTACAGCCCAGTGATTTGATGAGTGTAGGGCAATCAAGTCATTTAACTCAGACAAAGATAGCTTAGGGATTGAGAAGTTAACTGTAAGGGGGTTAGCTGTAAAAATATATGTTTGTAATGTTAATTATTGCATTTTTCAGTTTTTTTGCCTCAGGTACTGAAAGGAATTTTTTATTTGTAAACCTCCATGAATGACTTATTTTAGCCAGAAAAGCAGTATATAAAAAATTCAAATGTAGAAATAAAAGCACACATCTATAAATATTTCCTTAGAATATTTGAGTCTACCCTATTTCACCTTCATCCTAAAACTCTTCATTCTATCTCATTGTTTCCACTGAAATAGGCCTGATTCTTGTATAATTATACCTTGCAGATATTTAAATATCTATCATAAATCCTCCAGGGTACACATGTTTATGTCTTTAAGTCTGTCTCTGTATGCTTTAAGACGAAGACTGTTGACCATTTTTGTAGTCACTTTCTGGATTGATTACATCTGGTTTATATTCTTATGAGGGGTGGGGTCTCCAGAATTGTGCACAGTACTCTAAATGAGGCGTCACAGAGACCTAAAACAGAGATGCTATCACCTCTTTTTTCCTGCTGGGAAATCAAGAATATTGCCTATATTTCTTCATTTTGTGAATGGTATTCCGGAGGGTTGGCCTAAATGTCGACAAAATTGTGACCCATCCTACAAGAACACATGAATCCCTGAGAATGAGGACATTCTAGGGATGTGCATTTTGTTCACTGATGTGCCTTAAGAAATGTAATGCATATAAAAGCAATCAGCTGAACATGCATTAATTGCAGGTTAATGTGTGGAAAAATTGTAATGTGCACTAAAAAATTTTAAATACAAAATAAACTGAAAAAGTCCAAAAATTAAGAAAAAAGTCCAAAAAATGTATCAAAATTGTTTTTCTATGCACATCCTTAGGACTTCATCAGACAATAGCAGTATACTTTAAACAAAATGAAAGAAAAAAAACAGAAGTATGCTGCTGTCACACAGAGTGTGGTATATATATGTCACAGAGTATACTGTCTAGAACAGTAAGATGCACTGCAATAATAATATCCCATGCCGACAGAGAAATAAAGATGCAACATTTTCTGGCCTTACTGTCACACTGCCAACAAATCAAAAGGCATGTGTGCAAACAAAGGCTTTAAAGTTGTTACTTTCAAAATATGTTTCAGCCACACTTCAATGCATGAGTTGTAGCATGACAGCTTCCTAGATACACAGCCCAAACAAGTACACTTTTTTTTTTCATTTTATCTTGACTAGGAATCTGTATTCAATCTTCTAGAAGACTGGGATAAAATATTGACTTAAGTTCCAGTAAAATAAATTTCGTAGTCTCAATTTAGTGACTGTTTGCTTTGAAAAAAACATTCCATAAATGTCAGTCTCCCAGAGATAGTCCCCAACAGTGGAATAATCGGGTAAAAAGCAGTTCAAGCTTAGGGTTTTTTTAAATTTTTTAATTTGCACTACCATTTATTATTGAAAGAATGTCACCCAAGGTAATGTCCAGCATATGGCATATTGATAAGTGAACAAGGACACAGAGATACAATGACCCATGGTACATACCGGATTTACAGATAGTAATATGTGATAAATAAAATTTGATATAAATAAGTAATTGTTGTTAAGTGCTGTTGAGTTGGTGTCTACTCATGGCGACCCTCTGGATAGTTGTCTTAAACTGTGTTTGGTCTTCAGTCATGTGACTCATTGTTGATAGGCATCCATAGCTGCTGTTATTGTATCTATCCATCCATCTCATTTCTGGCCTTCCTCTTTTGCGTGGACCTTCAACCTTGCCAAGCATAATGTCTTTCTCTAATGATCTCTCTCTTCGCATGATGTGTCCAAAGTATGAAAGTCAAAAACTTGTCATCTGAGCTTCTAAAGAAATCTTAGGTTCGATCTCCTCTAGTACTGACAGGTTTGTTCTTTGGGCAGTCCAAGGTATACAGTATTCTTCACCAGCACCATAATTATAACAGAATTAGAAAAGGTACAGCCACCAAAATGGTAAAGGGGATGGAAGGATACCCCTATGAGGAAAGGCTGAAAAACGTTTAGGGCTTTTCAACTTGGAAAAGAGACCGCTGAGGGGAGATATGATAGAGCTCCATAAATTAATGGAGTAAAATGGGTAAATGCAGATCGGTTGTTTACTCCATCAAAAAGTAGAAAGACTAGGGGGCATGCAATGAAGCTACAATGTAACTCATTTAAGACTATAAGAGAAAATATTTTTTCACTCAATGCATAATCAAACTCCGAAATTCATTACCAGAGGATGTAGTAAAAGCTGTTAGTGTAGCTGAGCTTAAAAAAAGGTTTGGACAAATTCTTAGAAGAAAGGTCCATAAACCTTAAAGAGGACCCAGGAAATCCACTGCTTGTCCAAGGACAAGGACTGTGGAACCTGTGTATCTTTTTGGGAACCTGACAGAAACTTGTGACCTGGATTGGACACTGTTGGAAACAGGATACTGGGCTTGATAGACCTTGGTCTGACACAATATGGCATTTCTTATGCTCTTATAATTCAAAGGCACCAATTTTCTTCCCATCTATCTTTTTCACTGTCCAACTTTTGCCTCCATATGACGTTATTGAAAATGCCATGGCTTCGAAAAGTCAAATCTTTGTATGGAGAGATACCTATCTGCGCTTGAGAATCTTGTCTAAGTCTTTCATCGCCATTCTGCCAAGAACAATGAATCATGAGATTTCTTGACTGCTTGCCATTTCTTTACTTATTATTGATCCAAGCAGGTTCAAGTTGTCAACTATTTTAATGTTTTCTCCATCAATGATGAACTTATTGATTTTGTCGGTTGTCAGGATCTATGTCTTCTTTATTTTAAGGTGCAAGCTCATTTTAAGACTATGTTCCTTGATCTTGAGAAGCAAATGTTTCAGATCATCTTCACTTTCAGCCAGTAATGTGGTATCATCAGCATAGTGACGTGGTCCCTTTACACAAAAACAGACGTAAGGATGACATTGAGAACTACAGGCTTTTTAGTCTAACCTCTGTGGTTAGTAAATTATTGGAAAAGCTTCTAAAAGAGAGAATAGTGAGGTTTCTGGAGTCCAATGGATTGCAGGATCCGAAGTAGCATGGATTCACCATAGGCAGGTCTTGTCAGACAAATCTGATTGATTTCTTTGGCCGGGTGACCAGGGAATTGGACTGAGGGAGAGCCCTAGATGTGGTGTATTTAGATTTCAGTAAAGCCTTAGACACTGTTCCGTACAGGCGACTTATAAACAAACTAAGCACTCCAGGGATAGACCCTAAAGTTAGTGATTGGGTTAGAAATTGGTTGAGTGGGATGCGACAAATGGTACAGGTAAATGGAGCTCACTCTGAGAAGGAGGTTACCAGTGGTGTGCTGCAGGGATCTGTCCTTGGTCTGATTCTTTTTAACATCTTTGTTAGTGATATTGCGGAAGAGCTGTCGGGTAAGGTTTGCTTGTTTGCGGATGATAACAAAATCTGCAATAGAATAGACATCCAGGAAGGAGTAGATAACATGAGGAGGGATCTAGCTAAGCTTGAAGAATGGTCTAGATTTGACAGCTGAAATTTAATGCTAAAAATTGCAGGGTCATGCACTTGGGCTGCAAAATCCTAAAGGAGCAGTACAGTGTAGAGGGTGAGGTACTTCTGTCCACAAAAGAGGAGCAGGACCTGGGCGTAATTGTGTCTGATAATCTTAAAGTAGCTAAACAGGTAGAAAAGGCAACTGCGAAAGCCAGAAGGATGATTGAGTGTACAGGGAGAGGAATGGCCAGCAGAAAAAAGGAGGTGATAATGCCTCTATGTCTCTGGTGCGACCTCATTTGGAGTATTGTGTGCAATTCTGGAAACCACACCTTCAAAAGGATATAAGTAGGTTGGAGTCAATACAGAAGGTGGTTACTAAAATGGTTAATAGTCTTCATTAGGAAGTAGATGCGGACAGACTTAAAAGATTTTAATATGTATACTTTAGAGGAAAGACAGGATGGAGCGATATGACAGAGACATTTAAATGCCCATAATGGACCCAGGAGGGTCTCTTTCAATTGAAGGCAAGCTCTGTTACGTGGGACACAGCATGAGAGTGAAAGGGGATAGACTCAGGAGTAAAATGTGGAAATATTTCTTTATGGAAAGAATGGTAGATGTATGGAAGGTCTCCCAGTGCAGGTGGTGGTTTGAGGACAGCATCTGAATTCAAAAAAGCATGGGACAAACAGAGGATCTGGAAAGGCAGAATAGATAGGCAATGTGGTCTTTTTCTGCCATCATGTTTCTATGAAGGCTGTTTATGAGTCTTCCACTAATCTTCACACCTCAGTTGTTTTCATACAGTTTGGCTTCTCTGATGATTTGTTCTGTATATAAATTAAACAGGTAGGGGGAAAGTATGCAGCTTTGTCATACACCTTTGTTGATTTTAAACCATTCTGTTTCTCCTTTTTCCATTCAAACTGTTGCTTCTTGAGCAATGTGCAGATTGTGAAAGAGAACCATCAGGTGTTCTGATATACCCATGCTTCTTAATGTGGCCCAGAGTTTCTCACGGTTTACAAGGTCAAAAGCCTTGCTGTAGTCAATAAAACACATATAGGGGTATGTTTACTAAACTGTCTTAATGTTACTGGCGTTAGTTGCAGTCTTACTGTGATGAATGCCATATAAGGTAGTGGGCGTTCCGGTCTTAAGGTAGCATTTCGGGTTATTGTGCGATAAAGTCCGTTATCGTGTGATAGAGGGAGCCATGGCATCTTAGCGCGTGTTAGCCTTAATTAGGCGTGATGACCTACAATCAGCAACAGAGGTGTAGCACACTGGTTAATACATTGACTGCTGATACAGTGGTCATGAGTTTGATCCCTCAGTGGCTCAATTAAAAGACTGTCTGAGGCAAACCCTTTTCCTGCTTGTAACAGTCAGACACATCCCAACAATTTGCACTGCCAGCCAAAAAAGCCTCACCCCAGTGCCGCAACCTAATGCACCTTTTAGGTTGCACCATAAGGCACATCATAAAGCACCATGTCATTCAAGGCAGGTCATAATGTGCCCCAGAGGGCGGCAGGAAAGGATGGCACCCTCCAAGGCAGCATATAAGGTGCCCCATAAGCTGGCCAAACCTAAGGTGCCACGAAAGATGCCCCAGGGATGCCAAGGTGACACATGAGATGGTGCCCAGGGGCACAAAGGTGCTCCAAAGTCACAAGCATGAAATGCATAGTTCAAACACAGATGTAACCATAACACTGCACAGAGCATCAAGGAAAGGCAATGAACAAGTGATGGAAGGAAGAAGATGACGGAGCTCATGGACCAGCCAAATCTGCGTGCAACCCATGTGGCAGCAGGTAAAGTGGACAAACATATCGGGGACAGCTGTACTGATGTACAGGGTGATGGTAATGTACAGTGCAACAATGACAGTCTGTGGCAGAGGATGGGGATACGTGTCCATCAGAGGAGGTAGAGGTGGCAGGATAAGTGCAATGACAGGAGGACAGAGGAGAGCAGTGCCATGCAGGGCAGACAAAGGAGAGGCAAGCATGAAGAGCCGCAATGCAGAAAAGTGTGCCAGTGCAGGACATGGGGTAGCAGGCTGCACATTAGGGCAGGACGCCACACAGCTGTCACACACACATAGATGGACAGAAGGATGGATGGCAACAGTGATGAGGGTATAATGTGGCAGCAGCACAGATATGACTGTTACACGAATGAAACGTAGTTGTGTAGGACAGCCATAAAAAATGGGAACAGAGAGGAATCAAACCCATGAGCTTTGCTACTGAAGTCATTGCATTAACCATTGTGCTATATCACTATAGGTGTTATCATACCAATGGCTGGCTACAGAAAGAGTGCACGTCACCATAAAACTGTCTGCTGTGGCTACCAGGATAGGATAGAACCAACAGTACCCATAATGCAATTCACATGCAGAACAGCAGTCTACATCTGCTCACCAGATGGGGTATGCACCTCTACAGCACGTTAGCTTGGTAGGGGGGAATGACCGTGCATGTTACTGGCACAGAGTGCCCACAGGCCATGCTAATGTGCGTGTTCGGTGCTCACCCTGAGGGTGAGGTGGAGTGGCCTGCACCAGGTCCGCAGTACCTGGGTTGGTTGAGGTGGGCTGTGCTGCAGGTCTCCATCAGTGCCAGTGTTTGACAGGTATTTGTTACAGACACCTTTAGGAGGTCTCTGTGTCCATTTGTAATTGCCAGTCATGTCTGACCCTTGTGGACCATGATGCATACAACATAGTGCATATCCACTGTGCTTGCTATGGTCACCTGTTTAGGGAGCAGAGGTGTGTCAGGGCTCACATGACGACAATGTACTTAGCAAACTGTCCTCTCTGGGTCAGGGTGGGGGACATGATCTGCCCCCAACAGACCCGCACTCTCATCCTTTGCAAGGGGGGCAGTGGAGGTATATGAGGACAGGCTGTGGGACCAGCAACCCCAGTCCTGGTGGCGAACAGACAGCTGCTGAAGATCTGTACTTGGGACAGGGCCCCTGGTAGATAGGTAGTGGGCCCAGTCAGTTCAGCTGCCCCCCACTATGATCTGACATTCACCAGCAGAGGGCAGTCAGTATGCACCTGCTGCACCCTGCAAGGTGGTGCAGCCATAGAGATGCTAATTGCAGACAGTCTGCTAGCTAATACATAGTGCATGTTCCTGGGGCCCAATCACTGAAATACCTCTGTGGTGTGTGTGCACCCAAAACTGGGATGTCAGCACACACACCACACAGGTATATCAGTGATTGGGCCCCAGAAAAGAGAACCCATAAATATCACTTGAGAGAAATACTGTATAGCACTATGTGGGAACCTGGCCATGCCGTGGTCACTGGTCAGTCAGGGTGAGAGCGACCTCCCAGCATGACATGCTGTGGCCACCCTGTTCATGCAGGTGGTGGTCGGGCACTACAATGTTCCAGCCATTGCCCTATACCCTGTGCAAATGCATCCTACCCATGCCACCCTGTCCGGGCCATACCCACAGTACCTTGCTCCTCATTATGCACATTGGCAGGCTAACACTGGAAACCGTGCAAGCAGTGTGGGCTCAGTAAGGTGTGGGCAGCCACAACACACTGGATAGACATACACACACTCCCACACCTATGCCAGCATTGTGCAAATATAGAGGTTTGTGGCAGCCCTGGCCACCACACCAGTCCTGGGCACAGTGCGGGCATTGCTATGGTACTCAATACTGATAGGGTCACTCCCCGGGGTGGTAAACACTGTCAGAATCAATAACTGAAACACACTCCACAGATATCAGAAAGGTTGCTATGATGAATCTCTATCAACAAATTGTGTTTAACTTAGGATTTGTTAGCTGACATTAATCATAGCAACCTTTTCATATATGTGGAACGTGTTCCCAATTTTAGGACGGCATTGCTAAGGTATGTAGGTGCCAGTATTGGGAGATGCTGCTCCGCGCAGGGCCCAACAGCCTGACTCTCCATGAGGCTTTGGATAGAGAAGCCTGTGGGTGTGGGTGTTTATGCCCCTGATGGCCGCTGCTCTAGGGCAGAGGTTCCCAACTCCGGTTCTGGTGGGTCAAACACTGTTCAGGTTTTCATGCTGTCCCTAATGAATATGCATGAGATACATTTGTATACAATGGGGGCGGCGCATACAAATGCAGCACAGGCATATTTATTAGGGACAGCATGAAACTTGAATGGTGTTTGGCCCTCCAGGACTGCAGTTGGGAAACTCTGCTCTAGGGATTGCACATGTTTATTGTGTCTGTGCTCTGTAGGGTAAAATATAGGCGTCTCAGGCATGTTTATTTTATCTGCAATAAAGGTTCCATCTTTATTACCACGGTTTAGTACTGGGTAAAATATGGGGACAGGGTTGGGAGGAGCCACAGCTGGAACTTGAAGTTGTGACCTTCTGCTCCTGAACACACTGGCTGCATGTACTGCACCACACTGTTGCCACAGGGACAGATCATTCCTTGGGGATACCATGACTGTTCGTCAGACAGATCCTGTCTTTTGCAGTGCACGGCACTCACTTAAATGGGGCTTGGCCGTGGTCTGTTGTGGGCAGGTGCCACTGCCCCCTCTGCCACCAGCACCCCTCCGCCACCATGCTGCCATGCCATTATGCCGGTGGTGCTGGTGGTGCGCAGTCCCAGAACATCCAGTGTGCCTGTAGGCAGCTGCCTATTTATTTATTTAACAGCTCTTATATACCGCGCTATTTGACATCAGTGCAGTTTACATTAAACAAAATACACTCAGATTTAGAGAACTTGTCCAAGTTACAGGTAACAGGGGAATAAAACAAGGATTAACTGGGGAATAGCATATGAATAATTAAATAAAAGCAATTACATCAGACTAGAGATCTTGAGTGGGTATATAGACATGTCATAAATAACATTTAACAGAGCAGGTATATACAGTGAAATATCATAAGGTGGAACGGTCCAACATCATCATTTAACTATTATTGCTGAGTTGAGATAATGGGGTGAGAGGAGGGGAAATATTGATGTAAGAGAAGTGTTGTAAAAAAAGGTGGGTTTTTAAAGCTTTTCTAAATTGCAATATATCTTTTATCAATCTGATGTTTAATGGAAGCTTATTCCAGCACCTTGGAGCAAAGGATGAAAATGATCTGCTAATGGTAGTTTGAGTACATTTTGCTAATTCATTTGGAATCACTAGAGTATTTTCAGTTGTAGATCTTCTTGATCTGTTGTTTTGGGTATGAATGAGTAGATCAGAGATTAAAGGAGGTGAAATATTATGGAATGCTTTGAAGGTCATAAGAAGTGTTTTATAAGATAATCTACAAATTATTGGGAGTCAGTGAAGCTCCATTAGGATGGGGGTTATGTGTTGTCTCCTTGTAATTCCACATAGTGATCTAGCTGCTGCATTTGTAGCAAGCTGTAATGGATTAAGCGTAGATTTAGGTAGCCTATTTATTTAGCCTATGATGTGGGTTCTCCGGTAGGGGTGCCTACATGGACATGTGCGCTTCCCCCCGCCTGCCAATAGTGTTATTAGAAAAGGTTCAGAGAAGAGCCACCAAAATGGTAAAGGGGATGGAAGGATATTCCTATGAAGAAAGGCTAAAAAGGTTAAGGTTCTTTAACCTGGAAAAGAGACGGCTGAGGGGAGATATGATAGAAGTCTATAAATTAATGAACGGAGTGGAACGGGTAAACGTAGATCGATTGTTTACGTTATCAGAATATAGAAAGACTAGGGGACATTCAATGAAGCTACAGGGTAAACTATTTATGACTAATAAAAGAAAATATTTTTTCACTCAACGAGTAATCAAACTCTGGAATTTGTTACCGGAGGATGTAGTAAAGGCTGTTAGTGTACCTGGGTTTAAAAAAGGTTTGGACAAGTTCCTGGAGGAAAGGTCCATAAACCATTATTAAGAAGGGACCCAGGATATCAATGCTTGACCCAGTACAAGCATTGCGGAACCTGTGTCTTTTGGGGAAACTGCTAGGTACGTATGACCTAGATTGGCCACTGTTGGAAACAGGATACTGGGCTTGATGGACCTTGGTCTCACCCAGTATGGCATATCTTATGTTCTTATGTTCAATGTTATGTGCCCTTGGGGGTACCTGCTGGGTAATATCCCCTATGACACTGTGGGACACACACTCGTGCTCATGTTGGACCCTCGTCAGTTGCTCTCTTGCTGCTTTACAGTTTTGGCATTCCTATGTGCCACCTAGGCATCTGCCTAGTCCACACTGTGCCCCAGCTGGACCACAGCATGTGCCGCCTGCAGCCCCCTGTATCCCATTTACAGCATCAGTACAGTAGCCCTTTCCTATGTGCCCACTCTGCTGTTGCTGCATATGTGCACGCTATAACAAACCTGCTCAATCTAAACGACAGAAACCCTGATCAGCACTATTTCAATGTGGGATCATTCATTTTGTAGGGGGACAGAGCATAGACCCTTCCAAACATGATATCTTAATTTTTATGCAGTAGTGTTGCTTTATGTTTCTCATTAATATCACTATTGGCTAGCTTGGTTATTGGGATTTTAAATGTGGTTCTGGTCATTTTATATGTTTATTTGCCTTTTTGGTTCCTGCACATGTATCACTACTATCACTTTTCTGGGTTTCCCTGCCTTTGCTGCACATTGCGGACTTACATGGTTTCTCTTTCCTGCAAATGTGCCTAAAGCGAGGGTTTCACTGGCGTTAGTTTTCAGACCCGTATTTCACAGCGTTAGTGTGCCTGGAGCCTCTCCCTGCCCACTCTCCGCCCATTGACCCCTTCTCTCCACACTCTGGGACGCCTTACTCCACCCTTCAGACCCGGATTTCACAGCGTTAGTGTGCCTTAACGCCGCCACTGCATTATCGCACGATAAGTGACGTTATCGCATAATATTATCGCGCGATAACATAACTTATCATGTGATAATACCACCGCTGCGATGTTAAGACAGTTTAGTAAACATACCCCATAGATAGACTTTTGATATTCTTTTGTTTTTTCAAGGATCCATTTCACATCCGCGATGATTTCTCTCGTTCCTTGCCCTTTCCTGAACACTGCTTGCCCTTCAAGCAGTTCTTGATCCAGCTTCCCTTGGTTCATGCTTCGTACGTTCCATGTCCCAATATGTAAGACATCTTTACAGCTTCTGACTCTCATTTCATGCGCAGCTACATCAACAGTCAGATGTCCCAAAGGCTTTGATCCAACCACATCATAAATGCTGG
This sequence comes from Ichthyophis bannanicus, assembly GCA_033557465.1. Classification (NCBI taxonomy): domain Eukaryota; kingdom Metazoa; phylum Chordata; class Amphibia; order Gymnophiona; family Ichthyophiidae; genus Ichthyophis; species Ichthyophis bannanicus. The sequence goes on along the minus strand of CM066035.1, from coordinate 126,022,851 downwards.
CTTTACTCTGAAAGGTCTTCAGATCATCCCCAGTAGCCAGTTAAGTGCCTTCCGACCTGGGGGGTCTCGTCTTCCAGCTATCTGTTGGGTTTTGTGGCAAGATACGGAAGTAGCTTGCCAGGCCTTTCTTCCGTGCAGGTAATGCTAGTGTTGTTGCCGTTGTCACAGAAATGTGATCCTCCACCATCAACACCGTCCCATTCTGCTGCTGCCCATATGAGTGGTCTGGCACCTCAGCTGAAACCTGTCCTTCTTGGGAGACCCTGCCAGTAGTTAAGCTACCAATATCTTAGCTCTCAGCATCACTGATGCACACAAGCCCTCACAGCATGACAAGCTGCAAACCAAGTGAGGGATAAATAAGCACCACGGCCAAAATACCTCTGGCATGGAGAAGTAACCTAATGGTTAAAACAGTAGGCTGATAAACAAGAAAGCCAAGTTCAAATCACACCTCTACTCCCTGTGATCTTTGACAAGTCAGTTACTCCTCCACTGCTTCAGGTACACACTTTAGAGCCATGTTTCATAAGATGCAGTGTCTCTACTTACTGCACCTTTAATGTAAAAGTCAAGGTAAAGTAAGTGTACAGCCTGTGCAGGGGGTATCAAAGATGGGGAGGTACAGTACACAGAACACTTTCACCATCCTAGGCACAACAGCAAGAAGAAGCCAAATGGCCTGTCCCAGAGCATTGCTACTATATGCACCAAGCCTCTAGAACGTGCTCCCAAATAGAATGTGGGCCAGCACTGATCTCGCTAGCTTTTGCACGATGTTAAAAACCCACTTAGTCTAAGAACACTTCGGAAATGTAACATATCCCTTTATAAAGAGGCCAAATGACCTTATTTGCTATGCAAAAACCAACAGTCTCGAGACGCAGTATAATCAATAACATGGTTCCCTTCCTGTTCCTATGTTAACCTGGTTGGTTCAGTCCCCTTATACCCTCCAACTCTCCCTAACACTATACCATCACCACCCTGTTAACAAACCTCACTATCATGTTAAGGTTATATTTAAACCATTATATAAAATATTCTATGTAATTTTAAAACCTTGTTATTGTTATATTTAATTTAATTTTATTTATTTATTACAGGCTCTTATATACTGCTCTATTCAGCATCAGCGCGGTTCACAATATAACAACATACCAGAACAACAAACTGTTTGGTTTTACAGAGAACAAGGTCAGAGAACTTGGATGAAACATGGGACGTCATAACTGCAACTATTTACATGAGTATTTACAAGTATACATAACAGGATTTGTTCTTAGTTTGGGTAGTGCTCAAGATTGGTTATTCTATGTAATTTTAAAACCTTGTTATTGTTATATTTAAATCGCTCTGACTCCAAGACTGAATGGTATATAAAAACGGATAAATAAATAAATAAAAGGATAGCATGGGAGCAATCACGCTACTTGCTGAGGCAGGGAATACTGCCTGGTACCAAAACTGAAAAAGAAAATGCAAACGTGAGCACCGTGACCTCCCCCCATCCCCTCTGGGATAAACTCACCACTGATCAGTCCCCCCAATAAACCAAAAAACCATCTCTGGGCACAACCTCTGAACATCGCCCCCTTTCAACAGCCCCCCCCCCCCCCAGAAAGTAAAAGCATCCATAAGAGAAAGGTCCCCTACCACATACAAGGCCCTAACCCTGAATCTCCCTTCACCCTTCCTCACCCTTTTTTCCTGGTCTTACGCAGGGCTTCCCTAGTGCCTAGCAGGCTTTGGGGCAGGAGCGGTCCCCCTGCATTCCTGTCCTGGCTGACATTGCATCCTAAATAGCAGCTTTCATTCCTAGCCTTAGTCTGAAGTGGGCTTTCCCTTATGGGGGCGTTTGCTTTCTGGGGTGGGGGTGATCAGTATGTGATGATCGTAGGGGTTGTGCCACAGCCTCCACATCCTCTCTAGTGCTGGAGCAACCAGACTGCAGATAGTGCAGCAGCACTTGATGCCACTTCCTAAGCAGTCGTGAAAGCTAGTGCACAGCAACATCCCACATGCTAGCTGCTACCGGCCCACACACCCACCTTCTGCGCTATCACACTCAAAGCGCTTAGTGCAGGAGTTTTACCACACTGGCTGCTTTTAGCACGCAGTAGCTCTTACAGCAGGGCTTTGCTAATGTCATCATACACTCAAATGTGTGATAATGATTAGCGCACTTCAGTAAACCTGCCCCTTAGATTTTAAGCCCTCCAGGGATAGGAACATGTCTTCTGTACTCAAATGTAACTCACCTTGAACTTCTGAAAAATGTGTGAGCTAAATCCAATTCCTGTTCCATTACTTCAGATGCAAGAAGTGAAAAAAGAAATCTTCCTGGTCTGTAATGGTTTGTTTTACTTTGGTACCTGCTTCCTATTCATTTTTGTCCCTGTTTTTGGAGAGTTGGTTCCAGGTGTTTGTTGTATGACATCAAGATGTCACGGAAGTGGCGTCCAATGAATGCAATTACTGTAGTTGAGCCCAGAGCGAGTTGGCAGTATGCAGGATCTCTGCCATTATGCAGTTCTGTTCTACCTTGTCCAGACATGTTCTATTTCAGTATTTATATAGCACAACAGGTTACCTAAAATACAGGCACACCATTCTCCATTGTTTTCTTGCTCTCTCTTCCTGCCTCCTACCCCAGCTCTATATACAGCCTTTATTTTCATGTTATTTTATTTACCCATGAGCTGCAATGCCTTCTAAGGAAAAAAAAAACTAGCAGACACCTGCAAACTATTTTCTGTGCTCCTTCACACCCATGGCACCTGTTAGATGGGGCACACAAGACATCGCTGTCACCAAGTAGGAGAGGATACAAATGCTGGGGCCACTGTGAGTGCTTTATCAGGGAAAACTGCAGGAGCCTCCCACTCTCCTACTCACTCCAGCAGTTTTCCCCAGCCCGAACTTATTGCTGACCATCAGGCCAATACCTCCATGAGACTAAGCAGTTGCTCTCTTTGGAGCTCCCTGGTCCTCTTCCCTCCCCCATCCTTCGGTCTGGGAACCAGTCCTGCTACCAGCAGTAGGGGCTCTAGGCCAATGTTGGAGTCTCTTTCCTTCCTGTCTGGTCACTGGAGCTTTACAGCACTCACAGCAGTCAGGTGACATACACATTGACATGCACTGAAGCATGCCCTGTTGATGCCAACAGACAGAGAGACGTCACTAGGGGTAAGGTCATATAGAGAGAGAGAAAATTGCAAACATTTAACATAGTATAGAACAGATCAAATAAAGCAAAGTGTGAATAATAAATTAATAATTAAAAATAAGATACAATTAAGCAAAATAATACAGATTTTGATCATAAAAATAACAGTAGTATATCATGAATAAAATTATTAAAAGGCAATAAAGAATAAATATAACTGAACAAGATTATAAAAGCATAGCAAATCGGGCACAGTTTGGATTTCATATGGCAATTTAATCTAAAGGGAATCTATTTCCCCTCAACCGCCATCAAAAAACACTCTACCACACACACACATGTACTATATAGTACTGTATTTCCAAAGCAAACTTTTCTAAAACAGGGATGCACAAATTCAGTCCTCGAGAGCCACCAACAGGCCAGGTTTTCAGGAACTCCCTAATGAATGCATGAGAGAGATTTGCACACAATGAAGGTAGTAGGTATGGAGATCTATCTCATGCATATTCATTAGGGATATCCTGAAAACCAGTCCTGTTTGTGATCCTTGATGACTGAACTTGTGCACCCTGTTTTAGAAGCAAATGTATGAATGCAGCCAGTCCTGCCATACAGCAACATCCAGGTAGTCTAGAATCACAAGTTGTGGTTTCAGAACAAAGTCTGCACCAGCGAGATTGCTCACCAGACCAAGAGGAAGCCCGGGAACTCCATTCTCAGTATCCAATGAATTAAACAAAAGGTTTTCACAAGCAGTTTAGCCCCAGCAGTGCCAAGGGTGGCCCATCCCAAAGAGAAAGATGTTTTCTTGCGGTGCATTTGGGGTATGCAGACTAGGCACGTGGAGGGTAACTTTATAAAGTCATGCCTAGCTAACGCACGGTTTAATGTGTGCCAATAGTGTCTGTTTTATAAAGTCAAGTGAATGTGTATTTAACTTTATTAAATAGGGGCATAAATAGTGAGATCTGTGTGGCAAATCTAGCTGTGATCACTTGCAAATACCCTAAGGCTGGTATACATGCCTGCATCTATACTGTTAAAGAATACACACAAAGTATAGCATTTTATAATTTAGGTGTGTAAATTTGTGCTCCCCCCAAGCTCTGCCCATGTGTATACCCACATTGAAAGTATGCACCATTGGCCTAACACTCATACTTGAAGAATAGCACCCAGTTAAAAGATATGTGTAAAGGCCCTTTCACGGGAGTAAATCACTGAAATACAATAGGTGATTTATGTGTATTGATGGAATATATCTTTACATGGCTCATTATAAACATACCCCAATTGTCATAAAAGACAGAACTCTGCAAAAAGGAAAAGCTGCTATACCATAATGGCATTAAGTTCCAGGACTGAAAATATTATACAGGCTCTCAAAGTCCAGTATACCTCTTCCTGAGAAAAGAAAACCAGCTAAACACCAAAAGATCCCTACACATGCTGTACATACAGAACATGGACAGACTCTCAACAAGTAAAGAATAAGGAACCAAAACTTAGGAATAGAAAACATGAAAGCAAAAGTGAACTGGAAATCCCAAGAAGCCAGAATCTGTCTCCTCTGCAACATGGGAAAAATTCCAATACAAGAAAATTATAAAGAGATAAGAAACAAACATTTACAAGGATGTCCAGCATTTTCCCTCTCCAAGTCTCCCCCATGTCCAGCTTCTTGCCAACTTGCTCCTCCTCCGCCTTCACCACCACCGCTGCAGTTACCTTACCTCTGGAGAGCTAAACCTTCTTTGGCTTTGATTCAGGAGGTGTTGTCGATTGTTAATCATAACTTGAATTCAGAGGAGGTTCCAAGTGAGTGGAAGAGAGAGCTAGTCTGTCCTTTGCTTAAACATCTGAAGCTAGATGTTGCTGAACCTTCTAATTATTGGCCTGTTTCACATCTACCTTTATTTCTAAGCTTACGGAGAAAGTTGTGTTTACTCAACTTTTAGACCACGTTGAGAAACTGAGTTTTCTGTCACCAAGGCAGTCGGGCTTTCCAACTGGTCATAGCTCTGAGATGGTCTTAACTTCACAACTTAGCGAAGTTCATCGTGCTTTGGACCACAGTAAAATCACAGTAGCTGTGTCTTTAGACTTGTCTTCGGCTTTTGATACAGTTTATCACCAGATTCTCTTGCTTCATCTACTTTGCATCTTTTTTTGTTGAATCGTCTTTCTCGATGCAGATAGGATCGTATTTCTCTGCATTGTTTTCCATTCGATGTGGGGTATCTCAAAGTTCACTTTTATTGACTAGATTGGCCATGTGGTCTTTTTCTGCTGTCATGTTTCTATGTTGCAGTGGTTGATATGAAAGGACAGACTAGATAGAAACATGACGGCAGAAAAAGACCACATGGCCTATGTTTCTACTACCACTACTGTTTAATATCTTTCTGGCGCCATTGACTCATCTCATTCGAAAGATGGGAATTAGTGCATACTATTATGCTGATGATATTTTGCTACTTGCATACGATACAGATGCAGTGTCTCCTGATGTATCAGATTTGAACTGTTTGGAAAAAGGTTGCTTTTTGGGTGGATCATAACCATCTTAAATTTCATGCAGCCAAGATAGCAGTAATCTGGTTTATGGGAGGGTCTAGACCTGAGTTTGGCATCAGTATTATTTAATGTACCTATACAGCTGCAGTCTTGTTTAAAATATCTCGGGATACATTTAGATGGTGATCTTACTATGGAGAAGCAAATTAAGAGCTCTTTTTCTGCCCTTAGGCAACTTTGAGCTGCATGTACTTTTTTGGAAGTCACTGCACTTAAAACCATTGCTCTCAGTTATGTCGTCTCCAGGATGGATTATTATATTGTAATTTATGTGGATCTTTCAGTCACAGTCCTTAAACAACTGCAGACTGTGCAGAATGCAGCAGTTCAGATGTTTATTTATTTAACGTCATTTATATACCACCTTATCCTACAATCAAAGCGGTTTTCACAGCAAACAATCAAGGGATGGGCAAGTGTTATCATGCAGTGGTGAGTGTTTGTGTGTTAGTGGTGGGGGTGGAAGATTAGGTGTGATCTCTACCTAGTGCGCTATATACATCGTGAGCTATAATACATTCAATTGTATTACATGTATTATATTAGATGTTGAGCTGTGCCTCTAAGTTTGACCATGTAACGTCATTGCTTTAGCAGCAGCAGCATTGGTAGCCTGTGGTATATCGTATTCAGTATAAGGTTCTAATATTGACACTCAAGGCTCTCTATCTTGCTTCTCAGGTAACATAGTCCTTCTGCATCCCAGGCAAGACAGGAAAGGACCCGTCGATCCATTTCTTTTTCCTATCTCCAATTTTGTGGCATGCACTACCAGTGCAGCTGTGGCTCGAGGCTTCTTCTAAGACCTTTAAGGCTCAGTTGAAAACCCATTTGTTTGATATTGCTTTTGGAGTGGAGGGCCTAGTGGTCAGAGCAGTGGCCTAGTTACCAAAAGACCAGGGTTCAAGTCCCACTGATATTCTTTGTTGTCTTGGGAAAGTCACTTACCCTCCATTGCCTTGGAAGAAAGGCCTGACAATTAACTTCCAGTCTACCTTGCCAAGAAAACCCAGGGGCTGCTGGGTTGCCAGAAGCCAGCATTGACTCAGTGGCACACATTGCACTTTTTTTGCATTCGGATCATAATTGGTAGTGTTTTTTCAGTCTCTGGTGTTCATGTTGGAGTTTATCTTTGGAAGAAAGGCATCTTTTGGTGGTCTCTTCTTTGTATTTCTTTTTATCTTTTATTTGTGTTACTGTATGTTTCCTGTTTTATTGTAATCCCTTTCTTTTTCATTAGAAATTGTATTTACATCACATTGCTGTATTTACTAAAGTGGTATATTAAATATAATAAACCATAAACCACAATGTTTGCGTGGAGACAGATAGGGAATGTTGAAGGAGATAGATCTGTTCTGCTAGTGCTGTATGACTGAGTCTAAAATTTAAAAAAAATAATAGGAAAGGTTTTATTCTAAGTGAGCATTAATGTGAGTGTGAAATTAATTAATTTGCTGAGTAGTCCACTGGATTGCCTGCTCTAGCGATGCCTGAAATACTAGAAACCAAAGTGTGACTATAATATTGCTATTGCAAAGAAGATTATGACAGATATGAGGAAAAACCTATTAGGCTGATCTCGATCTGGAACAGATGCTCTGAAAGAAAAGGCAATTCTGGTAAGGGAGGACAAGCTTAAGCCATTGAGAAGTCTCAGAGTCTAAATAGGTTGCTGCTTCGAGCTGATCATTGCTACCATAATTTGTAAGGAAAAAAACATGTTGAATACAGAGAGTTTCTTAAAGCTGTGTGAGACTGCAATGCATGTCTGAGCTTTTAGATGAAATCGGTCTCTCTAGTTAGGGAATAACAATTATCTTTTAATTTGCATTTAGTTAGGTAAAGAAAATGTGCTGATGCTGGGTAGTAGGGGATGAAAGGGGTTGAGTAAGAAAAATAAATAAAAATACCGTTAAAAGAAACTTGAATAGGACTTTGCTTTATTGAGTTGTTTAAAATTAGGAAGTAGGAGACCCTCACTGGAACTGAGCCTTGAAGGCATATGTGTCAGTGACGACACAGACCAGACCCAGTTGAAACCAAAAGGAACAAGCAAGGCTTTGAACTAAGTGTGTACAATATAGAACACCCTAGTCAGAGGTTAGAAACTTGAAGCAGATTATTATTTTCTAAAGAAGATCGTTATTGTTAACTTGAATAGCTACATTTTGCAACTGAATTGAGAAAAAGTGGAAAATGCATACCGAATTACACAGAACACATGCACTACATACAGGTATATATTCACTTACCTGATTCTGGGAAGACATGAACTGCTCGGAGCTCCTGTGGCATAACAAGACACACAAACAAGTGTCAATACTTTTGCAAAACAAAACAAAGGATAATAGAGTAACTCATAGGTGAATGTAATGTACAAAGACATACTTATCTGATATGGTTTGACTGTCGTAAACTGGAAACATTGTTAGTAAAAAAACTAAAACAAGAAAAGGAAACAGAAAAATAGTCAAACGTTATAGTCAAAAGTATGTTTGCTGTAAAATACAAAATTTATTGAAATGATTTTTTTGTTTTTTGAAAAATAATAAAGAGAATTTATTCTTTTAATTCTTTTTATTGTGTCATAACATTTACAAGAAATTGCCATTTCTTCTGTGAAACGTCTTTGAGCATTTCATCTGGCGAGGACTCTACCTACCTGCCCTACTCAACCACTACTTCATTTAAGACTATAAGATTTGCCCTACTGAGTCAGACTAATCGTCCATCACACCCCAGTATCCTGTTTCCAACAGTGACAAACCTAGGTCACAAGTACCTGGCAAATTCCCAAAAGGTAGCTCTCATACTGCTTATCCCAGAGGTCAACAATGCATTTCCCCAAGCCCACCTTAATAATTGTTTATGGACTTTTCCTTCAGGAACTTGTCTAAACCTTTTTGAAACCCAGCTTACTCTAATAGCTTTTATACATCCTCTAGCAATGAATTCCAGAGCTTAATTACAGGTTGAGTGAAAAAGATTTTCTCTGATTAGTCTTACATGAGATACTTCATTGCATGTCCTCTAGTCCGTACTTTTTGAAGGAAGAAGAAAGTGATTCACATTTACTCATTCCACTCCACTCATTACTTTAAAAGCCTTTATCATGTCCCCTTTATGTCTCTTCTCCAAGCTGAAGAGCTCTAACCTTTAAAGCTTTTCCTCATAAGGGTATCCTTCCATTCCCTTTATAGTTTATTGGTGCTTGATATACCACCCTTTGGCATGTATATAAGGCAGTTTACATAAAACAATTTGATGAGCTTAGAAAGGAACTACAATAATTCATAGGAAAGAACAGCACAACACATAGGCTAATTAGACAGACTAGAGTAGGCTAAAGATACATTATTCTTAGGAGGCTGGCCCCACCAAAGGCCTGCTTAAAGAGAAAGGTCTGGAGAAAATTTTCCAATCCTACTATATCTTATTTCAGATGTGGTGATCAGAATGGCATGCAATACATAAGGCGCAGTCGCACCATAGAACGATTCAGAGGGATTATGATATCCTTTGTTTTATTCTCCATTCATTTTCTTATAATTCTTGGAATTCTAACCTCTGTGGCTTGCCCTGTGAGGCATTCTGACCTCTCCTGAGGAAGGAAGGTCTTGGCCTGGAGGGTGTCTAGCTGAGCTCCTATAAACTCCATGCATTGAGCCGGAGAGAGGTGGGACTTGGGGTATTTAATGATGGACCTCAGATGCTGTACGACGTTGATGGTGCGCTCTGTGGCACATTGCGCCTCTGCAGCTGTGCCTCCCCTTATGAAAGATAAAGGCCCCTTGGAGATGGAGGTGGGCTGCGACCACCGTGGGGCACTTGGTGAAGACCCTTGGTGATGAGGCCAGCACTCAGTATTGGTAGTGCTCTCCTCCCACCATGAACTGGAGATATTTTCTGTGGCTGGGATGGATCAGGATGTGTGTGTAGGCATCCTTAGATATAAGGAGCAAACCCAATCTCCCTGCTGGAGGAATGGCATCAATGTTCCAAGGGAGAGCATTTTGAGCTTTTCCCTTATCAGGAACTTGTTCAGGTCCCACAGATCCAGGATGGTGCCCCAGAGATGTTTTTTTTTTTTTGGAAATTGAAATTTTTATTGGCACTCTTCATAACTTACATCCCCAGCACAACATTGAAACCCAGCCAGGCTTAAACATTCTGCCCCACCAACCCACCATCTACAGCCTTCTTCCAGTTAAACACAGGAATACTTAGATATGTAGACACACAGCTCAATACAATACGAGAAACACAAATAATTAGCATTCCACACTCTCCCTTCGTATCCCACTGGAAATGCTCATCATTCTAACTTATCACTCTTTACACTGATAACAGAATCTACAGTTCAAAAATAACAGGTATTCTCGAATACACATCATGAACTCTATTTAACTCCCCCGTTTCCCCCTGGTCACTCCCTGTGGTGTTATTATGACACATCAGATTATAACAATATCATACTCCCTAAGTCAATATCTTGTATTCATTACCTAACTGAGCCCATTTATCCCTTATAACCCTACCATTACATCCCCGCATTCCTGTTCCCCCCTCCCCTTCCATTATCCCCCTATTCCCTCCCTCACACCCTCACCCCACCACTCCCTTCTCCCAGCATGCCTAGTCCATCATCCAGTCATACCAACCCCTCTCCCTCATAGTCTTGCCATACAGCCCTGTGTTTTGCTCTTTTATTGCAGCCGTATGCCCCTATTGCGCTCATATGCCAAAGAAAGTCCAGCCTCCCGATTATCTCCTTCATAGCTGGTGCCTCCATATCTTTCCATCTTTGCAGTATGGCCAGTCGACTCGCCACCACACAGTGGCCTAGGAAGGCAGTCAACATTTGGTTGACCCTCTCCTCCCCCTCAGCTAGAGCAATTTGCGCTGTTACCCATATCCGTACCTGGGTTACCTCGTGAAAGAATCTTTCTACCCCCTCCCACAGCCCCTGGAGTTTTTGGCATCCCCAAATCATGTGCACCAGATCCCCTCTCTCACCACTACCCCGCCAGCAATTTGCATTCCTATCCTTAAATATGCCCTGTAACCTTACAGGTGTCCACACCATCCTAAGTAAAATCTTCAAGCAATTTTCCACCACAGCCGTTGCCCATGCCAATCTATGCCCCCCCTCATATATTCCACGCCATCTCTCCTCGTCCCATTGGCCACCTATGTCCTTCTCCCATTGTTCTTGCCAACTTACTCGCCCCTCCCTGCTTTGCATTGAGTATCCTATACAACCTTGAAACCAACCCTTTTTCCGAGTCCCATTTTTCCATTAACATCTCAAACTCCATGGGCTTGCTTTTTAAATCCCTCTTTACTCTCTCTTGCTGTAAGAAGTACCATAGCTGCATGTAGGGATAAAACTCCTTATCTTGTACCCCATAGCTGCTTTGAAGATCCCTGTACTGTCTCACCTCCCCCTTTTTATCTATCAGTTGGCCCACCCTTACCAATCCCTTACGTGCCCATTCTTTGAAAACCCCACCCCAACTCCCCAATGTAAAGTCACCCATATTTAGCAAATGCATCTCCCTTGATATAGACTTCCCTTGCGTCAAATATGATCTCCTCCTTCCCCAAATCTGCAACGTTAACTCCCTATGTGGGTTCCTCCCCTTCCTCCCCACCCCCTCCCCCGCACTATCCCACACCCTAGACTCCAAATTTTCCCCTCGCTCTTTTTCCATGTGTACCCATTGTGGCGTCTCACCTCTCTCCCGCCACACAAAGCCCTCAACTGCGCTGCCTCATAGTAATTTAACAAGTTCGGTACTCCCAACCCCCCTCCTCCCTCACTTTAAACATTGTAGCTCTTCTTACTCTTGGAATCCTTCCCTCCCAGATAAACCGCATTATCATGGTCTGTAGCTGCTTAACCCATGCCTTGGTGACTCTACATGGAAGCGCCATGAAGACAAACAGTATCCTTGGCAGGATATTCATTTTTATTGTAGCTATCCTTCCCATCCACGATAGGTGAAGACCCTGCCATCTAGCTAAATCTTGCCTTATCACCCTCAGCAATGGCCCATAATTCCACTCCGTTAACTTGCTCAGGGGGCTCCCTATTTGTATTTCCAAGTATCGGAAGCTGCTAGTAACCCACTTAAAGGCAAACCCTTTCCGCAGTCGTTCTTCCAAATCTTTTGTTAAATTAAGCCCCAATATCTCCATCTTTGTCAGGTTAAGCTTATATTTATTTATTTATTTAAAGTTTCTTATATACCGCGCTCTTTAGCATCAGCACGGTTTACATGGAACAAAACATCTCAGTACAATTGAAAACACGTATGAGTTACATATAACAAGGCAATGAACTTGGGTAACAAGGGTAACTATCTACAATAACGAATAAACTATTTACATAAATTCAACTAGCAGTGAGATTTTAATGAACAGAGAAATTACATCAAAAAGTTTTAGTTCTAGAAGGTGTGTCTTATGGAGTGGTTATGCATATGAATCTGTCTTATGACATATTATAATAGCATTACGGTGGCTGGAAGTGCTCAGTGAATAGGTAGTGCTTGATGGCCTTCCTGAACTGCTTCATGTCTCGTATTGCTCTGATATCTGGATGAAGTTTATTCCAGCCTCTAGGCGCATACGATTTGAATGCTCTGTTGATTGTTGATTGGGACCAACTTGTGGATTCACTGGGAATGACTAGGGTATTTTCAGCGAGTGGTCTCCTGGATCTTGTCTTGGGAGGAAGACTGATGAGGTCTGAAGTCGTTGCTGGTGATAGATTATTTAAGGCCTTGAATGTGATGAGGAGAGCTTTGTAACTAATTCTACATTCTATAGGGAGCCAGTGAAGGTCCCTAAGGAATGGCGTGATATGGTCTCTCTTTGATGCTCCAACTAGGATACGGGCTGCAGCATTCATTGCTAGTTGCAGGGGGTTAATGGTGTTCTTTGGAAGACCATGTAATACAATATTCGCATAGTCAAAGTGTGGAGTGACTATTGCTTGGAATATTGAGCGGAAGTCGTTGTATTCTAGCATGGGTCTTAGGTGGCGTAATGTTTTTATCTTGAAGTAAATAGTTTTTACCGTGCTTTTTATGTGAGAGGTAAAATCAAGTCGTTGATCAAGGATCACACCTAGGTAACGGATTGTATTCTTGATTGGGAGCTCAGCGTCCCGTACCTTGAGGAATGCAGGGGGGGAGAATAGCTTATATTCCACCACTTCACTATACCGCTCTATGGCTTTCATTAAATTAGGTAAACTAGTAAATGGCTGGCTTAGAGTAAAGATCACATCATCTGCAAATAGGGCTACCTTACTTAATTGTTCTCCCACCTCGACCCCCTGAATATCCCTTTGCCCCCTTATATATTCAGCTAAAGGCTCTATTACATGAGCGAACAGTAAGGGTGATAGTGGGCAGCCCTGCCTCGTGTCCCTACCCAGCTGGAAACTCTCCGAGTAGCCTCCATTCACCCATATCCGGGCTCTGGGCCTCACATACATCGCCCTCACCCAACTCAGAAAGTTTTCTCCTAATCCCATTTTTGCCAACACCTGCATCATGAATTGCCATTCAACTCAGTCAAATGCCTTTTCGGCATTCACTGTGAGGAAGACTGCCTGCCTCCCCGTTTCTTGCAGGCCCCACATAACATTCAGCAGCTTCCGAATATTATCCCCTCCTTGTCTCCCTTTTATGAACCCTGTCTGATCTTTATGCACCAACCTCTGCATTACTTTTTGCAGGCAGAATGCCATAATTTTTGCCAACACTTTGGCATCTAAGTTTATGAGCGAGTTTGGACGATATGCTCCGCAAGTGGTTCGATCCTTCCCTTCCTTGGGTATAACCGTTATGCCCGCTTCACCCATGGATCTCGGCAAGTCTTCCCCCTGAAGCACCCCATTAAACACCTGGGACAACAGTTCCACAATAGACTCCTGCATTACTTTATAAAACTTTGCAGTGTAGCCGTCTAAACCTGGCACTTTGACCTCCTTGAGGGACTTAATGGCTATCTTCACCTCCTCTTGATTTACCGGTCGTCCCAACTCTTCTGCCTCCCCGTCTGATAACTTCCCCAGCTTACAAGCCTCCAAGAATTCCTCCCCTTTCCTCCCTGTACTCTGTACTTCACTCCTATACAATTTTTCATAATAGTCCACAAAAATCTTCCTAATTTCTGCTGACTTGTACACCAGAACCCCTTGTTGGTTGCGCATTGCCCCTATATTAGCCTTTTGTTGTTTCGCTTTTAATCTACTAGCTAATCGCCTTCCCACTTTATTCCCTCCTTCATACCACCCTTGCTTTAGTCTTGCCAAATTATATGCAATCTCTGCAGCCCTTAATTGATTTAGTTCCCCTCGTAATTTTTGCAATTCGGTTAACACCCGTGGCTCTTTTCGCTTTTGATGCACCCTCTCCAACCACTTAATCCTCCGCATTAAGCCCTCCTCTACCTCTTTCTTCCTCCTCTTCTCATGCGCTGCTATACTAATCAAGTGCCCTCGTACCACTGCCTTCATTCCATCCCATATGTTTCCCATTGGCACACCTCCTGTCATATTTAGTTCTAAATATTCTCTTATCACCTCCCGGACCCGCTCCACATTTTCCTTCTTATCCAGGAGTCCCTCATTTAGACGCCTAAATCTAATCCCATGATCTTTTTCCCCCACATTGAATACCACATACACCGGAGCATGGTCCGTCCATGTAATGCTGCCTATCTCCACCCATTTCGCTCTAGCCACCCAATTCCCACTCCCCCACAGCATATCTAGTCTGCTATAGGTCCCGTGAACTTGGGAGTAGAAAGTGTATCTCTTTTCACCTTGGTGCCTACTTCTCCACAAATCTACAAACCTCAGACGTTCCTTTAACCTCAGCAGACTCTTCCTTTCCTTTAGTCCTCCTCTCCCTCCTTGTTTGTCCAGCCTCGGATTTACCGTGATGTTGAAATCCCCCCCCCCCAATATAATAGGAGTACTCCCCCACCCCTCCAGCTCTACCATCAATTTTTTATAAAATTCCTCTCTCTGCATGTTGGGGCCATATATACTTACAATCCATACCTCTTCGTCCTTGATCTTCATCCGCACCGCCACCCATCTCCCTTTTTTATCCCTCCATTCCTCCACCACCGCCTCCTTATATTCACATCCTATCATCACCCCCACCCCCCCCCCCCTTTCCTTGGATGGGCTCTTTGTCCCGCCAATACCACTCCGGGACACCTCTTTGAGCATATCAGCCCTTCTTGCCCTACTCTTAAGTGGGTCTCTTGTATACACACTATATATGCTTTTAACCGTGTACCCTCTCTTTCCACCAAGCGTCTCTTGCGCCAGGTTTGCAACCCTTTGACATTTACCGTAGTCACTTTCAACTCCTCCCTTCCCCTGCTCCTCTCCACTTCCCTCCCCATCTCCCCCCTTCCCCATGCCCCCTCCCACTCCCCCACTTAAATTCCCCCTCCCCCCCCCACCCCTGATCCCTTGCCTCTTCTGACCCCGAGGCCAAGCTTGAGTCGTGCACCATCCACCCCCCCCGAACCTCCCCCGCATCCCCATTTCCCCCTTGCCCCAACCCGCTTTCCACCCCCTCCCACCTTCTTCCTCATAAACCCGCACTCCACCCCCCTACCCACATCCTCTCAGTCCTACTACCCCTCCAAGCGCTTTAATCTTTACCGCATCCCTCCCTTCACCCCCCACCTTCCATCCCCCCTTCTCCCTCTCAGCACAGTATAACACATTTATCCCATCTCAGAGTACTTAACCGTTACTCCCCAAGCCTCCCCCCAACATCAACTTTTAACCCGCTCATTTCCCCCTCTCTTTTTCCAGTTCCACCTCCTCACAGTCTTTTCCTTTATCTTTTGTTCCCTCTGCGCTGTGATCTCCTGTTGTCGCTCTCTGTCTCCACACGCCGCTCCCGTGTTTCCTTCCCCTGCTGCTTCTTCTGCTCTCCCCATTGCTCCATTTGCATTCACTTGGCCCTTGCTTCTTCAGCCTGTGCCTCCATGCCCGCTGCTTTCAGTGCCATCCATGCTGCTTCAGGTGTTTGCACTTTCCAGGTCTTTTCCCCCTTTGAGAAGGCCAGGCCAAAGAGGTACAGCCAGCGATATTGCACTTCCTCTTTGCGAAGTAATTTGGTGACTGGTGCCAGGGCTCTCCGTCTCTGTAGTGTCCCCACTGACAAGTCAGCATATATGGCTACCTGATAGCCCTGCCACGTAAATGTACTTAAACTCCTCATCTTTGCAGCTATTTTTTCCTTCACTCTGTAATCCTTCAGGCAAATGATAATGTCCCTGGGTCTGTTATTCCTAACTGGACCCAGGGCCCAATGCACCATGTCCATTTGTATCCCATCTGGGACTTCCTCCTCACCTCCTTGCTTCAGGGCCTCCATACAAATCGCCTCTGCTACTTATGTGCAGTCCCGAAACTCCACTTCCTCTGGAACCCCTTTAATCTTCAAATTGTTCCTTCTGGAGCGATTCTCCAGGTCCTCCAACTTCAAAGTCATTTGTTCTCTCCACTCTTTTTCCCCTCTGTACCGCATCTCGCATTCCTCCTGCTGCAGTTCCAGGGTTTCCAAACGATTCTCGTGGTCCCCCATCCTGCCTGAAACCTCCACATAAGCTCCTCCAGGGTTTTCTTCATTGACAGTACCTGCGTTTTCAGATCCTCAAACCACCGTTTTAATTCTTCCCTCGAGACCTCCTGGCTTTCTCCCCTCACTCCTCCCGCCAGCGTCTCCATCTCTTTCGGGTGCAGCTCAGCTTGCTCCCGCCGCATGTGCTCTCCACTCGCCATCTTGCCTTACCCCGCCGGCACACTCGGCGCTCCAAAAGCGTAATCCCGGATGTCTGCCATTTTTTTTTAGGTCGCCATGCTCCCCTGCTTCCGCGCTATCCGCTTCACTTTCTTTTGCTGCTCTCCATTCCCGATTGGGGATACCAGCTCACTTTTCCTCCGGGGTAGGTTCAGAGCTCGCCGCTTATGCAGCCATCTTAGCGGATGATGTCACTTCCTCCCCCCTAGAGATGTTTTAGCACTGGCTCCACTGCCTTGTCCTTGAGGAGACCTGTGAGCTCAGTGAGGAGCAGGGTCTGGTGGAGGAGAGGTCTTACAGGCTATCCTGGAAAGTATGAGGGTGGCATTTGCTGTAGGTGGAGGAGATAGCACTACTTGACCACTTGTAGGACCTAGGTATCAGTGGTGATGATGAACCACCTGTGGCCAAACATGGCCAGCCACACCCCTGTGGGCTGTAGGGACCTCCTGGCAGAGAGGCAGTCATGTCCAGGGAATCAAACGTTCCCCCTAGGCTAAGCCAAGTCTGGTGCCTGGAACTTGGGGGACTTTGACTTATGGAGGCTTGGCCTGTGAAGGTGTCTGGCTTACACAGGCTTATGGAGACTTATGGGGTCTTGTGCTGTTGGCAATGCTGTGGGGCTGAGAAGACTTGGAACTATGAGGCACTGCCAAAGCCGCCCTTTTCCCTCAGGAAAAGGTGCTTCTTTCCCAGGGCCTTCTTACGGGACTGCACCAAGATCTTTTTTGCTGCTTTGTCTGCCATGCGTTTACCAAAGAGGTTTTCTTTAATGCAGGGGACATCAATAAGTTTGTCCTGAACACATTGTTCAAGGTCTGGTGATTGCAGCCATGCCTAGCATCGGGCTCCGATACCGGCTATGGCCATCCTGGCTGATGACTCAAAGCCATCGGAAGCTGCTCAAGACAGGAACTTTGAGTATTCTTTGACCGCCGAGGCCAGTGACAGAACCCACTGAGCTCCTTTGACAGCTCATTGAGGTGCATGCCAATGTAGAGCTGGTAGGACTGGACCCGGGATGCCTGAAAGGTCTTATGGCCGAAAGCATCGAGTGTCCAGACATCTCTGCCAGGGAGGCACAGAGGAATGGTTTTTTTGGCTCTTGAGTCTGTGCACGACGGATTCAATTACCATTGAGTTGTGGGGAAGTTGGGCTTTCTGGAACCCTGGGCCTCCACGGACTCGATACACAGAGTTGAGTTGCCTGCTGACAATGGGCACAGATGCCAGTGTCTTCAACATGTGGAGAAGGAGGCATTGCAGGATCAGCAGAACAGGTACTGTGAGAGCCACCTTTAGAGGGGCCTCATTCTGGAAGATCTCCAATTCCTCCATGCAAAGTTCCTCCCTCAGCCTCGGTCTTGATGGAGATCACCCTAACCATGTCCCGCACAAAGTCAAGGAATGTCAACATCTTCTGGTGGGGAACGGCAACGTGACGCCGGGGGAAGGAGGATGGTCCGAAGGTATGTCTCGGTGACACCAAGTGTATGGGGACTCCTCGTCCTTGGTCCCCCGATTGGACTGGAAGTCCAAGGTTGATTCCAAGGCTGTGTGGTCACCAAGGTCAAGGTCCGAGCCGAAGGGCCCAGGGTCTCCAGAGAACCTGCGGTCCGAGCCACGTGCACTTGCCAGAGAGGACCGGTGACTGGAAAAATGGGACTAGGACCATGTCCGATACCGATGAGGTCCTCGAGGATCAGCTCAGCGTCCGGGGAGGCCTTCGATGTCGACAGTCCCGTCATCAGGGCGGATGAACTAGACGAACTGGACATGAACACCCACTGCTGGGCCACAAGGACAGAGATATTGCGCTTTAAGGCCGCCATCCTGGTCACCATGTCAGTTGGCTCTGCAGCCTTTGATACGGACACTGAGGGTTTCGGGTCTGGCGTTGGTTCTGTCGAGGGGGAGTCTTCAACAATGATAGCCTCGGGTGTCCGAGGCCAGTCAGTGGGCAGAGACAACTCCTTTCGAGGCAGCTAGTGAGGCCACTCCTGCTCCAACTCCTCCGACTTACGCCAGGGACTGGAGTGGAATTTTCCTATCTTTCCAGACCTGGTCTTCAAGGACTTTGATGTCTTGCATTTCACCTCCGGTGATTTCCTCTTGGAGGAACAGTGGCCATGGGACTCTGTGGCTTTGCGGACACCAAGGTACCAGAGGGGTCCTGGAGTGAGGTGTCTCTGGAGACTCCAGCAAGGATTTGGACTTTTGAAAAAAAAATTCTGCTGCTGCTTACAGCTCTTAAGGGCCTTTGAGTTCATGGTCCTGCAAAGTTTGCAGTCTGAATTGTTGTGTTCTGGACCAAGGCACCAGAGGCAGCAATCATGCTGATTGGTGAGGAGCATCAACTTGCTGCACCGACCGCACTTCTTGAAGCCACTGGAGGCCATCGGGAAAAAGGGGTCCCTGCTGCCTGGCAGGGTCCGAGACCTTTGGCTGAAAAAAGGTGTGAATGCCTGTTGAGAGATACCTCAAAGCAAAAAACAAAGAAACAAACCCAAGAAGTGATGCCGAGGCAAGCTGGCTTGGGGGCGGGAAAGAAAATAGTACGCAAACCGGACAGAAATGTCTCAAAAAACACACTTTTTCCGGGGGAAACAGGACAGATGTCCGAAGAGCTCCATGGAAAAAAGGAGACTGAGGCAAGATGGCACCCTTGGGCGGGAAGGGGACCATGCATGTGTGGTGCATCTCCCAAAGGCTTTCTTGGAAAGCTGGGAAGATGCTTCTGCGGGGGCTCCGTCAGCACCAACGTCACCCATATGTGAGGACTGACTTCCTGCTTCTTCCTTGAGAAAGGATATATCAGAATTATAAAACGTATAGAGAAGAGCCATCAAAATGGTACAGGGGATGGTAGGATACCCCTCTGAGCAAAGGCTTAAAAGGTTAGGGCTCTTCAACTTGGAAAAAAATACAGCTGAGGGGAGATATGATAGAGGTCTATAAAGTAATGAATGGAGTAGAACAAGTAAACATAGAGCAGTTGTTTACTCCTTCAAAAAGTAGAAATACTAGGGGATATGCAATAAAGCTACAATGCAGCCCATTATGACTAACAGGAGAAAATATTTTGTTACTCAACGTGTAATCCCACTCTGGAATTTACTACCAGAGGATGTAGTAAATACTGTTAGTGTAGCTGGGTTTAAAAAAGGCTTGGACAAGTTAACTGCCTGAGAGGTCTTAAAAGGATTTTGATACATTTTTAGAACAAAGTTACATTCTTTTTGGTTCTTTAGTTCAAAAGGGGAAATATTTTCTTTAGTGTTGTAGGTTTAAAACTCTGCTTTAGTATCTTTCTCAGCTCTTTAAAGCTACTGACACCTCATCAGGAGTTAGTGGGCCTGATTAGCCTATAAAAGAACTGAGAGCTGCATAAAAGCCTTCAGAACCTTGCAAAGGTGAGTCGGTTGATATAGTGTATCTGGACTTTCAGAAAGCCTTTGACAAGGTCCCTCATCAGAGACTTTTGGCAAAACTAGAGTCATGGGATAGGAGGCAGTGTACTATTGTGGATCAGGAACTGGTTAAAAGATAGAAAGCAGAGGGTAGGGCTAAATGGCCAATTTTCCCAATGGAGAAAGGTGAACAGTGGTGTACTCAGGGGATCTGTGCTGGGTCCGCTGCTTTTTGACATATTCATAAATGACCTGGAAAAGGGAATAATGAGTGAGGTTATCAAATTTGCAGATGACACAAAACTATTTAAAGTTGTTAAAACCCAAGAGGATTGTGGAAACTTGCAAGAGGATCTTGATAAATTGGAAGACTGGGCATCAAAATGGCAGATGAAATTTAATGTGGACAAGTGCAAGGTTATGCACCTAGGGAAGAACAACCCAAACTATGGTTACACGATGCAAGGTTCCACATTAGGAACCACCACCCAGGAAAATAATTTAGGCATCATTGTGGAAAACATGTTAAAACCCTCAGCCCAGTGTGCAGCGGCGGCCAAGAGAGCAAATAAAATGCTAGGTATCATAAGGAAAGGAATGGAAAATAAAACAAAAGATATTATAATGCCTCTATATCGTTCCATGGTGAGACCGCACCTTGAATATTGTGTGCAATTCTGGTCGCCGTATCTTAAAAAGGATATAGCGTTATTAGAAAAGGTTCAGAGAAGAGCCACCAAAATGGTAATGGGGATGGAAGGTTAAGGTTCTTTAACCTGGAAAAGAGACGGCTGAGGGGAGATATGATAGAAGTCTATAAATTAATGAACGGAGTGGAACGGGTAAACGTAGATCAATTGTTTACGTTATCAGAAGATAGAAAGACTAGGGGACATGCAATGAAACTACAGGGTAAACTATTTAAGACTAATAAAAGAAAATATTTTTTCACTCAACGTGTAATCAAACTCTGGAATTTGTTACCGGAAGATGTAGTAAAGGCTGTTAGTGTAGCTGGGTTTAAAAAAGGTTTGGACAAGTTCCTGAAGGAAAGGTCCATAAACCATTATTAAGAAGGGACCCAGTATATCAATGCTTAACCCAGTACAAGCATTGTGGAACCTGTGTCTTTTGGGGAAACTGCTAGGTACGTATGACCTAGATTGGCCACTGTTGGAAACAGGATACTGGGCTTGATGGACCTTGGTCTGACCCAGTATGGCATATCTTATGTTCTTATGTTCACTGTTGAGGCATTTCTAAAAGAGGCTTTTCAATGCCTTGTTGGAGTCAGGAGTGGTTCCAGAGGATTGGAGAGAGGCACATGTGGTCCCTTTACACAAAAGCGGAAGTAAGGATGTGATTGAAAACTACAAGCCGGTTAGTTTAACCTTGGTGGTGAGTAAATTATTGGAAGCACTGCTGAAAGAGAAAATAGTGAGGTTTCTGGGGTCCGATGGATCATGAAAGACTCTTGAAGAATGATTTGCCTCTGGTGAATTCATGCTGCCTCGGATTTAATAATTATGTCAAAGAAATCATGTCAGAAAAATCTGATTGATTTCTTTGACTGAGTGACCAGGGAGATGGACCGAGGGAGAGCCCTAGATGTGGTGTATGTAGATTTCAGTAAAGCCTTTGACACCGTTTCACACAGGCAACTTATAAACAAACTGAGCATCCTAGGGATGGACCCTAAAGTTACTGCTTGGGTTAGAAACTGGTTGAGTGGGAGGCAACAAAGGGTACAGGTAAATGGAGCTCATTCTGAGGAGAAGGAGGTTACCAGTAGTGTGTCCTTCGTCCGATTCTTTTTAACATCTTTGTTAGTGAAATTGTGGAAGGGCTGTCGGGTAAGGTTTGCCTCTTTGCGGCTGATACCACAATCTGCAATAGAGTAGATACCCAGGAAGGTGTAAACATGAGAAAGGATCTATCTAAGCTTGAAGAATGGTCAAGAATTTGGCAGCTGAGATATAATGTTAAAAAATTCAGTCATGCATTTGGACCACAGCAATCCAAAGGAGCGATATAGTATAGGGGGTGAAGTATTTCTGTCCACAAAAGAAGAGCGGGACCTAGGCATGATTGTGTCTGATGATTTTAAAGTAGTTAAATAGGTAGAAAAGGCGATGGCGAAAACTAGAAGGATGCTTGGGTGCACAGGGAGAGGAATGGCCAGCAGAAGAAAGGAGATGATAGTGCCTCTGTATAGGTCTTTGGTGCGACCCCATTTGGAATATTATGTGCAGCTCTGGAGACCGCACCTTCAAAAGGATATAAACAGATTGGAGGTCTGTACACAGGGTGGCTACTAAAATGGTTAGTGATCTTCATTATAAAGCATATGAGGACAGACTTAAGGAACTTAATATGTATACTTTAGAGGAAAGGCGGGATAGAGGTGATATGATTAGGATGTTTAAATACCTCCATGGCATAAATGCACAGGAGGAGAGCCTCTTTTGATTGAAAGCAAGCTCTGCGATGAGGGGACATGGGATGAGGGTGAAAGGGGATAGATTCAGGAGTGATATGCAAAAATATTTCTTTATGGAGAGTGATAGATGCACAGAATAGTCTCCCAGTGGAAGTGGTAGAGATGAGGACAGTATCTGAATTCAAAAAAAGCATGGGACAAACACAGAGGATCTCTAAAGGGAAAAAGGAAACTGCTGTAGTGGTTGATATGAAAGGGCAGACTAGATAGGCTATGTGGTCTTTTTCTGCCATCATGTTTCTAGGAAAAGTTCATAAACGATTATTAAAGAGGACCAGGGAAATCCACTGCTTACCTTGGGATAAGCAACGTGAAATCTGTGTACCTTTTTAGGAACCTGACAGGTATTTGTGACCTGGAATGGCCACTGTTGGAAACAGGATACTGGGCTTGATGGACCTTGGTCTGACCCAGCATGGCATATCTTACATTTTTATGTTCTTAGTGTTTCTGGATTTTTAGAAAGCCTTTGACAAGGTCTCTCATGAAAGACTCTTGAGAAAATTACAAAATCATGTGATGGGAGGCAGTATACTATGTTAAAAGATAGAAAATACAGTGTAGTGATAAATGGCCAATTTTCTCAATGGAGAAAGGTAAATAGTGAAGTATCTCCGGGATCTGTGCAGTGTCTGCTAGGTGTTATTATGGTTAATACAGTACATTGCAAGCATCAATAGAGTGCTAGGAATTATAAGCAAAAAAATGGGGAATATAACTTAAGATATTATAATGCATCTGCATTGATGCATACTGAAACCACATTTTGAATATTGTGTGCCATTCTAGTCACCATATCTAAAAAAGGATATAGCAGAATTAGAAAGGTACAAAAAAGAGTGACCAAATGATAAAGGGGATAGAAGGATATCCGTACAAGGAAAGGCTTAAAAGGTTAAGGCTCTTCAACTTCGAAAAGAAATGGTCCTTTGAAGGCCTACTTTAAATTTTTAATCCACATTCTGCAGCCGGGTTAATTTTTGCATATTTCAGGAAAATTGTACCCGTTCTAATAGTGATTTTCCTTCTGCTATGGTCATGTATTATATACCATTTGATAGGAATATTTAGTCAGAATTTTGGATCCCGAGAGTTTTGGGCTCGGCCTGGAAAGGGTTAAGGGATATATGATAAAGGTCAATAAAATGATGAGTTGAATGGAATGGGTAAACGTAAATCAGTTGTTTACTCCTTCAAAAAGTAGCAAGACTAGGGGGATACACAATGAAAGTACAATGCAGCACATTTCAGACTAATCAGAGACATTTTTTTTTTCACTCAACATTTAAACAAACTCTGGAATTTGTTCCCAGAGGATATAGTCAAAGCTATTAGTGTAGCTGGATTTAAAAGAGGTTTGGACAAGTTCCTGGAGGAAAAGTCCATAAACAATTATTAAAGTAGATAACATAGTCAGCAATATCAACACCACAACCTCTCCTCTTTGCCCATGTCCAGTCTCCTGGATTAAAATAACAAAAAAACAATTCTTATCAATCCTCTTTGACATCATCCACTCCTCCCTCCCTTTTCCTCCCTCTCTCAAGTAAGTATCAATAAGATCGCTCCTGAAGAAACCAAACCTTGATCCACACTCACCAACTTCCTATAGACCCATAGCAAGTATACCGTTTATCTCCAAGATCATTGAAAAAGCTTTACAAACCCAACTCCAAGATCACATTGATCTATCTGTACCTCTAGACGTACATCAACATGATTTCTGTCCCAACCATGCTACAGAAACACTCATGATATCCCTACTAAACTCACTCCTAACAGGCATTGAAACAATCACTCAAGGCTTCAGACTGCTCTTTTTAGATATCTCTGCCGCATTTGACACCATATCCCATCAACTCCTCCTCAACCAATTCCACCAAATTGGAGTCCATGGCACCCCCCCTCAAAGGTTCCATTCCTATCTCTCCAACCGAAATCAATGAATAAAAATTCAAACATCAAATGATTTCACCCTACACCAAGGAGTGCCCCAAGGATCATCCCTTTCCTCTCTGTTATTCAACATCTACATCCATCCTCTATGTACTATTCTCCAAGAGTTCCAAGTTGAGTACCTGATATACGCAGGCGACATAATGATCTTCACACCATTCTCTACATATGCACCTGACTACTCCATGAATTCAAATTGCTTCACTGAAGTAATCAAATGGCTTCACCTCCACAATCTATCAGTCAATCTTAATAAAACGGAGCTCCTCCACATCACAGTGGACCTCAACTTCATCCTCCCTGCTTCCATCAGAATCGGCAACAATGACATCTGAGTCAGCTCCCAGATAAAATACATTGGAATCATACTTGACCAGCAACTGACCTCCAAGCTCAAAATTCAAAGCACACCAAGGCAGTATACTTTAAGCTTAAAACTACGACCTCTACTTTCCACTAATACTTTCTGCTCAATATTCCAAGCCACCATCACACCTCTATTCAATTATTGCAACTCCATTTACCAAAGCTTATCTAAGCATGCACTCCTCCCATTACAACTTGCTCAGAATACTGTTGCCCGAACCATCTTCCAAGCCTCATAGCAAACCCACATCACTCCTATCCTCAAATGCCTCCACTGGCTTCCCATCAGCTCTAGAATAAATTATAAAGTTCTAACCAGCATCCACAAAATCCTAGACAAACAATCTTCAGAGCACCTCCAAACAATGATTCACACATTAAACTCTGACAGACAAAGAAGAAAGAGCACCCACAATCTCCTTAGTCTTTTACCGCAGTTTCGCAACTGCAAGCAAGCCACTAGAGTGTTCTCTCTCTCTATGCTCCCACCCTCGGGAATTCACTACCTCCCTCAATTTGCAATATCAAGTCTACCACAGAATTTTGAAAATCAACAAAGACCCATCTGTTCCTGGGACACTTCAGAGACAGACACTCACCAATTACTGTACAGAACAACCATTTACCGACACTTCATCCCCACCCCACCCCCATAAAACATCCACAACCCTTCACCCCTAATATTCTCAACCCTTACTTCCCTCTGTACATAGTTTAAACATGCCTTTGAGCAAATGTTTGTGCTTTAAATTCTAATTTGTTCACAGTTATAATGTTTTCAACATTTTATGTCAATTGTTCTTAAAGTTCCTTCAACTGTTCACTGTATCAGCTCAGTTCTATGTAAACCATATTGACTTGTAGAAAAACGGGATTTCAAAATTTGTTAAATAAATAAATAAGACTGTGAAAATCCAATGCTTACTCTGGGACAAGCATTGTGGAACCTGACAGGTGTACCTTTTTGGGAACCTGACAGGAACCTATGAATTGGATTGGCCACTGTTGGAAACAAGATACTGGGCTTGATGAGTCTTGATCTGACAGAACATGGCATATCTTATGTTCTTATGCTCCCTCCCTCTGATTTCTTCATTCATGCTTTCTTTTCCCCACTGTGGTTACCAGGGAGATAGATAACAAAGCCAAAAATCCAGCATGAAAAGCAGTTGTGGGCCTAGGAAGCAAATGCATGAAGTAGCAGAAGCAGTGGGCCTAATGAGTATTCACTTCGTGTGTCTTCTATCATATTATTTATGCATTTATTATTAGTATTTAGCTCATGCCTTCTCCCTCATGGTCTCCTTGGCTGTGCAGAAAATTCATGCACAAATACAGTCTATGTGACTATTCCTGTCTCGGGGTAAAGTGTTCCAAGACCTTCAGCTATGCTTTGTTTCCTCTGAAAATTAGGGGATCAGAAATGATCCATGTCCATCATGGGGAGGGCCAGAAGTAATTAAAATGGCTAGCTTTGCTATTTTCTTCAGGGCTCAGAAAGAAGGTAGTGCAGCATCATTCCAGATTGTTCCAACAGAAATTTAGAATTAGGTACTAAACACATCCCTCTCTTGGTTTGTAGCTTGTGGTGCTGTGAGGACTTGTGTGCATTAGTGATGCTGAGAGCTAAGCTATCAGTAGCTAAACTACTGGCAGGGTCTCCCTAGATGTACAGATCTTAGCTGTGGTGCCAGACTAAGACAAACCACCATTTAGGCAGCAGCAGAATGGGATGGCGTTGGCGACGGAGGATCACTAGAATTACCTGCATGGAAAAAAGGCCTGGCAATCTACTTCCATATCTTGCCATGAAAACCCAGTGGAGAGTCACAACAAAACAAATTGCACTACAGTGCTGGAAGATGAGACCCCCAGGTTGGAAAGCACTTAACTGGCTACTGGGGATGAGCTGAAGACTTTTCAGAGTAAAGCCAACATTTATGATGTGGTTGGATCAAAGCCCTCGGGACATCTGACTGTTGATGTAGCTGCACATGAAATGAGAGTCAGGGGCTGCAAAGATGTCTTACATATTGGGACATGGAATGTACGAAACATGAACTAAGAGAAGTTGGAGGTGGTGAACAATGAATTTGAACATGTACAACTCGATCTGTTGGGTGTCAGCGAACTGAAATGGGCTGGCATTGGGAGCTTTGCATCTGATGATCACATGGTCTACTATGCTGGAAATGAAAGACAAAGAAGAAACAATGTTGCATTTATAATTAAGAAGAAACATGCAAGAACTGGAATGACATATAATGTAATCAGTGAATGCTTAATTTCTATTTGTCTACAAGCATTGCCCATCAACACAACTATAATTCAGGTATAAGCTCCAATAACAGCTACAGAAGAGGAAGAAGTTGATGACTTCTGTGAACAAGTACTGTGGGGGCAAAATAAACATAACTCTCATATCTCAACAAATAGGGGGTGACTTACACGGAGCAGTGGGTACACCCCTAAAAAAGGCATATGGAGGGGTGACCTGCATGGAGCAGTAGGTGCATCTACTCTTACTGCCTTGCTGGGAAGACTAGATGAACCATACTGGTCTTTATCTGCTGTCATATACTATGTTATTATGTATTGTCAAGGCCCCCCTGGTGGCTAGGCGAATGCCTAGGTGTAATGGGGGTACCTTGAACATCCTTCTTAGTAAACTGGAACCCAGTACTATGGCTTCTTCGCAATGTAGTTGTGTCACAAAGATTATAGCCGAGATTTGAAGGTCACAGGAAAATTTCTTTATTTGAAAATAAAGCGCTATTTAACCAATTGAACTCTTTGGCTAGAAGTTCAGGTACTACAAAACAAAAAACTTAGGATACTTCTCCCTTCAAAAAGAACTTAAGCCTTGATACATAGTCCATGCCTTGACTTTGCTTCTGCGGCTTAACTTAAACAACGTGTTTCACAAATCATTCTTTTACAAACAGGTTCTGGTCCCAGGTCTCCAAGTTATGCAGCACAACACTCAACTGTTTCTCTCACATGTTTGCAGCACCTTAACTTCCTGGTTACCCACTGTTTAAAATCTTCTGACATCCTTTTCCAAATGTATTTTCACTCTTTAGTTTTCCCAGACATTCATTAACTTCTTGGAGCTTATCAGATCCGCATAAATAAAAGGCATGAGTTTCAGCAGAGAATGTACTTCCTTTAAAAACTTCTGGGTTTTCCTAATTACTTTTAAAAACCCCTCAGTTTCTTATTTTTGACTAGAACAGAAAGAGCATTCCATCTCCATATCAGAATAATCATTCTCTACCCCATTGATTTCTATTTCCATTTTCTCTTCACTGGGTTCCTTCAATAACGTGTTATCCACAGCGTCTGCCTGGGAAGGCTTCAGCTGCTTCAACACTCTCAACAGCTGCTCCCACTGAGACTCTTCTCTACTTGAGGCTATGGGGGAAGGGCATGACAAAGCTTTCTTGTTCAATAACTTTTTAACAACTTGCAATGGGCTCACCTTTCTAGCAGCAACGTATCTCCTTTCAGACCCTGCCACAGGTGTTAGCTTGCTTTCTGGTCCTTCTAGGGATATTCCTCTCTCCTGCTTCTCAACAGTGCCTTGCTTAGAACAGGCTTTCCAGGGCTCCACCTTAGCTGCAGACTTACTGCCAGCTGAACTGTGTTCTGGGCTCGAGCTGTCTCTGTACTGCTTGCAATAGGATTCCCCCTTGAGGCTTCCAGTGAGATATTTGTGGAAGGAAGTCCAAAAAACTGCCAGCATGGTTTAAAGGTGAGGTCAGAGAGGCTGTTGTTGCCAAAAAAGCATCTTTCAGGAAATGGAAAAAAGAGCCAAACGACGAAACCTGGAAACAGCACAAGCACTGGCAAGTCAAATACAAGGCATTGATAAGGCAGGCAAAGAGAGAATTTGAGAAGAAGCTTGCTGCAGAAGCAAAAACGCGAAATAAAGACCTTTTCAAGTACATTCGTAGCAAAAAACCTGTGAGAGAGTCAGTTGGTCCATTAGATGATAAAGGGGTTAAAGGAGCACTAAGAGGCGACAAGGCGATAGCGGAGAGACTGAATGAATTCTTTGCTTCGGTCTTTACTGAGGAAGATGTAGGGATGTTACCCATGACTGAAGTGGTATTTAAAGGTGCGGAAGAATTGAAGGAAATATTGATACATCGGGAAGATGTCTTACAACTATTAGATAAACTGAAGAGTAGCAAATCACCTGGGCCGGATGGTATACATCCAAGGGTATTGAAAGAACTGAAATATGAGATTGCAGACCTGCTATCAGTAATCTGTGAACTATCATTAAAATCATCTCTAATACCTGAAGATTGGAGGATCGCCAATGTAACACCAATTTTTAAAAAGGGTTCCAGGGGTGATCCGGGAAACTACAGACCGGTGAGCCTGACGTCAGTACCGGGAAAAATGGTAGAAACCATCATAAAGAATAAAATTACTCAGCATGTAGATAGTCACAACCTAATGGGAGACAGCCAACATGGCTTTAGACAAGGAAGATCTTGTCTTACTAATCTGTTATGTTTTTTTAAAGGAGTGAATAAACAGGTGGACAAAGGTGAGTCGGTTGATATTGTGTATCTGGACTTTCAGAAAGCCTTTGACAAGGTCCCTCATCAGAGACTTTTGGCAAAACTAAAGAGTCATGGGATAGGAGGCAGTGTACTATTGTGGATCAGGAACTGGTTAAAAGATAGAAAGCAGAGGGTAGGAGGGGGGCGGAGCCTGATGTCCAGCGGGATGGTCGCATAACGCTGAGGCTCCCGAGAGGCCTACTCAGAATCCTGAATTAACACCGTACATACTTGGAACTTCTACTCTGATCTTGCCGGGGCACATTGGTGAGATGGCGGGGACCAAACCCACGCGCCTGGAATTTGGATCTCCAGCGGCTTCTCAAGGCAAACGTTCCAAAACTGAACCCCCGTCCCCGCAGAAGGGGCTGGCCTTGCGCGAGGGCCCCGAAATGCAGCAGGAAATCCTCGCAGAGATTAGAGGGGTCAAAAACCTCGTGCAGTCAAACGGTGAAGCACTCCGAGCGCTGCGGGAAGATCTTGGTGTGCTGCAAAGCAAGCTAGAAGGGCTTTCTTCGCGTCAGGACAAAATGGAGAGCATATTGGACTCCCATGCGGCCCGGTTGTCCAAACTCGACAAAGTTGAACGTCTGGTGCGGGCCTTGCAGAAAGAAGTGGAAGATGGCAATAATAGAGCGCGCCGCAACAACATACGAATCGTGGGCATACCGGAGGGAGCGGAATCGGGAGACATGAAAGAGTTTTTATGCAAAATCCTCCCTTCCCTGCTCCAAATCACCTTTACCAAAGATTTGGAGATCGATCGCGCTCATCGTGTACCCACAAGCATAACGCTCAACAGGAAGACCCCGCGGCCTATCATTTTTCGACTTTTGAGATATCAACACGTGGAGCAAATTCTAAGTGCCTCTCGGGCAAAGGGCCATATGGAGTTTGAGAGCCACAAGATCTCCTTCTATCCTGACTTGGCTAAACCCACGGTCGACCGCCGAAAGCGCTTTCTGGAATTCCGGCCGAGGCTTCAACAACTACAAGCACGCTACGGCCTGATGTACCCGGCCAAGCTCCGAGTCACGCTTCACAATCAGACAAGAACATTTGAGGACCCTGATCTACTAGCGGAGTTTTTGGATTCCAAAGAAGCCGACTTGATGCGCTGACTTCCAGAATATTCCTGCAAGTATTCTCATATCTGCTGTACCTGCCATATTGGATCTGCCGCAGCCCAGCAAAGAGTCTGGCGAGGGCAGTTTGTTTGCCTTACTTTTGATGATATCTGTGACCCGACTCCATCTACCCACAGTAGCCTCGATGAGTATCAGAGACAGTGTTAATTATGGACTCTGGTGTTTTTTTCATGTCTTTCTATTTCCTCTCTAGGGCCTCCTCCCGCAGACATATGGTCGCCATATTCTTTGGGGGTTTTGCTTCTTCTCTAAGATACTTTGGTACATACTTTTCAATATGGGGTGTATTAGCCAGCATACTCGGTGATTATGTCATTGTTGCACAGATTCTGATTATGTTGTATGTTTTCAAGCGCCCTTACCTAAAATGTCTATTACCGATTGATGGCACCATGTAAGATTTTCTCATTGAACGTAAAAGGAATCAATAATCCGATAAAACGGAAGAAAATCCTAAGCTACCTAAGTCAGGAAGCTGCGGATCTGATTTTTCTCCAAGAAACGCATTTAAATTCGAAGGAAACTCTTAAACTCAATATTAAACCTTACATGGTGGCCGCCTATTCCCCAGCCGTTTCTAAGAAATGTGGGGTTGCCATACTGGTTAGGAAATCTTTGCATGCTACTATTATTGCGACTAGCTCAGATACAGAAGGTAGATGGTCCAGAGTTCACCTCAAGATAGGTAGCCTTGAAGTTACATGTATATGCCTTTACGCTCCTAATGTGGATGACCCTGCCTTTTTTGCTACCATTGCTCAGGTTGCGCAGGCCTCTGCTAATACTTCATTGATAATTGGGGGGGATTTCAATCTAGTCCTTGATCCCCTGATTGACAGACAGCCGCCTAGGACAAGTGGTCCCCCCAAGAGTCACACCACGCTTACCTCCCTGATCAAAGATCTTGCTTTAATTGATCTATGGAGGTTACTACACCCCAATGAGCTTGACTTCACCTTCTTCTCTTCCCCTCACAAATCCCAGTCTCGCATAGACTTCTTTCTAATATCAAAACTGTTAGTTCCTCAGGTGGACACTGCAAAGATTCACTCCCAACATATTTCAGATCATGCTGCTATTTCCTTTCAATTACACACTACTGCACCCCAAGGGAATTCCGGGGCCTGGTTCTTTGATAGAGCCCTGTTACTGGAGCAAAGTAGTGCGGGTTTCCCGGTCCGCCTCTGTTACCCAAACTCTCTTCTTTCTTGCACACAGATGCTTTTATACCCCAGAAAAAATAGCCAAATGGAACACAACTGCTAGGGACCAGTGTTGGTCTTGCCATACTGCTGTGGGAACCTTCGCTCATGTTATTTATGAATGTCCTCAACTACAGGTCTATTGGGGGCGGGTTTGGGGTTGTATTCAATTTATCTTACACCTTCACGAACCTCTCTCTTGGCAGATCGTGGGACTCCGCTCTGCGGCGGAGGTCCCCTCTCTTCCTAAGAAGGGTCGCTTTCTCCTTGATTTCATGCTGGGTATAGCCATATGCTTAATCACGAGGAATTGGAAGGATAGCTCTCGACTTACTGTCAATGAATGGTGGAACCTCGTCTGCTTATATAGTAAATATGAGCAGATACCTCGGAGAGCTATTCCCCATGCCCAAACTCACTCTTGCTTGTCTAAATGGCAGATGCTTAATGATTATGTACAATCTGCTCATTGTTCCAACATGCCTGTATAATGTGCACTCATCATGTTTCAGATCACCGTTAGGTTTTGTAACACAATAATGTAAGTACACGCCCGCTTCGGGAATGATTAGTTTTCTAGAGGAGAAGCAGGGGGGAGGGGGGTGGCAGGGGTTTACTTTGGTGTATGTATTACATTTTATGTATCTGTCTTTTAGCTGTATGTCTCCCTTTTCCTTTGTTGTTATAAAACGAAAATAAAGAATTTAAAAAAAAAAAGAAAGCAGAGGGTAGGGCTAAATGGCCAATTTTCCCAATGGAGAATGGTGAATAGTGGTGTACCCCAGGGATCTGTGCTGGGTCCGCTGCTTTTTGACATATTCATAAATGACCTGGAAAGTGGAATAACGAGTGAGGTTATCAAATTTGCAGATGACACAAAACTATTTAAATTTGTTAAAACCCAAGAGGATTGTGAAAAATTGCAAGAGGATCTTGATAAATTGGAAGACTGGGCATCAAAATGGCAGATGAAATTTAATGTGGACAAGTGCAAGGTTATGCACCTAGGGAAGAACAACCCAAACTATGGTTACACGATGCAAGGTTCCACATTAGGAACCACCACCCAGGAAAAAGATTTAGGCGTCATTGTGGATACCATGTTAAAACCCTCGGCCCAGTGTGCAGCGGCGGCCAAGAGAGCAAAAAGAATGCTAAGTATGATAAGGAAAGGAATGGAAAATAAAACAAAAGATATTATAATGCCTCTATATCGTTCCATGGTGAGACCGCACCTTGAATATTGTGTGCAATTCTGGTCGCCGTATCTTAAAAAGGATATAGCGATTTTAGAAAAGGTACAGAGAAGAGCCACCAAAATGGTAAAGGGGATGGAAGGATACTCCTATGAAGAAAGGCTAAAAAGGTTAGGGCTCTTTAACCTGGAAAAGAGACGGCTGAGGGGAGATATGTTAGAAGTCTATAAATTAATGAACGGAGTGGAACGGGTAAACGTAGATCGATTGTTTACCTTATCAGAATATAGAAAGACTAGGGGACATGCAATGAAGCTACAGGGTAAACTATTTAAGACTAATAAAAGAAAATATTTTTTCACTCAACGTGTAATCAAACTCTGGAATTTGTTACCGGAGGATTAGTAAAGGCTGTTAGTGTAGCTGGGTTTAAAAAAGGTTTGGACAAGTTCCTGGAGGAAAGGTCCATAAACCATTATTAAGAAGTGACCGAAGATATCAATGCTTGACCCAGTACAAGCATTGTGGAACTTGTGTCTCTTGGGGAAACTGCTAGGTACGTATGACCTAGATTGGCCACTGTTGGAAACAGAATACTGGGCTTGATGGACCTTGGTCTGACCCAGTATGGCATATCTTATGTTCTTATGTTCTCCGCCCTGTCCTTCGAGTCTCCTTACTTCTAGTACTCTCAGGAGTCTCTTGGCCAGTCCACCACCTCCTAGAGAATATCCCCTCTTCAGAAGATTCCTCTCCAGGGCTTGCCTCTGACCTTTCTTCTGGCCTTATCTCAGACCTCTTCCTGGATCTCTCCCCGGGTCTCTGCTGAGTGCTTTGCCGGGACTCTGGCTTGGGACTTCTCTCAGGCCTCTTCCTGGAACTAGAGCTCCTCCACTCAGTTTCCTCGCTCCTCCCTTCACTCCCCTCACTTCCACTTCCCCTTGCTATAGCTTCTCTCTGCTTAAATGTTTGGGGCTGTCCTATAGCTCTAGACTCCGCCCCCAAACCTCTCCTGTCACCTCCCTTGGTTTCCTTGGAGATTGGGCGTGTCTCCAGTTCTACACTTCTGTGTAGGGAGTTTTTTTCTTTGTTTAGAGCTTTAACCCCTGCTGTGCCTGCAGTTCTCTTGGGCTCAGGGAAAAAGGACTGTTTTTTCCCCTTTTCTTTACACTCTAAACCTGCTTCGCCACCACAGTATGTACAAGCTGAAATTGACAGAACATGCAAACAGGATATCCTGATAGTCATGGGTGACTGGAACAGAAAAACTGGGCAACAAAGAAGGCAAAGTGGTTGGAAAATATGGACTTCGCAACAGAAATGAAGCTGGAGAAAAACTGATAGAATTCTGCAAGACCAGCGATCTATTCATCTCAAATACCTTCTTCCAGCAACACAAGTGCCGACTGTAGACATGGACCCCACCCAATGGATTGTACAAAAATCAAATTGACTACATCTGATGGAAAAGCTCTATAACATCAACAAAAACAAAACCTCAAGCTGACTGTGGTACAGAACACCAACTACTAGTATGCAAACTCAAGCCAAAGTTGAAAAAGAACAAGTCACTCATGAATGTAGCAAAATATGACCTTGAGAATACACCACTGAAATGTAAAGACTGCCTGCAAAATCGATTTTCTGCTTTAGATACAAATAAAGGAGCTTCTGAAGAGTTATGGGATGACATCAAGAAGGTTGTGTTGGAAGAAAGTGAGAGGTCTCTACAAAGGATGAAAAAGTAAAAACAGCCAAAATGGATGACTGAAGAAACTGAAAGTTGCCCAGAAATACAGGGAAGCTAAAACCAGAGGTGAAAGAGAGGCAACCAGAGAACTCAACAGAGATTTCCAACATGCAGCAAGAAAAGGCAAGGAGAAGTACTACAATGACACATGCAAGGAAATAGAACCAAAAACTATTAGAGGAAGAACAAGATTGGCTTTCCTAAAGCTATGAGAGTTAAAGAAAAAATTCTATCTTCGAATTGGAATGCTACACGATGCTCAAGTATCCATGTTGAATGATGCCGAGAAGATCAAGAAAAGGTGGAAAGAATATAAAGAGTCATTATACATTAAAGATCAAGTGGACCAATAGCTGTTTCAACCTGTAACTTATGATCAGGAAGCATCGGTGATGAAAGACGAAGTCAAAGCAGCATTGAAAGCCTTATCCAAGAACAAAGCACTGGGCATAGATGGCATTCCCATTGAAGTATTACAGCAATTGGATGCAGCTGTTACCATACTTACAAGGCTCTGCAAGGAAATTTGGAAGACAGTATCATGGCTAGCTAACTGAAAAAGATCTATGTTTATAACAATACTGAAGAAAGGTGATCCGATTGACTGTGGAAATTATCTCACAGTTGCTCTAATCCCACATGACAGCAAGATTCTAGTCAAGATCATTCAGCAGAGACTACAATCATACCTGGAACGAGAACTGCCTGAAATGCAAGCAGGGTTCAGGAAAGGGCGAGGAACAAGAGACATCATCGTGGATATGAGATGGATCCTTGAAAAGACAAAAGAATACATTGGTCAACATTGAAATCATTACTGACTTTAAAAGGCCCTAATCTGTAGTATCTTGGTGAGCTGAACACGAATATAACATTAAAAAAAATTATTGGCTCTCGTTTTGAAGATATTGCATGTAGTTCATTTTTAACGTTTCACCGTGTAAATTTATCCAGTAGGACATCAACAACATCCCAAATAAGCCTTGAATGATGTAATATTGCATCACATTGCATAATACCAGCATGCACACATCATCCAGAGTTGATTGCATAATTTTCTGATGCAATGCAATACTACTGCCAGATGGCTGCTGAAGCCATCTGACGTCAGCAGTGTACCAGCAGTCGGAAAGGAATCTGGTATTCTGTTCCGATATTGAAAGCCTCATGAATGCCTTAAAAATCACTCATGACCCACAAGAGTGGAGACTATTTATAGACTCTTCGAAACTGAGTCTGAAGGCTGTGCTTTTGAACAATTGAAACTGTCTTCCATCTATTCCAGTAGTGCATGCCGTCCACAAGAAAGAGACATACGATAACTTAAAGCATCTACTGACTTCCACTCCTTTCGCACTCAGTTTACACAGGGCTCTTCACACTAGTACTCCACAATACCTGGCAGACCTTATTACATTCTACACCCCAAGACACTCCCCGCTCCCTTCACCTTAACCGCCTTAATCTCCCTTCCCCCTCCCTCGCTCACCTTCAATCCACTCGCTCCTCTGCTTTCTTTTTCATCGGCCCCGCACTCTAGAATTCACTCCCCACCTCCCTCCAGTTAGAACCCCATCATGCCACCTTCAAGCGAGACCTAAAAACCCACCTCTTTTCCTTGGCCTATGACCTTCCCTCCCCTCTTGTCTGATCCAGTCCCCTACGTATAGTCCTGTATCCTTTCTCTCGTTCTATTATATCAACAATTTTAACTTCTTTTCCTCCTTTCTGGCCCTGTGCCTATTTCTAATTGTTTGGGAATTGTTAACCGCTCTGATTGATAAAGTAGGGCGGTATATCAAATAAATAAACATAAACATACAACTGGCACCTCTGTGGTGACTTTATTTATTTAGTATACATTTGTATACCGCTACTTCCAGCGATCAGCAGTGGTTTTTGATTACAGATTGGAAATTGTCAAATCATGACAGGAAATTTTTGAGGTATAAACACATTGATTAGACAGGAAAGCACAGCACACAGAGAACTATTTTACAGGGAACATGGGCTATGAAGGGTTAAGTGGCTTGCCCAAGACCACAAGGAGCACCTGTGGAACTAGAAACCCCAGTCCTTCCGGCCCAAGGTTGCTGTCCTCTAGTGGGATTTGAACCCCCAACCTTCCGGCCTGAAGTACCTTGCCCCAACCACTAGGCTACTCCTCCACTCCACTCCTCAACTACCTTGAAGGTAGTTGCCCTTTTAATGGGACTGCAGCAGGGATATATAAAATACATGTGTTTCTTATGTGAGTGGGATAGCCGAGCAAGGGATTGACACTACTTGCAGAAGGAATGGAATCGCAGACAAAATGTAACAGCTGGAGAGAATATCCAGCACCCAGCTCTGGTTGAGGCTCACAAAATCCTGCTACCACCCCTTCACATCAAACTAGGTTAGATGAAAAACTTTGTGAAAGCCATGGACCACACTTTGCCAGCTTTCCAATACCTGCATGAAACATTCCCTCGACTCAGCGAAACAAAGATTAAAGAGGGAGTTTTTGTGGGTCCTCAGATTTGAGAGCTCTTCAAAGATGACCGGTTCAACAACTTGCTGCAGAGTGATGCGAAACAAGCATGGAATGCTTTTCGCCTAGTGTCAACAAACTTTCTAGGGAATGTTAGGGCAGAAAACTACAAGGAACTAGTAGAAAACATGCTGATGCAGTATCAGAAACTTGGCTGCAATATGTCTCTAAAGATCCATTTCCTTGATTCCCATCTCGATTTCTTTCCTGATAACTGTGGTATGTTAAGTGATGAACAGGGTGAATGTTTTCACCAGGATATCACAACGATAGAGCAAAGATACCAGGGAAAATGGTCCACTACAATGCTGGCTGACTACTGTTGGACACTCCCCAGAGAAGATCCCGAACAGCTGTACAAGAGACAGGTGAAAAAATCTAAGAAGTAGTCTATGACTTGGTTTTTTACAGGTATTAACCGAAGGCCTATTATATTTACTACTGGCATGCATTTCGTGATGTAAACATTAATTCTTGTAGATTACAAAAAACCTAGAGACAACTTTGCAGTTTCACTGTCATATTAGTGTTCAGCATATAAAGATTGATAAGAATGACTATTTTTATTTCAGTAACATGACTTTTGTAAAACTTTGTTGACCGGTGATACCAAAAGAATATTTATATGTGTTTTATTGACTACAGCAAGGCTTTTGACTGTGTAAACCATGAGAAACTATGGGCCACATTAAGAAGTATGGGTATACCAGAACACCTGATAATTCTCTTGCACAACCTTTACATTGATCAAGAAACAGTTGAAAAGGAACAAGAAAACATAGAAAGGTTTAAAATCAGCAAAGGTGTTTGACAAGGCTGCATACTTTCCTCCTACCTATTGTGACATAGTGGGTCCTTCCAGCCCGTTAGATGAGGCTAAAAAGCCAGGGACAGGAGTAGGGCTGAGTTGTAAACAAAAGCACATGGCTCCTGGTTACCTTAGAAACCAAGCACAGAGACAAGAGAAACGCCCCTGCTACCATTCATGGAAGGAGTCACGAGCTAATGCAGGACACCTGCTAGGGGGTGGAGTTGAGCACTGCCCTAGAATTCACCCTGATAAAGAGAGTTCAGTTGAGCTTATGGAGTTAGAGGAGGAGTTAGGAGAAGAAGGAGTAGGAGCTGAGGCATGTGTGCTGGATAAGGAAGCTAATGAGAGCTACGGTGAAGACAGCAGTGCCAGGAAACAGCCAGAGTCTCTGTGGAAGGGTGAGACAGAGTCTTTCTTCAGGAAAAGAAAAGAAACCCCAAGGGAAAGATATAATAAGGGCAGAGTGGATTACCTGCAGTATCCAGGGGAACACAGAAGTGAAAGGAAGCCAGGAAGGCAAGTGAAATCTTCTGTGCAAGGCTTAGGTTGGGAACCTACAGCCAGTCCAAAGCCACAAAGAAAACCTCCACCAGCTAGGCTAAAAGGTAAGCCAAAAGGCTGGTATAAAAATAGTTACAGTGACTCTATTTACCCAGAGGGTTGGAGCTGGGAAGAGAATACCTGTGCTGATAACGTTTGTGAAAGCCAGTATTTAATTCAGGAATATCAGGTGAAACCTGAAGCAGTTAGAAAGGGCGTGGCATCAGGATTGCCGTTACAAACATTTCCTTCTAGCCAAGAAGAGTTAAAGGACTTTGAACCTGAGCGTGTGAATTTTGATGAAGATATCATGGACTGTACGATATCGCTTGCTAATGAAATAATCTCATTACGCTGAAGGCATGTTTTGAAAGAGAAAGTACAGCACTACTAGCATTGGGAAACAGAGAGCTGTGAAGAAACAACAGTGTTACATTGGAATGCTAGATATCAACCTGTTTATTGCTGAAGTAAGCCTTTTCTGTTAAAGAACCTTTGATTTGTCCTTAGGCCAGTAAATACCTGGTTTGTGTTACTTTGTTCATGGTGAAATCCACCCCGGGAGGGGAAATAAAATCCTTTGGTTGCTTAAACCACTTTTCCACAACTGCTCCTCATTGATTCGGTGAAGGGACTACATTTCCCAAAAAGCCCAGCTTCAGGATTTGTAAAGTAGCTGCTTCAGTGGGGAAAATCCACTCACTTAACCTCTACTCACTTATACATGGGGGTTTAAGGAGAGCTGGTGACACTATTTAATTTATATGCAGAACAAATCATCAGAGAAGTAGGACTGTATGAAGACAACCGAGATGTGATGACTAGTGGAAGACTCATCAACAACCTTCGCTATGCTGTTGATACATTACTGGCTGAAAATGAAGACAATCTTAAACATTTGCTTCTCAAGATCAAGGAACATAGTCTTAAAATGAGCCTACACCTTAATGTAAAGAAGACAAAGATCCTGACAACTGGCAAAATCAACAAGTTCATCATTGATGGAGAAGAAATTGAAATAGTTGACAACTTTAACCTACTTGGATCAACAATCAATAAAGAAACGGCAAGCAGTTAAGAAATCCGATGATGCATTACTCTTGGCAGAATGGCTATGAAGGATCTAGACAAGATTCTCAAGACAGAGATGCTTTTCTCCATACAAAGATTTGACTTTTCCGAGCCATGGTATTTTCAATAACATTTTATGGATGTAAAAGTTGGACAGTGAAATAAATAGACAGGAAAAAAATGGATGACTTTGAATTATGGTGCTGGCAACGAATACTGTGTATACCATGGACAGCTCGAAGAACAAACCAGTCAGTACTAGAGGAGATCAAATCTAAGCTTTCTTTAGAAGCTCAGATGACAAGACTTCAACTTTCATACTTTGGACACATCATGCAAAGAGAGAGATTGTTAGAAAAAGACATCATGCTTGGCAAGGTTGAAGGTCAGCGTAAAAGAGGAAGGCCAGCAATGAAATGGATCGATACAATAACAGCAGTTATGGATGCACTTTATCAACAATGAGCTGCCTGACTGAAGACCAAACACAATTTAGGTCAACTATCCAGAGGTTCGCCAAGAGTTGACTCCGACTTGACAGCACTTAACAACAACAATAACTAAACACAAGTAGGATTTCAATTGGTAAACATCTGAAACTTGCAAGCAGAAATGCCAATCGAGACCAAGGTTGAAGCTTTGAAGACTTGTGGGCAGCAGTGCCAAATTTCTTTTTTTCTGCAGTGTCTGCTTCAGGATCACACTCTCTTCCTGATCCCTGAAGAACTGAAGAGGAGGAGTTGGATTAGTGAGCAGAGTGACCGTGTGCTCCAGGCTCCTCTCCTCCCCCTTCTTCTCTGCAGGCTCCCTGGAAGAGAAAGACTGGAGCAGAACACGTCTCCTGCTCTGGCTTCAAAGTCTAAAAAGACGTGGTGGAACTGAAATCTGGACCATTCCCTCCAAAATGAAGTCCTGGAATAAGTAAATCCATTCCTTGCAGCTTGCTACCAGGGATGAGCAGTAGCTTTCCCAAATCTACTTGGTTAATAATTGTCTATGGACTTTTCTTCTAGGAATCTGCCTGAACCACTTTTATATCCAGCTATGTTACATGCCTTGCCCATATCCTCTGGCATTCAATTCCACAGCTTGATTGTTGAGTTTAAAAAAAAATATTTACTCCAATTTGTCTTGAAATTGCTACCTTTAAGCTTCATGGAGCATCCCCAGTCCTGGTATTATTTGAAGAAGTAAATAACAGTTTCCTATTAACCTGTTTCACCCTACTCATAATTTAATAAACCTCTGCTGTATCCTCTCTTTTTTTCTCTTCAAGCTGAAAAGCTCTAATCTGTTAAGCCTTTCTCCTGAAAAGGCAATTCCATCCTCTTTGTGATTTTTCTGAACATTTTCCAGTTCTTGTATATATTTGAGATGGGATGACCAGCATTGCACACAGCACTAGGTATAGTTGCATCACTGGTCTATACAGAGACATTATGATATTTTTCATTTTATTCCTCTTTCCTTTTTTCATAATTCTTAACATATTATTTGCTTTTTTGTCAACTACTACACACTGATCTGAGATGTTCAACATATTGTACATCATGCCTCCAAGATCCTTCTCTTGAAGAGCTGCCAAGTTGCTCAGTTCTGTAGGAGAGACTTTTCGGCCAGTACTGGTTTTGAACTTATATCCTAAATCGATGTGGTATTTGTAATCCCTAATTCTGCCCACTGAAATAAATGCTACAGGTCTTATAGAGCACCAAGCTGGGGACTGTCAAAAATCCAGTCCTAGCTTAAAATTTCCCGCCTGAAAATGGGCAAGGATGGTGCAAGGATTGGAGGTACTCTATGTGGGCCCCCCATCCTGCCGCTCCCTGCGGCCCCCTCTCTGGGGCCTGCAGCGATGACAATACCCTTTAAACTGCAATACAGCACTTACTAAAACTCTGACGCTGCGTCACGGTTTCTTACGCTTCACAATTTGCTATTTCCGACCCTCCCGATGCTGCTTCTGGTTTTGGAGGGGGCAGAAACAGCACAGTCTGAAGAGTAGAAAACCAAGATGCAGCGTTGAAGTGTTAGTAAGCGCTTTTCATGGTTTGAGGGGTACTGTCATCGCCGTAGGCCTCGGAAAGGGGTAGCAGCAGCAGTGGCAATGGGAGCCCTAGACAACCATCATCATAGCGCTGGCCCTGAAAATGGATTACTTGGTAGTTCTGTTTTCCTGGGTGGTGACTCCTAATATGGAACCCAACATTAAATAACCACAGTGAGGATTAGTTTTGAAATGTGCATCACTTTACATTTGTTCAAATTAAGGGGCATGTTTACTGAAGTGCGTTAGCTGCTAATGCAAATTTTTATTGCCCTGTGGTAACAGCTAACATGAGCAAAAAACAGATATTGCAGGCACTTTTCTGCAATATCTGCTTTTCACAGGGTGCGGGGGGGGGGGCATGATTGGGGTGGGAAATAAACAGCACTATTTTGGCAGCCACCGTTCACAAATATATCGCTCCTGGCCTCTTCGACAGTACTAACAAAAACAGCCATGATCTCATGGTGTTGCCCCCTAGTGTGAGGCTAGGGACAGCACCGTGCCATTGTGGCCATTTTGAAAGGCTGCAAAGAACGGAGCAAGAGTGGAGAGGACCGTTACTGACCCCTGTTGCCACTGGACTCCAGGGATACAAGATACGACCTTGGGAGGGGGGTCAGGATGGAGGGGCTGTAGGGCCATGTGTCAAGGGCCCCTCCATGCTGGCTGGCTAGCTGGGAGTTGATTTTTTGAGGTGCAGGAAGGAGGGCAACTGGGGACTCCACTGGATAGCCCAGATTGGATCTGGTACATCAAGAGGGGGGAAGAAGAGATGAGTTGACCAACTGGCTAGCCGGGCA
The DNA here is from genome assembly GCA_033557465.1 of Ichthyophis bannanicus. Classification (NCBI taxonomy): domain Eukaryota; kingdom Metazoa; phylum Chordata; class Amphibia; order Gymnophiona; family Ichthyophiidae; genus Ichthyophis; species Ichthyophis bannanicus. Next base: position 125,980,339 of record CM066035.1, on the reverse strand, counting down.
TTGTTTTTGGCCAGGGGGTGCACAGATCACCCAGACAGTTCCAGGAGACACATCAGGTCACTGAATCACACTTTCCTCAGCCAATCTGGTGCCATAAGGACAATCCTGCCTGAGTGGCGTTCAATGACCCAAATAACACATCCCACCAGAGGCCACAAAGGAAACATGTACAGCAGGTGCTGACTTGGTGAAGGCTGGGTCAGGGCATCGACGCCCTCAGACCCCATCTCCATGCGGTGACTAAAGTGGAAAACTTTGGCATTAGAGATGGTCACCATCAGATCCACTTTGGGGCGACCCCAGCAGCACAGAATCACTTAAATGCCTTCTGATTCAACTCCCTCTCTCCAGGATCCAGAGAGTGCTGGCTGAAGATGTCCGCTTCCACACTGTCCGCCCCAGCAATGTGCTGAGCCGACAAGGCTAGGAGGTTCTTCTCCGTTCAGGCAAAGAGAAGAGCCATCTCCAGAGCTACCCCAGCACTCCTTGTACCACCTTGAAGACTGACATAAGCCACCGCCATGGCATTGTCTGAAAACATGCAAACTGCCTGGCCCTTGACCAGGGGACAGAAACGCAGAAGAGCCAACAGGATGGCCCCCATCTTGAGACGGTTGATGGACCACACCGCTTCCCTACAGTTTCAATGGCCCTGGGCAGTACAGTCTTAGCAATGGGCTCCCCAGCCTGATAGAATGGTATCCATCATCAGAAGGATCCAGGAAAAATCGTCCAGTGGCATGCCCTTCCTCAAAAGACAGGACTGTTGCCACGACTGCAGGCTAACCTTCACCATCATGGAATGGAAGCCTGTGCTCAAACTCCTGAGAATTCGGGGACCATCGAGTTGGCAAGGACTGCTGGAGCGGTCGCATATGAGTACGCACCCATGGCACCATCTCTATGGTCGCTGCCATCAATCTAAGGAGCCGAAGATAATCCCAGACTCTGGGGGCATGCTGCAAACAGAACAGTGCCAGGCAATCTTCTCCTCTGGCAGGAAAGCTCTGCCCACATGAGTGTCAAAATGTGCTGCCAGAAACTTCAGGGACTGGGAAGGTAACAGCTGACTCTTTCCCCAATTAATCGCCCAGCCAAGGCTTTCCAAAAAGGACACTATTTGGAATGCCATCTGAGACGCTTCTGAAAGAGAACGGGACCGGATAAGTCAGTCGTCCAGATATGGATGGACACATCTCTCGGTGCAGCAGTGCCACAGCTGCCTCCAACATGACCTTGGGGAGCATCCTCAGGGTGGTGGATAACCTGAAGGGGAGGGCAGCAAACTGATAGTGAGAGCCAAGCAAAGCAAAATACAGATACTTTTGTTGATCTGCCCAGATCAGGATATGAAAATACACCTCGGCCAGATCCAAAGAAGCCTTTAGGTGCAATAACTTGTCCAAGGTGGTCCGCACAGTGGCACTTTTGATTGCAGATCCACAAAGGGAGATGGTGAAGGCATCTGAAATTGGCTTTTTGCATTCCAGAACACAGCCAAACTGAATGGTGTCTAGCACCCAGCAATTTTTGGTAATTCAGGCCAAAACCTAAAAAAACAGGTGAAGCTTGCTCCAACTGGAGGAACCAGAGAATGGACCCCCAAACCTTTGTTGAGCAGCCCGGGAGGGTCCTCCCTGGAGGACCCTCAGTTCCTGGGGCAATGCGCTCCATGAAAGGACTGAGAATGAGCCCGAAGCCCAGCAACAAAGAGGAAGAATGCCCTCCAGGTTGGTAATGAGAGTCCTGAAACCCCCTAGGATCTGACCAACTTGCTCTTGCTGGACGTGAGGAGGCTGACAAGAAATAGGCATCAGCCCGATTCACAGGACCCCTGGACCTGTCTTCCGGAAGGCAGTAAGATTTTGTCTCGCTCAAGTCCTTCACCAGCTTCTCCAAATCGACTGCAAAAAGAAGCTTCTCCTTAAAAGTCAGCTGGGCCAATTGGGCTTTGGAAGATGAGTTCGCTGTCCAGTGGCGGAGCTAAATCCAACACTCTGACACCACCATCAGGGCACCATTCCTGAAAGCCAAACCTACCAGGTCATACATGGCATCAGAAAGGAAGGCCATAGATGACACCAAAAGAGTAGTATCATCTGGAGGAAGAAACTGGATCCACTGGACCAGGACTCGAGTCATCAGGCTGGCACATACCACCAGCTGCAGATTAGCAGCCACCACAGCAAACTGGTTCTTAAACAACAAATTCACCTTACGGTCCAGAAAATCCTTTAAGCCCGATCCGCTTTCCACAGGAATGGTGGTCTGTCTCGTAAGACCTGCTCATCCACCTTGGGAATACCAAAACACTCAACACACTCCTCTGGGAAAGTGTACATCTTCTTACACACCCTTAATCCCTTAGGTGGGAAGTCGTGAGTGCACCTTTGGCTTCTCCTCCATGCTGAAAGCATCCGTAAGTCCATGGCAGATGAGACTGTGCAATCAATGCCACCAGCTCCTCCTTCCTGAAAGCGAAGAGTACTTCTTCATCCATGTCAGAGCACAGTATGCTTAGCCAAAGGTAATCAAACACAGCTGTCACTCTTAGCCTGCACTGCATGAGACTGCATCCAGGAGCATCCAGGGGCCGCAGAGTCTAAATTTCCACATCAGAAGGACTGAGCCTGCTGCAAAAAAGAAAAGAATTCCGGGGAGGACAATCCGAAGTTCGAAAGCTCTCCTCTCAGAAATGACACCATACATCAGAGGGCACAGTCGCCGCAGACCCCCTAGAGCAGGGGTCGGCAACCCGCGGCTCCGGAGCCGCATGCGGCTCTTTCTCACCTTTGCCGCGGCTCCGGAGCACACTGCCCGCCCGGTGACAGGCAATAGTTTTGTAAGCTCCCTCCCTTCTTCTGCAGCCGCGGCTCCCTGCCTCTTAGGGAACCGCGGCTGTGCTTTTAAAATCATCTCGGAGCCCTTCCTGTCTTGACGGGCTCCGTGCAGCATTGTCCCGCCTCCAAACTTCCTTTAGAGGCGGGACAATGCTGCACGGAGCCCGTCATGACAGGAAGGGCTCCGAGATGATTTTACCAGCACCGCCGCGGTTCCGTAAGAGGCTGGGAGCCGCGGCTGCAGACGAAGGGTGGGGAGCTGACATGGAGGGAGGGAGCTGATATGGATGGAGGGAGGGGGGCTGACATGGAGGGATGGAGGGGGCTGACATGGAGGGAGGGGGGCTGACATGGAGGGAGGGAGGGGGGCTGACATGGAGGGAGGGAGGGGGGCTGACATGGTGATGGATGGAGGGAGGGGGGCTGACATGGAGGGAGGGAGCTGATCTGGATGGAGGGAGGGGGCTGACATGGAGGGATGGAGGGGGCTGACATGGAGGGATGGAGGGGGCTGACATGGAGGGAGGGAGCTGATATGGATGGATGGAGGGAGGGGGGCTGACATGGAGGGAGGGAGGGAGCTGATATGGATGGATGGAGGGAGGATGTGCTGACATGGTGGGAGGGAGATGATATGGATGGAGGGAGGGGGGCTGACATGGAGGGATGGAGGGGGCTGACATGGAGGGAGGGAGCTGATATGGATGGATGGATGGAGGGGAGGGGGGCTGACATGGAAGGAGGGAGCTGATGGGGCTGACATGGAGGGAGGGGGGGGGGCTGAACATGGATGGAGGGAGGGAGGAGGGGCTGACCATGGAGGGAGGGAGCTGATATGGATGGAGGGAGGGGGGGCTGACATGGAGGGATGGAGGGGGCTGACATGGAGGGAGGGAGCTGATATGGATGGAGGGAGGGGGGCTGACATGGAGGGATGGAGGGGGCTGACATGGAGGGAGGGAGCTGATATGGATGGAGGGAGGGGGGCTGACATGGAGGGAGGGAGCTGATATGGATGGATGGAGGGAGGGGGGCTGACATGGAGGGAGGGAGCTGATGGGGCTGACATGGAGGGAGGGGGGCTGACATGGAGGGAGTGGGGCTGACATGGATGGATGGAGGGAGGGAGGAGGGGCTGCCATGGAGGGAGGGAGCTGATATGGATGGAGGGAGGGGGCTGACATGGAGGGATGGAGGGGGCTGACATGGAGGGATGGAGCAGATATTGATTGATGGAGTGGGGCTGACATGGAGGGATGTAGGGTGCTGACATGGAGGGAGGGAGGGCTGACATGGAGGGGGCTGCCATGGAGGGATGGAGCACTGGTAATGGGGTTGAGGGGACTAGCACTGGAAATGAGCTGATTAGGGGAGGCTAGGACTGGTAATGAGCTGATGGGGGGTAGGACTGGTATTGGGCTGATTAGGGGAGGCTAGCACTGGTAATGGGGTTGAGGGGGGATTAGCACTGGAAGCGAGCTGATTGGGGGGCTTTGAATGGGCATGGGCTGATTGGGGGGAGGGGAGGATAGAGCTGCTGGCCCTGGAAGATCCCTGGGGGCTACGGCTGCCATGGTATTTGTACTAGACGGGACTGGTCAGTGGGGACGGAGGGGGATTGGAAGGAAATGGACACCAGTGGCAATCATGGGAATGCAAGTTGACATTGGAAGGTACTGGGAGTGAGGACTGGAAAGGGGCTGATAGGGGGGAGGGTTACTGGGACTGGAAATAGGCTGATGGAAAGAAGTGAAGAAAACGAAAGAAGAGATAAGAAATGGCAGATGGACCATAGACCACAGAAAGAGAGCTAAGAGAAGACAGGAAAGCAGAAGCCTCAGATCGGGACCAGCATGATCAAAGAATAAATTGGTCAGACAACAAAGGTAGAAAAAATAATTTTATTTCATATTAGTGATTTGACTACAAAATCATCATAATTTTGAAATCAAATATTGCTACTTGTTGTTGTGATATTTTCTGGCGTATTTTTTTGGTGTGCGAAGGAAGAGGGGTAGTCTTATACGGCGAGTATAGGCCAAACACCTATATTTTAACAGGAAAAGTAGGGGGTCGTATATAGCATTAAGGTAAGAAACAATATATGCAGTGTTAGATTTGTTTTAAATGTCGCAATGGTTTTGCGGCTCCCAGTTTTTTTTTTCCCTTCGGAAACGGGTCCAAGTGGCTCTTTATGTCTTAAAGGTTGCAGACCCCTGCCCTAGAGGATGAGAAGAGTGGCTCGCAGCACGATCGCTGGAACCTCCAGCTGGCTGGATATCCTTGCCCATAGCGCCATCTGTCACCTCCTACCCTGAGGCAGGCAAGGCCAGATTAACTGCATCGTCCGGCTGAGAGGGGATGCATACCCTCCAGGGATGACTCAGAAGCTGCTATACATAAGAGCAGAATCCAGAATCCAGAGATGAGGCACCTCGCTTGCCACAGGTCAAACAACGTTTCCTGGAAAAGACAGAGAGTTAAGGCAAGTAGAAAAAAAGAAACATGACGGCAGAAAAAGACCACATGGTCCATCTAGTCTGCCCTTCCATATCAAGTACAATAGTCCCCCTCTTACCTTTAGAGATCTTCTGTATTTGTCCCATGGTTTTATTTTTTAAATTCAGATACTGTCTTCGTCCACCTCCTCCACTGGGAGACTATTCCACACATCTACCACTCTTTCCATAAAGAAATATTTCAGCATATTACTCCTGAGTCTATCCCCTTTCACTCTCATCCTATGTTCCCTCATAGCAGAGCTTGCCTTCAATTGAAAGAGACCCTCCTGTGCATTTATGCCATGGAGATATTTAAATGTCTCTATCATATTGCCCTATCCCACCTTTCCTCTAAAGTTTACATATTAAGATCTTTTAAGTCTGTCCTCATATGCTACATAACAAAGATCACCTCTGCACCGACTCTTAACTTGCTTATATCCTTTTGAAGGTACAGTCTCCAGAATTGCACACAATACTCCAAATGAGGTTGCACCAGAGACTTATACAGAGGCGTTATCACCTCCTTTTTTCTGATGGCCATTCCTCTCCCTATTCACCCAAGCATCTTTCTGGCTTTCACAGTCGCCTTTTATCCTGTTCAGCTACTTTAAGATCGTCAGACACAATTATACCCAGGTCCCGCTCTTCTTTTGGGGAGAGAAGTTCCTCACCCACTATATGCGATCCTTTCGATTTTTGCAGCCCAAATGCACGACCCTGCATTTTTTTAGAATTAAATTTCAGCTGCCAAATTCTAGACCATTCTTCAAGCTTAGCTAGATCCCTCCTCATGTTATCTACTCCTTCCTAGGTATCTATTGCAGATTTTGGTATCATCCGCAAACAAGCAAAGCTTACCCGACAGCCCTTCCACAATATCACTAACAAAGTTGTTAAAAAGAATCAGACCAAGGACAGATCCCTGCGGCCCACCATTGGTAACCTCCTCCTCCTCAGAGTGAGCTCCATTTACCTGTACCCTTTGCTGCCTCCCACTCAACCAGTTTCTAACCCAATCAGTAACTTTAGGGTCCATCCCTAGGGTGCTCAGTTTGTTTATAGGTTGCCTGTGAGGAACAGCATCAAAGGCTTTACTGAAATCTAAATATCCCACATCTAGGGCTCTCCCTCGGTCCAACTCCCTAGTCATGCAGTCAAAGAAATCAAACAGATTTGTCTGACAAAACCTGCTTCTGGTGAATCCATGCTGCTTCTGATCCTGCAAGCTATTGGACTAATTATTCTCTCTTTTAGTAGTCTTTCCAATAATTTACTAATGACAGAGGTTAGACTAACCAGCCTGTAGTTCTCAATGTCATCCTTACTTCCGCTTTTGAGTAAAGGGAGTACATGTGCCTTTCTCCAGTCCTCTGGCACCACTCACTCCCGATTCCAAAGATGCATTGAAAAGATCAGACTGTAGAGCTGCTAGAATGTCCCCAAGTTCCCTCAGTATTCTTGGATGTATCCCATCCGTACCCACGACTTTGTCTACTTTTAGTTTAGCTAGTTCCTCCCAAACACAGTCTTCTGAAAATTGTTCAATATCTCTGTCACTTCTGTTCCTATTTGTGGTGTTTTTTGAGGTCCTGCTCCTGGGCCCTTCATCTGTGAACACAGAACAGAACAGGGGGAGGAGTGGCCTAGTGGTTGGGGCAAGGTACCACAGGCCAGAAGGTCAGTGGTTCAAATCCCACTAGAGGACAGCAACCTTAGGCCAGAAGGACTGGGGTTTCTAGTCCCACAGGTGCTCCTTGTGGTCTTGGGCAAGCCACCTAACCCTCCATTGCCCATGTTCCCTGTAAGCATTAGTGTATGTGTCTCAAATCCTCTCATGTTAAATGTATCTCCCAACCACCTTGACCCAGTGAAAAGCAGGATATAAATAAATATTTGTTAAGCAATTCCACTTTATCCTCATCAGTTTCTGCATATTCCTATATCACAACAGCACATGCTAAGGCCATGGTGACCTGAAGGCACACATTAACAGCACTGTTACTGTAGTGTGCATTAACTGCTTTTTTTTGCAGGATGCATTACAGGCGCAAAGGAAGGAATGTGTGTTGGAGCCACTTGGGTGGAACGCACGCTGGTACCACTTGACTATCAAATACACAATAGGTAAAAATGCTACTAATGGGTGCAAAGTGGCAGGAAACCCCCACAGTGCGCCAACAGTCATCAATGGTCCACCCCAAATTGTGTCTCAGGAAGACAGAATTGGGAACCCACATCAAGGACAATGACAAGGTCAAGCCTTAGTATTCACCCTCTGAAGTCTTAGTACTCACCCCCTGAGAGCCCCAGGCAGGGAATCCATGCTGGGCTCTGCTCTACTCCCCTGAAGCTGTTTTAATGGCTTTGCAGCACTGTGCACTGTGTTTAAGGTGGTGGCAGGCAGATCCCTCTGAGAGCCTTTGCAATCTTCAGGAGAGTGTGTGTGTGTGTGTGTGAGCGCGGGGGTGGGGGGGGGGGGAGAGAGAAGGATGGATGGGGCACTAAGGTTGTGTGAGGCTACTGCACTCTTCCAGATCCTTGTAATTTCTGGCTGCTCAACAGGCTCTTATGATAAGCGCGAGGAACTGAATCAATGTTCCCTCTTCCTATGGCTACCAAAAGACCTCAGTCTAGTGGAGTCTCCCACGTTGTTCTCAATTGAGAGAGTCACTCTCAAAGTGGTAGTTCACGAGAGTTTAATCAATATTTTCCTATCAATCTTCAGATTTTCTTCAGAGAGGAGAAAATCCATCCACCATCTGCTGGAGACAAAAATACTGAAGTCAATCGAGGCATAGGAGTGATGTAATTGAAACCCAGACTTTTCATTGTTTTTTTTGTCTCCACCAATTTGCTTGTAGGAGAACACAACCCACTTGTCTGGGTTAAGTGACTTGCCCAAGAACACAAGGAGTCAGTGGGATTTGAATCCTGGTCTTTCTAATCCCAGGTTGGTGCCATCTGCGTTTTGCAAGTTAAATCAAGCTATCTGACCAGGTTAACAGCTATCTGTCAGGCTACTAGCTAATGTGGTTTAGTAAACATGCCCCTTGGAATACTCATTTCAGGGATAGCCTCCCTCAGAAGTCTATTTACGGAGGGAGAACCTATCACTATTAACAGACCACATTCCAGAGTTGGGATATAAGCAAGAGCCCAAGCCACTGTAAATACATTCAGCCTTTTACTGTGCCTGCCCGTCCAATACAATCGAATAAATAATCATCCATACTTTAGAGCCTATAGCCAACGGATCAAATTCTGTCCTACAATTCCACTTTGCTAGTTTGATTTTCTGTATACTCATACCCAATCTGCACTAGGGTTGCCAACTGGCTCCAGATGCGCCCGACAGGCTTGACCCAGTCCTGGGTTTGCCCATTGCATGCAGGGACATGTAGTCTTGCTTTTCTTATGGAGTGCAATGGAAAAATCAGAACTACTCGTCCCTGCATGCAGTAGTAGGGTAAACTGGATCAAGTGTGTCGGGCGACCCTAATCTACACGCATAGTTCATAGCGACTCCCCCCCAAGAAAAAGTACTCAAACTGGTGAGATGATCTGCACGCCTCTTGACTCGAAGCCAGCGCTTTCACGATTCACGACCACCTTCCCACTATAACTCCTCCCCAAGCTCCGCCCACCGTGGCGCGCCGTTCCGCTCGCTATCTCGGCTAGCCGCGTAGAGACGGGGATAAAGAGAAATCACGTGAGCAGCGGGAGTCATGTGATTTCCAGGAGGACTCACTGTCTCGGCAGCATGGGCAGCTTGTGCGCGTTCCTTCTGCTGGCGCTGTGCGCGGCCGGGGTCCAGCGATCGCTGGGCGACACTCCGGCCAACTGCTCCTTCCCCGAGCTGGAGGGCACGTGGCAGTTCCAAGTGTGGGGCGGCGGGGTCCGGGACCGGAGCATCAACTGCTCGCAGCCGGGTGAGTGGGAGCGGGAAGGACGGGGCGGCTGCCCGGCTTTAGCGCGATCTTCTCTGCTCCCTAGTAAGCTGCGGCTCCGACCCCGCGTGTGCTCCGTGTCACCATCGGGCAAGTTCGGAGGTGTTTTTAGGTACCTTGGCCGGGGTGGGGAGTGCCCCGAGTTAAATGAGTTCCTTCTGTTTGCACCGAAGACTTTCCACCAGGTCTCCGCCGTCGTCAAGGTTTTCAGGGTTCTTCCTCTTCCAGTGGGGAGCTCACGGGACAGACTAAGAAAAATAAAGTTCATTTGCTTACAGACTATACTGGAATATTTTTCTGCTTCTCTTTACTACTTTGTCAGTTTATTGACGTCTTTGAAGCTCCTATCGTCTCATGGATTAAAAAAAAAAAGTTATGGTAAAATTTTTCTGATGGGCTTTTAGCGCACTCGTGCTCTGTCCCCAAAAGTACAAAGTTGCGAAACAGCTTTTCTTACAGGGAGTTTCCGTCTTCGGACTCACCAGCTTAAACTTTCAGGGGGAGGAAGAGGAGACGGTTGATCTAGTAATAATTTGCTGATTAATGCTCAAGTGTCTGTTGGGCAAACTCTAATCTGCTTCTCTCCGTGTACAATCTACTCTCTTCAAAGCTGATTAGAACAAAGATTTGTCTCCTTTAATCGGCTTTTGAATTTGCAGCTATTTTTTAACAGACATGATCTGTCTTCCTGAGATAATCTTGATAAATTACTGTGGTGATCTTCTCTAGCTGTCAAGCAGGGACAACTTTGGCAAAATAGTTAAATGAGAGAGCCCAGATCCACTCCAGAGAGAGTGGCTAGCACCCAGTTCAAGAGGGTAGAGTTCTTCTTTGTTGATGTAGTTGAGCTTCTACGAGGGTCATTTTTAAAGTAAGAACCGATTGCGCATCGTGTCCGCGTGATCTGTCAAGTGACGTCTGTTCAAGGTCAGCCACTCTTGGCCAGTCTCTCACTACGCCGCCATTACGTTTCACGTCTCTGCCAGTGTTGGTTGTATGGTTATACTGCTTCATTTGTCGCCATGTCAATCAGTAATCCCTCCGATTGTGAAGTACGCTCGGTTATTCGGTTTTAATGCAAAACAAGTTCGTCCAGCATTTTCGACACCCATCTCGCACACTTTTTTTGTAGTGCAGTTTGTCAGTAATAATATGATAAACTACTGATCTTGAAACTTGTGGAAATGTCTGATGCAGCTAGTCTATAGTGAAGCACCTGTTTTGGCGAATTTCCTCATCAACTTCTTGTGTCAGGTCTTCATTCATGACAGTAGGCCGTCCAGATCGTTCTTTTATCATGAACATTTGTCCTTCCTTCCTTAAACATCATTCATTACACCTTCCCCATACACTTCAACAAGCTGCCGGTGAATTTCAGCTGGATGAACTCGTTTTGCATTTAAAAAACGGATAACCGAGCGCACTTCACAATCGGAGGGATTACTGATTGACATGGCGACAAACGAAGCAGTATAACCATACAACCAACACTGGCAGAGATGTGAAACGTAATGGCGGCGTAGTGAGAGACTGGCCAAGAGTGGCTGACCTTGAACGGACGTCACTTGACAGATCGTGCAGACACGATGCGCAATCGGTTCTTACTTTAAAAATGACCCTCGTATTTATGTCCCTAAAAAAACTGGTACATGCAACTAAAACAGTCTCCTTGTCTACACTGCTTTAATAACCTGCCTTCCTTGCAGACACTACATCTTTACATCCCCCAGACTTGCTTCCCCAGATAAGTAGCCTAGTGGTTACAGCAACAGCCTAGCACCCAAGAGATCTGGTTCAGTTCCCACTGGCAGTCCTTGTGACCTTGTGCAAGTTACTTTACCCTCCATTGCCTCTGAAAAAAAGGTATGGCAATCTGCTTCCAGTCATACCTTGCCAAGAAAACCCAGGGGCTGCTGGATTGCCAGGAGTCAGCATTGACTCAACTGCACTTAAAAAAAAAAAAAAAAAATCTGCTTTGCACAACAGTCCACCTACACCATCCTGTCCCAATTTGTGGCTTTCGTCCAATATACAGCGTGTTTCAAAAAGAATGACCTGATTTATAAAACGTGTTATAGCACGATGAACATCTTTTGAATGAAAGGTGTGTTGCTTGAATGGGCGTGGCCTAGAGTTTTAGCAAACTGACACTAGATGCCAGTCCGCGCGTTGAACAGAATCCTCATGCAGTCGTAGAGCATGAGCGAGATTCACCAAAAGTAAACTTTTTGTGCGGTTTCTCATACAAAGATTTATGGGCCATTCTTTTTTGAGGGAAACACAGTGATGGGACTGAGCTATCTTGAAATACTGCGGACCTGGCTTTTACTGAAACTTCATGAGGACTCTGATTTTTGTGTTCCAACAGGATGGAGCCCCACCACACTGGCACAACAATGGACGGCAATTCCTCAATGACACACTGCCTCAACGCTGGATAGGGCGCATGGGACCCCAAGACACTGCCCTATACCTTTGGCCTCCAAGATCTCCAGATATGACCCTATGCAACGACTTCTTGAGGGGATACGTGAAGGAACATGTTTTTTGTTCCACTGTTACCTCGTGACCTAGACAAGCTCAACAACAGGATATCGCCAACAGTGAATTCAGTCGAAGTTACCTTATGAAAAGTGTGGGACGAGTTTAGCTATCGTCTTGATGTTGTCCGTGCTGCTGATGGAGGACATATAAGTTTCAATTACAAATGCTCTATATTAGTATTTTGTACTTTGTTCCATTATTGTAATGCGCTCTAATCAATAAATATAACGTTTCATAATCGGGTCATTCTTTTTGAAACACGCTGTATTTTCTTGAGGCATATCATGTGCACCAAATTATGTCCTGGGAAAATGGAATCAGGAGCCCCCAACAAGGATAGTGACGAGGTCAAGCCTTGTTACTCACCCCCTTAGAGTCCCAGGCCAAAGCCTTGTGCTGGGCTCAGATCTACTCCCAAGAACTGTTTCTCTGGCTCTGCGGTACTGCGTTTAAGGTGTCTGGCAGGCATATCCTGAGAGCCTTCTGCAATCTTTGGGAGGGAGCAAAAGAGGAGGGAGGGAGTGTTGGAGTCTTGCCTATTCATCAAAGTGCACATTGTCACACATCTAACACACATTGTGAGGCTTCATTAGTCTCAGTGGGGCCTGTTTATTAATGGTGCATTTTTCTAAACAGTCTGTAAAGCGAAGAAAGAGAATTTGGGTGCAAAGGGGCCGAGGAATTGGAAATCCCCATGCTTGCATGTATAGAAAGACATGAGAAACCAATCAAGGAAATGGGACAAGAGGAGGCAAATTGTGTACTAGAGGAGAACTTTTCACTTCTGTTATTGGACAGATTATGAAAGTGGGGGAGGGGAAGAAAGGGAAGGGATTTGGGGCTTAGTTTGTGCAATTTTCAGTAGTCGCCCCAAGCAAGTTACATTTAAGTACAGTAGGTAGTTTCCCGTCCCTGGAGCTCTTTGTACCTGAGGCAGTGCAGGGTTAAGTGACTTCCCCATCGCCAGTCCTTGCGATATTGGGAATTTGAAATTAGGCTTCACACCACCGCTGCTTCAACCACTAGGTTACTGTGATTTTTGGGTAAGAGCTTTGTGTGGAGATGGGAAGGAACAGAGGTTGATTTTTATGGTAGAAATGGTAAAGATTTGACAAGGTAAAGGATATGGACTTCAAACACATTTGATGCCTTTTTCTTTATAAAAATCATGGACCTGGCAGACTGAAAGGATGGTGACGCACTATGCACTAACGAATGCAGGAGAGCAGCAGAATTCATCTGTTGATATAGTTCAGAGGTTCCCAACGTTTTTGTTAACCTCCAGAAAGTTCACGGAGCTCCAGTTCATCCCCGCCGCTCTTCCTGGAGCCTGTTCCCTTAGCACCAAACCTGTCCCAATAGCCCCCTAGCTCCTATCCCCTTCCTGTCTTCCTCCCAGCCAGTCTCATCAGCTTCTTTTTCTCGGTGTCCTGTGGATCCCTGAAATAGTCTCACGGGCCACAGATTGGGAGGTTATAGTATGCAAGCAATGATGTAAGTCACTTAAACTCCCACGCTCAAACTTGTAACATCTTTGAGGAAAGGACACTAAGGGGGTTTTGCTAGCACCATTAATGCATGTGCCACAGGGTCCATTTTATGAAAGGGGCCCTGTGGCAAGTAAGTACTACATGGCTGGCTTTAGCATGCACGGTTAGTAAAATGTTCCCCATTAACACATTATTTATTATACTGACACTACTCGTATAAATGCTAAAATAATACAAGTTATTTCTTTTAAGGTCCTGTGGAAAAGAAAGTGGTTGTCCATCTTCAGAAGCTTGATGTGGCTCAGGACGACATGGGGAATTTTGGTTTCTTTACCTTAATTTACAACCAAGGCTTTGAAGTTGTCGTTAATGACTACAAGTGGTTTGCCTTCTTTAAGGTGAGTTATGTGTGTGCTGGTGAGCATTACAATGTTAAATATTTGAGAATGTGTATCATCAAAAATTTCCAAACAGCATTGCTTTGTCTATTTTATGCTCTTCAACAATAGAGGTGCACTTCATCCTGCCATATTTTTTTCCAGATGCCTTCGTTTCAAGGCGGGAGTTCTCAGCCTGGTCCTCGGGACACACCTAGCAATTAGATTTTCAGAATATGCATGAGAGAAATTTGCATGCATTGCCTCCGTTGAATGCCGATTTCTCTCGTGCATATTTGTTGTGGTTATGCTGAAAAGCCGACTGGCTAGTTGTGTCCCAAGGACTGGGTTGAACTAATAGTGATTGTCGGGGTTACGTTTCAGAATCTGTTTGTCAAGTGATTGAAGTAGAGCCATGGACCTTGAATTGATCCTAGTTGCCATTGAGCAAGGCTCATGTGATGGCTTGTTTTTCTCCTCTGGTAGCCTGTGCTGTCTGTAAGCTTCAAGGGCAAATTTTCAGCCAGGCGGCAATTATTGCTTGCATAATAAAAATGGTGAATTAGAAGAGAGAAATGCTTATGGCAGGAGGAAAGAAGGTTAGCTCTAATTTGCAGTCCTGGATGATTGGGTTGTGTACACATTGTGGGTCGCAAAAGATGCATGTTGCAAGTAGAACAAGTACAGTCGTGCAACGCATGTTATTGGAATGACAGATGGAAAGATGTTTGGATTTCTGAGTTGGAAGCTAAGACTGCCAACTGCCCTAGTCTAAGAGGTGTCAGACCTGGAAAAAGCAAGCGGCACTTGCTCTTTCTGAGTCCAGAATGACATAAGGTAACATGCTTTAAGCACTTTTTAGAAAACTATCATAAAATAATGCCTATAATCAACATGCTTGCTTCATAGTGGACAGGTTGGTTTTATGGTATGTAATAAGGATGTGCACAGGGCAAAACTTTCATTTCTTTGGACATTTTATGGTTTATTTCAAGCATTTATATTAAACTTTTAGCATGCACTAGGACTTTACTGTGCACTAATATTTTTAAAGGACACTTAAAGCAAATGCACACTAACAAATGCTCATCCCTGTTATATTATGGGTTCAGTGGGTCGTTGTATTTTGTAGTTGCGTGTAGTGTTTAAATCTCCAGAGTTGGCATTGCAGAAAAAGGCATGACTTCATTTTTAAGTTGCAATCTTTGTTTTTGATATGACCTACAGGGACTTAAATACATTGCAGTCTTCTTTAATGCTCAGAATTGCACGGATTTAGACCTTGATTCAGTCGATTGAAGAGAGGACCTAATTTTTTTCTTTTGGCTATAAACTTTCACAACATTATAGACCGCAGAATTTTGTGGTCGGTTCTGCAGTGCACTCGAACTAGCTCACTGGGTTTCTTAGGCGTCTGGTTTTTACCGTGTGATTTACTGGCATTGGTGTGATACTTTCTAGTTCTCAGTATGGTCCGTGATTTTAAGTAAGATTGATCTTTTGTGCTTAAACATTCTAGGCTTCAATAGAAATTCATAAATCAATGTTACGGTGTTTGGAAGTGAGAAAGCATTGACAAGGTACACAGCAGCATAAAACAAAGTCTGAAATCTTGCTCTTATTCTCTCGCACATGGAAGAAAAAAATATTTAATCTGGGCCAAAAGAGTTATTTACTCCTGTTCAAAAAAAGTGTGCTACCATTTTTTAATATGAACTGTGATTCCTGTTATTTCCAGTGGGGTGATAGTATGTGAAGCTTTACTTTCCCGCTCTCGAGGAGGGCATCAGACTTGGTGCTATTCAGTGATTTGTTTTTAATGATGCACTATTTCCTGTTCAAGATGCGCTGCCATACATGTTGCACCTTATCTCTTATTTTCAGTAACTCTCAATGTTACATATAAACTTTGACCTCGCCTAGCTGCTTAGGCAAGGAATTCGGACAGGCTCGGCTGTGCGTTCTGATCAGACTCTCATTGTTAAGGGTAATCACTGCCAGCTGATATTTATTGGTTGATTTCTAGTGTATGTGAAAAGGCACATGTCTAAGCATACCTGAAGAGATATGTGACCTTAAAATAGTGCCCTGGGAATAATTGAATACCATCACAAGGGTTTATGTGCTGGAGTTCAGCCTCCTTACCCTTGTTCCTGTGAAGACTCTGGCCGTTTGATTCTGGACCAGCTGCAAGGCATGCAAAGCCTTCTTTGCCAGCCCAACATACAAGAAGTTGTTAGTCCATTTTCAAGAGAACACAACAAGCATACACCAGTGAAATCGGGCTCACTGAAGTAATTGTGAACCTAACGCTACTGTTCACAAGGATGGAACTGTCATAATTTATGCATAGCCTTGCCATAAGGGGGATTTGATTTGGCTTTTTATGGCACAAGCAGATTAGCCTTCATTTGACATGTTGCTTTTATGAAGGCATACATGTTAATATTAAAGATAATGTTTTGGAACAAAATTGTATGTCTTTCATTCTGGTTTTGTGGACTTCGTTGAATTCAATTGAATTTTTCCCGAGAAATCCTACTCTGCAATGATAAACCATTTGTATTCAGAATGATAAATTTTAAGTTGCTATAATAATCCTGCCCTCTCCCCACCCCGGATTAAAAAGACATTGTAGTATACAGTGTTTTAATGTACACATTTTTAATTGGCACATGGTTTATGTAGAGATACATCAAGTATGGTGATGTGAGACTGCATAGACCTTTTCTGACCTGAGAAGGTGAACAGCATAGTGGTTCAGCTTGTCCTGAAGTGCTTTGTATGCTTTCTCTCCATGGTCCTCTTAACGATCTTTAGTTAAAGCAACTTAAAAGATCTTGTAGCGATCACTAAAATCTCAAATACGAGGTTTTCTGGCCTCTGCTTCAGAATTCATGGTGTATGACAGTATCTGAAAAGAGATTTGTTTTTGTTTTCTGAACTGTATATGTGAGTCAAGCCTCATGCATTGTAACAATTTTCTTAGGATGTCACTAATCTTATGAATCAGTTCTTGCACCTCGGGACTGTGGGAAATTATGGTTTGGCCCATCACAGGAACGGATTAGGTGACCTTGCTAATGTAATTTGTAGAGTTGCATGTCAAATAATCGGTTTCATTTGCTATTGTTAGTAATCCTGGCCTCATAAGAAGAGGTAATTTTCGAAAGTCATTCCTGCGCTCATGTTGTCCCATATGACCTCTTGCAAAATACTGGCCAATGGATGCGCGCGTTAGTACGAAGCTGTATACTTTGCTGGTGGATTTAGCTGGGGGTGTGGTCTGGGTGGAGTATGGGCAAATTGTTCATGTGAGCTTTTCTATTCTCTAACAGGTAGTTTATAATTAATACACACACAGTGTAACGTGGAGGTCAGTATAAATCTAAGTACATGTGACAAACTGAGAATGTACGTGTGTAAATATGAGTTCCTTATCGTCCGTCCAGTCCCGAACCTCTGGGTAGTGCACCTCCTCCAGCAGCTTGGAGACTGAGTATGTCACATTCTTGAGAGTAGCAGTACTAATACCACTGGCTCCTCCCACGAGCTCCCAGTATTCTGTTTCCATGCAGCTCGAGGACATGGTGAGCCTAGGCGCAAGGCTCACTGAAGGAACAAATAAGGAATTTAATTGTTTTTTAATTGGAAGAGGTGTTTAATTTGGTTTGGTTTAAATTTCTTTTGCTTAGTTAAGTTTACTTATTGAAAAGAAAAAAAAAAACGGGGCAGCACCTACAATGGAGGTTATTCTCTGACTCTCCTTTTGTACCGCGATCCTGGAGCTTGGCGGCTCCCGATCCCTTCAACGGGTGAGGAGCTGCCATCGCTGCATTACAGGTCTCTCTTGGTGCTGCTGCCTCTGCCTCTGCCCTGCCCCCCCCCCCTTCGCGCCGAAGCCAAAAGGTGGCTGAGCGTGGGAGGTCGAGAAGCCCGGTCCACTCATGCACATCTCCTTCCTACTCTTCTCACAGGTGATCGGAGGTAAGCTGAGGGTTTTTGATCGCTGTTTTTTTTTTTTTAATAACGAGAGGCCAGAGCACAGTGAGGAAATTGACCGTGTTATCAGTGGCGGTATGGCATCTCGTGGCAATTGCATCGGACTGGAGCAGGAAGTCAGTGGCTAGGCCTGTTTCCCGTGGGTTTCACTGCACATTTTTTCCGGCCTCTATTTGCCTCGCATGCTGAACTAGGGCCTCTGAAGCTCTTCTATTTGTGTGTGTTTGGGGTTTTTTTAGGCTGTGAGCTGCAATCCTCATATATTAAAAAAAATAAATAAATAAAAATAACATGGAGGCACCTTCTTAGTTTCAAAGAAACTTTAGGCCTGCCTTTTATACCATTTACTGGGTTATCTGCAGCAATGTATCACCTGTTGAGCAGTTAACCAATGCCTGCCTGTCCGCAGTGCCTAGTTTGTGGTACCCGACATGGAACGGTGTCGGATGCCGGTGTGTGTCGTGCCGTGGATATGGAGCAAGCGCTTCAGGTAAAGGTCAGGGAGCCTGCATCGGCGGCATCCCAGGGGGGCTTGTTGACCTGTCGGAGTCACTCCTTCTTGCAGAGACTCCGTCTTCTCCGCGTGAGTCTGGTCCAGCCATTTCAGGCACCTCAACATCCCTTAATTTGTGAGAATTGGCTCTGGGGGGTTTCTCTCCAGAATTTCTACTTTTACTGCACCAGGCCTTTTGCTTACACCAGCAGGGCGGATCAGGCCTGACCTCCATGGTGTCGCTGCTGGGATGGGGACTCACTACTCCACAGAAGGGGGAGCTTTCTGGGCCTGGTCCAGCAAAGAAGGCCAGATTAGGGGAGATCACTCATCTTTGGCTGATTGGCCAGGGGTGGATGACATAGGATTCGAGGCCACGGAGTTAGAGGAAGGTGAAATTCTGGAGCTGGAAGACCAGGCCAGAATCGTCAGGGTATTTCTGTGAGAGGAATAGAGGAATTGCCCGCTCTGATTGAGGAGTCCTTTTAAGCACTCAGTTTACCAACTGGTTGCCCAGTGGATGAAGACGCTCTGGAGGATCCTCTCATCCAGGCGGTAAGGAGTACCCAAGTGGTCTTTCCTGTTCACCGAGTGGTTAAGCAGATTATACAGGACGAGTGGGATTTGCCGTAAGCAGGCCTTAGGGGGGGGCTTGGGCCTTTTCTCGACTTTATTCTCTCTCTGATCAGGAGCGGGAGTTGTTTCAGTCTCCTCGTATGGACGCAACTTTGTCCGCTGTAACAAAGAAGATAACCATTCCGGTGGAGGGCAGTGCTGCTTTGAAGTATGGTCAAGACAGAAAATTGGATACCCTGTTGAAGCAGGCTTTTGATGTTAATGCCTTGTCATTACAGGCTTCTGTTTGCAGGGCCTGGGTGGCCAGGATCTGCCTTCGCTGGTCCCAACGGCTACAGCAGCCGGAGATTATGGCTCTTGAGCATGGGGCTGAGATTGCTAAGACTGAATCCAAGAGGATTGTGAAAAATTGCAAGAGGACATTGATAAATTGGAAGACTGGACGTTCAAATGGCAGATGAAATTTAAGGTGGATAAGTGCAAAGCTATGCACCTAGGAAAGAACAACCCAAACTATGGTTACATGAAGCAAGGTTCCACATTAGAAACCACCATCCAGGAAATAGATTTAAGCGTCATTGTGGATAACATGTTGAAACCCTCCGCCCAGTGTGCAGCAGTGAACGAGGCGGCAAATAGAATGCTACAAATCGTAAGGAAAGGAATGGAAAATAAAGCAAAAGATATTATGCCTTTGTAACGTTCCATGGTGCCACCGCATCTTGAATATTGTGTGCAGTTCTGGTCGTCATAACTTAAAAAGGATATAATAGAATTAGAAAAGGTACAGGGAAGAGCGGATGGAAGGATACACCTACGAAGAGAGGCTAAAAAGGTTAGGGCTCTTCAACCCGGAAAAGAGACGGCTGAGGGGAGATATGATAAAGGTCTATAAATTTTATGAATGGAAGGGGTAAATAAACATTGATTAAAAGACTAAGGAACATGCAATGAAACTACAGTGTAACCAGTTTAAGATTAATAAATTATTTTTTCACTCAACGGGTAATGAAATCCTGGACTTCGTTACTGGAGGATATAGTAAAAGTGTTAGTGTAGCTGGGTTTAAAAAAGGTTTGAACAAGTTTCTGGAGGAAAGATCCATAAATCATTATTAAAGAGGACCTGGGTAATCCACTGTTTGCCCCAGTGCAAGAGTTGCGGAACGTGTGTGTGTGTGTTTTTTATTGGAATCTGTCAGGTACTTGTGACCTGGATTGGCCACTGTTGGAAACAGGATAAGAGACTTGATGGGCCTTGGTCTGACACAGTATGGCATGTCTTAAGTATTTGTTTTGTTGTTAAGACTGTCTGTCTTTCCTTTTTTCTGGAGTTATCAAGAGCATGAAACACTTGGAGTGAGACTTGCCCAATTCTCCAGTGAAGGGCTGAGTTTTTTGCAGGAAGCTTTATTTGCCACAGAATGAAAACATCGACTGGTTTACCTTGCTGAGAGTTGTTACACAGGTCATAGCAGTTACAAAGTGGACCACTATTCTACGAGAGTGGAATAGCCCTGAAGGACCCCCCGGATTGTAAAGTAGATGCTGTATCATGAAACACTAGTTTGCAGTCTGTGCTTTTATCCTTCAATTGACAGCATGTGTGGGTCTTACAATTCAAGCTTTACTCTAGTAGCTTTGGTCAATTGCTCCAGAGGATATTACCACCCCTCTTGACGTCTGCTACAGCTTTTTATTTTTTGTCAGACATTATGATCTCTTCTGTTTTGGTAACTAAGGACAGTGCGATGTTGAATATGGCATTGCTTTTGGGCAGCAGATTCTTCCTCCAAATGACAAGATTTGATATGCTACTATTTAGAGGCCCATCAAGCAGGTTTTACAAAAGCTAATGTTTCAAAAACACTACATAAAACACACTACAAAAAGGAAGGGCTGAATAGCACAACAAACAAACCAAAACACAAATGCTTTGATATGAATACTGAAGGTTTCCTCTAGGGGTTCTGGCTGATAATGGCTTGATGATATCATAAGCCTCTGGGAGCTTTCTCTGTCTCCGCATCTGCTGGTAGGGGTACACAACCCACTTTGTCTGAACTGATCTAGTAAGACTCAAGGAAAGGATATTATCTGGCAAGTAAAATGTCACCTTGGCATGCAGTGAAGCTACAAAGTAGTACATTGAATAAAAACATATTTTCTCTAGTTAGTCTTAAACATGCACTTAAACTCTGGACTTCATTACCAAAAGATGTAATAAAAGCTGTTAGTTGCTGGGTTTAAAGGTTCTTTTTCAACAAGTTCCTGGAGGGAAAAGTCCATAAACCATTTATTAAAGTGGACTGGGTAAAATGCACTGTGTATCCTTGTGATAAGCAGCATGAAATCTTTTGGGATCAGCCAGGTACAGTACTTATGACCTGGATTGGCCACAGTTCGAAATAGGATACTGAGCTTGATGGTCTTACCCAGTATGGCAAATCTTATGATGTGTTTACTCACTAAACATAATTTCCCCTAGCGCTCTTTCACTTCTCCACAATTTGTCTTGTATCCTCCTATTCAATTATTGCTTGTACTGTACTGCTTCCTCCTAAGTAAATCAAAACTCTGGAAAAGACACCAAACAATAATACCTATGGTGTGAAGGCACCAATAAAGCATTGATTTTTTTTTTTGTACTCTCAAAGAACTTCTAACTTGCTAGAAAACAAATACCTGCACTTAGAATTTTTGAACACCTAAGAATAGAAGCACTCTATAAAACAAAAAATAAATTCTGGGCACCGTGGAAATCTGAGGTGTCATAGTTGAATTTAGTGTCTAAAAGAATTCAACCTAGTGGATTTCTTTGTGAATTAGTGGTACAATCATTCGATTGTTACCTAGGACCCCAGTATATCTTCAAATAAAATTGAAATTGTTCTTATTTTTTTTTTTTTGGAAGATTGTAATCTACAGGTGTAATGTTTGAGCCTTAAGGTTTCAGCTAAGGACCTGAGCGAAATATTCAGTGGTACTTTGCAGATAATGTAGATGAATATTTCCTCGGACTGTTACAGCACTGTCTAGATAATGTTGGGGATTGCCCCAGAATTATCTGGCTAGCAGCAATTTTTTACTCCACCATTCAGATAACAAACTGCATAAAATTTTGTCACAAAAAAGGCAAGCCTGACTTTGGGATTGGCTGCCTTGAGAGTAGCTAAATATCGCCACTATCTAGATGTGCAGGCAGTCAGCGTTACTGATATATTCAATACTGAATTTCCAGTTTTGCTTTTCAGCACTGTAGCTTGCGCTTAAAGGCCAACAGTGGCGTTTAGATATTGGCCTGCTGGTTGATTGCTTGAAAAGCAAGTCCACAAAGAAGTGTTCATGCTAATATCCCACTGCTCAAGGGATAAATCCGTAAATGATCTGGTCACAATTTTGCAAATTATGAGAATTCTGTAAATGCAAGACATAAGAAAAGCCATGCTGCATCGAACCAAGGTCTCTGACAGTGCCCAGACTGGGTTACTAGTACCTGACAGATCCCAAAATATAAATGTCATAGCTCATTTTCAGCGATGAGCAGTTGCTTTCCAAAGACTAAATTTCCTATGGACTTTCCTCCCAGGAACTTGTCCAAACCTCTTCTGAATCCTGTTCTGTTTGCTTTGGCTACATTTCTCCTGCAATGCACCACAGCTTAAAAAAAAATGCCCTGCCAGTTAGAGTTGTAGCTGGTTTTAGAGTCCAGAGGTAGCCCTGGTGCATGACCTTTGACCCTAGGACCATTGCTGCATTGACCAGAGTAGAAATAAGGGGAGGTGGGTTTATTTAAAATAAGAGTGAACACCATTAAGCAAACAAGGCAGCAAAGCCTACAATTTAAGAGGTTTTAAAGTCATCCATTATTATCCCCCGATGAATCTCAGCCGATATTTCTTGATGTGGGCTTTATCATTGTCTCATTTCTATTCTGTATTTTTCTTTCCTCTATAGTTGTTCTGGATTTACCTTTTCTCTTTTTTGGTTATTGTAATTGACTGAAAATTTAAACAAATAAAAAATAAGAGTGAAATCTCCAGGTAGTTGGGGAAGAAGGTGCATAGCACAAGGAACCCACTGCTGGTTTTGACAGAGTTGGAAGAAAGGGGGGAAAGGAGGAAATATTGTGTTCTCGTGCCCCCCTTTTACAACAAACGGAAGGCATAAGCTGCGTTACTTCAGCTTCTTTTCTGCAGGTGTTTTGATACCACCACCTTTATCCAAGCATTGGATAGACAAAATTATGATTTTTGTAATATGGTTTTTCTATGGCTATATAAATGATTAATAGTAGTAAATGCTTTAGTACAGAGGTTTCCAACCTTTTTGGTTGTCCAGACCTTTTATTAACCTCCCAACAAATTCAGCACCACCCCAGAACCAAACCTGTCCCCAATAGCCCTTGTTTCTTCCCTTCCTTTCCCTGTCTCCTCCAGTCTCTTGTCCCTAGCAGTCCTTTTTCTTTTTTCTTCTCTTCCCCTTCCCAGTCATTTCTTACCTGCCTTTTCTGTGTTCTGTGTTCCCTCTGTAATGATCGGATGGATTGCCAGTGCTTCACAGACCACAGGTTGGGAACCATTGTTAGTGCACGTTGAGCTGAGAGACATCCTAGAAAAGACAAAAGGATATCTGTTTTTTATTGACTCCAACAAGACCTTTGACTGTAAATCATAAGAAGCATGGGTATACCAGAACACCCGATTAATTCTCTTGCACCTTTCATAGATCAAAAAGCAACAGTTCGAATGGAACAAGGAGAAACAATAGTTTTTAAATCAACAAAGGTGTACAACGGCTGCATACTCCCCCCCCCCCCCCCACCTGTTTAATAATATATGCAGAACAAATCAGAGCAGCAGGACTGTATGAAGACAGCCGAGGTGTGAAGATTGGTGCAAGATTCAACAACATTTGCTATGCTGATGATACCACATTACTGGCTGAAAGTGAAGACAATGAAACATTTGCTTCTCAAGATCAAGAAACATAGGAGTATGTTTACTAAACAGCGGTGGCGGCAGCAGCTTATTGCGATATCGTAGCCACGGCCCCTTTGAATTCAATGGGGCTGCGGCTCCGATATCGTACATAAGCTGCTACCACTGTTTAGTAAACATACCCCATAGTCTTAAAATGGGCCTGAATCTAACAAAGATACTGGAAAAATAAGTTGATTGTGGTGGAGAAGAAATAGAAGAAATAGTGGACAGCTTTTCAACCTGCTTGAGTCAGTAATAAAGAAACAAGCAGTCAAGAAATCAGACAATGCATTGCTCTTTGCAGAATGGCTATGAAGGACCTAGTCGGGATTCTCAAAAGCAGAGAGAGTTCTCTATACAAAGATTTGATTTTTTTTTCCCAAGCCGTTATATTTTCAATAACATCATATGGATGCAAAAACTGAACAGTGAAAAAGATGGACTGGAAGAAAATCGATGCCTTCAAATTATGGTGCTGGTGAAGAATACTGTGTTGAATATCAACGCAAAAGACGAAGGCCAGCAATGAGATGGATTGATACAATAACAGCAGCTATGAATGCCACTCTAGCAACAATTGCCTGACTGAAGATCAAATTATGTATAATGTTTGTTTTTTTTAAGGCAACTAGCCAGAAGGTCGATATGAGTCGGCATAACTCGACAGC
This sequence comes from Ichthyophis bannanicus, assembly GCA_033557465.1. NCBI lineage: Eukaryota > Metazoa > Chordata > Amphibia > Gymnophiona > Ichthyophiidae > Ichthyophis > Ichthyophis bannanicus. Next base: position 125,955,917 of record CM066035.1, on the reverse strand, counting down.
ACTTAACAAGCTATTGTTTTTAAACATGTCAGAAATCATAGATATATGCATTTGACAGCTGGTAATGAAACCTTTTGTATGTATCTCCTTTAACAAAAAAAAAGTGTGTGCAAGTGAGAGGTGATGTTGCCCAGCCTACCATTTTTCTCTTCTGATGGGAGGGAGTGCAGGTATACAGCAAACAAGATGCTCATTTGCTATCACAACCAAGGATAGAGTGAAAATAATGTCGGTTTTTTACTAAGATGAACACTACTTTTCACAGTAAAATCTTTTTCCCTAAAACAAACCTTGGCTGCGATTTCTTAATCTTGATACAAAAATCTGTTCCAACAGTGTCGCCTGTCTAATCCAGGCCTCTATCTCATCCTGCTTATCTGATGTTGCTGTCTGGATGTCCTGCCACCATCTGAAATTGAACATGACCAAAACTGGACTCATTATTTCCCCCCAAAAGCCACATCCCCTCCCTTCTCTGTTTCTGCTAATAACACTACACTCTTCCCTGTTTCCTCAGCTCACAACCTTGGGGTCATCTTTGACTCGACTCTCTGCATACATCCAACAGATAGCTAAAACCTGTAGTTTCTTTCGCTATGATATCAGTAAAACTTGTTCTTTCCTTTCAGAATACACTACCAAGACCCTTATCTGCTCTCTAGTCACCTCCCGCCTAGACTATTGCAACCTGCTGCTTTCTGGTCTCTCTCAGAATCATCTTTCCCCCATTCGGTCTGTTCAAAACTCAGCCACATGGCTAATCGTCTGCCAGTCTCGCTATGCTCACGTAACCCCTCTTCTCAAGTCACTTCACTGGCTCCCTATCCATTTCTGCATTCATTTCAAACGTCTCCTACTGATTTCTAAGCATATTCATTCTGCAGCTCCTCACTATCTTCTTAACACTCCCTACACCCCTCATCAAGAACTCTGCTCCTCTGGCCGATCCCTTTTTATCTGTGCTCTTCTCTGCCACTGCCAACTCTAGACTTGATTCATTCCATCTTGCTGCTCCATATGCATGAAACAAACTACCAAAGAGAGTGTGGCAGGCTCCTTTTCTGGCCCTATTCAAATCCAGGCTAAAAATCCCATCTCTTCAAGGCTGCATTGGGATTTTGATCCGTTATTCTCCTGCTTATCGCCTATCTGTATCTTGCCACCCCTCTTGACTTACCCTAGTCGCCGGTTGTTGTGTAGCCTGTCTTAATTAGATTGGAAGCTCTGAGCAGGGACTTTACACGTACAAGTAAGAGACAGTGTTTCATGTGCCATATAAATGATAAGTAATACTAGTAGTAATGAGTTTGGAGAAGATGAGCTATTTTCTTTTGATTTAGAAAAAGGATGATGAGACTAAATGAAGGGAGATGAGCCCTGTCATGGCCATCCTTCACCCACTTTATTCACAAGATGAATCTTGGATGGTCATTGATGATAACCATAGTTTGGGCACAGAATGAAGGGGATGGAGGAAGATGGTTAGGTGTTGCAAAGAGATGGTAGGGAGTTTAAGGTAAAACTGTCAGATGCAGGTTTGAATACAACGGCTTCTACAGAAGTAAGCATGAGTGTGGGATTTAAACTAAAGAAGCTCTGGGGATTCGGTGCAGGGCAGTATTTATTGCTAGAATTTACCTCCCGCCTTTCCAGAAGATCAACGCGAGTTACTTTCAGGTAAAGTATGTATTTCCCTATTCCCCAAAGGGCTCACAATCTAAGTCTTAGTGCCTGAGGCAATGGAGGGTTAAGTGACTTAAGAATTTGAACTTTGGAGGTGTACCAAGGTCAGAGTTTTTTATGCCTTACTATGGGGGGGGGGGGGGGTGGCGTGAAAGACTTAAGTGTCCAAAAGAGAAGAGATGATAGTCTTGTAAAGAAACTGCTTCTTCAGTAGACTCTCTTGGCAGGGGTATGGAGGAGAGGTGAGGTAGTAATATAGAGGGGGTACCATGGCCAGCAACCTGTAGATTCCTAAAGATTTTGGTGGTGACTTAACAAGGGAGAGGGGCAAAAGTGATTCATTTTGGGAGTTCATCAGATGGATGTGAAGAGGTCCAAGAGTGCATGTGGAAAAAGGGAGTAGATCAAGAAAATAGCCTAACTGGTGAGTAGAGGTGGTAGAATCCAATAAGAAGGTTGAGATGAGGAGTTTTGAGGCATAAGAGTTGAAGTTAGTCATTGTGGAAGTTGATGTTCTCAAGAATAAGGGAAGGGGAAAGAGTTTCAAGGAAGAATAAAAGCAAGGAAGAGGGGGATTTATTGTTTGACAACTAACCAGAGAGAAATTGGAGTAAATAAGTGGGATGGCATGGACTTTAAAGGACAAAAACAAGTGGAATCGAAGAGAATGAACTGGCTGAAGCCTGCAGGACGAAGAAAGCAACAGCCAGACACAGCCACTGTAGCCTATTGAGCAAGGTGCAGCATTTGTGGGAAAAGAGATTCCGTGATAGAATTGAGGCAGTCCTTAGAAAAAGCCCAAGTCTCAATCACAGCAAGAAGATTAAGGTGAGAGAAAAAGAGAGCATGAATATTGATGTGCTTGTTGGAAATGGAGTAGACATTCCCTAGGTAAGAGGGATACCGTTGGATGGGTAAAAAAGTTGCTATGGCAGTTGAAGTTAGCATAAGAGTTGACTTGAAGGACCAGTAATGGAATGAATATTGAGAGGTTGAGAAGAAATATGGAGAAAAGACTAGGAAGAAACTTTTGAAGCTAAAGAGCAGTGGCTCGGAAAAGGGAATGACTGGAGGGGTGGGAAGAATGTGCAGATATGAGGCAGTGGACTTGTTCCCTCTCCCTGATGCAATTCCATCCCTCATGACAAATCATTCCAACTATGAATAAGTAAAAAAAGAAATGGTTCTAGAATAGTGGTAGCTGCAGTCGGCCATGGAAAAATAAGGAGATAAGCTTTTTAGGAACAAACATGGTGGGGGGTTCCCCCTTTTTTTCTTTGCCTTTCCTTTCTATCCTTCCTTCCAAGCACATTCTCACTCCCTCTCCCTCTTCTAGCTCTTCACTTTAGAGCAGTGGTTCGCAACCCTTTTTCTGTGGCGACACACCCAATAGACCATGTTCATGTGTGTGATAAACCGAACACTGCAATCTGGCTGAACAATAAAGTTTAAATATCATTTCATTGCAGTAAAACAAATAATGCAAGAAAAAATCTAAACTATTTTTAACCATCTACTTTTTTATGACTTGTTGAAATCAGAATTTATATTGCATTTAAATTTTTCTTGCAAGTTTTATAGTCTGATAGTCAGCAGCACTTATCCGAATAGCAGGATGCTGTAGAGCTGATTGCCAGAAGAGGGGGGAGAGGGAGCAGGCTTGCAATATTTCCAGCTTGGGCTGGTGGCAGCAGTGATCATTAGAGGAGGAGGAGCGGAACTAGGAAGTGATGTTGGGGTTCCTTGCTTTATTTATTTTTATTTATTTAGACAGTTTTGTATACCGCCTTATCCTTCAATCAAAGCGGTCACAACACAATTGGGGGATACATTTAACACGCGGGGATATGAGACACATACACTAATACTTACAGGGAACATGGGCAATGGAGGGTTAAGTGGCTTGCCCAAGACCACAAGGAGCATCTGTGGGACTAGAAACCCCAGTCCTTCCGGCCCAAGGTTGCTGTCCTCTAGTGGGATTTGAACCCCCGGCCTGAAGTATCTTGCCCCAACCACTAGGCTACTCGCCCCACCAGCAGGCACATGTGGTTGTTAGCAAGCCCATGCTTTTCTTACGTGAAATATTTGATGACACACCGGTGTGTCCCGACACACCAGTTGAGAACCTCTGCTTTAGAGGTGGCTGATAACTCCTAGGCCCCACTAATGCCAACCATTGCAGCATGTACTGTCTCTGATCTAGGCAGCAGCCACACCAATGTCGTTTCCCTCGCATGCACCCTACCAGCCCGTTTCCTGTTGGGTGCCAAGGCCCATCTTTTTGGCACCTATAATTTTTCCAGCCTTAGCTAGAAGGTATTGTTAGTTCTATGGCTCCTTCATCCATCTTCAACCTCTGCTGTTCCTGAACCACTGGTTGAAAGAATACAGGATGGGAGAAGTCCAAGCCCTTGGTCAGCTACGTCCTTGGCCGGTCACAGTTGAAGTAGCTGAGAGAAGTATGTAAATTATTCTATTCCAAAGATATTGATTTATAGTAAGACCTTTGAGATGCAGAAAGTGCTTCACGTCATGCAGAGTTATGTAGTGATCATTGCTGATAAGCTGTAACCTTGAGAGGCTTGTGTATTATGAACTGCCGCTGAAGCAACCAACTTAGTTATGATGCAGACTTTAAAAAAACAACAAAGGCTGCAGATTGCCTCAGTTCACCCCAAGTAGCTCTCAAAATCTGTCTTAAGTGCACAAACTTGTTCATAACCACCGTTTTGTAAACGGTCCACATAGTGACAGCCAACAGCATAAAGACATTCCCAGAGTTGTGCAATTTCTATATTCTAACCACACTGTCTTAATGTATTTCAAACACACATTCCTGCGGAGGTTTTGTGTGTTAACATTCTCTCATCAACGTGGGTTTTAATGAATTCAAAACTGAACTGCTTTTTTTTCCTCCTTTTTGTTACAGTATAAACAAGAAGGTGAAAATGTGACAAGTTACTGCCATGAGACCCTTCCTGGTTGGGTGCATGATGTACTGGGTCGTAACTGGGCATGTTTTGTTGGACATAAACTTTCACCTGCTCCTTCTCATCTTAGCGTAAATACAGTATCCTCGCACAAACGTCAGGAAAGGTAAGTCTCTTGTAACTGGGTGTAATTTAGTTGTGTAGTCTTATCTGATTTCACAATAGTATGGCGAAGTTTATTTATTTAACAGTATTTCTATACCGCCTTATCGTACAATCAAGGCGGTGAAATAACAATACAAACAAAAGTAGTGAGAGTGTGATTCATGCAATGAAGGAGATTTTAAGATATACATGTGAGTAGAAAGTGTATTAGATTATAATGAACTATGAACATTAAGCTCTATAGTACAGCATGAGCTAAACTACAAGGTTATATACAATTAGGGTTAGAAAATATCATGGGTCACTGTACAAAGATTAAATGACAGGACCATAATGTTCGATGAAAAGCATTGTTTTCAACTGTTTACGGAAGTCTTTGAGGTCCGTTGTTGATCTTAAATCGTCTGGGAGTGAGTTCCAAATTATAGGAGCAGCCAGGGAGAGTGCTCTCTCAGTTGTGTCCTTTCGTAAATTTCTGAAGTCGCTTGAAGTGTTGACTCTATTTGAAGTTCCCCTTCTTCTTGGTCGAGTGCTAATGTCTGGATGAATGAGGGAGTGCAGGCTGTTGGCTGAAATATGATGATTAATTTTAAAAATATTAATTATTGTTTTTGTATTTAATACATGAGCGGATTGGGAGCCAGTGTAGGTCTTTCAAAACTGGAGTAATGTGGTCATGACTAGTTGATCCAGATATAATGCGGGCTGCAGTGTTTTGAGCTAATTGAAGAGGTTTGAGTGATTGCTTTGCTAGCCCAAGGAAGATGGGATTGCAGAAGTCCAGTAAAGGAGTGGTCAGCGCTTGACATACAGTACGGAAGTGATCAGTTGCAAGGAGAGGTTTGAGTCTTCTGATGATTCTCATCCTGTAATAAGCATTCTTGATTGTTTTGTTTGTGTGCTTTAAGATTCAAATTGCTGTCCAGTGTTACTCCAAGGTATTTAACTTCCGTTTTCATTGGTATGGTTTTGTCTGCCACTCTGATGTCCAGTGGATGTAAAAATTCTGGGTTGCGAGTGATTATTAGAGCTTCCGTCTTGCTGTAGTTGAGAAGTTATTGTCATTACACCATCTTGTCATTTGTGTTAAGCAGTCTGATATTTTTTGAGTAGACTGGGTTGTCAATAGAAATAGGCGTGTAAATCAAAATCTCATCTGCATAAATTGTGTACTGAATGCTATTTGCATTCATGATGTCGCATATTGGTTGTATGTATATGTTAAATAGAAGTGCTGAAAGGGCGGACCCTTGAGGCACTCCTTGGAGTACTTTTATGGGTTGGGAAGAGTTGTGACCTACCTTATTTAGCTATTTATTTAGCTGTATTTATATCCCGCTTTTCACCGGGTCAAAGCGGTCAATTGGGGGATACATTTAACACGAGGGGATGAGAGACACATATGCTCATACTTACAGGGAACATGGGCAATGGAGGGTTAAGTGGCTTGCCCAAGACCACAAGGAGTGCCTATAGGACTAGAAATCCCAGTCCCTCCGGCCTGAGATTGCTGTCCCCAGGTGGGACTTGAACCCCCGACCCTCCGGCCTGAAGTACCTAGTCCTAACCACTAGACCACTCCTCACCTCACCTTGACCCGAATCTGCCTGTCGGAGAGGTAAGATTTGAAAGCTTCATCAAAGTACTACTTTTTGGTCTGCTCTAGTACATTGATTTGTTTTGTTTTGTTTTCTTTTTATATACTCCAGTTTCTTTCGTTCTTTCATCCAGTACCAATACTAATTTCCAGCAATAATGATTTTCTTTCATTTGGCATAGTAAGCAAATTTCATGCCTGACATCGATGTAGTGGTTAGAGCATTGGCTTGGTAAGCAAGAAACCAGGATTCAATTCCCACTAGCACTCCTTGTGGTCTTGGCTAAGTCACTTATCCCTCCATTGCTTCAGAAAAAAGACCTGGCAATCTCCGTCCAGTCACACTGCCAAGAAAACCCAGGAACTGCCAGGTCGCCAGCGGTCAACATTGACCCGAAGACGCACATTGCATTTTGAATCAATGTGAGAGCCATTTTATAAAGCTGGCGGGCCCCTCTGCATTTCTTTGATCTCGCCAAGCAGGACATGCTGTCATGAAATGGGCCGCCCTGAAATGTATGCCACCTTAAGTGTTAATGATCTAGCTGTTTAAAAAAAACAAACATACATTTTTGGAGTGCACTGTTCTCCTACTGAAGTAGTTACCAGAACTGAAGAGAACAGTGGGAGACAGCCATCCAACCAACAACGAAGGCTGAGCTGTGGAAGGGTTGGAACTCCTCTCCTATACCTGTGTGTACCCAGTGAGCATACTCGTGTCGTAAATGTTTTGTAACGTATTGCAATAAGTATGTAGGACTTTGGAAAAGAAGAATTATTTTTAGGTTTAAAATGATTATTGACTGAAAAAAATAAAATTTTAGCTGATGGTCTAGTCCAGGGTTTCAGAAATCTTGCCTTGGGACTCCACAGCCAGCTAGTTTTTTTTTTTTTTTTAGGATATCCACAGTAAATTTGCATGGATGAATTTGCATATACTGTAATGGGCTTATGTGTATAAAGAAATCACATATATATATTTCTCCGGGAACAAGCAGGAAGCCCTCACATACAGGTGACATCTGCGCCGACAGAGCCCGAGCAGAAGCATTTCCCTAGCTTTCAAAGAAAGCCGTTGGGAGATGCACCACGCATGTGTAGCCCCTACCTACCCAAGGGTGCCACCTTGCCTCAGTCTCCTTTTTTCTGCAGAGCTGACTGGAAGTTTGTCCTGTTTCCCTGGAAAGTATCTTTTTTGTTGGTTTTTCCTGGTATGCACACTGGTTCCTCTTCCTGCCCCCGAGCCAGCCTTGGTGTCGCTCCTCTGGTTTATTTTCCTAGTTTTTTCTAGAGAGGTCCCTTGACCGGCGCTTCGCAACCTTTTTGCTTGACAGGCCTCAGACCTTCGCCTGGTTTCAAGGACCCGTTTTTCCCCATGACCCTCAGTGGCTTCAAGAAATGTGATCTGTACAGTAGGAGGTCCCTCTCCGACCGACATGATTGCTACCTCTGTTGCCTTGGGCTGGACTACAATAACTCGGGCTGCGACATAAGAACATAAGACATGCCATACTGGGTCAGACCGAGGTCCATCAAGCCCAATATCCTGTTTCCAACAGTGGCCAATCTAGGTCATGCGTACCTAGCAATATCCCCAAAAGATACAGGTTCCTCAATGCTTGTACTGGGTCAAGCATTGATATCCTGGGTCCCTTTTTAATAGTGGTTTATGGACCTTTGCTCCAGGAACTTGTCCAAACCTTTTTTAAACCCAGCAACACTAACAGCCTTTACTACATCCTCTGGTAACAGATTCCAGAGTTTGGTTACACGTTGAGTGAAAAAATATTTTCTCTTATTTGTCTTAAATAGTTTACCCTGTAGCTTCATTACATGTCCCCTAGTCTTCCTATATTCTGATAGTGTAAACAATTGATCCACGTTTATCCGTTCCACTCCATTCATTAATTTATAGACCTCTATCATATCTCCCCTCAGCCGTCTCTTTTCCAGGTTAAAGAGCCCTAACCTACTTAGCCTCTCTTCATAGGAGTAGCCTTCCATCCCCTTCACCAATTTGGTGGCTCTTCTCTGTACTTTTTCTAATAACGCTATGTCCTTTTTGAGATACGGTGACCAGAATTGCACACAATATTCAAGGTGCGGTCGCACCATGGAGCGATACAGAGGCATTATAATATCCTTTGTTTTATTTTCCATCCCTTTCCTTATGATACCTAGCATTCTATTTGCTTTCTTGGCTGCCGCTGCACACTGGGCGGAGGGTTTTAACATGTTATCCACGATGACTCCTAAATCTTTTTCCTGGGTGGTGGTTTCTAATGTGGAGCCTTGCATCGTGTAACTATAGTGTGGGTTGTTCTTTCCTAGGTGCATAACTTTGCACTTGTCCACATTAAATTTCATCTGCCACTTGGATGCCCAGTCTTCCAATTTATCCAGATCCTCCTGCAGTTTTCCACAATCCTCTTGGGTTTTAACAGCTTTAAACAGTTTTGTGTCATCTGCAAATTTGATAACCTCACTAGTTATTCCCTTTTCCAGGTCATTTATGAATATGTCAAAAAGTAGCAGACCCAGTACAGATCCCTGGGGTACTCCACTATTCACCTTTTTCCATTGGGAATATTGGCCATTTAGCCCTACCCTCTGCTTTCTATCTTTTAACCAGTTCCCGATCCACAATAGTACACTGCCTCCTATCCCATGACTTATTAGCTTCGCCAAAAGTCTCTGATGGGGGACCTTGTCAAAAGCTTTCTGAAAGTCCAGATACACTATATCAACCGACTCACCTTTGTCTACCTGTTTATGCACACCTTCAAAAAAACATATCAGATTAGTAAGACAAGATCTTCCTTGTCTAAAGCCATGTTGGCTGTCTCCCATTAGGCCATGACTATCTACATGCTGTGTAATTTTGTTCTTTATGATGGTTTCTACCATTTTCCCTGGTACTGACGTCAGGCTCACCGGTCTGTAATTTCCCGGGTCACCCCTGGAACCCTTTTTAAAAATTGGTGTTACGTTGGCGACCCTCCAATCTTCAGGTATTACAGATGTTTTTAATGAAAGTTCACAGATTACCAATAGCAGGTCTGCAATCTCATATTTCAGTTCTTTCAACACTCTGGGATGTATACCATCCGGTCCAGGTGATTTGCTACTATTCAGTTTATCAAATAGTTGTAATATATCTTCCCGGTGTAGCGATATTTCTCTCAATTCCTCTGCAGTATCACCTTTAAATACCACTTCAGTCTTGGGTAACATCCCTACATCTTCCTCAGTAAAGACCGAAGACTGAATGAATTCTTTGCTATCTGCTATAGCCTTGTCTCCTCTTACTGCCCCTTTTACCCCTCTATCATCTAACGGTCCAATTGACTCTCTCACAGGCCTTTTGCTACGAATGTACTTGAAAAAGTCTTTATTTCGTGTTTTTGCTTCCGTAGCAAGTTTCTTCTCAAATTCCCGCTTTGCCTGCCTTATCAATGCTTTGCATTTAACTTGCCAGTGCTTGTGCTGTTTCCAGTTTTCATCATTTGGCTCTTTTTTCCATTTCCCTGAAGGTTGCTTTTTTGGCAGCAACAGCCTCTCTGACCCCACCTTTAAACCATGCTGGCAGTTTTTTGGACTTTCTTCCACTCTTCTTAAAGCGTGGAATACAGCTGGTCTGGGCTTCGAGGATAGTAGTTTTAAATAACGCCCAAGCTTGCTGTAAGTCTTTAACCTTTGGAACCGCTCCTTTTAGTTTTTTCCTAACTATATTCCTCATTCTATCATAGTCTCCCTTTTGAAAGTTAAAAGGTAGTACTGTGGATTCCTTTACTATTTGTCCTCCAATAATTAAATCAAACATGATCATACTATGATCACTATTGCCAAGTGGTCCCAACACCCTTATTTCTTGCACCAGATCTGGCGTTCCACTAAGGACTAGGTCCAGTATGGCTTCCCCTCTGGTCGGTTCATGAACCAGCTGCTCCAAGAAGCAGTCATTTATTCCATCTAGAAACTTTACTTCTTTAGCTTGTCCTGCCGTGACACTGACCCAGTCGATACCGGGGTAATTGAAATCACCCATTCTCCAGGACCAAGCAGGAAGTCAGTCCTCACTTATGGGTGACGTCGGCGCCGACGGAGCCCTCGCGGAGCAATTTTCCCCAGCTTTCAAAGAAAGCCTTTGGGAATTGCAGCGCGCATGCGCGGTCGTCTTCCCGCCCGAGGGTGCCATCTTAGCCAGTCTTCTTTTTTCCGCGGAGCCCTGCAGACGTCCCCGTCTTGTCCCCGCGAAAAAGTTGATTTTCCTCTTTATTTTATACTTTTTTCTTTCGGTTCGACGCCGATCGTTTTCCCGCCCGGACTCGCGACGCCGGTCTCGAGTCCTCTAGCGTTTTTTCGGTTTTTCTGACTTAGTCAGCTTTCATTTTCGTTTTCCCTGGCAGCCCGGTCCTTTGACCTCGCAGGGGCCCTTTTTCCCCCGATGGCTGCCAGTGGCTTTAAGCGGTGTGGTCGGTGTGACCGAAATATGTCACTAACCGACACACACGACTTTTGCCTCCGCTGCTTGGGCCCGGATCATGAGGAACTGATCTGTGGGCCCTGCAGCAAACTGTCCTCGAAGGCGTTGAGAAGTCGGCGGCATCAGCGCGAGAGAATCTTCGCTGACCCCAGCCGTACCCGGACCTCGTCGGAGGCCTCCGTGTCAAAGGGCTCCAGCTCGGACCGTCGCCGGAGCTCCTCCGACCGGGGTTCTCCCTCCGGGGACCATCGTCGGAAGGAAAAACCCGCGAGGGCGGCGTCGGTGGACACTCCTGGCTCCGCGAGGGCCAGGTCGCATAGCCCCGACAGCCGCCCCGGGTCCTTGGAGAAGGAACATCTCCCGAAGCGACCTCGCCTGGAGTCGGAGATGCCTGCCCGGGTAAGTCCTGTAGTCCTTCTGGACTCGCCTCCGCGACAGCCGACGTCGGGCCCGACGCCGTCGGGGCCCGAGTCGGGGGCTGCTGGGTCACCTGAGCTCGGACTCAGGTTGACGGCCTTGGAGAGCAGACTGTCTGCCTTCATGGACCAGCAGCGGGCACTGCTCGCTGGCCTCGCTGGCGCCGCTGCCCCGACCGCCGGGACGTCGACGTCCAAGTCGACCCCGGAGACCGAGCCGATCCTCGAGTCAATGAGAACTCGAGTCGATCCTCGGTCGAGGTCACCCTCGGCCTCCCGTTCGGGACCGAGGTCGCCGACGCCGACTCCCTCGACGTCGGGGCGGCTGGCGCCGCACCCTGCCCGGGCCGACCCCACCGAGTCCTCGTCGGAGTCGGTCTGGGAGTCTGAGGAGGAAGAGTCACCTGATTCTTTCCGGACTCGGTGTGTCCCATCGGACTCACCGGGGTCCGAGCCTCGGAAGCAGTCCCCCCCGGAGGATGCCCGGTTCTCGGACTTCGTTAGGGATATGGCCAAGGCTTTGGCCTTCCCTGCGGATCCCGAGGAGGAGCCTCGAGCCGAAGAGCTCGACGCCCTCCAGTATGACTCTCCCGCGAGGGAGCACTTTACTGTGCCGGTTCCTCCTATGCTGGAACGACTACTCTTCCGCATGTGGGAGAGTCCGGCCTCCTCGCCGGTCCTGAGCAAGCGGGTCGATTCTATCTATCGGGTCCGCAAGAGCCCTGGCTTTCAGAAGGCACAGCTGCCACACCATTCCATGGTAGTGGAATCGGCCATGCATCGTCTTAAGAGCCAGAAGATGCACTCCTCGGTGCCTCCTGGAAGGGAGGCCCGTAACCTGGATGGCCTTGGCAAGAAGTGCTTCCAGGGCTCTATGCTCGCATGTCGTGTCCAGACTTACCAGCTCTACATGGGCATGTATCTCCGGGATCTGGCTAAAGAGCTAGCCGGATTCTCCGCTGGTCTCTCCGAGGAGCCCTTGCGGAGGTTCCTAGCCTTGTCCACGGGCATTCGGGAATGCTCAAAGTTCATGTCCCGAGCAGCCTATGATGGCTTTGAGGCCTCGGCTAGAGTGGCCGCAGCCGGCATCGGTGCCCGCCGACAGGCTTGGCTTCAGTCGTCGGATCTTGAGCCCTGGGTACAGGACAAGTTGGTCGATGTCCCCTGCCGAGGCGAAACCTCTTTGGCAAGCCCATGGCGGAAAAGGTTGCACAAATTGAGACTGAGACTCTCACCAGGACCAGGCTTTCTAGGAAGACCGCCCCTTCCCAGAAAAAGAAGGGCTCGGGAAAAAAGTCCTTTTACCCGAGGAAGGCGGCTGCCTACAAACAGTACCCCCATTATCAGGCCCCTGCAGCTCCCCAACAGGGCCAGCAGGCCAAGGGACGGGGTAACGGGTCCCGTAGGCAGCAAGCCCCCAAGCCTGCACCACCAGCCCCTGCTCAGCAGGGTGGGGGTTTTTGACTCGCTCAGCATAGCCTCTCCCCCCCCCGCTGGTTCCTCCCAGCACCGGAGGCCGGCTGGTTCACTTCGGCCACAGGTGGTCCAGCATCACCGCAGATGCCTGGGTACTTCAGGTCGTGCGAGAAGGCTACCTTCTCCACTTCCATCAGGTCCCTCCCTCCTATTTTCCGGGAGAACCTTCGCGCCCCCCTCTGCACAGGGAGTTGCTCCTTCAGGAGTTAGCAGGTCTTCTGCAGGAACAGGCGGTGGAACCGGTGCCCCACCACCTGAGAGGTCAAGGCTTTTATTCAAGGTATTTTCTGATACCAAAGAGAACAGGGGGCCTCAGACCCATCCTGGACTTGCGCAACCTCAACAAGTTCCTTGTGCGGGAGAAGTTCAAAATGCTTACCCTTGGAATCCTTCTGCCCTACCTCCAGCAGGGAGATTGGCTATGCTCCTTGGATCTAAAGGATGCCTACACGCACATCCTCATCCACCCAAGCCACCGCCAATACCTAAGGTTTGTGGTGGCAGGAAATCATTACCAGTACAGAGTACTGCCCTTTGGCCTATCCTCCGCACCGCGAGTCTTCACAAAATGTCTCGCGGTCGTGGCGGCCCATCTCCGGCTTCACGGCCTCTATGTCTTTCCGTACCTCGACGACTGGCTCATCAGAGCAGCGTCCGCTCAGGAGGTCGCCAACGCCACGGTGACTCTGCTGCAGCACTTGGGCTTTGTCATAAACTTCGCAAAGTCCACTTTGCTCCCCTCACAGGATCTCGAGTTCATCGGCGCAAGGCTGCACACTCCTCGGGCACGAGCGTACCTACCGCTCGACAGGGCGCAACGGCTCATGGACCTAGCCGACCGCTTTCGCAGCCAGCCCCTGGTCTCCGCCAGGCGCTTCCTGAGACTGCTCTGCCATATGGCTTCCACCGTCCATGTGACCCCCAATGCCCGCCTGAACATGCGGTCTGCTCAATGGTGTCTCCGCCAGCAGTGGCGACAAGCCACAGGCGGCCTGGCGGACCTGGTGCGCGTCTCCGAGCCGCTGCTCTCGTCTCTCCGGTGGTGGCTCCGGCAGCCGAACCTGATATTCGGAATGCCTTTCCAGTCACCTCAGCCGACCCGGGTGCTGACCACCGATGCATCCCTCCTGGGCTGGGGAGCGCATTGCCAAGAGGCACGTACTCAGGGCCTCTGGACCATGTGGGAGTCTGCTCAGCAGATCAACTTCCTGGAGCTCAGGGCGATCCGCCTAGCTCTCAAGGCCTTCTCCCACCTGACTTCCCAACAGTCCGTCCTTGTCCAGACGGACAATCAAGTTGCCATGTTCTACGTGAACAAGCAGGGTGGCACGGGCTCCTTCCTCCTCTGCCGGGAGGCACAGAAGCTCTGCTCTTGGGCCGTCAGTCACGGCATTCTCCTCAAGGCAGTTTATCTCCCGGGCCAAGAAAATTGCCTTGCAGACAAACTCAGCAGGGTCCTCCAGCCGCACGAGTGGCGTCTGGATCCCTTGGTAGTTCAGAAGCTCTTCCTCAAGTGGGGTCTCCCCACGGTGGATCTCTTTGCCAGTCCTCACAACCGGCAGCTTCCTCGCTTCTGCTCTCGTCAGCCACACCCCCTTCGGGTGGCGGCGGACGCCTTTCTGATCTCGTGGTCGGGGAGCCTTCTGTACGCTTTCCCTCCCATCCCGCTGGTCTCTCGGACTCTTTTCAAGGTTCTCCGAGACAAAGCCTTCATGATCCTGGTGGCCCCTCGCTGGCCCAGGCAGCCGTGGTTTCCGCTCCTGCTGCAACTGGCGGTGGAGGATCCAATCCCTCTGGGGGTACAACCGGATCTCCTCACTCAGGATCAGGGGTCCCTTCTGCACCCCAACCTCAGGTCTCTCAACCTCATGGCCTGGCTGCTGAGAGGGTAGTCCTTGCTCCCCTTCTCCTGCCGGCGGAGGTGGAGGAGGTCGTCTTAGCTTCGCGACGGCCTTCTACCCGCAAATGCTACGCCCTTAAATGGCGTCGCTTTGCAGTCTGGTGTACCCAACAGTCTCAGGATCCCTTCTCCTGCCCGGTGTCGGTGATCTTGCAGTACTTGCTGCACCTCTCTAATCTGGGACTTAAGTCCAACTCCGTCAAAGTTCACCTCAGTGCTCTTTCAGCACATCATGTGCCAGTGGACGGCAGACCTCTCTCCAATGACCCTCTCGTAGCGAGGTTTCTCCGAGGTCTCCTTCTACTTAAACCACCTCTGCGCCCGCCAGCGCCTGACTGGGACCTGAATGTGGTTTTGCAGCGGATCACCTGTCCGCCTTTTGAACCTATGGCTACCTGTTCTCTCCGTTTTCTGTCTTGGAAAACACTGTTCTTGATAGCCCTCACTTCCGCTAGGCGCGTAAGTGAATTGCAGGCCCTCGTGTCTGATCCCCCTTACACTAGGTTCTACAAGAATAGGGTAGTCCTTCGGACTCACCCGAAATTTCTGCCTAAAGTGGTCTCCCCTTTTCACATCAATCAGGAGGTGGTACTTCCAACCTTCTTTCCCAGACCACACTCCAGCCGAGCTGAAACGGTCCTCCATACCCTGGACTGTAGAAGGGCATTGAACTTCTACCTTGACCGTACGCGGGAGCACCGTAAAGCTGCTCAGCTTTTTGTGTCTTTTGACCCCAATAAATTGGGGCTCCCGGTCTCCAAGCGTACTCTGTCCATCTGGGTTGCGGACTGTATCTCTTGGGCTTATGGGGCAGCCGGACTCTCCTTAGAAAGTCGAGTCACGGCTCATTGCGTTCGGGCAAAGGCCACGTCAGTGGCTTACCTCCGCTCTGTTCCGCTGGCAGACATCTGCCGGGCCGCTACTTGGTCTTCGAGCCAGACTTTTGCGGTCCATTACTGTCTCGAGAGGGAGTCCCGTAGGGACAGTGCTTTCGGACAGGCAGTCCTCCGTAATCTCTTTGAGGTCTGAGCAACTCCTACCCTCCATCCCGGATGTGGGCTACCGGTGGGTGATAATTCAGCGAAGATTCTATCCTTCTGTGCTGCTGAGCTAGAGGGAGCTCATTTTTGTGCTTAGGGTCTCCGGTAGCCTTGAGCTTGGGAGTCCCATAAGTGAGGACTGACTTCCTGCTTGGTCCTGGAGAAAGCGTAGTTACTCACCTGTAACAGGTGTTCTCCAGGAGCAGCAGGAATCAGTCCTCACTACCCTCCCTCCTCCCCTTGGAGTTGCAATCGTCTGCTTATGTTCTTTTTTTGCAAATTTTTATGCTGTCTTTTTTAGCTATGTCATCTGACTGGCTAAGATGGCACCCTCGGGCGGGAAGACGACCGCGCATGCGCGCTGCAATTCCCAAAGGCTTTCTTTGAAAGCTGGGGAAAATTGCTCCGCGAGGGCTCCGTCGGCGCCGACGTCACCCATAAGTGAGGACTGATTCCTGCTGCTCCTGGAGAACACCTGTTACAGGTGAGTAACTACGCTTTATTACTACTCTGTTGTGACTTTTGTTAGCTTCCGTGATTTCTTTTAGCATTTCATCATCCATTTGTTCATTCTGGCCAGGCGGTCGATAGTATACTCCCACTGCCATCACCTTCCCCTTCATAAGTGGAATTTCAATCCATAGAGATTCTACAGCAAATTTTGTTCCCTGCAAAACTTTAATCCTTTCTGACTCAATGCCCTCTCTAACATAGAGCGCAACCCCTCCACCAATTTGATCAGCTCTATCATTACGATATAGTTTGTATCCAGGTATCACAGTGTCCCACTGGTTATCCTCCTTCCACCATGTCTCTGAGAGTGCAATCATATCTAACCTCTCATTTAGTGCTATGTATTCTAACTCTCCCATCTTATTGTTTAGACTTCTAGCATTGGCATACAAGCATTTTAGAGACTGTATTTTATTCATATTAATCTGGCTATTGGTAGGCATGGGTAATTTGGCATCTTTATGCTCTGTCTGCTCCTTACTCAAGGGCATTTCGGCTACTATACTCCCTTTTGTAACCTCACTGCTTTTGGTAGTATCCTTCAAGGATATCTTTGTCCGAACCATGCGCTCCTGGGTGACTGTCGACTTTCCCCTGCTTTCTAGTTTAAAAGCTTTTCTATCTCTTTTTTAAAGGTTAATGCCAGCAGTCTGGTCCCATCCTGATTAAGGTGAAGCCCATCCCTTCGGAAGAGCCCCCCCCCCTTCCCCAGAATGTTCCCCAGTTCCTAACAAATCCAAAACCCTCATCTTTGCACCATTGTCTCATCCACGCATTGAGACTCCGGAGCTCTGCCTGTCTTTTGGGTCCTGCACGTGGAACAGGAAGCATTTCGGAGAACGCTATCCTGGAAGTTCTGGATTTCAACTTCCTACCTAAAAGCTTAAATTTAGCCTCCAGAACCTCCCTACCACATTTTCCTATGTCATTGGTACCAACATGTACCAAGACAGCAGACTCCTCCCCAGCACTATCTACGATCCTATCTAGGCGGTGCGTGAGGTCCGCTACCTTCACACCAGGCAGGCATGTTACCAGGCGATCCTCACGTCCACCAGCCACCCAGCTATCTACATTCCTAATGATTGAATCACCAACTATAACAGCTGTCCTGACCCTCCCCTCATGGGCATGTGGCCCTGGAGAAACGTCCTCGGTGCGAGAGGGTTTTACATCACCTGGAGGACAGGTCTTAGTTACAGGATCACTTCCTGCCACACCAGGGTGATGCTCCCTTGTCACGTGACCTCTCTCCTCCATGGCAACCTCTGTAAGTTCATGTCCTCAAAAGCCATTAAGAGCCACTAGCTGCAGCAGGAAAAGTTCTTCCATAGATCTGACTCTGCGCTGGAGTCCCCAGCGATACCACACTCCAGGGCTCCCTCTGGTACCTCTGTGCTGCACAGTGCCAGGGCTGCCTCAGAGTCCCACAACCGCAACTTCTCCAAGAGAAACTTGCTAGAGGTGGAATGCAAGAAGAGTTTGAAGTCGTCGAAGACTGCCTCAGAGGTCGGGTCTGGAAAAGCAGGGTAAATCCTACACCAGGCCCCACGGTCTCTGGCGTGGGTCAGAGCATGAGCGGTCTCTAAAGCTGCTCTGGAAGGAGTCTTCAGCATTGGGTGATTGGCCTCAGACTCCCTAGGCCATCCTGGTTGAGGATGTGCCAGTGCCTGCGTTGAAGGCTGCGGAGCCATTTGGCATGGAGACTAGAATGGTAGCCTTGGAGCGTAGTATTACCGTCGTCCTAGCACAGCAGCAGGCGCTGATGTCCAGTTCATCCTCCCCAATGACAGGACCCTCGACCTCGAAGGCTTCCCTGGTCGTCGAGTTGATCAAGTGCCCAACACCTGTCCTCCCTGGCGAGTGCATCAGGCTCAGACCTGGGAGCCATGGAGCCTTAGATTCTAACATCTGAATTGAGTTAGACTAGGAGACAGGATGAGGAGTCCTTGGACACCCAGTAACACAGACATGTCTCCGCTCCGTTGGTGTCCTGGTACCATTTCCATACTTTGTGTGGGACATTGCCTTCCTTTACTTTGTGTGGGATATGGCAAAGGTGTTTGCATTTGAGACAGAGGTGGAAGAGAACCCCTGCACGGAGGAATTTGAGATCCTCCAGTATGAGGCCGCTCCAAAGGAGGCACAGTACCTGCCTTCCAGTCTTAGAGTGCTGCCTTCTCTGTACGTGGAGAAACACTGGCGTTGGTGCCCATTGTGAGCAGATGGCTCAATACTATGTACAGAGTCGCCAAAGCCTGGGGTTCCATAAAACCCAGCTCCCTTACAATTCTATGGTCGTCAAGTTGGCCATGGTGTGACTAAAGGGCCCTCAAGTAGGAAGGCCTTGACCTTGGTCACCCTCTGCTGGAAATGCAAATAGGGCTTGATACTGGTTTGCCGAGTCCAGTCCTACCAGTTGTACATTTGGCATATACCTAATTGAACTTGCGAGGGAACTCGCCGGTTTCTCTGCAGACCTCGATGGGGAACCCCTTCAGTGGTTCAAGTCACTGGCCTCGGTGGTCAGGGAGTGCGAGAAGTTCCTACAATGGCTTTGAATCCTCAGCCAGAGTGGCTGCTGTGGGCAACAGGGCCTGACGCCAGGTGTGGCTGCAGTCCTCTGACCCTGAGCAGAGGGTCCAGGACAAGTTCATAGATACCTCTTTGGAAAACTCATGTCGGACAAGGCTGCTGAGAGACAGAGTTCCTGATCTTGGTGCACCCTCAAAAAAAACGGCCCAAAGGGCAAGGGCATGGTCCCTGAAAGCCTAAGATCCCTAAAACCCAGGTCCCGGCCCAGCCTGGAGGGGGGGGGTTTGATTCCTTGCATATGGTCTCTCCTCTCTCAGGAGGTCATTGGCAGCCCACAGGGGAGCATCTGACCCTGTTTGCCCACAGGTGGTCCTCCATCACCACAGACTCCTAGGTGCTGCAAGTAGTTAAGGAGGGATACCTCCTTCACTTTCAACAGATGCCACCCTCATTCTTCCCAGGAGAACTGGTACAGCCGCTCCTCCTTCACCAGACTCTGCTCCTCTAGGAAGGCGGTGGAACCAGTGCCCAAACATCTTTGGGGCAAAGGCTTCTACTCCCAGATATTTCCTCATTCTGAAGAGAACAGGAGGCCTCAGGCCCATCCTAGACCCATGAGACTTGAACAGATTTCTTGTAAGGTAGAAGTTAAAGATGCTGTCCCTTGGAACACTGCTACCTTACCTCCAGCAGGGAGACTGTGTATGCTCCTTAGACCTGAAGGATGCTTATACACACACATCCTGATCCATCCCAACTACCGACATTATCTCTGGTTTGTGGTGGGAGGAGGCCACTGCCACTACAGGGTGCTACCCTTTGGGCTGACATCACCAAGGGTCTTCACCAAGTGTCTGGTGGTGGTCACAGCCCGCCTTTCTTTCCCTACCTGGACAACTGGCTCATAAGGGAGGCAGAGCTGCAGAGGTACACCACACCACCGAGGACACCATCGATGTCCTGCAGCATCTGGGGTTCATTATCAATTACCCCAAGTCCCACCTCTCTCTGGCACAGTGCCTGGAGTTCATAGGGGCTCAGCTAGACACCCTCCAGGCCAAGACCACCTTCCCTCTGGAGAGGGCAGAGTGCCTCAGAGTGCTAGCCGCAGAAGTGCAACACTGCCGGTTGGTGCCAGCTCACTTTCTCCTCCATCTGCTGGGCCACGTAACCTCATACACCTGCCCGCATATGAAGGGGGCTCATGGTACCTCCGCTCCCAGTGGATGAAAGCCACGGGCAGACTTCAGGACAGGGTAAAAGTGACCTGCCAACTGGTAGACTCCCTCTGCTGGTGGCATATCCCTTGCCACCTTCAGGCTGAGATGCCCTTCCAGGCACCCGCCTTCCTGCGAGGACGAGGAGCTTAAATGCGAGGACCTCTACACCCAAGGCATGTGGTCCTGACTGAGTACCAGTTGCAGATCAACCTCCTGGAGCTCTGGGTGATATTTATTTCTGGCTCTCTGAGCCTTTCTCCACTGGTTGCAGCACCAGTTGTGCTGGTCCAGACGGACAATGAAGTCACAATGTTCTATGTCAACAAATAAGAAGGCACAGGGTCGTACTTCCTCTGCCAGGAGACGGTAGCCCTCTCCTCATATGTGACATGCAACAGGACGTTCCTGCAGGCAGTCCATCTCCCAGGCCTGGACAACACTGAGCAGAGTCCTCCAGCCACACGAGTGGTGCCTGGATCCTAGAGTGGCCTCCTGGCTTTTCTGACTTTGGGGCACCCCCCCCCCTAGTGAACCTGTTTGCCAGCCTGGACAACATGCATTTTCCCTGCTTCTGCTCCTGCCAGCTGCACCCGTCCCAGGTGGCAGCAGATGCATTCCTCATCCTGTGGACGAACGCCTCCTTTTATGCCTTTCCACTGACACCTCTGGTCGCCAAGACCCTCTTCAATGTTCAGCACGACAGGGCAGCACTGATTCTGGTAGCCCCCCCTGGTGGCCTAGACGACCCTGGTTCCCACTGCTTCTCTGCCTGTCAGCGGTGTCTCTCATTCCCCTGGGCTATGCCCAAGGAGGGCTCTCTCCTATACCCCAACTTCGGGTCCCTGTTGCTCAAGGCTTGGCTGCTGGAAGGGTAGCGCTAGCTCCCTTCAACCTCCCACATGACATGGAGGTCCTTCTGGCCTCCCGTAAAGCCTCCACGAGAAGGGTGTACGCCTTTAAATGGTGTTTGATTTGCAGTGTGGTGTGCCGAGAGGCAGGCGAACCCCTTCTCCCACTCGGTGCAGCTGGTGCTCCAGTAATTACTCCACCTATCAAAGGTGGGACTGAACTCAGTCAGTGCACCTGAGCGCTATTGCGGCACACCACCACCACTCTCAGGCATGCCACTCTCAGCTCAGCCCCTTATCTCATTTTCTGTGGGGCCTTATGTTCTCCAAGCCCCTGTGTGCTCACCAACGGCGGAGTGGGATCTCAATGTGGTGGCCTCACTGCTCACTAAATCACTGTTGGAGCCCCTGGCTACCTGCGACCCACCCTACACTCTGTTCTATAAGAACAGGGTGGTGCTCCGCACACACCCCAAGTTTCTGCCAAAGGTGGTGTCCCCCTTCCACCTCAATCAGGAGATGGTGTTCCCACCTTCTTTCTGAGGCCTCGCACTGGCAAGGCGGAGATCGTTCCCCCATACTCTGGATTGTAAGAGGACCCTATCTTTCTATCTACAATGGACTCAGGGCCCCAGCACTTTGTCTCCTATGACCCCAGTCGACCGGGGCTTTGAGCAACTAAGCAAACTCCGTCCACTTGAGTGGCAGACTGCATTGCCCTCTCCTATGAGCAGGTTGGGATCTCACTAGACCACTCGGTCACGGCGCACTGCATCAGAACCATAGTTATCTCTGTAGCAAATCTGCATTTCATGCCTGTTAACAGAAATCTGCTGGACCGCCACCTGATCTTCAGGGCATACCTTTGCAGCTCACTCTGCTGCCTGGAGAGGAAGTCCCAATGGGACAGCGCCTTCGGCCAGGCCATGCTCCATAATCTCTTGGGGCTGCCCTCTTGTTCTCCTTCTGTGTTCAGGCTGCCGGACACTTGGATCTTGTGCGAGTCTCTCAGTTGGGACTACTACAGCTCATGGCTCACCTTCCCTGGTCGCTGTGACATTTTATACAGGTTTTCGGTAGTCTGTAGCTGGGGAGTCCCAGTTGTAAGGACTGACTTCCTGCTTGTTCCCGGAGAAAACGTATTTACTCACCTACAACAGGTGTTCTCCGGGGACAGCAGGAATCAGTCTTCACAACCCTCCCTCCTCCCCTTGGAGTTGCTTCTTTACTGTATTTTAATTTTTTGTCATCTTAGCTAGTCATTAGACCTGAGACAAGGTGATGCCCTTGGGCGGGAAGGGGACCACACATGCATGGTGCTCCTCCCAAAAGCTTTCTTTGAAAGCTGGGAAGTTGCTTCTGTGCGGGTTCCGTCGGTGGTGACCTCACCCATATATGAGGACTGATTCCTGCTGTCCCCGGAGAACACCTGTTGTAGGTGATTAACTGCTTGTAGATATCCTGAAAATCTGGCCATGGAGTCCCAGGAAGTTTTGGGAAGCCCTGGACTAGATATTTCTCAGTGCATTAAGATTTTGAATAAAATCTGTTCAACTGCAGGGTTTATTTTTGTTTTACTTTACTGCTAAATTTATTGAAGCAAGTACAATTTAACATAACATAAGAAATGCCATACTGGGTCAGACCAAGGTCCAGCAAGCCCAATATCCCATTTCCAAAAGTGGCCAATCCAGGTCACAGTACCTGGCAGGTTCCGCAATTTCTTCTGAGTACCTTTATCAACTTCTTAAAAAAAACCTTCAAAGTAAGCTTTTTCTCTCCACCCCACCCCCCCTCATGTGCATAGCGTGCTCCTTAACTAATCAGTTTTGTGTGTTACACTTGGCTGATTAGGTACAAAAAACAAAGCTCTACAGATGCTTTGGGCCGTTTTAGCCTCTGCATTGTCTGTCTGATGGTGTCTGTTGTCATTTTTAAAACGGGCTCCAGGGATGATATAGGAAATTACAGGCTGGTGAGCCTGATGTTAGTGTCGTGCAAAATGGTAGAAACCATTATAAAGAACAACATTACTAAACATAGCTTTGTCCCATTAAACCATTACTCTAACGTGGATTTAGCCAAGGGAAGTCTTGTTTCATTAATCTTTATTTCCGTTTTGGAAGGTGTAAATATACGGATTAAACTATATCAACCGGTTCACCTTTATTTGGATTTTCAGACTGCTTTTGATAAGGTCCCTCATAGGAGACTCTTGAGGTAATGGGATAGGAGGCAGTGTGCTGTTGTGGATTGGGAACCAGTTTAAAAATCAGAAAACAAAGAATAGGACTAAGTGGCTAATTTCCTCAGTGGAGGAAGGTAAATAGTGGAGTACCCCAGAGATTTGTGCTAGTCCTGCTGCTTTTTAACCTTTTCATAAATGACCTGGAAATGGGAACAGCGAATGAGGTGATCAGATTTGCAGATGAGACAAAATTAGTCAGTTATTAAAATTGCAAAGTATTTTGAAAAATTGCAAGAGGACCTTGAGAAATTGGGGGAACTGGCCATCGAAATGGCAGATGAAATTTAATGTAGACAAGTGCAAAGCTATGCATTTAGGGAAGAACTACCCAAATTATAGTTACGCAATGCAAAATTCCACATTAAGGATCATCACTCAGGAAAAGGATTTAGGTGTCGTTGTGGATAATACCTTAAAACTTTCTTTCCCAGGGTGCAGTGGCAGCCGAGAAATCTGAAGAAAACACTAGGAATTATAAGAAAAGGAATGGAGAATAAAAGCAAGGATATTATGCCTCTGTATCGCTCCATAGTACGACCGCACCTTGAATACTGTGTGCAGCTCTGATCACCATATCTAAAGGATATAGCGGAATTTGAAAAAGTACAGAGAAGAGCCACCAAAACGATAGAGGATGGAAGGATAGTCCTATGAGGAAAGGCTTCAAAGGTTAGGGCTCTTCAGCTTGGATAAAAGACTGCTAAGGGGAGATATGTTAAGTCTATAAAATGAGTGGAGTGGAATGGGTAAACACAGACTGGTTGTTTACTCCTTCAAAAGGTAGAAAGACAAGGAGGCACGCAATGAAGCTACAGTGAAGTACATTTTAAGGCTAATAGGAAAAAGTATTTTTGCACTCAACATGTAATCAAACTCTGGAATTTGTTGACAGAGGATTTAATAAAAGCCGTTAGTGTAGCTGAGTTTGAAAGAGATTTGGACCAGTTCCTGGAGGAACAAAAACATAACCCATTAAGGTATAAAAATAAAATCTGTTCAACTGCAGGATAAATCCACTGCTTACCCCTGGGGAAAAGCAGCATGGAATCTTATTACTTTTTGGGAACCTGAGAGATGCTTGTGACCAGGATTGGCCACTGTTGGAAACGGGATACTGGGCTCAGTGGACCTTTTGGTCTGAGCCAGTATAGCATTTCTTATTTTCTTATGTATTTTTTTATTTAAATAAATTTCATTCTTTCTTTTCCTAGTCGATTTTGGGGACTTAACCCTGCCTACAGTGCAATGGAAACATCCAGCCCTTTGATCCTATCTGTTGCTAATTTTATTTAACAGGTTTGTTTATACTGCTTTATCATTTCAGTCAAAGCAGTTTACATTGTAATTTAAACTTGTTATAATGTATATTAAACAGGGACATTGATAACTCTGATTTTTTCTGAGGCAATGGAGGGTTAAGCTCAAGGCCACAAGGAGTGCTAGTGGGAATCGAGCCCTGGTCTCTTGGTTTCCAAGCTAGTGCTCTAACCATCAGGCTGCTTCTCCACTCCATAACATGTCTAGGTGTTGGTCACAATTTAGTGCAGTGTCAATGTGCTTTCATGCCTCCCTGGATAGGAGGAATTGGTTCCTTTTTGCTTCCAGAGTATCATCAAGCCAGGAAGAAGTGACTCTGTGCAGATATCTCCCTCACTGCACGATGGCCTCCAAGGAGCAAGTGTGTCAGCAGTCTTAGCACAGCAGCGCTCCTTGGAGGTTTCCAGATCCAAAGTGTATTTGCCTAATGGTACTTGCAGAGCTCCCTCACAGCACAAAATCCTGAAAATTCTGTCAATACTGAATCTTCTATCTAATGTCCTTTGCACACTGCCTTGTGCAGTCGGCCATCCTCTTGGGACTGCAGCTGCCTATCGGCGTTGTCATCCCTCTTTGTCAGCACAGTTTGGCAGTCTGCCATTGCACTTTCCCCTCATACCTTCAGCACAGACTGGCTGCATACTGTTTCAGTGCATGGTGCTGTTTAAATAGCGGAACAAGTCTACCAGCAACAACTGCAGCAGAAGGACAGCAGCCTTGCACCTCCCTTGAGCATATACTAGATAACAGAACTGCCCAGCCTTTATCACCAAAACTGAACGATCTTCCGTTAGAAACTGATAGCCCTCACTTGTTCCTCCAGAGCAGAGCTAATGAGTTTGACAAGTAGTATTACAAAGATGGTACCTACTTTCAGCATTAAGATCAGTTTCTTGTCTGTAAGTGCAAATCCTGAACTTATCCAACCAGTCCTGTAAAGTTTCGGGCCCTTGCTGCTGTGGGGTACTATAGATGGAATCTTCTGCCTTTTTGTGGAGAGACTGGTTACGCAAAATCTTTTGAGCCCTGCTGCATTTCATGCTATACAGTAGGTCTTACAGACTAGAGGTCAGTGTTATCTGCATTTAATTTGTTCACTGTGCAATATACACCTAATAATACTCTAAAGCAGTGCTTTTCAATCTTCTTAATTTTGTGGCACACTTTTGAATTTGTTCAGTCCTCGTGGCACTCCAGTCCAAATTTTGCATGCTCCTTGACTCCCTGTTCAGCATTTACATCCTCTCCTCCCCCATAAATCATTCATAGGAGTCGCAGCTATGATCTGGGACTCTCTTTCTGCTCGAGCCCTCCACCCTCCAGTCCTTGATGGCAATAGCTCCTGAGGCAAAAGAGAAGGGCTGCCGCTGACGCAGCAAGGCAAGAAAAAGCTTTATTTCTCTCTGGTCTTCCCTCCTGCTTTAGTTTGACTCTAGGAAGAAGATAAAGGGTCTGGAATCTCAAGAGTAGATTCTCTTCTTTGCTCTGCAGTGTCTGCTGTAGTCGCACGCCTCCCTTCCAGTCTCTGAATGACAAGAGAGAAGGGCAGATTGAAATTTTTGCTCCACAAAGATGAAGAAAACCTCAATGGGATCTCTAGTTCAGATGGAACCGGCATACCCAACCTTTTTTACCATTCTTCATCCCTCAATGTAATTCCTAACATGCTGCAGTGGTGGACATCAGTACCATCCTGTCTTCAGGTGTCTCTAGTGTGCTGCTGGAATATTCATCTACCCTGACAACAGATCTCTCATCTCACCCAGGGTATATGATCAGTCTGAGCTTTGAGCAATATTTTATGGCCCTTGAGTCTTATGTCCGTTTCTCCAAGACGCCTCTGTTTCATTGCAAATGGACAATCAAGTTGTCCTGTTTTTGTCAACAAAGAGGTATGGGACCCCTCAACCTATTGTCAGGATGCAACAAAGATTTGGGACTTTGCCTTCTCCGGTCTCATTCAAATACAGATTCCCTCACATTCAGAATCAGAAAGCTGGGTTGGACAATGCTGCAGAACTGCCTTCACCATCAACTACTTCATTGCTTGATACTCTGTCCTCAGACTGGCGGACAAGAAATACCCTAGCAATCTCACGTACTTGGCCTCTATTTCTATATGTCCTTCCATGCCACTCATAATAAAGATCCTGTGCATGTTTCAGTAGAGACCCAGCAACATTATTCATAGTGCTATACTGGCCCCATAAGAATTGGTTCCCTCTTCTAGAAAGGCTCCTAGTTCTAACATGTGTAAGTTGCCATTATTTCTGTTGTTAACTCTGAAATGAAGGCAGCAGCTCATTTTGTGAATCTCGAATCACTAGCCCTCACAACATGGAAACTAAGCAGCACTTAAGTAAACCATTTACCAGATATATCTATACTTTAAGTGGAAAGGGGTTTTCCATCTGGTGTTTTCACAAATGTCACGACCCCATTTGCTGTCTGCATGCTGTACAACTCATGCCATCACTATTGTCTGAGACTCTATAAATATTCTCCATCAGAGTTCATCTTGGCATGTTCTTAGACTGTCATGGCTTCCCATGTCAAACCACCACTGCAGGAACCTTACTTACGAAGTCTCCATTTGAGCCAAAGGAGGGTGCTTTGCTTAAACATTTCACCTGTAAAGCACTTTTCCTAGTATTGCATACTTCAGCTATTTGAAATAAGGGAACTAAAGCCTTTGTGTTATCTAAACTGTACATTAAATTTCATCATAACAAGGTGGTTCTTCAGACTCTGGCAAGATTTTTCTGTCAAAAGAGGAAATGCTTCCTATTTGCCTCAGCAGAATCCACTTTAGAGAGTCCACCACACTCTGGCTGTAACGGGCTCTTGGTTATTAACTCAAAAGAACTGAATTCATCTGTCTAGACAGCTATTTGTCTTCTATGACCGCCATCAGAGCTGGCATTCTCATACAAACAACATCTAACAAATTAGAATCCCGACTCCATCTTGACCTCCAAGTTTACAAAAAACACAAAGCCATTATCATGAATAAAGAGAAATCACAGACAGTATTAACATAATATCAAAGATATCACATTAGTATATGTTCACAACTAAATGATGACTTCTAGAAATAAAAATTCCAGTCCCATTCTAATATTCAAGACAGATTCGGATCACTTCTGGTATGAACAGATGGATGTTTGTCTAAACTCTAAAGTAATTTCTTCAGATCAGGAGATCCACAATAACTGCAGTGTCTCTGAAGTCTGCTTTGCTATTTGTAAAGCAGTGATCTGGTCCTTGCTTCATACCTTTACCTCATACTACCTCTTGGGACCAGTCCACAACTGGAGACAATGTGTTTGGTTGAACTGTGCTGGCCAATCTGTCTGTGTGGTGATGCAACTCTCACACCTGTTTTGTGTATGGGCTATGCCTGGAAAATAAACTGCACATCAATTGATGAGCAGCCTCCTCACCTTGAGTTGTCCACTTGTATGTCCAACTCTGTCCTGCTTGTCCGTGGAAACCACATGGTTTCTCACCATTATAGGTGTGTTCGGAAGACAACAGGATTGATTAGGCACACAATCCCTCCAGCTCCCCTAGAGCTGCATTACTACTTGAGCCGCGGATATAACTGAGGAGCCCAGGAGACTGCTGCATGCAGAAAAGACCTCGCATAACTATATATTTGCTTCTGAGCTCTGGAAGCATTGCTGCATCCTGATGGTGGGTGAAGACATCACCCACTTGTGTGCCTGATCAGTCCTACTGTCTATGGACAACTAGTGTTTTACAGGGCTTCTTAAGTATAGATTTCACAGGAAAAATTGTGTGTTTTTCATTAGTCTCATCAGAAGCATTCAGTACATCAATCCTGATATGCAATTGAAACATCTAAGAATTTTAATTCCTACTTAGTAGGTTTTTTTGGGGGAGGAGGGAGCCTCAAAATATATAGCATTTCTGTCCATTTGCATTTTTATGGATCATTCCATATAGATGTTTCGCCAACTAATCTCCTTGAGTGTGAAGCCATAGATACTTGCTATGTGTACGAGTAAACTGGAAAGGATTAGGAACCGTGTTAAAGTCCTAAAGTGGCAGTGGTAATTCACTTTTAAAATTATTGAAATTTTAATAGGAAAAAATCTGCTTAATTCATACTTTTTAAAATTTTTAATTTATATGTATATTTTTTCCCCATTTAGTTCACGGTCCTCTTCCCTTCCTGGCATGCCAGTTTTGATGTGCCCAGTTCATTTTTCCTAGAAAAAAAGGTGCAGGTACTCATGCATGGCTCTCTTTTTTATTAATACATGAGGACCGTGGATCAATTTTAGCAGTCAACTCATAAACCTCTTATCTTTTTTAAAAGCTTGGACGAGACCAGAAAATAGGCTTACAGACTTGTGGAAAATTATTGTGCTTTTTTTTCTTCACAGATTACGGAGGCCATATTTGTACAACATGGACTTTGTGAATGCTATCAATGCAGTTCAGAAATCCTGGACTGCTACAAAATACAAGGAATACGATCTCTTCACGCTTGAGGAACTCCTTCAGAGAGCTGGTGGCCGCAGCTCTAGGATTCCAAGGTATTTAAATATGGTATTGAACATGTGTGCTAGAAATAAGATATTCCATATCGTCCTGCTAGACCAGTGCAGATCAGTGGGTTGTGTTCTCCTACCAGCAGATTGGTGGAGACAAAACCAATGAAAAGCCCGGGTTTCAATGACATCACTGCTATGCCTCTATTCGCCTCAATCACCAGAGGTCCCTTCAGTATTTCTTTGTCTCCAGCAGTTGGTGGATAGATTTCTCCTTTGTAGAAAATCTGAAGATTGAGAGGAAAAGAGATTGATTTTAAACGCTTGTGAACGACCACCTTTTATACAGAAAGGTGACCCTCTCACTTGAGTGCAATGTGGGAGACTCCACTAGTTTGTGGTTTTTGCAGTAACCATAGGAGGACAGAAAATGTTTCAGCTCCATGCCCTTATCATAAGGGCTTGTTGAGCAACCACAAATTGGAAAGATCTGGAAGAGTGCAGCAGCCTCGCACAACCTCGGTGCCCCCCCCCCCCTGCCCCCCTGTCTCCCGAAGATTACAGAAAGCTATCAGAGGGATCTGCCTGCCAGCTACCTTCCACAGAGTGCTGTACAAATGAAACCAGCCAGTACAGCAGTTTCAGGGGAGTAGAGCTGAGCCCAGCATGGATCCTACACCTGGGCTCAGGGGGTGAATATCAAGATTTGACTTTGTCATTGTCCTTGTTTGGTCGCTCTTGGTTCTATCTATGAGGGATGCAATTCGAGGTGGACAGCTAGTGACCACTGGTGCTGTGGGGGGGGGAGGAGTTTTCTGCAACGTTTTTGCCTATTGTGCGCCTGGTGGTCTTGTAGTCCTAATGGGTGTTCTGCCCAGGTGGCTGTAATGTGCACTCCTTCCCTAGCGCCTTTAACACGCGTAATATGTGTTCTTGTGATACCTTATCTCTGTCTTCTTCCTGGAAATGTTGTTTGTCCTGTGGTAAGCAAGGAGCCTCATCTTTGGATTCTGGACTCTGCCTTTCATGCATGGCAGCTTCTGAGTTGCCCCTGGAGAGTATGCCTTCCCCCTCTTGGGGGGGAGGGGGGAGAATGCAGTTAGTCCATTCATACCTGCATCAGGGCAAGAGGTGAAGGATTGCACTATGGGTAAGGATATTCAGCTAGCCGGAGACTCCAGCAACGCTATTGTGAGCCACTCCTTGTTCTCGTAAGGGTTCTGTGATGGCTATGCTCCCTGGTATTGGCGAGCCTTACCAGAGATGAGAGCTTCCAGATCCTGGATTGCCCTCACTGGAGTTCTTTTCCTTTTTGCAACAGGCCTGGACTTCTTGCATGGAAATTCAGACTCTGTGGCCTCTGGATGCAGTTTCATGCAGGGTAGGCTAAAAGTAGAAGCCCTGTTCAATTGCCTTTGGCTAAGCCTTCCCGGTGCAGGGTGCTCCCTGGAGACATGGAACGGTTGGGAGCTATCTGGGATGTCGACTATGCCTTGGGTTCAGATGAGTCGGTACTGGGCTCTGATGTGGATGAGGAAGTGCTCTCACCTTCAGAAGACTATGTGGAGGCTGGCATGATCCGCCTATTCCTTAAGGAGGGAACTGGTGGCATTGATTACCAGCGACTTGATGGCTGCTTCCGGCACGGAGCAGGAGCCGAAGGTACACCTGCACCTTCAAGGGGTGCGGAAATCCATTGCTGTCTCTCCCATTCCTGGGAGTGATCGAGGATATCATCTGGTCGGAATGGAACTCCCCCCCCCCCCCAACTCCCTACCTTAAAGGGTTAGGGGTGTACAGTATAAGATCATCTTTGCTGTCCCTGAAAAGGTGCGTGGCGAGTGGTTTGACATTCCCAAGGTGGATGCGTAAGTCACGGTGGTTACCAGACAGATCACCATTCCTGTGGCCGGCGGATCGACCTTAATGGATGTTCTGGACTGTGGGGTGAATTCCTTTCTGAGGAGCCAGTTTGCCATGGTGGCAGCTATTTTACAGCTGGATGTATATACCAGTCTGACGTCTCTATCCCTCTTCCAGTGGATTCAGTCTCCTATCTGATGATACTACCTCTTTCTTTTTGAGTCTGCTAAGGCCTTCCTTTCTGATGCCATGTATGTCATGGTATATTAGGCAGCAAGGGATGGTGCCCTGACAAGTGTCACTGCATTTGACTTGGCTTCAGCCGTGGGCAGTGGACACATCATCCAAAGCCTAGTTGGCTCAAATGACCTTTTAAGGGGAAGCTTCTGTTTTGGAACTGATTTGGAGAAGCTGGTGAAGGACCGAGGTGAGACAAAATCTTGCTGCTTCCCAGAAGACAGGTCTGAGGGGCCTGTGAAGCAGGCTAGTGCCCCTTTCTCGTCGTCCTCTGTCCGACTACTAAGGGCATGCTGGCCGGATTCCTGGGGATCTTGGGACCAACGTTCCCGCTAAGCTGCGCTGAGTCTCTGCTGGCATTCCTGCTGGTGGGGGAAGGTGCAAAGCAATCACGTAAATGATCATGCTTAGGATCACATGACATAGGTAGGTCATGAGGGCCTGCTGATGCAGTTCGATCCTATGTGCGATCACTCTTTTCTCCCCCCCCCCCCCCCAGCAGGAATGCTGGCGGAGGACTTGGTGCAGCTTAGCAAGAACATTGCTTGGAACTATTGTCATTACCGACCTGGAAAGCCTTTCTTCCCTCTGCTTCGTAGCCTCGGGCTCGTTCTCTGTGCTTTCGTTGAGCACATGGACCCAGGGACTCTGTCCCCTCAAGAGGAGGACCCTCCTGGGCTAAGCAGTGACTGTTTGTTTGGGGGCTTATTCCCTACTACCTCCGGTGGGTAGCAGGCTTTGCCTCTGTTTTCAGGAATGGGCCCAAGTTACCAGGGATCACTGGGTGCTAGACACCATTCAGTTAGGCTGTGTCCTGGAATGCAAAAAGCATATTCCCGATGCTGCCTTCATTTCCCTTTGTGGGTCTGCAATCAAGAGTGCCACAGTGTGGACCACCTTGGACAAGTTGCTACACCTAAAGGCAGTAGTACCTGTCCCTACCGTTGAGCCAGGCAAGGACAGATACTCCCATCTGTTTGTGGTGCCAAAGGAGGATGGTTCTTCCAGCTCATTCCAGACCTCAAGGGGGTCAACTAGCACTTACACATCCTGCACTTCGGATGGAAACTGTGCATTCCGTGGTTCAAGCTGTGCACTGAGGGGAATTCCTGACTTCTCTGGATCTGGCAGAGGCATATTTTCATATCCCAATCCGAGCGGATTAGAACAAGTATCTGCATTTTGCCGTGCTTGGCTGTCGCTATCAGTTTGCCACCCTCCCTTTCAGGCCCGCCACTGCCCCAAGAATGTTCTCCGAAGTCATGGAAGGTGGCGACTGCGGTGCCAAGGGATCTGTGTCCATCCCTATCTGGATGACTGGCTCATCTAAGCCCGTTCCCTGTCAGAAGCATCTCGAGTTATGTCCCCAGTGGTGTCCTTTTTGGAAACTCTCAGCTGGGTGATCATTCAGGAAAAGAGATAGCTGTTGCCTTCCTAGTTGGAGTTTTTGGGAGCACATTTGGACACTCGAGTGGCAGAGAAAACTGTTTGTTTGTTTGTTTTTGCCTGGCACTGTTCTGGGCGCAGCAGACCCTCAGCCTGAGATTATCTTCTGCTCCTCGGATTAATGGTGGTGACCATAGAGATGGTGTCGTGGCCGCTTGTTCGCATGTGGCCACTTCTGTGGTCCTTGTTGATTCAATGGTCCCCATGTTCTCAGGAGTTCGAGCGCAGGCTTCCACTCATGTTGATGGTGAAGACTAGCCTGCAGTGGTGGCAGCAGCCCTGTTACTTGAGGACATGCATACCACTGGATGATTTCTCGTGGATCCTGCTGAAGATAGATGCTAGCCTCTTGGGCTGGGGAGCTCATTGTCAAGACCGTATGGCCCAGGGCCACTGGAACCGCAAGGAAGTGGTATGGTCCAACTGCCTTGAGGCATGGGCCATCAGGTTGGCTCTTCTGTGTTTCCAGCCCCTGGTCAAGGGCTGGATGGTGTCAGACGGCTACCTGGGTGAGAATCTTCACAGTCTTAGCAAGTGCATATATCTGTATGATTTGCAAGGGATTGTGGGCAATGCAGTTCATTCACACCAGACACAGCTGCTCACAATAATTAGTTGTGCTTTTGTGTAAAGCCAATAAGATATTTATTTATGGGGTTATTTCTCCCAACACAGATATGCTTGGTAGCACATAAATCAGGTTACTTGCTTTCAGTGTTAAACTTGGAAAACAAAATCAGGAAAACAACATTTTAACTTATCAGGCAATCAAAGCAAAAGAAATAAGACCTGGTTGGCAACAAACTGGTCTTTTCTGTAGGCTTTAGCTAATATTCTCTTAGCAATGTATCAAACAACAAACAAGATCCACAAAGAAGGGAAAAACTGTTCTTTTCAGGTTAACTTCTTATATCTTCCCACATAGATTCAGAAGTGATTCCCTCAGAGCTCACAAGCAATTAGGTAAGGCTCAATTGCTAGCAGTTATCCAGCTGAAACCCCTTAGCTGGCTTGCTTTCTACTGCGTGGGTCAAATCCTGCTTCAGGAGCTTTCCTGAGTAGATTAAAGAACAAGTTTGTATTTCTTTGTGATGGTTGCTGTACTTTATAACAGAAAATTACCAAAGGAGTTTAGAC
Organism: Ichthyophis bannanicus; assembly: GCA_033557465.1. Classification (NCBI taxonomy): domain Eukaryota; kingdom Metazoa; phylum Chordata; class Amphibia; order Gymnophiona; family Ichthyophiidae; genus Ichthyophis; species Ichthyophis bannanicus. Next base: position 125,922,337 of record CM066035.1, on the reverse strand, counting down.
AGAGAGAAGTCCATGTAAACACATTCTTCATCTGCTATCATTCCCCCTTCTTCAACAAGCATGGGTTCAATATCATGGATTGGCACAGATGAATCTCTCAATGGAGCACTTTCAGGAGAATACTTGTTTCCCTGCTGTCTTTCAAGGTTATAGCTAGGGCATAGATCAGTGTTCATACCTGAGCTTCCATTGCTGTTAGAGTTCCTCTCTATATAGCCTGGCCAGTATGTAGTCCAGTTCTTATGTCCAGCCTTCCAATCCAGATCCCTGGACACATACCTTCTGGCACGGGTCTTAGGGTCCCTTCCACGTGCAGCCGTCTCTCTCACAGGTACCGTCTGGAGATTCCTAGCTCTGCAGCACCATTCCTCTGGCTTTCCCCAGTCCAATGGTATATGCTGGCCCTTGGAATGCCTCCCAGTATACGTACTGCTCTGGACTCTTCTAGACCTCTCAAAGGCTTTTCTCCTCTTTCTTCCAAAGGGTTTCTTTCCCTCTCTCTCCGTCCGGTTTGGCTTCTGCTTCTGATGATCCTCTTGATGATGAAGATGATCAAACTCAAGCTGATTCTCAGGATAATTCTCTGTAGAATAAACTCTACCTTTATTCTGCTTAGATGAGTGCTCCTCCCTAACACAGCGCAGCTGTGCTGAATCAGACCCTGCCCTTTGAGATGAGTGCTTAGGGATTACCTCATAGCCCTCCCGATTGAACACACGTTTCCCCACTTCAGCTCCTCTAATGGCTGCTGGAAACCTGGTGCATTCTGGGACTGGTAGTCTTTTATGGGAAAATTCTGTTTTCTTATTTCTACCAGAACTGACAGGTTGCTTGTTCAGAGTCACTTCAGCTTTTCTATAGCTCCTTCCTGAGCTATGATAAGCTTCCTTATCACAACGGTTAAGTGTTTTCAGACAATGCCACAGCAGTGGCTTATGTCAAATTGGCAAGGTGGCAAAAGGAATGCGCCAGAGTGGCTCTGCAGATCGATCTCCTGTTTGCCTGGGCAGAGAATAACCTACTAACCTTGTCATCCCAGCACATTGCTGGTGTGGAAGTGGACTTCTTCAGCTGGCACTCTCTAAACCAGGGGTCTCAAACACGCGGCCCGCGAAGCACTTACCGGCATGTAAAAAAAAAAAAATCCAAACTTGCCGTCGCCGCATTAAGCGTCCCGCGGGCTCCTCTGCCTGGCAGAGTCCTCTCCTCCCTGCAGCATCAGCTCCAAAAGCGGCGGCTTTCAGAGCTGCGAAGAGAGAGAGTTTCTCTCGCGCGGTTCTGAAGAGCAGCGAGAGAGTCTTCAGAACCGCGCGAGAGAAACTCTCTCTCTTTGCGGCTCTGAAAGCCGCCGCTTTTGGAGCTGATGCTGCAGGGAGGAGAGGACTCTGCCAGGCAGAGGAGCCCGCGGGACGCTTAATGCGGCGACGGCAAGTTTGGATTTTTTTTTTTTTTAGTTAGAATTAAGGGATCCATCCAGGGCCTTGATCAAGCTCCACAGCACTCCAAGGATAATCCTTCAGTCCTTCCCACTGGAACACTCTCCCAGTCTCCCCCTCATTGCCCCTCAGGCTTATCTCCCTCTCCTCCTCGCAAGCCTGCACATTCGGGGTAAGATTGTGTGAGGGGGAAGCCCGGCAAAATCTCCAGCAAAGCAGCTCCGCTTGTGGGCCGAAGATCTTGCGCCCCCCAGGAGCGCTTCCAGGTTGCTGGGGAAGGGCCCGTTCTTCAGGGCTCAAAGCAGCCCATCTGTGCTCTGCTCCAGCAAAACTCCACCGGAGCAGTCCAAGGAAGCCACCAGCTCTTTCACAGGCCGAACACCAAGCTTGTCGAGGGTAAGCTGACCACTATCTCCTGTGGCCAACCCTCAGGGCAGACCAGTTGCTTGCCCTTCCGTTTTGGCATGGAAACAGAAAGGTGGATTACTCTCTCGGCACAGCTCACAGCATTCTGCTCAGACAGCCTTCACACACCGCCACCTTGCCCCCCTTCTCACCCCTTTAAGAGCCCGTGGGACGCTTAATACTGCAGCAGCAAATATACATTTTTTTTTAAATTTAATTTGGCTGATGGTGGGAGGGGGGTTAGGACTGGTAATGGGCTAGGGGGGGGGGGCTAGGACTGGTAATGGCCTATGAGGGGGGTAACTGAAAATGGGGTGATGGGATAATACTGGAAATGGGGTGATGGGGGGGTTAGGACTGGTAATGGGCTATGAGGGGTAAGACTGGAAGTGGGCTATGGGGGGTTAGGACTGGTAATGGGCTATGGGGGGGCTAGGACTGGTAATGGCCTATGAGGGGGTAACTGAAAATGGGGTGATGGGGGTAACACTGAAAATGGGGTGATGGGGGGGTTAGGACTGGTAATGGGCTATGGGGGGGCTAGGGCTGATAATGGGCTGGGGGGTCTGCTAGGACTGGAAATGGGCTGAGTGGAAGGGGGGCTTGAACTGCAAATGGCTGATGGGGAGGGGGGCTTGGAATGGAAATGGGCTGTGAGGGGAGGGAGCTAGCACTGGAAATGGGCTGATGGGGGGGAGCTACGATTGGAAATGGGCTGATGGGGGGCTAGGACTGAAAATGGGCTGATGCAGTGACTAGAAGGGAGGGGGTGCTGTGTGGGACTGGAACTAGAAGGGAGCTGATGTTGGGGGAGGATTAGAATGGGATGGAGCTTGGAGAGTGAAATGGAGAGGGGAAAATATTTTGTGTGGGAGGGAAGACAAATCTACAATTGGCCAGGTAAGTGGGGATTGAGGATGGAGGGGTAAAATTTGAGTGGATGAAAATAGGAATGAGGAAAGAGCAAAAGGAGAAAGATTAATATGTTAAAGCAGATGTAGAGGGAGAATGGAAAAAGCTAGAAGAGAGAAGAAAGGACAAATGGACAGCAGACGATGGAGAGTTAGCAGAAGGCACGAAGAAACCAGAAGAAAGTGGCTGGAACTGAAAAAAAATGCACAAAAGGTAGAAAAATATCTTTATTTTGAATTTATTAACTGGAATATGTCAGTTCTGGGAAATGTGCATCAATAACGTCTGCGCTTTGTTTAGTACAAGAGGAAATTAATTTATAGTTTTATTTCTACAGTGTTGTTGTACATTCCAAGTTTGGCTTTTGGGGGTCCCAGTTTAATTGTCTTGTTTCTAAATTTTGATTCCTTGTTTGGTGATGGTGTATTCTGCATGTGTTACTGAGCTGAGGTATTCTGTTTATGTAATTCCTATTTGACATTGCTACTTGTTCTCTGTCCCCAGTAGGTCATGTATTGTTGTTCTCTGAAATGTATTGACTTAATATTTGCAGTGTTGCCTTTTGATAGGTAGGGTCTGGTGCTTTGTGAGTCCTGGTAGTGCTGTTAGGATATGGCGGGTTTGCTAATGTGCCTGGCGGTTGGCACTGGATTATAGTAATGTAGAAATCTTTTAGTCTTTCTTTATTCATGCACTCATTAAGAGGCATGTTTACTAAAAGTTAGGGTATGGTAACATTATGCAAATATTTATGCAAATGAGGTCCCTTATGCAAATGAGGTCCCACGTCTCATGCGGCCCCCGGGTTATTTTACAAGTCCTCATTTGGCCCTCAAAGCAATTTGAGTTTGAGACCCCTGCTCTAAACCCTGGTGAGTGGGAGTTGAGTCAGGAGGCGTTTCAGTTGATTCTGCATTGCTGAGGTCACACCAAAATGCATCTGATGGCAACCCGCTCTGATGCCAAAGTATGCTGCTGCTTCTTTGAAGATCCCTGCAGGCTGAAAAAAATCGAGCAGTTGTCAAAGTAACTTTATTTACATTTCATACACAATATAAATGCCATTTAAAAAATCACTATTTATGAAAATTGACCCAGCCTTGGCCAGTTCAGCAGCTGCTGTACGTGCTTCCCTCCTGGCCTCTGATGGGGCATGTGCTTTGGCATATAGAGCGCCACAAGGGCAGGATTGGCCACAGAGATCATTGTTTAGAGACCTGATGCAGCTCCTTCTGGTGCCTCCACTTTGGCTGCATTTGTCTCGAGGGCTATTGTGGCAAGGACCGATCGTCCCGGAGGACCTGACTCCCTTCTCACGGTATGGCTCTTGAAGAGACCACTAGTGCGTAAGGGAACTCTCCAGCAGTCATCTCTATTCTATTTGATCCCCGGAGGAGGTCTACCGAGCCAGCATACATAAGGATATGGTATCTTTTAGTGCTGGTGCAGCACACTGCACTTGGCTCCTGAGGCAGCCAAGGTGTCCTCCCTATTGGCCTTTCTGCAGGATGGCCTAGAGAAGGGCCTCTCACTTAACTCCCTGAAGGTTCAGGTGGCACCTCTGGCTTGTTTCCATGGTCCAGTGGTGGTCAAGTCCTTGGCCTTGCACCCAAACATCTCACATTTTTCTCCAGAGAGTTTTGCATCTGGAGAAAACGTGAGATGGCATTGGCATCGGTCTGTGATTCCTTCCTGGAATCTATTTGGTGCTCGGGACCCTGATGGCAGCCCCCTTTGACCCATTGAAGCGGGCTACCTTAAAGGATTTGATGCTCAAGACTGTCCTCTTGGGTGCAGTTTGTTCTGCAAGGCAGATCTCCAAGCTGCAGGCTCGAACTTGCGAGATCCTTCTCTGTCTCTCTCAAAGGAGGCCATTTCCATTGGACTTGTACCTACCTTCCTTGCTTAACGTGCTGTCTCCCTTTCACATGAACCATGTGGTTTGCGTGCCCTCCTCTAAGGAGCAGTGTCAGGGGGAAGGATAAGGATCTTCACCTTGTGGATTTTCAGAGGGTGCTTCTCTGGTACTTGTAAGCCAGACGATCTCTTTGTGCTGTTGGCCCATGCAAGGGTGAAGCAGCAGCCAAGTTGACTTTGGGGAACTGGATTATGGAGGCCATTGCCTTGGCATATCTGTTACGAAACTGGCTGGTTGCAGAGGGTTTGCTCCTCTATTCTACCCGAGCACAAGTGTCATGGGTGGAGCGGAGCTCGGTAGCCCCTTCAGACATTTGTTGGGCAGAAGCGTGAGCATCCCTTTCCATTTTTGTCGGGCATTACTGCTTGGATGCCCACGTGCGGGCAGACACAGCCTTCAGCTCGAGATTTTTGCGAGCTGCAGTAGTGATGTAGCTTTGGTACATCCCACTTGTCTGGGTTGATCTAGTAGGATGATATGGAAGGTGACATTTTACTTAACCAGTTAATGTCCTTTCCTTGAGTCCTGCTAGAACAGTCCAGAGCCTGCCCCTGAAACTGTATTGCTCTGTTCTTCTGCTGCAGTATCCTTGGGTCTGCAATGAGTTTTATACTTGGCTCTACAGGCTCATCTTCTACTGATGGCTTTGTTTCTATCTTCCTGTACAGAATTCTCCACTGTTGATAACTCCATTGTTGTCCACATTTTAAGGTTGTGTGTGGCTTGCTATGTATTTTCCATATGCTTTGGGAAGAATACTAAAGGGACTTCTGGTGGCTGAGGCTAATAGAGGCATAGGAGTGATGTCATTAAAACCTGGACTTTTCATTGGTTCTGCACCTCACCCTATCAGCAGATTGGTAATCACAACTTGGTTGTCTGGACTGCTCTAGCAGGACTCGAGGAAAGGACATTTACTAGTAAGTAAAATGTCACTTTACAGTCCATGTTACCATAATAATCTTGTTTTCCTGTTCATAATTGACCTTTAAAGTACTCTCTTAAACGGGATTTTTGGGGCTACTGAAATATCTCTGCATAGCACAGTAGCATGTAATTTGAGGATGCCTGCAGGCTGAAAAAACATCAAGCAGTTGTCAAAGTAACTTTATCTACTTTTAATACACAATATAAATGTCATTTAAAAAAATCACTATTTACAAAAAATTGTAATTCTTTCATTTTAGATTTCATGGCAACATTTTGAAATTCTGTAGTTTTTTTTTAGTGTGGCTGTTTTGTTATCTGAAAGTAAAAAAAAAATATTTACTGTGAGGTTTTCCCCCACAAATACAACATAAATTAGCCTTTTTGCTTTTTTAATAGACGACCAAAGCCTGCACCTTTGACATCTGAAAAAGTTGATCTTATAGGGCTGCCGGAGTCTTGGGACTGGAGAAATGTTAATGGTGTCAACTATGTTAGCCCCATCAGAAACCAAGGTACAGCTCTTTCCAAGCCATGCACGACAATTGTCGATATGAAAACTCTCTAGAAAGGAGAGGAAGAGTGATGGTGATAGACATCCCAGTCTGTTTCTGATTACAACCTGGTTTATCATCAATGGTAACATAGAAGATCTTGTTCATCCTAATGGGGCAAATAAATTGACTGACTTTGGGTAGTGTGCACTGTTACTGTAGCTGCACAATGTGGTACTCTTTAGCTAGTGAAATATTTTTAAGAATTTTTTTTTTTAGGCGTACATGTGCCAACAGCGAAATATGTCTACATAGTTTGCCAACAGGAAGATAAGTGTTTAATAGTACTACTGCTGTATCAAGTGCAAATACTCTTCAGTAGGTAAATATATTTTGCAGTTTAACAGGTAATCTTTGTTTTCCCTTGCAAACACTAGGAACCATTAAATAAACCAGGACTGCTCATGACTCCTAGTTGTCATGTAACTTACATAGTTTGCATCAGCTTTAGTGAATAAGTATAAGATGGGGAATGAATCTTTGTAGGTATAAAAGAAGCGAAGACTGCACAGCGTAGAGGTGTAAGGTAGAAATTGTTTTTCATATCATTTTGTTTTCATTATGTGTCACTATACTGGGTAGGATGTTACTTACTGCACAACACTACATGAAATAACATGCACTGTTATGAAAAGAAGCAAACAGAATGCATATCCCTAGCATAGAGAATTATTTGTAAGTCATGGAGAAATTGGAGATGACGGACAAAAAATAAGATAAAAGCTGAATCCAGAGCTACAGCTACTAGAGGAAGCCTTTTTATGGCTCACTGTCTGTCTTGGGTCAGGTATCAAATGGTGTGGTAGATTATATAAGCTCGATCGAAGATTCTCTCAGTAGTACTAATGGGTTGGTGTTTGCCTACCTAGACACGCCTAGACAGTCCCTCCATGCAGACTGGACTGTGAACTCAGTGGTGTAAGAATACTGAAGGGCTAATTTTCAGAGTATAAAGTCTGGGGACGTCTTTTTTACCCACGTTTACTCCTGTTTCAAAGGAAAAGTATGCATCTGTTAACATGTCTGAATTAGTTGTCTCTTATTTTGGGGAGGGGGGAATTTGCAGGCATACTTTTTTATAAGATTAAATAATGTGCATAAATGAAAAACCTTCCCTTGAATCTGTCCTACGGAACACACAAGATATGGGAGGAACTGTGCTAAGGGATTGTGCATGTACTTTTACTCGCATGACAGTGTAATGTTTTATATATGGGCAAATGGTTGCTTTGCCTGCGGAATTTGATGGCTGAAGAAGAGCACATGCCTGCCGTAGAAATTTGCTTGGTTTTGATTTCTTCTCGTGCCCTTGCATCTTTCCCTTTAATGGAGACCTGAATAGGCGCAAACTTTGTCACATTAAGCAATTTTTTAAAAATCTATTTTGTAACTAAATTAAAAATGATTTCACAGCGGCTGATTACTTCTCAAAAGAGCAAATAACCCTTTAAAGCAGCAGTGGTGGCAAGAAATATATAATTCAGTTTTGTAATCATGGCAACCGTTCATTCCAATTGTCATCTTCCCTCAGGCGATTAGTGTTCGAGGCTTTTGACAGCACTTCCTGATTAGTCACTCTTGCCATTATAAGTCAAAATAAAATGAGGTGCCGCTGTGCTGATCCTTAGCAGAGTTCTATGTAGGCATTCCACTGATGCACATAACAGGTATTTTTATGAAGCTTTTAGCTAATTAAATTGGCAGACCTCATTGTCCTACACAGTATTGAAATAGCTTTTAGACCTTTTAGTAATGGGAAGCCGTGAACCTTTTCTCCCCACAGTAACTTTCTTATTGTATAAATGCAAGAACGTCCTTGGACAAGAACTATGCTGCTCCTGTCTCAAGCTCATTTATTAACGAGGCGCAGTATCAAGTCAAAATGAGCAAGTGTCGGCAGAATTAGGATTTCTTTCCAGCACTTAAATCCTGTTTTATGGAGTTCAGAATTTTTAGGAAGCGGTGTAAGAATATTTTGGGTAGAGAACCACAGCCGGCTGAATTACATATATAGTCACCCAGGAATTGTATACTTTTTTCTAACTACTTTAAACTGAAAACTAATGTTAGGTTGCATGATCAGTAGATGTAGCTGTGCAGTCAGGGCCAATGTAACCATTAGGCAAGCTAGGTGATCACCTAGGGCGGCAGCAGCTCTCTGTGGAAGGGGATGACACAGAATATTTGCAGTCAAAGCAAACTATAGATTCCTTAGCGTCCCTCTAGTCTAGTCCAGTCCCGGAACCATAGAGTTGTCAACCTCCACCAGCAGCTTTGAAGACTGAAAGATTTCATCACTTTGATGTCACCGGTATAAGTAGACAGGAACCGCCCCCTATCACCAGTACTTTCAGTCTCCAAGCAGCTTGGAGGTTCTGAGCCCGGGACTGGGCTCAGGGAGATCAAATAAGCAGAGCTTTGTTTGTTTCTTTGGGGTTGGTCTTTTCCTCTCTTTTGGTTTAGTACTTTTGCTTTATTTTGGGGTGAAAATCTGCTGCTGCTGGAGGGGTCCCAGTTCTGCCTTTCTCTCCTGTTCTCTCAGGGTACCGTACACTATTAGACTGACTAAACCTGAGAAAGAGTTAATTCTGTTCAGAACCTTGCTTAGAAATAAAACTTCATATATTCGCTTACTAAGTGAAGGTTTACATAAATAAAGAAAAGGGCAGGTTGTACTCTAGCCTCTCTGTCTCAGGGTTATTAGCTAAAATACTCTCAGGGTTAATAGATATCAAGCAGTACTCAGGGTTATTAGATATCAAGCAGTCAGCAGTAAACAGTTATGTGTATGTCTCCTCATACCGACCTAGTCAGCAGTAAACAATTATGTCTTATGCTCCATGTATGTCTCCACACTGACCCACACTGAATAAAGTTGACCTACGATATGATAAATATGTCATATTTGACGTATAATGATAAAGTGAAATTATGCTGTATCATCTAAAAGATCCTTATAAATAAAGTGAACCATGGCTAGTAAGTTGGAGTAAACAGGGAGAACGTGTTTCTCTCAGTTTCTCTCCACTAAAGCTTTGGTGTATTTTCTATAGAACTGTGTTGTATTTATTGCTGTCTTTTGATAACCTTCCCATTGTTTTTGAATGTAGTCTTCTGCAGCTTCAAGAGCCCAGTGGGTTGCTGGTGAGGAGAGGGTTAAGTAAGCTCTTCACTTCCCTTCCCTCCGAAGGGTTCTTTTAGTGGGGGGCCCAGCTATTTAAAAGTGCAGTGGGCTGAGAGCCTGACTGCCTTACCTCCCTGCTCCCGAACTCGTGCCAGAAGGGTGAGGAGCAGGTTGCAGGAAGAGTCTGCCGCAGCAGAGGACATAATCTGGCAAGAGCTGTGTGCTAAGAGGCTGCAGCAGTCAGTGGGAGGTGAAGCTGGGTGAGAGCTGTGCTCCGGAGCTGTATTTCTCTCTGCCCCCCTCTTCCCCCCCCTTCTCCTCCGGATCGGGTAAGTGCTGCTGAAATTCTTTTTGGGGGGCAGTGCAGGAGTGATAGTAGAGGTCCTAGGGAGGCTCCCAGGTAAAAAAGAAGGCTTGGGGCCTCAGCGCGTGCTGTCAGTCAGCCCTTTTTTAGGCAGGAAAGCTGGCGGCGGCCATTTTGAAATCGGCATTTCTTTTAAAAGACAATTTTCTTCTTTTAATTGGGCAGGCTAGAAGCTTCATTTTTGCATGGGACCTTCAGAATTCAGCTGATTGGCCTATTGGGAGTAGATTACTGGTTTTAAAAGAAAAACAAAAACAAAAACGGACAGTGACTTCTGTCTCAGAGCAGAGAGCCAGTTTTCTCTCTTCAGAGCTGTTTGTTGCTCATAGACAGTAGCATGCTACTTAAAAATCGCTGCTTGGTTTGTGGAGTGAAGCGCAGCGAGCTACTGGACTCCGGGGTATGCCGGGGCTGCTCCCTGGAGCCAGTAGGTATGGAGAAGGCGCTGGGGGGGCCGGCAGGAGATCAGCCAGCGGCCGCTTCAGTAGAAGAGGGATCCCGGCCGTCCTCCCTCAGTCTTCCTGAGCCGACGGCAGGGCCGTCTGGGACAACTAGTGTGTCTTGGGCTCCTGCGGGAAGTCTGGGTGGGAGCGTTGCGGGGATTCCCTCGGACTTCTTTTCCCTGATGCAGCAGGCGTTTGCCTTGATACAGCCTGCGTTCAGGACTCAGTCGGGAGTCCAGAGGAGTCTGAAACGGTCGGGGTCGGCAGATCTCCCGGTGGGGGAGATAGGCTCGGCAAAGAAACGTAGGGAGCTCCGAGAGGACAGTCTGTCAGGTGATGGGATGGATGACCTCGGAGCGGATATGGATCTGGAAGTGGCCTCGGAGGAGGATTTAGAGGACGGAGAGCTACCGGACGTGGAGCAGAGTAGAGTGGTCCGGGTGTTCCGGCGGGAAGAGTTGCCAGCGTTGATTGCTGAGACTCTAAAGACTTTAAACATGCCCTCCGTGATGCCTGCAGCTGAGGATGTGTTGGAGGATCCGTTGTTGCAGGCGGTTAGGACTTCTCAAAAGGTATTCCCGGTTCATAGGGTGTTTCGAGATATGATTCAGGAGGAATGGGACGCGCCGGAATCGGCGCTCCGAGGGACCAATACTTTGGCCCGGTTAGATCCGTTGTCGGAATAGGATAGGGAGATTTTTTGGTCCCCAAAGGTGGATGCTGCGGTGTCGGCGGTCACTAAGAAGACCACCATTCCGGTGGAGGGCGCCGCGGCGTTAAAAGATGTGCAGGATAGGAAGCTGGATACCTTGTTGAAACGGGTGTTTGATATGTGCGCTCTCTCTTGCAAGCTTCCATTGCGGGAGCATGGGTGGCGAGAGCTGGCTTGCGGTGGTCCCAACGTCTGCGGGGGGGACTACCGGAAGAACAGGCCGAGGATCTGGCATGGCTGGAATCCGGCACGGCTTACCTATCGGATATTCACTATGATTTGATTCGGGGGCTCGCCAAGAGCATGGCTTCGGTGGTGGCGGCTCGCAGGTATCTGTGGCTCCGTAACTGGTCGGCGGACGGTTCTTCCAAGGCGCAGCTTAGTAAATTACCTTTTCGAGGCAAGCTTCTCTTTGGGGAGGATTTAGAGAAGTTGGTCAAGGACTTGGGGGACTCCAAAGGGGGTCGGCTTCCGGAGGATAGGCTGAAGCAGGGCCGGGGGTCGATAGCCTCTAGGGGTGTCCCCAGAGACTCGCGGAGATTCCGATCCTTCCGATTTTCCCAGCCTTCGCGGGGTCGGTATATGGCTCGAGGTCAGTCCTTTTCGGGGTTTCCGGGGGGCGGGCAGAGGATTTGGTTCCTTTCAGTCCGCCAACAGTAGAAAACCCCAATGAGATACGGCGGGCCCAGAGGGGGGAGGTGCCCGTGGGAGGAAGGTTGCGGGAGTTTTACTCCGTCTTGGTCCAATTAACTGCAGATCAGTGGGTGTTGGAGGTCATTCGAGAAGGCTATGCCCTAGAGCTCCAGCGCCCCATCTCCGACGCCTTTGTCCTCTCCCCGTGCCGAGCCCCAAGGAAGTTCAGGGCGGTCGCCAGCACGCTGCAGTGGCTGCGGCATTTAGGGGCGGTGGTACCCGTTCCGGCGGCTCAGTGCGGCTCCGGTCGATACTCCATTTATTTTGTGGTTCCGAAAAGAGGGTACATTCCGTCCCATATTGGATTTAAAGAGGGTAAATCGCTGTCTTCGGGTGACCCATTTCCGGATGGAGTCCTTGCTTTCAGTCATTGCGGCGGTGCGAAAGGGAGAGTTTCTCACGTCTCTAGACCTGACGGAGGCATATTTGCATATTCCCATACACCGCGAGCATCAAAAGTATCTGCGGTTTGCTCTGCCGATGGGTCATTTTCAATTCCGAGCATTGCCTTTCGGCCTAGCGATGGCGCCTCGCACTTTCACCAAGGTAATGGTAGTGGTGGCGGCGGCGCTCCGCAAGGAGGGCATCCTCGTGCACCCTTACTTGGACGATTGGTTGATTCAAGCGAAGTCCCGGGAGGAGAGCGTGGCGGCCACGGCGCGAGTGGTGCAATTGTTGGAGAATCTCGGCTGGGTGGTCAATTTTGCGAAGAGCAAACTAGCTCCCTCTCAAGCCCTCGAATATTTGGGGGCACGTTTCGAGACCAGTCGGGGAATGGTGTTTCTCCCGGACAAGAGAGCACGGGAATTGCGGGAGCTCGTGCGGAGATTTCTGGGTTGCAGAGCTCAGACTGCATGGCGCTATTTGCAGTTGTTGGGGACGATGGCGGCCAGCATCGAGGTGGTTCAGTGGGCCAGAGCGCATATGCGGCCGCTGCAGAGCTCTCTTCTAAGGCGCTGGTCGCATCAGAGGGATGCGTTGTCTCAAAGGTTGGTGTGTCCTCCGGAAGTGCGACGGGCACTCCTGTGGTGGTTGCACCCCGGAAGTCTAGAGGGGATGTGATAAGGAAGCTTATCATAGTTCAGGAAGGAGCTATAATAGAGGTGAATTGGCTCTGAACAAGCAACCTGTCTTTGCTGGTAGAAATAATAAAACAGAATGTTTCCATAAAAGACTACCAGTCCCAGAATGCACCAGGTTTCCAACAGCCACTAGAAGAGTTGAAGTGGGGAAACGTGTGTTCAATCAGGAGAACTATGAGGTAATCCCCAATCCCTCATCTCCAAGGGCAGGGCTTTATTCAAGACAGCTGAGCTGTGCTAGGGTGGAGTATCCCTCTAAACAAGTTAAAAGTAAAGCCTATTCTACACAGCAGTGGCAGATGCAGCAGTGGAACCCAGAGCCCAAGGACAGAGAGAGCAAGAAGCAGCGTGGAAGAAAGAAGAAGAAAGCATCTTGGAGGTCTAAAGGAGTCCATAGCAGTACGTGTGCTGGGAGTCATTCCAGAGGCAAGCATAATCCATTGGACTGGAGGAAACCAGATGAGTGGGGTTACAGAGCCAGGAATCCCCGGACGGCACCTGTGAGGGAGACGGCTGCATTTGGAAGGGGCCCTAAGACCAGTGCAAGAAGGTATGTGAAGAGAGACCCAGTGTCCAGGGATCTTGATTGGAAGGCTGGACATAAAAACTGGACTACTTACTGGCCAGGATATCTGGAGAGGGACTCTAACAGCAATGGAAGCTCAGGTATGAACACTGATCTATGCCCTAGCTTTTCACTTGGAAGACAGCAGGGAAACAAGTATTGTCCTGAGAGTGCTCCATTAAGAAATTCCCTTGAACCGGTCTATGATATTGATTCTATGATAGTTGAAGAAGAGGGAGATATTTTAAATGATCAGAGTGAATACATGGATTGCTCTCTCTCTAGGCTTCTGTGGTAATATACTTTCACAAATACACCAACCATCAAAAATTAAATATATATCCTGTTCTTTTATCTACCTAGAAAAGTTATAAGAAAGCTTTTGGGTAGGATTTTGAGCCACGTATATTTATTTATTTATTTATTTACATTCTCTTATATACCGCGCTATTCTGCATCAGTGCGGTTTACATTGAACAAACTGAAATTACATTGAACAGGGTATTATAACTTGGAGATAACTATTTTACAGGGAACATGGGCAATGGAGGGTTAAGTGGCTTGCCCAAGACCACAAGGAGCACCTGTGGGACTAGAAACCCCAGTCCTTCCGGCCCAAGGTTGCTGTCCTCTAGTGGGATTTGAACCCCCGACCTTCCGGCCTGAAGTACCTTGCCCCAACCACTAGGCTACTCCTCCACTGGTATAGAAAGTAAACCAGCCAAGAGGTTTGCAGCTGGTTAATTGTTAGCAATTAAGCCTTGCATAATTGCACGTGGGCTCTAAAAGGACACTTTTGGGGGGGGGGTGAAAATTCAAGAAGTTATCCTTGAAAAAGAACAGTTTTTTGATTACTTTTTGGGTTTGGGTTTTGGTTTTTTTGAGCACTGCTAAAAGGTATTAGCAGGAGCCCACAGAAAGACCTTTCTGTTCCCATCAAGGTCTTTATTGTTTGATTTGATTGCTTAAGAAGTTCAGTTGTTGTTCCTGATTTGTTTTCCTAAGTTTAATACTGAAAGCAAGTATCCTTTTGTGCTACTAAGTAAATCTGTGTGGGAGAAATAACCCCATAAATAAAATATATTTTCTTTGCTTAACACTCGAGCAAGCACAACTCATTTATTTGTGAATGGCTGATTCTGGTATGAATGGACTACATTTCCCACAATCCTTTGCAAGTCATACTAATATTTGCCTTTGCCAAGACTGTGGACATTCTCACCCAGCACCCCCGTTTACAGGGGGCATGCCTCTGGAGGCTCCCGTATGGAGGCTGTTGACAACGGATGCATGCCTCACAGGTTGGGGGGCACACTGCGAAGGAAAGTTTGCCCAAGGAGAGTGGTCAAGGGAAGAGAGTCAATGGTCCATAAACCGATTGGAGATGCGAGCGGTATTTCTGGCGCTGCAGAGTTTCCTAAAAGACTTGGGTAGGAAGGCGGTTCAAGTGCTGTCCGACAATGCCACGACGGTAGCTTATATCAATCGCCAGGGCAGCACAGGGAGTGCGTCGCTGGAGGAGGAGGCGAGTCGACTCTTGGACTGGGCCGAGCAGAATCTGTCGGCGCTGTCGGCGCAGCACGTGGCAGGCGTGGAGAATGTCGAGGCCGATTTTCTGAGCCGCCGCAGAGTAGACCCAGGGGAATGGAGTCTACACCCGGACGTGTTTGCGTTGATAGTGCGGCGCTGGGGGCTACCGGTAATGGATCTGATGGCACGGTTCAATTCCGCGCAGGTGGAGAGGTTCTTCAGCCGGAGGCGGGAACGAATGGCGGAAGGCCTCGATGCATTGGCTCAGCGGTGGCTGCTGGAGGTCCTTCTCTACGTGTTTCCTCCTTGGGCTCTCATAGGCAAGGTGATTCAACGCATAGAGAAACACAGCGGTCTGGTGGTTCTCGTGGCGCCCGATTGGCCCAGAAGACCGTGGTATGCAGATCTGGTTCGGCTTCTGGTGGGCAGTCCGTGGCGGCTTCCTCTGCGGGGGGATCTCTTGCTTCAGGGGCCTTTACGCATGCCGCAGGTGGGTCAATTCTCGCTTACGGCATGGCTCTTGAAAGGGCAAGGTTGACTGCCAAGGGGTACTCGGCGGCAGTAATTTCTACCTTATTGAAGGCGCGGCGCCGCTCTACTTCCTTGGCGTATGTTCGCGTATGGCGTGTTTTTGAAGCGTGGTGTGAGGACCACGGTTTTCAACCTCTGCGGGCTTCGGTGCCTCATATACTGTCTTTTCTTCAGGATGGTGTGGAAAAGGGGTTGGCCGCGAGCACTTTGAGGGTGCAGCTGGCAGCCATAGCCTGTTTCAGGGGTAAGATTCAAGGTCAGCCGGTGGGTGCCCACGGAGATATTAGGCGTTTTCTTAGAGCGGTGTTACTGTTGAGGCCTCCAAGACGAGATTCCGTTCCTTCTTGGGATCTGAATTTGGTTTTGGACGCGCTACTTCAAGAACCATTCGAGCCTTTGGACAAGGCTTCCTTGAAAGACTTGACGTTGAAGACTCTCTTCCTTGTGGCTATTTGTTTGGCTCGGAGGATTTCGGAGTTGCAGGCGTTGGCGTGTACGGAGCCGTATCTGACCTTTTTTCAGGCACAAGGTGGTTTTGCGCACGGTTCCGGCCTTTTTACCGAAGGTGGTTTCCGTGTTTCATGTCAACCAAGTAGTATCGCTTCCGGTGTTCTCAGCGGAACAGAAAGAGCGCTCGGGGGGCCGTTTGCATCTCTTGGATGTTCAGAGTGTGCTCAAGAAATATCTCCGGAGAACGGCCTCCTTTAGGAAGTCAGACAGGCTGTTTATTGTTTTTGCGGGGCCTCGGAAAGGTGAGGCAGCGGCGAAGTCTTCCATCTCGCAGTGGTTGAAGGAGGCGATTGCTTCCGCCTACCTGTTGAAGGGTAAGGTGGTTCCGGAAGGTCTTCGTGCGCATTCCACCAGGGCGCAGGCGGCGTCTTGGGCGGAAGTCAGTTTGGTGCCAGCGGAGGAGATCTGTAGGGCGGCGACGTGGTCTTCGCTCCGTTCGTTTGCTCGGCACTATAGGCTGGATGTGCAGGCACGGGGGGATGGGCGTTTTGGCTCAGCGGTTCTTCAGGCTGGGCTAGTAGGTCCCTCCCGTTGATGTGTACTGCTCTGTCACGTCCTCTATGGTTCCGGGACTGGACTAGAGGGACGCTAAGGAAGAGTAAATTAGACTTACCTGCTAATTGTCGTTCCTTAAGGAACTCTAGTCCAGTCCCGGATCCCTCCCAGGGTCTTTGCATTAGGGGCAGCCTGAAGATTCTTTAGAGCGGTCCAGATGGTCAGTCTACTGGTTTAGCGTAGGAAGGGTGAGAAGAAGCGCAGGGAAGACAGGCGGGGCCCTTCTTTACGCAGCAGTGTCTCTTGAGCTTGGTCGCACAGTTGCGCCGGGCTTGGGGGTTCTCGGTTCACCCATTCCTTTTTTCTGGTAACAATGTTTGGGATTGTATGGGTGCGAGTTCATTTAGACTGTTGGCCGATTATGGCTATTATTTCTTTATTCTACTTATTTGTTGCTCTGCTGAGTCTGCTTTGTCAATAGGTACTGGTGATAGGGGGCGGTTCCTGTCTACTTATACCGGTGACATCAAAGTGATGAAATCTTTCAGTCTCCAAAGCTGCTGGTGGAGGTTGACAACTCTATGGTTCCGGGACTGGACTAGAGTTCCTTAAGGAACGACAATTAGCAGGTAAGTCTAATTTACTCTTAGTGGTGGCCAACTCCAGTCCTAGTGCACCACGATCTAGCCTGGTTTTCAGGATGTCCCTAGTGAATATTCCTGAGATATATTTGCATACAATGGGAGGCAGTGGGTGCAAATATACCTCATGAATATTATGGTTATGGTTTAGGCACTTGATATACCGCCCTTTACTTGCACATCAGAGCGGTTTACATATATACTAACAGGTACTTTTTATTTCCTTGTCCCCGAAGGGCTCACAATCTAAGTGTACCTGAGGCAATGGAGGGTTAAGTGGCTTGCCCAAGGCCACAAGGAGTGGCCATGGGACTAGAGACCCCAGTCCCTCCGACCTGAGGTTGCTTGCCCCATGCGGGAATTGAGCCCCCGGTCCTCCGGCCTGAGGTAACCTGTCCCAACCACTGAGCCACTCCTCCCTCATTAGGGACCTTCTGAAAACCAGGCTGGATCGTGATGCACTAGGATCGGAGTTGGCCACTCCTACTACACAGGGTGGCCCAAAAAAAGTGAGAACATCTCATAAATTAAAAGCTTATATAGCTAAAAAATATAAATAAGTAAACTATTTATTTAACATCTTTATTTCAACAATTTCCGGTCGCCATCTTTGGTTTTTTAATTTGTCAATCATTTACATCTCTCTCTTTGAATTTTTAAATAACCTATATGCTACGAGATGTTCTCACTTTTTTTTTTGAGCCATGACAATGCACAAACAAACCAATAATGCCCGCAGAAGAGGATGAGGAGTTAACAAATACTCCATTTTACCTGGATATATATATATATACACACACAATATGTAATATTTAAAATTGTGGGGTCCGAATTTTATTCTTTTTTTAATTAAGGGGAAAAAAAAAGCTGAGCTGCTAAATTTAGTCTTCTATCTTAGGCTCCTAAATTTGTGCTCTGTTGTCAGCCACACTTAGGATACATTTTCAGTTGAAAACTTAGCTGCCTAATTTAGGGGCTAAAATCTATGCTCCTAAATTGGGATTCATTTTCCTAGATTCATGAGCCTAATTTAGGTTTCTAGTGCTGAAATCAGTGATGTGCACCTAACTTCTTTTCCCTGCCCCCCCCCCCCCCCTATTGCCACCCACTTCCTATGCTCCTAAATTTAGGAATTTTATAACATATTAAGAAAATATTTAGGCATTCAGCCCTAGTAAATTTTCAAAGAGGTCAGTTTAGGAGCCTAACTCTCAAAAGTTCGGACATAAATATTTTGACTATCGGGCCCATGATGCCCAATTATGCATTTTTTACAGGAGGTTCTGGAAGCAGGTAATATTAGGATGATCAAGATTGTTTAAGTATAACTATCAAAATCTTTAGGGTGAGGGCGTGATAAGGGCCAGGCCAGAAAGTTAATTGGGAGGGGGGGCACAAGGTTTGCTTAATGTGCCCGGTAGCCCTTACACCAACCCTGTAGGTAGCTCTCGTTGCCATGCTGCTTAGGGATTCAGAATATTAGTGGTCTGTCCCGTGTCGTGCTGTAATATATGCAGATAGTTACTGATGCATGTTTTTCCTCTTCTGTACACACTTTGTCCTTTTTAAGTTCCAACTAAGATCGTTGTCTCTGTGACCTAGGTTCTTGTCAGCTTAGTTCACAATTTGTGGTGTTAAAAATGAGTGATGGTTCTGTGGGATGAAGTGCAGTGGATCTTGCTGTTGAAGAGAGCAAAATCAATTTATACTTATAGTTCGCCGTCCTTGCACAAAAATGCAGCGCAAAATGGTTTGCAACCAAAAAAAAACACAACAAAAATTTAGAATCCATCCGCAATAAAATGCATACAAATGCAAATAATTTGGAGCGGAATGCAGAACCTCTCACTAGGGACAGAGGAAGCCCATCTATATTGATTGGACTGCTTTATTCAAGCACTAGTTATCATATTCATTCCTTTTCTAGTACCCAAAACTTACCCAGTGCTTATGGATCCCAATATCCTGGTTGGCTCCAAAAGAGATGATCTCTTCCCCCCTCACCCCCCCCCCCCATGTACTTTTAAGCAGTGGTAGTGCAACAGTCAAATGGGCCCTGTTGCAGGTGTTCATTTAGCTCCCTCCCTCCCTCACCCGTATCACCACTCTCCCAGGTTCAGTAGCCCAATCCGAACTGACAGCAGGAGAACACAGTCCCCAGAGCAACAAGTTGGTCATTCTCTAATCCATGCTTTTTGCTGCTGGTAATTCTCCTCCCCACACTGTCTACAGTTCAGGTCAGTTGTCTGAACTGTGAAGTGCTCCTTAGATTTTAATAGTGCACTCGGTAGTTCAAAGTGTGATGAGCACTGCTATTAAATCTGAGACTGACATCATAGTCAGTATACCCTGGTTTTGGAAGGCGTTTCATTCCTCTCATGGGTATGTGCAAACAAACCTATTTAGAGAGATTTTTCCTACCCACATCACAGGGTAGTTTCAGCAAAAGGAAGTGTGTTATAAAAGCACTGGGCCTACCTTGCCACAGACTCTGCTCTCCTGCTATGAGCCTACCTTTTTATTTCCTTTTGTATGAGGGGGGGATGTTTTTGTTGCTAAGACGCAGATTGAGAAGACAATGGGCAAGCAGCTCTCTTTTGTATCTTCAATTGAGACATTTCACAGATGAAATAAATAAAATGATCGGAGAGGAGACACTTTATTTGCTCCTCTTAACTGTTTTGAGGCAATCCTTTTCATGCCTAAGAGGAATAATATCTCTGTTGTACAGAGTATTATTAGAATTTCCTGTTGTTATGCATGATTATGTCCATAGGCAGGAGGTATTCGCTGGCTACAAGATAAAGAAATTAAATATATATCCTCAAAATAAGCTATTTCCCTTTGGTTTTTATGCAAACTTAAATCCTAATGTGGCACTATCTAATACCTCAGTCGATTAGAGCTGGCAGGGTCCCATTTACATATCTTGTGTTGGAAGAGGTCTGAATCAGTTGACTCCTTTGAACATAGAAACATGATGACAGAAAAAGACCATGTGGCCTTTCTAGTCTGTCCTTTCATATCAACCCTACAACAGTCCCCTTTTTTTTTTTCATTTAGAGATCCTCTGTATTTGTCCCTTGCTTCTTTGAATTCAGATACTGTCCTCATCTTTACCACCTCCACGGATCCACCACTCTTTCCATAAAGAAACATTTCTGCATATCACTCCTGAATCTACCCCCTTTCACCCTCATCCCATGTCCCTTCGTAGCAGAGCTTGCTTTCATTCGAAAGAGGCTCTGCTGTGCATTTATGCCATGGAAGTATTTAAACATCTCAAATCATATCACCTCTATCCTGCCTGTCCTCTAAGGTGTACATATTGAGATCCTTAAGTCTGTCCTCATATGCTTTATAATGAAGACCATTAACCATTTTAGTAGCCACCCTCTGTACCATAGTACCATATACCCAGTTTTAAGTGATATTTTTGAGAGATTCAGGCTGCCATCTTGTCTGGCACAAATATCTCTGTTCCTTCCACTTTACCAGTGTGTGTTCTTGGATTCTGAAATTCTTATATCTCCTTCAAAGCATGTCGCTCAGCTAATCCATTCTTTGTTGCTAGCTGCCATAAGCATGATTGTCAAATGTTTGGGGCCGTGGTGACCCTTGGAATAATTGAGGAAAATTTGGAATATATTTTAGATTGGGAAAGGCTAACCTGGGAAATGCACAAGTGTCCTTGCATTTTTGGAAGATTTGATCTTTTATCATATCGCGTCATAGTTTTAGCATCTTGGGATTTATTTCCTGATGAAGTTGTTCTTTGGTGTATTTTAATACATCTGACAGAACATTTTACTTTTACTGGGTTGCTATGCTTTTTATAAGGAGAGAAGGGTGAAAGATTTTTTGTGTTAGAGGTGGAGGGGGAATACTAATATTAAAAATAAAAAAAATTATCAAGCAAACATTTTATACTATTAGAATAGTAACAGTAACACAACTTCCGTCCATTGCTTGGCACACAAAGTAATGTAAAACCTTACAAAAAAATGTTCTCGGATCTTTCAGCAATACTACTATAAAATTACAACATTGATCAGACTCAGAAATGGTTTGCTATCTCTGAAAAGCAGCACCAGAAATATCACACCAAAACAGAGTAAAACCAAAAAGGAGGAATGAATTTAAATCTGAAATGAGTGCTCTAGATAATGGACTACAGCCAAAATGATTCAAGCCAGCATGGTAAAAGTTGGTAAAAGACAAACGCAGATGTTATAGCCTTGAAGTGGAAACAGTCGCACCTTATTGCTGGGTGTGATATGCCCATACCAGAAAAATCGTATACAGAGGCACAGATCTTATCCACTGGAAGCTATGTTAACATCACGCTGTTCCAGAAAAACATTACCTTCACAACTTTAAATAAGATTGTTGCAGATGAGGAAATTGTAATTACCTGGGATGTTCCTATTCCCACAGATGAAGCTGTCTGTAAGAAAATCAGATGTTGAAATGCAATGTGATTGTGGTAAGGGTTCCTCAACTACCTGCCAAGGACACATTCAGCAGGGTACTTCAGTCTCATGAGTGGTCTCTAGACATTTTGTAAGTGGGGCACTCAGCAGCAAGAATGCAGCGTTACCTCTTTAGTGCTCTTGTGTGTGCTGCAGAATGTTCTAGCCATAGCTATACATGGCCCCCTCCTCTCTGACTATTCAACCATCCTTGTGATAGCCAAGACCTGGCATAGATTTCGAAGGGCATCCAGTACAATGATTCTTGTAGCACCATTAACTATATCAGAACTGGATCCTTCATAAGTGTCTCTGTTTTTTTTCTTGCAGGCTTTAATTTTTTCCCCAATCTTAATGCACGATCAGGTATCCTCTATTTCAACTTCATTTCCCTAGCTCTGATGGCACAGATATTGAGCAAAGCCTAGTTGCCTCCTGGTGAATTCCTCCTCTAATTCAAGGCTTATAGTGGTAGTAAGAAACTTTCCACAAGAGGATCCTCTACTTCCAAATGAAAGGATTTCGACTGGCATTTTACTAAGTCAGGACCCCTTCTGTTGTCCTCCAAATCCCGTACTTCAATATCTGTACCATCTCTACCATTTAGGCAGAGAGTGCATGTCTAGTCCAGTAATGCTTTGATAGATTAAGCTCTGGCTTCCAAGTTTCTAAATTCGTGGGTTACCATGTTCCTGTCAAACCACCAATCCCAAAGCCTCCAATCCCATGATACCTGAATGCCATATTCTTATCTCTTTTATGAAACTGTCATTTAATGTGTCACAAAGCATTGGCAGGGGTTCTGGGGAGGTAGAGTACTTAAGCACATAAAATATGCCAGACTGGGTCAGACCAGAGATCCATCAAGCCCAGTATCTTGTTTCCAACAGTGGCCAATCCAGGTCACAAATAACCCTGGGGATAAGCAGCATGGAATGTGCCCACCCCTTTGGGAATCTGAGTTATCGGTGAATTTCCCCAGGAAGCTTTCCTCCAGTAACTTGTCCAAACCACTTCTAAAACCTGCTACACTAATGGCATTTATTACATCCTCGAGCAACGAATTAGAGTTTGATTACATGTTGGTTGAAAAAATATTTTCTCCAGTTAGTCTTAAATGGGCTTCGTTATAGTTTCATTACACGGCCCCTAGTCTTTCTACTTTCTGAAGGAATAAACTACTCTACCCTTACCCATTCCACTCCACTTATTATTTTATAGACCTGTCATCTCCCCTCTTCCATCTCTTTACCAAGCTGAAGAGCTCTAACCTTTTAAGCCTTTCTTTTTATGGGTATCCTTCCATCGTCTTTTTTTCATTTTGATGACTCTTCTCTGTGCCTTTTCTAATTCGCTATATCTTTTTTTAGATATAGCAACCAGAACTACACACAATTTTCAAGGTAAGGTCACACTATGGGGTGATAAGGAGGCATTATAATATCCAAAACAATAAAGGGGATGGAAGGATATCCCTAAGAGGAAAGGCTTAAAAGGTTAGGACTCTTCAAGAGACGGTTGAGGAGGCGGTATGATAGAAGTCTACAAAATAATGGTGTAGAACAGGTAAATGTAGATCAGTTGTTTACTCCTTCAAAAAGTAGAACTAGTAGGGGCACGCAATGAAACGGCAATATAGCACATTTGAGACTAATTGGGCATTGAGTGATGTAATATTTTTTCCAATCAAACTCTGGAATTCATTATTGGAGAATACTCTCTTTAAACCCAGCTACAGTAACAGCTTTTATTACAAGTTCCTGGAAGAAAAGTCCATATTCCATTATTTAAGTGGACAGGGGCAATCCAGTGCTTACCCCTGGGATAGGTAGCATATAATCCGTATTTCTTTTGGAAACCTAACAGGTGCTTGTGATCTGGATTGGCCACTATTGGAAACAAGATAGTGGGCTTCCTTTTTTTCTTTTTTTTAAATGGCACTCAGGCCTATTATAAACTCTTCACCTTTGCAATTGTGCCTTTTAGATTTTTTTCTTAAACATTTCCTTTGTTTTTATCATAGTCTCTTTTTTGAAAATTGAAATGCTAGCACAGTGGATTTCCTTGCTCTGTCCCTCCATTTATTAAATCAAATATGATCATGGTCCAAACAGAATTACCTCTAGCACCAGATGCTGCTTTCCACTAAGGACCTTGTCTAAAATAGCTTCTGCTTCTGTCAATTCCTGAGCCATCTGTGCCAAGAAGCAGTCATTTATTTCATCTAAAAACTTTATCTCCCTGGCTTGTCCTGATACGACACTGACCAGATGATTCAGCAGGAATTGTAGCAACTCAAAGCCCGGCCCCAGGCGACGTGGATGTTGAAGCCATGGCTTTCTTCTTCACTTTGCTCAAAGCTGCACTGCTTTCCAGGGTTGCAGTAGCATGAGGCACTTATGATTTCGGTTCAGGTAATCTCTAGTGGCAGGTTAGGTGAGAGGGCAGCTGCTGTACTGTTGAGGGTAGTAAGGAAAGAGGAGTGGGCAGATGCTGTACTTTTGGGGATGGTGCTACTTGGGTATAATGGAACCATGTAGGCGGAGGCCATGGGAGCATTGTCAAGGAGATAAGTGAAAGGAGGATGCTGAGTACTGAGGACAGGAATGTGGTACTGGGGAGTAGATGGAAGATAGAGGGGAATGAGTGAAGCAGGGAAATGGTAGCTCCAGGGGAGATGGACAGGACAGGAGATGAAAACCAAAAAGGAGGAAATTGGGGGTGAAGTTTGAATGGATGGAGGAAGAAAAGAGCAAAATTGAGAACCGGGCTGAAAGGGAAAAGTTCAGTGTATGTCAGAAAGATGGAGGACGGGACAAGGAAAAGAAAGAAGAGAAACAGTAGACGTCTGAAAGAGAACATAAGAAATGCCTTACTGGGTTAGACCAAGGTCCATAAAGTCCAGTATGCTGTTTCCAACAGTGGCCAATCCAGGCCACAAGTGCCTAGCAGGTTCCACATGTTTGTATTGGGGCAAGCAGTGGATTTCCCGGGTCCTCTTTAATAATGGTTTATGGATCTTTTATCCAGGAACTTGTCCAGTCTTTTTTTTGTTTTTTTTTTTAAACCCATCTACACCCCTTAATATCATATTCCTGGTAGGCCCTTGGGGTAGGTTGGTTCTGCTCTACCCCAAGGGAATGATTTCCTTATTTCTCCCCCTCCCTCCCTTATGGAAACCAGGGTACCCTTATTGTTTGAGATTGATATACAATTGTGTGTGGACTGGTGGTGATAAGTTTTTGTCTTGGAAGTCCAATAAAAAAAGTTTTAAACATAAACCTAGCTACATGAACAGCTTTTACTACATCCTCTGGTAACGAATTCCAGAGTTTGTGTTGAGTAAAAAAAAAATGTTCTCTTATTAGACTTAAATAGGTTGCATTGTAGTTTGTGTCTTCATTGTGTCTTCATTGTGTCTTCTAGTCTTTCTACTTTTTGGTGGTATAAACATCTGATCTCCGTTTACCCATTCCACGCCATTCATTTATTTATAAATCTGTATCATATCGCCCTTCAGCCATCTCTTTCCAAGTTGAAGAGCCCTAATCTTTCCTCATAGGGGTATCCTTCCATTCTCTTTACCATTTTTGTCGCTCTTCTTTGTATCTTTTCTAATTCAGCTATATCCTTTTTAAGATACGGCGACCATAATTGCACAAAATATTCAAGGTGTGTTTGTACCATGGAATAATACAGAGGAATTATAATATCCTTTGTTTTATTCTTGATTCCTAGCTTTCTGTTTGCCTTCTTGGCTGCCGCTGCACACTGGGCAGAGGCTTCTAACGTATTATTCACGTTGATGCTTAAATTTTTTTTCCTGGGTGGTGGTTTCTGAAGTGGTACCTTTGCATCGTGTAACTATAATTTGGGTAGTTTTTTGCTAGGTGCATAATTTTGCACCTGTCTGCATTAAATTTCATCTGCCATTTGCACTTCCAGTCTTCCAATTTTTCCCAATCCTCTTGCGTTTTAACAACTTTGAATAATTTTGTGTCATCTGCAAATTTAATCATTTCACGCATTTATTGCTATTTCCAGGTCATTTATGAATATATTAAAAAGCAGCGGACCCAGCACTCCACTATTCACTTGGTCCACTCCGGGCGCCTTTCCATTCTTCAATGATCTTATCTCACGCTTCACTTCTTCAGCTGTTGGCTCACCGTTGAGAAATGGATTCTCTGGCTGGTCAATGGGTAGTGGCTCTGGTGGTGGTCCCTGGGGTGGATCGTGGTTGTATAACTATTGGAAGAATTCTTTCCACCATTGCAGGCATTTACCAGGGGAGCTCACAAAGGTGCCATCCGCTTTCTTGATGTCATTGGTTAACTTGGTTTTAGCACTCTTTGGATTCGTTCCCGCAGACAGAGTTGATTATCCTGGTGGGATATTTCACTGCTCTCATCTATGCAGACAGGACCAGATGGGGAAAACGCTGGCCATGGCGAGATCAATAACACCGGACTGTGCCTGCTGTCCTTCAGTGTGTTGAACAACCTGGTAGTGGGGAAACGGTCACTTTCGGCGCCCTTGAAAACACCAGCTTACATGGCGTAACCCTTCTGGCAAAGATTTGGTCATTCTGGACTACATCCTGATCAGCTCTCTATTCCGATCGTCACACAAAGATGTCCATGCAAGGAGGGGGCTCAATTGTGGATCCAACCACTACCTCATCCGTGCCAAGGTACAACTGCTATTACAACAGGCAAAGCGCAAGGCACCTCCACCAGGCAGACTGAACTGAGTATGTCTGAGTGATCCGGTACTCAGACAAGAATTCCAAATTGCCCTATCCAACAAATTTGTAGCACTCGAACCATTGGATGATATCTATACAGAAGAAAAGCCACCCCTCTGTGTCCACCCCTCCAATGTCGGACACAGCCATGGATTTTGGATCAGGTGGATAAATGGAAACAAATCCAACACGTCTACTTTGAGCAGTACCGGCGACTGAACAAAGAGGTTAGACAGAAGATGAAGGTGGAACGAAAAGCTTACTGGAATGGTGTCACAGCCAACCTGGAAGAAGCCGCATCCAGGCATGAGTTCCGGACTCTGCATCGTTGTAATATAGTTTGTACCCAGGTATCAGTGTCCCATTAGTTGTCCTCCTTCCACCAGGTCTCTGAGAAGCCAATCATATCTAACCTTTCATTTAGTACTATATATTCTAGTTCTCCCATCTTACTTTTTAGACTTCTAGCATTTTCATACAGGCATTTTAGAGGTTGTATTTTATTCATATTAATCTGGTTATCTGTTGAGGTGTAATTTTTGAAATCTTTCAGCTCTCTTTTGAAGGACATCTGGGTTACTTTTATGTATGACAGAGAGGTTCTAACTTCCATATTTTGTTAGTATCCTTCCGAACCATGTGCTCCTGGGCGACTGCTTACCCCTATTATCTAGTTTAAAAACTGCTGTAACTAACTTTTTAAATGTTAATGCCAGAAGCCTGGTTCCATTCTGGTTAAGGTGGAGCCCTAGAAAAGGTCCTCCCTTCCCCAGAATGTGTCCAGTTCCTAACAAATTTAAAACCCTCTTCTTTACACCATCATCTCATCCATTCATTGAGACTCCAGAGCATTAGAAGTCAAACAAGGAAAACAGCAAAGGGAAGAATGTGAGAATAAAATGGTGAGAAAACAAAGGTTGAAAATTTTTATTTTGAATTTATGAACTGAAATAATGTTTGCTTTTGGGAAGTATAGATCACAATTTATTTTTGTATTCAAATACATTTTTCTCTTGTACTGATTTATTTCTTCAGTGTCCTTGGTTCCTAGACCAATTTTTGTTTTCATGTTTCTATTTGTAATCTGTGGTCCCTTGTTTGGCATTCTGTGAGAGTCTGAATTGCATGTGACGCAGGCACAGAATTCTTAACATGTAGTTTCTATATAGAAGTCTGTAGTAGCTCCACTTGTTCTATCAGGAGTTGGGTGTATTGGTGTTCTCAGGCCCAGTATAATGTGGTAGAACTGCCTATTCAGGGTAAGGTTCTTTTGATGCTAGAATCATAGAAATTGGTGCTACTATGGTATGGCATGATTGCTACATATATGTTCTGGGGGGGGAGTTTTGTCATGTTTTGTATTTGGTAATGGAGAGATTTATGTTGCTGTTACTCAGATAACATCAGAATATTTTTTTTGTATGGCGACTTACATTGAGAAATGTTCTAGTTCTACTCTGCACCAGTTGCTCAAGGAGGTAGGGTTTTCGTAGATAGAAACATGACAGCAGAAAATGCAGAGCATGTTTACATTTAACTTATAAGAGATGCTATACTGTGTCAGAGCAAAGGTTCATGAGGCTCATGCTTGCAGTGTGACCCATATACTAGCATTGCCCATCGAGTGTGTTACGACTGGTTTAGGGAATACATGGCCTTAGACTGTTGCACTTGATCCAACTATCATCCATTGCCACTCCCAGAATTTGGAACGCTTTTCCAGTTAATGTGAAGCATTTTAGAAAGTTGTTAAAAGCCAACTTCTTTAATAAGATAAGATACATGCCATACTAGGTCATATCCAAGGGTCCATCAAGCCCACTAGCCTGTTTCCAGCAGTGGCCAGTCTAGGTCACAAGAACCTGTCGGGTTCTCAAAAGGTACACAGATTCCATGCTGCTTGTCCCAGGGGTAAGCAATGGATTTCCCTGGTCCTCTTTAATAATGATTATATGGACTTTTCCTCCAGGAACCGGTCCATACCTCTCTTAAAATCATTTACACTGACAGTTTTTACAAGATCCTCCAGCACTGAATTTGTGTTTGATTTTTGCATTGAGTGAAAAAATATTGTCTCCTTTTAGTCTTTAATGAGCTATATTGCAGCTTATTTAAGGAGTAAACAACCAATCTGTTTACCGTTCCACTCCATTCATTATTTTATAGGCCTCTATCATATCTCATTTCAGCCATCTTTTTCATCTTGTTAGATTGTGGAATGTTTTGTGTTAAACGGTGTATGTTTGTACGCCGCTATTGCCAGTTGCAGCGATCTAAATTTTAAGTAATTAAATACAGTAAGTAAATCTTCTACCTAGTGCAAAATCGTCTGTAAAAGATAACATTTAGAATTAATATAAATATTTGCATAGCTAATAATTTTGCTCACTGTTGAATTGGGAAAGTAGAAATTATAATCTCACTCCTTGCTCCCTGAAGGATTTTGGCACATCCTTTAATCTTTGACCGTTTTGCAATGATTCATTCTGTGCTGCCAAGCCACATCTCATTTGGTTCTGTCTCTAAATGACTTGGAAATGAATTTGTGGGATGCATTAGAAATGCAGTAACTAGAGCCATGGTCGTGGGCCTTTCTTGAAAATAGTTTTCTGTGGAGTTGTCATACAGTGAACTACAGAGATGATTAAGAATGTCATATCTAAATAAGACTGATGGCATCCATAAACTGGAAGACAAAATTGTTCTTTCGTTCCCTGAATTAAGTTATGCCCTAATGATTTGTGGTTTCTCAACCAGCACCTGAGTAATGTTTTTAGAAAGACTATTTCTTCCACACTTCTCAGCAGATTGAGTAATGGGCACGAGCAATTTTTGTTCAAGATTATTTTGCTAAACTTTAAATGCCTTGCTTGGCATCCAGCAGCAAAGATGGTTAATTGACAGTTGCTATATAGATTTTGATAAAATAACCCAGCTTTAGTCCTAAGAGGCTGTAGTATATTTACTAGAATATGTCCGATGCTTTAGCTGTTCAAAACAGAACCACGTTTTTTATTTGCCTTGATCTTGCTCAATTATGCAATATTTTGGGAGGATATTTGATTATGGTAACTCAAGTCTCGTCAAATTTTGAGTTTAGGAGCCAGCCCAAAAATATAGGAGCCAGCAACTGTGACTTTTCACCTTCCCCCTTGCTCTTTCAACCACCTCCTCCCAGTTGTCTATATCAAAGTTGGAGTGGGATGGGAGATGGGAAGAGATCCTCTAATGTCTATTGCAGCCTCTTTAGGGCCTAATTTACTAAGGCTATTTATGAGTGTAAGGGAAATCTCTAGCCCTTAATGCCTGATTCGGGCTACTGACTAAAAATATATAGCCAGCAGCTTCTCTTCCCACCTTTGTGCACATGCATGCTCTTTCCAGTCACCCCCACCCTGTCCAGTCTCTCTTAACTTCTTCTTTCCCACAGATCGCCTCCCTATCCCACCATTGCCACCCTCACCACCTAAGAAGCCAGTCGACCAGCTCCCAATCCTCTGCACCCCATATAGCCACCTACTTAGCCTTCACCCCTCAGCTATCTTTACCAGCCAGTCAGCCGCCCATTTCTCACAAGCTTCCCCCTCCCAGCTAGTGACGTCTTGCAGCCACTGTGCAAACAGAAGCAGCCATAACAAGCTCCCCATTAGACCACTTCTACTGATCTTGTGTCTACCTCTGCAGCAACACCACCTTCATCTCCAGAAATAAGCAGGAAGACAAACATAGGCCATGTGGTCTTTTTCTGCCATCATGTTTCTATCTAGTCTGCCCTTCCATATCACCCATTATGAGTCTCCTTTTTTCCTTTAGAGAGTCTTTTAGTCCCATGCTTTTTTAAATTCAGATACTGTCCTCATCTTTACCACCTCCACTGGGAGACTATTCCATGCATTTACCACTCTCTCCGTAAATAAATATTTTTGCATATTACTCCTGAATCTATCCCCTTTCACCCTCAGGCTATGTTGCCTTGTAGCAGAGCTTGCTTTCAATCGAAAGAGGCTATCCTCCTGTGCATTTATGTCATGAAGGTATTTAAACGTCTGTCATATCCCACTGGTCCCCTCCCTCCGCTACCTTGGTGTTACCCTTGATTTTTCCCTTTCTTTCCGTGACCATCTTTCTTCTGTCATTCAACACTGTCTTCTGTCTCCGTCAGATTTGTTCTGTTCGTGCGTTTCTCTCAACCCACTCACAGACTACCCTTCTTCTGTCTTTGGTCATGACCGCATAGATTACTGTAATGTCACTTTTTCTGGACTTCCCCAATATCAGCTATGCAGTCTCCAACTTCTCCAAAACACTGCAGCCCACATTCTTATCCACTCCATTTGTTTTGATCATATTACCCCAGTCCTTATCCACCTGCACTGGCTACCAATCCCCTATCGCATTCAGTACAAGATCTCACACTGGTTTACTGCTACATCCATACCAATAATCCTCGTTACCTCTCGGACCTCATCCATCTGCATATCTCTGTGCTCCCTTTGGTAGATCCATGTTAACCGCTTAGTCCTCCCATCTGTCACTCTCGATCATCTTGAATCCACTCGTCCCTCTGGAATTCTCTCCCTTCCCACCTCAGTCTTGAACCCTCCTTCCCTTTAAGACCTTCCTGAAAACTCACCTCTTCTGTCTTGCATTTAATCTCTCCCTCCCTCCCTGATACTATCCCTAGGCATTACTGCCTCTCTCCTTTTCTGTTCTGTTGTGCTCACCTTTCTCTTCTCTCCTTTCTTGTCTTAATATTGGTGTTCCTTTCTTCTAGCACTATCTGTAGTGTTGTAGTTTTGTAAACAACCGAGACACCTTGAAGATAAAGATATCACCTCTGTCCTGCCTTTCCTCTAAACTATACATATTAAGGTCCTTAATTCTGTTCTCATATGCTTTATAACTATGACCATTAACCATTTTAATAGCCATCCTCTGCACCGACTCCAACCTGTTTATATCCTTTTGAAAATGTGATCTCCAGAATTGCACATAATGCTCCAAATGAGGTTGTATCAAAGACTTACACAGAGGCACTATCACCTCCTTTCTTCTGCTGGCCATTCCTCTCCCTATGCACCCAAGCATCCTTTTAGCTCTTGCTGGTTCCTTTTCTACCTGTTTGTGTCTGTTGATCTCAAAGTAGCTAATCACGCTTAGGTCCCGTTCTTTAATGGACAGAAGTACATCACCCCCTATACTGTACTGCTCCCTTGGATTGTTGCAGCCCAAATGCATGACCCTACATTTTTTTAGCATTAAAGCTCAGCTGCCAAATTTTAGACAATTTTTCAAGCTTAGCTAGATCCCTCCTCATGTTATCTACACCTTCCTGGGTGTCTACTCGGTTGCAGATTTTGGTATCATTCGCAAAGAGGCAAACCCTAACCAACAGCCCTTCTGCAATATCACTAACAAAGATGTTAAAAGGAGTTGGACCAAGGACAGATCCCTGTGGCACTCCACTGTTGTAACCACCTTCTCAGAGTGAACTCCATTTATCCTGTACTCTTTGATACCTCACACTTAACCAATTTTTTGTGCTACAGTCGAGTACGTCTCTCTTTTTGCCTTCCCATTGCTGACTGTTAATTTCACTCCAGTTTTAATTTAATTTATTTTACTTTTTTTTCACTTTTTTGTTAAGGACTTCGGCCTACTCCTTCATCATCATGAAACAATTTGACTTTGCCTCAGTTCTTTTGCCAAAGAATCCAAAAAAATCAAACCGGTTAGGATTCAATAAATATCCGTAAGAGAAAAATCCCAACAAATCGTGAACCCCCTTAGCCTACAGTTTTTGTCGGAGTTAATCAGCAAAGTGAGCGGAACATAACCGCTCACCACCGTGAAAACTCCCTTTTTAATTTTTAAGTTTTTGTAAGATAAACTTTCAATAAAGAACTTGTAAAAGTGAAAAGCGTGACACTTAGCTCAGGAATGGTTGTATCATCAGAAAACGCCAGATTTTCAAATTGACGACGTGCCACACGTTTCGGGTTCCAAATCCAAATTTTCAACCCTGCTTCAGGCCATCATATACTGGCGAACAGCTTTCCATTCCAGAATCTGTGTACCGCTCCTAT
Source organism: Ichthyophis bannanicus (assembly GCA_033557465.1). Classification (NCBI taxonomy): domain Eukaryota; kingdom Metazoa; phylum Chordata; class Amphibia; order Gymnophiona; family Ichthyophiidae; genus Ichthyophis; species Ichthyophis bannanicus. The sequence goes on along the minus strand of CM066035.1, from coordinate 125,890,190 downwards.
ATGTTGCTTCCTTTATAAGAAATCAGTAGGGATACAACTTCCGTTGCTGCTTCAGCGTCTGACGTCACACATAACAGATGACTCAAATTGTTAGGTGTTCCCTCGTCAGTGGGTTCCCCTTAACAAATGCAAATAAAATTCAAATGATGGTATGCCAATCGATTTGCATGTTGAGCCCACTAGGGGCCACAGAATTAAGGCGATAAATCCATCTTTCTTCACACAGTTGCAGCCTTTCTCGATCTCCCACTCTTGGATCCAAAGGCTCAGATTCAAGAATTCGCCAGCGCAACATGGGAAAATCATCAGCATGTTGCAGACAGTGTTCTACCAGCGGAGCTGAGAGAGTTTTTGATCGTAACCGTGAAGCATGTTCTGACAGTCGGGTCTTGATGGACGTATAGTGCGTCCCACATAATATTTCACACAGGGACAGATTATAAGATAAACTACATAGGTAGAAGAACAATCTGTATAGCCAAGAGACGAATAAGTCCTAGAAGTATGGACATCCATCCAATCTTGCCCTGATATAGTGAGACAACAATAAGCACAGTTGTTACAGGGATAATGTCCACTGCGATCCAGGTGGTAAAATTGCTGCACCAGTTTTGGCCAGTGTTGGGACTTCACCCCTGTTTTTCCAGTACAGCCCTGCGCATAGCCTACTCGCGCAAGGCTGATTTTAAGGGATTTGATTGTAAAAACGACCCATGTGTCAGATCGCCCCTTATATCATCAGGATCGCAGTGGACTTTATCCCTGTAACAACTGTGCTTATTGTTGTCTCACTATATCAGGGCAAGATTGGATGGATGTCCATACTTCTAGGACTTATTCGTCTCTTGGCTATACAGATTGTTCTTCTACCTATGTAGTTTATCTTATAATCTGTCCCTGTGTGAAATATTATGTGGGACGCACTATACGTTCCATCAAGACCCGACTGTCTTTTCAAGATTTTATTAAAGACATAATGGCTGCCCTGGATATATCTGTGTAAAAACACTCAAAATATGGTCATTTCAGAGAGGGCTAATCATATATGAAAAGAAGCAAAAAACCCTCAAAATCAAAATCTTAGGCAATGCCTTACTTCAATTGTAGTAACCTATTGATATGATACCGTTAACAAATCTCAAAAACTTGTTAAATTTTTGGACAACCCGCGAGTCTGAGACCCGTTGTCCAAATATTTAACAAGTTTTTGAGATTTGTTAACTGTATCATATCAATAGGTTACTACAATTGAAGTAAGGCATTGCCTAAGATTTTGATTTTGAGGGTTTTTTGCTTCTTTTCATACATACTGGATATATCTGTGGCTACGGAGATAGAACCCAGGGCTGAGGGACTGCACATTCTACAGTATCTATCTGCACTGAAGGAGGCTGCAACCCTCTTGGTGCATAACATCTTGAGAAATTTGATGGCTAGAATGTGAGTATCTCCTATGTCAACTCCTACAGTCACCAAGAGGCTTGATACTCTTTACAGTGTCCCTCCTTCTCCAGGGTTTCAAAAACCTCAATTTCCTAACCACTCTGGTAGGTGGAGTCTGCCATGAGTAGGATCAAAAGCCAAAAGAACCACTCATTTCCTCCTGGAAGAGAGGCCAGGACCCTCAGTGCTTTAGGCAGAAAGGTTTTTCAGGCAACTGTGTTAGCCTCCAGAATAGATTCCCACATGCTGTATATGGGCATGTTCCTCAGGGATGTCTTGAGGGATTTGGCAGAATTTACCACCTTACTGCCCCCTGGCACAGGCAGCTAATCAGGTTTTAGTCACACATGCCCACAACACTTCAAAATTTCTAACAAGGGCAACCTCTGATTCCTTTCAGGCCAACAGGGCTGCTGGCTTCAGGCATCTGATGATTAACTTATCTTGGATCCATTGTTCCATAACATTCCATGCAATGGGAAGAATCTCTTTGGCCAGAGATGGAGGGGAAAAAGCAGGTGAGATAGAAACGGATGACCTCACCATGAAGAGGCTTTCTAGAAAGACAGCAGATCCTTATAAAAAGACTGCCACCAAAAAACCCTTCTTCCCAAAGAAGAAATGTTAGGGTGGATACTATCACTCCTATTCCTCCTACTCTACTGCACAACAGCAGACAGCAGGGCCAAAAAGCAACCCAGGAAATTCAAGGTTACCAAACCACAGCCTGCTCCTACTACTCAACCAACTCGGTTTTTGACTCCTTCCTAAGGAGCATGGCCAATTCTCCCATGACCTCTCCACCTCTTTCCAAGATCCCAGGGAGACTAGTCCACTTTGCACACCACTGGAGAAACATCACCTCAGAACCCTAGACATTACATCTAGTAGGCCAGGATCTACAGATGAAATTCAGAGATCTTCCACCCACTCATTTTGTAGGCCAACCCTTCTTAGATCTCCATCAAACCACCTTGTTACAACAGGAGATCCACTCTCTACTAATGCAAGAGGCAATAGAGGAAGTGCCTCTTTCTCAATAAGGCCTCTGCTTCTACTCCCCATACTTTCTTATCCCAAAGAAGATGGGAGGCCACAAGCCTATACTAGATCCCTGAAACCTCAACAAATGTCTTGTCAAGGAAAAATTCAAGATTTCTCTGGGAATCCTTCTTCCTTACCTCCAACCAAATGATTGGCTTTGCTTCTTAGACCTAAAGGATGCTTATACTCACATATTCATCCACCCAGATTACAGAAGGTACCTCAGATTTGTATTTTGGAACAATCCTTGCCAATATCTAGTCATCCTTTTCGCTTTAGCTTCGTCAACCAGAGTTTTCACAAAGTGTCTAGCTGTGGGGTGGCAGCCTGTCTTTGAACTTTGGGGCTCTTTCTGTTCCCCTATTAAACTATTGGTTGCTAAGGGCAGATAACATTATGGCAATCGCTACTGCCCTCAAATAGACCGACCATGTTCTACAGGAGTTAGGTTTTGTCATAAATTATCCAAAATCACACCTCACTCCAGCTCAAAACCTAGAGTTCATAGGTGCTCGAATAGACACAATCCAAGCTCAAGCATTTCTGCCAGACATGCCAGACTAATGTCCTTATCACAGATCCAACAGGCGTTGGTAATGGCCAGAACATTCCTGCGGCTCCTAGGCCACATGGCCCCCACAGTCCATGTTCCATATGCTCGTCTCAACATGAGAACGGCCCAATGGACTCGCAGCAGTGGAAGCAGTCCACATACCACCTCTTGGACTCCATATCCATCTCTATCACCAGCACCCCTCAGATGAGGTCAGCCCTGTAGTGGTGGAGCAAACCGCACAGCCTCCTCGTAGGGTTACCTTTTCAACGGTCTGTACCACAATGTATTCTGACAACTGAAGCATCGAAGCTAGGTTGGCGGCTCACCTAAATGGTCTTGCGACACAGGGCCTAGGACTTCACAAGAGAATCTCCTACACATCAATCTCCTCAAACCCAGATGGCACTTGAAGAATGCTCTGAGTCTTCTCTGCCCATCTCAGGGGTTGCTCAGTCCTCATTCAGACAGACAACCAGGTGGTCATGTTTTATGTAAACAAACAGGGAGGAACAGACTCTCTCCCCTTATGCACAGAGGCCATTCACTTTTGGAACTCTGCAATTTCTCAGAGCATTCACCTTCATGCAGTATACCTTCCAGGAACAGAGAATTCCTTAGCCAGTAGTTGGAGTCACATCTTCTATCCACATGTAGCTGGAACCTCAAGTAGCTCAACACTTGTTCCAGCTTTGGGGGATGCCAATAATCAATCGTTGCTTCTCCTGTCAACACTCAACTACTTCTGTTTTGCTCCAGGATCCCTTCCCCTCACACGGAGAGCTTTGATGCATTTCTCCTTCATTGCGGACAGCATCTCCTCTATGCTTTCCCTCCTCTCCCCCTCATAGCAAAGACACTATTTAAACTAGGAGCCAACAAGGGAATGATGATCCTCATTGCCCTTTATGTGCCCAGACAACCCTGGTTCTCCTATCTTCCAGAAAGGATCCCACCAGATGCTCTTATGCTTTCAAGTGACACAGATTTGCCATTTGGTGTTCACAGAAAACACTAGATCCTTACACATGTTCAATCCCAGATCTACTTCTATACCTGCTCCACTTATCCTTCTCTGGTCTCAAGACCAATTCTGTAAGGGTACATTTGTGCCATTGTGGCCTCTCACCATACTTTGAAAAACCATCTGATCTCAACACATCCCTTGGTGGCTAGATTCATGAGGGGTCTTCTCCTGACCAAGCCGCCTCTCTGCCCACCACCCACACTGTGGGATTTAAATGTTATTGCACAGCTCATGTGCAGGCCTTTTGAACCCATGGCATCAGCTTCTTTAAAGTTCTTAACCTGGATAGTCTTTTTTCTCATTGCAGTCATCTCCGCTTGTAGGGTCAGTGAACTGCAAGCCTTGGTGGACTATACTCCATATACCATATTCCACCACGATAAGATAGTCCTTCGGACGCATCTAGGTTCTTACCGAAAGTCGTCACCTCCTTCTACCTGAGCTAGTCCTCACTACAAACGTTCTTTCCAAGGCCTCATACCTCCTTGGCTGAGGGAGACCTGATTGTAAGAGAGCATTGGCATTCTATCTGGACTCATCTATATTGACTCATCACCAATCCTTTATTTGTCTCTTTTGACCAAAGTCATCTGGGGCTATCAATCTCTCTAAGAACGATTTCAAACTGGCTAGCAGACAGATCAGCTTGCGAGTAAGTAAAAGATATGTAATCTCTTCAACACCATGTCACTACCCATAATGTCCAAGCCATGACTACCACTGTAGCAACCTCCGTTCGGTCTCTATTTCTGAAATCTGCCAAGCAGCTACCTAGTCTTCACGTCATACTTTCACAGCGCTCTAATTCCTGGACAAGGACTCCAGAAGTGATGCTCAATTCAGTCAATCTGTTCTACATAATCTTCTTTTTTTTTTCTTCAAATTTAGTCCAGAGGACGGAGGGCAAGTTGTCTATTTCGTGAGGAGTTCTCGGAACAAGCTGAGTCTGTTCAATCCTTGCTGAATCCTCTGATTGTGCCAGGACTCTTATCTCGCTCGTCAGTCTGTGGCTAGGGAGTCCCATATGTGAAGACTGACTTCCTGCTTGTTTCTGGAGATAGCATGCTTACTCACCTGTAAAGGAGATCTCCGGGAAGAGCAGGAATCAGTCTTCACAACCTGCCCACCTCCCCTTCAACTTGTCCCATGTTTTATTTTTATTATTATTTTGTCTCTGTTATACCCTGATTGAGGAGACTAGGAGCTAAGTTGGGAAGGCAACCACACAGGCATGGAAGAACGCTCCCAAAGGTTTTCCTATTGGATGCTGGGGAGTGTTCCCGCTCAGCGCTCGTCTGTGCCATTGTCACCCATATGTGAAGACTGATTCCTGCTGTTCTCGGAGATCACCTGTTACAGGTGAGAAACTATGCTTTCTCTGCACCATGTGAGACTGAATTTGAGCCATAAGGTGCAGGAACTCCCACGCTGGTCTCTCCATGTTTGAAATCCTGAGACAAGTGCAGGTGTTCTGAACTATGTGTAGAAGAGGGAGCTGGTGGTGTGGTGGTAGAAAAAAACAGCAGGAAAATCCCTAGTACCAGCGACTAATTTCTATTTGCTGTGGCGACCTGGCATCTTCAAGCCCTGTCATAACCCAAGTTTATGCTGTTATGGGTTGAAGACAGAGGATATAACCAAGAAAGAGAAACCACTGGTACACCCTTTACTGGGTCTATAGGGGTGCAATTTGTCCTCCTGAACCTAAATATGCAGATCAGTATCCTTAGATGCAAATCTTTAGACCCACTTTGCTGAAAAGGTAAATTATAACTTTGAGGGATTAATTGATTATGGGTGCTAACAAAAATGTTGTGGCTTTGAGCCAAGGATTAGTAGTGTTTGGGGGTTGGGGGTGGCTGCAGGTGCCCCCCTTCAATTTATAAGAATGTTTGTTTCATAGAACACAAATGCTGGTTTCAAGGCTGCTGCCGTGTGTGTGTGTGGTTGAAGGCAGTTTCTAGAGTTTTACATAAACTATTTTGTAAAGGGATCATGAGGAGTTGGGGAAGAGGGGCCCTTCCTATTTTCCCCTCTCGGGTGGGGGTGGGGGGTGACACCAATAAGTTCACACCACTCAGCGATGAGTAATATTGATTCTGTGGAAAAGAGCTGGAAACAGTGGATGTGAAGTTCTGATGGCAGAACATTTCTCTACAGAAAGGCACAATAAAGTAGCACGCCTCATACATTGGAAACACCTAAAATACTGCAACATCACTGTGCCTGAAAAGCACTGAGATCATGACCATAAAGAATTATAGAGAATGAAGAGGTTATGATCACGGGATACTCCCATTCTGACTGATAAAAAGCTGGATGTGAAGAAGCCGGATGTAGAGGTAAAGGAGAAAAACACCAGAATGGCATTGATTATAGAGGTGTCTGTTCTAAATGAGTACTCTGAATTGCGTTGAGAGGGAGAACCTTTCAAGTACCAAGAAATGTAGTCGGAGACCAGAAAATGTGGCAGAAAGATACTGAGTTATTTCCAATCGTGTTGGGTGCCACAGGCCTAATTAAGAGGAATTTCCAAGCACACCTTGATAAATTACCCATACTTGTAACATCTTACAGACTGCAGAGAGGCTTTATTTGGCACAATGCAAGTATTACGCCAAGCATTAGCAGTAAATTTGAGAGACTGAGATCATACTCCACATACCCTGGCATAGAAGTGAGATTCATGACTGTCATGGTATGTGCAAAGTTTACCGATTTGGAAAAACTGCCCTGGAAATGAGTAACTTTAACGCCACTTCATTGAACACAATAGGATCAAACATAGAACAGCAGATCAAAATGAGCTTTGTAGCAAATTAGTTGCAAATACAGTATTTTATACAGCAGTTTATCCTTCCACCTTCAAGTGGGCAAATAGGCAGTTCTCCTTTTCCTACACTACTCGCTCACACAGCTTTAGGATCACTTACAGGCTGGTTCCCAAGACCCTTGCTGCGTAGCATTTTCTGAGTTCTTCTCACCGATTCCTTTGCTACCTCTTTCCTGACCCTAGGTAACGGGAATATATCCAGAGAATATAATTACCTACAGTCCCCTGGCTCCTTCCTCCTACTCTTTAGCTTATTGGCAGGGTGCCTTTGGGACCCCCTGTATATTTTTTTCTTTTGCCTCCAGTTCTCTGAAGAACCCAAATACGCCACTGCCATGAGCTATTCCAGTATTCAGGCCAGTTTGGTAGAAAAAAGAAGCCACTTTCTTCCACGCTGCACCTGTGGTGATGCTGAACCGGGTGTAGGAGCAGAATCAATCTACAGGACAGATTTCAGAAGTAGAGAATCACCTCCTTGTATCATGCTGACTCCAACTTGGGGAAACGGAATGTCTCTATCCCCTATATCTGCTACTTGAGTTGGGTGGACAGAGTGTTCAACCTGAGGGTTCCAAAAAGATACTTTCCCTCCAGAATCTGGGCATTTATAGTCCCCAAAAGATTTCCTCATAGCCCCTCCCATGGGTTGGGTTTACCTAGTGCTGCATAGAAAATGATCAAACCTATATGTTCCTACTGCCTCCAGGCCACAGCCCCCTAGCACTCCTCTACAAGGGCTTTAGTGACACTAGGGTCACACTAGCATAATTTTACAGATAAAGGTATGTATCATAATACAGCGGAAGTTCAAAAGAACTTTTGTTGCTAAGCCTCCTTACCTCAGGTACAAACCTAGATTGTAAAGTCCCCCCACCCCCACCGGGAATAGGAAAATACATACAGGTACAGAATAGGTAACTTGCCTTAAACTTCTGAGAAAATGTGTGAGCTAAAACAAATTCCCTTTTCACTTCTTCTGGCCATTTGGCCATTGTGGACTTGAGGATGCTCAGTCATCAAATTGGAAAGGTCTGAACCCAAATGCGTGTATCTTTAATATGCATCCTTGGGAAAGGGTTTGACATGAGTCTGTAGGGATGTAATAAAAACAGTATTATGGGCGAACTGAGCAGCAGCAAGGCAGGACATGGGTTTTTTTTGGAAGCGGAGATGTTCACCGACCCGTTGCCTCAGGCTCATGCCAAGAGGGAAAGAGAAAGTCACAGAGCCTCCCTCCACATAGACTCCAAAGGCTTTGGTACAGACGAAGCTTCAATCCACAATGCCTGCTTCCCAGAGTATGCAATCCTCTTTGGTGTTGTCTACAGTGGTGTCCATAGATGCAAGCAGTAGTGGGGCTTCTGCATTTTGGCAGATGTCTTCGTCGGGGGAATCTCAAAAAGAGAATACATTCATAAATAAAATAGTTGCCTTGAATTTATAACTGATTGTTTACTAAAAACATCCAAAACTTTCAATTGAAAAGTAATAGACCAGATGTAAAAGCTTGGACACCCTTTGTCAGTACTTTGTAGCACCTCTTTTGGCAGAAATAACAGCTTCCAAACATTTCTTATAGCCAGCTAGGAGTTTTCTGTGTTTTTTTTGTTTTTTTTTAAATATTTTTCCTACTCTTTTCTTCAGAACTCTTTTCTTTAGCTCAGAAATATTTGTAGGTCTCTTTCTACATGTTTTGAGATCTCTCCATAGATTTTCAATAACATTCAAGTCTGGGGGACTGAATGCCATTCTAAAATGTTTCTTTCCTTTAAGTAGTTCCTGGTTTATTTTATTTTGAGGTATGTTTCAGATTGTTGTCTTGCTGAAATATTAGCCTCTCAGGATTCCGTTTCCTCCTCCGCGTGGGTTTCTGGAATTTTAATCTGCATAGAGTAACAATTACAATCAAATGTAAGAGCATATGGCTGGGGTAATTTGCATGAAGTAGCAGTTACATCCCTAAATACCTTGCTGAGCAGACTAGATGAGCCATGCTGGTCTTCATCTGCCATCAATTACTATGTGGGACATCAGCTTCTAGAATATGTTGATACTTGATGGAAAGAAAAATTGATTTACAGGATATCTCCTGTGTTGCTGGGTGCCATGCTACCCTAAAGCATAATGGACCCGATATTCAAACATGGTTTAAAGACCAGTAAACCATGTAGTGCCTTAGCTGCGGATATTCAACAGCACCTACATGGTTAGTGCCGTTGAATATCCCCAGCTAAGTCCTCTACGTGCCCTGATACTATCTGGTTAGCATTGGGGCGGTCCAGGGCAGAGCAGAGGCGGAGACTGGCGCTAACTGTGCAGCAGCAATATTGGCTGCTGCCCGGTTAGCGATTGGCACCGATCACTAACCGGGCAGCAGCCAGTATCACTGCTGCATGGTTAGCTTTAGCATCTACCGGCTTTAGCGATCACTGGATATTCATTGCTGGCACCTCAGCATTAAGTATCCAGTTTGGAGGTCGGCGGGGAGGACTATGCGCCTGTCTGTGTATAGCCCTTTGAAGATCTGGGCAGTTCAATATCGGGCCCAATAGATCTATCTCAGTGCTTACTCAGCAGGGTGAAGCATTTGAAAAAAATGTTCCTTTCCTAAGTGTCTCTCCAGTCCAGTCCCTATTTTCTGGGTTGTGCCCCCCCTTCCAGCAGCAAGGAGACTGAGCACGTCATCTTCTTTCGATGACCCTAGGGTACATATAGCACTGGCACCTCCCACCCGCTTCAGTTTTGCTCAGTCTCCAAAGCAGCTGGAAGGGAGACAGTAACCTAGAGCATAGGTCACTGGAGAGACTTAGGCTAGGGGAATTTTTGGGTTTGATTTGTTACCTTCTAATTTCCTTTATTTTCCTCTGGCAGCTTAGTTAGGGTATGTAATTTCCCTCCTGGGGGTCTTTGCAGATGCACCGGTGGAAAGCGTTATCCCTCAGGGGAAGGGGAAGGGGGAGTTCGGCACCGATCCGTAAGTGCGGTCCTTGCCGTCTCCTCTGTTTTTCTGGCAGTGCTCCGGGCGCGCACAAGGGGAGGAACGTTGTCTGAAGTCTGCCGCCAGCACCGAGGCCCAGTAGCATCTTCCCGCCACGTTGCCGAAGCCCTCCAGGCAGCTGAGCATGCGGGCAGGAAGATGCCTGAAGCCACTGTGAGTCCAAATTGAAGAGGCCGGGCCTTATGCAGGAGAGCCGAGCAGAGAAAAGGAGGACGAGGCTGCGATCGGTGGAGTGAGCTCGCACGCCCATGTGGTCGCAGCAGACGGACGTCGGAAGGGCCGTTCAGGACAGGAAAGCTGGTAGGAGGCCTTACTTTTTTGTTTTGCGCGCTTTTCATTGGTGCGCATTGTAGATGCCTTCAAGTAGGTACCTCAGGTCGGGGCTTTTAATATCGGGGGCCCCTGATATCGATCAAAGAGATCGGTAGTGGATTCAGGGGGTTAGGCTGTAATTTGCAAGTTTAAAAAAATGTTTTTAATTAATTAACTCTGAGTGTTCATCATGCCTAAGGCCCAGTGCTTGCTTTGTGGCTCCTGCAAGGGGTCGGTGTCAGGAGCTGGGGACTGTAGAGGCTGCGCAGCAGAGGCAGCCACAGCGTAACAGGAGATTCCAGGTACTTCCCAGGACCCTCTGACTCCGGGGTTTCAGGAACCCATGGATCCCCTGGAGGTAGGGGGCCAGTCACTTACGGTTCTTCCTCCTTCACCAGAGCAGCTGACCATGCCTGGGAAGCAATCTGGGTCTTCTACCTCCGTAGGGGACCTGGAGATTGGTGACGGGAGTTTTCTCCCCGGAATTTGTCCTGCTGATGCACAGAGCTTTTTGCTTACGCAAACGGGGAACACAGGAGCAGGGACCTGCGCTAGGTAGGGCTTTAGGTCCTAGAGACCAGGAGGAAGCAGAAGTGCCTGCAAAGCGGGCTAGGATCTCTAACGACGAGGTTCTCCATCCTCTACTGTCTGAGAATCAGGAGGGTGAATCCTCAGACATGGGAGAGGACGAGGAGGAACAGGCTAGGATTGTTTGCATCTTCCGCCGAGAGGAGTTGCCAGCATTGATTGGGGAATCCCTAAAGACCCTTAATATGTCAGCGGGAGTCCCGGCAGATGAATAGGCGCTGGAGGATCCACTGATCCAGGCAGTGAGAAAATCCCAGAAGGTTTTCCCAGTACACCGGGTGGTAAAGCAGATGATTCAGGAAGAATGGGACCAACCGGAGTCGGGGCTGAGAGGGGTTCGTTCTATGGCTCAACTGTATCCATTGCCGGAAGGGGAGAAGAAGTTGCTTCGTTCCCCCAGGGTAGATGCGGCAGTGTCAGCGGTCACTAAGAAGACCATGATTCCAGTGGAGGGCAGCATTGCCCTTAAGGACTCGCAGGATAGAAAGTTGGACGCGTTGTTAAAGCAAGCATTCGACGTTAGTGCCCTAGCTCTCCAGGCGTCTGTGGGGCTTGGGTAGCCCGTGCTTGTTTGAGGTGGTCGCAACAGCTTCAGCTGTCTGGAGAGTCCCAGACTCAATCAGCTGGGGAGGCGATGGGGTTTGAGTCGGGAGTGACCTACTTAGCCGATAGCTAGTATGATCTCCTCAGGCGTTTGGCCAAGAACATGGCATCGGTGGTAGCGGCTCGTTGCTATCTTCGGTTACGCAATTGGGCGGCAGATGGTTCTTCTAAGGCCTGGCTCAGTAGGCTGCCATTTAAGGGAAAGCTTTTCTTTGGTGAGGACCTGGAGAAACTGGTAAAGGAGCTGGGGGAGTCCAAGGGAGGTAGGCTTCCTGAGGATAGACCTAAGCAGAGTCGGCCCCCCACTCCGTCGCGATCCCAGCCTAGAGAGTCGCGTAGGTTTTGGGGGTATCGGTCGGCCCTGTTTCAGAGGGGAAGTTTTAGGACAATTTCTGGGGATTCCGGGAGAGGGGGGGGGGCTGGAAAGGGGTTTGCCGCCTCTTCCGCTGCCTCGGGCCCTAGAAAGCCACAGTGAAACAACAGAGGCCCAGCAGGAGGAATTGCCAGTAGGAGGGCTCCTGCGGCAGTTCTTCCCAGCCTGGGCCTGGGTTACGTCAGATCAGTGGGTCTTGGAGGTGGTACGAGAGTGTTACGCTTTTGAATTCTCAAGACCCGTTCCTCACTCCTTTGTGCTATCCCTGTGCAAGTCTCCTGCCAAGAGGACAACAGTAAGAGAGAGATTGGCGAGGCTGCAGGGGTTGGGCGTGGTTATCCCCGTGCCTCCAGAACAACGCAGTTGCGGTCGATACTCCATTTATTTTGTGGTGCCCAAAAAAGAAGGGACCTTTCGGCTGATCCTCGACTTGAAGGGCATTAATCGTTGCTTCAGGGTACCTCATTTTCGGATGGAATCGCTAAAGTCCGTCTTGATGGTGGTAAGACAAGGAGAATTCCTGACTGCCCTGGACCTGACAGAAGCCTACATGCATATTCCCGTGCGAGAGGCACATCAGCAGTTTCTGCAGTTTGCGATACCAGAAGGTCACTTCCAGTTTCAAGCTTTGCCCTTCAGCTTGGCGACGGCCCCTCGCAACCAAAGTTGTGGTGCTGGCTGCAGCGCTGCACAAGGAAGGGATTTTGGTCCACCCTTACCTCGACGACTGGTTGATTCGGGCAAAATCTGAGGAGGAAAGTCGGAAGGCAACGGCCCAGGTGGTCGCCTTTCTGCAAAGTCTGGGTTGGGTGATCAACATGGAGAAGAGCAAGTTGAAACCCTCGCAGGAGATAGAGTATCTGTGGGCAAGGTTTGACACGAGAAGGCAGGGTGTTCTTGCCGGCCCGCAGGGTGGGGGAGCTGAGGAGGCTGATTCTTCAGTTTATGGCCATGGAGGCTCCTTCGGCCTGGCATTATCTGCAGATTCTGGGAACCATGGCGGCGACGATAGAACCTTGGGCCAGGGCACATATGAGACCACTTCAACAGGCCTTACTGCGACGCTGGTCTCATCAACACCAGTCCATGTCAGTGACGCTAGTCTGTCCGATAGTGACCAGAGAGGCCTTGCAGTGGTGGTTAAGCCCAGAGAACCTGGAACGGGGCATGCCTCTCGATTTCCCCATCCTGGGTCCAGTTGACAACGGATGCCTCCCTGTCCGACTGGGGAGCGCATTGAGAGGGACGCTTCGCCCAGGGCTTCTGAGACGCTCAGGAATCCCAGTGGTCGATCAACAGATTGGAGTTGCGGGCAGTAACTCTGGCTCTGAAGACCCTCCAGACGTTAGTACTCCAAAGCACGGTCAAGGTGCTGTCCGACAACATGACGACAGTAGCATATATCAACCGACAAGGTGGAACGAGCAGGCCTCCTCTGGAGGAAGAAGCGGAAGGACTGCTAGAGTGGGCCGAGGCTCATCTATCAGCATTGTTGGCACAGCACGTGGCCGGAGTGGAAAATGTAACAGCGGACTTCTTAAGCAGGAACAGAGTGGACCACGGGGAGTGGGAGCTCTGCCAGGAGGTGTTCGAACGCATAGTGGTTCGTTGGGGCGTCCCGGTGATGGACCTTATGGCACGATTCAAGTCGGCCAAGGCGAATCAGTTCTTCAGCCAAAGTAAAGAGAGGATGTCAGAAGGCTTGGATGCGCTGGTTCAGAGGTGGCCGTCAGAGGGCCTGCTGTATGTTGTCCCTCCTTGGGCGCTCATAGGCAGGGTCCTTCACTGAGTAGAGACTCATCCAGGTCTGATGATACTTATAGCCCCGGATTGGCCTCGTCATCCTTGGTATGCTGACCTGGTGTGGCTGTTAGCTGATTGACCATGGCGTCTTCCGGTGCGGGAAGACCTGAAATTCGAGCCATCACGAGCCTTACCCTATTCAGAAAAGCGCTAAAACATTATCTGTTTCGAAAATACTACCCAGAAACTAACTCAAGAAAATACACGACGAGCACTCTGACATATTCTCCAAATTGCTCCAACACTCAAACCCAGAAAGAGAATAGGTAATCAGTTTCCCTCCCCCCCCCCCCCCCGGTACTAACCTCCTTGTGCCACAAACCTTTGTTAATTGTGAATAATTTGTAGTAACTGTAAATTATCTTGTAGTTTCCCTGATTCTCACCCCAGTTCATACCCTGTTCATTGTAAACTCAATGTAGCTTAATGCATTGTAGTATTGTTTCTGTTTCATTGTGCACCGCACTGATCTTAATAGCGCGGTTATATAAGAAATGTAAATAAAATAATAAATAAAATAAATCTGTTGGTACAAGGGCCGGTGCGTATGCCGCAGGTGGATCGGTTCTCGCTTACGGCATGGCTATTGAAAGGGCACGGCTCCTGAAGCGAGGCTATTCTAGGGCAGTAATTGACACCTTGCTGAATTCCTGTAAACGGTCAACCTGTCTTTCTTATGTAAGGGTTTGGCATATCTTTGAAGGCTGGTGCTTGGACCAGCGGAAGAAGCCTCTTTCGGTATCGGTACCCAAGGTGCTAGATTTTTTTGCAGGCCGGTTTCAACAAGGGTTTGACAGCCAGCTCCCTACGAGTGCATGTAGTGGTGATACGATGTTACAGAGGCAAGGTTCAGGGCAAGTCCTTGGGGGAACATGCAGATATAAGTCGGTTTCTAAAGGCGGCAGGACGTTTGCGGCCTCGGGTGAGGTTGCCGGTTCCTCCTTGGGATCTCAATTTAGTCTTGGACGCTTTGGTCGGGGAGCCCTTCAAGCCGAAGCACAGGGCTTCGTTGAAGGACGCAACACTTAAGACAGTCTTCTTGGTAGCCATTTGTTCAGCCAGGTGTATTTCCGAGATACAGACCCTGTCTTGTCATCCGCCATTTCTTTCTTTTATATTTTTATTGATATTTCTCAATTCAAACAGAACAAAAGGAAAAAAATAGCCTAATACAAAAGCAAACAGAAATGCACTACAACACTTATACACACACCCCAAGTACCCCCCACTCCCCTTGGAGAACCTATCCGTCCTACTCGAATCTAGAAAAACTGAGGATAGTCCAAATCCCCCCACGCCCCGAGGAGAGTCATCCACCCTAACAGATTGATATAACTAACTAACTAAAGGGGATTCTCACTATAAGAGCAAAAAAGAAGACTTTCACCATGCTCGATTAAAATATTCATCTAAAACTTTCCACTTCATTAGCACTTTAGCATGGGATTCGCCAGACGACAGGCGAAAGCGTTCATATTTACTGAAGAGTCCCAACTAGTTCCACCATAAAACCCAGTTTAAACCTATGGAGTCTTTCCAGTATTTGCGTATTAAATTTAGGGCCACCCCCATCATAAAATCCAGCAGAAAATAATGCGAGGGGTCAAGGGAGGGGATGCCCGCTAAAGACCGGAAAATAACTATCCGCCACGTCAAAGACTCTTTTAAAATTAAGAATCTGCTGAATAAGATCCCATACTGGTTTCCAAAACAACTGAACATAGGGGCACTCCAATAGCATATGAGACAGAGTACCTGGTAGTTTCTTGCAAGACCAACACACGTTACCCTCACTATTGTCCCATTTAGCCTTTTTAACCGGAGTAAAATATGCTTTGTGTGCCAAGAAATAGAGAGATTGTGTCAAAGCAGCAGAACAGGACACTCGGATTACTGAATCCCAAAAGTTAAGCCACAGCTGCGGGTCATCTAGTTTCCCCAGTTCATGCTCCCAAACCCTTTCCACCTGCATAGGTCTATCCTGAGAGCATGAACGAATATTTATTTATTTATCTATTTTCTTCTATACCGCCCCTTCCAGCGATCAAGGGCGGTTTACATGAAACATCTTAACAATTGTACACAGTTGTATACATTTACATTGAACGGTCAGGTTCAACTATTTACATTGAACAATAAACTTCAACTTTAGGAGATATTAATAATACAAACAACCATTAAATTATTTACATTGGATATTTACAGTGGTTAAGTGTTGTGTGTAGGGCATGTGTAGTTAGGTATTGGAATTTATTTCCTTTTATGTCGTAAGTCGGGAGTGTGTGTGGGGGTGGCAGTCAGGGAATAAGAGTTATTTAGTTTTGAGTATGGGGGTTTTTTGCGTGTAAGTCCATGGTTGTTATGGAGGTGTTTTGGGGGAATATGGGATTTCAGTGTTCAGTAAATAGGTAAGTTTTTAGTTCTTTCCTGAACTGAGAGAGGTCTTTTATGATGTGAAGGTCTATTGGGAGGTCATTCCAGAGCGTAGGGGCAGTGAATGTGAATGCTCTGGAGCTAGTGGTTTTCTTTGTCTTCCTGAAAGCTTTTGGTGTGATAAGGGAATGGGCTGCGTTTTGTCTGTGATCTAGTTTCGGTTGGTGAATGCAGTAGCGTGGATAAGTGTGAGGGGGCTATGTCTTTTATGAGTTTAAAGGTTGTTAGGATAATTTTGTATCTGATTCGGCTGTTTATTGGGAGCCAGTGTAGTTCTAGCAGTATTGGTTTGTATATAGTTAAATATATATATAATATAATGTTGATTGTACATAGTTATCCCTGTTATTCCATGTTATATATGCCCCGTTCTCTGTAAACTCAATGTTGCCTGTATGCATTGCAGTATATTTTGTTCAATGTAAACCGCGCTGATTTTAATAGCGCGGTATAGAAGAGATGTAAAATAAATAAATAAATTGGGGTTACGTGGTCCGATAGACGGGCTTTAGCTATTACTTTTGCACAGATGTTTTGAGCTCTTTGGATATGAATATGTTTATTTGCGAGGCTATACCTGACTCCTCTGCTAACGCAGCCATACAGTTCCTTAATTCTGAAGTGTCTGAAATCGGAGGTAATGTCAAGATTGATTTACTAATACAATGCTTTAACTGAAGCCACTGATAACTGATCTTAGGGACACCAAACTCCACCTGGAGATTATCAAAAGATTTCCATTCCGCACCATGGAATAATTGTCCAAGCGACCAAATACCACAAGAGTACCATTGCTGCCATTTAACGGTGCTACCCTGAATCTTAAACATTGGGTTAAACCATATTGGAAGCATCTTCGAGGAGCCACAACCTTTTCCCAACTTATCCGCCAGAAATTTACAATCCGTTGGGTATCACGAATTATGGCGGAAGCACCCACCACATCAAGCAAAGACATTTCCAACAACAATTCCATCGGCACGGGAGCTACCAACCGATTCTGTATCTCCCACCAACTCGGCCGGCAACACAGTTCTTTACCTTCCGCCCATAATGTAGCAGATCACAAAAGAAATGCATAATGATACCACTGGAAGTCGGGAAATTGCACCCCCCCCCCCCCGCATCTTTACTCCGCTTTAATTTCCATAGAGCGATTCTGGGGGTTTGTGACTTCTAAAGGTATTGCGTTAAAATGCGCTACCAACTTTTTATAAAAAGAATCAGACAATAAGAAGGGAAGCATAGATAGAATATAATTTACCCTGGGAGCTATTCGATCCATATCCAGCCTCATCTCCTTCAGAAAGGCAATAAAACACCATCTCTTTCTAATTCACTATTCTGAAACAAATCCCGAAGAACATAAATCATTCACACTCACCTCACACCTTAACTGCCTTAACACCCAATATGAGAATGGTTAGGTGCTCCCCCCTTTAGTTCTATCCATTCTACCACCTGACCTATATATGATTACCGTAGACCTCAATTACTAGAATATTTAACTCTATGTAAATACTTTGTAGATATCATGTGAATAGTTCCCCTGTTATCCCATTTTTTTGAGTATTCCTGTTCTATGTAAGCACATTGTGATATTAATGCATTGTTGCACTGTTCAGTTTTAATGTAAACCGTGCTGATTTCAATAGCGCGGTATATAAAAAATAAAAATAAAATAAAATAAATAAATGGTCATCTTAATCGTTTCTAACCTGCCCCACCATGTCAATTTTAGGGGGGGACCATTTTTCTGTCATATTTCGAACAACTGATAACAAATTTCCCTCATTATACTGTTTTGTATCTACAACCGTCATCATGTAACGTACCCCTAAGTATTTAATCCCATTGGGCTCCCAACAAAGAGGATGGAAGTTGACTGCCGCTTTGTGTGTGAGACAATTTAGGGGAAAGGCCAGAGACTTCGCCCAATTTATTTTATACCCCGAGATTTGAGAGTAGAGATCAATCTGCTCAAATACCTTTGGGACAGAAGCGGGTGTAACGAATAGAAGCAAGTCGTCAGCATAGGCTGATAATTTTATCTCAAGGTCAACCACTTTGATCCCATGAATGTCCGGATTATGTCGATTAAGAAGCGCTAAAGGTTCTAAAGCAAGATTGGACAACCCTGCCGGGTGCCACGCTCAAGCATAAAAAATGCAGATAGGATGTTATTTACCACAATGGCCGCCTTTGGCGCAGCATGCATCAACTTAACCGCATTAATGAAGTTCTCCCCAAACCCAAACCGTTCAAGTGTAGCCAGGAGGAACGACCATTCCAACCTGTCAAATGCCTTTTCAGCGTCTAACGACATCCTTATCAGGGGGTCCTTTTTTTTTCCGACCTCCACTAACATGACAAAATAACCTGGCATTATCCACTGTGGAGCAACCTTTCACAAACCCACATTGGTCTGGGTGAACCAGAAAAGGGACTGCTTTAGCCAACCGCGCCACCAAAACTTGTCAGACGGCTGCCTAGGGTGAGAACTTACACAATCTTGACGATGCATATATTCATATGATTCTTGCAAGGTATTGTGAGTATTGTAGTTCATTCACTCCCAAACACAGCTGATGACAATAATTTGAGTTGTGAAACCAAGTGGTAAGATCAATAAAATACTTCTTTTATTGATGGTTTAATTCACCCAGCACATGTATGCTTGATAGCACTATAAATGAGGTTACTTGCTTGCAGTGTTTAAAATATATAACAAAAAAGTCACAAAGTAAACCAGAAACAACCTTCAGCTTGTCAGGCAATTAGCTAATGTTTTCTTAGCAAATAATTACCAAATACAAAGGCACAAAGTAAAGAATAAACTTTGCTGGTTAGGTTAACTTCTGCTTATTTTCCACGCCGATCTCAGCAGTGATTCTCCCTTGCTCACACACACAATCAGGTGCAGCCCTAATTACTATCAATGGACCAGCTGAAAGCCTTTAGCTGGCTGGCTGCTACTGTGTGAGCCCAAATCCTGCTTTAAGAGCTGTTTGCAGTGGAAATAAAGAACAAAGTTAGGTTTCTTTGTGATGGCTGATGTGTTTGCTCACAGAAAGCTAGCATTTAGATAGAGAACAGTCCATATAAATAGTTTCATCTGCTGTATCTCTCCCTTCATCAACAATCATAGGGTCAATATCATACATTGGCACAGATGAGTCTTTCATTAAGGCACTATCATGAGAATGCTTATTCCCTTGCTGCCATTCTCTATTATAGATAGGGTCTGGATCAGTGTTCATACCTGAGCCTCTCCTGCTATCATTATTCCTCTGTATAGCCTGGCCAATATGTAACCCAATTCTGATGTCCAGCCTTCCAATCTTGATCCCTGGACACTGGATCTCCTCTCACATACCTTCTGGCCTTGGTCTGCAAGTCCCTTCCACATGCAGTCTTCTCTCTTCCAGGTAGCCACTGGTGATTCCTATCTCTGCCACTCCATTCCTCTGGCTGAATCCAGTCCAATGGACTCTGCTGGCTTTTAGAATACCTCCCAGTATGAGTACTGCCTTGGAATCTCCCAGACCTTCCAATGGCCTTTCTTCTCTTCCTTCCAGAGAGTTTCCTTCTCTCTCTATCTGCTTGGCTTGGCTTCTGTTTCTCCAGGTGATACTGGTGCTTGTAGCCGTTGCTGAAGCTCTCCCTCAAGCTCTTTCTGTGGCTTTTGCTGAAGCTGTTCTTGAAGCTGGGCTGGAGCTTGTAGTAGCTGTTATCTGAAGAATAAGCTCTATTCTTATTCTGTCCTAATGTGTGCTGCTCCCTAACACAGCGCAGCTGTGTTGAATCAGGCCCTGCCCTTTGAGATGAGTGCTTAGGGATTACCTCATAGCTCTCTTGATTGCACACACATTCTCTCACTTCAGCCCCTCTCATGGCTGCTGGAAACCTGGTGCATTCTGGGACTGGTAGTCTTTTATGTGAAAACTCTGTTTTCTTGCTTCTACCAGAACTGACAGGTTGCTTGTTCAGAGTCACATCATCTTTTCTATAGCTCCTACCTGAGCTATGATAAGCTTCCTTATCACAAACTGCAGCATATATCTTATAGTCCACGTTTAATAAAGAAATAGGGCGATAGTTCCCAACTTTTTGAGGGTCCCTTCCTGGTTTTTCCAACACTACCATCGTAGCCGCAGCAAAATCACCAACCTTCAAGCCTGCGACCCCAGTAAGTCATAATACTGTGTTAGAGAAGGAAGAAGATCCTCTATATAGACTTTGTAAAACTCCTGGGGGATCCTGTCTGGTCCCACAGCCTTACTCGGCGTCAATGACTTAACAACTTGACGCATCTCCTCAGAGGATATCTGAGCTTCTAACTGCAAGAACTCCTCAGCAAGAGTAGGATGCTCCAGCTCCTGAAAAAGTTTTGCAAAAATACCCATATCCATCGAAACCTCAGATGAGTATAGATTGGAATAAAAGCGCCGAAAGCATTTTGCAATGTCTTCATCCCGCGTCACTAAACATTGAGAAGCATCATCAGTGACCGCAGCGATTTTAGTTGCATTTTTCCTACCCTTCAAAGCTTGAGCCAGTAATCGCCCTGTCCTATTTGACTCGGTATAAAACCGACCTCCCTGAGCCTGCAAAATTATAGTTGCTTCCTTAATTAAAAGGGAATTGTATTGAAACCTTAGCCGCTGTAACCAAAGTAATTTACAAGGATCTTTGTGGCTAAACAAGAAGACATTCGCCCGCTCTTATTTGTCTATCTAACCGAACTATTTCCACTTTCCGCTGCCGAGCCGACTTAATGGCATAGCTGGTGGTGGCTGCCTTAATCGAAGCCTTAAAGGCTTCCCACCATGCCCAAGCCGACGTTGCTAATGGGTCATTAAACTGAAAGTATTCATTTATCACAGTACATATGTTATCACAAAACAAAGGGTATGACAGAAAAGTTTTATCAAAAGACCAAAGCGCAGGAGGGCAGTGACTGGGGGAGAGTTCTAGCTCAAACGATATCATTGCATGATCTGACACATGAGTAGCATGTATATTGGACTGAGCAATGCCTGAAACCAAAGATTTAGCTAACAAGAAATCAATCCGCGAGTGCGTGGAATGCGGCACCGAAAAAAGGTATAGTCCTTTTCATATGGATGCTGGAGTCTCCAAATGTCAATTAAACCGTTATCTCTACACAGTTCATGCAGCACACTATGTGCTCTTGAAACCCTACGCGCCCGATATGGACAACGATCAATCAGGTGGTCTAATACAAGATTAAAGTCACCACCAAGGATTAGCGAATGCGGAGCAGACACTACTTCTTGGGCTATATGCTGAAAAAATTCCGGGTCATCAGTGTTGGGAGCGTATATATTTAATAACGTAAAAGTACACTGACCAATCTGCACATCCAACTTGGCCCACCGCCCTTCTAAATCGAACTTACACAAGAAATACTTGGTTTAAGCGACCTACGTATCAAAATGGCCACTCCGTTTCGCTTTCTGAGAGCAGGAGAAAAGGCCACCGCAAGAAACTTCCCGTTACTCAACTTCCGAGATTCAGCAATATCCAAATGTGTTTCTTGTAAGTAAATTATGTCTGCCTTTTTCTTTCTGGCAATATGCAAGGATTTTTGTATGCTTGATTGGATTATTTACCCCCTTTATGTTCAGGGAAATAAGTTTAAGCTTGTCCCCCATTTGCCCAGGCACATAGCCAGTTAAGTCTCCCTGCTCTATGATTAATCAAACTCGGTATAGATCTATACACCAACAGAGACCCCCAATAGTCTCCCTCCCTTCCGTAGTGGATGACCCTCCTCCAAGGACATAGGAACACCATCCATCTTAAGCAAGTGGTTACCACCCCAAAACACATATGG
Source organism: Ichthyophis bannanicus (assembly GCA_033557465.1). Classification (NCBI taxonomy): domain Eukaryota; kingdom Metazoa; phylum Chordata; class Amphibia; order Gymnophiona; family Ichthyophiidae; genus Ichthyophis; species Ichthyophis bannanicus. The sequence goes on along the minus strand of CM066035.1, from coordinate 125,868,320 downwards.
GTAAGTCTAACTGTAGAAAAGAAAAAAAACTCAGAACTCCCCAACATACATTCAGTTTCTTACTGCCCTTTTTTCCATAAGCTGACCATACTGTACAGAGGAAAAGCAAAAATTAAACAAAATATCGCATTCAATATATTAAACAGTACGGTCAGAACCAACATAACCCTCATGTGTTAAAGTTATTAACCATGGACAACATACCCTCCTGCAAAAAAAAAAAACACCCCAGAGTGAATTTTCCCCCCTTCGCCACCACTGCACCCACTCTATACTCCAATGATAGCCCACAAGTCCTTAAACAGGGTGCTCTATCCGAAAGAATTTCCGCCCTGCAGACCGAAACTAAAGCGTACTGAAAAATATTGCTATCAATGAGGAGAATCTACAACACTTAAGCAAGTAACTAATCGCTCAACGTTTATACGTAATTGTGTTAAAACCACCACCTAGAACAAAACCCCCATACTAGGAAAAATAGTTCCAAGCTAGAACCTGTAGCAAAGCAAAGAAACACTAGTCATTCCTTCAACATTTCTGCGCAAACAAATAAATCGGTCAATGTATCAATGCAGCTTCTTGATCCTCAAAGTCTCGCAAGGCCTTCGGATCCTCAAACGAACACGTTTGATTGTGTAAAGTAATCCGCATCCGTGCAGGATAGAACATACCATAGCGGGCCTGTAACTTCTGGAGCTGTGGACGAAATGCCAGCAACTGCTTTCTTTTGTCCACCGTAGCTTTAGAAAAGTCTGGGGAAAAACATAAGTTTATGACCTTCAAGCGCTACCAGCGAGTGAGCCTTGGCCGCAGCCATGATCAAGGCGGCTTGCTGATAACGAAGCACCCTCAATATCTATGGACGCGGGTACTTTCCTGGTGTTGACGCATGCGAGGGAACACTGTGCACCCGATCAATTTCCAATGGGTAAGCGAGTTGCAGCTGCAGCAATTTTGGCAACAAGGATGCCAGATACTTAACTGGGTCTGAACCCTCCATGCCTTTCGGCAGGCCCAATATGCGAATGTTATTGTGTCGGGCTCTATATTGTTCGTTTCTTCCAAACTACGTTCCAATTGCTTAATTCTAGCCATATTCTGCTCCACACCCCGGAGTCTTTCATCGTCCGCAGCAATAAAATTTTCGGTTTTGACCAGGCGCAGTGAAAACGTGGCCACTTGCTGCTTCAGATCTGCCATGTCCACTTGAACCGAGCCCAGAGTGGCACCATTCTGCACCACTAATTCTTTCACTGCCCGAATCTCGGCTAGTAACTCCGTGAGGCCTTCAGGCTGTTCTCGGGCAGATGCCATTTTTTGCGGCGAAGGTGGCTCCGGCTTAGAGCGCTTTGCTCCCGCAGGTGTGTTACCTTGAAAGTCCAGTCTCACCGGTTTTGACACAGACAAGTTCCCACACAAGTCCTGCAGGTGAGCGCATGACACCACACACTATTTCCAAGTTTGGCAGTGAATTCAGCTAGAGTTCTCAGAGAGGAGAGGCATTAGGCTTCCATCTTACTCCACAGCTAGCTCTGCCCCTCCCCCCCCCCCCAATTCTTTCTTTTAAAGAGAAGGTAGTTCTCCGGATGGTCCCCTCCATTTTACCTAAGGTGGTTTCGTCTTTTCATGTTAATCAGGCGGTCTCTTCTCCGTCCTTCTCAGGAGCGGGACAGGGGGGAAGCGATGCTTGTTTATATCTGTTGGACGTGCGTAGAATTCTAAAGCATTACCTGAAGCGCACAGCTTCATTTCGTAAGTCCGATTGTTCATTTTGTTTGCGGGTCCGCGTAAGGCTGAAGCAGCCTCCAAGGCGTCAATTTCTATGGGTCAAGGAAGCTATTGCTTCGGCATATATCCTTAAGAGAAAACAGATACTGGTGGGGCTCTGGGCCCATTCCACTCGTGCTCAAGCGACGTCGTTGGCGGAAATTAGTCTGGTTCCACCGCTAGAGATTTACAGGGTGGCCACTTGGTCTTCGTTGCACACCTTTGCCAGGCATTACAGATTGGATGTTCTCGCATCTGGGGATGCGGGGTTTGTAGGATTGGTGCTTCGGGCCGGCCTTGCAGGCCCCTCCCAGGTTTTAACTGCTCTGTTATATCCCAGAAGATAGGGACTGGACTAGAGAGACACTTAGGGAAAAAGTAATTAGGCCTTGCCTGCTAATTAGCGTTCCTGAAGGAACTCCAGTCCAGTCCCTGATCCCTCCCAGGTAATTGTGGTTTCTTAACAGATTTCGATGGCCCGAAGCAGAGGAGCCATGGAAGATAAAAGCAGGAACATTGCCTACAGGGGACTCTGATGAGGCAGTGTGGATGTGGCTGGGCAAGTAGCTGCGGGGATGCCAGCGGTGGGCTCAGGTAGGTTCCTCCTCTTGGGGGGGTGGGATAACCCATCCCAGGGAGGGGGATTGGTGTTTTGTTAGAGTTATAAGGTTAATAAGTTATAGTTGGTTTTGCATAATTGGTCTCTCCGTTAAGTGTGCTTTGCCAATAAGATACTGAAGCTGGTGGGAGGTGCCAGTGCTATATGTACCCTAGGGTCATCGAAAGAAGATGACGTGCTCAGTCTCCTCACTGCTGGAAGGGGGGCACAACCCAGAAGATAGGGACTGGACTGGAGTTCCTTCAGGAACGCCAATTAGCAGGTAAGGCCTAATTACTCTTTCCCCCCCCCCCCCCCCCCACACCTCCAAATTTATGCTGTGGTGGTGGCTGGATACGTTTAATTTTTGTTTTTAGTCCAAAATGCTTTGTTCCAAAAGGTTTCATGCTTTTCAAGAGCTGTTTCTGCATAAGTTAGATGGTGACTTTTGCGATGAGGTTCTAGAAAAGGTTTTCTTCTGGCAACTCCCATTCAGAATATCAAGTAAGCTACGCCATACCGTGGTTATGTGGACAGCTACTAAAGCGTCAGATAAACTCTCCAGTAGGTCCTTCACAGTGATCAGTGGGTTTTGTTTTGAAGATCTGCTCAGTTTTTAGGCAAGTTGTATTGCATTTTTTGGAGTGGAGGAGTAGCCTAGTGGTTAGAACACTGGCTTAGTAACCAAGCAACCAGGGTTCAATTCCCACTAGCACTCCTTGTGGCTTTGGGCAAGTTACTTAACCCTCCATTGCCTCGGAAGAAAGGCCTGGCAATGTACTTCCGGTGACACTGCCAAGAAAACCCAGGAGCTTCTGGGTCGCCAGGAGTCAGGACTGACTCGAAGGCACACATTGCATGGCATTGCATTGCATTTTTCATGGTATTTCAATATTGTCATCTTTAAAAGTACCATGCATCTCTTATTTCTTTACAATGTTAGAATGTGAAATTGCTGCCTAGAAGCATTCCAAAATTATTTTTTTAAATAGCCTTTCACTCTTTGTAAGAGTGAATTATTTTTGAGTCCTCAGGTAGCTCTCTAGATGAGCGTACGGTTGTTGAATGTAGACAGAACATCAGCCAAAAGCTGAGAGGTTAGAAGGGCTTTAAGAACATAAGATATGCCATACTGGGTCAGACCAAGGTCTATCAAGCCCAGTATCCTGTTTCCAACAGTAGCCAATCTAGGTCATACTTACCTAGCAGTTTCCCCAAAAAACACAGGTTCCACAATGCTTGTATTGGGTCAAGCAGTGATCTCCTGCGTCCCCTTTAATAATGGTTTATGGACCTTTCCTCCAGGAACTTGTCCAAACCTTTTTTAAACCCAGAAACACTAATAGCTTTTACTACATCCTCCGGTAACAAATTCCAGAGTTTGATTGCACGTTGAGTGAAAACATATTTTCTCTTATTAGTCTTAAATACGTTACCCTGTAGATTCATTGCATGCCAAGTCATTGCATGTTCCCTAGTCTTTTTATATTCTGATGATGTAAACAATCGATCTACGTTTACCCGTTCCATTCCATTCATTAATTTATAGATCTGTATCATAGCTCCCCTCAGCTGTCTCTTTTCCAGGTTCAAGAGCCCTAACCTTTTTAGCTTCTCTTCATAGGAGTATCCTTCCATCCTCTTTACCATTTTGGTGACTCTTCTCCGTACCTTTTCTAATAACGCTATATCCTTTTTAAGATACGGCGACCAGAATTGCACACAATATTCAAGGTGCAGTTGCACCATGGAACGATACAGAGGCATTATAATATCCTTTGTTTTATTTTCCATTCCTTTCCTTATCATACCTAGCATTCTATTTGCTCTCTTGGCTGCCGCTGTACACTGGGCGGAGGGTTTTAACATGTTATTCACGATGACACCTAAATCTTTTTCCTGGGTGGTGGTTCCTAATGTGGAACCTTGCATCGTGTAACCATAGTTTGGGTTGTTCTTTCCTAGGTGCATAGCTTTGCACTTGTCCTCATTAAATTTCATTTGCCATTTGGATGCCCAGTCCTCCAATTTATCAAGATCCTCTTGCAGTTTTTCACAATCCTCTTGGGTTTTAACAACTTTAAATCGTTTTGTGTCATCTGCAAATTTGATAACCTCACTCATTATTCCCTTTTCCAGGTCATTTATGAATATGTCAAAAAGCAGCAGACCAGTACAGATCCCTGGAGTACTCCACTATTCACCTTTTTCCATTGGAAAAATTGGCCATTTAGCCCTACCCTCTGCTTTCTATCTTTTACCAGTTCCTGATCCACAATAGTACACTGCCTCCTATGACTTTTTAGTTTTGCCAAAGGTTTCTGATGAGGGACCTTGTCAAAGGCTTTCTGAAAGTCCAGATACAATATATCAACCGACTCAGCTTTGCTACCTGTTTATTCACACCTTCAAAAAAAACCATAACAGATTAGTAAGACAAGATCTTCCTTGTCTAAAGCCATGTTGGCTGTCTCCCATTAAGCTATGACTATTTACATGTTCACTAATTTTGTTCTTTATGGTGGCTTCTGCCATTTTTCCCGGTACTGACGTTGGGCTCACTGGTCTGTAGTTTCCTGGATCACCCCTGGAACCCTTTTTAAAAATTGGTGTTACATTGGTGATCTTCCAGTCTTCAGGTATTACAGATGATTTTAATGATAGTTCATAGATTACTAATAGCAAGTCTGCAATCTCATATTTCAGTTCCTTCAACACCCTTGGATGTATACCATCCGGTCCAGGTGATTTGCTACTCTTCAGTTTATCAAATAGTTGTAATACATCTTCCCGGTGTATCGATACTTCTTTCAATTCTTCCGCAGTATCACCTTTAAATACCACTTCAGCCATGGGTAATTTGTTCAGCTGTGGAATTACCTTTGACTCATTAGGCCTTCACAGTTAGTCAGGCAATCAGCTTTTTGTCCATATTAGCAACTTATTGAGTTAACTAGAAGACCGCCCAGACGTTTGCATGTCTATTTGCTTTTTTATTATTTCCAATATGTTAAAATTGGCAAATAGTTATTAGGCATTATAATGTGCAGAAAAAAGGTTTGTGTTTTTTGTTTTTTAAGTGTATCAGCTTCTGGCTTACCTGGGATGCACGGAAACATTCACTTTGACTAGGGATGCATAAACCTTTGCATAAAACTGTATTTGGCTGTGAATTGCTGGTTTATTTGCTTGCTTTGTGTTGCCTACACTAATGCATTTTTGCATCAGATGTTCTGGTTTTTGTTCTTGTATCTATGTAAGAAAATTGCTATAATTTTCCATGTGGTATATACATTTTATACATGTGCATTATTTGTATGAAGATATCTAGTCGTGTGTAAAATAAACTTGCATACTGCGCATGCGCATACACCGCAAATTAAGAGTTCATGCTATGAGCAGCCAGTGTGGTAGAAATCTCACCCTAACTGCTCTTAGTGCCAGTTGGTGATGGTTCTACCTCGTAATGCCATGATGTTGCCGCATGTTAGCTGTTATGATTGCCAATGGTGCCATCTCAGAAGATAGCACAGGTAGCACAACTGAATTTAATGCCTGTTCTTGTAAAATAAACTGTGTTACCGCACATGTGTATAAGGTATGGTAGATGTACATGGTATCTATATGCATTTCTTTATCCTGCTAGACCAGTCCAAACGAGTAGGTTATGCTCCCTAACCAGCAGATGGAGGCAGACTAAAGCAGCTTTCAATGATAACATCACTAGTATAGTGCTAAAGAAGCCAATATTTTCTGTCTCCACCAGGAGGCAAGGTGCGTGGAATGGTGCAACAGTGCAGATAGACCATGGTTCAGATCACAATCTTGTGGTATGCCCATTAACACCTCGAGGTAGCAGCTGCCCTATGTCTGACGCTCTTACCCACAGGTTCCAGCACTACTGGACTGGAGAGCAGACAGGAGGACTCCACAGGCCCTGAGGGCAGGGTTCGTAATTCTGGGCCTAGGGTCCCATTTCCTCTCTCTATCCTATTTCTGCATGCTATGTTCCCCCTCCCCCCCATTCTGTTTTATATGGTTCTCTGTCCTCCTTGCCTGAGTAAAGCAGCGTAGAATTTAAAAGCAAAAAGCAAAATCTTTTCAGGCAGCTGGGCTTCTTAGGCCTTTTATGGGCAAGGGGGGAGGCCCCTTCTCTGGTTTCTCTGGCTAGCCTGACAGTTTGAAAGGATTCCCCTACCAATCTTGGTTTCGTTTTTGGTTTTGCATTTTTTCTTTTACTGTGTTTTTGAACTGAGTCATGCCTGATTCATGGAGATGTGCTGCTTGCGGTTCCCATTGGGTGAGTTCCATGGCTTTTTTTTTTTTTGTTCAGAGTACAATGGAAAAGTCTCGGAGCATTTTTTTTCCAGCAGTGTTAGGATCCTCGAACAGCAGCACAGTGACTGTTTGTTTTTCTGCCTCTCCAGTATCTCCTTCCATGATTTTTCAAGTTAGCAGGAACGGCACCCATCCCGGATAACTGCATGCTTCCAGCTGAAGGGGAGTGTGGTGAAATGGGTTTGTTTTCAACCAGATTTCAGCAGTAGCTTCTGAAACAGTTCACAGACTTTTCAGTATTTGGGTGCTGCTTGGTAGGCCCCCCCCCCCCCCGTGTGAGGGCCTGACATCCCTGACTCGGGCCCTCGGAGGTCTCCCCCCTCTGGTAGTAAGGGGGTTAACATCCCTGTTCATTTTTTTCATTATGTTCCTCTGGGAGCCCAGCCTTATCCCTTATGAAGGAACATAAAGAATCCTTATCTACCCCATTCTCCAATGGCTGAGTCAGGAGAGGAAGGAGCGTTCCCTGGCGAAGGTTAAGTGATTCACCTTTTTCATTGGATGCCTTGGAGAATACTCGTGTGGTACAGGTTTCTCAAGCAGTACCATACCCTGGAGGAATTGCAGCGGCCCTCTGGTTTCTCCCTTCCCCCTTCCAGCATCTTTGTGAAAGCTTGTCTTAGTGGGAGGTGCTAGAGCTGTGGCTGAGAGGCACTAAGATCCTGGCTTGGCTGTATCCTCAACCCCATAGAGAACAGCTTTTTGGGGTCACTTAGGTGGATGTCCTGGTCAGTGGTGATAAAGGTGCATGACCATTCCAGTGAAAGGTGGCACTGCATTGAGACTCATGACAGGAGGGCAGAAGTCATCCTTAAAAATACTTTCATGGTTTGGCCTTTGGTACCAAGGTGGCGCTTTGTACAGGGGTGGTGGCCCAAGTGCTCTTGCAGTGGATCCAGCAGTTAACAGCCTAGAGATCATGATATCGGAATCTGGAGAATCATTTTTGGTGAGTGCCCTGTATGATTTGATTAGGATCGCGTCTAAGGCGATGACACTGGTTGTGGTACCCCGAAGATGGTTCTAGCTCTGGAATTGGTCTCCTGATGCTTCAGCTACACAAGCACTCCTTTTAAGAGCAGGTTGCTCTTTCACAAAAACCTGGAAAAGTTGGTGAAGGACCTGGGAGAAGCTCACCCACAAAGTCTTCCAGAAGATAGGTCCAGATGTTCCAGGGTTTCCTCTCCATAGGGTTCAGTGTGAGTGTGTCAGGACCAACACTATATCACGTTTCAGACAAACATGCCTTGCTTCAGGGAGAAATCCTATCAATACATAACTGCATCAAAAGCTAGCTCAACGGCTAGTGTCTTATAAAACAGCCCCGACCCACTATAAAGCCCACAACATTTATGTCCTGGCAATGTCCCAGTTTTTATACTATGTCCCATTTCCTTTTTTAACTGGTCTAGTTTTATTTGATTTTTGTGTGTCAAATATTGTGTGCATTTATAGTCCAAAGTCGTTTCTCTGGCCACTTTTTTAAAGAGATATTAGAGAATAAGAGGTTGAAGTGCAGTGGTGACAATGTTGACCAGAACTGTAAGACCAAAGGGACCTTAAGGTTCTGGAAAAGTGGGCACGCACTGGAGTTTTTAGATCCTCTGCAAGATGCCTTTCTGAGACGCCTGTTGGCACCCTAGCAAGAAAGCAGTGATTGAGGAAACTTTTCGGTGCCTCTTACAGTTAGAGGCTATCATACTTGTTGCCCTCCGCAGAGAATAGCAGTATTCCATTTACTTCATGGTACCAAAATAAAGCAGTTCATTCCGTCCTATTCTGGATTTTGAAGGCAGTCAACACCAAGCTTAAGAGCACCCCCCATTCCCATATGAAGACCCTCAGTTCAGACATTGCATCAGTCTGGCAAGGGGATTTCCTACCCACCTTGGATCTTTGAGGCATATTTCCATATTCCCATTAATGAACAATATAAGCAGTTTCTCTGCTTCTGTGTCTTGGGCCGCCACTTCCAGTTTCAGGCACCTGCCTTTTGGCCTTGCCACATCCCTTCACAATTTCTGAAAGGTCATGGTGGTAATGACAGCCTTTTTGCACAAACAGATGATTGGGGTTCACCTGCACGTGGACAAAAGACTGGTTCAGTCTAATTCCCTAGAGAAGTCCAGTGGACACATCTGATGTGAATCAATGGCTGGAAAGGCTGAGTTGGGTGATCAGTTACCCCGAAAGTAATTTAATGTTCTCTCAGGACTTGGTGTCTGAGTGCCCGCTTCGACACTCACATAGGCAAAATGTTTGTCATCTCAAAGAGATTGGTAAAGCTGCAGGTGCAGCTCAGGAGTGTTTGCTCTCAGGCAGCTCCTAGGGTGTGAAACTACTTGCATCTCCTGGGGTTGATAGTTTTGACTCTGGAGCTGATGCCTTGGACGAGAGCACACATGCGCCCCCTGCAAGGGTACCTTCGGACTTGTTGGTCGTCTTGCTCCCATTTGTTCGAATAGCACCTTCCTCTGCCACAGAAGATCAAGGGGGAACTGATGTGGTGGCTGCAGACTCGCCTTCTGATGGACAGATTGCCTCTGGAGGTGCTGTATTGGGTGATGGTCACCATAGATGCCAGCCTTGTGGGCTGGGGAGCTCATTGTCTCTGTCTGAATCAGTTTGCACAGGGGTGCTGGTCCCTACTGTAAACTGCCTGGTCAATCAACATGCCAGAACCAGGGTGAGTTGCCTGGCTCTTGAGAGGTTCTGGACCCTCTGAAGGGCAAGGCGGTGCCATGGCAGTAGCATACATCAACAAGTAAGGTGAAATTTGCAGCACCACAAAGGCTCATCTGGTGGCCCATTCAGCGGTGCACATTGTGAGAATTGACTGAGCAGGCTATAAATCCGTTAAATAGCTAATCACAAAGTCTCTAAGCGGGTTACAGATAAACGTACACGGTTTTAAGATGATACATCAAAACATTAATGTTCGTCATTCATTCATTATGTCTGTTACCATACATAATAATTACAAATCCACCCCATAATGTAAAATCCCCATCTAAATCCCTACTAGCATGCAAATCGTCTGGGAAAGAATTCTGTAATCTTGGAGCATAGAGAAAAAGCTGTAGTGTGGGTAAGCTGGGTCTTAATGTGCCGAAGGAAGGAATATTGTACTAATCTACTAGTACTCATCCAGTGCATGCTTATCTTTGAAGTACCATCTGCACACTTTCAGCTGTAAGATTACAAGTGGCTTTAAATACAGTGATTAATACCTTGCACTTCACCCTAACTACAGTGGGGAGCCAGTGATGCTATTTTCAGGAGTGGAATTAAATAAGCCTATCTAGATTGTTTTGCCACTCATCTGGCAGCTGTATTGTGCCATCTGCAATGTCATAGTTCTATGGGCAAGCAAACCTTGATAGATATTGCAATAATCAAACAATGCTAAAACTAGAGCTTGGAAAACTGTACAAACATTTGTGCCAGTTTGCATGCAAACTCCATCCTATATGCCATTTTGATGTACAGACTTCAGCTGGAACACACTGAATCCTGGCAAGTGAGATCTGAGATCATGCAGAGATATGGCCTGCTGATGGTAAATTTGAGGGTCGCCCAGGAGAATGCCATAGCAAAGAACTGTTTTTCAGTCACAGGAAGGATCTGTGAATGGTAGACTTGGATACCCTTCTGCAGGTGTGGGCCTAGGAGGGGCTGCTGTATGTCTTTCACCAGTGGCCCCTTGCTGAGTCAACTTCTATGTGGGATTTGGTCTCACCCAGGCTTGGTCATTCTGGTAACACCAGACTGGCTGTGCAGACCACAGGGATCCCCCTGGTCATGGAGGTTCCTGTGTCTCTTTTCTTATGGCTGGGTCCTTGAAGTGCAAGCTAAGAAAAGATACCCTGGAGCAGTACTTTACGCCCTCCTTAAGGCCCAGAGGCTCTCTTTGATGTTGGAGCCTATGTTAAAATTTGGAAGGTCTTCAAGAAGTAGTGTGTTCTCAGCCCCTGGATGCCAAGAGGGTAGACATAGTGGCCATGTTGTTCTGTTACAGTCTTGAGTTGGATCAGGATTTGGCTAAACTCTCTCAGGGTTCAGGTGATGGCCCTTGCACCAAGGGCAAGTTCAGGGTGTATCCCTGGCGGTGCACCTTTGATGTGCCCTATTTCTCAAGGGGGGGTGAATCAAATCTATCCCCCCTCCCCTTGTTGCCGGAAGTGTCATAGTGGAGCCTTTCTGTGGTGGTGAAGGAGCTGAATGGTCCTCTTTTCAAGTCCCTTCGGAAGGCCTCCCTCAAGGATTTGATCCTGAAGATGGTACTCATGGTGGCTATTTTTTCTGCCGGCGTGTGTTGGAGCTGTGTAGGCCTTGTCTTGGAGGGAGTCCTTTCTGGACATCTCATCAGCATTTGTCTCTGTGAAGACTGTTGTTCTTTCTCCCGAAAGTGCTGTCTTCCTTTTATCTTAATCAGTCGGATCCCTCGTAATGTCTGTTAGATGAGGAGAATTGATGAAGTATTCTACCATTGATCGGACCACCTTTATCCTCTTTAAAGGAAAGGGCAGGGATCTGCCAAGTCCTAGATTGCCCTTTAGCTTAGAGAGGTTATTAGTTCAGCATACATCTTGTGTGGAAAACACATGCCGGGAGGGGGGAGAGGGGGAGTCGGAGCTCACTCCACCAGGACACAAGCTTCATCTTGGGCTGAGTTCACCTTGGTTTCTCCAGAAGACATTTGTAAGGCAGCTGCCTGAGCACCTTTGAAGCTCTACAGGTTGCATGTGAGAGCTGGAGAGGATGGCACCTCTGTCTGGAGTATCTTTCTTCATCCTGGATCCTGACTGGTTATATCCCATTCGTCTGGACTGGTCTAGCAGGATAAGGAATGAGAAATTTTACATACCTGATCATTTCTTCTCCTTGAGTTCTGCTAGACCAGTCCAGGACCCGCTCTGGGAAGATGGCTGCTACAGGTTTGGGAGCCCTGCTTCCTTTAACTGCATTATCAGTATCTGTGCCCAATGCAAGGTCAAGTATGGTAAGAGCCAAAAGCATTGTATAAGGTTATGGTTGATTGATACATTTCTTGTGTTTTACAGTGTTGCATTTTGCTTGGAAAGTGTCATACTGGCTTCTTTCTGTGCTGCACTAGAGTATATGCTAGTAATGTCATCACTTTGAAAGCATAACCCACTCATGTGGACTGGTCTAGCAGGATTCGAGGAAAGGAAACTCGTATGTAAAATTTCTCCATAACATGGGTGGTGGTTGAAAATACAGTTCCTCATTATGCCACATGTGAAATAATTTAATTCAATTTCTGCCATTTAAGTGACAGGACCTGTACTAAACTGGTTTATTAAATCCATTGGCAAATTGTTTTTTGGAAACATTTTACAGATGTATTAACTTTTGTTTTTGAACACAAGCAGTAAGCTGGTAAAAACAGACACTTGATCATTCTACCAGGTTTCCTTCTGCAAATGGAATATTCATTGGTCCGGCTAGTTTGTTTTAACTTTTTCGATTGTTTCTTCATAGCTATAAGGGAAAGGAACACTTCTCAAAATGATTAGTCAAAGTCCACTTGCTATAATCAGTAGTGCTTTTTTGAAAACCAGCTGATATGCATTCCTCATGTTCAAGTCTTGTACATTATGCTTTCAAATAGAAAAATGCATTCTAGTTATTTTTTAAAAAACACTGTTCTTATAAATGTAAACATTTGGCTTGTTAACTGGGCATAGCCGTTCAATTTTTTTGTGCGCATGATTTTGGAAACTTTAGGTCTACACTCTTCGGGGAAGATCATATTCTTTTTAAACTCATATGCTACATGTAGATAGGTGCTTACGTTAATATTTCTTTTCTTTTTTTTTTTCTCTAAACCTGTCTCCTCCTCCTCATTCCCTGCCGCCCCCTCAAATAAAAATTAAAAAAAGGATCGTGTGGAAGCTGCTACTCCTTTGCCACAATGGGTATGTTGGAGGCTAGAATTCGCATCCGGACCAACAATACTCAGGTGCCGATTTTCAGCCCTCAGCAGGTTGTGTCCTGTAGTGAGTACTCGCAAGGTAAGCATGTCTCTTACAAAAGGGAGGAGCCAAGACATTACACGGATGTTCAGAGCAGTAGTAGGCACCGAATGCAATAAAAACATTTTAAACCAGCAACAGCTGTTCCGTTATAACTGGTTTGTGTGCCGTTTTGATCTAAAAAGATCCTTTTAAATTCAGAAATTCACAAGAGTTTTAGAGATCAAATAGTATGCTTCACTGCATGATTTATAATTAGATTCAAGCCGATGGTAAATCTGACCTAATGTCTGACAGAGTAATTTGGACCAGGCTTTGAAAGGTTACTTCATTATAGAATAACATTTTAGGGATTCCTAAGGTATGTTAAAGTATCATGTAGTGCAGTATTTAAAATATATGCTACGTTTCTGCTCTAATTTTAAAAATCCTCTCTGCGGTTGTACAGGTCTGAGTACTTCTTAATATCTTTGAAGACCCTGTTAAATTATACGCCAGTATATATGCTGACTTATTTCAGAGCTGAAGCAGACAAAACTAAATATAAGGCGATGGTCTAATGAACTAAAATATTTCCTAATCAGCTTTTTGGAGCTGATGCCACCTTGCAATTTGTCTAATGATGATAAATGTCATTCATTTTGATTGTTTTTCCTTTCTTACCTAAACATGCTTATTACAAACCCAACGTTCTAGGGACAAATATGGTGTGTGCTAGTGTTAACTGCAGAAAACTCACGTTTGGTTTGGGCTTTTCATCATTTACTTGGAGGTGGTTTCTACAGATGTTGACAGCTAAAGAAATATAAGGTGGTGCTAATATCTGGAAAGAAATCTTTATTGTCCTGACCTCCAGATGTAGTCACAAGGTTAGATACGTTACTTTGTTTGTTACTTTTACTTGATCTTTATTCACAGCATTGATTTACAATATAAGGTAAAAAAAAAAAAAAAAAAAAAACACATTATGCAAAAAACCTGTAAGAAACTGAAGAGGGTGGAGAAAAAAAAGTTAACGCTGCTGAGCAGTTGCTCCGGTCATGATGATGTGTGAACTTGATGTATTTTGCATAGACTGTTTCAAAAAAGTAAGCCTGTAAGCCTTTTAAAAAATTTCAATTCTTGGAAAGCATACCAAAAGAGCAGAAGAGGAACAGATGGGCAATAAATATATGAAAAATAGTGGAAATAAGTGATCTAATAAGGCAACAAATAAGCTAAAAAAATAGAATATGCATTCAAAAGTGGCGTGGCATGGCGTGGCTGGATTGAACCAACTAAAAACACATTTTTATTTTACACAGTAACATGTAAATATTTAAAACAACCAATTATAGGTTAGTCAACAGCAGCATAGACCAAATACAGGTTTGACAACATCAGCATTCATATGCTTTTCTCATTAATATCCCATAATAAGGGACCACATGCCCAGCATGTTTCTCCTTGTACCTGCCTCAGGGGTCTTGATTATAAACTAGATGTTGAATAGGACAGCCAAAAAAACAAAAAACAAACATTGAACAAAAAGCCAGGCAGAGAGACCTAAAAGATGGGGAGAGTAAGGAGGGGGAAAGAAGTAAAAAATTAAAAATAACTATAGTAAAAAGATAATGATTATGATCAAAAGTTAGAACATCTCTATAAAAATGTCTTACCCTGTGAAGTTGTCCCTAAGTGCAGTGCCTGGAGCACTGTATTTGCATTGCTTAGCCTCTCTTGTGTTTCTCTATATGTGATTAAATTAGACAAATATTCTGGTTGGCATGCTTGTACTTTATTTTGTAGAAGATTGGGAGCTAGTGTCAGACTATTACAAGAGGTGTGGCATGATTAAATTTTAGCATGATGTAATAACTTGACTGTAGTGTGTGTTTATTTTTTAAATTTAAGAACATTTTATGAAAGTAGAGAATTGTAGGAGTCTAAATGGAATAAAATGGTAGAATGAGCAACAGAGTGCAAATCTGTAGGGTCTAGTAAAAAACTTGATAGCTCTTAAATGTCGCAGTTTGTACGAGGATGATCCAGTAATCGCAGAAATGTGAGAATCAAGGGAGAGATTAGCGTATGTTGACACCTAATATTTTCAAGTCAGATGAAAAGGTAATCTGAAACTATTTAATGACAACTTAAGGTTAGAAGAAGAAGAAATTTAAGAAATTTTGCAGTCCACAAAGCCCGTGGTTTGCTTAGGTTCAGTTTCAATTTGTGGTCAAATAGCCACTTTGAGACCATCTCAGGGCAGATGTTAAATGTTGCAAAGTCAGATTATGGGGACACTGTCTATTCCTAAGATTATTGAAATGTCATCTATGGGGGAAAAAATCCTTTTATATTATGGGTCTGAATCAAGGTTGCTGGAGAAGAGAGAGTGAAAAAATATTAAATAGGTGTGAGATGAGGATTGAACTCCGGGGAACTCCACAGTCAGATGAAAATTGTAATGTGCAGAGGTCTGCACACACAAGGCTTAGGAAAACACTTACAGATATGACCTGAGTTCCTTAGGTCCCGTGACAGTGGCAATATCAGCTTATTTTAATGCAAATCCTTGAATACAAATCAAGCAAAATCTTGCATAGAATAAGATTGAGCAAGGAAAAGAAAACTAAAAAAAGGAAAAAATGGGACAATATCACCATTTAACTCAATCTTACTAGCCCACAATAAAGGGTGGGAACAATAAAGGAACCTACATTTCCACAAAAGGAAAAAAATCCAGCATGTGTGAAACAGATCAATTAAATAACGGCTCAAGGTATTTGAAACCACAGGAGAAGTAACCATAGGTCCATCTATCATCTTGGCATTTATAAAGGAAAGAAAATTCTTAGGCTGGAAAAATAAAGTTTATATTTTCTCCGTGAGCAAGCAGGAAAATACGCCCTCTAGTATGGGTGACATCGATGGAGCCCTGCATGGGAACACTTCCTGCTTCCAAGGAAGCCTTTTGGAGGCACACCGCACGTGGTGCCTACCTGCCTTCCTGCTGCGGCGCCATCTTCACCGGTCTTTTATTTTTCTGCGAAGCTCCTAGCATGTGTTTTGCATTCTGGAAGTGTTTCCTCTTGGCCCTTGTGGGCCGTTTGTTTCTAGCTTTCCTTGCCACCTGTCAGCTCAATTGGTCTCTACAGACGTAGGGTTTTTTGTTTTTGTTTTTCTCTTGTTTATGCTTTTTGACAGGGGTCCTCTTCCCCCCCCCCCCCAGGCGTTTTCCTGCCTGCAGCACTATTGAGTTTACCTTAGCCACAGTGATGTTTTTCAGTATGTCCAAGCCAGCCAGTGACTTCAAAAAATGCACCCAGTGTGGCAAGAGCATCTCTGTCATCGATCATCACAACTGGTGCTTACAATACCTTGAAACCCAATCATCAGCCTGTGGTCTGCAATCTGTGCCTGCTGATGACTCCACGGGGACTAAGATCAGGGAAAAACAAAAGGAGTCCCTCTTTGGCTCATTGGATTCAGCATCCTCAGCCCTGACCCCCATCTACGCCTTCCAAGATTTCTGCAGAGGCATCTATGGGGAGGGAACTCCGTGCCCAGTCAGATCTAGATGGGCTCGAGCAGCGAGATGAGACTCTGACATGATCCCATTGACATGAAGGGTGAGTGCCGGGAGACAGACCAGATGCATTGTCATTGCAGTCTTTCTCGATGCAGTGCAGAGAGTGAGGGCCAGGAGTGGCAAGCCAAGCTTTCCTGGTGGTAGGAATCGACCCCCCCCCCCCAACAGAGAGGTCAAGCCCCATTGCCCAGGAGGGCAGCCGTATGTATCCTGATGCACCAATCATTGTGGGGTCCCTGCCCAAGGTGTCAGCACCGGTGTCCACTGCTGTGGCATCAGCCTCCCTCACAGATAGTGGTTTTGGAAGAATGCCTTCAAGCCTTCAAAACTTGGCGGCAGTTCTAGCCTTGTAAAATGCAGGGTTTGTAGTGTTGATGGTGTTATCACCGCACTCCGTCCAGCTCCTTCTGGAGACCTATGCCCTTTCTGCTGAGGCAGGTACATCAGATGGGAGGTCGGAATAGACACTGGTTCTGATGGCTATTTATCTCTCCTGCATGTCCGAATCCAATGCCCAAGGGCACTAATGCCTGCACACAGGGTGGCATGGGAGCTACTAGCATCCACCCTCTCACTCATTCTGGAGCCAGTGGGGGGAGAAGACCTGATACTACTGTTACTTCCTCTCGAAATCAGAATGGGAGACAGAGGAGGAATTGATGGCGTCGGACCTCCAGTCCCCTGACCTTCCGTCCGACCCATCGCCTCCCCCAAGTAGCGTAGATCACTTCCGGAGGACATGTCCTTCAAGGTCTTCGTCAAGGACATAGCCAAGGCCATCCCCTTCTCCCTGGAGTCTGAGGAGAAATAGAGGGCGGAGGAGCTGGAGCTTCTTCAGTATCCCTCTGCCTCCAGGGAAGTGGTGACTGTGCCTGTGCCCCATTTATTTTATTTATTTATTTATTTATTGAACGGTTTTATATACCGCCTTTCAGAAAAATTAAAGATGTTTACATAGAACAAAAAGTTGAACATTACATTGAAACTTATTCAAACAATTGAAATTACAGTGAACATTAAATTGTATATAATAAAAATGGTAATTTGAGGGTTACAAAGCTGAGTAAATGCTGATTAGGTATATAGATAGTTTAAACATATATACAGATTTAAATATTTACAAATTTCAGAAATCTTATCATCTTATCTGAGCAAGGAAAAATGTATTGTAGTTCACTAGAATTATTAGTGTAAAGAGTAAATGTGCTAATGTGAAGAATTGGGTATTGTAAGATAGAGTAAGAAAAAGGAAAAAGTAACTTGTGAATTAATGAATATGAGTATACATGAGTTTAAGTGGGAAATATTTCATCTATTGGGAATGAGTCTCCAAAGTACTCTGTAAATAGGTGAGTTTTAAGATCTTTTCGAAATGCTGAAAGATCTGTGATATCTCTGAGTTTATCCGGCAGAGCGTTCCATATTAAAGGAGCATTGAAGCTGAATGCCCTATTTGTTGTAGTTTTATTGAGTTTTGAAAAGTTGTTTGGAACAAGTAGTGTGTTCAGGTTCCTTTGTCTCACTGTTCTGGTCCTTGAATGAATTGTCAGTAGATCAGTTAGATGTGATGGGGCTATATCTCTTATCAGTTTGAACGTTGTTATGATAACTTTATATTTTATCCTACTTTGTATAGGTAACCAGTGAAGTTTGTACAGTATAGGGGTTATGTGTTCAGTTGGACCTGCATTTATAAGCATTCTTGCAGCAACATGTGCTACTTTTAGTTGGTGTAAAGCATGTTTTGGAATACCTTGAAGAATTATGTTACTAAAATCTAAGTGAGGCAGGATCAGGGCTTGAAGGACTGATCTGAAGTCCAGATTTGATGATAATGGTTTTAGATTTTTAAGATATCTTAATTTATTATATATTGTGTTTGTTTTGTTCCTGATGTGTGATGTTAGACTTAACGTTCTGTCTATGATAACGTCAAGGTATCTTATTTCATCTTTTATGGGGATGCTTATGTTTTCAATTTTTATTTCTGTTGGAGGGGGTAAATTTTTGATTTCTAGAAACAAATAATGCTTCTGTTTTCTTGAAGTTAATATGTAGATTATGTTCATTTAGCCATTGCGTCATTTTAGTGAAGCATGATTTGATATTGGAGATGTCCAGGAAGTCTATGTCCATAGGGAGTCTAGTCCATGTCCTGCAAAGGTTGCCGTTATGGCTGTGGGAAACCCTATCATCAGCCGGAGACTCACTTCCCTGTATCGGATCCAGAATGCCCCAGCCATCATGGTTAAGTGGGCCTTGAAGCTGGTTAAGAACACCAAGACTCATTTTTCTGTGCCCCCAGATTATGAGGCTCGAACTCTGAACTCCTTCAGGAGAAAATGTTCAGGGTTCCATGCTGGTTGCCAGGGTCCTGGCCTGCCAGACCTATATGAGCATGTTTCTCAAAGACATGTTGGATCTGGCGGACTCCGCTGTTCATGTATCCGAGGATCATCAAGAGGCCTTTCGGGCCTTAGTGGCCCATGGCAAGGACTGCTCTAAATTCATGTTATGTGGTGCCTATGATGCTTTTGAGTCTGCAGACAGAGCAGCGACTGTAGACATTGCCATCTGCCAGCTGGCATGGCTGCAGTCCTCCGACCTGTAGCAGTGGGTCCAGGACAAGATAGCCAGTGTTCCTTGCCGGGGGGGGGGGGGAGAACCTCTTCAGGAAGCCCATGGAGGAAAAGGCGGAGGAGCTTGAAGGAGCATGTGACCTTAGCTCTCCAAGAAGACCATGGATCCCACATGGAAGAAACACCTGGTCAAGAGGGCCTTCTACTTGCACCCACGTTGGTATTTCCTGGCCCATGTGCAGGTGCAGGCCTTCTGCTAGCAACAGAGGGAGAAAACCCCAAAGATTCAGCCCACCCTGCAGCCCAAGCCAGGGATGGGCTTTTGGTGGTTTCTTCAGGCGAGTACCCCCTCAGGTAGGAAGGCATCTCATCCACATCACCCACAGGTGGCTCCTTGTTACCTCGGACACCTGAGTGTTGCAGATCGTCCAATGCAGATATTGGCTGCACCTCTCCCAGCTGCGCATCTCTGTGCCATAGGGGAATATCGCATGGACCTGCACACCGGAGCCTGCTGCAGGAAGAAGTCTCCTCTCTGTTAGCCGATCTCACCAATGTGCAGGTACCCCTGGCTCAGGTCGGACAGGGCTTCTGTTTCAGATATTTCATGGTCCCCAAGAAGATCAGAGGGTACAGGCCAATCCTGAACCTGTGAAACCTAAACCTGGTGTGCAGGAAATTCAAAATGGTTTCACTCTGAACACTGCTCCTATACCTTCTACAGGATGATTGGTTATGCTCCTTGGATCTAAAGGATGCATGTACAAACATCCTGAGCCATCAGAATCCCAGACAGTATCTACGGTTTGTGCTGGTAGGGCAGCACTATTGGTACAGAGTGCTTCCCTTTGGGCTGGCCTCAGCGCCACAGGTCTTCACAAAGTGCCTGGTGGTTATGGCCACCTACCTCCGCACCATGGGTATTTTTGTCTTCCCGTACCTGGACAGCTGACTTATCAGAGATCCCACACTGAACAGCATCCATCAGTCTGCCGAGCTCACCGTTCAGGTGCTTGAGCACCTCTGTTTCGTAATCAGTTACCCGAAGTCCCATCTCTTACCCACAGAGCAGCTGGAGTTAATCAGGGCCCTCCTTGAGACCACTTGGGGCCCAGACCTTTTTACTGGATGACTGCCTGCAGCATCTGGTAGCAGTAGTAGGCAATGTGCAGTGTCAGCGAAATACAATGGCCCAAAAGATGCTGAGGCTTCTTGGCCACAGGACAGCCACGGTGTATGTCACCCCTCAAGCCCGTCTCTTCATGTGGCAGGCCCGGTGGATCTTAAGCAGGCAACTGCTGCCTCCAGGACAGGTTTGCGGTCACTGCGCCTCTAGTGCAATCCCTTGACTGGTGGCTCAAGCTGGTGATTCTGCTGTGAGGCTGCCTGTTCCAGATGGCAGCCCACCCACAAGACACTCATGACAGATGTGTCCAAGCTTGGCTGGGCAGCCCACCGGATGGCATGTGCACGTAGGGCCTGTGGTCAGAGTAGGAGAGCCTGCACCAGATCAACTTCCTCAAACTTCAGGCAGTAGCCAATGCCTCCGTGCCTCCAAGCGCACCTGGCTAATCAGGTGGTCCTGATACAAACGGACAATCAAGTGGCAATGTTCTACATGAATAAGCAGCGGGGCACAGGTTCATACCTCCTCTTCTGGGAGGTCGTTCTGTTGTGGAAGTTCACCCTGTGACATGGCATGGACCTCAGAGTGACTTATCTGCCTGGTGATCTCTTTGCCATGGCACACAATGCCCTGGTGGCCTGGCTCTGCTCTCTGAGGCCGGTCAGCAACTGTTTGACCTTGGATATGTCCCTTCTTCACTGGGGGGGGGGGGGGAGAGCTTGCTGTATGCATACCCCTTGATACCACTCGGGGCAAAAACCCTCCTGAAGCTCCAGGCTGACAAGGACTCCATGATCCTCATCGGTCCTTATTGGCCTCCATAGCCATGGTTCCCACTACTGCTGCAGCTTTTGCAGAGGGAGCCTTTCCATCTGGGCTTCACTCTGGACCTCATCTCACAGTAGGGCAGAACTTTGCTGCATGTCAACGTCCGCTCGTTGGCCCTCACAGCATGGATGCTGAGTGGGAAGTCCTCTCGGAGCTCAGACTTCCTGAAGGTGTTACTAAAGTCCTGTCATCTTGAAAGGACTCAACATGCAAGGCCTATGTGCTAATAGTGCAGAGGTTTGCCACCTGATACGCAGGTAGGGCACTGGACCCCTTCTCTTGGCACTGTGGACCAGCTACTGGAGTACATCCTGCACATCTCAGACTCTGGCCTGAAGTCAAATTTGATGCGCGTTCACCTCAGCACATTAAGGGCATACTATCGCAGCTCTGGGGGGGAGCCCATTTTGGCCTAGCCTCTGGTGGCTTGCTTCATGCAAGGTCTGCTCCTCTCAAAGCCCCCCTCAACGTGATACTTGCCCAGCTGATGCAGGCCCCATTTGAGCTGCTGGACTCATGCCCCCTTAATTCCTGGCCAGGAAGCTCCTCTTTCTAGTGATGGTGTGACATAATCCTGACGCATCAGTGAGTTCCAGGCCTTGGTAGCTCACCCGCCATACACACACAAGACTTTACCAGAACAGGGTGGTTCTCTGCACTCAGCCCTGCTTTCTGTTGAAGGTGGTTTCTGCATTCCACCTTAACCAGTTGATAGTCTTGCTGATTTTCTTCCCCCAGCCTCGCGCTAACCGAGGAGAGGCGGTGTTGCATACCTTGTACTGCAAACAAGCTTTAGCCTTCTACCTGGAGTGCATGAAGGCGCACTGCCAGTCCACCCAGCTATTCGTCTCTTTTGACCCCAACAGGCTGGGTATAGCTGTCTAAAAGTGCATGCTATCCCTTTGGCTAGCAGACTGCGTTGCTCACATCTATTCCCAGGCTGGGTTGCACCTTGAGGGTCACCTTGAGGGTCATATTGCACCCCACAATGTCCGTCTGATGGCTGCATCTGTGGCCAACCTCAGCTTTGATTCCGCAAAAGAAATCTGCAAGGCTGCTATGTGATCTATGGGCCATACCTTCACAGCCCATTACTGTCTGGATGGGGACAGCAATTTTTGATCAGGCTATGCTTTGGCATCTCTTTGAGTTAGTTAACTCCTGCTCACCGGCCCTTCTGTCTATCCAGGCTACTTGCAAAAATCCCTCAGATTGATGTTGGCTGAGGATGCTGAATCAGTTGAGTCCTGCAGAGACTACCTTGCTGTTCTTCCTGGTTTCTGCAGTTGGTTGCCCCTGTTGGGTTGTTGATGATCTCGGGTTCCAGTAACCTGTAGCTTGGGAGTCCCATACATGAGGACTTATTTCCTGCTTTTTCATGGTGAATGCGTAGTTACTCACCTGTAGCAGGTGTACTCCATGAACAGCAGGAATAAATCCTCACAACCTTCCCACATCTCTGTGGAACTGCCTTTTTGGTTCCTGCTGTTAGACTATATAGAAGATAGCACTGCGGCAGGCGGAAAGACAGGCATGCATATGCTGTGTGCTTCCCAAAATCTTCCTTGGAAGCTGGGAAGTGTTCCCTTGCAGGGCTCCATTGGTAATATCACCCATACTTGAGGACTTACTCCTGCTTTTCACGGAGAACACCTGTTCCAGGCGAGTATGCTTTATCAAGCATTTACATAGAAAAGGTAATGAAAATTCACATAGTCTTCTCTGAGTCTCTCTTGAGAGGTCAGGAAAAAATATTAAGAGAATCCTATGAAAGGAAACCTTCTTTTCCTGAAATGCAAATGAAGAATTCAGTCTCTATCCACATTAACAGCACAAGTGACCAGCAGGATCGCAGGAACTAAAGTCTTGGCATCGGAAGCTTCCAATTTCTCCATGACATTGAGAACATCCATAGCCTGAGACTGATCTGATGTAACCTTTTTCCCCATAGGCTAATAATAAACCTTTGAAATAGGAGGAATAATTTCTTTAGACACTTGGGGGGCTTGTTTACTAATCAGCGGTAGCGGCTTCCGATCAGTATCTGAGCCGCGGCCCCGATACCGGTCGGAAGCTGCTACCACTGCTTAGTAAACAAGCCCCTAGGAGTATTTCAAGTAAATATTTCTGAAAATTTGGGGACATTAACCCTTTCCACTCAACTATCCCACCCCAGGGAACATTTTAAGTTTTCACTTCCTGATTATCTGTCCCACCCCTTGGGACATATATGAATCGAATGCTGGTTTATCGTTTGTAATACATGACTGATTACTGTAGAACGTGTATGTCATGTTAACTAATTTGGCCTGTTTTTTTTTTAACATTTATTCCAATCTGGCATGAGTGACAGAGAAAATTTATCAGAGTGGAAAGGGTTAATCACCCGAGGATTACAAGAATGAATACTATTATCCAAATTTTTAATCTTAGCATTGGTTAAGGAAAATACCTTTTATTAAAGCAAAGTTAGCTTCTTAAAAAGTTTGAATCTTCAGTCCTTGTTCAGAAGACAGAACTTTCATATTTTCAATAGCAGTTTGATTTTCAACTGACACACATTTTGAACTCTAGTACCCATCTATTGGAATTGCACCAATAAGGTCATGGATAACTGGACAATGGCTTTCCAAATTGCTTCTAAAGTAAAAATGCTTAGAGCTCTGGAAAGGGTCCCCTTCCCAAAGCCAGGTCAGATGGATCCGGCAACTGCTCCAGTCTCATTGTAGTGGCCCCAAGCTGGTTCAGGGCTAGAACAATGCCAGCAACCTTATCGGTGACCCTTCTCCTGGAAGAGCTTCACAACCAACTTCAAGTGCGAGCTTGCCAGAGTTGCTTTCTAGTGGTGTTGCTACATATGGAAGTGGAGGAGGAAACCATTCTTCAGGGAGGGGAAAGGTTTCGAACTCCGAGAATGATTCCTGATGATCTGGACACTGTTGATTCTGCTGCTTGTATGGCTTCAAACACCACAGATTGCTCCATCAGACCTGAAGGGGATGGCAGCTGTGCCGAAGAGGGGGGGGTGGGGTCCTGGTCTTGTCCTTTCTTTCACATAAACAGGTGGGAATGTGGAGCTTTTACACACTCTGCTGCCATCTTGAACCATGCTCCCATCCAAGAGCTCCTCTTAAGAGAAAACTAATTACCCTTTAGCGAACAGAGTTGGTATTCCCTGGGCTTGTCAACTTTTCCCAAGAAATCCAAAGAAAACAATCTTTTAGCTCGCAACACTAACAGATTCTATGGGCTTCCTATCCCTGGTATAAACAAATGAATCCAACTCTAATCAGCCACAGTGCCCAGTCTTTCATACTTTTCCATCAGTTCTGTAATGTTTGCCTTTAGAAGCCCAGCTTTTAAGACTCGCTTCAGCATAGGGTAAAAAGTCCAGCATAAAATAAAAAGCAAGACCACCACTTTTTCCAAATCCCAGCTGTGTTACATCTACTACAGCTCTAACCTGAACCATTCCTGGTGCTCCATATGACCAACACAGTATTTGCTTAGGCCAGCTGGCCTCGCCCCAGCAGGACCAGAGAGGAAATACTCCCTCTACTTTCTCACTTGCTGGGATAAGTCATTTAGCTTAATTGAATCCTTTGAAACGCTTTAACCTTTCAAAAGGAAAAACAGACTTTGCTAGAACAGCAGGCTTTGACGCAAGCTTCCTGCAAACACAAGCAAAACATTTCACTTTCTTCCTCTCCTCTTTAGCTGGGAGGCAGCTGAGCATGTGTTCGGGAGACACATAGCCCTAATGACTCTGTACTGTTCAGTAGCTGTCCTCTTCCCACAATGCCAATCTCTTAACCTGGTTTGCTGCTAGAGTCTCAAAACGGATAAGTAAAATGTGCACGTCTTAGTAGGGGTTGCTTCTTTCCATGAGACTCACAGGCCCTATGAAGGGGAGGAAAAAGAAGAGGAGACCATGCTAAGAATGACCTGATAAGGATTTGAACAAGTCAAATTGCTTTTAATGTCGGTGAAGGAAAGGGTAGCTGGTAATAATTGAGACTAAATTCAGCAAGACAATAAATACAGCTTTGCCTTTATCAAGTAGTATTCTGATATTGTTTAAAAGGGCTGTGAACGGTTTCTGTACAATGACCTTTCCTATTACCGGATTGCATTAGATGCTAAATTTAAAGATTTGTCCATAACATTATTCAGGTTAGAAGATGATATCCTTTCAGTTGTCTTAGAAAGGAAAGAAGTATGATGCAGGACAGTATTTAGACCCTGCACAAGTTTCAAAAGACTGTTCCTATAAGATATGTGTAATGAAGGCTTATTTCCAAGTTCGGGGGACCTAGACCACTTGAAAGATTGGCGCGAACCCCATGGGGGAGGATAGAGGGCAATACAGCAGGTAAAATGTTTTGAAGAAATAGGGAGAGAATCAAGACCAGAGGAAGTGGATCACATTGAGAGCATAGCTTTTTCAAGTGCTAGCTTTGTAGGAAAGTTTAAAAGTGGACCGCGAGGATGTAAGGCGTATCTGGGGCATTGTGATAAGATGGCAAAAAAGAAGACTGAGATAATATAGTGGAACTGGAAGTCTTTACTATTGTAGCCTATCTTAAAGATGAAATGAGTAGCTAAACGAGAGGTAGAAGGAATACAAGATTAAGAATCAACAAAAGTGTGTGAAGAAAGAGGATGAAAGACAAGTATGTTTGATGGATGTTCACTGGAGTGAATAACATAGTAACATAGTATATGACGGCAGATGAAGATCAGTATGGCCCATCTAGTCTGTCCAGCAAGGTGGCAAGAGTAGGTGCACCTGCCACTCCGTGCAGGTCACCCCTCCGCATGCCTTTGTTTAGGGGTGTACCCACCGCTCCATGTAGGTCACACCTATTTGTTGAGATATGAGATAGTTATGTTTTTTTTTTTATTGTATCCTGTTGCTATAAAAGGATCCACTGTGTCTGTCCCATTCCAATTTGAATTCTGTCACTATATTTGCCCCCACCACTTCCATTGGGAGGGCATTCCAAGCATCCACCACCCTTTCAGTGAAAAAGTGCTACTACTCCTACTGCTTTTGTATAGCGCTGCCCAGACATGTAAGACAGTCTCTGCTCATCAGAGCTTACAATCTAGTCAAGACAGACAATACAGTAAGTGTAGACATGGGATACATCTAGGGGGTTTGGTAAGGAAACACAAAGGAGATCAGGTGAGTCAAGATCTGAAAGCGGTGGCAAAGAGGTGAGTTTTTAGATTTGAAAAGGGCCAGAGAAGGTGCCTGATGTACAGCCTCGAATAGTTTGTTCCAGGTATAAGGAGCAGCAAGGCGAAAGGAGTGAAGTCTGGTGTTAGCAGTAGAAGAGAAGGGCACAGATAGAAGTGATTTGCTAGAAGAGTGGCGTTCCTGAGGAGGGGGTATAGGGAGAGATAAGAGAGGAAAGGTAGAGAGGAGCTGCAGAGTGAATGCACTTATAGGTCAGCAGAAGTTTGAATTGGATGAGGAAGCGGATAGGAAGCCAGTGAAGAGACCTGAGAAAGAGGGGTGATATGAGCATGAAGAGGCTGGCTGAAGATTAGTCACGCCTCTGACATTGCCTTTCAGTTTATCCCCTTGCAGTTTCATGTTATGCCCTTTAGTTTTACAGCTTCCCCGTCTTTGGAAGAGGTTCGTTTGTTCATTAATACTCACTTTAAATACTTCAAATCTCCCCTGTCCATTCTCTCCTCCAGAATGTACATATTGAGGTCTTCAAGTCTCGACTCATAAGTCTTCTGACACAGGCTCAAAATCATTTTAGTCACCTTCCTCTGAACCGTTTCCAGTCTTTTTATATCCTTTGTGAGATATGGTTTCCAAAACTGAACACAATATTCCAAGTGAGGCCTCACCAGTGATTTGTACAGTGGCATTAGTACCTCTTCTTTTCTGCTGGTAATTCCTCTCTGTATGCAACCCAACATCCTTCTGGCTTTTGCCACTGCCTTGTCACACTGGTTTTACCACCTTGAGATCCTCAGAAACAATCATTCCGAGGTCCTTCTCTTGGTTCGTGCACACCAACCTCTCGCCCCCTATCGCATACAATTTCCTAAGATTTCTACTTCCTAAGTGCATGAAGCTACATTTCGTCACATTGGTCTAATGCTTGGCAATTAAGATTTATTCTTCCAGCTTTTGTAGATCTTTCCTCATGTTATCCACTCCCTCAGGGGAGTCCACTCTGTTGCAAATTTTTGTGTCATATGTAAAGAGACAGACTCTTCCATTTAGTCCATCAGCAATATCGCTCACAAATACATTGAACAGTACCGGTCCCAGGACTGAACCCTGGGGCACACCACTAATCACCTTCCTTTCATCCGAGTGAGTTCCGTTTACCATCACCTTCTGCCATTTGTCAGGAGTAGTAGATTTCATTTTTGCAGACTTGACATCTTGCTGGTACTCTCAAAGATGTTCTTGGTACAATTTTAAATGAAAGTACAGTAGATTTAGTTTTTCTCAAGTCTTTTTGCTCTTCGATGGTGATGTTTTAGACAATAATAAACCTGCATGATATCAGAAATTTACGTTTCATTTCCTGGAAGTCTGAATTGATAAAGGTGCCATATCTTCTAGTGCATTGGCTAGCGATATGTTCCTTGGTGCAGTAAAGCAGTGGTCTAAAAATCAAGTTTGTGGAGGGTCTCAACAAAACCAGGAAGAGCGAGAGTGCTCTATATTCCCCCACAAGACTGGGCTAGGAGCCATTATTAAAGTGATGTTTCAGAATTTAAGCTATTTGAATACTTGAACACAGCTTAGACAAACGTCCAGTGGGAACCAAAGAGAAGAAAGAGGCCACAAGTAGAGACTGCCCTAGGAACAGCCCTCGGAGACTTTTCATTAGTAGAGATATAGGCTAGCGTTGTCATGAAGATGCTAAAGGAAGATGAGGTACAAATATTTACTGATGTGCAATCATTAAAATTAATGCTGAATTTAATAAAACTGTTTAACTGCAGTAAATTACTGTACTGTTAAATGAAGAAGTTCTGCTTTTCATCCCTGCTGAAGAAATACCAGCAAATGTACATTGGGTCTAATGCACTTTGCCCATGACACAAGCGCTGCTTGCCTGGCAACTTAATCCTTTCTTTAGTGCTGCCATTTCCCTCAGTTGATTAACTGGATAAGTAGTTTGGTTTTGAATTCTTATTACTGAGCAGTGTCTCTCTAGTCTGTTAAGTTTTGAAGCAGCTACTGTGTGTGTTTGAACTGTATTTTAATATATTAAAAACTGTATAAAAAGCGAATCGCTGTGTAGACATACAGAACCTGTGATTCTAAGTATGAGCCCTTCAAGGGCAGCAGGATGAAAGTCAGACGAATCTCCTATCTTTATTTTTTTAATTTTTATTTTTATTTCATTTGGATGCAGCTCTGGCCTGAGGAAAGCCATTTTAAACCTTTGTTTTCTGGATTGCTTTTGTGTGTGTGTGTGTCATTACATTCTGTGTGCATGTTTTTTTTGGGAAGGGGGTATAAGATTTTTTTTACTTTTTAATTTTGTAACATGTAGAAATTGTCAGCTTCTGTTCACTTAGGAACTCATTGAAACATACAGTTGGACAGGGATGCCTAAAGATTTGCAGAAAATTACATTTACACTAGATATATTCTTGTTACTTCAGTTCCTGGAGAGAAATGAACTTGCAAGAATTTGAGTGTTAAATTGTAGTTATAAATTGTTTTGAAGCATAGTATTGTGTGTTAGTGTTATGTATTTTTTTTTATGAACTAGAATATAAAGCACACCAGTGTGTGTGTGTGTGTTTTTTCTTCTAAGCAGGATCACTAGTGCTGTACTTTTAACTTTTTTTTGTTTTTAATTGAACATGTGAGTAGACTCGTTTAAAAATCTCCTTAATTTTCCAGAATCTGAAAGCAATACGTCTATAGTGGATTGAATCTCAGTGAAGTTCTTTTGTTTGTGGAATGAAACTGTTGTGCCAACAATAGTTATTTCATATCAACATATAAAACAGAAAAATATTGAACAAAAAATGGACTTTGAATATGATAAAAAAAAAAATGGGGGTGCGCTTTGAAATGAGACGACTACTGCTTTAACATCTATTCAGAAAGAACTAAATAAGTATTCTCTTTTCTGAAGCTTCATTTTTTTTTCCAGGTTGTGATGGAGGATTTCCCTACCTTATTGCTGGAAAATATATTCAAGACTTTGGCATCGTAGAAGAGGAATGCTTCCCCTATCTTGGTAGAAATTCCCCATGCGTTCTGAAAAATGATTGTTACCGATACTACACCTCCGAATACCATTACGTTGGAGGATTTTATGGAGGTTGCAACGAGCTCCTCATGAAGCATGAACTTGTTAGATATGGGCCCTTAGCTGTTGCTTTTGAGGTTTACGATGATTTCCTACATTACAAAGGAGGGATCTACCACCACACTGGTCTGCGGGATCCATTCAACCCCTTTGAGTTAACTAACCATGCTGTCCTGCTTGTAGGATATGGTAGTGATCCAGCCACAGATGAAAACTATTGGCTAATAAAAAACAGCTGGGGAACCTCTTGGGGTGAAGATGGTTACTTCAGAATCCGACGAGGCAATGATGAATGCGCAGTCGAAAGTATAGCTGTGGCTGCCTACCCTATTCCAAAACTATAAATGCTAAAAATGGTCTACAGGTTTAATTTTAAGCAGCAAGATAATCAACTTATGTGAAATCATTTTTTCCAAAATATCTACTAGCCTTTTGGTTTTCCTTAATGATACAAATGAGTTTTTATAGTAATTATTGAATACTTCAAATTTTCATTGCTGTTTTTTTTTTGTTTCGGTACTAAGCCATACAATTTTCTTCAAACTGTGGATTTTAGAAAATGGCTCATTCTGAAAGGGATCGATGTGCCTTACATTTCTGACAAAAAAAAATCTTGAAATGTCTATTTTTTAATGTGCCTTCTGGAAATAAATTATAAGAATAAAGTTTTAAGAATTTTACCCTAATTCTACACTTTTGGCTAAAGTAAGCAAAATAGGAAACTGTACACTGCATTTACTCTAAATAATTTCCTTCACTTAGGCTTTTCATCAATGTCTTTTGTCCCTGTTGTCATGATCATGTTAAAAGCAGCATAAGAGAAGCATTTTGGAAGCTGTCCATCTACCACCTACATGGAACATTACAATACTAATATATTTATCCTGATGCACAAGACCTTACAAGGTGTTTAATCAGAAAATTCCAGTCAGCACAGCGATCTAGGTAAAAAGATGATTTATTGGGAATCTAATGATTACACAGGTACACTAAAAAATTTTTTTTTTAAAGTGCCTCTAATGTTTCGATTGATTTTTACGTTTTTTGGTACGCTGAATCCAAATCTGGTAACCAATTTGCTCCATCACGTACAGATTTTTTGCTACATTGGGTTAGCAGTTTGAGGTGAACGTTTCAGATTGAGTGCGATCGAGATAAAAGTTTCTTGAATGAATTCTTTATACTAATTGTTTAGTAGTTATTCAAATAAGAATAAAGAAAATTGTAACAAGGCAGCACATAAGAATAGAGTAATGTCAACAAAACACACTGTGATGGTAGCAAAATTGTCTGCACTTAAAACAGCCACATACATGTGCACAAACATTGAGCATATAAGAGCGAGGTTAGACACAAAGCAAAGCAAAGAAATGTGCAAAAAATGTTGTACAGGTATGTATGTAAGAATAGAAAACGCAAACCGCACCATTGCAATACATGAAAACAAACACCCGATGGTGTGAAAATAAAATTCTAATAAATGAGATCCGACACTGTGGTAATAACTAGCAAATTTTTATTTCAAAGTTTAGTAAAAACACGATATTTGTCAACACAGTTTAGATTTTAAAGTCATTCTTGGGTCAATCAATCTCCTGGTGGGCCCATTTCTTCTTCCCCCGAATGCTTCTCTTGGTGCGCTGCTTGGCGTATTTTTCATCTGGGGTTTCCCGCAGCATCAACCAGCAGAAATCAGCCATCATAGTGGTGTTCCATCTTCCTTGGTACCTTCTCTCTGCGTCCTTGATGTCCTGGTGAAACCTCTCACCTTGTTCTTCACTGTACGCCCCCAAGTTTTCGGGAAAGTAGTTCACATGGAAGTGCAAGAAATGGACTTTCAGGCTCATGTTACAGCCTTGTTCTTTGAAGGCATTGAGCATCCTGGCAACAATATCCTTATAGTTCTCATCCCGCCTGTTCCCCAAGAATTTGAGAACAACATCCTTGAAGGAATCCCAGGCTTCTTTTTCCTTCTCAGACATCGTTTCAGCGAATGCTCCATCTGAAATGAGTTTCCTTATATCAGGGCCAACAAACACTCCTTCCTTTAGCTTTGCTTCAGAAAGTCGGGGGAACTTTGAGCAAAGGTACCGAAAGCACTCACCATCTTTTGGAAGGGACTTGATGAATTGCTTAATGAGACCCAACTTAATGTGGAGAGGTGGTAATAGAATTTTATCACGAGGTACCAAGCTCTCATGAAGAACATTTTTCTCACCGGGTCTCAAATACTCCCAAATTGGCCAGTCTTTTTTCCCCCAGTGTAGGTCGCGGGCCCGGCTATCCCACAAGCAAAGGAAGCAGGGATATTTGGTGAAACCGGATTGCTGCCCTAATAGCATGGATAGAATTTTAAAGTCTCCACAAATCATCCACTTATGCTCATCATAACGAATCTTCTGAAGAATCAGGGCCAAATTCTCGTATTTTTCTTGGAGAATAACAGAGTGAGCAATAGGAACTGAAGCGAATGTGTTGCCATTATGAAGAAGAACACCTTTTATGCTGTCTTTTGACGAATCAATGAACAGCCGCCATTCAGCAGGATCATACTTGAGTTTAAACTTTTCCATCACTCCGTATATATCGTTGCAAAATACCAAATCTTCCTCTTTGCTGAAATACTTCAAAAATTGTGTCTCGCGGTTGCGGTACCAATAAAAAGTTGTTCCTGGTGACAATAGATTTTTCTGTTTAAGCCGAGAACCTAGCAGTTGGGCAGCATCTTTTGGGAGTCCTAAATCCCGGACTAAATCATTCAATTCAGCTTGAGAGAAAAGTTCAGGTTTCGGATCTGGTTCAGTTTCAAACTCGGAAGTACTGGACTCATCGGGAAAAGCCATCTGATGAGTCTCATCATGATCAGAACCGTCCACACAAATATGATCCAAAGATTTTGGTGGTTCAGGCACAGGTACTTCGTTGCTATGAGGCATAGGCCTAATTGCTGAGGGAAGGTTGGGGTAACTTATTACGTTCTTATTTTTTAAGTTGTATCCCTTCACAATGCAAGAGCAAAAATAGCAGTCACTGCTGTGGTCTCTTTGTTCACGCCACATCATAGGTATTCCGAAACGAAATGCTTGTTTTTTACCTTTCATCCATAAGCGTAGATCTTCCTCACATGTCTTGCACACTTTGTGAGGAGCCCACGGTTTGTCTTAATCGCCTAACTTCAAACCGAAATAGGCAAAATATACTTTTTTAATAAATGCAGAAATGTTCCTCTGCCGCTTTTTCACGGTATATTCCCCACAAATAAAACAAAAACTGTCCGGAGAGTTGACGCAACCTCTGGCTCTGTGAGCCATCACAAATACACAGCACTGCAAACTACAACTGTAGTGAACCACTTCGTAATAAAGATGGATTACGACTGAGCAAACAAAAGGTAATAATGAACTTGCAAGAAATTGAAATTTGACAGGAACGTTCATGTCGCAACCACCGTGTTTGAGCGAGCGAACGAGGCGAGGCGAACAGGAAAGAACATGCGCCAGCGCGAGTACTGGATTTAGCCTCCCGCCTCCCAATTGTCCTGTTAATGTATAAAATGAATACAAAACACTCTAAAATATCATGAGGGAGTGTTTCTAGTTAGTTAACCATTACAACCTCTATTTTGGGCCAAGAAAATAAACTGCAGTCGGCTAAAAAGAAATTATATGAACATTCCTTATATGGGTAAGAAATCTAATTTTGCAAGAAAACGTGACGTGATGGAACATTTTGGCTATTTTTCCTGGATTCAGCACCCCAAAATCTATAGGAATCAGTTGCAAAACTGGAGGCAGTTTTTTGGTAGTGTACCTGTGTTATCGGTTAGTTGTGCTAAACTACATTATTCAACCTCATTCTTAAGTATATAGTTGATCTGGGAAGAACACTGAATTTTAAATGTAATGATGGAGGTCAATTTCATAACTTAATGAAATCAGAATGTGAAAATAGAGAGAACTCCTTTGCGTTTATGGTAATGTCATTATAGATGTTTGTTTCAGTACTATCAAAGCTCTTGTGCAACTGCAGGAGTATTACTCACAGACATTCTTAGCTGATCCCCTCTTCCCCAAAGAGTTTAGAAAGACAGACCTACTTGAAAAATGTTTTGTTTTCTCATAAAGAAATTCATTAAAAGGAAATTGCATATCTTGGTGCTACCGCTGTCTATGCCCCCACCTTCCACTGGTACCATAATGTAAAAAGATTCCAATTGGAGAGTGAAGCTGTTCCGATGAGCTCCTCAGAAGAAATTGCAACCAAAGTCATTTCAGAATCTAGCAGCTGAGCACGAGGTTAAAGTGTGAGGGCTGTATAGATGAGATCCGCAAATGGAATCCTGTCTAGTGTGTTCAATTTCAAGTGATTTTCTGGATATGCACTATTGGGGTGGGGTTCTATATACAGATTTATTCTTTAGTATCAAGTTCAGGTTCAATCTCTCTCCAGTAGGTGTTTTTCTGGTAGATCACCTTCCTTCCTAGCGGCTAGTCCATCTCTTTATAAGTACAGAATTAGGATGAGCAGCTTGCTTCGCTTTCTCCTGCGTATCAGTTTGGTCTTCCACATTCGGGTGTGATTAAGTTGCCATATCATGAACTTATTGAGCCTTTTTTCTATTAGGACATCGGCGTGTCTGTTTTTTTTTTTTATGTAGGGGGTTTCAAATGTAAACCTTACAAATGTGTGTGGTGGTCATCCAAAATGTTTCTGCATAATGTTTAAGATAAATGCTAAGCATTTTCTCCCTTAAAATCAGTTGCTAGATCTCTCTTCATTCTCCCTCAATACCTCTAGCTCTTGGGATCATAGCCATTAGTTTTCTGCTTTTGCAGAAATCAGATTTTCTTATATAGCGTAAAACATGCATATGAAATATCTGTATTAGTGAATATTATGTAGACTTTTCTTTATGGTTCAAGCACATTTTAAAAGCTTATAAATATTGCCACCAAGAATTACATGCTCTGTGACATTATCATCACTTTCTGTACATCAGAGTGCTTTAGTTATAAACTTATTGTCTTTATTGTGGCCTTGATGTAATAAAACATGCATTATTTGGGCCCCACCTCTGTAAATTCTGTATAGCCTGTGATCGTTTTGCAAATGTGGTTGAGGTGGAAGGAAAAAGCTATTCCTATGCCTCCCTTTCCTGGAGCAGTTACTAATTTGGAAATTTAGTGTGTGGTTTCTAGACTGGAGTCCATCCTGCCAGTTTCTTGACCCACCTATGTGGAGATGGTGGTTAAATTGTCTGATCTAGCAAGAGAGTTCAGCCAGTGTGACAAGGTGAGGTCCATGCTAGAAGAATTGAAGTCTTGGAAGCTACAGTACCAATGATCCTTTTGTTAAGGGATATGTGTTAGTGAACATAAGCTGGAAGCATTAGAGAACTCACATAAAATTTAATACCTTTATGTCGATTCCGTCCCACGGGGCACAAATGGTGTCGTGATTCTGATCCCACGAGGCACGTCTAGCCCTGTGGGATCAGAATCACAAACTGTCCTGTATGTGCAGGCCAGGACAGCGATTCAGCCTGGCCTGCATGTACAGGACATGTCTGGCTAACTCAGTCAGGGCTTTTAAATGGAGCTACGGCGCCATGGCGTCACGGCTCCATTTAAAAGTTGCGATCTCGGCTGCCGGCTCCTGCAGTTACTTCCCTTCAGCCTGACCCCCAATCCAGCCACCTACAACCAGGGTTGGGTTGCAGGGAATTTCCTCAGCCCTCCCCCCCCGCCCCTTCCGTGCCCACCAATCCACTATGTCCAGGGAAGTTATTCCTCCGACGAGGTGGAATAACTTACCCGTACAAGTGGCCGGTCCTGGATGTCCAGGGGCGGCAAATGCCCAACCTAATTCCTCCCTTGTCTAACTTCCCCGTTACAAATGGCAGGAAAGTTTAGACACCGGCAGGAAGGCCCACAAATAGTGGGGATGGATGTCCTGTTGGGAAGTCCATCCCTGCTATTCAGGGGACAGAATAACCCCCCTTTTGCATCACAGTACATCTGCATCCTATGCACCCTGCTATGGCAGGCACACAGGTAGCGTCACTGTCAAACCTCTTGTTGGGATGTGGTGGGGCACAGAGCGGTATACTATGTTTGGCAGTATGCAATGTCGATTCTTTCCCTTCTTTTGGTCCCTCTGCTTCTGGCTACCATTGTTCCCCTATTGCTTTCACATAGTTTCAGTTTGTTTTCCTTCAGTCTGCATGCTCTTGCACCTAACTGAACATAAAGGCATAAGTATTTCCATATTGATTCACATCAGAAGTTCATGTAATCTATTATTATTTCCAGAGGTGGCCAATCTGGATCACAATTACAGTGTAGCATCCCCGAAACATAGCAACATGCTACATTGCTTACCCCCAGGGTATGTACCGTTTCATATCCTTTTATAACCCAGCTATGCTATCTGCTTTATTTAAACATAGATGTCCTTTTGTGGTGTTAGTTCAGTGCTACTATAACAGACATAGGCTGTTATTCCATGTTTTAGCTGGTCTAATGTAGATGTCCAAGATGCATGTATACATTTTTGTTGGGATATGGTTTAGATGTTTAGGTGGCTTGACACGTTCACGCTCCTCCCCTCCACACCCACGTCCAGATTACTCTTCTTTCTCACCTGTACAGTTGATATTGTGAATTTGGACTTTCAGAAAGCCTTTGACAAGGTCCCTCATGAGAGACTTTTGGCAAAACTAGAGAGTCATGGGATAGGAGGCAGTGTACTACTGTGGATCAGGAACTGGTTAAAAGATAGAAAGCAGAAGGTAGGGCTAAATGGCTACTCCTATGAAAGGCTAAAAAGGTTAGGGCTCTTTAACATGGAAAAGAGACAGCTGAGGGGAGATATGATAGAAGTCTATAAATTAATGAACGGAGTGGAACGGGTAAACGTAGATCGATTGTTTACCTTATCAGAATATAGAAAGACTAGGGGACATGCAATGAAGCTACAAGGTAAACTATTTAAGACTAATAAAAGAAAATATTTTTTCACTCAACGTGTAATCAAACTCTGGAATTTGTTACCGGAGGATGTAGTAAAGGCTGTTAGTGTAGCTGGGTTTAAAAAAGGTTTGTACAAGTTTCTGGAGGAAAGGTCCATAAACCATTATTAAGAAGGGACCCAGGATATCAATGCTTGAACCAATACAAGCATTGTGGAACTTGTGTCCCTTGTGGAAAGTGCTAGGTACATATGACCTAGATTGGCCACTGTTGGAAACAGAATACTGGGCTTGATGGACCTTGGTCTGACCCAGTATGGCATATCTTATGATCTTATATTTTGTTGTCTGAATTGGGTCTAGATGTTTGTGCTGAAAAGGTCCAACCTGTACGTGTAAATTGGCTTATTTGTGGTTCAGAATGACTCCCATAAGGTCTACACACATATTGTCTGTTACATACCTGGTGGCCACGCCTGTCTCTGAACTCCTGTTTCTAATATTGGCCATAGCAGTAAATAAGGACATGGGATCTGTGCAATTGGGCATTCCAGCAGTGTGATGTGCCTGCATGTAATGCATATATTTGATGGAGAAAACAATGTTCATTTACAGTTATCACGACAGTTAACAATATCATGTACAGCTTGTGTCGTGCATTTACAGGGTCATGTTGGATGACTTTATTGCCTTTGCTGCAGCACATTGCAATGATTGCAATGTATATGCTTGCAGAACCAATGTGCATAACACACAAACAAAATAATACTAATGTCTGCCCTCAAGACCGACTCCTGGTGACCCAGCAGCTCCTGGGTTTTCATGGCAACGCGACTAGAAATATATTGGCCGGCCTTTCTTCAAAGGCAATGGAGGGTGAAGTGACTTGCCCAAAGTCACAAGTGGGATTTGACCCCGGTCTGTTCTTTAATGAACCAGTGCTCTAACCCTTCAGCTACAGCTCCACACCTTTTGCTATAAGGCTACTATTATTAAACATTTATATAGTGCTACAAGGTGTATGCAAACACATATAAAAGATGGTCCCTGCTTATCAGAACTTACAGTCTAATCAAGATGGACAGTACAATAGAAGAGAACAAGGGTACAGTAGGGAAGGGTAATGAGACAGAAGGAAAACAAAGGATTAAGATCCAAAAGCGGCCTGAAAAAGGTGTGCCTTTAGCATGAATTTGAAAAAGGGGAAACATGAAACCTGATGTAAAGATACAGGTAGTTTGTTCCAGGCATAAGGAATAGCAAGGTGAAAGGATCGAAGTTTGGAATTGGCTGTTGAAGGAGAAGGGCATGGAAAGAAGCAAGCCAGAGGAAGAGCAGATTTCACAAGGAGGGTGCAGGGAGAGTAAAGGTAGTGAGAAGCAATAGAATGAATACCTTTATCGGTCAGTAGGAGAAGTTTGTATTGAATATGGAAACAGAAGGGAAACTAATGAAGTAATTTGAGAAGAGGGGTTATATGAGCATATTGGGGCTGGCGGAAGATTAGCCGCACAGCAGCAGTTATGCACGAATTGAAGATGATTCAGAGGGAGACCAGTAAGGAGGAGGTTGCAATAGTCGAGGCGAGAAAGGACTAAAGAGCCAGAAAAGTGTTTTAGTAGTGTGTTTATAAAGGAAGGGGTGAATTTTGTTATGTTGTAGAGAGAGAAATCATGAACAAAAAAAGTCATTGAAAAAATTTTACCAGTAGCTACCACTGGCAAATCGCTTTCAAAACCCAATCTACCTAATTTTTTTGTTGGGATCAACCGACCCGAGTGTGAGGGATGGCAACCTTCCCCTCACCGTCGGGAGAACCCTTTTATTCAAATGAGCCGCAGCCCATATTATAAAATAGTGTAACACACACTTAATTTGGGTAAGGGTGTCTTCCACCGATGATCCAATTTCAGGCATTTGTCACCCACCATAACCTTTCAGCCAGTATCTTTTCTACCACCATTAACTGACTTGTCAAAATCGCCACTTAACCAGAATGAAGGCGATTCCGTTCATCTAACGCCTCCGTTCATCCACCACACCACTTAGCTGGAATAAAGGCGATTCCGTTCATCCATCACGACATGCATGTTTCGGACCCCATCTGGGCCCTGTGTCAAGTGATCCCGTTGTTCCAAAAGTGGTCGCCTCACGCCGATCCCAACGGTTCTTTTTATAGCTAAACGTGACTAGTGATTGGCTAAACCAAACTGATTGGCTAAACCAAACTGACCACATGGTCAGAGGATTCAAAAGGAAATTGGAACCCAGGAAACCCCGTGACGTCATCACTCCAACCCATCTCTGGTTTACTATTTTCCAGGAGGCCATGAAGAGAAACCCAGTCATACCTCCCCCAGAAAATTAAAATGTCCAATCATAAGAGGCTCCACCAATCCTGTTCTGAGTTTAAGCCCAACGGTGTCACCGCTCCAGACAATGAATCCAATATTGTTCTCTCCACTGTAAACGTTGTTCGCGATTACCGCATCTAGGGTGCGGCGGGATCCAATCAGTAACCCTCCATCGTAAATCGCTAAAGGAATGAGACAGTGCCATGCAATGCTCCACTATCGGTGCTGCAAGAGATTTTGTCTGGATCCTAGAAGCATGTTCCCCCATTCATATCTTCACCGGACGAATAGTCCTGCCAATGTACAGCAAGTTGCAGGGACATTGAAGCGAGTAAACCACATAGCTGGTCTGACATGTGGAAGCCCCAGAAAAGAAAAGTCTGGGCTGTGGTAGGATGAGACCATTGGATACCCTGTAAAGTGTTCCAGCAATATTTGCAATTATTGCATGCCCAATGATCCTGTCGTAAATTTTGGTCAAAAAGGGGTTCCGATCTAGGGACTGCTTGTACCACTCGGTCCCTCAAGTTCTGACCCCTTGTGTAAGCAAACCTTACTGGCTTCTGAAAACACGTGTGTACCTGCAAAACCCACCAATATTTTTTAAATAACCATGAAACCTCCCCTGTATATGTCATGAAAGGCAAGATTCCAGTTATCTCCAGATCTCCACCACCTGCAGACCTCTCCCCATGGTCCCCTATGATGCGTTCAGAATGCAGGTGGCATTATATTGATTTTTCAGGAAATTGAGGGTGATACAATTCTTTGCAGAAAAAAGCGTTTACCCAGATGATTCAATTCTGTCTTCTTCACGATGGGTTCCCCCGGGTACACTGGATCCAGTAATTTTGACATATCAATCTTTAGTGTTTAAAAGAATTAACGTCTAGAAAACAATCCTTCACACAGCTTTATTCTAACATTTGTAAGATACGACAGGCAATTAGTCAATTAGCAAATAATAAGAATTTGATTATACGAGGAGCGGATAAGGGGAGCGCTGTAGTGGTGCAGTCGTCCGATTCTTATAGGGGTTCCTTAGCCTTATTGAATGAAATCAAGTATTATAAGCCTTTGAGGGGGGACCCTACACCACAATTACAAATTACACAGGTACACTACCAAAAAACTGCCTCCAGTTTTGCAACTGATTCCTATAGATTTGGGGGTGCTGAATCCAGGAAAAATAGCCAAAATGTTCCATCACGTCACGTTTTCTTGCAAAATTAGATTTCTTACCCATATAAGGAATGTTCACATAATTTCTTTTTAGCCGACTGCAGTTTATTTTCTTGGCCCAAATAGAGGTTGTAATGGTTAACTAACTAGAAACACACCCTCATGATATTTTAGAGTGTTTTGTATTCATTTTATACATTAACAGGACAATTGGGAGGCGGGGGGCTAAATCCAGTACTCGCGCTGGCGCATGTTCTTTCCTGTTCGCCTCTCCTCGTTCGCTCGCTCAAACACGGTGGTTGCGACATGAACGTTCCTGTCAAATTTCAGTTTCTTGCAAGTTCATTATTACCTTTTGTTTGCTCAGTCGTAATCCAGCTTTATTCCGAAGTGGTTCACTAGAGTTGTAGTTTGCAGTGCTGTCTATTTGTGATGGCTCACAGAGCCAGAGGTTGCGTCAACTTTCCGGACAGTTTTTGTTCTATTTGTGGGAAATATACCGTGAAAAAGCGGCAGAGGAACATTTCTGCATTTATTAAAAAAGTATATTTCGCCTATTTCGGTTTGAAGTTAGGCGATCAAGACAAACCGTGGGCTCCTCACAAAGTGTGCAAGACATGTGAGGAAGATCTAGGCTTATGGATGAAAGGTAAAAAACAAGCATTTCGTTTCGGAATACCTATGATGTGGCGTGAACAAAGAGACCACAGCAGTGACTGCTATTTTTGCTCTTGCATTGTGAAGGGATACAACTTAAAAAATAAGAACGTAATAAGTTACCCTAACCTTCCCTCAGCAATTAGGCCTATGCCTCATAGCAACGAAGTACCTGTGCCTGAACCACCAAAATCTTTGGATCATATTTGTGTGGACGGTTCTGATCATGATGAGACTCATCAGATGGCTTTTCCCGATGAGTCCAGTACTTCCGAGTTTGAAACTGAACCAGATCCGAAACCTGAACTTTTCTCTCAAGCTGAATTGAATGATTTAGTCCGGGATTTAGGACTCCCAAAAGATGCTGACCAACTGCTAGGTTCTCGGCTTAAACAGAAAAATCTATTGTCACCAGGAACAACTTTTTATTGGTACCGCAACCGCGAGACACAATTTTTGAAGTATTTCAGCAAAGAGGAAGATTTGGTATTTTGCAACGATATATACGGAGTGATGGAAAAGTTTAAACTCAAGTATGATCCTGCTGAATGGCGGCTGTTCATTGATTCGTCAAAAGACAGCATAAAAGGTGGTGTTCTTCATAATGGCAACACATTCGCTTCAGTTCCTATTGCTCACTCTGTTATTCTCCAAGAAAAATACGAGAATTTGGCCCTGATTCTTCAGAAGATTCGTTATGATGAGCATAAGTGGATGATTTGTGGAGACTTTAAAATTCTATCCATGCTATTAGGGCAGCAATCCGGTTTCACCAAATATCCCTGCTTCCTTTGCTTGTGGGATAGCCGGGCCCGCGACCTACACTGGGGGAAAAAAGACTGGCCAATTCGGGAGTATTTGAGACCCGGTGAGAAAAATGTTCTTCATGAGAGCTTGGTACCTCGTGATAAAATTCTATTACCACCTCTCCACATTAAGTTGGGTCTCATTAAGCAATTCATCAAGTCCCTTCCAAAAGATGGTGAGTGCTTTCGGTACCTTTGCTCAAAGTTCCCCCGACTTTCTGAAGCAAAGCTAAAGGAAGGAGTGTTTGTTGGCCCTGATATAAGGAAACTCATTTCAGATGGAGCATTCGCTGAAACGATGTCTGAGAAGGAAAAAGAAGCCTGGGATTCCTTCAAGGATGATGTTCTCAAATTCTTGGGGAACAGGCGGGATGAGAACTATAAGGATATTGTTGCCAGGATGCTCAATGCCTTCAAAGAACAAGGCTGTAACATGAGCCTGAAAGTCCATTTCTTGCACTCCCATGTGAACTACTTTCCCGAAAACCTGGGGGCGTACAGTGAAGAACAAGGTGAAAGGTTTCACCAGGACATCAAGGACGCAGAGAGAAGGTACCAAGGAAGATGGAACACCACTATGATGGCTGATTTCTGCTGGTTGCTGCTGCGGAAAACCCCAGATGAAAAATACGCCAAGCAGCGCACCAAGAGAAGCATTCGGGGGAAGAAGAAACGGGCCCACCAGGAGATTGATTGACCCAAGAATGACTTTAAAATCTAAACTGTGTTGACAAATATCGTGTTTTTACTAAACTTTGAAATAAAAATTTGCTAGTTATTACCACAGTGTCGGATCTCATTTATTAGAATTTTATTTTCACACCATCGGGTGTTTGTCTTCATGTATTGCAATGGTGCGGTTTGCGTTTTCTATTCTTACATACATACCTGTACAACATTTTTTGCACATTTCTTTGCTTTGCTTTGTGTCTAACCTCGCTCTTATATGCTCAATGTTTGTGCACATGTATGTGGCTGTTTTAAGTGCAGACAATTTTGCTACCATCACAGTGTTTTGTTGACATTACTCTATTCTTATGTGCTGCCTTGTTACAATTTTCTTTATTCTTATTTGAATAACTACTAAACAATTAGTATAAAGAATTCATCCAAGAAACTTTTATCTCGATCGCACTCAATCTGAAACGTTCACCTCAAACTGCTAACCCAATGTAGCAAAAAATCTGTACGTGATGGAGCAAATTGGTTACCAGATTTGGATTCAGCGCACCAAAAAACGTAAAAATCAATCGAAACATTAGAGGCAGTTTAAAAAAAATTTTTTAGTGTACCTGTGTTACTATTCAAGCAGTGATAAGAGAAGCTCGTGAGAAAGGATGGATAACCACTAGAGAGGTTATCTTTTTGTTTCAACGACATCCTTACATACCGGTCTTCTATACTGTACCCAAAGTACACAAATCTATGTCCTCCCCACCGGGACGTCCAATTGTCCCTTGTAGGGGCTCGGTGTTGGAGCCCCTATCACAATTTGTGGACGTGTTTCTAAAACAGAAAGCTCAATGTGTGAATTCCTTCTTGAAGGACACATCCCATTTTTTGAGCATATTGGCCACCTTTACAGAGCCATTGGATAATGTGTGGTTAGTAAAACTCGATGTGGTGGCCCTGTATAATAACATCCATCAAGAAGAAGCTTTATCTTTGTTAGAATCAGCGTTTACCACAGCGCCGGCTCGAATACCAAGAACTTTTTTGTTGGACATTACTAGGTTGGTTTTGACAGAATTATTTTCGATATCGGGACCAATTTTACCAACAATGTGATGGCATAGCTATGGGGCTACTGTCGCCCTGTCAATAGCCACTTTATATTTGGCAGCTATGGAGGAACACCAGATTTATCCGTCCAGTGATTTTCAAAATGTTAGATTATGGCTGCGGTTCCTTGATGATATTTTCTTTTTATGGACATCCACGAGAGAGGAACGTTCACATTTCATCACATGGCTAAACTCTTTAAAAGGGAATATACAGTTCACAGTGCATATAGATAAGCATCAAGTTGAATTTTTGGACGTGTTGGTGAAAAAAGGGGAGGGGCATTTTGTACAATGCTGTTCCGCAAACCAAGTCAGCGGAACAGCCTTCTCTGTTATCATAGCCATCATCCTTATCCATTACGGAAGGGCCTTCCCTTGGGACAGTTTTTGCGTCTATGTAGGATTTGTTCCTCTTTACAGGATTTTAAGCAACAGGCACGAGATTTGTGGTCTCCTCTGTTAGAATGAGGTTATCCTATTTCGGTAATAAAAAAACTGCATACTATCGAGCCTGTTTTTCACATCGCGAGTGGCTGTTCAATGCCACTGAGTGCTTTCAGGAGAGGTCTGCAGGTGGTGGGGATCTGGAGATAACTGGAATGTTGCCTTTCATGACATATACAGGGGAGGTTTCACGGTTATTAAAAAAATATTGGTGGGTTTTGCAGGCACACATGTGTTTTCAGAAGCCAGTAAGGTTTGCTTACACGAGGGGTCAGAACTTGAGGGACCTATTGGTACAGGCGGTCCCTAGATCGGAACCCCTTTTTGACCAAAATTTACGACAGTGCCATTGGGCATGCAATAATTGCAAATATTGCTGGAACACCTTACAGGGTATCCAATGGTCTCATCCTACCACAACCCAGACTTTTTCTTTTTCTGGGGCTTCCACATGTCAGACCATCTATGTGGTTTACTCACTTCAATGTCCCTGCAACTTGCTGTACATTGGCAGGACTATTCGTCCGGTGAAGATACGAATGGGGGAACATGCTTCTTGGATCCGGGCAAAATCTCTTGCAGCACCGATAGTGGAGCATTGCATGGCATTGTCTCATTCCTTTAGCGATTTACGATGGAGGGTTATTGATTGGGTCCCGCTGCACCCTAGAGGCGGTAATCGCGAACAACGTTTACAGTGGAGAGAACATTATTGGTTTCATCGTCTGGAGACGGTGACACCGTTGGGCTTAAACTCAGAACAGGATTGGTGGAGCCTCTTATGATTGGACATTTTAATTTTCTGGGGGAGGTATGACGGGGTTTCTCTTCATGGCCTCCTGGAAAATAGTAAACCAGAGATGGGTTGGAGAGATGACGTCACGGGGTTTCCTGGGTTCTGATTTCTTTTTGAATCCTCTGACCTTTGGTCAGTTTGGTTTAGCCAATCACTAGTCACGTTTAGCTATAAAAAGAACCGTTGGGTTCGGTGTGAGGCAACCACTTTTGGAATGACGGGATCACTTGATACGGCCCAGATGGGGTCCGAAACATGCATGTCGTGATGGATGAACAGAATCACATTTATTCCAGCTAAGTGGTGCGGTAGATGAACGGAATCGCCTTCATTCCAGTTAAGTGGTGATTTTGACAAGTCAGTTAATGGTGGTATAAAAGATACTGGCTGAAAGGTTATGGTGGGTGACAAATGCCCGAAATTGGATCATCGATGGAAGACGCCCTTACCCAAATTAAGTGTGTGTTACACTATTTTATAATATTGGCTGCGGCTCATTTGAATAAAAGGTTTCTACCGACAGTGAGGGGAGGGTTGCCATCCCTCCCACTCGGGTCGGTTGATCCCGACAAAAAAATTAGGTAGATTGGGTTTTGAAAGCGAGTTGCCAGCGGTAGCTACTGGTAAAAAAATTTTCGATGACTTTTTTTTGTTCATGATTTACTTCAGTGTC
Organism: Ichthyophis bannanicus; assembly: GCA_033557465.1. Classification (NCBI taxonomy): domain Eukaryota; kingdom Metazoa; phylum Chordata; class Amphibia; order Gymnophiona; family Ichthyophiidae; genus Ichthyophis; species Ichthyophis bannanicus. The sequence continues at coordinate 125,823,536 of CM066035.1, read as the reverse complement.
ATTGATTTCGGAGGTTTTTTTGGCATAAGGTAGAGAAAGAAATGACAGGTTTTTGCTAACTGATGGATATGTGTGGAGAAGAAGAGGGCGGAGTCCTAGGTGACTCCAAACTTGCTGGCTGAGGAAACAGGAAGAACAGTTTTATCAACAGAGATAGAGAAGGAAGGAAGGGAGAAGAGGGTTTAGGAGAAAAAATAAGATGATCAGTTTTGTCCATGTTCAGTTTCAAATGATGGTGAAGAATCCAGGCACTGATGTCAGATAGGCCAGTAGATATATGGACTTGGAGTGTAAGAGAAATATCAGGTGTATGTAGATCTGAGAGTCATCAGCATAAAAATGATATTGAAAGCCATGGGATGAGATGAGAGCACCAAGGGACTGGGTATAGAGAAGAGAAAAGGAGAGGGTTTAGAAAAGACCCTTGAGGTACACCAACTGAAAGAGAGATAGCAGTAGAGGAAGAACTGCCAGAATAGACACTGAAGGAGCGATGGGTGAGATAAGAGAACCAGGACATTACAGAGCCCATAAAACCAAGTGATGACAATATATCAAGGAGAAGATGGTGGTCAATAGTATCAAAAGCATCAGAAAGCTCCAGAAGAATGAGGACTGAGTAAAGGTCTTCGGATTTAGCCAGGAGTGGAAGACTCTCTAGAATACACCAGACTTACAGGTTCCTGCCTGCAATTCCCTAAACCCTGGACTTCAAACAACCTGGTAAGTGCATTCTGAGACAGTTGTAAACCACACCTAGGGCCTGCCTACAGTGGTACACATGCAATATGGACTGCATGGGACACTCAGTACTGCAGCTGCATAGCAGACACACAGCATCAGTAGTGATCTGTGCAAAAACCAAGCCACATGTGAGGGCAAGATGCCTTTCCCTCCACTGTATCTCTTAAATGAAACTATATTCGCACACAAAGGTCCACTGGACTACAGTATGGCACTAATCCCTGTGGCGGCACATGTGCAGAGCATGCACATGGAGGAGTAGCCTAATGGTTAAAAACACTGGCTTGGGAACCCAGAGACCAGAGTTCGATTCCCACTAGCACTCCTTGTGGCCTTAGGCAAGTCACTTAACCTTCCATTGCCTCAGAAAAATCCAAGTTATCAATGTCCCTGTTTAATGTACATTACCAAGTTTAAGTTTCAATGTAAACCGCTTTGATTGAAATGATAAAGCGGTATATAAAACCTGTTAAATAAATAAATTCCCTTGTGACCTGCTCCACACTACAAGATAAGTACTTTTGCACATACACCAAACTCAGACCTCATTCATGACACATGATTTTTTATTTATTTGTGTGCACTTATATACCGCCTTTCTTAAAGCGGTTTACAAATAACTCAAAAGTTGCATTATAACATATTTGCATTACATGGAACGTTGACAACAAAACACTTGATTAATTTAGAAAGAAAATTAACTGGTACTATCAAACAATCCTATATTTACATGAGGTATGGGAGGTTTGTAGTTAATTATTGGACTAGAGTTAGATTGAATTACTTCTTTGGTTACAGAAAAGTGTTGTGTCCTGTTTCAGTTGTCTTGAGTGATATAAATTTTATACGTTAGTTGAAGGGTAGACATGACTGGTTTGTTTTAAGTAATTGATTCTCTGAAATGTTCTCTGAACAAGAAGGTTTTTATGAACTTGTGGAAGTTGTTTGGATCCGTCATTTCCCTTATTTTGTCTGGGAGTGCGTTCCACAGTGTTGGTGCATATAAGGAGAATGCCGTCTTTGTTGTTGTTGCCTGCTGTTTCTGAAGATTGATGGGAATGCTAATGTGTTTTTGTTGTTGCTGCTGCTGCTTCTTAATCTTTCCCAGACCATCCTGCCCTCTCTGGGGGACCATGCACACTTGCTCCTTCGTCATACAAGGCATGCAGGTACTGAACAATGCTCCAGTGATATGGCTTCAGTTTGGGCTATGGTGCTGGTATTGGTTGGTCTCTTTATTTCCCAGGCTCATCATCTGAGCACCTATAACCACCTTTTACCTAATGAAGAATGCAGTGATCCATCACATCACCTCTGGAATGTACAGGCTTGTTGTGCAAATGACTACATGTGCAAATTACCTTTTCACCACCTACCCTGAATGATGGGAAGAGCACACATCACTTGGTCCCCCAGCCCAAACACTACAATAGATGGAACAGATATATTTGACTACCAAAATGTGGCCAGTGTAGAGTGAGGTATGTCATACTAAATGTTTTGTACCCAGTATAACTGCAGCATGTTGGAGTCAGGGCCGGCCCGTCCATTGAGCAAGAATGTTTTTTGCACAGGGCCCCGCGTTTCAGGGGGCCCCGCGCAAAGAACATTCTGCTTTTTTTTTAAATTAAATTTTAAAAAAAAACCTGTCTCTGGCTGCTGCCGCGTCCGTCGCAGCAGCGGCAGAATGGCGTGTCCCGCGGGGCCCCTTCTCCTCGTCGAGCCCTCTGCAAGGGCTTTCAGATTCGCGAAGGGAGAGTGCTCCCTCGCGTCTCTGTAAAGCCCGCAGGGGCTAATGGGAAATTTCCCATCTGCCCCTTTAGATGCGAGGGGCTGATGGGAAATTTCCCATTAGCCCCTGCGGGCTTTACAGAGACGCGAGGGAGCACTCTCCCTTCGCGAATCTGAAAGCCCATGCAGAGGGCTCGACGAGGAGAGGGGGCCCCGCGGGACACGCCATTCTGCCGCTGCTGCGGCGGACGCGGCAGCGGCAGCAGCTAGAGCCAGGTGTGTGGTTTGTGTTTTTTATTTGCCGCAGGGGAGGGGGGGGGGAGGGAAGGGAAGGGAAGGGGGGGGGGGGCTGATGGAGGCTGTCTGGAAATGTGCAAGGGGGGGGGTTAGGACTGGAAATGTGCAAGGGGGGGGGTTAGGACAGTAAAAGTGCAAGGGGGAGGGATTAGGACTGGAAATGTGCAAGGGGGGTTAGGACTGGAAATGTGCAAGGGGGGGGGGTTAGGACTGGAAATGTGCAGGGGGGGTTAGGACTGGAAATGTGCAAGGGGGGGGGGTTAGGACTGGAAATGGGCTGGAGGGGGGGTTAGGACTGGAAATGGGCTAGGGGGGGTTAAGACTGCTAATGGGCTGGGGCTGATGGAGGCTGACTGGAAATGGGGTGAGGGGGGGTTAGGACTGGAAATGGGCTGGGGGGGTTAAGACTGGTAATGGGCTAGGGGGGTTAAGACTGCTAATGGGCTGGGGCTGATGGAGGCTGACTGGAAATGGGGTGAGGGGGGGTTAGGACTGGAAATGGGCTGGGGGGGTTAGGACTGGAAATGGGCTAGGGGGGTTAAGACTGCTAATGGGCTGGGGCTGATGGAGGCTGACTGGAAATGGGCTGGGGGGGTTAAGACTGGTAATGGGCTGGGGGCTGATGGAGGCTGTCTGGAAATGGGGTGATGGGGGGGTTAGGACTGGAAAGGGGCTGGGGGGGTTAATACTGGTAATGGGGGGGGGGTTGATGGAGGCTGACAGGAAATGGGGTGATGGGGGTTAGGACTTGAAATGGGCTGGGGGGTTAAGACGTAATGGGCTGTGGGCTGATGGGGGCTGTCTGGAAATGGGGTGAGGGGGGTTAGGATTGCTAATGGGCTATGGGGGGGGTTAGGACAGCTAAAGGGCTATGGGGGCGCTAGGACAGGAAAAGGGCTGATGGGGAGGGGTTAGGACTTGAGGTGGGCTGATGTGGTTAGGACTAGTAATGGGCTGTGGGCTGATGGGGGGGGGGGGTTAGGACTGGCAATGGGCTATGGGGGGCTGACTGGAAATGGGCTGATGGGGTTAAGACTGGAAGTGGGCTGATGGGGGGTTAGGACTGGTAATGGGTTATAGGGGGGGCTTAAACTGAAAATGGGTTGATGGGGGGCTAGGACTGGTAATGGGTTGGGGGATTGCTATGACTGGAAATGGACTGAGTGGATGGGGAGGCTTGAACTGCAAATAGCTGATGGGGAGGGAGCTTGGAATGGAAATGGGCTGTGAGGGAAGGGAGCTAGAACTGAAAATGGGCTGATGGAGCAGCTAGGATAGGACTGGAAATGGGCTGTTGGGGGGAGCTAAGATTGGAAATGGGCTGTGGTGGGGGCTTGAATTGAAATGGACTCATGGAGGGGCTAGAACTGGAAGTAGGCTCACGGGGGGGCTTGGACTGGAATTGGGCTGAGTGGAGGGGAGCTAGGATTTGACATGGGCTGATGGTGGGGCTAGGAAATGACTAGAAATGGGCTGATGGGGGGCTAGGATTGGAAATGAGCTGATGAAGGGACTCAGACTGAAAATGGATGGGGGAGCTAGGACTGGAAATGGGTTGATGGGGGGCTAGGACTGGAAATGGGCTGATGCAGGGACTAGAAGGGAATGGATGCTGGGTGAGACTGGAACTAGAAGGGAGGTGATGTTGGGGGAGGATTAGAATGGGATGGGGCTGGGAGAGTAAAATGGAGAGGGGAAAAATATTTTGTGTGGGAGGGATGAAAAATCTACAATTGGCCGGGTATTGGGAGAGTAAGTGGGATTGAGGATGGAGGGGTAAAATTTGTGTGGATGAAATAAGAATGAGGAAAGAGCAAAAGGATAAAGATTAGTATGTTAAAGCAGATGTAGAGAGAGAGGATGGAAAGAAAACTAGAAGAGAGAAGAAAGGACAAATGGACAGCAGACGATGGAGAGTTAGCAGAAAACATGAAGAAACCAGAAGAAAGTGGCTGGAGCAATTGCAACTGAAAAAAAATGCACAAAAGGTAGAAATATATCTCTTTATTTTGAATTTATTAACTGGAATATGAAAGCTCTGGGAAATGTGCATCATTAACGTCTGCGCTTTGTTTGGTACAAGAGGAAATTAATTTATAGTTTTATTTCTACAGTGTTGTTGTACATTCCAAGTTTGGCTTTTGGGGTTCCCAGTTTAATTATTGCCTTCCTGTTTCTAAATTGCGATTCCTTGTTTGGTGATGGTCTATGTTCTGCATGTGTAACTGAGCTGAGGTATTCTGTTTATGTAATTCCTATTTGACATTGCCACTTGTTCTCTTTCCCCAGTATTCTCTGAAATGTACTGGTTTAATATTTGCAGTGTTTCCTTTTGATAGGTAGGGTCTGGTGCTTTGTGAGTCCTGGTAATGCTGTCAGGATACAGCGGGTTTGCTATGGGTTCTAAATGGGCAGCGTTTGTAGTAGTTCCTAATGTGCCTGGCGGTTGGCACTGGATTATAGTAATGTAGAAATCTTTTAGTCTTTCTTTATCCATACACTCATTAAGAGACATGTTTACTAAAAGTTAGTGTATGGTAACATTATGCAAATATTTATGCAAATAAGGCCACTTATGCAAATGAGGCCCCGCACCGAGTCTCCGCACATGGCCCCGCACCCCCCTTGGGCCGCCCCTGGTTGGAGTGATATGTCCCATCTGGCCCTTGTGTCATGCACCTGTTGGCCAGGGACTCTTGTTTAACATCATACATCATGCTCTAGGGCTTGAGTAGCTGTTTCCAAGGAACCTGAATGCAGTGAGCAGTGTCTAGGCAGGAAGGGAGGTGCTGACATCAGCCTGCCAAAATCATAGTCACCAGCAGATTAGAGACATCACAGGAAAGCAATTCTCTCTTCAGTGAAATTATCTATCTAATTCCAGTTTCCTGGTCCTCTTCCAACTATCCCCAGTGCCCTTACTTTGGCAGCAGGCCCCGGGACTTTGTTTTCTTTTTTTTTTCTTGAGTTCATCTCTAGCGCTTTTTTTGAGCTGTTTTCAACCACTGGCTGAGCTGAAGGTTTTCGACCTTGCGGGGATTCTTTTTGCCCCCCAGGTCTTCAGTTTCAAAAAGTGTGATGGATGCTCCAAAAATGTCGCTCACGGACACCCATTACTGTTGTCTTAGGTGCCCAGGAGCTGACCATAACCCGGGGCTCTGCTCCCTTTGTAAAAAGATGTCCTCCAAGGCCATCCAGAGCCATAAGCAGAAACTGGATGATATTTTCCACAAGGCGGCCCTGGTGTCCCTGGTAGCTTCCCACTCCATCAACCTTCAGCCTCTGGGGTCCCCTACGGCCGCTCCATGGCCCCAGCGTCACTCTGAGCAAGGGTCCCCTGAAAGGGAGCATAAGAAGGCCTTAAGGACCCTGTCGGGGGTTCCAGACAAACATGAGCATTCTCATGCTCGGTCCCTCGGCCCTCCTCGGCAGTCCCAAGAGTCAGAGAAGGAACGGCCTCGAAAGGTACCTCGTATGGATACGGAGGCCTCCGGCGATCCGGCCATGGCGCCTGATCTGCTGAAGGTCATCCCAGTAAGGACCCCCTCTCCTTCTCGACTCCTGACCTGGTCACCCCGGCATCAGTGTCACAGGGCCCCACTCCCGTGTGGGATGCTCAAATGCTGGCACTGGAGTGCAATGTTTCTGCCTTCCTTGTTGCCCAGCAGACGCTGATCCCAGGACCCGCTGGCATGTGCCCTGAGACCTTGAAGGCCATGCCTGTGATGGCTCCCCAGACTGCTATGACAATCCCCAAGAGTCGAGGGCCTTGTGAGGGATCTCGACAGAGGTCTCGATCTCCATCCTGGTCTTTGGGTACAAGATCTTCTCAAGCTAGTGCCTCCAGCTCCAGGCGAGCATCGGCCTCGAGAGCACAGCGCAAGGCACAGGCTCTGCTCGAGCAGCCTAGCTCCGAGTCATACTTGGAATTTTCGGGTTGGAAGTCCAATGGGGACACTTCCCCTGAATCCCAGACTCATTGGGACCTCCCCTCGGATCCTTCCCTGCCAGTTTAAAAGCAGTGGTCTCCTCCTGAAGACAACTCCTTTTTGGAGTTTGTGCGGGACATGGCTTGAGCCGTAGCACTTTCCACGCAGTCTGCGGAGGAACCCCATGCAGAAGAACTCAATATTTTACAATACGAGGCTCTGCCAAGGGAATCCCACATGGTCCTGGTCCCGCCCATCCTAGCCTGACTGCTTCTCCGCATGTGGGAGACACCTGCATCTATCACCATTGTCATCAAGCACCTGGACACCATGTATAGGGTCCAACAATGGCCGAACTTCCAGAAAGCCCAGCTTCCTCATACCTCAATGGTGGTGGAGTCTGCCATGCGGAAGCAAAAGAGCCCAAACACTGACTCTTCGGTCCTGCCGGATAGGGAATCTCGCGCCCTCAGTGCCCTCTGGCGTAAGGCCTACCAAGGCTCCATGCTGGCGTGCCACATCCAGGCTTACCAGCTATACATAGGTATGTTCCTTCGTGACCTCATGAAGGAGCTCGGAGGTTTCCAGGTGGGCTTCGACAGCGATTATCTCTGCCATTTCCAGTCCCTCCTAAAGTCATTGGGGGACTGCTCAAAGTATCTTTCTAGCGCTACATACAACAGCTTCAAGTCCTCCGCTTGGGTAGTGGCTGCTGCTATCGGGGCCAGGTGGCAGGCCTGGCTCCAGTCCTCGGATCTTGAACAATGGGTCCAGGAGAAACTGCTCAATGTACTGTGCCTGGGCAAGTAATTGTTTAGCAAACTGATGAAGGACAAAGTAGCAGAGACTGAGACAGGGTATGTCACTTGCACCCATGAAGGAGGAGTGGCCTAGTGGTTGGGGCAAGGTACTACAGGCCGGAAGGTCGGTGGTTCAAATCCCACTAGAGGACAGCAACCTTGGGCCGGAAGGACTGGGGTTTCTAGTCCCACAGGTGCTCCTTGTGGTCTTGGGCAAGTCACTTAACCCTCCATTGCCCATATTCCCTGTAAGTATTAGTGTATGTGTCTCATATCCCCTCGTGTTAAAATGTATCCCCCAACCGCTTTGACCCGGTGAAAAGCTGGATATAAATGCAGATAAATAAATAAATAAAATAAAATAGAATCTCTCTCAAAAGACTTCCTCCTTCCTGTGGAAGAAGCAATAGGGCAAAAAGCCCTTCTTCCAGTGGAAGGGTCTCCCCTACTTTGGCTACCCACCTTACCCTCTGGTGCCAGCTCTGCCCCAAGGTGGACAGAGCAAGAGCAGCCCCCAGGGCCCGTGTAAGCCAAAGGGACCCAAAAGCCAGACCCCGGCACTGTCCCAGTTGGCCCTGGGTTTTGATGTCCACTCTGCTCCTCAATGGAAGTCTGTCACCTGGGTCCTCCAGGTCACCCAGGAAGAGACTCTCCTTCACCTGGACCGGCTCCCTTCACCCTTCTGCCCCGGTGACCCCCCTCGTCTCCCCACACACCAGGTCTTCTTGGCACAGGAGCTTGCCAACCTCCTTGAGGAATGAGCAGTGGAAGTGGTCCCACCACATCTCAGAGGTCTTCTCCTATTACCTCCTTGTGCCAAAGCGGAGGGGCGGTTTCTGATCCATCCTTGATTTAAGAAATATCAGCAAATACCTGGGTGCATGAGAAATTCAAAATGCTCTCCCTTGGCACCTTGCTGCCTTTCTTCCGGCAGGGCGACTGGCTATGCTCCTTGGACCTTTGGATGTGCATGCTCGCATCCTTGTCCATCGTAAATCGTAAACACAGGAAATACCTGCACTTCAGGGTTCAAGGGAACCACCAATACAGGGTGCTTCCCTTCGGCCTCGCATACGCCCCGCGAGTGTTCAACAAATGCAGACCACCTTTGATTGCAGGGCACCTTTTGTCTACCCTTATTTAGACAACTGGCTCATTATAGAGGAGATGGCCAATGAGACGCAGTGGACCACGGTCTGCACCGTCCTTGAGCACCTTGGCTTCATGGTCAATTACCCGAAGTCTCATCTCACTCTAGTCCAATTCTTGGAGTTCATTGGCACATGCCTTGAAACTCAGTGGCTGACAACCTTCCTTCCCCAGGACAGGGCAGACCACCTCATTGCTCTGGCATCCGCGGTCCAACGCCGCAACATAGTATCAGCCCGAGCGATGCTCCATCTCTTCGACCATATGGCCTCGATGGTTCAGGTCGTCTCTGATGCCTGACTGCACATGCAGGTGGCCCAGTGGTGCCTTTGAGCTTAGTGGACTCAGGAAACGGGTTGTTTCCGAGACACCATCTCAGTTACTCCTCAACTGACCGAGTCCCTCAACTGGTGGCGGGATGCCCAGAACCTGCTTCGAGGCATGCCGTTCCAGGCTCCACAGCATAACGTGGTTTTGACCATGGACGCCTCTCTCACGGGCTGGGGGGAGCACATTGTGGCAAGCTCCGCACACAGGGGACTTGGTCCCTGGAGATGTCCCAACAGCCGATCAACCTTTTCGAACTCTGGGCAGTCCTCCTTGCCCTCTGGGTGCTCAGGCACTGTGTTCACCACCAGATGATGCTTGTCCAGATGGACAACCGGGCGGTAGCACTGTGGTCCTTCGCGATTCACCAAGACATAACCCTATAGGCCACCTATTTCCTGGACCAGGACAACATCCTGGCAGACAGGCTAAGCCGGATCCTCTAAACAGCACAGTGGCTGTTCTGGCATTGTTGTCCAGTTCCCCATCCAAACAGGTAAGCCTCCGATGCCTTCCTGCTGTTGTGGACGCACAGCCTCTTGTATGTGTTTCCCCCCACTCCGCTCATAGCGTGAACTCTCCTCAAGATACAGCAGGGTGGGGCCTCAGTAATCTTCATGGCCGCACGGTGGCCTCGGAAGCCCTGGTTCCCGCTGTTGCTCTGCCTCTTATCGGAGCCTCTGGTTCCCCTCGGGAGCACACTGGGTTTGTTGACACAGTAGGGGAGGGTCTGTTACTTCACCTGAACTTGAGATCTTTATCCCTCATGGCTTGGTGACTGAGCAGGTCTCTAGCCCCTCTTCATCTCCTGATGGAGAGTGAGGACATATTGCTGGCCTCGCACAAGGACTCAACTAGGAGGGCTTACGTCGATTCTTGGTGTGGTGCTTGGAGATACGGGCTGCCCTGTTCTCTTGACCTACCCACTTGGTCCTGCAGTACCTACTCCATCTCTCGCAGGTGGCACTGAAGTCCAGCTCAGTCAGGGTCCACCTGAGTGCTATCTCGCCCAACCACCACCCAGTTGGGGGCAGACCCCTCTCGGGTCAGCTGCTGGTTTTCCGCTTAATGCGCAGCTGCTTCTTTCCAAGCCCCCCATCTGGCCACCTCTGGTGGAATGGGGTCTCAATGTCGTCCTGACGCAGCTAACCCAGCCGCCCTTTGAGCCAATGCGTCCTGCTTGCTTTGGCACCTTTCCTGGAAGATAGTTTTTCTGGTGGCCTTTACTTCAGCCTGGAGGGTCAGTGAGCTTCAGGCCCTGATGGCCAATGCACCCTACGTGAGATTCTACGGGAACTGGGTGGTTCTCTGAATGCACCCCAAGTTTATCCTGAAGGTTGTCTCGGATTTCCACCTCAACCAGGAGATAGTGCTGCCGACCTTCTTCCTGAAGCCCCATATTGACCAGGCACTGGTGATCCATCCATCAGCTGGGGGGGCAGCACTGTGAGATTGTGGTCAGCTTTGATTGGACCTATGAGAAGGGCATGAGCTTCCCTTATTTATTTGAGTAATATTTTTCTAATACTAGTTATAATTTATGTGGTGCTACTAGAAATCGGCAGCCCTGTGCCGAAGCACATGATACCTTTCCTTTCCAGCTTAGTATAATCATGAGACAGACATGCAGGTTTTTTTTTAGGGGGGAGGGGAATTAATTACCATTCACATGAATTAAATTATCAAACGTATAACTGGGAAGAGCCAGGACTTATGAACAAATTCCTTGACTTATATGAACTACTTCATAACGTTCAGTTGATGTTCAAGTTCAGGATTCACTGAGTTGCATTTTATATATTTGTGTTTATGTAGAGTTAAGTCTCTCCGTTAACTCGTAAACCATTTTGACTAATAAAGCGGTATATAGCAGTAGCTAAATAAATTAATTCAAAATGGTAGGCTTTTTAGGTGGTATTTCAATGTGACCAGCAAGGCCTGATGAAGTATTAATTTAGACACTAGGAAGATGGTGCAAAAGATGGAACATATGAAACTGAACTTTTGTGATGTCGAAGGGCACAGGTAAGACCACTTTGCATGAAGAATAGAGGTCAAGGATGAATGTAAGGGGAACTGAGAGGAGTTAATGAGGAGCTACAGTGTGAAGTTCTTATAGGCAAGTGGGAGACTTCCTGTAACTCATGTTCCTGAATATAACTAGCCTTGAACTTGAATTTGGATAAGATGAGTAGTAAATCTAAAATCCATGAACCATGGAAATCTGCTGCAGAGCCTGTGTAGTGCCTTGACAGAGGATTCTGTGATTATAATAGCATTAAGAGAAGTCAGGCAGCTATATTTTCAAAAGGCTGTAGTAGAGATGGTTTGGTGGTAATAGTCTTAAGTGGGAGATGAGAGAGTGGAGCCTTCAGAAAAGATGAAATTGTATTTAGTGGAAGAGAATAGTCAAAGATGAAGCATAATTTGTAGACAAAAATGAAGGGAGGGTGAAAACCAGGTACGGCCTGTCACAATTCAACCTTCTCTCCCTCCCTCCCCCCCCCCCCCCCATACGCACATACATGCAAACACATGAATGCCTGCTTCATATTCTTCCTTCTCCATGGAGCGTTGGTGGGCGAAGGATGGCTGGGCATGAAAGAGCACTGGGGTGAGGAAGAGGAACTGCTTAGAGAGAGCGGAGTCCTTTCTCCCTACCACACTCTTTTTCCTCAGCTTTTGGTAGATCTTGAGCCCCCAAATTGCAACACACACCCCAATCCATAGTACTTTTCTAGCCCCCCCCCCCCTCTCTGATTATTGTACTATCGATGGAAAATCGCCCAGTCCATAAATTTCCTCTCCCTCTCTGGACAGTAAGGCACAGGCCATTGCCTAATATTAGAATCAGTTGATTCTCTTTCCCATGGAGAAAGATTGGTAGCACTGTCTGCTTTCCTTAGCCTCCTCAGATGGATAATGAGGTTCTGGAATTCATAAGCACACCCTGCTCCATGGTCTTGGGGGGAGGAAGGAAGGCTAGGAATTGAGCAGTAGTGCATTCTAGCCTCATTCTACTTTCTTCCCCACTGCACCCTTTCCCATCCCTTGCTGGGACTCCACAGCAACTTCAATCCTCTCGCCTCATCTCTTGTAAATCTTCTACTCCCTACATCATCTTACTCCTGAAACATGACGGCAGATAAAGACCATACGGCCTATCTAGTCTGCCCTTCCATACCAACTTCTAAGCTCTACAATCCTTTTGTTTCCTTTAGACATCGTCTGTATTTGTCACATGCTTTCTTGAATTTAGATACTGTCCTGGTCTACTACCTCCACTGGGAGGCTATTCCACACAACTACCTCTCCGTAAAGAAATGTTTCTACATATTGTTCCTGAGTCTATCTTTCACCTTCATCCTATGTTCCCTCGTTGCAGAACTCTTTGAATTGAAAGAGGCTCTCCTGTGCATTTATGCCTTGGAGGTATTTAAACATCTCTATCATATTGCTCCTCTCCCCCCTCTTCTCCAAAGTATACATATTGAGATTTTTAAATTGGTCCCCATATGTCTTACGATGAAGTCCACTGACCATTTTGGTAGCCACCTTCTGCACCGACTCCATCCTGTTTATATCCTTTTGCAGGTGTGGTCTAAAGAATTGCACACAATGCTCCAACTGAGGTCTCACCAAAGACATACAGAGGCACTATCACCTCCTCCTTCCTGTCGGCCATTCCTCTCACTACGTACCCAAGCATCCTCCTGGTTTTTGCTTCAAACCATAGAATATATGTTTATCATCATTTGGTATTCTGCCTTTGACTACAAATAGGCTTCAGAGTGGTTCACAATGCCAAAATGTATGAAACTGAGACAATTGTAACATAAAATCAATTCTGTCATAGTGAAGATAAGAATACAGTAGGCAAACTTAAGATTCTTTCCAGTTGGGAAAGATGGACAGAAGTGGAACAATAAAGTACACAAATAATAACTAAGCAGTTAGAAACATAAGGGTAAGTAATTAAATTATGTAACCAGGACATAAAATCCAATTTAGGTGAGAGCACTTCCAGAAGAGCCATTCTTTTATGCCTTAAATTTTTTGTGGAGCTTTCCATTCATAAATCTAGTAGTAGCATGTTCCATAGAGTAGGAGCTGGAAAGCTAAATAACTAGTTAAGTCGATAATGTGAAGGTGGAGAAATGGTCAAAAGATACTGAAAGAATTGTAATTTGCAGCTTGGTCAGTAAGGAATAGCAATTGTATTTTAAAAGTGGCTGCTTTGTGGCACCACTTTGTTGCCTGCGGCAGGACATGGCCTGTGGCTTCTGACCCCCTCCAACAGTAAGTTGCATCGAAGGGGGGTCAGAAGCAGCAGGCCATGTGTGCTGAAGCACATGGCTTGCCATAGGCAACAAAGAGGCATCACAAAGCTGCCCACCCGGGTTGGTCACCCTAGGGGGCCACCTGGTGTATGGACCAGCCCTGAACCAGTAATCCAGCTTAGTGAGGACATGAGCATGGAGTGAAATCTTTATAACATCCCTATCTAAGCAAGAACATAGGGATCAAATATGCCTCAGAGCCAAGAATGAGCTGGCAATCACCTTAGAGATATACTGTGTGAAGGAAAGTGAACGATTAAGAATTACTCCCAAGGACTGAACTGAATCTCTTAGTAAAATGGGAGAATTGGCCATTTTTGGAGAAAATACTGGAATTCCCAAAGGTAATACAGATTCTATGCTGCTTGTCCCAGGTGTAAGCAGTGGATTTCCCTGGTCCTCTTTAATAATGGTTTATGGACCTTTCCTCCAGGAACTCATCCAAAGTGCCTTTAAATCCAGCTACACTAACACTTTTACTACATTCTCTGGTAATGAATTCCAGAGTTTCATTATGCAATGAGTGAAATGCATAATCAACCACATTGTAGCTTCACTGCATGTCCCTAGTCTTTCTACTTTTTGAAGGGAGTAAACAAATGATCTATGTTTACCTGTTCCATTCCATTCATTATTTTATAGACCTCTCTCATATCTCCCCTCAGCCATCTTTTTTCCAACTTGAAGAGCCCTAACCTTCTAAAGCCTTTCCTTGTAGGGATATTCTTCCATCCCCTTTACCATTTTGGTCGTTCTTCTCTGTACCTTTTCTAATTCTGCTATATTCATGTTGGCTTTGTCACTTTAAACCATGATTCTCTATATGTTCAGTAATTTTATTCTTTATAATGGTTTCTTCAATTTTGCCCAGCACAGAGTCAGGCTCACCAGTCTGTAGTTTCCCAGATCATCCCTGGAACCCTTTTTAAAAACTGGTGTTATATCGGCCATGCTTCAATCTTCAGGTACTACAGATGATTCTAATGATAGTTCATAGATTACTATAAGTAGGTCTGCAATCGTATAATTCAATTCTTTCAGCAACCTGTGATGTATGCCATCTGGTCCAGGTTCTTTAGTTTATCAAATAGCTATATTACATCTTCCAGATTTATCAAGATTTGTTTCAATTCCTCTGATACATCACCTTTAAATATCATTTCTGGCATGGGTAAAGTTTCTTACATCATCTTCAGTAAAGACTGAAGCAAAAAATTCATTCAGTCTCTCTGCTATGGCCTTGTCCTCTCCTAGTGCTCCTTTTACCCCTCTATCATCTAATGATCCAACTGACTCTCACAGGTATTTTGCTATGAATGCACCTGAAAAAGGTTTTGTTATGTGATTTTATTTTCATGGCAAGGGTCTTTTCAAATTTTCTCTTTGCCTGCCTTATCAATGCCATGCATTTAATTTGCCAATACTTATGCTATTTCCTGCTTTTGTCATTTGGCTCTTTTTTTCCATTTTCTGAAAGATTCTCTTTTAGCTATAAAAACCTATTTCACCTCACCTTTAAGCTATGCTGGCTGTCATTTGGCCTTCCTTCCACTATTTTAAAAGCAGGGAATACATCTGGTCTGGGTTTCCAAGATAGTATTTTCAAATAACACCCAGACCTGATGTAAACTATTAACCTTTGCAGTTGTTCCTTTTAGGTTTTTTCTTAACCATTTTCCTCATTTTTTTCATAGTCTCCTTTATGAAACTTAAATGCTAGTGCAGTGAATTTCCTTGTTATCCTCCCTCTATTAAACCAAACATGAACATGTTATGATCGTCCCAAACTGTTACCTCACACTAGATCCTGTGTTCCACTAAGGACTAGGTCGAAAATAGCTTCCTCATGTCGGTTCCTGAACCAGCTGCTCCATGAAGCAGTAGTCTATTTCTTCTAGAAATCTGATCTGTCTAGCATGTCCTGAGGTGACATTGACCCAGTCAATTTTGGGGTAATTGAAATTTCCCATTACTGTATTATAAACGTTGCTAGCTTCCCTAATTTCTGTTTGCATTTCATCATCTGTTTATTCTGGCAAGGCGGGTAGTAGTATACCCCCACTACCGTTCACTTCTGCTTTTTACATGGAATTTCTATCCATAGCGATTCTACAGTATATTTTGTTTCCTGAACGACTTTTATCCTGTTTGACTCAATGTCCTCTCTAATATAAAGAGCCACCCTTCCACCATTGTGATCTATTCTTTCATTGTCATAGTTTGTAACCTGGTATCAGTGTCCTAATGGTTATCCTCCTTTCACCAGGTCTCTGAGATGCCAGTCAGTGCTATATATTCCAACTCTCCCATCTTATTTTTTAGACTTCTAGAATTTGCATACAGGCGTTTCAAAGTGTGCTTTTTGCTCATATTAGCAGTCTGGCTATTGGATGTGCATGGCAAAAAAATAAAAATAAAAAACTGTCCTTTGCAGATTTCCTGAAATTCAGATTTTCACGATTTCTTTCATGTTTTCCCACACTTCTGTTTTAAATGTGCACCTTGCGTTTGTGGTAGGGCTTTCTACACAAACAAATCGATAATGCATGCATCACCTACAAATTAATGCACACACAAGTGATATGTGCACATGTAAAATTTTTAAGTACTCAGACTTGTTGAAAGAGTGGTTATGAATGCACACCCCTGTTGCCTACACAACTTCCTCCATAGCCACCAAAACACATGCGGGGATACCTTCTCTTTTTGTTGCCACTGAAGTATGATGTAGTTAGGCTGTGTTTCCCCTCCATTACCTTCTAGGCAAGATTTCCAGCCTACACAAAGTACCATCGGAAATGTGTATTTTATTGTTCATTGTAAACCGCACTGATGCTGAATAGCGTGGTATAAAAGAGACTCAAATAAATAAATAATAAATATTCCATTTCACATGGATTATATTTTAATCACATGCTTGTACCTTTTCCCTCTTCCATTTCTCACACAACCTTCACCTACCACAGGTCCCACATTCATCTTATACCCTACATCTTGATTTTAGCCTGCCTTATAATTGACTTCTCAGATTGATCGTTTTAAGGATTGTTGGTGGGGAAGAGCTAATTGTAATGACCCACATTAGGCAGATTCCATTCATCAGAGGTTACTACAGAAAACGTCTCCCACCTAGACTCTGCTTCCTGAGGGAATGCCTGAATCTTAACCACCATCAACTATCTGACATCTGTTCTTTTTAATTATTAAGTCCCTGACAGTGTGCAACAGTGCACATGGCCTATTCAAAGCTGCCAGTATTTGTGTTGCAACATATAGTATCTCATTATATCGTTATTTCAGGTGATATGCCTCTTGTCTTCTGCAATTTCTACAGCACACTCTCTCTGCATGCTTAATCTTTCATTTTGCCACCACTATCTCACTAAAAAAAAACCCCAGTGCCTGATGGTGTGATTGAACTGTATTCATTTTTCTGGGCAAACAGATCCAAGCTTGAACATAAGGAACAATCCCACACCTCAGTTAATACTGTAGAAGTTAGTAGCCTTTATTTCCCACAGTGAGGTCCATTACCTTGCAAATCCCACAAGTTCTTTCATATCTGATGTGCATGTCACCCCACAACATTAATTGGATGACTCAGTTTCCAGGTCTTCACTGTGATCCGTTAGTAGCGCAAATGTGCATTTCACTTAATGTGATATTCCAATTTGGTTATGAAACACTGATGTTTGTTTAAAAGACTCTTGAAATTGCATTTAATTACATATTTTCCTCATTTGGTGTAGGAAATCCAGCCTTTGTCTACACAGCCATAAGATTAGTAGCCTTTATTAAGATTTATATAGTTTTATCTTCTTGTTCTACTCCACTAGGTGGCAGTCTAAGTTCTTTTCTACCTCCTGGCTAATGTAATCTGTCCAGTATGAGATGCAACACAAGTTAGACTTATCATTTGACCCAGTATGGGTCAATTAGTAACGGTTCTCAAGAAACTGGCATATTATAAATGCCTGTGAAGGTCCAAATGTGTTGCTTAATTTGTAGTTCAAAGACTGACCTGAGCATGAGAGATGCATAGTGATTATCTCCCACAAGAGCGCCACATTTAACTGGGACCAGCAACAGCTAGGCTATTGTCAGTTGATGCTGCTTTCATAAAAGCAAATATCTGCATTTAATTTCAGCAAAGAAACAAGATTGCTTAACTGCTGGTTTTGTTTTAGGGATAACCAAAGTATGCATGCAGTTCCATGTAAAACCGCACTGATGTTGAATAGCACAGTATAAAAGAGACTGTAAATAAATAAATGAAAGTTAAGCTGGTTCTCAAAACCAAATCGATGCAGATATGCTTGATGAATGTGCAAAGAATCAGGATTGTTTGTAGCCATCCCCCTCACCAAGAAGCAAAGTTGTACAGGTCTAGCTAAGCAAAGGGATAATGAATTCACAGGCTTCCTGGAAAGATAACCTGAATAAGTTAAGAAAGGAGACACCTGGGTTCCACACCCTAAAGGACTGTGGCATGCTGCATTAAAGGTTTCCAAAGTTGAATCCATTTTGCCTTTAAAAATCCCTGAAACTGAAGACACCCTATGCTGTTTTGTGGACAGGGATAGTTTCAACTTCCTTTATTAGGGAAATGCACCCCTTGTGCAGATTAGTTTTAATAGGATTGCTCTTTCATTATTGTAAGACCATGCACATGCCCATGAAAGAACCACGTGTGTGCGCAGCAGGTGGAAGGAAAACAATGCAAATTCATTTTCTAATCAAATGAAAAGAACAGCGCCAAAAAGCTGGTTTCTCCAAAATTCAGGAGGACAGCATTTATTCGCTTTCATTTTGTGTACCTTTAGTAAAGGGGCACCTCAGAAGGAACTACATACAGTATGAGACAGAATAGCTATGGAGAGATGGGTTAATAGGAAATACCTCAGACAATGTATAGCCCTAGCATAACTACAAGTTCTTTTAAGAGGCACCCAAATTAAAATTAGAGCTCTACTGTGGCAAAAAAAATCCCAGCACAGACACTGAACCCACCATTGATCATCTCCTTATTATGCCAGTCCTCTCAGCCCCAACTTGCCCAATTCTTTGAGATTGTTACAGTTAAACTTGGTCAGAAGTGATTCCTAGCGGCTCCTGCCCTACCAAATCTTATTTTAAAATGGCACTGGTTGGTCCTGAGGCCTGCACTATTTTGTTGTACAGCTGTTTGCTATGATATAGTCATACAACAAAATGGCACCAACGTCAGGGTCAACCGATGCCATTTTGAAAATGAGATCCAGTGTGGCAGGAACGTGTTAGTGCTGATTATTTTTTTCAAGTGGGATGGAGGGCCCTTCATTTCCTTTTATGTTTTATATTTTTTTCTGTCACCTTTTCAATTTGATGTTTTTCTTTTCTTAAAATTGAACAAACTATAATAAACATAAAAAAAAGAAATGAAATGACAGAAAAGGGCAAGGAAACAAAATGGAGAAGCAAAATGAAATGCAAACTCTCTCGTGTCTGCCCCTAGCAAAAATGTATGAGGAGCACTCTGTATGCCCGTTAAAAAGTCTGCATGTTTTATTGGGGAAATAATTCTAAAGTTCCCCCAAATCAGCTCAGTTCCCAGTGACCTTGAGCAAAGTTGCTTAACATTCTTGTGTACAGGCATAGGAGTCTGCTCAGCAATGATCAACTGGAAAGAGAAACAGAAAAACGACGGTGGATAAGGACCAAAAGGGACTGTAAAGCTTAATACTTGGCCTAGAAGGGCAGACTGATTAGGCCATATGGTCTTTTCTTTGTTTCTACTAGATGCTAACTTGTTAAGGCAGCATCTGGGTGGTTAAATCCTAAACCATGCTAGGCCCTGATCCAAGTTTTGGGCAAATGTAGGACAAGCAAGACTTTAAACAGCCTGCAAGACAGTTTGCACAGTTTTGATAGAGTACAATTTTTATCTAGTGATCCACTTTCCCACAAGTTCACGAAGAGGGATTAAAATCCTGTTCAATAAGGAGGTAATTTAAAAAGTCTTAGGGATATGTTTACTAAACCGCACTAAAAGAGCAAGTGTGCTGGTAGCGTGTGCTAATGGTACTGGCTTCGTAAAGCGCTCTGGTAGGCGGAGAGTGGGGGTGAATGGGCGGGGAGTGGGTGGGAACAAGGCTTGCTTCCTTAACGCAGGCACCTTAATGTCAAGAACCCTAACACAACTCAAAACCGTGTGGAAAGGATGTTTTGTGAGGAGAGAGAGCCTATTTTAACATCTGCAATGTGATGCACAGAGAGGGGAACCCAAGTGAGTGATATTAGTGCTCCATTAGCAGCAACAGCATAGTGCCCAAGTATGAAAGGGTACTATGTTGATGGTGCAAAGGAGGTGGCACATGAGTCATGCAGTGGGGGCTGCTGATGCACAGGGGGGACCAGGCAGCTGCCTAGATGATGCATAGAAACATAAGATTACAAAATATGCCAAACTGTGTCAGACCAAGGTCCATCAGGCCCAATAGCATGTGTCCAACAGTGGCCAATCTAGGTCACAATTACTTAACAGTTTCCCCAAAAGACACACAGGATCCACAGCGCGTGTATTGGGCAAGCAGAGCATACTCTAGCCCCCACCCCCCACCCCATCAGTAATGGCTAAAGGACCATTCCCCAGGAACCTGTCCAAACATTTCTGAAACACAGCTACACTAACAGCCTTTATGACATCTTCTGGAAATGAATTCCGGAGTTTGAATATGCGTTGATTGAGAAACCATTCACTCCCAGTAGTCCTCAATGGCTTACACTGTAGCCGCATTGCATGTCCCCTAGTCCTACTACATTTGGATGGCGTAAACAATTTATCCACATTTATCCAATCCACTCCAGGCAATACCATATAGACCTCTAACATAAAACCCCTCAGCTGTCTCTTCCACAGGTTGAAGAGACATAACATTGGCAAGCAGTGATGGCATCTCTGCAGAGGCAGATAGTTTGGGGGGGGGGAATTTGTGGCCATCCATGTATGCCTCTGCCCCCCCCCCATCTGGACCTTGAGCCCTAGGCACCCGCCAACCCACATGCTGGATAGCCTGGGACTGCACACCACCAACACGGACAGCACACGGGCATGTCAGCATGGTATGGGGTGTTGGCAGAGGGGGCAGCAGCACCTGCCTGCAGCAGACCAAAGCTATGCCCTGGTCCTGTGCACATCGTGCATTGCAACATGTGCCAAGGTCTGTCTGATGCAAAGTATGTCAGCCCCAGGGAGAGGTATAACCATATAGCAGCACTGTGGCTCTATGCATGTACTTGGTGCGTATGTGAGTGGAGGGTCACAGGTTGGGTCCCAGCTGTGGATTATACATTCTATAACCCTGTAGTTAAATTTTAGCCCACAGTGTAGGTACAACACCACCATGTGCAACCCCCAATGAATCGGCCAGCAAGGGCACAAATACCCATTAGCCATACAGACAGGCTCCACTCTCCTCAGCTGGATGGAGAGTCAGGTTGATAGCACCGGCACACTGAGCGGGCATTAATATCAGAGCATGATACTAGCTCCTGCACGCATTAACAATGCTTGAGCTGATATCGGGACCAAGGTGGCAGGCAGAAATGCCAACCATCCCCATTTTTGCACAGCATGGCAATATAAGTGTATGTGTGTATGTCTATCCATTGTTTTGTGACTTTCTCCACTTCACTAAGCCTTGCAGTGCCTAAGCCAGTGGTTCTGAACCAGTCCTCCTTGAACCCCTAGGCCAGTCGGGTGTTCAGCATAGCCCTAATGAATATGCATGAGATATATATGCATTAGAGATATCCTGCCAACCTGACTGGTTTGTGGCCCTCTAGGGCTGGATTTGGAGACCCCTGCCTTACACCTCTGTCATTTAAGATTGTGAGTGGGCAAGGTGCAGATGTCCTAGACATCAAAAGGGTAGATAGAATGTGCCACATGCCTCCTCAATTCTCACCACCACCAAAAAGTTGTCTAATAGACAATATTTTGGTGGTGGTGAGAAGCAAAGAGGCATGTGACAAATTCTATCTAACCTTTTAGATGTCTTGGTGATCTGCACCTTGCCCACTCACAATCTTAAATGACAGGTGTAAGGCAGGGGTCTCCAAATCCAGCCCTAGAGGGCCACGAACCAGTCAGGTTGGCAGAATATATATGCATTAGAGATAGCTCATGCATATTCATTAGGGCTATCCTGAACACCCGACTGGCCTAGGGGTTCAAGGAGGACTGGTTCAGAACCACTGGCCTAAGCTTTTTCCAGCATTAGTCTGCAAATGTGCATGATGAGGAGCAAAGTATTGTGGGTATGGCCTGAAAAGGGGCAGATTGGCCAGGATGGGTCTGCATTGGAGGTAAGGTCAATGGCTGAGATGCTGTAGTGCCTGTCTGCCATGTGCATGGCCTGGGTGGTAACAGCATTTCCTGCTGAGAGGGCACTCTCACCCTGACCGAGCAGTGACCACGGCATGGCTATGTATCCACTTAGTGCTATATAGTGTTTGTTTTTAGTGATGTGGGTACACTAGGGTTGCCAATTGGCTGGTTTTCAGCCGGCCAGGTTGTGAAAACCAGCACTTGAAAAGTTGTTTTTTTTGTGGTTGGTGGGTAGAACTGCCATCATAGGTGGGTTTTTGTTCTTCCGTCCTATGAGAAGCTGCTATTCTGCCAGCCTGAGACTAATCAACCGAATGAGACAGCAGAGGGAGTGGCTAGAGAGTAGTGGGAGCTGAGTAAAAGTCAGTCAAATGAGACAACAGAAGGAGGGACTAGGGAGTAGTGGAGGGAGCTTCCAGCACAAGGTTTTCCATGGACTAGTGGAAAGAGAGCCAGCCAGTCACAGCCAAGCCAGAGCAAGCCATGTGAGTGGGTGAGTGGGTCTGAACAGTGATACTGGACTTCCCAGGGTCTTAAAAAAAGATTTTTTATATGAAGATTTTTTATGATGCTGTTGTGCTGTGCTGCACTGCCTGAACTCTGGTCCTCGATTCACTTAAATAAATGTCCATGTCGTCACTTATTTTTAACTTCCAGCTATTCAGATGCTCACTGCTGCCAAGGACAGTTCATAGCAGTATATATGCTTGCAGCCAATCAATGTAATGTCATTCAAACTCTCAGCATTATATATTTTATTAAATGCAAATCAGGCACACACTTATCAGGGTTTTTTGTAACTCCTTGTCAGCGTTTCAGTCTTCAAAACATGGCGCCTCGGTGTCCCTGCATCACCGTGGGTCCTGGGACTGACTGGCAGGTTACTCACACCGTGTAAGGGCAGCCCACCACTTTATTTATAATTATTTATATCCCGCTTTATCCTTGAATCAAAGCGGTATACGCTGCAAACCAATCAGTTGGGATGGTGCGGGGGTGTCAGCATGCAGTGTTGGTGAAGGTAGTGTTTGCGGGTGTGTGGGTAGGTACATCTTGATTTGGGGTGCTATATATACAGGAGTGAGCTATTTATAGTGGTTTCATAGTTACTGCCTAAGGAGTTCGCTCAATGAATGAAATCCAAGCTTTAGACTGCAATGCATTACTTCAATGGCAATCTTCATCCTGCAGTACACTGAGCGTATTAGTGGTGAAAGATTGGAGTAGGTTCTTATGTTGATTCCTTCAATATATAGGATTATTTTGTTTAAGTAGCTCTCCTATTTGGGCAGTATTATTTCATTTGGTCCACCTTGGGGGTCAGGAAGTTCATAAATAAATCCACAGCACACAGTGAGGTATACTAAACTGCAACTTTACTGAAATATCATTGAGCTTCAGCATTCACAGTATTTCCCACAAAGACACTCAAACATAGTATTCACAGTTCTAATAATAGATCTATATAATCTCATCCTTTCACCTTTAGAGTTTCTCCCCTACAGCTGCCTACACTTGCCCTGGGTAATTTTTGTGGGTAGGGCTAAGGTGGGGCAGAGGTGGGACTGGGGGCGGGGAATGGGCAGAGCATGGTGAGCCACAGGTGTCTGTTTTTTCTCGGTGAAAACTTTGGCAACCCTAGGGTAGCACACTTCTAGTCCTAGGGGGGGTCCAATCACTGACCTAAATGTTATTTACAATAGCGGTTTATCAAATGTGAATAAAGATAAAGATAAATGCTGGGTGCACATGGTTGCTCTGTGTGCATGCAATATGTATTGACAAGAGGACTGTTTGCAGTTGGTATGTTCATGGTTGGAAAACCCAGTAATGGACAGAAGGTGCAGTCTGACTCTTCTTGCTGTGTGTGATTGCTTGAGCTGGGTGTTTGGGAGAGGAAATGTTCCAGCCTTACTCCCTGTGGTAATGGTAGGCCTAGATACCTCCTCCATAGGTAGCATCAGCTGTTTAACACTGGGTAATGATGTACACTAGTCTAATAAGAGCAGGTCACAAGGCCATATGTGACTGGTGTAATAAGGTAACTAGCTAAACACACTGCAGACAATAGCTACCATACAGTGATGGGAATCTACAGTACAAACAACAGATATCATCTCTAATACTGCAAGTCCTGGGGATCAGGTCCTGGGCGGCCATCCTCACCCTCAGGGTGACCGCTGAAACAGCGCCGTAGCTGTTATGTGATTGCAGTACATACTGTCAGTGCATCGTACTGAGCTGATCTGATCAGCTGCAGACTGCTGTTCTGTGTGTGCAGTGCATCTTGGGTATTGGAGGGGTTAACCTATACCAACACACACAGCAGACAGTTTAGGCAGAGACCTGTAGACTCTTCAAATGGTGTGGAGGTTGTGATAAGGAAGCTTATCATAGCTCAGGAAGGAGCTATAGTAGAGGTGAAGTGACTCTGAACAAGCAACCTGTCTGTTCTGGTAGAAATAAGAAAACAGAATATTTCCATAAAAGACTACCAGTCCCAGAATGCACCAGGTTTCCAACAGCCTTTAGAGGAGCTGAAGTGGGGAAACGTGTGTTCAATCAGGAGGGCTATGAGGTAATCCCCAAGCACTCATCTCCAAGGGCAGGGCCTGATTCTGCACAGCTGCGCTGTGCTAGGGTGGAGCACTCATCTAAACAGAATAAAAGTAGAGTTTATTCTACAGAGAATCATTTTGGGGATCTTCAGTCTCTTGAGGATCATCATCAGCAGAAGCCAGAGTGGACGGACAGAGAGAGCAAGAAACCCTTTGGAAGAAAGAAGAGAAAAGCATTTGGGAGGTCTAAAGGAGTCCATAGCAGTACGTATACTGGGAGGCATTCCAGAGGCAAGCATACACCATTGGACTGGGGAAAGCCAGAGGAGTGGTGCTGCAGAGCCAGGAATCTCCAGATGGCACCTGTGAGGGAGACGGCTGCACTTGAAAGGGACTCTAAGACCAGTGCCAGAAGGTATGTGAAGAGAGACCCAGTGTCCAGGGATCTGGATTGGAAGGCTGGACATAAAAACTGGACTACATACTGGCCAGGCTATTTAGAGAGGAACTCTAACAGCAATGGAAGCTCAGGTATGAACACTGATCTATGCCCTAGCTATACCCTTGAAAGAGAGCAGGGAAACAAGTATTGTCCTGAGAGTGCTCCATTGAGAAATTCCTCTGTGCCAATCCATGATATTGAACCCATGATTGTTGAAGAAGGGGGAGAGGTTGTAAATGACGGATATGAATACATGGATTGCTCTCTGTCTAAACTCCTATGGTAATTTGCTGTTACAAAATACAACAACCATCACAAAGAAATACAAACTTGTTCTTTAATCTACTCTGAAAAGCTTCTGAGTAGGATTTGAGCCACGCAGTAGAAAGTAAGCCAGCTAAGGGATTTCAGCTGGGTAATTGCTAGCAATTGAGCCTTACCTAATTGCCTGTGAGCTCTGAAGGGGTCACTTCTGAGTCTATGTGTGAAGATATAAGAAGTTAACCCTGAAAAGAACAGTTTTCCCTACTTTGTGGGTTTTGTTTGTTGTTTGAAGCACTGCTAAGAAAACATTAGCAAAAGCCTACAGAAGAGACCTTTCTGTTACCATCCAGGTCTTTATTCTTTGCTTTGATTGCCTAACAAGTTCAGCTGTTTTCCTGGTTTTGTTTTTTTAAGTATAACACTGAAAGCAAGTATCCTGTTTTATGTACTACCAAGTATATCTGTGTTGGGAGAAATAACCCCATAAATAAATATCTTATTGGCTTTACACTCAAGCAAGCACAACTAATTTATTGTGAATGGCTGAGTCTGGTATGAGTGGACTACATTTCCCACAATCTCTTGCAAGTCATATTAATATCTGCCTTTGCCAAGACTGTGGACATTCTCAACCAGCGCCCCCGTTGACAAATGGCGTAGTTTTTCGGATTGCTTTTGCGCAAAGGGTTTACATGCTAAGGATTACAACTGAAGTCTGAAGAAAAAAGAAAGTTCAAGTTAAAAAGCTGGGAAAAAAATATTTTCCCTTAACTGCACTTTGGAGGAGAGGTGGCTGATCCAAGTAGCTGTCCCAGGAGGAAAAGACCCGGTGCAGAGCTGGATTCATCACTGGCATAAGGTAATAAGTACCTGGGCATGTCTAGTGGTGGATGGGAGTAAGGCACAGGGGTAATTGAAAAAAAAAAAAGTAGAAAAAAACACCTGTTTGGAAGGTGGTGCACTGTGTTTTTTTTTTCTTTGTTTCTTGCAGGGATCAAGATGGATCCAAAGGAACTAGCTGAATGGATGGCAGCCCAGTTTAGCAGGCAACAGGAGCTAGCACAGCAGGCTCAGGACACTGCTATGAAAGCCTTAATGCACCAGCAGAGGCCAGTGCTTGATCTGGTGCAAGCCCTAGTTAAACTGCAGAACCAAAGTGGACCAGATGCAAGACCAGCAGTAAATACTGGTATACCACATGTGGACAGTGTGGGACTCAATCAAGGAATTGGGACATTTAGTTTTGGGAAACTAACTCCAGATGATAATGTTGATGATTTTCTAGAGTCTTTTGAGAGAGTGGCACAAGCATTAGCATGGCCAGAGACCCAGTGGGCAGTAAGGCTGGCAGCCTCATTAACTGGAGAGGCGCTTGCAGCTTATAGAGCAATGCCAGCAGCCCAAGCTTTGAATTATAAGGATGTAAAGGCTGCTATTAGAGATCGCCTAGGGTTGTCTATTTCAGAGTATAGGCGAATGTTTAGAGCTACTGCATTGAGAGTGGGTGAAACACCCAGGGCTCTGAGTCAGAGAATCAGAGGATTAGCTGTAAAATGGTTGGAGCCTGAGCAAAAGACAGTGGAAATGTTATTAGACATTATTAAGCTTAATCAATTTATGTCTGCTGTGCCTAAAGATTTGCACACTTTCCTTATACAGCAAAATTGCCAAAATCTTGGAGAGGCAACCATGCTAGCAGAGAGATTCTTGGAAGCCACGCAGGCTTGCCATTGAATGGGTGGCCCTCTGAAGAGTAGTGCTGAGGCAAGCTGTGCTGTATCAGAAAAGAAATTGGTTAAAAATGTTTCTGAAAATAAATGTACTGTGCCAAACCAGATGACACAGTGGAGTAAAAAGAAATGTTTCAAATGTGGAAAATGGGGACATTTAGAAAAGGGAGACCAGACACACACTAGCTTAATGGGTGTTGATTTAAAACAGCCCAAAGAAGGATTTCTTTTGATGGTTGATGTGCAAGGAATTACCACAAATGCTTTGTTAGACTCTGGGGCAGACCAGAGTATGCTGTCAAAAAGGCTTTGGAAGAGGATAGAGGCCCAAGAAGGATTTGTGCCTAGAACCCCTGAAAGCCAAGTTCACATCAGATGCATTCATGGTGCTGCAACATCATATCCCACCTATAGGCTAATGGTTAAGTGCCTGGGGAAACAAGAGGAAGTTCTGTTAGCAGTGGTGCCTAGGCTACCCTTTGATTTGGTTCTAGGAAGAGACTGGCCAAGATTTAAGCAGGGTCTAGTGGAAGGACTAGGAAAGAAGGAGGGAGAAGGATTAAAGGTAATAGCTCCCGGGCCTTTATTTGGAAGTCCTCAGACCCCAGCTAAAAAGATGGTTAAGCGTCCAGAAGACCAAACTACCCCGAAGCAGACATTTGTCTTAAAGTACCATAGGGTCACAGAGAAGGCCCAAGCTCCTAAGCGGGCAACCCCTCAAGCTGCTGGGTTTGACCTGTGCAGTATAGAAAATGTGACTGTACCTAGCCAAGGGAGAGCCCTGGTTGACACTGGTCTCCAAGTGGAAATACCTATTGGATGCTATGGGAGAGTAGCCCCAAGGTCCGGATTAGCCTTTAAATATTTCATCGATGTGGGAGCGGGAGTAATTGATCCCGATTACAGGGGCAATCTTAAAGTTCTGTTATTTAATTTTGGACAGAATGATTATCATGTGAAGACAGGAGACAGAATTGCCCAATTGATCTGTGAGAGACTGGGTTTTCCACCTGTGGAGGAGGTCACATCCCTGGAAAATTCTGAGCGTGGAACCAAAGGCTTTGGTTCTACTGAAGTCAAAGGGGTTAAAAGCCTAGCTGCCACCTGTGCCCAAGAAAGGGAGGTGAATGAAGAAGAGGATTTGGGACCCCAGGTATCTGATTGTAAAGAAAAATCAGAGCCCCAAATAGGTGAGGACCTGACAGTGGTACAACAGGAAGAAATTAGGAAATTGCTTAAAGAATTCCCAGATGTGTTGACACCCATACCTGGGGAGACACATTTGGTTGCCCATGAAATAATAACTCCACCTGGGAAATTAATTCGTCAAAGGCCATACCGCTTGCCTGAAGCAAGAGACAGGAAGTAGTGGCACAAGTCCAGGAAATGTTGGACATGGGAGTAATAGAGGAGTCAAAGAGTTCCTGGAATAGCCCCATAGTCCTGGTGCCGAAGCCTGATGGATCTTTAAGATTTTGTATTGACTTCCGGCAGGTAAACGCAATATCAGTTTTTGATGCATATCCAATGCCAAGAATTGAACAGCTGTTGGACCAACTTGGACAAGCTCAATACTTAACCACCCTTGATATGACAAAAGGATATTGGCAAATCCCTCTAACCAGGGAGTCGAAGCCGAAGACTGCGTTCAGCACCCCCGTTGGCCTTTTCCAGTTCAAGAGGATGCCTTTCGGACTGCATGGAGCGGCAGCTACCTGCCAAAGGTTAGTGGATCAGGTACTTCGACCCCACCAAAATTATGCTTTTGCATATATGGATGATGTCATAATCCATAGTAACACCTGGGCGGAACATCTCAAGAGGATCAGGCAGTCTTGTGCTCCATGAAGCAAGCGGGAATCACTTTAAACCCGAAGAAGTGTGCCTTTGCAAATAGGGAGGTAAAATACCTGGGCCACCTAGTGGGAAGAGGAAAAATTAAACCTCTAATGAGTAAGGTAGATAGCATCAGGAATTTTCCCCCTCCAACAACAAAGAAACAACTAAGAGGTTTCTTAAGACTTATTGGATACTACCGCAGATTTATACCACAATTTGCAGAGAAAAGTGCAATTTTCACGGATATGCTGCGGAAGAATTGTCCAAACCAGCTAAAGTGGACACCTGAAGCTGAAAAAGCATTTTCAGTCCTAAAAGGAAAATTGTGTACAGGACCGGTACTGAAAGGGGTGGACTTCAGGAAACCCTTTCTGGTTCAAACAGATGCATCGGATGTAGGGCTAGGAGCGGTTCTATCCCAGTGTCATGAAGGGGAGGAGCATCCTGTGATGTAACTGAGCAGGAAGTTGTCACCGGCTGAACAAAAGTATTCCACAATAGAAAAAGAGTGTTTAGCTATAAAGTGGTCAGTGGAGGCATTAAGATTTTACCTTACAGGGAGAAAGTTCCAGTTGGTCACAGACCATGCCCCACTTAGGTGGTTGCAGCAAATGAAGAACCACAATGCCAGGTTGACACGCTGGTACATGGCCTTACAGGCATTTGATTTTCAAGTGGAACATCGTGCTGGGAAGTTACACAAAAATGCGGATGCCCTTTCCCGTATTACGGACTGTAGAGAAGAAGTTTCACCAGTTAAACCAGTCCGTAATAACTTAAGCAGGGGGGTATGTGATAAGGAAGCTTATCATAGCTCAGGAAGGAGCTATAGTAGAGGTGAAGTGACTCTGAACAAGCAACCTGTCTGTTCTGGTAGAAATAAGAAAACGGAATATTTCCATAAAAGACTACCAGTCCCAGAATGCACCAGGTTTCCAACAGCCTTTAGAGGAGCTGAAGTGGGGAAACGTGTGTTCAATCAGGAGGGCTATGAGGTAATCCCCAAGCACTCATCTCCAAGGGCAGGGCCTGATTCAGCACAGCTGCGCTGTGCTAGGGTGGAGCACTCATCTAAGCAGAATAAAAGTAGAGTTTATTCTACAGAGAATCATCTTGGGGATCTTCAGTCTCTTGAGGATCATCATCAGCAGAAGCCAGAGTGGACGGACAGAGAGAGCAAGAAACCCTTTGGAAGAAAGAGGAGAAAAGCATTTGGGAGGTCTAAAGGAGTCCATAGCAGTACGTATACTGGGAGGCATTCCAGAGGCAAGCATACACCATTGGACTGGGGAAAGCCAGAGGAGTGGTGCTGCAGAGCCAGGAATCTCCAGACGGCACCTGTGAGGGAGACGGCTGCACTTGGAAGGGACTCTAAGACGAGTGCCAGAAGGTATATGAAGAGAGACCCAGTGTCCAGGGATCTGGATTGGAAGGCTGGACATAAAAACTGGACTACATACTGGCCAGGCTATTTAGAGAGGAACTCTAACAGCAATGGAAGCTCAGGTATGAACACTGATCTATGCCCTAGCTATACCCTTGAAAGAGAGCAGGGAAACAAGTATTGTCCTGAGAGTGCTCCATTGAGAAATTCCTCTGTGCCAATCCATGATATTGAACCCATGATTGTTGAAGAAGGGGGAGAGGTTGTAAATGATGGATATGAATACATGGATTGCTCTCTGTCTAAACTCCTATGGTAATTTGCTGTTACAAAATACAACAACCATCACAAAGAAATACAAACTTGTTCTTTAATCTACTCTGAAAAGCTTCTGAGTAGGATTTGAGCCACGCAGTAGAAAGTAAGCCAGCTAAGGGATTTCAGCTGGGTAATTGCTAGCAATTGAGCCTTACCTAATTGCCTGTGAGCTCTGAAGGGGTCACTTCTGAGTCTATGTGTGAAGATATAAGAAGTTAACCCTGAAAAGAACAGTTTTCCCTACTTTGTGGGTTTTGTTTGTTGTTTGAAGCACTGCTAAGAAAACATTAGCAAAAGCCTACAGAAGAGACCTTTCTGTTACCATCCAGGTCTTTATTCTTTGCTTTGATTGCCTAACAAGTTCAGCTGTTTTCCTGGTTTTGTTTTTTTAAGTATAACACTGAAAGCAAGTATCCTGTTTTATGTGCTACCAAGTATATCTGTGTTGGGAGAAATAACCCCATAAATAAATATCTTATTGGCTTTACACTCAAGCAAGCACAACTAATTTATTGTGAACGGCTGAGTCTGGTATGAATGGACTACATTTCCCACAATCCCTTGCAAGTCATATTAATATCTACCTTTGCCAAGACTGTGGACATTCTCAACCAGCGCCCCCGTTGACAAGGTGTAGCATACTGGTTAGTGCACTGTCCCCATAGGCAGGAGACAGGGGTTTGTTCTTTTTGTGACTGTGTGCTATTCAGATCATTTTCATGCCTCTAATAGTCAGAGCTCTCCTGTGCCTGATCTGCACGTCACCACTCCTACTTTATCCTTCTATCACTGCAAACATCCTGCTGCTTCTGACTAGTCTGGGGGAACGTCTTCCCCATCCTATGCCACACACTGACATTACAGCACTTTACGTTGGTACCACCCTGTGCATCAGTACTGCTGCCTCCCGCATGTTCATCCACTTTACTGGCTGCCACTTAGATTGCCCACCGATATGGCAGGTCCATCAGCTCCCACCTGTCCTTCCTTCCATCACCTTTACATTGACTTTCCTTGGTGCTCTATCCAGTGTTAGTGTTGCAGCTGTTTTCATGCCTTAAGGTTCATGCTTGACGCCTTAGAGCACCTCAAAACACATTTGTCACCTTAACGTGTGTTACAGTGAATGCCTATCACCTTAATGTGCACTGTCCCATTAATGCACGTTAAAGGGCCAAGGCGCTCTGTTACGTGAGTTAAATGGCCCATTGCTCCCTTTTCACTGGGACGCCTCCTACCCGCCCACTGCCTTATATGCTTTCAGGCACCTTAAAGCTGCCCTTACTGCCGGTGACCTTACCGCGGTTTAGTAAACATACTCCTTAGTCGTGATTTGGATGTCCAAAGACATGCACGTGGATGTCCAAATCACGAAGACGTCTTTGGATCTATTACAAATGGCTTTTGAAATCATTTCTGGTGCGAGGACATCCAAGTAGGTAGGGGGCATGACGGGGACATATTAGCACTTCACCATAACCCCGGCAGGGAAGGTTTAAGAGCTACTCACACATATCCAAGAAGTGACTCTACCCCCAACCCTTACACCAAGAGTAAGTTTACCATATTTTCTGCAAGCAGATCTTGGACACTTATCTGAAGTGTGTGGAGGAGGGAAGAAGAGTCATTACCTTGCCCAACTCTCATCCATGCCATGACAGCAACAAGATCATTTCCAAGCAGACAGACATAAAAATAGAAACAGTGTTACATTTTCCTTGTACTGTGCAAAATATAAAGATAATAGATGTAAATTCTAAAAAGTGATATATTCAAATTAGTACGTTGAAAATCATTTTTTCTACGTCCTCTATCCCCATTGCTGGAATTGGGGGCAGGAGGCTGTCAAACAGGTGGTAGTTGGGGGGAATCATGGACATCTGGTAACCTTAACCGAGAGGGAAGCAACATCTCACTTTTCCACTCCAGACCTGGCAGATCTACTCACTGTTCCTAAATGGCTTTTGTCCAAAAATGCTAAATTTCAGATTAGGTCAATATTCTTCTGAAGTTGTGTGAACTTAATTTAGTGTAAATTAATTTTGGGAATGTATATGAATGCCTTAATTCCACAGTCTCTTATTTGTTCAGAGACTTCTGTAGCCCTAGGGCCCTCCTCTGCAGCATCCAGACACTCTGTCCACAAGGGGCATTGCATCATTAATGCTTGACCAATGCATTAGCATAGACACACCCACTACTATTCACTGCTTCTAGATACTGACAGGGTCATTCTGAACCATGAATAAGCTGTTTGCACGTACAACCTGGATGTGTGCAGTACTTGGACGTACAGACGCGATGCCGACAATAAGCAGTTGTACACGTACAAATGAGTTGTGCGTGTAGTTCTGGACGTGGGTGGGACGGGGTAGGATGTGGGAGTGGAGGAGAGGAGCATGGGCGTGCCCTTCCACAAAGATGTCTAGACCGTATTCTATAGAAAACGTGTACGTCCATCGTGGATGTATACATTAGACCTGCTAAAATGTGGAATAACAGCATATGTCTGTGATAGTAATAACACAGAAGGACATCTATGTTTAACTAAAGCAGACAGCATAGCTGGGATTTGGAAAAGGATGCGGAAAAGTTCCTGGGGGAAAGTCCATAAGGTAGACATGGAGAAAAAACACCTCTGACCCTGGGGGTAAGCAATGTAGCATGTTGCTATGTTGTGTGGATGCTACTCTGTTATTGTGATCCAGATTGGCCACTTCTGGAACTAATAATAGGCTAAATGGACCTCTGATCTGAATCAATATGGAAATTCCTATGCTCTTATGTTCAGTTAGGTGACAGAGTATGCAGACTGAAGGTAAATAAACAGAACCATATGGAAGCAATAGGTGTTCAAATAGTAGCCAGAAACATAGAGGGACCAAAAGAAGGGAAAGAAGCATCACTGCATACAGCTGGACACTGTATACTGCTCTGTGCCCCACCACATCCAAACAAGAGGTGTGACAGTGACACCACCTGTGTGCCTGCTGTACAAAGGAGGGACATGTATAAGGTGCATGTGCCAGGGGAACAGGACCAAAAGATACATATACCCTCAGTGACGGAGGCAGCCACATGTGCCTCCTCGGTGCCCATGAGTGTGCTATAATTGGTGAGCATCTCCTCAATGAGGAGGGCCTTCTCCCCTTCAGTAAGGTTCCTCTGTCACAAGGACACCTTTGGAGCCATTTGTATATGAAAGTGCCTGTATTGATGTATGGTTTGCAGTCAGCAGTATGGCATTCCCAGAGGTGTGTCCATGCCGGAGGTACATGTTTTATAGTGGTTAGACATACAACAAGGTATACGTCTATCTCCACAGAATACCGAACACGTTTGAACGTTTGGACACACGTATATGTTCATCTTCTGTGTTACATGTCTGAGCCCGGTATGGTTCCATACGTTTTTCTTTTCCCCGAGTCTTGGACATCGGGGTATGTATCCTGTTATGGAAACAGTTTATTTTGGGCTCTAGGCAAATGACATCATGATATTTCTCACCAAATAACTGAACATCTTATGGTCTTAGTGCCTATGTTAATGATGTCTTCATTTGGACAGCTATGGATCAGCTGTCACTAAATATACAAAACTCAGAAGTACTGATTGTTTCTCTGTTTCATTAGTGTTATCTAAACATCTGATGGCAAATAATTACATAGTTCACATCCATAGGGCCACCAAAAACTACCCTGCTGTACAGCTCAAGGCATAACATTTATTTTATGTATTTATATATTTATTAGGTTTTAGATACCACTTTGTCTTGGTAATTAGAGCGGTTTACAGATAACATTTTAACTACTGCACTAAGCAGTCTACTAGGAAAAATTATAGAACGGTTTACAAGGAATAAGTATGTAACAATTGTACAATTAACAAACGATGGCGTTCAATAGATATTTAACAATAACAAAGAAACATATACAGGAGGTATTAACATTAGTGGTCTGGGTGATATTCTGGAGTTATGTGAGTCAAGTGCATGGAGACAGGAAGTGGTTGATGAGTGTGGTTGTGTTGATAAGGAAATGAATGAGGTCTATGGTGGCTGATCACATTGATAGTAGTCTGTAAAGATGAATGTTTTGAGACGTTTTCTGAATTGAGTTAAGACTTTGATTTCTCTTAGAGTGTTAGGAAAACTATTCCATAGAGCATAGAGTCTGACACTAAAAGGAGTGGATAGCATGTTTTCAGGTTGTCTCTTTTTGTTCTTGTGTGTTGTTGAATGTTTAGCAGTGTGCTGAGGTATGTTGGTGCTATGTTGTTTATTGTTTTGAAAATGATCATAAGAGCTTTGAATTTGATTCTTTGAAGTATCAGGAGCCAGTGGAGCTGAAACAGGATGGGTGTTATGTGATCAGATTTACCGGCTTTCATAATTGTGTGCGCAACCATGTTTTGAGCAAGTTGTAGGCGCTTTAGGGATTTCTTTGTGAGACCATGGAGTATGCTGTTACTGTAGTCGAAATGGGGGCTTATAAGCACCTGGGCTGCAGAATCGAAGTCCGTGGGGGAGAGCAGTGGTCGCAGATGCTGAATCATTCTGGTTTTATTGTAAAGTGCGCAAGTAGACATGTGAATGTGTTTGGTGAAATCCAGGTTATGATCAAGGTATATCCCAAGGTATTTTATTTAATGTTTTACTGCAAGTGAGGCATTGTTAACATGTAGTGAACTAGGGGGGTTGAATGTTTTATTCCTAGTAATAATGAGTGCTTGTGTTTTCTTCACGTTAACTGTGAAGTTAACTGAGTTGAGCCATTCAGAGACGTCATTGAAACAGCTGGTAATCTTTGTGTAGTTAGGCTCTTTGATGTCAAAGGTTGTGAATAGCATTATATCGTCTGCATAAATGCTGTAGTCTAGGTCGTGTGATTGGATGATATTGCAGATAGGTTGTAGGTATATATGAAACAGAAGTGCAGATTATGCAGATCCCTGAGGGACACCCTGAGGTTGAGTGAAAGAGTTAGATAGGTTGTTTTCAAAGCAAACCTGTTGGGTATGGTTGGACAGGTAGTCTTGAAACCATTGTAGAGTAGTACCACCTATGCCCAGGTGCTTTAGGCAGTTGATTAGGATGTTGTGGTTTACAGAGTCAAATGCAGAAGATATATCTAGGAAGATGAGGATGAAAGCATTTGTCATGTTGTCGATTCCCCCCTGATGGGAAGGTGCTGGATAGTACTATGGGACTGGATGTCATTGGGCAGTCAGCTATGGTGGTAGTGGGGCTTCGTGTTGCAGCTGGTGCCAGCAGCTCCTCCTTCCCCCTCCTCCTCCTCCTCTTCCTCCTCCTCCAATGCTGCAGGGGGGAGTTGGCTATGGAAGTGATGCAGAGAGGTGGCTGTTATTTTCAGTGGATGGGGGTGTCCGGCTGCCATATCCCCATTGTCAGATGCCTCCCCATGCTCTGTCTGCTATTGCCCTTGCGATGCCCAGCCACTCCAGCCCTGTGCCATGTTGCATGTCATGGCCCCATTCTTGTGCCATTCCCCCACACTCACCTCGCTCCCACTGCAGCTGCCACCGGATGTGCATCAGGAACTGCAGCCTATTGCACCATACAGCATGGAAGCACACCCTGTATGCCTCTGTCTCCTGCAGGACATGGAACCATCTGTGGGGGCAGGAAGGAGGTGTCATACATATGCATGCTTCTTTCTCCCCCCCAGATCTGTCACTGCAGCTGCCTGCCTGCTTGCCATAACACCACCTGCATACACTGGACCCTGTCTCATCCTGCTGCCACATCTCCAGTGCTGCTACACCCCGGTCCGGGGCTTGCCCTGGTCCCTCAGGCCTCCTCTGTCCTATGTGCCTGCATTGCTGACTGGCGAGACCATGGGCTGAGGGGGCCACAGGGACAGTGCTGCCTGCGACATTCATCTGGGACCCTGCTGCATTTGCTGCCTGCCCTGTGCTGCACATCGTGGGCTTCATATGCTGTTATCAGACCCTGCAGCTGACATATTGGTGGGTATTCTGAGCCATGAATAGCGGACATGGAAGTCCCAATGGGATGTCCATCCCTGCTATTCGTGTCAGCTCCTGCCCCTGCCTAACTTCCCCCACTGGTTGTGCGGGGATGTTAAACAGGGGCGGGGAATGGCATCACAGGGGCAGAGAGTGGGCTGGCAGTGGGCAGTCGCCAACCTTGTACATACAGGGCCTATTCTAATGTTGGCCCTGTACGTCCAGGGCCAGCGAAGTTTTCGGGGATGTTATTCCAAACCCTGGGTGGAATAACCTCCCTGGACATCTTTTTTTTTAAATCTCCAGGGGAAGGATGGGGTTTATTCCCCGCAGCCCAACCATGGCCTTTGGAGGCCAGATTGGGGGTCAGGCTGCAGGAAATAAACCCCCTTTTCTGGCAGCCGGCATAGCGGCTTTTAAATAGAGCCATGGTGCCGCGGCTCCATTTAAAAGCCCTGACTGAGTAAGCCAGGCTGTGGATGTACATGCAGGCTGGGACTGAATTGCAGTCCTGGCCTGCATGTACATGCTTATTCACGATTCTGATCCCATGGGGCTAAACATGCGCTGTGGGATCAGACTCGCGATCCCCTTTGTATGTCCGGCTCAACCCGGACGTACAAAGGGGATCTAAGTGCAGGACAGAATGAGGCCTATCCTGTTTTATGGTTGCTGTGCAGGCATTTGGACTGCCACTTTCCAGGTGCGCACTATCATGTGTGTGGCGCAGTACCTCTATATTCACTTTGGGGTGGGACGTGACCATGATCGTACCTGCTGCTCTTACCAAGGCTGGTCAGATTTATCACATTCCACCTCGTGAATGGATATTCCCATCTCCACTGTGGATCTTTTCAGCTCCTTCCGTGTTCTCCTTGGGGGCATGTTTACTAAACCGCGGTAAAGTAGCATTCAATGTGCCTCTCCAGGAACCCCATCACCGCCTGCAATGTGCCTCTCCAGAGCCCTGACTACGTGACCACGTGCACCCTCCTTTGCCCCATTTGAACCATCAACATAGTGCCCTTTCATGCTTGGGCACTATGCTGTTGTTGCTAATGGAACACTACTATTGCTCTCTTGGGCTCCCCTGTCTATGCATCACATTGCAGACATTTTTAATAGGCTCTCTCTCCTCAAAATACACCCTTTTTGTCAGGTTTTGATATGCATTAGAGTTCCTGCCATTAAGGTGCTGTCATTAAGGGAGCATGCCTTGTTCCCACACATTCCCCGGCCATTCCCTCCATTCATGCAAGCTCCTGCCCCTGACTAACGTCACCACTGGTTGTGCGGGGATGTTAGACAGGGGCGGGGAAGGGTGCACAAGGGCAGAGAGTTGTGCAGGGACGTTAGTAGCATGCAATCAGGAACCCCATCACTGCCTGCAATGTGCCTCTGCAGAGCCATTAGCGGGCGCTAACGTAACTTTAGTGTGCACTGACAGTACCAGCATTTTAAGGTGTCCTGTGGGCAGGGGCGGCCCAAGGGGGGTGCGGGGCCATGTGCGGAGACTCGGTGCGGGGCCTCATTTGCATAAGGGGCCTCATTTGCATAAATATTTGCATAATGTTACCATACACTAACTTTTAGTAAACATGCCTCTTAATGAGTGTATGGATAATGAAAGACTAAAAGATTTCTACATTACTATAATCCAGTGCCAACCGCCAGGCACATTAGGAACTACTACAAACACTGCCCATTTAGAACCCATAGCAAACCCGCCATATCCTAACAGCACTACCAGGACTCACAAAGCACCATACCCTACCTATCAAAAGGCAACACTGCAAATATTAAACCAATACATTTCAGGGAATAACAATACATGACCTACTGGGAAAGGGA
Organism: Ichthyophis bannanicus; assembly: GCA_033557465.1. Lineage (NCBI taxonomy): Eukaryota > Metazoa > Chordata > Amphibia > Gymnophiona > Ichthyophiidae > Ichthyophis > Ichthyophis bannanicus. The sequence continues at coordinate 125,785,477 of CM066035.1, read as the reverse complement.
ACAAGTGGCAATGTCAAATAGGAATTACATAAACAGAATACCTCAGCTCAGTTACACATGCAGAACACAGACCATCACCAAACAAGGAATCACAATTTAGAAACAGGAAGACAATTAAACTGGGAACCCCAAAAGCCAAACTTGGAATGTACAACAACACTGTAGAAATAAAACTATAAATTAATTTCCTCTTGTACTAAACAAAGCGCAGACGTTAATGATGCACATTTCCCAGAGCTGACATATTCCAGTTAATAAATTCAAAATAAAGAGATATCTTTCTACCTTTTGTACATTTTTTTTCAGTTGCAATTGCTCCAGCCACTTTCTTCTGGTTTCTTTGTGTCTTCTGCTAACTCTCCATCGTCTGCTGTCCATTTGTCCTTTCTTCTCTCTTCTAATTTTTTTCCATTCTCTCTCTACATCTGCTTTAACATACTAATCTTTCTCCTTTTGCTCTTTCCTCATTCCTATTTCATCCACTCAAATTTTACCCCTCCATCCTCAATCCCCACTTACTCTCCCAATATCCAGCCAATTGTAGATTTTTCTTCCGTCCCACACAAAATATTTTTTCCCCTCTCCATTCTAATCTCCCCCAACATCAGCTCCCTTCTAGTTCCAACCCCACCCAGTATCCACTCCCTTCTAGTCCCCGCATCAGCCCATTTCCAGTCCTAGCCCCCCCATCAGCCCATTTCCAGTCCTAGCCCCCATCAGCCCATTTCCAGTCCTAGCTCCCCCATCCATTTCCAGTCCTATCCAAGTCCCTCCATCAGCTCATTTCCAATACTAGCCTCCCATCAGCCCATTTCTAGTCCTTTCCTAGCCCCACCATCAGCCCATGTCAAATCCTAGCTCCCCTCCACTCAGCCCATTTCCAATCCAAGCCCCCCATGAGCCTACTTCCAGTTCTAGCCCCTACATAAGTCTATTTCAATCCAAGCCCCCACCACAGCCCATTTCCAATCTTAGCTCCCCCAACACCCAATTCCCAGTCCTATCCTAGCCCCCTTCATCAGCCCATTTCCTGTCCTAGCTCCCTCCCCTCACAGCCTATTTCCATTCCAAGCCCCCTCCCCATCAGCTATTTGCAGTTCAAGCCCCACTTCCACTCAGCCCATTCCATTCCAAGCCCCCCTCCCCATCAGCTATTTGCAGTTCAAGCCCCCCTTTCCCTCAGCCCATTTCCATTCCAAGCCCTCCTCCCCATCAGCTATTTGCAGTTCAAGCCTTCTCTTCCACTCAGCCCATTTCCAGTCCTAGGAACCCCCCCCCCCCAACCCATTACCAGTCCTAGCCCCCCCATAGCCTATTACCAGTCCTAAGTCCCCATCAGCCCATTCTCAGTCCTAATCCCATCAGCCCATTTCCAGTCCTAACCCCCATCACCCAATTTTCAGTTTCAGCCCCCCCCATAGCCCATTACTAGTCCTAAACCCCCATCAGCTCACTTCCAGTCCTAACCCCCATTACCCCATTTCCAGACTTAGCTCCCCATAGCCCCAGTCCTAACCCCCTATCAGCCCTCTTCCAGTCCTAACCCCATTAGCCCATTTCCAGTCCTAACTCCCACCCCAACAGCCCAGGGAAAATTAAAAAAAAAAAAAAAAGCTGTCTGCTGCCGCTGCTGCTGCCGCTGCCACCGCCACTGCGGTGGCAATGGCAGAATTGCATATCCCGTGGGACCCCCCCCCCCCCCCTGACAGAGCCTGCCCTCCCTGCATCAGCTCCGTCGGCTTTCAGAGCGCGAAAGGAGAGTTTCTCCCGCGCGGCTCTGTTAAGCCCACGGGGGCTGATGGGAAAGTCCCATCAGCCCCTGTGGGCTTAACAGAGCCACGGAAGGGAAACTAGTCTCCCTTTGAGCTCTGAAAGCCGACGGAACTTTTTTTTTTTATTTTAAAATTTACTTTGCAAGCAGAATGTTCTTTGCGTGGGGCCCCCTGAAACGTGGGGCCCTGTGCAAAAAACATTCTTGCTCAATGCCATAAAATCCAGCCTGATTTTTGTGATGTCCCTAATGAATATTCATGAATATATTTGCATCCACTACCTACTTGCACTTTGGAATTCCCTGCCCACCTCAATCAGACTCAAGCAACATCACACTACTTTCAAAACTCACCTGAAGACCCATCTTTTCTCCGAAGCCTTTGACCTCCCCTCTCCTTTTGTGTGATATCACCCCTTACCATTCCCCTTCTTGTCTTGGTTTTCTCTGTTATTTCATATGCATGTCTGTCCTCTAACTGTCCTGTCAACATTGTAATTTCTTTTCTTCTTTTCCGGCCAATGGCCTTTTTTCCTTATAATTTTAATATTGCAAACCTCTCTGCTATAACTACGAATGGCGGTATATCAAATAAATAAACATTAAACATTCCCTTGTATGCAAATATATCGTGGATATTCATTGGGGACGTCATGAAAACCAGGCTGAATTGTGGTGCACCAGGACTGGAGTTGGCCACCCCTGGCCTAAGCTGTTTCAGCGTTAGCCTGCAAATGTGCATGATGAGGAGCAAGGTATTGTAGGTATGGCTTGAAACAGGGCAGATTGGCCAGGGTGTGTCTGCATTGGGGGTAGGGCAATGGCTGGGACGTCGTAGTGCCCGACTGCCACTTACATAGACCGGGTGGCTACAGCATGTCATGCTGGGCGGGCACTCTCAGTCTGACCGAGCAGTGACCATGGCACGGCATGGCTATGTATCCATATAGTGCTATGTAGTGTCTAGTTCTAGTGATGTGGGTGAATGTCCTGTCCTTGGGGCCTGTGATAAGGAAGCTTATCATAGTTCTGGAAAAAATAATACAAGAGGTGAATTGGCTCTGAATAAGCAACCTGTGCTGGCTGGTAAAAGCACTAAAACAGAATGTTTACCTAAAAGACTAGCAGACCCAGAATGCACTGGTTTACAGAAAGCCTCTAGGAGAGCTGAAGTAGGGAAACGTGTGCCTAATCAGAGAAGCAATGATGTAATCCCTAATCACACATCTCCTAGGGCAGGGCTTAATTCAGAACACCTGCAGTGTGCTAGGGTGGAGCAGCCATCTAGGCACTTTAAAGCTAGAAGAAATTCATCAGATGGACAGCAGGAGCAAGGAGAGCGATGGTGGCAAAGACAGCAAGGACAGCAATGGGAGCTGGAGAAGGAGAGACTGATCGTGAACAGAAGGAAGAACAGCAAGACATCCAGAAGGTCTAAGAAAGGAGCCCAAGGCAGTACGTATGCTGGGAGAGATTCCTGGGGCAAGCATCCTTCATTGGACAGGAAGAAGCCAGAGGTTTGGAGATATACAGCCAGGAACCCTCGGACAGCACCTGTAAGGAAGACGGCTGCATCTACAGAAAGAAGGAGCTCTAATACCTATTTAAGGAGGTATGGGAAAAGAGACCTAAAGTCCAGAGATTCTGACTGGAGAGCTGGGCACAGAAGTTTTGCTTCTTACTGGCCAAAATACCCAGAGAGGAAACCTAATGACAACGTGATCTCAGGTATGAACTCTGATCTGTTCCCTAGCTTTGCACAAGGAAGACAGCAGGGAAACAGTTTCTATCCTGGTAGAGATCAGTTAGAGAAATCCTCTGAGCCAGTGTATGAAAGTGATCCTATGATATTTCAAGAGCAAGGGGAAATATCAGATGAGGAAGTTGAATGCATGGATTGTTCTCTTACTAAGCTGCTGTTCTAAAGTAATCCTCAGTTAAGGATCAAACACCAAAAGGAACTGTACTGATTTTTAACTTCCCAGAAAAGTTTCTTTGAGAGAAAGCTTTGGGGAAAGTTGGAGCCATGTGGAGAGTGGACCAGCAATGGTTTGCAGCTGGTTAAGCACCTGTGATTAGAGCAAGGCACAAGTGCACGTGGGACTTTGGAAAAAAGCTTCTCCTCTGTGTGAAAGGAAGAAAGCTGGTTTTTTTTTTTTTGATGAAGAGAATTTTCCTTTTGGGTTTATTTTTCATTCCAGCACTGCTAAGAAAGTTTATTAACAGGGGCTAGAAGAGAGACCTTTTCTGTTCCATCAAGGTCTTTACTAAGTTGTTGCATAAGTAATTCAGTTGCCTTATTTGTTTTGTTTCCTGAATAAAACTCCTGGAGAAAATTATCCTGTTGATGTTACCAAGCATATCTGTGCGAGGGAATAACACCCCATAAATAAAATCTGTTTTCTGCTTTACACTCCAGCAACTACAAATCTTTATTCTTGTTAAACGGCTAGTTTTTGTGTGAAGGAACTACAAGACCCACAATCCTTTGCAAGTCAAGTAAATTCATGTCCTTGCCAAGATTGTGGAACTTTCACAACAAGCACCCCCGTTTACAGGCCTGATCACTGAATCAACTCCTCTGCCTGGAAGCTGTAGAGCAAAAGATGCACATTAAGAAAAGTGGAAAGGGGAAATATGATACAAGGATTCAAATATCCACTATGTTTTAATGAAGTATCAGAAGGAAGCAGTTTCCACAAAATGAAAAGCTTGAGAAGGGTAGTCATATGAAGCTCAAAACTTGATCTGAGAAGGTATCTTGTTCACTGAGTAAGTGGTGGACATTCGGAGCTAAAGAGTGACAGAATTCAAGCATGCCACAATTAACACATTTAGCATGTCTGCTAACTACGGTAATCCACCAAGGGGTGGAGGGAGGGAGAAAATCGCAAAGGCAAACTGAGTGAACCAAGTGACACTTTCTTAATGTGCTGACATCTTCTATGTCTCCATGAAAATGAAAATTGTGATGGGATCAAGTAAAAGTAGCAGCAAAGAAACATAAAGGCAGAGATATAAATAAAAGATAAGGTTTAGAAATATGTTATTGAATGAGTGAGTTTAAAAAAAATGGATTCTAGGGTTTAGGAAACTACATATTTTTGTTAACGATGATTAAGTTAAGGGAATGAGGGTTAATAGTCCACATCTCAAATGCTCACATAAAAGTCCCATGTATGGATATGTGGTGTGAAGTTTTTACAACAAAGAATAGTGGTGAGGGAGAGGTGCTACAACATTATAGTAAAGGTCTCCCTCTCGCCACATAATTCCTTCACAGCAGCTTGGCTTCCTCTGCTGTAAGTTATAGGGAAGAATAAAGAACTATTTTCTGTGCTGCAATACATCTAGTAGGGATGTGCACAGGCAAAACATTTCTGTTCGTTTTTGGATTTTTTTTTTTTTTTAGATTTTCTCAGTTTTGGTTTGTTTCATATATTTGGTTTGTTTCATATATTTGGTTTAATAAAAATGTTTAATGTGCATTAAAGAGCCTTTACTAATGTGTGGTAAGTTTTTGCACTTATTGTGCATTAGGAACAAAAACCAACACACATGCGGTAATGGTAAGGGGCATGGCCAGCATGTCCCCTAGTTACCGCACAAAACGTTTCCCTTACTGCGCAGTCAGTTCATGCGCAATTAGCAAGGGTGCACTTAATGCCTCCTCTTGAGATGACATTAAATTCACTCATGCTAACTGCAAAATTGACAGTTCACAGTAATTACCATGTACTAACTGCCATGTACAAATCCATGCCCACTCTCCACCCATAACCCACCTAGTCCCTACTCCATCACACGCTAAGCAGTTAGCATGGGATTTTTCCGTACTGGCTGCTTTAAGCATGCATTAGTCACTACCGTGGGCCCATACTGATGGTTACCATACACTAAAATGTTTTGATGCATACATTTGATTCCGGTGATGTGTTTCAAAACATTATCCCCCAACTCATACAGACCCATATCGAGCATCCCCTTCATGGCTAAACTAATTGAAAAAGTAATCCAAACCCAACTTCAGGATTACATTGACACATCGGCCCCCCTCGATGAACACCAATATGGTTTTCGACCATATCATGGGGTAGAAACGCTACTAACAGTTCTATTTGACACATTAACAAGAGGAATAGATGACTCCAAACAAGCATTTATTTTACTATTTTTGGATATCTCTGCTGCATTTGATAGTGTCAACCACACAACAATGTTAAGCAGACTCCAACAAATAGGACTAACCTCTACGGTACACAATTGGTTCACCTCATATCTAAACAATAGGACCCAAACAGTGAGAATTAACAATCAAACCTCAGACACTTTCAAGCAGGAACAGGGCCTTCCACAAGAATCTGCCCTCTCAGCACTCCTGTTTAATATTTACCTTCGACCAATCTGCAACATCTTCAAACGATTCTGCGTCCACTACCATATCTACGCCAATGATATAACGATATACCTCCCATTCAAGATCCCAAACCCACCAATGCAATTAATAACAGAATGCTTCAATGAACTGACAACATGGCTCAATGACCACAACCTACACATTAACTTCGCAAAAACAGAGGTCCTATATGTCACAAGAAATCAAACCTACAGGAGTGGAGGAGTAGCCTAGTGGTTGGGGCAAGGTACTTCAGGCCGGAAGGTTGGGGGTTCAAATCCCACTAGAGGACAGCAACCTTGGGCCGGAAGGACTGGGGTGTCTAGTCCCACAGGTGCTCCTTGTGGTCTTGGGCAAGCCACTTAACCCTCCATAGCCCATGTTCCCTGTAAAATAGTTATCTCCAAGTTATAATGCCCTGTTCAATGTAATTTCAGTTTGTTCAATGTAAACCGCACTGATGCAGAATAGCGTGGTATATAAGAGAATGTAAATAAATAAATACACACCCCCAAGCTCCATTGTCCTAGATAACCACAAGATTAAATCAAAAAATGAAGTAAAGTACCTAGGAGTGATACTTGATAAGAGACTTAGTATGGACTCACACATTAAAAACTTAACTAAATAAATACACTTTAAACTCAAGACACTGAAACAAATACATCCGTTGATTCACCTGCAAGATTTCATTGCCATAATCCAAGCAATTATAACACCCCACTTCGACTTTGCGAACACAATCCTTCAAGGCATCCCTAAACAAAATCTAAAAAAGCTCCAGTTAGCACAAAATGTAGCAGCCAGGATCATACTGAAGGTCCGTTCAATAGAACATATCACACCCATATTAACTAAACTTCATTGGCTACCAATCTACTGCAGAATAAATTACAAAATACTAGTAACTGCCTTCAAATTAGTAAATAATCTCGCACCATCCGCTCTCAATACCTTAATCACCAAGGATATGCCTAAACGCACCCAAAGGAGTAATAACACAAATAAATTAGTGATACCAAAAAAATTTGCAAAAGCTAAAAAACTTACCAATAATAGGGCTTTCTCACATTATGCCCCTACCCTCTGGAATGAACTACCCAATGATATTCGACAGCTGACTGACATTAAGGAATTCCGTAAAAAATTAAAAACACACCTATTTACCACACACTATGTCGCACAAGTTAGCCTGTGTCCCTTTGTGTATTTAGGTTAACACCTGATGCTACACAGGTTTAACCTAGACATACAAAAGGACATAGGCTAACTAACAATAACCTATACCCCAAAACTAAACTAATATTGTTGCAAACAAATATTCCACCCTGTATATAGTTGCTTCTCCGTCCCCTTAGTAATGTAAAAATGTAAAAAGATCAGATTGTACTTCCAAGTATACCCCCTGGAAGGTAAATTGTACTTTATGTATATAGTTACCATGTTATCTGTAAAAAGTTCACAATTGTTCTATGTAACATGACTAGGTATGTATTTTGCCATACCTGTAAACCACTGTTCATTGTAAACCACACTTGATCCATGGGAAAGTGCGGTATAGAAATGTTTGTTAAGTTTATTTATTTATTTATTTTTATTTAACATGCATTAATCCCTTAATTAAAACATATAAAATTGATTTTGTGTGCACTACATTTTTTAAGGCATGATAACCAAATAAATGTCTGCTAATGAATACACATCTTCTTTTTTATTTCTAAAAGCTTTTTATTCTGCTCATCTAAAATTGTGACCTCATCTACTGGACCTCATTTGCATAAATTTAATTTATTTTGTTTTAAAATATATTTGTTGCCAACTAAAACTTTAGGCGGCTTTCAAAGGAGCCCTTCACAAGTCTCTCTTTTGTCCTGGCAATGACTTAGGGGCATGTTTATTAAATATTAATGTGTATCAAGTGTCACTTCTCCAAGAGAAATAAATGGGTGTTCCTGCACTTAATGCACATTAACATTTTTGAATGCACATTAACTTTTAAACATGCATCTTAATGAGTGTCTGAATACCGTTTACATGGGCAGTGAGGATAAAGATTACCAGATTTCTACATTATCATACTCCAGTGCCAACTGCTAGGAAGTACTATAACCCTGCTCATTTAGAACCCATAGCAAACCCACTGTATCATAACAACACTACCAGGACTCGCAAAGCACCAAACCCTACCTAGCACTGCAAATATTAAACCAATACATCTCAGAGAATATCAATACATATCCAACTGGGAAAAGAGAACAAGTGGGTTTGTCACATAGAAAATACATGAACAGAATACTGCAGCTTGGTTACACATGCAAAGCATAGACTGTCAGCAGACATAGAACAAGGGATCATAATTTAGAAATATGAAGACAATAATTCAACTGGGAACCCCAAAAGCCAAACTTGGAATGTACAGCAACACTGGAGAAATAAAATTATAAATTAATTTCCTCTTGTACTAAACAAAATGCAAAGATGTTAGCGATGCATATTTCCCAGAGCTGACATATTCCAGTTAATAAATTCAAAATAAAATAGCATTTTTCTACCTTTTTGTTGTTTGGGCATTTTATTTTTCTGTTGCAACTGCCCGTTGCTTTCTACTGTTTTCTTCATGTCTTCTGCTAACTCTTCATTGTCTGCTGTCCATTTGTCATTTCTTCTCTCTTCTAGTTTTTTCCATTCTCTCTCTACATCTGTTTTAACATTTTGTGCCCTTTCCTCAGTTTCTTTCTGTATTCCTTTTTCAACCACTCAAATTTCACCTGTCCATCCTCAATCCTTAATGACAGCTTACTGTCCCAATACCTGGCCAATCATAGATTTTTCTTCCCTCCCACACAAAATATATTTTCCCCTCTCCATCCTCACTCCCCCAGCCCCATCCCCTTCTAGACCTCCCCCAACATCAACTCTCTTCTAGTTCCATCCCCAACCAGCATCCGCTTCCTTCTAGTCCCATTCTCCCATCCCCCGCATCAGTCCATTTCCAGTCCCAGTCCCCCCATCTGCCATTTTGTCCTATCCTAGTCCCTCCATTTCCAGTCCAAGCCCCCCATCAGCCCATTTCCAGTGCAAGCCCCCCCATTAGCCCATTTCCAATCATAGCCCCCATCAGCCATTTCCAGTCCTGTCCTAGTCCCCCATCAGCCCATTTCCAGTCCTAGCCCTCCCATCATCCCTTTCCAGACCTATCTTAGCCCCCATCAGCCCATTTCAAGTTCTAGTCCCCCATCAGCTCATTTCCAGTCAAAGTCCCCCAATCAGTCCATTTCTAGTTCTATGCCCCCATCAGCCATTTCCAGTCCCATCCCCCCATCAGCCATTTCCAGTCCTATCCTAGCCCCCTCCATCAGCCATTTCCAGTCCCATCCCCCCATCAGCCATTTCCAGTCCTATCCTAGCCCCCTCCATCAGCCATTTCCAGTCCTAGCCCCCTATCAGCCATCTCTAATCTGATCCTAGGCCCCCCATCAGTCCATTTCCAGTCCTAGCCCCCACATCAACCATTTCTAGTCCTATACTAGTCCCTCCATCAGCCCATTTGCAGTCCTATCCTAGCCCCCCATCAGTCTATTTCCAGTCCTATCTTAGTCCCCTCATTAGCCCATTTCCAGTTCAAGCCCCCATCAGCCATTTCCAGTCCCATCCCCCCATCAGCCATTTCCAGTCCTAGCCCCCCCTCCTCTGAAGAGCCCTGTACTCGTCTGACTGGCTTCAAAGGGAGCCGGAGAGGCCCGAAACCCTGACTCACCTCTGCACAGCTGCCAGACTGAAGAGTTTTCCTTGACTGAGTCAAACGGCTGTGTACTCATGGAGCCCGCCAGCGTGCTGGGTTCCAGGAAACAGGAAGTGCCCTTTGACCTCCAGCAACTACCAAAACCATTCAGCAGGCCATGGAGCAGCAATAGCAGCTCCAGCCTGATTTAACTTCCTTTCCCTGTTCATTTTCAATTCTTTGGAACTGTGTGACTACACTATCTGATGGACATAATTACCTGTTGTCAGGCAGCATGCAACCTTGATCTAGCCAAGAAAGGAGGCAATCTATTCTAATAATTAAAACAGTACACCTAGCCAAAAAAAAAAAGGCAAGAGCCTTTATGGAGAGGCACCCTATTTCTGGAATTCACTGTTGTCAGACCTTTTAGATATTGTTAATCATCTTTGTTTCTATTACCATCTTGAGACTTTTCTTTTTGGCTTGATGTACCTACAGAAAGGGGTCCAGGGCTTCCTGCTGTTGGGGAGAACCTTAGACAGGTGGTTAATTGCTTGATGATGGACTATTTTAGAGTAATGATGAACTTTTTTTTTTTATGTATGTGATTTATTTTGATTTTATTGTATTTTTTTTTTTTTTTGCATTGCTGATGTTGCTTTTTTATGTTGCTTTTGATTTGCTTTGGATTGACCATTTGGTCAAGAAAGGAATGATGCAAGATCTTTTTAAACCAAATTAGAATCTCACCACACCTGTTTTGTACCCTTCAAGGTCGCGAAAGCTCATGTACTACATCATCTTTCAACATCTTTCAAAGATTCTGGATATATATATTGCAAATGTTAGCCATTTTTATTTTGCCAGCCCTCACAATGTCCCTCTGAATATCATTAAGTTTGCATAGGCAGTCAATTGCCGAAGAGAGCCTTAAATGATACATTCCTGGAAAAGGGAACTCTGCAATCAAATGACTGTCTTATCCAATAACTGTAAATGTTGTGTCTGCATAATTAATGTCACTATTGGTATGTAATATAATTATAGTTTAAGAAATCAATCCACATGCTTATGAATTTGTGCTGAGCTGATGTCTTTAATAGATGGTGCTGAATATTTCAGAGATCTTGCTACACTCCAGTTACTGTAACTGTCCTTGCCCTCAGGTCTTCAGCCGCTTGACTGAAAACTATATCATCTGATTTCACAGCACACGACTGGTAGCATTGCCCTTTATCTCATCAGTCAAGTTCAACATTTTTTAAATGAATGGTTTTCAGTTAGGCACTCAAAAAATCTCATTTCTTCATCTTTGCTTTGAAATACAATGAACATGTTTTAGAGATCAGAGAAATTGCCTTTTGATTAAAAAAAATGCTAACAATATTTTTAGAATTGAGCTAAATTCCAGAGGATTCTATTGTTCTGTAATTTCCATTTATGTAAATGATCACATTGCTGTATTTATGAATGCGTGATTGTATGCCTCTTTATGTAAATCTGCACCAGCTGTGAACATTGCTGAACACTGTAGTGGCACATTGCCAAATTCTAATATTTTATATTAGCACCATTTATTTTCATTTTCGATCTGAGAGAATGATAGTTTTGAGTGAAGATCATTTTATGAATTCATTGCTTTATTATGTTGCATAGGACTGATTTAGGCCAAACAAATTTGCCTTTTCTGATTGTTATTTGCTATTGTGCATAATCTCCCTTAGATCTATGTAATAACATCGTAAATGACGACAGATAAAGATTAGTCCATCCAATCAGCCCAGCAGTGATTTGTCCTAATTTGGGAAGATGAGCCTCAAAATTCCCACATAAAACTTTTCAAAGTGCTACCACTATATTTTAAGGCTGAAATTGTCACACTATGCGGGTTATCAAATTGCTTTCTCATAGATTTGATGGAATAGCTGATGGGGATGTAACTGCCATTCTATGCAGATTATCCCAATGCTTCATGGCTGCTAGTGTTTGAAGCAGGCCCAATACTTCAACGATGCATTGAAGTGAACTAAAGCTATCACACCAAAGAAATTGACAAGCATAGTTTTGCCTCTTCTGTGTTTGAAGTAGCTATTGAATCAGATGATCAGGAAAAGCCGAAGTATTGAACAAATAGCCGAGCGTGGTATCCTATTTCCAACACTGGCCAATCTAGTTCACACGTACCTGACATATCTCAAACATAGCCAGTTTACTGCTGCATATACCCAGGGATAAGCCGTGGTTTTCTCTCGGATTAACATATTAACGGTTTATGGAGTTTTCGTCCCAAAATTTGCCCAAACTATTTTTAAACCCTGCTCTACTACTTGCTTTTAACACAGCAATGAATTCCAAAAACCAATTATATAGTGAGAGAAAAAATATTTTCTCCCATCTGTTTTAAATCTATTACTATGTAGCTTCATGGCATGTCCCTTAGTCCTTGTATTTTTTTAAAGAGTAAACAGTCAATTCATGTCCAGCCATTTCACTCTACTCGGGATTTTATAGACCTTTATCATAGTTCCGTTTAGCTGTCTCTTCTCCAGTCTGAAGATCCCTAACCTCTTTAATCTTTCCTCATTGAAGAGTCGTTCCATACGCTTTATCATTTCGGTTGGCCTTCTCTATACCTTTTCTAATGCTGCTATATCGTTTTTGAGATGTGGAGATCAACATCTTACACAATACTCAAGATGTGGTCTCACCGTGGAATGATACAGAGGCATTGTGATGTCATCCTTTGTTTTATTCTATTTCTTTCTTAATGATTCCTAATATTATGTTTGCTTTTTTGGCTGCTGTCACACACTAAACAGAAGATGTCAATGTATTGTCTATGATCGTACAGTATTTAGATCCTTTTCTTGGATGGTGACTCCTAACATGGGCTAGCATTGCGTACCTATAGTTTGGGTTATTCTTCCCTACATGCATCACTTTGCACTTTACCACATTAAGGGGTATGTTTACTAAAGCACGTTAAGGGAGCCAGGGTACCATTAACGCACATTATCGGCACACTTTCACCCTTAATGCATCTAAACACTACTTTAACATAAAGGCTCCAGCAGCATAAAGCGCCTTGTGGGCAGAGAGTGGGCATTAACGGGGTGCAGAGAGGGCATTAACAACATGTGTACCCTTAACATTCCTTGCGAAAACATGTCCTAAAGCGCCTTAATGCTGGGAACCCTAATGCAAAGTAAAACCACATGGAAAGGGTGTATTGTGAGGAGAGAGAGCACATTTTAACATCTGCAATGTGATGCACAGACAGGGGAGCCCAAGAGAGTGATAGTAGTGCTCCATTGGGCACTATATTGATGGTGCAAATGGGATTAAGGAGGTGGCATATGGGTCATGCAGTGGGGGCTGCTGATGCACAGGGAAGACCAGGCAGCTGCCTAGGTGGCACACAAGAACATAAGAATAGAAAATATGCCAGACTGTGTCAGACCAAGGTCCATCATGCCCATTATCCTGTGTCCAACAGTGGCCAACCTAGGTCACAAGTACCTAGTAGTTTCCCCAAAAGACACACAGTGTGTAATGGGGCAAGCAGTGCATATCCTGGGTCCTCTTTAACAATGGTTTATAGATCTTTCCCCACAAACCTGCCCAAATATTTCTTAAATGCAGCTACACTAACAGCTTTTACTACATCCTCCGGTAATGAATTTCAGGGTTTGATTACGTGTTGACTGAAAAAAATATGTTCATCTAGTAGTCTTAAATGGGTTACACTGTAACTGCATTACATGTCCCCTAGTCTTTCTACATTCTGATGGCATAGACAATCAATCTACATTTACCTGTTCCACTTGAGTCAATAATTTATAGATCTCTATCATATCTCCCCTCAGCCATCTCTTCCCCAGGTTGAAGAGCCCCAACCTTTTTAGCCTATCCACAAAGGGGTATCCTATCTGCATTACCATCTGTGATGTCTGTCATGATCCCATATTGACAGTGGCAGCACACAGACATGCTGCTGCTGTGGAAAGGTGATGTGTCACATAGGGCGGTCCAAGGGTCCTGGCACCCCAGGCACAGATCCCAGCTGGCCCCGCCCCTGCTGCCACTGAACCCAACTGTGGGGAAAAAGGCAGATAGTGCCAGCAGCTGTAGAACTCCAGGTGCCCAGGGTACTACCACAGCAGTGGCTGTCATCTTCCCCTTGAGGTGTATCATTGGCAGAGGCAGATTGTTTGGGGGGCTGTGCGACCATCCATGTATGCCTCTACCCCACCCATCCAGACCCTGTGCCTTGGCACCTGCCAACCCGCATGTTGGATGGACTGGGACTGTGCATCTCCAACATGGACAGCACATGGGCATGTCAGCATGGTGTGGGGTGTTGGCAGAGGGGGCAGCGGCAGCAGACCAAAGCTATGCTCTGGTCCTGTGCACCATGCGCATTGCAACATGTGCCAAGGTCTGTCTGATACAAAGCATGTCAGCCCCAGGACGTGCTGTAACCATGTGGCAGCATTGTGGCTCAATGCACACAGTTGGTGTGTGTATATGAGCTGAGGGTCACAGGTTTGGGTCCTGGCTGTGGATTGTGCATTGCATGTCCCTGTGGCTAAACTTTAGCCAACTGTGCAAGTACAACACCAACATGTGCAACCCCCAATGAATCGACCAGCAAGGGTACAAACACCCATCAGCCACACAGACAGGCTTCACTATCCACAGCTGGATAGAGACTCAGGCTGATAGCACCTGCACACTGAGCAGACATTAATATCAGAGCATGCTACTAGCTCCTGCACAATGAGCACATATTAACAATGCTTGAGCTGATATCGGGACCAAGGTGGCAGGCAGGAATGCCAACCATCCCCATTTTTGCACAATGCATCGATATGAGTGTGTATGTGGGTATGTCTATCCATTGTTGTGTGGCTTTCTACACCTCACTGAGCCTTGCAGTACCTAAGCTGTTTCTAGTGTTAGTCTGCAAATGTGATGATGAGGTACAAAGTATTGTAGGTATGGCCTGAAACAGGGCTGATTGACCAGGATGTGTCTGCATTGGAGGTAGGGTCAATAACTGAGACATCATAGTGCCCGTCTGCAATGGGTGGCCACAGCATGTCATGCTGGGAGGGCACTCTCACTCTAACCGAGCAGTGACCATGGCAGGCTATGTATTCACATAGTGCTATATAGTATTTAGTTCCAATGATATGGGTGCACTTCCTTTCCTTGGGGCCTGATCACTGAACCAAATGCTGGGTGTCCATGCTATTTATTCCAAGCCTGTGTGCACATGTAATGTGTACTGACCAGTGGATTGTCTGCAGTTGGTATTTTTATGGCTGGAAAGCCCAGTGGAGGGCAACAGGTACAGTCTGACCTTACTTGCTGTGGGTGGTTGTTAGACCTAGGTGGTTGGAATGTGAGGTGTCCTAGACTTACTCACTGTGCTAATGGTAGGGCCAGCAGGACTGTAGTACCAACCCCATGCAAGCATGGATGCCCTGCTGGTAGCTGGTATCCATACAATCAGCATTTTATCATCATGGATTGACACACACTGTTTTAGGAGAGTCCCTGTCTAATAGGAAAAGATCACAGTGCCAGAAGTGACTGACACATACATCATACTACAGACAATACCAGTTACACATTAACAGCAAGAAAGACATACAGCAGAGACTATCTCTAGCACTACAAATTCTGGGGACCAGGTTCTGGGCACCCGTCCTCACCCTCAGGGTGACTGCAGAAACTGCTCAGTCGCACAGTTTGACATATTCATAAATGACCTGGAAAGTGGAATAACGAGTGAGGTTATCAAATTTGCAGATGACACAAAACTATTTAAAGTTGTTAAAACCCAAGAGGATTGTGAAAAATTGCAAGAGGATCTTGATAAATTGGAAGACTGGGCATCAAAATGGCAGATGAAATTTAATGTGGACAAGTGCAAGGTTATGCACCTAGGGAAGAACAACCCAAACTATGGTTACACGATGCAAGGTTCCACATTAGGAACCACCACCCAGGAAAAAGATTTAGGCGTCATTGTGGATACCATGTTAAAACCCTCGGCCCAGTGTGCAGCGGCGGCCAAGAGAGCAAATAGAATGCTAGGTATGATAAGGAAAGGAATGGAAAATAAAACAAAAGATATTATAATGCCTCTAAATCGTTCCATGGTGAGACCGCACCTTGAATATTGTGTGCAATTCTGGTCGCCGTATCTTAAAAAGGATATAGCGATTTTAGAAAAGGTACAGAGAAGAGCCACCAAAATGGTAAAGGGGATGGAAGGATACTCCTATGAAGAAAGGCTAAAAAGGTTAGGGCTCTTTAACCTGGAAAAGAGACGGCTGAGGGGAGATATGATAGAAGTCTATCAATTAATGAACGGAGTGGAACGGGTAAACGTAGATCGATTGTTTACCTTATCAGAATATAGAAAGACTAGGGGACATGCAATGAAGCTACAGGGTAAACTATTTAAGACTAATAAAAGAAAATATTTTTTCACTCAACGTGTAATCAAACTCTGGAATTTGCTACCGGAGGATGTAGTAAAGGCTGTTAGTGTAGCTGGGTTTAAAAAAGGTTTGGACAAGTTCCTGGAGGAAAGGTCCATAAACCATTATTAAGAAGTGACCGAAGATATCAATGCTTGACCCAGTACAAGCATTGTGAAACTTGTGTCTCTTGGGGAAACTGCTAGGTACATATGACCTAGATTGGCCACTGTTGGAAACAGAATACTGGGCTTGATGGACCTTGGTCTGACCCAGTATGGCATATCTTATGTTCTTATGCTCTGTGCTTGTATCACACACACTGTCAGTGATTCTTACTGAGCTGAGGTGATGGATAAGTGCATTCTCCATTTGGTGATCAATGTAGATGGCTGTTCTGCATATGCACTGCATCATGGGTACTGGTGGAGCTACCCTATACTGGCACATACAGCAGATATTTTATGCAGTGACCTGAAGTCTCTGTATCCTGCCACTGCTGTGGCACGTGGTGGGAGGTGCGGCATACTGGTTAGTGCATTTCCTCCATAAGCAGTGGACAGAGGTTTGATTCCTACTTGTTCTTTTTTGTGACTGTGTGCTGCTCAGATCATTTTCATGCCTGTAACGGTCAGGGCTCTGCACATCGGTGCTGCCAGCACCCTCTCTCAGCCGGCATCCTTCCTTTAGCCAATCTACCTGCCTCTGTCGGCTGTGTACAGTCATGTCTTCTTGTGCAAACTGCTACACCATGACCTACACTAGTACTTTTTCTGCGTTCTGGCTCTTCGTGCTCACCTCTCCTGTGCTTGATCTGCACATCACTACAACAATTCTGTCCTCCTATCGCTGCAAACATCCTGCTGCTTCTGGCTCTGCTGGGGGACACGTCTTCCCCATCCTATGCCACACACTGACATTGCAGCACTTTACAATGGCACCACTCTATGCATTGGTACAACTGCCTCCCACATATTCATATGCTTTAATGGCTTCCACCTAGGGTGCCCACTGATATGGCAGGTCCATCAGCTCCCACCTGTCCTTCCTTCCATCACCTTTTCATAGACTTTCCTTGGTGCTCTATCCAGCATTGGGGTTGGTGCCCATGTGAGCAGCAACAATCATCACACGGTGTAGTTTGAGATAAAAGGCAAGGTAGAGTCCAATCACAGCAAGCTCAAAGTCCTAGACTTCAAAAACACTGACTTCAGTAAAATGGCCAAGTACCTGAAGGAGGAGTTGGCAGGGTGGGAAGGAATAAGGGAAGTGGAATTGCAATGGGCTAAACTAAAGGAGGCAATAAAAGGGGTAACAGATACATACAGTATGTAAGGAAAGTAAATAAAAACAAGAGGAAAAGGAAAACTATTTGGTTCTTCAAAGAAATGGCTGTACAAATAAAGGCAAAAAACAGCTTTCACAAAATTCAGAAGTTTACAAACAGAGGAACACAGAAAGGAATACAGGATCATACTAAAAGAGACAAAAAGAGAAATAAGGAAAGCAAAATCAAAGACAGAGGAAAAGATGGTTAAAGATGTGAAGTGTGGCAACAAAACTTTCTTCAGGTATATTCAGGAGAGGAGGAAAATCAAAGGTGGAATTGCAGGACTCAAATGTGCTGGGAACAGATTTGTGGAAAATGACATTGAAAAAGCGAAAATGCTAAACAAATACTTCTGCTCTGTTTTTACTAAAGAAAATCCTGGAGAAGGACCAACTGTGATTCCCAAATATACAAATGGGATTGGCGTAGATAGGAGTTATAGAATCTTGCTCTTTACAAATAACTTCTCTTGCTCCTTAAAAAATGTTCTCTTTATTTTGAGGACATCAAATCCTACAGTGAACTTAGCAACAACGTAACTTACTAGAAATGTATATAGTTTCCCCCAAGTTTAACCTCATGTTAAATGCCCTGTTCTTTGTAAACGATGGCCAAATTTAATTGACCAAGTGTTATACTGTTTCAATGTAAACCACACTGATGACAAAGAGCGCGGTATATAAGAAATGTTAAATAAATTAAATAAATAAATACCACACCATTCACAGAAGAAGATGTGTTAGAACAATTTGCAAAACTGAAAGTGGACAAGGCCATGGGACCGGATGGGATACATCCCACGATACTGAAAGAGCTCAGAGAGGTTCTTGCAGGGTCGTTAAAGGATGTTTCTAATAGATCCTTGGAGACAGGAGAAGTTCCACAGGTCTGGAGAAGGGCTGATGTGGTACCTCTACACAAAAGTGGTAACAGGGAAGAAATGACAAACTATAGGTCAGTAAGCCTTACCTCAGTGGCAGGAAAAGTAATGGAGGTGCTCCTGAAAGAGCGAATAGTGGACTTTCTCAAAACCAACAGGTTGCATGACCTGAGGCAACATGGTTTTACCAAAGGACAAACTTGCCAAAGAAATCTGAATGAGTTCTTTGACTGGGTGACCAGAGAACTAGATCAAGAGCATGCGATGGATGTAATCTACCTAGATTTCAGCAAAGCCTTTGATACTGTTCCTCATAGGAAGCTTATCAATAAACTCAATAGCTTGGGGATGGGTCCCAAGGTGGTGAACTGGATCAGAAATTGGTTGACTAAAGTCAACAGAAGGTGATGGTAGGATGAAAGGAAAGTGATTAGCAATGTGCCCCAGGGTTCAGTCCTGGGACCGGTATTGTTCAATGTATTTGTGAGTGATATTGCTGAAGGACTGAATGGAAAAGTCTGTCTTTTCACAGATGACATGAAACTTTGCAACAGAGTGGACTCCCCCGAGAGAGTGGAGAATATGAAAGATCTACAAAAGCTGAAAGAATGGTCTAATGCTTGGCAGTTAAGATTTAATGTGAAGAAGTGCAGTGTCATGCACTTAGGAAGCAGAAATCCAAGGGAATTGTATGCGATAGGAGTCGAGAGGTTGGTGTGCATGGACCAGGAGAAGGACTTCGGAGTGAATGAGGATCTCAAGGTGGTGAAACAGTGCAACAAGGCTGTGGCAAAAGACAGAAGGATGCTAGGTTGCATACAGAGAGGAATTACCAGCAGAAAGGAAGAGGTACTAATGCCACTGTACAAATCACTGGTGAGGCCTCACTTGGAATATTGTGTTCAGTTTTGGAGACCATATCTCACAAAGAATATAAAAATATTGGAAATGGTTCAGAGGAAGGCGACCAAAATGATTTGGAATCTCAGAAGACTTATGAGAAGAGACTTGAATACCTAAATATGTACACTCTAGAGGAGAGGAGTGACAGGGGAGATATGATTCAGACCTTTAAATACTTAAAAGAGTATTAATGAACAAACCTTTTCTAAAGACAGGGAAGCTGTAAAGAGGGTAAACTGAAAGGCAATGTTAGGAAATACTTTTTCATTGAAAGGGTGGTGGATGCTTGGAATGCCTTCCCGATGGAAGTGGTGGGGAGCAAATACAGTGACAGAATTCAAAATGGAATGGAACAGACACAGTGGACCCCTTTATAGCAACAGGATAAAATCAAAATAAACATAAGTATCTCTTATATCTCAACAGATAGGGGTGACCTACACAGAACGGTGGGTTCACCCCTAAACAAAGGCATGGGGAGGGGCAACCTGCACAGAGCAGCAGGTGCACTTTCTCTTGTCGCCTTGCTGAGCAGACTAGATGGACTATGCTGGTCTTTATCTGCCTTCATATACTATGTTACTATGTTACAGTCATTTTCATGCCTTAAGGTTCTTGTTTGACACCTTAGAGCACTTTAAAGCCCTTAAAGCACGTTTTGTCACCTTAAGAGCACCTTAAAGCACATTTGTCACCTTAAAATGCGTTAAGGTGCATGCTTGTCACCTTAACGTGCGATGTCCTGTTAACGTGCGTTAAATGGCCAAGGCGCTCTGTTAATGTGCATTAAATGGCCCATAGGGCACTTTACACTGGAATGTCCCCTACCTGCCCTATGCCTTTTATGGATTAATGCCTTTATCGCTTCCGTTATCGCCTGTTACCTTAACACGCTTTAGTAAACATACCCCTAAGTTTCATCTACCATTTGGATACCAAGTTTCTCAGTTTCACAAGGTTCTCCTGCAGTTTCTCATAATCCGCATGCAGTTTAACAATTCTGAATAATTTGGCATCATCTGAGTAGAGAGAGGATGAGCATATAATCTTTAGAGAAGAAAAGAGGCTAGATAGGGCTAGCAAAATTGAAACTGGTCAAGGAAAAAGGATCAGATAAGATACCACGTAGGATTCTGAGGATTCTTAAAGAGGGGGTGTTAGATTGGACAAAAAGAAGAATGAACCATCACCATTGTCTCTTTTCTGGGGAGGGGAAAGAACAAACTCTGCTATCTACCTGAGGCTGAGAATAAAGGTAATTAGAGGGGAGAGGAGAAGAGAGAAAATGACCCAAACCATTCAGCAGGCCAGGGAGCAGCAATAACAGCTCCAGACTGCTTTTACTTCCTTTTCCAGTTCATTTTCAATTCTTTGGAAGTGTGGGCCAGATTTTCAAAGGCATTGCCCTAGTAACCCATGTAAATGTCTTAACAGGAATTTTTGAAGATACATACACGAGTAGTGTCTTTGAAAATTCCCTGGTTGTCTCCCTTACGTGCCCCAATCCTATGCGGTTAACATCGGGGCATATCGGTTGTGTTCCGGGGTGGAGTTGGGTAGAGGAAAGGGCTAAGTAGATAGCAGTGATTTTTGATTCTACCCGGTTAGCCCTTGACACCTTAAAGATAGGCGAGGGTTTTCCTCTCCTATCTTTGAGGCACTGGGGCTAACCGGGTAGCATAGAAAATCACTGCCACCCACTTAGTCTCGGTGGCTGCCGGTGTGTCCAGCTAAACCAGGATCTTCACTTCCTTTGCCGCGGAAGTGAAAATCTGGGTTAAGGTGGTAGGCAAGCAGGCTATGTGCCGCTTTGGGCAGGCAGACTATACGCCAACGTGGCACATAGCCTGCCTAAATGAAAATCGGGCCCTGTAAATCTAACTTAAATATCAGAGCTATAAATTGCAGTCGCACCATAAAACGTATTCTTTGCACATTGAACCAATTTTTATAGAACCAATCCAAGAGTAATCCAACGACATAATCCATATACTTTCAAGACACAGAGGACCTTTCATAAAAGAGGAAAACCATTCCCAGTCAAGCAAAGACAAAGCAGTTCAGATTTCAAACAAGCATAATAATTTCATTCTTATATTTCTTATATTAATTGGTATTAAAAATATGGTATATGTATCGTAGGGGGGGTTATTCTGACCCTCATTTAGTGGGGATATATGTTCAGGGTGGACATATAATCCCCGCTAAATGTTGGGCTTCTCTTCACGTACTGCTGAGATGTGCGGGGAGCTCTGGATGGGGGTGGGAGTGACCGGCCGCAGGAGGAGCGAGGGCTGGGAATAGGCCGGACCCTGACCCCAGATGTACAGGGTCAATTCTGGTGTCGGCCTCTACATGGGGAACTTATTCCATCTCAGAGGTGGAATAAGTTCCCCCGAGGTTTACAGCACTCAGCAGTGGCACCGGCAGAGAAGGTGAGCAGGAGCAGGGTGTTCCCTGCAGCCCAATCCCAGCCGCGGGAGGCCCAATCAGGGTTTAGGGTGGCAAGGAACAAGTGATTTACCGCAGCGCCGGTGATAAGGGCTCCAGCATGGAGCTGCGGTGCCATGGCAATGGGATGGCACGGCACCATGGCTCCATGCAGGAGCCAGGCTGAGCTAGCCGGGCAGAGCTCTGGATATCCGAGGTGCCTGAATTAGGGCACATCCTAGACATCCAGGCGCTATGCCACGATTCTGCTCCCGCGGGGCTGTCTAGCTCCCACAGGTGCAGAATCGGGTGCATCTCCGGGCCGTCCAGATTTCTGGACATGTGGACAGCCCGGACATGCACCTACGGAATTGGCCTCCATGTATCTCTTTTTTTTAAAGTATAATGTATACTTTTCTATAACATGATGTAGCACTTTGGATAATTGGCAAGAATTTGGTTATATGTGAGAGAAGTACAAATAGGAACGTGTATAAACATGGGAAAGTGTTCAGTAAGGGTGTCATTCTGACCCGCAAATAGCAGGGGTAGATGTTCGGGTTGGACGTCTAACCCCTGTTTAGCCCCAGAATGTTAATCTAGGTTCAGGGTTCCTCGCACGTACACATCATGTGTGCAGGTAGCATTGGATGTGGGCAGGGGCGGCCCAAGGGGGGTGCAAGGCCATGTGCGGAGACTCGGTGCGGGGCCTCATTTGCATAAATATTTGCATAATGTTACCATATACTAACTTTTAGTAAACATGCCTCTTAATGAGTGTATGGATAAAGAAAGACTAAAAGATTTCTACATTACTATAATCCAGTGCCAACCACCAGACACATTAGGAACTACTACAAACACTGCCCATTTAGAACCCATAGCAAACCCGCCGTATCCTAACAGCACTACCAGGACTCACAAAGTACCATACCCTACCTATCAAAAGGAAACATGCAAATATTAAACCAATACATTTCAGAGAACAACAATACATGACCTACTGGGGAAAGAGAACAAGTGGCAATGTCAAATAGGAATTACATAAACAGAATACCTCAGCTCAGTTACACATGCAGAACATAGACCATCACCAAACAAGGAATCACAATTTAGAAACAGGAAGACAATAATTAAACTGGGAATCCCAAAAGCCAAACTTGGAATGTACAACACTGTAGAAATAAAACTATGCATTAATTTGCTCTTGTACTAAACAAAGCGCAGACGTTAATGATGCACATTTACCAGAACTGACATATTCCAATTAATAAATTCAAAATAAAGAGATATTTTTCTACCTTTTGTGCATTTTTTTTTCAGCTGCAATTGCTCCAGCCACTTTCTTCTGGTTTCTTCGTGTATTCTGCTAACTCTCCATCGTCTGCTGTCCATTTGTCCTTTCTTCTCTTTTCTAGTTTTTTTCCATTCTCTCTCTACATCTGCTTTAACATACTAATCTTTCTCCTTTTGCTCTTTCCTCATTCCTATTTCATCCACTCAAATTTTACCCCTCCATCCTCAATCCCCACTTACTCTCCCAATACCCGGCCAATTGTAGATTTTTTATCCCTCCCACACAAAATATTTCCCCCCTCTCCATTTTACTCTCCCATCCCCATCCCATTCTAATCCTCCCCCAACATCAGCTCCCTTCTAGTTCCAGCCTCACCCAGCATCCATTCCCTTCTAGTCCCTGCATCAGCCCATTTCCAGTCCTAGCCCCCCATCAGCCCATTTCCAGTCCTAGCAACCCCCCAACCCAATACCAGTCCTAGCCCCCCCCATCAACCCACTTCCAGTCCTAACCCCCCATCACCCCATTTTCAGTTTAAGCCCCCCCTATAACCCATTACCAGTCCTAACCCCCCCATCAGCCCATTTCCAGTCCTAACCCCCATCAACCCATTTCCAGTCAGCCCCCCCATAGCCCATTGCCAGTCCTAACCCCCCCATCAGCCCACAGCCCATTACCAGTCCTAACCCCATCAGCCCACCTCAAGTCCTAACCCCTCCCCACAGCCCATTACCAGTCCTAACCCCATCAGCCCACCTCCAGTCTTAATCCCCCCAGCCCATTTCCAGTCCTAGCAACCCCCCTAACCCATTACCAGTCCTAGCCCCCCATAGCCCACTCCCAGTCCTAATCCCACCAGCCCATTTCCAGTCCTAATCCCCCATCACCCAATTTTCAGTTTAAGCCCCACCCATACCCCATTACCAGTCCTAACCTCCCCATCAGCCCACTCCCAGTCCTAATCCCACCAGCCCATTTCCAGTCCTAATCCCCCATCACCCAATTTTTAGTTTAAGCCCCCCCATAGCCCATTACCAGTCCTAACCCCTCATCAACCCACTTCCAGTCCTAATCCCATCAGCCCATATATAGACTTAGCTCCCCCATAGCCCATCACCACTCCTAACCCCCCCAGGCCCCCCATAGCCCATCACCACTCCTAACCCGCCCCAGCCCATCACCACTCCTAACCCCCCCCAGCCCAGCCCAGCCCAGCCCAGCCTAGCCTAGGGAAAATTTTAAAAAAAAAAGCTGACTGCTGCCGCTGCCGGGGCTGCCGCGGCAGAATTGAGTGTGCCGCGGGGCCCCCCCTGCCCAGCAGAGTTTGACCTCCCCTGTATCACCTCTCTCTTTACAGCTGCAGTCACATGCGCCGGCTTTCAGAGCGCGAAGGAACTAGTTCCCCTTTCGCGGCTTTGTTAAGCCCGCGGGGGCTGATGGGAACTTCCCATCAGCCCCCGCGGGCTTAACAGAGCAGCGAGGGAGAAACTCTCCCCTCGCACTCTGAATGCCGGCGCGTGTGACTGCAGCTGTAAAGAGAGAGGTGATACAGGGGAGGGCAGGCTCTGCTGGGCAGGGGGGGCCCCGCGGCACACTCGATTCTGCCGCGGCGGCCCCGGCAGCGGCAGCAGACAGGTTTTTTTTTTTTTTTAAATTTTACTTTTAGATCAGAATGTTTTTTGCGCGGGGCCCCCTGAAACGTGGGGCCCTGTGCAAAAAACATTCTCGCTCAATGGTCGGGCCGGCCCTGGATGTGGGCAGGATAGGGTGGAGCGAGGGTGGAGTAGGGGCGGGGCAAAGCAGCAGGATGTACAGAGGCTATTCAGGAAGATCCTCTGTACTTCTATGGGCAGCCTGCCTATTCCACCCTGAGGGTGGAATAAGTGCAGGCCGCATCTCTGTTGGTGGCCTGCAGTCCCCCGCTCACCACAGCATCCAGCCTGGATAGAGTCTGCCTGCACGGCATGTCTTCGTGGGCCCTCGCTGGTGGGCAGATGGAGTCCTGCTGGTGCCTGTGTCAGCCCCTCCATTCCTGTCAGCCAGCTGGGCATCTCAGAGCAGGCTATGCAGGGGAGAGGTAGCATTTCAGATGTCTTGCACCACATAATGTGGTGCATGTTGGCCTGTCTAAGTGCCCGATTCCACATGCGTGGGTGCATCTAACTCCCGCAGTTGTGGAATCGGGTACATCTTGGCCCCGACCTGTTCAGATGGCCCAGGCAGTCACCATTTTGAATCGGCCTCTAAGGGATAACTTTTCAGTTGGACACCTAATTGCTGCACACATGTGTACTTTACAGCCTGCACACACTTGGTCAAGTTTCAGACACAAGGCACCTGCATACATCGAGTTGAATATTAGCTTGTTATGTCAATAAGGTACATATGTGCTGTTACATGGTTTTAAACAATAGTACAAAGTATGCACATTGGAGGTACTGTATGTCTACTTCATATGTAGTTTATGAAAATGAAATGCACATGTCTAATTCCCCCCTCCCCCAAATGCTTCTTTTCTAAATGGTGAATGGTATACACTCTATGAAAGTATGAAAGTTCTTACTAGTGATTAAAAGTCTGATTTAGATCATTCATCTCTTATTTTATCTTCATAAAGATGCTAAAATCTTTGAATATTTGCTTCAGCTTGGGGGTGGGGCAGTTTTCAATGTAGTAGGGCAGTTGAAGGAGTAGTTTTTGGGAGTAGAGACAGTTTATAGGGTGATGGTCAGTTATGGGGTAGTTTTTGGGACTAGGGCAGTTTGTGGGATGGTTGGGCAGTTGGGGTAGTTTTTTGAGCTGGGGCAGTTTGCAAGATGGTGGGGCAGTTATGAGGGGGTAAGTTTTGGAAGGGATAGTTTGTGTGGTGTTGGGGTAGTTAAGTGGGATATTTTGCAGGGTTGGGGCAGTGTGCATGTTAATTGTGGGGATAGTTTTGGGGTGGAGCATTGTGGGGGTAATGAGACAACTTTAGGAGTTGTTTTGGGGGTATAGAAGTTGCAGGCCATATTTTTGGGAGATGGGATAGTTTGTGGGGTGGTGAGGCAATTGTGGGGATAATTTTTGGGGATGGAGGAAGTTTTCAAGATGGTAGAGCAGTTGTGTGGGGGGATTTTTTGTGATGGGAACATTCTGTACAGTGGTGGGGCAGTTGTATGGAGTAGCTTTTGGAGACGGGACAGTTTGTGGGGGTGGTGGGGCAATTGCAAGGGGTAATTTTGGAAGTTTTAGGGTGGTGGGGCAGTTGTGGGGGTTATTTTTTGGAGTGTGTGAACACATTTTGCACAGTGGTGGGACAGTTCTAGGGAATAGATTTTGGGGATAGAAACATAGAAATATGATGACAGAAAAAGACCACATGGCCTATCTAGTCTGCCCTTCCATATCAATCACTACAACACTCCCCTTTTTTCCTTTAGAGATCCTCTGTGTTTGTTCCATGCTTTTTTGAATTCAGATACTGTCCTTACCTTCACTGGGAGACTATTCCATAGATCCACCACTCTTTCCCTAAATAAATATTTCCACGTATCACTCCTGAATCTATCCCCTTTCACCCTTATCCCATGTCCCCTTGTAGCAGAGCTTGCTTTCAATTGAAAGAGGCTCTCCTCCTGTGCATTTATGCAATGGAGGTATTTAAACATCTCAATCATATCACCTCTATCCTGCCTTTTCTCTAAGGTGTACATATTAAGATCCTTCTGTCCTCATATGTTTTATAATGAAGACCACTAACCATTTTAGTAGCCATCTTCTGTACCGACTCCAGCCTGTTTATATCTTTTTGAAGTTGCAGTCTCCGGAATTGCACACAATACTCCAAATCAGGTCGCACCAAAGACATATAGAGGCACTATCACCTCCTTTTTTCTGCTGGCCATTCCTCTCCCTATGCACCCAAGCATCCTTTTAGCTTTTGCTGTCATCTTTTCTACCTGTTTAGTTACTGATCATCAGGCACAATCACACCTAGGTCCCGCTCTTCTTTAGGGGACAAAAGTACTTCACCCCCTATACTATATTTCTCCATTGGAATGCTGCAGCCCAAATGCATGACCTTGCATTTTTTAACATTAAATCTCAGCTGCTAAATTCTAGACCATTCTTCAAGCTTAGCTAGATCCCTCCTCATGTTATCTACACCTTCCTGGGTGTCTACTCTATTGCAGATTTTGGTATCATCCACAGAGAGGCAAACCTTACCCGAGAGCCCTTCTGCTATATCACTAACAAAGATGTTAAAAAGAATCAGACCAAGGACAGATCCCTGGGGCAACACCACTGGTAACCTCCTTCTCCTCAGTGTGAACTCCATTTACCTGTACCCTTTGTAGCCTCCCACTCAACCAATTTCTAACCCAAGCAGTAACTTTAGGGAGGTGCATTGTGTGAGCTGATGGGGCAGTTCCAGGTGGCATAGGTTTTGGAGCTGGTGCAGTATCTGGGTACTGGTGGAGTTGCAGGATATTTTGCAGGGATGAGGCATTTGGGATTGAGTGTTAATTGCAAGGGTATTTTTGTGGGTTGGGGCAATTTGGGTTTTGCAGAGAGATGAGAACAGGAAATAGCGAATTGCTCCTTTCAAGCTGCCTAACAACTATGGAGTATATTTACTAAAGGGCATTAAGGGAGCAAGTGTGCCATTAGCACCTGTTATTGGCACCCTTGTGCCCTTAATGCTGGTAAAAAGTTTCTTTAATGGGCATTAAAGGCTCCTGCAGTATTAAGGGCACTGTAGGCGAAGAGTGGGTGTTAATGGGGTGGAGAGTAGGCATTAACCGTGTGTTCTCCTTTCATGCCTGTTGCGCAATGTGTTTAAAAGCCCTTTAATGCTGGGAACCCCAATGCCAAGTAAAACCTCATGGCTAGGAGGTATTTAGAAGGGAGCGAGCCTAGTTAGACATCTGCACTGACAGGGGAGCCCCAGACAGTGATAGTAGTACTCCATTAGCAGCAACAGCATGTGCCCAAGTATGAAAGAACATTATGTTGGTGCAAATGGGGCAAAGTAGGTGGTACGTGGGTCATTCATTGGGGGTTGCTGGTGCACAGGTCAGACCAGGCAGCTGCCCATGTGGCACATAAGAACATAAGACCATAAGATATGCTATATTGTGTCAGACCAAGGGTCATCAAGCCCAGTATCCTGTGTCCAACATTGGCCAATCTAGGTCACAAGTACTTATGAGTTCCCCCAAAAGACACACAGGATCCACAATACCTGTACTGGAGCAAACAGTGGATTTCCCTGATCCCCTTGAATAATGGTTTATGGACCTGTCCTCCAGGAGCCTGTCCAAACCTTAGCTACACTAACAGCTTTTACCGCATCCTCTGATAATGCATTCTAGATTTTGATCACGCGTTGACTGAAAAAATATTTTCTCTTATTTGTCTTAAATGTGTTACACTGTAAGTTCATTGCATACCCCATATTCTACATTTTGATGGTGTAAACAATTGATCCAAGTTTACCTGTTCCACTCCATTCATTAATATGTAGACCTCTATCATATCTCCCCTCAAAGAACCCTAACCTTTTTAGTATCTCCTCATAGGGGTATCCTTCCATCCACAGTACCATCTGTGATGTCCGTCATGATCCCACAGTGACAGTGGCGACACACAGACATGCTGCTGCTGCGGAAAGGTGATGTGCCACTTAGGTCAGTCCAAGGGTCCTGGCATCCTAGGCAGAGATCCTAGCTGCCCCCCCCCCTACTGCCGCTGACCCCAGCTGTGGAGGAAGAGGCGATAGCACCAGCAGCTGTAGCCCTACAGGTAGCTGCAAAATGCAGCTGCTGCAGAGGCAGATGGTTGGGGGGGCTGCGTGGCCATCCATGTGTGCCTCTGCCCCCCCCACCAGACCTGTGCCCTAGGCAACCACCAAACCCACATGTTGAATTGGCTGGGACTGTGCACCGCCACCACTGACAGCACATGGGCATGTCAGCATGGTGTAGGGGTGTTGGCAGTGGGGGCATCTGCACCCACCTGCAGCAGACCAAAGCCATGTCCTGGTCCTGCGTGCTGTGAGCAGTACAAAATGTGCAAAGGTCTGTCTGATAGGAGCATGTCAGTCCCAGGGACCATTACATCCATTTGGCAGTACTGTGGCTCAATGCACACAGCCAGTGTGTGTATGGGCAGAGAGTCACAGGTTCAAATCCTGACTGTGGGTCCTGGAATATATGTCCCTCTGACTAAACCTTAACCTACAGTGCAGGTACAGCACCAGCATGTGCAGCTCCCAATGAATCGGCCAGCAAAGGTAGACAACCATCAGCCACACAGACAGGCTCCACTATCCATAGCTGGAAGGAGAGGCAGGCTGATAGCACCTGAACACTGAGCAGATGTTAACAATGAGTGTTAATGTCAGAGTATGCTACTAGCGCCTGTGCAATGAGCACATGTTAACAATGCTTGAGTTGATATGGAGACCAAAGTGGCAGGCAAGAATGCCAACCATCCCTGCTTTTGCACAGCGTGAGGATGTGAGTTTGTGTGTGTATGAGCATGTCTCTCCATTGTTCTGTGGTTTTCTGCACTTCACTGTGCCTCGCATTGCCTAAGATATTTCAAGAGCTAGTCTGCAAATGTGCATGACGAGGAGCAGAGGATTGTGGGTATGACCTGAAACAGGGCGGTATGATCTGAAACTGTGTCAGTCTCAGTGGTAGAGTCAATGACTGAGATGTCATAGGTCCATCTGCCATGTGCATGACGAGGAGCAGAGGATTGTGGACACTGTTCCCTCTAAGCTGTGCGCGTGTGCACGCGCACACACCTCGACGAGCGAGCGCACATACTTTACACCAGAGCGCACAAAAATTACAGCTCTGATTCTGATAGAAAACAACACAGACGTCTTAAAATTTAAAAGTTATGATTGTAATTACTAGAAATTTCCCACTTCATTTAGTAATCGTCTATTTTCATTTAATTTGATTAACATGAATGTGGTGTACAACCTGTATTCTGTATATAACTCCGAGTGTTGTTATGTGGTGCACAAAAATTTAACTTTCCTTCAAAAGCTGCACACAGCTGATATTTTATGCGCACACAGCCTACAGAAAATTAGAGGGAACATTGATTGTGGGTATGACCTGAAACAGGGCGGTATGATCTGAAACTGTGTCAGTCTCAGTGGTAGAGTCAATGACTGAGATGTCATAGGTCCATCTGCCATGTGCATGGCCTGGGTGGCCACAGCATGTCATGCTGAGACGGCACTCTCACTCTGACCGAGCAGTGACCACAGCATGGTTTTGTATCCACATAGTGCTTATGTAATGTCTGGTTTGAGTGATGTGGATGCAATTTCTGACCATGGAGCCTAGTAACTGAGCCAAATGCTGGGTGACTATGCTATTTATCCCAAGCTAGAGTGCATATGGTTGCTTTCTGCACATGCTTTGTGTGCTGACTGGCTGCAGTTGGTACATGCATGGCTGAAACAACCCAATGGTGGGCAGCAGGTGCAGTCTGACTGAGCTTCCTGTGGGGGATTGTTAGTCCTAGATTCTTAGGACACCAGTTGTTCCTGGCTTACTTACTGCAGTCATGGCAGGAAAGTAGCAGCAGCCCCATGCAAGCCTAGAAGCCCCCATTGCATATGTCATCAACTTTTTAACACTAGGTGCTGACATGCACTGTTCTAGGAGTGTCCCTGTCAAACAGGGGTAGGACACAGGGCCCTGCTATGACTAGCACCTACCGCATGCTGCAATTGTGTAGGAAACAAGATAACCAACATAAACACTGCAGACAATACCTGCTACACACTGACAGTGATATGGACTACCACATGGCCTGCAGAGACTATCCCTAGCAGTGCAAGTTCTGGGGATCAGGTACTGGGGGCCCATCCTCACCCTCAAGGTAACTGCTCTGACTGCTCAGTAGCATGGTTTGTAACTGTTATGCGCTTGTAGCACACGCTGTCAGTGTGTCTTACTGAGCTGATGCGATGGATCAAGGCATTCTCCATTTGGTGATCAGCTGCAGACTACTGTTCTTCATGTGCAGTGCCTCATGGGTACTGGAGGGGGCTAACCTATATAGGCATACACAGCAAACAGTTTAGGCAGGGTCCTGCAGGCTTTTTATATCCAGATATTGCTATGTAGGGCAGTGTGGAGGTGAAATGTCTGCAATGGTTAGTGTAATGTCTCCATAAGCAGGGGACAAGGGTTTGATTCCTACTCATTTTGTGCTACTCAGGTCATTTCCCTGCCTGTATCAGTCCTGGCTCTGCTGTGACTTGAGGACATTAATCCTTCTTTGTTTTTATTGTTATGGTCACACTTTGGGATAACAAACATGCTATTCCCCATCATGGCCTTCTAAGAGCATGGCTTTATTGGCTCTGCTGCAGCCCATTGCAGGGGGTCAGACATGTTTACCCCGCAGATGTCAGGCCCCTGCTTGGAGGCATGGTGGATGGTCATGGCAATAACTTGGGGACCAAGATACCACAGTCTGAAGCCCACTACTACTCCTTATGTGACATTTTGGAATGTGTTACTATCGCGTTTTAAGTCTGCCACAACCTTCATGGACTAGCAACACCTCCTTGTGACCTTGAGCAGATCATTTAACCCACCAATGGCTCAGCTGACTGCAGGTCCATACAGTCCCTGTTTATCATCAGACATTACCAATTGATGGCAAAATGTACCCCAACGTGACTGCACTGTTACAGCAGTATACTAACAGGCAGTTACATGCATACAGCTGTAACATACTTGGGCAGCATGAGTCAGGTATGACATCATGACTGTGACTGTACAGCTTTGGCTCCATTACATCTCTGCAGTACATGCGGATACATCCTACCCCTCGGATAGCCACCTGCAGGTATCACCTCATTCTGTACCTGCCCCATTTGCCCAGTTTGAATGACACCTGTGCAGTTGTTTTCTGCACATTTGTCTGAGGTGTATGGTGGCTGTGTGGCTAGGACAGGTGTGAGTCCCACATGTTTGGTATCAGGTCTTCCAAATGGCACTGATGCACATTTTCACACACAGTAGAAATACATTGGGGATGCCACTTACGGCACATCAGTGTTGCCACCCATACCACCCTCTCCTCAGCTGCCATCCATCCTTCAACCCATCCATCTGCCTCTTTCAATTGTGTGCAGCATGTTATCTTGTGCAAGTTGCTACACCATGGCCTACACTGGTCCTCTTCTTCATGCACGCCTCTCCTGTGCCTAATCTGCACGTCACCACTCCTACTCTGACCTCCCGTCGCTGCACACATCCTGCCACATCTGACTCTGCTAGAGGATACGTCTTCCTCATCCTATGCTACACACTAGCATTGCGCCATTTTACATTGGCACTCCCCTTTGCATTGGTACAGCTGCTTCCCACATGCTTGTCCACTTTACTGGCTGCCACATAAGGTGCCCACGGATCTGGCATGTCCATCAGCTCCCACCTGTCCTTTCATCCATCACCTTCAGATTGACTTTCCTTGCTGCCCCTTTATTTAGCATAAAGGTTACAGCCGTTTTTGGATGTTAAGGTGCATGCTTGACACCTTAATGCCCGATGTCCCATTAACACATGTTAAATGGCCCACAGTGCCCTTAATGCCGGAATGCCTCCTACATGCCCAGCACCCTTCTCGCCTTTAAAACCCTTTATCACTGCCATTAAGGCTTGCTAACGCCTGCTCCCTTACCGCCCTTTAGTAAACACAGCCCTATGTTTTACTGTACATAGGTTCCTCTGCTGCAGAGCTAGGACTTCTCCTATAGAAATGCATTTGTGGGGTTTTTTTTGGGGAGGGGGGTTTGAGGAGGGAGCTCTACTTTCTCTACTCTGATCTGATGCACTTTGGGACTTAACGTGTCTCTTCACTTGTATTCCCCCATATCAAATTCATCCCATTATATTTTAATTTTC
Organism: Ichthyophis bannanicus; assembly: GCA_033557465.1. Lineage (NCBI taxonomy): Eukaryota > Metazoa > Chordata > Amphibia > Gymnophiona > Ichthyophiidae > Ichthyophis > Ichthyophis bannanicus. The sequence continues at coordinate 125,752,323 of CM066035.1, read as the reverse complement.
ACAGAGTTATTTTGCTCCCAGGCAGACAGGCAAAGAGACATTTCTCGACTCCTTTAGTATAATTTTTTCCAACTTCTGTTGGGTTGGAATGAAAAATGATAAGCTATCTTTCCTACTTAAATATTTATCTGGCTAAAATCATGAGTAGTATTCATGCACTTACTTTTAACTAGTAAGGTGTGCACAGTTTTCAAACAGCCCACTGTCCCTCATAAATGAGTTTCTGAAAATCACCTTCAAAAGAAATTATAATTGTTATCTCACAAAGAAGATGGAATAAGTAATCTTATAATCTTTCATATTTTATTTAATTGTTTAAAACTATGCCTGTTCTGACCAATAAAAAAATGATTGTTTCTATTGCTAGCAACATATTTGTGTAGTAAATTAAAGATTTTAAGTTTGTGCAAAGACAAATAGATTTGAAACTCCCCCAATTTCTTCAACTATTACATTAGAAAAGTCTATGTAGGAAAGGCACTTTAAAAATCCAGAGCAGCCTACTATGGGGGGGGGGGGGAGGGGGAGAGGGGGGGTTAATACTTGCTGTGAGATTGACTGGGGTGGGGGAGGGAGGTGGAATCCAAGGGAAGTAAGGAACACCATTAATAAAAGAAAATTATACATGGTTCTGTTTGTCTGGACGTAGTGTAAGTGTACCCACTGCGTCCACTTGTTATACATGTTCCTGGTTCAATAAATATTATTCTTATTTTAAAAAAATGGGTTTGACTAGCTGTGAGTTCCCTTAACTTGATGGACTTATAAGTGTCTTTCTCTCACCCTGCCTCCTTTTTTTTTCATTTTCATTTTTTTTTATCTCTCACCCTCCCTTTCCCTGATCCCTCCTGACCCTGTCAGCATAGTACAAGGGGAAGTAAGCGTGCAGTTTAGTTTGCAGGACGTAGATGAACCAAGATGCAGAACTACCAGAAAGAGCACCTCTACAAGATTCTAGTGATCGGCGACCTTGGGGTTGGTAAAACCAGTATTATCAAACGCTATGTGCACCAGAGTTTCTCCCCACACTATCGTGCCACCATCGGGGTAGATTTTGCCCTGAAAGTGCTGAACTGGGACTCTGAGACCGTTGTCCGATTGCAATTATGGGACATTGCTGGTGAGTAAGCTCAGATCATGAAGGGGATGGCATCCAAAATGTGGTTCGGGGAGGAATTGACTTCATTCTCTCCCATTGGTTTCTATATATGAATTATAAACTTTAAATTCAAAAAGAGAAGTGGTTGGTTGAACAAACTTTAAAGGGATTCATGATTTTCATGCAGTCTAGCTTGGATTTTCAAGCTAGACTGCAGCTTAAGATGCTGTTTAGCACCAATATGAGGAATGTACATGTGCTCTATGATTATTTACCTCCACAAATTCCTACCATTGGGTTATATCATTAGTATAAAATATCTGGACCTCGGTAAATTTAACCAAAAGAAATGGAGATCAAGAATGAATCTGTTATATTTCTGCTAAATTGTTCTTTAGTGTGAGATTCTGTCTGCATAAAACAACTAAAAAAATGTTCTGCGTGGCTAAAATTGGCAGATATTAAATGTAAGTGATATCATGCAAATTTGAACCTCTAAAATTCTAAAAAAAAAAGATGATTTATAATGTTAGATTAATATGAATCTTTTGATACACAAAATTATATACTAATGAAAAATGTGCCACTCATCTTTAAATTTGCTATAGTTTTATTTAACTTCAGCTTAATGAATATGCCAAAAACCCATGTTCTCTTCAGTAAGAAAATAGTCTTCTTTATTTAAAATTATTAAGAGAAATCTTACACAATGAAGGAAATAGCAAGCAAATTCAAGTATTTCAATGAAATTAGAAGAAAATTCCATTGAGCTAGCACACAGCAAATTTATTCTTCTCTGTATGATACTGTAACTCTGTTCCAGGGTTATTGGCCAAAACACCAGATATTTTTCTAAAATTACGTATAGTCCATGGAAACTGTTCACATCTGGTTACCGCAGGCAGTCTTATCATTTCTCTACAGTGTTCTTTGTAGTCCATGTTACGTATTTGATAAGTAAATGTCTTTCTCAATAGAAGAGCGCATAATGAATAAAAAACCCGACTCTTTGATCAAACTTTGAACATGCCAGCCAGGCTTCAGATGCTGGGTTCAGCAGCTCGTCATGTGCCGTGAACTAAAAGGACCCACTGAGGCTTTTAGTCAGGCAGCTGTATCTGAGAAGCAGCAGGAGGAAAATGTTTCAAATGATTTCATTTGGAAATAAAGCATTTCAGTTATCCCCTTCATCATTTTGGATTTATTTGTATTTCCCTTCAGAGGATGGTGAAGACGGCAAAACGTTTGAAAGCTTCCCCTCCTTGCTTCTTACAACCATTAATGAAACTAGTTAAACTGGTGCACTGCTGAACTGATCCTTACCATAGCCTCATGCACTGACCCGTGTAACAGTAGGAACGGGGGACTAGGGTAAAGCAAAGGGGAAATGGTTATAGCACACATGGGTGGTAAACAGGAGAATAAGGGGGTCAGGATCCAAAAGCAGCTTCGAAGAGGTGGATTTCCAGCCTGGATATGAATATTAAAACTCCAGGGAGCAATATTACACTAAAGGCTGCATGCCCTTTACTCCAAAAAACCCCCCTATGGAAACATGCAAAATAAATACATTCAGTCAAAAAGTGACCCAGGGAAAATAGATGCAAGGAAAAGATCTGACAAGGAAAGAACGGAATCAAGAACCAGGCACGTTGATGTATTTCTATATATTTTCTAAAGAATCTAGCTGATCAGGCTGCTGTAGGCATGTTTCAGGTTTACACAGCAAAATAATAAATATTTAATTTGTGGAAGGCAAGTCCTGTGGGATTCTAAACGTCTCATTGACCGTAAACCACGTTGATATTTATATGAAACATTGTACTCACTCTGTAGCCTTATATGCAATGTAAAATGATGATTAAATGGTGACAAATATGTTATACATGTAATATTCCAAACCTAGTTGCTTTTGGCTAGCTCCATATAAGAGATTTGCAAAGAAAAAAATTTGGTTCATTTTTTTATCATTTTTAGACTTTTTTACTGGAGAGGGGAATTAAGACATTTAGGTCACTGCATCAAAAATTCCCATTGTATTTTAGAAGAGGCTTTGGTAAACACAGTACTTCTTGTAAAACAGATGTAAGGACAATGCAAGACTGTGGGGTATATTTACTAATGGGCATTAAGGGAGCAAGTGTAACATTAATGCCTGTTGGCAACATCCCTGTGTCCTTAATGCTGCAAAAAAGCTTCATTAATGGACATTAAAGGCTTCTGCAGCATTAAGGGCACAGTAGATGGAGAGTGAAACCCTCCACCCAGTGTGCAGCGGCAGCCAAGAAAACAAATAGAATGCTAGGAATCATAAGGAAAGGAATGGAGAATAAAACAAAGGATTTTATAATGCCTCTGTATTGTTCCATGGTGCGACCACACCTTGAATATTGTGGGTAATTCTGGTCACCGTATCTTAAAAAGGATATAGTGTTATTAGAAAAGGTATAGAGAAAAGCCACCAAAATAGTAAAGGGGATGGAAGGATACCCCTAGGAAGAGAGACTAAAAAGGTTAGGGCTTTTCAACCTGGAAAAGATGGCTGAGGGGAGATATGCTAGAGGTCTATAAATTAATGAATGGAGTGGAACGGGTAAACGTAGATTGATTGTTTATGCCATCAAAATATAGAAAGACTAGGGGACATGCAATGAAGCTACAGTATAACCTATTTAAGACTAATAAGAAAAATTATTTTTTCACTCAAAGTGTAATCAAACTCTGGAATTCATTACTGGAGGATGTAGTAAAAGCTATTAGTGTAGTCAGGTTTAAAAAAGGTTTGGGCAAGTTCCTGGAGGAAAAGTCCATAAACCATTATTAAAGGGAACCTGGGAAATCCACTGCTTGCCCCAATACAAGCATTGTGGAACCTGTGTCTTTTGGGGAAACTGCTAGGTACTTGTGACCTAGATTGGCCGTTGGAAACAGGATACTGGGCTTGATGGACCTTGGTCTGACCCAGTATGGCATATCTTGTGTTCTTATATAGTGGGCATTAATGGGGTGGAGAGTGGGCATTAACAGCAGGTGCTCCCTTAATGCCTGTTGCACAATGTATGTTAAAGCCTTTTAATGCTGGGAACCCTAACGCCAAGTAAAACTTGCGCAAAGGGTGTATTTTAAGGGGAAATAGCCTATTTTATTGCATGCAATGTGATACACACACAGGGGAGCCCTAGAAAGTGATAGTAGTGCTCCATTAGCAGCAACTGCATTTTGCCCAAGTATGTAAGGGTACTATGTTGATGGTATAAATAGGGCAAAGGAGACAGCATGTGGGTCATGCAGTGGGGGTTGCTGGTGCCCAAGGCAGACCAGACAGCTGTCCAGGTGGCACTTCTGTGATGTCTGTCCTGAGCCCACAGTGACAGTGGCAGCACAAAGACATGCTGCTGCTGCAGAAAGGTGATGTGCTACATGTGGCAGTCCAAAGGTTTCTGGTACAAAAATCCCAGAAGGCCCCTCCACCACTGTCTCTGAAGCCAGTTCTGGAGGAAGAGGCCAATAGCACCAGGAGCTGTAGCACTACAGGGAGCTGCAAGATGCAGGCGCATGGGGGGAGGCTGTCTGCCTTCCCCCAAGACATATCGGTTGCAGGCAAGGATGGGGTCCCAGCAGAAATGGCTGTTTGGGGGGGCATTCTGGCCATCAATGTGTGCCTCTATCCCCCCCAGCTGGACCTGGTATCCTAGGTGTCCACCAAAGCCGCATGGTGGATGTGCCAGGATTGCGCACCACCCCCACTGACAGCATGCTGGCATATCAGCATGGTGTGGGTGTATTGGTGGCGGATGCAGCGGCCCCCATGTCCTGGCCCTGTGTGTCCTGCAGAACGCAACATTTGCCAAGGTTTGCTTAATGGGGAACATTTCAGTGACAGGAACAGCAGAGCACATGTGGATCCCACTCTGTCAAGGGAGGAGTAGCCTAGTGGTTGGGGCACGGTACTTCAGGCCGGAAGGTCGGGGGTTCAAATCCCACTAGAGGACAGCAACCTTGGGCCGGAAGGACTGGGGTTTCTAGTCCCACAGATGCTCCTTGTGGTCTTGGGCAAGCCACTTAACCCTCCATTGCCCATGTTCCCTGTAAGTATTAGTGTATGTGTCTCATATCCCCGCGTGTTAAATGTATCCCCCAATTGTGTTGTGACCGCTTTGATTGAAGGATAAGGCGGTATACAAAACTGTCTAAATAAATAAATAAAAGGCCGGACATAGCATGATTGATGCCCACATCCTCAGTGGAGTAGGGCATGAGCGGCAAAATGTGCACTGCTGCATGGTTGCAACATCAGTGAGGCCACCTGCAGCACTGAACCGATGGGTGGACCACAATGGGAGGGAGGGACAGAGCAGGTGACAAGTCACCCACTCTGACCATTGGCACATGCCACTGATCTAGGGAACCGTGTCGATCATTTGGCCCATGGATCAGACATAGGAAGACCCCTACACAGGCCCACATTCACCCTGTCAATGACCACTGGGAATGTAGCATCCATATGGTAGCTCTGTGGCTCAACACACAAAGCCAGTGCATATAATGGCCAGATGGTCAGTTTCAAGACTCGGGTGCAGATTATGTATTGCATATCACTGTGGGTAAACTATATCCTACAGTGCAGGTAGAGAACTAGCATGTGCAGCCCTGAATGAATTGACCAGCAAAGATACAGACACCCATCAGCCACACAGACAGACTCCACTATCCACAGCTGCATGGAAAGTCAGCCTGATAGCATCAGCACACTGAATGGGTGTTAATGTCAGAGGGCACTACTAGTGCCTGCACAATGAGTACACCTTAACAATGCTTGAGCTGAAATGGACACTAAAGTGGCAGGTAGGAATGCCCACCATCCCCACTTTTGCACAGTGTGGTGGTGGTGTGTGTGTGAGTGTGTATGTTTCTCCAGAGTTCTGTGGCATTCTGCACTGCACTGTGCCTTGCATTGCCTAGGCTGATCCCAGAATTAGTCTGCAAATGTGCATGATGAGGAACAGAGGATTGTGGGTATGGCCATAAACAGAGTGCTTTGGCCAAGATGTGTCTGCATCAGAGGCAGGGTAAATGGCTGAGGCTTTGTAGTGCCTGTCTACCACGTGCATGGCCTGGGTGGCCACAGCAATTCATGCTGTGAGGACGCTCTCATTCTGACCATGGCACAGCTATGTCTCCACATAGCACTTATATAGTGTGCTACTCCAGTGATGTGGGTGCACTCCCTGTCCTGGGTATCCATGTGGTTTGTCCCAAACCTGGGTGTGTATACTTACCCTGTGCTCATGCAGTGTGTGCTGACCAGCATTTGATATGTGCATGGCTGAAACAGCCCTGTGGTGGGAAGCAGGTGCAGTCTAACTGTGCTTGCTGTGGTGGATTGCAGATGGTTGTGGCAGGAGTCATTCCTACCCTGCTCACTGTGGTCATGGCAGGACAAACAGGATGATGACAGCAGGCTTAGTCAGCACACACTGCAGTTAGCATGTATGGCACCTGCTGCTGCACCACTGGCACTGACATGTGCTGCTCTAGGAGGGTCCCTGCCCAACAGGGGCAGGACACAGATGTGACAGCCACCTACAGCATGCTGCAGTAAACAAGGTAACTGGCATAACACATTACAGACAACAACTGCCAATGACTTGAACTTGCAGCACAGTTAGCAGAGACCATCTAGCAGTGCAAGCTCTGGGGACTAGGGGCTGGGCACCAATCCTCACCCTCAGGGTGACTGCAGAGACTGCTCAGTAGTACCGTTTGTAGCTGCTCTGTGCTTGTATCACACACTATCAGTGCATCTTATTGAGCTGAGGTGATGGATCAGTGCTGTTCTGCATGTGTACTGGAGGGGATAACCTGCATCATGGGTAGTGGAGGGGCTGACCTGCACACACAGCAGACATTTTAGACAGTGACCTGCAGTCTCTTTGTATCTAGCCATTGCTGTGCAGAGCTGTATGGAGGTGTGGTCTACTAGTTAGTGCAATGTCTCCATAAGCAGGGGACAAGGGTTTGGTTCCTACTTGCTCTTTTTGTGACTGGCAGATACACAGCTTTATAGTTTGTTGTGCATTCTGCCCAAATTTGGGCCATGAAACAGACTATTCGCTGTCATGTCCTTCTGAGAGCATGGCTTTATTGGTTGTACTATAGCACATTGCAAGGGGTCATACATGTTCACCCTGCAGTTGTCTAGCAACTGCTTGAAGATGTAGCATAATAGTCATGGCACAGGTTTGGAACCCAGAATAGCAGAGTTTGAGGCCCACCAGCATTCCTTTTGTGATAGTTGGGAAGGTTTTACAGTGCAGTTTAATGTATGCAACACCCTTCATGGATTGCCCACACATCCTTCTGACCTAATCCTCCATTGCCTCAGCTAACTGCAGGTTCTTACAGTCCCTGTTTTTTTTATCAGACATTACAACTTTTTTGGTGCAAGGTATCCCAACATGACTGCACTGTTGCAGTGGTATACTAATACTTATAAAAATAAGGTCTTTTCTCTATCAGAGGACTCTGCTTACAGTAGCCAATATCGTTCAATCCTCAATTCCAGTAAAGGCAATGTATTAAATCAGATGTAAAACTTTTCCAACCGTTTTGTTGGTACTTTATATTGGTATATTAATAGGCAGTTACATGCATACAGCTGTAACCTTCTTGTGCTACATGAGCCATATTTGCCATAATAACTGTGACTGTATAGCTTTGGCTCCATCACATCTGTGCAGTGCATGCACACACATCCTACCCCTCAGATAGCCACCTGCAAGTATCACCTCATGTCCGTACATGCCCCATTTGCCCAGTTTGGATGACACCTGTCCAGTTGTTATCTGACTTTGTCTGGGACGTTGTATTTGTGGCTCTGTGGCTGGGACAGATGTGAGACCCACTTTTCTGGTATCAGGCCTTCCACTTGGCAGTGGTGCACATTTTCACACAAAGTACAAATATGTTGGGGATGGCACCTACAGCACATCAGTCCTGCCAGCCCATACCGCCCTCTCCTCTGCCGCCATCCTTCATTCAGTCCATCCATCTGTCTATGCTGGCTGTGTGCATTCATGTCCTCTGGTGCAGGCTTCTACACCATGGCCTACACTGGTAATCTTTTCTGCATTTTGCTCTTCATGCACACCTCTCCTGTGCCTGATGTGCACGTCACCACTCCTACTCTGTCCTCCTGTCACTGCACACATCCTGCCATGTCTGACTCTGCTGGAGGACACACCTTCTCCATCCTATGCCACACATTGACATTGCACCATTTTACATTGGCACCCTCCTGTGCATTGGTACAGCTGCCTCCACACATGCTCGTCCAATTTACTGACTACCACATAGGGTGCCCACGGATCTGGCAGGCCATCAGCTCCCACCTGTCCTTCCATCCATCACCTTTACATTGACTTTCCTTGGTGCTCCTTTATCCACCGTTAGGGTTACAGCAGTTCTCGGATGTTAAGGCACATGCTTGACACCTTAACGCCCAATGTCCTGGTAACCCACATTAAATGGCCCATAGCGCCCTTTATGCCGGAACGCCTCCTACATGCCCAGTGCACTTTTTGCATTTATCACCCCTTATCGCTGCTACTAATGCTCGCTAATGTCTGCTAACTTAATGCCCTTTAGTAAGCACACCCCGGTATGTTGATTCTTCCCCATGACCAGCAGGAGCAGTGATTTTAAAAAGCTGCACATGGGGGGAAAAATCCACTGCTTACAATCCCCATGCACATAGAAACATGTCAGCAGAAAAAGACCATATGACCTATCTGGTCTGCCCTTCCATATCAAATACTATAGTCCCTTTTTTTCTTTAGAGTTCTCCTGTGTTTGTCCCATGCTTTTTTGAATTCATCTCTGTCCTCATCTCTACTACCTCCAGTGGGAGACTATTCCACGCATCTATCATAGAAACATAGAAACATGATGACAGAAAAAGACCACAAGGCCCATCTAGTCTGTCCTTCCATAACAACAACTACAACAGTCCACTTTTTACCTTTAGAGATCCTCTGTGTTGGTCCCATGCTTTTTTGAATTCAGTTACTGTCCTCATCTCTACCACCTCCACTGGGAGACTATTCCACGGATCCACTACTCTTTCCGTAAAGAAATATTTCCGCATATCACTCCTGAATCTATCTCCCTTCACCCTCATCCCATGTCCCCTCGTTGCAGAACTTGCTTTCAATTGAAAGAGGCTCTCTCCCTGAACATTTATGCCACGGAGGTATTTAAACATCTCAATCATATCACCTCTATCCCGCCTTTCCTCTAAGGTGTACATATTAAGATCCTTAAGTCTGTCCTCATATGCTTTATAATGAAGACCACTAATCATCTTAGTAGCAACCCTCTGCACCGACTCCATCCTGTTCACATCCTTTTGAAGGTGCGGTCTCCAGAATTGCACACCATACTCCAAATGAGGTCGCACCAAAGACTTATACAGAGGCATTATCACCTCCTTTTTTCTGCTAGCCATTCCTCTCCGTATGCACCCAAGCATCCTTCTAGCTTTTGCCGTCGCCTTTTCTACCTGTTTAGCTACTTTAAGATCATCGGACACAACTACGCCTAGGTCCCGCTCTTCTTTAGTGGACAAAAGTACTTCACCTCCTATACTGTATTATTCCCTTGGATTCCTGCAGCCCAAATGCATGACCTTACATTTTTTAACATTAAATCCCAGTTGCCAAATTCTAGACCATTCTTCAAGCTTAGCTAGATCCCTCCTCATGTTATCTACACCTTCCTGGGTGTCTACTCTATTGCAGATTTTGGTATCATCCGCAAAGAGGCAAACCTTACCCGACAGCCCTTCCGCTATATCACTAACAAAGATGTTAAAAAGAATCGGACCAAGGACAGATCCCTGGGGCACACCACTGATAACATCCTTCTCCTCAGAGTGAACTCCATTTACTTGTACTCTTTGTCGCCTCCCACCCAACCAATTTCTAACCCAAGCAGTAACTTTAGGGTCCATCCCTAGGGTGCTCAGTTTGTTTATAAGTCGCCTGTGAGGAACAGTGTCAAAGGCTTTACTGAAATCTAAATACACCACATCTAGAGCTCTCCCTCGGTCCAACTCCCTGGTCACCCAGTCAAAGAAATCAATCAGATTTGTCTGACAAGACCTGCCTCTGGTGAATCCATGCTGCCTCGGATCCTGTAATCCGCTGGACTCCAGAAACCTCACTATTTTCTCTTTCAACAGCGTTTCCATTAATTTACTCACCACTGAAGTTAAACTAACCGGCCTGTAGTTTTCAACCACATCCTTACTTCCGCTTTTGTGTAAAGGCACCACATGAGCCTCTCTCCAGTCCTTTGGCACCACTCCCAACTCCAACGAGGCATTGAAAAGGTCAGTCAGTGGAGTTGCTAGAATGTCCCCAAGTTCCCTCAGTATTCTAGGGTGAATCCCATTCGGTCCCATCGCTTTGTCTACTTTAAGTTGAGCTAGTTTCTCATGAACACAGTCTTCTGAAAATTGTTCAAGATGTCCCTCGCTTCTGTTCTTATTTGTGGGTGTTTTCTGAGGTCCTGCTCCTGGTTCTTCATCTGTGAACACAGAACAAAAATATTTGTTAAGCAATTCCGCTTTATCCTTATCAGCTTCTACATATTCCCCCCCTGCACCCTTGATTCTGACAATACCACTTTTGCCCTTGCTCTTCTCACTAATATATCTGAAAAATGTCTTGTCCCCCCATTTTATTGCATTGGCTATTTCCTCCTCCTTTTGAATCTTTGCCTTCTTGACTACTTTGCTAGCTTCTCTAAGTTTTTCCAAATACAGATGCCTGTGTTCCTCTCTCTGTGATCTCTTGTATTTCATGAAGGCCTCCCTCTTTTTCTTCACTTTTTCAGCTACTTCCTTCGAAAACCATAGCAGTCTCCTGTTCCTTTTGCCTTTGTTTACCATTTTAACAAAAAGGTTGGTTGCCTTTAAAATACCCCCTTTCCATAAAGAAATATTTCCACCTATTACTCCTGAGTCTATCCCCTTTCACCCTCATCTTATGCCCCCTCATTGCAGAGCTTACTTTCAATTGAAAGAGGCTCTCATCTTGTGCATTTATGCCACAAAGGTAGTTAAACATCTCTATCATATCTCCTCTGTCCCACCTTTCCTCTAATGTAAACATATTAAGATCTTTGTCCCCATATGCTTTATAATGAAGACCACTAACCATTTTAGTAGCCACCCTCTGTACTCCATCTTTTCTATATTCTTTTGAAAGTGTGGTCTCCAGAATTGCACACAATACTCCAGATCAGGTGGCACCAGAAACTTATACAGAGGCACAATCATCTCCTTTTTTCTGCTAGGCATTCCTCTTCCTGTGCACCCCAGCATTCTTCTAGCTTTCACTGTCTACCTGTTTAGCCACATTAAGATCATCAGAAACAATCAGCCCAGCTCCCGCTCTTCTTTCGTGGACAGAAGTACTTCGCCCCCTATACTGCAACACTCCCTTGGATTTTTGCAACCCAAAGGCATGACCTTGCATTTTTTTTGCATTAAATCTCAGCTACCAAATTCTTGACCATTCTTTAAGCTTAACTAGATCCCTCATTATCTACTCCTTCCTGGGAGTCTACACTATTGCAGATTTTGGTATCATCTGCAAAGAGACAAACCTTATCCGACAGCCTTTCCGAATATCACTAACAAAGATGTTAAAAAGACAGATCTCTATGGCACACCACTAATAACATACTTCTCCTCAGAGTGAGCTCCATTTACCTATATACTTTGTCACCTCCTACTGAACCAGTTTCTTACCCAGTCAGTCATTTTAGGGTTCATCCCTAGGATGCTCAGTTTATTAATAAGTCATCTCTGTGGAACATTGTCAAAGACTTTACTGAAATCTAATTGCACCACACAGGTCCAGCCCAAGGGTTTCTGCCACCGCAGGCAGAAACCCTGGCCTCACTGCCCCCCCCCCCCAGCTCCTGCCAATTCCTTCTCAGGAGGGGGAGGCGGGCACTGGCAGCGGCAGTATTTCCAAAAGCGCAGCGAAAGCCGCCGCTTTTAGAAATATTACCACTTTCTGCCTCTCGCCCCAAATAGAATCAGCGGCAGCAGAGGCTGAGGGGGGTTTGGTGACATGGCCACCCATGTGTGATGCTGCTGATGACCACCCAGCATGGCCACTCTAGGAGGCCGTTTAGCTTGCCTAATGGATGCGCTGCCCTGGCACCACATCTAAGGCTCTCCCTCAGTCCAACTCTCTGGTCACCCAGTTAGAAATCAATCAGATTTGTCTGACCTGACAAGACCTACAGCAGCAAAAGTCTCCCCCGATCCTCCCTGACATCAGTTCTCCTTGATCACTCCTCCCTGGCATCTGATCTCTCCACTCCCTGAGACATCCAATACCTTCCCCCCCCTCCCCAAGGCATCCAATACCCCTCAAATCCCTGGTTTGCTGATCCCCTCCCACCTGAGCTCCTGGCATAAAGAGCCATCCAGACAATCCCACCACTGATCCTATCTCTGGGTTTTACTGGGGTCCCTGGTGTCTAGTAGGAGCAGAGGTGATTCCCAGTTGCTCCTGCTTTGCTGACCCCTGGTTTCAATATGGCACCCATGACTCCTAGTGGTAATCTACCATACTTCTGCTAGGGGGTCAGGTTGCTCCTTATTTGTCCAGGGAAGGTTGGTGAGATTCAAATGCCTCAGGAGGTGGAGGGATCGGATGCCAAGGAGGGGTGATGAGGGGAGTGATTTAGGGAAGACCTCGGCCTTTAAAGCTGTTCCTTCAAGCAAGCACTTATTCGTGCCTCAGGACTACTGTAAATGTCAATATCTATATTCTTTTCATATCAACTTGTATTCCCCTTGCAAAAATGGGTAAAGTTACCAGATGTCCTCGATTTTTGGGGATTTTCCCAGATTTTAGAGCTATATCCCTGATTTCCACCTGTTTGACAGTCCCCTGTCCTTTATTCCAGGAATAGAGACAGAAGAAGCAGAAAAAAATGTATTTTCCATTTAGTGATTTGAATGTCAGTGTTTAGAATTTACATCATTATCTTTATATTCTGCACAATACGGGGGAAATGCCTTACTGTTTCTATTTCTCTGTAGATTTGTCTGCTTGGAAGTGATTTTCTTGCTGCATTGGATGGAATGTGGTGTGGTGTGTGTGTGTGGGGGGGGGGGGAGCTGTCAGGCTAATGATCGTCTTCCCTCCTCCAGGCCTTGTTGCTCAAACCTGGAACTAAAGTGTCCCTTCCTACATCCCTCCCTCTCCCCTCCCCACATACACACTTCCACTAAATGTCCCAGATTTGTCTGCAAAAAATCCTTATTTTAGATGTTACCAAATATGGAAAGTAGTGGTGACGAAATTAACCTACTAGTAAGTCCTGAGGAAGAAGTGCTACTTATTAGGAGGCCTGGGCCACATTTTCTAACTGGAAAATTCAAATATTCAGCTTCCTTACCTTCAGACATGCATAGTCTTCAGAGGCTTGAAAAGTAAATAGAAACACAGCTATTTCCAAGGAGGCAATGACTGAAAAATTATGGGGCCTTTTTCTAAAGTGTGCTACAGAGTTAGCGTGGGTTCTGGTGTATGCTCACCATGCACTGTGTCCCACGCTGTTAGCACGCAGCCATGACAGTCAGGGGTAAGCTTACTAAGGACTGTTAAGAGTGCACCATTTGCTAGTGAAAAACAGCATCATTAAGGGCCCCAACATGCATTAAAGGACAGAGTGGGGAATAGGAGTTCAAGTGGTAAGGACGCTAGAGGCTCGTTATCGAGTAGTAACAGGATATCAGGTGGTAAGGGTGCCAGGCGGGCATCTTAACGCCCGATAAAGCCTTTTGCCTTAACGCAGGATAAGGGAGCCTACCTGCCAGTCACATATGAGCTGCTGGATGGGAGCAAATGGAATAGGTGATGGACATGTCACATCTACATGTCCCTTATGTGTTAGATAGTAAGTATGAGGATAATGTGTGAGGCAGTTTGACTGTATCAGTGAGATGCGCTCATGTAACCTGCTATAATGTCGGTGGATGGCATAAGCTTGGGTAGAAGTGTGCCCTGGAGGCACCAGCATGGTCACAACATGGGCATCAAAAGAATGACTGGCAGGAGTGGTGATGTGTACATCAGCAGCAGGAGAGGTGTGAGTGATACATCCTAATGAGTAAACCTTTACTGTGTGGGCCATGGTGTAATAGCTGGCAGGAGAATACATGAGTGAATATGATGGACATATGCTGATGGGTGGGCTGAAGGATGGATGGGGGTAGATGAGAGTGCTGTATGGCCTTGCTGCCCCAATGTACTTGATGTACCCTCACAAATGCAGCTAACCTCAGTTGTAGTGTGTGTGAAAAATAGTTGCTGTGCACAGGGAAGGTCTGTTACCATCTATTTGGGTGTCACAGCTGTCTCAGCTGCTTTAACCACCATACAATCTTCCTGACAACAGGAAGATTGTATAACATATAACAACAGGCCAAGTAAGTAGGCTATGATCCAAGGGCAGAACAGCCACACATCTGTAGAAGCTGCATGCAAATGCAAAATGCTATTGTAGAGATAAGGTTCACACTCATACTGTCTGCTGGAACAAGATCACTCACATGATGTTACGCATCTGGCGTCCATTCATGTCTCCCACATTGGTCATATGGAGCAAGTAAGGACCTGTGATGATCTGAGCAGGTGGCCATTCCAGGAGTGTGCCGTGCCTGCATGTAGTGCATATATGTGATGCAGCAGAAGATATTCATTCACAGTTATCACGAAAGTTTCAGGTCATGTATAACTCATGTGTCATGCATCTACAGGGTGAAGCTCTATGACCTTTTGCAATCTGCTGCAGCACAGCCAATTAAGTCATGCTTTCAGAAGTGTATGATTGCAATGTGCATGCTTGTAGACCCAATGTACTATAATAACACATAAAAAACAGACTAATAATAATACTGTATGACCTGTGATAAGGAAGCTTATCATAGCTCAGGAAGGAGCTATAGTAAAGGTGAAGTGTCTCTGAACAAGCAACCTGTCAGTTCTGGTAGAAATAAGAAAACAGAATTTTTCCATAAAAGACTACCAGTCCCAGAATGCAGCAGGTTTCCAACAGCCATTAGAGGAGCTGAAGTGGGGAAACATGTGTTCAATCAGGAGGGCTATGAGGTAATCCCCAAGCACTCATCTCAAAGGGCAGGGCCTGATTCAGCACAGCTGCGCTGTGCTAGGGTGGAGCACTCATCTAAGCAGAATAAAGGTAGAGTTTATTCTACAGAGAATTATCCTCAGAATCATCTTCATGATCTTGGACAGCTTCATCATCTGGAGGATCATCAGATGCAGAAGCCAGAGCGGACGGACAGAGAGGGCAAGAAACCCTTTGGAAGAAAGAAGAGAAAAGCATTTGGGAGGTCTAAAGGAGTCCAGAGCAGTACGTATACTGGGAGACATTCAAAAGGCCAGCATACACCATTGGACTGGGGAAAACCAGAGGAGTGGTGCTGCAGAGCTAGGAATCTCCAGACGGTACCTGTGAGGGAGACGGCTGCACTTGGAAGGGACCCTAGGACCCGTGCCAGAAGGTATGTGAAGAGAGATCCAGTGTCCAGGGATCTGGATTGGAAGGCTGGACATAAGAATTGGACTACATACTGGCCAGGCTATTTAGAGAGGAACTCTAACAGCAATGGAAGCTCAGGTATGAACACTGATCTATGCCCTAGCTATACCCTTGAAAGACAGCAGGGAAACAAGTATTCTCCTGAGAGTGCTCCATTGAGAAATTCCTCTGTGCCAATCCATGATATTGAACCCATGATTGCTGAAGAAGGGAGAGCGGTGGTAGATACAGGCTGTGAATACATGGATTGCTCTCTGTCTAAACTCCTTTGGTAAATTTCTGTTACAAAGTACAACAACCATCACAAAGAAATACAAACTTGTTCTTTAATCTACTCAGAAAAGCTCCTGAGTGGGATTTGTGCCACGCAGTAGAAATTAAGCCAGCTAAGGGGTTTCAGCTGGGTAACTGCTAGCAATTGAGCCTTACCTAATTGCTTGTGAGCTCTGAGGGAATCACTTCTGAGTCTATATGTGAAGATATAAGAAGTTTACCTGAAAAGAACAGTTTTTCCCTTCTTTGTGGGTTTTGCTTGTTGTTTGATGCACTGCTAAGAAAATATTAGCTAGAGCCTACAGAAAAGACCAGTTTGTTACCAACCAGGTCTTTATTCTTTTGATTTGATTGCCTGACAAGTTCAGCTGTTGTTTTCCTGATTTTGTTTTTCTAAGTTTAACACTGAAAGCAAGTATCCTGTTTTATGTGCTACCAAGCATATCTGTGTTGGGAGAAATAACCCCATAAATAAATATCTTATTGGCTTTACACTCAAGAAGCACAACTAATTATTGTGAACGGCTGTGTCTGGTGTGAATGGACTACATTTCCCACAATCCCTTGCAAATCATATTAATATATGTCTTTGCCAAGACTGTGAACATTCTCACCCAGGCACCCGTCTGACAGACCTCAAGTCAATGCTGATGCCTGCTAACCCAATAGTGAGACCAGAAATAGATTGCCAGGACTTTCTTCTAAGACAACAGAGACTTTTTTAAGACCACCACTGGGATTTGAACCCAGGCTTGTTTTTTACTGAACCAGTGTGCTAACCATTTGGCTACACCTCCATGCCTTTTGTTATGGCACTCTCTAGAATAAACCAGACTATGGACTCTGCCTGTAATGGCCTAAACCCAGGACTTGAAACAACATTGCAGGCAGATTCTGAGACAGTTGTAAACCACACCTAGGGCCTGCCTGCAGCAGTACACATGCAGTACGGACTGCACTAGACACTCAGTACTTCATCTGCACATCAAACCTACAACAGCAGAAGAAATCTCCTGTCCAAAGGCCAAGCCACATGTGAGGGCAAGATGCCCTTCCCTCCACTCTCTCCTAAGCCAAACAGTAACACGCAGAGGTCCACTGGGCTGCAGTGTGGCACTAATGCCTGAGGCAGCACATTTGCAGGGCGTGTATTCCCTTGTGACCTGCTGCATACTGCAACATAAGTACTTTGCACATTCATGACCCATGAGGTCCATCCCAGACCATTCTGCCCTTTCCAGGTTGGGGGGGGGGGGGGGAAGGCATGCACACTTGATCCTTCATCATACAAGACATGCAAGTACTGGGCAATGCTCCAGCGATCAGGGTTGCTACTTTGGCTGCAATGTGGGCTATGTGTGCAGATATTGGTTAGCCCCTTTATTTCCCAGGGTGCACCTCACAGTCTGAGCACCTATATGCTACTTTTGCCCCTTTGGAGAATGCAGTGATCCATCACATGAGCTCTGTAATGTGTCATCTCTCTCCTCTTCAATCTATCCAGAACTCTGCTGTGCGGCTAATCTTCTGCCAGCCCCGATGCACTCATATAACCCCTCTTCTAAAATAACTTTACTGGCTCCCCTTCAATTTCCATATCCAATTCATATACATGCATTCACTCTACTGCCCCTCATTACCTTTCCTGTCTTCTCTCTCCCTACACCCCTCCTCGTGAACTCCGCTTCTCCTCTGGCTTTCTTCTCTCTAGGCCCTTTTCTATTTCTGCAAACTCCAGACTTCAATCTTTTCACTTTGCTGCTCCTTATGCATGGAACAAACTTCCTTTATCTTTATGTCAAGTCTCTTCTCTCCCCCTCTTCAAATCCATGCTAAAGGCTCAACTCTTTGAGGCCACATTTGGATCCTAATCCCTTGTTCTCCTTGTGTCTCCTTCCCTATTTGAACCTACCCCCTTGTATCTCTTGTAGTCTTCTGTCTGTCTTGATTAGATTGTAAACTCAATGAGCAGGAGACTGTCTTCTTTATATGATTAATAGTAGTAGTAGTAGTAGTAGTAGTATGGTAGTTGGCATTAATTAGGCTTCTTGCCTGTGCAGATAGGTATGTCCTGAGGCCTGAAGGCTCAGTCATAGCTGAGAGTTACTGCACACACACATGTGATGGAGCTCTCCCTGGTGAGACCATGTCTCCCCAGCTCATTCCAGTTAAACCAGCAGATGATATGGGAGCTGTACAGCAGTGTCATGTTGGCAGATAAGTGTAGGGATATGCTGTGGGGATGGGCCTTGACGGTGGTGTAACTGGAAATGCATTTGAGTGTCACATGTTTGTGGACATGTGTACAGGCACAGCTAGTCAGCCAGTGACTCCCATTGGTTGCAACTGCTCACTTAAAATTAACATTCACCCTTATATGGTGTTTCACACAGTCTGTAGAGTTGCTGGCAAACTGATCATGTAGCATGTTGCATACAGAGCCATAAAGCCTGATCATCACATACATGCACAGTGCATTGCTGCAGCTCACAGCCCTTTGGACACACACATACATGACCCCATTATCCAAAATAGGTGACAATTGCCATTCTTACATGGCCCTTAGGCCTCCTTTAATGCTTGGCTATTGTCAAAGACCATGCTGTGTGTGTGCATGCTACACACATCCCTCATAAGGACCGCACAGTGCGTGGGCGCTAGTAGTATGCTCTGTCATCCAGCTCCTGTCGGTGCAGCTTCTCAGTGTGGCAGCAGAGTGTGAGGACTCATACTGAACCAGATAGGGAGGGTTGCACGTGCTGATACAGCTCTGTAAATGTGGAATAAAGTTAACACAGCTGGATTTATCATTCGTGATCCACAGTCTTGTCTTGAACCATTGACCCTTCTCTCTCTCACACAGTGACCATGAGTTTGGAGGCACAGAACAGCCAGGTGGGAGTGTGGGTGCATCAATTCATGTGTGTATAAGTGGCAATTATCAGGATGCATGAGGGCATGTGCTGGGGTGTGCCTATGTCTGCGTGGCTCTCTGCAGGCTCTGTGCCATACTTGTCTGATAAGGTAGGTGAGGCTGCTGTGGGAGAGGGACATCTTGTTAGGTTTGCATATAGAACTGCATTGATATGCTGCTGGTAAAACTGATGTTCATGTCTTACATATTTCTTTCTTTTTATTTATTTAAACATATTTTTATGTCGCCTTTCTACTATTCAAAGCAGTTTACAGTTTAACAATAGATTAACATGACCATAAGGTACAATGCTTTACAAGGAACTGGAACAGTATAACAAAATAACAATATGACTGCATAACATTTAGTATCTTTAACTATGAACTATTTACAGTATTTTTGTGGTTGTCTTATTGAGTCCGTATTATATTGTTCGTGTCTGTTGAGTTGGATTGTCCTGCCAGAGGGGCAGGGCTTGATACATGAACACACACATGCAAGACTCTGGATGATCTAGCAGAGTGACCAACATAACCATTTCATGGATGTGCTTGTGGGCCAGTCCTGGAATAATCTCATGGTTGACAGGCCACACTGAGTAGTTTGGACTCCCATGTGGCTCAGATAGATGTGAAACCTCAATGACTGCTTATTCATAAAAAGGTCACCGGTTTGGGAAGACTAGAGGCTTGCACGCTGGACATTTGTTGCCATTGAGAGTCTGCCTGATAGAAAGAAGAATTTCAGCGGGGAGAGTACACTGCTCCAGGTACCTGAGTGGTCGTCCTCCAAGACATCACTGTTTGGAGGATCCAAGAGAGCTTAAAATCCGGCCCAGAAAGTGTGCTTGTTGGAAGACTGGAGGCTTGCACGCTGGGCTTGTGTCACCATTGGAAGTCTGCCCGATAGAAAGAAGAACTTCAGTGGGAAGAGTATTCTGTCCTAGGCATCTGAGTGATCTCTGTCCATGACATCACTGTTTGGAAGACCCAAGGGAGCTTTAAATCTGGCCGAGGCCCTCTGGGTCATTGCCCGAAGGGGTGTGTTCAAAGGAACTGGACATGCCCCTTTTGCGTCCCTTCTGCACACCACCGGAGCACTTATGAGTGGAGATTGGTATTCCCTTCCAATATTCAGGTACTTTTGTTATCTTTTGTAATTACTATCAGTTTGTTTCAGGGGACCTGATAGGATGGGGAAATAAAAAGCAAAGAATCTTCCTAAATCTGTTTCCGTTGCCCTACTTTCAGGGAAGGTAGTGGGATTATTGGACAGACACTTTGCAGTTGGATCTGGCTTGCAACTCTCCTCTGAAGAAGGAGCATCTCTTAGCTTCATGGAAAGAACTCCTCCAACTCTACCCAAGTCACAATTGTCTTCTACCTTGGCTTTGGATGTTTGTTTGGGGCCAATGATCTCCTCACCCACAATATGTCCCCTTCCTCAGCTGGTTGTGCTACAAGAAGGAGGTCAGTCTACTTTGGAACCATCTCAGGACATTACAATGAAGGATATATGGTTAGCTATTACTAATATTGATTCAAAGTTATCTAGTACTGTTGCTTCTTTGTGTGTATTCACTCAGGAGACAACCAAGAAACTGCAGGAAGTTGACAACAGATTTTCTGATATTGGTGGGACTGTTTCCTGAATTGATGCAACAGACCACTGTTTCCTTTATTAAGGACTCTCTCTCTTTGCATTATAAATTAGAAATCCTTGAAAATATTTCTAGGGCTTATAATTTATGTTTTCTCAATTTTCCTGTAACATACCTATTGTCTGCTAAGATCCTGTTGGATAAATATTTTAAGGTGGTATTGTTGCTATCTAATGATGTTCCTCTTCAAAAATGTTATCACTTGCTGACCAAACTTTGTAAGGGAGAAACTATGGGTGAGGGAACAGAGGTTTTGACCCCAAATGTAAGTCAGGATCTGACTACATTTTTAGAGGACTCCTTGGATGTAATACCCAAGCAAGCTACCCTAATTGTTACCTTTCAAGGTTTTAAAGCTTTTCTTTAAGTATAAGGACATAGGTTTTTGTGGTGCTAAGTTGAATGTGTTTCACGATATGGCTAAAAACACTCAACTTTGCAGGAAGCAATTTCTTGCCTTGAAATTGAGGGTCTTGGGTCTTGAAATTGAGGGTCTTTTTTTCTGCCCTTTCCATGTAAGTGGGACATGGGATGAGGGTGAAGGGGGATAGATTCAGGAGTGATATATGGAAATATTTCTTTATGGAAAGAGTAGTGGATCCATGGAATAGTCTCCCAGTGGAGGTGGCAGAGATGAGGACATTATCTGAATTCAAAAAAGCATGGGACAAATACAGAGGATCTCTAAAGGAAAAAAGGGGACTGTTGTAGTTGTTGATATGGAAGGACAGACTAGATAGGCCATGTGGTCTTTTTCTGTTGTCATTTTTCTATGTTTCTATGGTAATATTTCTTTCTTTTATGATTCTTCTCAGTTGAAAAAATTTTGGGCAGATCAACAAGTAATGGAATAACTGTAGTAAAAAAATGTGTTAGCACATGGATGTTTATTTGAGGGGAGGGGGTATTTCTTCCTTCTGACACCCCTTACTTTTTCTTTTTGGTAGTATTTCCTTTAATGCTTCTGCTCTTCCCATAATGTGGCTACTGTTTATTTTCTTTTTTTCTGCATTTTGGAATTTACTGTATTGCCTTTATTGTGCTCTATCTGACGTATTTCTTGTGATATTTATTTGATTTGTAATAATTTGCAAAAGTTGAATAGAAAAAAAAAGGTCACCAGTTTACACACAGGGCCTGTTCATCATTTGACAACTGAGAAAACAATGTGGTTATTTTTCCTCTGAGATGGTGTGTTATCATATTGCATTGTATTTCTGCCTCAGTGGCATATCCCCCCCCCCCCCACATGCACATGTCCACTCAATATGTGCATGTGGGGGGCATCCTGGTCCAACTTTCCCCTGTCAAAGTGCTGTGACACTGCTGATTACTGCAGGATGTGCACCACTTTGGGACTGATGATGTAGCCAGGAGACACCACATGCATAATCAGGGCATGAAGGCAATAGCGGTTGGCAGACACAACTTCCCAGTGTCTGGGTGTTACAGGTGCCACATGTGTGCTATGTATAGGCACCATTAATTGTGCTTGCATGAGCATTCTCTCAAGCTGCAGGTTATGGGTCACACACTTTTGTCTCTCATTAAGAAATGAATGGTCAGTCCTAACTCAGTTGCTCATGGTTCACAGTACCCAGGGCTGATGCATCCACTAGGTGGACTAGGCGGGTGCCTAGGTCTACTAATCATGGTGAACAGCATGCCAGTTGATCCCTCCCGCCCTGCAAGCATGGCACAGCCACCACTTCAGTGCTGTGGATGTCCTTGAAGCAGATAATCATGCAGATAATCATGGCATGCCACTCCTGCCCCCCTCTGACAGATAGTGTCAGAGGGGGGCAGGAGTGGTATGCCATGAGCACACGGGCTGTTGCCTTAAGCCTCACCACCATGGAAGGGAGGAATCACCATGGGCTCCACTTTACCTTGCCAGTGACATGCTTTCCATGCCCCTGACAGTAGACATAGCAGCATTGCACCTAATACACAGGGCAGGAATTAAGGTATTTTCTGCACCAGGCAGAAGCCACTGCCACCACCACCCCCACTTCACACACTGCTATCATGACTGTGTGATGGCTGTGGTGGTGGCATGACTCCTTTGTGACAGTGGCGGCATGTAAGTGTGCCAATGCTGTCACAACAGAGTCGTAACAGACATCATGAATGTACACCCTAGGTGGCCACCTTGTCCACCTTGCAGACTAACTAATCCCATTCAATCACTCACATGGCACCATCTTTGACACTTTGGCACCAACAGTATAGTGTCCTTTATTGAAAGGTCACCATGCTATGACTGCCAGTAGACCAGTATTGTCGCTAATCTCAGGACTCCAGTCCGGTTAATGCACACTGCTTACATGTGAATGGCTCCCTGCGAGGTGTTTAACAGCTGAAAATTGATGTCTGTCTTCCAAAAGAGCTCTTAGCGCCAGCTCTTAGCTGGCATTAAGGTTCCGGGCGTCTGCGCCTGTAACGCACGATAAGAGAATTGGCATTAAGGGCACACACTCTGTCTCTGCTTATGCTCCACCCAGTTAATGCCCTATCTCCACCCCTGTGTAACTTACCAGTCAGTAACAGGTTGCCAGCCTGTAACAGGTTACCGGCCATTAAACCCATGTTATCAGCACATTCCGCAGCAGTAACCACTATCATGTGTCAATAACACTTGCACATGGCGCCTTTGTGCCCTTAATGGTCCTTATTAAACACACCCCTTAGTGTACGGCAATTCCCATATTAGAGTGGGAAATGGGCAAGTTAGGAGCAGAGAGTGGGTGTGCTGAGTACCATGCTATCAATGTGCAGGTATACACTGTGGGCTAAGAGCTTGTCTTGTCAAAAGCATGGGCGCAATTACTTCTATCATAAGTGAAGTTAACTGCATCCATTGTATTAGTGATCCACATTATTAAATGGTGCTGCATGTTAGCTATTGGGGAAATGCTATCCACAATGCAGTGAGTTTGTACTTAACATGCCTTGCTTTGTACACCAGAGGCAAAACCACAGTGCACTTTAGTAAAAGAGCCCCTATGTAGGCATATGTATGCATACAGTCTCTTTAGGACATTAGCGAAAGTGTCAGGATATGAAAGTGGCAGAGCTACTGGAGAAGACATGCAATAAAATGCACAGAGGAGGATTTTCACATGTAGATTTTAGATTAGTAGAAAATTCTTTTCTTTTTTGGCAGAGTATGAGCCCCCTCTAAATTAAGATCTATTGGAACAATACAGGGTCAGCTCGCATTTGGGAAAGTTTTTATTCTATTGAAAGAAATGGTCCAGATTTATCATGGAAAATATTTCAGTATTTAGAATGGGAAACCTTCTTTCATTCCATTTTATTCATTTGATATATTGCTTTCTACAAAGTATTTAAATAGTGCACAGGAAAAACACAATAATCATTAAAATGCTCAATACATCAGACAATACCTAGTCAAAAATATTTATAAAAGACAAAATAAAAAAAAATATATAAAAAATATAAACCAAAAAATAAAATATCGCAGTTAGGTGCCCTTTTACTAAAATGTGCAAAGTAGTTAATGTGTGTTTTAATGCACAATAGCTATAAATACAGGCCCATAGTAATGGTTACTGCACATTAAAAACTCATCGCGGTAAAAACCTGCAATAACTGCTTAACATGCGATGAGGAGGGGAGCGGGCAGGTTGTGGGTGGAGAGTGGGTGTAACCATGCAAATGCCAACTATCTGGGATATTCAACGGTACTAACACGAAAACCTTTGCCTATCTTTAAGCGCTGGAGCTAACCGGGCAGCATGCAATATCGCTGCTTCCTGGTTATCAAGTGTGGCTGAGAGGCAGTGCGATGATCCCAGATATTCAATGCCAGGGCCGCAAATGGTCCTGGCATTGAATATCTGTGGTTAGAGGTTAGCAGGGAGGGCTACACACTGAAGCGGTTCATAGCCCTCCTAACTCAATATTAGGCCCTAAGAACGTATGTTTCCCTGGACTTGAAGGAGGCAATTCCATAAGAAAGGGACAAGGTAAGAAAAAATATTTAAATGAGTGGATGCCAGCTTAATTTCTGATAAAGAAGGAAAACATAGTCAGCTCTTTAGAAATGATCATAGTGGGCACCCCAGAGTATATTAGCACAGTCACTCCACCAAATAGTGGCATTTGCCACTATCCCAAGCAAAAATAAGTCAATATTGTTTAATTTCTTAATGTCCTTTTCCTTTGACATCAACTCAATTGATCGTAAAGTAGACTCTTGTTGCAGAGAATAATAGATAGGAACCACAGGTTGTTTTAATGGCTGCAGTCTCAACTAAAATCAAATCACTGTCACAGTCTACTGTACTTTTATTTGATCATCAAGTATCATAACAATCATGACCACACTTCTAGTCTTTTCCAAGAGTCTGAAAGAGGAGAACCTCCCCGTGTATGGGAGGATAGCTTTGAATTAACCTTTATCTGTGG
This sequence comes from Ichthyophis bannanicus, assembly GCA_033557465.1. Classification (NCBI taxonomy): domain Eukaryota; kingdom Metazoa; phylum Chordata; class Amphibia; order Gymnophiona; family Ichthyophiidae; genus Ichthyophis; species Ichthyophis bannanicus. Next base: position 125,727,288 of record CM066035.1, on the reverse strand, counting down.
TTGATTGATAGCAGTTCATATGTCTCCATTTATGTCTTCCGAACATTTCTCCATTTAATCTACCTCCTCCCCTTCAGAGTCCCGAAGGATCAAATATTTGAATTCCACCGTTCTAAAAACCAGGTAGCCCAGTGTAGTTCCTCTTCTCAAGCTTAAGAGGCATCATGCCTTCTGTGCAGTACTTTGTCTGGGGCTGGCTCAGCAGATCATTTTCACACTGTAACTACATGATTGTACTAGTAATTACCCCAATCGCTGCTGTTTCTGAGGAAGAGCTTTCACTAAGAGCTTTCCTGCAATGATGACTGCAATGGTAAAAAAACAAAATTGGGACATCAAAGTATATTTCTGTATAATTCAAATAATTTGGTCTTTTGTACTATAATTTTCATTTTGTGAATGGCATATTAAGGGATGGATTTGCAAATGATCTATTCCCATTTTCACAGAATGGGAGAAAAGACTTTGTGAATCAAGACACTAAGTGGCAAAGAGAAAATAGTAGACAAATTGGAACCTAGCTTTCCAGCCACACAAACACTTTCCAGTGAAGTATTCCACAGCAGTTCATAATGTCCTGCATTTTACAGGGCTCTGGATGCAAGGTGAAAACCCATTGCAAAGCCTTTCAACTTGTTCCTAATATAAGAACTTAAATAATATAGCCTCAAATGCCTTTGAATGGTAAATATTTGATTATTCAAAGGGAGTGTATAATAGCAATGATAATAATAATCTAAAGTTCAATGTGTATAAAAGTCGGCACACAGAGCATGAAGATTTTCTGCATTTAACAGACGTATAAACAGAAAAGCTCAGCCAGTGTGACCTACAGTATCTGGAACTGAGCCACTCTGATTAACATAGCCAATCATGTGAAAAATATCATGGGATCCTCTGAGGAATGGTGCCCTGACTATATCACAAGATCCTCATGCACCATGTTGGAGTATTGGTTTAACGACTCCAAAGGAAGAGTGTCTCTTCTGAAAAAAGGAGCAGCACTAATCTTTTTAGCATTTGGCTTTCCTTGGAAGCCTCCCATTTCATATCTGAGCACATTAAAGTTTATAGAACTTTTGCCTATCTAATATTTCAAAGAACAAGGTAACAGTTAGGGTAGGAGGTATGAAGCGCCTTAAGTGACTGCAGATGTAACAAAGGATAGTTTTTTGAGATAGTAAGCTCTTGGGATAGTCTCATTGTGCCTCTCTTCTGGGTCAGGTCATGTACAAGTAACTGAGCTATGTTTGAGTGTTTGGGTTATGCCTTTGGTAGGATTTCCCTGTTAGCTATTAAAAGTGTTAAGTTATATTTTAAGCCATTTGTAAACTGCCCTGGGTGTCCTTTTTCAATATTGGTGGCAGTTTAAGTTTTTGATAAATTAATAATTTGATAGAGCTACACAGCTCTGAGAAAGAGTATGTCATGCATCATAAATTTTTCTATGTAGAAAAGTACACTAAACAATTTACTATGCTGGTTGGCCATCAGATTTTGAAATGAAAACTTCATGGGGACTTTCCCTTTCAAAATTTGCTTGTTCCAAGTACCCACAGACCTGCAAGCTAAGTAGGAGGACTGAAAATAACCCTTCTTAAGAGTAAATGCATTACATATTCATTAATATAATTTTTAGTAGATGTTGTAGGGTTTCTGATACAAGTTTAAAAGGTTGATAGTGATTTGATTCTATATGGTAAAAATGCAGCGTGTGCCTTTTAGTCAATGCTGAATCCTGGTGGCCCAGCAGCTCCTGGGTTTTCTTGGCAGTATGACTGGATGTAGATTGCCAGGCCTTTCTTGGAAGGGAATGGAGGGTTAAGTGACTTGCCCAAGGCTACAAGGAATGCTAGTGGGAACAGAACCCTGGTTGCTTGGTAACCAAGCAAGTGCTTGAACTACTAGGTTATGGCATTGCATGTTGAATTACAGAGATGTGCACGCTGGCTGTGTTTCATTTCGTTTCAATGGATTTTCTCAGTTTTGTTTTGTTCAAATTGATTTATTTCATTTAATTTGGAAATAATGCACACTAAACACTAAGGGGTATGTTTACTAAACCGTCTTAATGTTACCGGCGTTAGTTGCAGTCTTACTGTGACGAATGCCATATAAGGTATTGGGCGTTCCAGTCTTAAGGTAGCATTTCGGGTTATCGCACAATAAAGTCCGTTATCGCGCGATAGAGGGAGCCGTGGTACATTAATGCGCGTTAGCCATAATTAGGCGCACTGACCTGCAATCACAGCAACAGAGGTCTAGCACACTGGATAATACATTGACTGCTGGTCATGAGTTTGATCCCACAGTGGGCTCAGTTGAAAGACTGTCTGAGGCAGTCCCTTTTCCTGCCTGTAGCAGTCAGACACATCCCAACAATTTGCACTGCCAGCCAAAAAAGCCTCACCCCAGTGCCGCAACCTAATGCACCTTTTAGGGCACATCATAAAGCACCACATCATACAAGGCAGGTCATAATGTGCCCCAGAGGGCGGCAGAAAAGGTTGGCACCCTCCAAGTCAGCATATAAGGTGCCCCATAAGCTGGGCAAACCTGCCGGGACCGAACACCGCCCCTCCTCTGCTCCTGCCCAATCGGGCAGTGGGAGCCCGTTCCAGCTCCTGCCCAATCGGGCAGTGGGAGCCGCCGGCAGAGCACCTCAAAAGCGGCGCCCCTGCACTAGGAGTGCCGCTGCCAGGACCGAACACCGCCCCTCCTCTGCTCCTGCCCAATCGGGCAGTGGGAGCCCGTTCCAGCTCCTGCCCAAACGGGCAGTGGGAGCTGCCTGCAGAGCACCTCAAAAGCGGCGCCCCTGCAGGGCACGCCCGCGCCTGAGGGCCTCGCCAGAGGGCCCTTTGGCGTGGCCCTTAGGCGCGGCACGAAGGCAAGCAGAAGGGAACAACAACAGACACAGCAGCGCCGACAGCATCACCGCAGAATCAAACGAGGAGCAGACCGAGACGAAGGACGTCAGAACCGCAAGTAGAAATTCGCACAGAACCTCACACACTCCACACCTACAAACTCCCACTTCCACCACCCACACCTTAGCAGATCCAGCTCTCCCTACACGGGTCAGGCTCCCGCACCAAGGCACCCTACGCAGATCCGGCTCTCCATCCACGGGACAGGCTCCCTCCACGGGACAGGCTCCTGCACCAAGCCACCCTACGCAGATCCGTCTCTCCATCCACGGGACAGGCTCCCTCCACGGGACAGGCTCCCGCACCAAGCCACCCTACGCAGATCCGGCTCTCCATCCATGGGACAGGCTCCCTCCACGGGACAGGCTCCCGCACCAAGGCACCCTACGCAGATCCGGCTCTCCACCCACGGGACAGGCTCCTGCACCAAGGCACCCTACGCAGATCCGGCTCTCCATCCACGGGACAGGCTCCCTCCACGGGACAGGCTCCCGCACCAAGGCACCCTACGCAGATCCGGCTCTCCATCCACGGGACAGGCTCCTGCACCAAGGCACCCTACGCAGATCCGGCCCTCCCGCCACGGAACAAGCTCACGCACCAAGTTCAACTCTCCCCAAACAGACAACAGACAAAGTCTCAAGAAAACAGGCTTCACCCTAACAGAACATCACAAGGGGGAAAAAAAAAAAACATGCACACCACATACTTTCTACCAATCTACCTACTAGTCACACAACTCCTCCCACCAACCACACACCTCCACTACCCACAAGCAAACACAATATGGCATCCACCAACTGCATTACCATATTCAGAACCACAGCACACACACAAAGAGACACTCAGGGCTTACCAGGCAAAGCGACCAAACAGACACAAATCAAACTCCCACACATGCACAAAGGAAACTCATGGAACAGCAACCTCAGCAACGAAAACAACAACGATTGAGCTCATAAACGCCAGATCCGTCTGCAACAAGATACACACTATTGTAGACCACATAGAAGAGCGACAGCCCGACATAATATGCATCACAGAGACATGGCTCAACCCTACCGACAACGTACTACTCAACCAACTAGTACCGGACAACTACTCAGCGTACAACTGCCCACGCACCCACAAGCGAGGAGGAGGAGTCCTGATAATAGCGAAAACAAAGCTAAAGTTCAAGACACAGAACTTCACCGATACACAGCAATGTAACACAATTAGCATCAAAAACAAGAACATTGCAATCTGCCTAACCTACAGAGCACCCAGAGCTCCACCCGATGAACTAGCCCTCACTCTCGAAGAAGCCTGTGCCATAACAACAAACAACAAACCAGCGCTAATGATTGGAGACTTCAACCTCAAGTCCACCAATGCCAAAGACGCAGAGGCCTTCCTTCAAGCAATGACCTCACTTCAATTCACACAGATAATCAATGCACCAACACACAGACATGGATCATCCCCAGACCTCATCTTTGCATCCAATTACCTAACATCAAGAGACCTAATTTCTCCACCCACCATTACCCCAGTGCCATGGTCTGACCATTACTTAATCGAGACCAAGCTATGATATCAAGAGGACCAGACGAACGAAAGAGCTAACATCTCACACACACAAAGACGATTCAAGCATTTCGACAGGGACGAATTCATACAGGACACAATACAACACTTGAACGTTACCACAGACGACCTGGAGGAACAAGTTTCCAGCTGGAACAGCATTCTAGCTAACGCCGCCAAACCATCTGGTGACGGGATCAAGAAACAACACCACAACAAGAAACAAAACAAGCCATGGTACTCAGCAAAAATACGACAGGAAAAGAGAGAGCTCAGGAAGATTGAACGGAGATGGAGAAAAAACAAAGCTACCGCCGACCAGCATCTTTACCTAACAAAGCAAAAACAATACAATGAACACATCAACCAATCAAAGAGGGAATTCCACACAAACATGATAAATACTTCCATCAACAAACCCAGAGAGCTGTTCGAAATAGTAAAGATCCTCACAAAAGAGCAAACAACAGAAGGCGAAGTACAAGTTGATCCACAGGATTTCGCCGATCACATCAAAGACAAATTTCACTCCACAGAGCGAACAACAACTAGTGAGACCACCAGGTCGGACGTACACCCCAAAACCTGGGGCACATTCTACTCACCCTCAACAGAACAGATATCCCACATCATCTCTACAATCAATACAAGCACTGCCCCTACAGACCCGTGCCCAGTGTCATGGGTCAAAGCCACCAAATCCTGCTTCATCCCCACCATACATAAAATGGTACACAACTCACTCACTCAAGGAATCATGCCAAAGCAACTAAAGCTTGCCTCAGTAAGACCAATCCTAAAGAATACAAATCTCGACAAAAAAGATCCAGCAGCATACCGACCAATCTCCAGCATACCCTTCCTTGCAAAAATCATCGAAAAAACAGTTCAACTACAACTTCAGGAACACATCGACAAACAAGAAACACTCGATGACAACCAACACGGATTTCGTCCCAATCATGGAGTCGAAACGCTACTGATCTACCTCTTCGACAGCATCCTAAGAATAATCGACAACACCAAGAATGGAATCATAATGATCTTCATCGACATCTCCTCAGCCTTCGACACAGTGGACCACAACACCTTCCTGGAAAGACTAAAGAACACCGGTATACATGGTATCACATTAAAATGGTTCCACTCGTACCTAACCGAAAGACAGCTACAGGTCAAATCGGGACACAACACCTCCCGACCCATAATCGTCCGACAAGGAGTACCTCAAGGATCCGCACTCTCAGCACTCCTATTTAACATCTACATACAACCAATATGCAACATCATGAAAAAGAACAACATTCAATACACAATATATGCAGACGACATAATGATATACACCCCGATATCAATCGACAACCCGGACTTCACTAAGATAACAGACTGCCTCACCCAAATGGAGAGTTGGTGTCAAAACAACAACCTAGCAATAAACTACAACAAGACCGAAGCCTTATTCATCACCCGGAACCAAAGCTTCATACACCCACCAAATTTAAAGATACAAAGCACCACTATACCAATAAGATCAGAAGTGAGATACCTCGGAGTTACTCTGGACAATAAACTCAATCTCAAACCACACATAGACAAGACAATCCAAAAAGCCTACTACAAGATGCGAATCATCAGGAGACTGAAGCCGCTCCTCGCCCCGGAACACTTCCGTACCGTCTGTCAAGCACTGATAACCCCACTACTGGACTTCTGCAATCCGATATACCTTGGACTACCGAAACAAGCCCTCAAGCCTCTACAACTAGCACAAAACACTGCTGCACGAATCATATCAGGAACTGCAAGACAGGAGCACATCACACCCACCTTAAAGGACTTACACTGGCTTCCAATCGGTGCATGCATCAAATACAAAACTATCATAAACCTATTCAAGATAAAACACCACACATCAGCCAACAGCCTACACACCCTCATACAATCAGACACCAGTACGCGTCCCAGAAGAAAACAAACCCACAACCGAGTCAGCACCCCAAGTGAATACAAACACACACGCAAGGACACAACAGACAGAGCACTCTCAATGGCCGCTCCAACAATATGAAACAAACTCCCGGACGAATTGAGGGCCGCTACAGACCTCAAAGACTTTAGAAAACAGCTGAAAACCATGCTGTTCATAGAACACTATGGACACATCACATAACTTCAGAGAATGAATAACAGCACATGATTCCACCTAACCAATGTATGTATCGAATATGTTTTTGCACCACTATATATAGCCCACTCTGTACATAGCTCATACCAATCTAGCACACAACACAACACACACTCAATTTCCCCCCCACTGCATGTATAACACACTCACTTGACCTGATTGTTTGCTGTGATACCACCTTGATTATTAAGATAAGGCGGTTTAGAAATACTGTTAAATAAAATAAATAAATAAATAAGGTGCTGTGAAAGATACCCCAGGGATGCCAAGGTGGCACAGGAGATGGTGCCCAGGGGCACAAAGGTGCCTCAAAGTTACAAGCATGAAATGTATGGCTCAAACACAGATGTAACCATAACACTGCACAGAGCACCAAGGAAAGGCAATGAACAAGTGATGGAAGGAAGTAGATGATGGAGCTCATGGACCAGCCAAATCTGCATGCAGCCCATGTGGCAGCAGGTAAAGTGGACAAACATATCGGGGGCAACTGTACCAATGTACAGGGTGATGGTAATGTACAGTGCAACAATGACAGTGTATGGCAGAGGATGGGGATACGTGTCCACCAGAGGAGGGAGAGGTGGCAGGATAAGTGCAATGACAGGAGGACAGAGGAGAGCAGTGCCATGCAGAACAGACACAGGAGAGGCAAGCATGAAGAGCCGCAATGCAGAAATGTGTGCCAGTGCAGGACATGGGGTAGCAGCCTGCACATTAGGGCAGGATGCCACACAGCTGGCACACACACATAGATGGACAGAAGGATGGATGGCAACAGTGATGAAGGTATAATGTGGCGGCAGCACAGATCTGCACACATATGACTGTTACGCCAATGAAAAGTAGTTGTGTAGGAGAGCCATAAAAAAAAAGAGGGGGAACAGAGAGGAATCAAACCCATGACCTCTGGAGCTGAAGTCATGGCATTAACCATTGTGCTGCATCACTATGGGAGCTATCGTGCCAATGGCTGGCTACAGAAAGAGTGCATGTCACCATAAAACTGTCTGCTGTGACTACCAGGATAGGATAGAACCAACAACTGTAAACACAAATCGAATGTTTTGAGATGTGTATATAACTGGCTCTATGTAAACCGGACTGATGGAAAATAGCACGGTAAGTGCATGTAATAAATAAATAAAAATAAACAATACCCATAATGCAATTCACATGCAGAACAGCAGTCTACATCTGTTCACCAGATGGGGTATGCACCTCTATAGCACGTCAGCTTGGTAGGGGGGAATGACCGTGTGTGTTACTGGCACAGAGTACCCGCAGGCCATGCCAATGTGCGTGTTCTGAGGGTGAGGTGGAGTGGCCAGCACCAGGTCCGCAGTACCCGGGGTGGTTGAGATGGGCTGTGCTGCAGGTCTGCATCAGTGCCAGTGTGTGACAGGTATTTGTTGCAGACACCTTTAGGAGGTCTCTGTGTCCATTTGTAATTGCCAGTCATGTCTGGCCTTGGTGGACCATGATTCACACAACATAGTGCATATCCACTGTGCTTGCTATGGTCACCAGTTTAGGGAGCAGGGGTGTGTCAGGGCTCACATGGCAAACAATGCACTTAGCAAACTGCCCTCTCTGGGTCAGGGTGGGGGACATGATCTGCCCCCAACAGACCCCCCTTATCCCCTTTGCAAGTGGGGGGGGGGGGCAGTGGAGGTACATAAGGACAGGCTGTGGGACCAGCAACCACAGTCCTGGTGGCGAACAGACAGGGCCACTGGCAGATAGGTAGTGGGCCCAGTCAGCTCTGCTGCCCCTCACTACAACCTGACCTTCACCAGCAGAGGGCAGTCAGTGTGCACCTGCTGCACCCATACAGATGCTAACTGCAGACAGTTTGCTAGCTAGAACATAGTGCATGTTCCTGGAAGAACTGTGTGCACCCAAAACTGGGATGTCAGCACACACAAACCAAACAGGTATATCAGTAACTGGGCCCCAGAAAAGAAAACCCATAAATATCACTTGAGAGAAATGCTGTATAGCACTATGGGGGAACCTAGCCATGCCGTGGTCACTGCTCAGTCAGAGTGAGAGCGACCTCCCAGCATGACATGCTGTGGCCACCCTGTCCATGGTGGCCACAGCATGTCATGGTCATGGTCGGGCACTACAGTATCCCAGCCATTGCCCTATAGACTGTGCAGATGCATCCTGCCCATGCCACCCTGTCCGGGCCATACCCACAGTACCTTGCTCCTCATTATGCACATTGGCAGGCTAACACTGGAAACAGTGCAAGGAATGTGGGCTCAGTAAGGTGTAGGCAGCCACAACACACTGGATAGTGTGGTGAACAGCGCCCTCCTGAGCCTATGGAAACGGATGAAAATCCTGAGGTTCAGCAGGATTTATGCCTATTTGAGAAACCAAGGAAGAAAGAGAGACTCTATTCCACAGAGCTGAGCATGGAGACCAGCCCAGGGGAGGAGTCCTGCAGTCCTGATTGGGCACACCCTGTCCTGGGAAGGGGCGTGTCCAGGAGAGAACGTGGTTTTAAACCAGAGCATGGCTTTGCTAGTCAGAATGGGATTGAGAGGAATGAGGAGAAGGAGAGGAGAAAGAAGGAGAAGAGGAAGAATGATTGGAAGTCCAGAAAACAGTATGCTGATACTTGGGAACCTGGCATTGGAAGGAGACCTGCAAAGTTCTATTCTGAGGCAGTGAGTAGAAGTCCCAAGGAGAGAGGACCTAGCCCTGAATTAGACAACCGTTGGAAGGCACAGCCCTGGGAAAAGAAGCCTTCAAGGCAGGCACAAGAAAGAAAACAATCATTCTGTGAAGTACCGTTTGAGCCAGAGAGCAACAAACATTCTAACAGCTGGAGAACGTTGGAGCCATCTGAAGTCAGAACGGCATGGCAACAAGTAAGTGAATGGCCACAAAGTTTCCAGGCTGAACGTAAAGCTAACTCTCCTGTGTGTGAAACATTAGCAAAAGAGACTAGCAGTTACTCTGATACAATTAATCTAAGAGAGGAGAAAATAAACAGCCTTAAGCCAGAGGGAAGTTGTATAGCTGATAGCAATTCCCTACCTCCCAAACAGCAGGCTGAATTGCTCCTACAGAGTTTTAAGCAGTTTTTAGAGTTGCAAGCTAGAAGACAGCCAGTGTTACCAGAAGCCAGTAATTCCATACAGCTTGAAGAGTTAACACAAGATAATACAGACTTACCAGATTGTGAGAGCATGGATTGCACGGTCTGCTGTGTAGAGATGCCAAGCTGAAGGAAACTGCTTTTTACCGTATGTGAATTGAATGCTACGGAGCTGTTGTATTGCCTTGCTGAGAAAGCTCTAATTATGTGCACTTGATTTTCCCCAGCACTGTGAAGGTAACAGTGGCTGAAAGAGGCTGCAGTGAATCTAACTGACCTCTTGGGGCAAAGTGAGTAATTTGCTTAGACGTGAAAAGAAGCAGTTATACTTTAAGTTGCCTTTATCCTAAGTTTTCCTGTTAGCATTTGAAGCACCTATTTTGTTTGCATTTATTTGCCATATGATGGAACAATATCCTTTACTATAATAAAAATACTGGAAACCCCATAACTACAACTCATTATTTCGAAGCGAGAGGAGCAGGAACTACAATACCCAGCATTCCCTGGATACAGGTTACTCTCCTTCCTCACGAAGCATCAGACCGCCGCTCCTGTCTTTAGCCCCAAGGCCGGGCAGGAGCGCCGCAATAGACAGAGACACACTCCCACACCTATGCCAGCATTGTGCAAATATAGAGGTTTGTGGCAGCCGTGGCCGCCACACCAGTCCTGGGCACAGTGCGGGCATTGCTATGGTACTCAATACTGTTAGGGTCACTCCCCGGGGTGGTAAACACTGTCAGAATCAATAACTGAAACACACTCCACAGATATCAGAAAAGTTGCTATGATGAATCTCTATCAACAAATTGTGTTTAACTTAGGATTTGTTAGTTGACATTAATCATAGCAACCTTTTGATATATGTGGAACGTGTTCCCAAGTTTAGGACGGCATTGCTAAGGTATGCAGGTGCCAGTATTGGGAGATGCTGCTCCACGCAGGGCCCAACAGCCTGATTCTCCATGAGGCTTTGGATAGTGGAGCCTGTAGGTGTGGGTTTTTATGCCCCTGTTGGCCACTGCTATAGGGCAGAGGTTCCCAACTCCAGTCCTGGTGGGCCAAACACTGTTCAGGTTTTCATGCTGTCCCTAATGAATATGCATGAGATACATTTGCATACAATGGGGGCGGCGCATAGAAATGCAGCACAGGCATATTTATTAGGGACAGCATGAAACCTGAATGGTGTTTGGCCCTCCAGGACTGCAGTTGGGAAACTCTGCTCTAGGGATTGCAATGTTTATGGTGTCTGTGCTCTGTAGGGTAAAATATAGGCGTTTCAGGCATGTTTATTTTATCTGCAATAAAGGTTCCTTCTTTATTACCACGGTTTAGTATTGGGTAAAATGTGGGACAGGGTTGGCAAGAGCCACAGCTGGGACTTGAACTTGTGACTTTCTGCTCCTGGACACACTGGCTGTGTGTACTGCACCACACTATTGCCACAGGGACAGATCATTCCCTGGGGATACCATGACTGTTCGTCAGACATATCTTGTCTGTTGCAGTGCACAGCACCCACCTAAACGGGGCTTGGCCATGGTCTGCTGTGGGCAGATGCCACTGCCCCCTCTGCCACCAGCACCCCTCCGCCACCATGTTGCCATGCCATTATGCCGGTGGTGCTGGTGGTGCGCAGTCCCAAGCCATCCAGTATGCCGGTAGGCAGCTGCCTATGGTGTGGGTTCTCGGGTAGGGGTGCCTACATGGACATGCGCGCTTCCCCCCTGCACCGCCTGCCAATGTTATATGCCCTTGGGGGTACCTGCTGGGTAATATCCCCTATGACACTTTGGGACACACACTCGTGCCCATGTTGGACCCTCATCAGTTGCTGTCTTGCTGCTTTACAGTTTTGGCATTCCTATATGCCACCTAGGCATCTGCCTAGTCCGCACTGTGCCCCAGCTGGACCACAGCATGTGCCGCCTGCAGCCCCCTGTGTCCCATTTACAGCATCTGTAAAGTTGCCCTTTCCTACGTGCCCACTCTTCTGTTGCTGCACATATGCACGCCATAACAAACCTGCCCAATCTAAACGACAGAAACCCTGATCAGCGCTATTTCAATGTGGGATCATTCACTTTGTAGGGGGACGGAGCATAGAGCCTTCCAAACATGATATCTTAATTTTAACGCTTTGTCAGTAGTGTTGCTTTATGTTTATCATTAATATCACTATTGGCCAGCTTGGTTATTGGGATTTTAAATGTGGTTATAGTCATTTTATATGTTTATTTGCCTTTTTGGTTCCTGCACATGTATCACAACTATCGCTTTTTCTGGGTTTCCCTGCCTTTGCTGCACATTGCTGACTTAAATGGTTTCTCTTTCCTGCAAATGTGTCTAACGCGAGGGTTTCACTGGCGTTAGTGTTCAGACTTGAATTTCACAGCGTTAGTGTGCCTGGAGCCTCTCCCTGCCCACTCTGGGCCCATTGACCCCTTCTCTCCGCCATCTGGGAAGCCTTACTCCACCCTTTAGACCCGGATTTCACAGCGTTAGTGTGCCTTAACACCGCCGCCGCGTTATTGCTTGCACTTGTTAAATTAAATTGATATTCCACTTTACTTGAACAAAGCTGAAACAAAACTGGTTTATAATAGAGTACAATGAAATTAAATGTAAAAATAACATCAATAAAAATAATAAACTGGAGAAGAAGACCTTTTCAAGATATTGGGCCATGTTTACTAAAAGTGGGATTCTATAAGGGGCATCTAGGAAGAATCTGGAACGTCTGGAGCAGAACTTCCAAAAATCCAGTGGAGTAGCAGCAGTGAAGGGAGGCACGTATAAGTGCCTTCTGAAAGTGCTTCAACTCTACCCGAAAGATGAATGTCCCACTAACAGGTTCTGCATACAGGCCCTGCACAGATAGCAAGGCTGAATACATGCATGGGTGTAGGTCATTTCACAAATGCAGACATTCCTGGATTACATGGCCTCAAAATGGGTTCTTGGAAATGTAGGTAGGGGTATTTCAGAAGGGGGAGTGACTATGTTACGATACTTGCATGTCCCGGCCTGCAATTTCAAATGGTCAGATATACGCTGGTGGGCCAGTAATATGTTTAGAGTAGTATTTACATGCAGGTTTCTTTGGCCAGAAAGTATTAACTCTGGCAATGAAAACAGATTTTACTCTTCCCACTGGAAGTGTTGCAGTCTTCAAATGAGTACTTTTTTGCACCTTATTTGTGATTCAGAGAAGGTATAGGCAAGGACACCTCAATAACCAGAGCCAGATTGCTTGTGCCATTCTGAAATCACACTATGAAGTGCTTCTCCATTGCTCTGTCCAGGTCACGCCTCTACCACACCCCTGTGCTAAATGGACATGCTCATGCTGGGGACATCTATATACCCAGCTTTCTAAAATGGGTCCAGGGACATCTCTGTGATTTGCATGTCTGAATGCCTGTTTTCAGACATCCAAATCATGAACAGAGGTTCTAAAATACACCCGTAAATGTTATCATACACTAACGTAAGATAGGATGTGGTATTCTTCACTGCTCCCATAGGAATACCATAGGCACTGTAGCAGATAATGCATCCTAATAATTTTAGCACACATTTTCAGCATGCGCTAATATTTAGTAAACAGGGCCTATAGTATGTTAGTGACAGAAGGAAATGCAAAAGTGGCATTATGAGATTCAGAGGTGAAGGAGAGGAATATATAGACGCTAGGGATATCCATGCATTAGCGTACATTCAACTTATTTGGGTGCCTTAAAAAATGTAATACATAGAAAATCAATTTAACGTACATTAATCTATGAATTAGCATGCATATGGTCAATTTCCACACATTAAAAAGTTCTAACGTAGTTACAAAAAAGCCTTGCTAACACGAATGTGTGCAACAAACTGAAAAGCCTGAAAATCAGGAAAAAGTATACCCATTACACCTAGGGTATTAAGGTAGCAGGTGTTATCGACTGTTAATGGCAGCGATAAGGGGTTGTCTGTGCGAAAAATGCTGTAGGCATGTAGGAGGCATTCCGGTGGTAAGGGCACAATTGCCCACTTAATGTGTACTAAGAGGATACCGGGTGTTAAGGTGGCAAGCGTGCATCTTAAAACCCGAAAATGGCTGCCACTGTAATGCTTCATAAGGGAGCCCCAGGGAAAAGTAATGTAATGATGAGGGATGTAAGGGCAGATGGGAGTTGATGGACCTGACAGATCCGTGGGCATCCAACATGGCAGCCAGTCAGTTGGGTGAGCGTGTGGGAGGCAGCTGTACTGATGCACTGGGGTGTTCCTACATAAAATGCTGTAATATCAGTGAGTGGCATAGGATGGGGAAGACATGTCCCCCAGCGGAGCCAGAATCGACATGATGTGTGCATGAAAAGGATGATGGAGCAGGAGTGGTGACATGCAGATCTGGCATAGCGGAGATATGCATGAAAGGTTGAAATGTGGAAACGAGTATCTTGTGGGCCATGGTGTAGCAGCTTGTAGTAGAATACATGACTGCATATAGCCAGTAGAGGCTGACGGTTAGGTTGAAGGAAGGATGGCGGTAGATGAGAGGGTGGTATAGGCCTGTGGCACCAATGTACCTGAGGTGCCATCCTCAATGCATTTGTATTGTGGGGGAAAAACATGTGCCAGTGCCAGGTGAAAGGCCTGATACCAGACATGTTGGTCTCACACCTGTCTTAGCCACTCAACCACCATAGAACTCTCCAGACAACTGTGCAAACAGCAACTGGACAGAAGACCCTCAAATTGGCCAAATGGGGCACGTAAGGACGTGAAATGATCCCTGCAGGTGGCCACCCAAGGCATAGGCTCTGTATGCATATAATGCAGAGATATGATGGAGCCAAAGCCGTACAGGCATAGTCATGAGATAATACTTGTATCATGCTTTGCAAGTAAGCTATACCTGTATGTATTGTGGAGGCCCCTGGCCCAGGCAACAGCCTATAAGCCTAGGGCTGCACTTGTTAGTCCTTTAATTAAAGAGTTTTCTTCCTCATCCAGCGCCGGGGCTGCTGGGATTTGTAGTTGTGTTGTTTAGAAAAAAACAAGTAGTGTGGAGACCGAGGGTCTACAAGGCAAAACACAGGAATTTATTTCTTTTTCTAAAGAGCATTAAGGCTCAACGCAAAATAAACAGGATTCTTTTCTCCCAAACAATAATCCATAGGCATTTATACCAAACCAAACAATGAAACTGCTTTATGTAGCTTTTTAACATGTGTCGCTGTTTTTCGAATCATTCAGCAATCAAGCAACGCTTTTCTTCTCTTCAAACCCAAAAGAAATATCCTTTCGTCAGCAACAGGGTTCTTTAGCATTCCTGGCTAAACACATTTCTCCCTGTTTTCACACTGCCTTCTAGGACATTCAGGTTATAGGCTTTTCCCTTCTTTTATCCAAGAACTTTTTATTCTGCCTTCTGGCACAGAGAACAATCCATTACTGAATCTTCAGACCCCTCATCAGATTCATAATAGTCTATCTGCATTTCCTCAGGACCTGTGTCCGGTAAATCTGGCTTTAAGCCAACATGAAAAACTTCAGGCTTAATATTCTCTAAAAGTTCCAGAATCTTTCTCCACTGAGGCTTTTCCCTATGCACAGGGTTTCCACCAGGAACGTGGAGATTCTTTTCTTGCATCAAATGACACAATGCCTCTAACTGGCTTACAGCACTTTTTGCTACCCTTTTATTCACGCACCTTTTTGGAAGTTGCAGCTCTTTAGCTGGTTCAGGAACGGTTGGCACTGCAGCCTGACCCTTATCAGCACTTCTCTCTGGCAAAGCTCTCCTAGTTTTAAAACCAATTGCAGTTGGTTTGCACCTGTGTCCTGCAATCTTGGCTTTCCTTCTGACTAGGGCTTTCACCTCTGAGAATCCCCCAGAAGTCTCCACTGTTCTCCTCCACAGTGAACTCTCTGGGCCTTTCTCTGGTGCATCTCTCACCACTGAATTCTCCAGTGTGCTGCTTCCCTGTCTCTCCCTTTCCAGGGAGTCGCTTCATGTGCTGCCTTCTCTCAGGCTGAGACTCTCTTCCCGTGGTGCTGCCCTTCTCAAACTGAGCTTCTCTGTCCGTCCTCTCCTCCAATATTTCCCTGGGTTTATAAGAGTGTCTCTGAACTACCGTGCACTCCCCTTCACCCAGGTGTCCCTCATTAATTTCCAAGCCTGCCCTTGGATTAGCAGAGTTTGGGTGTGTCCTGTCCTCAGTAGCTGCATGTTTTTTTTCTCTGCCTGCAGTTTGAGAGCTACTGATTCCTTGCCTGTCTCTTTCTTTAAAAGTAAATGTCTGATTTTCTCCCAATTCCATGGGCTCAGCCATACTCTCCTCATCACAGTATTTAACTGCCTTTTATCAGACCACTGTATCAGTGCAGTCAAAGTGGTGTACAGTGTATGGAAAACATAATAATGTATGATTAAAAACATGTACTTTGAGAACCTGCAGTCTGCTGAGGCAATGGAGGTCACAAGGAGTTGTGGTCAGTCTATGAAGGCTGTGCCATACATGAAAAGCATCAGAGAAACATTCCTAGCAGGCATACAAGGAGTACTAGTGGGCATTGAGCCCTGGTATCTTGGTTCCCAAGCCAGTGTCCTGACCATTAAGCTATGTCTCTAGTCCAGTGGCAGATATCTGCAGGATGAACATGTGAGACCCCCTGCAATGGACAGCAACAGAGGCAAAAAAGCCATGCTCTCAGAAGGACATGATGGCGAAATTGTGAGTGGAACCCATAAGAAAGCATGTAAGCCAGTCACAGCAGACCCCGGACTGATCCAGGCATGTAATACAGTGAGTGGCAACATGCACAAAGAGAACAAATGGAAATTGAACCCCTGCCCCTTGCTTTCTGAGACAGTGCTTGAACCATAAGGCTACACCTCCTCACTATTCTACAAGCAGTGTCTGAAATCAAAGAGACTGCAGGTCCCTGCCTGCAATGGGTGGACTCCAGGACATGAAACAACGAGGCTGGCAGATTCAAAGACAGTGGTACACCACACCTAGGTGCTGTCTCCAATGGAGCATATGCAGTACGTTATACCTTGGACACGCAGTACTGTAGCAGCACTACAGACATACTGCTACAGGCGACTCCCCTTGTGCAAAGGTCTAGACACAGGTGAGGTCAGATTGTCCATCTCTGCACTGACCCTGCAACGACAAACAACAGTCATGCACATAGGTTCGCTGCTCCGCAGTGTGGCACAAACCGTAGAGGCATCCTATGTGCATGACATGCAATCCCTGTGTCTAGCTGCACACGGCAGGATAGGTACACCTGGACATACAACAAACGTAAACTGCAGTACTGAGTCATGTGGTGCATTGCAGACCAGCCTGTGCTCCCCTGGGGGGAACATCAGAAATGACAGGCGGGTGCAGGGCTATGCCCCATTGATCATATTCACCACTATGCCTGCAATGGCTGCTATGTATGCCGGTATAGGTTAGGCCCTCCATTACCCATGATACACTGCATACGCAGAACAGCATTCTGTAGCTGATCACCAAATGGAGAATGCAGTGATCCATCACATCAGCTCAGTAATACGCACTGCCAGTGTGTACTACAAGCACATAGCAGCTGTAAACTGTGCTACTGACCAGTTTCAGCAGTCACTCTGAAGGTGAGGAAGTGTGCCCAGCATCTGGTCTCCAGAGCTTGCACTACTAGAGATGGACTCTGCAGATCCATTATTATTACTAGTGTCAACTAGTTTTCTGTACAATAGCAGCATGCCAGAGTTGCCTGTCACATCTGTGTTTTGCTCCTGTTGGCTAAAAACTCTCCCAGAGCATCCCATGTCAGTAGTCAGGGTTGTGGCAGCTGTTTCCATGGAAGCCAAATGCAGTGGAGTTTGTCTATGCTGGTGTTAGCCTGCCCTGACCATAGCAAGCAGGCCCAGAACAGCTGCTATCAGAACTACCAATCCGCTACAGCAAGCACAATCAGTCTATACTTGCTGCCTTCCATGAGGCTGTCTCAGCCATGCACATACCAACTGTGCCTAGTCTGCTGGTCAGCATATACTGCATGTGCACAGAGTGACCTAGCTTGGGACAAACAGCATAGATACCTAGCATTTGGCTCAGTGATTGGGCTCACAGAACAGGAAGAGCACCTCCATCACTGGAGCTTGATGCTCAATAACACTATGTCGATACATAGCCGTGCCATGGCCACAGCTCTGTCAGAGTGAGAGTATCCTCTCAGCATGAAATGCTGTGGCCACCCAGGCCATGCACATGTCAGACAGGCACTATGAAGTCTCAGCCATTGACTCTACTTCTGATGCATATACATCCTGGCCAAATTGCTCTGTTTCAGGCCACACCAACAATCCTCTGCTCCTCATCATGCACATCTGCAGACTAATGCTGGGAACAGCTTAGGCAATGCAAGGCCCAGTGCAGTGCAGAAGGCCACAATACTCTCAAGAGACACACATACAAACACACATCAC
Organism: Ichthyophis bannanicus; assembly: GCA_033557465.1. Taxonomy (NCBI): domain Eukaryota; kingdom Metazoa; phylum Chordata; class Amphibia; order Gymnophiona; family Ichthyophiidae; genus Ichthyophis; species Ichthyophis bannanicus. The sequence goes on along the minus strand of CM066035.1, from coordinate 125,709,010 downwards.
CATGCTATGTAAAGTGCACACAGCCTGTCAGGTCATTCTCCTTATCTGCTCAGGAATTGTTAACATGTGCTCATTGTGCAGGCACTATTAGTGTGCTCTGAAATGCTTACTTGTTGTTAACTCCTGCTCAGTATGCTATCAGCCTGCCCTTTCATCTAGCCTTGGATAGTGAAGCCTGACTGTGCTGCTGATGGCTGTGTGGACCCTTGCTAGACAATTTGTTGGGGGCTGCATATGCTCGTGCGGTACTTGCAATGTAGGATAAAGGTTACCCACAGGGACATGCAACGCATGATCAACAGCTGGGTCTTTAACCAGTGACTCTCCTATCAAATATACACACTGGCCTTGTGTGTTGAGCCACAGAGCTGCCTTATGGGGGTCTGTAATCCATGGGTGTAGATGCAGGGTGATTGCAGGCATGAGTAGGGGGTCTACCTATGTCTGCTGATATCTCTGCAGGTCCAGTGCCATACCTGTCTGACAAGGTGTATTTTTCAAGTGTGGGAGGGGGACGTGTTGTCCAGTATGCATGGTGCAATGGCTTTCTATGCTGCTGGTGCAACTGACATTACTGTCTTACACATGTACCTTAGATGGCTATTTATGAATGGGCCCTTACTTTTGGAGGGGGCCCTGGTTCACACAGATCCCCATGCTCTCAGAGCACATAAAAAAACTGTTGACCACTCAATAGTTACCTACCACAGTCTTGCCACTGTGCTCTCCACCTTGCTGGTCTTCCTCCAGAGCCATGTCTCTCCCCTTCAATCTCTTCAGAACTCTGCTGTGTGGCTGATCCTCCAACAGCCCTGCTACACTCATATAACCCCTCTCCTGATCTCACTTCACTGGCTCCCCGTTCATTTCCATATCCATCTCACACATGCGATGTGTGCTAATCTATAACTGCATCCCCTCTATTGCCCCTCATTACCTTTCCTCTCTCCTCTCTCCTCTTTCCCTACAGCCCTTCCTCCTACTCTGGCTACATCCTCTCTATGCCCTTTTCTTCTACTGCCATTCCCAGAATCCACTCTTCTCCCCTTGCTGCTCCTTATGCCTGGCACAAGGGTCCTCCATCCGTATGTCATGTCTCATTTCTCTCTCCCTCTTCAAATCCATGCAGAATGCATACCTCTTTGGGGCTGCTGTTGGATCCTTTTCTCTTGTTTCCCTGGGGTCTCCTCTCCTTATTGAACCCTTATTTCTCCTACATTGCACTGTTTGTCATTACTAGATAGTAAGTTCTTTGGCCAGAGACTGTCTTCCTATGTGTTTGTATAGTGCTGCGTATTACTTGTAGCGCTTTATGAATGTTGTTTAGTAGTAGTAGTAATGTTGTCAGCTGGCATGTGAAGGTACTGGGTGAGCATTTAACCTCAGAAATGACTTGCTCACCTATTGCATAGTTTACCTTTTGCAGCATCATTCCCCCCCCCCCCCACCATATGCACATATTCATTCACTATGTGTGGGTAGGGGGCATCCTGATCCAAGGCCCAAGCGATCCACATGGTTAACTAGACTGGTGCCATGGGCCAGTGGTCATTGTGGGATGCCTGCCGGCCGCTCCATCCTTCCCTGCCATCATGGTAAACCCACAGGTTCAGTACTGCAGGCAGCCTCTCTAATGCTACAACTGTGAAGCTGCTCTTGCCCCCTCTACCAGAGAATGTGGCTATGTGTCCTGCTACAATTGACCATAGGGGGGAAGGCTCAGCATGTGCTCTGCTGCCCCTGCGGTTAGAATGTGTGCATCAGTCTGCCTTTGGCAAATGTGGCTTTGCACTGGACACACAGGACCAGGACAGAGCTTTTGTCTGCTGCAGGTGGAGGACGTAGCACTCGCCACCACCACCCCTATACCATGCTGACATGGCAGCATGGTGGCTGTGGGGGTGGAGCGCAGTGGTGGCACATCTACTAAGTGGGTGAAGTAGATTCCTAAGGAGGCAGATCCGGCTTGGGACAGCAGCGGTACACATGCCCAGCCATGCCATCCCCTACCCAGCTGCTGCTGCCACCCCCCTCCCTGGCTGCCGCTGATTCCGTCTCAGAAGGGAGAGATGGACAGCCACAGCAGCAGTATTTTAGAAGGCAACTGCTTTTTATAGCCCCCTTTTGATGTACTGCTACTGCCGCTGCCAGCCTATCTCTCCAAAGATGGCTTCAGCAGCAGTGGTGGTGGGGGGGGGGGGGGGAGCCAGAGTCTCTGCTTAGGGCTCCAGGGACACTTGGTCCATACTGAGGTTGCACATTGTTTTTTTCCACAGTAGCAGCATTGTCACTGTGGGGTCATGACAGACATCACAGCTGTGCCTCCTGGGCAGCTACCTGGTCAGGCTTGCGCACCTGCAACACCCACTGCATCACCCACATGATACCTCCTCTGCCCCATTTGCAACACCATACTTGGGCACTATGCTATTGCTGCTAAAGGAGCACTACTATCACTGTTTTGGTTTCCCCTGTGTGTGGATGACATTGCACATATTGAAATAGGCTCTCTCTCCAAAAATAGACCCTTTCCATGAGGTTTTACATGGCATTAGGGTTCTCTGCGATGAGGGCTATAAAATGTGATTGCACAATCAACGATAAGGGAGCACCTGCTGTCATCACCTACTCTCCACCCCGTTAACACCCACTCTCCACCTCCTTTTCCCTTATGCTGTTGGACCCTGTAACGCTCATTATTTCAGCGTTATTGGCTCTTTTCGCAGTGTTAAGGGCACAAGGGTGCTGATAACAGGCATTAACGGGGCACCTGCTCCCTTAACACCCTTTAATAAACATACCACCTAGACTCACAGGTCTGTAGTTCTCAATCTCCTTTGTTACCAGTGACAAAATTTCCCCTTCTCTGTTCTCAGGATGTATGGAAAAGATTGTTCATTGTGGACTGTCCAGATCCTTTGTGAGCTCAGAATGTACCCCATCTGTTTCCACTACTTTGTTGAGTTGTAGTTTGTCTGTTTTGCAAAAGCCCTTTCTGCCATTTAAGGTATTTCATCTGCCCCACTATCATAAGTAACTCTGCCAAAAACTCATGGTCCATCTCCAATCCTTTCTTTAGTGAATATCAAACCAAAGTACTAATGTTGCCATAGCTACCATTGCTGTCTTTACTTAATGGTGAACTATTATATCTGTCCCAGAAAGTAGTGGCAAATGAAGTGTCTTATAGCTCTGACCTGAGGGGCAACCAACTAAAATGGTGGTAAGTCAGATTCTATCTGATATATCAGCAGTAAAAAGTGTTCAGGTACTCCAATAAAAAAGAAGTAATCAAAACTATACCAAAGCATAAAACAAGAAAACTGTCATTTTGATTTCCATTGTGAACTTTTTCTCCAGCTTATGGTTCACGGTGCTGGGTACATAGAGCTCAGCTCAGCATACTAGATTTAAAACCAGTTTAGTCTGTGTTATCTAGGAAATGGGACATGTACAAGAAGGTGGGGAAAAATAGGTGTAGCTCGCAGCATATCCAGTGGAGACAAAAGAATGTGTTCTAACAAAGAGCATTATCACTTGTCATTCCGAAAGTAAAAGTGCTGGATTTAAAAAAAAACAAGGGATCCATATTCAGACGGGTTTATGCAGTTGCAAATTGCATAAACCCTGGTGATCCCGATATTCATTGGCGCTGTCTGGATAGTACCAGTGAATATCCCCACAGACTGCAGTAAAGACGCCTGGTTAATTCAAGGATAGATTGTAGACAAACCTAGGCGCTGTCTGGATAGTACCAGTGAATATCCCCAGAGACTGCAGTAAAGACGCCTGGTTAATTCAAGGATAGATTGTAGACAGACCTAGGACAGTCCCAGCAGCTATCCGTAGTGGCAATATTCAGCCACTAACCAGATAGCTAAATCGCAAACAGTCAGGACAAGTCAATGGCTGTCCTAACAGTATGCAGGTTTTACAGTAGTGTCTGAATATCACCGCCAACCAGATTACAAATCCCGTCAATGGCAAAACCAGATATTCAGTGCCGGACGCCGGATAGGCACTGATGCTGAATATCAAGTTGTATTTTCAGCTGCTCCGGTCAGGTGCTTTAAAATATGCTGACCTCTAGAAACATAGAAACATGACGACAGAAAAAGACCACATGGCCTATCTAGTCTGTCCTTCCATATCAACAACTACAACAGTCCCCATTTTACCTTTAGAGATCCTCTGCGGCTCAATGTCGGGCCCTGAATATCCAGCAAGAGTCAATTGAGAAGTTGAGTGGAAAAACTTTTAAGGAGGATATTTAGTGGCAGTGGCTAGCATTTGTACAGCGGCTAGCCATCACTGCTGAACTTTGCACTTGGATATTCAATGTTAGGGCCATATCCCGCCTCCATCACTGAAAGTCAGATAGAGCCGCAGCTTACTGGGCAGTGGTGATATTCAGCTGCTATCTGGTTAGCTAAAGTGGTGAAAGTTTGGCAAATCTTTCAGGTGCCTAATTTTTCCCATTTTGGCAAAACTGCCTAGCAGCTGAATATTGCCACTAGTCAGTTATCCCTCCGACACTAGTTTGTTAGTATAGGGCATTTAGTGAAGGCACCCGGGGATATTCAGTGGCATTAACCGCATTAGTGCCTCTGAATAACCCAGATCTGCAAATTGCCTAAATGGCTTTGAATATCACCCCCCATTGTCCACAAAAGTTGGAAGTCTTATATTTAAAAAAAGCTTTAAGAATACAAAGCTTCACAGATTCAGAAGTGACGGTTGTCAAAAGAGTGGAACACACATTTGTAATATCAAGGGAACCCTCCAAGAAAGCAGTAATATTTTGAACAGATGGTACTATCACATCCAATTCTCCCTCAGTGGGGTTTATCTTTCTGATGCCAGAGGGAATATAATAAAGTTGTAGGACCTCTATTGTCTCTGGCTAAAACGTCCTTTAGATATTTACCAAGGAGGACAGCTTTGGCGGAGACAGTTTCTTGCTTTGAAGCCCCTATTGTAGTTCTAGGTGCTACAATTTATTTACATTTTCCTTGCAAATTTATCATCATACTTGATGGTGTTTAATTTGTGTTTGTCGAGGTATCGCATCTGGAAAATTTTCTGTTAAAGCGACAGGGCGCTGTGAGAATGGTTAATGGGTAGATTTATTTAATTTTGGCCTCCTTAATTTGGCTTATAGCTTTATTTCTTCTAATAGATGTATCTGTATTTAGTTGAAGTCAATGGTTCCCATAATGTGGGCTTTCTCCGTGAACAAGCAGGAAGTCAATCCTCACATATGGATGATGTCAGCACCAACAGAGCCCATGGGGAAGCATCTCCCCAGCTTTCAAAGAAAGCCTTTGGGAGATGCACCACGCATGCGTGGTCCCCTTCCCACCCAAGGGTGCCATCTTGCCTCAGTCTCATTTTTTCTGTGGAGCCCTCCAGACACTGTCCAGTTTCCCCCGGAAAGTGTGATTTTTGTTATATTTTTGTCTGGTTTGCATATCAGTTCCTTCCCGCCCCCGAGCCAGCTAGCCTTGGCGTTGCTCCTCGGGTTCCTTCATTCATTTTCTCTTTTTTTATCGAGGTGTCCCTCAACCGGTGTTCGTGCCCTTTTTCAACCAAAGGCCTTGGAGCCCTGCTGGGCGGCAGGGACCCCTTTTTCCGATGGCCTCCAGTGGCTTCAAGAAGTGCGATCAGTGTAGCAAAATGATGTCCCTCACCGACCCGCACGACTGCTGCCTCTGGTGCCTCGGCCCGGAACATAATGACTCCGACTGCAAACTCTGCAGTACTATGACCTCAAAGGCCCTAAAGAGCCACTATCAGTAGCAGGAAAATTTTTTACAGAAGTCCGACTCCAAGCTGGAGTCTCTGGCAACACCACACTCCAGAGCTCCCTATTATACCTTGATACCCCATGAAGCCCTAACTTTTCGGAGTCTTTCAGCTGTGTTTTCTCTGAGCGGAAATCCCTAGAGGTGGAATGCAAGAAGATGAAACCCTCAAAGACCGCCTGGTCTGGGAAAAAGGGGAAAATCCCACCCCAGGCTCGCTATCCCAGGCATGAGTCTGAGTAATCGGAGCTGGAGCAGCCTCACAAGCTGCCCTGCAAGGAGTTGTCTGCACCCACCGACTGGCCTATGATCCCCGAGGCCATTCTCATCGAGGACTCCCCTTTGATAATACCGATGCTGGGCCCGAAGCTCTCGGTGCCCGCATCGAAGGCTACGGAGCCAACTGGTATGGAGACCAGGATAGTGGCATTAAAGAGCAGTATCTCTGCCCTCATGGCCATGCAGCAGGTGTTTATGTCTGGTTTGTCTGGTTCATCCACCCCTATGATGAGACCTTCAACATCAAGGGCTTCTCGGATGTCGATCCAATCCTCGAGTGCCACCAGCCTCGAGAGAGTCCCTGGCACCAGATGAGGTCCTGGTCCCATTCCTCGGGGCACCGGTCCTCCCTGGCAAGTGTCCATGGCTTGGACTGCAGATCCTCCAGAGGTTGCGGATTTCCTAGAGAGGATCTCGACTGAGGTGATCGTGTGGCATCAGACTTTGAGTCTGAATGGGAGTCCGAGGATGAAAATTTCCCAGATACGAGGTGACACCGAGATGTGCCCTTGGACCTATCTTCCCCGATGCCCTGATGCCGTTCCCCGCCTGAGGATGTCGTTGTCCTTGATTTTGTACAGGATATGGCCAAGGCTCTCACTATCAAGACCGAGGCCGAGGAGGACCTGCGCACTGAGATATGGGAGATACTCCTATACGAGGCACGCCCTAAGGAAACCCTTTCAGTACCGGTGTCTCCCATCCTCAACCGCCTCCTCCGGATTTGGGAAACACCGGTGTCGGTACCAAGTGTCAGCAGGCACCTCAACGCCATGTACTGGATACTCTGAAGCCCTGGGTTGCACAAGACCCAGCTTCCTCACAACTCGATGGATGTGGAGTCAGCCATGTGCTGGCTCAAAAGCCAAAAAACTCATTTGTCGATGCCACTTGGCAGGGAGACCTGAACCCTCGACACCCTCAGCCAAAAGGCCTTTCAGGGCTGAATGCTAACTTGCCAGATCCAGTCCTATTAGCTCTATATCGGCATGTACCTGAAGGAACTGTCAAAGGAGCTTGGTGGATTTTCAGCAGGCCTCGATGGGGAACCCTACAGAATAAGTCCCTGACCTCAACGGTAAGTGCTTGAAGTTTTTGTCTTGAGCAACCTACGATGGCTTTGAGTCTTTGGCCAGGGTGGCCACCATAGACATTGGGCACGATGTCAAGCATGGCTGCAATCATCTGCCCTAGAGCAATGGGTGTAGGACAAACTGATTGATGTCCCTTGCATAGAAGAGAACCTATTCATAGAAACATAGAAACATAGAAAAATGACGACAGAAAAAGACCACATGGCCTATCTAGTCTGTCCTTCCATATCAACAACTACCACAGTCCCTTTTTTTCCTTTAGAGATCCTCGGTGTTTCTCCCATGCTTTTTTGAATTCAGATACTATCCTCATCTCTACCACCTCCACTGGGAGACTATTCCATGGATCCACCACTCTTTCCATAAAGAAATATTTCCGCATATCACTCCTGAATCTATCCCCTTTGACCCTCATCCCATGTCCCCTCGTAGCAGAACTTGCTTTCAATCGAAAAAGGTTCTCCCCCTGTGCATTTATGCCATGGAAGTATTTAAACATCTTAATCATATCACCTCTATCCCGCCTTTCCTCTAAGGTGTACATATTAAGATCCTTAAGTCTGTCCTCATATGCTTTATAATGAAGACCACTAACCATTAGGGAAACCCAGAGCAGACAAGGCAGCAGAGATTGAGTTTCTGATGAGAACCAGGCTCTTTAAGAAGACCTCGGAGCAAGCCCTGAAGAAAGCCCCGGGGAAGAAACCCTTATTCCCAAGGACAAAGGGGGGCTTTGGTGGTACCCTGCATTGAGTGGAGGAGTGGCCTAGTGGTTGGGGCAAGGTACTTCAGGCTGGAAGGTTCGGGGTTCAAATCCCACTAGAGGACAGCACCTTGGGCTGGAAGGACTGGGGTTTCTAGTCCCACAGGTGCTCCTTGTGGTCTTGGGCAAGCCACTTAACCCTCCATAGCCCATGTTCCCTGTAAAATAGTTATCTCCAAGTTATAATGCCCTGTTCAATGTAATTTCAGTTTGTTCAATGTAAACCACACTGATGCAGAATAGCGTGGTATATAAGAGAATGTAAATAAATTTCCAGGCCTTCTTGGCTCTGCAAAAAGGCCATGGGCATGATCCCCAAAAGCAAAAACCCCAAAGTCCCATGCACTGGCCCTGGCCCAGCCTGGGGGAACTTTTGACTGCCTGGGCATGATTTCCACCCCCACCTGGGGGTCTTCTGATGTCCACAGGGGAGTGCCAAGCCCTGTTTGCCCACAGGTGGATAACGATCACCACCAATACCTGGGTGCTACAAGTGATCAAGGAGGGCTACATCTTCCACTTACAGCGGGCACCACCCTTGTACTTCCCAAGAGAGCCCACCAGACCTCTCCTTCACCAGACCCTGCTTCTCCCCGAGTTAGCAGGCCTAATTCAGGACAAGGCAGTGGAGCCAGTGCCGAAACATCTCTGGGGCACAGGCTTCTACTCCAGGTATTTTCTCATCCCCAAGAGGATAAGGAGCTCCAGGCCCATCCTGGACCTGTGAGAGCTCAGCAGGATCCTGGTCAGGGAGAAGTTCAAGATGCTCTCCCTTGGAACACTGCTGCCATTCCTCCAGCAGGGAGATTGGCTATGTTCCTTAGACCTAAAGGATGCCAACATGCACATCCTAATTCACCCTAGCCACAGAAAATACCTCCAGTTCGTGGTAGGGGGACAGCACTACCAATACAGGATGCTGCCTTTTGGTCTGGCCTCGCCACAAAGGGTCTTCACAAAGTGCTTTGCGGTGGTCGCCACTCACCTCCAGCTCCAAGGGGCCTTCATTGTCCCTTATCTGGACAACCTGCTCATAAAGGGGGACATAGCTACAGAGGCACAATGCGCCACCAAGCACACCATAAACACCCTACAGCACTTGGGGTTCATCATAAACTACCCCAAGTCCCACCTCACTCCAGCTCAGTGCCTAGAGTTCATAGGAGCACCCTCCAAGCAAAAGCATTCCTCCTTCAGAAGAGGTCAGAATGCCTCAGGAGGTTAGAAGCAGAGGTGCACTGATGCTGGACACTGCCTGCCTGGCTTCTACTCCACCTGTTGGGAAACATGAGCTCCACCCCATCTGCCTATCTGCCCCTTGTACCCATCTGCACATGAGGGCAGCCCTGTGGTGCCTCCACTCTCAGTGGACAGAAGCTACAGGCAGACTCAGGGACAGAGAGAAAGTGACACGTCAGCAGGCGGACTCTCTCGGATGGTGGCAAATTCCATGTCACCTTCAGGCTGGGATAAGTTTCGAAGCACCCACCCCCAAGAAGGTCCTCACCATGAGTGCCTCCCTGATGGGCTGAGGAGTGCATTGTGAGGGCCTCCAGATGCAAGATGCCTGGTCCCAGAGGGAGTCCCGGATGCAAATCAACCTGCTAGAGCTCTGGGTGATATTCCTAGCTCTCCGAGCCTTCTGCCATCAGCTGCAGCATAACTTGGTGCTGATCCAGACCAACAACCAGGTCACAATGTTCTACATGAACAAACAAGGGGGAAGAGGGTCGTACCTCATCTGCCAGGAGGCGGTAGCCCTCTACTCCCTTGTGGCATGCAGAGAGATGCTCCTAAGCGCAGTTTATCTCCCGGGCCAAGAAAATGCCCTGGCGGACAAGCTGAGCAGAGTCCTCCAGGCACACAAGTTGCACCTGGATCCAGTAGTAGCCTCCGGCTGTTTCGTCTCTGGGATGTTCCCTCAACGGACCTGTTCGCCAATCCAGACAATATGCAGTTGCCCTAATTCTGCTCCTGCCAGTTGCACCCATCCTGGGTGGCAGTGGATGTGTTCCTCATCTTATGGATGGAAGACCTTTTATACGTTGTCCCATCGACAACGCTGGTCGCCAAGACCCTATTCAAGGTCCAGTGCGACAGAGCATCTCTAATGCTGATAGTTTCTTGGTGTCCCAGGCAGCTCTGGTTCCACTGCACCTATCCCTATCGGTGGTGTCCCTGATTCCCCTGGGCTGACTCCCATGGCTATTCACACAGGAGCAGGGCTCTCTCCTACCCCCCTACCTGGGGTCCCTATCACTAACAGCTTGGCTGCTGAAAGGGTAATGTTAGCTCCCTTCAACCTCCCATGGGACATGGAAAAGGTTCTTCTGACCTCTCGTAAGACTTCCACAAGAAGGGCATATGCCTTCAAGTGGTGCGATTGTTGGTGCGGTACACAGAAAGATGGGCAAACCCATTCTCCTGCTCGGTACAAATGGTAGTCTAGTGTCTGCTCCACCTGTCGCAGGTGGGACTAAAGTCTAATTTGGTCAGAGTACACATGAGCGCCATCGCAGCACATCACCATCCCATTGAAAGTCCCTCTCGGCTCAGCCCCTTGTAGCTCAATTCCTGTGGGCCTCAGGTTATCAACCCCCCCCCCCGTCTGCCCCCCGGTGGCAGAGTGGGTTCTCAATGTGGTGCTTTCACAGCTCACTAAGCCTCCATTTGAGCCTTTGGCTACCTGCCACCCGTGGTACCTCTCCTGGAAAGTCATTTTCTTTGTAGCACTCATGTCAGTTCACAGAGTCAGCGAGCTCCAAGCTCTGACGTTAGAGCTCCCCTACATGAGGTTCTACAAGAACAGGGTGGTGCTATGCACACACCCCAAGTTTCTACCGAAAGTGGTCTCCCCATTCCATCTCAATCAGGAGGTGATGCTCCCCACCTTCTTTCCGAGGTCTCATGCCGGTTTAGTAGAGACCATCCTCCATACTCTGGATTGTAAAAGGGCCCTGTCCTTCGATCTGCATCAGACTCAGGGCCACCACAAAGCACCTCAGTTTTTCGTATTTTATGACCCCAGCCTCCTGGGGCTTCCAGTGACTAAGCGAACTCTGTCCACTTGGCAGACCGCATTACCCTTGCCTATGAACAGGCAGGGATTTCACTGGACCAGGTCACAGCGCACCGTGTCAGGGCCATGGTTACTTCTGTTGCAAATCTGTTTTCTGTCTCCATGATGGAAATCTGCCGGGTCGCCACCTGGTCTTCAGTCCATACCTTCACAGCTCACAACTGCCTGGAGAGGGAGTCCTGATGGGATAGTGCCTTTGGCCAGGCCGTACTCTGTAATCTCTGCGGGGTATAGGCAACTCCTGCCCTCCTGTTCAGGCTACTGGAATGCTGGTTCTCTGCCAGACACCTGGGTCTTGCGAGAGTCTCTCAGTAGGGACTCAACTGCTGCTGATCATGGCTCACCCTTTACAGGTTGCTGTGATGTTTTTACAGGTTCTCAGTAGCCTCTAGCTGGGGATTCCCAAATGTGAGGACTGACATCCTGCTTGTTCCCGGAGAAAGCATAGTTACTCACCTTAAACAGGTGTTCTCCGGGGACAGCAGGAATCAGTCCTCACAACCCTCCCCCCTCCCCTTGGAGTTGCTCCCTTATGGTATTTTCTTTTTTTTTCCTTCACCGTCTTAGCTATGTCATTTGACTGAGGCAAGATGGCACCCTTGGGTGGGAAGGGGACCATGCATGTGTGGTGCATCTCCCAAAGGTTTTCTTTGAAAGCTGGGGAGATGTTTCCACATGGGCTCCGTTGGCACTGACGTCACCCATATGTGAGGATTGATTCCTGCTGTCCCTGGAGAACATCTGTTACAGGTGAGTAACTACACTTTATCTAATATTATGTTTCTGAATTGGGTATTTTTTTCCTTTTTGATTTAGTACTGGATTTTCTTGATTATATTTGGTTTGTTAATTGACTAAAATTATATTAAAAAGAAAAAAGAATATCACCCTCTCCCCCTAGTTTTTTATTTTTTCAGGTGGTCTTAAGTATTATACCCCCTTTATTATTTGAGCAAACTGCAGATTCATATGTACAGTTAGCTATACTTATAGTTGCCTTGGAGCAGATATAAATTTCAACATCTAGTTTTTTTTAAAATGATGTATTGCTGTTGGAAAATTAGAAATATGCACATACTTTTCTGGCTTGCTGAAACCGTACTGTGGATCTACACATGTAAACAGTGATGTTCTAAAATCAGCTTTTTAAAGTGTGGAGCATTGCCCATGTAAATGCTACTATCTGCACAAGTACACGCCACACAAACCTTCCAACATGATCTCCTTAGGAGGTCATTCCAGAAACCGAATAAGAGTTTGTATGTGCGCTGGGGCTGTTTATCTGCTGAAAACATTTATGAGCATATTCCGGTACATAGCGCCTGCGGATGTTTATCTTGCTAAATGGGGATCTCAGAACATGTCCAGGAGGGTAGAATGGGGCGTGGTTTGCGGCAGAGGCATATAATGCATATTCATGAACGGTCTATGGATGTTTTGGGAGGTCCCCGCAGATGTGCCCCCACATGAGACATGAAATAAGGCCAGTACTTAGAAAATATTGCGCTGTGCTTGTATAAAGGAGGTGACTAGTCTGTTCTGAAATGGTGAACTGCAGTGTGGATAAATACCACAAGATGCATTTAAAAAGAATAGAAATCAGAGGTGTGGGAATCTTGTAAGCTAAAGAGGCATTGATAACTACCCTGAAAGAAATATTAAGAAGAGAAATAGTGATTATTCTGGCCATGCTGACATTTGCTGTTTGTGCTTAAAGGAGCTAATCTGGTGGACCTTAACAATTCCTGTGTCCTGAAAAATTGGACTGTTGATGTAGGAATAGCATGAAAGTGAGTATGGAAAGGATTCTTATTTGGGTGAGAAACGGAGATCATATTTTAAGTCATGGGACTCCATGCTATTCTGCTATACCGGCTGTTATTTAGAGGTTCATGGCATCTTTTTGGCAGATTTATGTTTTTTGTGACTGAAAGTGAGAGTATACGTGTGTGTGTGGTTTGAGGGTTTCACGGGAGGATCTGCTGTGCTCATCTGCAATTCAGCTTGGACATGAATTCCTGGCCAGTACCTGAACTGTACGAATGACTGCAGTGGTACCAGGTGCCACTGTGATAAGGCAGGAAAAAAAATCACAAAAGGTTCACTCTAGCTAAATGTCAAAACATATCCCTTTCAACAATAAGAAACTCTCAGAATAAGAGCATTTAAACATACCCAAAAGCACCATTTTTTGTGAGGTTTGGTAAGCATTATAAAGGGTGGTCTTGGGCAAGCCACTTAACCCTCCATTGTCCATGTTCCCTGTAAATAGTTATCTCCAAGTTATAATGCCCTGTCCAATGTAATTTCAGTTTGTTCAATGTAAGCCGCCTTGATATCATGAAAAGGCGGTATATAAGAAATGTTAAATAAATAAATAAAGGGTAATTTAGAGATGTCCAATGAAAGAATAACAACGGATTTCTTCTACTGTCATGTATGTGTTGATGCAAGGTATATCATAACAGACATATCACTTTCTACTTGCTGTTATTATATCTTTGGGTGCACTGAGATCACCTTGCACTGTTCTGGGCATGCAACAGACTAGTACATCTAGTCTAGATTGCATCAACATTTATGGATCATCAGTATTTATGTGTAGTTTGCATCAGCACAACACTATCAGTGAGAGTAGCAGCTTAGGAGATGCACATTTTAACAAAAGAAGTGTGGCCCTCGGAGACGTCCACAGGTATATATGATCGAGAAGAGCAGAATCGGAAACGTACATCTTTTCAGAATACAGTGGGCGCGGGCTTGTCCAAACTGTTTGCTGCGTATTCCCGTGTCTCATCCTAACAGCAGGGCCCATGTTTCTCATAGTGGTTTGCTTGTGCCGCGCCGGAGACATCTATGTCCCCGTTTTCATCTGTTCCCGTGGCTGTGGAATCAGGGTGAAATCGGGCCCGTTTTTTTATTTGGACATGTCCACGGCCCAGGTGTGCTTGTTATGGAATTGGCTTCTTAACCTACAAATGAAATAAAAGATGGGGAAAGGGGGGGTCTGCATTTAATCTGAAGAGATATGTGCATTTCTAATGTTTGAAAAATCCAGGTTAAATGAAGACTATAATATATTGCCTATGATGGTTGTTTTTACAAGATTTTACCTCCACAAGCAAGTGATCATCTCTGCTAGTTGCTTAGTAAAGATATATTTTTAATTTTAATTGTAATTAGATACATAAACAAATCCATTTTTACTCTGGCAACTAGGCAACTTTGAATTTGTAAAAGGCTTTCCAGGAGACTGTAAGAGAATATGATTGTACTCTTTCCCATCGTACGTATTTGTAATTGTGCATTGTGCATCCAAAAGTCAAATGTTCTTCACTAAACAGATTATCTGACAATTAAATCCTAAAGACATTATCCCTCTACCATAAGCATCTTTTTGGATTTTCAGATGTCAAGTGTTTAGAAAGGAAACATATTTAGCCTTAGGGCTCTGCAGACTCAGTGAAGAAATTACTCCACAGTGCAGAGATTATTGAATACCACATGACTTGGATTCTCATCTCATAAATCCACAAGGAAAGATCACAAGACTCCCTTACACAGTGAAGGCAGGAAAAGCACACAAAATGATGTTAGATGTTTTCTTTTTTCTTTTTGAAATGATCAAACATTTGCTGTATCAATAGAGAGCAGGGTTTCAGGTATAAATAAAAAATGAAAGTTTATCCTTCGAGGGTTATAAATCACATAAAGAAAATTGCTTTTGTTGAACCAAATAGTTTTGCACAGTTAAGTTCAAAACAGTGTGATGTGAACATATTTTTTTAGAAACAAGATTTGGTTGTAATAAAGCAACTCAGTTTTGCATCTATGAGAAAATGTTTAGTAAGGCAGGCCCTAGGTGTGCTACCTAGAGATTCATGAATGTTTCTTTTCAAGGGAATCAGGGTCATCAAACTAGCAAGGTGCTGTGTTGAATTTTCACAGATTAGATAAGATTAGTCTTGGATCTTTAAAGAGTATTCAGAGCTGGCTCTAATTAAATTAAGGTGAAAAATGTTATTAAGAAGGCTTATTACACTAATCTACAATTTTTTAAAAATTGTCTGTTTCAGAGACAAAAGCTGCCAATTCTTATGGATTTCGATGTGCTGAATTCAAAATTGACAATTAAAACCCTGATTGGTTATTGTTTCCAAGGTATCTAAGCTTTTCCATTTTACATGTATACGAGGGGGTACCCAAAAAAAACAGGAATAACATTGCCATGGGCGGAGCTTGTGTAGTACGCACTTCTGCCGCTAGGCGTGTATAGTGCAACTCATTGTCAGTTCAGTGCCGCCTGTGTTGTCGACCTGGCTTGTTCTGTTCACCTGCAGTGATTGTTTTTGCGAGCGCTGTTTTGTTCTTGTTTCTTTTTTTATGATGACAAGTTTAAGTGAACAACGTGCAGCTGTGAAATTTTGTTTTCTACTCGGTAAAAATGCTGCTGAAACTGTTTTAATGTTGAAAACAGCTTATCAAGATGACGCTATGGGAAAAAGTCAAGTGTACCAGTGGTTTGCTCAGTTTAAAAATGGCGACATGTCAATTGATGACAAACCTCGTTCTGGGCATCCATCAACTGCCCGAATCGACAAAAATATTGAAAAAATTAGAGAACTTGTGCTCACAGACCGTCGACAGACAATTGATCAACTGTCAGAGATTAGTGGGTTATCTTGGAGCTCGGTTCAGTGAATTTTAACGGAAGATTTGGGAATGAAAAGGGTTGCTGCCAAGTTTGTTCCTCGGGTTCTGACTGACAATCAAAAGGAACATCGAGTTGAAACATGTCGTGTTTTGAAACAACAGCTTGAAACTGATCCAGATTTTCTGTCAAAGGTCATTACAGGTGATGAGTCATGGTGCTATGGTTCCGACCCAGAAACAAAGCAACAGTCAAGCCAATGGAAGACGTCATCGTCACCCCGTCCAAAAAAATGTCGTCAAGTCAAATCAAACATCAAAACAATGCTGATTTGCTTTTTTGATGCCAAGGGGGTAGTTCATTCAGAGTTTGTTCCCCCAGGTCAGACCGTCAATCAAACCTTTTATTTGGAAGTTTTAAGAAGATTGCGCAACAGTGTTTGTCAAAAAAGACCCGAGTTGTGGCAGAATATTTCACCTCTTGTCTTTGTTTAAAAGTTTAAAAATCAGCCAAAGGGTTATTTAAATACAATTTATTTAAAAAGTATGAAACAGAAAACAATAAACAACTATGTATGCATTAGTATTTATTTCAGACCTTATTCAGTGTCTACTCGGCGTTTCTTGGCTTGTCTCTTGTATTCTGTAGATGTGTCCAGCAATATAGTCTGCAAGCATTGACGGGCTCCATTTGCCTTGATATCTTTTCTCCACTGCTGCAATTTCTCGATGTAATTGCTCACCATGCTCATCCCTCACTGCTCTGCAGTTCAGCGGGACAAAAAACCAAGATGAGGGTACAAAAACTGTGTCTTTAATGACATGTTGCAGCCAAGACTTTTATATACATTGAGGAGTTTTTCCACCAACTCCCTGTAGTTGTCTGCCTTGTTGTTTCTGAGAAAACTTGTTGCCACTAACTGGAAGGCTTTCCATGCCATCCTTCCTTTGCCAGGTAGTTCATGGTTAAATGCATCACCTCAAAGAAGTTCACGGATCTGAGGACCAATAAAAACACCTTATTTTATCTTAGCTTCACTTTATTTATTTTATTTATTTATTTAACAAGAACTTATATACCGCTGCTTCCGTAGTTCAGCTGCGGTTTACAGATAACAACATTCAACAAAGCATAGTTTGTTTTACATATAACATCAGATATCTATAAGCAATATAAAATAAACAGAGTAATATTAAACTGAATGGCACAGAACTGTGCAACTTATATACATTATTTACATATAGACATTATGGGGGTATAATCATGGAGAGAAGTTTAGAATATGATAGAGCCCAATTCTGAGAGGGGCATGTCCGGGTGTCCCAGCACAGGATGGGCCGATAGAACCCGATTCTGTACCATGGGAACAAAATGTTCCCATGGCATGCAGAATCGGGCCCAAGGACAGCCCAGTGTACCTCTGCCTGCCTGCGGGGATGTCCTCCCTGCAGGCTCCCCTGGCTCAGCCCCCCCCCCCCTCTTCCCAGTCGCCTGACCCATGGCTGGCCAGTTGGGCCTGGATCGGGTTGTGAGGCCCCCCCTAGCACTCGGCCCCAGAGGGGGATCCCCACGTCTGATCGCTGGGTCAGTGCAGCTTATTCCACTTTCGAAGTGGAATAAGTAGCACATCCCCATGGACCCCACAGGACATACAGGGTGCTGACTTGAATCAGCCCTGTCCTACTGCGGGGAGAGCAGGAGGGGGAGACCAACCAGGATGTGCAGCCCCGCAACCCATGTCTCTGAATGAGGCCCTTAGTCTTGGATATTTCCCATTGAGATACTTGAAAACTGGTTTTGTTTTGTCCATGGCCTTGACAAAACTTTTCATTAAACCCACCCTTGATTCAATCAGTGGTGGATGCAGCACACTTTTCTTTCCAGGCTCCAATGACTGTCAGTCTC
The DNA here is from genome assembly GCA_033557465.1 of Ichthyophis bannanicus. NCBI lineage: Eukaryota > Metazoa > Chordata > Amphibia > Gymnophiona > Ichthyophiidae > Ichthyophis > Ichthyophis bannanicus. Next base: position 125,691,435 of record CM066035.1, on the reverse strand, counting down.
TTGATGTAGTGGAAATCTTTTGCACAACTATCCCATTCATAAAGAAAACAGCAGTACTTTTTGTATCCAGTCTGCAGACCGAGCAACAGAGCAACGACTTTCGGATCACCTCAAAGCTGCCACTGATGATAGTAATAGTTGATGCATCTCAACAGCTATTTTATATTGTCATAGGTTTCCTTCATATGGACTGCATGACCAACTGGAATTGATGGCAAAACATTGCCATTATTTATTCAACAGTTTTTTTTATACGGCTTTATCGTTTCAGTCGAAGTTTACATTATAAATTAAACTTGGTAATGTATATTAAACAGGGACATTGATAACTGTGATTTTTTCTTAGGCAATGAACAGGTAAGTGGCTTGTCGAAGACTCCAAGCAGTGCTAGTGGGAATTAAACGGTGGTCTCTAGGGTTCCAAGCCAGCACTCTAACCATTGGGCTACTCTTCCACTCCACTGCAACAAAACTGCTTTAACATTAGAAGCCCCAAAGTGCATCAATTGATGCAAATGCATCTTCGAAGTTGTATACCAGCACCACTGCTAGAACCATGTCAGTCATGTTCCATAACTTTGTTAGCAAGATCAAGATGTTCAAATATGTGCATCGAAAATTAATGACAGATGCACCACCTAGTGGGAAAATGAATTTATACCTAGAAGCCCCAAAGTACATCAATTGACGCACTCAATTGTCTTGGATGCGTAAAATGACGTGCTTTGGGCTTCTAGGTATAAATTCATGTTCCCACTAGGTGGTGCATCTCAATCACTGTTTACAGTTTTACTGACAGAATAGCAAGAATGTCCTTGAAAATAGGTGATTTATAGCATAGATAACACATATCTTTACTCAGCTCCTTATAAACTTAGCCCCCAAGAGTGGCATGAAGAGACCATGAAACCAAAAGAGGAACAAAGGGTACTGTTAGTGGATTCAAGCCCCAAGATGCAACTGAGAGAGGGTCAAAGTAGCACCAACTTTGGCAGGAACACAAGATACTGGGAGAAGAGAAAATTTGCATCGTCATTGGGTAAAAGTCTCCAAGATAGTAGGAGAGAGGTAAAGTGGCACCAATATTGCCTAAAAACCTCCAAGACAGTGAAAGAAAGACAAACGAGACTGAGAAAGCAGCAAAGCAACATCAACATTGACTGGAAAACATCAAGGCAGTGGGGAGGGGTAAAGAGGCATCCACATTACCCAGAAAATGCCAAGGCAGCGGGCAAAGATAGTCCTGCTACATACTTTCAAGTCATCTTCTTGGCCCTGGGGATTTTTGTGCCAATATGGGAATCCATAGGGGGGAGTCCCTTGGACTAGGGGAATAATATACATTTATGGACAGTTTAGATATGATCTTGTGGGATTTGGAGGATAGAGAGCAGAGGATAGCTGCAAAGTGTACAAAGTGAGGTGAGAAGAGAGGTAAAAATGACTATGTCCAAACTTGCTGGGTTAAGCTCATGACGTCCGCATGCAAATACTATACCCTCTCCAGCTCTGCCTCAGGAACACCTCCACTCAGTCCAAATAATCTCATTAGCATAAATGTAAGTTTGTCAACATCTTGCGGCGGGGGGGGGGGGGGGGGCAATATTATGAAAGCCTACATCTGTGGATAAAGCACTGTATAAATTAGATTGTAACTTAAACTTAAACTTGGTAATGTACTTTAAACAGGGACATTGAGAACTTGGATTCTTCTGAGGTAATGGAGGATTAAGTAACTTGCCCGAGGCCACAAGGAGAGCTAGCAGGAATTGAACCCTTGTCCCGAAGCCAATGCTCTAACCACTAGACTATGAGAATTACCTTCCCTATGTCCAAAAGTAACTAGTTAAGGGGACCTTTTACTAAATTTCATTAAGGATGTGTACTTAGGTGTGATTTTTAATGCATGATAAGTGCACAGCCTCTGCAGTAACTGTCGGCGGCTTGACAAGCATGTTCCAAGCAGTTAACGAGCGAATGGATAGACTAACATGCAGTGCAATTAATGCGAGTGCACATAATGATAACCATAGAAAGATCATTAGGTTACCCACTTTTACTACCTCAATGGTGAGTGCTCACTAATGCGCTTTTCACATCCATACTCCACCCCTAGCCCACCCACTCTCCGTAACAGTGCGTGATTACCAGTTAACAAGTGTTTTAGCGGCCAGTAGCTGGCATGACTGCATGTCACTGCAGCCAGTTACTCAGGGCTGGCCCAAGGGTTTCTGCCACCCTCAGCAGGTCTATCTGCCTCGCCACCACTACCCTCGCTGTCTCACATCCGCCACGGCATACATCATCTCACCTTGGGGGGGGGGGGCACATGGAGAGCTGTGGCACCTGTGCATGACCTGTTGCTTCTACCCCCTCTGACAGGAAGTTGCGTTGGAGAAGGCAGGAGCAGCATGCCATAAGTGTGCCCACACACACACGGGGGCTTTAAGGCTCACCACAGGAGCTGACGTGCTGGTAGTCATAAAGAGAGAATGCAGTGCCTTGCTGCCCACTAGGTTCTTCCGCCCCATGCGGCTACCTAATCAACCCAGTTGATGGGCCAGCCCTGCAGTTATGGTATGCTAAAGCCTGCATTAACTGGTGAGCAGAGTTCAGTAAAAGGGCTGTAAATCATTAACGTATCAAACTCATCTTCGTGTTGATTTTAATTATTTAGCTTTCCAAATCCGAACTATGTTACCTATTCAAGAGGGCTTGCAATCTAAACTGCATCCATCTGTGATAATAGCTGTACAAAGAGTATCATTGGTATCTGAATCCTGGCCTTTTCTGTAATAAGGAGAAGAAGCACTTTCCCTTCAATGGAAACATCCTTTCTGTGTTACTATCAAGATGGAGGCTTAAAACATCAGTTTGCTGTAATCACGAATAGAGAGGAGTCCTTGGATTTGTTTTTCTATGTCACCTAAAAGGCGCCACCCACGAGAGATGAGGATACTTCATGTACTACTGAGAAATTAAAGACAGACTCTCCAGCGTGCGACTGAAATCACCCAGAACAGACCGTGGAAGATATAACAATTCAAAGCTTGACTCACTAATATGAAGGTGATATCATAGCAAATAAGCCTGTAAATCCTGATGAAGTTGTCTAGCTTAACTACTTAAATGTAAAATTATAGTTGTGGAGCTATATACAGTATCAGCTATATAAAAGAAGGTCAGATTCATGCACTGGGTAACGATGCAGCTAATGCATTTGGTGGCTGTGCGCCAGGAAAGCACAAAGTGCTTCATTACGAGCTCATTAGAACCCAATTTGACACCATTTTGCCTCCTGTGTGGATTTGATCCAACTCTGGATAGTGATTATTTAAACATTTACGGCCTTCTCAAATAGCTATTTTTGCAGCTTACTTTCTTGACTCAAAATGAGGAAATCAAGACTCGCAACAGCCTTGTCTCAATACATTTCCTTTATTCTATTTGGTAGGTAGCATCACTTTCATTTGTCCATAAGTTTGCCATGTTCCTTATTTTCCTAATATAAAATACCATAATCAAAAGTATTTCTGTGAGATACTTACAACTGCTTCCCTTTTTTGAAGGACCTTCAACTATTGGCAAGCTGCCCTGACATTTTCTTTGTAATGAAAAACAACATTATGGTGTCTATTTATTTACTTAAATGTGATACTGTGCCCCATCAATCATCAGAATCATGAAACAAAACAATCCAAACAATAAAATATAAAAAAATCTATTTTAAAATATATACATCTTGCAGGATCTATACAAGTAAATAGAAGCATTGTAAAATCGGTATTTACACAGATATGTCACTTACACATGTAAATGGCCACTCCTGGAGGGGCTCTATTTCAAACAAGGTAGTTCTGTGGCTCTTAATACAAATTCTCTGCATGGGAGTTCTTAAGAAAGGGGGCTATTTAATTTTTATTAGATAACATTTTTTGCTGCTTAGATTACTGGTTTATTTTTTTGTTGCTGTTGATAGAAGTGGATTTTTCTGTTTTAGGCAAAGTTTTTCTGCTGTTATTTTGTTTCCTCTAGACTTCAAGTTCACAGAGGAGGAAAAACACACTTTGAAGCCACCACTCTGCTGAAGTGTTAGATCTCTCTTTTCCCACTCCAACTCCCAATCACCCCATGTGAGAAATGTTGTTATATAGAGCCACTCACTAAGTAGCTTGTTGATTAAGATAGAAGTGTTTGGTATCGGTTGAAAAGGGAAAATCTATGAAATAAATAGTTCCACATTTGGATATCTGCTAAAAGTAAACAATTAGTTATATTTGAAGAAGCTTTGATTAGGAATTCTACAAGGGAGCAGATTAGACCATATAACTCAGGCACAAATATAGTAGCTTCAAGTGATAAGAAACCGTTCCATACCCAAATAAGAGGTGAGCAAGCAAGCAGGATTACGTACAGGGAATCAGAACGGAGGTATTAGATCTCACATAAAAGAAGCTAACTGCTTTTTGTATTAAAGGACAGCTAAGGGAAGATTAGAGATTTTGGTAGTATTTTTCTCATTTCATAGTTACATAGTAACATAGTAAATGACGGCAGATAAAGACCAGTATGGTCCATCTAGTCTGCCCAGTAAGATGGCAAGAGTAGGTGCACCTGCCGCTCCATGCAGGCCACCCCTCCCCGTGTCTTTGTTTATGGGTGAGCCAATCGCTCTGTGTAGGACACCCCTGTTTATTGAGAAATTAGATAGTTTAGTTTATTTTGATTTCCTTCAACAATTGCCAAAACTTCTACAACTGAACTATGGCTTGGAAAAATTGTGCCACCAACACTGTTGCTCCCATTATAGCTTCTGCCTTTGAACAGAAGAACAGCCTGATCACAGATGAGGGATTGATTCTGTGTACAAGGTGTCTGCATCTTAAATCCCTCATGAAAAAGGTGGTGGAGCTGAAAGAGTAGGTGGTGAGGCTGAGAAACATCCATGAGAGCAAGAACTATATTGATGAAAAGCTTCTTGAGGCATCCAAGATCTCTAAAATAGGTGAAGATGGTATGATACAGAGGTGGACATAGGTCACAGATCATGCACAATCGATACTGCCACTCCACCATCCCTTGAACTGAAGAACAGAATATAGCCTTGGAAGTGGAGGAGGCGGGAACATCCCAGGGGCAGGAGGAACCCGAGCTCAAGAACCCAAAAGTTGTCGAATCAGTGGCCACAAGGAAGTGAAGGGTAGTGGTGGTTGATGACTCTTTTCTGAGGGGTACTTAGGTGTCTATCTGCTGACCAGACTTGATGTCCTGGGAGATGTGCTGTCTGCCAGATGCAAAAATCTGAGACATTATGAAGAGTCTGCAGAAAAGCTCACATCCTTGAGATGAATGTATGACCATGAGGATGGTGTCACTGAGAGCATTTTGATTTCCTGGACCATAGGATGATTTTCAAGGGCTGCTGAGCAGAGACAATGTCTACCTATCCAAGAAGGATTGAAGTGTCTTCTACAGCAAACTGGCTAACCTACTGAAGAGGGCTTTATACTAAATTTGTTGGAGAGGGGTGATGAAAATCATCAGGTACATAAAAATCTTCAGGTAAATAAAACATGAAATACCTTTGTAGAAATGGGAAAAAGAGGCATAAAGTGGAAAGTGATGTATATTAATGCCTGTAGCATGGGAAATACAATTCTTGATCTTGAGGCTTTGATGTCTGACTTGGATTTAGTGGTAGTCACAGAGACATGGTCCACAGACAATCATGAGTAGGATATAATTATATTGAGTTATAATTTATTCAGGAAGGACAGGATAGGAAGAAAGAGAAAGGAGTTGCATTATATGTAAAAAAATAATATTAAAGCAGCAGAATTGCAGAGCTTAAGAGGGAAAAAGAAGGTTCTGCGGATTAAACTGGGAACAGGGAATGAAATTTCCATTTACAATGGTGTTATATACAAACCTCCACAGGGAGAAGATGTGGACAGAGATTTAATTAAAGACATTCACAGTATTGCTGTGAAAGGTGAAGTATTACTGGTAGGTGATTTCAATATGCCAGATGTTGATTGGGACATCCCTTTTGCAGTATCTCCCAGAAGTAAGGAGATACTAGATTACTCTACAGGGAGAACAGTTCTGGCAACTGGTAACAGAACTCACTTGTGAAAGGGCCATACTGGAACTGGTGTGTTTCAAGGGGGGGGGGGCGGTATTTCTAATATTGTAGTAGGTGATCATTGGATGGTGTGGTTGAGTATTAGGACAAGTGTTGAAATAGTTCATTCAAATGGGAGGGTCCTAGACTTTAGGAAAACTAACTTTGTCAAGATGGAACAATATCTCAAGAAGTCATTAACTGGATGGGAACAGCTGGGGGATGTAGAAGAACAGTGGGCAAAACTGAATGGGATATTTTAAGGGCAACAAATCTTTCCGTTAGGAAAGTAAATACATGTAAAAGGAAAAGGAGGCCACTATGGTTCTCAAAAGAAGTAGCTGAAAAGCTAAGGAAAAAGAGAATGGCATTCTAAAATATAAGAGATCCCAGAAAAAGGAATATAAACATCAGTATTTGGAAAGCTAAGAGAAGATAAGAAAGTCATCAGGAAAGCAGAGAGACAAATGGAAGAAAAAATAGCCAGTGCAGTAAAATGGGGGGGGGGGGGGGGGGAGAAAACATTTTTTTGATGTTAAATGAGAGGAGGAAATACAGAAGGGGTATTGTCGGGCTTAAAGGTGAAGGAGAGAAAATGTAGAAGCTGATGAGCATAAAGCGACATTGCTCAACAAATATTTCTGCTTTTTATGCTCTCAGATGAAGGGCAAAAAGTAGGACCTCAGAAAACATACACAAATAGGAACAGAAGTGGAGTGGTTCTTAAATGTGCTAAAGTTCTAGTGCAGGGTTTCCAAATGCAGGTTTAGCGCAGATGTTTTATGCAAAACTGGGAGAACAATCCTAGTACATGTGCACAGGTGTCTGCATTATCAGTGCCTAGGTTCTAGAATGCTAGAATGCTATGTTGGGCATAAGATCAATCATGCTCAGAATAATATTTGTGTCTTTGAGCACAGATATTATTCTGAGCAGAACCTCTGAGCGGACTGATTGTACTTATGCACTACATAGCATTCTAGCACTAGGTCAGACCACAGGTCCATCAAGCCCAGTAGCCTGTTTCCAACAGTGGTCAATCCAGGTCAGAAGCATCTGGCAAGATCTGAAAAGGTAGACAGATTCCATGCTGCTCAACTCAGAGAAACCAGTAGATTTCCCCTAGTCCACTAATGGTTTATGGACTTTTTCACTCAGCTTTAGTAACAGCTTTTTCTTCATCCTCCAAAAATAAATTCTGTAGCTTAATTACAAGGTAAGTGAAAAAATGCTTTCTCTTATCTTAAATGTGCTTAGCAGCTTCATTGTGTGTCCCCCTAGTCTTTACCAAGCCTACTCACTAATTGGACAGCCAGGATCTCGGTTAGATTTGGTAAATATATCTGAGAGTATGCATAGATATGGTTTCTGGCACAAGAAAATATCAAAAGGAAAGTCTTTGGAGTAAGTTTCTGCAGCAGGAGTCAATAGATTCAAAAGGCAAAAAAATACAGGAAGGGTTTTCCACAAAGATCAAGAACAATCAAGCTTTGGACTAATCAGAAAACAGAAAGGAAGATCACCAGAAGTACAAGACAGTTAAAAGCAATTTGGCTAGAGCCAGTTTCCTTGGAAGCATAATAGATCCTCCTACAAAATATCCGGGGCTCAATATCCAAAGGGATTAACTCAGTTAACAGACCCTGTCCATGATATTCCATGGCTCTAACATGGTTAGTGTTGTTGAACATCTACAGGTGCTGCCGCATAGTAAAGGCTGGCCTAACTTTTGCCACTGAAGCTAACTAGGCAGAATATTGCTGCTGCCCAGTTAGCTTTGTGGTAATCCAGGCAACCCAGATATTCAATGCCAGGAAAGTTCAATGGCAGCAGCTAGCTTCTTTAGCCACTGCAACTAAATATTGCATCCTTGCTTTTTAACTCCAGGGTCAACAGTTTGAAGCCAGGCTGTGATGATGTTGCTTTTTTTCATATTGTATTCAGATTAAAAATGATATGCAATGACAAAGGAAATGTCAATAGATATAGGCACTCCTTGTGGCCTTGGACAAGCTACTTAATCCTCCATTGCCTCAGGTACACAGATTGTGAGCCCTTTGGGGACAAGGGAATGTATCCAGTACCTGTTTGTAGTGATTACATAATGTAAACCGCTTGGATTGAAGGATAAGGCGGTATAGAAAACTGGTTAAATAAATAATAATAAATAAATGTCGTTATCTTCCATGTCATTTCAAACAAATGTACATCCCTATTTATTAAATCAAATTTCATCATTTTAGGATCACTATTGCCAAGTGATCTCAATAACAATAACTCTTGCAACAGATTCTGTGTTCCACTAAGGGCTAAGGGGTATGTTCACTAAAGAGTGGTAAGTGAGCAGGAGATTTCATGCAATAACAGCAGCGGTAAGGATGTCTGCGTGTGATAAAGACTTGGGGCAGGTAGTAGGCGTTATGGTGGTAAGGGCGCAAAGGCCCGCTTAATGTGTGCTAACAGGACACCGAGTGTTAAGGTGCCAAGTGTGCACCTTAATGCCTGAAAATGGCATGCACCTTAACGCTGTGATAAGGGAGCCCCAACGAAAGTCAATATAGAGGTGATGGATAGAAGGACTGATTGGAGCTGATGGACCTGACAGATCCATGGGCATCCTATGTGGCAGTCAGTGGGATGTGCACATGGGAAGCAGCTGTACTGATTCAGTGATGGCTGCCCAAATAAAATGCAATAATGTCAGTGTGTGGCAAGGGATGGGGAAGACATGCCTCGCTAGAGAGCCAGAATCGCCACAATGTGTGCATCGGAGGAATAACTGTGCCGGAGTGGTGACATGAAGTCACAGGAGAGGTGGGAGTGAGACATCAACTTGAGGGAAAAGTTCCTTTGTAGGCCATGGTGTAGCAGCTGGCAGGAGAATACATGGCTGCACATATCTGGCAGAGGTTGAAGGATGGGCTGAATGAAGGATAGTGGTAGATAAGAGTGTGGTATGGGCTGGCAGCACCGATATAACTGATGTGCCATCACCCATGCAGTTGTAGTGTGGTGGAGAAAAGTGTGCCTGTGCCATGGGGCAGCCTTGATACTAACTATGTTGGTCTCATATCTGTCTCAGCCTCCCAACCATCATACAGCTCCTCAGATAAATGTACAACAACTGCACAAGAGTGGCTCATACTGGCCATATGGAGTAAGTAAGGAAGTGTGATGATCCCTGCAGGTGGCCATCTCAGGGGTAGGATGTGGCTGCATGTAATGCATAGATGTGATGTAGCCAAAGCTGTATAGTCACAGTGATGATGAAATAGGCAAACATGTTTGTTATGTATGTCATCTATGTATTTAAAAAACTGGTGTTTCAATACTACTCTATCTGTCCTGACAAAGCGATGCACACTATAGCCTAAACCCAGAAATGCATATTACAAACAGGAACATTTATTACTGATGGGCCTGCAAAGACCATAGTTTGCAGCCATAGAAAAGCTCCTAGCCTTAGCTTCTGCAACTTCCAAGCTCCTACAGCAAGCACAGTCAGTGTGCCTGAATTCACCACCACAGGACTGTAGCAGTCATTCACATCCCAAGTGTTTCCAGTCTGCTAGTCATCACACACAGCATGGACAGCCAGTGATGGGACTGCCCAGAAATGAACAGCACCTACATCACAGTAGTTTGACACCACAGCACTATGTGGATACATAGCCGTGACATGGTCACAGCTCTGTCATAGTAAGAGTGACCTCTCAGCATGAACTCCTGTGTGCACCCTAGTCATGCTTGTCACAGACACACGTTAGGATGGCTCTGCCATGTACCAATCCCCTGACTCATATACATCCTGTGCAAACAGCTATGCATCTGACAATACCCATAATCCTCTTACCCTCATTTGGATACACTTTGAGTTTGAACTTGTGGAACACTGCTAGGTGCACTACAACTTAGCTCACAGACAGGCTGTAAGCGCATATAGGTAAGCATATAGGTAAGCGCATATAGGCTACAGACCTAAAAGACTTCAGAAAACAGCTAAAAACCATACTGTTCATAGAACACTATGGACACATCACATAACTTCAGAGAATGAACAACAGCGCATGATCCCGCCTAACCAATGTATGCATGGAATTTGTTTTTGCACCTCTGTATATAGCCCACTCTGTAAATAGCTCATACCAATATAACACACAACACGACACACACTCAATTTCCCCCCACTGCATGTATAACACACTCACCTGACCTGATTGTTTGCCGTGATACCACCTTGATTATTAAGATAAGGCGGTTTAGAAATACTGTTAAATAAAATAAATAAATAAAATAGGGCCACAGTGTCAAACGTCTGACATATCCGCAAACATTGTGTCCCCTACACGGCATGTGACAGTGAGCATGGCACATAGTGCATGCTTGTACAGCAATATCAGGTTATGTCTCTTGCCATGGACCCTGCTGAACAAGCCAGTGAAGCACATGCACTTACGCACACTGCAGATGCAGTGGACGCCCCCCCCCCCCCAAGAGCACATCAAAGCATGGCAGCTTGTACTGTACATTGGGCCTCACACATGTAGAGTTGCTGAAGAGCTGATCTGTAGCATGTTGAATGCATAGACATAAAGTCAGTGCATCACATGTATGCATATTGCATTGCTGCAGCTCACAGTCCTCTGGACACACATACACATGACACCTCTGTCCAAAAGTGGTGCATGTTGTCTGCCCATTAGGACTCCTGTACTGCTCATCGATTGTGAATGCCTGCCTGGTGTGCAGGTGTTATTAACACACTCTGCAAAGTATGGGCACTAATAATGCCTGCTCAGTGTGCTGGTGCTCTACCATCTAGCCTTCCATTGTGCAGCTGAGCAGTTAGACAAATGGGTGCGATAACCCATGCTGGATGAAATGTCGGGGGTTGAACATGATGCCTCTGCTCCAGGGAGGTATGATAAAGGTAACATACCTGGACATACCATACCTGATCCACAGGCTAGCCTTTAACCTATGACCCCCCTCATGTCTAAACACACTAGCCTTGTGTTTCAAGCCACAGAGCACCCATGTGGTGTCATTAGTCCATGGGTATATAGGTGCTCATTGTCAGGGTTCATGACAGCATAACTTGGGGTGTGCCTAGGTGTCCTTGGTCATCTGCAGGCTCTGTGCCATTCTTGTCTGATGGTGTCTTTTAGGCAGGTATGTGAGAGGGATGTCTTGTGTAGTCTGTATGTTGCTCAGCCTTGCTATGCTGCTGATGCACCTGACAAACATGTCATACATATGGAATCTGTCCAGTCAAAGGAGCAAGCCATGGTACCTGAACACACACATTCCAGCCCATGGGTATCCTAGCAGATTGACCAATCTACCCATTGCAGGTGTGTGCTTGTGGGTAAGTCATGGACTGCTCTCATACCTTGCCTACCACAATGCATCATCTAGATTCACATGTAGCTCAGATGGCTGTGTCCAATTGAGTACTGAGTTATGGAGGGGGAACCAGATGAATCACAGATTTTGGTCATCATTTGGCAGGTGAGAGGGCAGGGTGCTCATGTTTTCCCCCAATATGGGTTTCTCTCACATTGCGCAGTATTCATGGGTCTGGGAACTCTTTACATACCACAGGCACATATCCACGCAATATGTGCAGGAGTGGGCATCCAGATGCTGTACCCAGCCCATCCAGTAGGCACACTAGCTATGTCCCAGGGTCAACAGCTGATGGAAGGTAGCATGGTAGCCAATCCCTCACTCCCTGCAAGCGTGCCCCTGCCGCCTCAGCAGTGCTGCCGGTGGTCTAATTTAGGTTGCACACATGCAGCTAGTCACACCATACTGCTCCTGCCTACCTCCACCGGGGGCGGTGGGCACAGTTGCTGATGCCTTCAATCTCATGAGGTGGGGTGGAGGATGTGCTCCACCGTGCCTGCTGCTGACATTCTTGGCACCCCACTAGTTGCACCTGTCACATAGCACCGGACCACAGATTTCTCCAGCTGCAGGCTGCACCCATTGCACCACCACCCCCATCATTGCAGAGCACTGGCAGCATGGTGGCAGTGAGTGTGGCAGATCTCCCTTCTAACTGCGGCAGCATGTTTGTATGCTGCCACTGTCACAGCAGAGTCATACCAGCCAACAGAAATGTTCTCCTTAGGCAGCCGCCTTGCCAGTCTAGTGGACCTGCCAACCCCACAGCATCAGCCATGTGACATCTCTTTTACCACATTCGCTCCATTTAGATTGCTACTGAGCATGCGCTGGCGTTTTTTGACTGATGAAGACAGAAGTTTGTCGGTGCAGTGAGCTGAGCGTTGAAGCAGGGCGTGTAAATGTTTGCCGACCGAAACGCAGTGCTGTGTCTGCTATTTCGCGAATTTTGTACTGGCAATATCATCATATGTCTATCTAGATGAATCTTTAAAGCTGCTGTTGAGAATTGCTGCCTACTGCCGGATTCTGCTGGATTCAGCTAAGTTTGTTCTGTCCTGAATTTTGGCTGCTATGAGCTTCAGCATAGATTTTCAATGGCTTAATATTTTTCTTCTGACAAATTACGACAAGATTTTTTGTACAGAGTTTCATTGGTTGCACTTTTTGTAGTGTTTAACCTTATTTATTGTTAGCTCTTTATTGGGCTCAATTTAATTTGAGTAAAATGGAAGATTAGCTTCAAGAGGTGAATTTCGCTTCATGGCTATACTTCCGACATTTAATCACATGCATACACGTCATATTTGAACAGATTTTTTCTCTATTTTGGTTTTGGATTTTATAGGTGTAGAGAAATTTAGTTAGGTTGATTTTTTGGACGTTACTGTTAATGGAGCACTACTATCACTTTCTTGGGATCCCCTTTGTGTGCAGCACATTGCAGCCATTTAAGTAGGCTCTCTCATCTCAAAAGTATCCCTTTCCACAAGGTTTTATTTGGCGTTAAGGTTTCCAGCGATGAAAGCTCTACCGTGCGATTGCGCAAGCCGGCGGTAAGGGAGCACATGTTGTTAACTCCGACTCTCAGCTCCTTTAATACCAACTCTTTTTCCCTAAATGCTGCGGGACCCTCTAACATTCATTAATTCAGCATTATCAGCTCTTTCCACAGTGTTAAGGACTAAAGTGTACTGATACCCTGCATTAATGGCACGCTTGCTCCCTAACAACCCTTTAGTAAACATACCCCTTAGTCTAATATAGCTTCCCCTAATGTCAGTTCCTGAACTAGCTGCTCTATGAAGCAGTTATTTATTTCATTTAGAAACTTTGGGGCTCTTTTGCTAAAGGGTGCTAGCCGTCAGTGCGTATCCTGGCGCTCACTGGAGACACACTGGGATACTCATTGACAGCTAGCATGGGCCCATGACAATTAGTTCAGGCCGATTTCCATGCTGCGAATTGTGCATTGGGATGGTAAAGGAGCAGGTTAGAGGTGGAGAGTGGGCATGGTGAGCATTACACAGTTAGCATGGGGGTAAACACCACATGCTAACTGTGACCCTTGCAATTAGCCCAGGTTTACCTAATGCCACCTAAATAAGTGGGAAGAGTGGCCTAGTGGTTGGGGTAAGTTACCTCAGGTTGTAAGGTTGGGGGTTCAAATCCCACTAGAGGACAGCAACCTTGGGCCAGCCACTTAACCCTCCATTGCCCATGTTCCCTGTAAAATAGTTATCTCCAAGTTATAAATCATTATGATTTTAGACCTGTAACTCTGTAAATAGTTTATAATCTAAATCTCTTACTGTTATGTTAGGCACCCTCTTCAAGTTCATTCCAAGTTTATTTTACCTGTTGTAATGTAAGCATTGATATCTTTGTTCTGATGTAATGCAACTGTTATTGTTTTATGTAAACCGCACTGAGAATGAATAGCGCGGTATATAAGAATAAATAAATAAATAAATAAATAAATAAATAAATAATGCCCTGTTCAATGTAATTCTGGTTTGTTCATTGTAAACCACCTTGATATCATGAAAGGTGGTATATAAGAAACATTAAATAAATAAGTGGAGTTAAGTGCATTTGCACAATTTGTATGCCACATTAAGGCACAGGGTTGCATGTTAACTGCTGGGAACATGCCTTATGCATCCCTGACAGTTAACACAGTGGTGTTTCACCTAAAGTGTCATGGTTTCAGTGCTATTGGCATATTTGGTGCATTACCATAGTGCCCTTTAGTAGAAGGGCCCCTTTATCTTCCTAGCATTTCCTTGACAACAATGTGCCTGTATAGAAAATCCATGAGTACTTTTTATCTGCAAACTTTACATAAGTTTTCAGAGAAAAATAGTTCCTTTTGAAACTGACTCGGAAAAAGTATGTGCACTAATCATCACCTGCTATTTCTATGGGCATTTATTTGTGAAATCTAGCAGTATGCATATACATGTACTCTCTGCCCCACCACTACCTCCAGGAATGCCTTGATGATACAAAAGTACATTTTTGTGGGCATTGACTATACATGCTTGATTGTATCCGCATACGTGGAGGTAATTTTCAAAACCCCTTTTCTATGCATACAGTAAATCCCTATTATATGGACAGAGATAGCTTTGAAAACTGCCCTCTGTGTAACCTGAAGAAATCTCGTCCATATATCTCATGTTCAAAGCTCATCTTGATTTCGTGTGTGTGTGCATGTAGTAAGCATACTACTGGAAATTTGTCCCAGATCATTTCACGTCTAACTTCTATGCAAAACCTTTGAAAAATTTGCCAAATACATATTTTAAGTACTCTGTTTAAAATGAAATGGGTGCTTTGAAAAATGTGCATATTGAAGGCTGCTCAAAGTTTTGCCACATTTTCACCTTTTTAAAGTTCCAGATGTATCATGGGCCCAATATTCAAAAGGCATTTGCACAGTTGACAGCGCAGTAAATCATGTAAATGCCTTAGATTGGGATACTCAATGGCACTTGTATGGTTAGTGCTGTTGAATATCCCCATCTAAGTTCCTTTACACGCCCTGATGTTATCGGGTTAGCATCGGGGTGTGTTGGGAGCATTCCGGGGTGGAGCAGAATCGGGGAATGATGCTAGTTGTGCCCCCAGTTAGTGATCAGCACCTTAAAGATAGGCGAGGAACACCCTTGTTTATCTTTAAGGTGCTGATCACTTTGGCAGCTTGTGGCTTTGGCGGTGATCACAGGATATTCAAAGCCGTCGCCGTGGCATTGAATATCTAGTTTCGAGGTTGGCGGGGAGGGCTATGCACCCGTCAAAGCATAGCCCTTCGAAAATCCAGGGAAATGAATATTGGGCCCCATGTGTATTACTGTCTTGAAAATGCTCCTTCAGAAAGCCAGGGATTTGTCAACTGTAAATTAAGCCTGGAAGGGATGCATTAAATGATGTCTGAAATATGTTTGTCCTTTTTCCTTATGACAGGTCAGGAAAGGTTTGGGAACATGACAAGGGTCTATTACCGAGAAGCTGTGGGGGCATTTATTGTGTTTGATGTTACAAGGCCTTCAACGTTTGAAGCAGTGATGAGGTGGAAAGAGGATTTAGACTGTAAAGTGACTTTCCCTAATGGTGCACCTGTAGCTACTATGCTGTTAGCAAACAAATGTGACCAAGGAAAAGACGTATTTACGAACAACGGCATCAAACTGGATGAGTTCTGCAAGGAGAATGGTTTCATAGGCTGGTATGAAACCTCAGCAAAGGTAACCATTGACTGACCAAGTTAAGTACTTGAAAGAGACCACAGTGTTATCCAAAAACTTACAGCATTTTTTCTATCATACTGTATCTGAATGATTGTGTTATGTATTGTGACACTTTTGTCCCACTAGTACAATGAATGTAGTCCTTTAACTGTGCGGCCACTCTTAAGCCTCTTATATTTACAATTAGCTCGAGAGATCTGCTGTATGGCCCATATTATTCCTGTGGGTTGTGTGGCAGATAGCGTGAGCTAAATTTTAGTAAAAGAGTTTCTTGGAGCTTTGAGTTCTTATAAATATTGATAAGTAAATAATTTATTTACTAGCTTACATCAATGTAAATTCTCCAGAGAGGTTTATATATATATATATATATATTATTGACTGAGGTAGTGGGGGCAAATACGGTGACCGAATTCAAAATGTCATGGGACAGACACAATGGATCCTGTATAGCAAGAGAATGAAATTAAAGCAAACTTAAATATCTTTTATACTTCATTATATAGAGGGGGCTGACCTTCATGGAGCGACAGGTACAACTACTCTAGCCACCTTACTGGGCAGACTAAATGGGCCATATTGGTCTTTGTCTGCCGTCATATACTATGGGACCAATTCCATTACATGCACTTCTTGGCTGTGGGCATGTCCAAATCGTAAACGTGTCCGATTTAAACAGGATTCCGCATTAGAAACACACGCGGTTTTGGAATAGGCACATAAATGTTTACGGTGATACACGAACAAAGCACTATAGAGCATGAGACACGGCTTTACACAGCAAATGGCTTTGCATGTCCCCATGCTCACTGTATTCTGAAAGGTTAGACATTCATGAATCCATCCATCTCCGCGATAGACCCCCATGTAAAACGTATATCTCCTAAACTGCTCCACTCACTGACAGTGTTGTGCTGATGCAAACCACTCATGAATACTGATGATACAGAAATGATGATGCAAACTAGACTATCCATACCAGTCTGTTGCATGCCCAGATGAAAGCAGAAGAGGGTCTCTATAGCAAAAATCAGAACATATCCCTGTCACTGATAAGGGACCCGCAGATTAGGACTTTTCAGCAGTGCAAGCAGTGCTAATAAATGACCAAGAGCACCATCCTCGCTCTCTACAATTGTGCACATTTCTGGAGACCTATGATGGTGCCCCTAGGCATGTATTAGTGCTGTTTTCACTGTTGACTGCTCTCATTTTAAGGGGCCCTTATTAGTGACAGGGATATGTTGTGACATTTTGCTATAGAGAACCTCCTCTGATTTAACTTCCCTGATCACATTGGCACCGGGTGACGCTGCGGTCATCCCTATGGTCCAGGTACCGGCCAGATATTCATGTCCCCCCAGATTAGTGGATGTGCACAACTGATCCCCCTCAGACCACACACGCACACACATCCTCTCACTTGCAGTCACAACTACCATCTTGAAGGACAATCAAAAGGGACTGCTACAACTGAAAGTAGTTTTACACTTGTGAGTATAATCTTCTGGAATAAACTCTAAATCTTGGGGAAAAAGGGACTTCTTGGGCTTAAAGCTGCTAAATCTGTGTATTTTAGAATTCAGTGCTTTTGCTAAGTCAGTCAGGTCTTAGTACCACCAGAGAACTTTGTATTTAAGTCAAAGCAGAATATATCTTAGCATAGAACATAAAATAAGAGTAAATAGACTTTGAAATAATTTTGTTTCTATAGAGCTTTTCATTTAAATGAAATCAGAGTATAGCTTAGCATACAAGTAGAATAGTTTCTGAGTAGAAAGAAAAATAAACTTGTTTCGAGTGGCCTTTACAAAGAGGCCTTCCAGTTAGGAGGAAAAAGATCAGTGAAGTTGTTTTAAATAGGTGTTAAAGGCAAGTGGCAGATCAAAGGGACAATTTGAAAGGACCCCTCTATCAAATCAAGGGCTGTGTGAATCACCCAGGAAATTGGTAAGCCTTTACCTTAGAAGCACAGGACAGGGCACTCTGCAGCAACCAACTTTTAATAAGTCTTTCCTTTTTTCCTCCCTGACTCCCACCCACCCTGGGATAATCGTAGCTTTATAGGCACTTAAAACTTAAAGGGAAGGAGATGTCCATATTCACTCTCAGTGCAGCTATTTATCCTCATCAGACATACATTAAGGACCTGAGATTAATTAATCTTGAGGTAAACAAAGTCCATTAAACATATTGGGCCCAATTCTGACATGGATGTCAGGCCCTCTGTGTGCCCGGTCGGAACTGGACATACAGAGTTAGCCCCACAGGATCAGAATCGTGTCCAGGCCTGTACATGCAGGCCAGGACCCTGATTCAGGTCAGCCTGTACAGACAGGTCTTTCCTGGCTAACTCAGTCAGGGCTTTTAAATGGAGCTGCGGTACCATGGAGTCTGGTTGTCATGGCACCACAGCTCCATTCAAAAGCTGTGATCCCCAGCCGTCGGACTGCAAGCTTCATTCCCCGGAGCCCAACCCCCTCTCTGGCCTCCCAAGGCCAGAGTCGGGCTATGGGGAATCTCCTCTGCCCCCTCCCGCCACTTTCCAGCCCCTGGCCTGCCATCCTCCACCGACTAGGGGAGCATATTCCACCTCAGAGGTGGAATAAGTTCCCCGTTCAGGCTGCCAGCCCTGGATGTACATGACTGACATTGGAATTGTCCCTGTATGTCTGGGGCCGATGCCCACCCACTGCCTGCCCTAACGTCGCCGCCGATCCACCCCTTTCCTGCCCCATCTAATTTCCCCATACAATGAGCGGGGAACTTATTCGGGTTCAGAAGGAGACCAGCATAGCAGGGATCGACATTCCAATGGAACATTCATCCCCGCTATTCATGTCTTGGAATGACCCTTATTAGGTATTCCTTTTCTTAGTATAAGTATCTACAGCAAACCTAAGTAAGTAAACATCTTAAATACCTAAATACAACCTTAAAATTAAGATGCAGACAGCAGTCCAGCAACGAGATGGGGGCTTTCCAGTCTTTTACATTGAGTGTCACATGTATGATTTTCTCCCAGTTAGTGAGGGGTCTTATGTGTGCACTAGGTGAATGGAGCTCTTTAATCTCAGGGAATGATTCCGATCTCTGGAGGCTAGAGTAGCAGACTTGGAGAACATAAGGAAGACAGAAAGGTACGTAGACGAGACCTACAGGGACGTAGTACTGAAATCCTACCTCCAGTCTGGCAGCATCCCTGTTGGCATGGAAGGGAGAGGTCATGTGACAGGAAAGCATCACCCTGGTGTAGCAGGAAGTGATCCTGTAGCTAGGGCCTGTCCTCCATGTGATGTAAAACTCTCTCACACCGAAGAGGTTTCTCCAGGGCCATATGCCCAAGAGGGAAGGGTTAGGAAAGCCATTATAGTTGGTGATTCAATCATGAGGCATGTAGATAGCTGGGTGGCTGGTGGACATAAGGATCACCTGGCAATATGCCTGCCTGGTGTGAAGGTAGCGGACCTCACATGCCACCTAGACAAGGTCTTAGATAGTGCTGGGGTGGAGTCTGCTGTGTTGGTACATGTTGTTACCAATGACATAGGAAAGTGTGATAGGGACAAATTTAGGCTTTAAGGTAGGAAGCTGAAATCCAGAACTTCCAGGACAGCATTCTCTGAAATGCTTCCCATTCCATGCATAGGACACAAAAGGTAGGCAGAGCTCTGGAGTCTCAATGCCTGGAGACAATGGTGCAAGGAAGAGGGTTTTGTATTTGTTAGGAACTGGGCAACATTCTGGGGAAATGAGGGATCTTTCCAAAGGGATGGGTTCCACCTTAACTGGGATGGAACCAGGCTGCTTGCATAAACCTTTAAAAATGAGATAGAACAGCTTTTAAACTAGAAAACAGGGGAAAGCTGACAATCGCCCAAGAGCATATGGTTTGGAAAAATGTATCCTTGAAGGATACCAGCAAAAGACTGAAGTTAGGGCATATTGACAGGGAGGTTCCAATAAAGACAAAAGTAACCCAAATGCCATTAAGTACAGAGCAGACAGAGCTTAAAGATTCCAAATTACTCTTGTCTACCGATAACCAGATTAATATGAATAAAATACAGTCTCTGAAATGCTTGTATGCAAATGCTAGAAGTCTAAAAAATAAGATGGGAGAGTTAGAATATATAGCACTATATGATTGGTATCTGAGACATGATGGAAGAAGGACAACCAGTGAAACACTATGATAGCTGGGTACAAATTAAATTGCAATGATAAGAGTAGATCAAATTGGTGGAGGGGCTGTACTCTATGTTAGAGAGAGCATTGTGTCACACAGTATTAAAGTTTTGCAGTTAACAAAATACACTCTAGAATCTCTATGGATTGAAATTTCATGTAAAAAGGGGAAGGCAATGGCAGTGGGATTTACTATCGACCACCTGGTCAGAATGAATAAATGGATGATGAAATACTCAAAGAAATCAGGGAAGCCAACAAAAGTTACAGCACAGCAATAATCATGGGTGATTTCAATTACCCCTGTATCAACTGGGTCAGTGTCATGGCAGGACATGCTAGGGAGATAGTTTCTATATGAAACAAATGACTGCCTCTTGAAGCAGCTGGTTCATGAACCAACAAGAGGGGAAGTCATTTTGGAACTAGTCCTTAGTGGAACACCAGATCTGGTGCAAGAGATAAGGGTGTTGGGGCCACTTGGCAATAGTGATCATATCATGATCACGTTTGATTTAATAAATGGAGGAAGGATGGCAATGAAATCCACAGTAATACCTTTTAACTTTCAAAAGGGAGACTATGATAAAATGAGGAAAATAGTTAATAAAAAATGAAAAGGAGCAGTTGCAAAGGTTAAAGATTTACTTCAAGCATGGGTATTGTTTAAAAATACTATCTTGGAAGGCCAGACCAGCTGTGTTCCATGCTTTAAGAAAAGTGGAAGGAAGTCCAAAAAACTGCCAGCATGGTTTAAAGGTGAGATCAGAGAGGTTCTCTGCTGATATGCCCTAACTTCATTCTTTTGGTAGTATCCTTCAAGGATTTTATTTATTTATTTATTTTATTTATTTAACATTTCTTCTATACTGCGCTATTATAATCAGTGCGGTGTACATCGAACAGAAACATACTACAATGCATACAGGCGACATTGAGCTTACAGTGAAACAGGAAATTAAACATGGGATAAACCGGGAAAACTATGTACAGGCTAACTTTATACTATATACACTTCACTTCAGATACATTGTTCCAAACCATGCACTCTTGGGCGACTGTCGGCTCTCCCCTGTTATCTAGTTTAAAAGCTGCTCTATCTCCTTATTAAAGGTTAATGCCAGCAGCCTAGTTCCATCCCAGTTAAGGAGAAGCCCATCCATTCTGAAGAGCCCCTCCTTTCCCCAGAATGTTCCCCAGTTCCTAACAAATCCAAAACCCTCATCCTTGCACAAGTGTTTCATCCACGCATTGAGACTGCAGAGCTCTGCCTGCCTTTTGGGTCCTGCGTGTGAAAAGGGAAGCAATTCAGAGTATGCTACCCTGGACGTTCTGGATTTCAACTTCCTACCTAAAATCTTAAATTTAGCCTCCAGAACCTACCTACCACATTTTCCTATGTCATTGGTACCAACATGTACCAAGACAGCAGAATCCTCCCCAGCACTATCAAAGACCTTGTCTAGATGGCGCGTGAGGTCTTCTACCTTCGAACCAGGTAGGCATGTTACCAGGCGATCCGCACGTCCACCAGCCACCCAGATATATACATGCCTAATGATCGAATCACTAACTATAACGGCTGTCCTAACCCTTCCCTCATGGGCACATGGCCTTGGAGAAACTTCCTTGGTGCAAGAGGGTTTTACATCACCTGGAGGACAGGTCTTAGCTACAGGATCACTTCCTGCCATACCAGGGTGATGCTCTCCTGTCACGTGACCTCTCTCCTCCATGCCAATAGGGATGCTTCCAGACTGCAGGTGGGACGTCGGGACTATATCCCTGTAGGTTTTGTCTATGTACCTCTCTGTCTTCCTTATGTCCTCCAAGTGTGCTACTCTAGCCTCCAAAGATCGGACTCGTTCCCTCAGAGCAAAGAGCTCCTTCCACCTAGTGCACACATAAGACCCCTCACCAACTGGGAGAAAATCAGACATGTGACATTCAATGCAAAAGACTGGAAAGCCCTCATCTCGCTACTGGACTGCTGTCTGCATCTTAGTTTTAAGGTTGTGTTTAGATATTTAAGTTCTTTACTTACTAAGGGTTGTTGGGGATACTTATACTAATAAAACTATACCTAATATGTTTAATATACCTTGTTCACCTGAAGCTTAATTAATCTCAGGTCCTTAATGTATGCCTGATGAGGATAAACAGTTGCACCTGAGAGCAGCTCCTTTCCTTTAAGAGGTGTAAGTACCTATAAAACTGCAATTATTCCAGTGGTGGGTGGGTGTCGGGGAGAGGAGTGAAAGAAGATTTATTAAAAGCTGGCTGCCACACAGTGTTTGCATGTTTCACCTCAGTGGCCATGCATGATAGCCTCACCTGCTCTCTGTATGCACCGAGTGTGACAGCCACAATGATGTCCTTACAGTAGCAAGAGGCAGGGAATGGTAACATATGTGTAGCCAACAACTGAACCAATATCCAACCCCATGTCCAACTGGCCATGCTTTCAGATGGACCTCAGGAGGGTTTGAAGCAAGGGAGAGTGCCTGTGCTGCACTGGCCATATTTGCAGTGTCAATGGCTAAGAACATGACATTATATGAAAGTCTAAACATGGCACTATGTTCAATGTTCAATGTCTAAAGCAGTATTTGGGAATGTGACAGATGTAGGCTACAATGGGCACATATGCACTTGCAGTCTATCTCCGGGGCATTTACCAGTATGCCTTGAGTACATAAATGAGAGCAGAGGATTCTGGATATTGTCTACAACAGAGCAGGTTGCACAGGATGTATGAGTCAGAGATTAGGGAAATGGCTGAGCCATCCTAATGTGGGTCTGCCACAAGCATGGCCAGGGTGCACACATCAGTTCATGCTGAGAGGCCACTCTCACTCTGACCAACTGTGACCATGCCACGGCTATGCATCCACATAGTGCTATATAGGGTCAAGCTGTAATGAGATGAGTGTTGTGCCTTTATTTCAGTCCAGTCACTAGCCAGGCTGCTGGATGTCCATTCTGTTTGTACAAAGTCCATGGCTTCATGGAAGCTATGTGTACATGCAGTGGGTGATGACTAGCAGACTGGGCACGGATGGTTTGTGAGTTTCTGACACAGCCCAGTGTTGCTCAACAAATGCAAGCTGCCTGTTACTGATCTAGCTGGTTGGAATTCTCAGAAAGAGAGGCTAGCAGCTCTTCTTTGGCTGTTGGCAAGTTGCTGGTGACTCTGGTCTTGGCAAACCCTGCTGATTGGTGTCATCCCCTCCTTCCTGTCTAGACAACACTTACTTGATTCAGGTTCCTTGGAAACAGCTGCCACGACCTTAAGAAATCACAGAAGATATTATAGGAAAGTCTCTGGCTAACAAGTGCAAGACACAAGGGGCAGATATAACATGCTCATCTTACATGCTGCAATTCTACAAAATACTAAATGACTGCCATCACACACTGCAGGTAATACCTACAGCACACTAGCAGTGTAATAGATCTGCTCCAGAACCTGGAGCATCCATTTATTGCGGCGCTTGCTCTAAGGATCAGGTGATGTGTGCCTTTCCTTACTTTTAGGGTAATTGGTGAAAAAAGGTCATTTGCACATGTGGAGGTTGTTATGTGCAGGAAGCACTCAATGTCCCTGAAATTACAGAGCTGATGTGATGGATCACTACATTCTCCATATGGGAAAAAGTTGTATATAGCTGCTCAGACTGTGAGGTGTATCATGGGTAATATAGGGGCTAACCAATACCAGTACAGAGAGCCCCAATTGCAGCCATAGTGGTTACTGTGATCACTGGAGCATTGCCCAGTGCCTGCATGTCTTCTATGATGGTAGAACAAATGTGCATGGCCCCCAAAAGAGGCTAGATCGGGGGTTGGGCTCTGGGGAAAGCACTTTTGGAGCCAGCAGCCGGGGATCACGGCTTTTCAATGGAGCCGTGGTGTCATTGTAAAGCCCTGACTGAACTATCTGGGCAAGACCTGTATGTGCAGGCTGACTTAAATCGGGGTCCTGGCCTGCACGTACAGGCCTGGACGCAATTCTGTCCCGTGGGGCTAGACATGCCCCACGAGATCAGAATCCCTGCTAACTCTGTGCGTCCGGTTCGTACCTTGCATGCAGAGGGCCAGACGTCCATGTCAGAATTGGGCCCATAGCTAATTACCCATTTGGACCTGGAGTTTTCATGAGTGATTGAAGGGACAATTGTACTTTCCTCAAAAATGAGCTTTTTATTCAGTTCCTAATTGGCTCTTCCTGAGTGACGCCACTCTTTCTTTTAACATATTCATATATCATTTAGGGTATGTTTTTTTCCTCTTGACCTCCAGGTGCCTCTGTTCTCCTTTCTGAAACAGCTGTTCCCTTTGTACATTCTGGAATCAATGTGAGGAGTGGCCTAGTGGTTGGGGCAAGTTATGTAAGGTTGGGGGTTCAAATCCCACTAGAGGACAGCAAACTTGGGTAGAAAGGACTGGGGTTTCTAGTCCCACAGGTGCTCCTTGTGGTTTTAGGCAAGCCACTTAACCCTCCATTGCCCATGTTCCCTGCAAAATAGTTATCTCCAAGTTATAATGCCCTGTTCAATGTGTAGCAGCTGATAAGCATGCAATAAATAATACCAGGAGTCAGTTCAAGGCTCCAAGCCAATTTATTGTGCACAAGGCCCAGACAGGAGCAAGTCCAGAAATGACTGAGCAAAATTATGCAGAAGCAAATTCATTATATACATTTCTTTCAGTTTGATACATGCAAACTTTCTATTGGTCCCAACGCCCCTTGCACCTGTCCAATCGGGGACCCTCTCTGGGCCTAGCACCCTGTTCCCCCTTCCCAGGCTATTCTAACAAAAGGCACAGTTTTCTTAGACATTGATACATTTTTACTGCAAGGTCATTTCTTTACTCAGAGAATGTGAGACTGCAGTACACTGGAACATATCTGTCATCAGCATAGATGAATTTAATAAAGGTTTCATATGCAAGATTCATACAATCTTATCAAAAGCAGTCTAAAGTGGTTTTAAAGCAAATTCTCAGACCTTCACTGACTTTGATCTTTCTCAGCACTGCTATTCTCAAGTGGGGGTAGGGACTCAGGCCTAACTTTACGTAAGGACTCAGGCTTAACTTTACAGGCCTCTCATACATTTATAGGCTATTAAGCTATTATAGGCCATAGCCTACCACATTCCCCCCTTTGATTATTCTCACCCGCAAGTGAGAAAGGGTGAGAATTAAATCACACATTACACTTGTGCAAAGGAATTAGTGTGGGGTATAGGGTGATACTGCCACATAGCTAATACGTTTTGTAGCTGTCTTCCATTCTACAGTGCCATCAATGGCTGCTGGCTTTACTTGACTGTGATGAATCCAGGGTTCGAGTTCTGCAACTTTAACTGCAGTTGGGGTTGATAGGATGACAACATAAGGTCCCTTCCAATGCGGTGCCAACGGTGTCTTTTCTCCACTCTTTGATGCACACCGAGACTCCAGGTTTGAAAGGATGCAGAGGTTCTGTTAGATTGATGGGCAGCTGATCTTGTACCCACGTATGAAGACGCTGCAAAACAGAACTTAAAGCCAATAGTTCTTATCTAGTAATTTCAGATCCAATCTGTTTCATATCTCCTTTTATTCCTTGTACAATAGGCGGGGGTCGCCCATACAGAATCTCAAAAGGGGAAACTCCTAAAGACTTAGTAGGGGCTAAGCATATCCTAAGAAGGGCTATAGGAAGAACCTGGGGCCACTTCAGGTGAGCTTCTTGACAAAGTTTAGATAACTGAGACTTCAGGGTTCTAATCATACGCTCTACTTTTCCTGAACTCTGGGGTCTGTAGGCAGTATGCATCTGATAATGTCAATATCCCGGGGCCTTACTTAATGGACTTGCCTCCTGAGGTTATCAACCCTCATTCTTTGTACAGGGCCCCATGCACATACAAGGTTGTAAGGGCATACTTGGAATCTGCGTACACATTTAGATGGAGTCCTTTTCCTATTTTCAGTGCTCTAGTGAGAGCTATCAGTTCAGCTTTCTGCGCTGAGGTCCCTGGGGCCAGACCTGAAGACTCAACTACCATGTCCAGGGTCACTACTGCATAGCCAGAACAACGATGTCCATTGATGACGAGACTACTTCCATCCACAAAGAAAGTCTGTTCTGGGTTCTCCAAAGGAACATCAGTCAAATCCGGGCGACTTGAGAATACAGTGTCCATAATTTCCAGACAGTCATGATCAGGGGGGCTAGGACCAATTGGTAACAACGTAGCAGGATTTAAAGCTTGACTGACCATCAATTGCAATCATGGATTCTCACACAGCATACTTTTGATACTTCAACATTCACGAATTTGTGAGCCAGAAGTTCCCTTTGTGCTCCATAAGGGTCAAGACAGAGTGTGGTACGATGACTTGAAGATTCTGTCTCAAAGTGAGCTTGTCAGCTTTGCTCACTAAGAGGGCTGTGGCTGCAACGGCTCTTAAACAAGCCTTTTGCAACTGTATCCAACTGTTTTGATAAATATGCCACTGGTCGCTGCCAAGATCCAAGAGATTGAGTCAACACTCCCAAAGCATGTCCTTGTGACTCATGGACATACAGGGGAAAAGGATTCTGGACATCTGGCAGACCCAGAGCTGGTGATGACATCAAGGCGGCCTTCAAAGATCGAAATGCTGCATCCTGTTCAGGTCCCCATTCCAGTGGAGCCCTTTCTATTCCTTTGGTGACATGATATAATGGCTTTGCCAACAGAGCAAAGTTGGGTATCCATATACGGCAATAACCTGCAGCTCCTAAAAAGGCTCTCACTTGCCTCCTGGTGGTTGGGGTCGGAATATTGCATACAGCTTCTTTGCGTTCTGGTCCCAAGAGTCGGATTCCGCTGGACAATTGGAATCCTAGATATTTAACTGCAGTTTGACATAACTGTGCCTTGGCCCTTGAGACCTTGTATCCAGCTTTATTCAGAAGATGCAAGAGATCACTGGTGGCTTGTAAACATTCACTTTTGGAGTTGGTGGCTATTAGCAGGTCATCCACATACTGGAGAAGAACCTTTTCCCTGGGTTCACATAGTAGCTTGAAAGATCCTGATTTAAAGCAGCACTGAATAGGGTAGGTGAATTCTTGAATCCTTGGGGTAATCGAGTCCAGGTGAGTTGGCCCCACCTTCCTGTTGTAGGATCTTGCCATTCAAAGGCAAACAAAAGTTGACTGGTGGGGTCTAGGCGTATGCATAAGAAGGCATCTTTCAGGTCCAGGACAGTGAAATGAGTAGCCTCAGCGGGGATCAGTCCCAAGAGAGTATAAGGATTTGGTACCACTGGATGTATAGTTACAACTGCATCATTCACTCGCCTCAGATCTTGTACTGGGCGGTAATCTCCCATTCCTGGTTTCTTGACTGGGAGAAGGGGGGTATTCCAAGGTGACTGGCACTCTTTGAGAAGTCCATACTTCAGTAGTTTCATCAGATGGCAGTGGATACCTTCAATAGCTGGTCGAGGAAGAGGATACTGCTTCACATGCACTGGTTCCGCTCCTGGCTTGAGGGTGACAATGATGGGGGCTAAATTCTTCACTAGGCCAGGTGGATTATCCTCCGCCCACACTCCAGGCGGAGCTGAAAGGTTGGTGGGTATACAGGAACTAGCTGTCTTGAGTGGAGATGCACTATAGAACCGCCACTCTTCTTCTCGGGGGACAGTCAGCACCATTAATCCAGCAGGCTTTGAGTTTACATTCATTTGCATTTCTCCCCCTTCAGCAAAAGATATCTGTGCCTGGAGCTTGGCAAGCATATCTCGGCCCAAAAGTGGAATAGGGCACTCAGGCATATACAGGAACTGGTGCGTTATTTTCTGCCCCCCTAGTTCACACATGCGGTTCTGCAGGAATGGCTTAGTGGCCCTAGCCCCAGTGGCCCCAACAATGGTGACAGATCGAGAGGAAAGAGGGGCCACCGGCTTTGCCATCACTGAATGTTCTGCTCCTGTATCCACCATAGAGTCCATGTATTGGTCCCCTATCTTCAAACTGACCATAGGCTCCTGGGGACCCGGGGTGGACTTGGAGCCCGGTCTGGCCTAGTCTTCATCCATATCATTGCCCTCGGCAACTGCCACTCCCTCAAAAGCTTCTTCCCTCTCTTGCTGGAACTGTGCTCGGTTTATTCCTCCCCGACTCTGAAACCGACCTCCTGTTCTCCAAGTGCTCCCTCCTCCCCTCCTGGGGGTGGAGTCAAGATGCGGGCATTCACTTTTCCAATGTCCTTCTTCTCTGCAATGGGCACATTGATTCACACCCAGTGGGGGGCCGATCATTTCCACGACCCCTTCCGCGTCCTCTGCTTCTTCTATTAGGAAACCCTCCTCCACGTCGTTCAACTAAAGCGGCAGCCAGAAGATCTGCATTCTTCTTCATTTTCTATTCACTTTCTCTGTAACGCTCATTTTCACGATTCACAAACACTTTCTGGGCAACTTCCATTAACTGTGCTGTATTCATGGCCGCAAATCCATCCATTTTCTGTAATTTTCGTTTTATATCTCCTCGGGACTGACTGACAAAGGCTGCGTTTACCATATGCAAATTCTCCTGGGCTGCTGGATCATATGGGGTATATAGTCTATAGGCTTCAGACAATTGCTTATGAAAGGCCGCTGGGCTCTCATCCGGACCCTGGATGACTTCTGATACCTTTTCGATATTCATAGCTTTCTGGCCTCCCCTCCTCAGGCCCGGCAACAAGGCCTGGCAAAATCGAGTTAGGGCCGTCGCCCCCCTTTCATCATTCAGATCCCATCTAGGATCTTCATTTGGGAAAGCTGTGGCGGCTGCTTGCGGAAGATTCAGATCTTCTCCATCTACAGGGTTCTCTTCTGGCCAGCGGATAGCTGCGCTTGCACGATTCGCGCTCGCTCCTCAGTAGTAAAGAGAGTGGACAGGAGATGATGGCAATCAGTCCAGGTAGGCTGATGAGTTTGCATTATACTAGACATTAATTCTGTCAATTCTTGGGGCTTTGCAGTATAGGAGGCATAGTGCGGTTTCCAGTTCAGTAAATCAGTAGTGGAGAAAGGCACATAAACAAGGCTGGTCGGCCCTACCACGACCTGGCCTTCGGTATTAAGGGTGGGTAGGCCCTGGACCTGGCGCAATGGTATAACGTGACCATCCCTTTTACTGGTAGTTGTACTTCTGAAGGCATACGGCAATTGGGACTGTTGGGGTTCCACTTCATGTTCTTGGGTGCTGGCTGTGAGTGACCCTGAACTGGCAAATGAATCCCTGCTTGTAGTATCATCAGTGGACTGTGGCCCACTCGGAGTACTTTGAACTGAGCCGGGGCTTCCGGCCGGGGAGGGGAACGCCTCCTCCAGCCGCGGGAGCTGTTGGGAGGACACCCAGGGTAAAACTGCAGGAATGGGTTCCTCCTGGACAGGCTCTGCCTGGGATAGTGGCAGAGCCGAGGGGACTGTCCTATAGAGGAACTGGGGCAGACTGGGGACTCTGGGGCTGAATAGACAGGCAGTTTCTTTTCCCCAGGCTTCTGGGCCCCTTGGGTAGTTGCTACAAATATCCTACACTGTTCCTCATAACAACGCTTTAACCAGGAGGATTTATTTTTTGTTTTTCTCTCCACAATCATTTAACCAGAAGTCTATATAAGGGAACTGGTCAGGATGTTTTTTTCATGCAATCTGATGAACTAAGGATATGATACTAACATCAAAGGTACCACCAGGGGCCATGATGAGACCAGTACTGGCCACTCCCTATCACAAAGCATTTCTAATCGGGACGGAGACATTTCTATTCCATAGTCTCCAGCAAATCCCTTGCTAAAATTCCTAGTCATACATTTCAACGAAATTTGCGTGGACTCCGACCCCCCCCCCCCCATGTTGAAGTACTTGACAACAGACAGAGGGGGCGGGCAGTCAGGCTGCATTTTCCTGTGGACTACGAATCAGAACTATACAACAATGTTCCTCTGGGTGCACTTATTAAAAAACTTATTGTTAAAAATTTATTATTGCTGTAAACAAAGGGTAGGCAGAAAACATAAGCTTAGATTGGTTGCAATAAGCATAATGGATGTGTGTGCTCATTCTAAATAGGAACAATTTAGATAAAGTCCTTAAAATATAAAACTATTATTTTGCAGCATGTTATAACATCAATCCCAATAGAAAGAAATATGGCTCCTAACATGACGGCCACATATCTGTTACGTATGACTAGAATAAAAATACTTGGCATGAAACTAACTACCAGCAATCATCAGCACTAAGCTGAACAATGTCTCTGCAAAGAAATTACTTTAAATCTTACAGTTCAGAAAGCAGATATTCAAAGGACATGAAACGGATACTTTTTTCATAAAGTTGGTGGATATCTGGAATGCATATACTCCCCTTTTTTTTTTTATTAACAATAAGTATGTCCTCTATGAGGTGCTTGCCACAGTATATAAAATCTCATTTTACTTTTAATTTTGCTCAATAGCCTACACAGTCAAACCAAATATATACATATCAAAAAATAAAATTCAAGCACGATTAACTCCTCATTCACTCAGGATTTAAATCATTTTCAAGTCGCGATCTGGTAACTACTGGCTCGGGATGCTTCATAGTCCTGTCAGGGCTCTTAATCTCTACTTCGAAGGTCAAAGGAAAAACAAATACAAAAATAAGATACACCCTGGTACCCAAAACACAGTTTTCAAAACCCTTTAAGTAACCGATTTTTTTGTCGGAAAGACCAACCCAGCTAAAGAGGATCATACCTCAAGCCGTCGTGGCCCGTCCATTTTATTCACTTAACAATTAAAAGAAACCACTTTGGAAGCAGCATATATCAGTACTTAGCTGAATCTGTGGAAAATGGAAGAGCCGTAATTAAATTGCTACAGTCAGCTCACAGACGACGTGACACGTTTCGGGGTATTTTCAACGATCCCCTGCTTCAGGTCAAAGCCGCATTTTCCACTGATTCAGGCTCTCCTGTGACTTGCAAACACTCATCCTTCTATTTCATTATGCATTCTGTCCACACTTGGGGTCAGAAAACATGCTATTCGCATTATGGCCTTCCAAGAGATGACCCCAGGAGCAGAAAGGACCACGAATAGAGAGACGACCACAGGAGCAGAGAGGACCACGAATAGAGAGACGACCACAGGAGCAGAGAGGACCACAAATACAGAGAGGACCACAAACTCAGAGAAGACCACAAATACAGAGAGCAACAGAAACACCTGCTACTAAGGAGAGAGAAAGGGGAGAGCTCCAACTATGAAAGGAAAGGCAGTTAAGCTTGCAGTACTTACAAGGAAGGAACAACTTCCAGGAAGGACAAGCCCATGCTGAAGAGCTCCAGAAAGACATCTCCAGGGAAGACAGAGTAAGCAGGAGAGTGCCTGGTAAAGGGAATACCAGCAACGCACGTCTCAGAGAACAAAGGTACATTCACACCTCCTTTCCTGAATGTGTGCCAGGTCCTAGAAAGGCTTGTAAACCTGAGAGCCATAGATATGAGAAACAAAGCTGGGGAAAGCTTTGGAAACCTGTGCAGAAGGTCCTAGATAAAAGCCATATTAATTGTTTGCCAGACCAGGTCCAGCCAGGCTGGAAAGTCTTGGAGAGAACTACTGAAGTACAACCAGTTTTGCCTAGGGAAAGCTCAGGCTTAGCGGACACCATATCTGAGCAAGAGGATATGCAAACAGACCTTGTAGAATCAGAATCATTGCTACCTGAATATCCTATGGACTGTACTCTCTGTGTAGCTGAGAGTATAGAATCTCTAACAGAGTCATAGCATAAGACATGCTTTAAAAAATGTCATTGCTTTGTTGAGCTGAAAAGAAGAAGTTTTTGTGTTTATTTAACCTGTTGTTATTGAAAAATCCTGCTTGAATGGAAAAGACTGTGAAGCTCTTATAACAGTTTTGGACTTTGTAAATACTTTGGTAGAAACCCTGAATCAAGGTGAATTCTGTTGTCTTCTTGGAGAACCTTAGCGCATCAAGGGAATAAAACCTTATATTTAACCCAGCACAAGGCTCACACAACTATTCTTTATAAAGAAGGGAACTACAAGGACCATAATGCAACTGGTCTAAGTTAAAGTTTCCGGCTTTAACAAACAATAAATGTCCGCCCTGACCCTTCAGCACGCTGCCACCGGGAGGGGCTGTGACAGTATACATGCAGTTTCATTAAAACTAGTAAATGCATGTATACCTTTTAGGCTCACCCAGAAAAAAGCCAAGTGAACACTGTGCGTGCTGCAGGTATGTACATGTGCGTAGCGACTTTTCAGCACTTACTCCTAACACTTCCATGCCCATTTCAACAGATAAAATCAGCTTTTCACATGCAGCTAACTCTTCTAAAATTGCCTCTGTCATACTTTCCATTAGGCAAAGAGGTCTTGAACACTCCTGCTGATATTTCTCTTCTTCACTTGCTCTTCAGAAAGCAGGACTTCAATTGCCAGTGGGGGGAGGGGGGGGCGAGGGGAGGAGGGCACATTCTTTCTCCAGAAATAGCAGGGCTCCCAAGATTAAATGGGGGATAGATATCCTTCCTTATGGCATCCAAACACCACTAGGACCCTAAAGCACAATAGGGTCTTCAACTGGGGAAGTTTCTGCTACTCATAGTGAGAAAGCAAAGAATAAGTAGTAAAGACAACAAAAGTCCAGAAGCTTACATCCATAAAGTCTATACAGCACCAGCCATCTAGGTTAAGAGGAGAGAAAGCAGTGTACTGCGGGTTTTTAAAGAATATGACAGATTGGCAAAATCCAGTCTTGGGTATTACAAGGTTGGGAATATTTGCTGCTTAAAACTGATTGGTTAGGAAAGATTGGTGTTTTGTTAATTTACTCCACTCCAGGTATTGCTCTAAAAGAGATGATGGATTTTCTGTTAGAGGTCAAATCTAATGTAGCATTACCATTTCCAAGACTGATAGCAGCTGATGCTTTTAACCTACATGTTGATGAGGATAAGGATGCCTACTTTTGAAGGTTATGTCTGAGAAATTGTCACAGATTAACCCTGGAAGTACCGAGATGTTTTGCACACACTGAATACCGTTGGGGTCATAAATGACCCCACGACAAATTTTCATTGTTAACCATGAAAAATTTAAACTAAACAGACAAAATATTATTCCGAATTAATTATTTATTATATGAAGGTTAAATGTTTTGAAATTTAATGTTTTATCATAAAATTACATGAAGAAGAGTTGCCATGAAAGCAGTTTTTGCATGCACTTGATGAACACAGTAAAGTACTGCAGTCATTTGCATGAGACACAGACAATTTCTGAATATTCTTTGCAAACATTGCACTTGCAGGAGGTGCAAACTATGTTGCTTTTCTTGTCTTTTTCTCTGGAACAGCAGTGACACCTTGCCCTTTTCTTTGGGATCCCAACATTGCAAACAGCATCAGTGGCTTCTTCAATGCTGGAAGAAGTCTCTCTGCAATTACTCTGAAGCAGCTGCTTTCCTAATTCCAAGAGGAATAGATGACATCTGTGCTTTGACTTGGACTGCCATTCTAGATTTAGTAATCTATAAAAATTCACCATCTAAGTTCCCAAACCATTTTCTTATTTCTTTTGTCGGAGCGTGTCGAGGGAGGGTAAGAATTGATTATCTAACCCACTCCAGACGACAAACTACTTTTTTTTGTTTTATAAGGTACTCCACCTCTAAATCAAGTTTTTAAAAACTCTTAACTTATCTGTCCAGAGTATCGAAATTCTTCAGTAAAGTTGTCACTGTTGTCCAATATACAATTTTCTGCACGAATTGCATGTTTTGGAAAACAATTCCTGTCTCAAGTGCCTTCCTATCAGTATGTCCAACCAATGCAACTGTGAACCCCAAAAAATGCCATTGATGTGCACGTTTCGGAAAAAATTCCTATCTCAAGTGCCTTCCCATCAGTATGTTCAACCAATGCAACTGTGAACCCAAAAAAACGCCGTCTTGCAGCTGGAGGCTTATTCTTTAATCAATATGGTCACGACTCCATTCGCTCATTTTAAAGGAGAACCAACCAATAAGAAAGGGGAAAACCCACTACCAAGGGAATCTCACATCTTATTGGTTCGACTGAGACAACAACTTCTCTATATAGAATGACATCAGAAAAGGCTAAGCCAATCTATTTCACGATTTAACCCCATAGGTGACATGGTAATAAGCTGGAAAATCCAACGTTGTTCCTTCCATTGTAATTTGCTCTCTCGATCTCCACCCCGGGGGTCCCAGGGAACATGATCAATTACTGTCCACCGTAGATCTTCAAAATTATGTTGGCAGTGAGTAACTATCGGTGCTGTTTGTAACTGTTGTCATAATCTTGAAGAATGCTCAGCCAAACGTTTTTTAATCGGGCGAATCGTTCGACCCACATATAATAAATCACAAGGGCACCAAAGCAAATATACCACATAAGATGACAAACAGGTGGTATGCCACCAACGTTTATATACACACTGCGTCCCCGGATGCTGCCATTCGGAACCCGATAGGGTAGAAGAGCAATAAATACAATGCAGACAAGGGTCATGTGTTCCCTCTACCTCTAAGAAAATTGGTCTATCTACAGGTGCAGTCGTTTTTATTAAACGATCAGACAGATTTGAACCCCTGGAAAAAGCAATCCGTAAGGGTTTATCAAAACAAGTGTGTAATTGTAACATTGACCAATGGGTATGGAGAATCCATAACACTTCAGAGCTTCGTTCCATATAGGGCAGGATTCCCCCCACAACTTCCTGGGCTGCTGACTTGTTGAAGAATAAAGCGGATTCAAAAGCCATTCTCTATGTACATTAAAAGCCCGGTGATAGGCTTTTCGTATCACTGAAACAGGATAACCACGAGCTAAGAGCCTATGTTGAAGATCCAAAGCATGACATTTGAAATCCTGTAATGAACTACAGAGTCTCCTTAGCCTTAAAAACTGGCCAAATGGAAGTCCTTTTCGAAGGGGGTATGGATGATAACTTTTAAAATGTAACAAACTGTTCCGTTGAACCGGCTTTTGATACAAAGTCGTTTCTAACTTTTCACCTTGTATATACACCTCCATATCCAAAAATTCAATCTTCTGAGTCTCAATATGTTCAGTGAAGGCGATATTAGGCCATAAAGAATTCAACCAAATGATGAATTCTTTCAGAGAACATACATCAGCCATCCAAACTAAGAACACATCATCCAAGAATCTCTTCCACAGAAGAACATTGATGAAAAATGGAGACATCCGTATTTGTTTGTCCTCCATATCTGCCATATATAAAGTCGCTATTGAGGGGGCCACTGTTGCCCCCATTGAGATTCCAGAAAGTTGTTGATAATATTTACCCTCAAATAAAACATAATTCTTAGTAAGTACTAATTGGATCAATTGTAACAGAAAAGATCTAGGAAGGAGGAATTTATGAAACATGCAAAAGATTTATGTTACCATTTATCACATCGTGGTTATCCTGCACAAGTTATTAATAGAGCTTATAAAATAGCTAAATATGCGCACCGTGATTGGTTATTACATTCTGCTACCCGGAAGGATGTTCCATCTACTGGAGGGGTTCAAGCCTCTGGTCTGTCCTTTACGTTAGATACATTCAATAAAACTGCTGATAACGATATGAAAATTATAGGAGTTCTACCATACATGATTGGATCCTCACAAGTAGTGGCTATTTTACATAAATATTGGCATATTTTACAACTTGACCCTATTTTTCAACAGGATTTTATGATTGCTTACCAAAGGGGTGCCAATATAAGGGATTTAGGGGTGCACTCCATGGTGGATATTAAACATCAAGGGGAATCCTGGGCAAATGCGGGACATTTCTCTTGTCTGTCTTTCCGCTGTGTGGTGAACAGCGCCCTCCTGAGCCTATGGAAATGGATGAAAATCCTGAGGTTCAGCAGGATTTATGCCTATTTGAGAAACCAAGGAAGAAAGAGAGACTCTATTCCACAGAGCTGAGCATGGAGACCAGCCCAGGGGAGGAGTCCTGCAGTCCTGATTGGGCACACCCTGTCCTGGGAAGGGGGCGTGTCCAGGAGAGAACGTGGTTTTAAACCAGAGCATGGCTTTGCTAGTCAGAAGGAGAAGGGGATTGAGAGGAATGAGGAGAAGGAGAGGAGAAAGAAGGAGAAGAGGAAGAATGATTGGAAGTCCAGAAAACAGTATGCTGATACTTGGGAACCTCCAAAAACCCTATCCCTTCGGTGACAAGTAAACTACTCAAAAAAATCACCAAAGCAAACCCCCAAGATACAAAAATATTTTTTTGTCGGATGTTTTCAGGAAAGGAACATGGTATCCAACTATGTCCACCATACAGTCACATCCATTTTATTATAATACTAAGAATTTTTCCACTTAGCTGAATCGTAGATTAGTGAGGCACACTCAAGCACGACGTGCACGTTTCGGGGAAAACCCTGTATCAAGTGCCGCCATTAACAATGTCATCTATCTTCTGTAACGCCGAAACCAGCTGTTACCTTCAAAAAGGGTCTGATACTTTCCTGAATGGCCAACAAGCGCTGTCAATCAACTCAGCCTACCAATGAAAACTCCGGGAGCAGCCCACCAATCAGGGGAATCCCGGGATCACCGGTGGCGTCAACAAACACTGAGCCAATCAATCTCTTTGTTGAGACCGTCTGGAGATACTGTATGTAGATGAAAGATCCAACGTTGCTCACAACTTTGCAATCTATCGACACGATTTCCACCACGTGGATCTGGGGGTATATGGTCAATGACCGTCCATTGCAAATCCGTAAATGCACGTCCTGCAGTCAGGCAATGTTCAACCAACGGAGCCGTCAGCACTTCTTGGCGAAGACGAGAAGCATGTTCACTCAGTCTAAGCTTGACTTTCCGAGTTGTTCTGCCCACATAAACCAAAAGGCATGGGCAATAGATGAGATAAACAACAAAACTCAAATCACAATTAGTCTCCCAACGACGATGAAATTGCTGATCCTTTCCTGGGCAAGTCCATTACACCCCTGTCATTGCCAAAGAACAATAGGTGCAATTACCGCATTCTCTATGACCCCCATGGGAAAGAACAGGTGCAGGGGGGCGATCTCCCATCACAGTAGTGCGTGCCAACAAATCCCCTAAGTTGGCTCCCCGCATAAAGGCTATCAAAAGGGGTGTCTGAAAGCAAGGATGTAAATTCAAAATAGGCCAATGTTTCCGGAGGATAGTAGCCACCCCTAAGCTGGAGTCCATATAAGGCAATATGCCCACTGTCCGTGAAGGGGCTTGATCTTCATTTCCCCCTGGCCGATGGTCCGACAATAGCCATTCCCGGTGCGTATACAATGCACGGCAATAAGCGGATTTAATCACTTTGGAGGGATAGCCTCTCTCAGACAGCCGAGTACATAATTCGGTAGCATGTACTTTAAAATCCTTAATCGAGGAACATATCCTCCGCAGCCGGAGAAACTGACCATACGGCAAACCCCGTTTTAATGACATAGGATGGAAACTGTGATATTGTAATAAACTATTACGTTGAATAGGTTTCCGATATAATGAGGTACGAAAATGGCCTTCTTCCCAAGAAACTGTAATATCCAAAAAATCTATCTGATGTTTGTCAGTCTGAGCTGTAAACTTCAAATTCGGTTTTAAGCCATTCAGCCAAACCAAAAATTGGTGTAATTCTTCTAAAGTGCCCCGCCACAAAAAGAATACATCGTCCAGGAAACGTTTCCAAAAAATAATATAATGAAAATACTCTGAAGGATACAGATGCTGTTCTTCAAAGGCTGCCATATAGAGGGTGGCAATGGATGGCGCCGCCGAAGCCCCCATGGCTATCCCATAAATCTGCATATAGAACTGTCCCTGTATCATAAAATAATTTTTGGTCAACACCATTGAAATTAGCTCAACCAAGAATTGTCGTGGCAGACGGGGAGGAGCCGTTGTAAATTTTGACTGTAGAAGTTGTAAAGCCTCAGCTTGATCAATATTTGTATACAACGCGGTAACATCCAGCGTTACCATATGGAGAGGACATGAAGGAATTTCCAAAGCTTCCAATTGTTGAAGGAATTGTGTAGTATCTCGTATATAAGAAGTAACCTGATTAGCCTCTGCTTTAAGGGGTATTGGATCCAGCCCTTAATACTTATCAGCAATTAGTTTTGCGGGATGTAGGGGAATTTGAAAAACAACTGAGTCCGACTTGGGTCAACTTGGATAAAGGGGATTGGGGAGTTTTGAGACAATTGCAACGTGATCCCACTTTTACCGTTCGGCGAGCCGACAAAGGGGGTGCTGTTGTGGTTTATGCCACAGAAGATTACTTACGATTGTTAAATGATCATTTATCTGATACGGTTACCTACCGAGTGTTATCTTGTGATCCTACCCCAGATTTGATGGTGACAATAAAATCGCTGATGGCTGAGGCGTTGACTAATGGGTGGATTACTGCTAGGGAACATAGATTTTTAGTGAATCTGACTCCAAAGGTTCCCATCTTATACTTGGTACCCAAAATCCATAAGTCTGTAACTGCTCCACCGAGCCGACCTATTGTCTCCTGTAGAGGTTCAATACTGGAACCTCTATCTCAATTTTGTGATGTTTTCCTTAAAGCAGAGGCTAATCAGGTTACTTCTTATATACGAGATACCACACAATTCCTTCAACAATTGGAAGCTTTGGAAATTCCTTCATGTCCTCTCCATATGGTAACGCTGGATGTTACCGCGTTGTATACAAATATTGATCAAGCTGAGGCTTTACAACTTCTACAGTCAAAATTTACAACGGCTCCTCCCCGTCTGCCACGACAATTCTTGGTTGAGCTAATTTCAATGGTGTTGACCAAAAATTATTTTATGATACAGGGACAGTTCTATATGCAGATTTATGGGATAGCCATGGGGGCTTCGGCGGCGCCATCCATTGCCACCCTCTATATGGCAGCCTTTGAAGAACAGCATCTGTATCCTTCAGAGTATTTTCATTATATTATTTTTTGGAAACGTTTCCTGGACGATGTATTCTTTTTGTGGAGGGGCACTTTAGAAGAATTACACCAATTTTTGGTTTGGCTGAATGGCTTAAAACCGAATTTGAAGTTTACAGCTCAGACTGACAAACATCAGATAGATTTTTTGGATATTACAGTTTCTTGGGAAGAAGGCCATTTTCGTACCTCATTATATCGGAAACCTATTCAACGTAATAGTTTATTACAATATCACAGTTTCCATCCTATGTCATTAAAACGGGGTTTGCCGTATGGTCAGTTTCTCCGGCTGCGGAGGATATGTTCCTCGATTAAGGATTTTAAAGTACATGCTACCGAATTATGTACTTGGCTGTCTGAGAGAGGCTATCCCTCCAAAGTGATTAAATCCGCTTATTGCCGTGCATTGTATACGCACCAGGAATGGCTATTGTCGGACCATCGGCCAGGGGGAAATGAAGATCAAGCCCCTTCACGGACGGTGGGCATATTGCCTTATATGGACTCCAGCTTAGGGGTGGCTACAATCCTCCGGAAACATTGGCCTATTTTGAATTTACATCCTTGCTTTCAGACACCCCTTTTGATAGCCTTTATGCGGGGAGCCAACTTAGGGGATTTGTTGGCACGCACTACTGTGATGGGAGATCGCCCCCCTGCACCTGTTCTTTCCCATGGGGGTCATAGAGAATGCGGTAATTGCACCTATTGTTCTTTGGCAATGACAGGGGTGGAATGGACTTGCCCAGGAAAGGATCAGCAATTTCATCGTCGTTGGGAGACTAATTGTGATTTGAGTTTTGTTGTTTATCTCATCTATTGCCCATGCCTTTTGGTTTATGTGGGCAGAACAACTCGGAAAGTCAAGCTTAGACTGAGTGAACATGCTTCTCGTCTTCGCCAAGAAGTGCTGACGGCTCCGTTGGTTTAACATTGCCTGACTGCGGGACATGCATTTACGAATTTGCAATGGACGGTCATTGACCATATACCCCCAGATCCACGCGGTGGAAATCGTGTCGATAGATTGCAAAGTTGTGAGCAACGTTGGATCTTTCATCTACATACAGTATCTCCAGACGGTCTCAACAAAGAGATTGATTGGCTCAGTGTTTGTTGACGCCACCGGTGATCCCGGGATTCCCCTGATTGGTGGGGTGCTCCCGGAGTTTTCATTGGTAGGCTGAGTTGATTGACAGCGCTTGTTGGCCATTCAGGAAAGTATCAGACCCTTTTTGAAGGTAACAGCTGGTTTCGGCGTTACAGAAGATAGATGACATTGTTAATGGTGGCACTTGATACAGGGTTTTCCCCGAAACGTGCACGTCGTGCTTGAGTGTGCCTCACTAATCTACGATTCAGCTAAGTGGAAAAATTCTTAGTATTATAATAAAATGGATGTGACTGTGTGGTGGACATAGTTGGATACCATGTTCCTTTCCTGAAAACATCCGACAAAAAAATATTTTTGTATCTTGGGGGTTTGCTTTGGTGATTTTTTTGAGTAGATACTTGGGAACCTGGCATTGGAAAGAAACCTGCAAAGTTCTATTCAGAGGCAGTGAGTAGAAGTCCCAAGGAGAGAGGACCTAGCCCTGAATTAGACAACCATTGGAAGGCACAGCCCTGGGAAAGGAAGCCTTCAAGGCAGGCACAAGAAAGAAAACAATCATTCTGTGTAGTACCGTTTGAGCCAGAGAGCAACAAACATTCTAACAGCTGGAGAACGTTGGAGCCATCTGAAGTCAGAACGGCATGGCAACAAGTAAGTGAATTGCCACAAAGTTTCCAGGCTGAACGTAAAGCTAACTCTCCTGTGTGTGAAACATTAGCAAAAGAGACTAGCAGTTACTCTGACACAATTAATCTAAGAGAGGAGAAAATAAACAGCCTTAAGCCAGAGGGAAGTTGTATAGCTGATAGCAATTCCCTATCTCACAAACAGCAGGCTGAATTGCTCCTACAGAGTTTTAAGCAGTTTTTAGAGTTGCAAGCTAGAAGACAGCCAGTGTTACCAGAAGCCAGTAATTCCATACAGCTTGAAGAGTTAACACAAGATAATACAGACTTACCAGATTGTGAGAGCATGGATTGCACGGTCTGCTGTGTAGAGATGCCAAGCTGAAGGAAACTGCTTTTTACCGTATGTGAGTTGAATGCTACGGAGCTGTTGTATTGCCTTGCTGAGAAAGCTCTAATTATGTGCACCTGATTTTCCCCAGCACTGTGAAGGTAACAGTGGCTGAAAGAGGCTGCAGTGAATCTAACTAACCTCTTGGGGCAAAGTGAGTAATTTGCTGAGAAGTGAAAAGAAGCAGTTATACTTTAAGTTGCCTTTATCCTAAGTTTTTCTGTTAGCATTTTGAAGCACCTATTTTGTTTGCATTTATTTGCCATGTGATGGAACAATATCCTTTACTATAATAAATATACTGGAAACCCCATAACTACAACTCTTTATTTCGGAGCGAGAGGAGCAGGAACTACAATACCCAGCATTCCCTGGATACAGGTTACTCTCCTTCCTCACGAAGCATCTTTAGCCCCAAGGCCGGGCAGGAGCGCCGCAGCTGTCAATATTGCTTACAGTCGCAAACTGGTACCACGTGGACACATTCTACTGGGCGAATATTTCATTTAAAATGGCATACTGATTGTACTTCATCTTTTGTGGTTTATGTCCTTACATGCCCTTGTGGACTTCATTACATAGGACGTACGATACGTCCAATAAAAAAATGTCTATCAGAGCATAAATCCCGGATTCATACGAAAACACTTACAGCTCCCTTAGTAGCTCATTGTCTTCAGATTAATCATGTATTTACAGATTTTTCCTGGTGTATATTGGATCATGTACCTGATAGCCCTCGAAGGTGAGATCGGGAACAAGTTTTACAAATCCTGGAACAACGCTGGATTTTTTTGTTGAAATCGGTTACCCCAAATGGACTTAATCAAGAACTAGACTGGTGGAGTATTTTACCCACCTGATAGGGCGGGATTGTTTGTCCTGGATACTAGATTCGGGTATATAACAGCTGACTGCTGGGACTGATGTCAGACGCCATTCTCAGAAAGGACGCTCTTTGAATGAGCAACGGTTCTTGGTGAAATTACTTGAGAGAAATTCCCAAGACATAATACGATAATTTCAATACCATCTGAAGCAGGATCGGAGGATCCGAAACACAGCGCCGGGTTATGGATTTTTGAAGAATATTTTTCTCAGTGAATTATGTTTAGAGGACTGGCAAGAAGACTGTTTCCTTAACGAAGAACTGCTGTTTAAGTCGAGACTTTTTCCATCGGGATTGCCTCCTTCTCAAAAGAATTGCAGGACCCAACTGCCAGCTAAGTCTGATCTTGATTTATTAAGTCATTACGAATTTATATTCTTAGCACTGTGGCTTTTTGGGTCGGCTTTGTTTTTAATGTTATTAAGACTGTTGCACGAGTATTAATAAAAAAGATTAAAGGGAGAAGTCCGTTCATTCGAAGGGGTTTCTTGTCCCCCGACCTGACGGATGTTCCTACATTCAATAGTATATATCTGTTTTATGGTTGTTTGTTTGTCCTAGTATGTGATCTGTTTTTTTTGTTGGCTTATGTTAAGAGAGACAAGGCATCATAAAGAGTGTCAAGGTGCCCTAACCTGTAATAAGGTATCCTAATTTGAGACAAGGTGCCCTAATATGTGATAAGGTGCCCTAACATGAGACAAGGCATCCTAAAGAGAGACAATATGCCCTAACATATGATAAGGTATCCTAATATGAGACAAGGTGTCCTAATATGTGAAAGGTACCCTAACATAAGACAAGGTACCCTAATATGTGATAAGGTGCCCTAACATGAGACAAGGCATCCTAAAGAGAGACAACGTGCCCTAATATGTGA
Source organism: Ichthyophis bannanicus (assembly GCA_033557465.1). Taxonomy (NCBI): domain Eukaryota; kingdom Metazoa; phylum Chordata; class Amphibia; order Gymnophiona; family Ichthyophiidae; genus Ichthyophis; species Ichthyophis bannanicus. Next base: position 125,648,507 of record CM066035.1, on the reverse strand, counting down.
TAAGGTGCCCTAACATGAGACAAGGCCTTAATATGTGATAAGGTGCCCTAACATGAGACAAGGCATCCTAAAGAGAGACAAGTTGCCTTAATATGTGATAAGGTGCCCTAACATGAGACAAGGTGTACTAAGGAGAGACAAGGTGCCCTAAGGTGGAAAGCATGCACCATATGGCAGGAAAACAGCTGTAATTCAAATGCTGAATAGAGCACCAAGAAATGTCAAAGTAAAGGTGATGGAAGGAAGGACAGGTGGGAGTTCAGGGACTGCCATATCGGTGGGCACCCTATGTGGCAGCCAGTAAAGCGGATGAGCATGTGGGAGGTAGCTGCACTGATGCATAGGGTGGTGCCAATGTAAAGTGCTGCAATGTCAGTGTGTGTCATAGGATGTGGAAGATGTGTCCCCCATCGGAGGCAGAAGCGGCAGGATGTTTGCAGTGACAGGAGGACAGAGTAGTAGTGATTACAGGAGAAGCGAGCACGAGGAGCCGTAATGTGGAAGAGTACCAGTGTAGGTCATGGAGTAGCAGCCTGCACAAGAAGACAGGACTGTACATAGCCGACCGAGGCAGATAGATGGCCTGAAGGATGGATGGCAGCTGAGGAGAGGGTGGTATGGGCTGGCAGCACCGATCTGCAGAGCCCTGACTGTTACATGCATGAAAATGATCTGAGTAGCACAGTCACTAAAAGAACAAGTAAGAATTGAACCCCTTCCCCCTGAAACCTTGCACTAACCAGTAGGCTACACCTCCACCCCTCTCTGCACAGCAATGGCTGGATACAGAGAGACTGCACCACCTAAAATGTCTGCTGTGTGCGCAGGCATAGGGTAGCCCCCACCAGTACCCATGATGCTGTGCACATGCAGAATAGGGGTCACCAAATGGAGAATGCACTTATCTATCACCTCAGTTCAGTAGGATGCACTGACAGTATGTGATACAAGAACAGAGCCGCTACAAACCATGCTACTGAGCAGTTTCTGCGGTCACCATAAGGTGAGGATGTGTGCCCAGCACCAGTACCTGCAGTGCAAGAGATGGCCTCTGCCACCTGAGTTGCAGATCTCCATCACCACCAGTATGTGGCAGGTGTTGCATGCAGTATAATATACTATTCACTTGTGTTGTGCAGTATACCCCAGTCATGTTTGTCTCTGGCCCTGTTGAACAGGGATCCACCTAGAACAATGCATGTCAACAACCAGGGCTACACTGTTGATGCCATGGTGGCCAACTATCGGGGGGCATCTAGACTTGCAGAGGGTTGTTCCTAGGGTCCTGCTGGCCCTATCAGTACCATTGCGCCTAGGCCTAGAACACCTCACATCCCAACCACCTAGGTCTATCATTCACCCACAGCAAGCACAGTCAGACTGCATCTGCTGCCCACCACTGAGCTTTCCAGCCGTGCACATACCAACTGCAGATAGTCCGCTGGTCACTACACATTGCATTGCACAGAGCAACCATGGACACCGAGCAGTTGGTTCAGTGATCAGACCCCCCAGGACAGAAAATGAACTCACATCACTAGAATTGGACACTACATAGCACTATGTGGATACATAGCCATGCCATGGTCACTTCTCGGTCAGAGTGAGAGTGCCCTCCCAGCATGACATGCTGTGGCAGACAGGCACTACGATGTCTCAGCCATTCACCCTACCTTCAATGCTGACCCATCCTGGCCAATCTGCCCTGTTTCAGCCTATACCCACAATACTTTGCTGCTCATCGTGCACATTTGCAGACTAAGGATGGAAACAGCTTAAGCACTGCGAGGCTCAGTGAGGTGTAGAAAGCCACGACTAAGTTGATAGACACACACACACATACACTCAGACAATCAATCATAATGACGCAATGTGCAAAAATGGGGATGGTTGGCACTCCTGCCTACCACATTGGTCCTGATATCAGCTGAAGCATTGTTAATGTGAGCTCCTTGTGTGCTCAGATGTTAATGCCCACTCAGTGTGCCGGTACTATCATCCTGACTGTCCGTGCAGCTGTGGATAGTGCAGTCTGTCTGTTTGGCTGATGGGTGTCTGTACCCTTGCTGGCTGATTCATTGGGGGGTTGCACATGTTGGTGCTATACCTGCACTGTGGGCTAAAGTTCAGCCACAGAGACATGCAATGCATAACCCACAGCCAGACCCAAACCTGTGGCCTTCCACTCATATACACACCAACTGTATGCATTGAGACACTGTGCTGCCATATGGTCACAGCACTCCCTAGGTCTGACATACTTTGCATCAGCCAGTGCACAGGACCAGGGCATGGCTTTGGTCTGCTGCAGGCGGGTACCGCTGCCCTCTCCGCCAATACCCCCACACCATGCTGACATACTCGTATGCTGTCCGTTTTGGTGGTGTGAAGCCCCAGACCATCCAACATGTGGGTTGGTGGTTGCCTAGGGCACATAGTCCAGATGGGGGGGCAGAGGCATACATGGATGGCCACACAGCCCTTTCCTCAACCATCTGCCTCTGCAGGGACCCCATCACCACCTGCCAATGATATATCTTGGGGAGGAAGATGACAGCCACTGCTATGGTAATCCCCTGGGGCGCCTGCATGTTGCAGCTGCCTGGGGGGCTACAGCATCTGGTATTATCAGCCTCTTCCCCCACAGCTGGGTAATGTGGCAGTGGGAGTGGGGCAGCTTGGATCTCTGCCTGGGGTGACAGGACCCTTGGACCACCCCATGTGTCACATTGCCTTTCCACAGCAGTAGCAAGACTGTTTGCTGCCACTGTAACTGTGGAATCATGACAGACATCACAGATGGTACTGTGGATGGCAGAATACCCCTTTGTGGAGAGGCTAGAAAGGTTGGGGCTCATCGACCTGGGGAAGAGACGGCTGAGGGGAGATGATGATAGACTTAGCGGAACAGGTAAACATAGGTCGCTTTTTTATGCCATCAGACTGTGGACAGACCTGCAATGCAGCTACAGTGTAACCCATTTTGGTCTTCTAGGTGAAAATAATTTTTTTAGTCGACACGTAATCAAACCCTGCAATCCATTACTAGAGGATGTGGTAAAAGCTGTCAGTGTAGCTGGGTTTAAAAAAGTTTGGATGGATTCCTGGGTAACGGTCCATAAACCATTGCTAAAGAGGACCCAGGCTATGTACTGCTTGCCCCATTACAGTTACTGGGGATCCTGTGTGTCTTTTGGGGAAACTGCTAGGTACTTATGACCTAGATTGGCCACTGTTGGACACATTATACTGGGCATGATGGACCTTGGTCTGACACAGTTTGACATATTTTGTAGTATTAAGTTCCTATGTACTATATAGGCAGCTGCAATCCCCCCTGTGCACCAGCGTCACTCAATACATGATCCATGTGCCATCTCCTTTGCCCCCATTTTCACCATTAACATAGTGCCCTTTCATACTTGGGCAATATGCTGTTGCTGCTAATGGAGCACTACTATCACTGTCTTGGGCTCCCCTGTCCGTGCTTCACATTGCAGATGGAACATAGGCTCTCTCTCCTCACAAAACACCCTTTCCGCAAGGTTTTGAGTTGCATTAGGGTTCCTGCCGTTACGGTGCCTGAGTTAAGGGAACAAGCATTGTTCCTGCCTATTCCCTGCCGATTGACCCCCCACTCTCCACCCCGTGCATGCCTTCTCTCTACCCACAGATACCATTAGCGCGCGCTAAAGTGACTGGTACTGTTAGCGAACCCTAAAGTAGATTTTTGGACGCGTTAAGAGCAGTTTAGTAAAGATACCCCTTAATGTCAACTGTTTCATGTATCTACCAGTCTTTATATAAAAAAATGTTTCCTCAGATTACTCATGAATCTAGCTCCTTTCACCTTCATGCTATAATTCCTCATTCCATAGAATGAAGGAGGCCCACCTCTTATGCATTTATACCACAGAGATATTTAAATTGTTCTATCATATCATCCCTCTCCTACTTTTCCTCCAAAGTATACATATTGGGATCTTTAAGCCTAGCCCTATGTGCTTTATGATGGGGACCACTGACCATTTTAGTTGATGACCTTTGGACTAACTCTATCTGATTTATATCCTTTTGAAGCTGTGGTCTCCAGAATTGTACATAGTACTCCAAATGAGGTCTCACTAGAGACTCACTTAGAGGGCACTATTGCTTCCTTTTTCCTGCTGGCCATTTCTGGCTTTTGCCGTCACCTTTTCTACCTGTTTGGCCACTTTAAATTCATCAGATACAATCACCCTCAGATTCTGCTCTTCTTTTGTGCATTGCCGTACTTTACCTCCTATGCTGTAATGCTCCCTTGAGTTTTTGCAGCCCAGATGCAAATCACTATTCCAGGCCACCCATAACCTTAAGGGATGGTCAGCTTTCACAGAACGGTGCATTGGGGCACAGATTTGCAGAGAAGGTGCTGCCATATTGGACTGGCACTTGGTATGTCCTTGGAAGCAATGTGGCATGAGTTGAGGGCAACCATGTAAGAAATACTGAGGACCCAAAGCTTACAGGGATCTAGGCTATTAAAAAATAACCATATATGCTAAGGGGCAAACCACAAATGCAAATCTTATCGTATAAATGCCTGCCTGTATGATTTGCTCTGCAGGAAAGACTTACTTATCCCTTTCTTTTTCACAATCGGTGCATGGAACAGAAACATGCACCAGAGTTTTTCAGTAGCAAGCCCTGGTTTCGGAAATGCATTACTACTTGAAAACCATCAGGAGGAGAATTAAAAAAAAAAAAAAGACCCACTTCCTTTTATAAGCGTTTAGGCCTCTGAATAGTTTGGAAAGAGGCAGATTCCACATGGGCCAGCTAGCTCTGATGGAAACATTTAAATTGGTCACGGGTACAATCCGGGGCAAATTCCGCAGCCACGGGTGTATAGTCGCGCCCATGGTTCTGGAATCGCCTCATAGATGTGTCTGGTGTGGCATGTCTAACCTGCTGTTCAGCCGGTCCATGCACGTATCCAGCGTGAGACCCACGCGTGAGTGCAGGCAGGAGCCATAGAGTGAAGCGTAGAAATACGTCTCCCACTAATATTACAGGACACAAGTAAATGCTGGAATTGTTTTGAACTTCCCCATGCTTACCGTATGCTGAAAAGCTGCATGTGTCTGATTGTGCCTGTCTCCGCGATAGCCACACCTCCTTGGTTAAAATGTGCATCTCCTAAGCTGTTGTTCTCTGTGACAGTGTTTTGCTGATGCAAACTAGACATAAATTTATTTATTTATTTATTTATTTATACACATTTATATACCGCATCTTCCAGAGTTCAGTTGCGGTTTACAGTGAACAACAATAAACAAAGCAAGTTTGTTTTACAAGGAACACATCATAAATAGTGATAAATGCTTATGCAAACTAGATCAAATATACTTGTCTGTGTCATGCCCAGAACACTGCAAAGTAATTTCAGTGCACTCTAATGCATTATAAGATCAAGTAAATATTAACGTTTGTCATGACAAACCTTGCATTTAGTGTAATGCTAACAAAGACCCAAACTATAAGCTTAATAATTTTTTGTCGGACAATCAAATGAAGTAGCTATTAATAAGCATCCTCCTTCTAGTTCATTTTATTATGTTTTAGTGATCACACATTATGTAAAAAACTGCCAATCTTGCATACATCAAGACAATGCATTTTGAACCTTGTGGTTCTGCTTCAGGGCATACAGGCAGTATTTATTTGAGTAAGCGTAGGTTGTCCTCCATACATCCAGAGCTCAAAGGCTTTATTATCAAAAATGGCCGTGGCGTCTTTTTCAAAGAAAAAGAGAAATAAATCCCGCCCCAACAAAAATTCTTAAAGAGACAGCTATATCATTGTCTGCCAGTCGATCTGATGATTTAAATCATTAAGTTGCATGGTATTTAGAGGAAAGATCCAGAATTGTTTGCAATATTTGAAAGCAGCCTCTCGATCACCCCCATGCCATGACTTTGGTACAAATTGAATCACACGCCACTGCAGCTGATCAAATGTGTGATGATACTGCAAGCAATGCTCAACCATAGGAGCAGATGTAGTAGCCGTATATTATCTTGATTTGTGTTCATGTAAACAAGCCACTAGAGTTCATCTTGTTCAACCAATGCATAACTTCCCACACGGGCATATCACAGCATATACACAGACTGATAAGTAGTGTAAACATGATGTATTAAAGGTCTTTGGGCACCAGGAATCTGCCGCATTAAACCGTCAATGGTAGTAGCACAAAATTCACATCTTATACATTAAAAATGTCGTCTTTGAATTCCCTCATGTCTCCCAGTGCCTGGCTCAGCTGATGTATGGCTGCTCTGTCACATTGGTACCTGGTGACACTGCGGTCATCCAAATGGTCCAGATACTGGCCAGGCATTCATGCCCTTCCTGAATTGCAGATCAGCATATCAGATCCTCTCATGCAACCCTCAAACCACAAACACACACACACACACACTCCCTTACTTACAGTCACAAAAGACATAATTCAGGGAAAAAGATGTTCAGCACCTATGAATAAAAGCTAGTATACCATGATAGCATGGACTCCTAGACCTAAAAATCTGATCCCCCTTTCTCACTCAAACAAGATCCTGTTGCAGACTCACTCACATACAACTCTTACATCAACATTCCCATTTTACATAACACATTAATTGTTCAGTCACCCAAATTAACTCCTTTTTCACAAACAGCAAAAGTCAGCATAGCCAGAATAATCACAATTGCTCTTCTTAAAATGTCTTTAAGGGTAGTTATTAATGCCCCTTTAACGTACAAGATTTCCTCACCCCTGATTTATGTTCATTATAAATGAATTTTGTGGTGTTTTACAGACTGCGGTCACATGAGTTTGAAGCATAGTTGTCACAACCTCTATACAAACACAGCAGGAATAATGGGCACGTCTGCAGGGAACACATACAACGTACACAGGTCTTTCTTGAATATGCTCTATACATCAAACAAAATAGAGCACACAGTACCTGCAGCAACCAAACTAGAGACAAAGGAGCTGGTACCAAAGACTGGTGGCTATTCAGATGTTGAACTCTTCCTATATTGTCCCCAACGTGTTTCAGCCTGAGCCTTCTTCAGGGGGTATGCAAAACAAGCCTTCAAAGATCCAGTCTGTATTTAAGGTTAATGCACCATGGTAGTAATTCCAATTCACTCAACAAGAGTAGTGAATAGCCGCCAGTCTTGGTACCAACTCCTTTGTCTCTACGCTGTATACATGATCCACAGCAAACCATGCCCCTGTTCTGCCCCTCCCAGGCACATTCTGAGATCCCCATCTTTGTGCCATAGACGTGCACAGGAACCGTGTTACGGAATACAGCCGTAGACATTTTTGGGAGATACACGTCTCCTGTGCACATGCAAATGGCCTAATTGGGTTATGGAATAACCCCCAAACTGTCCAAAGAGCTTTTCATTAGGCAATGATTAGGCTTTATATTAGTTCATTACTTGCTTTTGTATGTTATCGTTGCATGTTTATATTTTGGGGGTTATTTTAGAAACCATATTCACAATTTAAATGTGTAAATCGCAGCCATGTGCAAATAACCATTTTAGAAAGGGTGAAATTTACTTGTGGATGAGTGCACCATGCCCAAAGTAGATGGGGATGTGTTGGGGTATGCCCTAAGCAGGACAAAAATCTGCATGTGCAGCCGCCATTTCATATAGGCTACGTATGTGTAAACCCAAATACATCCACAACCAAATCTACACTGTGCTCAGTTTGACAATCCCTTAATGTAGTTGAGAGAGTCCTCTGTGATTTATCAAGAGCATCTGCACATCTATGTGTGCAAAATGGCCGACACGTACACATATTCATTATAAAATGCTGGCACTTAAATGTGCAAGTAGCCGGGTTTCCTCGGTCACTTTTTTCCACATGTATATTTCCGAAATGGCAATGCCTTCTGCATGTAGATCTGTATGTTAGAAGCAGCTCCATGTTTAGTGGAGCCACTTCTAAAATGCTGGCACAGTCGTATACATGATAACCAAGACATCTCAATTCTGATTTCCATGTTATATCTAAAATGTGACTTTTTATGTTTTGCATATCATTAATTTGGATGCATTGTATTTTATCAAATAGTTGCAGTCCACTAAGAACAATACATTTGCATTGGTGGAATATAAATAAATAAATAAATGCAATGTCCTCAGTTTATTCTTTTAGTAATTTCCTATAATATGATAGCAGAAAACCCCAGATATGGGTGAAACGTAGGGATGAAATGAAAACAAGCATATTTACTAAAGATTAGCATATGCTTGCGCCTCCGTGGCCCATTTTATTCCTAGAAGTGTAGTAGCATTTAACGCCATTGACGTTTGTTAGCGCACTCTAACCTTCAGTCATCATGCCCCGAAATTAGCATGTAGAAGGAAACACTATATCAGTAATGCAAATTGTATATAAGCACTAATGTGAATGGATCACTGCCAGAAACCCAAGAACGTAAGAATGCAATTTAATTCTGGTATAACTAGATGCATTGAAAGTGATTTTTTTGTTGACAACAACTATCAAAAATAATGAATTTTGATGTAAAACATCGAACACATTATAAAAGAAACATCTGATTCCATTTGCTTTTTGAAATTACCTTTAATTACATTTCTTATGGTTTTCATTAACTGGCACAGAATGAATTTTCAAGTGTTCACCGTTTACTACATATTGTATGTACAGCAATGCATTTTCAGGTAGTTTGCATTAAATTACTAGTAACATTTTTTTTTAATATATCAGAACTGCTATTTCTCTACCAAGGGCAAATTTATTAGTCTGTTAACAAGAAAACTGCTGAATTCGTTTGAAATATGACTGCCTAGAGAGCTTGAACAGAAACTCACATTATCATATCATCATTCCCCACCAAAATAAAATAAAATACTTAGGCAGATTTATCTGATTTAAATCATTTTCTTCTCAATTATAGGAATCAGTAAGCCAAATATGATCATTCTAAACCCTGTGTGTCATTCTTGGCAGGGTTATTGTGTATGTAAAAAAGGACTTTATAAAGACTATTGCCAAAGTCATTTTATGCATAAACAGGGATATATGCATGCAACTCATCCATCTGAATGTTGTCCTCTTTCATTGTGGCTGAAAGTATATCATAGCCAGTGTAGCATTGGTTGCATTCAGGATTCTAATTTTAGGGGTATGTTTACTAAACTGCGGTAACATTACATACCGCGCGTTATGTAACGTTAACGATCGTTAGGTAACGTTAACACGTGGTATGTAACGTTAACGCGTGTTAACGTTACTTAACGATTGTTAACATCCCCGGCCACAGTAAACACCGCAGAAGGTGGAGAGAGGGCGGAGAGAAGGGGTTAAAGGGTGGGGAGTGGGTGGGGAGAGGCTCCTTTCACACTAATGCGCTGAACTGAAAGGCTGAATCCTACCGCAAATGAAAACCTGCCATTAGATGCACATTTGCAGGAGAGAGAAACCATTTAAGTGTCAGCAATGTACAGCTTAGGCAGGTAGCCCAAGAAATGTGATAGTAGTGCTCCATTTTCAGCAACACCATAGTGCCAAAGTATGAATGGCCACTATGGCGATGGTACAAATGGGGCATAGGAGGCCGCAGGCGGGACATGTAGCATGGGAATCTGGGGCACAGGGTGGACCAGGCGGGCGCCTAGGTAGCACATAGGAACATAGAAACCGGAAATCAGCAAGACAGCAGCTGACCAAGGCCAAACACAATCCACCTATATCTACCTGGTTCACCCTAGCCTGACCTGACATCCCCCAGCCATCCTGCCCCCATGTGGAAGGGACATAATATTGGTAGTGATGGGGGGGATGTGAGGATGTCCATGTATGGTCCCCCACCCCGGGATCCGCTCCCTAGGCGGGCACCTACCTACACAGTGGATGGCCTGGGACTGCACACTACCAGCACTGACCGCAAATGGCCATGTCAGCTTGGCAGGGGGGGGTGTGCCCGTGCTGGAGGGGGCAGTGCCACCTCCCTGCAGTGGACATAGGCCATGCCCTGCATCAGTACGTGGTGTGCAGAGCAACATACAAAGTCTGGCTGAGGAAAAGTACAGGTAGCCCCAGTGACTATTATGCATCTGTGGCAACAGTGTGGTGCAGTACACCCAGCCAGTGTGTCCAGAAGCAGAGGGTCACAGGTTCAAGCCCCAGCTATGGTTCCTGCAGAGCATGCCCCTATGTTTTACCCTACAATGCAGATACAATAGCAACATGTGCAAATCCCAAAGCAGCGGCGAACAGGGGTACAAACACCCACCCACACAGGCTCCACAATCCAAAGATGCATGGAGAGTCAGGCTGTTGGCCCTAGCATTGAGCTGAAGTTATCACCAGAGCACTACTACTACCCCCTGCACAGTTTAGCAATGTTGGTACTGTGATCAGGACCAGTGTGGCAGGCAGGGTTGCCAACCACCCCTATCTTTGTACAATGCTGCAATAGGAGTGAGCGTGTGTGTATGTCTATCCATTGTTCTGTGGCTGCCCACCCTTCACTGGGCCCAAAATGTCCCACTGTTACCAGCGTTAGCTTGAATAGGTGCATAATGAGGAGCAAGGTATTTTGGGTATGGCCCGGACAGGGCAGATTGGCCAGGATGCATTTTCACAGGGTGTGGGGCAATGGCTGGGACACTGTAGTGCCTGACCACCACCTGCATGGACAGGTTGGCCACAGCATGGCATGCTGGGAGGGCACTCGCTCTGACCGAGCAGTGACCATGGCAGGTCTAAGTTCCCACATAGCACTCCATACTATCTGTCTCCAGTGATTTATTTGTGTTCCCCAGTGCTGGGGTCCCAATCACTGAGATACCTGCTTGCTGTACATAGTTTTTCTGTAAGCATGCACGTTGGACTGTCTGCAGTTAGACTGTGCATGGTCAGAACACCTATAAGGTACAGTCTGACTGTGCTTTCTGCTGTTGACTGGCAGACAGTGGTGGGAGGCAGTTGGGGTTTTCCAGACCCAACTCCCAGCATTGCTTCTGGTCTGCCGCTGCTCCAGTCATAGGTATGGCTCTGGCCCACCAACCCTGGAGGGCTGTCTCATACAAACGGGATGGAGGTTGCTTCCCCAGGGCAGGGGCACCTGTTCTTTACCTACAAAACGGGTGATGTGGGCCCTTTGGGGGATGTAGTATATACCACTGTGACCTATAAAGGAACTGCTACACACACCTCATGCAATTCTAGAAACCCCTCTGCCCTGATAGCAGCTGCCCATGTCAGCCAAACCCTAACACAGGATACACACCAATCTGGCTGGTGTCTGGTCCCACAGGGCCACATGTGACTGCAGGATACAGATGGACACTGAATTACCTTCGGCTGCACGGCAAGGAACACCTGTCACACACTGATAGTGATGGGGATGTACAGCAGGACCTATCTCTAGCACCACATGTACTGCGGATCTAGTGCTGGGCACCCATCCTATCCCTCAGGGTGAACACAGAACCTGCACAATGGCATGGTCTGTAGCTACTCTGTGCCAGTATCACACACTGTCTTTCCAAGCTGAGGTACCGGAGAGGTGCAGACCCCATTTGGTGATCAGCTGTAGACTGCTATTCAGCATGTGCATTGCATCATGGGTACTGGTGGGGTTACCCTATCCTGGCACTCAGAGCAGACAGTTTGTGTGGTGACCTGCAGTCCTTCTGTACCCAGACATTGCTGTGACATATACCATGGAGGTATAGCCTACTGGTTAATACAATGCCTTTCTTGGCAGGGTTAATGGGTTCAGTTCCTCATTGTTCCCTCCTCTCATGCCTGTCCTACTCAAATAGTGTGCATGCCTGTAGAGGTCATATTTTTGCAGATCTGTGCTTCCAGCCCATAATACCCTTGCCACAATTGCCAGCATTCCCTCGGTCCGTCTATCTGCGTCTGTCAGCTGTGTAGAGTCCTGTCTGCCAGTGCAGGCTGCCACCCCATGTCCTGCACTACTACCCTTTCCTGCATTGTGCCTCTTCATGCTTGCCTCACCTGTGCCTGATCTGCATGGCACCACCACTCCTCTGTCCACCCATCATTGTAACTATCCTGCCACCTCCGCCTCCACTGGGGGACATGTATTCCCATCGTCTGCCACCAACTGTTTTTCTGTTACTTTACATTGCCAACACCCTGTGTTGTGGTACAGCTGCCCCACCATGTTTGTAATCAGTACTGGCAGGCACATGGGATGCCCGCAGATATGGCAGGTCCAGCGGCTCCCACCTCTCCCTCCTTCACTCACCTGTTCATTTCCTTTCCTGAATGCTCTATCTACTGTTAGGGCTACATCTGTCTCTGTTCCGCACAAGTCATGCATGTCATCCTGAGGCACCTTGCAGTCCCTAGAGCACACTAATCTAGGACACCATAACCTTTTTAGGCCACCTTAACCTATGGTTCCATAGCCCAGGGTGCCTTCTGCGGTGCCTTGTCCAAGGGTGCCTAATATGGCGCTTAGCCTAGGTGTCCCTATAGGGCGCCTTATGAGGCACCTTACAGGGCACCTTACTAGGCACCTTATAAGGCACCTTACATGGCACCTTACTGGGCACCTTACAAGGCGCCTTATAAGGCGCCTTAAAAGGCACCTTGTAACGCTCGTTAGTCTAAGGCACCTTGTAATGCGCATTAGCTGCTACAGCTTGCTGTAACGATGCAACGCCCATGCCTTTATATGGGCATCTCTACCTTTACCGCGGAACCTAACGCGAATGACATTACCACAGTTTAGTAAACATACCCCTTAGTTTTTTAACCAATAAGCACCGATGAAACTACCCCGATAAAAAAAAAAGCTGTTTATTGGATAAAAATCTGAAAAACACTACTTCCCTAGGATTGTCTCACCTCTCCCCTTGCTTGCCTTGCTCTTATGCTTTTTCTATACTAATGACTCTTTGGCTGCACAAAGATATGTACGTGATTCATTCACAAAAGTTGCTGAGTAATGGTATTGGCTCTGTGAAAACACCAGTATCCTCTATGATCATTGTAGTTTTCTAGGCTATGCAGTACCTTCATAAAACGTCCAGAGGATGTAGAGTTAAGTGATTAGCCTAAGATCATAAGAGCAGCAGTGGGATTTGAACCCTGGCCAGTCAGGTCCTCACTCCCTCTGCTAACCATTAGGCTATTAGACATCTCCTGCAAAGGTCATCATACTATATACAGAAGCCCAATATCCTGGCTGTTCAAAGGGCTATTAATTAGCTGGAAAAGAAACAATTGAATGTGTAACATCTAATCATCTAACAATAGAAGACTTAATTACGGTAAGATGAAGTGTTCCCAGGAGTGTGTTTTGTTTGGAGGGAGGGAGGGAGAATGGGCAAATAATTATTTTCAGGGGTGGTCTCATGGAAATCAGTGCCTTTGGAATTGAAAATGATCTCAAATTATTGTCTTTTTCAGACATCTTAAGACCTCATTATTTAGTAAGATGGTAAGAGACATTTTATTTACTGGATAATGTCTTTTCCCTGAGTCCTGCTAAGCCAGTCGTGACAAGTGGGTTGTGTTTCCTACCAACCAAGTTGAAGACAGAAAAAAATCCAGCGGTTTCTGATGACCTCATCCTGCACTATATCTGGAGCAACTAGGAGCATACAACCCCCAGTATTCGTACCCAAGATATGGACAAGAACCCCTGGCTGCACAAGCCTCAATGAGGGCAACAAGGATTGACAGTCCCAGGAACATAACTAGAAGGTCTGCCAAGAAAATGTAGTCCTCAAGGCCAAATTGCAGAAAATAGCATAACAGTAGTAGATCATTACTGATAATAGCAGATCCCAAGGGGTAAGTAGCAGGACTCAAGGAAAGGACATTATCTGGTAAGTAAAATCACACCTTCCATATCATTCTAGGCCAATCCAGACAAGTGGGATGTACCAAAGCTGTGCCTGTCCCAGTGTGGATGTACCAAAGCTGTGCCTGTCCCAGTGTGGACATCTAAATGATAATGCTTGACAAATGTGGAAAGCGATGACCATGCTGCTGCCCGAGTGATGTCTATGGAAGCGACCAAACTGCACTCTGCCCAGGAAAAAGCCTGAGCACATGTGGAATGCACATGCAAATCCTCTGGGACCAGCCTGTTTCATAACAGATAGGCCGAGGCTATCTTCTCCTTTATCCAGAGGCCCAAGATAGACTTTGTGGCCACTTCATCTTTCCACAGGCCTGCAAAAAGGACAAAACATATGTTCAACTTTTGGAAAGAGTTAGTGACCTTCAGGTAGTGAACAAACACTCTCCTAACATCCAACAATGAAGATCCTTCTCCTTCTCCTGGCGTTGTTCCTTTGAGAATGAAAACAAACAGACCACCTGGTTGACATGGAAAGCCAACATTATTTCTTTAGTAAAGAAAGAAAGAATGGGCTGTAAACACATGGCCTCTCCCCCATAGGATAGATAGAGATCTTGGCATTTTAAAGCCTGCAACTCTGAGATGCATCTCGCCAAGCAGGCTGCAACCAAAAAGACAGCTTTAGGGGACAAATCCTTGAGTATAGCCCTCCTTGAGGGCTCAAATGACTCAGCCATCAAGGCTCAAAGAACAAAACTGAGATCCTAAGAAGGAACCACTGAGTGCAGAGGAGAACGCAAGTGTTTAACTCTCCGCAGGAAATGGGCCATGTCTGGGTGTGAGGCTAGGAAGCGCCCTGCCACTAGCCCTCTAAAACAAGACAAAGACACCACCTGAACCCTCATCTAACTTAGGAAAAGGCCCCTTTCAAATCCATCCTAGAGGATGGAGAGCAAAGTTGGCAAGTCCGCAGTGCTAGCGGTGATGTGATGCTCATGGTGCCAATGCTCAAAAAGATGTCAAATACGCACAAAGATGAGACAGGTGGAAACCACAGCAGAAGAAGAGCCCTTATGCGCTAAGTGTCGCCTCTTAAGAGCCAAGCCATAAGTGAAAAGGGAGTCGGATCATCCAGTCCCTGCTCAAGAACCCCTGAAAAAGACACATTAGATCCACATAACACAGCCTCCTTGGCCAATTCAGTGCCACCAGTACCAATGGACCCTGATAAAACTCTAATAAGACAAAACATTCGCTCTACAAGAGGCCACAGAGGAAACATGTACAGCAGTACCTGCTTTCACCAAGGTTGAACTAGGGCATACATGCCCCCAGAGTCCACCTCTCTGTAGTGGCTAAAGAATCTGTGTACCTTGGCATTGGCCTGAGTCACCATCAGATCCATCTTGGGGCAACCTCACCTGTCCAGGATCCTCTGGAATACTAATCAGCTCAACTCCCACTCTTCAGGATCGAGGGAGTGGTGACTGAGATAGTTTGTTTCCATGTTGTCCACTCCTGCAATATGCTGTGCCAAGAAGGCTAGGAGATTCCACTCTATTCAACAGAACAGAATGGTCATTTCCCTGGAGACCCTGGAACTCTTTGTGTCTCCTTGCCGATTGACATAGGCCACTAGCATGACATTGTCTGCAAAGATCCAAACTGATTTGTCTCATACTATGTCCTGGAGACACAAGAGAGCCAAGCAAATGGCCTCACCTCCTGATGATTGATGGGTCAAGCGATCTTCCACTTGCCCCAGAGACCTGAGCAGTCTGCCCTTGGCAATGAGCTCTCCAGCCAAACAGACTGACATCTTTCATCAGTAGAAGCCACTGGAGATTGTCCTGGGGAAGTCCTTTCAGCAGATGATTGGGCTGCTCCCACCATTTCAGGCTGTCACCACCAATGGGGGAAGAGGAAGCCTGAAGTCAAAATCCTGGGAACAAGGAGACCAGTGAGACAGCAAGGATCTTTGCAGTGGATGCTTGTGTGCTCGCACACAGGAAACCTTGTTGATAATTGCCATTGAATCTAGGAGCTGGAGGTATTCCCAAGCCTTGGGAGCCTGTTGCTTGTGAAATGTCCTCAGCTGAGAACAGTGTCTCCTCCCTCTTCTCAGGCAGAAAGACTCTTCCTCAGCCAGTATTGAACCATGCCCCCAGGTACTCCAATGAGTGGTTAGGATTCAGGTACCTCTTACAGTAGTTGATCATCCAGCCCATACTCTTCAGAAACTGCACCACTTGGACCAACACCTGAAGAGCTTCCAAATGCAACGTGGCCCGACTAAGTCAATTGTCCAGGTAGGCATGCACACAAATTCCTTCACACCGCAGGGTAACATCAGCTAGAAACTTAACTTTGGCGAACATTCTCAGAGTAGAGTAGAGTGGCAAATTGAAAATGCAAGCCAAGAACAGAGATGTGTAGGAAGTTCTGCTGATCCTCACAAATGGGAATAAGGAAGTACACTTTGGCCAAGTTCAGCGATGTAAGAAGCTCTCCTCGCAGGTCCACTTTTATGACTGATCTCAATGTGTCCATGTGGAAGTGAAAGGTCTTCAGGTGAACATTGACTACCTTGAGATCCAAAATCAGGGATAAAGACTCATCCTTTTTTGACATCACAAAGTAAATGGAATACTGGCCCTTTCCCCTTTTTGCAGGTGGTACTGGCACTATAGCCCAGAGGCTGAAGAGCCTCTCCAGAGTAGTCTGAATGGGGATCTGCATGGTGATATCCAGAAGGCATCTGGGATGGGTCCTTTCATTCCAGCACATAACCAAAGTGAATGATATTGAGCACCCACTGGTCTGAGGTCACAGAGGCCCATTCCTGGAAGCAGTGACAGAGATGGCCACCAACAGGAGGCACCCCACAGTGAGTGCCCAACCCATCATTGTGTCTGATGGGATAACCCAGATTTGGATGAAGAGGGAGTCTAGAGGGGCCTGTGAGTCCCTCAAAAGGACTAAGTCCAGGAACTGGAGCCGGAGAAAGGAAAGGGAAGTCTCCCCAGGTGATACTTCCAGGAGTCTCTGAACCCTCCAACTCCTTGTGGTGAGAGTGAGGAGAAGCCATGCTTCTCAGGTCCTTTAGGTCGATTCTCTGGCAAACAATATGGTTTGGATGCTCCCAGCTTCTTGACCATCTTCTCCAAGTCCCCCCCAAACACAAGTTTCCCCTTGAAGGGAAGTCATAAGAACATAAGAACATAAGAAATGCCATACTGGGTCAGACCGAGGTCCATCAAGCCCAGTATCCTGTTTCCAACAGTGGCCAATCTAGGTCATACGTACCTAGCAGTTTCCCCAAAAGACACAGGTTCTGCAGTGCTTGTACTAGGTCAAGCATTGATATCCTGGGTCCCTTTTTAATAGTGGTTTATGGACCTTTCCTCCAGGAACTTGTCCAAACCTTTTTTAAACCCAGCTATACTAACAGCCCTTACTACATCCTCCGGTAACAGATTCCAGAGTTTGATTACACGTTGAGTGAAGAAATATTTTCTCTTATTTGTCTTAAATAGTTTACCCTGTAGCTTCATTACATGTCCCCTAGTCCTTCTATATTCTGATAGCGTAAACAATTGATCCACGTTTATCCGTTCCACTCCATTCATTAATTTATAGACCTCTATCATATCTCCCCTCAGCCGTCTCTTTTCCAGGTTAAAGAGCCCTAACCTTTTTAGCCTCTCTTCATAGGAGTAGCCTTCCATCCCCTTCACCAATTTGGTGGCTCTTCTCTGTACTTTTTCTAATAACTCTATGTCCTTTTTAAGATACGGTGACCAGAATTGCACACAATATTCAAGGTGCGGTCGTACCATGGAGCGATACAGAGGCATTATAATATCCTTTGTTTTATTCTCCATCCCTTTCCTTATGATACCTAGCATTCTATTTGCTTTCTTGGCCGCCGCTGCACACTGGGCGGAGGGTTTTAACATGTTATCCACGATGACTCCTAAATCTTTTTCCTGGGTGGTGGTTTCTAATGTGGAGCCTTGCATCGTGTAACTATAGTGTGGGTTGTTCTTTCCTAGGTGCATAACTTTGCACTTGTCCACATTAAATTTCATCTGCCATTTGGATGCCCAGTCTTCCAATTTATCCAGATCCTCCTGCAGTTTTCCACAATCCTCTTGGGTTTTAACAACTTTAAACAGTTTTGTGTCATCTGCAAATTTGATAACCTCACTAGTTATTCCTTTTTCCAGGTCATTTATGAATATGTCAAAAAGTAGGGGACCCAGTACAGATCCCTGGGGTACTCCACTATTCACCTTTTTCCATTGGGAATATTGGCCATTTAGCCCTACCCTCTGCTTTCTATCTTTTAACCAGTTCCCGATCCACAATAGTACACTGCCTCCTATCCCATGACTTTTTAGCTTTGCCAAAAGTCTCTGATGGGGGACCTTGTCAAAAGCTTTCTGAAAGTCCAGATACACTATATCAACCGACTCACCTTTGTCTACCTGTTTATGCACACCTTCAAAAAAACAGATCAGATTAGTAAGACAAGATCTTCCTTGTCTAAAGCCATGTTGGCTGTCTCCCATTAGGCCATGGCTATCTACATGCTGTGTAATTTTGTTCTTTATGATGGTTTCTACCATTTTCCCTGGTACTGACGTCAGGCTCACCGGTCTGTAATTTCCCGGGTCACCCCTGGAACCCTTTTTAAAAATTGGTGTTACGTTGGCGACCCTCCAATCTTCAGGTATTACAGATGATTTTAATGAAAGTTCACAGATTACCAATAGCAGGTCTGCAATCTCATATTTCAGTTCTTTCAACACTCTGGGATGTATACCATCCGGTCCAGGTGATTTGTTACTATTCAGTTTATCAAATAGTTGTAATATATCTTCCCGGTGTAGCGATATTTCTCTCAATTCCTCTGCAGTATCACCTTTAAATACCACTTCAGTCTTGGGTAACATCCCTACATCTTCCTCAGTAAAGACCGAAGCAAAGAATTCATTCAGTCTCTCTGCTATAGCCTTGTCCCCTCTTAATGCCCCTTTTACCCCTCTATCATCTAATGGTCCAATTGACTCTCTCACAGGCCTTTTGCTACGAATGTACTTGAAAAAGTCTTTATTTCGTGTTTTTGCTTCCGTAGCAAGTTTCTTCTCAAATTCCCGCTTTGCCTGCCTTATCAATGCTTTGCATTTAACTTGCCAGTGCTTGTGTTGTTTCCAGTTTTCATCATTTGGCTCTTTTTTCCATGTCCTGAAGGTTGCTCTTTTGGCAGCAACAGCCTCTCTGACCTCACCTTTAAACCATGCTGGCAGTTTTTTGGACTTTCTTCCACTTTTCTTAATGCGTGGAATACAGCTGGTCTGGGCTTCGAGGATAGTATTTTTAAATAACACCCAAGCTTGCTGTAAGTCTTTAACCTTTGGAACCGCTCCTTTTAGTTTTTTCCAAACTATATTCCTCATTCTATCATAGTCTCCCTTTTGAAAGTTAAAAGGTAGTACTGTGGATTCCTTTACTATCTGTCCTCCACTGATTAAATCAAACATGATCATACTATGATCACTATTGCCAAGTGGTCCCAACACCCTTATTTCTTGCACCAGATCTGGCGTTCCACTAAGGACTAGGTCCAGTATGGCTTCCCCTCTGGTCGGTTCATGAATCAGCTGCTCCAAGAAGCAGTCATTTATTTCATCTAGAAACTTTATCTCTTTAGCTTGTCCTGCTGTGAGACTGTCCCAGTCGATACCGGGGTAATTGAAATCACCCATTATTACTACTCTGTTGTGGCTTTTGTTAGCTTCCTTGATTTCTTTGAGCATTTCATCATCCATTTGTTCATTCTGGCCAGGCGGTCGATAGTATACTCCCACTGCCATCACCTTCCCTTTCATAAATGGAATTTCAATCCATAGAGATTCTACAGCAAATTGTGTTCCCTGCAAAACTTTAATCCTTTCTGACTCAATGCCCTCTTTAACATAGAGCGCAACCCCTCCACCAATTTGTTCAGCTCTATCATTACGATATAGTTTGTATCCAGGTATCACAGTGTCCCACTGGTTATCCTCCTTCCACCATGTCTCTGAGAGTGCAATCATATCTAACCTCTCATTTAGTGCTATATATTCTAATTCTCCCATCTTATTGTTTAGACTTCTAGCATTGGCATACAAGCATTTTAGTGACTGTATTTTATTAATTTTATTAATATTAATCTGGCTATTGGTAGGCATGGGTAATTGGGAATCTTTATGCTCTGTCTGCTCCTTACTCAAGGGCATTTGGGCTACTATACTCCCTTTTGGAACCTCACTGTTTTTGGTAGTATCCTTCAAGGATACCTTTGTCCGAACCATGCGCTCCTGGGTGACTGTCGGCTTTCCCCTATTTTCTAGTTTAAAAGCTTCTCTATCTCTTTTTTAAATGTTAATGCCAGCAGTCTGGTCCCATCCTGATTAAGGTGAAGCCCATCCCTTCGGAAGAGCCCCCCCTTTCCCCAGAATGTTCCCCAGTTCCTAACAAATCCAAAACCCTCATCCTTGCACCATTGTCTCATCCACGCATTGAGACTCCGGAGCTCTGCCTGTCTTTTGGGTCCTGCACGTGGAACAGGAAGCATTTCGGAGAACGCTATCCTGGAAGTTCTGGATTTCAACTTCCTACCTAAAAGCTTAAATTTAGCCTCCAGAACTTCCCTACCACATTTTCCTATGTCATTGGTACCAACATGTACCAAGACAGCAGACTCCCCCCCAGCACTATCTATGATCCTATCTAGGCGGTGTGTAAGATCTGCTACCTTCGCACCAGGCAGGCATGTTACCACGCGATCCTCACGTCCACCAGCCACCCAGCTATCTACATTCCTAATGATTGAATCACCAACTATAACAGCTGTCCTGACCCTCCCCTCATGGGGACATGGCCCTGGAGAAACGTCCTCGGTGCGAGAGGGTTTTACATCACCTGGAGGACAGGTCCTAGTTACAGGATCACTTCCTGCCACACCAGGGTGATGCTCTCCTGTCACGCGACCTCTCTCCTCCATGGCAACAGGGATGCTGCCAGACTGGAGGTGGGACTTCAGGACTATATCCCTGTAGGTCTCGTCCATGTACTTCTCTGTCTTTCTTATGTCTTCCAGGTCTGCTACTCTAGCCTCTAGAGAACGGACTCGTTCCCTGAGAGCAAAGAGCTCCCTGCACTTAGTGCATATGTAGGACCTCTCACCAACTGGGAGAAAATCATACATGTGACACTCAATGCAAAAGACTGGAGAACCCCCATCTCGTTGCTGGACCTCTGTCTGCATCTTAGTTTAAAGCTTGTGTTTAGGTCTTTTAAATTCGGTATATAATAAGGATTGGTGTAGATGCTTATACTAATAAAAGTGTATCTAATACCCCTAATACACCCTGTGTACCTGAAGCTTAATTAATCTCAGGTCCTCTGTGTATGACTGATTTGGATTAAGAGCTGCACCTGAGAGCAGCCCCTTTCCTCTAAGATGTGCAAGTACCTATAAAACTACAATTACCCCAGGGGTGGGTGGGTGCTGGGGAGGGAGGGAGGGAGATAAGTCCTATTAAAGAGGGCAGTTACAAGGTACCCTGTCAACCCTCAGCAGGGGGATGGGGGTACCACACAAAGCCCAGTTAGTTGAGAGAGGCAAGGTAAGTACAGCTGAGAGGGCTGAACTAGCACACCACTAAAACAAACAATAAATAATTAAACAAACAGTTAGACAAACAGTAAATAATTAAAGAAACAGCTAGAACTCACAGTAAGATGTCCCAGGAGTCAAATATCCCCTCACTAGCAGAGCTCTGTAAAAGTACAGCCCTTCTCTGGTCAGAGAAAAGCAAACTAAAACAGACTATGCACACGTGGAGAAAACAGGAAGAAGGCTACACAATACCTCAGGGGGAGGGGGAGGAGTCAGGCAGGCAAGGACAGGAAAAAAGTTTAACAAACAGCAGGTTCTGGGGAGAGAGATGTAATCCAAAATGGCTACCACACAAAGCCCAGTTAGTTGAGAGAGGCAAGGTAAGTACAGCTGAGAGGGCTGAACTAGCACACCACTAAAACAAACAATAAATAATTAAACAAACAGTTAGACAAACAGTAAATAATTAAATAAACAGCTAGAACTCACAGTAAGATGTCCCAGGAGGCAAATATCCCCTCACTAGCAGAGCTCTGTAAAAGTACAGCCCTTCTCTGGTCAGAGAAAAGCAAACTAAAACAGACTATGCACACGTGGAGAAAACAGGAAGAAGGCTACACAATACCTCAGGGGGAGGGGGAGGAGTCAGGCAGGCAAGGACAGGAAAAAAGTTTAACAAACAGCAGGTTCTGGGGAGAGAGATGTAATCCAAAATGGCTACCACACAAAGCCCAGTTAGTTGAGAGAGGCAAGGTAAGTACAGCTGAGAGGGCTGAACTAGCACACCACTAAAACAAACAATAAATAATTAAACAAACAGTTAGACAAACAGTAAATAATTAAATAAACAGCTAGAACTCACAGTAAGATGTCCCAGGAGGCAAATATCCCCTCACTAGCAGAGCTCTGTAAAAGTACAGCCCTTCTCTGGTCAGAGAAAAGCAAACTAAAACAGACTATGCACACGTGGAGAAAACAGGAAGAAGGCTACACAATACCTCAGGGGGAGGGGGAGGAGTCAGGCAGGCAAGGACAGGAAAAAAGTTTAACAAACAGCAGGTTCTGGGGAGAGAGATGTAATCCAAAATGGCTACCACACAAAGCCCAGTTAGTTGAGAGAGGCAAGGTAAGTACAGCTGAGAGGGCTGAACTAGCACACCACTAAAACAAACAATAAATAATTAAACAAACAGTTAGACAAACAGTAAATAATTAAAGAAACAGCTAGAACTCACAGTAAGATGTCCCAGGAGGCAAATATCCCCTCACTAGCAGAGCTCTGTAAAAGTACAGCCCTTCTCTGGTCAGAGAAAAGCAAACTAAAACAGACTATGCACACGTGGAGAAAACAGGAAGAAGGCTACACAATACCTCAGGGGGAGGGGGAGGAGTCAGGCAGGCAAGGACAGGAAAAACGTTTAACAAACAGCAGGTTCTGGGGAGAGAGATGTAATCCAAAATGGCTACCACACAAAGCCCAGTTAGTTGAGAGAGGCAAGGCAAGGTAAGTCCAAATAACCAGCCCAAAACTGCGATGTGCCACCATGGAAAAGGCAATATCCTTGGCCGCTAAGCAGACCAAATCGTATATGGTGCTAACAAACCCACAACTGATTCCAGAAGCACTGAAGTCATCCTGCGAAAGTGACTGGATCTAATGGAGTAGGGCACAAGCCTTAAGCCCTCTACACACTACTGTCTGGAGAATAAAGGAGGCTGCTGAGACTGATGTGTCCGAATTGTTATGCCAAAAGGACCATGCTTGCTGAAGAAAGGAGAAAGATTCTGGAGAAGAAAGGTCAGAGGCTTGAAACTCTCCATCAGCTTTGGACGTCCCCCAATGGGAAGCAGGCCAGTCACTAGGGAACCCCCACTAGGGAAGCTCTAGCAGACTGAGCTCCAAAAAATGAGTGGAGGGATCCTGAGAAGGAGCACTGTCTCTCTCAAGCTGATCCTGTCACTGCCTGAAGAGCTGAAGAAGTAAAGGAAAGTGCATATTCACTACCTGCAAGGAAGACACCCTTAAAGGGGTGAGCAGAAGCCTCTGTGCCAAGAAGGCCAAGGGAGAGCAGTAAGGCAGCATATCCTCCCAGAAGACCAGCGTCTTCATCAAGCAGAGCAGCTTCCTGAAGCAAGTCCCTCTATTCCACCTAGATGCACTGGGGTAAAATGCACTTACAGCATGCACATAAGAAATGAGGAGCTACTGCATGTTGCGGAGAAGGTGCTCAGCATGTGCATAGTACACAATGAAGCACACAGATACTGTGCGTGGTAACATGTTCAATACAAACACTAGTTAATGAACAGTCAGGAACTGAGCACATGCCTGCAGTGCAAGCACAAGGTGGGAACTTCTCGCCATGATCAGGAATGATTTTCCTCCCATAACAACTGCCCCACTAAGCAGCTGAAGTCGGGGTTCCCCATAGAAAATTTTAAAACAAGTAACGAAGCATAGATTTGGTACAGAAACAAGAACTGAGATCTGGTACACCCCACCAGAGAGCTCAAGCAGGATTGGTGCCGAGTTCAACGCTACTCTCCTGCAGCCAGGCCCTGCAGCCACAAACTTCTTAAAACTGTCATCCAGTCTTCAAGGGAGAGCCGAGGGAGGAGGAGAGGACGGGAGCACTGAGGCTTTGCTTGGTTTTGGGGTTCTAGTCCAAATCACTGCCAGGTTATGGGAAGACGGTGAAAGTCAGGCACAGTAAAATCTAGCCTAACTCTCGCCACGGAAGCTAACCAGGCAGAGGCTGAATCCAGGCAACCTGGATATCCAATGCCAAGACACGGATATGGCCCCAGCATTGATATCTGAGTCTAATATTCAGTGACTGTGGCTGGCTGCCACCGCTGAATATCAGGCCTGATACATGGGTATTTCTCCAGCCCCTTTTAGAACGGGTTTTGTATTCAGTGAGCCTTCAGTAAAATACTAATTGTGAACCTCCAGACTTGGACACCTCTTTTCTTACCTAGAGGACTTATGTAAAATTTGGCTTATAACCAGTTGCGTTTTGAACCAGATCTCTCTCAGTCAGAACTTATCAAAACTATTTTAGACTCTAGAAAGAAGAGTTTATGATATATGCAATGTTAAAATCATGAAGATAATTTTGCGTAGGATTACTCAACTGGCCAACACCCTTGTCCTAGTAATCATAAACCCACTACTATCTTGTGACTTTCTCATTTAGTCAACTTCATAAAAGGCAATTAATGGACATAGTAGCTGACGTTTTTATAAAGAAGAAGTTCTCAGGCCATTTCATAGCTAAATCATAGCGTTTGGGCACGACGCCTGATCAAATGACTTGCACATGCTTAAAAGGACAGTTTTGAATGAGTAGTCTAACTGCCTCAGGGCCCTGGGGTTGGTGTTTCCTTCTTCCTATTCTCCATGAATAACGTAGACCAGCAATCTGACGGGCAACCTCACATTCCACACATGCACATCTGATGTATGACTCAACACTATGCAACCTTTTCCTGGCTGTACTAAGTAAAACCACTCCAAAAATTACAGAGTCTGAAAAAAAGAGAAGTAAGACATTACTGAAAGGAAACAGTGCTGCAGTTGCACAAGTTCAGTTCTCAAGGGCCACAAATCGGATATGATTACAAATAGATTCAACTGGAATTTTTCCATCCTGTTTTTACAAATTCTGTGTGAACTTTCATTCATTTACAGGCTTCAGTTTTTCATTGTCTAGCCTATAAATAAAATAATAGCAATGGCAACAAATAATTTGTTATATTAACAAGCCTGTTATTTTAGATGATAAAGTATTCTAATTTGTATTTTCTAGATTCACTTTTGGATTGCTTTTAGTTCATTTCAAGGGATGTGTGAAATATATGGTGTTTAATTCCCCTGGTTAGAGATTCACAAATTCTATGGATTCACCCAAGTCCCATATGCCTGGTACTAGAAAGTTTTAGGTGGGAAGAGGTTAGGTAAAAAATGCTTCTGGACATCTAATCTCAGTGCTAAATTTAACAGTCTGCAAAGGTCCAACAAAAGATGTTTGCTGACGATTTTGCTTGCACATATTTCTATGTGGTGTTTATTCCCATTTAGAAGTTTCAGGCACAAAACAGTTTTAATTACCTCAAGTAGCATCAATCATCAGAACATCAATATAGCCTTGATGATTGGCATGACTGTTCACAAGTTTCAGATTGTGCTAATTGAGCATTTCTTTGCGCATTCAGTACATGTGGTCATGCTGTATTTTACCCCAGAAATCCCAGGATAATAAATAATTTGACAAAGGAGATATATCAAAATAGTGCAAATAAATCCACTCCCAGGTTTTTTACAATTTTTCCCTGTTGCATAGTTCTTAAATCCGGCTGTAGGAGAGAGAAAAAGGGGACGGGCTAAGCTAGTGATTCTTCCATTCAGATTGCATGCAGTCTGCTCTAGAATTGTTCATCCCATTACACTTTGAACATATTCATTCTGAATTCCATTCCACACCACTCCATTTATGATGCTTAAGAACATATGAACATAAGATATGCTATACTGGGTCGGACCAAGGTCCATCAGCCCAGTATCCTATTTCCAATAGTGGCCAATTCAGGTCACAAGTACCTGTCAGCAGGGCCGTACTGAGCCAGAATCATGCCCTGTGCAACTTGTACATTGGGCGCACGTCCCCCTCCTCCTCCCTCTCCCCCTCCTCCCCCTCCTCCCTCTCCCCCTCCTCATACCTCCGTTCATTCGCTGCCTGCTCTTGCCCTGCTGTTGTGCCCTCTGTTTTCTCCACTGTGGCGCCGGTAGCAGGATAAGAGTAGGCAACACTGGATGGAGGTATGGGGGGTGGGGGGACGGCGGCGCATGCCCGATGTGTAAGTCACAGATCTGCTCTGCTCTGCTGCTGCCGAACTTTAAGTAAATCTGATTCCTCCCTGTTCTAATGTCGTGTCAGAGGAGGGAGGGACCAAACCTGCAGAAAGTCTTAGGGGGCGCATTTTGGCTGCCTGCTGTTGCCCTGCCGCCACTGAGAGAACACAAAGTGGCAGTGGAAGGGCAACAGCAGGCAGCCAAAATACACCCTCTAAGCCTTTGCATCCTGTGTGGTTGCACCGCTTGCACTGGGCTAGGTATGGTACTGCCTGTCAGGTTCCCCAAAAGGTACACAGATTCCACGTTGCTTGTCCTGGGATAAGCAGTGGATCTCACTGGTATTATTTAGTAATGGTTTATGAACCTCTATGTGTTTTACAATATAACAAACAAAACTTTTAAACATAAATAATTATTTATTATCCTGCAACTTCTGGAGTCAAATATAGCATGACCACATGTACTGAATGTGCAAAGAAATGTTCACTTAGCACAAGTTTGTATACAGCAAGTCATGTTCACAGTGTAACAAACAAAACTTTTAAAACATAAATAACAAATACACACTAATACCCAGAGCCGGCCCAAGGGTTTCTTCTGCTTCATGCAGGAGCCCCAGCCGTGCCGCCTTCTTGTGCCAATCTGAACTGCCCCCCATGCCAAGCTGAGTCATGACAATACCTCACTGCTGATTCTGTCATCTTGAGGCGGGGGGGGGGGGGGGCTGGGAGGTAGATGCAGTGGCACAGGCACAACACTTCACCTGATTTAAAAGCAGTGACTTCTAGTCACCCCTTCAACGCCCCTGCAGGCCATGCTCTTTGGCACCCACGTGCACACTCATGGCCTGCTGTTGCTACCCCTTCTGATAGGAAATTATTTGTATAGGGGGTCTTAAGCAGCAGACCATGGTTTTCTCACCATGGGCTCCCAAGGGCATGGCCTGCCGTGGGCACCAAAGTGGTGGCACAAAGCCACTGTGCTGACCACCAAGGTCTGCCACACTAGGTAGCCACCTGGCTCACCTAGTAGATGGGGCTAGCCCTGCTAATGCCAATAAAATAAGTATGCACATCAAATCATAAGTTAAAATGCATTCCTAATCCATGTGAAGGCACATTTTACAAATTATATCCAAATGCAATCTGGGATGTCCAAGCTAGAAGGTCAGAAAAAAAGGTAGGCATGACCAAATTCCAACATGATTTCACAAACTTGGATGTGCTTGTATGGATGTCTGTGAGGCCGTCTACATTAAAAGTCCCTGGAATTGCATACAAGACCATGGACATCTAAGAGACATTCAGCAGTAGTTTAAACACAAAACAAGTTTCCCAGTTACCCCAAAAAATATCATTGTGATCATGGAGAGTATTGGGGATGTTGGAATGTCATCTTCTCTATACTGTCTGGATGTTTAATGGCCCAAACAAGCACTTTCCTGATGTCTATTGGTGTCCTGAAGCAGATCTAAATTTGGATGAGATTGCAGACATCCCCAACATTTCTAGAATTGAGCGGGAACATCTAAGCCCATCATCCCATTCCGGAAACACCTCCATCACACTCCCTGCCTATTTGAACGTCCCTGCGCTGGGGACATTTTTATACATCATTTGTAAAATGACTCAGGGACATCTTTGTGATTTGGATATCCATGTGCCCATTTTCAGACATCAAGATCATGAATTAGGCTTCAAAAATGACCAACATACAATCCGAGCAAACTACACAAATAAGAATTAACAGGTGAGAAAAAAGCACTATCAAATAGAAAAGTCATCAACATCTTAAGAAAGGATATTACATCTTGCTCATATGACAAAAAATCTGCCAAGGTATTCCATATTCTTGGACCACAAATGGATAAATTCTATCTCCTGTGCATACATTGCGACCTTTGCTTGCAAACTAAAATACAGAGTGTGCAAAGGGAAATAAAGTATCAAACGATTAGAAAGTTCATTCTCCAAATTGAACCAAAGCACTTTAAAAACAAAATACATTTAAATTAGCACAGACCATGCACTGGAAGCCAGAGAGGGTTATCAAAGCAGGAGAAACATGGTCAAATTTGCTAATCTAAAAATCATATTGCACCAGCAGTTTGAACTATTTGCAAGAACTGCAAATACGTCTGAAGCAATCCAACATAAATAACATTGCAATAGTCTATGAAAGGTAAAATAATTGCCTGAACTAAAACTCTAAAAAGTTCTTCATCTAGAAACAGACATCAATGCCTCACCATGCACACCATAAAAACACACTATAAACAACCTTATCAATTTGGACTCAAAGGGGTATGTTTACTAAACCGCGGTAAAGTTATCAGCGGTAAGGGCAGCGTTAAGGTACCTGAAGCCATATAAGGCAGTGGGCAGGTAGGGGGCATTCCAGCATAAAGGGAGCAATGGGCGGTTTAACACACGTTAACAGGGTGCCTTGGCCATTTAACGCGCGTTAATGGGACATCGCACGTTAAGGTGGCAAGAATGTACCTTAGGGCACATTAAGGCTGACAAGGCGCCCTAAGGGCTGTAAGGTGCCTTAACCTAAGGAGCCCTAAGAGCTGTAAGGTACTTTAAGTTGACAAGCATGAACTGTAAGGCATAAAAACACCTTAACCCTAACACTGGATGGAGCACCAAGGAAAGACAATGAACAAGTGATGGAAGGAAGGAGAGGTGGGAGCTGATGGACTGCCATATCTACGGGCATCTGATGCGGCAGCCGGTAAAGTGATCAAACATGTTAGAGGCAGCTGTACTGATGCACAGGGTGTTGCCAATGTAAAGTGTTGCAATGACAGTGGGTGGCAGAGGATGGGAATATGTGTCCCCCAGTGGAAGCAGAGGTGGCAGTATATTTGCAGTGATAGGAGGACAGAGGAGTAGTGATGCCATGCAAATCAAACACAGGAGCCACAATGCAGAAAAAGGTACCATGCAGGACATGGGGTAGCAGCCTGCACAATAAGACAAGATTGTACACAGCTGAGCGAGTCAGATAGATGGCTGAAGAATGGTTGGCAACTGAGGTGTTATGGGCTGGCAGCACAGATCTGCAGAGGGTGTTATGGGCTGGAAGCACAGAACTGCAGGGACATGACTGTTACAGGCATGAAAATGATTTGAGTAGGACAGGCTGAAAAAAAGAGAACAAATAGGAATTTAATGCATGACCCCTGCCTAGGGATCCATTGCACTAACTAGTAGGCTACACCTCCACAGTTCTTTGCACAGAAATGGCTGGATACAGAAAGACTGCAGGTCACTGCACAAAATGTCTGCTTTGTGTGCCAGAATAGGGTAGCCCCACCTCTACCTATGATGCAATGCACATGCAGAACAGCAGTCTACAGGTGATCACTGAATGGAGAATGCACCTCTCCAGCACCTCAGCTTGGTAAGAAGAACTGACAGTGTGTGATACTGGCACAGAGCAGCTACAGACCATGCCACTGAGCAGGTTCTTTGGTCACCCTGAGGGTGAGGATGGGCACCCAGCACGAGGTCCGCAGTACCTGTGGTGCTGGAGATGGTCTCTGCTGCAGATCCCCAGAGTGTGGCAAGTGTTCCCTACAGTGGAACCTAAAGTCATCCTCTGTCCATCTGTATGCTCCAGTCACATATAGACCTGGTGGACTGGGACCCACCCAGAATAGTGTATACCCAGTGTTATAATGCGGCTGACATGGCCATCTATTATCAGGGCAGAGGGGTGTCCAAACTTACATGAGTTTTATATAGCAATGCCTATATACTGCCTTCTCTGGGTCAAAGTCATCTATGGTATATGCCCCTTGTCCCCAAAGGGCCCATAATCAATGTGTTGTAATTGAGACAGTGGAGGGAGATGTGGCATGGCCATGAAGAGTGGTTGTGGGACCAGCAACCCAAGTCCCACTGGCCAAAGGCTGTCCTCCAGAGGGGGTTGGACCAGTAGGCCAGATCTGTACATGTTACTAGGTCACTAGCAGACCAGCAGTAATGCTGGGAGTAGGCCTGGAAAACCTCAGCTGCCACCCACCACAGTCTGACATTCACCAGCAGAAGGCACAATCAGACTGCACCTGCTGCACCCCACCAGGTGTTCCAGCCATGCACATACTAACTGCAGACAGTCCGCTAGCAAGTCCATATTGCATGGTCACAGAGGAGCTATGTACACCCAGAATTGGGATATAGAGCAGAGACACCAAGCAGTTGCCTCAGGGATTGGGCCCCAGAACAGGGGGCACACAGATATCACTAGAGACAGGTACTATACAGCACGATGTGGGAACATAGCCGTGCCATGGTCAGAGTGAGAGTGTCCTCCCAGCATGACATGCAGTGGCCACCCTGTCCATGCAGGTAGTGGTCGGGCACTATGATGTCCCAGCCATTGCCCTACCCCCAATGCAGATGCATCCTGCCCAATCTGTCCTGTCCGAGCCATACCCACAATACCTTGCTCCTCAGTATGCACATCTGCAGGCTAACACTGGAAACAGTTTATGTTTATGTTTATGTTTATTTATTTGATTTACCGCCCTACTTTAACAATCAGAGCGGTTCACAATTTACAATAACTTAGAAAGTGGGCACAAGGCCAGAAAGTGAAAGGAAGTTACAATCAATAATAGGACAGAGGTAGTAAATAGGCATACAGGACAGTGAGCAGAGTAACAATTATAGTTGGGAAGGTGGGTCAAACAAAAGGGGAGGGAAGGTCAAAGGCTAGGGGAAAAAGGTGGGTTTTTAGTTTCTTTTTGAAGGTGATGTGATGGGGTTCCAACCTGAGGGAAGTGGGCAGTGAGTTCCAGAGTGCTGGGCCAATGAAAAAGAACGCGGATGAGCGGGTGGACTGGAGGTGGGCGAAAGAGGGAGAAGGAAGATGAAGGCGGTTCAGATGGAATGAGCGGGGGGTATGTCTGGGGGTGTGAAGTGTGATAAGATCTGCTAGGTATTGAGGGGTGCTAGTGTGGAGGGCTCCATGAACCAGAGTTAATAGTTTGAACTGAGAGCGGAAGGAGATGGGCAGCCAGTGGAGGCGCAGGAGAGGTGTTACATGGTCACGATGGGAAGAGTGTGTGATAAGACGGGCAGCAGTATTCTGAATTTGTTGTAGTCTACCTAGTTGTGATTTTGTAATGCCAATGAGAACAGAGTTAGAGAAATCGACACGGGACATAACAAGTGATAGTAGAAGAGTAGTGAGAGCAGGTGGTGTGAGAAAAGGGCGACTTGCACGAATTTGGCGAAGGAAAAAAAAGGAAGTTTTGGTGATATGTGAAATGTGTGCCTGGAAGGAGAGATCGGAACCGAAAAGAACACCCAGATAGCGGAAGCAGGAAACTATGGGTACAGGGGATCCTGAGAAAGAGGGGGCCAGCGGTGGGGAAGGACTGCCATAGGTGAACCAGATTGCAACGGTTTTAGTTAGGTTAAGATGAAGACAATTAGAAGTGAGCCAGTCAGTGATGTCTGCAAGACAAGAGCTGAGAATAGAGAGATCAGGGTGAAGGGGGGAAGTGTGGTGAAAAGTACTACATCGTCTGCATAATAGAAGGCGGAGATCCCGGATTGCTGTATCAGTAGAGCAAGTGGAGCTAGAAAGAGATTAATGAGAAGGGGTGCCAGAACAGAATCCTGGGGGACCCCACAGGGCAGTGGGAAGGGGTCAGAGGGTGGAACAGAGAAAGGTGAGGAAAGAACCGCACAGGACCGAGAGGAGAGGAAGGAGTGAAACCATCGGAAGACTGTACTGCAGAGGCCGGCCTCACGCAGACGAAGGAGAAGAAGAGAGTGATCAACTAGGTCAAAAGCAGTAGATAAGTCCAAGGATACTGCCACCAAAAAGTCACCACGGTCATAAGAACATAAGATATGCCATACTGGGTCAGACCAAGGTCCATCAAGCCCAGTATTCTGTTTCCAACAGTGGACAATCTAGGTCATATGTACCTAGCAGTTTCCCCAAGGGACACAGGTTCCACAATGCTTGTATTGGTTCAAGCATTGATATCCTGGGTCTCTTCTTAATAATGGTTTATGGACCTTTCCTCCAGGAACTTGTCCAAACCTTTTTTTAAACCCAGCTACACTAACAGCCTTTACTACATCCTCCGGTAACAAATTCCAGAGTTTGATTACACGTTGAGTGAAAAAATATTTTCTTTATTAGTCTTAAATAGTTTACCCTGTAGCTTCATTGCATGTCCCCTAGTCTTTCTATTTTCTGATAAGGTAAACAATCGATCTACGTTTACCCGTTCCACTCCATTCATTAATTTATAGACTTCTATCATATCTCCCCTCAGCCGTCTCTTTTCCAGGTTAAAGAGCCCTAACCTTTTTAGCCTTTCTTCATAGGAGTATCCTTCCATCCCCTTTACCATTTTGGTAGCTCTTCTCTGAACCTTTTCTAAAATCGCTATATCCTTTTTAAGATACCGAGACCAGAATTGCACACAATATTCAAGGTGCGGTCTCACCATGGAATGATATAGAGGCATTATAATATCTTTTGTTTTATTTTCCATTCCTTTCCTTATTATACCTAGCATTCTATTTGCTCTCTTGGCCGCTGCTGCACACTGGGCCGAGGGTTTTAACATGGTATCCACAATGACGCCTAAATCTTTTTCCTGGGTGGTGGTTCCTAATGTGGAACCTTGCATCGTGTAACCATAGTCGTGAGCTGTGTGCAGATAGTTAGTGAAGGCAAGGAGAACAGTCTCAACGCTGTGACCCTGTCGGAACCCTGACTGATGGGGGTGAAGAATGTTGGTGGAATCGAGATGGTGAGATAGCTGTGCAAAGACGGCTTTTTCAAGAAGCTTGGATAGAAAGGGTAGGTTAGAGACGGGGCGATAGTGAGCAGGAACCAGGGGGGTCAAGTGAGGGTTTCTTGATGATGGGGCGAATGAGGGCATGCTTACAAGAGCGAGGAAAAGTGCCTGTGGAAAGACTGGTGTTAATCATGGTGAGGATGGAGGGGATGAGTGCAAGGGAGGGAGTGAGTAGCCAGGAGGCAGGGATAGGGTCAAGGGGGCAGAACGTCTTATTGGAAGAGGCAATCAGTTGGAGAAGTTCTGCTGTGGTGAGTAGACAGAATGAGGCCCATGTGTGTGAGAAATGGGAGATGGGAGGGGGAGATGAAGTGGGAGGAGGGGATGAGATAGGAGGGGGGCAATTGGGTAGCATGTATGTATTGTGAGGCCCAGTGAGGAGTAGGAAGCCACAAAACAATGGATAGACATACACACACACTCCTATTGTAGCACTCTGCAAAGATAGGGATGGTTGGCAACCCTGGTCCTGATCACAATGCAGGCATTGTTAAGGTGTGCAGGAGCTAGTAGTAGTGCTCTGATGAACTGCTGTTCTGTGTGCCAGAGCCAACAGACTGGCTAGTGGAGCCTGTGTGTTTGTACCCCAGTTGGCTGATGCTTTGGGGATTGTACATGTTGGTGTTGTATCTGCAATATAGGGACATGCTCTGCAAGAGCTACAGCTGGGACCTGAACCTGTGACCCTCTGCTCCAAAACACACTGGCTGTGTGTACTACACCACACTGTTGCCACATAGGCACAGTAATCCCTGGGACTACCTTTGCTTTCCATCAGACAGACCTTGTCTGTTGCACTGCACACCACGCATTTTAACACAGCATGGCCTTTGTCTGCTGCAGGCGGGTGCCACTGCCCCCTCCACCACCAAAACCCCCCTCCACCCCCCCCCCCCATCATGCTGACATGCACATATGCTGTCAGTGCTGGTAGTGTGCAGTCCCAGGCCATCCAATGTGCAGGTAGGCGGGTGCCTAGTGTGCAGGGTCTGGGGTGGGAAGGCCTACATGGACATCCACATATCCCCCCCCCCAATCACTGCCTGCCAATGTTATGTCCCTTCCACCTGGGGGAGAGATGGCTTGGGGGGTGTCAGGTTGGTGATCTAGCAACTATTGGCTAGGGTGGACCTGATAAACGTAGGTAGATTGTGTTATGCCAGCAGACTGGTCAGGCTAGGGCATGCAATGCGGGTACAGTGTACCCAGTTTGGACTACTGGGTGTATACATGTTTCAGACGAGACATGGTCACACCCTGCACTGCCTTACTAGGGGCTGTAGTAAAGGGTGTTCGTTTAGCTGGGTTCACAAACAGTTTCGGACGCATCCTGGGGAAGGTCCATAGACCTTTGTTAGAGTGGTACTCAAATGTACACTGCTTGCCCCATTACAGCCATAGTGGTTCCTGTGTGACATTTGGGGTACCTGCTGGCTACGTGTTTCCTGGATGGGACACTGTGGAACACAGACTACTGGGCATGTTTGACCTTGGTCAGATGGTGTCTTGCTGATTTCCAGTTTCTGTGTTCCTATGTGCCACCTAGGTGACAGCCTGGTCTGCCCTGTGCCCCAGCTGCCCCCACTGCATGTCCCACCTACAACCCTCTTTGCCCCATTTGCACCATCACCATAGAGCCCTTTCATACTTTGGGCACTATCATGGGTGGCTCAAAGCAATCTGCTGCCTGAGGCGAGGGATGAGATGGCTTCCCCCCCACAGGGGGATCTTTCTCAAAACTCCAGTCAGAGAATGAACCAAACCAAAAAGACGATTTTATAATACGGAGGAAATGCAAGCAACCCTTAGTAAGTAAAGAACTTAAAGATCTAAACACAAACTTAAAACTAAGATGCAGACAGCAGTCCAGCAGCGAGATGGGGGCTTTCCAGTCTTTTGCATTGAGTGTCATATGTATGATTTTCTCCCAGTTGGCGAGAGGTCTTACGTGTGCACTAGGTGTAAGGAGCTCTTTGCTCTCAGGGAATGAGTTTGTTCTCTAGAGGCTAGAGTAGCAGACTTGGAAAACAAAAGAAAGACAGAGAAGTACATAGACGAGACCTACAGAGATATAGTCCTGAAGTCCCACCTCCAGTCTGGCAGCATCCCTGTTACCATGGAGGAGAGAGGTCATGTGACAGGAGAACATCACCCTGGTGTGGCAGGAAGTGATCCCCTAGCTAGGACATGTCCTCTAGGTGATGTAAAACCCTCTCGCACCAAGGAAGTTTCTCCATGGCCATGTGCCCATGAGGGAAGGGTTAGGACAGCCGTTATAGTTGGTGATTCGATCATTAGGCATGCAGATAGCTGGGTGGCTGGTGGATGTGAGGATCACCTGGTAACATGCCTTCCTGGTGCGAAGGTAGTGGACCTCATGCGCCACCTAGATAAGGTCTTAGATAGTGCTAGGGAGGAGTCTGCTGTCTTGGTACATGTTGGTACCAATGACATAGGAAAATGTGGTAGAGAGGTTCTGGAGGCTAAACTTAGGCTTTTAGGTAGGAAGTTGAAATCCAGAACTTCCAGGGTAGCATTCTCCGAAATGCTTCCCGTTCCACGTGCAGGACCCAAAAGGCAAGCAGAGCTCCAGAGTCTCAATGCGTGCATGAGACAATGGTGCAGAGATGAGAGTTTTGGATTTGTTAAGAACTGGGGAATATTCTGGGGAAAGGAGGGGCTCTTCCAAAGGGATGGGCTTCACCTTAACCGGGATGGAACCAGGCTGCTGGCATTAAGCTTTAAAAAGGAGATAGAGCAGCTTTTAAACGAGAAAATAGGGGAAAGCCGACAGTCGCCCAAGAACGGGTGGTTCGGAAGAATGTATCCTTGAAGGATACTACCAAAAGCAGAGAGGTTCCAAAAAAGAGTAAAGTAGCCCAAATGCCCTCGAGTATGGAGCAGACAGAGCTTAAAGATCCCAAATTACCATGTCTACCAATAGCCAGATTAATATGAATAAAATACAGTCTCTAAAATGCTTGTATGTAAATGCTAGAAGTCTAAAAAATAAGATGGGAGAGTTAGAATATATAGCACTAAATGAGAGGTTAGATATGATTGGAATATCAGAGACATGGTGGAAGGAGGACAATGAGTGGGACACTGTGATACCTGGGTACAAACTATATCGTAATGATAGAGCTGATCAAATTGGTGGAGGGGTTGCGCTCTATGTTAGAGAGGGCATTGAGTCACAAAGGATTAAAGTTTTGCAGGAAACAAAATTTGCTGTAGAATCTCTATGGATTGAAATTCCATGTAAAAAGGGGAAGGCAATGGCAGTGGGGGTGTACTGTCGACTGCCTGGCCAGAATGAACAAATGGATGATGAAATGCTCAAAGAAATCAAGGAAGCTAACAAAAGTTACAGCGCAGTAATAATAATGGGTGATTTCAATTATCCCGGTATCGACTGGGTCAGTGTCACGGCAGGACATGCTAGGGAGATAAAGTTCCTAGATGAAATAAATGACTGCTTCTTGGAGCAGCTGGTTCATGATCCGACCAGAGGGGAAGGCATATTAGACCTAGTCCTTAGTGAAACACCAGATCTAGTGCAAGAGATAAGGGTGTTGGGGGCCACTTGGCAATAGTGATCATAGCATGATCGTCTTTGATTTAATTAGTGGAGGAGGGATAGTAAGGAAATCCACAGAACTACCTTTTAACTTTCGAAAGTGAGACTATGATAAAATGAGGAAAATAGTTAAGAAAATCTAAAAGGAGCAGTCGCAAAAGTTAAAGACTTACATCAAGCTTGGGTGAAAAATACTATCTTGGAAGCCCAGACCAGCTGTATTCCACGCTTTAAGAAAAGTGGAAGTCCAAAAAACTGCCAGCATGGTTTAAAGGTGAGGTCAGAGAGGCTGTTGTTGCCAAAAAATAATCTTTCAGGAAATGGAAAAAAGAGCCAAACGACAAAATCTGGAAACAGCACAAGCACTGGCAAGTCAAATGCAAGGCATTGATAAGGCAGGCAAAGGGAGAATTTGAGAAGAAGCTTGCTGCGGAAGCAAAAACACGAAATAAAGACTTTTTCAAGTACATTCGTAGCAAAAAACCTGTGAGAGAGTCAGTTGGTCCATTAGAAGGGGCACTAAGAGGCAACAAGGCGATAACGGAGAGACTGAATGAATTCTTTGCTTCTGTCTTTACTGAGGAAGATGTAGGGATGTTACCCATGACTGAAGTGGTATTTAAAGGAGCGGAAGAATTGAAGGAAATATTGATACATCGGGAAGATGTATTACAACTACTAGATAAACCGAAGAGTAGCAAATCACCTGGGCCAGATGGTATACATCCAAGGGTGTTGAAAGAACTGAACTATTAGATTGCAGACCTGCTGTTAGTAATCTGTGAACTATCATTAAAATCATCTCTAATACCTGAAGATTGGAGGGTCGCCAATGTAACACCAATTTTTAAAAAGGGTTCCAGGGGTGATCTGGGAAACTACAGACCGGTGAGCCTGATGTCAGTACTGGGAAAAATGGTAGAAACAATCATAAAGAATAAAATTACTCAGTATGTAGATAGTCATGGCTTAATGGGAGACAGCCAATATGGCTTTAGACAAGGAAGATCTTGTCTTACTAATCTGTTATGTTTTTTTGAAGGTGTGAATAAACAGGTGGACAAAGGTGAGTCAGTTGATATAGTGTATCTGGACTTTCAGAAAGCCTTTGACAAGGTCTCTCATCAGAGACTTTTGGCAAAACTAAAGAGTCATGGGATAGGAGGCAGTATACTACTGTGGATCAGGAACTGGTTAAAAAATAGAAAGCAGAGGGTAGGGCTAAATGGCCAATTTTCCCAATGGAGAAAGGTGAATAGTGGTGTACCCCAGGGATCTGTGCTGGGTCCGCTGCTTTTTGACATATTCATAAATGACTTGGAAAGTGGAATAACGAGTGAGGTTATAAAATTTGCAGATGACACAAAACTATTTAAAGTTGTTAAAACCCAAGTGGATTGTGGAAAATTGCAAGAAGATCTTGATAAATTGGAAGACTGGGCATCAAAATGGCAGATGAAATTTAATGTGGACAAGTACAAAGTTATGCACCTAGGGAAGAACAACCCAAACTATGGTTACACAATGCAAGGTTCTGCATTAGGAACCACCACCCAGGAAAAAGATTTAGGTGTCATTGTGGATAACATGTTAAAACCCTCGGCCCAGTGTGCAGCGGCGGCCAAGAGAGCAAATAGAATGCTAGGTATCATAAGGAAAGGAATGGAAAATAAAACAAAAGATACTATAATGCCTCTATATCGTTCCATGGTGAGACCGCACCTTGAATATTGTGTGCAATTCTGGTCGCCATATCTTAAAAAGGATATAGCGATATTAGAAAAGGTTCAGAGAAGAGCCACCAAAATGGTAAAGGAGATGGAAGGATACTCCTATGAAGAAAGGCTAAAAAGGTTAGGGCTCTTTAACCTGGAAAAGAGACGTCTGAGGGGTGATATGATAGAAGTCTATAAATTAATGAACGGAATGGAACGGGTAAACGTAGATCGATTGTTTATGTTATCAGAATATAGAAAGACTAGGGGACATGCAATGAAGCTAGAGGGTAAACTATTTAAGACTAATAAAAGAAAATATCTTTTCACTCAATGTGTAATCAAACTCTGGAATTTGTTACCGGAAGATGTAGTAAAGGCTCTTAGGGGTATGTTTACTAAAACCCCGGTAATGTGTGGGCCGCGCCAGTTTGCAGGTGCTATATAAGGAGTGGGCGTTTCTTTCTGAAAAAGAAAAACCGTGATTTAAATATGTGCTAAGGTGCGCGGCGCCCATGTGCGCCCCGCACATTAGTGCATGAGAAAGCTGCACGGGAGGCATAAGTGGCGCGCTGATGTGCAAACAGAAGAGCAGAGCCACAGCATGATGGTTAAGACATCTACCAATGATGCAGGGATCAGGGGTTCAATCCCCACAGTGCCCAATGAAGACAGCTGGCTGAGGTATTTCAATATTGGGTGGCATAAGGCGGTGCGCTATTGCTTTAGGAGGCATTTTAATATTGGGAGGCATAAGGCGGCACGCTGATATGCAAGCACAGGAATAGAACCACAGCACAATGGTTAAGACACTGACCAATGGTACAGGGATCAGGGGTTCAATCCCCAAAGTGCTCAATGAACAAGGCTGGCTGAAGCATTACCTCTTATGGGGAAGATTGCTTTAGGAGGCATTTTATTTATATTTTAATTACATCTACTAGCAAACGCACTCTCAAAGCGTGTTAACATAAGGCGCCCCATAAGGCACATTTTAAAATGCACTATCCGCCAAGGCACCCTAGAATGTTGCTTATAGGGCGCTTTATAGGGTGCCGTATGAGGTACCGCAAGGTCAGAGTACTGTTTTTGATGGCAGCACTGTGCAGTTTAAGGAATGAAAAGCATAAGTAGGTGCGCTGACATGCAAGGAGGAGCAGCAGTGGAGCACAATGGTTAAGGCACTGACTGCTGATACAGGGATCATGAGTTTGCTCCCCAGTGTGCCTAATACGTAAGGCTAGCTGAGGCATCAGCTTTGCAATGTACATTTTGTATCTTGCAGCACTTTATTTTTATGCCAGCAAACACGCCCTCACGTGCCGTAATTGAAGGTGCCGTATAAGGCACCCTATAAGGCACTCCATAGGGCACATTATAAAGTGCACTGTCCACCACGGCACCCTAAAATGTCCCCTACAGGGCACCCTATAAGTTGCGTCACAGGATAATGTATAGTGCACCTTACATGGACGGGAACCATAAGGTGCCCTATAGAGCGCCCTATAAAGCGCCCTCAGAGGCACCTTATGGGTACAGTACGCTGAGGGTGTTTTTTCTGGCAGCAAAAATGTACATTAAAAAGAGATAATGCTTTGGGCAGCACTATCAAATAACCCCACTGTGGGTTTGAACCCATGACTTTTGGCTTCACAGGCAGTGAAGTAACCATTGGGCTACAGCTCTATAGCTACTAGCAAGCCCCTGGCTGGCTGCAGAGAGCCTGCATGTCACCACACAGACAGTCTGTTGTGGTCACCAGGATAGGGTTAGCACACCCGTACCCATGATGCACTGCACATGCAAATCAGCTGTCCACAGATGAACACAAGATGGGGTATGCACCCCCAGAACACCTCGGCCTTGTAGGGGGTACAGACCGTGTGTTTTACTGGCACAGAGTAGCTACACACCGTCACATTGTGCGGGTACTATGCTCACCCTGATGGTGCGGTGAGGTGCCCAGCACCAGGTCCACAGCACCTTCCATGACAGAAATAGGCCATGATGCAGGTACAAAGCAATGTTAATGTGTGAGATAGGTAGTTTCTGCAGAAACACTTTGGATATATCTGTCTGTCTCAGTCAGGTGTAGCCCCCATAGACCCCCAGGAGGATTATGCACCATCACCCTCCTCCTCCAGGGCTGAGGGTGGTAAACTGGGTCTCCCATCAACAGATCCACATTCTACCTCCCTGCAATGGTGGCAGCAGAAGGGACCATCAACCCAGGTCCTGCTGTGGAAAAGACACCCTTCAGGGAAGTCAATGCAGCTCTGTACATAACCATAACACAATAGCATACAGACATTAGGCCTGTATATGCTAAGCTGCACCCCACCACTATCTGATATTCTCCTGCAGCAAGCCTTCAGCCACTGCACCCTGCAAGGCGCTCCATCAAGACACATACTAGCT
Organism: Ichthyophis bannanicus; assembly: GCA_033557465.1. Lineage (NCBI taxonomy): Eukaryota > Metazoa > Chordata > Amphibia > Gymnophiona > Ichthyophiidae > Ichthyophis > Ichthyophis bannanicus. The sequence goes on along the minus strand of CM066035.1, from coordinate 125,607,558 downwards.
GCAAACAGTCTGCTAGTTAGTTCATAGTGCATGCTCCTGGGGGACATGCATGCACCCAGAACTGGAATGGCAGCACACAAAACAAGCAGATAAATTAGTGACTGAGCCCCAAAAGGAAACCCATAAATATCACATGAGAGAAATACTATATAGCACTATGGGGGTGCCTAGCCATGCTGTCGTCACTGCACAGTCAGGGTGAGAGTGATCTCCCAGCAGGACATACTGAGGTCACCCTGTCTGTGTAGGTGGTGGCCGGGCACTAAAATGTCCCAGTCAATGCCCTATGCCCTGTGCAGATGCAACCTGGCCAGGTCACCCTGTCCGGGCTATACCCATGGTACCTTGCTCCTCATTATGCACATTGGCAGGCCAATACTGGCAACAGTGCTGGCCGTGTGGGCTGTGGAAGGTGTTTGCAGCCACCACACACTGTATAGACAGACACACACTCCGACACCTATGCCAGCATTGTGCTACTATAGAGGAGTTCAGCAGCCATGCCCACCACACCAGTCCTGGGCACAGTACAGACATGGATATGGTACGCAATACTGTTGGGGGTCACTCCCCAGGGTGGTAAACACTGTCAGAGACCAGACCTGAAGCACACACCGCAGACATCAGAATAATTGTTATGATGGAGCTCAATCAGTAAACTGTGCTTAACTTAGGAATTTCTATCTGCCAGTACTCATAGCAAACGTTTGAGAGCTGTGTACCGTATACCCAGGTGTAGGGTTGCATTGCTAAGGTATGCAAGTGCTAGTATTGGGAGATGCACGCAGAGCCCAATGTCCTGCCTCTCCAGGAGGCATTGGCCAATGGGGCCTGTGGGTGTGGGTGTGTCTGCCCCTGTTGGCTGCTGCTTTATGGCAGAGGTTCCCAACTCCAGTCCTGGTGTGCCAAACACTTTTCGGGTTTTCATGCTGTCCCTCATGAATATGCATGAGATACATCTGCATACCATGGGGGTGGTGCATAGATATGCAGCACAGGCATCTTTATTAGAGGCAGCATGGAACCTGAATGGTGTGTGGCCCTCCAGGACTGCATTTGTGAGACTCTGATCTAGGTAATGCGCCTGTTTATGGTGTCTGTGCTCGGTGGGGTAAAATATAGGCGTATTAACCATGCGTATGTTCTCAGCAATAAAGGTTTGTCCTTACTATCACGGTTTAGTTGTGGGAAAAATATGTGGACTGGATTGGCAGTAGCCCCAGATGGGCTTTGAACCTTGTTGGGATATTTTTGGCTTAGGGATAGTTCTGCAGCCGGCACACACAACCTGTGACCTTCTGTTCTTGCACATACTGTCTATGTGCACTGCACCACCGTGTTGCCACAGATATGCTGTATTCCCTGGGGAGTTGATGACTGTACATCCGACAGAGCCTGTCTGTTGCAGTGGACGGTGCCAGCCTGCACAGGGCTAGGCCACTGTCAGCTGTGGCTAGCAGCCACTGCCCCCTCCACCACCTGTACTCTTCCACCAACATGCTGACATGTCCTTATCTTGGAAACAGCATATGACCTGATTGAGTTGGCTGTAGGTAATGCCCATTGTTATGGTGTGTGTGCGGTGTAGGGTAAAATATAGGTGTTTGAACCATGCTTATATTCTCTGCAATAAAGGAGTGTCTTTATATCTCTGTTTAGTGGTGGGTAAAATATGGAGACTGGGTTGGCAGGAGCCCCAGCTGGAATTTGAAACTGTGATCCTCTGGTCCTGCAGACACTGGCTGTGTCCGCTGCACCACACTGTGGCCACAGAGACAGTGCAGTCCCTGGAGATAGGAAACCTGGCCGAACAAGTCAGAAACCCTGCTCTGCACAATTTTACTGTGGGCTCATTCACCTTGTATGGAGACAAAAGGGCAAATAAATCTCAAAAATGACCTCAAAAAAAGGGGAAAAAAACATAACCAAGCTGGCCAATAGTGATATCAATGGGCAACATTAAAAAACACTCCCAGGAAAGCTAAAAAAAAAAGACATGATTTTTGGAAGGGTCTACGGAGCGTAGACCCTTCCAAAAATCATTTCTTTTTTTTGGAGCTTTCCTGGGAGTGTTTTTTAATGTTGCCCATTGATATCACTATTGGTCAGCTTGGTTATGTTTTTTTCCCCTTTTTTCGAGGTCATTTTTGAGGTTTATTTGCCCTTTTGTACTGTGCACATGTATCACACTGCTCACGTTTTGGAGGTTTCCCCGGTTTTGCTGTGCATTGCTGACGGAAATGGTTTCTCTTCCCTTTAAATCGGCTCTAACGCGAGGTTTTCACTCGCGGTATTTTTTAGCTTGAATTTCAGCTCCGCTCCTGTGCGGGGAGCCTCTCCCCTCCCACTCTCCACCCATTGACCCCGTCCCTCCGCCCCTCGGGACTATCGCACATCAGCGCGCCGTGCACTTGTGCGGGCCCGTTAGTGCAGCGCGCACGTGTGCGGGGCACAAAAATGCACTATTAGTGTGCGCTAAGGTACCTTAGCGCACGCTCAAGTGCGCCCCGCACAATTGCGTGGTTTAGTAAACATACTCCTTAGTGTAGCTGGGTTTAAAAAAGGTTTGGACAAGTTCCTGGAGGAAAGGTCCATAAACCATTATTAAGAAGGGACCCAGGATATCAATGCGTGACCCAGTACAAGCATTTTGTAACCTGTGTCTTTTGGGGAAACTGCTAGGTACGTATGACCTAGATTGGCCATTGTTGGAAACAGGATACTGGGTTTGATGAACCTTGGTCTGACCCAGTATGGCATATCTTATGTTCTTATGTTCAAGATGTTTACACACCAAGGAACTAAAAGAATAAGCAAGAACCACAGCACACCTTATAAAACTAAATTATAACTAATTTTATTTTGTTATAAACTGCGTTATAGTTCTCGTTTTTTCTTTATGAACATATTTTGCATCCACAGAACCCCCTTCCTCAACAGTGGGTGCAGAGCAGAACCAGGACATTCACCCACAGAACTCAATATCTTTAAAAAAACAAAAACAAAAACTGATTCTCGTTATCTCACTAACAAACATTTTGGGAACTAATAGAAAACCTACAAAAGTCACCAAAGATCTACAAAGCCAAATCTACCATACCATTACCAGCATAAATTTCCAAAACTCATACAAGGTGCCTACCCAGAAAAAAGCAGCACTATAAATGCTACAGCGGGTCCTAGAACATCTAACATCTATTTGAAAAGGCAAATTGCTACAGTACAGATCCATGCGTACAAATTTCATGTTAACAGAGCACACGGTCTTGGTCGCACACTCAAAACACAGATTCTCACCAAGTACAGAATAAGTGATCACAACATAAAGTAAAAATAAAATATATAGACAAAAACTAAACCCCAAGAAGCTAAACTCTGCATGCAGTGCAACACCAGATAAATAAGAAATGCAATTCCCCATACTGTGTAAAATATAAAGATAATGCAAAATCGAATCACTAAATTGAAAATAAAATTATTTTTTCTACCTTTGTTGTCTGACCATTTTATTCTTTGGTCATTCCGGTCCTGATCTGAGGCTTCTGCTTTCCTGTCTTCTCTTAGCACACTTCCATTTCTTGTCTCTTCTTTTGTTTTCTTCACATCCTTCCATCCAACCTATTTCCAGTCCCAGTAACCCTTCCCACATGTCAGCTTCCTTCTCTTCCCGTCCCAGTACCCCCTCCCTGCCAGCCTCCTCTCCATTACCCAGCCACCTACCAGTCCCACCCCAAGTGTCAGCTCCCTCCAGTCCCACCCCCAGGTGTCAGCTCCCTTCTCTCCCCCTTATCCCTTCCCTAGTGTCATCACCCTTCTGGTCCTCCTCCAGTACCATTCCCAGGTATCAGCTCCTTTCTAGTCCCCTCCTCCCCCCATGTCAGCCTCCTTCCAGCCTCCACCTCCCCCTGTGTCAACTCCCTTCCAACCCTAACTTTCTCCTGTGTCAACTCTAGCCCCCTCCTCCCCCCATGTCAACTCCCTTACAGACCCCAACGTCCTACCATGTCATGCCCCTTCCAGCCCCCTCCTCCCCCGTGTCAGCCCTGTTGCAGATCCCACCTTCCCATCATGTCAATTCCTTTCCAACACCCTCTCTCCCATGTCAGCCGCTTACACCACTGCTTCTTAAAAAACGTCAATGTTTGTCACCACAAAAATTTCTTGAAACAGAAAAACACAAGATACTACGAGGAAGGTCTCAGTAACCATGGGCTTATGACAGACATGATACAAAATCACCATCATAATATATAGGCCCCATAACATGAATGACCTTCCCGTAGATCCAGGATAGCCACCCAAGCACAATTCCTTAACTTTGGAAAAATTCCTTGTAATGGACGGCCCCCCTGCTCCCCGACGCTTCAATCCAGAGCTCCCAAACGTTTCGCGATTACCCTCGCTTCATCAGGGGAAATGCCAACTAAAGAACAAAACACATAACAAACATCAAATCAACAACACATTAAAAATTATCTAGCATGAACATAGAACCATCTCCAACCTATTGCTCACCCATGACCCGCATTGTCAGAAATCAGCACAAAGAAGCCATCACTCCAGCTTCTCTTCAACAATGCTGTTCAAAAAACGCCGCACATGCTCACGCATTACAAACCACCTGGCTTCTAAATATATCCCTATCCATGACGCACGGGCTTCCCTCACAACGAAACTCCTCCCCCAAATTAAATACACCTCCCCCAGTCAACCTGTAGATTCAAACCCTCAGGGGCCACTGTGCGTACCCTGAAAATCCACCTCTGCTCACAAACCAGCAGCGATTGCTCTCTGGTTTTACCCTCTCTGCTGGCCAATATCTGATCTAAACAAAAACAGCACAGATCAGAGAAGCAGTGACCAGACTCACTACAATGCTGTACTAGAGGAGCCTCCCGTATCTGGCACTTGAGTGTACTCTTATGTTCTATTATCCGCCTGCAAAAAGGTCTAGAGGTACTCCCAATATACAGTAGCTGCCATTGAAAGGAGAGCGTGAGTGTGCCGCTGCTGAGAAGCTGACTCGGCAGCGGCAGCAACGTGTGTGCTTGTTTTTTTTTTTTTTTTACTTTTGAAGGCGGAGTGAGGTGGCTGTTTTGGGGACATTTTTGCCACCTTCAAAACTTTACCACGTGAGGCAGCCACCTCACTTCACCTCATTATAGAGCCACCCCTGAGTCTGTGTCAAGAACTAACCATAACCTACCTGCCATGTTTGGTCCTCTACATTGTTGCTATCACTACCAATTTCAGTTAATTTTTATTTTGGTGCTCTTGAGGTGAGCTTGCTTAAACCCAGGTGGCAGCAATTGCTTCAGAAGGAATGTTATGAAAAGGATATTGATGCCCTGCCTCCCCAGAGCAAGTGCAGACTTGTTTAACATCTGGGGTATTTTTTTGTTTTTTAAACTAAACAAACTGCTTTTGGAAAATGAAATGGCACTCTAGTCCAGTGTGGGCTTGAACTGTAAAATATGTAGGGTTCTAAAGGGATTTTCAGCATGCGCACAGATGGCTTTTTAGATTTTTTTCCCCAAAAATTAGTCTGAATTTCAAGCATATTTTCTGTCATATGCTTTCCCTTCTCACCAGAATTTTTTTTTTAACTTCTGAGGCTTTTTTTTTTGTTTTTTCTTGCTTGCTTGATTACAAAGATTTGGGTTGCTGGAGCAGTTGTATCAAACTAAAATGTGACATTTCTTGGGTCCTGACACGTGTATATCATATTTATCATAGTGGTTTTCAATTATAACACCTATTTCAGCTGGCAACAATTACTGCAGGAATTTTTCAACCTGATTCATGCCAATTCCCTACCAAATTCCCTACCAAATTCTCCCCCCATGTTAGCTCCCCCCCCCCCAAACACTCACTCTCAATGGCAGCCGCGGCTCCGGCCTCTTAGAGAGCCGCGGCTGTGTTAGCGGTATCAGTTTAAATAACAAGAAAACCAATGTGCAGCCTTCCCGTCTCCGTGAAAGAAGCCCTGCAACTGTGTCCAGCCCCTCGAGCCTGCCGCTGCTGAGAAGCGGCCTCGGCAGTGGCAGCAACTTGTGCAACTATTTTTTTTTTTTTTTTTTAACTTTTAAAGGTGGAGTGAGGTGGCGGTTTTGGGGGCATTTTTGCCGCCTTCAGAACTTTGCCACCTGAGGCATCTGCCTCACTTCGCCTCCTTATAGATTTGCCCCTGGGAACTATGCTATTGCTGCAAATGGAGCACTACTATCACTTTTCTTTGTGCTGCCTGTCTGTGCTGTACATTGCTGACACTGAAATGGTCTCTCCCTCCTGCAAAATTGCATTTACCGACAGGTTTTCACTGGCGATAAAGTCCTGGCGTTACTGTTCCAGCGTTAGTGTAGCAAGGGCTTCTCCCTGCCCACTCCCCACCCATTGACTCCTTCTCTCCGCCTTCTCTCCACCCTCTGGATCATTTACCACTGCCGGTAACGTTACTGCGCATTAACATTACCAATGCTACATTACCGCGGTTTAGTAAACATGCCCCATAGTATCTAAATAGCGCACTTCTATTCTGATCAGTACCTCCACCTCATCCAAATATTTAGGATACTATCATTTTTTTTCCTTTGAGATTACCATTGCTCTAGATTTAGCAAAATGAATGTGTAACCCATTGGTCAGTAGTCATTCCCTAATCATGGGAAAAATTTTGCCAGCTTTGAAGAGGTGGGCATTGACTATCTAGAAGGAAGGAGCACATCAATAAATTGTCATCAGGGTATAGCTTAAATTCGATTAATAGAGCATCCAATACTTATCTCAAGATAGCCACTGCATAACCCATTTTATTCCTACGGGCTATGTGGCAGATAAATGTTAGTAAAAAGAACCCTTAGAGTGAAGATCCCTGTAGAATCCCTAATGGTATAATAAACCACTGAGACTTCAAATCTTGTTTTCACCAAATATTATCTATCCATCAAAAATGATTCAAGCCAAGAATAAAGTTTTCCAGGAATATTAAACTCTTTAACTCTATTATATTATTGACACAATCCATAGCAGCAGATAAATCAAAGAACCAAAGTAAATAAGAATGATTATGCATCACCAAGCTTTTCAATAATTAATCTAGCAAGGAACCAAGCAGTGTCTCTGGATTATGGTGCTTGCAAGAACACTATTGATGTTGATTTAAAACACTCTACTGCAATAAATGTCATCAAACAGTCTTTTCAATATCTGCTTTAACAATTTGAATATGAGTCTATTATTTGAGCAGTCTCAAGACAGACACTCATCTTTTCTCAATGCTAGAAAAATTACTGATTGTTTAAGCAAATTGTATACCATGCCCTTACTGAGGAACATATTTACAAAGCACCAAGGCTACCACAATAACTATTACAGTTTACTAAAACCCCTACTAGAGAAAACCCCCCACTGCTGTCTTAGATCCAATCAAGTCAAGTCAAGTCTAGCAGGGTAGTATCTGGTAGACTTGTCAGGCTCCTTCAATAGAATGCCCAACTTAGACCACTCTGCAAGAAAAGTCCAGAAGCCAAACTTTACAGCACTTTGTCTCGCTAGCAGGGAGGTCTATTTCTTGGGTTCCGCTGTATGTCAGGGTGAGTGATCCAATAGCCCCAAAGTCTACGTTTTGTGGGATTCTTTCTGGGCAACTGTCCCCTCCCCTGGTCCATAGTAGCCTGCACCAGGGTCCTTTGTATCAACACAACACAAAATGTGAATGCCATGCAAATTAGGTCAGAAATATGCAAATGACATCTTCCCAACGTCATTCAGGTTAGACAAATATATACATTGACCATCACAGTAAATTTCCCCCCTTTAAGTCTCGGATTCAACCGGAGTGCATCCCAGGTATGAAATACCTGGATGTCCCAGCCACTTCCCATATAGCTGCTTGTTGCTACTACCACCCCAAGTCTGGTGGGTTATCCACTGGCTGCATGTCCATGGGTATCTCTTCAGAGACAAACTGTTGCTCATTCCCTAGCTCCATCTTCTCTTCCTCCTTCTTCTGGGGGGGTCTCCTCAATCCTTCCGGAGTGGGGCTACTTCCATGGGGTTCTGTCTGGGAGCCAGGCCCTATGTTTCCTGGCTGGGGAGGAGGCAGAAGTTCAGATCCTTCCTCGGCTCCTGGGTGTTATTCTCTACTAGGGGACATGCAATAAAGCTACAGGGTAAACTATTTAAGACTAATAAAAGAAAATATTTTTTCACTCAACGTGTAATCAAGCTCTGGAATTTGTTACCGGAGGATGTATTAAAGGCTGTTAGTGTACCTGGGTTTAAAAAAGGTTTGGACAAGTTCCTGGAGGAAAGGTCCATAAACTATTATTAAGAAGGGACCCAGGATATCAATGCTTGACCCAGTACAAGCATTGCGGAACCTGTGTCTTTTGGGGAAACTGCTAGGTACGTATGACCTAGATTGGCCACTGTTGGAAACAGGATACTGGGCTTGATGGACCTTGGTCTGACCCAGTATGGCATATCTTATGTTTTTATGTTCTTATGGGTGTGCTTACTCTTACCTCAAGGGGTGGGGTAATTAGATCTGCAGTAATCGCAGCATGACGGTGCTGCTGGACCCACACTAACTACATAGTGGCCTGCTGTGCATGCCCCCCATTCATTAGCGCAGGTCCAGCACCACCCCTGTGCTAAGGTTTGTGAATGAACATGGGGTAAGCTATCATCTTTTAATATGCGTACCCCCTCAGTGAAACGTTCACCAATTTATTCAAAAAGTCTGAAACATTCACTCTTGACGTAGAAATACTATCAATACGTCATACTTAATTTGATTTTATACTGTATATTTCAAATACATTTGTTAATTCAAAAAGCCTGTCAGTGCATATTATTGTAAATTACTTGTTCAGATAGTGCCGTTCAACCTGGATTCAGCGGCAGCTCCTATTCAGATATGGCTGTGGAATATTCAGCCGATATTTAAGCACCACAGCTGACCTCCGTGGTATTTAAATATTGGCCCTTTGGAAAATTGGTCCCTGAATTTATGTGTAACATTTGAGAAAGCATGTAAATATGCAGTATCAGTAACAGTTGCTCAGGTATTAACCTCCAGCTTGCCATCTAATGGGATATCTAGACAGAAATGTTCACGCTCCAAAAAAATAACAGTCCTCTGACAGACACCTCAGAATTCAAAATAACACCAGCTGATTAGAGGCTTCCTTTTCTTCCTAAATACAAATCATAACAAATCCTCAGATCAGCCAGAACTGTTTTGAATTTTGGTAATGGTGGGGACATGAAGGCTTTGAGATTATTCCTGTTCAAGGGACAAGTATGGGACCAACACAGAGGATCTCTAAAGGGAAAAAGGGGGACTGTTGTAGTGCTTGATATGGAAGGGCAGACTAGATAGGCCATGTGGTCTTTTTCTGCATTCATGTTTCTATTTACTGAGAACATCTTTTAGGGAACTTTGCCAGGGAGTGTCAGCCAAAGGGAGGATTTTGGGATGGGAGGGGGCTTCTAGACACTAGATGCCCCATTAGATTGCTGGCCAGAAGATATTGAATGCAAATTCCTGCATGCTGGTAATATCACAAACATGGGATTTTCTAAGGGCTTAAGGTCTTTTAGGAAACCCTCCATTTTCAGTGGGATATCAATCTAAGGGTATCCCACAAAGCGTCTATTACTAATGTTTCAGTCTCTCCATAGACATTAGACTAGGACGGTAATGAGAAATTGTGATAATATATTTCAAACACTTCCCACTGAAAGAAGGGCTGGGTAATCCACTAGGCAAAGTAGACAGTCGTCTAGGGTAACAGGTCCTGGCATGCTGATCCTTCCTTCTGTTCAGCCGCCACTTCAGTGACAGTTAGGCCAGCCTTTACTATGCTTCACTTTCGCAGCCAAGAGATAACCGGGCAGCAACTGAATATTGGCCGCAGCCCAGTTATCCCCGGGTTCCGCCCCTGGCATGCTAACCGTTTAGTATCGGGGCGGGTATCAGTGGCACCTGCAGATATTCAGCGGCACTAACCGTGTTAGTGCTGTTGAAAATCCCGGGCAAGCGGATTAAGACAGGTAGCAGATCTGCTAGCCTCATTAATCCCTTTCAATATTGGGCCACCTATTTACAGTATATAAAAGGAAACAGAAAGAACTGCTGATTACGCTATGTTAGCTGTTCAATGTGAGAATTACTGTGCACTAACACTGCCTTAGAGTTAACATGGAAGTCATTATCACAACTTAACTTCTAATGTAGTAGATAGTTAACGTCACCTCAAGAGCTGTAGCTAACTGCATTGTAATTCCAATGTGAAAGTGACTCGTTCTCTACATTAAGTGCATGGCAGCTCTTCCAAAAATGCTAGGAATGCCCTCAATAGTTATTACAGAGGATTTACTGTTACTCTGCATTAACATGCAGCGATTGCAAAGCTTTACCATACGTTGGCCCCTGCTCACTAAAGTGTGATAATGTTTTGCATGCAGTAATTGTTATTGGAGGCATTTTGTGATGGATCTCATCAGTAAGAGGGACCCATAGACAGTGAGAAGACTGAGGGTCCAGGATAAGAAAAGTCATTGGACAAAGCACACCTATATTCCAGGATAGTAGGAGCACGGTCTTCCACGTAGTAACTGCCTTCCCTTCAGGTTGAGTCTTTTGGACCTGGTGGCCATCAGGCCTTAGCTATATAAAGCTAAACCAAGGGCTGAGATACTAAACACTGAAGAAACCCATTAACAAAGCAGAAACAATAGAACACGCTGAGATTCAGCAAGAGGTTCTAACTCAGGAACAAGGCTAGTTTGTGGCAAGGAAACTGGTTCAGGACTAAGGAAGCCTTCAGAGTCAAGAATCAACATCAGGAATATAGTCGGGTCATAGCAAGGAATCAGCTAGCAGAATGCAAAAGATGGTCTCCTGAGGGGAAGTGCTAACCAGTGAATGAATAGGAGCAGCAGCCGACCAGCCTGATGATGCAGCAGAGATAATATATATTGCAATTAGCCACACTTCTGCTTTGTTTAATGCACAGTAATTTCCCCATTAAACAGTTAATGCAGTTTAGTAAACAGGGACCAGAAATGCAATAGTGGTATAATCTGTAATGTGCAGGTAATTGAAATGTATGCAAGAGTTACTAATTGGCGATTATGTTTGTGAACAACCGAAGCCAAGAAAAATTCCCCCATTTTCTCTTCATGCACTTACCGTATTTGCTCATTCATTTATTTTAATTTAATTAAATTTAATACACAACATTTATATTCTTCCTTTACCTTTTATTGAACCTTGGATTAGATAATCAAAATATAACTCAATTTATCTTACATATTGGCACGTGGGGGCCGTTTTATTAAAGGTCACTAAGTGGTTAACATGCATTTTAGCGGGCATTAACAGCCCACGGTGACAGCTAACATGTGGGCATGTCAGCTATGGGTGCTAAAATGCACATTAATTCTGAATTGTACGTATGAAGGAAAAGGGAATGGACAGGGTTTGGGAAGAATATGAGCGTGGAGAGAACATTGCAATTAGTGTCATGGTACACTGTTAAAGCGGAGATTTGCATGGATACACATAATAATACCTCTATGGGTGGTATTAGGTGCGCTCCCATTAATTATGCCATGCGTCAGGGTACATGACCATGCGGTACCTGCTGAGAAGATGCTGGTGGCACCCCTGACAGTTACAATGGAGTCTTTACACTTAAATCATGTGAGTTTTCACACTATTTATATACGTGGTTTATATACCGCCCCATCAGTAAATCAAGGCAGTTTACATAGAACAATTAAAAATTACAAATAACAGGTAACCTTTTAAAAATAAGCAAATCCCCAATCCCATTTAACATTTGCAGAACAGGTATCTATTTACATTGCAGTTATTATTTACAGTACAGGTTACATTTGTAGTAACAGGATTTTTATGGCACTTGAGTATGTATAATGGTGATAAATACTTTGTTGATAGTTCGGTAGTCTACCTAGTAGGGTGGGTCAAAGGTAGCTAGTAGTCACTTTAGGTGTTCTGGGTATTGATCAGGTGACTGATTCTTCAAAGTACTCTTGGAATAACCATGCTTTTAGAAGCTTGCGGAATACTTGATGGTCTTTTGTGGATCTTATTTTCTCTGGGAGTGAGTTCATAAGAACATAAGAAATGCCATACTGGGTCAGACCAAGGTCCACCAAGCCCAGTATCCTTTTTCCAACAATGGCCAATCTAGGTCATAAGTACCTGTCAAGTACCCAAGGTCCACAGCTTCCACAATGCTCATCCTGGGGTAAGCAGTGGATTTCCTGGGTCCTCTTTAATAATGGTTTATGGACCTTTCCTCCAGGAGCTTGTCCAAACTCTTTTTAAACCCAGCTACACTAACAGCTTTTACTACATCCTCCAGTAACGAATTCCAGAGTTTGATTATGTGTTGAGTGAAAAAATATTTTCTCTTATTAGTGTTAAACGGGTTACATTGTAGCTTCATTGCGTGTTGATCACACAAAAGGGAGCAAGTGTGGGGGTGGTGCACAACCTGTGCTAGCAAATGGGACATGCTGAGCATGATTCTATTTTTAACATGGGTTGATAGCCACTCCGATGTTTAGTGTACTTCTGGTTCTTGTACACAGGCTGACAGCCAGTGGTCATGGTGGTGTCCTATGTTGCTCCTAGTCTTTGCAGTATCCTTAGGATGTTAGCAGGTCCCCACCTAAAGGCCACGCCAAAGGGCCCTCTGGTGAGACCCTCAGGTGCGGGCCTACCAGGTGTGGGCATGCCTGGAGGTGCTCACAATTTAAATGTCCTGGCTGATTTTAATTGGCCTGATTGGCCTTGTGGTGGGAGGCAGGGAGGTACTCTCCTTCAGGCTCCCTTCCCCGGTGCCAATCAGGACTGTTGATGGCGACAGCGATGTTCTCCTGTGCTTGGAGGAGCTCACAATTTAAATGTCCCAGCTGGTGTTTTAATTGGCCCAATTGGCCTTGTGGTGGGGGGCGAGGAAGGGCTTTCCGCTCCCTTCCATGACACCGATCAATGGCAGCAACACTAGGTGGCATGTTTACTAAACTTTGCACCAATAGCACATGATCATCCTCAAAAATGAGCATTGGGGTGGCTCTCAACCCATGTTAAAAGTGAGGCATGCTTAGCATGTCCCATTTGCTAGCACAGGTTGTGCACCACCACCACGCTTGCTCCCTTTGGTGTGATAACTCACGTGTACATAATACCACCCATTGAGATGACAGTAAATGCACTTTCGCTGAGTGTTACATCACCGGACAGCGTACATCAAGAATGCCCGTGCTACCATAATATAGACATTCTACCTAAGAACTGGTCCAGTCTCCACCTCAAGGCTGAGGTAGCTTGGAATTTAAAGTGGTTGCATTTTCAGGGCATGGTACTCTTAACCATGGTACACTTGGCGCTCACTGAGCCCTGTGCTACCCAGTAGCACACTTTAGTAGACATGCCCCTAAACATATGTTAAGTGCAACACCCTAATGGGCTTTAGTATTTCCAGTACGCTCCCCTCCCCCCCCCCCCCCCCACACCCTTGAAAGAAGCAATAAATATCTACTTTCTAGGACTGGAAATGCCGACGTTTCATGACATCATATAACCTAAACACAAAACCTTTCATAACTTCTGATCTCAGTGTTTCTAATAGGAAATAATGTTTTTCTTTTCACCGTTTGTTTAATTAGGTCTCAAGAGGTTTTGTGATCATGCTTCTCATTTCTTTTAGAAATTACTTATTTGATTAATGCCTTCAAGGAAACTAGAGGTAATTATAATTTAGTAGCAAGGCTGCAAGGGCACTGTCACAGCAATAAGCTGTGAATCTACCACCTAAGCCATTTTTATTTCAAGTTAGGAGTGATTTTAAATTTCATCCTATTCACAATGAAATGCATGCTAAGTCGTAATGTTGAAGGAAAATCCTGTTTTGCACATGCCACGTTCCTTCACTGCTTCAAGTAATGACCTCCAAACAAATTGGATAGGAATACATAATCATAATTCATTTTAATCTCTTCATTTGTATTCAATAGGAAAGGAATAGTCAACAAATAAGCTTATATTTGTTCACTGAAAGGGTTTGTCCTCAGGGATTTCACTATATGGTGGCTGCACTACAAATTGAAAGGATTCTCTATGACAGCTTCATGACAAAAAGTAATAAAGCAGACACAAACTTAAAACATCCTGAAGAATAAATATTCATACGTTTTCAAGTGAACATATTTAGGATATGTTGCATTACTGCAGATAATGAACGCAAAGGGAATTTATAAGTACTTAATGGGACCATCTGAGCGGTTGAATCACTTTTTATCAGTTATTGGATACTAATTGTTCAGTCTGTACTCGCAACATTGGAAGTATCAATGTGGGAACATTAATATTATTTTTTAAGGAGTATGTTTACCGAACCGCAGGTGTCTACTGTGTGTTCCACCCCCAAAAGTGAGTGTGGAGGTGGCACTCAAACCGCGTTACAAAATAGAGCTAGCAGAGGTTCCAGGTCATGCTCATGCTCATTCTATTTGGTGCAATGAGAGCAAATACACTTAACACCAGCCATTAAGATAAGTGCATCAGTAAGGCCAACATTGCCGGCGAGCATGAGCTACTCCAGTGCTTCTCAGGTAGTGCGATAATTTTAGCATGGCCCCATTTTTGGTGCATAATAAATTTTACCTTGATGCACTTGGCATGCGCTGAACCCCACGCTACCCTGTAACATGGTTTAGTAAACATGTCCTTAAAACTTTCATTCTATTGATTTCTCAATGATGTTCATTTATATAATGGAAAATCACATAAAAAACAGATATGCAAGATCGCTTTGACATATGAAAACAACAAATGTTAATTTAATTTAATTTATTTATTTTATTTATTTAGACAGTTTTGTATACTGCCTTATCCTTCAATCAAAGTGGTCACAACACAATTGGGGGATACATTTAACATGCAGGGATATGAGACACATACACTAATACTTACAGGGAACATGGGCAATGGAGGGTTAAGTGGCTTGCCCAAGACCACAAGGAGCACCTGTGGGACTAGAAACCCCAGTCCTTCTGGCCCAAGGTTGCTGTCCTCTAGTGAGATTTGAACCCCCTACCTTCTGGCCTGAGGTACCTTGCCCCAACCACTAGGCCACTCCTCCCTATTTATTTATTTATAATATTTATTCCCTAAATATTAAAATATTATGTTCTATTCACTATGGTGAGAAATGGAGGAATTAAAAAGAAACAATTTTCCCTTCACTGATATCCAAATAAGCAACAAATGACAGTTAAAAGAAAAGAAAGCGTGCACAGGTTTGTAGGAAAAAACATGCAGCAAATTACAAGGTAGTGATCGGGTAAAACAAAGAGACTAGTGCAGTAAAATAAGGGGAACATTGATTTGATATGATTTACCCATTTGATGTGTTCCTAAACCAAAGCAACCAACCAAAATATAATAAAACTCATACCTATCACACAATACTTATCAGTTGTAAAATAAAATAAGATTGGAAGTAAGGAAGAGCCTGGCAACTAAAGCTGGTCAATCGAGTGACAGGAGAGTTGGATCAAGGGAGAACACTACATTTGATATAGCTAGATTTCAGCAAGACTTTTGACTCGGATCCACATAAACAAATAATAAACAAATAAATAAGTACCCTTGATAGAAGTCCTAAATTGACTGACAGGGTTAGGATATGGATGAGTGGGAGGTTTGCCTTTTTTGTGGTTGTTGCCAAAATCTACAACAGAATAGAGAGCCTGGAAAGTGGAGATAACATGACAAAGGACCTAGCAGGGGTTGAGATAGGGTGTAGTCTAGCAGTTAAGATTTAAGGCTAAAAAATACAGTCATGCATTTGGGTTGAGCAGCCTTTTGAGGGAGCTGCCGCGGTTCTTCTTTGCCGCGGAGCAACGTGGTCGGCTGGAGCCGGGTGCCTGCGGAGACAGCTGCAGGCAGAGAGTGGTCGCCCCTGGTGTTGAGGACCCCCCACGAGACCTACAAAGCACGGTGGGTGCTGTGCCTCGCTGGTGAGAGAGCAGCCTTGTGAGGGAGCTGCCATGGTTCTTCTTTGCCGCGGAGCAACGTGGTCGGCTGGAGCCGGGTGCCTGCGGAGACAGCTGCAGGCAGAGAGTGGTCGCTCCTGGTGTTGAGGACCCCCCACAAGACCTACAAAGCACAGCGGAGCTACACGCGGCCGCGTGTTCGCGGCCTGTGGGGTCGTGTCCTAAGGGGTGAGTCACAAGGGGCTAGGCTTGCTCCTTGTGTGCTCCTTTGGTGCTCTTTTGGTGATCTTAGGAGCGTCAGCAGTTGTGTGTTTGTTCATGGGGAAACGGAAGGCAAAATCAACTGCTAAAACACCGTCAGGAGAGGGAGGTAAGGTGTCCGGTCCCATGGACAAGCATGTCACTGCCCCTCCACTTGCTAGCCAGTCCTTGGATGGGGCCTCGTTAAGCCCGGACATCCAGACACCACCTCCTTTCCCCCAGCCTTCTCACTCGTCTACTCCTTTGAAGTTACCTTCACAAGTTATATCTCCTGTATTAGTCCCTGTGGACCCTGCTACATCTGAAAATGTTTGTTTACCACTTAAAAGTGAGGTGACTCTTTCGGATATTTGGTCAATGCTTCAAAAGATTGAGACTCGATTGACCACCACTGTTACCTCTTTATGTAATTTCTCACATGATGTTGTCACAAAGGTTAAAGTGATTGATAATCAAATGACCGATGTTGTTGGTTCCTTGACCCTGGTAGATTCGCAGCTCCAGTCATATAAAGATTCTCATCTTGGTTTTCTTAGAGATATTTCTTCTGTTTCTTATCGCTTGGAGTTGCTTGAAAATCACCAGCGGGCTAGGAACCTTCGCTTTTTGAATTTTCCTTCCACCAGCTTGCTCTCTCCTGAGATACTATTAAAAAAGCATTTGTCTGAAATCTTACATTTGAAGGACTTGGTGGATATTGTGCAAATGTAATCTTTTTTTTCCTAATGTTGGGGCCTCGGGTCAGGCTAAGGATGAACTTCCTTTGAATGACTCGGTAGGTCCTAATCTTACAGAGTTTTTGCAGGATTCACTCGATGTCATTCCAAAGCGTTGTACTTTGGTGGTGACTTTTGGGTCTGAATCACTTAAGTTGAGAATCATACGTGCTTATTTTAAATGTAAAGATGCTTTGTTTTGTGGGTATAAGCATCAGGTTTTCCCAGATGTGGGCAGGGTCACTCAGTATGCAGATGTATCTCATGCATATTCATGAGGGACAGCATGAAAACCCGAACAGTGTGTGGCACACCAAGACTGGAGTTGGGAACCTCTGCCGTAAAGCAGCAGCCATCAGGGGCAGACACACCCACACCCACACCCACAGGCCCCATTAGCCAATGCCTCCTGGAGAGGCAGGACATTGGGCCCTGCGTGCATCTCCCAATACTAGCACTTGCATACCTTAGCAATGCCACCCTACACCTGGGTATATGGTACACAGCTATCAAACGTTTCCTATGATTACTGGCAGATAGCAATTCCTACGTTAAGCACAGTTTGCTCATTGAGCTCCATCATAACAATCTTTCTGATGTCTGTGGTGTGTGCTGCAGGTCTGGTCTCTGACAGTGTTTACCACCCTGAGGAGTGACCCCCAACAGTATTGTGTACCATATCCATGCCTGTACTGTGCCCAGGACTGGTGTGGTGGCCAGGGCTGCTAAACTCCTCTATAGTAGCACAATGCTGGCATAGGTGTGGGGGTGTCTGTCTGTCTATCCAGTGTGTGGTGGGTGCAAACACCCTCCACAGCCCACACTGCCAGCACGGTTGCCAGTATTGGTCTGCCAATGTGCATAATGAGGAGCAAGGTACCATGGGTATAGCCCGGACAGGGTGGCCTGGCCAGGATGCATCTGCACAGAGCCTAGGGCACTGACTGGGACATTTTAGTGCCCGGCCACCACCTACACAGACAGGGTGGCCTCAGCATATCCTGCTGGGAGATCACTCTCACCCTGACTGTGCAGTGACCACAGCATGGCTAGGCACCCCCATAGTGCTATATAGTATTTCTTTCATGTGATATTTATGGTTTTCCTTTTGGAGCCCAGTCACTGATGTATCTGCTTGTTGTGTATGCTGACATCCCAGTTCTGGGTGCATGCATTTCCACCAGGAACATGCACTATGGACTAGCTAGCAGACTGTTTGCAGCTGGTATATGTCTTGATGTAATGCCTTGCAGGGTGCAGTGGCTGAAGGCTTGCTGAAGGAGAATATCAGATAGTGGTGGGGTGCAGCTTAGCATAATCCAGGCCTATTGTCTGTCTGCTATTATGTTATGGATGTGTACAGAGCTGCATTGACTGCCCTGTAGGGTGTCTGTTACCCAGCAGGATGAGGGTTGATGGTCCCCTCTACTGCTACCATTGCAGGGAGGTAGAATGTGCATCTGTTGATGGGAGACCATTTTTGCTGTGGGGGGGGGGGGGGGGTGGTGCATGGTCCTCCTGGGGGGGCTACACCTGACTGAGACAGACAGATATATCCAAGTTGTTTCTGCAGAAACTACCTATCTCACACTTTAGCACTGCTGGGGACCTGCAGCATGGCCTATTTCTGCCATGGAAGGTGCTGTGGACCTGGTGCTGGGCGCCCCACCGCACACTCAGGGTGAGCACAGTACCCGCACAATGTGATGGTGTGTAGCTACTCTGTGCCAGTAACACCCATGGTCAGTACCCCCTACCAGGCTGAGGTGCTGTGGGGGTGGACATGGTCAGTTCCCCCTACCAGGCTGAGGTGCTGTGGGGGTGCATACCCCATCTTGTGTTCATCTGTGGACAGCTGATTTGCATGTGCAGTGCATCATGGGTACGGGTGTGCTAACCCTATCCTGGTGACCACAGCAGACTGTCTGTGTGGTGACATGCAGTCCCTCTACAGCCAGCCAGGGGCTTTCTAGCAACTATAGAGCTGTAGCCCACTGGTTACTTCACTGCCTGTGAAGCCAGTGGTCATGGTTTCAAACCCATAGTGGGGTTATTTGATAGTGCTGCCCAAAGCATTATCTCTTTTTAATGTACATTATTGCTGCCAGCAAAAACACTCTCTGTGTACTGTACCCATAAGGTGCCTCAGAGGGCGCTTTATAGGGCACCCTATAGGGCACCTTATGGTTACCGTCCATATAAGGTGCACTATATGTTATCCTGTGGAGCGACTTATAGGGTGCCCTATAGGGGACATTTTAGGGTGCCTTGGTGGACAGTGCACTTTATAATGTGCCCTATGGAGTGCCTTATAGGGTGCCTTATGCGGCACCTTCAGTTATGGCACGTGAGGGCGTGTTTGCTGGCAGCAATTAATAAAATACAAATAAAGTGCTGCAGGAAACAATACGTACATTGCAAAGCTGATGCCTCAGCCAGCCTTATGTATTAGGCACACTGAGGAGCAAACTCATGACCCCTGTATCAGCAGTCAGTGCCTTAACCATTGTGCTACACTGCTGTTCCTCCTTGTATGTCAGCGCACCTACTTCAGATTTCCATGCGTTTAAATGCACAGTGCTGCCATCAAAGACAGTGCTATGGCCTTTCTGTGCCTCATAGGGCACCCTATATGGCGCCCTATAGGCCACCCTTTCAGCAACACTGTAGCACCCGTGGCGGACAGTGCACTTTAAAATGTGCCCTCTGTGGTACCCTATGAGGTGCCTTATGCAGCACCTTTTGTTACAATACTTTGAGGGTGTGTTTGCTGGCAGCACTAATTAAAATAAAAATAAAATGCCCCCTACAGCAATATTACCTATAACAGGTAATGCCTCAGCCAGCCTTTTTCATTAGGCACAGTTGGGGATTGAAACCATGACTCCTGCATCATTGGTTAGTGTCTTAACCATTGTGCTACACTGCTGCTCCTGTTTGCATGTCAGCGCACCTAATTATGATTTTCATTCCTTAAACTGCACAGTGCTGCCATCAAAAACAGTGCTGTGACCTTGCGGTACCTCATACGGCACCCTATAAAGCGCCCTATAAGCAACATTCTAGGGTGCCTTGGAGGACAGTGCACTTTAAAATGTGCCTTATGGGGCGCCTTATGTTAACACGCTTTGAGAGTGCGTTTGCTAGTAGAGGTAATTAAAATATAAATAAAATACCTCCTAAAGCAATCTTCCCCATAATAGGTAATGCCTCAGCCGCCTTCTTCATTCAGCACAGTGCGGGATTGAACCCATGATCCCTGCACTATTGGTCAGTGTTTTAAACATTGTACTGTGGCTCTGTTCCTGTGCTTGCACATCAGCGCGCCACTTATGCTTCCCGTGCAAGTTTCGCATGCGCTAATGTGCACGGCGCACATGAGCGCAGCGCACATTAGCGCATGATTAGTCCTGGTTTTGCTTTTTTCTGACTGAAACGCCCACTCCTTATATGGCATCCCGCACAATAGCGCGGCGCGCACCTAACGGGGTTTTAGTAAACATACCCCTTAATGTGCAGCCTGCGTTAGTGTGCAGGATGCCATATAAGCAGTGGGCATGTCGGTCTTAACGTAGCATTTCTGGTTACCATGCGATAAAGGGAGCCGTGGCACGTCAATGCACGTTAGCCTGAAGTAAGCGTGCTGACCAACAAACACAGCAAGAGAGGGGTAGCATAATATTTAATACATTGACTGCTGAACCAGGGGTCATGAGTTCAATCCCCCAGTGGGGTTAATGAGTAAGTCTGTCTGAGGCATTACCCTTTACTATAAAGCAGTGCTGCTAGAGGAATTTTCCTTTTTACTTTAAAGCAGTGCTGATGGAGGCATTTTCCTTTTTACTTTAAAGCAGTGCTGCCAGCAAAAACACCCTCACAGTGCTGTAATCTTCATGTGCAGTGTATCATGGGTACGAGTGGATTAACCCTATCCTGGTAACCACAGCAGACAGTTCGTGTGGTGACCTGCAGTCCTTTTGTAGCCAGCCAGGGGTTTGCTCAGTGCTATAGAGCTATAGCCCACTGGTTACTTCACTGTTTTGTGGGTTTGATCCCACAGTGGGGTCATTTATTGGAGCTGTCTGGGGCAGTTCCTTTTTTTAATTTAAATTAGTACTGCCAGCAAAAACACCCTCACAGTGCTGAAATCCTCAGGTGCCCCATAAGGCACCTTATAAGACACCTTAAGGTTATAGCACTGTGAGGGTGTTTTTGCTGGCAGTACTAATTTAGATTAAAAAAAGAAACTGCTCCAATAAATAACCCCACTGTAGGATCAAACCCACATCCTCTGGCACTACAGGCAGTGAAGTAACCAGTAGGCTACAGCTACAACCAAACCTCTGGCTTGCCACAGAAGCACTGCAGGTCACCACACAAACTGTCTGCTGTTGTTACCAGGATAGCGTTAAGCCACCCATACCCATGATGCACTGCACATGCAAAGCAGCAGGCTAGAGATGAGCACAAGATGGGGTATGCACCCCCACAGCACCTAGGTCTGGTAGGGGGTACTGACCGTGCGCGTTACTGGCACAGAGTAGCTACAGACCGTCACATTGTGCGGGTACTGTGCTCACCCTGAGGGTGAGGTGCGGTGCCCAGCACCAGGTCCACAGCACCTGCCCTCCCTGAAATAGGCTATGCTGCAGGTCCCCATTAGTGCCAGTGTGTGATAGGTAGTTTTTTTCAGACACACCTATGCTCTGATGTATATCCTAGTCACGTCAAGCCCTTGTGGACTATGATGCACCAGAATAGTGTATATCCCCTGTGGGTGCCATGGCTACATGATTCAAGGGTGGGGGTGGTGTTTGGGCCCATAGGTGGATTATGTAATACCACCTAACTTGCTCTCTGGGGATCAGGGTGAGTGACCGGTCCCCCCCGTCTGTCCCCCCCCCCGGTCCGTCCGTCCCCCCCGGTCCCCCTCCGTCTGTCCCCCCCCCCGGTCCCCCCCCCCAACAGGTCCACATTCTACAGCCCTGCCTGGGTGGCAGTAGAGGGGACCAGCAACCCCATTCCTGCTGGGAAACAGATGCGCTACAGCACCGTTCTGTAACATTCCATAAGGCAATAGCAGATAGACAGTAGACCTGGAAATGCTTAGCTGCCCCCCACCACTGTCTGACAGTCTCCAGCCACTGCACCCTGCAAGGTGTTCCAGCCATACACATACTAACTGCAGACAGTCTGCTAGCTAGTCCACAGTGCATGTTCCTGAAAGAGAAGTGTGCACCCAAAACTGGGATGTAAGCACACCCAGCAAGCAGATAAAGCAGTGATTGGGACCCAAAAGAAAAACCCATATATATCACTTAAAAGAAATACTATGGGGGAACCTAGCCATGCCATGGTCACTGCACAGTCAGGGTGAGAGTGACCTCCCAGCAGGACATGCTGTAGCCACCCTGTCTGTGCAGGTGGTGGCCGGGCACTACAATGTCCCAGCCAGTGCCCTATGCCCTGTGGAGATGCATCCTGCCCAGGCCGCCCCGTCCGGGCTATACCCACAGTACCTTGCTCCTCATTATGCACATTGGCAGGCCAATACTGGCAACAGTGCTAGCAGTGTGGGCTGAGGAGGGTGTTGGCAGCCACCACACACTGGATAGAGACACACACTCCCCACACCTATGCCAGCATTGTGCAACTATAGAGGTGTTTGGCAGCCCTGGCCACCGCACCAGTCCTGGGCACAGTGCAGGCATGGCTATGGTACGCAATACTGTAGGAGTCACTCCCCAGGGTGGTAAACACTGTCAGACACAAGACCTGTAGCACACTCCACAGACATCAGAAAGGTTGCTATGATGCAGCTCAATCAGCAAATTGTGCTTAACTTAGGAATTGCTATCTGCCAGTTATCATAGCAACCTTTTGATAGATGTGTACCATATTCCCAGGTTTAGGGTGGCATTGCTAAGGTATGCAAGTGCTAGTATTGGGAGATGCACACAGGGCCCAAAATCCTGCCTCTCCAGGTGGCTTTGGATAATGGCGCCTGTGGGTGTGGGTGTTTCTGCCCCTGTTGGCCACTGCTCTAGGGCAGTGGTTCTCAACTCCGGTCCTGGTGGGCCAAACCCTGTTCGGGTTTTCATGCTGTCCCTAATGAATATGCATGAGATACATCTGCATACCATGGGGGTGGTGCATAGAAATGCAGCACAGCCATAGTTATTGGAGACAGCATGGGACCTGAATGGTGTTTGGCCCTCTAGGACTGCTTTTGGGGGACTCTGCTCTAGGTAATGCACATGTTTATGGTGTCTGTGCTCTGTAGGGTAAAATGTAGGCGTTTTGGGCATGTTTACATTATCTGCACTAAAGGTTCTGTCTCTATTATCGCATTTTAGTAGTGGGTAAAATATGTGGACTGGGTTGGCAGGAACCACAGCTGGGACTTGAATCTGTGACCTTCTGCTCCTGAACACACTGGCTGTGTGCCCTGCACCACCTTGTTGCCACAGAAACAATGCACTTCCTGCAGATACCATGACTGTTTGTCAGACAGAGCCTGTCTGTTGCGGTGCACGGCACCCACCTACACAGGGCTAGGCCACAGTCTGCTGTGGGCAGCAGTCACTGCCCCCTCCACCACCAGTACACCTCTGTCACCATGCTGACATGCCCTTCTGCTGGTGGTGCTGGTGGTGCGCAGTCTCGGGCCATCCAGTGTGCGGGTAGGTGGCTGCCTATGGTGCGGGTTCTGGGGTAGGGGTGCCTGCATAGATGTCCACGCTTCCCCCCAGCACCGCCTGCAAATGTTCTGTACACTTGGGGGTACCTGCTGGGTACTATCCCCTGTGACACTGTGAGAGACACACTCGTGCCCATGTTGGTCCCTCATCAGTTGCTGTCTGGCTACTCTACTGTTTCAGCATTCCCATGGGCCACCTAGGCATCACCCTAGTCCGCACTGTGGCCCATCTGCACCACAGCATGTGCCACCTGCAGCCCTCTGTGTCCCCTTTTCCAGCATCTGTCCAGTTGCCCGTTCCGACATGCCCACCCTGCTGTTGCGGGACATGTGCATGCCATAGGAAATCTGTCCAGTAACAAGGGAAAGCCCTGATCAGCGTTATTTCACTGTGGGATCATTCACCTTGTATGGGGACAGAGCATAGCCCCTTCCAAAATTGATATCTTTTTTTTGGAGCTTTCTCGGTAGTGTTTTTTGATGTTTCCCATTGATATCACTATTGCCCAGCTATGTTATGTTTTTTTTCCAGTTTGTTCAGGTCATTTTCAATGTTTATCTGCCCTTTTCTTCTGTGCACATCTATCACACTTATCACCTTTTGTAGGTTTCCCTGGCTTTGCTGTACATTGCTGACAGAAATTGTTTCTCTTCCCTTTAAAACTACTCTAACGCCAGGGTTTCACTGGCGTTAGTTTTCAGCCCCGAAATCCACAGCATTAGTGTGCAGGGAGCCTCTTCCCTCCCACTCTCCACCCATTGACCCCTTCTGTCCGCCCCTGGGGAGCCTTCCTTTGCCCTCAGGGAGCCTTCAGCGCTCGTTTGCACCGCTGAGCACCGCTGAGCGCATTAGCTGCGCGATAAGGTACCTTATCTTACGGTAAAGCACCATTATCGTGCGATAAGGTGCCTTATCGCGCGCTAATGTGTCAGAGCGCACATTAAGACGGTTTAGTAAACATATCCCTATGACTTAGTTTTATACAGGTATTAACCGAAGGCCTATTATATTTACTATTGACATGCATTTCGTGATGTAAACATTAAGGGGCATGTTTACTAAAACCCCGCAAATGTGCGGGCCGCGCTAGTGTGTGGGTGCCATATAAGGAGTGGGCGTTTCTTGCTGAAAAAGAAAATCCGGAATTTACATATGCGCTAAGGTGCGCAGCGCCCATGTGCGCCCCGCACATTAGCACATGAGATAGCTGCGCGGGAGGCATAAGTGGTGCGCTGATGTATAAGTAGAAGAGAAGAGCCACAGCACAATGGTTAAGGCACTTACCAATAATACAGGGATCAGGGGTTCAATCCCCCACAGTACCCAATGAAAACAGCTGGCTGAGGCATTATTTTAGGATGTATATAAATAATGGGCGGCATAAGGCGGCACGCTGATGGGCATAAGGCAGCGCGCTAATGTTTTAGGAGGCATTTTAATATTGGGTGGCATAAGTGGCATGCTGATGTGCAAGCAGAAGAGCAGAGCTACAACACAATGATTAAGATACTGACCAATGGTGCAGGGATCAAGGGTTCAATCCCCCACAGTGCCCAATGAACAAGGCTGGCTGAGGCATTACATATTATGGGGAAGATTGCTTTAGGAGTCATTTTATGTTTAATTTAATTATCACTACTAGCAAACGCACTCTCAAAGCGTGATAACATAAGTCACACTATAAGGCATATTTTAAAGTGCACTGTCTGCCAAGGCACCCTAGAATGTTGCTTATAGGGCGCTTTAGAGGGTGCCATATGAGGTACCGCAAGGTCAGAGTACTGTTTTTGATGGCAGCACTGTGCAGTTTAAGGAATGAAAAGCATAAGTAGGTGCGCTGACATGCAAGGAGGAGCAGCAGTGGAGCACAATGGTTAAGGCACTGACTGCTAATACAGGGGTCATGAGTTTGCTCCCCAGGGTGCCTACTACCTAAGGCTGGCTGTGGCATCAGCTTTGCAATGTACATATTTTTTCCTGCAGCACTTTATTTTTATTTTATTAATTGCTGCCAGCAAACATGCCCTCACGTGCTGTAATTGAAGGTGCCGTATAAAGCACCCTATAAGGCACTCCATAGGGCACATTATAAAGTGCACTGTCCGCCACAGCACCCTAAAATGTCCCCTATAGGGCACCCTATAAGTTGTGTCACAGGATAATGTATAGTGCACCTTATATGGACGGGAACCATAAGGTGCCCTATAGGGTGCCCTCAGAGCCACCTTATGGGTACAGTACGCTGAGGGTGTTTTTGCTGGCATCAATATATGTACATTAAAAAAAAGGTAATGCTTTGGACAACCCTATCAAATAACCCCACTGTGGGTTTGAACCCATGACCTCTGGCTTCACAGGCAGAGAAGTAACCATTGGGCTACAGCTCTATAGCTGCTAACCAGTCCCTGGGTGGCTGCAGAGAGCCTGCACGTCACCACACAGACAGTCTGCTGTGGTCACCAGGATAGGGTTAGCCCACCCGTACCCATGATGCACTGCACATGCAAATCAGTTGTCCACAGATGAACACAAGATGGGGAATGCACCCCCACAGCACCTCGGCCTGGTAGGGGGAAGTGACCATGTGCACCCACACAGCAGCTCGGCCTGGTAGGGGGTACTGACCATGTGTTTACTGGCACAGAGTAGCTACACACCGTCACATTGTGCGGGTACTGTGCTCACCCTGAGGGTGCGATGAGGCGCCCAGGACCAGGTCCACAACACCGGCCATGCTGAAGATCCAAAGCAGTGTTAATGTGTGAGATAGGTAGTTTCTGTGGAAACATCTTGGATATTTCTGTCTGATTCAGTCAGGTGTAGTTCCTATGGACCCCCAGGTGGGCCCTGCACTCCCACCACCCCCTCCTCTCCTCCAGGGCTGAGGGCAGCAAAACTGGTCTCCCATCAACAGATCCATATTCTACCTCCCTGCAAAGATAACAGTAGAGGGGAACATCAACCCCAGTTCTGCTGAGGAACAGACACCCCACAGGGCAGTCAATGCAGCTCTATACCCATCCATAACACAATAGCAGACAGACATTAGGCCTGGATATGCTAAGCTGCACCCCACCACTATCAGCTATTCTCCTGCAGCAAGCCATCAGCCTCTGCACCCTGCTCCATCAAGACACATACCAGCTGCAAACAGTCTGCTAGCTAGTTCATAATGCATGTTCCCAGTGGAGATGCATGCACCCAGAACTGGAATGTCAGCATACACAGCAAACAGATAAATCAGTGACTGAGCCTCAAAAGGAAATCCATATATATCACATGAGAGAAATACTATATAGCACTATGGGGGTGCCTAGACATGCTGTCGTCACTGCACAGTCAGGGTGAGAGTGATCCCCCAGCAGGACATACAGAGGTCACCCTGTCTGTGTAGGTGGTGGCCGGGCACTACAATGTCCCAGCCAGTGCCCTATGCCCTGTGCAGATGCATCCTGGCCAGCCCACCCTGTCCGGGCTATACCCATGGTACCTTGCTCCTCATTATTCACATTGGCAGGCCAATACTGGCAAAAGTGCTGGCAGTGTGGGCTGTGGAAAGTGTTTGCAGCTACCACACACTGTATAGACAGACACACACTCCCACACCTATGCCAGCATTGTGCTACTATAGAGGAGTTTATCAGCCTTGCCCAACACACCAGTCCTGGGCACAGTACAGGCATGCATATGCTACGCAATACTGTTGGGGGTCACTCCCCAGGGTGGTAAACACTGTCAGAGACCAGACCTGAAGCACACACCACAGACATCAGAAAGATTGTTATGATGGAGCTCAAAGAGCAAACTGTGCTTAACGTAGGACTTGCTATCTGCCAGTAATCATAGGAAACGTTTGATAGGTGTGTACCATTTACCCAGGTGTCGGGTGGCATTGCTAAGGTATGCAAGTGCTAGTATTGGGAGATGCACGCAGGGCCCAATGTCCTGCCTCTCCAGGAGGCATTGGCCAATGGGGCCTGTGGGTGTGGGTGTGGGTGTGTCTGGCTCTGTTGGCTGCTGCTTTACGGCAGGGTATCCCAACTCCAGTCCTGGTGTTCCAAACACTGTTCGGGTTTTCATGCTGTCCCCCATAAATATGCATGAGCTACATATGCATACCATGGGGGTGGTGCATAGATATGCAGCACAGGCATCTTTATTAGAGGCAGCATGGAACCTGAATGGTGTGGGGCCCTCCAGGACTGCATTTGGGAGACTCTGCTCTAGGTAATGCACCTGTTTATGGTGTCTGTGTTTGGTGTGGTAAAATATAGGCGTACTAACCATGCGTATGTTCTCAGCAATAAAGGTTTGTCCTTACTATCACGGTTTAGTTGTGGGAAAAATATGTGGACTGGATTGGCAGTAGCCCCAGCTGGGCTTTAAACCTCTGACCTTCTGTTCTTGCATATACTGTCTGTGTACACTGCACCACCATGTTGTCTCAGATATGCTGCGTTCCCTGGGGAGTTCATGACTGTACATCTGACAGAGCCTGTCTGTTGCGGTGGATGGTGCCAGCCTGCACAGGCCTAGGCCACTGTCTGCTGTGGATTACAGCCACTGCCCCCTCCACCACCTATACCCTTCCGCCAACATGCAGACATGTCCTTATCTTGGAAAAAGCATATGACCTGATTGAGTTGTGGCACTCCAGGACTGAATTTGGGGGACTCGGCTGTAGGTAATGCCATTGTTATGGTGTGTGTGCGGTGTAGGGTAAAATATAGGTGTTTGAACCATGCTTATGTTCACTGCAATAAAGGAGTGTCTTTACTATCACTGTTTAGTGGTGGGTAAAACTATGGAGACTGGGTTGGCAGGAGCCCCAGCTGGAATTTGAACCTGCGACCCTTTGGTCCTACAGGTACTGGCTGTGTCCGCTGCATCACACTGTGGCCACAGAGACAGTGCAGTCCCTGGAGATAGGAATCCTGGCCGGACGAGTCAGAAACCCTGCTCTGCACAATTTTACTGTGGGCTCATTTACCTTATATGGAGACAAAAGGGCAAATATACCTCAAAAATGACATCGAAAAAAGGAGAAAAAACCCATAACCAAGCTGGGCAACAGTGATAGCAATGGGCAACATTAAAAAACACTCCCAGGAAAGCTCCAATAAAAAGAAATGATTTTTGGAAGGGTCTATGGAGCGTAGACCCTTCCAAAAATCATTTCTTTTTTTTTGGAGCTTTCCTGGGAGTGTTTTTTATTGTTGCCCATTGCTATCACTGTTGCCCAGCTCAATTATAATTTTTTGAATTTTTGTTGTGGTCATTTTCAAGTTTTATTTGCAATTTTGTTCTGTGCACATGTATCACACTGCTCACGTTTTGTAGGTTTCCCCGGTTTTGCTGTACATTGCCGACGGAAATGGTTTCTCTTCCCTTTAAATCGGCTCCAACGCGAGGTTTTCACTCGCGGTATTTTTTAGGTTGATTTTCAGCCCTGCTCCTGTGCGGGGAGCCTCTCCCCTCCCACTCTCCACCCATTGACCCCGTCCCTCCGCCCCTCGGGAGCCTTCCTCCGCCCTCGGAATGCCTTTCCACACCCCTATCGCACATCAGCACGCCGCGCACTTGTGCGGGCCCGTTAGTGTGAGGCGCACGTGTGCGGGGCACAAAAACGCACTATTAGCGTGCGCTAAGGTACCTTAGCGCATGCTCAAGTGTGCCCCGCACAATTGCGCGGTTTAGCAAACATACCCCTAATTTGCAATTTCACTGTCATATTCGTGTTCAGCATATAAAAATTGATAAGAAATAACTATTTTTATTTCAGTAACATGACTTTTGTAAAAATTTGTTGACCAGTGTTACAGCAACCTTTTGATATACGTGGAACGTGTTCCCAAGTTTAGGACGGCATTGCTAAGGTATGCAGGTGCCAGTATTGGGAGATGCTGCCCTGCACAGGGCCCAACAGCCTGACTCTTCATGAGGCTTTGGATAGTAGAGCCTGTGGGTGTGGGTGTGGGTGTTTATGCCCCTGTTGGCTGCTGCTCTAGGGCAGAGGTTCCCAACTCTGGTCCTGGTGGACCAAACACTGTTCAGGTTTTCATGCTGTCCCTAATGAATATGCATGAGATACATTTGCATACAATGGGGGCGGCGCATACAAATGCAGCACAGGCATATTTATTAGGGACAGCATGAAACCTGAATGGTGTTTGGTCCTCCAGGACTGCAGTTGGGAAACTCTGCTCTAGGGATTGCACATGTTTATGGTGTCTGTGCTCTGTAGGGTAAAATATAGGTGTTTCAGGCATGTTTATTTTATCTGCAATCCACCCTCTCTCCACCCTTTTCTGGCCTTAATGCGGCCGGGAATGTTAAGGCGCATTATGTACTGTTAAGGCACCTTAACATTACAGAATGTAATGTTAAGGCGCCTTAATTATACATACTGCACCTTAACGTAGCCGCTGCTACGTTACTGCAGTTTAGTAAATATGCCCCTTTGTTCTTTATAATGGTTTCTACCATTTTTCCTGGTACTGATGGCAGGCTCACTGGCCTGTAGTTTCCCGGATCACCCCTGGAACTCTTTTTAAAAATTGGCGTTACATTGGCCAACCTCCAGTCTTCAGGTATCACAGATAATTTTAATGATAGTTCACAGATTAATGATAGTAGATCTGCAATCTCTTATTTCAGTTCTTTCAACATCCTTTGATGTATACCATCCGATCCAGGTGGTTTGCTCTTCTTCAGTTTATCAAATAGTTGTAATACATTTTCCTGGTGTATCGATATTTCTTTCAATTCTTCTGTGGCATCACCTTTAAATACCATTGCTGTCATGGGCAACATCTCTACATCTTCCTCAGTAAAGATAGTAAAGTCTCCAATCAAAACACAGGCTTTCTCTAACCCTAATTTGTGATATATATGTAAATGATACAAAATTTAAATTAAAGGAAAATAGAAGAAAAACAAAACAAATGAAAATATATTTGAAATTGCCATCTCATTTAATCTGATGGTGCTGGACAAAAACAATAATTGCTTAATCCACTTTTTTGTGCATCCTTTTTGAAGAGCAACTGTGCTGGAATAAGATATTTGCAGATAACTTAAATCTAATGGAAGATGATATTCAAAAGAATTTATGAGAATAACTTCAGAGTTTAATGCATAAATCTCTTTTTGAAAAATGCAGAGCTGTTCAATGCCAAATTTTTAGCTGGACATTTCAATGTCTGGCCAAAATATATGCCAATGGACAAGCGATGGATCAGAGGCTTTCCAATGGCATGGTGATATCAGCAATTATCCAGTTTGGCATATCCATTTAAGTAGGACCTCATAAATAACTGTCCTACTTGAAGGGATAGCTTATCTGTTTACATTTAGGTCCGCTTATTCAACAGCCCTCTGGCTGAAAATCTGCATAAGGATAAGAGAAGATGTCGTCTGCTTAATCTTTATGCAGAGACTGCCCTACTGAATACTGATCTTATGGTTTGTACTATTGATTGTGAATCGATGGTTCGTCATGCCTTTATACCAGTATTGTTAAATGGAATATTTTGCAGGATGCGTAATTGCCAAATTTTCCACCTGTGTGCAATTTGCTTTACAGCACTGTAGTTTACGGAGTGAGAGTAACTGCAATGTGCTGCAGTAGCTTAAAGAGATTAACAAATTTTAATTTATTCAGAAAGCAGTGATTTAGCCATTTCACATGCTGATGGGATATAGTTGAGATAGAAAAAACTTTTAATTAGTTACTGACTTTATAATTGATTTTTTCCCCCTGTGGAAGCAAGCATCTGTCTTGAAATCCTTAATCTCTGTCCTCTTTACACCAGTCGGGCTTGAATAAGCAAGAACATCAGAACATCTATTTACATGCTTAATAGCTGATGTGTGGCACAGAACTAATACTCAGTATAAACTGTCTATGACCCCCAGAACTGAAGTTCATGGCAGGATGCTCTTTTAGACTTCACTGCTACATTTCCCAACTATGCTCCAAGTCTTTTTACAAGGGCTATGAGATTTAATTAGAGCCCAGGGGCAATAAAATAATCATCCTGTCTTGTTTTTAAGCAGTAATTGGGTCAGTATCATACAGGTCAAATAGAGCAAAATGCGATGGTTTCTTTAAGCCTTTTTCCTACAAAACAAAAAAAAAATGTGAGAAGCTTTCAATACATAAGGCCCCGTTTTTGCATGTAGCAAATTTCTTTTTTTTTTGTTTGTTTATTTTTCGATTCGCAATAACAGGAACATTACAATAAGAATTACTACAAATCAACTTCCCATACCCACAACATAACATAATATAACTATATATTTATAAAAAGGGCAGAGGTCAAGCCCAACATAGTAGGGCTTGACCGCTGCCCTTTTTTAAAATATACAGTTATGTTATGTACTGTAGATGCTAGCTATGTATAGAGCCAAAGATCTCCAAATTCTTTCTACCTTACCAATGCAATTTGTTGAAACAGAAGCAACACCTTCAAACTTCCTTGTGATACAGATTGCCTGCCATCAGACGGTAACATTTAGTAGGAATGTATCCTTCAAAAAATGCAGAATGTGCTGGATGGCAATTGATATCATTATCTCAATCAAAGACTTGTCATATTTAGCAAGGACATCATGCATACATACAGATCTGAATAAAACAATTTGCAGTGTCAAATCAGAATTCAACTGCCAGGAAGGTTTAATACAGGGACATTCAAATATCATATGTGTTAATGTACCAAGTATGGACAAGCAGTGGCAACACATTTGAATCTTGTAGGCCCACCCCATGTATACGTAGAGGAGTCCATACAGCATGGTATGCAATGAAATATAATGGCTGCGCTAGACTGCTTGACAGGTTGATCTCACAGTGTGGCACCAAAAAAAATCTATCTGATCGTGTCTTGGGGAATACCAACATCAAACTCACTCCCAAGTCCTACAAAGACCTGTTAATGAAGTGTTACTATAAGACATAATTTGTTTATAAAAATGAGAAGTTAATCTCCTTTTAGCTTTCACTTGAGATTATATATCATAGAGATCAGAAATGGGACAAGACCCATTCTCCCATGGTGAACCCTGTGCCAAGCCCTGAATCAGGCCATTCAGCTTGGCAGCCTCCAATACTGACAGTCCATACAACTTACAAAATTCCTATCATGAAGGAGTTGACTATACAGTGTATACCTTTGTCCAACTAACCCTTCCAAAGAATTTTCCTACCCTTAATTCTCACTAGCTTATTGTACCAGAGCGAAAAAGCAGCAGAGATTGGGTACGATTCCTTACAAACCGGTTCCATTACCTTTATTGCTTTAAAAGTGCTGTTGATCAGTGGCAGATTGAACTTAGAGTCGGGAAAATCCATTGTGGGTAGGTACAGGTAGCTTAAAGGGGGAAATCAAAACTTTTTCCATTTCGATCCACTCTGCTCC
Source organism: Ichthyophis bannanicus (assembly GCA_033557465.1). Lineage (NCBI taxonomy): Eukaryota > Metazoa > Chordata > Amphibia > Gymnophiona > Ichthyophiidae > Ichthyophis > Ichthyophis bannanicus. Next base: position 125,574,417 of record CM066035.1, on the reverse strand, counting down.
ATATCTTAATAGTGATGTATAATGATACATCTTAAAATCTGGGAAGCCAAGCCCCTCTTTATTTCTGGGCAGTTTCAACTTTGCAAGAACTATACGAGGCCTCTTGCCCTTCCATAGAAAGCTAGTGAGATCTTATCTTGAGGAGCATAGAAATGTTGTTGGCAAAGACCAAGCATCGTACCTAATTTATAAATTTTGCTGGGAAGTATCATCATCTTAATGAAGTCCAACCTTCCCCACCAAGACATCTGAAGAGGAGATCAATGCTGCAGTGAACCTTTCAAATCAGCTAGAATAGTGCTAGTGTTGCACTTAATTGTTTCTGCAAATGATGAAGTAAAAGGCATTCCTAGATATTTTATACTCTGGGACACTCATTGAAAAGGAAATCTGGCCATTTCCTCTTGTGTGGCAAGGTCATTAAGTGGAAGCAGCTCACATTTGTCCCAATTAATTTTGAAGCCAGAAAATAAAGAAAAAAGATCCACCTTATGTAAAAAAAACCTTATAAATGTTACTGGTCTATTAAGGAACAATAAAACATCTTCTGCACATATTGCATGCCTGCAACACGGGTCCCCTAACTTTATACCATAAATAACTTTTTCCTCTTTGATGCAAAGCAACAATGACTCCAGAGCAAGATCAAATAACTAAGCTTTTTCCACACCTAAAGACAAAGCCATCACTGGCTTACTATTATGTCTAGATAACTCATGTACATTATGAAAGATTCTAGCATTGTCTCCAATAAATCTTCCTTTTATGCACTGAGCCTGTTCTTTCCCAATGAGTAAATGAACTATACTAGCAAGTCTAGTAGCTAAAATCTTTGCTAAAATCGTGTAATCTTATTCAAAAGACAGATTGGACGATAATTAGTCATAAGGGATTCATCATTGCCTTGTTTGGCAAAAAGCACAACTTTTGCTTCCACAGAAGATGAAGAGGCCCATGGAAGCTCATTTAAACTTAGATACAGTCACTGCAACTTAGGAACCAAGGTGGCTGCAAATCACTAGAACAGTTTGACTGTAAGACCATCAGGGCTGGGGACTTTATTCCTAGGCAAATTCTTAATCGCCGTTAAAACTTTTCTGACTTGTATTGGAGTCCCTAGTCTGCAAATCAGTGAGCATAGGGTGTTCAATTACCCTTAAAAAAGACGTTCTTATGTTAGTATCCCTCTCACAAGAGGAGGCAAAGAGCTTCCCAAATGCTTCTAAAATTTCCTCAGGCATGGTAACCAATTTACTTTCAGGAGACTTTATAGAGGAAATAATGTGCTTCTTCTTCTGCACTTTCAAAAGTTGTGCAAGCAATCTGCCAGACTTGTCATTACCCACATAATACCTGGTCTATTCTATGAACATTTCTTGTTCGGCCTCATGCATCAAATTCTTATTATAATCATAACAAAGATCATTTAACCGCTGAAAAATGATATTACTACAAAAATTCCAAAGGCTCGAGAGATGTTTAAAGACCTCTGTGGTGAGGTTAGCTGCTGAGTTCATTTTCAGAGCATCTATTTGTGCTGTTTATTTCAGGATTTCCTTGTTGTCGTCTAGATGGTGAAGTTTAAGGAAAAGGCTTCTTTATTTCTCTGCAAGACTCAACAGTCTTCTAGACTCCCGTTTCTGGTGAAGCGGGGGTTGTCTCGGGAGAAACCTGAACTCCAGGGAAGATCTGTGCTGTGGCAACCCCATCAGCTGGAAAGACTCCAGTCCCCAATCCAGAGTTACTGCAGTTGTTAAAGCTTCGCCAGATGGGAAGTAGTGGATCAAAGAGTGCACACGGTGCTTGCTCATTGTCTTCAGAACTGGCTGGCTTGTCCACTTCAAAGAGTTTTTCTTCTTGACTCAGCAATGTGAAAAGGAGGAGCCCTGAATGCTGGTCTCTGGTCAATCTTTACTTCAGTGTGCCACTTCTACTCCATCTGTGTCATTGGATCACCCTGGCTAGTGCGTCCTTCCAATTTCTAAAAGTAATGTTTTGGTTCCGCCATCTGCTGCCATTCTTGGTATGGATTCCCTTTCTTTTGTTGGTTCATGGAGTTCTGAGGTAGGAATAACTGGAGCTGGAGGAAGGGCCGGGACAACCAACTTGCGGAGGTTTAACAAACTGGGACAGTAGTAGAGCTGATTTTGTTTTCCCTGAACTGCTGTCTGTTCTGGATTTTGCTTTGTACAAACTGGGACAGAATAAAAAACTTCTTTTGTTTTCCCTAAACTGCTGTCTGGCCTGTTTTTTAAAGAAACCCCCTTCTCACCACATGCCACACTACCACAGTGCCTTTTTCCAAGTTAGGCACTATTATAAAATTATAAAATTACCCTCTCTAACAGACTATTTGAAAATTGGCTTCTTAGTCCTAAAAATGAGTGACTGTCACTGTGCTATGCTACTGTCAGTATAAATAATTTGGGCCCGATATTCAAAGGGCAGTTACAGCTTAGCATCAGGGTGTGTTGGGGCATTCTGGGGAGGAGCGGAGGCAAAGATGATCGTTAACCAGGGAGCAGCAATATTGCATTCTGCCCAGTTAGCGACCTATACCTAAAAGATAGGCGAGGAAAACATAGAAACATGATGACAGAAAAAGACCACATGGCCTATCTAGTCTGTCCTTCCATAACAACAACTACAACAGTCCACTTTTTACCTTTAGAGATCCTCTGTGTTGGTCCCATGCTTCTTTGAATTCAGTTACTGTCCTCATCTCTACCACCTCCACTGGGAGACTATTCCATGGATCCACTACTCTTTCTGTAAAGAAATATTTCCTCATATCACTCCTGAATCTATCTCCCTTCACCCTCATCCCATGTCCCCTCATAGCAGAACTTGCTTTCAATTGAAAGAGGCTCTCTCCCTGAAAATTTATGCCACGGAGGTATTTAAACATCTCAATCATATCACCTCTATCCCACCTTTCCTCTAAGGTGTACATATTAAGATCCTTAAGTCTGTCTTCATATGCTTTATAATGAAGCCCACTAATCATTTTAGTAGCCACCCTCTGCACCGACTCCATCCTGTTCACATCCTTTTGAAGGTGCGGTCTCCAGAATTGCACACCATACTCCAAATGAGGTCGCACCAAAGACTTATACAGAGGCATTATCACCTCCTTTTTTCTGCTAGCCATTCCTCTCCGTATGCACCCAAGCATCCTTCTAGCTTTTGCCGTCGCCTTTTCTACCTGTTTAGCTACTTTAAGATCATCAGACACAACCACGCCTAGGTCCCGCTCTTCTTTAGTGGACAAAAGTACTTCATCTCCTATACTGTATTGCTCCCTTGGATTGCTGCAGCCCAAATGCATGACCTTACATTTTTTAACATTAAATCCCAGCTGCCAAATTCTAGACCATTCTTCAAGCTTAGCTAGATCCCTCCTCATGTTATCTACACCTTCCTGGGTGTCTACTCTATTGCAGATTTTGGTATCATCTGCAAAGCGGCAAACCTTACCCGACAGCCCTTCCGCTATATCACTAACAAAGATGTTAAAAAGAAACGGACCAAGGACAGATCCCTGGGGTACACCACTGGTAACATCCTTCTCCTCAGAGTGAGCTCCATTTACTTGTACTCTTTGTCGCCTCCCACCCAACCAATTTCTAACCCAAGCAGTAACTTTAGGGTCCATCCCTAGGGTGCTCAGTTTGTTTATAAGTCGCCTGTGAGGAACAGTGTCAAAGGCTTTACTGAAATCTAAATACACCACATCTAGAGCTCTCCCTCGGTCCAACTCCCTGGTCACCCAGTCAAAGAAATCAATCAGATTTGTCTGACAAGACCTGCCTCTGGTGAATCCATGCTGCCTCGGATCCTGTAATCCGCTGGACTCCAGAAACCTCACTATTTTCTCTTTCAGCAGCGTTTCCAATAATTTACTCACCACCGAAGTTAAACTAACCGGCCTGTAGTTTTCAACCACATCCTTACTTCCGCTTTTGTGTAAAGGCACCACATGAGCCTCTCTCCAGTCCTTTGGCACCACTCCCGACTCCAACGAGGCATTGAAAAGGTCAGTCAGTGGAGTTGCTAGAACATCCCCAAGTTCCCTCAGTATTCTAGAGTGTATCCCATCGCTTTGTCTACTTTAAGTTGAGCTAGTTTCTCACGAACACAGTCTTCTGAAAATTGTTCAAGATGTCCCTCGCGTCTGTTCTTATTTGTGGGTGTTTTCTGAGGTCCTGCTCCTGGTTCTTCATCTGTGAACACAGAACAAAAATATTTGTTAAGCAATTCCGCTTTATCCTTATCAGCTTCTACATATTCTCCCCCTGCACTCTTGAGTCTGACAATACCACTTTTGCCCTTCCTCTTCTCACTAATATATCTGAAAAATGTCTTATCCCCCCATTTTATTGCATTGGCTATTTCCTCCTCCTTTTGAATCTTTGCCTTCTTGACTACTTTGCTAGCTTCTCTAAGTTTTTCCAAATACAGATGCCTGTCTTCCTCTCTCTGTGATCTCTTGTATTTCATGAAGGCCTCCCTCTTTTTCTTCACTTTTTCAGCTACTTCCTTCGAAAACCATAGCGGTCTTCTGTTCCTTTTGCCTTTATTAACCATTTTAACAAAAAGGTTGGTTGCCCTTAAAATACCCCCTTTCAGTTTTGCCCACTGTTTTTCTTCATCCCCCAGCTGTTCCCATCCCACTAACAACTCCCTGAGGTATTGGCCCATCTTCACAAAGTTAGTCTTCCTAAAGTCTAAGATCCTCACCTTGGAATGGATTCTAACAGCCCTAGTCCTAATATTGAACCACACCATCTGGTGATCACTGGATGCAAAATGATCTCCCACTACAACATCAGAAACACTTTCACCATTGGTAAGCACCAAGTCCAGTATGGCCCCTTCACGTGTGGGGTCTGTTACCAATTGCCTGAATAGTTCTTCCTGTAGAGAATCCAGGATCTCCTTACTTCTAGATGATACTGCAGCAGGAATGTGCCAATCAACATCTGGCATATTGAAATCTCCTATCAGTAGCACTTCCCCTTTCCTAGCAATGCTGCGTATGTCTTCAATTAACTCTGTCCACCTCTTCCTCTTGTGAGGGAGGTCTGTATATCACACCAATGCAAATAGATTTCTCTTTCCCTCTTTCTAGTTTAACCCACAATGCCTCCTCTCTCCCTTTTAAGCTCTGTAATTCCAAAGCTTTAATAGTAGTTTTTACATATAGTGCCATTCCTTCTCCCCTTCTTCCTACCCTGTCCTTTCTGAATAAAGTATAGCCAGGTATAGTTACATCCCAGTCATGGTTTTCTGTGAACCATGTTTCTGTAACTGCCACTAAATCCAAGTCAGCCACTCCCACCAAAGCTTCAACTTCAGGGATCTTATTTCCCATGCTACGGGCATTAATACACACTGCTTTCCATATGTTACCCCTGTTACCCATTTCCATAAAGGTATTTAATGTATCACCTACCTGGGGGCTTTCTTCACCCATCCCCAACGAATCTAGTTTAAAGCCCTCTTCAGTAGATTAGCCAGTCTACTACCGAAGATGCGTTGACCTTTCTTGGACAGATGGATGCCATCTCTGCTCTGCAACCCTTGGAACAGCATCCCATGGTCTAGGAAACCAAAACACTCTCGATGACATCATCCACGCAGCCATGCATTCATCTCCAGGATGTGAGCCTCTCTGCCTTGGCCTTTACCCCCAACGGGGAGGATTGAAGAGAACACCACCTGTGCACCTAACTGCTTCACCCTCTGTCCCAGAGCCATGAAGTCACTTTTGATACGTTCCGAGGTATACCTAGCAGTATCATTTGTTCCAACATGGATTAGCAACATTGGGTAATAGTCAGTGGACTTGATGAGTCTCGGCAAACTCTCCGTAACATCTTGGATTTTGGCACCAGGCAGACAGCATACCTCTCTGGACATCAAGTCTGGTCGGCAGATGGACACCTCAGTACCCCTCAGAAGAGAGTCTCCAACTACCACTACCCTTCGTTTCCTTCTGGTCACTGATTCTGCAACTTTGGGGTACTTGAACTCTGGTTCTTCCCTTTCCAGGGATGCTTTCACCTCCTCCACTTCCAGGGCTGCATAATGGTTCTTCAATTCAAGGGCTGGAGAAGTTGGATTGGTGATTTTGCAGGCCCTGGTGACTTGTGTCCAACCATCGACATTCTGTTGGCACCCATCTTCTCCTGTGCTGGAGAGCTTGGTTGCTGCAAGAAGCATCTCATCAATGTACTTCTCACTGTCTTGAATGCTCCTCAGCCTCGCCACCTACTCTCTGAGTTCCTCCACTTGTTTCCTCAGAGCTTCAGCATGCAGGCACCCTGCACATGGAACCGGTCCTTCAACTGGCATTAGCACCTCTGTCTGGACCGAGGCAGAAGCTGTAATGGGGGCAACAGCTTTAGCAATACGATTTTTCCCAGCCATTGTTCTGTTCGTGGAGCTTAGGTATCTGTTAAAGCAAAAGAGAGAGATCTACCAAGTACCAGCCGGTTTCGCAGCTGTCCTTTCAGAGAAAAAGCAGTTAAATCTCTTTAATTATATTCAAAATGCGCTGGTCCAATTCTCTGTGATTTGTTAAAGGGGGAGGTGCCCTATAAAGCAAGACTGCTCACTAGGGGTGGGTGGGAGTTGGGGTGGGTAGGGAGGGAACTAACACCTGATTAGGTGTTTAGCAGTTTCTAAACCTGAGGAGGTTACTGGAGTTCAGCAACCTACTGTGCTCAAGGAAAGTTCCCCTAAAGCACCAAAAAGAAAGTAACCTTGCTTTAAAAAAATATACAAAAAACCCTTTTAAGAGCTCCCAGTCAGAGAGCTAGCAATATAATATAATAAAACAAACAAACAAACAAACCCTCAAATCCTTACTGTTTGTTGATCTGTGGAGCCCTGGTTAGGAAAGCCTCAACAGGGAAGGGCACTGGAGCCTTTTATGCAGGCTTCAACTGCCCTCAAGAAACAGGCCCACTAACTCCTGATTAGGTGTTAGCAGTTTCTAAACCTGAGGAGGTTACTGGAGTTCAGCAACCTACTGTGCTCAAGGAAAGTTCCCCTAAAGCACCAAAAAGAAAGTAACCGTGCTTTAAAAAATATACAAAAAACCCTTTTAAGAGCTCCCAGTCAGAGAGCTAGCAATGTAATATAATAAAACAAACAAACAAACCCTCAAATCCTTACTGTTTGCTGATCTGTGGAACCCTGGTTAGGAAAGCCTCAACAGGGCAGGGCACTGGAGCCTTTTATGCAGGCTTCAACTGCACTCAGGAAATAGGCCCACTAACACCTGATTAGGTGTTTAGCAGTTTCTAAACCTGAGGAGGTTACTGGAGTTCAGCAACCTACTGTGCTCAAGGAAAGTTCCCCTAAAGCACCAAAAAGAAAGTAACCTTGCTTTAAAAATATACAAAAAACCCTTTTAACAAAGGGTTTTAACAAGCACTTTTTAACAAACACTCGCCTATCTTTTAGGCACAGGAGCTAACCGGGCAGTATGCAATATCGCTGCTGCCCAGTTAGCTACTACGGCTTCCGGCATGTGTGGTGATCTCCGGATATTCAATGACAGGGCTGCATATGACCCCAGAACTGAATATCCAGGGTTAAGGGTCGACGGGCACGATTATAGAAACATAGAAATATGATGACAGAAAAAGACCACATGGCCTATCTAGTCTGTCCTTCTATATCAACAACTACAACAGTCCCCTTTTTTCCTTTAGAGATCCTCTGTGTTTGTCCCATGCTTTTTTTAATTCAGTTACTGTCCTCATTTCTACTACCTCCACTGGGAGACTATTCCACGGATCCAACACTCTTTCCGTAAAGAAATATTTCCGCAAATCACTCCTGAATCTATTCCCCTTCACTCCTGAATCTATTCCCCTTCACCCATGTCCCCTTGTAGCAGAACTTGTTTTCAATTGAAAGAGGCTCTCTCCCTGAACATTTATGCCACGGAGGTATTTAAACATCTCAATCATATCACCTCTATCCCGCCTTTTCTCTAAGGTGTACATATTAAGTCTGTCCTCATATGCTTTATAATGAAGACCACTAATCATTTTAGTAGCCACCCTCTGCACCAACTCCATCCTGTTCACATCCTTTTGAAGGTGCGGTCTCCAGAATTGCCCACTATACTCCAAATGAGGTCACACCAAAGACTTATACAGAGGCATTATCACCTCCTTTTTTCTGCTAGCCATTCCTCTCCGTATGCACCCAAGCATCCTTCTAGCTTTCGCTGTCGCCTTTTCTACCTGTTTAGCTACTTTAAGATCATCAGACACAATCATGCCTAGGTCCTGCTCTTCTTTAGTGGACAAAAATACTTCACCCCCTATACTATATTGCTCCCTTGGATTGCTGCAGCCCAAATGCATGACCTTACATTTTTTAACATTAAATCCCAGCTGCCAGATTCTAGACCATTCTTCAAGCTTAGCTAGATCCCTCCTCGTGTTATCTACACCTTCCTGGGTGTCTACTCTATTGCAGATTTTGATATCATCCGCAAAAGGCAAACCTTACCCGACAGCCCTTCCGCTATATCACTAACAAAGATGTTAAAAAGTTTATGCACCGTAATAGCGCATAGCTTCCCCAAATGAATATCAGGCCCTTTGTCAATAGGTTGCAGGGTGATTAAGTAAGATTTTTTTCCATAGGTGCAGAGAGGAGATATTTTAAACCACTCTAACCTGATGAAAATCTTGAGCATGATCAGGCATTTCTTAAATGTGTATTAAAGTTCTACCTTGACCGAATTGTCAGTTGTCAATCAGACTGTTGAGTTCTGAATCCATAGGTATATAAAGCACTTCTCGTTTCTTGAGGCTATAAAACTGGATCCAATTATACAATTGCATTTGATATATAAATTGAATCACAATCTGAGCCATGGGCTTAAGTTAAACAGTGGTGATAGATCTACCTTTTATCCCTTTTTTTTAAATTACTGTATGCAAGCTGCCGCCTATGAGATAAGGAGAGCTCAACGCATAAAGCCCTACCAAGGAGGCTCTCTCTCTTGGTCTCTCATGGGCAGCACCACAAAAACAGCATGTTGCCATATTTTCTTCTTTTCTGCGTTCTCTGTTGCCTTCCTGGATTAACCTATGTGCCCCCAGAGAATCTCTCACATGCAGTGGATCAACCTAATTTAAATAGAACTGTCAGCCACCAAAAAGCCAGGGAGCAAAGGATCATTTTTATTTATTTGGCCTGAGCTCTTACTTTTTTCTTATTGCTCAAGACATTTCACATTCAAATACCGCAGGTAGCTCCATAATTCTCTTTTCTTTTATTAGGAGTTTAACTTTATTACAATGTAAAACAAATGCAGGAAGATACACGAATATAAGAAAGTACAGGAAAATAACATTAAAGAACAACGAAACTGTTTCATAGCCCAAATACTGGGACCCCCTTCCCAACACATTAATATAAGGGAATCAAATAAGACAAATATTGGCCAAACCAGAAAAACTAACTCATCATTTATCAGCCAAAAAATTCTCTAAGTGCAAGGGATCAACAAATACATATCTTATTCCTCAATAAATTGTAATATATTTACAAGGAAAACGAAGGATATAGATAGCTCCTAAGCCTAATACCCTGGATTTAATCTGCAGAAAAGCCTTTGTTCTCAACTGTGCATACCACAAAACATCAGAAGATATTGTAATTTTTTGACCACAAAAGAAAAAAATCCTTTTTCTGAAAATTAGCTTTCATAATTGTAAGCTTATCAATTTCAGACAGGAAAGAAACCACCAGAGTACTCCTAGTAGGAATATCATCCAGAGAAAATTCAAGAAAATAAGATAAATCTAACCTAGCAGTCCTCATTTGTACCACTCTGGGTTTCTCCTTAGAAATAGGTCTAGCTAACACATGGAGCCTAATTCAGGGAGGGGGACAGCTGGACCATCCAGACGTCCCCAAGCAAGACAGGGCAGTTAGGACCCAATTTGGTTCCCGAGGTATCCAGGACCGGGCCTGAGGATGGCCTGGCATGTCCCTGCTGCCTGCGGGGACATCCTTCCCGCAGGCACCCCCGACATCCACAGCTCCGCCCCCTTTTTCTCCACTGCCCAACCCACGGCTGACCTGCTGTGGCCTGGGTTGGGTGGCGGGACACCCACACCCAGCCCTGGCCCCTGAGCTCGATTGCTGGGTTTTCGCTGCTTATACCCTCTGAGGTGGTATAAGCAGTGTGTCCCTATGGGCCTTACATGGCAGTCTGATCCCACCTAGTGCATCCAGGATGCACTGCCTGGGGCAAGGCACTACCATTTTTCAAGATGGTGGTACAGGGTTGGGTATGTGGGCAAAGCTCTTGCACCCCAACTTGTAGGGTTTGTGGGAGATGGGGGTTAGGGTTCACTAGAACAAGGCCATTTTCTGGATTGGGGTGAAGGGGGGAGTGGAGCCACTGGGCCACCAGGTAATTTTCTTGTTCAAGGGATTGGAGGAGTTAGTCACCAGGTAATTTTGTTGGATAGGGATCGATGGGGGCGAGCGCCATGATCAGGGGGGAGGAAGAAATGCCACAATTGGGGAGGGAAGAGGTGCCACGATCAAGGGATATTTTGCTTCAGCTGTGTCTTTACATCTACGTGAAACAGGCACAAGAAATAGTGTTAAAAGACAAGTAAAAATCCATGCTGAGTTTCAGTGCAGCTTTCAACATTGGGCGCAATTTCAAATTCATTATTTTGTATGTGATTTGTATGCCTGCTGCACTATACTGTATTTTAGCGCAGTGTTTTGATGGCATTTTTCTGGTGCTAGCTTGTTTTCTGCATTGGAAAAGTGGCAGCAAAATGTTGCGCTAGAGCATAATACAGTTTTCTTCATAAGCCTCAAAATAAGTTACAAATAGAAATAGTATTTGCTGTTGAAAATATCTGCTGTGGTGAGACAAGATGGTGATGTAGCGGCTGTACAGGGAGCACTGTGGTGCAGTTCTCTGGCACTTACCAGCATGCCTCATAAGAGGAAGGGGAAAGCCTTGGTAATGGTGTCTGTTTCAATGCTGAAGGCTTTGTGCAATTGACCTTACTGTTTGCGGCCCCTGGCCCGATGCTACAGACCTCTATGCTCAGCCCAGTGTGATGTCATCAGATGCTAGCATAAGCAGGGTGTCATTGAGCCCTGAGCAATGGACAGCCACACCAACGCCACAACCAGTGCCGGCTGAGGAAAAGCAGTGGCCTTTGGAGGAGCATCACGGAGCTTTTCCCCTCAAGCGGAGTTTCCTTCAGCATTTGAGGTGTCTTTGGAAGCTTCAGGGGATTCACAGATTTGGGTATATGGTTTGGAGGTGCTGATAGATTGGCTGTTGTAACGCTGGGAGCGCTAGGGGATGCCATCAAGGCTATGGGCATCTTTTTGGCTATGGCAGGCAAATTTCAGGTTCAAGTGGATCAGGTGCTGGCTAAGACTGCATGCAGTGAGACTACTTTTGCAGACCATGCTGCTAGCTTGGGATCTCTGGAAGCTGCCCTGGAAGACCTCCGTTGGGTGAGTAATGTTCAACTGAAGGACAAGGAAGTACTGAACAGGAAGGTCTTGTTTTTGGAAAATTGAGTCCGGAGGAACAATTTAAGATTCTTAAACTTTCCTAAGTGTGTGGTTATACCACCTATGGATAAGCTTAGGAAGTACTTGGGAGAAGACATGCTGTTCCACTGATTATATGGGCCTCCACTGATTATATGGGCCCAATATTTGTCCTTGAATGCTCCAGTCTGGGGGTTTGAGGGAGGAACTGGTTTGTCTCATCCCTCTGATGTGGGTAGTTTAACTGCCTTTCTGGAGTCATTATTTGAGGTATTGACAGAAAGAACAACGCTGGTGGTATGCTTTGCCTTTGAGTCAGACAGAAATGCTATCTTACGTTTGTTTGTTTTTCGCAATAGGTCTGCTGAATTCTTTGGTTCAAAGATATATGTTTTTCCAGATGTTTCTAGAGATACATAGAAGAAGCGCCAGGATTTTCTGGCCCTAAGGTCTAGGGAGGTAACAATCGGCGCATCTACGAAAGTTCTATTTCCCTGCAAATGTTTATTTCTTATCAGTTTAAACAGGTTGTGTTCTTTGAGCCAGAGCAATTGCTTCGATTTCTTGTTTCCAGAGAGGGATCCGCAAACCAGGTGGATAGTCCTGAGAATTTAGTTAGTTAAAAGCCGGCTGTTGTCTGTTGCATATGGGCTACTGCCACTGGTTTCGTATTTCTTAGATTAATGCCAGGTAACTTTAACATTACCTGTTCTTGCCTCACAGGGGTATTTTTGTGGTATATGATATATGTTAATTTTCAGTAATGTTTATTTGCCTTTTTATTGGTTTTCTTTATTTTCTTTGATCATTCATTGATGGATGCATTATTGAAATTGCATAAATAAAATTTTTAAAAAAAAAAGAAAGTATCTGCTGTGGTGGTCTCACAGTATTACTGCTAGGGGTCCCTAGTGGTAGTACCATCAGACTATTACTAGGAGTCAACCATTGCCATTTTGAACCTGGTGCTCCTGCCCACTGATTCTAGACCATCAAGGATTTCTTCAGTTAGGCTTGGGGAGGCCTACTGGGGGTGGGGAATCTTTAGTGGAGGCCCAAGGTCTTTTTCAGGGGGAGTTGAGGATGGGAGAGATACTCCTTGGGGTGATAGTAGGGCCAGGGGGGATTGAATGAGATCTGGAGAAAGTTTTGGGGGGGGGGGCTGAGGGTCTTAACTGAGGACAGGGGGGTCTGTGCATCTTGCAGGCACTGGCCCCTTTAGAATGTTAGGATGATTGCAAGTTGCATTATTTATTTACCGTGGGATTCACTAAACTGTGGTACTGAGTTACTGCAGGTTAGTGATTCCTGTGGTAAATTAAGCTGTTATAAAATGCAACATTTTACCACTGCTTAGTAACTAGCCCCCTAACATATTAGCATACATTATTAAATATAGCAACAAATTTCTCTGATAGTTTTAAATTAAGTAAATAAATAAAAGAATAAACACAAAACAGAATGCAAAGCAACAATTTTCTGTACACACCCTTAGGGGCATGTTTACTAAAACGCAGTAATGTAGCATCGGTAACGTTAACGCACGGTAACGTTACCTAATGTAACATTAACACATGGTAACCTTACCTAATGTAACGTTAACGCACGGTAATATTACCAGCAGTGGTAAATGTCCCAGAGGGTGGAGAGAAGGCGGAGAGTAGGGGTCAATGGACGGGGAGTGGGTGGGGAGTGGGTGGAACCAGGGCTGGCCCGTCCATTGAGCGAGAATGTTTTTTGCGCAGGGCCCCGCGTTTCAGGGGGCCCCGCGCAAAAAACATTCTGATCCTAAAGTCAAATAAAAAAAAAAAAAAAAAGCTGTCTTCTCCCGCTGCTGGGGCTACCGCGGCAGAATCGAGTGTGCCGCGGGCCCCCCCCCCCTGCCCAGCAGAACCTGCCCTCCCCTGTATCTGCTCTCTCGTACAGCTGCCTGCAGTCTCACGCGCCGACTTTCAGAGCGCGAGGGGAGAGTTTCTCCCTCGCTGCTCTGTTAAGCCCGTGGGGGCTGATGGGAAGTTCCCATCAGCCCCCGCGGGCTTAACAGAGCCGCGAAAGGGAAACTAGTCCCTTCGCGCTCTGAAAGCCAGCGCGTGAGACTGCAGGCAGCTGCACGAGAGAGCGGATACAGGGGGGGCAGGCTCTGCTGGGCAGGGGGGGGGGGGCTCCGCGGCACACTCGATTCTGCCGCGGCGGCCCCGGCAGCGGGAGAAGACAGCTTTTTAAAAAAAAAAAAAATTTGGGCTGGACTGGGCTGGGGGGGGGGGGGTTTTAAGTGCTGATGGGCTGGGGGGGGTTAGGAGTGCTGATGGGCTATGGGGGGCTGGGGCGGTTAGGAGTGCTGATGGGAGGGGGGGGGTTATGAGTGCTGATGGGCTATGAGGGGCTATGGGGAGCTGGGGGGGGTTAGGAGTGCTGATGGGCTATGAGGGGCTATGGGGGGCTGGGGGGGTTAGGAGTGCTGATGGGCTATGAGGGGCTATGGGGGCTGGGGGGGTTAGGAGTGCTGATGGGCTGGGGGGGTTAGAAGTGGTGATGGGCTATGGGGAGGCTGGGGGGGTTAGGAGTGGTGATGGGCTATGGGGAGGCTGGGGGGGGTTAGGAGTGGTGATGGGCTATGGGGAGGCTGGGGGGGGTTAGGAGTGGTGATGGGCTATGGGGGGCTGGGGGGGTTAGGAGTGGTGATGGGCTATGGGGGGCTGGGGGGGTTAGGAGTGGTGATGGGCTATGGGGGAGCTAAGTCTTTATATGGGCTGATGGGATTAGGACTGGAAGTGGGTTGATGGGGGGTTAGGACTGCTTTTGGGCTATGGGGGGCTTAAACTAAAACTTGGGTGATGGGGGATTAGGATTGGAAATGGGCTGGTGGGATTAGGACTGGGAGTGGGCTGATGGGGAGGTTAGGACTGGTAATGGGGTATGGGGGGGCTTAAACTGAAAATTGGGTGATGGGGATTAGGACGAAATGGGCTGATGGGGGGGTTAACACTGGAGGTGGGCTGATGGGGTTAGGACAGGTAATGGGCTGTGGGCTGTGGGGGGTTAGGACTGATAATGGGCTATGGGGGGCTAGGACAGGAAATGGGCTGATGGGGAGGGGTTAGGACGAGGTGGGCTGATGGGGTTAGGACTGGTAATGGGCTGTGGGCTGTTGGGGGGGTTAGAACTGGTAATGGGCTATGGGGGGGTTAAGACTGGTAATGGGCTGTTGGCTGTTGGGGGCTGTCTGGTAATGGGCTATGGGGGGGTTAAGACTGATAATGGGCTATGGGGGGCTAGGACAGGAAATGGGCTGATGGGGAGGGGTTAGGACTTGAGGTGGGCTGATGGGGTTAGGACTGGTAATGGGCTGTGGGCTGATGGGGGGGGGGTTAGGACTGGCAATGGGCTATGGGGGGCTGACTGGAAATGGGTTTATTTATTTATTTTATTTATTTAACAGTTTTTTCTATACCGCCCCTTCCAGAGATCAGGGGCGGTTCACATTGAACAAAAATAAATACACTTTCGTATATTTTACATGGAACATGTGTTGACTATATACACGTTTTGTTACATTGAACATGTTTTGAACTTTAACTAGAATAACATTTTTCAAACTATGTACAGGTCATAATGCATGGAGCATAACATAATTGAGTTACCGGTAGTTATTTACAATAGTGATATAACCGTTTGTTTGTGTAAGTCTTTGTCTGTTGGGTATAGTAATGTAGAGTAAGTGTCTTTCTTCTGTTTAATCATTTGTTCTGTCTTGAGAACTGTGGATGGGGTTGATGGGGTTAGGACTGGAAGTGGGTTGATGGGGGGTTGCTAGGACTGGAAATGGGTTGATGGGGGCTAGGACTGGAAATGGGCTGATGCAGGGACTAGAAGGGAATGGATGCTGGGTGAGGCTGGAACTAGAAGGGAGCTGATGTTGGGGGAGGATTAGAATGGGATGGGGCTGGGAGAGTAAAATGGAGAGGGGAAAAATATTTTGTGTGGGAGGGATGAAAAATCTACAATTGACCGGGTATTGGGAGAGTAAGTGGGGATTGAGGATGGAGGGGTAAAATTTGAGTGGATGAAATAGGAATGAGGAAAGAGCAAAAGGAGAAAGATTAGTATGTTAAAGCAGATGTAGAGAGAGAGAATGGAAAAAAAAAACTAGAAGAGAGAAGAAAGGACAAATGGACAGCAGATGATGGAGAGTTAGCAAAAAACATGAAGAAACCAGAAGAAAGTGGCTGGAGCAATTGCAACTGAAAAAAAAATGCACAAAAGGTAGAAAGATATCTCTATTTTGAATTTATTAACTGGAATATGAAAGCTCTGGGAAATGTGCATCATTAATGTCTGCGCTTTGTTTGGTACAAGAGGAAATTAATTTATAGTTTTATTTCTACAGTGTTGTACATTCCAAGTTTGGCTTTTGGGGTTCTCAGTTTAATTATTGCCTTCCTGTTTCTAAATTGTGATTCCTTGTTTGGTGATGGTCTATGTTCTGCATGTGTAACTGAGCTGAGGTATTCTGTTTATGTAATTCCTATTTGACATTGCCACTTGTTCTCTTTCCCCAGTAGGTCATGTATTGTTGTTCTCTGAAATGTATTGGTTTAATATTTGCAGTGTTGCCTTTTGATAGGTAGGGTATGGTGCTTTGTGAGTCCTGGTAGTGCTGTTAGTATACGGCGGGTTTGCTATTGGTTCTAAATGGGCAGTGTTTGTAGTAGTTCCTAATGTGCCTGGCGGTTGGCACTGGATTATAGTAATGTAGAAATCTTTTAGTCTGTCTTTATCCATACACTCATTAAGAGACATGTTTACTAAAAGTTAGTGTATGTTAGCATTATGCAAATATTTATGCAAATAAGGCTATTTATGCAAATGAGGCCCCGCACCGAGTCTCCGCACATGGCCCCGCACCCCCCTTGGGCCGCCCCTGGGTGGAACAGTAATGCCAGGACTTTACCGCCAGTGAAAACCTGTCGGTAAATGCACATTTGCAGGAGAGAGAGACCATTTTGGTGTCAGCAATGTACAGCACAGACAGGGAGATCAAGTAAAGTGATAGTACTGCTCCATTTGCAGCAACAGCATAGTGCCCAAGTATGAAAGGGCACAATGGTGATGGTGCAAATGGGGCAAAGGGGGCTGCAGGTGGGACATGCAGTGGGGGAAGTTGGGGCACAAGGTAGAACATAGGAACAAAGAAATTGGAAATCAGCAAGACAGCATATGACCAAGGACAAACATGCCCAGTAGTCTGTATTCCACAGTGTCCCATCCAGGGGACACGTACCAGCAGGTACCCCAAATGTCACACAGGAACCACAATGCCTGTAATGGGGCAAGCAGTCCACATCTTGGGACCACTCTAACAAGGGTCTATGGACCTTTCCCAGGATACGTCCCAAACTGTTCAGAAACCCAATTAAACGAACACCCTTTACTACAGACCCTGGTAAGGCAGTGCAGAGTGTGACCATGCCTCATCTGAAACATGTATACACCCAGTAGTCCAAACTGGGTACACTGTACCCACATTGCATGCCCTAGCCTGTCCACAGTCTGCTGGCATAACACAATCTACCTACGTTTACCTGGTCCACCCTAGCCAATAGTTACTAGATCACCAACCTGACACCCCCCGGCCGTCTCTCCCCCAGGTGGAAGGGACATAATAATGGCAGGTGGTGATTGGGGGGATGTGTGGATGTCCATGCATGCCTTCCCACCCCAGACCTCGCACCCTAGGCACCCACCTACCTGCACATTGGATGGCCTGAAACTGTGCACTACCAGCACCGAAAGCTTATGGGCATGTCAGCATGGCGGGGGGGGGGGGGTTGTTGGTGGCAGAGGAGGCAGTGGCATCTGCCTACAGCTTACCAAGGCCATGCTGTGCTCCAGTGCATGGTGTGCAGTGCAACAGACAAGGTCTGTCTGATGAAAAACAAAGGTAGCCCCAGGGACTGCTGTGCCTATGTGGCAACAGTGTGGTGCAGTATGCACAGCCAGTGTGTCTTGGAGCAGAAAGTCACAGGTTCAGATCCCAGCTGTGGATCTTGCAGAGCATATCCCTGCATTTTACCCTACATTGAAGATACAACACTGGCATGTGCAATCCCCAAAGCATCAGCCAACAGGGGTACAAACACAGGCTCCACTATACAAAGCTTCATGGAGAGTCCGGCTGTTGGCTCTGGCACACAGAGCAGCAGTTATCACCAGAGCACTACTACTAGCTTCTGCACTATTAGTTCACCTTAGCAAAGCCTGCACTGTGATCTGGACCAGTGTGGCTGGCAGGGTTGCCAACCATCCCTATCTTTGCACAGTGCTGCAATAGGAATGGGTGTGTGTATATGTCTATCCATTGTTTTGTGGCTTCCTACTCCTCACTGGGCCTCACAATGCGTGCACTGTTTCCAGCCTTTGCCTGCAAATGTGCATACTGAGAAGCAAGGTATTGTGGGTGTGGCCCGGACAGGGCGGATCGGACAGGATGCATCTGCATCGGGTTTTGGACAATGGCAGGGACATCGTAGTGCCCGACTACCACCTGCATGGACAGGGTGGCCACAGCATGTCATGCTGGGAGGACACTTTCACTAGTGCTATCTGTGTGCTTTCTCTTCTGGGGTCCAATCACTGATGCAACTGCTGGGTGCACATAGTTCTTTTGTGGACATGCAATACGGACTGGCTAGTGTACTGCCTGCAGTTAGTATGTACATGGATGGAGCACCTGGTGGGGTGCAGTCTGACTGTGCCTTTTGCTGATGAATGTCAGACCTTGGTGGGTGGCAGCTGAGGTTTTCCAGGCCTACTCCCAACATTACTGCTGGTCTGTCAGTGCCCTACTAACAGGTACAGATCTGGCCTACTGGTCCAACCCCCTAGGAAGACAAACTTTGGCCAGCGAGACTGGGGATGTTCGTCCCATAGCCATTCTTCATGGCTGTGCCACATCTTCCTCCACTGCCTCAATTACAAAAACTTGATTGTGGACCCTTTGGGGACAAGGGGCATATGCTGTACACTGCTTTGACCCAGAGACTGCAGCAAATATGTATTGCTACTTAAACCTCATGCAAGTCTAGACAGCACTCTGCCCTGATAATAGGTGGCTATGGCAACTGCATTATCACAACAGATATATACTAATCTGGATGGGTCCTGGTACACCATTTCTTGATGTGACTGAGGCATATAGAGGGACACAAGGCAACTTTATGTTCCACTACAGGAAATACTTGCCACGCACTGGCAATGATGAGAAACTGCAGCAGAGCCCATCTCTAGCATCAAAGTTACTGCAGACCTGGTACTGGGTGCCCATCCTCACTCTCAGGGTGACCACAGAACCTATGCAGTGACATGGTCTGTAGCTTCTCTGTGCCAGTATCACACACTGTCAGTTCTTCTTACCAAGCTGAGGTGCTGGAGAGGTGCATTCTCCATTCGTTGATCAGCTGTAGAATGCTATTCTGGACGTGCATTGCATCATGGGCACTGGTGAGGCTACCCTATCCTGGCACACCCAGCAGACATTTTGTGCAGTGATCTGCAGTATTTCTGTATCCAGTCATTGCTATGCAAAGAGCTGTAGAGGTGTAGTCTACTGGTTAGTACAATGACTCCCTAGGCAGGGGTCATGGGTTTAGTTCCTCTTTGTTCTCTCTTTTTATGCCTGTCCTACTCAAATAATTTTCATGCCTGTAACAGTCACGTCTCTGCAGATCTGTGCTGCCAGCCCATAACACCCTCACCTCAGTTGCCAACTGTCCTTCAGCCCATTTATCTGCCTCTGTCAGCTGTGTACAGTCCTGTCTTCTTGTGCAGTCTGTCTGCTATCCCATGTCCTGCACTGGTACCCTTTTCTGTATTGTGGCTCTTCGTGCTTACCTCTCATGTGCCTGATCTGCATGGCACCACTACTCCTCTGTCCTCCTATCACTGGAAATATCTTGCCACCTCTGCCTCCACTGGGGGACACGTATCTCTGCCACCCACTGTCATTGCAGCACTTTACATTGCCAACACCCTGTGCATCAGTACAGCTGCCTCCAACATGTTTGTCCACTTTACCGGCTGCCACATAGGATGCCCGCAGATATGGCAGTCCATCAGCTCCCACCTCTCCTTCCTTCCATCACTGGTTCATTGCCGTTCCTTGGTGCTCTATCCAGTGTTAGGATTACAGCTGTTCTTATGCCTTACAGTTCATGCTTGTCAACGTAAAGCACTTTACAGCCCTTAGGGCACCTTATATTAGGGCACCTTACTGCCCTTAGGATGCTTGTCAACGTAAAGTACTTTACAGCCCTTAGGGCACCTTATATTAGGGCACCTTACTGCCCTTAGGCTGCCACATAGGATGCCCGCAGATATGGCAGTCCATCAGCTCCCGCCTCTCCTTCCTTCCATCACTGGTTCATTGCCGTTCCTTGGTGCTCTATCCAGTGTTAGGATTACAGCTGTTCTTATGCCTTACAGTTCATGCTTGTCAACGTAAAACACTTTAAAGCCCTTAGGGCACTTTAACTTAAGGCACCTTAAGTTAAAGCACCTTAACGTTCTTAGGGCATCTTAATTTAGGGCACCTTAACCTAAGGTGCCTTAGGTTAAGGTGCCCTAAGGGCTTTAAGGTGCCTTAACCTAAGGCACTTTAAAGTCCTTAGGGTGCCGTAACCTAAGGCGCCTTAATTCAAGGCACCCTAAGGGCTTTAAGGCGCCCTAACAAGGCACCTTAGTTTAAGGCACCTTACAGCCCTTAGAGTGCCTTGACTTAAGGCGCCTCAAGTTAGGGTGCCTTACAGCCCTTAGGAAGCCTTGTCAGCCTTAATGTGCCCTAAGGTGCATGCTTGTCACCTTAACATGCAATGTCCCGTTAACATGCGTTAAATGGACAAGGCACCCTGTTAACGTGTGTTAAACTGCCCATTACTCCCTTTATGCTAGAACGCCCCCTACTTGCCCACTGCCTTATATGGCTTCAGGTACCTTAACGCTGCCCTTACCGCTGGTAACTTTACCGCGGTTTAGTAAACATACCCCTTAGGTTTCTTATCACTGTAACAACCATGGTAACTATTAGAGTTTTATTTTGTATGATTGTTTTAACTATATATTTTGTTATGGTTATATTTGAGGGAGTTGTACACTGCAGGAAGCCAGTTTGGATAACGCAGTAAAAAATGTAAATAAATAAATAAATAGCAGCACCAATATGTCTGTTCATGATTTTTTTTTTTTTACCTCAGTTCATTGATTTAGACATAATAAAGAAGACAGCAAGCAAAATTCATATTTTAGGGATTATAATGCGTATACACTATTTGAAAAATATTGAATTTCAACCTCTGTTATCTTTTTTCCAGGAAAATGTAAATATTGAGGAAGCTACCCGATGTCTGGTGAAACACATAATTGCAAGTGAGAATGACCTTCTGCATTCTACAGATCCTGACATTGTAAAACCTCAAATGTATTCTTCTAAAAATGTCCGCTGTTCTGGTTGCTTCAAATCCTAGAAAGCTTTACACTTAAAAATAAATGCATTAAAAAAATTGAACTGAGTTTTCAGTGCTATGATTCCCCATGCTTAATGTAGAGAATGGAGATGTACACATTGAATTTCACATCTTTGCAAAAGAGGCATTTGTAAATTAAAGTGCATCAGGAGCAGAGTTGATCAAAAATTGTCTCACATTTTGTCTCTGTGGGCAAAATGGTTAATAAATTGTGACGTCAATTCTTGTGTCCAAGGTCTAACATTTTTAATATGGAACATTGCTAAAAAATGTATTATCATGACATAAGAGATATAAAATGATACAAAAAATGTTACCTCACCAAATAGGGCATTATTACAGGGCAGTTTGATTACTCAACATGGACTGGGGAAATCCATTGCTTACCCCTGGGATATTCAGCATGGAATTAGTCTACCTTTTGGGAACCTGACAGGTACTTGTGACCAGGATTGGCCACTGTTGGGAACAGGATGCTGGGTTTGATGGACCTTTGTTCTGGCATAAGATGACCATGGTCCATGAGAATGAAGGGAATGGGTCTGAATTCAGATGGCCAATGGATGTGGGAAGCTTACTGTTGGTCAAGAGGCAGTGAGCAGATCCTCAGGGATGAATAGTATGAGCAGGAATAGTTCTCTCTCAGATCCAGCAGGAAAAGCAGGAAAACGTATGGGAGGGTTAAAGGGTAGACTTAGCAGAGAAGACCACCTTTGCATATCCCACAACCCAGGAAAGGGTAAGGTTCAAGGCTACTCATCACAAATTGTCAGAGGATCACTGGCAGACACTGAGAAAAGTAAGGTACTGGGGTAGATGCAGTCCAGGTTCAGTGACCTGTGGCTTGTATAAATGATCTGAGCCCATTCAAAGCTTAGCATGGTTCGAACTAAGTTCTGGAATAACAGGGACTTCGTTGAAGGAAAAGGAACTATCTACAGTAAGTAAGAATAAAAGTGATTTTATAAGCGACTTGTTTTCCATGTTATACATACTCAAGTAGACACTTATAAAATTGTCCTGGGGTATAGGTGCATAGACATAGGTGCTCAAGAAGCATATAGCAATGTATGTTAGCCCTATAACACCAACGAATACAAATGTTCAGCCAATAGAAAGTGTCATTTCTCCACTGCTGAAAGCAAACCTGTCTCGGAACAGGTGTAACTGTGTGGGAAGTTTCAGGTAAGCTGTTTATAAAGGCAAATATATTCTCTTTATAAAATCAATGCAACATATGCACCTGTGTGCACTTCCATCCTAGCTGTCCTTTGCCTCACAAGGAGCATGAGTGCTGAAAACCATGCCTAGGTCAGGTAGCAAAAAAATAAGCAAACAGTTTATAAAAGGCTCAGTGAACACCACATTTATTATGAAACACGTACAGCGCCTTCTGAAGATGTGCGCATATGTGGCAAGTGCACTAACCAACCCAAACAATCTGCATTTCAAGACTGGAAACAGAGGGGTCAGGATTCAGCCACTGTGGCCAGCATTATTTTCAAATGCTGACAGCCATGGCTAAGAGATAGCTGGATATTCAGCGCCACCATCTGGACACTGGCTGCCATTGAATATGTGGATAATGCAGAAAGCTCCCAAACTTATTCAGATAGTGGTGATATTTACCACGCTATCCCGCTAACGTATCACCACTTGGCTCTGCCTTTGCTGCACCCCAGCACTAACTTACTGCTTTACCTTTACCTGCATAGTGCTGGAGAGGTCAGCCATAGTTTGAGCAGCACTATCCAGACAGCACTGCTGAAAATCTTCAAATGGGCAATATTTATCTGGATCGCAGGTGCTGCTGTGTGGATAAGTGCTGCTGAATATTGGGCCAACGGTGTGCACGCCTGTAGCACCATTTACACGTGTCTATGGGGAATTTTATAAATGCGCGTGTACAATAGCAGGGAAGAAGGGACCTTCCCTCAGAAAGGCAAACTTTTGTTGCAGAGGAGATAGATTTGCATGTTAGAGACTCCTCCTAGCCCTAGTTCTCAAAAGAAGACAGGGGTAATGTATTATTTTGAGCAGGTCTAAAAGCCAGTGACGAAAAGTGACTAGGTATATGTATATTGCTGCCATAAAATACAGCTTGTACAAGGCATGCACTTGAAAGAGCTTGCCCAGAACGCTGCTCTTTCTAGGGATGTGCACAGCCAAATTAAGGGCCCCTTTTACTAAAGCCTGCTAAGGTTTTGCACTTAATGTGTGAAACAAGTGCAAAGCCTCCATGTTAGCTCTTTGGGGCATGACAGCATGTTCCCGGCAGTTGATGTGCAACAGGCTCCTTAACATGCGATGCACTAACGGGGCAGAATGACACCCAGAGGCGTCATTATATGCATGTGCACACGCACTAATTGCCACAGTGCCACTGAGTGTGCAGCAATCGCCCTCGCCCATACCCACACTCCACCTTGCCCTATCACACACAGTCGCTGGCATGCCTCACATTACTGTTCCCGGCAGCCAGTTCAAGCGTGTTAAAACACACGTTAATTTGCTACTGGGCTTTAGTAAAACTGGCACTTAATTTGGTTTGATTGATTTGGATTTTTCAGATTTTTTCTTGATTTTCTGATTTTTTTTGTTTGACACATTTATTTTTATTGCATGAATTTTCTATTCATTTGAACTTTCTAATGCATGCAAATTGATTGAATGCCCATCTGTTTATAGGTTTATGTACATACAATTGAGATATCCCTCATCCTTTCCATGTATTTTATTTCATTTATTTATTTATTTAACAGGGTTTTTTATACGGCTTTATCATTTGATCAAAGCGGTTTACATTGTAACTTAAACTTGATAATGTACATAAAACGGGGATATTGCTAACTTGGATTTTTTTCTGTACATAAATCTCTGCATTTTGCAGAGTACTTGCATGCGTTGTATGTAGTTTGCTTGCTACAGATATGTCTGATCTTTTTGCATCTGTAACTGGCACCTAAAGTTTATAAAACTAACTCCAATATGGTCAGACTGAGGCAGTGGTAACAAGCATGGGCTGGCAGATCTCACCCATGGAGTGTCCTAAAATAGGAAGTACCATTCTTACAATGTTTTGAGGACCAAATGGAGCAAGAGGTGATCTCTTATGTTGGTGGGGTTTGGGTTCTTAGTGAAGGATTCCTTCAACAGGTAAATAAAGCCAATTTTATATAGATAATCTGGGTTGGAATAGGGATGTCCAAGTCAGGATATTTGCAAATTGCAGTTTATTTTACAAAACATTCATTGAATTCAGGGTCTTTTGTAAAGCACGCATGAGGTCATGGGAAAAATACCTATATCAGCACCTACAGCGGCAAGAGCCTTTTGACAAACAAATGTTTAAAAAAGTGGTATCATTTGGTGCTTTGCATGTAAGTGCCAACACATATGGCGGTAATTTTATAATGGATCGCTTAGGCGGTACATAGATGAAGGGCCGTACCAAGGGCTGTGCGAGCGGTGCGGCCGCACAGGACGCAATTGCAGAAAGGGCACTGATATCATCACTGGGCTTCCAGAAATCTTACTGTAAAATGAGTGAGTTACTGCATGTGGCTGGGGTAGAGGGGGGTGTCAGATTAGTTAGTCACACAAGGTGCATTTCTAGATTGGTAAAGTCCTGCATAGATGCATTTGTGCCTTTATAATATAGGCCTTCAGAAACAGCCTACGTAGATCGAAAATTCACATGAATATGCTGACACCTTCTCCAAAGATGGTTACATTTGTGCGTGCATTATAAAATATGCATGTACATTGCAACTCTACTTCCGCTTTGCCCAAACTACACCCCTAGAAATACCTACCCAAGATCTTTCGATAGACAGACTCTTTACGCATGTATACCCCCGCACAATTTTCTAAAAGACTTTTTTCTGAATGCAAAACAGACTTTGCATGTAGAAAACCTTTATGAAATTGCCCCATACAAGCAGCAGATTTTTTCACCTACAAGCGTAAGTGCCAGCACGTATACCTGGAAGTGCCAAATTTTGCAAAGCTGCATGTCTAAGAGCAGCCATTTATGGAGCTGAGCTGCAAAACACAATTATTGTGCTGCTTGAGGTGCCGTTGAACACTAGAGAGGTAAGTACAAGACGTCCCTCAATCCTCCTTGCAAACCCCAGCTCCAAATGAGTAGTTAGCTTACATTTATGCATATCCTGGAGAAGCTGTAAGTACCAATGGACACATTTTTTGAAGTACGCATAGATTTCCATTGCAAAATAGTAAAACGCACATATCATTTTAAGGTTTGTCCAAACCATCCCCAGAACATGTCCCTTTAAAATCTGTGTTTGCTGCAGGCAGTGCAAGTTCCCTAGAAAAAAAAGATGCCGGTACTCATATGCAGGGTTCTGTCATTAATATATGAGGGCCATGGGTCAATTTTAGCAGGCAATGAAAACAGTGCCAGTGCTCCGTTCCACCGAGAACCCCTTCAGGAAAAACCCTGGCTACAGGTATATAAGCATAAGTAGGAACTGTCCTAAAATGCCTACGCAAACATGTATGCCCATTTACATGTGAATATCAGCTTTTCACAAATGTCAGAGATGCCTAATCCGTCTAAAATCACATCCAGCAATATCCTCGTTTGAATGGATGTATGGAAGTAAGAGCTATGGCTATCTTATGTCCAATCCTGGTACTGGCTTGCTGTTTGATAAGGAGTTGAAGGGTGGGGTGGGATGGCCTTGTAAGACACAGGAGTACAAGTATCTATGTTGCCATTAGTACTGGTGCTGAAATAGGCGGCTTTAGGTGCACACACAGTACTTGCACGTATACGTTAGGGCACGTATACACACATTAACTGCCAGGAACATGCTGGGACAGTTACCGTGGAGGCTTTGCACTTAACACATATAGTTTTTTGTATTAAGTGTGTTAGACATTCAAGACAGATTGGAGAGAGGGGTAGGCATGTCTGGGCAATCACAAGAACTTGGACGTCTCTGACTAATTTCAGTAATGCCCTGGATATTGCAAGCTGCATCACAATTTATACCTGCTCTAGGCATGAATAGGCATTGGAAAGGTGCTCGTTTTGTCAGCCAAACAAGTGGAGAGAGGAGGTACAGTTATCCCCTCTATGTTGTCTATGTTGACAATAAACACTGCCGAGGAATGCAGGCTCATTTTTCCATGTTGCCATGCCAATGGACATCCCTGGATACAACCTTGCATGAGATGGATGTCTGCCCATGGTTTCATAGTGGGGACATCTATGTCTGGGAAATCCATATTTCTAAAACTGTACCAAAACATAGATGTCCCTGGTGTTTTTGTACGTTCTGCACTGGACGTCCCAGATTACACTTGGATATCCTTTCTCAAATGCTACTTTACATCTACCAAGTTTTTTTTTTAATCAAACCACCCAGTGAAGGTTATACCTGTCAAACGAAATCAGAAATATGCAATGTAATGTGATCTTACTTTATGTATCTATTGGTATAAAATGTCTTTTCAAATCCAAGAATCCCTGTTTACAAAGATGATTTTTATAGGTACAGAATGAAGGAAATTCATTTGAAAATAGGTCTCCAGCTCTTATTCCTTAATCACTGGTCTTTTGCTAAAGAACTGAATTGTTATTTTTAACTTACTCCTTTATCTTTACCTGCATAAACTGACTCTTGGAAAATGATTCACCCTCAATGTGGCAAAAAGGCATCCATATGAGAAAACATGTTTTCTTTTTTTCTGACAATTTTATTACAGTTATGTAAATAAGTGGGAATTTTGCCACAGTCATGAATTTTATACAATGTATGGGTCTAGATACTTAAGCTGCATGAGAATTTCCCTCTTTGTTTAAACTTAGAGGTATGTTTACTAAACTGCAGTAAAGGAGCTGTCTTTTCTGTACTTTAATGGCAGCAATAAGGGGTTACTGTGCTGTAAGTGTTCTGGGCGTGTTAGAGGAGTTCCAGCATTAAGGGGTATGTTTACTAAACTGCGTTAGTGCAATTCGCGTTAGGAGCCGCGTTAGTGGAAGGAAAGCCAAAAAAGGACATGGGCGGGACATCGTATCTGATAACGCGCCGTTGCGCATGGTATTACGCGCGGCGCAACAACGATCGTTACAGCGCATGCAAGCATAAGACAGGGTGCAGACACCCAAAACCAGAAGCAAAGCTGTAGCACAATGGTTACCACACAGACTGATGGTACAAGAGTCATGGGTTCAAATCCCCAGTGTGCCTAATGAGCAAGGCTGGCTAAGGCATCCTGTGTAACCCTTTGAAAGCCGACTATAATATTTTAATCCGCAGTCTGCAGGCGGGTTACAGTTTGAATATGTCAGGAAAAATGTACCCTTCCTATGAAATATGTGCCAACAGTGACGTTCGCTCTGACATGGTACTATATATTATGTAGTATATATTATATATTATATACAGGAATATGTAGGCGCTCCCTATAAGGCGAAGTGTAAGGCTCGCCCTATAGGGAGCGCCTAAATATTCCTTTCAAATGGCATATAATGCATATAATATAGGGCGAAGTGTAATGTGCACCCCATATAAGGCGCTCAATAGGACGCCTTATAAGGCACCCTATAGGGCACCCCTTGAGCTACCCTAAGGTGACAGTACCCTGAGAGTGGTTCTGCTGGCAGCACTAATATACAGTAAACATAGACAATGCCTAAGACAGCCCTATAAATGAACCCCACTGTGGGTTGTGAACCTATGACCACTGGCTCCGTGGGCAGTGAAGTAATCAGTGGGCCAGAGCTGCTAATAAACACATGGCTGGCTACAGGAGGACTGCACGGCCCCACACCCACATTCAGCTGTGGTTACCAGGGAGATTACATACCACCACCCAACGCACCCTCTAGGGCTCAGGGTGGGGGACAGGATCTCCCGCCCACAGATCCACCTTCAACCCCCTGCAATGGTGGCAGTGAAGGAGACCATCACCCCAGTCCCACTCGGGATCAAACACCCTACAGGGCAGGCAATGCAGAGCAGTACACACCCGTACAGCATGAGCAGACAGACGGCAGGTCTGGAAATGCTCAGCTGCCCCCCACAATTATCTGACATTCTCCAGCAGCAAGCCTCCAGCCGCTGCACCCTGCACGGTGTTCCAGCAAGACACATACCAGCTGCAGACAGTCCGCCAGCTAGTCCATAGTGCAGGGGTAGGGAACCCTGGTCCTGGAGAGTCGCAGACCAGTCAGGTTTTCGGGATATCCCTAAAGAATATGCATGAGATATATATGCATTAGAGATATCCTGCCAACCTGACTGGTTTGTGGCCCTCCAGGGCTGGATTTGGAGACCCCTGCCTTACACCTCTGTCATTTAAGATTGTGAGTGGGCAAGGTGCAGATGTCCAAGACATCAAAAAGGTTAGATAGAATGTGTCACATTCCTCCTCACTTCTCACCACCACCAAAATATTGTCTATTAGACAACTTTTTGGCGGTGGTGAGAATCGAGGAGGAATGTGACACATTCTATCTAACCTTTTTGATGTCTTGGACATCTGCACCTTGCCCACTCACAATCTTAAATGACAGAGGTGTAAGGCAGGGGTCTCCAAATCCAGCCCGGGAGGGCCACAAACCAGTCAGGTTGGCAGGATATCTCTAATGCATATATATCTCATGCATATTCATTAAGGCGATCCCAAAAACCTGACTGGTCTGCAGCTCTCCAGGACCAGGGTTCCCTACCCCTGCCATAGTGCATGGTCCTGGAGGAGATGCATGTACCCAGAACAGGGATATCAGCATACACACCAAGCAGATAAGTCAGTGAGTGGGCCCCAAACCCCCCCCCCCCATAGATATAACATAAGAGACACGCTATATAGCACTATGGTGGAACCTAGCCATGCCATGGTCACTGCTTAGTCAGGGTGAGAGTGACCTCCCAGCAGGACATGCTATGGCCACCCTGTCCATGCAGGTGGTACCGGGCACTACAATGTCCGGCCATTGCTCTATGCCCTGTGCAGATGCGGACAGGCCAGGCCACCCTATCCACGCTATTCCCACGGTACCTTGCTCCTCATTATGCACATCGGCAGGCCAATACTGGCAACAGTGCTAGCAGTGTGGGCTGTGGAGGGTGTTGGAAGCCACCACACACTGGATGGACAGACACACACTCCCCACACCTATGCCAGCATTGTGCAACTATAGAGGTGTTGGGCAGCCCAGGCCACCACAGCAGTCCTGGGCACAGTGCAGGCATGGCTATGGTATGCAATGCTGTAGGAGTCACTCCCCAGATTGGTAAACACTGTTAGACACAAGACCTGTAGCACACTCCACAGACATCAGAAAGGTTGTTATGATGCAGCTCACTCCGAAAATTGTACGTAACCTAGGAATTGCTATCTGCCAGTAATCATAGCAACCTTTTGATAGATGTGTACCATATTCCCAGGTTTAGGGTGGCATTACTAAGGTATGCAAGTGCTAGTATTGGGAGATGCATGCAGAGCCCAAGGTCCTGCCTCTCCAGGAGGCTTTGGATAATGGGGCCTGTGGGTGTGGGTGTGTCTGCCCCTGTTGGCTGCTGCTTTACGGCAGAGGTTCCCAACTCCATTCCTGCGGTGCAAAACACTGTTCGGGTTTTCATGCTGTCCCTCATGACTATGCATGAGATATATCTGCATACCATGGGGGTGGCGCATAGAAATGCAGCACAGGCATCTTTATCAGAGGCAGCATGGAACCTGAATGGTGTTTGGCCCTCCAGGACTGCATTTGGGAGGCTCTGCTCTAGGTAATGTGCATGTTTATGGTGTCTGTGCCCTATAGGGTAAAATGTAGGTGTTTTGAACATGTTTACATCATCTGCAAGACCGGTTCTGTCTGTATTAGCCCGTTATAGTAGTGGGTAAAATATGAGGACTGGTTTGGCGAACACCACAGCTGGGCCTTGAACCTGTGGCCCTTATGCTTCTGAATACACTGGTTCTGTGCACTGCACCACCATGTTCTCACAGAGATGGTGCGTTCCCTGGTGGTACCATGACTGTTGGAGCGCACTGCACCCACGTGAGGGGGGCTAGGCCACGGTCTGCTCTGGGCAGTTGCCACTGCCCCCTCCACCACCAGTATCCCTCAGCCACCATGCTGACATGCCCTTCTGCTGGTGGAGCTGGTGGTGCGCAGTCTCAGGCCATCCAGTGTGCAGGTAGGCGGCTGCCTATGGTGCGTGTTCTGGGGTGGGGGTGCCCGCATAGCTGCCCACGCTTTCCCCCAGCACCGCCTGCCACTGTTCCGTGCCATTGGGAGTACCTGCTGGGTACTATTCCCTGTGACACTGTGGGAAGCACACCTTGCACATGTTGGGCCCTCAGCAGTTGCTGTCTGGCTGCTCTACTGTTTTGGCATTCCTATGGGCCAGCTAGGCATCACCCTAGTCCCCACTGTGGCCCAGCTGCAGCCCTCTGTATCCCCTTCTCCAGTATCGGACCGGTTGTCCGTTCCGACATGCCCGCCCTGATGTTGCGGGACATGTGCATGCCATAGGAACTCTGTCCGATGGTGGGGAGGTCCCTGGGCAGTGCTATTTCACTGTGGGTGCATGCACCTTGTATGGGGACGGGGTATGGACCCTTCCGCGATTTATAAATAAATAAATAACATAAATAACTAAATAAATATCTGTTCAATGGAGCTTACTCGGGGGGGGGGGGGGGGTTGATGTTTCTCATTGCTACCACTATTGGCCAGCTTGGTTGTTGTTTTTTTCCAGTTTGTTGGGGTCATTTTCAGTGTTTCTGTGCCCTTTTGTTCTGTGCACATGTATCACACTTATCACATTTGTTTGGTTTCCCTGCCTAGGCTGTACATTGCTGACAGTTAAATGGTTTCTCTCCCCTTTAAAGTGCATTTAACCGCAGGTTTTCATTCGCGTTGGAATTCAGCTCTGAAATTCAGCGCGTTAGTGTAATGGGAGCCTCTCCCCGCCCACTCTCAGCCCATTGACCCCTTCTCTCCGCCTTCTGTGTTGTTTTACCGCGCCGCGGAGCATCACGCGCGTTAGCGAGTGATACTGCGCACTGTAGCACGTTTACGATCGTTAAAGCGCTACAGTGCACGGTATCACGCGCTAATGATCGTTAACATTGTACAACGAGCGTTATTCCCATTTACCGCGGTTTAGTAAACATACCCCTAAGGGTTGCTAGTAGACACTTAGTGGGCAGTAACAGGACATGCTGCATTAAGGGGTGCTAGTGGAAACTTAACAGGCGGTAACAGGACATTAAGGGGTGGTAGAGGACACTCAGCGACCAGGAAAAGGACATGCTGTGTTAAAGTGTCTTGCATGCACCCTAATGCAGGAAAATCTCTGAAACATTGAAAGGGGGGCAGGGAAGGGGGGCGGAGCCTGATGTCCAGCGGGATGGTCGCATAACGCTGAGGCTCCCGAGAGGCCTACTCAGAATCCTGAATTAACACCGTACATACTTGGAACTTCTACTCTGATCTTGCCGGGGCACATTGGTGAGATGGCGGGGACCAAACCCACGCGCCTGGAATTTGGATCTCCAGCGGCTTCTCACGGCAAACGTTCCAAAACTGAACCTCCGTCCCCGCAGAAGGGGCTGGCCTTGCGCGAGGGCCCCGAAATGCAGCAGGAAATCCTCGCAGAGATTAGAGGGGTCAAAAACCTCGTGCAGTCAAACGGTGAAGCACTCCGAGCGCTGTGGGAAGATTTTGGTGTGCTGCAAAGCAAGCTAGAAGGGCATTCTTCGCGTCAGGACAAAATGGAGAGCATATTGGACTCCCATGCGGCCCGGTTGTCCAAACTCGACAAAGTTGAACGTCAGGTGCGGGCCTTGCAGAAAGAAGTGGAAGATGGCAATAATAGAGCGCGCCGCAACAACATACGACTCGTGGGCATACCGGAGGGAGCGGAATCGGGAGACATGAAAGAGTTTTTATGTAAAATCCTCCCTTCCCTGCTCCAAATCACCTTTACCAAAGATTTGGAGATCGATCGCGCTCATCGTGTACCCACAAGCATAACGCTCAACAGGAAGACCCCGCGGCCTATCATTTTTCGACTTTTGAGATATCAACACGTTGAGCAAATTCTAAGTGCCTCTCGGGCAAAGGGCCATATGGAGTTTGAGAGCCACAAGATCTCCTTCTATCCCGACTTGGCTAAACCCACGGTCGACCGCCGAAAGCGCTTTCTGGAATTCCGGCCGAGGCTTCAACAACTACAAGCACGCTATGGCCTGATGTACCCGGCCAAGCTCCGAGTCACGCTTCACAATCAGACAAGAACATTTGAGGACCCTGATCTACTAGCGGAGTTTTTGGATTCCAAAGAAGCCGACTTGATGCGCTGACTTCCAGAATATTCCTGCAAGTATTCTCATATCCGCTGTACCTGCCATATTGGATCTGCCGCAGCCCAGCAAAGAGTCTGGCGAGGGCAGTTTGTTGCCTTACTTTTGATGATATCTGTGACCCGACTCCATCTACCCACAGTAGCCTCGATGAGTATCAGAGACAGTGTTAATTATGGACTCTGGTGTTTCTTTTCTTTTTTTTTTTTCATGTCTTTCTATTTCCTCTCTAGGGCCTCCTCCCGCAGACATATGGTCGCCATATTCTTTGGGGGTTTTGCTTCTTCTCTAAGATACTTTGGTACATACTTTTCAATATGGGGTGTATTAGCCAGAATACTCGGTGATTATGTCATTGTTGCACAGATTCTGATTATGTTGTATGTTTTCAAGCGCCCTTACCTAAAATGTCTATTACCGATTGATGGCACCATGTAAGATTTTCTCATTGAACGTAAAAGGAATCAATAATCCGATAAAACGGAAGAAAATCCTAAGCTACCTAAGTCAGGAAGCTGCGGATCTGATTTTTCTCCAAGAAACGCATTTAAATTCGAAGGAAACTCTTAAACTCAATATTAAACCTTACATGGTGGCCGCCTATTCCCCAGCCGTTTCTAAGAAATGTGGGGTTGCCATACTGGTTAGGAAATCTTAGCATGCTACTATTATTGCGACTAGCTCAGATACAGAAGGTAGATGGTCCAGAGTTCACCTCAAGATAGGTAGCGTTGAAGTTACATGTATATGCCTTTACGCGCCTAAGGTGGATGACCCTGCCTTTTTTGCTACCATTGCTCAGGTTGCGCAGGCCTCTGCTAATACTTCATTGATAATTGGGGGGGATTTCAATCTAGTCCTTGATCCCCTGATTGACAAACAGCCGCCTAGGACAAGCGGTCCCCCCAAGAGTCACACCACGCTTACCTCCCTGACCAAAGATCTTGCTTTAGTTGACAGGTTTATTGGGGGCGGGTCTGGGGTTGTTTTCAATTTATCTTACACCTTCACGAACCTCTCTCTTGGAAGATCGTGGGACTCCGCTCTGTGGCGGAGATCCCCTCTCTTCCTAAGAAGGGTCACTTTCTCCTTGATTTCATGCTGGGTATAGCCATATGCTTAATCACGAGGAATTGGAAGGATAGCTCTCGACTTACTGTCAATGAATGGTGGAACCTCGTCTGCTTATATAGTAAATATGAGCAGATACCTCGGAGAGCTATTCCCCATGCCCAACCTCACTCTCGCTTGTCTAAATGGCAGTTGCTTAATGATTATGTATAATCTGCTCATTGCTCCAACATGCCTGTATAATGTGCACTCATCATGTTTCAGATCACCGTTAGGTTTTGTAACACAATAATGTAAGTACACGCCCGCTTCGGGAATGATTAGTTTTCTAGAGAAGAAGCAGGGGGGAGGGGGGTGGCAGGGGTTTACTTTGGTGTATGTATTACACTTTATGTATCTGTCTTTTAGCTGTATGTCTTCCTTTTCCTTTGTTGTTATAAAACGAAAATAAAGAATTTAAAAAAAAAAGAAAGGGGGGCAGGGAAGCCACTGGAGAAGGTATGGATGCAAGCACA
Source organism: Ichthyophis bannanicus (assembly GCA_033557465.1). NCBI lineage: Eukaryota > Metazoa > Chordata > Amphibia > Gymnophiona > Ichthyophiidae > Ichthyophis > Ichthyophis bannanicus. The sequence goes on along the minus strand of CM066035.1, from coordinate 125,540,387 downwards.
ATTGGTAGCTGATGGAATTGATTCATCTGATGCCTGGCTATGTGGAAGAATGTGTGATGAGCATGTTTAACCATACAGCAGGCCTGTGCTGTTGACTAGGCGAGTGATGCTGGTCAGTGTGGGTGTTGGCAGTGTCATGGGTGGGTGGTTGTGGCAGCAGAGTCAGTGGAGGAGATGCAGCAGCGGGGGGTGCTGTGACAGGCGTGCAGTCCTAGATGCTCCTGAAAGCATAGATCATGCCATAAGTTATATTATAGTGTCTGTGAGGTGTGGACATGTATCCAGATGTACTGTCAGTGTGTGGCATGCCATAGGCCAGGACAGTGTCTGTGTGGGGGCTGCATGTTCCTGATGTGGACAGTAAGGGAGAATTGTCCATGAGTGCTCATGTGGAGCAGTCATAGGAGAGGTGTGCATGATATGGCTAACTGCTGAAAATGACCCCTGATGGCCATGGTGGGGAAGCTTATTGCCAGTAAACTGTCCCACCATGAATTTCCATGACGGTCGTATGGTAGGTGCAGGGCTGTGCCATGGATCTTCCAAGCAGAAAGTTTGCAGTTTGTGTGGTGAGTGGATGTATGAGATCATACAGGCCAAAAGCTTTTGGTGTGTGTGAACCAAAAGTAGCAGTGCTATAGGGTACATGAAACACCATTTGTGCGGGTGGGACTGGTGTCTCAGCCTGTGCAACTGCAAGACAATACACCTGACAGAGTGGCATAATAGAAAGAGACAAGATGAACCCATTTGTCCCATGTGGGGCAAGTAATGATGGCAGAACACTACAGGGGATGACTATGCAACAAGTGTTAGATGCCTGAATGCACAAGATAAATCCTCTTTACGTAAAGCTGGGAGGTCACAATGATGGCAAAACAGAAAGCGCATCCATACCAGTTGACCCAGACATCTGTTGCATATACATCACTGACCCACTGCAATGTGCCGTGGTGGAGTCACTAAAGCCATGCTCACAGATGTCCATGATGGGGAAAACCATGTTGAGCTACCCAACATGTGGCCATAATGCATAAAAATGTAGAATGATTGTCTCCAGGTCACAGCAGAGCCAGCACTGTGCAAGTGCACCCAGTCACAAAATGAACAAGTGGGAATCAAACCCTGGACTTGTGCCCAAGGCGACAGTGCACCAACCAGTAGGCTACACCTCCACACAGCTTCATGCAGATATATAGAGCCTGCAGATCTCTGATCAAACTGTTTGCTCTCTGTGCCAGCATAGGTTGGGCCGCCACTAACCATGAGGCACTGAACACGCAAAACAGCGGTCTGCAGCTGAAAAACAATGGAGAATGCACTGATCCAGCATATCAGCTCAGTAAGAAGCACTGACTGCGTGTGTTACATGCACATAACAACAGCAAGCTGTGCTACTGGTTTCAGCAGTCACCCTTAGGGTGAGGAGGGGTGAGGAGGGGTGCCTAGCACCTGGTCCACTGACCCTGCAGTGTTAGAGATGATCTCTGCTGTAGGTCCACATCACTGCTAGTGTGTGTCAGGTGTTGTCTGTGGTGTGATTAACCTTTTTCTCCTTGTTTCTTGCATGCTTAGGGTGACAGCGACAGAAGCCTCTCTGCTCTGTGTTCTCCCATGTTGGGCACTAACTCTCGAAGAACAGTGCAGCCAGTGGCAACATGCTGCTGCCATGGGCAGCCACTGCAGTGGGGGTATGTAGGCTGGCATGGGGCTAGTACCAAGGTCCTGCCAGGACCCCATTGAGTAGGCCATAAACCACTGCTGCCCTACTCATTGAGAACTAAAAGTTAATTACAGCACAGGCAGAAAAACTGTTCCTGCAGCCCTTCACTGGGCTGAATCAACCAAGCACAAACCAGCTATGGTTGCCCTGCTGGTCAGCATACACTTAGGGGTATGTTTACTAAAGCACAGAAACGTAGCAGTGGTTACATTAATGTGCATTAAGTATGTTAATGCGGGTTAACGTTAACAGATGCAATGTTAACACACGGTAACGTCTCCGGCTGCGGTAACTCCCGCAGAGGGTGGAGAGAGGGTGGAGAGAAGGGGTCAATGGGCGGGGAGTGGGCGGGGAGAGGCTCCTGCTACACTAACGTGGGGAAATGAAGGGCCAAACAGTACCGCAAGTGAAAACCTGTCAGTAGATGCACATTTGCAGGAGAGAGAAACCATTTAAGTGTCAGCAATGTACGGCATAAGCAGGGAATCCAAGAAAATTGATAGTAGTGCCCCATTTGCAGCAACAGCATAGTGCCCAAGTATGAAAGGCAACTATGGTGATGGTGCAAATGGGGCATAGGGGGCTGCAGGTGGGACATGCAGTGGGGGCAGCTGGGGCACAGGGTAGACTAGGCTGTCGCCTAGGTAGCACATAGGAACACAAAAACTGAAAATCAGCAAGACAGCATCTGTCCAAGGCCAAACATGCCCAGTAGTCTGCGTTACTTTTCAGCCCTTCAGTTCCCCACTTTGGTGTCGCGGGGGCCTCTCCCCACCTTCTCCCTACCCATTGACCCCTTCTCTCTGCCCTCTCTCCACCCTTTTCTGGACTTACCATGGCCAGGAACGCTAGCACACGTTAGGTCACGCTAACGCGCGTTATGTCACACTAACGCACGTTATGTCACGCTAACACGCGTTAACGTAACGTTAAAGCACGTTAAAGTTACCTAACGCGTGTTACTGTTACTGCTGTTACCTTACCACAGTTTAGTAAACATACCCCTTAGTATCTTTAAAATTGATTTAATTCATATTAACCTAGGAATTCACATATATACAAGTTAATTTGCATGCTGTAAAAATTTCTAGATGTTGAAAATTATTTGTTAAAATAAATATTGAAACAAAAAAACCTAATGAAAATTGGAAGAAAAAACTGAATATGTTTTTCTTATTATACACATCCTTCCTTTTTTAGTATTTTTCATTTACCAGACATTGTTGTCATGCAGTCTTCTTCATCAGATACCCTCTCATGGCCTATGTAATTCACCACTGGAAAGGCATGACCTAACTTAATAAAAAATGAAATAGACCGATTCATATCCCTCAGGCAATTTCGTTTTGGTTGTTATTTATGTAGAATAAGAGAGCAATCTGAATAAGATGACAGGTAAATATTTGTGTTTATGTTTATTCTGGGAGAAAGCTACAAAGTCCATATAGTCCTATGTCAGATATCATCTAAAGCTTTTAAAAACTAATTTCTAAATTAGACAAGGATGAAGTCTAGCTTATATGGCTCCCTCTAGTCCCTTTGAACTTCCAGTTCAATCAGGGCTGTCTTTCTTGGGTTATGGCGCCATGATCCTTCTTTCACAATTGCTTAAGAGTTTTGTCCTTTGTTTTATATCTCCTCCCATCTTGGGCCAGCCATTGCAATGACAAATGTTGATTGGAGGCCACAAACTATGGTTCCATCTGGAACCCATTCAAAATGGACCCTAATTACTACCATTAAGGGGGGATTATTTTTGAAGCTTTATTCATGATTTATGCATGTAAGGGCCAGCACTAACATGTGCAAATGGCATCCATGTGTAAATGGTGATTTTAGAAAAGGCTGAATTTTCACGAGTGTCCTTACTATGTGAAAGTTACAAGGGAGAGTGGTTGAGGTGTGACCAGGATGGGTCAAAAATCTATGGCCCTGATATTCAGTGGCGTCATCTAGCCGATCTAATGGGGTTAGCCAATGCCGCTGAAATTTAAACCCAGATAAAGAATGCTGAGGCCGTATCCAGGCTTCGGCATTGAATATTGGGGTTGCCTAGATTGCCGCGAAGCTCACTGGGCAGTGGAGATATTCAGCTGCTGCCCGGTTAGCTTCTCCAGTGAAACTTAGGTCAGTCTTTACTGCATCTGGCTTTCGCCGCATGTTGCTAACTGGATGTGGCTCAAAATTGCCGCTGCCTAGTTAGCGATGAGTGCCGCCCTGCAATGTCCCCAGAATGCCCCCGTCATGGCCCGATGCTAACTGATTAGCATTAGAGCATGCAGCGATGACACCCACAGATATTCAGCGGCACTAACCACTGAGATCTGAAAAAAATATCTAGTTAAAATTCCCTTCTAAGAAATCTTACAGGTTCATTATGACTAGTAAGAAAACTATAACAGGAAGTGTTTCGATTGTTGTTGTTGTTGTTGTTAAGTGCCGTCGAGTCGGAGTCGACTCATGGCGACCCCCTGGATAGCTATCCTAAATTGTGTTCGGTCTTCAGTCAGGCAGCTCATTGTTGACAGACTGGTACCCGTAGCTGCTGTTATTGTATCGATCCATCTCATTGCTGGCCTTCCTCTTTTGCTTTGACCTTCTATCTTGCCAAGCATGATGTTTTTCTCTAATGATCTCTCTCTTCGCATGATGTGTCCAAAGTATGAAAGTCGAAGTCTTGTCATCTGAACTTCTAAAGAAAGCTTAGGCTTGATCTCCTCTAGTACCGACTGGTTTGTTCTTCGGGCAGTCCATGGTATACACAGTATTCACCGCCAGCACCATAATTCAGAGGCATCAATTTTCTTCCTGTCTGTCTTTTTCACTGTCCAGCTTTCACATCCATATGATGTTATTGAAAATACCATGGCTTGAACAAGTCGAATCTTTGTATTGAGAGAGACATCTCTGCTTTTGAGAATCTTATCTAGGTCTTTCATAGCCATTCTGCCAAGAGCAATGCGTCATTTGATTTCTTGACTGCTTGTTGCTTCTTTATTGATAGTTGATCCAAGTAAGTTAAAGTTGTTCACAATTTCAATTTCTTCTCCTTCAACGATGAACCTGTTGATTATGCCAGTTGTCATGATCTTTGTCTTCTTTACATTAAGGTGCAGGCCCATTTTGAGACTATGTTCATTGATTGTGAGAAGCAAATGTTTCAGATCATCTTCACTTTCAGCCAGTAATGTGGTATCATCAGCATAGCGAAGGTTGTTGATGAGTCTTCCACCAATCTTCACACCTCTGTTGTCTTCATACAATCCTGTTTCTCTGATGATTTGTTCTGCATATAAATTAAACAGGTAGGGGGAAAGTATGCAGCCTTGTCTTACACCTTTGCTTATTTTAAACCATTCTGTTTCTCCTTGTTCCGTTCGAACTGTTGCTTCTTGATCAATGTACAGATTGTGCAAGAGTACGATCAGGTGTTCTGGTATACCCATGCTTCTTAATGTGGCCCAGAGTTTCTCATGGTTTACGCAGTCAAAAGCCTTGCTATAGTCGATAAAGCACAAATAGATATCCTTTTGGTATTCTTTAGTCTTTTCAAGGATCCATCTCACATCCGCAATGATGTCTCTCGTTCCTTGACCTTTCCTGAACCCTGCTTGCACTTCAGGTAGTTCTTGTTCCAGGTATGATTGTAGTCTCTTTTGAATAATCTTCAGTAGAATCTTGCTGGCATGTGGGATCAGAGCGATTGTTCGATAATTTCCACAGTCAGTTGGATCACCTTTCTTTAGTATTGGTACAAACACAGATCTTTTCCAGTCAGTTGGCCATGATGTTGTCTTCCATATTTCTTGGCAGAGCCTTGTAAGTATGGTAACAGCTGCATCAGATTGCTGCAATACTTCTATAGGAATGCTATCAATGCCTGGTGCTTTGTTCTTTGATAAGGCTTTCAATGCTGGTTCAACTTCTTCTTTCATCACCAATGGTTCCCGATCATAAGGTACAGGTTGAAACGGCTGTTGGTCCACTTGATCTTTATCATATAAAAACTCTGTATATTCCTTCCACCTTTTCTTGATCTTCTCAGCATCATTCAACATAGAACCTTGAGCATCTTGTAACATTCCAGTTTGAGGCTGGAACTTTTTCTTTAACTCTCGTAGCTTTAGGAAAGCCGATCTTGTTCTTCCTCTAATAGATTCTGTTTCTATTTCCTTGCAAGTGTCATTGTAGTACTTTTCTTTGTCCTGTCTTGCTGCACGTTGGAAATCTCTGTTGAGTTCTGCGATTGTCTTTCTTTCTCCTCTGGCTTTAGCTTCTCTGCGTTTCTGGGCAATTTTCAGAGTTTCTTCCGTCATCCATTTTGGCCGTTTTTGCTTTTTTACCTTTTGTAGAGACTTTTCGCTTTCTTCCAACACTACCTTCTTGATGCCATCCATAACTCTTCCGGAGCTCTGTCATTTGTATCTAAAGCAGCAAAAAGATTTTGCAGGCAGTCTTTAAATTCCAGTGGTATATTCTCAAGGTCATATTTTGCTGCATTAATGAGTGGTTTACTCTTTTTCAACTTTAGCTTGAGTTTGCATACTAGTAGTTGATGATCTGTACCACAGTCCGCTCCAGGTTTTGTCTTTGTTGATGTTATAGAACTTTTCCATCGTTGATTTCCACAGATGTAGTCAATTTGATTTTTATACAATCCATTGGGTGAAGTCCATGTGTACAGTCACCACTTGTGTTGCTGGAAGAAGGTGTTTGAGATGAATAGATCATTGGTCTTGCAGAATTCTATCAGTCTTTCTCCAGCTTCATTTCTGTTGCAAAGTCCATATTTTCCAACTACTTTGCCTTCTTCTTTGTTGACAACGTTTGCGTTCCAGTCACCCATGACTATCAGGATATCCTGTTTGCATGTTCTGTCATTTTCAGCTTGTACTTGTTCATAGAACTCTTCAATTTCATTCTCTTCTGCAGCTGTTGTTGGGGCATATACTTGAATTATAGTTGTGTTGATAGGCAATCCTCGTAGACGAATAGAGATTAAGCGTTCACTGATTGCATTGTATTTCATTACAGTTCTTGCAAGTTTCTTCTTTATTATAAATGCAACACCATTTCTTCTTTGTCTTTCATTTCCAGCATAGTAGACCATGTGATCATCTGATGCAAAGTGCCCGATGCCAGTCCATTTCAGTTCGCTGACACCCAACAGATCAAGTTGTACATGTTCCATTTCATTCTTGACCACCTCCAACTTCCCTTGGTTCATGCTTCGTACGTTCCATGTTCCAATGTGTAAGACATCTTTACAGCTTCTGACTCTCATTTCATGCACAGCTACATCAGCAGTCAGACTTTCCGAGGGCTTTGATCCAACCACATCATAAATGCTGGCTTTACTCCGAAAAGTCTTCAGCTTTTCCCCAGTAGCTAGTTGAGTGCCTTCTGACCTGGGGGTCTCATCTTCCAGCACCATAGCACAATTTGTTTTGTTGTAACTATCCATTGGGTTTTCATGGCAAGATACAGAAGTAGATTGCTGGGCCTTTCTTCAGCGCAGTTTAAGTTTGGTGTTGTTGCCGTTGTCACAAAAATGTGATCCTCCGCCGTCAGCACTATCCCATTCTGCTGCTGCCCAGATGGGTGGTTTGTCTTGGTCTGGCACCTCAGCTGAGACCTGACCATCTTGGGAGACCCTGCCTGTAGTTAAACTACCAATAGTTTAGCTCTCAGCATCACTGATGCACACAAGCCCTCACAGCACGACAAGCTGCAAACCAAGTGAGAGATGTGCTTCGATTAAGTGGAACAATTTACCGATATTATTTCAACTTGAAAGAATTCATAAAATTTTAAGAAGATGCTAAAAAACATGCTTTTCTCTCAGTGGGGTGAGGACTAATATAAGTGTCTGGTTATAATAGTTAAATATTCTGTTTTGCAAGTCTTTTTGCATACTACTGTATATGGTTTTGCTTATTATCCTTACTTGAGATTTTTTGGTAATCTGCTTCGGATCCTGTGTTTTAAAACGTCTTTTTTAAAATTAAGGGGTATGTTTACTAAACGACGGTAAAGGAGCAAGTGTACCGTTAGTATGTGCTAACTGCGCAGGTGCACACTTAGCACGTGCAAAAAGGCACTTTAGTGGGCGCTAATGGCACCAGCAGCATTAAGCGCCCTGTGGGTGGAGAGAAGGCATGCACGCGGCAAGAGTCAGGGTCAATGGGCGTGGAGTGGGAGGGAAGAAGGCTTGCTCCTTTAACGCAGGCACCTTAATGGCAGGAACCCTAATGCAACTCAAAACCTCGTGGAAAGGGTATTTTCTAAGGAGAGAGAGCCTTTTTCACGTCTGCAATGTGATGCACAGAGAGGGGAGCCCAAAAGAGTGATAGTAGTGCTCCACTAGCAGCAACAGCATAATGCCCAAGTTTGAAAGGGCACTATGTTGATAGTGCAAATGGAGGCAAAAGAGGTGGCACATGGGTCATGCAGTGGGGGCCACTGGTGCACAGGGGGGAGCAGGCAGCTGCCTAGATGGCACATAGGAACATAAGACTACAAAATATGCCAAACTGTGTCAGACCATGGTCCATCATGCCCAGTATCGTAAGTCCAACAATGCACAATCTAGGTCACAAGTACCTAGCAGTTTTCCCAAAAGACACACAGGATCCCTAATAACTGTAATGGGGCAAGCAGTGCATAGCTTGGATCCTGTCTAGCAATGGTTTATGGACCATTACCCAGAAACTCGTCCAAACCTTTTTAAACCCAGCTACACTGACAGCTTTTACCACATCCTCCAGTAATGGATTGCAGGGTTTGATTACACATTGACTGAAATTGTTTTGTGAAAGATACTATCTGTAGTGCAACTGTTGAAATATAAATATTTAATAGAAAACATTTATGCTTGTTCTTTTGGTATTTTAAAATCATGATAAGTACTCTCACTGATAGAGGACATTGTTTACTATGTTCTTCAGGTAATCAGTGTGTTCCTTCTCCTTCAACTGAAATTTAGACTTAATTAGGAAAAATGAACTTAAACCTGGTAATCAACAGTGTCTGACTGCAAATTATGGGGTCAGTGTGCTTATAATATACCTAAACAAAGGGTTTGTTCTGTTTACTAAGGACTGATGCTAATGACCTTCAAAATAAGCTAGATGATAAAGAGCATAATTACTTTACCTACAGACAGCATCATAAAAGTTTAACTATACCTCTCTGAGATGTAGTTAAACTTTATCTATTAAAGCATCTGTGAAGTAGTTTTTATGTATTTTTTTATTGGTGCAGTAATAGGTAATGAGCTGTTTTGCATAATTTGGTATCTCAGTACCTCATTAGCATAATTTTTGTGTTAAAACTCTTGCAAGCTAGCTTATGCGCTTTAAGAGTGCCGTTAACACACGTGAACTAGATTGTATGCATTACAGGGACAAGTTTATAAAGGTTTTTCCATGTGTGTAGAAATTTTCTAAAATTACCCTACAGTAGGGGATTACTTTAGAAGCCTTATTCACAATTTTCACATTGGAAATCTGGTATGTGCAAGTGGAAATGGTATCCACTTGTAAATGGTGATTTTATACAGGGTTAAATTTATACATGGCATGTGTAAATTTAACCCTGCAGGGGGTGATTTCATGGGCATGGATAGAGCATGGCTTGGAGAGGCAAAAAAATCTACATGGGTATTCCCCATTTCATATGGGGAATGCACATCTATAAACAAAATTGACCATGTCAGCATTTACAATGGCTCCCCTGGCATAAACAGCTTTTTAAAAGGTGCTCACCTCAGCCAGCCTTTTACAGGAGGGATTAAGGAGATTAGCCTCCTTAATACCCCATTGTATATTTCCCACTCCAAACTGAAATGAATTAAAGATCATGGCCTCTGTAGTTAATTGGCAGCATTTAAGCATGTGTTGTTATTAAGTGCTGTTGAGTCAAAGCTGACTCATGGCGACCCTGTAAATAATTGTCCTAAACTGTGTGTTTGGTGTTCAGTCAGGCAGCGAATTGCTAGAATGACATCCATATCTGCTGTCACTGCATTGATCCATCGTGTTGCTGGTCTTCCTCTTTTACATTGACTTTCAACTTTGCCAAGCATAATGTCTTTCTGTAATGATCTTTCTGTTTGCATGATGCGTCCAGATTACAAAAATCAAAGTCTTATCATTTGAGCTTCTATGGAAAACTTAGGTTTGATCTTCTCTAGTACTGATTGATTGATTTCTTCAAGCAAGTCCGTGGTATACACAGCACCATAATTTTAAAGCATCAGTTTTCTTCTTGTCTTTATTCTTCGCTATCCAATTTTTAAATAAGTTTGCAAAATATCAACTTGCTCGTGTAAGTTACATGTCACCGGGAGCAGACAGAAGTCTGCTCACAAACAGGTAATGAGCAGGAGGCAAATACCTCAATAAGAAACCTGAATATAGAGATCAGTACCACATTAAATATAGGAGACTGGACTGAGCTGAAATTCAATATGGCTTCTAGGAGGGACTGCATCTCCCATGAGTCCTGGGGCTTGACTAGGGGGAGTAGGTTGGTGGGTGGAGCCAGAAGTTGAGAACAGCTGTTCGTTAAGTGGAATGGCTCCAAACTAAAAGGGGAGACTTTTCCCTTGAGGGACAGAGGGGAGTTTGCAATAAGAGGCTTACTTTCATGGGAGACAGCTCAGGGCTTCAGCCAAAGAGGAAGACATTTTCCCCATCTAATGAGACAGACATTGCCAGCCTCACCCTCAGCAATTAACATTCACACTGAGGTTGTTTTTCTCTGCTCTTTGAATGAGAAATAACAAATGTGTAATTTTGTTAATGCTGGTGGGAGTTTGGCAGCACATTTATTTGTTAAATTGCCTAGGGCGGGACATAATTAGTCTATTCTCTTATATCCAAAAGAAGAAAGGTTTTAAGAGAAAGTTAAGCATTAGTGTGCAGGCTTGGGTTAAAGGAGAACCTGGACTGGATTATTTGAACAAGACATGTCTGTATTGCTGTTGCTTTTGAATTGAGCCTGGCAGAGGAGTCAGGCTGAAACTTGGCTGAAACAAATAGAAACAGGGAGGGGGGGGAGTACACTGGATGGAGACCCCCTTTAAGATTTAAAGAGGTTTCATGAATGGGAGGTGAGCTAGCTGGATTAATAAACAGAAGATGCTTTGCCACAACATGTAAGCTGTGGAACACAGATTTACACCTGTAAGAAAGGCACTTCCATGTGTAATCTGCCAAAGTGCCTCAATCAATTTTTTCTCACATGTGGATTGATAAAATGGCTTCTATGTATTGGTAAACACATACACAGTCCTGCACAGCCTTATGCATATTTTAGAAATGGCTCCACCTTGCAGAGCCTTGTCTAAAATGCCATTGGAATTGCGAGTGTCCTGACCTTGATTTCTGACTTAGGATCTCCATGTACTATCTGCAATTTGCTTTTATCTGTTTGTACTTATGTTCCATGTGTTGGTGTTCTCAGAGGCATAGTTTATGCAGAGCAGGATTGGCATTGCAATGTACCCACATATTTTATAATATATTCAAATACATGTGTAGAGTATCTGCACACGCTTGCACCTTCTCTGAAGCACGTGCAAATGTGGGAGTTGGCATTTACCTACTACAGGGGCTGGTTCTATGAGCTATTTTATTAAATAGGCTTAAAATAGGTGCCTTTTTGGACTTCTCCCTTAGGATTTTTCCACCTGAGCTTTTAAAGTATATTAACTTTTGTGAAGAGAGTAGTAAATTTTAATACATTTGCTACAACAGATTAAAGGCTTTCTGTGCTTAGAAATAGCTTTGTGAGTACCATAAGGGGCATGTTTACTACACCGTTGTAACGTTACCGGCATTAGGTGCAGCGCTAATGTGAAGAATCCCATATAAGTAAGTGGGCGTTCCTGCGTTAAGCCGTGTATCACGTGATAGAGGGTGCCTTGCCTTTTTCGTGCGATAGTGTGTGGCACTGCACGTTTGCGTGCCATAAGCCTAAGTACGTAGAAGCGGTGTGATACTAGCTATAGAGGTGTAGTACACTGGTTAATACAATGCTTGCCGAGACAGCAGTCATGAGTTCAACTCCTCTGGGGGCATACAAGATGGCAGTCCGAGACAATTCCTTTTAATGCGTGTAACAGACACATCTGAACAGTGTGTGCTGCCAATCGAAAAACCCATGCTGCAGAGCAGTAAACTGATGCGCATATTAGGGTGCCCTATGATGCGCCATAGTTTGCCACCCTTGAAGGCACCATATAAGGTGCCCCATGAGCTGGTGCAAACTAAGGTGCATCTAAAGATGCCCAAAGGAGGGCAAGGTGATGCCTGAAAATGTGGCCAGTGGCAGTAAGGAGTCCCAAATTGAATAGCACAAAATGTATGGCCCAAACACAGATGTAACCCTACCACTGCACAGAGTACCAAGGAAAGCCAAACAACAACTTTTGGAGGTATCACATGGCGGAGATGATGGGCCTGTCAAATCTGCATGCAGCTCATGTGGCAGCTGGAAAATTACAAAAACATATCGGAGGCAGCATAGAGTGATGGTGATGTAAAGTTCCAACATGAGAATGTGTGGCAGAGGATGTGAATACGTGTCTACCAGAGCAGGTAGAGGTGGCAGCATAACTTGAGGACACAGGAGTAGCAGTGCCATGCAGAGCAGACACACGAGAGGCAATCATGAAGAGCCGCAATGCAGAAAAGGGTCCCAGTGCAGGACATGGGGCAGTAGTCCGCACATTAGGACAGGACGTCACACAGCTGGCAGAGACAGATAGATGGACAGAAGGATGCCTGGCAACTGTGATGAGGCTATGATGTGCCGCCACACACATCTGCACAGATATAACTGTTAGAGGAAGGAAAAATAGTTATGTAGGACAGGCAGAAAAACTCAAGAACACACAGGAATCAACCCCATGACCACTGGCTGGGAAGTCAGTGTACTAACCACTGTGCTATGCTTCTGTGGTATCCATCATAGCAATGGCTGGCCACACAACAACTGCAGGTCACCGCACCAACAATCTGCTGTGCTTACTGGGGCAGGGTAAAAGCACAGGCAAGGCACTGTATGGGGCACCATAGGTCACACAAATGAGGTGAAGGTGGTCTGTGTGCTAAACACTGATCTCCGATATATGTCTGCCTGTCACAGCCACAAAAGGGAGTTGTGCTGCACATTATGCCTAAAGGAGGCCCTCTGTAGTATTGAACCCATGACCACTAGCACATAAGTTAATGCAAAAACTGGTATGCCTACCCCACCAATGTGAGTCACAGCAAAGGCTGCATACAGCAACACTGCATGGCACCACACCAAAAGCCTGTTGTGTGCCAGGAAAAGTCAACCCCAACAGTAACCATGATGTAATGCACAAGTAGAAGAGCTGTGTACAGCGCATATCACAGTCTGCAATTTGGACGAGAGCCACATATACACAAATGCACACACACAATAAAATGTTAGGCAGTCCAAACAGCATGCAAAAGAGCAAGGAAAAGGAACCCAAAGGGCGGCAGAGGATGCTGTATGTAGCAGGGAAAAATGGGGAATAGTACTGAAAAGGAGCATGTGTGAACTGAACCTGCAAACAGAAGCTGGGACAGATCAGCTCAACAACAGCAATAACAGTCACCCAAACTTACTAGCCACATGGACAGCACAAAGGAACAACTATATGTAATAGCTAATATGCGGCACATAGGCTGCATAAAGGGCACATTGTGCTGTACAAAGAAGCAATGGAAGGGTGTAAAGGAGAGCTGACGAAGCTGCAGCCAGCTCAAGGTCAGGTTAGCACAGCACAAGGAAAAAGGAAAAGCATGTGGGAATCAAACCTGCAACCTATGGTGCTCCGGTGCATGTCTCTAACCACTATAGGGACCATGCAAAAATGTTCCATAAAGGGAATGTGTGTATGGGAACCCATAACACCCTGATGTGGCAGACAGCTGCCACTGTACAAGGATGTGAGCACAGGTGGGCCATGTACATCACCAGTAAATCAAGAAATACGTGTGTCAGTGTGTTGAATCAGCAGCAGAGACAAATGTGCATTAAAGACATATATTTTATTTTGGAAAGTTACTGGACATACAGTATATAATGTGTGAATATGAAGCTAGTTGTTTTATAATATGAAGCTAGTTGTTTTACAGTGAACAAACTGAAACCACATTGAGTAGGCGTACATGTCACTGCCCCCCCAGATGATGAGCAGTACAGATAATATGCAGTAGGTGCATGGTGTGTACTATGCAGTATCCACATACACCCCACATGCTGCTGCTTGCCCCAAATGCCTTTTTCACATATGTGTGCATGTAGAGATTAGGCAGGGCATGATGACAGCCCAACGCACACCAGTCATGAAGGTATAACCAAAACATATCTGCCCTCAAAAAACAGGTGGCACAAACTTGCAAAAGGCATACGTATCAGAATCTCTGCAACTGCACACACACATACATATATACACGTCACAGATGTTCCATAATGCGTAATATAGCAACTAATGTGCCAAATACTTCCAAAACAGCACTGTGAAAATGCCAAACCCGGATATGGTAACAGGTACAAGAGGAACATGATCTAAGATAATAAAGAAAACGCAAACTATCACACATACAGAGATAGCACTATGCAGAAGGTCTGCTGCAATGGGTTTTGTGAATACAGTATGCATATATTCTTTAAATACTTAAAGGGAAATAATGAACAAACAAACCTCTTCCAAAGACGGGGAAGCTGTAAAACTAGAGTGCATAACAGGAAGCTGCAAGGTAGTAAATTGAAAGGCAATGTCAGGAAATACTTTTTCACAGAAAGGGTGGTGGATGCTTGGAATGCACTCCCAATGGAAGTGGTGGGGGCAAACACGGTGACGGAATTCAAAATGGCATGGGACAGACACAGTGGATCCCGTTACAGCAAAAGGATAAAATCAAAATAAACTGAACCATCTAATTTCTCAACAAATAGGGGTGTCCTGCATGGCGTGGTAGGTTCACCCCTAAACAGGGATGTAGGGAGGGGTGGCCTGCACAGAGCAGCAGGTGCACCTACTCTTGCCATCGTGCTGGGCAGACTAGATGGACCATGCTGGTCTTTATCTGCCATCATTTACTATGTTACTATGTTGCTATGACATGGCACATGGAATGCACCCATGAAGGATGAACACTGCCACACTGCCAAATTACTGGTGCAATGTGAGTCTTGGAATGTCAGGAGATAAAGAGGACTGTGAAGACATGCACGTCTGTACAATAACCAAACACACTAATCTGTACATAGAGGTCGAAAGAAATGTCAAACATGGCCCAGTAACTGGCATAGAAGCCACACTGCCACATGCCCTGGTGTACCAACATATTCAGTCACATGCACCTGGAACGTGTACGTTAAACAATGATGCCTCACATGCACTGTAGCACATGTGGTGATGGCAAATATCGACTGAAGATGTTGGCGCACATCGAAGTGGTGTGGTGGTAAATACTGTGTCATGTTCAACTGCAGGGTAGCCCCCAAAATACCTATACAATATCACCTCTGTGCCACACGCATGACTGTATGCTCTTGGTGAACTAAACAGATGAGGACATCCTGTGGTGCAGGTCACACACATAGGCAACATACAGTAACACAATGTCAGATGGATGTACAACATGCAGCAAGTATGTCAGTCCCTGCTGCACATGTAGGGGCCTGTACACAGTGTCCATAGCGCAAATAGCCTCTGCAAACCAACATGTCCCGTGAAGACTGTCCGTGAATCCCTGGGCCTGCATACACAAGTGGTACATCCCAATCTGCCACAGTACACAAAAGGTCATGTATGTCCCCTGCGATGAACCCCACACCCAGCTAGAGCACGGTAGCAACGTTATGTAGGACAGGCTGTCTATGGCCAATGTAGCAATCCAACATCAATGTCCATCATAGGCATGTGGGCCACATGCAGAGGTCAGCCATCCTATGCCACCATATCCTAGGGATAGCTACATGGTCTTGTTGTGGTTTCAGACACATGGGTGATGGTGCCTGCAGATGCAGTGTAGTCGATGTGCAGTGTGTGTGCTCTGCCCTGTATCAGAAGAAGGAGAAACACTGTCATGGTATGTTGCACAGAACATCAGGGAACATTGCAGGTAGGCAGACAGCAATATGTATAGAATGCAATGCCAGACATGCAAACATGAAATTAGCACAACACATAACACAGTGCATGTTGTAGAAATGTGGCCATTGAACCATACATGAGGGTGTCCTATGGATATGGTCATGTCCATGCACATGTTACACAGGCGCCTCACTGCTCCACCGCATGTCCATCAGTGTTGGTGCATAGTGACACCACAGGATAACTCCCTGAAAAACACAACAAAACGCAAGCATAGAACGGCTGATGTAATTTCCAAAATATCCAAGATGCAACTTACCGTCTATCTGCAGAAAGTGTCTGCTAGGGACTGTCTGAGGCAGGAAAAGGCAACACCATGTCACAGTGAATACAGAAGATGTCAGAGGAATTATAGAATCACCATATCCCCATCTCTAGCTGCCTTTGGCGCATGTCCAAATTAGGGTGTCATCTGTGATAATGAAATGCTGATGGATAGCGTTCTGACAGCACACAAGAGATTGGTCAGGTCACAACATAAAACAGATGCACACAATGTATACATGGTCAACAGCAGTAGGTTACATAGAGCAGAGTCCCCAACCCTCCACAGGTGTTAAAACACCACCCACCACATGATAATACAATCTGTATGCACACTATACCCTTACACACCCACGCTAGAAAAACACACACACACAGTATGTTAAGGTGAGCATGCCACCAGTAGTATACGGCCTGTCTGTGGACAATTTGAGATCAGCGGAGATAGCTCTTGGCAAAAGCAATGCTACACAGCATTTGGCTGATGTTACAATGTCACAAAAGGGTGTAAGTGCAGCCCACCACCAGAACACCTAGCTGGACACACGCAGCTCTCTGGGATGGGTTCACCTCTTTGGTCTGCAACCCCATACCCCATGTATGCCTGTGTGTGACAACAGTAACATATGGGGTATGGGGTTGCAGACCAAAGAGGTGAACCACAACATATGTGCATTGGACAGATGACCCCAGACATGATCTGTGGCTGACGGTCCCCACACACCAAGTACCTGTATGTCCATTTACCCCATTCTCCTGCACGTTGTGTGGGGTACAGACAGCTGCCAGTGAACCTCAGCACCAGGAAGGTCACACAACATATTCTGTCGAGGAATAAACACACCAGATACATACATATGTCATGTTTGAGCTGTGTAACACACACAGGCCCCCCAAATCCATTTCAGTCTGGCTTTTGTCCGTTACACTGTACAGAATTGCCCCTGCCAAAGTCCCCAATGATGTGTTAATGCTAAAATTAAAGGACCTGTACCCCATACGCCCCATTTCATCACCTCTCTGCTTCCCCAGACACTGCTGACCATACCTGTCACCCTGATATACTGTCCTCGCATGTCTATACTGCCTCCGTACTAACCCCCTGCACCTCAAATCTCAACCATCACACCTTCAGTGTGTGTTGTGATGGTCCCACCTCCCCTGCGTGCCTGCACCCCTATGCGGGAACACAGGGATATGTCCTGTGTCTGCATGTTCCAGAGCTCCATACCAAATGCCTTGTTGGGGCTATCTGATCCCCTTCCGATCAGTGCCAACTGTATGCTGATGAGTGCCAAATATATCCCAACATCCCTGAACAGCCCCTGCCAATCCAGACCCTGAGCTATGTTTGCGTGTCTGACAATGCTGGCCTGATGTCTCCACGCTGCCTGAAACTGAATCTGGCCACAACCCAACATCTAAGCTCTCTCCATAAACCCTGCCCCCATATTAGGTGTCTGTGTATAGGTTGCAACACATTGCCGCACATTGATATGCAATGTAGGGGTTGTCTGTGACCCCTCTCTCTCCTCCCCCATACATATGCATCATGTAGCTAAGACATGCAGTGTCATTCCAGATAACATGAGCAATATCCCCCCCATCGTCCCTGAACCCACAACTAAAACATGAACGCACCCCTCAGTCACATCCAGATTTGCTAACTGTAACCTACACCTTGCTGTTATCCCCTTGAATCATCTGTGTCTGCCACTAACCAACAACACGCTGCTGCATGTCTCATCATCTGCCGGCATCGCCATGACCATAATACTGCTTCTGTCAAATCACCTCACTGGCTCACAATCCGTGTATGCATCCAGGTGTAGGTTACACCACTGAGCAAATGATGCAGCACCTGTGTGTGTACTCTGTACCTTCCCTCCAGAATATTAACTCCTGCCAATACTACTACCACTGAGCATGTACATATTGTTGCCAGTCGTACACAGCACTGTACACAAACATTAAGCACACAGTCTGTGCCAGTCAGTGTATGTTATGTGACCAATGCGCCAATATCCCCCATCGTGGCATCCACACGTCTAGGCAAATGGTGCCACCTACGTCCTGCTTTCCTACTGCTGACCACACACCACATTCCATTTACCATGCTGTACCCACAGCTGGAACCAACAACCTGTGTGTGATCGCCAGCCACCGTCCCCAATCCCCGACCAAGTTCCTGTGTACGGTAACGTACCCACCTAGGGCAGATAATCCAGTCTCATCTGATCCCAGTGCATCCACAGTTATCCCATACACACCCCACCTGCGTTCTACCTGGACTTTCCTGAATGCTCTGATGGGCAGGGAATGTCCTCCATATGTCTGTGTAGTGTTGCGTATGACTGGTACGGCTATACAAATGTTCAACAGTAGTAGTAGAACATATGTCTAGATACCAATGTAATATCCAACATATGCAGTACTTACATGAGAAGACTGCTGCAATCAGCTGGCACCTGGCTACCATGCCCTCATGTGTGTCACCATGGCCATGTACAGGACGGCACATAGGATCACCTTGCAGATCCTCATTAATTTGGACTGGGAGATCGTGCCTGAGAGCAATGTTGTGCAGTATGTAACAGGCCAGAATTATCTTTGTCACAGTCATGGGTTTGTATTGTAAGGCCCTGCCGGTTCTATACAGACACCTGAAGTGACTTTTCAAAATGCCAAAGGTGCGATCGATGACTGAGCAGCTGGAGGAATGGGCCTCATTGTACCTCCTCTCTGCACGTGTCTGCGGCAGATGCACAGGGGTCAGCAACCAGGGACGACACCCATATCCTGCAACACCTGTAGAGAAATAGTAGAAAGGTAAAGCAGAGGCTGAGCCACACACACATGCACACAAGCATGTACATGCAAACCAACAGCACAGACAGATCTCCCATGAACATGTTACAGCACATGCTGACACACAACATGTATATGGCAGCATCTGGAGGTGTGAGACAGGGACCATGGGGGGGGGGGGAGAGGGGGTAAGGTGTGCAAAGCACCTCAGCTGTAACCCACAATAACACATGTCCAAACACCTGTAGCTGAAAGGTAGTAGTGCCGGCTGCAAAAACATCAGCCACATACATGGCAATGCACCCTTGACAAGGTTAGTGATGAACACATTTGCAAGCGTGTGATAGCCATGAGACTATCCACATACATGGGGTGAAACGGGAAAAGGTCCCTGAGTTGCCCCAAGAGGATGTCCGACACAACAATATACTGTTGAATATACATGGGACATATATGTGTTCTGTACTATGCCCACATAAAGCACACAATGTGAAATGGCTAGATATGTCAGAGGTGAAGGTGCCACCAACACAAAACACTGTACCAAAGATGACCGTGAAGGGAAGTGCCCCCCCTCCACGGACACACACACAAACGACACACATACACAACTAGGGATACCTTGCAAACACAGACATGTGCACCTACGTGTACCCAGAGGAACACCATGTGCACGTCTGAGCAGAGAAATACCCACCCAGCAGTATAGAGTCCTCATATTGCCCAGCCTCAAACTGTCTGAATAGTGCTGAGTGATGCAGTATAAAGGAGTCATGGGTGGACCCTGCATACCTAGGGACCACATTCAGAATAAGCATATTTGCATCACATACAACCTGAACATTCAGGGAATGGTAGTGTTTGTGGTTGCGGAACACTGCCTCCCTGTCTCCGGGCAGGACCAGGGCAACATGTGTGCAATCAATAGCTCCCATCACGTGTGGCATCCCCGCAACCTCTTCGAAGGCCTGGTTCAGGTCCCCCACTGTTGCCTAGTGTTGGGAATTGCAATGTAATTCCCCACCCAACTGACCATGGCACGCAGTACTTGGTGGAGACAGTGTGAGAAGGTGGGGAAGCTCATGCCACCCACTGCAGCCACAGATGATTGGAAACAGCCAGAGGCAAAGAAATGTAGGGCAGCAAGGAGCTTGACCAAACCCGGTATGGCATTTGACCAGCTGGTCAGGGGCTCGAGGTCAGGTCTGAGATCCTCAAAGAGCTCCCTAATATCCACTGTGTCCAGATGGTATCGGGAGATGACCTGGTCCTCACGCATGTCCCGGAGTGGGGCCCTGGGCCTGTAGAAGTGAGCCTGGTGAGGGTGCAGCTCGGCACGCCTCCTGCGCCATGCCGGCTCAGCCCTAGCGTGCATGGCCTCCACAGCTGTAGGTCGGATTTGCAGCGGGTCTGCACCCATGCCCTGTGCCACAGCACCGTGGACACCATCTCCCACGTCATGCAACCGCGGGTCCTGAGCACCCCCAACGCACCTGTAGCCACCACAAAGGCAGCCATCAGCAAAACAGAAATATCACAGAGGGTTTTTCTTGCCTCTCCCTTGCCCCACCAACACTGCTCTCTACCTGTCCCTCACCTCACCCCCTGTACCCTACTCCTGCTCACCACCTCTCCTCCCACCCCTGCCTGCTCGTCACCTCACCTGCCCCCACCACCCCAACACAACCTCTCGTCTGCTGCTCACCTCACCCCATCTCACCTCACCTGCTGTAAACCTGACAAATACCTCACCTCGCCTGCTCTTCATCTCACCTACACAAAACCCTTGGCGTGTACCACGTATGCATGACAGCTAAGTACCTTTCTTCCGGTGTGCGTCTGGGCACACGTTGTGCATGCACAGCACCATGCATGTGGTGTCTGCGCACGTTGCGCATGCGCGTAAGATCTGACCATGACCCATGCGCATGTGTTGCGTGAGGCTCTGTGCATGCATATGGCATACACGGCATGCAGGCGTGGCGTGATGTGCAAGCAATGTTTGTGGGTGCCATCCGCTGCATGGGCACCTAATCACGGGCGTCATGCACAGAGCCCCCTCATACAGTGGCCCCCTAACATGGCGCATGTGCAATGTGCGCAGTGCATGCGCCGCTGTGCATGCATGAGTGGCACACATGTAACCCCGCACCCCCGAGTAAAACGCATAAAAAGGCCACCACATGTGATAAACGCCAAGGGTTTTGTGTAGGCGAGGTGCAGAGCAATTGGTCAGGGTGATAGCACATGAGGAGAGGAGAGGAAAGGTGACGTGAGCAGCAGGTGTGTGGGAGAGGAGGTGTGGTGAGGAGCAGGCATGAGGGTGAGGGGAAGTGCAGGGGAGAGGGAGAGGAGGAGAGGGGAGGAGAGGAGAGGAGCAATGGAGAGGGAGAGGAGGGGATGAAGGGAGCAGGGGAGAGGGAGAGGATTTCAGGCGAGCAGCTGGGGAGGGAATATAAGGCAAGGACTGGGAGAGGTGGGAATGTGTGACAGGGAGGAAGAGGTCACAGGGAGCAGGGAGATGGAGCGACAGCCCATGGCAGGAAGGGATGAGGGGGAAATCCCTGAACAGCAGTCCACAGGGGCGGTAGGGATAGGTGGGCCTGAGGTGGTGGCTGCAGGGCCATCGGGTGTGTCCCAGCCCACACAGGGGCAGACCGAGAGGCCACCCAGTGACAAACGGGGGCGAGTCCCAGTGCCAGCCGAGGAACGGAGGAGAGCAGTTAGATTCAGCGAGCAGGAGAACCACATCCTGCTGGCCAGTGTGCTGGAGCACTATGAGGTGCTATGTGGGTGGCTGAGCTCCAGCACCATGGTGGGGCCATGCATACACGTATGGGAAGAGGTACAGGAGGCCATAGAGCAGGACGAGGGACCACCCAGGGACCTGGACAGCCTGAGGAAACGGTTTAACGATATAAAGCGAGGTATTTGGGCCCACATGGTGGCAGAAAGGAGACATGCCATGGGCACTGGTGGGGGTGATCCCTTTGTCCCCATCCTGACCCCCCTGGAGCAGCAGCTCGCAGAATGGCTGGTCCCCATCTACCTGCGGGGACTGCCAGAAGAGCTGGAAACCGCCCATCCACACGCAGCTAGGTCTGAGATATGCAGCCCACGTACAGCTAACTGCACAGCACCTGCTGGCCATAGATGGGATGATGGGGGCCTATGTCGAGGGGACACATATTAAGTTGAAAGATGCGTTCAATCACAACAGCATAATTGGTAATTTCCTTAATCATTCATTCTGTGGACTTCACAAAATACAACTACAAACTATTGATTTCCAAGGTCTCAGACTCATTAACAGCAGACCGGCCGGCAAGCCTAGCCAAGGAATGCTCATGTAGCATCAACGACCTTAATGTCGGAAATCTATAGTGCAGTGCTTTACCAGGGTAAACAGAACAGTAATTAGTTCGTAGAGCAAGCGTTATAGTTTATTTTCCAATTACTTAGCTTCGGATCTCCAACGCTGTCTCTTCAAAGCTTTCCAATCTCAGTCTCAATCCCGACGCTCTCACAGGGCGCCATTAAGGCGTTTCACCGCTATCGGTTTCCTCAGGGGAATGCATAAGATAAATACTGCTCAAAAGTTAGAATCCGATGCCGCCCGCGTTATAGCTCATAATTTAAAGCTCAGTAGTTTCAGCCATCAGCTGTTCGCCAAAACGCCGCGCATGTGCGCTGCGCGGCATTGTGGCCAACAGCTGATGGCTGATGGCTGATGGCTGAAACTACTGAAAGCTTTGAAGAGACAGCGTTGGAGATCCGAAGCTAAGTAATTGGAAAATAAACTATAACGCTTGCTCTACGAACTAATTACTGTTCTGTTTCTCCTTTATTTCCCCTCCTAAGGGTTCCTTTTCTGTCTTTTCTGAGCTTAAGGCTTCAGCATCAGGTATGGTGGACGTTAACCCTTCCACTAGGCCTTTCCTGAACTGTGGCCAATCTTTTCCCAAAACTAAGGAATGTGGTAGTCTGGGTATTACTGCCACAGGAATTTTCTTTTTTAAGCCTAGGCCTGCTACGGTGACTGATGTTACCCATGACTGAAGTGGTATTTAAAGGTGCAGAAGAATTGAAGGAAATATCGATACATCGCGAAGATGTCTTACAACTATTAGATAAACTGAAGAGTAGCAAATCACCTGGGCCGGATGGTATACATCCAAGGGTGTTGAAAGAACTGAAATATGAGATTGCAGAACTGCTATCAGTAATCTGTGAACTATCATTAAAATCATCTCTAATACCTGAAGATTGGAGGATCACCAATGTAACACCAATTTTTAAAAGGGTTCCAGGGGTGATCCGGAAAACTACAGACCGGTGAGCCTGACGTCAGTACCAGGAAAAATGGTAGAAACCATCATAAAGAATAAAATTACTCAGCATGTAGATAGTCACAACCTAATGAGAGACAGCCAACATGGCTTTAGACAAGGAAGATCTTGTCTTACTAATCTGTTATGTTTTTTTGAAGGAGTGAATAAACAGGTGGACAAAGGTGAGTCGGTTGATATTGTGTATCTGGACTTTCAGAAAGCCTTTGACAAGGTCCCTCATCAGAGACTTTTGGCAAAACTAAAGAGTCATGGGATAGGAGGCAGTGTACTATTGTGGATCAGGAACTGGTTAAAAGATAGAAAGCAGAGGGTTGGGCTAAATGGCCAATTTTCCCAATGGAGAAAGGTGAATAGTGGTGTACCCCAGGGATCTGTGCTGGGACCGCTGCTTTTTGACATATTCATAAATGACCTGGAAAGTGGAATAACGAGTGAGGTGATCAAATTTGCAGATGACACAAAACTATTTAAAGTTGTTAAAACCCAAGAGGATTGTGAAAAATTGCAAGAGGATCTTGATAAATTGGAAGACTGGGCATCAAAATGGCAGATGAAATTTAATGTGGACAAATGCAAGGTTATGCACCTAGGAAAGAACAACCCAAACTATGGTTACACGGTGCAAGGTTCCACATTAGGAACCACCACCCAGGAAAAAGATTTAGGCGTCATTGTGGATACCATGTTAAAACCCTCGGCCCAGTGTGCAGCGGCCGCCAAGAGAGCAAATAGAATGCTAGGTATGATAAGGAAAGGAATGGAAAATAAAACAAAAGATATTATAATGCCTCTATATCGTTCCATGGTGAGACCGCACCTTGAATATTGTGTGCAATTCTGGTCGCCGTATCTTAAAAAGGATATAGCGATTTTAGAAAAGGTACAGAGAAGAGCCACCAAAATGGTAAAGGGGATGGAAGGATACTCCTATGAAGAAAGGCTAAAAAGGTTAGGGCTCTTTAAACTGGAAAAGAGACGGCTGAGGGGAGATATGATAGAAGTCTATAAATTAATGAACGGAGTGGAACGGGTAAACGTAGATCGATTGTTTACCTTATCAGAATATAGAAAGACTAGGGGACATGCAATGAAGCTACAGGGTAAACTATTTAAGACTAATAAAAGAAAATATTTTTTCACTCAACGTGTAATCAAACTCTGGAATTTGTTACCGGAGGATGTAGTAAAGGCTGTTAGTGTAGCTGGGTTTAAAAATGGTTTGGACAAGTTCCTGGAGGAAAGGTCCATAAACTATTATTAAGAAGTGACCGAAGATATCAATGCTTGACCCAGTACAAGCATTGTGGAACTTGTGTCTCTTGGGGAAACTGCTAGGTACATATGACCTAGATTGGCCACTGTTGGAAACAGAATACTGGGCTTGATGGACCTTGGTCTGACCCAGTATGGAATATCTTATGTTCTTATGTTCTTATGACTGTGTGCAAGGGATACGCTGAAGCAGCGCCGTGCACACACCTGATCTTTATTTTCCTTTCAGCTTCTTTTACAGAACCTTTACCTTGAGCTTCAATATCCCTCCATAACCTTTCAGAGATCATTGATTGGTCGGCCCCTGAATCTAAAAGAGCGTCGACCGGAATATTGTCCATCTCGACTGCTAGTAGAAATCCCTCCCCAACCTCCTTGGATTGGGTGGTCACTAGTACTACTTTTTCTCTGCACTCCCTTTTTATGTGACCTTTTTCTCCACACGAGAAACATTTACACTGTTCCCAACCAGCTTTGCCTAGGGGTCTCTTTTGCACACATTCCCCCAGCATTACCTTTTCTCTCCTTTCAGTAATTCCCAGGACTTCTGGACCAGAAACACCCATCTTCCTCTGGCCGACGGCTCCAGCCTCTAGGAAATGCTCAGCCAAGGAAATGGCATCCTTAGTGTTTCTGCAGTCCTGCAGAATTAAGAAAGACTGTAATTCGCCTGGTACAGCATCAACAAATTGCTCTAGAACAATATTATCCAAAATTTCATCCACACTCTTTCCCTCTGGAGTTAACCACTTATATACAAGAGCTCTTATCCGGTGGCATAAGGCCTGTGGTGTTTCGCCTGGCTTCAATCTGCAAGCCCGCAAAAGGCGGCGATAGACCACTGGTGTTAAGCCCATCTGGTCTCTTATGGCCTTTTTTGCTTCCTCGTAGTTGGATGCAAGATCATTGGGCATAGCTCGGTAGGCTGCAAGAGCCTCTCCCGTGAGGGATGTTGCTAATCTTATGGCCCATTGGTCTTTCGGCCAACCACTCATGAGAGCAATGCGTTCAAAAACATCAAGATAATCATCTACATCATCATCTTTTGATAACTGTCCAAGAGATAATATCCCCTTCCCTAGGGTTCCCAGTCCCGATACCGTTCCTAGAGAACCTGAGACAGTCTTAAGGGCATCCGTTGTCTGTCTCTGCTCGCCGATCCAGGCGCCTAGCATGTCTAACAGCGGCTTTTGCTGAGCCCTTAGCATCTCTGCCATTCTCTCCTGGGCTTGGGCTGACATCTCCTGCTGCTGCCGGAATCTTTCCGTCATCCAATTCATCAGGTCTGCTGCCTCCATCTTGGTTCAACTGTAATAAAACAGAAAGCAAACAACCCAAGTGTGGCTCACACACAAATGCCCCCTCTCTCCGCTTCCACTCCGGTTCTGCACACCCCCACCCCCTTGTAGCAGAATCCACAATAACCCCTTCCTATCTACGGGTTACCTGCTACAAGTGGTGAGTCTCGCTTCACAGGATAGCAGTATCACTGGACCACCGGATCCGGTCCGCTTCTGTAGATACTCCACTCCACGATTTCCTGCAGAACTTGGTAAGCTCTTCAGAGGTACTTGTGCTGCTTGGTTTCTTTTTCCAGAGAACTTCTTTGGATATAATATTCAAGACCTTTGTATCTGTGAGGTAGTAGTTTGATCCTGCCAACTATGCCAGCTGTCGCGTCCACCCCTTATATAGGCGGCTGCCTAGTGGGAGTGGGCGGACCACATATTTATTTGTATCCCTTGAAGTGCTGCGGTCTCTGTTCCCTTGTAGTTGTGGCACAGACTGAGTCAGCAAGGAATAGGGTTAACAATAAGTTTTATTGTTATTGTTGCACAAGTGTTCACCTACTATCCCAATAACAGAAATAAAGGATACTTCTCCAAAGCAAAGTCTCTTTAACTGAAACAGGATTATTCAACTTCTAAACATACAGGCATGTTCCTTTCACAGCACTGTCTTCCAGCTTCTTCCTGACATAAACATTTACTGCTTTCTCCTTCAGCAATGAAAATGCTTCTTTAAAACACCAAAAGCAGTAATGCTCTTTTCTTCCAGGTTTTACCTAATTGGCCTAGCTTTTACACTCCAGCAGCTCTCTGCCTCTTCCAGTGTAAAATCCTCCTGGCACAATGTCAGGCTTCTTCCAGCACTTACAATTAGTATCACAGTTCACAGATTTTACCCTCTCTGGCAAAATGCACAATCAGTTTCCATATCAGAACCCTCACTAGCAACACCAGCTTCCTTCCAATACAGGCTTCTCTTGAACAGGCTTCCACTGCTCTAATAAAGCCTTTAACTGTTTCAAACGGGACTCTTCTTTAGTCTGAGCTGTGGGGGAGGAACTTAAAACACCAGACTCTTTGAGTACTGCCTTAATAGATTCAAAAGGGCTCACCTTTTTCCTGGCCTTCCGTACCCTTTCTGGCAAACTTACAGGCAACCTCTTGTCCCCAGACTGCTTCCTCTGCTCCCGGCTGTTCTCCTGCTCAACAGGGTCTGACTCTGACTCCTGTCTCCAGAGCTTCCAATCAGCCACTTGCTCATATGCAGCTGTGCTTCTCTCTGAACTAGAGCTACTCACACGTTGCCTGCAATTAGAGTATCTGTGCAGCCTTTCCCTTGGAACTTTGCTCCTGCTTAAACTCTCATCTCGGTTCCTCTCACAGGTCCCCTCAGAACACTTTTCAGGTTCTCTTCCAGAACTCTTACAGCTCCTTGCTGCCGATGTTCTTTCTGACCTTCCTGTTCTTCCTGTTCCTGAACTTTCTCTAACTGTTTCCTCGTGGCTAAATGTTTGGGGCTGTCCTATGGGCTTTGACTCCGCCCCCCTGCCTCTTACGTCAGCTCCCTTGGTTGTCATGGAGCTGAGGTGTGGCTCCCTCTCTTGCTTTCTGAGCACAGGGTTTTTTTTCATTAGTAGAAGGTTTAACCCTTTCTCTGCCTGCACTGCTCTTAGCTACAGGGGAAAAAGAGTGATTTCTGCTCCTTTCACTAGTGTTTAACCCAGCTGCGCCATCACAATACCACACAGGCCACTACATACATATCGCTCATGTACACCATGACAGGTCACAGTCACATTGAGGGCTCCCATACGCATCCAGGACACATGTAGTGTGGGCCTCCATCACATGCACAGTGCATACCTACTGCTGCACACAGTGGCCCCAGCACTCACCACCCCATCCCCCCAGACAACACCATCAAATGTGGCAAAGCAGCACCAGTGCAGGTGACTGCCCCACCCCCCCTGCCAGGTACAGCACACTGTACGCACATGTGTTGTCCCCATGGTAGGCGCAGTGACAGCAGCTACAGGCAGACAACACTTTGCTGCTGGTGTGGGTGTAAAACACAGCTGCACATATTTGTACGTGGTAAACCTATCTGTGATGTATACCCTGTTCCATCCCCCCAGGTGACCTCCAGGCCATGGAGGTGCATGAGGAGGAGGATGTGGGTGAGCCAGACGATGTGGAGGGACCAGAGGGAGCAGAGTCCGAGTTCGGTGCCAGCACTGGTATGGAGGCCCACGGGACTGATGTGTTGCTCGAGGCAGAGGTCGGCCCAGCGGATATCTGCACCACAGCGAGGGCCTCCAGCAGCAGTGCACTGGCTGTGGAGGGCACCAACACAGAAGGGAACCAGCACACAGTGCAGGAACCGGGACCATCCCTCAGCCCGCCCACCAGCATGGATGTCATCCTGGCAGAGCTGAGGGCTCATACCGCCTCCTCAAGGCAGGATGCTGAAATGGGTAACAGAATAGACAGGATTTCCACAGGGAGCTGAGATTACATTCGCACTGACATCCCATGTGCTCCCCAGGATAGTGGCTCCATGGCACGTAGTTCCATATGTTTGGTGGGACTCTGTGCCATGTGAGAACCCCCTCTCATGGCATGGGTCATCTGTTGTCATCCATATACCCCACGGAGACGTACAGCACCCAAGCCCTAACCCTGATCACCTTGATAGCTTACTCTGTGGATCCCTCATTCTGTGTGATAGTACCTAGCTTATGTAGTGGTGATAGGCAGGACTGTGCATCAGGTGTAGAGCAAACAGAGCCCCAAGATATATATCTGCTTGGCATGAACCCCACATTATCCGGCCACTCCCATGCAACCAGTACACAGATCAATCATTAATACCAGTGGTGTGCCCCAGGGATCTGTCCTTGGTCCGATTCTTTTTAACATCTTTGTTAGTGATATAGCGGAAGGGCTGTCGGTTAAGGTTTGCCTCTTTGCAGATGATACCAAAATCCGCAATAGAGTAGACACCCAGGAAGGTGTAGATAACATGAGAAGGGATCTAGCTAAGCTTGAAGAATGGTCTAGAATTTGGCAACTGGGATTTAATGTTAAAAAATGTAAGGTCATGCATTTGGGCTGCAGCAATCCAAGGGAGCAATACAGTATAGGAGGTGAAGTACTTTTGTCCACTAAAGAAGAGCGGGACCTAGGCATGGTTATGTCTGATGATCTTAAAGTAGCTATACAGGTAGAAAAGGCGACGGCAAAAGCTAGAAGGATGCTTGGGTGCATACGGAGAAGAATGGATAGCAGAAAAAAGGAGGTGATAATGCCTCTGTATAAGTCTTTGGTGCGACCTCATTTGGAGTATGGTGTGCAATTCTGGAGACCGCACCTTCAAAAGGATGTGAACAGGATGGAGTCGGTGCAGAGGGTTGCTACTAAAATGATTAATGGGCTTCATTATAAAGCATATGAGGACAGACTTAAGGATCTTAATATGTACACCTTAGAGGAAAGGCGGGATAGAGGTGATATGATTGAGATGTTTAAATACCTCCATGGCATAAATGTTCAGGGAGAGAGCCTCTTTCAATTGAAAGCAAGTTCTGCTACGAGGGGACATGGGATGAGGGTGAAGGGAGATAGATTCAGGAGTGATATGCGGAAATATTTCTTTACAGAAAGAGTAGTGGATCCATGGAATAGTCTCCCAGTGGAGGTGGTAGAGATGAGGACAGTAACTGAATTCAAAAAAGCATGGGACCAACACAGAGGATCTCTAAAGGTAAAAAGTGGACTGTTGTAGTTGTTGTTATGGAAGGACAGACTAGATAGGCCATGTGATCTTTTTCTGTCATCATGTTTCTATGTTTCTATGTTTCTATGATACAATGAATTGCAACACAGTACCATGTGTTATATCTGGGATCCCCACGAGCCTTCATCAGGAACATTTCCTGCAGTGATGATGGATCATGGGACACACAGACGTGGACATGGTAACATTTTGCTAGTCTTCGCCTGCAGAACTGATCTGAGGAGTGTTCTGTTGAGATACACCAGACATGTGCATGGGTCACGGTGGGCGGTGTGACACATGTCTCACACATCCCTTTGTGTTTCACCCACAGGCACATGTCAGGCTCTGTTGGCCCTATGGGATGAGGTCAGCCAACGGCGTGCACAGCTGAGGTGATGGCAGCGGCACTACTGCATATAGC
Organism: Ichthyophis bannanicus; assembly: GCA_033557465.1. Classification (NCBI taxonomy): domain Eukaryota; kingdom Metazoa; phylum Chordata; class Amphibia; order Gymnophiona; family Ichthyophiidae; genus Ichthyophis; species Ichthyophis bannanicus. The sequence continues at coordinate 125,510,295 of CM066035.1, read as the reverse complement.
AAATTCCCAGGAGGACATGGCTGGGCATCCCCAGCAGCCAGCCGCAGTGCAAGAGGCAGCGCCAGCAGACCCGGCATAGAGGGGTGTTGTGGGACGTGGTTGCCATGGACATGGGTGGCCATGCAGTATGTGAGTGTGGGGAACAGGTCACCACATCTATGACAATAAAGACATCGAAAACTATTTATACCTATGTGCACATCTACACTGTTTGCCATTGTGCTCCCCTGATTACCCTGCACCCCATGTTGTCACCCTGGCCACATGTGCCTCCCCATTTCCCTTAGGGGTGTTGTGTCTGCATTGCCACCAATCAACACACATACGTTATACCATGCCCTATGTGTCATGCACCGTGCCATGTGTGCACCCTTCTACCTATGCATGGAGGTATACTCTACCTCTCCCGTCAACCAGCAATATGTTTATGGTGATACATGTATGTTTTATGGATCTGTCCCTCTCTCACACCCCATATGCTTTCCATTAGTCTACCCACATGTGTGACCATCCTCTATGCCCACACCAGGGCCTACATGGCTGTTTAGATGCATATGCTTGCTGGAGGCACAGGCAGACAAACGTAGCTAGCTACAGTCAGTTGTTTACTCCTCCCCAGCGCTTGTAGTGAGACGCTGCTCCTCCTCCTGACCAACATCCACCTGTCTTGGCCTCACCAGCTATCCTCCTGTGCAGCTCCTGGGTACAGCAGTCCATCCTATCCTTCCTGCCACATACCTGCTGCTAGTCTTTCCCTCCATTCCCCTTCAGCATGGTGCATCAGATATACAGCCTACACATCACAGGCAGCATGCGTGGGACCATAGCTGCTGGTACACACAGCATATCGGTATATCACAGGGGCACCAGGAGACACAGATGCCTACGCACTTGGCCAGCCCCCACACCTGAGTGTGGAGACAGTCCATGTATGTTACCTATGTCTACCATGCATATACATAGGGATCTACACACATGTCCCATGCTTACGTCAACAGTCTGTCTGTAAGGGAGACACATGACCATTGTGCTGTGTTAACAAAATTGTATTTGCGGAACTGTACAACACGTACTATGTACAATAGCCCCCATATTGGGTCCTGGGTAACAGAAAAGCACAGGGCATGTGTGTGGGCACCACTGTGACCCTCACACACTCCTGCAACGCCCATCAGGGGATGGCTGTCAAGATGCACCACCCATACCAGCCACACGCTGCATGTGCATCTCGGCAACCATCCACTGAATGGTACCTGCCAGCCACCGGATGGTGTGGTCCTGGGCCCACTGGCATTGCAGCACACCGACCACTGCAACAGACAGGTCCCGGATGCACCTGCCACCACATCCACACCAGGTGCCCGGTGTTTGTGTGGTGGCATGTGCATGGGCCCTGTCTGTAGCAATGGGTGGCATAGCTACACCCAGATGGGCACCATCGCCGCACACATATGGCAACTGGCTGGGAACCACAGTGCCCTGTGCTCTCCTGTGTCCCCTCCCACCCATAGGCCACCCTTGCTCCCTCCCCCCCTACTTCTCCTCCTCCTCCTCACCCCCCACCGCATCAGACACACCCTCACCCTCCCCTGCCTCCTGCCCCACCCCACCCTCCGTCCCCTCCATGTCCTCGTCATCCTCTTCTGCCTCTGCCTCCTCCTCCTCCACCACCGTCTGGACTGGAGCTGTGGGGCCTGTTGTGGGGTGCCCTGATGTTGATAGTCCCTCACCAGCAGCAGCATCCTCTGTGGAGGAAGACAGTCATTAGCACACCATCATGCAATTCCAACACCACATAAACATAGTGTGGCCTCCCACACGCTGTTGGGCCACTGTGACATGCTGTACTGTGCTGTGCTGCAGAGGCCGCAACACTCACCAGCATGTTGCTGCAGTGCCCTCCTTTGGAGGTGGGCAAGGACATCCGGGCAGTGCAGCCGCACCTCCCGTCCCTTCTTCTGTAGGTCCTCCACCTGGGGGGGAATGCAATGGGTGGGAACATTAGGGCCAGATATGTCTGGTGGGTGCCCAACGCATATCACACATCACTGCGAGCAGCAGGGTGCTGCTGCTGCTGCTCTGGCCAGTGGGTCCTCTACTACCTGTTGCCAGCGCCGCCTGCATGTGTGGCTGTGGGTCTGTGCATGTGTGGGGTGCCACCTACATGTCCTGTGTGCAACCCCCCGGACCCCCTTTACCCTGTTATTACACTCTCCTTGTATGATATGACAGCACCATACCATGTGTGGGGTAGGCATGCTGGTCTCCAGGGGATGTGTTTCCTAACTCTCTGTGTGGTCTGGCACACATCTGTGTGTTTGCCTGACCTACACACATCAGCAGACACACCCGCCATGGCACCATGATATCTTTACGAAACATGTGTGATGTGTTGTGATGTTGCTCGGAGATTGGGTGGCCCTGAACACATCACCAGTAGCCACTACCATAACACCAGGATGTCTACTATACCTCTGTGGTCAGGACTAAGGCCTCCTGTGAATAGGGCAGTTGTGGGCGAATGCAACAGGAGCATGCACCAACACACCTAGCTGAGCTATAGACCTCTGTAATCAGGTCCAGGGCCTCCTGGAGTTAGGGCAGAGCTGTGAAACCCCAATAGATGCGGGTAACCTAACACCAGGATCTATGATAGACCTCTGTAATCAGGTCTAGGGCCTCATGGAGTTTGGGCAAAGCTGTGAGCATCCAACAGATGCAATTACCCTAACACCAGGATGTATCTTATACCTCTGTAACCATGTGTGATGCCTCCTGGGGATAGGGCAGACATTTGAGACTGCAACACACGCAGGTAACATAACACCAGGATGTATAATAGACCCGTGTAATCAGGTCTGGGGGCCTTCTGGGGATAGGGCAGACTTGCAATCAACACCATATGCATCTACATTGGCAACAGGTTGGGACACAGACTGGTATTTCCACCATGTTCTGCATGTATGATATGTGATGCTTGCTGTATATTGTGTTGCACAACTGCCATTGTGTGACCTGTCCCCATACACTTACATCACGTGGGTAGTCGGCACATCGGTTGAAGGGTCTGGTGAGGTGCCCACATGCCCTCTTCACCCGTGCAAGGTCCTGCCGTTTTGAGGTGCCAGGGAACAGACGCCTCTGCCTTGTGCATATCAGCTCGCTGAGTATCCTGAGCTCTCGCCATGTGAATGATGGCTTCTGGGATCGCCTGTCCATTTTTCCTATCTCAAGATAGCGCGTGTATGTGCATCACATGGCGCATGCGCGATGGCACACATCATGCATGTGCCGTGTCGTGCACATACACATGCTATCTCGCGCTACTACAGTGCACAGCACATGTGGCATTGTGACGCCCGGAACATGGGAAAGTATTCTTAGCAGAACAGTGAAACGCGCCGCAAACGGTATGATCCACATTTACAGTCCCCATACACCCGATCTCGCCACCATGCCCCCATTTGTTATTTTAATTGGTGACTAGCTGTTTACGTTACGGCGGTGAAGCTCTCCAGCATTGGGCAGTGACGCATCATATGGTGCCTTAGCTTGCGGCACCCTGTGATGCACCTTCTGCGGCCCATGCTCAGCGCCACCGTAGTGTACAGGACTAGGGCAAGTGTGTATTTTGGTTTTACCACGGACTACAGAGATCTGTCTAACTCTTACAGCCATGCAAAAGGGTGGTGCCTCAAATACTCTTCCTGATGTTGTAGCATGGGGGATTTGAACCCATGAGCGCTGGCTGCATAGTCATTGTAATAACCAGTGTGCTATGCCTCTATGGCCATCATCATAGCTAGGGCTGGCTACACAACAACTGCACATCAACGCACATACATTCTGCTATGCTTAATGGGATAGGGGAAACCCACAGCTAAGGCAGTTTCCAGGCCACGTTACCGTAGGCAAATGAGGTGAGGGTGTTATTTTCATTAACACATTAAAACAATTTTTCCATTAAAGCATGTTTAACGCCATATGTGTGTCTGTTACAGGCCTACAAGGGAGTTGCCTCAGACAGTCTTACTAAAGGCAGCCTACTGAGGGATTGGACCCATGATGTCTGCCACTGAATTCATCGACTTAACCATTATGCTACATCAACATGTGTTTATCCTACGAATGGCTGGCTGCAGAAGGAGTACAGGTCAGCCCACAAACCTTATGAGGTGCTGCATGGGATAGGGCAGACCCACAGCTAAGATACTTTATAGGACACCTTAGCTTAGGCAACTGAGGTGAGGGTGTTTTTGTCTGGCAGACGGGATTCCAAACATACAGGGAGCCCACTGTGGGATTGAAACCATGACGTATGCCACTGAGGTCATCCTATTAGCCATTGTACTACATCACTATGGGGGTTTTCATACCAATTATTGGCCACAGACAGGATGCAGGTCACCAGACATACTGTCTGCTGTGGTAACCAGGATAGGATAGAGACAACAGTACCCATAATGCAATTCACATGCAGAAAAGCAGTCTACATCTGCTGCCCAGATGGGGTATGCACCTCTACAGCACGTCAGCTTGGTAGGGGGGACTGACCGTGCGTGTTACTGCCACTGACTACCTACAGGCCCTGCCATTGTGCATGTATTGTGATCACCCTGAGAGTGAGGTGGGGTGGCCAGCACCAGGTCCGCAGTACCCGAGTTGGCTGAGGTAGGGTTTGCTGCAGGTCTCCATCAGTGCTAGTGTGTGACAGGTATTTGCAGAGATGCCTGTGAATGCCCTGTTTCTGTTTGTATTTAAAAGTCATGTCTGCCCCTTGTAGACCGTGATGCAACCAAACTGGTGCATAGCCAGTGTGCTTGCCATGGTCACTTGTTCTCGGAGCAGGGGTGTGTGTGGACTCACATGATGATGATGTACATATCAAACCGGCCTCTCTGGGTCAGGGACATGATCTGCCCCCAACATACCCACATTCTGAACATTTCCAAAAGGGGCAGTACTGCAACATGATGACAGGCTGTGGGACCAGCAAACACTTTCCTTTGGGGAACCCAACAGTTGATGCAGGTTGGTACCTGTAACAGGGCCCTTGGCAGACAGGTAATAGGCATGATTAGCTCAGCTGCCCCCACCACAATCTGCCATTCACCAGAAGAGGCCACAGTCAGTGTGCACCTGCTGCACCCTGCAAGGTGTTGCAGCCAGACACATGCTGACTGCACACAGTGTGCTAGCCCATACTTAGTGCATGTTCCCAGAGAAACAATGTGCACCCAGATGTGGGATATTCACACCAACACCAAGCAGGTATGTCAATGATTGGGCCCTGGGAATGGGAACTCACATATATCACTGTTAAACACACTGTAAGGCACTATGTGGAAAGGTTGACATGCCATGGTCACTGCTCAATCAGAGTGAGAGTGCCCTCACAGCATGACCTGCTGTGGCCACCCTGTCCATGCAGATGGCGTTTGCCCACTACAATATCCAAGCCATTGTCCTATGCCTCATGCAGATGCATCCTGGATAAACCGCCCTGTAGGGGCTATACCCACAATACCTTGCTCATCATTATGCACATTGGAGGTGGAACAGTGGAACCAGTGCAGACATTGGGGGATCAGTGGGGTGTGGACAGCCACAAAACAATGGATACACATACACAGATTACCACACCTATTTGAGCATTGTGCAAAGATAGCGGTGGTTGGCATCCCTGTCCACAACACCAGTCATGGGCTTTGTGCAGGCATTGGTAGAATAATCAATACTGTTAGGAACACTCTCCAGGGTGGTAAACACTGTCAGAAATGGATGAGGGGGCACACACCACATAAATCAGTAAGGTTGCTGTGATGGATCTCTGTTAGAAAGATGCGTTTAAGTTAAGATTTGTTATCTGGCATTGGTCATAGCTACCTTTTGATGTATATGGGATGTGTTTCCATGTTTATGACGGCATTGCTAAGGTATGCAGGTGCTAGTAGTGGGGTCTGGCGCTCTGCACAGGGCACAACAGCCTGCCTTTTCATTAGCCTTTGGATGGTGGAGCTTGTGGGTGTGGGTGTTTTTGCCCCTGTTGGCCGATACTCTGGGGCAGAGGTTCACAAATCCGGTTCTGGTGGTTCAGACAGGATTGAGGTTGTCAGGCTGTCCCTACTGAATATGCATGAGGTACATTTGCATACAATGGGGGCAGTTCCTTCAAATGCATCTCTTGCATATTTATTATGGACAGCCTGACAACCTGAATGGTGTTTGCCCTCCGGAACTGGGGTTGCCACCATCTGCTCTGGGGAGTGCACATTATTATTGTGTATGTGCTCTGTAGGGTAAAATATAGGGACATGGTCTGCAGGAGCCACAGCTGGGACTTGAACCTTTGACCTTCTGCCCCTGTACTGTGTGTGCTGACTGTGTGTACTGCTCCAAACTGTTACCACAGGGGTAGTTCCTTCCCAGGGGATACCATTACTGTTCATCAGATAGACCTTGTCTGTTGGACTGCACACCACCCACCTGGACAGGGCTGGGCCTTGGTCTGCTGTGGGCAGATAACACTGTCCTCTCCACTGCCAGCACCCCTATGCCACCATGCTGATATGCTGTTCTGCTGGTTGTGCTGGTGGTGCGCAGTCCCAGCTCATCCAGTGTGCCGTTAGGCGGCTGCCTATGGTAGGGGTGCCTGCATAGACATGCATGCTTTGCCAGAGCACTGCCTGCCAATGTTATGTGGCCTTTTGGGTACCTGATGGTTGATGTCCATTGGGGCAATGTATGACACAAACTCGTGGGCATGTTTGCCCTTGGTCAGTTGCTGTCTTGCTGATTTTCAGTTTCTGCGTTCCTATGTGCCACCTAGGCATCTGCCTAGTCCACCCTGTGCCACAGCTAGCCCACCGCATGTCCCGCCTGCAGCCCCCTGTACCCCATTTGCAGCCTCACCCTAGTGCCCTTTCGTACTTGGGCACTATGCTGTTGTTGAACATGTATCACTACTATCACGTTTCTTGGTTTCCCTGCCTTTGCTGTACATTGCTGACTGAACTGGTTTCTCTCTCCTGCAAATGCGCTTCTAGCGTGAGGTTTTCACGGGTGCTAATTTTTAGACCTTTATTTCACAGCGTTAGTATGCATGGAGCCTCTCCCCACCCACTCTCCGCCCATTAACCCCTTCTCTCCGCCCTCTGGGAATCCTTACTCCACCCTCTGTGTGCCTTAACGCCACAGGAGACATGTTCGCACGAAACCGCATGCTATCGCACGATAATGTTACTTTATCGTGCGATAAAATTACGTATTGCGCACAAAACTGCGCCGCTGCAACATTATCGCTGTTTAGTAAACATACCCCTAAGTGTCTTAGACATAGGCTATAAGAATTTGCAGCTTTCTCTTTCAAAGTCTATTCCCTTTATTCTCCTCCAGTTGTCTTTTTTTCTTTTATCCACAAAGATTCCTTTTACTTTTTTATTGTCCTGTAATATCAAGGGATCCTACTGAACACATTCTGAATATTTTCCTAATTGCACGTGATGATGATATTCTTGGAGCAAATTCTCATAATTAAAGTCCTAGAAAACTTGAATTGCTCACTTGCGTTAATGAGATCAAATACTTGTTTGGATGGATAGATCATCCATAGACAATACAGCCGTTCTCAAGGAATAGATGCAGGTTTAGTTTTCAGGATATTCACAAAGCACATTTAGGGGTATGTTTACTAAACCGTCTTAATGTTACTGGCGTTAGTTGCAGTCTCACTGTGACGAATGTCATATAAGGTAGTGAGCGTTCCGGTCTTAAGGTAGCATTTCGGGTTATCACGCGATAAAGTCTGTTATCACGCGATAGAGGGAGCAGTGGCACGTTAACGCGGGTTAGCCTTAATTAGTCACGCTGACCTGTAATCACAGCAACAGAGGTGAAACACACTGGTTAATACATTGACTGCTGAAACAGTGGTCATGAGTTTGATCCCTCAGTGGGCTCAGTTAAACAACTGTCTGAGGCAATCCCTTTTCCTCCTTGTAACAGTCAGACACATCCCATCAATTTGCACTGCCAGCCAAAAAAGCCGCAACCTAATGCTCCTTTTAGGGTGCACCAGAAGGCACATCATAAAGCACCACATCATCCAAGGCAGGTCATAATGTGCCCCAGAGGGCAGCAGGAAAGTTTGGCACCCTCCAAGGCAGCATATAAGGTGCCCCATAACCTGGCCAAACCTAAGGTGCTGCGAAAGATGCCCCAGGGATGCCAAGGTGACACAGGAGATGGTGCCCAGGGGCACAAAGGTGCCCAAAGTCACAAGCATGAAATGTATGGCTCAAACACAGATGTAACCATAACACTGCACAGAGCACCAAGGAAAGGCAATGAGCAAGTGATGGAAGGAAGTAGATGATGGAGCTCATGGACCAGCCAAATCTGCATGCAGCCCATGTGGCAGCAGGTAAAGTGGACAAACATATCGGGGCAGCTGTACCAATGTACAGGGTGATAATAATGTACAGTGCAACAATGACAGTATGTGGCAGAGGATGGGGATACATGTCCACCAGAGGAGGTAGAGGTGGCAGGATAAGTGCAATGACAGGAGGACAGAGGAGAGCAGTGCCATACAGAGCAGACACAGGAGAGGCAAGCATGAAGAGCCACAATGCAGAAAAGTGTGCCAGTGCAGGACATGGGGTAGCAGCCTGCACATTAGGGCAGGATGCCACACAGCTGGCACACACACATAGACGGATAGAAGGATTGATGGCAACAGTGATGAGGGTATAATGTGGCGGCAGCACAGATCTGCACAGATATGACTGTTACACGAATGAAACGTAGTTGTGTAGGACAGCCATAAAAAAAAGGGGGAAAAGAGAGGAATCAAACCCATGACCTCTGCTACTTAAGTCATTGCATTAACCATTGTGTTATATCACTATGGGAATTATTGTACGAATGGCTGGCTCCAGAAAGAGTGCATGTCACCATAAAACTGTCTGCTGTGGCTACCAGGATAGGATAGAACCAACAGTACCCATAATGCAATTCACATGCAGAACAGCAGTCTACATCTGCTCAACAGATGGGTATGCACCTCTACAGCACGTCAGCTTGGTAGGGGGGAATGACCATGCGTGTTACTGGTACAGAGTACCCACAGGCCAGACTCAGAGCTCTCTTTTCATTCCCACATTTCACACATCACTAAGACTTCCTTCTTCTTTCTTCGGCAGATTCGTGCCATTCGCCCATTTCTTACCCGCACAGCTCTCAACACCCTATTGCTATCCCTGGTCATGGCACGTGTGGACTTTTCAAATTCTGTTCTCCATGGCTTACCTAAATCTCAACTATCACGGCTTCAAAGGATTCAAAACACTGCAGCCCACCTTGTCACTCACTCCTCCCTCCGTGATCATGTAACTCCTCTACTATTACACCTTCACTGGCTTCCCATTTCTGCCCGCACTCACTTCAAATTACTCACTCTGGTTCATAAAGTTCTCTAAACTAGCACTCCTCAGTATCTCGCTGACCTTATCAGCCTCCACTCTCCCAGGTACACACCCCGGTCGTTCCACCTCAACCGCCTTACTCTTCCCTCCCCCTCATATGCCCACTTGCAATCCACCCATTCTTCCACCTTTTTCTTTGCCGGCCCCGCTCTTTGGAATGCTCTCCCTTCCTCCCTACGCCTAGAGACCCATCACCCTACCTTTAAATGCAATCTCAAGACTCACCTATTTGCACTCGCCTTTGACCTCCCCTTTCCTTTTGTCTGACCTCTCTCCCTACCCAGCTGTTTCCCCTATACCATACAGTCTCTCTCGTCTCGTGTTGTCTTGTCTCTCTTCTTCTTTCTCCTACTTTCCTGTCAATTGAAACTGTAACTTCTTTTCCTACCTTCACTGGCTTCGGCCGCGAACCTCTCTTTGTTTGCATATTGTACACCGCCTTGACTTATGTAGAAAGGTGGTATATCAAATTCAATAAAACATAAAACATGCCAATGTGTGTGTTCTGTGCTCACCCTGAGGTTGAGGTGGAGTGGCCAGCACCAGGTCCGCAGTACCCGGGTTGGTTGAGGTGGGCTGTGTTGCAGGTTTTCATCAGTGCCAGTGTGTGACAGGTATTTGTTGTAGACACTTTTAGGAGATCTCTGTGTCCATTTGTAATTGTCAGTCAGGTGTGGACCATGATGCACACAACATAGTGCATATCCACTGTGCTTGCTATGGTCACCTGCTTAGGGAGCAGGGGTGTGTCAGGGCTCACATGGCAACAATGTACTTAGCAAACTGAGTCAGGGTGGGGGACATGATCTGCCCCCAACAGACCCACACTCTCACCCCTTTGCAAGGGGGGCAGTGGAGGTATATGAGGACAGGCTGTGGGACCAGTAACCCCAGTCCTGGTGGCAAACGGACAGCTGCTGAAGATCTGCCCTTGGGACAGAGCCACTGGCAGATAGTTAGTGGGCCCAGTCAGCTCAGTTCAGCTGCCCCCCACTACAATCTGACATTCACTAGGAGAGGTCAGTCAGTGTGCACCTGCTGCACCCTGCAAGGTGGTGCAGCCATACAGATGCTAACTGCAGACAGTCTGCTAGCTAGTACATAGTACATTTTCCTAGAGGAACTGTGTGCACCCAAAACTGTGATGTCAGCACACACACCACACAGGTATGTCAGTGATTGGGCCCCAGAAAAGAGAACCCATAAATATCACTTAAGAGAAATATGGTCTAGCACTATGGGGGAACCTAGCCATGCCATGGTCACTGCTCAGTAAGGGTGAGAGCGACCTCCCAGCATGACATGCTGTGGTCGGGCACTACAGTGTCCCAGCCATTGCCATATACCCTGTGCAAATGCATCCTGCCCCTGCCACCCTGTCCGAACCATACCCAAAGTACCTTGCTCCTCATTATGCACATTGGCAGGCTAACACTGGAAACAGTGCAAGCAATGTGGACTCAGTAAGGTGTAGACAGCCACAACACACTGGATAGACAGACACACACTCCCACACCTATGCCAGCATTGTGCAAATATAGAGGTTTGTGGCAGCCCTGGCCGCCATACCAGTCCTGGGCACAGTGCGGACATCGCTATGGTACTCAATACTGTTAGGGTCCCTCCCTGGGGTGGAAAACACTGTCAGAATCAATAACTGAAACACACTCCACAGATATCTGAAAGGTTGCTATGATGAATCTCTATCAACAAATTGTGTTTAACTTAGGATTTGTTAGCTGACATTAATCATAGCAACCTTTTGATATATGTGGAACATGTTCCACGTTTAGGACGGCATTGCTAAGGTATGCAGGTGACAGTATTGGGAGATGCTGCTCCGCGCAGGGCTCAACATCCTGCTTCTCCAGGAGGCTTTGGATAGTGGAACCTGTGGGTGTGGGTGTTTGTGCCCTTGTTGGCCGCTTCTCTAGGGCAGAGTTTCCCAACTCCGGTTCTGGTGGGCCAAACACTATTCAGGTTTTCATGCTGTCCCTAATGAATATGCATGAGGTACATTTGCATACAATGGGGGTGGCGCATACAAATGAAGCACAGACATATTTATTAGGGACAGCATGAAATCTGAATGCTGTTTGGCCCTCCAGGACTGCAGTTGGGAAACTCTGCTCTAGGGATTGCACATGTTTATGGTGTCTGTGCTCTGTAGGGTAAAATATAAGCATTTCAGGCATGTTTATTTTATCTGCAATAAAGATTCTCTCTTTATTACCATGGTTTAGTACTGGGTAGAGTATGGGGACAGGGTGGGCAGGAGCCACAGCTGGGACTTGAACTTGTGACCTTCTGCTCCTGAACACACTGGCTGTGTGTACTGCACTACACTGTTGCCACAGGGACAGGTTATTCCCTGGGATTACCATGACTGTTCTTCAGACAGACCCTGTCTGTTTCAGTGCACGGCACCCACTTAAATGGGGCTTGGCCGTGGTCTGCTGTGGGCAGATGCCACTGCCCCCTCCGCCACCAGCACCCCTCTGCCACCATGTTACCATGCCATTATGCCGGTGGTGATGGTGGTGCGCAGTCCCAGGCCATCCAGTGTGCTGGTAGACAGCTGCCTATGGTGTGGGTTCTCAGGTAGGGGTGCCTAAATGGACATGCGTCCTTCCCCCGGCACTGCCTGCCAATATTATGTGCCCTTGGGGGTACCTGCTGGGTAATATCCCCTATGACACTGTGGGACACACACTCGTGCCCATGTTGGACTCTTGTCAGTTGATGTCTTGCTGCTTTACAGTTTCAGCATTCCTATGTGCCACCTAGGCATCTGCCTAGTTCTCACTGTGCCCCAGCTGGACCACAGCATGTGCCACCTGCAGCCCCCTGTATCCCATTTACAGCATCAGTACAGTTGCCCTTTCCTTCGTGCCCACTCTGCTATTGCTGCACATGTGCACACCATAACAAACCTGCTCAATCTAAATGACAGAAACCCTGATCAGCACTATTTCAATGTGGGATCATTCGCTTTGTAGGGGGACAGAGCATAGACCCTTCCAAACTTGATATCTTAATTTTTACGCTCTGTCAGTAGTGTTGCTTTATGTTTATCATTAATATCACTATTGGCCAGCTTGGTTATTGGGATTTTAAATGTGGTTCTGGTCATTTTATATGTTTATTTGCCTTTTTGGTTCCTGCACATATATGACTACTATCACTTTTCTGGGTTTCCCTGCCTTTGCTGTACATTGCTGACTGAAATGGTTTCTCTTTCCTGCAAATGTGCCTAATGCGAGGGTTTCACTGGCGTTAGTTTTCAGACCCAGATTTCACATCGTTAGTGTGCCTGGACTCTCTCCCCGCCCACTCTCCGCCCATTGACCCCTTCTCTCCACCCTCTGGGAAGCCTTACTCCACCCTTCAGACCCGGATTTCACAGCATTAGTGTGCCTTAACACCGCCGCCGCGTTATCGTGCGATAAGTGACGTTATCGCGCGATAACATCACTTATTACCCGATAATACCACCGCTGCGACGTTAAGTTGTTTTAGTAAACATACCCCTTAGATATACTGTATTGTCATATTTTTATTTTAAGAGTTAAGTTGTGATTCTGAAAAACCAGACCTGCTGGTAACTTTATACTTTTAGGGGTCGATATTCAGAAGGGTTTATGTGGTTTGCAGCACCTGCAAACCACATGTATCCAAGTAGTCCCCATATTCGGCGGCACTCTCCAGATAGTGCCTTTGAATATCCCCACAGACCACAGGAAAGATTCTGGAATGGTCTGTGGGAGGAGCTAGGGCAGTCCTGACAGCTGTCCATTTATTTATTTGCAAGGTTTTTATATACCGCCCCTTCCAAAGATCAAGGGTGGTTTACATAGAACTCAACTGGATACATTAAACAAGAGTGGAGTAATCAACACAAGGAAGTATCAAAACTTGGGTGGATCCATTTAACAACTATTTACTAAATTAACTATTTACAATGCAGCATGTTTTTGCGTAGCATTAAAGGTATAAGGTTGCTCATTAGGTGGTGGATGGGGAGTGTTGTGATGATGTTTTCTGCGTGGAGTGGGGGGTTATAATGTCATTACCATAGTATTCAATAAACAGATGGGTCTTAATTTGTTTTCTAAATGTTTGGAGGTCTTTAATGGCTCTCAGAGTGTTAGGGAGGGAGTTCCAAAGGGTAGGGGCAATGAATGAAAATGCTCTGTTATTCGCAGCTTGATTAGTTTTTTGGTAGTCTGCTGGTACTTTGATGGTGTTTATGTGGCATCCTCTTTTGTTTCTCGTATCTGTGGTTGGGTGTAATAGTGTGGAGAGGAATGAGGGGGATACATTGTTAAGTAATTTAAATGTGGTCATTAGAATTTTGAATTTTATTCGGCTTGCAACTGGGAGCCAGTGGAGTATGTGCATGATGGGAATAATATGGTCGTGTGGGTGTGCTTTATAAATGATTCTGGCTGCAACATTTTGAACTATTTGTAGTTGGTTAATAATTTTCTTTGGTAATCCATGGACTAGGCTATTACATAAATCGAGGTGTGGTGTGACAAGGGCTTGAACCACTGATCTGAAGTCATGTGGGTCGAGTGATGGTCTTAGATGATGAAGTGTTCTTAGTTTGAAAAATATGTTTCTTGTGATGAGTTTTACGTGGGATTCCATGTTAAGGGCTTGGTCTAAATTGACTCCTAGATATTTTACTTCTTTTTTAATTGGAGTATCAGTTTCATGTGTTGTGAAATTTAGTGGGGGGGGCGGGTGAATGCTGTGTTCCTAGTTGTGTAAAGTACTTCTGTTTTATTAACGTTTATCCGTAGATTCATTCATTAGCCAGGTTTTGGCTTCTTTGATGCAGGAGGCGAATGGATGTTAGTTAGGGCTATTGATGTCAATAGGGACATACAGCATGATATCATCAGCGTAAATATGATATCTACATAAAGATTGCAGATATAGATTAAATAATAATGTGGATAATGCTGATCCTTGGGGGATTCCCTGTTCTTATTTGAATTTTAATGAGGTTTCTATGCCTACCTGAACTTGTGTGCGATCCTCAAGGTAAGATTTGAAGTGTTGTGTCTGTGATTGCGGAACCTGTGTCTTTTGGGGAAACTGCTAGGTACGTATGACCTAGATTGGCCACTGTTGGAAACAGGATACTGGGCTTGATGGACCTTGGTCTGACCCAGTATGGCATATCTTATGTTCTTATTCTAATTTGTTCCAGTCTTTTGATCATAATGTTATAGTTGACATTGTCAAATGCTGAAGCAATGTCTAGAAAAACTAGAATAAATGAGTTTCTTGTATTGTCTAATCCATTTAGCAGCAGTATTCAGCTGCTTACCAGATAGCTGTCCTAACTTTATGTGGCTTTGCTGTCTAGTCAGTGACTGAATTTCTCCACTTACTGAACAGCAATACTTCTGGCCAGCAAAATCAGATATTCAGTGCCAGATGCTGGATAGGCTCTGGAACTGAAAAACTGGTTTTAATTAAAGCGGCAGTGGCCAGGCACTTTAAAGGTGGGTGCTGACCTCAACCACTGAATTTCAACCCTTTAGAGTTTAAAAGACATGAAAAAATAGTTGTGGATATTTTGAAGCTGAGACCTGTCCCCTGAGCAAAGGTTGGTCTAGACCCAATTTTCTGCCTTAGGAGAAAGGATGGCTCTGCCATTGAGCATGTTTTTTATGTTGCTTCATCATTTCAGTCAAAGTAGTTTACATTGTAAATCACACTTGGTAATGTATGTTAAACATGGACATTGATAGCTTGGATTTTTCTGAGGCAAGGGATGGTTAAGTGACTAGCCCAAGGCCACAAGGCGTGCTAGTGGGAATTGAACCCTAGTTTCTTGGATTCCCAAATCAGTGTTCTAACCATTAGGCTGCTCCTCCACTCCGTTAGGCAGAGTGAGGTGGCTGCCTTGAGCAGCAAAGTTTTGGGAGTGGCAAAAAATGGTCCCAAATTACCTCAATGGCAGCCGCCTTACTCTACCTTCTGTTTAAAAAAAAGAAAAAAAGTATTCTGGCTGCCGCTGCCTCTGCTTCTGTAGGGTCTGTGGCAGCTGTGACATAAATGACCCCCCTCCCACTGCCGCCGCTACTGACTCAGACTGTGAGATGGCAGCAGGCAACGAGTTTGCAAAGAAAAAATAAATAACCCGAAACAAAAGCGTGAAATCTTCACGACTCCAACATGTTTAGAAAACCCTGCTGGCTCCGCCCCCTTCTGATACATGCTTCACATTAGAAGGGGTGGGACAGGTGGGGCCTTCCAAGCATGCTGGATTTAGGAAGACCCCACACTTTCATTTCTTTACTTGCTACCGCCACTGCTACAGAGGTTGAGAGAGGCAGCAGCGGCAGGCTGGAGGCACAGTAAAATGTTAGAAGGGAAGAGGAGATTCTGAATGTCGGTGCGGTAGGCGAGGAGAAGCAAGGCGAGCAGGTGCTATACACTGGATGAAGTGAGGGACAAATGCTGGCCATGAGGTGATGGGGTAGAGGGCAGATGGTGGCAACAGGTGTGAAGGGGCAGAGGTAGATGCAGGTCACAGGGTGGGAATGGTGGACAACAGATGAGGGATATGGAACGGGTTAGAGAGCAGATGGTGGGGGGTGTGTGGAGTTGGAGGAAAGATGTTTGACATAAGGGGAGCATTGAGGGGGATGGGAGTGAAGATGCTGGACAAGGGCTGGGGTGGGGGACAGATGCTGACCATGGATGGGAGGGGCAAATGGTGGCCACAGGGTAGGGGTAAGAGTGGTAGAGGGCAGATGGTGGATATGGGATGGGGTAGAGAGCAGATGCTGGATGCTAGTAGGGGGGGCATGGAGGTGGAGGTCAGATGCTGGACACAGAATGGGGGTGGGGGACAGATGCTGGTCATGGTGTGAGAAGGAAGAGGGCAGATGGTGGCCACAGGAGGGTAGAGCAGAGGGCAAATGGTGTTCACAGGAAAGTGGAGGTAGAGGACAGATGGTGAACATGGGATGAAGGTAGAGAGCAGATGCTAGACATTTTTTTTATTTATTTTTATTTATTTACATTCTCTTATATACCGCGCTATTCTGCATCAGTGCGGTTTACATTGAACAAACTGAAATTACATTGAACAGGGCATTATAACTTGGAGATAACTATTTTACAGGGAACATGGGCTATGGAGGGTTAAGTGGCTTGCCCAAGACCACAAGGAGCACCTGTGGGACTAGAAACCCCAGTCCTTCCGGCCCAAGGTTGCTGTCCTCTAGTGGGATTTGAACCCCCGACCTTCTGGCCTGAAGTACCTTGCCCCAACCACTAGGCTACTCCTCCACTCCAACCACTAGGCTACTCCTCCACTCCAGTTGAGTTTATAGC
Organism: Ichthyophis bannanicus; assembly: GCA_033557465.1. NCBI lineage: Eukaryota > Metazoa > Chordata > Amphibia > Gymnophiona > Ichthyophiidae > Ichthyophis > Ichthyophis bannanicus. Next base: position 125,493,448 of record CM066035.1, on the reverse strand, counting down.
TAGGGAGAGAGAGAGGGAGAGAGAGAAAAAGTGAGAGATACAACTCCTAGGGGAGGTGGGCAGGTTGTGAAGACTAAATTCCTTCTGTTCCCGGAGATTACCGGTACCTGTTACAGGTGAGTAACTACGCTATCTCCAGGAACAAGCAGGAATGTAGTCTTCACATATGGGGACTCCCTAGCTGCAGATGCGAGGGAGATGGCCCCAGGAAGTTGTCAGCCCTTGTGAAAGGGCTATGCTTCCCCCCCCCCCCATGAATCTCTGGCATCCTAGCAGGGATGGTGGGTAGGAGTTGACTAAGTCTGAAAAAGGTGTGGGAGGCATAGGAGGCTAGAGAGCAGATGCAGATGCTGAGCATGGGAGGAGAAAGAGGAGATGCTGGACATGGGCCAGAGTTGGAGAAAAGGGGAGATTCTGGACATAGGGCAGATGCTGGGCATGGGAGGATGGTGGGGGGGGGGCAGATACAGGGCATGGAGAGTGATAGGGAAGAAAAGGTAGAACATGGGAGTAGAGAGTGAGATGCTGGATGGGAAAGAAAGAGAGAGGGAGGAGTGATGCTGATGCTTGACATGGGGAAGGAAAGAGAGGAGAGATGCTAGGCACGGGGGAGGGGGGAGAGAGAAAGAGGAGGACATACTAGGATAAGGAGAGGAAGATGTGAAATGCTGGACATGGGGTGAGGGGAGAAGCAGAAAGGAGATGCTGGACACAGGGGAAGGGAAAGAAAGACAGATATATTGGACACGGGGAGAGGAATAGGGAGAGAAAGGGAATGGCGGATACAGTGGGGTGAGAAAAGGGGGAATGATACACTGGATGGAGGAATGATACACTGGTGTTGTACTGCATGCAGGGGTATAGCCAAGGTCGGCCTGGGTGGATCTTGTCCCTTTCATTTTGGCATGAGGCTCACCAAATCGTCAGTAGAACAGTTGAATGAGAGAATAACTGGAGGCAGTGTCGACATTTACTGGCTTCTTGGGAGTTTCAGCTTAATTTTTGGCTATATAAGTCTATTGTTAATGTGGTAATTTGTTCCTTACTTGACGAGGATCTATTTTCTGAGTGTGTGATCAAGGCCAGGCATTCTGTTAGCATGTTTATATGTCAGGATTGGCAATAATCCAGCTTGTTTGGTTTTCTGAATATGTTTATGAATGTTCTATGGCCCTTTGCAATATTTACAGTGATCTTCTTTTCTAGATAGGCCCCTTGTGTGAGTTTTCAAAGTTGATGCTGTTATGGTATGATAGATTTTCTGTGTAGTCAAGAAATTTTTGTAAGTTATTGTATTACTTCACCATATGCCCAGTACTGAGATGACACTAGAATCAGAAACTGCTTTCGTTATTTTGAGTTCTGATTTAAAATGCCCTTGTTTTGCTCTGCACCTATTGTTGGGAGAGGGGTTGCAGAATATTATGTTAAAAAAGAAAAGCAAGAACCACAGCATAGTTTAAAGTAGCAATTTAAAATTAGTTATACTCATTTTATTTTGGTATTATAAACTGTGCTTTGGTCCTTGCTTTTCTTTTTGCTCCTTGGTATGTAATCACCTTGTATTTCCTTTGTTTTTTGCAGAATATATATTTACGTTAAAAACCATGACGGTGCAGTGTCAGGAGTAGATATGTTTTTATGTTAGATTGCTAGGCTATATAATTAAACTGCTAAAATTTTTGCTAAATATACACATCTTGCAAAGTTTTTAAAAAATTATAAAGGCTTGGAAAATGTTGCTTTCTTTATTCTTGGAGCAATCACCTGAACAATGACATGAGAGAGGGGACCCCTGTTCCTTAACTGGAGCTCTGAGGAGGCTTCTCCATTTTGGCTGCTGGGGAGGGAGGCACCAACTCATCTCTCATCTCAGGAAGCAGATTCTCTTGAGCCGCCCCTGCTTGGGAGTCATTAAATAAGTACATTTACGAGGGTCCCTTCCTAACATTTGGGCCTTAGGCATATGCCCAGTTTGCTTATGCCCTAATTCTGCCTTACTACTGAGACTAAAAGGGACTTGTGCCAGGGTAAAATGGCATGGATAAAATCATCCACCAGAAGAAAGGCAAAAAAAATTGGTCGCTTTCATGGATTCGTTCCGAGATGCCTTTGCACGTCAAAATAACAGCACTGAAAACTTGTGCTTTGAGATCAAACTTTAAGGAGGATGTTTGCAGCCATCTGGGTATAATTGGTACACTCCTGATTCAGCATTATTGCAAAACGCAGCCATGTTGAGTGTGAAATTATTTGGCTGGAAGATGCTAAACATGTAAACACTTGGCTGGAAGACGCTTTTAAGATCATTTTAAGAAACATCTATTAAATATGGAAGTGTTTGGTTATAAGCAATATATGCAGTTTATTAATAAACTTTGAAACACATTTTTTATAAAAATAAGAAGGGATTTTTATGACCTGTGAAGAAGAGGTCCTAAAGCCTTTTTAAATTGGCTTATATAGCAATAATGGGACATCTCTGAGGTTTTTTCTCCTTGTTTCAGTAACTGTAATTATATAACTGGCATATATAAAAGAGGCCTTAAAAAATCTTTTGCGGAATATTTGTTTGGCGATTATCTTTTTGATGTATGGGTAAAATCATGTTATAAAAATTTTGAAACACATAAATGCCAGTCTTAAACTGGTGTGTAATACTGTAAATAATGTATTTCTTCTTTGAGAGAGCTTTAACTTTTCCAAAAGTACTTCACTGGACCAATTTAATTCTCAAATATATTAATATGGACATGGTAGAATATTTGCTGAGCAGTTTTCAAAGTTGAGGAGGTTGGAAACCATGAATTAAATTTATTTTCACCATTAATATTCCACATGTTTATCCTGAGGAGCTCAGGGCAGATTACATTTACAAAAACAGATTCTTCAATATGCCATATCCATCAATACCACATCCTTTAAAATATTTTAGAAATAACCATGTCTTCAAAGCTCAAGGGTCCTTCTTGTTGTTGTTAAGTGCCGTCAAGTCAGTGACGACTCATGGCGACCCTCTGGATAGTTGTCTTAAACTGTGTTTGGTCTTCTGTCAGGCAGCTCATTGTTGATAGATTGGCACCCATAGCTGCTGTTATTGTATTGATTAAGTCATTGCTGGCCTTCCTCTTTTGTGTTGACCTTCTACCTTGCCAAGCATGATATCTTTCTCTAACGATCTCTGTCTTTGCATGATGTGTCCAAAATATGAAAGTCAAAGTCTTGCCATCTGAGCTTTTAAAGAAACCTTAGGTTTGATCTCCTCTAGTACTGATGTTTGTTCTTTGGACAGTCCATGGTATACACAGAATTCACCACCAGCACCATAATTCAAAGGTATTGATTTTCTTCCTGTCTATCTTTTTCACTGTTCAACTTTTGCATCCATATGACATTATTGAAAATACCATGGCTTGAGTAAGTTGAATCTTTGTATGGAAAGAGACATCTCTGCTCTTGAGAATCTTGTCTAAGTCCTTCATAGCCATTCTGCCAAGAGCAATGCATTGTCTGATTTCTTGACATCTTGTTGTTTCTTTATTGATAGTTGATCCAAGTAGGTTAAAGCTGTCAACTATTTCAATTTCTTCTCTATCAATGATGCACTTATTGATTTTGCCAGTTGTCAGGATCTTTGTCTTCTTTACGTTAAGGTGCAGGCCATTTTAAGACTATATTCCTTGATCTTGAGAAGCAAATGTTTCAGATCGCTTCACTTTTAGCTAGTAATGTGGTATCATCAGTATAGCAAAGGTTGTTGATAAGTCTCCCACCAGTCTTCACACCTCGGTTGTCTTCATACAGTCCTGCTTCTCTGATGATTTATTCTGCATATAAATTAAACAGGTAGGGGGAAAGTATGCAGCCTTGTAGTCCACTTTGTGATTTTAAACCATTCTAATTGAATTAGAATGGTTTAAACCAGGGGTCTCAAACTCAAATTGCTTTGAGGGCCAAATGAGGACTTGTAGAGTAACCCGGGGGCCGCACAAGACGCAGGCCTCATTTGCATAAGGGCATCATTTGCATAAGGGCATCATTTGCATAAATATTTGCATAATGTTACCATACACTAACTTTGAGTAAACATGTCTCTTAATGAGTGTATGGATAAAGAAAGACTAAAAGATTTCTACATTACTATAAACCAGTGCCAACCGCCAGGCACATTAGGAACTACTAGAAACACTGCTCATTTAGAACCCATAGCAAACCTGCCATGTCCTAACAGCACTACCAGGACTCACAAAGCACCATACCCTAACTATCAAAAGGCAACACTGCAAATATTAAATCAACACATTTCAGAGAATAACAATACATGACCTACTCGGGAAAGAGAACAAGTGGCAATGTCAAATAGGAATTACATAAACAGAATACCTCAGCTCAGTTACACATGCAGAACATACACCATCACCAAACAAGAAATCACAATTTAGAAACAGGAAGACAATTAAACTGGGAACCCCAAAAGCCAAACTTAGAATGTACAACACTGTAGAAATAAAACTATACATTGATTTCCTCTTGTATTAAATAAAGTGCAGATGTTAAAGATGCACATTTCCAAGAGCTGACATATTTCAGTTAATAAATTCAAAATAAAGAGATATTTTTCTACCTTTTGTGCATTTTTTTTTCAGTTGCAATTGTTCCAGCCACTTTCTTCTGGTTTCTTTGTGTCTTCTGCTAACTCTCCATCGTCTGCTGTCCATTTGTCCTTTCTTCTTTCCCAGTTTTTTTCCATTCTCTCTACATCTGCTTTAACATACTAATCATTCTCCTTTTGCTCTTTCCTCATTCCTATTTCATCCACTCAAATTTTACCCCTCCATCCTCAATCCCCACTTACTCTCCCAATACCCGGCCAATTGTAGATATTTCTTCCCTCCCACACAAAAAGATATTTCCCCTCTCCATTTCATTCTCCCAGCCCCATCCCATTCTAATCGTCCCCCAACATCAACTCCCTTCTAGCTCCTGCCCCACCCAGCATCCGCTCCCTTCTAGTCCCCGCATCATCAGCCCATTTCCAGTCCTAGCTCCCTCCCCTCACAGCCCATTTCCTTTCCAAGCCCCCTCCCCATCAGCCCATTTCCATTCCAAGCCCCCTTCCACTCAGCCCATTACCATTCCAAGACCCTGTCCCCATCAGCTATTTGCAGTTCAAGCTCCCCCTTCTACTCGGCCCATTTCCAGTCATAGCACCCCCCCCAGTCCATTACCAGTTCTAGCCCCACCCCCCCCATAGCCCATTATCGGTCCTAAGCCCTCCAACAGCCCACTTCCAGGCCTAACCCTTCCATCGCCCCATCTTCATTCTTAGCCCCCCAATCAGACCACCTCCAGTCCTAACCCCCATCTGTCCATTACCAGTACTATCCCCCCATCACCCCATTTCCAGTCCTACCCCCCCAGCAGCCCACATCAAGTCCTGCTCCCCCCCCAGCAGCCCACATCAATCCTGCTCCCCCCCCAGCAGCCCACATCAAGTCCTGCTCCCCCCCCACAGCCCACATCAATCCTGCTCCCCCACACAGCCCACATCAATCCTGCTCCCCCCCCACAGCCCACATCAATCCTGCTCCCCCCCCAGCAGCCCACATCAATCCTGCTCCACCCCCCCCCCCAGCAGCCCACATCAATCCGGCTCCCCCCCCCAGCAGCCCACATCAATCCTGCTCCCCCCCCCCCGGGAAACTTAAACTTTAGAAAACAGCTGGCTGCTGCTCCTGCTGCTGCCGCGGTGGTAGCAGCAATACCGCATGTCCCGCGGCCCCCCCCTTGCCTGTCAGTTCTTCTCTGCTTCGGCTTTCAGAGCCGTGAAGGGAGAGCTTCTCCCTCGTGACTCTGTTAAGCCCGCTGGGGCTTATGGGAAATTTCCCATCTGCCCCGGCGAGCTTAACAGAGTCGCGAGGGAGAAGCTCTCCCTTCGCGGCTCTGAATGCCGAAGCAGAGAAGAACTGACAGGCAAGGGGTGGGGGTGGTGGGCCGCGGGACATGCGGTATTGCTGCTATTGCCGCTATTGCCGGGCAGATGGGAAGGGGCCGCGGGACAGTTGATTCTGCCGCTGCCACGGCAGCGGCAGCAGAAGCCGGGTTTTTTTTTTTTCCCCTGTGTATCGCGGGCCGCACAAAGGTCTCTCACGGGCCGCGTGTTTGAGACCCCTGGTTTAAACCATTCTAATTGAATTAGCCTGCAATCCTGACAACCCACACAAACCCAATTGGCTGCTTGATGACTTCAACTTGTCTTCTCTGCAACCCAATCAAGCGGATTCCTTCCTCGAAGCAATGAATGCACTTGGCTACGAACAGTTGGTGAATGCTCCCACTCACCTTAAGGGAAACTCACTAGACCTGATTTTCACCCTCAGCTCTGCAACAAGACACAAACACGACTTCAACCTTGCCATCACTCCGGTCCCCTGGTCAGACCACAGTTTAATTACTTTCCAGATCCCATCACACCAAGATCAAGTCCAACCCAGCTGCACAAGAACAGCCTCCACAACAAATACTCGCCACTTCAAACCCCTCGATAAGGACGAGATCAACAAAAGTGCACTTCCAATGCTCAAGCACCCACCACACGACCTCGATGAGGCAGTCGCTAGTTGGTATACCACACTGAAATCTCTCTCCCAGCCGCCAACCAAAGACAAACCACTAACACCTAACAGAAGGGAAAGAAAAAGACAACCAGCTCCATGGTTCGCAGCAGAACTACGAGCTTCCCTCCTCATCTTCAGGAAGCATGAAAGGAAATGGAGAAGTACTCGCGCCTCAGTTGACCAATCAGCATACATTGACCACCTGAAGTGCCACCGTGAAACAATATACGACAGAATGAGAGAATACCATGCTAACCTACTTCTCCGCTCTCTTAACAAACCCAGGGATCTCTTCAGCCTAGCAAAATCCATAATCAAGGAACCATCCCCTCCCCAGCAGGAACCAATACAACCCCAGTTATATGCTGACTACCTCCAATCCAAAACCCTCAAGACTGATAGAACGCAAGAACCATCACCCGGCCAGATCCCCTACATACAATCCCCGCTTACAGAGTTCACACCCCCCTCGGAGAAAAACATCCAAGATCTCATTATCACCCTCAACACCACCACAGCGCCAAATGATCCCTGCCCAGCATACTGGATTAGAGCCATGCGCATGGAACTCAGCCCAACGCTAGTTAACATCATAGGGCTATCCTTCTCAACAGGAGTGTTCCCATCATCCCTCAAACAGTCGTCCATACGGCCACTCCTGAAGAATAACAGACTAGATCTACTGAAGCCTGAATCGTATCGCCCAATCTCGAGCATACCCCTGCTAGCCAAAATAATTGAGAAGGATGTCCAAAGACAGATCCAGCAACACATAGACACAGTAGCTCCTCTAGACCCCTGCCAGCATGGGTTTAGGGAATCTCACAGAGTCGAGACACTGCTCACCACCCTAACCAATACATTAAACAGAGGAACAGACAACATTCAGAATGGCTTTGCACTCATCTTCCTGGACATCGCTGCTGCATTCGATTCCGTCAATCACAACCAACTCCTCTCACGCCTACACGAAAAGGGAATCCAAGGCCTGGCTTGGGAGTGGTGTAGATCCTACCTAGCGGACCGATGGCAACATGTCCGGATGGGAGTCAAAACATCTGAACCATTCCAACAGCAGCAAGGAGTACCACAAGGCTCCTCTCTATCTGCGCTACTATTTAACATATATATGCAGCCGATATGCAAAATCATCTGCTCTTACGATGTCTCCAGCCTGATCTATGCAGATGATGTCCTGCTGTATGCACCAATTAAAATCAAACATCCCAACTTCACCACTCTAGTTGAATGCTTCGATGCAATCACTGACTGGCTGCGAACCCAGAACCTGCGCATAAACTTCAAGAAAACCGAGGTCCTGTTCATCTCAAAGAACAAAAACTTCACCCCTCCAACCACCTTGAAGGTAAGAGATGCAGAGCTCCCAAGTAAAACTTCCATACGCTACTTGGGAGTCACGCTGGACCAACATCTAGACTTCAGGGAGCACATAAAAAACACAACCAGGACCATATACAATAAAATCAGAACACTGAGGCACCTAAGACCCATGTTACTCCATAACGATTTCCAGACCGTATTCCAGGCAAACGTCATCCTACATGGCCTCCCCAAGAGTACCCTCAACCCGCTACAACTTGCGATGAATGCAGCCGCTTGCGTTCTCTGCGGACAATCCAGGAGAGATCACATCACTCCTACCCTCAAGGAACTACATTGGCTACCGAATCTGCAGGATCACATACAAGGCTCTACTCCTCACTTTCAAGATCAGCAATAATCTATCTCCCGCATCACTTAAAGACCTCCTCACCCCTACCCCCAACAACAAATCAAGAAGGTCTGTAGCAGACAACACGCTGATCATCCCCAAGGAATCCATAAAATGTACCCAAACAACCAGGAATAGAGCTTTCACCCTCTATGCACCAAAGTGCTGGAATAACCTCCCACCGGAAATAAGAGCAATCAGGGATCTCACACACTTCCGGAAAGCAATCAAGCATCACCTATTCCTCCTATACTTCTAGCAATCAAACAACCCCTCCCCACTTAGCACACCCCAACCCTTCCAAGTAGCCCCTAAGACTACACAAACAAATTAGGACAAACTTAAACAGCAGACCTATACCAACCCGATGGGTACATAGTAGATCAATGATGGAATGCCATGGTCTCTATCCATTATGTAAATAGCTTACCTTGTAAATACGCCAAGTATCTAGCCTGATCAATATACGCCTATGTATATAGTTTACCTTGTTAATGCTCCAAGTTACCTATCCTGTTCTAATGTAAGCGCAAGACAGTTTCGACTGAATTGAGCAAATATTGTTATTTGTAAACCGCACTGATAACAAAGAGCGCGGTATATAAGAGCTGTTAAATAAATAAATAAATACATAAATTGTTTCTCCTTGTTCCATTTGAACTATTGCTTCTTGATCAATGTAAAGGTTGTGCAAGAGAACTATCAGGTGTTCTGGTATGTCCATACTTCTTAATGTGGCCCAGAGTTTTTCATGGTTTGCACAGTCATAAGCCTTGCTGTAGTCGATAAACCACATATAGATATCCTTTTGGTATTCTTTTGTCTTTTCAAGGATCCATCTCACATCTGCAATGTTATCTCTTGTTCCTAATCCCATCATAGAGAGCGTTATAGTAATCAAGATATGTGATCACAAAATTGAGAATAAGGGAGGTCAGTGATGGTGTGTCAAGGAATAGATGCATTGCACATTGTTGAAGTGCATAGAATGACCTTTGAACTCTGGAATTGATTTTTTTAAAGTGTTCTCAAGTCAATGCTGACTCCTTGTGACCCAGCAGCCCATAGGTTTTTTTGGTCAGTAGATTGCCAGGCTTTTTCTTCCGAGGTAATGGAGGGTAAAGTGACTTACCCAAGCTCATAAGGAGGGTCAGTAGGAATTTAATCCTCATCTCGAGTACCAGGCTATTGCTTTAATCACTAGGCTATTCCTCCACTCCATGGACCTGATATGGGAAGAAAATGATAACTCTGGATCCAAAGTGACACCAAAGTATTTTAATGTAGAAATTATTTGATAGTGCAATAGTTGGTAGTGCAATTCCTCCTGTAAACCAAATGGTGGATGACTTTTACAACTGTGAACTCTTTTCTCCTTTTTTTAACACTTTCTCACAAGTATCACCTCATTGCTGAACTGAAGCATCAGCAACAGCATGTGCAACAGAATTCCAGCAAACTGATCAACTTGTAGGAATTGGAGTAAAACATGTAAAAGCTTGGCTTTTGCACTGTATCACATGGTGGGTGTCAGAAGTTTTAACTCCAAACTCTTAAACCTTTGCCTTAAAGAATTGTCAGGAGAGCAACTACTAAAGTAAGTCACTAAAATGTTTCTTAGTATAACAATTGATCACCGGGCCAGACTTGTAGAAAGGGCTGAATTAATATCAACAGTTTTTGTTTACATTTCAGCTATGACTTAATTTGAGTGACCTCAGACTTCAATACACGGAACAATGAAAGTCACAAAAGCTATTTAGCAGATAATGTATTATGACAAGGTGATTCAAAAGACAAAACACATTGGCATGGTTGCATTTCTCATTCAGTGTGGAAAGAGCTGTGGCCTTACACTAGCTGAATACAGAATGTCTTCATGTTGTGGATATTCTTCATAGGGTTGCCAACTTTTTCACAGAGAAAAACCCGACACCTGTGGCTCGCCATGCTCCACCCATTCTCCGCCCCTAGTCCCACCCCTGCCCCGCCCCCAGCCCCACCCACAAAAATTACCGAGGATACGTGTAGGCTAACTTCCTTGGTCAGATAATAATTAAACTGGGAACCCCAAAATCCAAACATGAAATGTACAACACTGGAGAAATAAAACTATAAAAGTAATTTCCTCTTGCACTAAACAAAAACGCAAAGATGTTAGCAATACACACTTCCCAGACCAGACATATTCCAGTTAATAAATTCAAAATAAAAAGTATTTTTCTACCTTCTGTTTGGGCGTTTTATTTTTCAGTTGCAATTGCTCCAGTCACTTTCTTCTGGTTTCTTCGTGTCTTCTGCGAGCTATCCATTTGTCCTTTCTTCTCTTTCAGATGTTTTCCATTCTCTCTCTATTTCTGCTTTAACATACTGATTGTTTCCCTTTTGCTCTTTCCCCCAATTCTTTCCTTATTCCTTTATCATCCGTTTAAATTTCACCCTTCCATTCTCAAGCCCCTCTTACTCTCCCAATACCGGCCCATCATAGACTTTTCTTCCACACAAAATATTTTTTCCCCTCTCTATTCTCATTCCCCATCCATTCTAGTCCTCCCCCCAAATCAGTTCCCTTATAGTTCTAGACCCACCCAGCATCCACTCCCTTCTAGTCCCATTCTCCCATGCCCCACATCAGCCCATTTCCAGTCCTATTCCAGCTCTTCATCAGCCCATTTCCAGTGCTAGCCCTCACATCACAGGCCATTTCCAGTCCTAGCTCCCCCCCCCCAATCACAGCCCATTTCCAGTCCAAGTCCCCCATCACAGCCTATTTCCAGTCCTAGGCCCCCCCACCATCACATCCCATTTGCAGTCCGAGTCCCCCCGCACCATCACAGCCCATTTGCAGTCCGAGTCCCCCCGCACCATCACAGCCCATTTGCAGTCCTAGCCCCCCTAATCACAGCCTATTTCCAGTCCAAGATCCCCCTTCCTCCACCATAACCCATTTCCAGTCCAAGTTCCCCCCCCCCCCCATAGCCCTTTTCCAGTCCAGGTCCCCTCCACCCCCATCACAACCCATTTCCAGTCCATGTCCCCACCCCCATAACCCTTTTACAGTCCAGGTCCCCCCCCCATCACAGCCTATTTCCAGTCCAAGTTCCCCCCCCCCATAGCCCTTTTCTGGTCCAGGTCCCCTCCACCCCCATCACAACCCATTTCCAGTCCATGTCCCCCCCCCTTAGCCCTTTTACAGTCCAGGTCCCCCCCTTTACCCCTTTTCCCTTCCACGTCCCCCCCCCCCTTAGCCCTTTTCCAGTCCAAGTCCCCCCCCTTTAGCCCTTTTCCAGTCCAAGTCCCCCCCCCTTAGCCCTTTTCCAGTCCAAGTCCCCCCCTTAGCCCTTTTCCAGTCCAAGTCCCCCCCCCTTAGCCCTTTTCCAGTCCAAGTCCAAGTCCAAGTCCCCCCCCCCCTTAGCCTTTTTCCAGTCCAAGTCCAAGGCCCCCCCCCCCTTCGCCCTTTTCCAGTCCACGTCCCCCCCCCCTTAGCCCTTTTCCAGTCCAGGTCCCCCCATCCCAGCCCATGCAGTCCTTGCCCCCCCCCCCCCGGACCAGCATCGCGGCTGTCTGAGGCTTCAGAGGGAGCCGGGAAGCCCGCGCGAGGCCCCGGCTCCCTCTGAACAGCCACCAGCGTGAAGAGCCTTTACCTTCACGCTGGCGTCTGTTCCTGTGAAGCCGCAAATGCTGGGAAAGGTTAAAGGGCAACCTTTAACCTTTCCCAGCATTCGCGGCTTCACAGGAACAGCCGCCAGCGTGAAGGTAAAGGCTCTTCACGCTGGTGGCTGTTCAGAGGGAGCCGGGGCCTCGCGCGGGCTTCCCCGGCTCCCTCTGAAGCGGAGAAAAGCCGGTTTTTTTTGCTCAGGCCGCTCCCGATCTTGCGGCCAGAGCAAAAAAACCGGCTTTTAAAGGGCCGGTTTTGCCTCTGCGCCGGCAGCCGGCCTGGCCGTGGAAAAACCGGCCAGGCCGGCTGAAAACCGGCCAGTTGGCAACCCTAATTCTTCATCAACCATTAGTTGGGGCCAAAGATTTTGAATAATATACAAATGCCTTTTTGCTTTTTATCCCTCTTGTGCCAGGTGATCAAAGCAGGGCAGAAAATGCTAGAACATATACTTTTGTTTAATTTATTCTACCATGAGACCTAAAAAAAGAAGCCTGGGATGGAGTTAGTGCAGATTTACTGATCTGATCACTCAATATACTGATTGTTTCCTGGCTCAAAGTACATAAGAACATAAGAAATGCCATACTGGGTCAGACCAAGGTCCATCAAGCCCAATATCCTGTTTCCAACAGTGGCCAATCCAGGTTACAAGTACCTGGCAAATACCCAAAGTCCAAAACTTCCACAATGCTCATCCTGGGGTAAGCAGTAGATTTCCAGGGTTCTCTTTAATAATTTATTTATTTATTTATTTATTAACAATTCTTATATACCGCACTATTAGACATCAGCGCGGTTTACATTAAACAGAAAACATCCAACAGTTTAATGGGTTATGGACCTTTTCTCTAGGAATTTCTTCAAACCTTTTTTAAACCAAGCCACACTAGCAGCTTTTACTATATCCTCTGGTAATGAATTTCAGTTTGATTACACGTTGAGTGAAAAAATATTTTCTCTTATTAGTCTCAAATGGGTTACATTGTAGCTTCATTGCATGTCCTCTAGTCTTTCTACTTTTTGATAGTGTAAACAACCGATCTATGTTAACCAGTTCTTTAATTTATAAGCTTCTATCATATCTCCCCTCAGAGTTCTCTTTTAAAAGTTGAAGAACCCTAACCTTTTAAGCCTTTCCTCATAGGGATATCCTTCCATCCCCTTTGCCATTTTGGTGGCTCTTCTCTATACCTTTTGTAATTCTGCTATATCCTTTTTAGGATACGTTGACCAGAATTGCACACAATATTCAAGGCGCAGTCGAACCATGTAATGATATAAAGGCATTATAATATCCTTTGGTTTTATTCTCCATTCCTTTCCTTATGTTTCATAACATTCTATTAGCTTTCTTGGCCGCCGCTGCACACTGGGCGGAGGTTTTCAATGATTTATCTACGATGGTGCATAAATATTTTTCCTGGGTGGTGGTTTCTAAGGTGGTACCTTTCATCATATAACCATAGTTGGGTTGTTCTTTCCTAGATGCATAACTTTGCACTTGTCCACATTAAATTTCATCTGCCATTTGGACGCCCTGTCTTCCAATTTTTCAAGGTCCTCCTGCAGTTTTTCACAATCCCCTTGAGTTTTAGCAGCTTTGAATAATTTTGTGTCATCTGCAAATTTTATAACCTCACTCGTTATCCCCAATTCCATGTCATTTATGAATATGTTAAAAAGCAGTGGACCTAGCACAGATCCCTGGGGGATTCCACTATCTACTTTTCTCCATTGAGAAAATTGGCCATTTAGCCCTACTCTCTGCCTTCTATCTTTTAACCAGTTTCTGATCTACAGTACTACACTGCCTCCAATCCCATGACTTTTTAATTTTGCCAAGTCTCTCATGAGAGACCTTGTCAAAGGCTTTCTGAAAATCCAGATACACTATGGGGTATGTTTACTAAACCGTCTTAATGTGCGCTCTGCCACGTTATCACGTGATAAGGTACCTTATCGCACAATAATGGTGCTTTATCAGGCGCACAGGTACCTTAGCGCACGATAACGCGCGCAGCGGCGCAAATGAGTGCTGAGGGTTGAGAAAGGCTCCCGGAGGGCGGAGTAAGGCTCCCCAGGAGCGGAGAGAGAGGGTCAATGGGCAGAGAGTGGGAGGGGAGAGGCTCCCTGCACACTAACGCTATGAAATTCGAGGCTGAAAACTAACGCCAGTGAAACCCTGGCATTAGAGCTGATTTAAAGGGAAAAGAAACCATTTCCGTCAGCAATGTACAGCAAACCCAGGGAAACCTACAAAAAAGTGATAAGTGTGATTCATGTGCACGGAACAAAAGGGCAAATAAACAGTGAAAATGACCAGCAGAAAATGTAATAAAAACATAACCACGCTGGCCAGTAGTGATGTTAATGGGAAACATCAAAAAACACTCCCGAGAAAGCTCCAAAAACAAGATATGAATTTTGGAAGGGTCTATGCTCCATCCCCATACAAGGTGAATGAGCCCACAGTGAAATTGCGCTGAGCAGGGTTTTTCCTCTCCATTGGGCAGGTATCCTATGGTGTGCACATGTTCCGCAAAAGCAGGGTGGGCATGTCGGAACGGGCAACTGGACATATGCTTGAAAAAGGGACACAGAGGGCTGCAGGCGGCACATACTGTGGTGCAGCTGGGCCACAGTGAGGACTAGGGTGATGCCTAGGTGGCCCATAGGAATGCTGAAACAGTAGTGCAGCCAGACAGCAACTGATGAGGGCCTAACATGGGCAAGGGTGTGCTTCCCACAGTGTCAGAGGGGATAGTACCCAGCAGGTACCCCCAAGGGCACAGAACATTGGCAGGCGGTGCTGGGGGGAAGTGTGGACAGCTATGAAGGCACCCCTACCCCAGAACCAGCACCATAGGCAGCCGCCTACCCACACACTGGATGGCCTGAGACTGCGCTCCACCAGCACCACCAGCAGAAGGGCATGTCAGCAGGGTGGCAGAGGGGTACTGGTGGTGGAGGGGGCAGTGGCAGCTGCCCAGAGCAGACCGTGGCCTAGCCCTGTGTAGGTGGGTGCCATGAACTGCAAAAGACAAGCACTGTCTGACGAACAGTCATGGTATCCCCAGGGAATGCACTGTCTCGGTAGCAACATGGTGCTGCAGTGCACAGAGCCAGTGTGTTCAGGAACAGAAGGTCACAGGTTCAAGTCCCAGCTGTGGTTCCTGCCAACCCAGCCCCCATATTTTACCCACTACTAAAACGTGCTAATACAGATGGAACCTTTATTGCAGATGATGTAGAAATGCCCAAAACAGCTACATTTTACCCTACAGAGCACAGACACCATAAACATGCGCATTACCTAGAGCAGAGTCTCCCAAATGCAGTCCTGGAGGGCCTAACACCATTCAAGTTCCATGCTGCCTCTACTAAATATGGCTGTGCTGCATATCTATGCACCGCCCCCATGGTATGCAGATGTATCTCATGCATATTCATTAGGGACAGCATGAAAACCCAAACAGTGTTTGGCCCTCCAGGACTGGAGTTGGGAACCTCTGCCCTAGAGCAGCGGCCAACAGGGGCAGACACACCTGCACCCACAGGCTCCATTATCCGAAGCCTCCTGGAGAGGCAGGATGTTGGGCCCTGCGTGCATCTCCCAATACTAGCACTTGCATACCTTAGCAATGCCACCCTAAACCTGGGAAAACTGTACACAGCTATCCAAAGGTTGCTATGATAACTGGCAGATAGCAATACCTACGTTAAGCACAATTGGCTGATTGAGCTGCATCATTACAACCTTTCTGATGTCTGTGGAGTGTGTCTCAGGTCTGGTGCCTGACAGAGTGACCCCAACAGTATTGCGTACCATAGCTATGCCTGCACTGTGCCCAGGACTGGTGTGGTGGCCAGGGCTGCCAAACACCTCTATAGCTGCACAATGCTGGCATAGGTGTGTGGAGTGTGTGTCTGTCTATCCCAGGGGACCTCAAACCCGTCCTGGAGGGCCACAATCCTGCAGGTTTTTGGGATAGCCCTAATGAATATGCATGAGATATATATGCATTAGAGATATCCTCCCAACCTGACTGGTTTGTGGCCCTCCAGTACTGGATTGGGAGACCCCTGCCTTACAACTCTGTCATTTAAGATTGTGAGTGCGCAAGGTACAGATGTCCTAGACATCAAAAGGGTAGATAGACTTTGTCACATTCCTCCTCGCTTCTCACCACCACCAAAATGTTGTCTATTAGACAACTTTTTGGTGGTGGTGAGAATCAAGGAGCAATGTGACAGAGTGGGGGTTGGGCTATAGGGAATAAACTCCTTTCTCAAGCGGCCAACATCGCAGCTCTTGAATGGAGCTGTGGTGCCATGGCACCCAGCTCCTTTGAAGAGCCTTGACAGAGTTAGCCGGGGACAGTCCTGCACGTGCAGGCCAGACTGAATCACAGTCCCAGCCTTCATATGCAGGACTGTTCACGATTCTGATCTCACGGGGCTAGACGTGCCCTCTGAGATCAGAATCACGATCCTCTCTGTGCCTCCGGTTCAGACCGGATGCACAGAAGGGGATCTATGTCTGGGACAGAATCGGGCCCATAGTGTTGTTCCTTATTCATTGTTTGGTGCCTGAGTGGAGGGATTCTCCATATTCTATGTTATGCTGCCAAAGTGTTCAATAAATTGGAGTGTCTTCAACTTTTTCCTGAAGTCCTTGGTGTCTCTTGTGTTTCTGATATCCTGATAAAACCCTGCTGGAGGTGGTCGTCTTAGTTTTGGAGAATTCCATTGGAGTACCTAATGTGTTTTAGCCATTTGTTCTCATTGGGTGGCATTCAGGGTGTCTTATTATTAGATCTTGGAGTGACTCAGCTGATTTGTTTTGCAGTATTTTGAGTATATTAATTATTGCCTTGAATCTTGCGCGACCCTTTATTGGCAGCCAGTGTAGTTGAGCCAATGATGGCATTATAGGGTATGTTTACTAAACTGCGTTAGTGCAAATCGCGTTAGGAGCCGCGTTAGTGAAAGGAAAGCCAAAAAAGGACATGGGCGGGACATCCTAACAACTAACGAGCGTTACAGGGCGTCGTGGCGCGTTACTGCGCATTAATCGTATGAAGGCGTACAGACAAAGCACTGAAACAGAGCTGTAGCACAATGGTTAGTGTACTGACCGCTGTTACAGGCAGCATGGGTTCGAGTCCCCAGTGTGCCTAACGCAGAAGGCTGGCCCAGGCATCACCCTGTACATTACATAGGGAATGAGGAGGCATGTTTTTCTTTACGTTGAGTAGTGGTGCCAGAAACACACCCTCTCAGTGTGCCTAGCCACGTGCGTGGCTGCGTGCGTTGGTACGTGCATTGGTGCGTGCGTACAATCGTGCGTGGGTACGTGTGTTTTTACCAGCGTGGGCACCTAATATTACAGACTCTTTAGGGTGTCCTGCACCTATGCATTATGCTAACAGATGTACGTGTGATGGCCTATGGTGTATCTGAGCCTGTGAGCAGGTGCTGGATTTACCCAGGTTTGGATTGTGCCAGTCACACCCATGATGCACTGCACATGCAAATCAGCCGTCCACAGATACACACCATGGGGAATGTACCCCCACAGCACCTCAGCCTGGTAGGGGGGAAGTGATCAGGTGCACCCCCACAGTACCTCGGCCTGGTAGGGGGTACTGACCATGTGTTGTTCTGGCACAGAGTAGCTACACACTGTCACATTGTGCGGGTACTGTGCTCACCCTGAGGGTGCAGTGAGGCACCCAGCACTAGGTCCACAGCACCGTCCATGGCTGAAAGAGGCCATAGCGTAGGTCCAAAGCAGTGTTAATGTGTGAGATAGGCAGTTTCTGCAGGAACACCTTGGACATCTCTGTCTGTTTCAGTCAGGTGTAGCCCCCATGCACCACCACCCCCCCAGGGCAGCAAACAGGGCCTCCCATCAAATATCCACAGTCTACCTCCCTGCAAAGGTGGCAGTAGAGGGGAACATCAACCCCAGTCCTGCTGAGGAACAGACACCCCACAGGGCAGTCAATGCAGCTCTGTACACATCCATAACACAATAGCAGACAGACATTAGGCCTGGATATGGTATGCTGCACCCCACCACTATCTGATATTCCCCTGGTGAAAGCCATCAGCCACTACACCCTGCAAGCCACTCCATCACAACACATACCAGCTGCAAACAGTCTGCTAGTGCCCAGTGGAGATGCCTGCACCCAGAACTGGGATGTCAGCATACACAGCAAGCAGATACATCAGTTACTGGGCCCCAAAAGGAAACCCATATCTATCACATGAAAGAAATATTAAATAGCACTATGGGAGTGCCTAGCCATGCTGTGGTCACTGCACAGTCAGGGTGAGAGTGATCTCTCAGCAGGATATACTGAGGTCACCCTGTCTGTGTAGGTGGTGGCCGGGCACTACAATGTGCCTGTCACTGCCCTATGCCCTGTGCAGATGCACCCTGGCCAGGCCACCCTGTCCGGCCTATACCCATGGTACCTTGCTCCTCATTATGCACATTGGCAGCCCAATACTGGCAACATTGCTGGCAGTGTGGGCTGTGGAAGGTGTTTGCAGCCACCACACACTGGATAGACAGACAGCCACCCCCACACCTATGCCAGCATTGTGCTACTATAGAGGTGGTCAGCAGCCATACCCACCACACCAGTCCTGGGCATAGTACAGGCATGGATATGGTACACAAGACTGTTGGGGGGTCACTCCCCAGGGTGGTGAACACTGTCAGAGACCAGACCTGCAGCACACACCGCAGACATCAGAATGATTGTTATGGTGGAGCTCAATGAGCAAAATGTGCTTAACGTAGGAATTGATATCTGCCAGTTATCATAGGAAACGTTTGATAGCTGTGTACCATATACCCAGGTGTAGGCTGGCATTGCTAAGGTATGCAACTGCTAGTATTGGGAGATACAGGCAGGCCCAATGTCTTGCCTCTCCAGGAGGCATTGGACAATGGGGCCTGTGAGTGTGTGTGTGGCCCTGTTGGCTGCTGCTTTACGGCAGAGTTCCACAACTCCAGTCCTGGTGTTCCAAACACTGTTCGGGTTTTCATGCTGTCCCTCATAAATATGCATGAGCTACATCTGCATACCATGGGGGTGGTGCATAGCTATGCAGCACAGGCATCTTTATTAGAGGCAGCATGGAACCGGAATGGTGTGGGGCCCTCCAGGACTGCATTTGCGGGACTCTGCTTTAGGTAATGTGCCTGTTTCTGGTGTGGTAAAATATAGGCGTAGTAACCATGCGTATGTTCTCTGCAATAAAGGAGTGTCTTTACTATCACTGTTTAGTGGTGGGTAAAGCTATGGGGACTGGGGTGGCAGAAGCCCCAGCTGGGATTTAAACCTGTGACCTTCTGGTCTTATAGGCACTGGCTGTGTCTGTTGCACCACACTGTGGCCATAGAAACAGTGCAGTCCCTGGAAATAGGAAAACTGGCCTGACGAGTCAGAAACCCTGCTCTGCACAATTTTACTGTGGGCTCATTTACCTTGTATGGAGACAAAAGTGCAAATAAACCTCAAACAGACCTCGAAAAAAGGGGCAAACACCCATAACCGAGCTGGGCAACAATGATATCATTGGGCAACAATGAAAAACACTCCCAGGAAAGCTCCAATAAAATGAAATGCTTTTTGAAAAGGTCTACGGAGCGTAGACCCTTCCAAACATCATTTATTTTTTTTGGAGCTTTCCTGGGAGTGTTTTTCATTGTTGCCCATTGCTATCACTGTTTCCCAGCAGGATTATACTTTCTACAATATTTCTTGTGGTCATTTTTAAAGTTTTATGTGAACTTTTGTTCGGTGCACATGTATCACACTGCTCACGTTCTGTAGGTTTCCCCTTGTTTTGCTGTACATTGCTGACGGAAATGGTTTCTCTTCCCTGTAATATGCCTTTAACGGCAGGTTTTCATTCGCGTTGGAATTGAGCTCAGAAATTCAGCGCGTTAGTGAGAGGGGAGCCTCTCCCCGCCCACTCTCCGCCCATTGACCCCTTCTCTCCGCCCACTCTCCACCTTCTGCGCTGTTTTAACACGCCGCGGGGCTTTACGATCGTTACGTGTGGTTAACGTGCGTAGTATGACGTTAACGGTCGTTGGCGCGTGATTACACGCATTATACTGCACTTACGATCATTAACGTCATAAAACGCGCGTTATTCAAGTTTACCGCACTTTAGTAAACATACCCCTATGTGTTCTTGTCTGTTTGTTCCTGTGAGAATACAGACAGCAGTGTTCTGAACCATCTGGAGTAAATGAATGGAGTTAGCTGGCAGGCCTTGGTATAGTGAGTTACAATAGTCTAATGCTGTTGTGACTATGGCTTGCGGCTCTGGAGAGGCTTTAGTTTCCTGATTTGCAATTTTTGGTAAGCATTCTGTGTTGTTCTGTTAATATGGGCTTGTAAGTGTAAGTTGTGATTGATTATGACCCCTAGGTATTTCACTTCACTTTTGACACCTATGTGTCTGTTGTTTAGAGCTATAGTGCAAAGAGGAGTGAATCCCTTGTTCATTGTTATTGTGAGTGCTTCCATTTTGCTAAAGTTTACGCTGAAGTTATGGCTGTTGAGCCATCCTAAGACTTTGGTGAGGCATTTGGTTATAGTTGTGTAATCAGGGGTTTCGACATCAAAAGATGTGTACAGCATGATGTCGTTGGTGTAAATTTTATAGTGGATAAGAACATAAGAACATAAGATATGCCATACTGGGTCAGACCAAGGTCCATCAAGCCCAGTATTCTGTTTCCAACAGTGGCCAATCTAGGTCATATGTACCTAGCAGTTTCCCCAAGAGACACAAGTTCCACAATGCTTGTACAGGGTCAAGCATTGATATCTTCGGTCACTTCTTAATAACGGTTTATGGACCTTTCCTCCAGGAACTTGTCCAAACCTTTTTTAAACCCAGCTACACTAACAGCCTTTACTACATCCTCCGGTAACAAATTCCAGAGTTTGATTACACGTTGAGTGAAAAAATATTTTCTTTTAGTAGTCTTAAATAGTTTACCCTGTAGCTTCATTGCATGTCCCCTAGTCTTTCTATATTCTGATAACGTAAACAATCGATCTACGTTTACCCGTTCCACTCCGTTCATTAATTTATAGACTTCTATCATATCTCCCCTCAGCCGTCTCTTTTCCAGGTTAAAGAGCCCTAACCTTTTTAGCCTTTCTTCATAGGAGTATCCTTCCATCCCCTTTACCATTTTGGTGGCTCTTCTCTGAACCTTTTCTAAAATCGCTATATCCTTTTTAAGATACGGCGACCAGAATTGCACACAATATTCAAGGTGCGGTCTCACCATGGAACGATATAGAGGCATTATAATATCTTTTGTTTTATTTTCCATTCCTTTCCTTATCATACCTAGCATTCTATTTGCTCTCTTGGCCGCCGCTGCACACTGGGCCGAGGGTTTTAACATGGTATCCACAATGACGCCTAAATCTTTTTCCTGGGTGGTGGTTCCTAATGTGGAACCTTGCATCGTGTAACCATAGTTTGGGTTGTTCTTCCCTAGGTGCATAACCTTGCACTTGTCCACATTAAATTTCATCTGCCATTTTGATGCCCAGTCTTCCAATTTATCAAGATCCTCTTGCAATTTTTCACAATCCTCTTGGGTTTTAACAACTTTAAATAGTTTTGTGTCATCTGCAAATTTGATCATCTCACTAGTTATTCCACTTTCCAGGTCATTTATGAATATGTCAAAAAGCAGCGGACCCAGCACAGATCCCTGGTGTACACCACTATTCACCTTTCTCCATTGGGAAAATTGGCCATTTAGCCCTACCCTCTGCTTTCTATCTTTTAACCAGTTCCTGATCCACAATAGTACACTGCCTCCTATCCCATGACTCTTTAGTTTTGCCAAAAGTCTCTGATGAGGGACCTTGTCAAAGGCTTTCTGAAAGTCCAGATACACAATATCAACCGACTCACCTTTGTCCACCTGTTTATTCACTCCTTCAAAAAAAACATAAGATTAGTAAGACAAGATCTTCCTTGTCTAAAGCCCTGTTGGCTGTCTCCCATTAGGTTGTGACTATCTACATGCTGAGTAATTCTATTCTTTATGATGGTTTCTACCATTTTTCCTGGTACTGACGTCAGGCTCACCGGTCTGTAGTTTCCCAGATCACCCCTGGAACCCTTTTTAAAAATTGGTGTTACATTGGCGATCCTCCAATCTTCAGGTATTAGAGATGATTTTAATGATAGTTCACAGATTACTGATAGCAGGTCTGCAATCTCATATTTCAGTTCTTTCAACACCCTTGGATGTATACCATCTGGCCCAGGTGATTTGCTACTCTTCAGTTTATCTAATAGTTGTAAGACATCTTCCCGATGTATCGATATTTCCTTCAATTCTTCCGCACCTTTAAATACCACTTCAGTCATGGGTAACATCCCTACATCTTCCTCAGTAAAGACTGAAGCAAAGAATTCATTCAGTCTCTCCGCTATCGCCTTGTCGCCTCTTAGTGCTCCTTTAACCCCTTTATCATCTAATGGACCAACTGACTCTCTCACAGGTTTTTTGCTACGAATGTACTTGAAAAGGTCTTTATTTTGTGTTTTTGCTTCCGCAGCAAGCTTCTTCTCAAATTCTCTCTTTGCCTGCCTTATCAATGCCTTGCATTTGACTTGCCTGTGCTTGTGCTGTTTCCAGGTTTCGTCGTTTGGCTCTTTTTTCCATTTCCTGAAAGATGCTTTTTTGGCAACAACAGCCTCTCTGACCTCACCTTTAAACCATGCTGGCAGTTTTTTGGACTTCCTTCCACTTTTCTTAAAGCGTGGAATACAGCTGGTCTGGGCTTCCAAGATAGTATTTTTCAACAACACCCAAGCTTGACGTACGTCTTTAACCTTTGCAACTGTTCCTTTTAGTTTTTTCTTAACTGTTTTCCTCATTTTATCATAGTCTCCCTTTCGAAAGTTAAAAGGTAGTACTGTGGATTTCCTTACTATCCCTCCTCCACTAATTAATTCAAAGGTGATCATGCTATGATCACTATTGCCAAGTGGCCCCAACACCCTTATCTCTTGCACTACATCTGGTGTTCCACTAAGGACTAGGTCTAATATGGCTTCCCCTCTGGTTGGTTCATGAACCAGCTGCTCCAAGAAGCAGTCATTTATTTCATCTAGGAACTTTATCTCCCTAGCATGTCCTGACGTGACACTGACCCAGTCGATACCGGGGTAATTGAAATCACCCATTATTATTACTGTGCTGTAACTTTTGTTAGCTTCCTTGATTTCTTTGAGCATTTCATCATCCATTTGGTCATTCTGGCCAGGTGCTCGATAGTACACCCCCACTGCCATTGCCTTCCCCCTTTTATATGGAATTTCAATCCATATAGATTCTACAGCAGATTTTGTTCCCTGCAAAACTTTAATCCTTTCTGAGTCAATGCCCTCTCTAACATAGAGCGCAACCCCTCCACCAATTTTATCAGCTCTATCATTACGATATAGTTTGTACCCAGGTATCACAGTGTCCCACTGGTTGTCCTCCTTCCACCATGTCTCTGATATTCCAATCATATCTAACCTTTCATTTAGTGCTATATATTCTAACTCTCCCATCTTATTCTTTAGACTTCTAGCATTTGCATACAAGCATTTTAGAGAATGTATTTTATTCATGTTAATTTGGCTATTGTTAGACATGGGTAAATTGGGATCTTTAAGCTCTGTCTGCTCCATACTTGAGGGCATTTGGGCTACTTTACTCTTTTGTGGAACCTCTCTGCTTTTGGTAGTATCCTTCAAGGATACATTCTTCCGAACCATCCGCTCTTGGGCGACTGTCGGCTTTCCCCTAATATCTAGTTTAAAAGCTGCTCTATCTCCTTTTTAAAGGTTAATGCCAGCAGCCTGGTTCCATCCCAGTTAAGGTGAAGCCCATCCCTTCGGAAGAGCCCCTCCTTTCCCCAGAATGTTCTCCAGTTCCTAACAAATCCAAAACCCTCATCTCTGTACCATTGTCTCATCCACGCATTGAGACTTCGGAGCTCTGCCTGCCTTTTGGGTCCTGCGCCTGGAACAGGAAGCATTTCGGAAAACG
This sequence comes from Ichthyophis bannanicus, assembly GCA_033557465.1. NCBI lineage: Eukaryota > Metazoa > Chordata > Amphibia > Gymnophiona > Ichthyophiidae > Ichthyophis > Ichthyophis bannanicus. The sequence goes on along the minus strand of CM066035.1, from coordinate 125,469,323 downwards.
CTACCATGGAAGTTCTGGATTTCAACTTCCTACCTAAAAGCCTAAATTTTGCCTCCAGAACCTCCCTACTACATTTTCCTATGTCATTGGTACCGACATGTACCAAGACATCAGACTCCTCCCCAGCACTATCTAAGACCTTATCTAGGTGGCGCGTGAGGTCCGCTACCTTCGCACCAGGCAGGCATGTTACCAGGCGATCCTCACGTCCACCAGCCACCCAGCTATCTACATGCCTAATGATCGAATCACCACCTATAACGGCTGTCCTAACCCTTCCCTCATGGGCACATGGCCCTGGAGAAACTTCCTCGTTGTGAGAGGGTTTTACATCACCTGGAGGACAGGTCCTAGTTACAGGATCACTTCCTGCCACACCAGGGTGATGCTCTCCTGGCACGTGACCTCTCTCCTCCATGGCAACAGGAGTGCTGCCAGACTGGAGGTGGGACTTCAGGACTATATCCCTTTAGGTCTCGTCTATGTACCTCTCTGTCTGTCTTATGTTTTCCAAGTCTGCTACTTTAGCCTCTAGAGAACGGACTTGTTCCCTGAGAGCAAAGAGCTCCTTGAACCTAGTGCACACGTAAGACCTCTCACCAACTGGGAGAAAATCATACATGTGACACTCAATGCAAAAGACTGGAAAGCCCCCATCCCGCTGCTGGACTGCTGTCTGCATCTTAGTTTTAAGTTTGTGTCTAGATCTTTAAGTTCTTACTTACTAGGGGTTGCTATGGGTATTTATACCAATAAACCTGTACCTAATACGTTTAATATAGCTTGTTCACCTGAAGCTTAATTAATCTCAGGTCCTTAGTGTATGATTGATTTGGGTAATGAGCTTCACCTGAAAGCACCTCCTGTCTTTTAAGATGTGTAAGTACCTATAAAGCTATGATTATCCCAGGGGTGGGTGGGTGTGGGGAGGGAGGGAGGGAAATAACACTTATTAAAAGAGGGCTGCTACACAGTACCCTGTCTTGTGCTGCTGAGGTAAGCTAAATTCTGATTTGATTTAAATTATAGCTCTTAGCTGCTGCTAGGCTCTAACTTCTTATGAAATTTAAACTACAAGCTCTCTGCTGGGTTCTAAATTTAACCAGAAAGCTCTCTTCTGTGTTTTAAAACTAAAAGTACTTTTCTAATGCTAGGCCCTGAGTGACCATTAAATGTACACTACAAGCTCTCTGCTGGGTTCCAAATGTAACCAGAAAGCTCTCTTCTGTGTGTTAAATTTACACTAAAAGTACTTTGCTGTTACTTGGCCCTGAGTGACTATTAAATTTAAACTACAAGCTCTCTGCTGGGTATGTTTCTGTATGACCTCACAAACTGACTGATACAGACGCAACACAGAACTGTGTTTCGAATTCACCACACTATAACAAGCTCTGCCTCAAGCTCAATAGTTAAAAGGGTTCCGTTTCTGAACACCAAAAGCAGTAACTCAGTGGTGCATGAACAACCAAGAGGGAGAGCTCATTTTTATAGCGATACTCAAAAAGGTTAGATAGAATGTGTCACATTCCTCCGCACTTCTCACCACCACCAAAATATTGTCTATTAGACAACTTTTTGGTGGTGGTGAGAATCGAGGAGGAATGTGACACATTCTATATACCCTTTCGATGTCTAGGACATCTGCACCTTGCCCACTCACAATCTTAAATGACAGAGGTGTAAGGCAGGGGTCTCCAAATCCAGCCCTGGAGGGCCACAAACCAGTCAGGTTGGCAGTATATCTCTAATGCATATATATCTCATGCATATTCATTAGGGATATCCCGAAAACCTGACTGGTCTGCGGCTCTCCAGGACCAGGGTTCCCCACCCCTGGTCTATCCAGTGTGTTGCGTTTGCCAACACCCTCTGCAGCACACACCTCTAGCACTGTTGCTAGTATTGGCCTGGCAATGTGCATAATGAGGAGCAAGGTACTGTGGGTATAGCCGGAGAGGGCGGCCTGGGCAGGATGCACCTGCACAGGGCCCAGGGCAATGGCTGGGACATTGTAGGGCTTGCCCACCACCTACACGGACAGGGTGGCCACGGCATGTTCTGCTGTGTGGTCATGCATACCCTGACTGTGCAGTGACCACAGCATGGCTGGGTTCCCCCATAGTGCTACATAGTGTCTTTCTGAAGTGAGATATATGGGCTCTGTTTTCTGGGGCCCTATCACTGACCCATCTGCTTGGTGGGTGTGTGTACATCCCAGGTGTGGGTGCACACGTCACTTCCAGAAACATGGACTAGCAGGCAGGTTGTCTGCAGTTTGTATGTGTGTGGCTGGAACACCTTGCAGGGTGCAGCGGCTGGAGACTCACTTTGCTTGCTGCTGGAGGATGTCATATAGTGGTGTGGGGCAGGGGTGCAGTACCAGGTCTACTGTCTGTCTGTCACTGCCCAATGTATTAAGGTGTACAGATCCAGTCCAACACAGGGCAAATTATCATGTAAAAACAGGCACACAGTACAAAACGTGATAAGGTGGAAAAACAATTTATTTGAATATCAGACCTAGCAACCCCCGACACAGGCCGTGTTTCGATGACCTTCATCAGGGGTTGTCTAAATAGGTACTACAAACATAAAAACAAACAATATTAAAAAACAATTTAAAAGTGAAAGAACAAATGGGCATGAACATGCTCTAACTATAGAAATAAAAATAATAAATAATAATAGTAATTATTACAATAATAATAATAATAATAATAATACAGTTAATTAGTAATAGATCTCTCATAATAAATAATTAAAAATTATATAATTAAAATAATAAAATAATAAAACAATAAAACTATAGTGCTAGAAATGCGATACTCAAATAAAATTTAAACCATAAGAAATGATATAATAAAATAGACCACAGATAAAATTAATAGAAACACAAGCAAATACAATCCTTATGGGAGGTGACAAGCATATAATTATAATATTAATACCTTCTTTGTAGAGACGGTGATTTGCAAACCTCACGAGGAGGCACACGAACTCATTAGTGGAGGTGATGACTTAAACACTTGCATTGAAATAAAAAACTAAAATGAAGAAGACACAGAGTAAAGCACATGTATACCATTGGAGATAGTCTTTAGAACTTAAATCTAAACTAAATTCAGGAGACTGAAATATGACTGAAACGCAGCAGGCATGGATGGGGGAGGGGGGCACGGCCAAGAAAGAAACAGATAATGTATAGAATATTCTTTAACTTCCCACAAAAAATTTAAGTTCTAAAGACTATCTCCAATGGTATACATGTGCTTTACTCTGTAGCATAGCCCATCGCAGAAATGCCAGGTGCATCGGAAATGGTGCTGGGCACCCCACCTCACAGGGTGAACACAGGACCCGTCCACTGTGATGGACGGTAGCCACTCTGTGGCAGTAACACACACGTTCAGAACCCCCACCAGGCTGAGGTGCTGTGGGGTTGCACATGGTCAGGACACACAACCAGGCCGAGGTGCAGGGGGGGTGCATCCCGCAACATGGGACCCTCTGTAGACTGCTGATCTGCATGTGCAGTGCATCATGGGTGTGGCTGGTCCAATCCAACCCTGGCAACCACAGCAGACGGTTGGAGTGGTGACCTGCAGCCCCTCTGTAGTCAGCCAGGCATGTAGCAGGAGCTATAGAGATGTAGGCCACTGGCAAATGCACTGGCTGTGCAGACAGAGGTTAGGGGTCTGTACCTACTGTGGTGATATGTGGTAGGGCTGTCTGAGGCTATTCCTGTTGTAGCAGTGGAGTGTATGCAACCAATTAATACTAGAAGTCACTTACAGAATCCAAGCCAATGGAATGTGCACAAGGCCCAGACAGAAACGAGTCCAAAAGTGACTGAGCAAGCTTGAACAGGAGCAAATACCTTATATACATCTGCTAACAGTCAAATACACACAAGCTCTCCATTTGGTGCAAATGCCCCCCCCCCCCCCTTTTACCCAATCAGAGTCTCCCTCTAGGCCTCTCTCTCTATTTCCCTCTCTCAAGCCAGCTGATCAAAAGCCACATGAAAAGTGATAGATACATCTCCACATCGAGGACATCTTTGGGCAAAGGAATGCAAACGTATCCTAATGAGAAATGTCTGATGCAGACTGTTTTGTACGGAAACATGCAGACTCTGCAATAAGCAGACATCTCTAACAGGAAATTCTGAGTCTTAGCAGCAATACTAAAGGGTAGGGGGTTTAAAATCAAGGTCTAACATAGAGGCTCTTAGAGGCCATAGCCTATCACACGTTTAGTTGGTAGCATCAATCAAAACTGTAAAACATCCTCAAGCTGTTATAATCACAAATGCCCACGCGCGCGGCTACGCACGTACCCACGCACGCAGCTACGCACGTACCCACGAACGTGGGTATGCATGCACCTACGCACGCACCTATGCAGCACAAACAATTCTGGAGGAGATGGCTGCCATGTCCAGGAAGCTTGCCTTCACCATGGCAGATCTCTACCTGTTTACTGAGCTATTCTGCCTCCGCCAGGATCGCCTCTTCCCTGGCTCATCCCGGAGGCAGAATCTGGCCAGAGTGAGGAGGGCCTGGGAGCACCTCACCAGGAGGTATAATAGAGGTTCTGACTACCCACGTGAGGAAAGTGCATGGGGACAGGCACCCCAACCTAGGATGTGAAGGAGAACACCTGGTAACCAAACCACCTATCAGCCACACACTGCCAGGGAATGTCATGTGTTGGTGTGTCCAGCTGGGAGTAACATCAACCCCCCCTCCCACAAAAAAATAGAACCACCCTGTCCCCAGGGAGTAGCTGTGACCACAACAGAGATGGAGTACCCAGTACAATGTAATGGTATATGGTGCTGTTGCAGCCTCAGTGATGTGCCCTATCCACACAACACCATAGGTCCATCACAGAGGCCAAGAGACAAACAGCGGTATGTCCCTGCCCCTGTTTGTGATCACAAGGCTCAACTATATCCCCAGAATGCAGCAGGCCTCACTTCAGGGCTCTATCCCCCATCCTGGTGCTATGGTGACTGCCCCTGTTTGTGATCACAAGGCTCAACTATATCCCCAAGATGCAGCAGGCCTCGCTTCAGGGCTCTATCCCCCATCCTGGTGCTATGTTGACTGCCCCTGTTTGTGACCACAAGGCTCAACAATATCCACAGGATGCAGCAGGCCTCACTTCAGGGCTCTATCCCCCCTCCTGGTGCTATGGTGACTGCCCCTGTGTAGGAGTACAAGGCTTAACTATATCCCCAGGATGCAGCAGGCCTCGCATCAGGGCTCTATCCCCCATTCTGGTGCTATGGTGACGGCCCCTGTTTGGATCACAAGGCTCAACTATATCCCCAGGATGCAGCAGGCCTCACTTCAGGGACCTATCTCCCATCCTGTTGCTATGGTGACTGCCCCTGTTTGTGATCACAAGGCTCAAGTATATCCCAAGGATGCAGCAGGCCTCACGTCAGGGCTCTATCCCCCATCCTGGTGCTATGCTGACTGCCCCTGTTTGTGATTACAAGGCTCAACTATATCCCCAGGATGCAGCAGGCCTCGCCTCAGGGCTCTATCCCCCATCCTGGTGCTATGGTGACTGCCCCTGTGTAGGAGTACAAGGCTCAACTATATCCCCAGGATGCAGCAGGCCTCGCTTCAGGGCTCTATCCCCCATCCTGGTGCTATGGTGACTGCCCCTGTTTCTGATCACAAGGCTCAACTATATCCCCAGGATGCAGCAGGCCTCAATTCAGGGCTCTATCCCCCATCCTGGTGCTATGGTGACTGCCCCTGTTTGTGATCACAAGGCTCAACTATATCCCCAGGATGCAGCAGGCCTCACGTCAGGGCTCTATCCCCCATCCTGGTGCTAGGGTGACTGCCCCTGTGTGTGATCACAAGGCTCAACTATATCCCCAGGATGCAGCAGGCCTCACTTCAGGGCTCTATCCCCCATCCTGGTGCTATGGTGACGGCCCCTGTGTAGGAGTACAATGCTCAACTATATCCCCAGGATGCAGCAGGCCTTGCTTCAGGGCTCTATCCCCCATCCTGGTGCTATGGTGACGGCCCCTGTTTGTGATCACAAGGCTCCACTATATCCCCAGGATGCAGCAGGCCTCACTTCAGGGCTCTATCCCCCATCCTGGTGCTATGGTGACTGCCCCTGTGTAGGAGTACAAGGATCAACTATATCCCCAGGATGCAGCAGGCCTCACGTCAGCGCTCTATCCCCCATCCTGGTGCTATGGTGACTGCCCCTGTTTGTGATCACAAGGCTCAACTATATCCCCAGGATGCAGCAGGCCTCACTTCAGGGCTCTATCCCCCATCCTGGTGCTATGGTGACTGCCCCTGTTTGTGATCACAAGGCTCAACTATATCCCCAGGATGCAGCAGGCCTCACTTCAGGGCTCTATCCCCCATCCTGGTGCTATGGTGACTGCCCCTGTTTGTGATCACAATGCTCAACTATATCCCCAGGATGCAGCAGGCCTCACTTCAGGGCTCTATCCCCCATCCTGGTGCTATGGTGACTGCCCCTGTTTGTGATCACAAGGCTCAACTATATCCCCAGGATGCAGCAGGCCTCACGTCAGGGCTCTATCCCCCATCCTGGTGCTATGGTGACTGCCCCTGTGTAGGAGTACAAGGCTCAACTATATCCCCAGGATGCAGTAGTCCTCGCTTCAGGGCTCTATCCCCCATCCTGGTGCTACAGTGACTGCCCCTGTTTGTGATCACAAGGCTCAACTATATCCCCAGGATGTAGCAGGTCTCACTTCCGGGCTCTATCCCCCATCCTGGTGCTATGGTGATGGCTCCTGTTTGTGATCACAAGGCTCCACTATATCCCCAGGATGCAGCAGGCCTCGCTTCAGGGCTCTATCCCCCATCCTGGTGGTATGGTGACTGCCCCTGTTTGTTATCACAAGGCTCAACTATATCCCCAGGATGCAGCAGGCCTCACTTCAGGGCTCTATCCCCCACCCTGGTGCTATGGTGACTGCCCCTGTGTAGGAGTACAAGGCTTAACTATATCCCCGGGATGCAGCAGGATTCGCTTCAGGGCTCTATCCCCCATCCTGGTGCTATGGTGACGGCTCCTGTTTGTGATCACAAGGCTCAGCTATATCCCCAAGATGCAGCAGGCCTCACTTCAGGGCTCTCTCCCCCATCCTGGTGCTATGATGACTGCCCCTGTTTGTGATCACAAGGCTCAACTATATCCCCAGGATGCAGCAAGCCTCACTTCAGGGCTCTATCCCCCATCCTGGTGCTATGGTGAATGCCCCTGTTTGTGATCACAAGGCTCAACTATATCCCCAGGATGCAGCAGGCCTCGCCTCAGGGCTATATCCCCCATCCTGGTGCTATGGTGACTGCCCCTGTGTAGGAGTACAAGGCTCAACTATATCCCCAGGATGCAGCAGGCCTCACTTCAGGGCTCTATCCCCCATCCTGGTGCTATGGTTACTGCCCCTGTTTGTGATCACAAGGCTCAACTATATCCCCAGGATGCAGCAGGCCTCACATCAGGGCTCTATCCCCCATCCTAGTGCTATGGTGACTGCCCCTGTTTGTGATCACAAGGCTCAACTATATCCCCAGGATGCAGCAGGCCTCACGTCAGGGCTCTATCCCCCATCCTGGTGCTATGGTGACTGCCCCTGTTTGTGATCACAAGGCTCAGCTATATCCCAAGGATGCAGCAGTCCTCGCTTCAGGGCTCTATCCCCCATCCTGGTGCTATGGTGACTGCCCCTGTTTGTGATCACAAGGCTCAACTATATCCCCTGGATGCAGCAGGCCTCATGTCAGGGCTCTATCCCCCATCCTGGTGCTATGGTGACTGCCCCTGTTTGTGATCACAAGGCTCAACTATATCCACAGGATGCAGCAGGCCTCACTTCAGGGCTCTATCCCCCATCCTGGTGCTATAGTGACTGCCCCTGTTTGTTATCACAAGACTCAGCTATATCTCCAGGATGCAGCAGGCCTCGCCTCAGGGCTCTATCCCCCATCCTGGTGCTATGGTGACTGCCCCTGTTTGTGATCACAAGGCTCAACTATATCCCCAGGATGTAGCAGGCCTCACTTTAGGGCTCTATCCCCCATCCTGGTGCTATGGTGACTGCCCCTGTTTGTGATCACAAGGCTCAACTATATTCCAAGGATGCAGCAGGCCTCGCCTCATGGCTCTATCCCCCATCCTGGTGCTATGGTGATTGCCCCTGTGTAGGAGTACAAGACTCAACTATATCCCCAGGATGCAGCAGGCCTCACTTCAGGGCTCTATCCCCCATCCTGGTGCTATGGTGACTGCCCCTGTGTAGGAGTACAAGGCTCCACTACATGCCCAGGATGCAGCAGGGAGCACTGCAGAGGCCCACCTCCCATCCTGGCATTGGCTGATGGGCACTGGCAGATGTGTGGAGGTGGCTCACAGAGGTGTGCTGTGTCTGAGTCGCAGGGGCCCACACACAGGGCACATAGGGTCCAAGCCAGACATGCTTTGGCTTGGTGCACACATGGGGGAGGCCCTGGCAAAATCATGGGGCATGAATGTACCACACAATAGGGGCGGGCACCTGTTGCACACAGAGATATATATGTGTTGCGTCGGGGGCCCCTAAAGGGTTTGTGTCCGCTAATGTCAATGTGTGTTGTCAACTCGACAGGTGGAGGACCTCTGGAAGAAGACAGAGAGATAATGGCGAGGTCACCCGCGCTTCGTAGCGCATGTCCAGCGGGAGCGGATGGCCCAACGGGACGGTGAGTAATGTGATATGGCCCTGTGGGGCAATGGCTGGCAGATCCACAGGACGCATGTGAGTGCTGTGGCTGATGTGTGACCATGGAGATGATACATGTTCCCCTCTCTCACAGTGGATGCACGTGCTGCCGTGGAGCCAGCGGGGCCAGAGGAGCTGGATGCTGCAGCAGGGATGGATTAGGCACACGGCGACGTTGGCCAGGAGGAGGACAACACCCCGGAGCCCATGTCAGATGACAACGGCGGGGGGGCCGACGTGGAGGGTGCCACAGCCTACACCGAGGGGGAGGAGGGGGACGGGGAGGAGGAGGGGGAGGTGGGAGCTGGGGAGATGGAGGTGGAGGGGGTGGTGGGAGCGGGGGAGGAGGGGAGGAGGGGAGGAGGCAGAGGGGTGGGGCGAGGAGGGGCGGGTGGGGGCAGAGGGGGAGGAGGGGGGTTCTGCGTTTGGGAGCCAGGGGCCAGAGGGGGACAAGGTGGGAGGGGTGGAGGTGGAGCTGGTGGGGGCCAGGGGGGGGAAGGGGATGGGGTGGGGACAGGGATGGGGGTGGTGGCTGTGGCAAGTTCCCATCAGCACGGGCCACCACTGGGCAACAGGGGCACCAGCTACCTGCCCTATGATGCCGCCGATGCACCCCTCCTGGACGTGTGCCTGCCACACATAGCCACTGACAGGCGCAACGTGCATGCAGCCACACAGACAAGGGGAGATGTGTGTCTGTGCGGCTGCATGTGCGGGCTGCGCCTGGCTGCGGCTGTGCATGCCCAGGCGCACGCCCAGAGGCAGCATGCTGTCATCATGGGGCAGGTACTGGCGACCCTGACCGTGGTGGTTGACCGGCTGCATGTGCTGGAGGAGCGCGTCGCCGGTGGCGCACCTGGCCAGCCACCATGTGATGGGGGTTCCCAGGGTGTGTAGTGTGGGGATACACATGGCACACCCGCCCTGTGACGGCCCTTGCCATGGCCTGCCACAACCACCAACGACAGGGATGACTGGGCCCCTCAAATGTCACCATGGGCGTCCATGTCCATAGTGGGCACTGTAAATAAAGTTGTACATATTTTGCACGTTCCTACGGTGGCCAGTTGTCTCTCATTGCTATGTGTCAGTGTTGTGCGAGTGACAGGTGTGTCTGTGTGCACTCCAAAAGGTGAGAGTGGAATTGAACCAGTTAAGGGCAGCGGAGACAGCATTTTCCCAGACTAAATTGCAGCAGGGGTATTATGAAGGGGGGAACCTAGCAGGGGGGAGAATGGCCTGCAGGATGAAAGCACGACGGCAGCTATCCACGATGGGAGAGGTGCACAACACAGAGGGGACAATGGTGTATACGGAAGAGGACATTAGGAAGGCCTTTGTAGCGTATCATACAACACTCCACAGTGGTGAGGTGCGAGGGGAAGGGATGATGGGGGAGGAGTTTGTAGTCTGAGTAAGCTCACGGAGGATGCGGCAGAAGAATTGGGGAAGCTGGTGACCTATGAGACGGTAAAGGGAGCAGTGAAGACCTTTACGGACGGGAAGGCTCCAGGCCTGGATGGCTACATGGCAAACCTGTATAAGGTCATGCAGGGTGAGATAGGGGGTTGCAATGGAGGACCGCAATGGGGTGCTGCAGGGTGCGGAACCACCCCGGTCTATGGAGGAGGCGGGTGTAACAATTCTCCCTAAGGAGGGGATCAATCATACTGTCTGTGGAGCGTACCGGCCCATCTGGCTTATTCATGTGGATGCTAAGGTGTTGGCTAGGATTAGGGCGGGTAGGTTGCAGAAAGTACTGCAGGAACCTGTGCATACGGATCAGACAGGCTCATTACAGGGAGGCATGGGGGCGATAACATTCGGAAGCTGCTAGATGTTATCTGGTCTTTGCAACCAACAGGGAGGGAGGCAGTATATCTGTCGGTTGACAATGAGATAATTTTTATATGAGATAAGTATCGGTAACTCTGACAAACTTGAGGCAACTTAGTAGCCAGGAACCCCATCCAATATATCTAGCTGGTGTCTCTCTCAGTCTCAGTAGTACAATGTCTCTCATAAAATATGTTCTGATACTATATTTGTGCATAACATTTGCATTGACTATATCTGATGCTATCTTCTACCAAATTCTACTCTACTACACGCCTTGTTCATTGCACCCAGCGTTTTACTATGTACCACTCTATTTCCCTACACTCTTTACTATCGCTCATATCAACTCTGCTACACCCCAGCACAACTCAAGGCCACCCATCATGACTCCCAACATTTGCCCCACCAAGTAAATCTAAGAAGGGAAGCCAAGTAAATCTAAGAAGGGAATAAAGCATAATTTGCTCCTGCAACCTAGCACTCCATCTCAATCCCAAGTCTCTTGCATCCTAATAAACGCAAGGTCCATAAGGAATAAGACCCATATCATACACAATATTATTACTGATGATAGGCCTGACCTCCTGTGCATCACAGAAACATGGCTCTCAAACACAGACACAGCTATTATAAACCAAATCAATAGCCCAGGCTACGTGATATTCAACTGTCCACGCATGCACAAAAAAGGAGGCGGAGTCCTAATAATGGCAAGGGCCTCTCTCGGGCTTACAAACACATCAACGGTCACCACACAGGAAATTGACATTCTCCGAGTGGAGAATAGGACCCTGTCGATATGCCTTTTGTATAGACCACCAACACCTCATCACGAAGCCCTCGCTGACACTTTGGGAACCCTCTCCTCCACTGCAGCTAAGAAATACCAGATAATTCTGGGAGATTTCAATCTTAACTCCATCACACACATACAGGCAACCTCCTTCTTAGAAGCTATGGACCAGCTCAGATATAATCAATTAATTCAAGAGGAGACCCACACAAAAAGAAATATTCTGGACTTGATATTCCTTCCTAAGAGCTCATCGCAACTAGAAATTGAGCAACCCAAAACCCGTATAACTCAAGTTCCATGGTCTGATCACCACCAAATTCAGTTCACCATATACCCAGGCCCTGCAACAAACAAATTAGATTCTGACGCACCTAATCAACAACGTAGAAAATTCCAACAACTCAACAAGGAAACCCTAATAAGCTCTCTTGATGAACACATAACCTTTGACAACACTGACATTGAAGACCTAACTCAAAAATGGTTCTCTACAATTGAAGACAACTCTAAACCAATATGGAAATCATCAGCCAGACTGACGAAAACAAAAACAGAACCGTGGTACACTCCCCTGCTGCACAAGATGAAGAAAGATTTAAGAAGATTGGAGAGAAAATGGAGACGGACCAAGAATGATCTACAAAAGATGGAATACCTTGAGCTCCTAGCCAAATACAAAAATGAGATCAACAAAGCAAAAAAAGTGCATCACACCAAAGTTCTCAACAAGGCCATTAACAGACCCAGAGAGCTTTTTGACCTAGTAAAGTCACTCACAAAGCCCTTGCCTGAACTCAACTGCAATGGAAAAATTAAGGCTCAAGACCTGGCGGATCACTATGCTACCAAACTTAATCCCCCTAACCATCCTCTCCAAACCACGAATGTGCTGGCCTCATGTCCAAAGCTGACAGACAGTAAGAACACAAGCTTTAACCTGAAAGAAGGATGGTCTACTTTCCATACAATTGACAAAAAACTAATCTTAACTACCATCTCAAACCTTCATACAACGACATCTCTCCTGGATCCTTGTCCAGCAGAATGGATCAAATCTACTAAAAATGAAATTTCTCATCTAATAGCACACATAGTCAATCAATCCCTGCAGCAAGGTATCATGCCCGCACAACTGAAAAGATCTCTAATTAGGCCTATTTTGAAAAATAAATCTCTCAACAAAGATGATCCTACCTCCTACCGGCCGATATCAAGTATATCCTTTCTTGCAAAGATTATCGAGAAAGTAACTCAGCAGCAACTTCAAGACCACCTTGATGAAAACAAAATTCTTGACGATCATCAATACGGTTTTCGACCCCACCACGGTGTCGAAACCCTACTCATAGCTCTTCTAGGCAACCTAATCAAGGGACTGGAAACAAAAACAAGATGTTCATACTGATATTTATAGATATATCAGCAGCGTTCGACACAGTACATCATCAAATACTCTTGTGCAGGCTTGAGACTATAGGTATAATGGGCACACTGATAAAGTGGTTTGAATCATACCTAACAAATAGAATGCAACAGGTACGCTTCAATAACGAGCAAGCTAAGCCATTCCCCTAATCCCAAGGGATACCTCAGGGATCAGCTATCTCCTCCCTGCTATTCAACGTCTACATCCAGCCAGTATGTACAATTTTCCAAAAGCATAATATCAGCTACCATCTATATGCAGATGACATTATGATGTACACACAACTTGACATAAACGATCCTAAGTTCAACCAATTAGAAGAATGCCTACAAGAACTGCAAAACTGGCTCCAATGCAACAATATGTCTATAAATCACAAGAAAACTGAAGTGATGTTCATATCAGGAAAACAAGACTTCAATCCTCCTGCATCTATCACCCTGAACGGTAACACTTACCACTCAAAAAATGAGATCAAATATCTAGGAGTACTAATTGATGCTAACCTAAAAATGGACAAACACCTCCGGATAACGAATAGAGCAATATTTCACAAGCTGAAAGTCCTACAACCCTTACGCTGCATCATTGACCACTCAGACTTTAGAACAGTAGCACACGCGCTCATCATTCCCCACTTTGACTACTGTAATGCTATATTACAAGGGCTACCAAAAAAACCAATAAGCATCCTACAGATGGCGCAGAATGTATCAGCCAGGATTATTATGAATAAGAGCCTGACAGATCACATCACTCCAGTTCTTATGGAGCTCCACTGGCTCCCCATACCCGCAAGAATAATTTACAAAATGCTGATAATGACATTCAAAATTATCCATAAGATATCTCCCTCATTTCTCGATATACTAATCACCACCCAGCCCTCCAACAGATGCCGACAGACTGCAAACCTAAACACACTCTGCGTACCCAGCAGCATAAGATCAGTCAAAGAACGGACGAGCAACCGGGCATTCACGTACTCATCACCCATGCTCTGGAACCGGCTGCCACACGAGTTACGCCAGACCAAAGACTTACACACCTTCAGAAAAGAGCTTAAAACATACCTGTTCCAATCGTATTATGGCATCACCTAGCCGATCTCAACTATATCTTCCCATGCTGCCTTCTTACCTCTTAAGCATAAGGTTAATAGGAACCTATTTCTCATTGTTGCATCACATCCTTGAAGATTCTTAAAAAAAAAAAAAAATGTTTATATGTATATATTGCTCTGCTAATTGCTTGTATTTTTGTGATCTCTATGTACAATTATAACCTACTCTGGTTGCTCAATCTGTAATTTATTGAATAATCAATTGTATAACTGTGATCTGGTGGTTGTTAGTCCCCCCTACCGTAATCATACTGTATTCCTAAATTTATGCTGTACATATTCCCTTGTCTTGTCCACCTAAGGACCGGTTCTGATCGCTGGAAGGAGCGGTGTATAAATTTATGCCAAATAAATAAAATAAAAAATGACAGGTATTATGACAGGGCAGAGTGGGGATTTATGTTGCAGGTGTTAGACAAGGTAGGGGTGGGAGAGTCATTTCTAAGGAGGGTGAGAGCGCTGTATGCCTGTCCACGGGCGCAAATACGGGTTAGGGGGGATAGCCTGAGAGCATTGGGCTGGGCAGAGGAACAGGGTAGGGGTGCCCTCTGTCGCCCCTATTGTATCCCTTGGTTATTGGACCGTTGGCAGCCTACGTCCGAGGGCAGGTAGATATTGGTGGAACTGAGGTGCATGATCAGCTCAGTAAGGTAGAGCCTGCGGAACACGGATGAGACATGCCTGTCCTGTGAGGGGGTGCACCAGGGAGGGGTACCCACAGTGCCAGGCTGGGTGGCCCTGATCACCCCCTGACACTGGGGGGACAGTCATCGTGGCTACGGATTCACAACTAGAAACGGAGATGAGGCTGCTAAGCCCCTGCTGCAGGGGTGAGGGCACTGGGGTATGAACGTAGCCTCTCTAACAGAGCTTTAACCTACCCCGCATCGTATTCGTAAGTCACAGGTACCTGTTGTTGGTGTGGGGCTATGCAATCGTGGGCAATTACGGTACCTGTGGGGACGGTACCTGTGGGGAACAAGCTATCCCCGCTGCTACGTACCGGTGTATCCCGCACTATGGTGGCCCCAGAAACACACATTGCTGGGTGTTTGTGTGTTTCTGGGGAATGCTCTGTGTCCATGAAGCCTGGATATCTATCCTGTAGGTGGTGATACTGCACCATTGTGTAACATACATATCTGTCATGTGCCTCACCCCTTGGCAGCCTGACTACATGTCCCCTGTGAGATGCACACATACCGCCAAGCAATGACTACCGATAGGTGAGAGAGGCTGGTGATATACAGACCGCGGAGTGGCCCTATGGTGACCCACGCCCCCCTTAGCCAGGGGCGAGGGGTACCAGCATGACAAGGTACACGGTCTGATGTCTACCCATGGTGGACACAGCTGGGGAAGGGGGGGACACAGGCCGGTTGTGTCAGTGGCACGCGGTCGTGACATGGGGTGGACAGGGGGGGGCTGTGAGTATAGTGGCCCTACATAAGCAACACAGGACACATGGCATCAGCTACAGCCGCTTGTGCAGCAATTTATTTCCCCTCCCCCTGCCACACCTTGCGTGGCCCCTCCCACCCCGTGTTGCTGGTGGCACGCCTGCCGCCGCTGCTGCTGCTGCTGCCGTTGGTGGTGGTGGTGGTGGTGGTGGCAGTGGTGGTGGCGGTGGCCACTGCTGTCCAGTGGGTGGCCCTCTGCCTGCCGCCATCAGCTCCAGGCTGGCAGACATGCACTGGGCTGATGAGGCCAGGTCCTGCACTCCCGCCAGGACCCCCGACATGGTGTGCTGCAGGCGGCGTGCCGCACGGCGTTTGCGGCGCTGTTCTATAACCACCGCCTGCAGTACATGCCGTATACCTGTGGGGAAAGCAGGTTGTGCACTGTGAGACAGGGAACCATCCACCACTTGTACAGAGGCATCGCCACCCTAACACAGTTGGACACTCACCCTCTGCATCCCTCTGTGCCACCGCTGAGTGCGCCTGCATCTCTCCAATCACCTCTGCCACTGCAGCCAGCACATCTTGCCTGGTCCGCTGTTCTTCATCCACAGCCACCTCCCCCATAGCTGCAGTGGTGGGTGGTGCGCTGTCCCATGCAGGCTGTGTGCCCTGCCTGCTGTCCTCCCCGGGAGTGGGGCTGGACCCCCCGCTCCCACCTGGGCCACCTCTGGCACAGTGTCCATCTGTATGCACGGCCCAGGGTCTGTGTCCTCTGGCGCCTCCTCTGGCGCGTCAATGGAGCAAATGTCACCTGTAGGGCACAATGTTACATAGGTCAGATGGGACATGACTGCCTGTCTACCCCGTCACACCCCCCTACAGGCACATGTGTGTGGGTGAGCTACATGGGTCTGGGCCAGGGCCCCTGTGCCCCCCCTCAATGTTAGTGCTCTACCCATGCCAGTAGGCCCTGTGCCCTGCACTACCAGGGCCCCCTCCCCCCTTGCATTCTGCGACACACCCCATGCTACCCCATCACTGCCTTCATCCCTGCAACCACTGACCATGGTAGGCACAGGTGCAGTGTGCCTCCCCATTTCCCATGTCACTACCCGCGTGGCCGTGCTGCCCCCGCCAGCCCTGCACCATATCTCCTGCAACACATTGACAGCCTCTGCTGCTACTGTGGGCCTGTCCCCCTTGCCCCCGCACCCATCCACTGCACTGTGCCGCCCCCTGCCCACCGTCGACACGTCCCCCCCCATGGGTCATGAACCAGCAGCTGCCTCTATGCCTGTGTCACCCCCCGGTTCCCGATCAGCCAGGTCATGCCGCACCCACCCCACCCTTGGTCCACCCCTACAGATGTGCGTGTGGTGTCTCCCACTGGTGCAGCTCACTCACACATACTGGCACGTGGGTGCACTGTGTCCAACGCAGGGGGCAGGCCATGGATATACATCGGCCCCAGTCGGTCCGCCAGGCACCACTCAAGAGCAGTTAAGGTGGCCACCTGTGCTGAGCCCCCTCCAGTGCCCTGTGCCCTACGCCTCTCCCTGGCGAGCTCGGTACGGATGTTGCACTTTATGTCGCAATAGAGCTTCCTTAAACTCTCTACATCCCGATGGGGTCCATCTGCAGATGCCACCACTGCCTGCACCTCAGCCCATGCCCTGGTGTGTGTGGCAATTGTCGTGGTTGAGCTGAGGCGTCCAAAGAGCAGGTCATAGTGTTCGAGGACGCTGGCCAGGAGGAGATCGTTCTCCTCCTGGCTGAAGCGCACCGCCCTCCTCCGGACCTCCTCTGGCACTGGGGTCCTTCGCTGCCTCTGCCCTGGTGCACCCATGGCCTGTTCACTGGGGTTTTGCTGTGCCCCAGATGGGCCTGGCCTCTCGTCATCTCCATCGCCATCAGGGTTTGCCACTGGTGGGTGTGGTGGTTGCTCTGCTCCAGCCTCCTGTGTTCCTCTGTTGCTGCACTCCATACCTGTTCGGTTATGCGTGCTGAGGTGTTTGCCATTTTGAGCTCACTATACTTATAGATATACCTTGGGCGTGGCTCTACGCGCATTGTGTATGCGCCATGTGACACGCATTCCTCTTGCTAAAGTATGAATGGCCACTATGGCGATGGTGCAAATGGGGCATAGGGGGCCGCAGGCGGGACATGTAGCATGGGCAGCTGGGGCACAGGGTGGACCAGGCAGACGCCTAGGTGGCACATAGGAACATAGACACCGGAGATCAGCAAGACAGCAGTTAACCAAGGCCAGACACAATCCACCAATATCTACCTTAGTAAACATACCCGTAAGAGTTCTGAATATCGGTCCCTAAATATATAGGGAAGATATTCAGCTGCGGCGGCGAGCACTATTACAGCCGCCAGCTGTCGCAGCAGAATTTTTAACCTGGATATTCAGTGCCGGGATCATATCTGGCCACTGGCATTGAATATCCACATGGAGGCGCTACCCTTTCCTAATGCTGATTTAGTCATGTTTTCTAAAGTTCATTATCTTCCAGTGGGCCAGGTTTCCGAGAAATCTTTAGATGGTGGTGATATTTTACGGCCTGCAGCAGATTTTAATTTGACACAATTTCTTGAAGATTCCCTGGATACCATACTCACTAGAGTGACATTACTTGTTACTTTTGTTTCTCAGGGAACGGTATTTAAGTCTTACTTTAAAAATAAGGCTTTGGTGTTTTGGGAGGCTAGGATCCATCTCTTTCCAGATTTAATTTATCCAGAGCTACTGAACTCTGGCGGAAAGCTTTCTTGGCTCTCAAACCGAGAGTATTAGTCTTGGAGGCTTCTTTTGTTCTTCGTTATCCATGCAAATGTTTGGTAACTTGTCAAAGCTCCAGATACGTTTTTGTGGACTCTTCTGGTTTGGAGAGTTTTCTGATTCAGAGGGAGAAACAGATTTGGGGGGGGGGGGATTAAAAAAAGGGTGGGTTAGTGGGTAGAGGCCAGGTTTTTTTTTGGGGGGGGGGGGGTTCCCCCGGTTTTCTATTTAGGTATATGATGTTTCTGTATGTATTGCAACTTGTTTCTGTTCTATCTAGCTGTATCTGTTTTCACACTCACACCATGATTTCACCCATAGCATTAACTTCACTACATATCCTTGCAGCTTACTGCATGATTTTCACCCTCATTCACCACTCTCAAGCCCTCACCTATAACTCTATCCCTGTTCTACATAATGCATGGAAGAGACATCACACACCTCCAAACATACAACCTCAAAGACATGGGCAACCCCTACACTCCCACCTTCTCTACATATCCATCCAACAGTCCCTCCCACCCAAATCTGAGTCCCCCCCCCATAACCTGAAGTGCGCACTCATTAACGCCCGCTCCATCCGCAAGAAATGGCCTGCCATTACCGCCATGCTAGCAGACCACGATCTCGACATCCTATGCATCACAGAGACGTGGATGTCTACCTCAGACTCTGTCCTCCTCCACCAACATGTCCCTCCCTATTTTGCCATACACTCCTGTCATAGGACAGACCGAACTGGAGGTGGAGTAATCATCCTCTCTAAGGAAAGCCTACAATTCCAGCCTATCTCCTCTAACAGTTCCACCCACCTTGATTATTTATCCATAGCAAATAAGAACCACACCATCAACCTGATATATAGAGCACCCTCCCCAATAGCTGATGACCTTTCAGTGATTGTTGACCTTGCATGCAACCCCAGCAATCCCCGTACAGCAAACTGGGTGTTAGGAGACTTTAACCTCCCTGTACTGCAAGACACACAAGCTAATGCCTTCCTTGATGCCCTCAAAGCATTAGGATACACCCAACTAGTTAACTCCCCCACTCATATTAAGGGAAACACCCTCGACTTGGTATTTGCACCTCAAATAGACAACTAACCCTTTCACAAATTCAATCTCTCACTGAGCCCAGTACCATGGTCTGACCACAGTCTTGTGAGATTCTCACTGCCTTCCCTTCGCGGATCTAACTACCTCCCCACCACAATTGACAATACCATCACTACTCGGAAACGTTATCTCCCATTCAATGAGCAGGAGATCATTGGGAGAATACACCCTCTCCTGGAAACACCTGAACTCAACCTTGACGACATGTTAACATTATGGAACAAGTCCCTCAACGCAGTAATAGATGCCCCAACTACCAAGAAAAACCTCAGAGGTAAGAAAAAAGCACCTTGGTATTCACCTGAACTAACAGCATCCCTCCGGCGGTTACGTCAACTCGAAAAACGATGGCGCAGATCAAGGACAACCGAGAGCCATGAAGCCTATAACACCCACCTTGACGACCATAGAACAGCAGTATCATCAAGAATGAAACAATACCATTCAGACGTCCTACTGAGAGCCATAAACAAACCACGTGAGCTATTCAATCTGGTCAAAAATCTGGCTAAGGAGCCCACCTCCAACCAAACAAATCTACCTGACGCTCAGGAATATGCGGACTACCTTCGCTCAAAGACAAGCCAACACATTGCTCCTGCAAATCACCACCCTCTGAAACATACAAGCCCGCTACCTCCCGACTCCCTCCCTCTAAATGAGACAGCAGATAACCACCACATTCTTAACTCCTTCTCCCCCCCAACAGCAAGGGAGATCCAAGATACCATCACATGCATCAATACCACCACAGCTCCGAGCGACCCATGCTCGGCACAATGGATAAAAGCGCTAAAATCAGACCTCAGCCCTTTCCTCGCCAAACTAATAGGATCATCCTTCACTTCGGGGATTTTCCCACAGAACCTGAAGCAAACTTCAATAAGACCCCTACTGAAGAACAAAAAGCTCGACCCCACAAAGATGGACTCTTACAGGCCCATATCGAGCATCCCGCTTCTAGCTAAAATCATCGAAAAAACAGTCCAACAGCAACTAACCCATCACATTGAAAACAACGCGCCTCTTGATTACTGCCAGCATGGATTCAGAGAGTCCCATGGAGTCGATACCCTTCTGACTACATTATTCAACTCCCTTACCATTGGGCTCGATAACATCAGGAAGGGTTTTGCCCTTATCTTTCTGGACATCGCAGCCGCCTTTGACTCGGTGGACCACAAGATACTCCTATCACGCCTCACTGAGAAGGGTCTTCGTGGCAACGCTCTAGCTTGGTGCGCCTCATATCTGAATAACAGATGGCAACATGTCCGCTCCGGATCCTCTTTATCGGACCCTTTCCCACTAGAAAAAGGCGTTCCCCAGGGCTCATCCCTCTCAGCACTTTTATTCAATATCTATATGCAGCCCATCTGCAATCTTATCCGGTCCTTTAACATCAACTGCCTAGTATATGCTGATGATGTCCTAATGTTCACCCCAATAGACACAGATCATCCAAACCTCGACCAGCTCTCCTCTTGCTTCTATGCCGTCACAGATTGGCTACACAACCAAATGCTCAGAATAAATCTGAAAAAGACAGAAGTTCTATTCATCGGAAGAAACCAGTCATTCACTCCCCCATCTTCAATCAAGGTGAACAACGCAGAACTCCTCTCCAAGACAACGATCAAATACTTAGGCGTAACACTGGACCAGCACCTGGACATGCATGCTCATATAGACAATACAATCAGAACAATATACCACAAATTACGGACACTATGCCTCATAAAGAACACCCTTGAACCAAACGACTTCAGAACAGTCTTCCAGGCCATAATCATGCCCCACTTCGATTACGCCAACCCCATCCTACTCGGACTCCCAAAGAGCTCGATAAACCCCTTACAGCTTGCGATGAATACCGCAGCAAGAACCCTCTATGGCGCATCTCGCAGAGAACATATCACCCCTATCCTGAAGAGCTTGCACTGGCTCCCCGTCCAGTACAGGATCACATTTAAGATCCTCACCTTGACCTTCAAAGCAGTCAACTGTATCACCGCAAATATATTGTCAGATCTGATCCAACTTACTCCAAACAACAGATTAAGAAGAACCACATCCTGCAATACCATCCTCCTTCCAAAAGCCATCACAAAATGCAACAAATCCACTAGAAAGCGTGCCTTTGCCTTATTCGCCCCTCCTTGCTGGAACTCCCTCCCAACAGAAATCCGCAGCATAAATAACCTCCCCCAGTTCAGAAAAGCCCTCAAACTGCAATTATTTATACAACACTTTGGTAACTCCGACAGCATCACCTAGACAGTACCACATGATCTTATAGTCTAACAAGCCAACGCTGTCTAACCAATTTCCGATGAAAACTCTTCACCTCCCCCATCTATCCCCCTTAGGGCCTGTATCATAAACTTAGATGTGATGCAATCCCTGTGTATATAATGTATAAAGTTCACCTGTTACCCTTGTTTAAATCTCCCTTTGTTTGCTATGTATAAAGTTCACCTGTTATCCATGTTTAAACTCCCTGTTCTATGTAAGTTCAATGTATGGCTGTTCCTCATTGTACAAACTTGTTTATTGTAAACCGTGCTGATGCCGAATAGTGCGGTATAGAAAAACCTTAAATAAATAAATAAAATAAATAAATAAATAAATAGTCTCCTGTAGATGTTGGCTAAATGGATAATTTATTGATTTGTTTGACATTTTGTTTCCTTTTATCTTTTATAGTCATGTTTCCTGTATGCTTCTTTGTAAGTATAGATGAAAAACTTCAATAAAAAAAAGAATATCTGCATCAGTCGAATAATAGCGAAGTGAACTGGGTAGCGGTGATATTCAACCATTGTCATGTTGGCTTCAGTGGCGACGCTTAGGTCAACCTTTAAGGTGCCTAACTCACTGCTGAGAGATAATGGGGAGGAAGCTGAATATCTCTGCTGCCCAGTTATCCCTGGGTGCCACATTCGAGCTGGCTAACATCGGGGCATTCAGTTGTGGCACCCAACGAAATTCAATAGCACTAATCACGTTAGTGCCACTACATATCCCACTAGCCTTGATTAATGCAGTTAGCAGGTCTGCTAATTGAGTGTTGTTAAGCAAGGGGCTTCAGGAGGGAGGAGGAAAGGGAGGTATTGGTCTGGGAAGGAAGAGGGGGATCTGACTGCATGGAGCCTGGATGTGCAGTTAGTAGGTCTGCCCACCCATAATATGTATTCTGCCCTGAGCAAAAATTGTACAGCCAGGTAGCCTCTGCTTGCACATCTTCTATGGGGAAAATGCTTCAAAAGAATCATGAAACATTTCTCCATGGGAATCTCCTTTGCAAGCTGCAAGCACAGCATCCAGTTCATTTTCCTATAGTGTATTATGTGCTGCAACCTCAGTGGCTTCTAAGATAAAGATCTATTCTTTAATTTAATGCCAGGTTTTATATGCTGCTCTTACAATCAATAAGATAGTCTGGAGAAGATTTTAAAAAAGCAACATAAAACTAAAATAAAATAATGCATTGCAAATATTCTCAAGAACCCATTTCCCTTTAATGAATGCCATCTTCCACCTTTAACTATTAACTATTTCTGGTCCATTTCTAACATGATCCTATGACCCCCCTCGATGAACTGAATCGTTCTCTTTGCACCCTCTTCACAATGGAAAATATTTTCTCTCTTTGCTCGGCTGAGTCTGTATTTAGTATTCAGCTGATGTTTTTTCCCTCCTTAGGAAATGTCCTCTGCCCTGCTTGGAAGACATCCACTAGTTGCTTGAATTTTTATTCATCTGGACATTGCACTCTCAGCCTCATACTTAGGGGTATGTTTACTAAACTGTGGTAAACGTGAATAACGCGCGTTGTATGATGTTAATGATTGTTAGCGCGCTATAGTGCATGCTATAGCGCATTAACGATCGTAAACGCGCTATAGCGTGCGCTATCACACGCTAACGAGCGTAATGCTCCGCGGCATGGTAAAACACCACAGAAGGTGGAGAGAGGGCAGAGAGAAGGGGTCAATGGGCGGAGAGTGGGTGGGGAGAGGCTCCCTTCACACCAACGCGCTGAATTTCAGAGCTGAATTCCAACGCGAATGAAAACCTACCGGTAAAAGCACTTTAAAGGGGAGAGAAACAATTTACGTGTCAGCAATGTACAGCCTAGGCAGGGAAACCAAAAAAGGTGATAAGTGTGATACATGTGCACAGAACAAAAGGGCACAGAAACACTGAAAATGACCCAAACAAACTGGAAAAAAACAATAACCAAGCTGGCCAATAGTGGAAGCAATGAGAAACATCAACCCCCCCCCCCCCGAGTAAGCTCCATAGAACAGATATAATTCGTGGAAGGGTCCATACTCCGTCCCCATACAAGGTGCATGGGCCCACAGTGAAATAGCGCTGCTCAGGGATTTGCCCACCATCGGACTGGGTTCCTATGGCATGCACATGTCCCACAACATCAGGGCGGGCATGTCGGAACGGGCAACCGGGCAGATGCTGGAAAAGGGGATACAGAGGGCTGCAGGCGGCACATGCTGTGGTGCAGCTGGGCCACAGTGTGGACTAGGGTGATGCCTAGCTGGCCCATAGGAATGCTGAAACAGTAGAGCAGCCAGACAGCAACTGCTGAGGGCCCAGCATGGGCAAGAGTGTGCTTCCCACAATGTCACAGGGAATAGTACCCAGCAGGTACCCCCAATGGCACGGAACATTGGCAAGTGGTGCTGGGGAAAAGCGTGGACAGCTATGCAGGCACCCCTACTCCAGAACCAGCACCATAGGCAGCCGCCTACCTGCACACTGGATGGCCTGGGACTGCGCACCACCAGCTCCACCAGCAGAAGGGCATATCAGCATGGTGGCTGAGGGATACTGGTGGTGGAGGGGGCAGTGGCAGCTGCCCACAGCAGACCGTGGCCTAGCCCTGTGTAGGTGGGTGCCGTGCACTGCAGCAAACAGGCCCTGTCTGACCAACAGTCATGGTAGCACCAGGGAATGCACAATCTCTGTGAGAACATGGTAGTGCAGTGCACAGAACCAGTGTATTCAGAAGCAGAAGGTCACAGGTTCAAGTCCCAGCTGTGATTTCCGCCAACCCAGTCCTCATATTTTACCCACTACTATAACGTGCTAATACAGACAGAACCATTCTTGCAGATGACGTAAACATGCCCAAAACACCCACATTTTACCCTACAGAGCACAGACACCATAAACATGCACATTACCTAGAGCAGAGCCTCCCAAATGCAGTCCTGGAGGGCCAAACACCATTACGGTTCCATGCTGCCTCTGATGAAGATGTCTGTGCTGCATTTCTATGCGCCACCCCCATGGTATGCAGATGTATCTCATGCATATTCATGAGGGACAGCATGAAAACCCGGACAGTGTTTGGCACCGCAGGAATGGAGTTGGGAACCTCTGCCGTAAAGCAGCAGCCAACAGGGGCAGACACACCCGCACCCACAGGCCCCATTATCCACAGCCTCCTGGAGAAGCAGGACTTTGGGCTCTGCGTGCATCTCCCAATACTAGCACATGCATACCGTAGTAATGCCACCCTAAACCTGGGAATATGGTACACATCTATCAAAAGGTTGCTATGATTACTGGCAGAAAGCAATTCCTAGGTTAAGTACAATTTCCTGAGTAAGCTGCATCATAGAAACCTTTCTGATGTCTGTGGAGTGTGCTACAGGTCCTGTGTCTGACAGTGTTTACCAACCTGGGGAGTGACTCCTACAGTATTGCGTACCATAGCCATGCCTGCACTGTGCCCAGGACTGGTGTGGTGGCCTGGGCTGCCCAACACCTCAATAGTTGCACAATGCTGGCATAGGTGTGGGGAGTGTGTGTCTGTCTACCCAGTGTGTGGTGGCTTCCAACACCCTCCACAGCCCACACTGCTAGCACTGTTCCCAGTATTGGCCTGCCAATGTGAATAATGAGGAGCAAGGTACCGTGGGAATAGCCTGGATAGGGTGGCCTGGACTTGCCGCATCTGCGCAGGGCATAGGGCAATAGCTCAGACATTGTAATGCCCGGTACCACCTGCACGGACAGAGTGGCCACAGCATGTCCTGCTGGGAGGTCACTCTCACCCTGACTGAGAAGTGACCATGGCATGGCTAGGTTCCCCCATAGTGCTATATAGTATTTCTTTCATGTGATATATATGGGTTTCCTTTTGGGGCCCAATCACTGACTTATCTGCTGGGTGTGTATACTGACATCCCCGTTCCGGGTACATGCATCTCCTCCAGGACCATGCACTATGGACTAGCTGGCAGACTGTCTGCAGCTAGTATGCTACCTTGCAGGGTGCAGCGGCTGGAGGCTTGCTGCTGGAGAATGTCAGATAATGATGGGGGGAAGCTGAGCATTTCCAGGCCTTCTGTCTGCTATTGCGTTATGGATGTGTGCCGCTCTGTCTGTTCCTCAGCAGGACTGCTGTTGCTGGTCCCCTCTACCGCTGCCATTGCAGGGAGGTAGACTGTGGATCTATTGGTGGGTGATCCTTTTTCCCCCTGAGCCCCAGAGGGTGGGTTGTGTGGTGGTACATAATATGCCTATGGGTCCATACACCACCCACCCACCCCTCCCCTCCCTCCCTCCCCCCTCCCTCCCTCCTTCCTTCCCTCCCCTCCCTCCCTCCCCTCCCTCCTTCCCTCCCCTCCCTCCTCCCCTCCCTCCTCCCCTCCCCTCCCTCCTTCCTCCCCTCCCCTTCCTCCCTCCCCTCCCTCCTTCCTTCCCTTCCTCCCCTCCCTCCCTCCACCTCCCTCCCTCCCCTCCCCCCCTCCCCCTCTCCCTCCCTCCCTCCCTCCCCCCTCCCCCCTCCCCTCCCTCCCTCCCTCCCTCCTCCCTCCCCCCCTCCCTCCCCTCCCTTCCCTCCCCCTCCCTCCCCCCTCCCTCCCCTCCCCCCTCCCTCCTCCCTCCCCCCTCCCTCCCTCCTCCTCCCCCCCTCCTTCCCTCCTTCCCCTTCCCTCCCTCCCTCCTTCCCTTCCTCCCCTCCCTCCCTCCACCTCCCTCCCTCCCCTCCCCCCTCCCCCTCTCCCTCCCTCCCTCCCTCCCCCCTCCCCTCCCTCCCTCCCTCCCCTCCCCCTCCCTCCTCCTCCCCCCCCCTTCCTCCTCCCTCCCCCCCCTCCCTCCCTCCCTCCCTCCCCCTCCCCTCCTCCCCCCCCTCCCCCCTCCCCCTCCCTCCCTCCCCCCCTCCCCCCTCCCCTCCCTCCCTCCCTCCCTCCTCCCTCCCCCCCTCCCTCCCCTCCCTCCCCTTCCCTCCCCCCTCCCTCCCCTCCCTCCCCTCCCCCCTCCCTCCCTCCCCCTCCCTCCTCCCTCCCCCCCTCCCCCCCTCCCTCCCTCCCCTTCCCTCCCTCCCTCCTTCCCTTCCTCCCCTCCCCCCTCCCCCTCTCCCTCCCTCCCTCCCTCCCCCCCCCTCCCCTCCCTCCCTCCCTCCTCCCCTCCCCCCTCCCTCCTCCCTCCCCCCTTCCTCCCTCCCTCCCCCCTCCCCTCCTCCCTCCTCCCCCCCTCCCCTCCTCCCCCCCTCCCCTCCCCTCCTCCCCCCCTCCCCCTTCCATCCTCCCCCCCTCCCCTCCCTCCCCCCTCCTTCCCTCCCTCCCCTTCCCTCCCTCCCTCCTTCCCTTCCTCCCCTCCCTCCCTCCACCTCCCTCCCTCCCCTCCCCCCTCCCCCCTCTCCTCCCTCCTCCCTCCCTCCCCCCCCCTCCCCTCCCCCCCTCCCTCCCCCTCCCTCCCCCCCCCTCCCTCCCCCTCCCTCCCCCCTCCCCCTCCCCCTCCCTCCTCCCCTCCTCCCCCCTCCCCCCTCCCCCTCCCCTCCCTCCCTCCCCCCCTCCCCTCCCTCCCTCCCCCCTCCCCCCCCCCTCCCCTCCCTCCCTCCTTCCCTCCCTCCCCCCCTCCCCCCCCTCCCTCCTCCCCTCCCTCCCCCCTCCCTCCCTCCCCCCCCCTCCCTCCCTCCTTCCCCCCCCATCCCCCCCCTCCCCCCCTCCCCCCCTCCCCCCCTCCCCCCCCCCCTCCCCCCCCCCCCTCCCTCCCTCCCTCCCCCCTCCCTCCCCTCCCCCCCCTCCCTCCCTCCCCCCCCTCCCTCCCCCCCCTCCCTCCCCCCCTCCCTCCCCCCCCCCCTCCCTCCCCCCCTCCCTCCCCCCCCCCTCCCCTCCCCTCCCCCCCTCCCCTCCCCCCCCTCCCTCCCCCCCTCCCTCCCTCCCCCCCCTCCCCTCCCTCCCCTCCCCCTCCCCCCCTCCCCTCCCCCCCCTCCCTCCCCCCCTCCCCCCCCTCTCCCTCCCCCCCTCCCCCCCTCTCCCTCCCCCCTCCCCCCCCTCTCCCTCCCCCTCCCTCCCCCCCTCCCCCTCCCCCTCCCTCCCCTCCCCCTCCCCTCTCCCTCCCCTCCCCTCCCCTCCCTCCCCTCCCCTCCCCCCCCTCCCTCCCCTCCCCTCCCCTCCCCCTCCCCCCCCCCCCCCCTCCCCCTCCCCCCCCCTCCCTCCCCCCCCTCCCCTCCCCCTCCCCCCCCTCCCCCCCTCCCCCTCTCCCTCCCCCCCTCCCCCTCTCCCTCCCCCCCTCCCCCCCCTCCCCCCTCCCTCCCCCCCCCTCCCCCCCTCCCCCCCCCCTCTCCCCCCTCCCCCCCTCCCCCCCCCCCTCTCCCTCCCCCCCTCCCCCCCCCTCCCCCTCCCCCCCCCCCCTCCCCTCCCCTCCCCCTCCCCCTCCCCCCCCCCCCCCCCCCCTCCCCCCCCCCCCCTCCTTCCCACCCCCCCACCCCGCCCTCCCCTCCCCCCGCCCCCCCTCCCCCCCCCCCCTCCCCCCCCCTCCCCCCCCCCCTCCCCTCCCTCCCCCTCCCCCCTCCCCTCCCCCCCTCCCTCCCCTCCCCTCCCCTCCCCCCCCTCCCTCCCTCCCCTCCCCTCCCTCCCCCCTCCCCTCCCTCCCTCCCTCCCTCCCCCCCGCCCTCCCCTCCCCTCCCCTCCCCCCCTCCCTCCCTCCCCCTCCCTCCCCCCCTCCCTCCCCTCCCCCCCCCCCCCATCCCTCCCCTCCCCCCCCCCTCCCCCCTCCCTCCCCTCCCCCCCCCCCCCCCTCCCCCCCCCCCCCCTCCCCCCCCCCCACCCCCCGCCCCCGCCCCCCCCCCCCTCCCCCCCCCCGCCCCCTACCTCCCCGCCCACCCCCCCCCCCCCCCCTCCCCCTCCCCCTCCCCCTCCCCCCCACCACCCCCACCACCTCCCCCTCCCCCCCCCCCTCCCCTCCCCCCCGCCCCCCCCCCCCCCCTCCCCCCCCCCTCCCCAAACCGCTCCCCCCCCCCTCCCCCCCCCCTCCCCCCCCGCCCCCACCCCCCACCCCCCCCCGTCCCCCCCCCCCCCTCCCCCTCCCCTTCCCTCCCCCCCCCGCCCCACCCCCCCCGCCCCCCCCCCCCCCCCCTCCCTCCCCCAGCAGGTAACAATGGCACCAACACAGGATATGCACTGGTCTGGGTGCAACAGCACCCATAGGGACTGGACATGACCGGGACATACAGCAGAACACAGCTGTATCCTAGGTGTATCTAACTGAACTACCTATCACACACTGATGGGGACCTGCAGCATGGCATATTTCAGCCATGAAAGGTGCTGTGGACCTGGTGCTGGGCGCCCCACCTCAACCTCAGGGTGGGCACTGTACCCGCACAATGTGACTGTCTGTGGCTACTCTGTGGCAGTGCCACACACGGTCTGTTCCCCCTACAAGGCCGAGGTGCTGTGGGGGTGCATACCCGATCTTGTGCCCATCTGTCGACTGCTGATTTGCATGTGCAGTGCATCATGGGTACGGGTGGGTTACCCCTATCCTGGTAACCACAGCAGAATGTGGGTGTGGTGCCATGCAGTCCTCCTGCAGTCAGCCAGTTGTTTGTTAGCAGCTCTAGCCCACTGGTTACTTCACTGCCTGTGGAGCCAGAGGACATGGGTTCAGAACTCACAGTGGGGTTCATCAATAGGGCTGTCTTAGGCATTGTCTATTTTTATTGTATATTAGTTCTGCCAGCAGGACCACCCTCAGGGTACTGTCCTCTTAGGGTGGCTCATAGGGCGCCCTATAGGGCGCTTTATACAGCGCCCTATAAAGTGCCTTATAAGGTGCCTTATATGGTGTCCTATAGGGGAAATTATAGGGTGCCTCGGCAGACAGCGCACTTTATAATGTGCCCTATGGAGTGCCCTCTAGGGTGCCTTATGTGGCACCTTAGGTTACGCCACTGTGAGGGTGTGTTTGCTGGCAGCACTATTCAGGTACAACTAAACTTCCTCACAGCCCACTACTTAACCCTTTCCAGGCCAAGCCCAGTACTTTCGGGATCTCATCTTCTGCCTATATATTCCTATCAAATGGTATATAATACATGACCATGCCAGAGGGAACGTCACTATTGGAACATATTGGGTACGACGGGTACAATTTTCCTGACATGTGCAAACATTAACCCGGCTGCAGAATGTGGATTAAAATATTATAGTAGGCCTTCAAAGGGTTACACATGATGCCTCAGCCAGCTTTATTCATTAGGCAAACTGGGGAATTGAACCCATGACCCTTGTACCATCAGTCTGTGTAGTAACCATTGTGCTACAGCTCTGTTTCTGTATTTGGGTGTCTGCGCGCTGTCTTAAGCTTGTGCGCAGTAGCGCGCATGCTGTAGCGATCGTTGCTGAGCGGTGCGCGTTATCGGTTACGATGTACCGCCCATGTCCTTTTTTGGCTTTCCTTCCACTAATGCGGCTCCTAACGCGAATTGCACTAACGCAGTTTAGTAAACATACCCCATATTCACGATTCCTTTCTCATCATTTCTTTTTTTCAATTTAATCAAAAAATGTAACAAACTTCTAAAGGAAATGACTGACTTCACACAAATCTTTGTTATTATTATATTGAATCATATATCAAGAAACTGATATTGAAAACAATTAGAATTTAACGGGATGACTGTTGAATGCACAAAACAACAGAAACAGAAAGAAAATGTTAATCTCTAATGTACTCCTTTTAATACAGAAAGTGGTGTGTGGGGGTTCAAACACAATTTTCCAAGTAAAAATAACATTTCAAATATGTATCAAGGATGTACAGGCTTCAGAAAACAATATTGTGGTCCTAATTGAAAGTAGACTAAGGAGTATGTTTACTAAACCGCGGTAAAGTTACCAGCAGTAAGTGCAGCGTTAAGGTACCTGAAGCCATATAAGGCAGTGGGTAGGTAGGGGGCGTTCAGGTTTAAAGGGAGCAATGGGCTGTTTAATGAGCGTTAAAGGGTGCCTTGGCCATTTAACGCACATTAACGGGACATTGCACATTAAGATGACAAACAGGGCACTTTAAGGCTGACAAGGCGCCCTAACTTAAGGCGCCTTAATTCAAGGTGCCTTAAGGGCTGTAATGTGCCACAACCTAAGATGCCTTAAGCTAGAGTGCCTTAAAGTCCTTAGGGCACCTTAGGTTAAGGCATCTTAGGTTAAGGCACCTTAAAGCCATTAGGGCACCTTAACATAAGGCTGACATGCCCATATGCTGTCGGTGCTGGTAGTGCGCAGTCCCAGGCCATCCAGTGTGAAGGTAGGCAGGTGCCTAGGGTGCGGGGTCTGGGGTGGGGAGGCATACATGGACATTCACACATCCCACCCCCCATCACCACCTGTGAATGCTATGTCCCTTCTACCTGGGGGAGAGACGGCTGGGGGATGTCAGGTTGGTGATCTAGCAACTATTGGCTAGGGTGGACCTGGTAAACGTAGGTAGATTGTGTTATGCCAGTAGACTGTGGACAGGCTGCGTTTATGTTTATGTTTATTCAGTTTGATAGACCGCCCTTCATAACATCAGGGCAGTGTACAGTAGTCAAAAAAACAAAAATACAGCAGGCCAGAGGCCGGAAAGGAAAGGAACTACAATATGGGACAGGAAAGCTTAGATAGCAGGCAGACAGAACAGGAGGAGGAAACAGCCTAAGAAACATAAAATTCACATAACAGAGCCGGAAGGATAAAGGCAGAGGAGAAGAAATGGGTTTTGAGGAGTGATTTAAATTTGCTGTAATTCCTTTCTAATTGGAGGGAGGTAGGAAGGAAGTTCCACAGGACAGGTCCAAGAAAAAAAGAAAGCTGAGTGACTAGTGGACTGCAGGTGAGCACGGGCTGGGGAGGGGAGGTGAAGATGGTTTATGTGGGCTGAGCATAACTGGTGGGTGGGGGTGTGGAACTGGAGACAATCTGCCAAGTATTGTGGGGTCTGGGTGTAGATGACCTGATGGACAATGGTGAGAATCTTGTAAGGTATGCAATGTTCCAGAGGAAGCCAGTGGAGCCGAAAGAGAAGAGGGGTGATGTGCTCATGGCGGAAGGACTGAGTGATGATACGGGCTGCCGAGCAATTGGGTGTGGGTGCAGGAGATATTAGTAAGAAGAGAGTTGCAGAAATCTAGACGGGACATGACTAAAGATAACAAGAGCGTGGTTAGTGCCTGGGGGGTGAATAAAGGATGGATAGCTCTGATTTGACTGAGATGGTAAAAAGATTTCTTCACGAGGTGAGAGATATAGGGGTATGTTTACTAAACTGCGGTAACGGTACATAACGCGCGTTATGTAACGGTAACGCTCGTTAGCGCATCCTAACGCACGTTAAGATGCGCTAACAAGCGTTAACGTTACATAATGCGCGTTATGATGCGTTAACGATCATAAAGCTCCGCGGCGTGGTAAAACACCGCAGAAGGTGGAGAGAGGGCGGAGAGAAGGGGTCAATGGGCGGAGTGTGGGTGGGGAGAGCTGAAGAGCTGAATCCTAACGCGATTGAAAACCTGCCGCTAAATGCACAGTTCAGGGGAGAGAAACCATTTAAGTGTCAGCAATGTACAGCATAGGCAGGGAAACCTAAAACAAGTGATAAGTGTGATACATGTGCACAGAACAAAAGGGCACATAAACATTGAAAATGACCTCAACAAACTGGAAAAAAACCATAACCAAGCTGGCCAATAGTGATATTAATGGGTACTATCAACTTCCCCCCGGGAAAGCTCTAAAAAAATGATGTTAATCGTGTTAGGGTCTATGCTCCGTCCCCATACAAAGTGAATGAGCCCACAGTGAAATTGCGCTGTGCAGGGTTTTCCTCTCCATTGGACAGATGTCCTATGGTGTGCACATGTGTGGCAACAGCAGGGCGGGCATGTCGGAACGGCAACTGGACAGATGCCGGAAAAGGGGATACAGAGGGCCGCAGGCGGCACATGCTGTGGTGCAGCTGAGCCATAGTTCGGACTAGGGTGATGCCTAGGTGGCCCATACGAATGCCAAAACAGCAGAGCAGCCAGACAGCAACTGCTGAAGGCCCAACATGGGCACGACTGTGTGTGTCCCACAGTGTCACAGGGGATAG
Organism: Ichthyophis bannanicus; assembly: GCA_033557465.1. Lineage (NCBI taxonomy): Eukaryota > Metazoa > Chordata > Amphibia > Gymnophiona > Ichthyophiidae > Ichthyophis > Ichthyophis bannanicus. The sequence goes on along the minus strand of CM066035.1, from coordinate 125,436,650 downwards.
TACCCAGCAGCTACCCCCAAGGGCACGGAACATTGGCAGGCGGTGCTGGGGGGAAGCGTGGATGTCTATGCAGGCACCTCTACCCCAGAACTCGCACCATAGGCAGCCACCTACCCGCACACTGGATGGCCTGAGAATGCGCTCCACCAGCACCACCTGCAGAAGGGAATGTCAGCATGGTGGCAGAGGGTTACTGGTGGTGGAGGGGGCAGTGGCAGCTGCCCAGAGCAGACCGTGGCCTAGCCCTGTGTAGGTGGGTGCCATGCACTGCAACAGACAGGCCCTGTCTGACCAACAGTCATGGTATCACCAGGGAATGCACCGTTTCTGTGAGAACATGGTGGGGCAATGCACAAAACCTGTGTGTTCAGAAGCAGAAGGTCACAGGTTTAAGTCCCAGCTGTGGTTTCCTCCAACCCAGTCATCATGTTTTACCCACTACTATAACGTGCTAATACAGACAGAACCTTTATTGCAGATGACGTAAACATGCCCAAAACACCTACATTTTACCCTACAGAGCACAGACAGCATACCCATGCGCATTACCTAGAGCAGAGTCTCCCAAATGCAGTCCTGGAAGGCCAAATACCATTCAGGTTCCATGCTTCCTCCAATAAATGTGTCTGTGCTGTCTTGCTATGCACCGCCCCCATGGTATGCAGTTGTATCTCATGCATATTTATGAGGGACAGCATGAAAACCCGAACAGTGTTTGGCACACCAGGACTGGAGTTGGGAACCTCTGCCGTAAAGCAGCAGCCAACAGGGGCAGACACACTCGCACCCACAGGCTCCATTATCCAATACCTCCTGGAGAGGCAGGACACTGGGCCCTGCGTGCATCTCCCAATACTAGCACTTGCATACCTTAGAAATGCCACCCTAAACCTGGGAATACGGTACATAGCTATCACAAGTTTTCTATGATTACTGGCAGATAGCAATTCCTAAGTTAAGCACAATTTGCTGATTGAGCTGCAGCATAGCAACCTATCTGATGTCTGTGGAGTGTGCTACAGGTCTTGTGTCTGACAGTGTTTACCACCCTGGGGAGTGACCCCAACAGTATTGCTTACCATAGCCATGCCTGCACTCTGCCCAGGACTGGTGTGGTGGCCAGGGCTGTCAAACACCTCTATAGCTGCACAATGCTGGCATAGGTGTGGGGAGTGTGTGTCTGTCTATCCAGTGTGTGGTGGCTGCAAACACCCTCCACAGCCCACACTGCTAGCACTGTTGCCAGTAGTGGCCTACCAATGTGCATAATGAGGAGCAAGGTGCTGTGGGAACAGCCAGGATAGGATGGCCTGGCCTGGGTCCATCTGTACATAGCATAGGGCAATGGCTCGGACATTGTAGTGGCTGGTCACCACCTTCACGGACAGAGTGGCCACGGCATGTCCTGCTGGGAGGTCACTCTCACCCTGACTGAGCAGTGACCACGGCATGGTTAGGTTCCCTCATAGCGTTTTTCTCATGTGATATTTATGGGTTTTCTTTTTGGGGCCTGATCACTGGCTTATCTGCTTGGTGTGTATGCTGACTTCCCAGTTTTGGGTACATGCATCTCCTCCAGGACCATGCATTATGGACTAGCTAGGAGACTGTTTGCAGCTAGTATATATGTTGCTGGAACACCTTGCAGGGTGCAGCGGCTGGAGGCTTGCTGCTGGAGAATGTCGGATGGATGGGTGGGTGGATGGATGGATGGGTGGGTGGGTGGCAGCTGTGCATTTCCAGGCCTTCTGTCTGCTATTGCTTTATGGGTGTGTACAGCTCTGCATTGCCTGCCCTGTAGGGTGTTTGATCCCTAGTAGGACTGGGGTGATGGTCCCCTCTACTGCCACCATTGCAGGAGCATAGAAAGTGGATCGGTTGGTGGGAGATCCTGTCCACCACCCTGAGCCCCAGAGAGTGCGTTGGGTGGTGGTATGTAATCTCCCTGTGGGTCCCAACACCCCCCTTCACTTACATCATGTGACCATGGCAACCACACAGGGTATGCACTTTTCTGGGTGCATCATAGTCCACAAGGGCTAGATGTAACATACAGATGAACACAGGCATATCCTAGGGGTGTTTGCAAGGACTATCTATCACATATTGGCACTGATGGGGACCTGCAGCATAGCCTATCTCAGCAAAGCCAGGTGCTGTGAGAATGGTGCTGGGCACCATACCTCTCCCTCAGGGTGAGCACAGGACCCGCACACTGTGACGGTCTGTAGCTACTCTGTGCCACTAACACACACCGTCGGCACCCCCTACCAGGCTGAGGTGCTGTGGGGTGCATACCCCATCTTGTGATCATCTGTAGACTGCTGATTTACATGTGCTGTGCATCCTGGGTATATATGGGTTGACCCTATCCTGGTAATTGCAACAGAATGTGGATGTGGTGCCATGCAGTCTTCCTGTAGCCAGCAAGGTGTTTGTTAGCAGCTCTAGCCCACTGGTTACTTCACTGCCCATAGAGCCAGAGGTCATGGGTTCATAACCCACAGTGAGGTTCATCAATAGGGCTGTCTTAGGCATTGTCTATTTTTATTTTATATTAGTGCTGCCAGCAGAAACACCCTCAAAGTACTGTCACCTTAGGGTGCCTCATACGGCGCCCTATAAAGCGCCTTATAAGGTGCCTTATATGGTGTCCTATAGGGGACATTATAGGGTGCCTTGGCAGACAGCGCACTTTATAATGTGCCCTATGGAGTGCCTTCTAGGGTGCATTATGTGGCACCTTAGGTTACGCCACTGTGAGGGTGTGTTTGCTGGCAGCACTATTAAATTACAACTAAACTTCCTCACAGCCCAATACTTAACCCTTTCCAGGCCAAGCCCAAAACTTTCGGGATCCAAACCTCTGCCTAAATATTCCTATCAAACGGTATATAATACATGACCATGGCAGAGGGAACGTCACTATTGGAACATATTGAATAAGACGGGTACAATTTTCCTGAAATATGCAAACATTAACCCGGCTGCAGAATGTGGATTAAAATATTATAGTAGGCCTTCAAAGGGTTACACATGACACCTCAGCCAGCCTTATTCATTAGGCACACTGGGGAATCAAACCCATGACCCTTGTACCATCAGTCTGTGTAGTAACCACTGTGCTACAGCTCTGTTTCTGCATTTGGGTGTCTGCGCGCCTTCTTAAGCGTAACGCGCAGTAACGCGCCCTGTAACGATTGTTGCTGCATGGCGCCTTATAATGCGCGTTATCAGTAACGATGTACCGCCCATGTCCTTATTTGGGGTTTCTGCCTCTAACGCGGATCCTAACATGAATCACACTAACGCAGTTTAGTAAACATACCCCATAGTCTTTGAAAGAGAGATCTGAGTCAAAGAGAACCCCTAGATAACTTACAGGCTCCCCAGGGGAATGGGGAGCCTGTAAGTAATTGTACAGTAGTTGGACAGGTGCATCCATGGGTGAAACAGATGGCGGATGTCTTGGCAAGGTTAAGATGAAGGTAATTTGTTGCTAGACAATCAGCAACTGAGGAGAGACAGGTGTTAAGGGGAGTGAGGTCAGGCTGTAGTGTGTTAGTGTGGTGCAGAAGAAGAATGTCATCAGCGCAGTAGTAAGTGGAAATCCCAGATTGCTGAATAAGAAGAGCTAGTGGTGCAAGAAAAATGTTAAACAGAAGGGGTGTCAGGACTGAATCTTGGGGAACACCACAGTGTAAAGGAAAAGGGCTTGAGGTGGTGGAACTGGAGGTAACTGCACAAGAGCAGGAAGAAAGGAAGGAGTGAAACCATCAAAATACTATACCAATGTGGGTACAGTGTACTCGGTTTGGACTATTGGGTATATAGATTTTTCAGATGAGGCATGGTCACACCCTGCACTGCCTTACCAGGGTCTGTAGCAAAGGGTGTTCGTTTAGCTGGGTTTACGAACAGTTTAGGATGTATCATGGGGAAGGTCCGTAGACTCTTGTTAGAGTGGTCCCCAGATGTGCACTGCTTGCACCATTACAGGCATTGTGGTTCCTGTGTGACGTTTGGGGTACCTGCTGGGTACATGTCTCCTGGGTGGGACATTGTCGAACACAGACTACTAGGCAGGTTTGACATTGGTCAGATGCTGTCTTGCTGATTTCCAATTTCTGTGTTCCTATGCTCCACCTAGGCAACAGCTTAGTCCACCCTGCGACCCAGCTGCCTCCACTGCATGTCCCATCTGCAGCCTCCTTTGCCCCATTTGCACCATCACCATAGGGGTATGTTTACTAAACTGTCTTAATGTTACCAGCGTTAGTTGCAGTCTTACTGTGATGAATGCCATATAAGGTAGTGGGCGTTCCGGTCTTAAGGTAGCATTTCGGGTTATCGCACGATAAAGTCTGTTATCACGCGATAGAGGGAGATGTGGCACATTAACGCGCGTTAGCCTTAATTAGGCGCGCTGACCTGCAAATATAACAGCCGAGGTGTAGCACAATGGTTAATGCATTGACTGCTGATCCAGTGGTCATGAGTTTGATCCCCAAGTGGGCTCAGTTAAAAGACTGTCTGAAGCAATCCCTTTTCCTGCTTGTAACAGTCAGACACATCCCAACAATTTGTACTGCCAGCCAAAAAGGCCTCACACCTGTGCTGCAACCTAATGCACCTTTTAGGGCGCACAATAAGGCACATCATAAAGCACCACATCATTCAAGGCAGGTCATAATAATGTGCCCCAGAGGACAGCAGGAAAGGTTGGCACCCTCCAAGGCAGCATATAAGGTGCCCCATAAGCTGGCCAAACCTAATGTGCCGTGAAAGATGCCCCAGGGATGCCAAGGTGACACAGGAGATGGTGCCCAGGGGCACAAAGGTGCCCCAAAGTCACAAGCATGAAATGTATGGCTCAAACACAGATGTAACCATAACACTGCACAGAGCACCAAGGAAAGGCAATGAACAAGTGATGGAAGGAAGTAGATGATGGAGCTCATGGACCAGCCAAATCTGCATGCAGCCCATGTGGCAGCAGGTAAAGTGGACAAACATATCGGGGGCAGCTGTACTGATGTACAGGGTGATGGTAATGTACAGTGCAACAATGACAGTGTGTGGCAGAGGATGGGGATATGTGTCCACCAGAGGAGGTAGAGGTGGCAGGATAAGTGCAATGACAGGAGGACAGAGGAGAGCAGTGCCATGCAGAGCAGACACAGGAGAGGCAAGCATGAAGAGCCACAATGCAGAAAAGTGTGCCAGTGCAGGACATGGGGTAGCAGCCTGCACATTAGGGCAGGACGCCACACAGCTGGCACACACACATAGACGGACAGAAGGATGGATGGCAACAGTGATGAGGGTATAATGTGGTGGCAGCACCGTTCTGCACAGATATGAGTGTTACACGAATGAAACGTAGTTGTGTAGGACAGCCATAAAAAAAAGGAGAACAGAGAGGAATCAAACCCATGACCTTTACTACTAAAGTTATTGTATTAACCATTGTGCTACATCACTATGGGAGCTATCAAGCCAATGGCTGGCTCCAGAAAGAGTGCATGTCACCATAAAACTGTCTGCTGTGGCTACCAGGATAGGATAGAACCAACAGTACCCATAATGCAATTCACATGCAGAACAGCAGTCTACATCTGCTCACCAGATGGGGTATGCACCTCTACAGCATGTCAGCTTGGTAGGGGGGCATGACCGTGTGTGTTACTGGCACAGAGTACCCACAGGCCATGCCAATGTGCATGTTCTGTGCTTACCCTGAGGGTGAGGGGGAGTGGCCAGCACCAGGTCCGCAGTACTCGGGTTAGTTGAGGTGAGTTGTGCTGCAGGTCTCCATCAGTGCTAGTGTGTGACAGATATTTGTTGCAGAAACCTTTAGGCGGTCTCTGTGTCCATTTGTAATTGCCAGTCATGTCTGGCCCTTGTGGACCATGATGCATGCAACATAGTGTATATCCACTGTACTTGCTATGGTCACCTGTTTAGGGAGCAGGGGTGTGTCAGGGCTCACATGGTGACAATGTACTTAGCAAACTGCCCTCCCTGGTTCAGGATGGGGGATATGATCTTCCCCTAACAGAGCCACACCTCACCCTTTGCAAGGGGGGCAGTGGGACCAGCAATCCCAGTCCTGGTGGCAAACGGACAGCTGCTGAAGATCTGCACTTTGGACAGGGCCACTGGCAGATAGGCAGTGGGCCCAGTCAGATCAGCTGCCCCCTACTACAATCTGACATTCACCAGCAACAAGGTAGTCAGTGTGCACCTGCTTCACTCTGCAAGGTGTTGCAGCCATACAGATGCTAACTACAGACAGTCGGCTAGCTAGTACATAGTGCATGCTCCTGGAGGAACTGTGTGCACCCAAAACTAGGATGTCAGCACATACACCACACAGGTATGTCAGTGATTGGGCCCCAGAAAAGAGAACCCATAAATATCACCTGAAAAAAATACTGCATAGCACTATGGGGGAACCTAGCCATGCTGTGGTCACTGCTCAGTCAGGGTGAGAGCGACCTCCCAGCATGACATGCTGTGACCACCCTGTCCGTGTAGGTGGTGGTCGAGCACTACAATGTCCCAGCCATTGCCCTATACCCTGTGCAAATGCATCCTGCCCTTGCCACCCTGTCCGGGATATACCCACAGTACCTTGCTCCTCATTATGCACATTGGCAGACTAACACTGGAAACAGTGCAAGCAATGTGGGCTCAGTAAGGTGTAGGTAGCCACAACACACTGGATAGACAGACACACACTTCCACACCTATTTCAGCATTATGCAAATATAGAGGTTTGTGGCAGCCCTGGCCGCCACACCAGTCCTGGGCACAGTGCGGGCATTGCTATGGTACTCACTACTGTTAGGGTCACTCCCCGGGGTGGTAAACGCTGTTTGAATCAATAACTGAAACACACTCCACAGATATCAGAAAGGTTGCTATGATGAATCTCTATCAACAAATTGTGTTTAACTTAGGATTTGTTAGCTGACATTAATCATAGCAACCTTTTGATATATGTGGAATGTGTTCCCAACTTTAGGACGGCATTGTTAAGATATGCAGGTGCCAGTATTGGGAGATGCTGCTCTGCGCAGGGCCCATCAGCCAGAGTCTCCAAGAGGCTTTGGATAGTGGAGCCTGTGGGTGTGGGTGTTTATGCCCCTGTTGGCCACTGCTCTAAGGTAGAGGTTCCCAACTCTGGTCCTGGTGGGCCAAACACCGTTCAGGTTTTCATGTTATCCCTAATGAATATGCATGAGATACATTTGCATACAATGGGAGTGGCGCATACAAATGCAGCACAGGCATATTTATTAGGCATCTGCCTAGTCCACACTGTGCCCCAGCTGGACCACAGCATGTGCCGCCTGCAGCCCCCTGATCCCATTTACAGCATCAGTACAGTTGCCCTTTCCTACGTGCCCACTCTGCTGTTGCTGCACATGTGCATGCTATAACAAACCTGCCCAATCTAAACGACAGAAACCCTGATCAGCGCTATTTCAATGTGGGATCATTCACTTTGTAGGGGGACAGAGCATAGACCCTTCCAAACATGATATCTTAAGTTTTATGCTTTGTCAGTAGTGTTGCTTTATGTTTATCATTAATATCACTATTGGCCAGCTTGGTTATTGGGATTTTAAATGTGGTTCTGGTCATTTTATATGTTTATTTGCCTTTTTGGTTCCTGCACATGTATCACTTTTCTGGGTTTCCCTGCCTTTGCTGCACATTGCTGACTTAACTGGTTTCTCTCTCCTGCAAATGTGCCTAACATGATGGTTTCCCTGGCGTTAGTGTTCAGACCCGGATTTCATAGCGTTATTGTGCCTGGAGCCTCCCCCACCTACTCTCCGCCCATTGACCCCTTCTCTCCGCCCTCTGGGAAGCCTTACTCCACCATTCAGACCTGGATTTCACAGCGTTAGTGTGCCTTAACGCCGCCGCCGCATTGTCGCGCGATAAGTGACGTTATCGCGTGATGTTACATTCTCGCGTGATAACGTCACTTATCGCGTGATAATACCACTGCTGCAACATTAAGACGGTTTAGTAAACATACCCCATAGTGCCCTTTCATACTTGGGCACTATGGTGTTGCTGCAAATGGAGCACTACTATCACTTTCTTGGGCTCCCTGTCTGTGCTGTACATTGCTGACACCGAAATGGTCTCTCTCTCCTGCAAAGGTGCATTTACCGACAGGTTTTCACTTGCGGTAAAGTCCTGGCATTACTGTTCCAGCATTAGTGTAGCAGGGGCTTCTCCCCACCCACTGACCATTTCTCTCTGTCTTCTCTCCACCCTCTGGGACATTTACCACTGCCAGTAACGTTACCACACGTTAATGTTACATTAGGTAATGTTACCACGATTTACTAAACATGCCCCTAAATATCCACCATAAACTGATTTAGGGCAGTGGTTTCCAACCTGTGGTCCTCTGACCTCCAGGGGCCCATGAGGCCATTACTGGGGTCTGCATGGCAGAAGAGAAAAAAGGGCTTTTCATTCTGCTATAATCCATGAGAGTACTGTAGAGAGAGACTGGGGAAAAACAGAAAGAGACTGGTGGAAACAAGAAAGGGAAGAGAGATAAAGAGGGCTAGTGGGAATAATCTTGGCACTGAGAGGAGTGGGTCCAGGTATAGTAGTGAGGGTGAATTATGGGGTACCCAAACGTTTAGGAGGTTTAATAAGAGGTCCACACAACCAAAAAGATTGGGAACCTTTGATTTGGGGAATGCCTTGGTATGAAAAAGTCTAACTTGTTTTGTGTCAGTAAATATATAGCCTTCATTAGAATATTTAAGTAGCCATTTATAAAGAAAGTTTCTTCTATGGCCCAGGAATATTTTGCTATCCTATGAACATCTGGAAATGCCCATCCTTGTTAATCCTTTTAGCTGTGTCCTCCAGTACACCTGCCATTCAGTCTTTATCTACAGCCAATTACTGGTCTACCATACCTTGCTGAATGAACTTCGAAGAATGTCTTTTATTTTTCTGAAAGGAGGTCAAAAATATCCATTTTAAAGGTAATTTTATAAACTGATGCCTAGTTAATGTGTGCTTTAAATTGCAAACTTCACTATTTTATAAAATCAAGTACAGACGTACATGACTTAATAAAATAGAGCGCAAGTGCACAAGTAAGCAATCACTTACACTTTCCCTAGAGCTGGTGTAAGCGACTATACTTACTTTTTGCAATTATACATGTAAATTTGAGAATATCATACTTTACCCACTACCCACGCTTTGCCCAAACTCTGCCCATGTGCATGCCCACAGTGAAAATATACATAATGCAAACTATATGAGCACTTTCATGCTAGTTAGTGGAGACTGAATTATTTTGCATAGTGTGATTTTTGTAGTTTTATGTAACCAGGGGAGGCCCAAGTGGGGTGTGGGGCCATGTGTGGAGACTCATTGCGGGCCTCATTTGCATAAGTGGCATCATTTGCATAACTATTTGCATAATGTTAATATGCTCTAACTTTTAGTACACATGCCTCTTAATGAGTGTCCGGATAAAGAAAGACTACCAGATTTCTACATTACTATACTCCAGTGCCAACCGCCAGGCACATTAGAAAGTACTATAAACACTGCCCATTTAGAACTCAGCAAACCCACCGTATCATAACAGCACTACCAGGACTCACAAAGCAACAAATCCTACCTATCAAAAGGCAACACTGCAAATATTAAACCAATACATCTCAGAGAATACCAATACATCTCCTACTGGGGAAAGAGAACAAGTGGCACTGTCAAATAGAAGCTACATAAGCAAAATATCTTATCTCGGTTACACATGCAGAACATAGACGGTCAATAAACAAAGAACAAGGGATCACAATTTAGAAATAGAAAGACAATAATTAAACTGGGAACCCCAAAAGCCAAAGTTGGAACATACAACAACACTAGAGAAATAAAACTATAAATTAATTTCCTCTTGTACTAATCAAAAATAAAAAGATGTTAGCAATGCACATTTCCCAGAACTGACATATTCCAATTAATAAATTCAAGTATTTTTCTACCTTTTGTTGTTTTGGGCATTTTATTTTTAAGTCAGGTCAAACAACAGTAAGGATTTGAGGGTTTATTTTTATTAAATTGCTAGCTCTCTGACTGGGAGCTCTTAAAAGGGTTTTGGTATATATTTAAAGCAAAGTTACATTTTTTTTGGTGCTTTAGTAGAAATATTTTCTGTAGTGGAGTAGGTTTTAAACTCTGGTACCTTCTCAGCTTTTGGGAACTGCTGACAATCAAGTGTTAGTTCCCTCCCTACCCACCCCAACTCCCACCCAATCCTAGTGAGCAGTCTTGCTTTATAGGGCACTTCCCCATTTAACAAAGCACAGGGACTTGGAACAGCACATTTTGAATATAATTAAAGAGATTTAACTGCTTTTTCTCTGAAAGGACAGCTGGGAAACCGGCTGGTACTTTGGTAGATCTCTCTCTTTTGCTTTAACAGATGAGAAGATGGGTGCCAACAGAATGACGAAGGTTGGACACAAGTCATCAGGGCCTGCAGAATCACCAGTCCAACTTCTCCAGCCCTTGAATTGGAGAACCATTATGCAGCCCTGGAAGTGGAGGAGGTGAAAGCATCTCTGGAAAGGGAAGAACCAGAGCTCAAGTACCCCAAAGTTTCAGAATCAGTGACCACAAGGAAGCGAAGAGTAGTGGTGGTTGGTGACTCTCTTCTGAGGGGTACTGAGGCGTCCATCTGCTGACCAGACTTGATGTCCAGAGAGGTATGCTGTCTGCCTGGTGCCAAAATCCAAGATGTTACAGAGAGTTTGCCGAGACTCATCAAGCCCACTGACTATTACCCAATGTTGCTAATCCATGTCGGAACAAATGATACTGCCAGGTATCCCTCTGAGTGTATCAAAAGTGACTTCATGGCTCTGGGACATAGGGTGAAGCAATTAGGTGCACAGGTGGTGTTCTCTTCAATCCTCCCTGTTGAGGGTAAAGGCCAAGGCAGAGAGGTTCGCATCCTGCGTGGCTGCGTGGATGGTGTCATCAAGAGCGTTTTGGTTTCCTAGACCATAGGATGCTGTTCCAAGGGTTGCAGAGCAGAGATGGCATCCATCTGTCCAAGAAAGGTCAACGCGTCTTCAGTAGTAGAGGGCATTAAACTAGATTCATTGGGGATGGGTGAAGAAAGCCCCCAGGTAAGTGATACATTAAATACCTTTATGGAAATGGGTAACAGGGGTAACATATGGAAAGCAGTGTATATAAATGCCCATAGCATGGGAAATAAGATCCCTGAGGTTGAAGCTGTGGTGGGAGTGGCCAACTTGGATTTAGTGTCAGTTACAGAAACATGGTTCACAGAAAACCATGACTGGGATGTAACTATACCTGGCTATACTTTATTCAGAAAGACATGGTAGGAAGAAGGGGAGGAGGAGTGGTACTATATGTAAAAAATACTATCAAAGCTTTGAAATTACAGAGCTTAAAAGGGAGAGAGGAGGCATTGTGGGTTAAACTAGAACGAGGGAAATTGAAATCTATTTGCATTGGCATGATATACAGACCTCCCTCACAAGAGGAAGAGGTGTACAGAGAGTTATTTGAAGACATACGCAGCATTGCTAGGAAAGGGGAAGTGCTACTGATAGTGCTGCAGTATCATCTAGAATTAAAGAGATCCTGCATTCTCTACAGGGAGAACTATTCAAGCAATTGGTAACAGACCCCACACGTGAAGGGGACATACTGGACTTGGTGCTTACCAATGGTGAAAGTGTTTCTGATGTTATAGTGGGAGATTATTTTGCATCCAGTGATCACCAGATGGTGTGGTTCAGTATTAGGACTAGGGCTGTTAGAATCCATTCAAAGGTGAGGGTCTTAGACTTTAGGAAGACTAACTTTGCCAAGATGGGCCAATACCTCAGGGAGTTGTTAGTGGGATGGGAACATCTGGGGGATGTAGAAAAACAGTGGGCAAAACTGAAAGGAGATATTTTAAGGGCAACCAACCTTTTTGTTAAAATGGTAAATAAAAGGAAAAAGAGACCGCTATGGCTTTCGAAAGAAGTAGCTGAAAAAGTGAAGAAAAAGAGGGAGGCCTTCATGAAATACAAGAGATCACAAAGAGAGGAAGACAGGCATCTATTTCTGGAAAAACGTAGAGAAGCTAGCAAAATAGTCAGGAAAGCAAAGATTCAAAAAGAGGAGGAAATAGCCAATGCAATAAAATGGGGGGATAAGACCTTTTTCAGATATGTTAGTGAGAAGAGGAAGGGCAAAAGTGGTATTGTCAGACTCAAGGGTGAAGGGGAGGAGTATGTAGAAGCTGATGAGGATAAAGCAGAACTGCTGAACAAATATTTCTGTTCTGTGTTCACAGATGAAGAACCAGTAGCAGAACCTCAGAAAACACTCACAAACAGGAACAGAAGTGAGGGACATCTTGAACAATTTTCAGAATACTTTGTTCGTGAGAAACTAGCTCAACTTAAAGTAGACAAAGCGATGGAACCGGATGGGATACACCCTAGAATACTGAGGGAACTTGAGCACATTCTAGCAGCTCCACTGACTGACCTTTTCAATGCCTCGTTGGAGTCAGGAGTGGTGCCAAAGGACTGGAGAGAGGCTCATGTGGTGCCTTTGGGAGCAATCCAAGGGAGCAATATAGTATAGGGGGTGAAGTACTTTTGTCCACTAAAGAAGAGCGGGACCTAGGCGTGGTTGTGTCTGATGATCTTAAAGTAGCTAAACAGGTAGAAAAGGCGACGGCAAAAGCTAGAAGGATGCTTTTGTGCATATGGAGAGGAATGGCTAGCAGAAAAAAGAAGGTGATAATGCCTCTGTATAAGTCTTTGGTGCGACCTCATTTGGAGTATAGTGTGCAATTCTGGAGACCACACCTTCAAAAGGATGTGAATAGGATGGAGTCGGTGCAGAGGGTGGCTACTAAAATGATTAGTGGTCTTTATTATAAAGCATATGAGGACAGACTTAAGGATCTTAATATGTACACCTTAGAGGAAAGGCGGGATAGAGGTGATATGATTGAGATGTTTAAATACCTCCATGGCATAAATGTTCAGGGGGAGAGCCTCTTTCAATTGAAAGCAAGTTCTGCTACGAGGGGACATGGGATGAGGGTAAAGGAAGATAGATTCAGGAGTGATATGTGGAAATATTTCTTTACGAAAAGTGTTTTGGATCCTTGGAATAGTCTCCCAGTGGAGGTGGTAGAAATGAGGACAGTAACCGAATTCAAAAAAGCATGGGACAAACACAGAGGATCTCTAAAGGTAAAAAGGGGACTGTTGTAGTTGTTGATATGGAAGGACAGACTAGATAGGCCATGCGGTCTTTTTCTGTTGTCATATTTCTATGTTTCTAAGTTGCATTTGCTCCCGTCACTTTCTTCTGGTTTCTTCGTGTCTTCTGTTAACTCTCATTGTCTGCTGTCCATTTGTCCTTTCTTCTCTCTTCTAGTTTTTTTCCATTCTCTCTCTACATCTCCTTTAACATACTGATCTTTCCCTTTTATGTATTTCTTTTTCATCAAATTTTTCACTCAAATTTCACCCTTCCATCCTCAGTCCCCACTTACTCTCCAAATACTCGGCCAATCATAGATTGTTCTTCCCTCCCACACAAAATATCTTTTCCTTTCTCCATCCTCACTCCCCCACCCCCATCCCCTTCTAGTCCTCCCCCAACATTAGCTCCCTTCTAGTTCCAGCCCCAGCCAGCATCCCCTCCCTTCTAGTCCCATTCTCACATCCCCCTGCATCAGCCCATTCCCAGTCCAGGCTCCCCCCATCAGCCCATTTCCAATCCTAGACCCCCATCAGCCCATTTCTAGTCCTAGCCCTCCCATCAGCTTATTTCCAGTCCTAGCCCCCCCCCCCCCATCAGCCCATTTCCAGCCCCCATCAGCCCATTTCCAGTCTTAGCCCCCCATCGGCCCATTTCCAGTCCAAGCCCCCACCATCAGCCCATTTCCAATCCTAGTCCCCCATCGGCTATTTCTTGTCCTATCTTAGATCCCCCTCCCCCCGAAGAGCCCCAACGTTGTCTAAGCTGCTTCAGAAGGAGCTGTGAAAGCCCGCACAAGGCCCCGGCTCCCTCTGGATAACCGCCAGCATGAAGAGCGGTGTTTTTCCTCACGCTGACAGCTGTGTTACTGTGAAGCATGCTGAGTGCCAGGAAAAAGTTAAAATCCAAGAATAAAACAATTCCAGTTATCAAACAGCTACCAGAATATTTGTCGGAGCTTCAAATCAAAAGAGGGCAGAGAAAAACATCTGTCCCCTCGCTCCCTTTTCATTTTTATTTTTTTTATTTTTAAAGTGAAGTGAAATGACATTTAAAACAAACCAAAAACCACTTAGCTCCAAGATTGTGCTTCTCCATCACCCAAATAGCAACAACATGCCATGTTTCGGGCTAATAGCTATCGCTCTGCTTCAGGTTGAAGGGAAGATTAATCCTGACCATCCTGTGAGCACAGACTTGAAATCTTCTATTCTGCCGATCTGGTATGCTTTGGACTGGAACTATACAAACACTAGAATTGTTTCTGATTACTTTAAATTCCTTTAAATCTACTGTAATATTCAATTTACGGCCCAGATCCATCAGTCTCAGGCAGGGTGATAGTTATTAGCCCGAAACATGACATGTCGTTGCTATTTGGGTGATGGAGAAGCACAGTCTTGGAGCTAAGTGTTTTTTTGTTTGTTTTAAATGTCATTTCACTTCACTTTGAAAATGAAAAAAATTAAAGGGAGCTACTACAGCGAGGAGGCAGACGTTTTTCTCTGCCCTCTTTTTAATTTGAAGCTCAAACAAATATTCTGGTAGCAGTTTGATAACTGGAATCGTTTTGTTCTTGGATTAGAAAATTTGGTCACCAGTTTGGTTTGGGACATTACATATTGGGAAAGGTTAAAAGGCATTTCCTACACTTGTGCGCTTCACAGTAACACACCTGCCAGTGTGAGGGAAAACACCACTCTTCATGCTGGTGGTTGTGCAGAGGGAGCTGGGGTTTCGCGTGGGCTTCTCCAGCTCACCTCTGAAGCTGTTCATTGTGTGAAAATGAAGTTTGCGTGGTGCCCCCTGAAGCACGGGGCCCTGTGTGAACAACATTCTTGCACAATGGATGGGCCGGCCCTGTATGTAACTGCATTATTTTATTATGTCTGGTGTTCCATTCACCACTTAAAATGTATGATGGACAGTTTACAGATGATGTTAAATAAATAAGCATATAAATAATGAAAAATAAATTATTTATGTAAAAAAAAATAGTTTCAAATTCTAGTTGTGGCCTGGTTTAACACATAAGACATAAGAAGAGTCGTCATGGTCAATTTTCCCTCAAGGGATTGTTCTAGATACTGTCCAAGGTTAAGATAGTCAACAGTCAACAGTGTTGTGCAGGGGCCGGAGTTGGGCATGGGATTCTGTGCTGGCGGCTGGACATGTCAGTGTCATAGTGACAGGATGCCACTGCACTGCCACACCAGCTGTTGCATTGTGTGCTGGGGACAGGCAGCCTAGGAGATATCTCCCTCCTGGGAATGCTGGGCATGCCAGGCCATCTATCTGCCTGATTTCATAATCGTGGGGTGGGAGGGGGGGGGGGCGTGTAGATCCCACAGTTGCAGAATCGGGTCCAATTTGGCCCCGTCCAAGTTTTAGCCTTGCAAACGACCCAGGCATGCACCTTTTGGAAATGGCCTCCGTGTGTCTTTATAGAATACTACTGAAATACATGCTACTACTAAAAAATCAAAATCTTACAGAAATCACACCTAGAATCTAGATGGATACATTAAACCTGCTCTCAAGCAGGTATTAATGTTAGTGTATCTTTTACATACCTATGTGTGTGCTGAGGGGTAGGATCCAGTAGTGAAACAGCTGTCAAGTTCTTGAAAAACAAAACATGTCAATTGCAATTACCCCAGACCCTCTGAACATATCCCCCCCCAAATAATCCCCATATCTGATCCCCCACACACAATCGTTCCATGATCCGATTCCCTCACCTGCACTAAACCATCCTACTGCCCTGACAGTTTCTTCCACTTTTCAGCAACCCCCCATCCCAGAGAGCAATAAAGCAGAGACCTCCCACACCAGTCAACAGTACATATTCAATTACATGGAACAGTTAAAACTATATACATTAGTATAATTATATACAGTCAACTACTAATAACAGATGAACTATGCATATATTTGGGTTTAATATAATATGATGACACATAACGACGATAAGGCCTATCCATTCTGCTCATCCAGACCAGCTACTAAGCTCTATAATCTCATCTTCTCTCTGAGAGATTCTCTGTGCTCTTGATTTAAGATAGTCCTTTATTTTATTATTTATTTTATTTGAAAACTTTTATATACCGCCCCCTCCCAAGATCAGGGGCGGTTTACATAGAACAATGGAACCATACATAGAACATAGAACATTATACAACATTGCAACTATTTACAAAAAACAGTATAGTCATAAACTTAGTAACTATTTACAACTTTCATCATAGCTTTAGGGTTCAGGATTGGGCATGGTTAAATACTTTTTGTATGAGGTGAGACAATGTCAGCGATACAGTGGAGATGAGACTGTTATTGTATGGGAAGGGTATTTGGGTAGGCTTGTCAACTCGTGCTAGGGGGGGCTAGATTCGAGCTATGGTCTAAGTTATAATAGTGTTGCGTGAATAAATATGTTTTCAGTTTCTTTCGGAACGTTTGGAGGTCTTTTATCTCCCTTAATTGGACTGGGAGATTATTCCATTGAATAGGTGCTACATAGTAAAAAGCACTGTTGCTTGTTATTTCTTTTGTCTTTCTTATTGATTCTGGTACTAGAATGGTATTGAGGTTCCTTCTTCTTCTCATTCTGTTCTCAGGGGGGCTATGTATCAATGTAGATAGATATGATGGGGCAATCTTGTTAATTAACTTAAAGGTAGTCGGTATGGTTTTATATTGGATCCTGCTGGCGACAGGAAGCCAATGAAGAGTGTATAGTATGGGAGAAATGTGGTCAGATAGCCTGGCCTTGGAAATTATTCGGGCGGTTACATTCTAAGCCATTTGGAGTATGTTTTGGTTCTTCTTTGTTATGCTTTGGAGTATCCCATTGCAATAACCCAGGTGAGGGGTTATTAGAGCTTGGGTGACAGTTCTGAAATCATCTTTGTCTATAAGTGGTCTTAGTTGTTGAATGATCCTAAGCTTGAAGAAGATTGTTCTGGCTGTTTGCTTCTTCTTCTCTTCACCATGTCTACGTCACCTCCTTCTCTTCACCATGTCTACTAGGACGCTGTTCCACGTTTCAGCCACCCATTCTATAAAGAAAACCTTCCTTAGATTATAACTGAGTCTACTGCCTTTACACTCATTTTTGAGGTCCTCAGATGAAACGGGCCAAAATACCAAAGAATAAGTTAGCCCTCAACACACCTTTGAGGCTCCTAAGGTCAACTCGAGGAGTTTCCCTTATTGTACCCACACCAAAGAAAATCACATTATGATTCTTGCTTCTTAATGTGGTCCAGAGTTTCTCATGGGTGTACGACAAGGCTACATACTTTCCCCTACCTGTTTAATTTATATGCAGAACAAATAATCAGAGAAGCAGGACTGTATGAAGACAACCAAGATGTGAAGATTGGTGGAAGACTCATCAACAATCTATGCTGATGATACCACATTACTGGCTGAAAGTGAAGACAATCTAAAACATTTGCTTCTCAAGATCAAGGAACATAGGGGTATGTTTGCTAAACTGTCTTAACATAGCAGCGGCGATGTTATCGCACAATACGTAATGTTATTGCATGTTAATGGCGCTTTACCGTGCGAGAACATCACGTATCGCACGATAATGTCTGTGGCGGCGTTAAGGTGCGCAGAGGGTGGAGTAAGGCTTCCCAGAGGGTGGAGTAAGGCTCCCCAGGGGCGTAGAAAAGGGGTCAATGGGCAGAGAGTGGGCGGGGGTGGATCCATGCACACTAACGCCGTGAAATGAAGCTCTGAAAATTAGCGCCAGTAAAAACCTCGCGCTAGGCACATTTGCAGGACAGAGAAACCATTTCAGTCAGCAATGTACAGCAAAGGCAGGGAGACCTTGAAAACTGATAGTAGTGATACATGTGCAGCAACCAAAAAGGCACAAACCATAATGACCAGTACCAAAATTGAAATCCAAAACACCTAGCTGGCCAATAGAAGAAATAATGACAAGCGGTAATGAACACACCCTATAAAGAGGAAAAAGGACGAGTGCACATTTGGAAGAGTCAATTCACAGTCCCCCCACAAAGTGAATGTGCCAAAAGTTAAATAGCGCTGATGAGGGTTTTCTGTGGTGTGCATGGGGTAGCTTGCCTTTGTGGCTTACACATGTGTAGCAACAGCAGAGTGGGCACATGGGAAAGGGCACTATGGTGATGGTGTAACTGGAGTACAGGGGGCTGCAGGCGGCACATGCAGTGGGCCAGCTGGGGCACAGTGTGGACTAGGCAGATGCCTACCTGGCACATAGGAATTCAGAAAATGAAAAGCAGCAAGACAGCAACTGACCAGGGTCCAATATGGCTATGAGTGTGCGTCCCACAGTGTCCCAGTGGATAGCACCCAGCAGGTACCCCCAAGGGCACAGAACATTGGCAGGTGGTGCTGGGGGGATGTGCTGATGTCCATGTCAGCACCCCTACCCCAGACCCCACACCATAAGTACCCACCTAGCTGCACACTGGATGGCATGGGACTGCGCACCACCGGCAGAAGGGCATGTCAGCATGGTGGTGGAGGGGGTGCTGGTGCCGGAGGAGGCAGTGGCAGCTGCCCACAGCAGAGCAAGGCCAAGCCCTGTATAGGTGGGTGGCATGCAGTGCAACAGATAAGGTCTGTCTGAGGAACAGTCATGGGATCCCCAGGGAACAACCTGCCTGTGTGGTGCAGTACACACAGCCAGTGTGTTCAGGGACAGAAGGTCACAGGTTCAAGTCCCAGCTGGGGCCCCTGCAGACCATGCCCCACCATCTTACCCTACAGTGTGCAGGAACCATAAACATGTCCACTGCTTAGAGCAGAGGTTCCCAACCCCAGTCCTGGAGGTGCAAACACCATTCAGGTTGTCAGGATGTTCCTAAGAAATATCCATGAGATGCATTTACATGCACTGCCCACATTGTATGCAAATATATCCATGCATATTCATTAGCAACATCCAGAAAACCGGAATTGTGTTTGGCCCACCAGGATCGGAGTCCGGACCCTCTGCACCAGAGCTGTGGCCAACAGATGCACAAACACCCACACTCACAGGCACCACTATACAAAGCCTCATGGAGAGTCAGGCTGTTGGGCTGTGCGCAGAGCAGCAGCTACCACCACTTGCACCTGTATACCTTAGCAATGCGGTCAGATCCATGGAAACACGTTCCATATATGTATCAAAAGCTTGCTATGATTAATGTGAGATCACAAAACCTAACTTAAAACAATTTTGTAAAATAGATTCATCATATCAACCTTGATATCTGTGGAGTGTGCTGCATATGTGTTTACAACACTGTCTACCACCTTGGAGAGTGACCATAATAGTATTGCGTACATTCGCACTGCCTGCACAGTGCCCAGGACTGGTGTGGCAGCCAGGGCTGGCAGCCACCTCTACCGTTGCACAATGCAGAAATAGGTGTTGGAGTGTGTATATGTCTATCTAGTATTTTGCGTATGCCTACACCTTACTGAGTCCACAATGCTTGCACAGTTTCCAGCGTTAGCCTGCCATTGTGCATAATGAGGACCAAGGTATTCTGGGTATGGGCCGGACAGGGCGGTCTGGGCAGGTGCATGTGTACAGGACATAGGGCAATAGCTGGGATATTTTAGTGCGCATCCACCACCTGCAAGGACACAGTGGCCACAGCATGTCATGCTGGGAGGTCAGTCCCACTCTGACTGAGTAGTGACCACGGCATGTCCAGGTTCCCACATAATGCTGTACACAGTTTTTGTAAGTGATATTTTTGGGTTCCCATTTTTGGGGCCCAATCACTGACAAACCTGCTTGGTGTGTGTGCCAGATCCCACGCCTGGGTGCACAGTGTTCCTTTTGGAGCATGCACTATGTGTGTGCTAGCAGACTGTCTACAGTTAGCATGTGTATGGCTGCAACATCTTGCAGGATGTAGCAGGTGCACACTGACTGCCCTCTGCTGGCCCATGTCAGAATGTAGTGGGGGGCAGCTGAGCTGACCAGGCATACTGCCAGTGGTCCATTTCCATGTGCAGATCTGCATCAGCTCTCTGTTCGCCAGTTGGCTGAGGGTTGCTGGTCCCACAGTCTGTCATCATGTACCTCAACTGACCCTATTGCAAACAGTGATTGCGTGTGTCTGTTGTTTGTAGATCATGTTCCCTACCCTGACCCACAGAGGGTGGGCTTGCTATGTATATCTTCATCATGTGAGTCCAGACACACCCCTGCTCCAAAAACAGGTGTCCATGGCAACCTCAATGAATATACATTATGTTGCAATCATCATGGTCCACAGGGGCTACACATTACTGGCAAATAGAAATGGACATAGAAAACGTCCAAGGCTGTCTGCAAAGAATACCCCCCACACTGGCAGTGATGGTGAACTGCCGCAAAACCTACCGCAAACAACCCGGGTACTGTGGACCTGATGCTGTCCACACGACTTTACCCTCAGGGTGAGCACAGAACACGCACAATGGCATGGTCAGTAGGCACACTGTGCCAGTAACACGCACGGTCAGTCCCCCTACCCAGTTGACGTGCTGCAGAGGTGCAAACCCCATCTGGTGAGCATGTGAATTGCATCAAGGGTATTATTGGTGCTAACCTATCCTGGTAGCCACACCAGACAGTGTGTCTGGTGACCTGTACTGGTTCAGTAGCTAGCCATAGTTCAACTACAACCAATAGTGATATAGGACAATGGTTTATATAATGGCCTCAATGGGAGAGGTCATGGGTTCAATACCCCAGTGGGCCTGTATATTGATGTATCTGGATGACTATAATATACCGTATTAGCATTACATCAGAGCCTTTTACCACATGAAACATTTTTTTAAAAGTGTGGCCAGTCGCATGCAGTGGGTATGTTGGAAGAGTGGTGTGGGCTGCAGGTTGCTGGATTAGCTGGTGAGCTATATACAAAGTGCGTCCATCAGTAAAACTGTTTGAGGCTACGGCCGTTTATGCCTATAACAGTCTGACATAGATCTGAAATCAGTGTGCACACCCCAAAGCACCCTCAGCTCAGTTGCCCAAACTAAGGTGCCCTGTAAAGTGCCCTAGCTGTGTCCTTACACTATCCCGGTAAGCAGAGCAGAAAGTGTGTGCAGATGACCTGGTGTAGCTGTGTAGCCAGCCTTTGCAATGTTAAATGGCATAGCACACTGGTTAATACAGTGCCTTCACAGCCAGTGATGATGGGTTTGAGACCCAAACATCAAGATAAATGTACCAGTGTACCAACATCAAGATAAATGCCTAAGACATATATCATGGTAAGAAGAGTCAGACAAGTGTCTGCAGCATAAATCTTTTCACCGTAGCCATGTACCCCAAGGTGCCTCACAGCATGGCGTGGCAGGAAGTGCATCATAAGGCACCCTATGAAGTGGCCTGGACAAAGGGCAGAAAGCCTGCGGCGCCACCATTTGCCGTGTACCGGCTGTGACACGGGCGCGTATCTAGTGGGCCATAGTGATGCGCGGCAGTGCACTTTGATGCGTGGCAGCACGCATTGATGCTTGGCAGCACGCATGCATGCATATGCGATGTGCGTGCATGCATCAGCAAGGCAGCGGAGAAAATGGTAACGTGGTCAAGGAAGCCTTCCTTCACCCATTGAGAGCTGCGACACCTTGCAGGACTAATCTGCGCTAGGCAGCACAAATTATTCCCTGGCTCCTCCAAACGTCAGGACCTCTGTCACGTTAGGAGGGCATGGGAGCGCGTCACGAGGTGGTACAATAGTCTTGCCGACTACCCACGTGAGGTAAGTGTATGGGGACAGGTCACACAATGTACAACATGGTATAGACACCAGTCTTTGGGCCATCCAGTGCTGAATGTAGCTGCGTATGCTGCTGTGTGTAGGTATGCCCTATCCCCAGGAGGCTAAGGACCTGATCACAGAGGTCCAATTGTCAGCCTGGTGTTATGGTACCTGCTTCTGTTGATGTGTTAAAATCCACCCTAACCCCAGGAGCACTTATATCTGCCTAAAGAGATCTGGTAAACAGCATACTGACAAGGTAGGTTCTGCAGTTGCAGGTTCACAGATCTGCCCTACCCTCAGGAGTCCTAAGACCTGATGACACAGGTGTGTAATAAATCCAGATATTGTGGTAGTTTATGCAGGGTCAGGTCACACATCTGCCCTACCCCCAGGAGGCCCAGACCTGATTACACAGGTCTGTAATAAATCCTGTTAGTATGGTAGTGTATGCAGTTGCAGGTTCACACATCTGCCCACCCCCAGGAGTCCTGAGACCTGATCAAAGTGATCTGTCAGTCACCCTGGTGTTATGGTATATGTTGCTGTTGATGTGTTCTAATCCACCCTACCCCCAGAAGCCCTGAGACCTGATCAAAGTGGTCTGTTATCCATCCTGGTGGTATGCTCGTTTATGCATTTGCAGGTTAAAACATCTGCCCTACCCCCAGGGGGCCTGAGACCTGATCAAAGTGGTCTGTCAGTCACCCTGGTGTTATGGTATGTGCTGCTGTCGATATGTTCCAATCCACCCTATCCCCCGGAGTCCTGAGACCTCATCAAAGTGATCTGTCAGTCACCCTGGTGTTATGGCTAGCTATGCCCTCTTTGAAACCCCCCCCAAAAAAGACAGCCTTCTGAAACAGGACGTTCTTCACAGTATTTCCAAAAGTCCTAAACTCATTGTCCAACGAGGTACATCTTGAGTAAGGGTTGTTGCCATTTAAAAAGAAGTCGATGCAACAAAATGTGATGAGGCATCTATATCCTACCCGCAGAATCAAAAAGACCAAGCAACAACCATCAGTTTACACTTTGAAGCAGCACTTTGCGAACATGAAAGTCTTTGACTTCTTTTTAAATGGTAACAACTCTTACTCAAGATGCACCTCATTGGGCAATGAGTTCAGGACTTTTGGAACTACTGTGAAGAACGTCCTGTTTCAGAAGGCTGTCTTTTTTGTTTTTTTTTTCAAAGAGGGCATAGCTAGCAAACATCCTCCCACAGAATTCAAGCATCTACCTGGTACATATAACTCCAACCTCTCCCACAAAAAAATAGGGTGTTGGTTATTCAGCACTTTTGAAACTGGCATCCAAAGCAATTTAAGCAGTTCTGGTCTTGTACTTTCCCAACAAGAGAACCTAACACCATCCTTGCCTCCTTATTTTGAATAATTTGTAACCTCTGAGTCACCTTGTCAAGCAGGCCCACGTATAAGCTGTTACAGTAGTCCAAGGTATTACGCACCATGGTCTGTGCCATTGATTGTAAGGCAGCAAAATCCAAGTAAGGTCTCGGCTGTTTTACTAGCTTTAACTTATAAAAGGTAGACTGGGCCACCTTTGAAATTTGTTGCAGGAAAGAATCCTTATCATTCAGCACACCCTGAAATTTCTCAGGGTATCTTTTAGTGGAATAAACACACCATCAATCTGGGGTCTTTGGGACAGATTCAGCCTCTCCACTTCCCCAAAGCAAACCATTTCTGATTGATCTGGATGTGCTGCTGTTGATATGTTCTAATCCACCCTACCCCCAGGAGTTCTGAAACCTGATCAAAGTGGTCTGTTATCCATCCTGGTATTATGGTTGTTTATGCATTTGCAGGTTAAAACATCTGCCCTACCCCCAGGAGTCCTGAGACCTGATCAAAGTGATCTGTCAGTCACCCTGGTGTTATGGTATGTGCTGCTGTTGATATGTTCTGATCCACCCTACCCCCAGGAGTCCTGAGTCCTCATAAAAGTGATCTGTCAGTCACCCTGGTGTTATGATCTTTGTTACTGTTGATGTGTTCTATTCCACCCTACCACCAGGAGTCCTGAGACCTCATCAAAGTGATCTGTCAGTCACCCTGGTGTTATGGTCTTTGTTCTAATCCACCCTACCCCCAGGAGCCCTGAGACCTGATTACAAAGGTCTGTAATAAATCCAGATATTATGGTAGTGTATGCAGTTTCAGGTCACACATCTGCCCTCTCTCCAGGAGGCCCATACCTGATCACAGAGGACCATTATAGATGCTGGTGTTAGGGTACCTGCACCTGTTGGGGATTCACAGCTCTGCCCTAACTCCAGGAGGGCCCAGACCAGATCACAGATGTTACTAGCTCAGCTAGGTGTGGTGGGCCATGCTCCTGTTGCAGTCACCCACAACTGCCCTATTCACAGGAGGCCTTAGTCGTGACCACAGAGGTATAGTAGAAAGCCTAGTGTCATGATAGTGGCGCCTGGCGATGTGTGCAGGGCCACCCACCTCCCACTCTATCTCAGAAGACATCACCCATGTGTTGTAAGGATAGCATGGTGCCATGGCGGGTGTGTTGGATGATGTGTGTAGGTCAGGCAACACACAGGTGTGTGCCGGACCACCCAGGGAGTTAGGGAACACCTCCCCTGAACACCAGCATGGCCAAACCACACGTGGCATGGTACTGCCATGTCATGCAAGGAGAGTGTAGGAACAGGGTATGGGGGGTCCGGGGGGGGGTCCAGGGGGTTACGCACAGTATACATAGATGGCACCTCATACATGCCCAGACCCACAGCCACACATGCAGGGTGCGCTGGCAACAGGTAGTAGAGGACACACTGGCCAGAGCAGCAGAAGCAGCATGCTGCTGCTCACAGAGATGTGTGATATGTGGTGGGCACCCACCAGAGATATCTGGCCCCCCCAGATAGAGGATCTATGGAAAAAGGGTCAGGAGTTGCGGCTGCACTGCCCAGAGGTCCTTGCCCGCCTCCAAAGGAGGGCGCTGGAGCAAAGTGGCGGTGAGTGTTGCGGCCTCTGCCGCACAGTACAGCATGTCACAGTGGCCCAACAGCCTGTGGGAGGCCAAACTATGTACATGTGGTATGTGACTCACATGATGGTGTGCTAATGTCTTCCCCCACAGAGGATGCTGCTGCTGGTGAGGGCCCATCTATATCAGGGCCCCCAGAACACACCCCACAGCGCCACTCCAGCCAGAGGAGGAGGAGGTGGCAGAGGGCGAAGAGGAAGAGGACAACATGGAGGGGGCGGAGGGTGGGATGGGGCGGGAGGGAGGGGAGGGGGAGGGGGAGGGGGAGTTGTATGAGGCAGGGGGTGAGGAGGGCAAGGGGGAGGTGGAGGAGGCAGTGGAGGAAGAAGAGAGCGGGGAGGGGGCCAGAGAGGGTGGGTGGGAGGGGTCAGGGGGGAGGGGAGGGTGGCTCTGTGGGTGGGAGGGGACACAGGACATCACAGGGCACTGTGGGTCCCTGCCAGCTGCCACATGTGTGCGGCGATGGTGTCCGCCTGGGAGTAGCATCCCCACCCATTGCCACAGACAGGACCCATGCTCATGCCACTACACAAACACCGGGCAAATGCGTGGATGTGATGGCAGGTGTGTGCGGGACCTGTATGTGACAGTGGGTGGTGTGCTGAAATGCCAGCGGACCCAGGACTGCACCATCCGGTGGCTGGCAGGCGCCATTCAGTGGTTGGCTGCCGAGATGCACATGCAGCGTGCAGCTGCTATGGGTGGTACATCTCGACAGCCATCCCCTGATGGGCATCTCTGGAGAATTTAAGGGGCACAGGGGCACCCACACATGTGCCCTGTGCTGTCCTGTCAACAGGGACAGAACAGGGGTGTTCTGTAAATATTAAGCAATGTAAATTTGTAAATAAACAAGTTTGTAAGTATGGCACAATGGTCACGTGTCTCCCTTGCAGACAGACTGTGGACGTGAGCATGGGACATGTGTGTAGATCCCTATGTGTTTGCATGGTAGACATAGGTAACATACATGTCTGTTGAGGGTGGGTGGGGGATCCCCACTGTATGTGGGCCCTGACAGAGTGTTAAGTGTGTGACATGTGTGTGATGTGTTTGCTGGCGTTTGTTTGCGTTTATGTCATCATCCCCATGTGTTAGGCCCTTCCCTGTCAGAGGTCTGGGATATGTCCCTGGATAGGTAAGTGCATACAGATGTCATATGTGTTTAGGTGGTGTGTATGGGTACCCCTAGGCCAATGTGTTCTTGGCTAGTTGTATGTCCCTCTTGTATGTCTCCCCCCTGTCACAATGTGCTGGGTGACTGGCTGCAGGGGTATGATGAATGATTGTGACCTATATGCCAGGTGCTATGTTAGCAAGTAGACCTCAGGGGGACAGAGAAATCAGGCTGATAATAATGAACACACCCCAAAAGGAGTAGGCACAAATAAACAAATCAATATAAACCCTCATAAGCCATATGTGAGGAGGGAATGCTAGACCAATCTGGGTAGGATAGCTCCAGTAGTAGAGGAAACAGACCTCAGTTAGTCTCCCAAACACAAATCCACAGGAGTGGAGGAGTGGCCTAGTGGTTGGGACAAGGTACTTCAGGCTGGAAGGTCAGGGGTTCACATCCCACTAGAGGACAGCATCCTTGGGCCGGAAGGACTGGAGTTTCTAGTCCCACAGGTGCTCCTTGTGGTCTTGGGCAAGCCACTTAACCCTCCATAGCCCATGTTCCCTGTAAAATAGTTATCTCCAAGTTATAATGCCCTGTTCAATGTAATTTCAGTTTGTTCAATGTAAACCGCACTGATGCAGAATAGCACGGTATATAAGAGAATGTAAATAAAAAAATAAATAAATCCTTAGGAGGAGGGGTACTGCGAAGGGCAGAAAAGCCCTGTAATCGCATGAACTCTGCATACATCAGTGGCCAAAATCATCTATATGAAAAGGCCAGAGAGTCCAGCAACACATCACAGCACTAGAGAGCACCAATGTAATAGTAATACAAGGAGGTTATCTGAATAGTGGCAAATGATATTCCAATGGGGCTCTTTACTGTTACATTGCTGATCATGTATGCTGTGATCCTCTTTGATTGCAGTGGGATATCATTAGCCACTCCTCAGATAGGTCTTTTAGATCACTATTACATTGCTGATCTGTAGTGCTGTGAATTGTTGCTGTGCAGCATAACCCTCTGGGCTTTGCATGGAGGTATTCTGGACCATTGATGTATGCAGTGTTCAATCAGATATGGGCCTTGTCTGCCACGCCCCCTGCTTCTCCACAGCTTTGCCATCCTCGACTACGTTCAGGACTGTGTCTATCATGCACACAGGCCCAGGTACCTGTCACACACATCCTGTACCTGTCACACACATCCTGTACCTGCCATGTGCTGCTGTGTCATCACCCCACAGTTGCCTGTGGTAGGGCACGCATGCTCTCAGGACATGGTCCCCCACCAATCCCCTCCATGTGCCACATGTGCTTGGGCGTGCCCTATACTTGTGCAGCATATCTACTACTACTACTACTACTACTACTACTACTAAGCATTTATAAGGCGCTTACCAGGCGCACGCAGCGCTGTAAAAGTGAAAACACACAAAGACAGTCCCTGCTCAACAATCTAAAAAGACAAAGCAATAAAAGGTGTAGAGAAAAGTTAGGAACAAGAGCAAAGAGACAAGAGCAGGAGAGACAGGACAAAGGAAAGAGGTAGGAACTAGTGTGAGAGGAAGACAGAAAGGTGATATAACAGAGGGGAAGGAAGGAGAACAGCAAACTCATGAGCCAAAGGCAGAGGCGAAAAGATGAGATTTTAACTTGGGCTTGAGGAGGGGCAAAAAAGATGCCTGATGTATAGATAAAGGACGTTTATTCCACGGGTAAGGAGCAGCAGGGTGAGAGGTGCCGACCTACCTGCCTGCGGATGGGCAGTGTCCAGCGCTTCTGGCAGTCCATGCAGATAGAAGGGGCCCAGACAGTCTGCGAGCTCCTGCTCCAGGGGTGTGAGGGTTGGGGCGAAGGGGGCACCCCCACCAATGCCCATGGCATGTTGCCTCTCTGCCACCATGTGTGCTTGGACACCATGCTTAATGTCATTGAATCTCCTTCTCAGGCTGTCCAGGTCCCTGGTTGGTCCCCCTGCCTGGGCTACGGCCTCCTGCACCTCCTCCCACATGTGTATACGTGTGGCCACAGTGGTGCTCTTGCTCAGCCGGCCATAGAGCACCTCATACAACTCCAACACACTGGCCAGCAGGATGTGGTTTTCTTGCTGACTGAATCTCACAGCCTTCCTCTATTCCTCAGCTGGCACGGGTATACGCCTCTGTTTGGCACTGGGTGGCCCCTGGGTGGGCTGAGACACACCTGATGGACCTGCAGCCACCACCACAAGCCCAACACTCCCTGCCGGCTCTGGGTCCTGCTGAACAGGTGCCCCCCCTCCTCCCTCCTGCCATGTCCTGTCATTCCATCTCCCTGCCCTCCGTGCCCTCTCCCTCCCTGTCACACATCCCTGTCTCTCGGCTCCTCTGCTCCACCTCCAGCCTGCTCCTCGCCTCCCCTCCTCTCCCTGCCGCCTGCTCCTCAACTCCGCTCCTGTCTCTCTCTCCTGATCCTCGCCTCCCCTCCTCTCTCTCTTGCCTGCTTTGCAACACACCTCTCCACACCAAACCTGCCTCTGACACTCTCCACCACCACTCACCAACCCAGCCACTCTCCACACCAAACCTGCTTCTGACACTCAGTACACGCCTTCTCTCCCTCGCCTACACAAACCCCTCAACATGTACCAGGTGTGCATGTGTATTTATGTTTTTTTATACGCTGCATGTGTTGCGCATGTGCAGTGGCACGAGTGCATCAGCTGCGCGCATTGCACATGCGCCGCAGAGATGCGGAAGGTGCGTGTGCAAGACACCTCATTGCACATGCGCTGTGCATGGCCGTGAGAAACGCACACGTGCTGCGTGCTGTTACGCACATGCACCAAGCCTCACGCTCTCCACAGCACATGTGTAACATGGTGTCCCACACACACACCTTCCGCGTCTCTGCAGCACATTCGAAATGCACGCAGCTGATGCGCTCATGCAACGTGCGCAGCTGACGCTCTCGCGCAATGCGTGCAGCGTAAAAAAACTTATATACACATACACATCTGGTACACGTTGAGGGGTTTGTGTAGGCGAGGGAGAGAAGGCGTGCACTGTTGGTTGATGGTGAAGAAAGGAGAGTGTCAGAAGCAGGTTTGGTGTGGAGAGTGGCTGGGTTGGTGAGTGGTGGTGGGGTTGTGTGGCTGGGTTGGTGTGTGGTGGGGGAGGTGACTGGCAGGGTTGGTGAGGGGTGGGGGGAGGTGTGTGGCTAGATTGGTGAGGTGAGTGTCTGAGTTTGAGTGAGTTAGAGGAGTTGAGGGGTTTTGAGGTTATGGCGGGCTTTGTGGTTGCTGCATGTGCAGTGGGAGGTGAGCAGGGGCTGCGGTTGCCAGACGGGGGAGATGGCATCCATGGGGCCAAGGCACAGGGCATGGGTTTAGACCCGCTGCAACACAGACCTGCAACTGTGGGGCAGGCCAGGCAGGGGTTGTGCCAGCATGGTGCAGGAGGCTTGCAGAGTTGCAGGCTCGCCAGCCTCGCCTCTACAGGCCCAGGGTCCAGCTCCAGGGCATGCGTGAGGACCAGGTCATCTCCCTCTACCGCCTGAGCATAGGGGCTATTAGGGAGCTCTATGAGTATCTACGACCTGACCTCGAGCCCCTGACTGGTCGGTCACATGCCATACCGGATTTGGTCAAGCTCCTTGGTGCCCTACATTTCTTTGCCTCTGGCTGTTTCCAGTCATCTGTGGCCACAGTGGGTGGCATGAGCCGCCCCACCTTCTCACGCTGTCTCAACCAGGTACTGCGTACCGTGATCAGCCGGGTGGGGAATTACATTGCCATTCCCAACACTAGGCAACAGTGGGGGACCCTGAAACAGGCCTTTGAGGCATTTGCTGGGATACCACAAGTGATGGGAGCTATTGATTGCACACATGTTGCCCTGGTCCCGCCCAGAGACAGGGAGGTAGTGTTCCGCAACCACAAACCCTACCATTCCCTGAATGTTCAGGTTGTATGTGATGCAAATATGCATATTCTGAATGTGGTCCCTAGGTTTGCAGGGTCCACCCATGACTCCTATATCCTACATCACTTGCCACTATTCATACAATTTGAGGCAGGCCATTATGAGGACTGTATACTGCTGGGTGTGTATTTCTCATCTCTGACATGCACATGGTGATCCTCTGACTAACCGTATGTGCACATGTCTGTCTTTGAGTTGTATCCCTAGTTGTGTGTGTGTCTCATCTGTCTGTGTGTGATCTAACGTTGGGGGGGGGGGGTTGGAGAATGCCCTCCAGCTCTACCTTGCTACGGTGCTGTGTGTTGATGGTAGAATGGACGCTAGCATTTGTGTCGTGGTTACAGATTATGTTGATTGCAATCCTTACACCTACCCCTTGTTTTGTGTGTCATAACTTCACACGTTGATGCATAGTTGTGGTGTCCCATCATGCGATGTCATATGTATGTGTCAGGATGTTTTGTGCGTTTGGTTTGCACGTACATACTTGTGTCCATTTGGGTGGACATGAGCTCCTGCTTTTACGTTCAACATTTCTTTCTGCAGGTGATTCAGAATATGGGTGTCGCCACTGGTTGCTGACCCCTGTGCATCAACCACTGACATGTGCAGAGAGGAGTTACACTGAGGCCCATGCCTCCAGCCACTCCTTCATAGAGCGCACCTTTGGCGTTTTAAAGAGTCACTTCAGGTGTCTCGATAGGACAGGCGGGGCCTTACAATACAAAGCACAGACTGTGGCAGAGATCATTATAGCCTGTTGCATCCTGCACAACATTGCTCTCAGGCACCATATCCCTGTCCAAATTAATGAGGATCTGGAGGATGATCCTACGTGCCCTCCTGTACGTGGCCATGGTGACACACTTAAGGGCACAGCAGTCATGCGGTAGGTGATTGAGGAGGTCTTCTCATATAAGTACTGCATATGTTACCACATGCATTTGTTTATATATGTGTGTACTACTACTACTAGTGAACATTTGTATCCCAATAGTAGTAATATTCAACACTGCACTGACATATAACATACACTGCCTGGCCATCGGAGCTTACAATCTAGTCATGACTGAAACACAGAAGATGTGAGCAGGGCACAACAGCGGGTGGAGGTGGATTATGTGTGCCAGAATTAGTAAGCTTGGGGGAGGTGGTAAGCTGTCACACATGATTTGTGGCTGATTGGGAAAGGGGCTGCTGTACAGCCACAGGTAGTTTGAGGCTTTGGGTGCAGCAAGGTGAAAGGCGTGTAGTCTGGGGTCAGCAGTAGGAGAGCGGCCCATAGATTTAATTTAATTTTAATTAACAGATTATTTATATACCGCTCCTTCCATTGATCAGGTGCGGTTTCCATATAACAACAATAAACAGTGTGGTCTGTTTTTACATATAACAATTTGTAGCTAGGTAAATACAGTTAACAATTAACAATTAACAATTAGTAAACTATGTACAGTTGAACATAATTAAACTATATACATTGTTCTGTTTTTCATTTACTTATTCGCTTTGTTTTAGGGTGTAGCACTTCATTCTTTTGTTGAGTTGTGTATTACCTGGGGTAGGATTATCCTTTATCTAGTTGGGGGGTGTGGGATGAGCTGGTCAAAGATCCATAATGCTTTGTAAATAAGTGTGTTTTGAGTTTTTTTCTGAACTCCATTATATCAGGTAATTGTCTTAATTCTATTGGGATTGTGTTCCACAAGATAGGGGCTGCATGGGAGAAGGCTTTCTTGTTAGTGGATTTATTGGCCCTAATGAATTCTTTTGGTGGGGTTAGTTTATTTAACTGGTCTCTCCTTTGTAGATTATGGGTAGGTTCTATTTTGATGAGGTTATTTATGGGCAGGGGTGCTGTTTTTGTTATGGCTTTGTAGGTAGTTAATATAGTTTTGTATTCTATGCGGCTTTGAATCGGGAGCCAGTGTAGATATTCTAAGATTGGGGTTATATGTTGGAAAGGTGGGGCTTTCGTTATGGTCCTCGCTGCTGTGTTTTGTGCTAATTGAAGTTTTTTTATGGCTTCCTTGGTTACGCCAAGTAAGGTTAGGTTTGCGAAGTCAAAATGTGGGGTTATGATTGCTTGTATGACGCGTTGGAAATCCTGTAAGTGCATTAGTGGGCGGAGTTGCTTTAATATTTTTAGTTTAAAGTAAACTTTTTTTGCTATGTTTCTTACATGTGTGTCCATGCTGAGATGTTTATCCAGTATAACACCTAAGTAGCGTATTTCAGTTTTTAGTATGATATTATTATTTTGCAATGTAATATGCGAGGGGGGAATGAATGTTGTGCATTTAGTTACTATTAGGGCTTCTGTTTTTGAGTGATTGATGTACAGATTGTTTTCATTTAGCCAGGTGTTGATTTCAGTGAGGCAGTCGTTAATGAGTTGTGTAGGGATATTTGGGATTTTGAATGGGACATACATCATTATGTCGTCCGCATATAGGTGATAGAGGACATTGAATTTTTTAAATATTTTACAGATGTGTTTTAGATATATGTTAAAAAGCAACGCTGACAGAGCTGAGCCTTGTGGGAGGCCTAGTTCTTGTTTGTATGTTTTTGATGAGAGATTACCGATTTGTACCTTTTGTGATCGTTCTGTTAGATATGAAGTAAACCACTTTAGAACAGTGGATTTAATACCTATTTGTTTAAGTTTATTGATCATTATTGAATGGTGAACGCTGTCGAAGGCTGCAGACACGTCTATGAATATGAGTAAGAATGCTTGTTTAGGTTTGTCTATTCCCCTCACAAGTGTATCGATTAGCACGGTTAGTAGTGATTCTACTCCGTGTCTGGGGCGAAACCCATATTGCTGGTCGTCAAGTGGGGCTGAGCTATCAATGAATTCTTGTGTTTGAATTTGTACAGTTTTTTCAATTAATTTGGCCATGAATGGAATACTCGATATGGGTCTGTAAGAATTAGGTGATGATTTGTCAAGGGTAGTATTTTTTAGGATTGGGCGGATCTGTGCGTGTTTTAGAGTAGCGGGTAGGTATCCACTTTTTAGGGAGAGGTTTATTATTGGGAGGATGAACTGAGAGAGTACAGGTAGGGAGTTCTTTATCCCGGTTACTGGACAAGGGTCAAGTAGTGAAGTTGTAGTATTAATGTTTGTGATGATGGATTTGAGTTCAACTTTGGTTAAGGGTTGAAATACAGACCATTCATCTGTGTTAAGTATTTGGGAAGTGTCTACTGGCTTAGGTGGTATGGGATGGTACTTTGTCTTGTTCATGTAGTAATTTGCCAGTGTCTGTGGGGTAATGTCTGTGATTTCATTGCTGGAGTTGTGATTATTATTAGTCAGCTTTTGGACAATTGAGAAAAGTTCTCTAGGTCTATTTATTGCGTTGTTTAAGATAGAGGCGTGGTAATTTTTCTTGGCATTGTTTATTGCGTCTTTATACTTGTTAAGTAGCGTGAGGTATGAGTCTTTTGTAATTGTGTTTTTATTCTTCCTCCATTTATATTCGGTTTTTCTTAAGTTCTTTTTCATTAGCTTTAAATCTTTATTGTACCAGGGGGTTTGACCTTCTTTAGGGTGCGTGTTTTTCTTAGTTATTTGTTTATTAGCTGCAGCGTTTTTGATGGTTTTGTGCCAGTTCGTTACTGCTGCATCTAGGTTTATTGGTGATGTAGATAAATTAGGGATTATTATGTCAAGGAATTCTTCTTCATTGTATTTTTTAAATCTTGAGGTAGGTGCATTAGTTGTTGTTCGTTTGACTGATGTGTTTATTGTGATATTAAAGTTGATAAGGTAATGATCTGACCATGGGGTCAGTGTGCAATTGAGGGATGTTGGGTTATAGAGTTGGTAGAGTTCGTTTGGTAGGAATACCATGTCAAGGATACTACCTTTTTCATGCGTGCTAGTGTTTATTATTTGGTGAAAATCCATGTCTATTGTTGATTCCATAAAGAGGGAGGCATATGATGCTGGTAGTGATGGGATGTTGAAGTCTCCAAGCATAATAATTGGATTTTGTTCAGTGGAGGAACTTAAAAAGTCAATTAGTGGGTCTAGTTTTTCTGATTGTTTGTCTGGTGGCCTGTAAATTAGGCAGATTGTTATGTTGCCAATTTTCACAATAATGGTATCTATGTTGGTGTGTAGGTTCGATGTTAGTTTTTTGGCTTTTAGTTCTTTTTTTGACATTATTAGTACTCCACCACCTTTTTTGTGAATTCTATGTGTGTAGAATGTGTCGTAGTTATTGTTGCTTAGTTGATTTAGGTAAACGTTGTCTGTGTCTGATAGCCATGTCTCGGTTATATATAGTATATCTGGTTTTTGGTTGTCTAGAATTTCTGTGAATATAGGTAGTTTATTTTTCATTGACCTGGCATTGATTAATATTGTTGATAATGATTCTAAGTTTTTGCATATCATAGTGTTTGTTGACTGAGGGGATGAGGAATATTTTATGTGAATTAATCTATGGTTTTTTGTTTTGGGATGATGTACTATGTGTGGGTGCCATGATTGGGGGTTGTTTTGTGCGAAACTGTTTATGATAGGGATATTTTTCACATTATTGTTGTGTAGGCTCTGAGCAATAGTTATTAGTATTGCTAGTGTGATACTAATTAGTATTATTTTACATTTGTCAGAGTTAATTAGTTGCATTTTGGGTGATATGTTATACCGGTGCTAGTTAAAATTAATATCAATGTGGGTGCAATTGCAGTTATAGGTACTGGTAACAATGAGAGGTTGCTATCAATGTGAATGTATGTACAGTTTTTGGATTACTGACAACAGTACTATATTACTAGCAATGTTATATGCAGATATAGTTTAAAATACTGACAACAGTACTATATTGCTAGCAATGTTATATGCAGATATAGTTTAAAATACTGACAACAGTACTATATTACTAGCAATGTTATATGCAGGTACAGTTATATGCAGGTACAGTTTTAAAATATTAACATTATAGGTTAAGTTTTCAATTTCAATGCAGGTACAGATGAGATAGTGCACACAGTGATAGGAGATTTTGTTATGACACCTCAGAGTTATTTGCAATTTTAAACCAGCAAAGTAAAAGTTTTTGTTTGTATTGGTTTATACTTGCTGCGATTTGAAGGTCTGCTGTATAGGAGATGTACGCAGACTCAACCCTGAGGGAGCTCTGCTGTGCTTTGTTGCTGTTGCTGGTCACGGCGTGTTTTTTTCAGTTTGGTTTCTGTGTCCGTTTCGTGCTCCTTACGGGCCTTTTCCTAAGGGCCGTGCCAAAGGGCCCTCGCGATTGGGCGAGGGTGAGCCATGACGCGCTGTAAACTTGGTTGCACAAATGCTCCTTTCGTGAAAGCACGTGGGTTGAGCGGTCTGCTCCTTCAGCTGCTGATCTCGGTGCTGCTGGTCTCCGTGCAGGGAGAGGGCTCTTGTTCGCTGAGCTCTTTTGTGATGGAGCAAGACCCGGTCGGTCTGCTGCTTCGGCGGCTGGTCTCCGGGCAGGGAGAGGGCTCTCTACCGATGAGGGTTGCAGCGGTTAGTGTTCCAGCTCCTCCGGGAGCACTGGAGAGAAGGACCTTGTGCCTGATCGCGTCCCCTTTTAAAGTAGAGTTCTGTGCCCCGATTGGGCGAGGGTGAGCGATGACGCGCTGTAAACTTGGTTGCACAAATGCTCCTTTCGTGAAAGCACGTGGGTTGAGCGGTCTGCTCCTTCAGCTGCTGATCTCGGTGCTGCTGGTCTCCGTGCAGGGAGAGGGCTCTTGTTCGCTGAGCTCTTTTGTGATGGAGCAAGACCCGGTCGGTCTGCTGCTTCGGCGGCTGGTCTCCGGGCAGGGAGAGGGCTCTCTACCGATGAGGGTTGCAGCGGTTGGTGTTCCAGCTCCTCCGGGAGCACTGGAGAGAAAGGTGCTAAGGTGGGACCAGTTGCCTAGATGTGTGTGATTCACATTTTGGAATATGAGTTGATTGATTGGTTTGTATGCTCTGATGAGCAGGTACTGTGTGTTACTTGTTTCTGTATGACAAGTAGCACTATATACATGCTCAGTAGTAGTTGTATTAGTGGTAGTTGAGATCAGTAAGGGATGTTACTGTAACAGCACAGTGTGCTTGCATGTATAGGTCAGCAGGAGAGCCGTGACATGGATGCGGAGCCGGATAGGGAACCTATGAGGTGTCCTGACAGGGGGAGTATTATTGCCATTATGTGTGTGGCTGTAGATTGGCCATGCAGTGCAGTGTTGCATATTTCGAGGCAGACAGAGATGATTCAAAGGCAGATCAGCAAGGTGTAGGTTACAGTAGGCAAGCCGGGAGCTGATTAGGTGTTGGACTGGGGTTTTAGTTGTGTGTTTAGGAAGGACTGGGGAAATATAGCTGATGTCATCTAGAAAGAAACCACAAGCCTCAGCTACAAGCTGGGTTTGTGTGTAGAGGAGGAGAGTAGAGTCCAAGACAACACCTACATTGAGGACCCTGGAGAAAGGAAGGTATGGCCACACACACAGAGACGCTCTGATGTGACGGGAGGGTTTAGGTGCACATATGCTTTGCCACTGTCAATTTCACACAGTGGGATGACATGCAGCCATCAATGTCAGGTGGCAAGCAGACATTGGGGTGTGATTTGGCAGACATAGCTCAGGTGTGGAGAGATATATTTGCAATTCATCTGCACACAGCTGGTAATGTAAGTCAAGGGATGAGATAGCCACACCAAGGAAATGGATATTGACAGAGGATAAGGAAGAAGCCCCTGGATATTTCCCTGTGGTACAGGAACTGACAGCGGGGTAGCAGAGAACATTGAGACACCAGAACACACACTGAAGGGGCAGTAGGAGCGATATGGGGGGCACAGGATAGTACTGCAGCCTTAGAGCTGAGCAGGGACACGGTAGTGAAGAGACTGTTCTGTTCAACAGTTTTGAGGGCAGCAGAGAGGTGAGGAAGGGGATGGACAGAGTACGGGCCCTTATATTCTGCCACACA
Organism: Ichthyophis bannanicus; assembly: GCA_033557465.1. NCBI lineage: Eukaryota > Metazoa > Chordata > Amphibia > Gymnophiona > Ichthyophiidae > Ichthyophis > Ichthyophis bannanicus. Next base: position 125,399,478 of record CM066035.1, on the reverse strand, counting down.
TACTTCAGTGATAACTTTAGCATGAAGCAAGTCTCTACAGTGTGATGGGGAACAGTCTGTAAAGGATCTTGGGGGGTCTGCGAACTGAGGACGTGAATGTGCAGTGTGTGTTGCACAGCTCCCAACATGACATATGTATGTTTCTCTTGTGTTCTGCAATCCACAGGACATACTTGGTGACCCTCCTGGTGCTGTGGTGCATTGGCAGGTGACTGTACATCATCCAACATGCAGTAGTCTAGGGTAGGTGGACCTACAGCTACTATGTCTGTGACGACAATCAGGGGGAGCACATGTCTGCAGTGATCTGTCATATTGTACATATGCTGTTGTTCACCTCTTTGCCCTGCACTCCCATACCACATATGTTGCTGTTGGCACACATATCCACATGTGTTCCTGGCCAGTTCATCTTCTCCAACACTGTCTCTGGGACACATCCAACAGAGCTGCGTGTGTCTGCAGGTCCTAGGTGTTCGGGTGGTGGGCTGCACGTACACCCTTCCCTGACATTGTAACATCAGCCAACAGCAGTGTATCATTGCATTTGACAAGCCTTTATCTCCACCAATCTCCAATTGTGCACATACAGGCCATATACTACTGCTGGCACACTCACCTTAGCATACTGTGTGGGTGGGTGTTTTTCGGTTGGCTGTGTGATGATACAGCGTGCAGGCATTTTGCATTATCATATGGTGTGAGGGGTCTGTACACCTGGGGAGTGGTGGTGACTGTGCTATCTCTAACTTACTGCTGTTTACCTTATGAACATTGTGGCCATGTGTTGTGTGTTGTGAGCTGAGCTATCTCTTTTGTGCTGACAGACCACTGCGCAACAGCATTTATGTATCACAGATATCGCCATAATGTGGACATGCATCAACAGTGGTTAGACATGGGGACATGGTGATTCTGCACATTTCAATGACATCTTCTACCTTCACTGTGACGTGTTGTGGCCTTTGAGAGCCTCAGGGGATCCCAAACAAACACTTGCTGCAAACACACGGTAGTTTGCACCTTTGGTCTTTTGGGAATGACATCAGCCTTTACATGTTAATGATTTACTGTTTGTTTCATGGACCTTTCATGTTGAGTCTCTGTACACCAACGCTGATGCACATGGGGTGGAGCTGTGAAACGACTGTGTAACATGGGCATGGACATGACCATATCCACGTGACACCCTCATCTGCGATTCCAATTCCAAATGTTCACCACATGCACTGTGTTCTGTGTTGTGCTCATGTTATGTTTGCCTGTGTGACGTTTCATTACATACATATTGATGTTTGACTCTCTGCAATTTGGGCTGATGTTGCAAGCAGCATACCAATACATTGTTTATCCTCTTCTGACACAGGGCAGAGGACACACACAGCACATCTACTACAGTGCATCCGGTGTCACCATCACCCACCTGTTGGAGGACACAACAACACCACGGAACTATCCCTGGGAAATGGTGCCATAGGATGTTTGACCTCTGCAAGTGGGACACATGCCTAGGATGGACATTATTGTTGGACTGCTACTTTGAGCATTACAGGCCTGTCCAACACACCGTTGCTGCCGTGCTCTGGCTGGGTGTCATGTTCATCGCAGGAGACACACATGACCTTTCCAGTACTGTGGCATATTGAGATGTCACACTTGACTATGCCTGCCCAGGGTTTCAGGGACAGTCTTAACGGGACTTGTTGGGTTGCAGACACCCTTTGCACTGTGGACACTGTGTACTGGTACCTATGTGTGCAGCAGGGACTGACATTGTCGCTGTATGTTGTACATTCTTCTGACATTGTGTTGTTGTGTTTTGCCCATGTGTGTGACTTGGAACGCAGGATGCGCTCATCTGTTTAGTTCAACACGAGCATACAGCTATGTGTGTGTCACAAGGGGAACATTGTCCATGTCTGCCTACCCTCCACTTGGACATGACACAGTATTTGCCACCTCACCACTTTACTGCACACCAACATCTTGGATTGATGTTTGCACTCACCAAGGGTGTTACAGTGCATGTGTGGCATCACTGTATCATATTTCAACATACATGGTGCATGTGCATGTGACTGACTATGTTGGTGCAACACAGCATGTGGCAATATGGCTTCTGTGTGGGTTACTGTAACATGTTTGACCTTTATTTCCATCTCTGTATACAGGTTATTGTGTTTGTTTACTGTACCGACTTGACACTCTACATTGATTTACAAACCTAGCATTGCATGTCTGCACAGTCCTATTTATCCCCTGAGGTTCCAGCATTCACATTGCCCCATTATATTTGGAGTGTGGCAGTGTGGGTGTCCATTTTCTTCCTTCATTTGTGCATTCCATGTACCGTAATATATGTGTACAGACACTGTATTCACACCAACCAGTGCAGGGGATCTTCTGCATAGTGTTATCTCTGCATGTTTCTGCGGTTTGTTTCATTTGAATTCTCTGTGTTCATGTGCCTCTGCTACCTGTTAACATATCCTCATTTTGCATTTGACAATTATTTTGGGTTACATTGGTGCTACTTTGATTTCTATATCAGGCATTATGTGACAGCTGTAACATATATTTCGATATCTGTGTTTACACTTTCTTACTTTTAACAACATATGCTGTTTCATTTTTGTGCCTCCTGTGTTGGCAGACAGATCTATTTTTATGAACAGATCATGAATGATGTGTGTTGGGCCCTCATCATGCACCGCCTACTGTCTACATGTACATATATGTAACTAACATATTTGGGGCATGCAGCAGCATGTGGGGGGTGGAGGCTAATGCATACTGCACACCATGCACCTAATGCACATTATCTCTCCTGCCCATCATCTGTTGACGGGCCAGTGACCTTTCTGTAACATGTGGGTTGCTGCCCTGCAAAATGTGTTTTCTATTTTTCCCCTGTTATCCAATCACCTTGATATTATGAAAGGCGGTATCTACGCTATCTCTGATGATTAACCAAAATAAAAATATGTGTTTGATGTACATTTGTCTCTGCTGCTGCTTGATCACACTGACACATGTATTTAGTGATTTCCTGGTCATGTACTTGCCCACCTGTGCTCACATCCTTGTACGGTGCCAGCTGTCTATCTGCCAGCCGTCTGCCACATCACTGGGTGTTACAGGTTCCCATAAACACATTCCCTTTGAGGTACTATCTTTGCATTGTGCTTGCTGTGGTTGTTTGGGGTAGTGGTTACGGGCATGTGTTGGAGCACCATACGTTGCAGGTTTGATTCCTACATGGGGTTTTATTATTTTATTGTGTTGTGCTAACCTGACCATGGGCTGCCTGCAGGTTCATCACCTATCCACTCACCCTTCCATCTCTTCACTGTACACCAAAGTGTGCCCTCTGTGCTGCCTATCCATCACATATTAGCTGTTACATATGTCTCTTTCTTTGTAGTGTTCACATAGGCAATCCACTTGGGGGATTGGCATTGCTGTGGTTCAGCTGGTCTGTGCCACACTTGTTTGCAGATTCAAATCTCACATGTTCCTGTTCTGTTCCATATTTTTCCCTGCTCCACAGAGCATCCCCTGCCGCCCTTTGGGTTTAGGTTCTTTCCTCTTTTGCATGCTGTATCCACTGCATAACATTTCATTGTGTGTGTGCATGTAGTTATATGTGGCTCTGGTCCCAATTACAGACTGTGATCTGAGCTGTACACACCAGATCTGCATTGCATTCCATCATGGTTACTGTTGGAGGTTTGCCTATCCTGGCAGACAGCAGGCTTCTTGCGTGATGCCCTGCAATATTCTTGTGTGCAGCCTTTGCTAATGACCTCAGGTTGATGGTGTAGCCTACCAGTTTGTACATTGACATTTGTGCTAATGGTCATAGGTTTGATTGCTCTCTGTTCTCTTTCATTTGTATGCCTGTCCTGCACAGCTACTTTTCATTCCTGTAACAGTCATATCTGTGCATATCTGTGCTGTTGGCACATTGTACCCTTATCACAGTTGCCAACCATCCTTCTATCCGTCTATGTGTGTCTGCCAGCTGTGTGCTGTCCTGCCCTGATATGCAGGCTGCTACCCCATGTCCTGCACTGGTACATGTTTCTGCATTGCAGCTCTTCCTGGTTGCCTCTCCTGTGTGTGCCTGTGTCATTGCACCTATCCTGCCACCTCTACCTCCTCTGCTGGACACGTCTTCCCATCCTCTACCACACACTGTCATTGTTGCATGGTACATTACCATCACCCTGTGCATCGCTACAGATGCCCCCGATATGTTTGTCTATTTTCCCAGCTGCCACATGGGCTGGATGCGGATTTGTCTGGTCCATCAGTTCTGATCTACTTCCTTCCATCACTTGTGCATTGTCTTTCCTTGGTGCTCTGTGCAGTGTTAGGGTTACATCTGTGTTTGGGCCATACCTTTCTTGCTTTTCAACTTGGGGGACCTTACTGCCCTTGGGCAACATTTCTTGAGTCACCTATACATCCTTGGGGCATCTTTAGCCACACCTTAGATTCAGCCAGCTTATGGGGCTCCTAATATGGTGCCTTGGGGGTTGCCAATCTTTCGTCATGCCCTCTGGGGCACATTATGACCCACCTTGGCTGACGTGGTGGTTTATGATGTGCCTTCTGGTGTGCCCTAAAAGGTGCATTAGGTTATGGCACTGGGGTGCGAGTTTTTTTAGCTGGCAGCACAGATTGTTGGAATGTTTCTGACTGTTACAGGCAGGAAAAGGAATTGCCTTGGCCACCCTTATTCATTGGGGGATCAAACTCATGAACCCTGTCTTAGCAGTCACTGTATTAACCAGTGTGCTACACCTCTGCTGCTATGATTGCGGGTCAGCGTGCATAGTTAAGGTTGACGCGTGGTAACGTGCACAGCTCCCTCTATCGCACGATAATGGACACGGTGCACTTTATTGCGCGATAACCCACGATTGCTACCTTAAGACCAGAACGCCCACTACCTTATATGGCATTCCTCACAGTAACGCTGCAACTAGCGCTAGTAACATTAAGACAGTTTAGTAAACATACCCCATAGTCTTAAAATGGGTCTGCACCTTAAAGTTAAGAGGACAAAGACCTTGACAAATGGCAAAATCAATGTTCATTCCTGATGGTGAAAACATTGAAATAGTTGACAACTTTAAGTTACTTGGATCAATAATCAATAAAGAAAGGACTAGCAGTCAAGAAATCTGACAACATATTGCTCTTGTAGAATGGCTATGAAGGACCTAGACAAGATTCTCAGAGCAGAGCTTTCTCTCTCCATACAAAGATTTGACTTGCTCAGGCCATGGTATTTTAAATAACATCATGTGGATGCGAAAGTCAGACAGTGAAAAAAATAGACAGGAAGAAAATTGGTGCTGGCTATGAATACTGTGTATATCATGGACTGCCTGAAAAAAAAATCCAGTCAGTATTAGAGGAGATCAAACCTAAGCTTTCCTTAGAAGCTTAGATGCGAAGAGAGAGATCATTGGAGAAAGACTTAATACTTGGGAAGGTAGAAGGTCACTGTAAAAGAGGAAGGCCGGCAATGAGATGGATCGATACAATAACAGCAGCTATGGATACCACTCTATCAACAATGAGCCTCTTGGCTGAAGACTGAACAAAGTTTAGGTCAACTATCCAGAGGGTCGTCATGAGTCGACACTGACTCGACGGCACTAAAGAGAAACATGATGCCTGCCCCTTTAAGATGGTACCCAGGAGCCACCACTGCTGAATTTCAGGCCCTAAATTTTGAAGGGGATCACTTAATTGTTGAATTAAAATTAATAGAGCCAAATGAGTCTTCAGGATTAACACAAGGAATAGGCATGAAACAGATCTGTATACAATAGATTTTCAATATATGCAAATCTATTTTATACATATTCATTCTGCCAATCCTAAAAATCCATTGATTTTCAGAAGATGGTTTAGAAGTACTACTCTTCATAACAAATTTATATGTGAATGACTTGTGGAAAAGGAACACACAATTTTCAGTCCTTAGACTCTAATAAGCTCTGTTCCTTATTCATAAGATGCTAAAGGAGTTTATCAGGGCAAAATAATGAAAAGACTATTATCCAGCAGACAAAGGATATGCATGGTTGAATAATATCCTTTAGATCAAGTTAATTCTCCAGCAGTTTGACCTTGAATATGAATTTTTTAACTAGAAGGGTAAATTTCAGAGCTTTGCCCATAGAAATGGCTTTAATAAAATAGCCTGCACCACCAGCAGATAAACTAACCCATGTAGTGAATCACTTTATGTGGACTGAGTGGACATGTTCCCCGTGGCAGAGATGGGGAGTGCTTTGCATTATTCACATCTTAACCCTTTCAGACCGTATGTCCACTGTAACGGACATCATATTATTCATTGAATTCCATGTATATATATATGGTGTCTGTGAAAAAATTCAGGTCTGAAAGGGTTAAAATGTGACCTTATGCATGTAAATTAACCTTGAAAATCTGTGCATGGTTTCTCTGGGGTAATTTTCAAAGCAGAAGTTTAAGTGCCTGTTTTTACTTTCAAAATTAGGCAAAGTTTGAACACAGAAAAGATCAGCAGCAGTAAACACCCTGATAATTCCGAAGGAAACAACGAGATGCACAAAGGCAACAACTAACAGAGCCTTCAGCATCTATGCCCCCAGAGCCTGGAATTCCCTCCCACCTGACATAAGAGTCATCACCAACCTAACCCAATTCAGGAAGGCCCTAAAACACTACCTATTCACAAGATACTTCCCGGTGTAGACCCGATAGGGAAATACACTCCCCATGTAAATAACTGTAGATACTTGTCAATGTAATAACTGTTGTTGTTTACCCTTGTTATCCAAGTTTCAATCCCTGTTCAAATGTGAATACATTGCAGTTAGCCTGCAATGTATATGTTTGTTGGATGTACACTGCACTGATGTTAATAGCGCTGTATAAAAGAAATGTTAAATAAATAAATAAAATAAAATAAGAAAAGTAAACATAGAAACATAGGGGCTGAAAGTCAGCTCCAGCGGCCAGCGTTGTTAAAGTGACTGGCCATTGCCACTTTAATTAAAGCTTAGATTTTTCTGCCAAGCCTAGAAGTCCACTGATTTCAGAAGGTAGTTTAGAAGCACTGCTCTTCATAACGAATTTATGTGCAAATGCCTTTGTGGAAAAGGAACATACGATTTTCAGTCCTTAGACTCTGATAAGCTCCCTCTGAATCATCTCTCTTCCCTTCAATCTGTTCAAAACTCAGCTGCACGACTAATCCTCCACCAGCCTTGATACGCTCATATAACCCATCTTCTGAAGTCGCTTCTCTGGTTCTCTATCCCTTTCTGTATCCAGTTCAAACGTCTCCTGCTGACCTATAAGTGCACTCATTCTGCTGCTCCTCACTACCTTTCCTCTCTTATCTCCCTAAACCCCTCCTCGGAAGCTCGTGCACTGTACTTCATAAATATGTGACCTAAGCACAGAAAAATGATTATTAACTGCCCTCTAAATGTCTTTTCCTTCTCTTAAGTTATTCACATATCCATATAATTGAAACATATGCTCAGTCATATCTTTTTAAATGCACAAGCATATCAGCTTACTATAAATCCTATGGATTTTACTACCCCCACTAAGACCCTTCCTAAGGAGGATGTCCATACTAGATAGAATAGGCCAGAGGAATATACAGTGTAATCTCAGCACCCCTTCTAGAGGTTTCAGCAATGGCTTTATTCCATCTTTCCTATCAGTAAGCAATCAATAGTGGTGATCGTTGAATTTTGAGCATGATTTTAAGAGAGTAAGATCTGCAGGCCAAATACCTTGGTATTAATCCTAGGTGTTTTTTAGGGAGTAATTTTATAAATCATTTTTCACATGTAAAGCATGAGTTACATGCAGAAAACAGACATAATAAAATTGAACATGTAGCCCCTGCTATCTGGCTAGCTGTCCCTCGGTCCACAAACATAATTCATCCAGCTTCAGATTCTCAAGTAAGGCAAACTTTTACTGCTGGGTCTTGGGGTGGGAACAGGATGTCTCCTAGAAGCCCAATTACACTAAGGACATAAGGGTCCATCAAGCCCAGTATCCTGTTTCCAACAGCGGCCAATCCAGGTCACAAGTACCTGTCAAGTTCCCAAAAAGGTACACAGGTTCCATGCTGCTTATACCAGGAGTAAGCAGTGGATTTCCCTCTTTAATAATGTTTAAGGACGTTTTCTCCAGGAACTTGTCCAAATCTTTCTAAAACTCAGCTACACTAACAGCTTTTACTACATCCTCCGATAATGAATTCCACAGTTTGATTAGGCACTGAATGAAAAAAATATTGTCTCCTATTAGTCTTAAATGGACTATATTGTAGATTCATTACATGTGCCCTAGTCTTTCTACTTTTTGAAGCCGTAAACAACCAATCTACGCTTACCTGTTCAACTCCATTCATTATTTTATAGACCTCTATCATATTTCCACTCAGTTGTCTTTTACCAAGTTTTAAATATTTCCACATAAGGGTATCTTTCCATCCTCTTTACCATTTTGGTGACTCTTCTCTGTACTTTTTCTAGTTCTGCTATATTCTTTTTAAGATATAGAGACCAGAATTCATAGTGCAGTCTCACCACAGAATGGTGCAGAGGCTTTATAATATCCTTAGTTTGCTTTCTTGGCTGCGGCTGCACACTGGGCAGAGGGTTTCACTGTATTATCCACAATGATGCCCAAATCCTTTTCCTGAGTAGTGGTTCTTCCCTAAGGGCCAGATTTCTACATGCATGTTCCGGCCCACTGTGCATCCGGTCGGAACCGGATGCACAATTAGCTGGGATCAGAATTGTATCCAGGCCTGTATGTGCAGGCCGGGACCCAATTCAGTCCGGCCTGCAAGTACAGTCCTTTCCTGGCTAACTCAGGGCTTTTCAATGGAACTACAGTGACATGGAGTCCAATTGCCATGGCTCCATTAAAAAGCCTCAATGCCTGGCTGCCTGCTTAGAATGTGCTTTCCCTGCAGTCCGACCTCGATCTGGCCTCCTAAGGCCAGTGTCGGGCCACGAGGAATGTCCTGTGCTCCCTCCTGCCCTTTCTGTGCCCCAGGCCCGCTTTCCCCTACCGACTAGGGGAACGTATTCCTCCTCCGAGGTGGAATAAGTTCCCCGTTCAAGCCACCGGCCCCAGACGTACAGGGTTGACATTAGAATCAGTCCTGTACGTCCGGGGCCGACAACCGCCCACTGCCTGCCCTAACGCCGCCCCGATCAGCCCCTTTCCCACCCCCATCTAACTTCCCCATACAACATGCGGAATGACCCCCTAAGTGCATAACTTTGCAGTTGTCCTCATTAAATTTCATCAGTCATTTGGATGCCTAGTCTTCCAATTTAGCAAGGTCCTCTTGCAATTTTTCACAATCTTGTGTTTTTATAAACTTTGAAAAATTTTGTGTCATCTGCAAATTTGATCACCCCACTCATTATTCCCATTTCCAGGTCATTTATGAATATGTTAAAAAGCAGCAGGCCCAGTACAGATTTCTGTGGTACTCCACTATACCTTTCTCCACTGAAAAAATTAGCCATTTAGCCATACCCTCTGCTTTCTTTTAACCATTTCCTGATTCACAATAGTATACTGCCTCCTATCCCATGACTTTTTAAATTTTTCCAAGAGTCTCTCATGAGGGACCTTGTCAAAGGCTTTTTGAAAATCCAGATTCACTTTATCGACTGGCTTAACTTTGCCTGCCTGTTTATTCACAGCTTCAAAAAAATATAACAGATTAGGAAGACAAGACTTTCCATGGCTAAATCGATGTTGGCTTTCTCCCATTAAACCGTAACTATCCACATGTTCAGTAATTTTATTCTTTATAATGGTTTCTGCCATTTTTCCCAGTACTGACGTCAGGCATACCGGTCTTTAGTTTCCCTGTTCACCCATGGAACCCTTTTAAAAATTGGTGTTACATTGACCATTTTCCAATCTTCAGGTACTGCAAATGATTTTAACAATAGTTCACAGATTACTAATATGCAGTCTCATATTTCATTTCTTTTTAGCACCCTTGGATGTATACCATCCGGTCCAGGTGATTTGCTCTTCTTCAGTTTATCAAATAGTTGTAATACATCTTCCTGGTTTATCAATATTTCTTTTAATTCTTCCAATACATCACCATTACTGCCACCTTTAATTTAGTTTATCACCCTCTTCTTTTGTTACAGCTTAACTCTCTTGGTATTTCTGACTCTGCTTTGGGTTGGTTTTGTTCTTATTGACAAGATCACACTTTTAGAGTTTCTTTGTCCTCCTCATTTTCTGCCCCTCAAACTATCCACTGTGGTGTTCCTTAGGGTTCCATACTATTCATATTCTTTTTAATATTTTCCTTGCTCCTTTGACTTTTTTAATTCCATCCCTGGATATAACCTTTTTCGTATATGCTAATGATGTACATCTTCTTTATCATTACCCTACTCGCTCTTCTGCATTGATTTCTAGAATTACTGACTGGTTAGCTTCACATGGCCTTAAACTTAATAAGACAAAAACTCCAGCTATGCTTTTCTCCAATGATATCTATTGTTCTCTTTCTGTACTCCCATCAATACATTGTATTTTTATTCTGCTCCAGGATTCTGTTACAATTCTTGGAATAACTTTGATTGTCATCTTTCATTCTTGCAAAATATTTCTCGTACTGTTCAAAAATATTTCTTTATTCTTCGACAGATTTGTTCCATTAGGAAATTTCTTGATCTTAAGTCTTCCCATTTTCTCATACTTTCATTGGTTATAACCTGCCTTGATTATGCCAATTCTCTTCTTCTTGGTCTTCTTCAATATCAAATGCAATGTTTACAGTTAATTCAAAACACAGCTATCAAACTACTTCTGGGTGCTGGAAAAATTGGTAGTGCTACCCCTCTTTTCATTGTCGAACATTGGCCTCCCATTATTTATCATATTAGATTTCTCATTCTCATGTTTCATGCTCTTTGCTCTGGTAATACCCTTTTTCTCCATAAGTTTCTGATTCCTTTTATGCCTTTGCATGTTGTTTGTTCAGCCACACAGCATCTTCTAGCTAATTTTCATCAGGTTTGTTCTTCTTTTGCCCGCTCGTCTTATAGGATTGTTGCCTCTGTTATGTAGAACTCTCTCCTCTTAACTTTCGATATCAACTCTTTCATCTGTTTCAAATTCCTTTGAAGGCCTACTTTAAATTTTTAATCCACATTCTGCAGCTGGGTTAATTTTTGCATATTTCAGGAAAATTGTACCCGTCTTATTCAATATGTTCTAATAGTGATTTTCCTTCTGCTATGGTCATGTATTATATACCATTTGATAGGAATATTTAGTCAGAATTTTGGTTCCCGAGAGTTTTGGGCTCGGCCTGGAAAGGGTTAAAAGTCATTTTTTCATTCAAGCTTTTTTGTCTGCAGACCTTCTTTGATTGCTGACCCCTCTTTTTCTTTTTAATACACCCATGGCTGCAATTCAGCAATCTGATTCAACAGCCTGATCTCATCGCTTTTGTCTTGAATTACTCACCATCCTTTTCCCTTCCTCTTGTTATTGATGTTTATGAATATACTGTTAATTGTGTAACCTAGGTTTCCTTTCCCCTCCTTCCCTATTTGTTGTCTTGTCCTTTTATTCCTTTTAATTTTTGTTTATATTAAATTTTAATTGTTAACCATCTACAGGGTGGCCCAAAAAAAGTGAGAACATCTTGTAGCATATAAGTTATTTAAAAATTCAAAAAGAAAGATGTAAACGATTGAAAAATTAAAAAAAAAAAAGATGGCGACCGGAAATTGTCGAAATAATTTATTTATTTATTTTTATTTATTTAATTGTATTTATATACCGCTTTTCACCGGGTCAAAGCGGTGTAACATATAACAAGGGGGGGGGTCAATACTTTCTAGGGTGGGGCCGTCACCAGGGGGGCAACATTAATGATTTGGGGTGGACATAGACATGTACATTTCTGCAGTATCTAAGCATTAGTTCTTGAGGATGGGGCGGTTTTTCTGTTCAGAGATGTTCACGGAATAGGACTGTTTCAGTTGTTTCTTGAATGATGTGATGTCAGCGTTGTTCCTGATGTGGTTTGGCAGAAAGTTCCAGAGGGATGGGGCATAAAGTTCGAAGGCTCTGTTGCAGGTCCGTTGTGTGGATTTAGTTCTTTTGTGGGGGACGATGATGGAGTTATTGGAGGATTGTCTGGTTGGTCTGCTGTGGGTCGGGCGAGGCAGTAGAGTGTGGAGTGAGGTGTTCCGTGTTTGGTGGATAGTCTTGTGGGTGAGTAGGATAGCTTTGTACTTGATTCTTGCTTCAAGTGGAAGGATGTGGAGGTCTCTTAGGATTGGGGTGATGTGATCCCATTTGTTTGCATTCTGAATAATCCTTGCCGTAGTATTTAAGGCAGTTCGGAGGGGGTTGGTTTGTGTGGCGGGTAGTCCATGGTAGATTATGTTGCAGAAGTCCAGATGGGGGAGTGTCACAGCTTGCATTACTGTCCTGAAGTCTTGAGGTTCAAGGAGGGGTCGGAAGCGTTGCACAGTTTTAGCTTTGTGGAATATCGTCCCGGTGGTCTTGTTGATTTGATGTTTAAAGGTGAGAGCTTGGTCAATGATAACGCCTAGGTACCTTATTTGAGGTTGGATTTGAATTTGCGTGGTTCCTATGTTGAGGTGGGTTCTTTTGTTATTATAAGGGCTTCGGTTCCTATGTTTGAAGTCTGGTTCTTTTGTTATTATAAGGGCTTCGGTTTTCTTTATGTTGATGGATAGGTTGTTCTCCTGTAGCCAGTTGGACACATCATTGAAGCAGGCTGATAGCTGGTCGTTTGCTGGGTTGGTGGTTGTGATCGGTGCATAGAGCATTATGTCATCAGCGTATATGTGGAAGTTGATGTTGTGGGTGCGTATGATTGAGCAGAGTGGGCGGAGATAGATATTGAAGAGCATGGCTGATAAAGTGGATCCTTGAGGAACTCCTTGATGTTGTTGGTAGGGGGGCGAGGTTGTGGTGAGGGTGCGGATCAGTTGCTGTCTGTTGGTTAGATAGGATCTGAACCACTGGAGCACAGTGCCTTTGATTCCAATTGATTGGAGTCTGCGTATGAGGATTTCGTGGGAGATTGTGTCAAAGGTCGCTGATATATCTAGGAAGATCAGGATGTATCCAGATTGTTTCTCTTGGGTTCCTATGATGAGGGTGTTCATCAGGATGGTCATGAGGGTCTCGACTCCATGTAGTGGCCGGAATCCGTGTTGCTGCGGGTCTAGTATGTCGTTGATGTCCAGATGTTCTTGAAGCTGGCATTGGACTACCTTTTCTATTATCTTGGCGGTGAGGGGGAGGCTCGCAACTGGTCTGTAGGAGGTGGGGTCCAGGGGGTCCAGGTTGTTTTTTTTCATGGTTGGTCAAATGATTGTGGACTTGAGGGCGTCCGGCATGTATCCTTGTTTAAAGGATTCGTTTATGATGTGGTTTAATGGTGCACTCAGGTCTTCCTTGGTTTTCTTTATCCAGTCCGTAGGGCAGGGGTCTAGCAGGGAGGTGGTGGTGTTCAGACAGGAGATGGTGGAAGATATCTCTTCTTTTGAGGTTGTATCGAACGTATTGCAGTCTGTGTTTATGATGGTGCATGGATTTGTCTTTGTGGTTTCAGCACAGTGGTGTGATTTTTGAGGTTGTTGAAATTGTTTGTATTGTCGAGCAAGGAGATCAGGGGGGATATCTGGGAGCTGGTCAGGGGTGCTGGGTGCTTTTGTCAGTTCTTTGACAATTTGGAAGAGTTCTTGAGGTTTGTTTACGGCTGTCGTGATGATTTTGGTGTGGTAGTTTCTCTTCGTGTTGTCGGTTTCTGAGTGGTATGTAGTGAGTTCGTAGAGGTATTTCGTTTTGTCCTTTTCATTTTTGGTTTTCCTCCATTTCCTTTCTGCTCTTCTAAGTTTGGTTTTTAGTTTACGGAGGCCAGGGGTGAACCAGCGGGCCTTTGAGGAGATGGGTCTAGTGCTGATTTTGTTTATGGTTGTGCTGGATGCTGAGGAGATTGTGGTATTCCAGTTGTGAATCAGGTCATCGAGGTTGTTGGAGTTCGTAAGTAATTTAGGCAGGGTTAGGGTTAGGAAGTCTTCTTTGCTGAATGCTTTGAATCTCCTTGTGTGTTGTATGTTTCCTCTGTTAGTGTTCGGTTGGTAGGCGTGGGATATGTTGATGATGTAGTGGTCTGACCATGGTACTGGCGAGATTGTTGGACTGCTGCATGAGGAGGCTGTTTTGGAGTTTAGAAATATGAGGTCCAGTGTGTTTCCTTTTTCGTGCGTTGGTTCGTTTATGATCTGTGTCAGGTCCATTGCTGTCATGGCGTTGATGAAGGTTTCTGCTTGTGTGCCACATTACATAGCTAAAACATGTGTGCCACATTACATAGCTAAATGTGTGCCACATTACATAGCTAAAACATAGCTAAGACATTACATAGCTAAAAAATGTAAATAACTAAACTATTTAAGCCTTTAATTTATGAGATGTTCTCTCTTTTTTGGGCCACCCTGTAGATATTACTTATAATAGACACTATATCAAATAAAGTTAACTGTAACAGAGTTTTTCAAGGCAAGTTACATTTACATGCGGTAGGTACTTTCCTATCTATTGGAGGGCTTAGGGGATAGTTACTATGCTGTGGTAAAATCTGACATTTTACCACATCTTACTTTACCACAAGCGTCAGTCCTGGAGGTTAGTGACTCCTGCAGTGAAGGAATAACGCAGTTTGCAGTGATCTAGGAGTGGAGGAGTAGCCTAGTGGTTGGGGCAAGGTACTTCAGGCTGGAAGGTCGGGGGTTCAAATCCCACTAGAGGACAGCAACCTTGGGCCGGACGTACTGGGGTTTCTAGTCCCACAGGTGCTCCTTGTGGTCTTGGGCAAGCCACTTAGCCCATGTTCCCTGTAAAATAGTTATATCCAAGTTATAATGCCCTGCTCAATGTAATTTCAGTTTGTTCAATGTAAACTGCACTGATGCAGAATAGCGTGGTATATAAGAGAATGTAAATAAATCATCACAAACTCTGTTATTCCAAGGGAAAAATATCACCAGTTTAAAGCTGAGGTTAGTTTTCCTGGTTGGGAGCACTGAGCCTCTAACCCTCATAAAAACTCATCCTAGTTTTTTCTTTTGACTTGGAATTCTATAGCAAGTGAAGGAGTCCCGATGGCTGTAGCAGCAGACTGAGAACCCGAGAAGCAAGGTTTGAATTCCACTGCTGCTCCATGGTCAAGCTACTTAACCCGCCATTGCCTCAAGTACAAGCTTAAACACTCTCAGGGGCACTTGCTCAAGTGCATTACTGCCATAATGCACATTATTTGGTCATTAACACCTTTAAGGATTATCCAGTACTAGATAGGGAACTAATACAGCTTTTCTGGAACAGGGGTGATATTGGCTGTGGCGCAATGTTCCCGCTAACCTACGCTCGGTCCACCGCCAACATTCCTGCCGATGGGGGGGAGGTGCAGAGCCATCGACTCTCTGCCCCTCCCCCCCACCGGCAGGAATGCCAGCGGAGGACCCGGCGCAGATTACAGAGAACATTGCAAGGGTGCAAATTTACAGTACTAAGCTCCTTCCTGGCTTGTCACGCTGCTTTTGCGCCAGACCCAGCGACTATTCCCTCCTGGGCTGAAGTCTCACGTTACCAAGAATCTAAGAAAAAGAAAGAGCGGACACCAAGGGTACCATCTTCAAAAATTCTCCCTACCCAGCTAAGTTGTCAAAGAGAAAAGAAATTTATTATCAAGGAAATTCTTCAAGGGGCCATAAAATATGTGTTTCAGATTAGCTACAGAATCTTGATTATATTTTTTTTTAATTCATAAATAGGGGTTGTTGTTGTTTTTTTTTTTTAAAGGATCAACAGAATCCTTTTTAAAATTACCCAAGGAGCCATGATCAGTTAAAAAAGGTGAAGCACCCTCGGGTACAAAGGAACTGTGAAATTAGTAACAGAGCCAAGCAAACAACCGTTATCAATAAGAAAAAATAAAACACTCTTGTAATAAACGTTTATCAAGTCCTAGTGGTGCATATATTTAGTATATGCTATGAAAAATGCTTAATTATAATTACTTAGCATAAATAAGTTTTTCAGACTCAGCTATTCAGAATACAGCAAGGACATCATGGAGAGAAAAAAACCTAAATTGGATCGGTTTTGGCATAAGGTCCCAAAAGATCAAAATAGGACTTTCTGGAAGGAATATTCCTGAAAGTACAGGAATGCTATCATATGCCATAAAAAGAGCTGTTGGTCTGAACTAATGAATTCTTTATTAAATTGCTTAGGATTATAATACGTTTCCTAAATTCTAATGCCATAAATTTGATTTTGACTCTGATGTTTTGTAAGGAATTTGAGAAGCAGCTTTTCAGAACTTTACTGACAAAATTTCTATCTTGTATTCGGATCTGACAGATAAACGTGAGTGCAGCTAAAAGCCCGCGTGCCAAAAACTGGCAGTGCTGCAAGTAGGGACAAGAACATGTGCCCGAGCATTTCATTTTAAAATTCGCAGGCCTGCTTTCCTCCCTCATACATTTGCACTCAAAAAAATATATACGGTAGGTTAAAGAAATCTCTGTAGTAGCAGAATCTCTGGATTTTTAAAGAGAATCAATCGGGATTTTCCATTTAAAAAAACAGCTTTCAGGTCCATGAACCCAAGTACCCTTACGTCTGCCAGCTATGTGGGGGAGGGGAGGTGGAAGAAAGGGGCTGAATCCCTTATATACATTAGATCGTCTATTACACTAAAATAATATCACTGGATATCTGATCAGAAAAAGTCTCATGGAAACCAGTAGTGAATTAGAAGAGGGAATTGTTGCTAATTAGATATTTTTGATTGAATTTTGACAATTAATAATAGTAATAATATTAATCGTGAATCCCAAGTCAGGCATGTTCCATTTTATAATGCACAAATGGGTTTATTCCAGTCGCAGTCACTAAAAGCTGGCTGTCATGAATTGCCCTTTGCTGTCAGTTGCTGTGGCGTAGGCTCACAGGAGTAATCACAACTCTGCCATTAAGTAATGTGCATATCAATTTAGTGTGCACTTGCTCCAAATCAAATGTCCCTGTGAAAGTGCTTTATTCATTCTTTGTTGCTTATTTATAATCCTGCAGTGCATCCTCTATTCCGTGCACCGGCTGATGGTTTGACCTCTATGACTGTGAGTGACCATAGAGATAAAGGGCTCACGGAGTCAGCTACAGATAGACGGCAGCTGCTTATGCTGAATTATGACAACGGTGAATGAAAAAAACTCTTGTTTATTTTTCTATTCTAATCAGTCACTTCACCACTAACAGTCTAACAAGTCCCACATTAGAGGTAGAGTTGAATCAGTGAAAGGTTAGGACAAATGACTAAAGCTACTATTGCAGTGGCTAATGTTCTAAAAAACTAAAGAGAAAACTGGGAACCTGCTGACCCATAAACCCATTCCTAAGATACCCCATCTCAGGCTATCTTAGTACTTCATCATGTCCAGGCAGTCTCAGTGCTTCTTTGAAGTCTGTTAGTGTTTGGGTCTTCACCAACTCCATTGGGAGGCTAATCCCAGCCTTTCTGTAAAGAAATATTTTCCTTACATGACAAAATGTCCATCAAAACAAGATTTCAATTTGGCAAGGGGGGAGATAGTGGGCAGTGAACCTACGTTTTGCACTAGATTCTAGCTGTTCCCCTCCCCCTCCATCCTAACTCCTCTCACTCACCTCCTGACTTTCCCCCTTCAGTCTCTTATCTCTTTTCCTCCACCAGTCTGTGTCTCTCTCCACTTTACTCCCCACTCGCTGCCGCTGCCACAGCTGGTTCCATGAGACCCTGAGGGGGGACTCTTGTGACTGGTGCCATCACTGGTACCATTAAGCCTGTCTTTGCTGAAATGGATGTTAAAAATGACACAGTGGCAGAGACAGAGAAATGATCACTTGCAAGTTTCATTTTGGGGGCTCCCCAAATCCACACACACAGTGGCCACACCTCCTTGACACACACACACACCCCTTCACACACTATCAATCTTGCTTTATGTCTCCCTCCCCCCCCCCCCCCCCCCCCATTTCCTCACTTCTCCTTTTTGTTGCTCACTTTCATTGCATCTCCTTTAAGAGCCAGAGAGCAGGAGAGTTTAACTATAGCACTAGCAAGCTCAGGGCCATGTTGTCCTCATGTTTGTAGTTTGATTCTGGCGACAGCATTAAAAGGGGGCAGTGGGCATAAGGTAACTTACAAAAGAAGAAAAGCTGCAACTCTCTGTCAAGGAACCTTGTGGGGTTGCAAGAGCTTGTTTACAGAAGTGTTTTGCTTTCACATTATCATAGACAAGGCAAGAAAGACAGCTGACATGCATGAAGGCTGTGGCAGTGAGTATCCACTGCATCTCTGGCCTCATCCGATGTTCCAGCGGGCAGGAGTGGCTCTGTTATTAGATAGGGTGAGGAGGCCACCTCAGGCTGCAAATTTTTGGAAGCAGCAAAAAAATGCCCCCAGAGCATGCCAACGGAGGCAGCTTCATTCTGCCTTGCCTCTTTCACCCATGCCCGGGTCTGCAGCAGCAGCAAGGGGCCTCGGGCATTTAAATGCCCCCAAAAGCACAGGGTCTTTCTGATTCCTGCATGCTTGGAAAGCCTCATCAGTCCCAACCTCCTCTGATGCATGCTTTTCACGTCACAGAGGGGTGGGACCAGCACAGGAGTTGCAAAGACTGATGCTTTTGGATTTTCAAGTGCCGTAGCTATTGCAGACATTGGGAGCCTGTGGCAGTGACAGTGGTGGACTGGGGTGAGGAGAAGTAGCAAGAAAGGAGACGGGAGATGGTAACACAGTGGGAAAGGCAAATGCTGGGCATGGGATGATGGAGTGCAGGGCATATACTGCACATGGAGTAGGGAGTGGAAGGCAGATGATGGACATAGGGCAGGCTGAAAAGCATATGGTGGACCCAGGATGGGACTAAAGATCATATGCTGCACATGGTGTGAGGAGGTGGATGGCAGATACTTCACATGGAATAGGAGATCAGATGTTGGGCATGGTGTAAAGGGGAGGAAAGTGGAGGGCAGATGCTGGACATGGGGTAGGAGGTGAAATCAGATGCTGGATTTGCGGATGGAGGGCAGATGCTGGGCACAAGGTGGGGAGCATAGGGTGATGGAGGGCAGATTCCAGACAGGGGAAAGGGCAGAGGGTAGATAGAAACATAGGGGTATGTTTACTAAACTGCGTTAGTGCAAATCGCGTTAGGAGCCGCGTTAGTGAAAGGAAAGCCAAAAAAGGACATGGGCGGGACATCCTAACCACTAACGCGCGTTCCAAAAACTAACGAGCGTTACAGGGCGCCGTGGCGCGTTAGTGCGCGTTAATCGTATGAAGGCGTACAGACACAAAGCACTGAAACAGAGCTGTAGCACAATGGTTAGTTTACTGACCGCTGTTACAGGCAGCATGGGTTCGAGTCCCCAGTGTGCCTAATGCAGAAGGCTGGCCCAGGCATCACCCTGCACATTACATAGGGAATGAGGAGGCATGTTTTTCTTTACGTTGAGTAGTGGTGCCAGAAACACACCCTCGCAGTGTGCCTAGCCACATGCGTGGCTGCGTGCGTTGGTAAGTGCGTAGCTACGTGCATTGGTGCGTGCATACAATCGTGCGTGGGTACGTGTGTTTTTACCAGTGTGGGCACCTAATATTACAGACTCTTTAGGGTGTCCTGCACCTATGCATTATGCTAACAGATGTACGTGTGATGGCCTATGGTGTATCTGAGCCTGTGAGCAGGTGCTGGATTTACCCAGGGTTGGATTGTGCCAGTCACACCCATGATGCACTGCACATGCAAATCAGCCGTCCACAGATACACACCATGGGGAATGTACCCCCACAGCACCTCAGCCTGGTAGGGGGAAGTGATCAGGTGCACCCCCACAGTACCTCGGCCTGGTAGGGGGTACTGACCATGTGTTGTACTGGCACAGAGTAGCTACACACTGTCACATTGTGCGGGTACTGTGCTCACCCTGAGGGTGCAGTGAGGCACCCAGCACTAGGTACACAGCACCGTCCATGACTGAAAGAGGCCATTGCGCAGGTCCAAAGCAGTGTTAATGTGTGAGATAAGGTAGTTTCTGCAGGAACACCTTGGACATCTCTGTCTGTTTTCAGTCAGGCGTAGCCCCCATGCACCACTACCCCCCTCCCCCAGGGCTGAGGGTGGCAAACAGGGTCTCCCATCAAAAGATCTACAGTCTACCTCCCTGCAAAGGTGGCAGTAGAGGGGAACATCAACCCCAGTCCTGCTGAGGAACAGACACCCCACAGGGCAGTCAATGCAGCTCTGTACACATCCATAACACAATAGCAGACAGACATTAGGCCTGGATATGGCATGCTGCACCCCACCACTATCTGATATTCCCCTGGTGCAAGCCATCAGCCACTCCATCACAACACATACCAGCTGCAAACAGTCTGCTAGTGCCCAGTGGAGATGCCTGCACCCAGAACTGGGATGTCAGCAAACACAGCAAGCAAATACATCAGTGACTGGGCCCCAAAAGGAAACCCATATCCATCACATGAGAGAAATACTAGACAGCACTATGGGAGTGCCTAGCCATGCTGTGGTCACTGCACAGTCAGGGTGAGAGTGATCTCTCAGCAGGACATACTGAGGTCACCCTGTCTGTGTAGGTGGTGGCCAGGCACTACAATGTGCCTGTCACTGCCCTATGCCCTGTGCAGATGCACTCTGGCCAGGCCACCCTGTCCGGCCTATCCCCATGGTACCTTGCTCCTCATTATGCACATTGGCAGCCCAATACTGGCAACATGGCTGACAGTGTGGGCTGTGGAAGGTGTTTGCAGCCACCACACAATGGATAGACAGACAGCCACCCCAACACCTATGCCAGCATTGTGCTACTATAGAGGTGGTCAGCAGCCATACCCACCACACCAGTCCTGGGCATAGTACAGGCATGGATATGGTACACAAGACTGTTGGGGGGTCACTCCCCAGGGTGGTGAACACTGTCAGAGACCAGACCTGCAGCACACACCGCAGACATCAGAATGATTGTTATGGTGGAGCTCAATGAGCAAAATGTGCTTAACGTAGGAATTGATATCTGCCAGTTATCATAGGAAACGTTTGATAGCTGTGTACCATATACCCAGGTGTAGGGTGGCATTGCTAAGGTATGCAACTGCTAGTATTGGGAGATACAGGCAGGGCCCAATGTCTTGCCTCTGCAGGAGGCATTGGCCAATGGGGCCTGTGGGTGTGTGTGGCCCTGTTGGCTGCTGCTTTACGGCAGAGTTCCCCAACTCCAGTCCTGGTGTTCCAAACACTGTTCGGGTTTTCATGCTGTCCCTCATAAATATGCATGAGCTACATCTGCATACCATGGGGGTGGTGCATAGCTATGCAGCACAGGCATCTTTATTAGAGGCAGCATGGAACCGGAATGGTGTGGGGCCCTCCAGGACTGCATTTGCGGGACTCTGCTTTAGGTATTGTGCCTGTTTCTGGTGTCTGTGTTTGGTGTGGTAAAATATAGGCGTAGTAACCATGTGTATGTTCTCTGCAATAAAGGAGTGTCTTTACTATCACTGTTTAGTGGTGGGTAAAACCATGGAGACTGGGTTGGCAGGAGCCCCAGCTGGGATTTGAACCTGTGACCCACTGGTCTTACAGGCACTGGCTGTGTCTGTTGCACCACACTGTGGCCACAGAGACAGAGCAGTCCCTGGAGTTAGTTAAACCGGCCTGACGAGTCAGAAACCCTGCTCTGCACAAGTTTACTGTGGCCTCATTTACCTTGTATGGAGACAAAGGTGCACATAAACCTCAGAAAAGACCTCAAAAAAGGGGCACACACCCATAACCAAGCTGGGCAACAATGATATCATTGGGCAACATTACACAAAACTCCCAGGACAGCTCTATTACAATGAAATGATCTTTGAAAGGGTCTGCGGAGCGTAGACCCTTCCACACATCATTTCTTTTTTTTTGGTGCTTTCCAGGGAGTGTTGTTCCTTGTTGCCCATTGCTATCACTGTTTCCCAGCTGAATTATGCTTTTTACAATGTTTCTTGTGGTCATTTTTAACGTTTTATGTGAAATTTTGTTCTGTGCACATGTATCACACTGCTCACGTTTTGTGGGTTTCCCCGGTTTTGCTGTACATTGCTGACGGAAATGGTTTCTCTTCCCTTTAATATGCCTTTAACGACAGGTTTTCATTTGCGTTGGAATTGAGCTCAGGAATTCAGTGCGTTAGTGTGAGGGGAGCCTCTCCCCGCCCACTCTCCACCTTCTGCGCTGTTTTAACGCGCCACGGAGGTTTACGATCGTTAACTGCGGTTAACGCGCGCAAAGTAGGTTTAACGATCGTTCGCACATCAGAACGCGCGTTTGGACATGCGAACAATCGTTAAACCTACTTTACGTGCGTTATTCACGATTACCGCACATTAGTAAACATCCCCCATAGAAACATGATGGCAGAAAAGGCAACATGGCCTATCTAGTCTGCCTTTCCATATCAACCACTACATGCTGGAAATGAGGTAGGGAACATAAAAAGAGAGGAAATGTTTGACATGGGGTAGTGGATAGAAGAAGATGGGAGATGCTGGACACTGGTTGGGGGAGATGAATAGAGGAGATGTTGAACACAGGGGAGAGATAAGGAGAGATAGAGGGAATGCTAGACATCGGGAATATGGGGTGAAAAGGAGGGGAGGCACTGGATGGGTCCCCTTTAATAATGGTTTATGGACCTTTCCTCCAGGAACTTGTCCAAACCTTTTTTAAACCCAGCTACACTGACAGCTTTTACTAAATCCTCTAATAATGAATTAGTCTTATGTGGGTTACACTGTAGTTTTATTGCATGTCCGCTAGTCTTTCTATATTTTGAAAGCACAAATAATCAATCTACGTTTAACCGTTCCACTCCATTCATTAATTTATAGACCTCTATCATATCTCCCCTCAGCCATCTCTTTTCCAGGTTGAAGAACCCTAACCTTTTTAGCCCCTCCTCATAGGGGTATCCTTCGATCCCCTTTACTATTTTGGTGGCTCTTCTTTATACCTTTTCTAATTCTGCTATATCCTTTTTAAGAAATGCACACAGTATTCAAGGTGTGGTCGCACAATGGAACGATACAGAGGCATATTTAATATCCTAACCCTTTGAAGGCCTACTTTAAATTTGTAATCCACATTCTGCAGCCGGGTTAATTTTTGCATATTTCAGGAAAATTGTACCCATCTTATTCAATATGTTCTAATAGTGATTTTCCTTCTGCTATGGTCATGTATTATATACCATTTGATAGGAATATTTAGTCAGAATTTTGGATCCCGAGAGTTTTGGGCTCGGCCTGGAAAGGGTTACGATTTCTAGCATTCTATTTGCTTTCTTGGCCACCACTACACACTGGGCAGGAAGTTTCAACATGTTATCCATGATGATGCCTAAATCTTTTTCCTGGGTGGTGGTTCCTAATGGGGAACCTTGCATCGTGTAACCATAGTTTGGATTGTTCTATCCTAGGTACATATAACTTTACACTTGTCTACATTAAATTTCATCTGCTATTTGAACGTCCAATCTTCCAATTTATTAAGATCCTCTTGTAATTTTTCACAATCCTCTAAGGTTTTAAGAACTTTGAATAATGTTGAGTCATCTGCAAATTTGATGACCTCACTCGTTATTCACATTTCCAGCTCATTTACGAATCTTAAAAAGCGGCGGACCCACCACAAATCCCTGGGTTACTCTACTATTAACCTTTCTCCATGGGGAAAATTGGCCATTATGCCCTACCCTCTGCTTTCTATCTTTTAACTATTTCCTGATCCACAATAGTGCACTGCCTCCTATCCCATGACTTTTTAATTTTGCCAATAATCTCTCATGAGAGACCTTGTCAAAGGCTTTTTGAAAATTCAGATACACTACATTGTCTGACCCATTTTTGTCTACCTGTTTATTTACATCTTCAAAAAAATATAACAGATTAATAAGACGAGACATTCCCTGGCTAAAGCCATGTTGGCTGTCTCCCATTAAACCATGACTTTCTACATGTTTAGAGATTTGTTATTAATAATGGTTTCTACCATTTTTCCAGGCTCACCATCAGGCTCACCAGTCTGGAGTTTCCGAGATCACCCCTAGAACCCTTTTTAAAAATTGGCATTACATTGGCCATCCTCCAATCTTCAGGTATTACAGATGATTTTAATGATAGTTCACAGGTTACTAATAGCAGGTCTGCAATCTCATATTTCAGTTCTTTCAACACCCTTGGATGTATATCATCTGGTCCAGGTGATCTGCTACTCTTCAAGTTATCAAATAATTGTAATACATCTTCCCGGTTTATCAATATTTCTTTCAATTCTTCTGCTGTATCAGCTTTAAATACCATTTTTTAGTCATGGGTAACTTCCCTACATCTTCTTCAGTAAAAATCAAAGCAAAGAATTAATTTAGTCTCTCTGCTGTGGCCTTATCCCCTCTTAGTGCCCCCTTTTCCCCTCTATTATCCAATGATCCAACTGACTCTCTCATAGGTGTTTTACTACAAATGTACTTGAAAACGTTTATATTGTGCGTTTTTTTGGCTTCAACCACAAGCGTGTTTTCAAATTCTCTCTTTGCCTGTCTTATCAATGCCTTGCATCTAACTTGCCAGTACTTTATATTGTTTCCAGTTTTTGTCATTTGAATCCTTTTTCCATTTCCTGAAAGATGCTTTTTTGGCTACAACAGCCTTTCTGACCTCACCTTTAAACCATGCTGGCAGTTCTTTGGACTTCCTTCCACTTTTCTTAAAGTGTAGAATACAGCTGGTCTGGGCTTCCAAGATAGTATTTTCAGACACCCATGCTTGATGTAAATCTTTAACCTGTAGGGATGGTACCCCCTGCAATTCTGCAGCTGCAGATCTCTGGCTTACTCAGATGCTGAAGCCTGAACCAAAGCTGACCAAACAAGATGGTTTCCTGCTACAAAGGACTTTTGCTGTGCTTACAGTCTCATACCTGACCTTCACACAAATGCTTGCCAAGTGATCATACCTGAGCATACAGAAGACTATTGTTTCTGTCCAATTAGTTTCCCAGGCTAATTAGTTGTCTACATGCAAGAACATCTGCTTCTCGGATCTTCATCATCCACTAACAATGCTACTGGCCTTGGGATGTCTGGAACTGCATACTGCTATCTTCCCTCATTATGGCTCCTATGTCTGCAGGATGAACACCTGTTCATTACCTTCTGATTTGCTGAGAACACCTCGGACTGTCTTGTGCCAACCAATCACCAGATCTGTGACGGAGACTCATCACAAAGAATAATACAGTCTGCACAGAAGAACTTTTGCGCCTTTTTGCTTTTTGTGCCCTGTTTGCCTTGTATCTGCTACCTGATCTGTCTGCAAGACAGACACACACGTAGTGTGTGCAAGGCCGTTCTTTTAAGGACTGAGATAAGACTTTCACAGATGCCTTCAGTTCTGTGTTCTCCCACGGCTCGCCTCTGAAAGGGCTGTGGCCTGCGTTATCGGACAACTTTAACCTACTTGGATCAACTATCAATAAAGAAACAACAAGCAGTCAAGGAATCAGATGACGCATTGCTCTTGTTAGAATGGCTATGAAGGACCTAGACAAGATTCTCAAGAGCAGAGATGTCTCTCTTCCTACAAAGATTCAACTCATTCAAGCCATGGTATTTTCAATAACGGCATATGGATGCGGAAGTTAGACAGTGAAAAAGACAGGAACAAAATCAATGCCTTTGAATTATGGTGCTGACAAAGAAGACAGTGTGTACCATGGACTGCCTGAGGAACAAACCAGTCAGTACTAGAGGAGATCAAACCTAAGCTTTCTTTAGAAGCTCACATAAGACTTTGACTTTCATATTTTGGACAAATCATGCGACGAGAGAGATCATTAGAGAAAGACATCATGCTTGGCAAAGTAGAAAGTCATTGCAAAAGAGGAAGGCCGGCAATGAGATGAATCAATACAATAACAGCAGCTATGGGTGGCACTCTGTCAACAATGAGCTGCCTGACTGAAGGCCGAACACAGTTTAGGACAACTATCCAGAGGGTCGCCATGAGTCCATACTGACACGACGGCACTTAATAACAACAAGTTCTGTCTGCTCTGTACTTAAGGGCATTTGGTTTACTTCTGTCTTTATTGGAACCTCTCCATCAGTATGGCTTAACTTCAATCTTTTGCTAGTACCATTTAAGGATACATCCTTCCAAACCATGCACTCCTAGGCAGCTGTCTGCTTTTCATTATTATCTATTTTAAAAGCTGCTCTATCTCCTTTTTAAAGGTTAATGCCAGCAGCCTGCTTCCATCCCTGTTAAAGTGGAGCTCATCCCTTAAGAAAAGCTCCTCCTTTCCCCAGAATGTTGCCCAGTTCCTAAGAAATCCAAAACCCTCATCCTTGCACCATCGTCTTATCCATGCATTGAGACTCCAGAGCTCTGCCTGCCTTTTGAGTCCTGCGCATGGAATGGGAAGCATTTCAGAGAATGCTACCCTGGAAGTTCTGGATTTTAACTTTCTACCTTAAAGCCTAAATTTGGCTTCCAGAACCTCCCTACCACACTTTCCTATACCATTGGTACCAACATGTACCAAGACAGCAGACTCCTCCCGTACTATCTAAGACCTTGTCTAGATGGCACATGAAGTCCACTACCTTTGAACCAGGCAGAAATGTTATCAGGCGAGTCTCATGTCCACCAGCCACCCAGTTATCTATATGCCTAATGATCGAATCACCAACTATAACAGCTGTCCTAACCCTTCCCTCATAGGCACATGGCCTTGGAGGAACCTCCTCGGTGTGAGAGGGTTTTACATCACCTGGAGGACAGGTTCTAGCTATAGGATCACTTTACACCACAGCAGGGTGATACTCGCCTATCACGTTACTTCTCTCCTCCATGGCAACAGGGATGCTGCCAGACTGGAGGTGGGACTTCAGTACTATGTCCCTGTAGGTCTCATCTATGTACCTCTCTATCTTCTTTATGTCCTCCAAGTCTGCTACTCTAGCCTCCAGAGATTGGACTCATTCCTGAGAGCAAAGAACTCCTTGCATCTAGTGCACACATAAAACCCCTCACCTACTGGGAGAAAATCATACATGTGACATCAATGCAAAAGACTGGAAAGCACCCATCTCGCTGCTCAACTGCTGTCTGCATCTTAGTTCTAAGTTTGTGTTTATGTATTTAAGTTGTTTACTTATGCAGGTTTGCTGGGGATTCTTAGTTCAATAAAAGTATACCTAATGCATTTAATGGACTTTGTTCAACTCAATATTAGTTAATCTTAGGTCCTCAATGTATGCCTGATTAGGATAAATAGCTGTACCTGAGAGTGAATATGGGCACCTCATTCCCTTTAAGAGGTTTAAAAGCCTATAAAGCTACGATTTCCTCAGGGGTGGGTGGGAGTGGGGGAGGGAGAGAAGACTTATCAAAGGCTGGCTTGTTTCTAAGGTAAAGGCTTACCAATTTCTTGGGTGATTCATGCAGCCCTTGGTTTGATAGAAGGGGCCTTTTTAATTGCCTCTTTGATCTGTCATTTGGCTTTAACACCTACTCAAAACAACATCACAGATCTTTTATCTCCTAACTGGAAGACCTCTGTAAAGATCAATAGAAATAAGTATGCTAAGCTATGCTCTGATTTGATTTAGATAAAAAGCTCTCTAGAAACAACTTTACTATTTACTCTATTTAAATTTCTATGTTTAAGCAATACTCTGATTGAAATGAAAAGCTCTCTAGAAACAAATTTCAGAGTCTATTTACTCTAAATTTACTTTCTATGCTAAGCTATACTCTGTTTTGACTTAAATACAAAGCTCTCTGGTGGTACTGACTGACTCAGCAAAAACACTGAATTCTAAAATACACAGATCTATCCGTTTCATCTCAAAGATTTTCCTTTTTCCCTCAAGATGTAGAGTTTATTTCAGAAGATTAATACGTGTAGATCTTTTTCCTTGTAGCAGTCCCTTTTGGTAGTCCTTCAAGACTGAGCTTCACAGAGATCTGGCTGACCTATTTATACTTGTGCTTCTAAGGGAAAGGCTTACCAATTTCCCTAAGCTTTTTGAGTCACTAGTGGAATGCTTTTTCTTAAGGATTTAGTGTTTTCATAGAAGATATTTTGTATTTGATACATCTTACCCAGGTTCGTTTCAGGTTTGCGTCCAGTGTGCTTCCTCCTCTTCCATTGATGTAGATATGGTATTGCTTCTGTCTCAAGCATCCAAACCTAGTTACATAGTAAATGTAGGCACATAAAGTTAATTAAGCCCATCCAATCTGCTCCATGTTATCTGTCTAAAAAGATATCATAACCTTCTTACAATTTCATGTTGGATGTCCTTGCCTCTCTTCTTCTTTGAAGCTTGATGCCATTCTCTGGGGTGTTAACCTATATCTTAAAGTGGAGATCTTTCCTGTCCAGGTACTTCTCTAACTTAGGGGTATGTTTACTAAACCGGGCTAACGGTTAACCCGGGCTATCTGCAACTAGGTCCCATTGAATAATATGGGATTTAGTGGCAGATAGCCCGGGTTAACCGTTAGCCCGGTTTAGTAAACATACCCCTTAGAGTTGTTATGCCTCAGGACCCTCAATCATTGCTATCAAAAATAGTTGGACCTCATAGTATTGGGTTAAATTTGTTGCTTGGATTGATAACCGTGTCCATTCCATCATCCTTAAATTAAAAACGCACCTAAAAAGTTGGCTTTCTTATTTTATCTTTGACTTTTGCCCACCCTGAGCATTAAACTCTCCCTGAAATATCACCAGAGAAGACCATTATGAAGATTTTTTCTTCCTAAGACATCTACATTACACCACAAAAAGAAGAAGCTAAAGTTTGTCAACAATATGAATTATTGATCGTTGTATGTTTTCAGCCTTGTTTGATGTTGAAACCTTGTATATGGCCAGAAGAGCTGTGTTTGAAGATTAGTATTTGCCATATGATTAATGATCCATTTCTAAGGAACATGGGCTATATTATAGCAGCAAATTCATCTTTTCATTGTCACAAGAGCAAACACTAACAGAAGCTGAGATAAAATTATCTTGGAAAGGAAAGAAACCTTGTTGGTTCTTGATCTTTTCATGAGATGCCTTTCTAGGTTGTCACTTAGAATATAGAGGAACTGCAAATTCTACTTATATAAAAAATAACACATTTTATGGGGCCTTCCCTCACAATACTATATGTAAATACTTGATGCAATGCTCTGCTTCCTTTTCATATAAATTAACTGGCACAGCCTCTAAAACAGAAAAAGCTTTCATTTTCTGAATGCTAATAGGCTAGATCAATGTTATACTATACATCATGCATATTGCAGTTATGAAATGCAAATGAGGGTTTTAATCTCAAATTCTATTTAAATCAAAATCTTCTACAAACACTTCTGCATTATAAATATTCAAAGGCAAAAACAAAAAGTGCAAAATTAAGAAAGACACTAACACATTTAGTTCAGTCCAAACAGAACTGCTCTAATAGATAATATACCATTCACAACTACCAGTGTTTTATTCCTCTTTTATTAAGGCCCCTTCCCAGCTCAACCCAGAGTCACAAGCAATGGCTCCCTTCGGAACCTGGCTAATGTAGACTCTAAGGGGTATGTCTACTAAAGTGTGATTCGCGTTAGGATCCGCGTTAGAGGCAGAAACCCCAAATAAGGACATGGGCGGTACATCGTTACCGATAACGCGCGTTATAAGGCGCCACACAGCAACGATCGTTACAGGGCGCGTTACTGCTCGTTAAGCTTAAGAAGGTGCGCAGATACCCAAATACAGAAACAGAGCTGTAGCACAATGGTTACTACACAGATTGATGGTATAAGGGTCATGGGTTTGATTCCCCAGTGTGCCTAATGAATAAGGCTGGCTGAGGTGTCATGTGTAACCCTTTGAAGGCCTACTATAATATTTTAATCCACATTCTGCAGCCGGGTTAATGTTTGCATATTTCAGGAAAATTGTACCAGTCTTATTCAATATGTTCCAATAGTGACGTTCTCTCTGCCATGGTCATGTATTATATACCATTTGATAGGAATATTTAGGCAGAAGTTTGGATCCTGAAAGTTTTGGGCTTGGCCTGGAAAGGGTTAAGTATTGGGCTGTGAGGACGTTTAGTTGTACTTTAATAGTGCTGCCAGCAAACACACCCTCACTGTGGCCAAACCTAAGGTGCCACATAAGGCACCCTAGAAGGCAATCCATAGGGCACATTATAAAGTGCGCTGTCTGCCAAGGCACCCTATAATGTCCCCTATAGGACACCATATAAGGCACCTTATAAGGCGCTTTATAGGGCGCCGTATAAGGCCTTATGAGGCACCCTAAGGTGACAGTACTCTGAGGGTGTTTCTGCTGGCAGCACTAATATACAATAAAAATAGACAATGCCTAAGACAGCCCTATTAATGAACCCCACTGTGGGTTTTGAACGCATGACCTCTGGCTCTACAGGCAGTGAAGTAACCAGTGGGCTAGAGCTGCTAACAAACACCTAACTGGCTACAGGAGGACTGCACGGCACCACACTCTCATTCTGCTGTGGTTACCAGGATAGGGTCAACCCATCCGTACCCAGGATGCACAGCACATGTAAATCAGCAGTCTACAGATGATCACAAGATGGGGTATGCACCCCACAGCACCTCAGCCTGGTAGGGGGTGCCGACGGTGTGTGTTAGTGGCACAGAGTAGCTACAGACCGTCACAGTGTGCAGGTCCTGTGCTCACCCTGAGGGAGAGGTATGGTGCCCAGCACCATTCTCACATCACCTGGCTTTGCTGAGATAAGCTATGCTGCAGGTCACCATCAGTGCCAATGTGTGATAGGTAGTCCTTGCAAACACCCCTCGGATATGCCTGTGTTCATCTGTATGTCACATCTAGCCCTTGTAGACTATGATGCACCCAGAAAAGTGCATACCCTGTGTGGGTGCCATGGTCACATGACATAAGTGAAGGAGGGTGTTGGGACCCACAGGGAGATTACATACCATCACCCAACACACCCTCTGGGGCTCAGGGTGGTGGACAGGATCTCCCGCCAACAGATCCACTTTCTACCCCCCTGCAACGCTGGCAGTAGCGGGGACCATCACCCCAGTCCTGCAAGAGATCAAACACCCTACAGGGCAGGCAATGCAGAGCTGTACACATCCATAAAGCAATAGCAGACAGAAGGCCTGGAAATGCACAGCTGCCCCCCCCCCTTCTCAAGCAGCAAGCCTCTGCACCCTGCAAGGTGTTCCAGCAACACACATGCTAGCTGCAAACAGTCTGCTAGCTAGTCCATAATGCATGGTCCTGGAGAAAATGCATGTACCCAAAACTGGGAAGTCAGCATACACACCAAGCAGATAAGTCAGTGATCAGGCCCCAAAAGAAAACCCATAAATATCACATGAGAGAAATGCTATACTGCACTATGGGGGAACCTAGCCATGCCGTGGTCACTGCTCAGTCAGGGTGAGAGTGACCTCCCAGCAGGACATGCTGTGGCCACTCTGTCCGTGCAGGTGGTGGCCAGCCACTACAATGTCCGAGCCATTGCCCTATGCTATCTACAAATGGACCCAGGCCAGGCCATCCTATCCTGGCTGTTCCCACGGTACCTTGCTCCTCATTATGCACATTGGCAGGCCACTACTGGCAACAGTGCTAGCAGTGTGGGCTGTGGAGTGTGTTTGCAGCCACCACACACTGGATAGACAGACACACACTCCCCACACCTATGCCAGCATTGTGAAGCTATAGAGGTGTTTGGCAGCCCTGGCCACCACACCAGTCCTGGGCAGAGTGCAGGCATGGCTATGGTAAGCAATACTGTTGGGATCACTCCCCAGGGTGGTAAACACTGTCAGACACAAGACCTGTAGCACACTCCACAGA
The DNA here is from genome assembly GCA_033557465.1 of Ichthyophis bannanicus. NCBI lineage: Eukaryota > Metazoa > Chordata > Amphibia > Gymnophiona > Ichthyophiidae > Ichthyophis > Ichthyophis bannanicus. Next base: position 125,367,349 of record CM066035.1, on the reverse strand, counting down.
CATCAGATAGGTTGCTATGCTGCAGCTCAATCAGCAAATTGTCCTTAACTTAGGAATTGCTATCTGCCAGTAATCATAGCAAACTTGTGATAGCTGTGTACCGTATTCCCAGGTTTAGGGTGGCATTGCTAAGGTATGCGAGTGCTAGTATTGGGAGATGCACGCAGGGCCCAGTGTCTTGCCTCTCCAGGAGGCATTGGATAATGGAGCCTGTGGGTGCGAGTGTGTCTGCCTCTGTTGGCTGCTGCTTTACAGCAGAGGTTCCCAACTCCAGTCCTAGTGTGCCAAACACTGTTCGGGTTTTCATACTGTTCCTCATGAATATGCATGAGATACAACTGCATACCATGGGGGCGGTGCATAGCAAGACAGCACAGACACATTTATTAGAGGCAGCATGGAACCTGAATGGTGTTTGGCCTTCCAGGACTGCATTTGGGAGACTCTGCTCTAGGTAATGTGCATGGGTATGGTGTCTGTGCTCTGTAGAGTAAAATGTAGGTGTTTTGGGCATGTTTACGTCATCTGCAATAAACGTTCTGTCTGTATTAGCACGTTATAGTACTGGGTTAAATATGAGGACTGGGTTGGCGAAAACCACAGCTGGGATTTGAACCTGTGACTTTCTGCTTCTGAATACACTGGTTTTGTGCACTGCACCACCATGTTCTCACAGAGATGGTGCATTCCCTGGTGATACCATGACTGTTGATCAGACAGGGCCTGTCTGTTGCAGTGCATGGCACCCACCTACACAGGGCTAGGCCACGATCTGCCACTGCCCCCTCCACCACCAGTAACCCTCTGCCACCATGCTGACATTCCCTTCTGCAGGTGGTGCTGGTGGAGCGCAGTCTCAGGCCATCCACTGTGCGGGTAGTCGGCTGCCTATGGTGCGAGTTCTGGGGTGCCTTAATAGGTGTCCACGCTTCCCCCCAACACCGCCTGCCAATGTTCCGTGCCCTTGGGGGTAGCTGCTGGGTACTATCCCCTGTGACACTGTGGGACACACAGTCGTGCCCATGTTGGGCCTTCAGCAGTTGCTGTCTGGCTGCTCTGCTGTTTTGGCATTCGTATGGACCACCTAGGCATCACCCTAGTCCGAACTGTGGCCCAGGTGCACCACAGCATGTGCCGCCTGCGGCCCTCTGTATCCCCTTTTCCGGCATCTGTCCAGTTGCCGTTCTGACATGCCCGCCCTGCTATTGCCGCACATGTGCACGCCATAGGACATCTGTCCAATGGAGAGGAAAACCCTGCACAGCGCAATTTCACTGTGGGCTCATTCACTTTGTATGGGGACGGAGCATAGACCCTTCCACGATTAATATCGGTTTTTTAGAGCTTTCCTGGAGGGGGGGTTGATGGTACCCATTAATATCACTATTGGCCAGCTTGGTTATGTTTTTTTTTCCAGTTTGTTGAGGTCATTTTCAATGTTTATGTGCCCTTTTGTTCTGTGCACATGTATCACACTTATCACTTGGTTTAGGTTTCCCTGCCTAGTCTGTACATTGCTGACACTGAAATGGTTTCTCTCCCTTAACTGTGCATGTAACGGCAGGTTTTCAATCGCGTTAGGATTCAGCTCTTCAGACCAGCGCGTTAGTGTGCAGGGAGCCTCTCCCCGCCCACACTCCGCCCATTGACCCCCTTCTCTCCGCCCTCTCTCCACCTTCTGTGGTGTTTTACCGCGCCGTGGAGCTTTACGATCGTTAACGCATCATAACGCGCGTTATGTAACGTTAACGCTCATTAGCACATCATAACGCGTGTTATGATGCGCTAACTATCGTTAACGTTACATAACGTGCGTTATGTACCGTTACCGCAGTTTAGTAAACATACCCCTAAGTCTGGCCACTAGATGATTCCATTGAGCAAATACGGAGTCTACTTCCCCCTGGAGGCTGTGGAATCAAACCCAGGCCTTCTGCATGGTACTGTACAGAACCTGAATGATGTATATAAATACCCTTAGGAACACCAACCTATGAAAATACAAATTTTTTTTTTAACAATCTCGAATAACTGTCACACAATTCATTAAGGTATATATGACCTCAGGATAGCCTTTCCCCTACATGTGGCGAAATACATCACTATAGGGTTGAATGGAAAACTTCACATCACGGGTTATAACCCTTCTAAAATTTTAATTATATTTTCCAAAAATTAATACAAATCTAATTAAATTACCCATGTCCAAAAAAGTACTTTTAGGGATTCTCAAAATATACAAAAAATTATTTTAAATCGTCTGCATTTTAGCATAGAACCGAAGCTCTCAAATCACTCAGTCAAATTCCTAAAAAAGAGAGAGAAACAAAATACTCTTCAACTTAATAATAATACACAACATTCCATAAGTAGTAATCCACTTATCTGAGTGTTGTAGAAAGTCCAGTCTGTGCCAGTAGTCAGACGTAAATCTTCATCTCAGTTATATGCCATCAAAACATTTGCGAATATCCTCCGTTATCGTAAAAACTATGAATGCCCCGGCAGTAGGTTTCAGTAATGTACTGTACAGAACCTGCCACTTAGTAACCAGTCTGGTCCTAAACATGCTTGCATCAGTATTCAAAAGCAGATATCCAGATAATGTTAACCGCTATCTGTATATGTGCTCTAGCTGGCACTATCCATAGATTTATAGTGGCACTATATGGATACTACAGCTGAAAATCCTTCAAGAGTGTTTTGATGCTATGGGGGTTATTCTGAGTCCCGTTTAGCGGGAATGTACATCCAAACTGGATGCACATCCCCACCAAATGGCAGGGGCCGGTTCCCTATCCTGAGTTACTCACACGTACAGCCAAGATGTGCAGGGAACTCAGGTGGGGGCTGGAGGGGGCGGGCTGGAGTCATGACCCCTGCCCCGGACATACAGGGCCTATTTCGATGTCCGGGCATGGGGATTTGGATGAGGGACTAATTCCACTCCAGAGGTAGAATAAGTCCCCTTGGTCACCAGTGGATAAGCCTGCAGGATACCCCCAAAGAGGTGAGAGGGCAGGGGCCCCTCGCAGTCCGATACTGGCATTGGAAAGGCTAATCGGGGCTCAGGCGGTGGGAAAGATGACAATTTTAAAAACTGCAGCTGATCGGGGCTCCTGCATGGAACCGCGGTGCCATGGTGATGGGACACCACAGCACCGTGGCTCCATGCAGGAGCCTGGCTGGGCTAGCCAGGGAAAAAAGTCCACAAAGAAGAAGCACAAGTACTTAAAAGTACCGCAACACCAAACAAAAAATGAGTAACAAAATGAAAGCTTTATTAGAAACTTGGTAAATACCAAGGCAACTAGCCAAGAGGAGAACAAAGTTTCTAATAAAGATTGCATTTTGTTACTCGCTTTTTGTTTGGTGTTGGGCTAGCTAGGGATACATCTGGACGTCTGTCAGGCCAGAATCGGGGCACATCCAGGACGTCCAGGCCTTATGTCCTGATTCTGCTCCTATGGGGCTGTCTACAGTAGCTCCTGGGGGAGCTGAATCAGGTGCATATGCTGGCCGTCCAAATTGGGGACGTCCGGATGGCCTGGAGGTGCCCCGACCACAATTGGCCTCCACTTGTATAGTACAGCACGAAAAACAGAGATGAACTCCTACACAAAGGGGTATGTTTACTAAAACCCCGGTAATGTGCGGGCCGCGCTAGTGTGCGGGTGCCATATAAGGAGTGGGCGTGTCAGGCAGAAAAAAGCAAAACCGGGATTATTCATGCGCTAATGTGCGTGGCGCCCATGTGCGCCCCACACATTAGCGCATGAGAAAGCTGCGCGGGAGGCATAAGTGGCGCGCTGATGTGCAAGCAGAGGAGCAGAGCCACAGTACAATGGTTAAGACTCTGACCAATGGTGTAGGGATCAGGGGTTCAATCCCCCACTGTGCCCAATGAAGAAGGCTGACAGAGGCATTTTAATATGGGGCGGCATAAGGCGGCACGCTATTGCTTTAGGAGGCATTTTAATATTGGGTGGCATAAGGTGGCGCGCTGATGCACAAGCACAGGAACAGAGCCACAGTACAATGGTTAAAACACTGACCAATGGTACAGGGATCATGGCTTCAATCCCCCACTGTGCCCAATGAAGAAGGCTGGCTGAGGCATTACCTATTATGGGGAAGTTTGCTTTAGGAGGCATTTTATTTTTAATTTAATTACTACTACTAGCAAACGCACTCTCAAAGCGTGTTAACATAAGGCGCCCCATAAGGCACCCTAGAATGTTGCTTATAGGGCGCTTTATAGGGTGCCGTATGAGGTACCGCAAGGTCACAGCAATGTTTTTGATGGCAGCACTGTGCAGTTTAAGGAATGAAAAGCATAAGTAGGTGCGCTGACATGCAAGGCGGAACAGCAGTGTAGCACAATGCTTAAGGCACTGACTACTGATACAAAGGTCATGAGTTTGCTCCCCAGTGTGCCTAACATGTGAGGTTGGCTGAGGCATCAGCTTTGCAATGTACTTATTTTTTCCTGCAGCACTTTAGTTGTATTTTATTAATTGCTGCCAGCAAACAGGCCCTCACGTGCCGTAATTGAAGGTGCCGCATAAGGCACCCTATAAGGCACTCCATAGGGCACATTATAAAGTGCACTGTCCGCCACGGCACTCTAAAATGTCCCCTATAGAGCACCCTATAAGTTGCTCCACAGGATAACGTATAGTGCACCTTATATGGACGGTAACCATAAGGTAACCTAAAGGGCGCCCTATAAAGCGCCCTCTGAGGCACCTTATGGGTACAGTACGATGAGGGTGTTTTTGCTGGCAGCAATAATGTACATTAAAAAGAGATAATGCTTTGGGCAGCCCTATCAAATAACCCCACTGTGGGTTTGAACCCACAACCTCTGGCTCCACAGGCAGTGAAGTAGCTATTGTGCTACAGCTCTATAACTGCTAGCAAGCCCCTGGCTGGCTGCAGAGGGAGTGCACGTCACCACACAGACAGTCTGCTGTGGTCACCAGGATAGTGTAGCCCACCCATACCCATGATGCACTGCACATGCAAATCAGCTGTCCACAGATAAACACAAGATGGGGTATGCACCCCCACAGCACCTCGGCCTGGTAGGGGGAACTGACCATGTGGGCCTGTGGGTGTGGGTGTGTCTGCCCCTGTTGGCTGCTGCTTTACGGCAGAGGTTCCCAACTCCAGTCCTGGTGTGCCAAACACTGTTCGGGTTTTCATGCTGTCCCTCATGAATATGCATGAGATATATCTGCATACCTTGGGGGCGGTGCATAGATATGCAGCACAGGCATCTTTATTAGAGGCAGCATGGAACCTGAATGGTGTGGGGCCCTCCAGGACTGCATTTGGGAGACTCTGCTCTAGGTAATGTGCCTGTTTATGGTGTCTGTGCTCGGTGGGGTAAAATATAGGCGTATTAACCATGCGTATGTTCTCTGCAATAAAGGTTTGTCCTTACTATCACGGTTTAGTTGTGGGAAAAATATGTGGACTGGATTGGAAGTAGCCCCAGTTGGGCTTTGAACCTGTGACCTTTTGTTCTTACACACACTGTCTGTGTGCACTGCACCACCGTGTTGCCACAGATATGCTGTATTCCCTGGGGAGTCCATGACTGTACATCCGACAGGGCCTGTTTGTTGCAGTGCACGGCACCCACCTGGACAGGGCTAGGCCATGGTCTGCTGTGGGCACCAGCCGCTGCCACCTCCGCCATCAGTACCGCTCCATCCTTAGATTGGAGACAGCATAAACCCTGATGGATTTGTGGCCCGCCAGGACTGCATTTGGGGGATTCTGCCATAGGTAATGCACATTTCTATGGTGTTTGTGCTGTGTAGGGTAAACTAGAGGTTTTTGACCCATGCTTATGTTCAGTCTTTACTACCATGTTTTCTTCATGGGTAAAATAAGGGGACTGGGTTGGCAGGAGCCCCAGCTGGGATTTGAACCTGTGACTTTCTGGTCCCAAAGGCACTGCCTGTGTCTGCTGCACCACTGTCTTTGCACAAAAACAGTGCTTTCCCTGGGGAGTCCATGGCTGTTTGTCAGACAGGGCCTGTCTGTTGGAGTGCACTGCACCCACGTGAAGGGGGCTAGACCACCATCTGCTGTGGGCAGCAGCCACTGCCCCCTCCACCAACGGTACCCCTCTGCCACCATGCTGACATGGCCTTATATTGGTGACAGCATCACAGCTGAATGATATGTGACCCTCCAGGACTGCATTGAGGGGACTGTGGTCTAGGTAATTCACATGTTTCTGGTGTCTGTGCTCTGTAGGGTAAAATAGAGGTGTTTGGACCATGCTTATGTTATCTGCAAAAAAGGTTGGTCTTTACTATCATGGTTTAGTGGTGGGTAAAATATGGGGATTGGGTTTGCAGGAGCCCCAGCTGGGACTTGAACTGGTGATCTTTGGCTCTTGAACACACTGTCTGTGTTCACTGCACCACACTGTGGCCACAGAGATAGTGCAGTCCCTGGAGATAGGAAACCTGGCCAAAGAAATCAGAAACCCTGCTCTGCACAATTTTACTGTGGGCTCATTCACCTTGTATGGGGACGGAGCGTAGACCCTTCTAAAATTCATATTTATTTTTTGGGGCTTTCTTGGGAGTGATTTTTGATGCTTTCCATTACTATCACTGTTGCCCAGCTGGATTATAATTTTTTAGAATTTTGTTGTGGTCATTTTCAATTTTTATTTGCTATTTTGTTCTGTGCACATGTATCACACTGCTCACGTTTTGTAGATTTCCCTGGTTTTGCTGTACATTGCTGACAGAAATGGTTTCTCTTCCCTTTAAATCGGCTCTACCGCGAGGTTTTCACTCGCGGTATTTATTTACTCATATTGCAGCCCCGCTCCTGTGTGGGGAGCCTCTCCCCTCCCACTCTCCACCCATTGACCCCGTCTCTCCGCCCCTGGGGAGCCTTCCTCTGCCCTCCGGGAGCCTTTCCACGCCTCTATTGCTCATTTGCGCGACGCGCACATGAGCGGGCCCGTTAGTGTGGCGCGCACGTGTGCGGGGCACAAAAACGCATCATTAGCGTGTGCTAAGGTACCTTAGCGCACACTCAAGTGCGCCCCGCACAGTAGCACGGTTTAGTAAACATACCCCAAAGAGTGAAAAGCACAAAAGCCACAGCAGGGTAATATCTGGAGTCTGCAGAGTTGGATAAAAAAAGCTTTAGTTTGAGAACCTGACACGGCCATGTTTTGGCACCTTTTGCCTATGTCAGAAGTTATTACAATAACAACTACCCTTTAGTAGCAAGATCCATGAATGTCACTGCTATCTGGATAGCTATGGCATTGACCACTCTTTAGATATGCGGAAGCCAATTTTGATCACAGCCCATCCGGATGTATACCCGATTCTGATCCCATGGGGGTTAGTTGTCCCTGCAGAATCATAATCAGGTGCAACAGGCCTGGACGGGCAGGACATGCCCCAATTCTGGCCCACAGCACGTTCTGATATTTCTCTGGCTAGCTCCGCCTGGAGCCATGGTGCACTCGTGTCCCATTGCCATTTGGTGCCAAATATAGGAGTGATATTTAAACACCATGGCCAGTGTCTGAAAATAAATGCCAACCGCAGTGCTAATGGACTGAATTTTGTTCTGGAGAAATCTCCTGACCACTTTGGGTTTCTTTATGCATCTAATCAATCAGTATAGTGGATTATAGATGGAACATCACTAACTGTGAAAGATGACCAATCCTTTCCAAGATATGTAAATTTACAACTATCCAGAGGGTCGCCATGAGTCAACAGTCTCGACGGCACTTAACAACATCAACAAAGTAAGCAAAATAAAATTATAAATATAAGTAAAAAATTTAAGAAGTAAACCCAACACAAAACAGCATGCAATATTCAAAATTATAACAGGGACAGCAAAATCTGTCATATAAGTACATAAGAGACAAAGGTACCGAATGAGTCAGCACAGGCCACCTTCAATGCGGACTCAGGGCCACCTTTCTAATTTAAAGCAGAGCCATAAAAATGATTTCAAACCCTTCTTAATATTGTTGAAAGATGTTTCTAAATGGAGGGAGGGAGGTACAGATTTCCAGACTGATGGGGCAAGGGAGAAAAGAGTTGAGGATCTAGTTGATGCCAAACATGTTTGATAGACAGAAGGAACTACTGATAGATTAGAGCTTTGAGAACTAGAGCATAATGGATCAAGAGGGCTGAATGATAATGGGGGCAGTCCTGTATAAAAACTCTTATGTGCCAGCAGCAAAGTTTGGAATTTTATTAGATAAGGAGTAACAGCAATGGTGTAACATGGTCATAGGTTTTTGCTCTATGCAAAACTTTGATGGTAGTATCGATTAATATCAGAGCATCTGACGTTTCCGACTGAGCTGACTTTATTTATAATGGTCTACTTATGCAAGGCTGCATTTCACAGGAAAGCAGTCAGTGAATACACTTCTGAAGACCTGCAGAGAGTAATATAACTAGTGGCTTTTAAATTCAAGAGGGCATGCCTAATCTTTCATCACTCCCACAAGATCAGAGAACTTGCAGCCTTCTGTGGAATCCCTGTGCCCATGATTTGATATTTACTCTTAAGGGTATGTTTACTAAACTGTCTTAACATGCGCTCTGTGATGTTATCACGCGATAAGGTACCTTATCGCGCGATGATGGCACTTTTTAAGGCGCACAGGTATCATATTGCGCGATAATGCGCGCTGCGGCGCAAACAAGCGCTGAAGGTGGGGAAAGGCTCCCGGAGGGCGGAGGAAGGCTCCCCAGGGGCGGAGAGAAGGGGTCAATGGGTGGAGAGTGGGAGGGGAGAGGCTCCCTGCACACCAACGCTGTGAAATCCGAGGCTGAAAACTAACGCCAGTGAAACCCTGGCGTTAGAGCTGATTTAAAGGGAAAAGAAACCATTTCCGTCAGCAATGTACAGCAAAATCAGGGAAACCTACAAAAAGTGATAAGTGTGATACATGTGCACGGAACAAAAGGGCAAATAAACATTGAAAATGAACAGAAGTAAATGTAAAAAAAACAAAACCAAGCTGGGCAATAGTGATAGTAATGGGAAACATCAAAAAACACTCCCAAGAAGGCTACAAAAAAAAGATATGCATTTTGGAAGGGTCTACGCTATGTCCCCATACAAGGAGAATGATCCCACAGTGAAATAGCACTGATCAGGGTTTCCCTCTCCATTGGACAGGTTTCCTATGGCATGCACATGTTCCACAACAGCAGGGCGGGCATGTCGGAATGGGCAACTGGACAGATGCTGGGAAAGGGGATACAGAGGGCTGCAGGCGGCACATGCTGTGGTGCAGCTGGGGCACAGTGCGGACTAGGCAGATGCCTAGGTGGCACTTAGGAATGCTGAAATTGTACAGCAGCCAGACAGCAACTGATGAGGGCCCAACATGGGCATGAGAGTGTTTATCACAGTGTCACAGGGGATAGTACCCAGCAGGTACCTCCAAGGGCACAGAACATTGGCAGGCGGTGTTGGGGGGGAGTGTGGACATCTATGCAGGCACCCCTACCCCAGAACATGCACCATAGGCAGCCGCCTACCTGCACACTGGATGGCTTGAGACTGCACACCACCAGCACCACCAGCAGAAGGGCATGTCAGCATGGTGGCAGAGGGATACTGGTGGTGGAGGGGGCAGTGGCAGCTGCCCAGAGCAGACCATGGCCTAGCCCTGTGTAGGTGGGTGCCATGCACTGCAACAGACAGGCCCTGCCAGACAAACAGTCATGGTATCACCAGGTTGTGCAGTGCACACAACCAGTGTGTTAGGAGGCGGAAGGTCACAGTCCCAGCTATGGTGCCTGCGAACCCAGTCCCCATATTTTACCCACTACTACAACGTGCTAATACAGACAGAACCATTATTGCAGATGATGTAAACATGCCCAAAACACCTACATTTTACCCTACAGAGCAAAGACACCATAAACAGGCGCATTACCTAGAGCAGAATCCCCCAAATGCAGTCCTGGAGGGCCAAACACCATTCAGGTTCCATGCTGCCTCTAATAAAGATGCCTGTGCTGCATATTTATGCACCACCCACATGGTATGCAGATGTATCTCATGCATATTCATGAGGGACAGCATCAAAACCCAAACAGTGTTTGGCACACCAGGACTGGAGTTGGGAACCTCTGCTGTAAAGCAGCAGCCAACAGGGGCAGACACACCCACACCCACAGGCTCCATTAGCCAATGCCTCCTGGAGAGGCAGGACATTGTCCCTGCATGCATCTCCCAATACTAGCACTTGCATACCTTAGCAATGCCACCCTACACCTGGGAATACGGTACACAGCTATCAAACGTTTGCTATGATTACTGACAGATAGCAATTCCTACGTTAAGCACAGTTTGCTGATTGAGCTCCATCGTAGCAACCTTTCTGATGTCTGTGGAGTGTGCTTCAGGTCTGGTCTCTGACAGTGTTTACCACCCTGGGGAGTGACCCCCACCAGTATTGCGTACCATATCCATGCCTGCACTGTGCCCAGGACTGGTGTGGTGGCCAGGGCTGCTAAACACCTCTATAGTAGTACAATGCTGGCATAGGTGTGGGAGTGTGTGTCTGTCTATCCAGTGTGTGGTGGCTGCAAACACCCTCCACAGCCCACACTGCCAGCACTGTTGCCAGTATTGACCTGCCAATGTGCATAATGAGGAGCAAGGTACCATGGGTATAGACCGGACAGGGTGGCCTGGCCAGGATGCATCTGCACAGGGCATAGGGCACTGGCTGGGATATTGTAGTGCCCGGCCACCACCTGCACAGACAGGGTGGCCACAGCATGTTCCGCTGGGAGATCACTCTCACCCTGACTGAGCAGTGACCACGGCATGGCTAGGCTCCCCCATAGTGCTATATAGCATTTTTTTTATGTGATATGTATGGGTTCCCTTTTGGGGCCCAGTCACTGCCTTATCTGCTTGGTGTGTATGCATTTCCATCAGGAACATGCACTATGAACTAGCTAGCAGACTGTTTGCAGCTGGTATGTTTCTTGATGGAATGCCTTGCAGGGTGCAGCGGCTGAAGGCTTGCTGCTGGAAAATATCAGATAGTGGTGGGGGCAGCTTAGCCTAATGTCTGCCTGCTATTGCGTTATGGAGGTGGACAGAGCTGCATTGACTGCCCTGTAGGGTGTCTATTCCCCAGCAGGACTGGGGTTGATGGTCCCCTCTACTGCCCCCATTGCAGTGAGATAGAATGTGTATCTGTTGGTGGGAGACCTGTTTACCCCCCACAGCCCTGGAGGAGGGTGGTGGTACATAAGCCTCCTAGGGGTCCATAGGGGCTAGACCTGACTGAGACATACAGATATATCTAAGGTGTGTCTGCAGAAACTACCTATCTCACACATTAGCACTGTTGGGGACCTGCAGCATGGCCTATCTCTGCTGTGGACCTGGTGCTGGGCGCCCCACCTCGCCCTCAGGGTGAGTGCAGTACCTGCACAATGTGACGGTGTGTAGCTACTCTGTGCCAGTACCACACACGGTCAGTTCCCCCTACCAGGCCGAGGTGCTGTGGGGGTGCATACCCCATCTTGTGATCATCTGTAGACTGCTGATTTGCATGTGCAGTGCATCATGGGTATGGGTGGGTTAACCCTATCCTGGTGACCACAGCAGACTGTTTGTGTGGTGACGTGCAGACCTTCTGCAGCCAGCCAGGGGCTTGCTAGCAGCTATGGAGCTGTAGCCCACTGGTTATTTCACTACTTGTGGAGCCAGAGGTCATGGGTTCAAACCCATAGTAGGGGTTCTTTGATAGGGCTGTCCAAAGCATTGTCTTTTTTTAATGTACATTAGTGCTGCCAGCAAAACACCCTCAGGGTACTGTAACCATAAGGTGCCTCAGAAGGCGCCTTATAGGGCACCCTATAAAGCTCCTTATGAGGCACCTTATGGTTACAGTCCGTATAAGGTGTCCTATGGAGCGCCTTATAGGGTGCCCTATAGGGGACATTATAGGGTGCCATGGCGGACAGTGCACTTTATAATGCGCCCTATGGGGTGCCTTATAGGGTGCCTTATGCGGCACCTTAGGTTACGGCACGTGAGGTTGTGTTTGCTGGCAGCAATAAATAAAATACCTCAGGAAACAATACTTACATGTCACAGCTGCTGCCTCAGCCAGCCTTATGCATTAGGCACACTGGGGGATCAAACTCATGACCCTTGTATCAGTAGTCAGTGTATTAACCATTGTGCTACACTTCTGTTTCTATGTTTGGCTGTCTGTGCGCCTACTTAAGATTACCGCGCGGTAATGCGCTTAGCGGCACATCGATACTCCCGTTTTGCTGCTTTAAGACTGAAACGCCCACTCCTTTTATGGCAGCCTGCACACTATCGCCAGGCGCACATTAAGACGGTTTAGTAAACATACCCCTTAGTAGTCAAAACTGTTCTATACACAGCTGCCTGCTTCTTCCCTCTCTGTTTTAGATAAGAAAACAGTCTTCTATTTACATATCTAGAAGTTGTCTTGGAAAAACTATCTCCAAGGGAGATTCCTCTAAGTACACAACAGTCAACATTCAGACAGGTGAGCAGTCATGAGAGACTCTTGACAAAGTTAAAAAGTCAAGGGATAGGAAGCAGTGTACTATTGTGAATCAGGAACTGGTTAAAAGATAGAAAGCAGAGGGTAGGACTAAGTGGCCAATTTTCCCAATGGTGAAAGGTGAATAGTGGAGTACCCCAGGGATCTGTGCTGGGTCCGCTGCTTTTTAGCATATTCGTAAATGACCTGTAAATGAGAATAATGAGTGAGGTAATCAAATCTGCACATGAGACAAAATTATTTAAAGTTGTTAAAACCCTAGAGGATTGTGAAAAATTGCAAGAGGATTTTGATAAATTGGATGTCTGAACATTCAAATGGCAGAAGAAATTTGTGGACAAGTGCAAAGTTATGCACCTAGGAAAGAGCAACCCAAACTATGGTTACACGGAGCAAGGTTCCACATTAGGAACCACCACCAGGAAAAATATTTAGGTGTCATCATAGATAACATGTTGAAACCCCCCTGCCCAGTGTGCAGCAGCGGCCCAGAAGGCAAATAGAATGCTAGGAATCATAAGGAAAGGAATGGAGAATAAAACAAAGGATATTATAATGCTTCTGTATTGTTCCATGGTGCAACCGCATCTTGAATATTGTGTGCAATTCTGGTCGCTGTATCTTAAAAAGGATATAGCAGAATTAGAAAAAGTACAGAGAAAAGCCACCAAAATGGTAAAGGGGATGGAAGGATACCCATATGAGGAGAGGCTTAAAAGGTTAGGGCTCTTCAATCTGGAAAAGAGACAGCTGAGGGGAGATATGATATAGGTCTATAAATTAATGAATGGAGTGGAATGGGTAAACATAGATCGATTGTTTATGCAATCATAAAGTAGAAAGACTAGCGAACATGCAATGAAGCTATAGTGTAACCCATTTAAGACTAATAAGAGAAAATAGTTTTTCACTCAATGGGTAATCAAACTCTGGAATTTGTTACCTGAGGATGTAGTAAAAGCTGTTAGTATAGCTGGGCTTACTAAAGGTTTGGACAAGTTCCTAGAGGAAAGGTCCATAAACAACATGGAACTCCTTACCAGAAGATCTCAAGGTGACTACAGATATTAGAGATTTCCGCAAGAAAACTAAAAACATATCTAGTCTCTGAACATTATGGAAGTATCATATAGCCTAGAATGAGCCTCATGGACCATTAACATTGTTATCCCCAGATCTTGTCCGTACTCCAAGTTTCTTGCCTTTGTTATAATGTAACCTTTGAGTTGATGGTATAATGTAAACCATTTTGACTTAATAATAAAGCAGTATAAAACCCATTAAATAAATAAATAAATTGAAAGAAAATAAAGAGAATCTGGGAAACCCCCTGCTTGCCCCAATACAAGCATTGTGGAACCTGTGTGTCTTTTGGGGAACCTGCTAGGTACTTGTGACCTGGATTGACCACTGTTGGAAACAGGATACTGGACTTGATGGACCTTGGTCTGACCCAGTATGGCATTTCTTATGTTCTTAATATGCCTGCTTCAGGGCTCAAAACACATCAATAAACTGCATAGGATAAATACTGATTTTAAAAGAGCAAGTTCATGTACTATGCAAAAATAGTTTTGTGTAGCAAAGGGCATGTTTATATTTTAAAATGAGAAGCTACTCCACAGCTGTTATATTTAAAATTGAGGCAAGTGATGTTATGCGGTCTATGGGTCCCTTTTACTAAAGCCTGAAAAGGGTTTGCAATTAAAGTGCCAAGCAAATGTGCATTAATTGCAAAGCGTCTGCATTAGATGGCGGTGTTACCAGTATGTTTCCAGCATCTAACACAGGATAGGCCACCCGAGCATGTACACTGCTAAGGTGGGTTCACTTAAAGATTTCTATAGAGGAGACATTAGATGAATGCACTTTGAGCCACGCTGCCTTGGAGTGTACGGCAGTTGCCCAGGCATTAGCGGTAATATGCTATCCATGCCTACTCTCCTCCCATTGCCTGCCCCATTCCATGTTTGCCGATGAATGCGTTTTAGCCTGTGAACTGAGAGACGCTCTTGTGTTACTCTTTCAGATTGTCAGTTGCATTGCATTAAAATGGGGTTTAGTTAAAGGGTCCCTATAAGTATTTGAGTCCATGAAGTCAGTCGGAATGTTCAATACCTCATTTTCACAATAATATAAATATGAATTTTGTGTTCTAGTTTTTTGTATATTTGTGTTATTTGTGATCTTTTGACTATATCTATACTTTCTATCATTGAGGGAGTGGAGAAGTAGCCTAGTGGTTAGAGCACTGGCTTGTTAACCAAGCAACCAGGGTTTGATTCCTACTAGTACTTTTTGTGGCATTGGGCAAGTGACTTAACCCTCCATTGCCTCAGAAGAAAGGCCTGGCAATCTACTTCCAGTCACACTGCCAAGAAAGCCCAGGAGCTGCTGGGTTGCCAGGAGTCTGCTTTGACTCGAAGGCAATGAGAGAAATCGTTGAGTGTTTGGTTTTTATATTGCAGGGCTAATGCAGATTTAATGCTCTGTGGTAACAGCTAAGCTGTGAAAAAATCAGATATCATAGGCACTTTTCTGTGATATCAGGTTTTCACTTGGTGCAGGGCTGCAGGGATGGGATCAGAGCAGAATGGGGCAGGGAGAGGGGGTGGCAATGGATGGCAACCACCGCATGAAAACATTTTCATATGGTGGCGGAAGATAATGCCACCACATGAGGTTGTGTTTATTTTATTTATTATTAATATTTATTTCATGCCTTTCTTGATAACGTGGCAGTGTGGTCTTGCCAATCAGCAACAGCTGTCTGCCCTGGAGGCGATCAGGCCTCTATCACCAGTGATCGGGCCAAATCCCTTCCACAATATTGTTGGTGCCGCAATGCTGCAATCCATGTCATCAACAATATAAGCAGAAAAAGTGCTGGCCTCCTTCAGCAACAATTCCCCCTGGGCAGCTCCTGATTCCCATTGGGAGCTGCCCAGGCAAGATTGGTGCACCCCCTGGGGATTCAAACATTCTGGTTAGCTAGTTGGGGAAATGGCCCTCCCAATCCTCTTAAAATTGTTCTGGCTAACCAGTTGGTACCCCTCACTCCCATCCCTCTTCTGTTTTAACAAATAATCCAGCTAGCCAGCCAGCGAAGGGAGGAGGGGGGGTCCCTACTGCCCCCACCCCTGATTCAACCCAGAAGCCTACCTTATTTTATTCTGGTGGTCTAGTGGATCTAGGGGGTAGGAGAGGTTCTCTCAACTCCTGCCCCAGTCATCTGGCCATTTCAAAATGGCTGCATTCACGGGGTGCTGCCCTCTAGCCTCATACTATAGGGCAGCACCGTGAGATCATGGACATCTTTGTTAGGTCCACTGAAAAGGGCCCCCCCCCCTTGCCAGCTGGAAAGCTGGGATATTCCTTTTAAAAATAGGGGAGGGAGGAGACTGCCTGATACAATTGAGGGGTGGAGGAGAGGGAGGGCACTAATGGGGATTGGGAGCTGTCTAGGGGGAGGGGATCAGGGGTGCCAGTCCTTTTTCTATTTATATTGTCGGTGCTGTGGATTACAAAACTGTGGCACTTACAGCATTGTGGAGGGGGGAGGGCTGATTGGGGCTGTTGGGGGGGGGCACATTAGCAATTAGGGCACAGAGCTGCTGGTAGCTCTGTGCACCTGAGCTACCATCCCTCCCCTTTCATTTACCACAGGGACCTGAGGTACTTACCTTGACAAGCACTGTTGGACTTTTTCCATGATACCCACCAAGACAGGTAATGTGGGTTTCCACAGGAAATCCAAAACTGCCAAGGTATCTGCAGAGGCTAACCCGAGAGGCCCCCTGCAGACACCGTGGTTTTTTTTTTGTTTCTTACCACACGGTTTTGGCAGCTAATGCACTGCAAATTGCCAAACCCTACTGTGGTTTAATAGGCATGCCCTATATGCGCCTTCTTAAGAAATTACACTGCAATGCATACTTTTAGTTTTTTTTATTTCTTAAAAAAATGTCACCCTTCAGAAATAGGCTATTCTAAATTTGCCCAGGGGCTTTAGTGGGTAGTGTTGTGACCCCAGCCCCGGCCGAGGGCCTAGAGGCATAGGGCTACCATTTTTAGTCCTCTAATAAAGGAATTAAACACTATTCTTGTCCACAGGGAGGCATTCTGGGACTTGTAGTTTTTCCTCGTTCAAGGATAGTCGTGTAAGCCAAGGGTTGAAGGCAAAGACAAAAGTTTATTTTTCCCCAAAAAGCACTAAGGTTCAAACACACAACGTCAGGATATTCTTCTCCAAGCACTACTTCAGAAATTATACATAAGCTGGAACTGAGGAAGCTTCATAAGCTTTTAAAACATGTGCAGTTGTTTTTATAAGATAATCAGCAAAACAAAATACAGCTTCTCTGTTTAAGCAAAGTAAAATGTCCTCATTTACCTTCTGCTCCTTTAAACACAAAAATGTAGAAGCTGGCAACGTTTTCTTGAATTAGTAGGTATTTCTCAGCAAACAAAACTAGGTTCATTCACACTGCTTCTCAAGACCTTTCTTTATCAAGCATTTCTTATCAACAGACTTTCATAGCTTCTGTCTGGCATAATGTACAATCCATTGGCAATTCACCTGATATGGAGTTTTGCTCCGTACAGTCCACTTGCATATCCTCTTGTTCTAAGGCATATACGTCTGACTCCCACAATCTGCCCCTCGGTGAATGCTCTGGGGAAATCCCTGGACCTCCCTCCAGCACTGGTTTCCCCCGTAAGGAATGTCTGTACCTCTAGTATGGGATATCTCTCCCTGGGTCAGTTGCCTTGGTTCCTCTCTGCTGTTCAGCCATGGTTCTTTGCTCCAGGCGGGGTTCTGGTTACTTCTAGCTATAGCCTTGTTCACCCACCCTTGAGCAGCTTGAAACCTTTGGTCCAAGACTCGAGGTAGAAAACTTCCCTGCTTTCTTTCTCTAAGCAAAGCACACGTGGTTTCTTGGCTCTCAGGCTCCTTCCACGTCCTTTTCCTTCCCCTGATGTTTCCTCCACTGAGTTCCTCTCTCTGAACTCCTGGATCAACTGAAACACACTGAACTCTCTGAACCTGCCCACGATTCTGGACTGGAACTGGAACACAAACAGTTTGAACCGCAACCTGATCCTGAACCCCCTTCTCCCCTTCTGAGCAGGGTTTATAAGGCTGCTTCTTAGCTAGCCTTTCTCTGTCTCTGCACAGGTGTTTGCCATTACCCCCTAAGCTTGCACTTACGTCAGCAGAGCTTGGGTGTGGCAAACTGGCTCTATCAACTCCGTACTTTCTTTCTTTGACTGCAGTCTGGAACCTGTGAATTTCAGGAATGTCTCTTTCCTTAAAGGTATATTCACTATCTTTTCCTATTTCCATCGGTTCAGCAGGGCTCTCCTCATCACAGTAGCCATGTCCAGGAAGAGAAGTTGGGCAGAACTGGGAGTGGAGATCCAAGATATGTGCCTATGTTAGAAAATAGACATTTTTTCCCTGAAGCAGAAAGATAAGTTATACATCTTTCAAAAGGTGGTACTATATCAGCACCAGCCGGCTTGAACTTATCAGGCACACCTAAAAATGAATAGGTGAAACGGATATGGAAAGATGATCGAAAAGCCGCAGAAATTCATTTTAAACACACACAAGTCAAATTTGGGTTTTGGACCTGTGCACTCCTAATGGAAATGGGCTTTTTTTGATTACTGCCCACTCTATGTGTATGGGGAAGTACAAGCAAACGGCAAAACATCTGTACTTTCACCTATAGGGTTTAGGAGATGTGCTCCAAAGTAGACCAATGCTGCCATAATTTCTGTCTCTCTTCAGTCACTTGGACAACAGCACACCAAGGTTTAAATTCACTGTAGTGTTCAACAAGAGGAATTACATCTTCAAGCACATGACCTAAGATGAAATAAAACTAAAAGGTGACTTAGGCTGTCCTAGCTGCATATAGCTTCAGAGTAACTATATTTCGTTATTTATACAGTAATGTTTGTGGCTTTTTTAAAACTGTAGCGATTTTTCATGGCTCCTATTTTTTTTTTCATGTTTCCTAAAGCAGTGGTCCTTAACCCATAAACTATTCTAGTTTTCAAGAAATCCACAAATATGCATGAGATCTATTTGCATGCATTGTTCCATTCTATGAAAAAGATATCCATGCACATTCATTGGGTACACCCTGAAAACCAGTTCGAATGGGTGGTCCCTGAATGCCAGGCTGAGAACCATTGTCCTAAGGCTTATAAATATGGATGATTCCTGCCAATTATGCCAGTGTGTGTGTGCTGAAAGAAGGGAAAGAGGGTCTGTAGGAAGTTACTATTATTTCTGATGTTACTTATGCTTCTATATGTATTACCTAGTAATAGTTCTAATTTTTAATATATTGGCTATCCATCCCTACAAAATAATATAGAAAACTGTCAGATATTAAAATGTAAATGTCTGTGGAATAAGAAAATGTCATCAAACCCTTTCCCATCTTAATAGCAGTAATCTCCAAGTCTTGGTAAGGTGCTGACTCAGTGACAAGAGAAGGAATAGCAATCAAGATAAAGGCCAGACATGGAGGTTGATGATGAGGGGATGTGGAAGGGCAGTGTGAAGGTGGTAAAGGGAGGAAGAAGCGGGAAAGGACTCCAACTAGTGGGCGGGCAGAGGGAAAGAGAGATTAGGGACTGAGACTGGGCGGGTGGAAATGTGAAGTTGGATAATGAGTTTGGAGAGAGTATGGATTCAGGCTCAATTATATGTAAGGTAATGGGTGGGAAGACTTGGATATATGCAGCAGCGGAAAGAGGAAGGATTCTAAATGGAGGGAGAGAGGAGATTTAGAGCTTAGGTGGGAAGAGAAAGGCGATCAGACTTTAGGTAAAGGCAAGTAGCAATTCTCTTATCCTCTCTGCTGCTCCTGCCACCTATTTGTGGTGCATTGAAACTGAGAGCCAATGGGTAGCAAAAGGCAATGGAAGCAGAAGCATAAGAAAGAGATATATTGCCTACCTTCCTTTGTGACTGCTTTGAATGTCCCATCTGTGCTGGTGAAACAATGTAGGAAAAGGTAAATAATGTATCAGCCATATCTTTGGAACACCCAGAGAAGATCATGCCTGGAAAATCTCCCTGTGAACAAAAGTGAGATCTCTGACAGCAGATACTGAGTCAAACCCAGAGTGTTACCAGCAGGGCCAGCTCAAGGATACCTGCTGCTCTGGGTAAACTTTCAGTCCTGAGCTCCAGGTCCTACCCCCCCCCCCCTCCATACTCTGGCACCTTCTCTTCCCTACTACCCCCCTCATCCAACATCTTCCTCCATACCCAAAACGTTCAGTATCGCCTCTTCCCTTCTCCCTCACTCACATGTGCAATCAACCCCTTCCTTTCCTTTCCTTTCCCCTCCCTCTCCTCCCCTTCTTCTTGCCCCAGGCATCCATCATCTCCCTTTCCCTAATGCCTCACTTTGGGGTGTAGCACCATGACCCCATTATCATGCTTCAAAGCAGTAGCAAAGCAAGCCCCTTTGATGGCATGGAAGGCGCTGAAGCATCCATGCACCCACTCATGGCCTGCCGCTCCTGTCTCCAACACACCTTCCTGTTGGACGGGGCAAGTGCAGTTGACCATGAGTTGACCACAGTATCAAAGAAGCTTAGGAGGATACTTATTCTGCCTAGTGAATGGGGCGGCCCTGTTTACCAGCTCTTCTTGACAATCATATTGTCAAGAAGAGCTGTTTCTATTAACAGTCAGTCTTTCTACCATAGAGCAGTAGATCAAATACTGTAGATCAAAGCAGTTTACAATAACCATAAAAAAACATAACATAGGATGAGAGGAATAGGGACACAGTGGGTCAAGGGAGGTATATAGCATGACAAGAGAGTCCAAAGACAATCATGGATGCCAATCGGTAGACAACCCCCTTAATATTATGACTACATCACTATTAGCCTATGGAGAAATTTCAATAGAGATTTACCATATATACTCGAGTATAAGCCTAGTTTTTCAGCACATTTTTTGTGCTGAAAAACGGCCCCCTCGGCTTATACTCGAGTCAACGTCTGCAGATGTCTAGCAGGGGGCGCTGCTTCTAAAGCTAAGGTTTCCATAACCGCGGCTGCAGATATGGAAACCTTTGCACTGATGTGCTGGGCATTCCTACAGTGTGTGCTGTGCCTGTGCGAGCGGCGGGTGTTAAGTTGTCACCTGCCGCCCGCAGAAGTAGTTGTAGTAAGCACGGACCCTCCCTTCCCCTCCCCGACTCCCCCCGCAGAGGTACCTGTAGTTGAGCAGAGTTGGCCCCCCCTCGAGCCCGCAGCAGCACATCTGGTCAAGCTCAACTGACAAAAGTTGGAAATCTGAGAAAGCCAGACATAGAATTGATAGCACAGTGGGTTCGTGATGCATGGGAAGATATTCCAGAGGACCTGGTGCAACGCGCCTTTAAGAAATGTGGCATTAGTAATGCTATGGATGGCAGTGAAGACAGCGCATTGTATGAGAACGACAGCAGTGATGGTGATGACTGTGAAGTCAGTGATGATGACAATGTTTATGCTGATAACATCACAGGAGCTGAAGCAGCTGAAGCTCTGTTTGGACATACAGATGATGAGGAGGAGAACTCCAGTTTTGAAGGATTTTAGCTCTTGTGTGTTAGCTTGGTTGCTGATTAAGCTAAGGTTGATGTACTTTTAAAGATACGGTATTTTTGATACCATATTGTTTTTGTTGACCCCATTTTCCACTTACAGAGCTATTTTACTGTTTTTCGTTTAAATAAATATTCATGTAATTTTATTGGTCTCTATCTTTATTTTTTACATTGATTAGTAGGTGCCTCATTTCCCACCCTCGGCTTATACTCGAGTCAATAGTTTTGCCCAGTTTTTTGTGGTAAAATTAGGTACCTCGGCTTATATTCGGATCGGCTTATACTCGAGTATATACGGTAAATGTTTTTTACAATCGGAGCCAGCAATTTTGAAAGTTGATTGCTGTGGCTAAAACCTTTTATTCTTGCAAATCTAATTTTTGAAAGCTGTCTAATTGTAATATGGGCAAAAGTAGATGCATTGCAGAACAGGCTAACTGGCGTCCCCTGTCCAACCTCCCCTTTCTGTCCAAAATTCTTGAAAAACTCGTGTTTGCCCAACTCTCTGCTCATCTTGATTCCACCCTTTCCCTTCACCCACGTCAATCTGGCTTTCGCACCGGTCACAGCACAGAGACCGTTCTCACCTCCCTCCTGAATGAAGTGCACCAATCCCACAACAGAGGTGATCTCTCCCTTGTGGTGGCTTTGGATCTATCCTCTGCTTTCGACATTGTGGATCATCGCACCCTCCTAGCCCGTCTGACTGATCTTGGGATCCACGGGTCTGTACTTTCCTGGTTTTGCTCCTTTTTTTCTTCTCGCACCTTCTCAGTAAAGACCAGCTCAAGCACCTCTCCTTCTCTAGCTCTTCTCTGTGGGGTTCCCCAGGGCTCAGCTCTCGCGCCCCTCCTTTTAAATATCTTTCTTGCCCCTCTGGCTCTTATTGTCCAACAGTCTGGTATTTCTGGCTATTTCTATGCCAATGACATTCTTCTTGTCCACCACACCAGTTCCCTCTCACCAGATCTTTCCGCCCTTAATCTTTGTCTTGAACGTGTTGCATCATGGATAAGTAGCAACTTCCTTCATGTTAACCCATCTAAATCTGCTGCACTTTGGCTTTCCATTAGTAAAACTCCCCCTGCCTGTTCTCCTCTCTTCTTCTCTACTCCGATTCCTCTGGTTTCCTCCCTCTCTACCTAGGGGTCAAGCTCAATACCTCTCTCTCCTTTCACCACCATATCTCTTTGCTCATTCGCTGCTCCTTATTTTTCCTACGCCAAATTCGCGCTGTCCGCCCTTTCCTTCCTTCCTCCTCCCTCACCTCATTAGTCATTTCACTTGTTCTCTCAAGGCTGGGCTATTGTAACACCATCTTAGCAGGCCTCCCAAAATGTCAACTCTGACGCCTCCAATTGGTTCAGAACACAGCTGCATGTTTGCTCACTCACTCTTCTGCCCGGGACCACTTCACCCCCCTCCTTTCCCGTTTGCACTGGCTCCCTCTCAACTTTCGCTTCCTCTATAAGATTCTTATTCTTACCTATAAAGCACTACACATTGGCTCCCCCCAATATCTGGCTGACTCTATGCATCTGCAGACTTCTCCCCGTCTCCTACGAGCAGCACACAGATACCGTCTCTTTCTTCCTTCCCCCTCCTCAGCTCACTTGGAATCTACATGTCACTCCGCTTTCTTCTTCTTGGCTCCTGCCCTCTGGAACTCCCTTCCCCTTGCTCTCTGTACTGAACTGTCCTATCACTGCTTCAAAAGCTCGCTCAAAACTCACCTCTTTCAGCAGGCATTCGACCTCCCTGATCCCTAAGATTATCTCTCTCCATCAGGCTATTTCTTCTCTCTCCCCTTCCCTGTCTAACTGTCCTTTCTGTCTCTTCCTATCCCTCTCTTTCCTATCCAAATAATGGCGTTCTTTTCTTTTTCTAATTGATTTTATTGTATACCGCCCTGACGCATATGCTTGGGCGGTATATCAAGCACTAAATAAAGATAAAGAACAGCCTGCATATTTTCACTCACCTTGCCAGGAGGCATTCTTGACGGCATGTTTAGTTTGAAATAACACACAGATTACATTTTCAAATCAATGCAGCATAACCCTAGCTACTTTGGACCTGTGGCAATAATCAAAGGACAAGTATGTGCCTAATTTTGTTTTGCCTTTGCCTTTCCATCTCCCATACTATTTAATATTTAGGCCTGATACATATGGCTGTACTTCTGCAACTGAAGAAATCACATCATCGATGATCACGTAGGCCAGAGGTGTCAAATTGCAATCCTAGAGCCCACAAACCAGTCAGCTTTTCAGGATATCTTATACCCATGAGAGAGGCTTTCATGATCTATCTCCATTTTATGTAAATATATCTCATGCATATTCATTAGTGATAGCCTGACAACCTGACTTGTTTGTGATCCCCTAGGATTGCATATTGATGCCCCAGACTTAGACTTTCAATCTACTATAGTGTTCCTCAAGCTGGTCCTGGTATATCTCCTACCAGTTTGGTTTTCAGGATACCCACGATGAATATGCATGATAGATTTGCATGCACTGTCTTCATTACATGCAAATCTGTTTCATGCATATTCATTGTGGATATCCTAAAAACCAAACTGGCTAATGGGTATAACAGGACCGGCTTGAGAACCACTGATCTACTAGGTCCTTGACAGTGTCTCTACCAAAATCTAAGTCCTTTGTATGACTGGCATTTGGACCTGTAAATGAAGCTTGAGTGTGCTGCTTTGCATATCTTGTGTCATTGGTCAACCTTAAGCCTTCCTCCCATGTGAGCAAAATGTCCATGGAGGTCTAGAGATGACACAGCGTAAATGTCCTTTGAACAGATCACACGAGTCTACATTCTTTTCTTTTTCATTTCCTACTCTGAGAGGAAAGAAGTAGAAATCTATGGGAGATTAGTTTGCTCATTTATTTCTACAAACTACATCAGTAAAGTGATAGCAATTATATTTTCCAATCTTACTAGGAGAAATAAAGAAACATTTGCTGCAAAACATGATAACTGTTAAATGCAAGAATTGCTCCAGAGAGCCATTTCTTGGATACAGGAACGTAGCACATAGGGGCACTTTCAAACCTCCTCTCTGCTTTTAGGCTGCCTTTAGTGCTGACAAACACAAGCAGAAATGAACAATAAACTAAGCAGGTGGAGAAGTTCGGCCATAATGTGGGCTTAATAAGCCGTGCAAAAATAAATGAATGTGAATTTCTAGCAGTTCATTTTAAAAATCGTAAACACTTTGAGGACATGTGTTCTGACTAACTATGATATTTTTGATTCTCGCAGGCAAAATCTGTCACTCCCGGCTGTCCTCCTTGCCAGCATTTGTCATTGTGGGAGCTGCATTGCAGACGTTAAGGAAGGTAATAGAGTTATCCAGACTATTCTGGCATGCCTGCTGTTTGCTGAATTAGATCTAGGGGAGATTTATTTAAAATAAACAGTAATATCCTTGCAGCCTAGCAATGGGGAATGATACACTTGCTCTTGAAGCTTCATCGGTGGATGCCATTGATGTATCCACAGAATGAAGCAAGTCTTTTACAGCACCAAATTGTTAGTATAAGAGTAGCCAAATAGGCCATTATTGAAACCAAAAGAACTAGTAAGTGCCATACGGGAAAGAGACCTAGAAGTGATCATCTCGGATAAGCCAAAGGTTGTAAGTCAGTGTAACAAAGAAAGGGGGAAGCTAAAAGCATGATCCAGGTGCATAAAGGGAGAATCACCAGAAGGAAAAAGCAGGTAATAACCTCGTAAAGGTTACTGGTGAGATCCGAGCTCTAGTAGCGTGTTTAGTTCTAGAGGCTGTAGTTTAGTTTTCTTGACATACCGCCTTTCAAACATATACTCCGAGACTGTTTACATTCAGAAGGAAAGGAAGAAAACAAAATTGGAGAGTGGGAAGGTTTACAATTGGGGGCTTAGAAATGGTAGAGAGGAAATTACAGTCTGTAAGAAGTAGAAAAAGTGCATTTAGGCAATAGTCTTTCATTTCTGACAAATAATGGATGTCAAATGGCAAAGTTCACTGCTTTTCCTTAACATAGAAACGTACTCGTAGAAACACAACGGCAGACAAAGACCCTATGGCCTATCTAGTCTGCCCTTCCATATCAACTATAATAGTCTCCTTTTGCCTTTTTGAGATTTCTGTGTTTGTCCCATGCTTTCTTGAATTCAGATACTGTCCTCCTCTCTACTAAGTTGAGTGGTTTGACATTCCCAAGGTGGATGCACAGGTCATGGTGGTTACCAGATGGATCACTATTCCCGTGGAAGGTAGATCAGCCTTAAAGGATGTTCTGGACTGCAAGGTGGATCCCTTGCTGAGGAGCCAGTTCACCACGATGATGGCTATCCTACAGCAGATGGTATGTACCAGCCTGATGTCTCAAGCCCTGCTCCAGTGGTTTCAGCCTCTTCTGCCAAGTTTTTTATGCCGCTTTATCATTTTAGTCAAAGCAGTTTACATTGTAACTTAAACTTGGTAATGTACATTAAACAGGGACATTGATAACTTGGATTTTTCTGAGGCAATGGAGGGTTAAGTTATTCGTCCAAAACCAGTGGAGACCAGAGGCAGAATCCAACAGCACAAGTCTCACTTAAGACTACAGCAGGACAAGTCACGTTCTAGGTTGTGGTGCTGCTCTGACTACCATATCCAGTGGTGATCAGCAGAGACTACCCAAACTTTGAAGCAATGTGGGCCCTGCTAACTGACAGCTCTGCTAAGTTGAACCAG
Source organism: Ichthyophis bannanicus (assembly GCA_033557465.1). Taxonomy (NCBI): domain Eukaryota; kingdom Metazoa; phylum Chordata; class Amphibia; order Gymnophiona; family Ichthyophiidae; genus Ichthyophis; species Ichthyophis bannanicus. The sequence goes on along the minus strand of CM066035.1, from coordinate 125,341,374 downwards.
GAAGATTTCTCTGAGGTCTTCCCCCTGGAAGAACCGGATCTATATGTCAAGACTCCCAAGCCTGCTAAATCCTGTAGTCAGCATCGCCAGGAAAAGCTATGCGACCAACAGAATCTGCGGGTGGCAATGGGGGAGGGATATGGGGAGGGGGAGCCTAGGGAAGAAACCCCTGGGAATAGCTCAGGGCTCAGCAGTAGTGACCCAAATATAAATGTCTCCTTTCCAGAGTGGGGACTGGGGGAAGACCCAGAGAGCTTCAGGAGGGCCCAGCATGAGGATGAGTCCCTTAAACTTGCCCAGGAGTGGGTTTTGGAGGTGGACGGAGTTCCAGTAAGTAACAGAGAGTACCTGCAAGAACTTTTCCCTAGTTTGTGCTAAAGCGAGATTTATTATACAGAGTAGCCGAGGGGGCCCTAGAGGGGGAAGAGGTAGAACAACTCATAGTTTCCCGGCCCTGTCAACAGCAGATGTTATTGTTGGCCCATAGACATTAATTAAGAGGATATCTGGGGGTGGAGAAAACACTAGAGGGTGTTTTAGCCCGATTTTTCAGGCCCAGGGTCCATAAACAGGTACAGTTACATTGCCAATCATGCCCCATCTGCCAACTTTATAATCCGCTAGAGTCCGACCTGGCCTTCTAGTGCCGATGCCTATCATTGAAACCCTATTTGAAAGAGTGGTCATGGACCTGATAGGTCCCTTGGAGCAAACCCGAGGCAACAAGTATATTTTAGTCTTACCCGGAGGCCATTGCTCTAAGGAATATGATGACTACTACAATTGCTAATGCCCTCTGGGAAGTATTCACACGGGTGGAAATAACCAATGAGATCCTCGTAGATCAAGGAACACTCTTTGTATCCAAGGTAATGAAGCAAATGTGTGCCTTGGTGAAGGTCAAGATGCTGTGAACATCACTATATCACCAACAGAAGATGGTCTCCTTGAGCGATTCAATAAAACTGAACAGATGTTAGAAAAACTTTGTGCAGGAGGATAGGAAGAATTGGGACATTCTCCTACCATATTTGATGTTTGCCATCCGCAAGGTACCTCAGAGTTCCACGGGGTTTTCACCTTTTGAGTTGCTCTTCAGAAGACAGTCAAGAGGCATATTAGATGTGGTAAGGGAAACCTGGGAAGAAGAACTCCATGCCACTTGCAATTTAATGGAGTGCATTATACAAATTCAAGACCAACTGAGGAAAGCAGTAAAGGTGGCCAAACTCAATCTGGAAAAATCCCAAGCCAAACAGGCCAAGAGCTACAATCTGGCCTTCCAAGAGAGTTTTAGTCTTTCTGCCCTCATCCAAGAGCAAATTATTCTGTACATGGCAGGGGCCCTATGAGGATGAAGAGAAAGTAGTGGCTGTTAACTACAAGATTGCCCAGCCAGATAAATGGAAGAAAGCCAAAATTTACCATATTAACGTATTGGAAAAGTGAACTCTAGGATGGTTATGATGGTACACAGAGATGATTTTTGTGATGGAAATTTCATCCCCATTGAATCTAGCTCAAGTCTCAATTTGAGACCGGCTTTCTGCTGCCCAGAGAAGAGATCTAGAAGAGTTGATACACTGGAACCTAAAGGTGTGAACCTACCTCATTTGTCATGATATCATTACTGACCCTGGGGTGGTTATCCAACAGCAACCCTATTGGATTCTGGAGGCCCAGTAATAGGCTGTCACTGAGGAGCTGGAAGAGATGCTTAGTCTTGGAATTATAGAAGAGATCATGAGTGTCCAGTTGTCACTCATCGTCTTGGTTCCTAAACCCGACAGAAGCATCAGATTCTGCATTGACTTTTGGAGGGTCTATGCAGCTTCTAAACTGGAAGCCTATTCCATGCTCAGAGTAGATGAGCTAATCGAGTGACTCAGGGGAGCACACTTTATATCAACCTTGGATCTAACCAAGGGGAATTGGCTGGTGACCTTGACCCCGGCCGTCCAGAAGAAAACTGCTTTTTCAACACCGCAAGGTCTGTTCCAGTTTACAGTGCTGCCCTTTGTATTACACGTGGCTCCTACCACATTTCAATGCCTAGTTGATTGCCTACTGAAACCTTACAAGGACTATGCAGCTGCCTACCTTGCTGACATTGTCATCTACAGCAGAGACTGGACCATCCATCTAGCTCAAGTACAAGCCATGTTGACCAGCCTGCGGAAGGCTGGGCTGACAGCCAAGCCCAAGAAATGTTTTCTGGGAGGTAAAGACATTCAATATCTGGGGTATTTAATTAGGATTGGACAAATATAACTTCAGCTTTGGAAGGCGGATGCCATTGTCCATATACCCACTCCAAACTCGAAGAAAGACGTTTATGTCTTCCATGGACTAATTGGCTATTATTACTGGTTCATCTCTAATTTTGCAGAGCTGATGCAGCCATTAACCAATCTTCTCCAAAAACGAGCACTCAAACAGATTCAGTGGTCAGCAGACCTGGAACTGGCCTGAGGCCATATACTCAAACCCATACTGAGTAGCCCTGATTTCTCTCTACCATTTATTGTGCAAACCAATGTCTCAGAGGTGGGCCTAGGAGCTGTTCTGTCCCAGGAAGTCAGGGTGAAGAATATCCCATTGCATTCATCAGCAGGAAACTGCTTCCTTAAGAGAAGCATAAGAACATAAGATATGCTATACTGGGTCAGACCAAGGTCCATCAAGCCCAGTATCCTGCTTCCAACAGTGGCCAATCTAGGTCATACGTACCTAGCAGTTTTCCAAAAGACACAGGTTCCACAATGCTTGTACTGGGTCAAGCATTGATATCCTGGGTCCCTTCTTAATAATGGTTTATGGACCTTTCCTCCAGGAACTTGTCCAAACCTTTTTTAAACCCAGCTACACTAACAGCCTTTACTACATCCTCCGGTAACAAATTCCAGAGTTTGATTACACGTTGAGTGAAAAAATATTTTCTTTTATTAGTCTTAAATAGTTTACCCTGTAGCTTCATTGCATGTCCCCTAGTCTTTCTATATTCTGATAATGTAAACAGTTTACCCATTCCACTCCGTTCATTAATTTATAGACTTCTATCATATCTCTCCTCAGCCGTCTCTATTCCAGGTTAAAGAGCCCTAACCTTTTTAGCCTTTCTTCATAGGAGTATCCTTCCATCCCCTTTACCATTTTGGTGGCTCTTCTCGGAACCTTTTCTAATAATACTATATCCTTTTTAAGATACGGCGACCAGCATTGCACACAATATTCAAGGTGCGGTCTCACCATGGAACGATATAGAGATATTATAATATCTTTTGTTTTATTTTCCATTCCTTTCCTTATGATACCTAGCATTCTATTTGCTCTTTTGGCCACTGCTGCGCACTGGGCCGAGGGTTTTAACATGTTATCCACAATGACGCCTAAATCTTTTTCCTGGGTGGTGGTTCCTAATGTGGAACCTTGCATCGTGTAACCATAGTTTGGGTTGTTCTTCCCTAGGTGCATAACTTTGCACTTGTCCACATTAAATTTCATCTGCCATTTTGATGCCCAGTCTTCCAATTTATCAAGATCCTCTTGCAATTTTCCACAATCCTCTTGGGTTTTAACAACTTTAAATAGTTTTGTGTCATCTGCAAATTTGATAACCTCACTCGTTATTCCCTTTTCCAGGTCATTTATGAATATGTCAAAAAGCAGCGGACCCAGCACAGATCCCTGGGGTACACCACTATTTACCTTTCTCCATTGGGAAAATTGGTCATTTAGCCCTACCCTCTGCTTTTTATCTTTTAACCAGTTCCTGATCCACAATAGTACACTGCCTCCTATCCCATGACTCTTTAGTTTTGCCAAACGTCTCTGATGAGGGACCGTGTCAAAGGCTTTCTGAAAGTCCAGATACACTATATCAACTGACTCAACTTTGTCCACCTGTTTATTCACACCTTCAAAAAAACATAACAGATAAGTAAGACAAGATCTTCCTTGTCTAAAGCCATGTTGGCTGTCTCCCATTAGGCCATGACTATCTACATGCTGAGTTATTTTGTTCTTTATGATGGTTTCTACCATTTTTCCTGATACTGACGTCTGTAGTTTCCCAGATCACCCCTGGAACCCTTTTTAAAAATTGGCGTTACATTGGCGATCCAATCTTCAGGTATTACAGATGATTTTAATGAAAGTTCACAGATTACTAATTGCAGGTCTGCAATCTCATATTTCAGTTCTTTCAATACCCTTGGATGTATACCATCGGCCCAGGTGATTTGCTACTCTTCAGTTTATCTAATAGTTGTTATACATCTTCCCGATGTATCAATATTTCCTTCAATTCTTCAGCACCTTTAAATACCACTTCAGTCATGGGTAACATCCCTACATCTTCCTCAGTTAAGACCAAAGCAAAGAATTCATTCAGTCTCTCCGCTATCCCCTTGTCGCCTCTCAGTGCTCTTTTAACCCCTCTATCATCTAATGGACCAACTGACTCTCTCACAGGTTTTTTGCTACGAATGTATTTGAAAAAGTCTTTATTTCGCGTTTTTGCTTCCGCAGCAAGATTCTTCTCAAATTCTCCCTTTGCCTGCCTTATCAATGCCTTGCATTTGACTTGGCAGTGCTTGTGCTGTTTCCAGGTTTCGTCGTTTGGCTCTTTTTTTCCATTTCCTGAAAGATGCTTTTTGGCAACAACAGCCTGTCTGACCTCACCTTTAAATCATGCTGGCAGTTTTTTGGACTTCCTTCCACTTTTCTTAAAGTGTGGAATACAGCTGGTCTGGGCTTCCAAGATAGCATTTTTCAACAACACCCAAGCTTGATGTAAGTCTTTAACCTTTGCAACTGCTCCTTTTAGTTTTTTCTTAACTATTTTCCTCATTTTATCATAGTCTCCCTTTCGAAAGTTAAAAGGTAGTACTGTGGATTTCCTTACTATCCCTCCTCCACTAATTAGATCAAATGCGATCATGCTATGATCACTATTGCCAAGTGGCCCCAACACCATTATCTCTTGCACTAGATCTGGTGTTCCACTAAGGACTAGGTCTAATATGGCTTCCCCTCTGGTCGGTTCATGAATCAGCTGCTCCAAAGAAGCAGTCATTTATTTCATCTAGGAACTTTAACTCCCTAGCATGTCCTGCTGTGACACTGACCCGGTCGATACACGGGTAATTGAAATCACCCATTATTATTACTGTGCTGTAACTTTTGTTAGCTTCCTTGATTTCTTTGAGCAGTTCATCATCCATTTGTTCATTCTGGCCAGGCAGTCGATAGTACACCCCCACTGCCATCGCATTCCCCTTTTTACATGGAATTTCAATCCATAGAGATTCTACAGCAAATTTTGTTTCCTGCAAAACTTTAATCCTTTCTTACTCAATGCCCTCTCTAACATAGAGTGCAACCCCTCAACCAATTTGATCAGCTCTATCATTACGATATAGTTTGTACCCAGGTATCACAGTGTCCCACTGGTTGTCCTCCTTCCACCATGTCTCTGATATTCCAATCATATCTAACCTCTCATTTAGTGCTATATATTCTAACTCTCCCATCTTACTTTTTAGACTTCTAGCATTTGCATACAAGCAATTTAGAGACTGCATTTTATTCATATTAATCTGGCTATTGGTAAGCATGGGTAATTTGGGATCTTTAAGCTCTGTCTGCTCCATACTCGAGGGCATTTGGGCTACTTTACTCTTTTTTGGAACCTCTCTGCTTTTGGTAGTATCTTTCAAGGATACATTCTTCTGAACCATTTGCTGTTGGACGACTGTCGGCTCTCCCCTATTATCTAGTTTAAAAGCTTCTCTATCTCCTTTTTAAAGGTTAATTCCAGCAGCCTGGTTCCATCCCGGTTAAGCTGAAGCCCATCCCTTCGGAAGAGCCCCTCCTTTCCCCAGAATTTTCCCCAGTTCCTAAAAAATCCAAAACCCTCATCTCTGCACCTTTGTCTCATCCACGCATTGAGACTCTGGAGCTCTGCCTGCCTTTTGAGTCCTGCGCATGGAACGGGAAGCATTTCAGAGAATGCTACCCTGGAAGTTCTGGATTTCAACGTCCTACCTAAAAGCCTAAATTTAGCCTCCAGAACCTCCCTACCACATTTTCCTATGTCATTGGTACCGACATGTACTAGGACAGCAGACTCCTCCCCAGCACTATCTAAGACCTTATCTAGGTGGCGCGTGAGGTCCACTACCTTCGCACCAGCATTATGCAGTGATTGAGAAGGAGGCCTTGGCTGTCAAGTTGGTGCTTGAAACCTTGAAATACTACCTTCTTGGCCATCCATTTATGCTAATAATGGACCACCAACCCCTCAAGTGGATGGCTCGGCATAGAGTCCAACGGCCACTTTATGTGGTGTTTTTTGAGTCTCCAACCCTACCAGTTCCAGGTCTGGCGTAGGGCTGGTCGGACTTACCTGAACATGGACTTCCTTTCCTGGGTGGAAATCCCAGGTGAGGTAGGTGCTCAACAGGGCATGATTGAACTGACAGGGTGGATGTGTGATGGGGTCTATAGAAAATTGCCCATCCTTCTCCAGAGGGATTATCAACAGGTCCATTTAAGGGATCTTGCAGCCCAGAGTTCAGGGCTGGGAGGGTGTGTCTCAGTGTCGGAGGTTAAGAACCCAGCAGGCTGCAGAAGGGAGAGAGGCTCGTGAAACCAAAGGTCTTTTCCAGGCCAGCCTCGTGAAGGTAGGAGCTTTAACTGGTGCTGGAGGAAGGACCGAGAGAACCAGGCTATGAAGGTTTAACAGTTGGGATAGAACAAATCCAACACTGTTTTCTTGGAGCCTGTGAAGGTTTAACAACTGGGATAGAATAAAGCTGACATTATTTTCTTGACTACTGTCAGTTCTGCCTTTTAAACCGTGTGCCAATCTACCACAGGGCCACTTGGTAATAGCAATCATAACATGATCACATTTGATTTATTAAATGGAGGGAGGATAACAAGGAAATCTACTGCGCTAGTATTTAACTTTTGAAAGGGATCCTATAATAAAATGAGGAAAATGGTAAAGAAAAAACTAAAAGGAGCAACTGCAAAGGTGAAGAGTTTACATCATGCCTGGGCATTATTTAAAAATACTATTTTGGAAGCCCTGACCAGATGTATTCCATGCTTTAAGGAAGTTGGAAGAAAGGTCAAATGACAGCTAACATGGCTTAAATGTGAAGTCACAGAAGCTGTTAGAAATAAGAGAAAATCCTTCAGAAATTGAAAAAGGTCCAAATGACGAAAACAGTAAACAACATAATTACTGGCAAGTTAAATGCAAGGCATTGATAAGGCAGGCAAGGAGAAATTTTGAAAAGAAGCGTGCCATGGAAGCAAAAGTGCATAATAAAAATGTTTTCAAGTACATTAATAACAAAACAACTATGAGAGAGCCAGTTAGACCATTAGATGTTAGAGGGGTAAAACGGGCACTAAGAGAGAACAAAGCCATAGCGTAGAGACTGAATGAATTCTTTGCTTCAGTCTTTACTAAAGAAGATGTAGGAAACTTACCCATGTCAGAAATGATATTTAAAGGCGAGGTATAAGAGGAATTGAAAGAATTTGGGAAGATGTGATACAGTTATTTGATCAATTCAAAAGCAGCAAATCTGGACCGGATGGCATGCATCCTGGGATGCTGAAAGAACTGAAATATGAGATTGCAGCCTACTTTTAGTAATCTGTGAGTTATCATTAAAATCCTCTGTAGTACCTGAGGATTGGAGAGTGGCCAGTGTAATGCCAATTTTTAAAAAGGGTTCCAGGAGTGATCCAGGAAACCACAGATCGGTGAGTTTGACATCTGTACCAGGCAAAATAGTAACAACCATTATAAAGAAAAAAATTATGTAACATTGAAATAGTCATGGCTTAATGGCAGAAAACCAACATGGATTTAGTGAAGGAAAGTCTTGTTTCACTAATCTTAGGGCCCATTATTGGAAAGGCATTTGCATGGATTACAGCCCTGTAAACCATGTAAATGCCTCTAACCAGGATATTCAACTAACCGTCTTAGTGCTGCTGAATATCCCTGATCTTCTCCCTTACATGCCCCAGTGCTAACCGCTTAGCATCAGGGCTTGTCGTGGGCATTTCCGATGTGGTAACAGTTGATAACCAAGCAGTGGCGATATTGCATGCTGCCCAGTTAGCAACCTGCAGCTAAAAGATAGGTGAGGCAAAAGCTCGCCTATCTTTTAGCCACAGCAGCTAACCGGACACAATGCAATATCGCACTGTCCGGTTATCTACTGTGTCTGGGAGGCTGTTCGGCAAACCAGATATCCAAAGCCGGGGCCGTATATGACCCCTGCATTGAAAATCTGGGGTTAAGGGTCGGCGCACATGGCTATGCGCCGTAGCAGTACATAGCTGGCATAATTCGATATCGGGCCCTTAATTTTTTGAAGGTGTGAATAAACAGGTAAATAAAGGTGAACCGGTTGATGTAGGGTATCTGGATTTTCAGAAAGCCTTTGACAAGACCCTCTTGAGAGACTCTTGGGGAAATTAAAAAGTCATGGGATTGGCGGCAGTGCACTATTGTTGATTAGGAAGTGGTTAACAGAAAACAGAGAGTAGGACTAAATGGACAATTTTTTCAATGGAGAAAGGTGAATAGTGGAGTACCCCAGGGATCTGGGCTGGGCCTGCTGCTTTTTAACAAATTCATAAATGACATGGAAATGGGAATAATGATTGAGATGATGAAATTTGCAAATAACAAAACATTATTCAAATTAAAACACACAAGGTTTGTGAAAAATTGCAAGAGAACCTTGATAAACAGGATGACTGGGCTTCCAAAAGGCAGATGAAATTTAATGCGGACAAGTGCATAAGAACATAAGAACATAAGATATGCCATACTGGGTCAGACCAAGGTCCATCAAGCCCAGTATTCTGTTTCCGACAGTGGCCAATCTAGGTCATATGTACCTAGCAGTTTCCCCAAGGGAAACAGGTTCCACAATGCTTGTATTGGTTCAAGCATTGATATCCTGGGTCCCTTCTTAATAATGGTTTATGGACCTTTCCTCCAGGAACTTGTCCAAACCTTTTTTAAACCCAGCTACACTAACAGCCTTTACTACATCCTCCGGTAACAAATTCCAGAGTTTGATTACACGTTGAGTGAAAAAATATTTTCTTTTATTAGTCTTAAATAGTTTACCCTGTAGCTTCATTGCATGTCCCCTAGTCTTTCTATATTCTGATAAGGTAAACAATCGATCTACGTTTACCCGTTCCACTCCGTTCATTAATTTATAGACTTCTATCATATCTTCCCTCATCCGTCTCTTTTCCAGGTTAAAGAGCCCTAACCTTTTTAGCCTTTCTTCATAGGAGTATCCTTCCATCCCCTTTACCATTTTGGTGGCTCTTCTCTGAACCTTTTCTAAAATCGCTATATCCTTTTTAAGATACGGCGACCAGAATTGCACGCAATATTCAAGGTCCGGTCTCACCATGGAATGATATAGAGGCATTATAATATCTTTTGTTTTATTTTCTATTCCTTTCCTTATCATACCTAGCATTCTATTTGCTCTCTTGGCCGCCGCTGCAAAGTTATGTACTTAGAGCCCAATTCTGTAATATGCATGTCAGGCCAGCAGAAACGTCTAAAGCGAGAGCATGCACGTAATATACCCAATTCCAAAACAATGGAGACAGACATGCCCCTGGTTCCGGAATCACGGAGATATATGTTTCCGGCGTGGCACGAATAACACATCTGGGAAACACAGGCCCATGCTGCTATAATGGGACATGGATAAATGCAGCAAACAGCCTGTACATCCCCATGCTCGCTGTGTTCTGAATAGATAGACGTTTGCGATGCTTTCTGTCTCCGTGCTGCCATGCCCCCACTACAAAACTAAAAATTGAATTTTTTGCTTAAACTTTCACCCAATAGGAACTAATGTAGCGAAATTACAAAGGCTCATGGGTCTCAGTATAAAATTCCGCAGTCATTTGCAAGGTCTATAAATCAACACACTTGCTAGACTGCTATTCACATCAACGATCCAACTGATGATGCCTTTGAAATTATTTTACTACTTTATTTTATCATGCATATTTCCCATTTGCATGATAAAATAACACGTACTCAAGAACAATCGTTAATCCGAGAGGAGCAAAGATGGATCTTTAAACTTAATACAGTACGCCCGCATGGCTTAAACGCCTCTATAGATTGGCAGTTATGTGTTTAAAGAAATTAGTGGCACCCGGATCATTCAGATGACATCATGGAAATTGTGGGAGGCGTTGAATTGAACGCCAATAAGAGAGCTGGGGGAAGCGCTTAGCCGCATGCGCTGCGTTTTTGGCTTCTCATATGGAACAACAACGCTCACAACTTTCTTTCATTTAAGATGAGAAAAAGTATGGCGCAACGGGGATAATATTGAGGTGAAATTGATCAATATTAATATATTGAGCCTAGACGACATGTTAGATTTTGGTTTGGGAACGATATGGTATGAGTTTTAAAGTTTTTAAAAATAATTACCAGTAGTGAAAGTTTGAATTTATTTTTTAGAAGAGTCCTCTGTGTAATAAACCATTCCCCTGAAGAACCTCATGGAGAGAAACGCTTGGGCGCCTTAGAACACCGGCGTTGGGATTTGAGTGAACACTCGGGATATGAGTGAACACTCGCCAGCAAAAAGAAGTTTTTTATCACCTCTACGAATAGAAGATTAACATCGGCTGAGTTGAAGATAAGTGTCCATGATTTGTAGATAATAAAGTTTTTGAATTGTTTTTGAACATCATTGCTCTGGACACTTTATTGCAGCTTATAAACGAACTTTGAGGAGGTGATTGCAATACTGGCAATCAGTACACACATATGGGACATTGTTATGATATATATTGGAATATAGAGATATTAAAGTACTACTGCACCAGTATAAGAAGAAAGAATTGAATGAGATACGAATGAGAATATAAAGAAAACAAAATAAATATAAAAAATGGGAAATATGCATGATAAAATAAAGTAGTAAAATAATTTCAAAGGCATCATCAGTTGGGTCGGTGATGTGAATAGCAGTCTAGCAAGTGTGTTGATTTATAGACCTTGCAAATGACTGCGGAATTTTATACTGAGACCCATGAGCCTTTGTAATTTCGCTACATTAGTTCCTATTGGGTGAAATTTTAAGCAAAAAATTCAATTTTTAGTTTTGTAGTGATTTGCTTAATACATTTGACCACACATAGTAAGGCATTAAGCCATGCCCCCACTGGCAAAATGTACATCGTCTAAACTGGTATGCACATTGACAGTACTGTGCTCCTTCAAACAACATATTAATACCGATGAAACAGATGAGGTCATGCAACCTAGGCTATATATATTAATCTGTTGCATGCCCATAACACTACAAGGTTATCTATGTGCACCAAACTTATTGTTAAAGCAAGTGGAAAGTGAGATGTTTGTCCTGACAGACCCCAAACATACATGGCATGTGATGAACACCTTAGTTATCCTTTCAGAGGTCATCGATGAAAACAGCATTTGCAGTGCTAAGAATGGGCCAGAAAAAACCTGATATGGGCCTGTACAGCTACATGTCAAAATATATCACTGTCATTCATATGAAACCATCAGGATGCAAACATGCAACAGTGCAAACATCAGAAACACATGCCCAAAAGCACCATCCTCTGCCCTGACAAAAGTACACAATGTTAGAGACCTCTGATGGAGAATTTGGATATGTATTAGTGCTGTTCACACTACAGCATGCCCCCACCTCAGGGCCCTCCACCATTCTCAGGGGCATGCCCTGCTATGCTGCTGCAGAGGCGCTGTACAGAGGTCACTGCCCATTCACACTAGTACCTGGTGATGATGCAGTCAGCCCTACGGTCCAGGAACTGGCCAGGCAAACATGTCCCCCCCAGAGTTGCAGATCAGCACACCAGGGCCTCCCCTGTAGCCCTCATACTACACACACACACACACACACACACACACACACTTTTGCTTGCGGTCACACGCAACATGCCCCTGCCAAAACCATGCCCTGAACCTATAAACAACTGCTGGTAAAACTCATAGCAGGGCGTCTCTGGACCACACTTCTTAGTCAAACATGCTTGTGCTTCATACTAACTCACATACCATCCCTATACTGACATTCCCATTTCTTCGAACACAGGAATTGATCGGAAAGCCTAGAATAGCCCCTTTAGCACATACAGCAAATGGCAGCATAGTCAGAATAAAGACTATTGCAGTGCTTTATATTTCTGTAGGGGTGTTTTGTATTGTTATTTCACCTTCCAAACGTCTCTCAATTGTGCATTCTATTCTTTACAACTGCATCTTGTGCTCTGTCAGGCCGCGGGCACACCAGTTCAAGACAGACTTGTCAAAGCCATTTATCTCTATGGGATGCGTTGAGGATCAGAGCAGAAAACCTTCTTAAGTGCTGGCCTTATCCCACGTTGCTGCTGGTATAACGTAGGTGTCTGCAAGATACACTCAGGACGTACAGAGGCATTTCTGCCCCCTCCCACCCACATTCTGAGATCACCGTTTTTAGTGCCATGCATGGTTTCAGAATATGGGTCTAGATGCTTTCACGAGGAAAATGTCAAACCCTGCACATCTAGGTGGCCTATTTGTGGTTCAGAATGACCCTCTTAGGGAAGAGCAACCCAAACTATGCTTAGACGATGCAAGATTCCACATTAGGAACCACCACCCAGGAAAAGGGTTTAGGCATCATCGTGGATAATACATTGAAACCCTCTGCCCAGTGTGCAGCTGTGGCCAAGAAAGCAAATAGAATGCTAGGATTCATAAGGAAAGAAATGGTGATTAAAACAAAGGATATGATAATGCCTCTGTATCGTTCCATGGTGCAACCGTATCTTGAATATTATGTGCAATTCTGGTTACCATATCAAACCTGGCAAAGGTGCAGAGAAGAATCACCAAAATGGTAAAGGGGATAGAAGGATACCCCTATGAGGAAAGGCTTAAAAGAGCTCTTTAACTTGACAAAAAGACGGCTGAAGAGAAGTATGATAAAGGACTATAATATATTGAATGGAGTAGAACGTGTAAATGTAGATTGGTTGTTTACTGCTTCAAAAAGTAGAAAGACTAGGGGGCATGCAATGAAGCTACAATATAGCCCATTTAAGACTAACAGGAGAAAATATTTTTTCACTCACGCAATCAAACTCTGGAATTCGTTACCAGAGGAGGTAGTAAAAGCTGCTAGTGAGTTGGGTTTAAAAGAGGTTTGGAGCAGTTCCTCAAGGAAAAGTCCATAAATCATTATTAAAGAGGACCATCAAAATCTACTGCTTATCTGGCTGGGTTAAGCAGCATGGAATCTGTGTACCTTTTTGGAAACCCGACAGGTACCTGTGACCTGGATTGGCTGCTGATTGAAACAGGATACTGGGCTTGATGGACCTTGGTCTGACCCAGTATGGCATCTCTTATGTTCTTATTATGTTCTAGTATCCCTTTCTGGTAAACCTAAATACAACAAATTACAGTAATCTAATCAAGCATTCGTAACTGCATAAATAATTTGCATAAAATTCTTCTCAGTAAAATTAGTTTATACCCTATTTAACTGTCATAAAACTACAAACATGATTGTATGACATTTGTAGTCGCATAGACAAAACACCATCCAATTCCATTCCTAAGCTCCGTACTTGATCTAATACCCTTAGCCCCACCCCATTCCAAAAATTGTGGGATCTTTCATAATCTATAAAAACCTTATTGAACCTGGACATCCCTGCCTGATGTCAGAAACATCCTGAGTCGTGTCTAAGTTTAGACCTGCTCCAGGCACGAACAGGCACCTGAAATGTACTCTCTTAGGCTGGAAAAAGATCTAGAGACGAAAGCACTGCATCTTCCCTAATACTCATGATAGCAGCAAGGGGATTTGGTCCCTGATTTCCCTGATCCTAGCCCAGTACTCTAAACATTAGGCTGTTCCTAGATGTTTGCATTCTGAAATACTATTCTGGGGATGTCTGTGTAGATACTCCGGCAGATGTCCATATCAGATACGTCCACGTTTGTGAAATCATGTCTGGATGTGCCTGCTTTTTTTTTTTTTCTTCAAATATTTTGGCTTAAATGTCCCAGATTGCACTTGGATGTCATTTCTAAAATTCCCCTCAGAGTACATGCACACATTTATGCCTACTTTGAAGCAGGTATAAATTTGTGCAAGAGAATATATGTGCTATTAGGAACAGTTCTGAGAGTCTATTTTATAAGGGCACATAGGCACCTATGTTATCTTTATAAAATAACATCCAATCATAGACCCAGAACTCTTACTTCACTTCTTTCTTCTCAAGTTATTGAAAAGCTTACATGTATAAAAAGTACTTTTTGTCATGTACTCAGTTTCCTTCAAAGTAGACCCCTTCTGATAAAACATACTTCCTCCAGCATTCCTGCCACTGTTGGAAACAATTTTGAAATTCCTCTTTCGTTATGCTGTGAAGCTACTGTGTCAAATTTCGCTTAATGGTCTCCAAATCATCAAATCTTTTTTCTTTCAGTGGTAATTTCAGTTTTGGAAACAAGAAAAAGTCACAGGGTGTGAGTCAGGTGAGTACGGAGACTGACATACTTGCTCGATTTGGTGTTTCACCAAGAACTGATGGACAAGATGTGATGCATGAGCTGAGGTGTTATCATGATGATGCAACCATTCACCATTCTTGTGCATCTCTGGCCTCTTAAAATGAATTGCATCTCTCAAACAAGTCAGAACTTGGACGTAATACTCCTTACTGATGGTTTGACCTTTTGGGGCATACTTGTGATGAAAATAATCTGATAATCAAAGAAAACTGTGAGCATGACCTTGACATTGCTCCTCACCTGACGGGCTTTCTTAGAACTGGGAGAGTTTAGAGTCTTCCATTTTGAGGATTGAGCCTTAGTTTCTGGGTCATAACCATAAACTCCTAATTCATCACCAGTAGTAATCTTTCTGATGAAATATGAGTCATTTTCAATGCATTCCAACAACCCTTTGGCTGCAGACAGTCTATCTTCTTTTGGCCAGGGAACAGGAGTTTCAGCACAGATTTTGCAGACACACATCTCATCCCCAAATCGACAGTAAGAATAGACTGTACCAACCCAAAACTGATGTCCATGTCCTTAGCAAGCTACCTGATCGTCAATCTATAATTTGAGCGTATTACGGCACACACTGCTTCAACTTTTACATTCCTGCTCGTGGATGGTCTTCCAGAACGTCTGTAACTGTCAACACTTTGGTGGCCCTCTTGGAAATGTTTGTACCAGTCATAAACTTGAGTATCTCATGCACTCATAGCCATATACTTGCTGTAACTTGTCATAAGTCTCTTTGCACAAATTAAGTTTCTGGTAGAATTTAATGATGATCAGTTTTGTCACTCATCGTAAATCTGACGAATCTGCTTTTACGTGATACCAAACATCATGTGATTTAAAAAAAGTACAGGTGTGTTGCCATCACACTAACCTCTGCACATGCAGAGCACATAACCAGGTCACTGCATGCTTAACACCATCGTGGTTCAATGGTTTAGGCATTTGATATACCGCCCTTTACTTACGCATCAGAGTGGTTTACATGTATACTAACAGGTACTTTTTATTCCCTTGTCCCTGCAGGGCTCACAATCTAAGTGTACCTGAGGCAATGGAGGGTTAAGTGGCTTGCCCAAGGCCACAAGGAGCAGCCATGGGACTAGAGACCCCAGTCCCTCCGGCCTGAGGTTACTTGTCCCCATGCAGGAATTGAACCCCCTGGCCCTCCGGCCTGAGGTAACCTGTCCCAACCACTGAGCCACTCCTCCCTCCAATGTATTGTTAAATAGCTACACAACAAGTCTCAATACTTTTGGATTATACCTCGTAAGTCTTGAATTTCAGCTCTTAAAACCTCTCCACTCATAAACACTGTACTCACGGTTAATCCAGGAAGTTGTCTCTGTGCTGCTTCAGTCCATAGCAGACAGAGTCCTCATGCATGCTGGCACTTGAATACCTCAGTATACTCCCCCGGTGTGTCCAACACATGCACCACATTTCAAGGCTTCTCTTTCAAGGGAACTTTTATTATTATATGTACTCTTGTGCCCGTTACTTCACACAAACTAATTCAATGCTATTTTTTCCATAAAGTGCACTCTTTTCATGGTGTCTCATGAGCAACATCCCCGCTCCCTCTCTCGCTTCCAGGGGTAACCTTGCAGCTAGCTCTCTGACACAAGCAGATATACTCTCAATGACACCACTCTCTTTTCTTTCAACCAGTGGGCAGAACTGTTGTCGGGGCTTCTACTGAAGGCATAAAAAAGTCCAGAAACAAATCCCAACTTTTTCAGAAGGTGACATACTCAAGCCACTTCACACTAGTGACATCCACTCAACCTCACCCTATCAAAACCACAACAAGCTTTATATATATCTTTATTCATTTATATATTTAGAGAGAGAGAGAGAGAGAGAGAGAGAAAGTGACTTTTTGTCAGACCCTTGTCATACATGATCTACCAGTGTATGAGTGATCCTTCTTTATTTTAATATTACAAATAGAATGAGAACTGCCTGAGAAGGGTTCAAAAAAGGGCAAGGAATGAGAGACATCATCACGGATATGAGATGGATCCTTGAAAAGACAAAAGAATACCAAAAGGATATCTTTATGTGTTTTATTGACTACAGCAAGGCTTTTGACTGTGTAACCCATGAGAAACTCTGGGCCACATTAAGAAGCATGGGTATACCAGAAAACATCTGATTGTTCTCTTGCACAACCTTTACATTGATCAAGGAGCAACATTTCAAATGGAACACAGAGAAACTGAATGGTTTAAAATCAGCAAATGTGTTTGACAAGGCTGCATACTTTCCCCCTACCTGTTTAATTTATATGCTGATGACACCACATACTGGCTGAAAGTGAAGACAATCTGAAACATTTGCTTCTTAAGATCAAGGAATATAGTCTTAAAATGGGCCTGCATCTTAACATAAAGAAGAAAAAATCCTGACCAGTGGTAAAATCAATGTTCATTGTTGATGGAGGAGAAATTGAAATAGTGGACAACTTTAACCTGCTTGGATCAATAATCAAAGAAATGACAAGCAGTCAAGAAATCTGATGACGCATTGTTCTTGACAGAATGACTATTTATTTATTTATTTATTTAATCCAGATTTGTATACCACTTTTTCCTTCAATCAAAGTGGTTGACTTCACAATTTGGGTCTACATTGAACATGGGGGAGGGGGGGGGGGTTGACAAGATGTACATATAGACCATAGTGGATGGTTTTATCTTCACATTTAAGCGTGAGTAGGGGGTCTTTAGGTTGCTTGGTCATAGAATTCCATGAATAGGAAGGTTTTGAGGGATTTGCGGAAATTCTTGAGGTCATTTATCGCCTGCAGTTCATCCGGGAGGGAATTCCAGAGGACCGGTGCTGAGAGGGATATAGCTCTGTTGGAGGTAACTTGTTTTGTTTTATGGTATCCAGTGGGTGTGTGGAGTCTATTGCTGCTGTTAGTTCATCTGGGCTGGTTGGTTGTGCCCCTGGTTATTAAACTGTGGAGGATATCTGCTGTTCATAGGTGCATTATCTTGAATATGTTTATAGTCGTTATGAATCTTGTCCGTGCAGAATTGGCAGCCAGTGCAGTTGCCGAAGTATAGGTGTGATGTGCTCGTGCTTGGCTGTGCCGGTTATGATGCGGGCTGCAGTGTTCTGCACTAGTTGCAGTAGATGGGTAGCTTGCTTAGGTAGTCCTTGATATAAGGAGTTTCTATAGTCCAGTATTGGGGTGATGACTGCCTGGCATACGGTGTGGAAATGGCCCTGGCTGAGGATCGGTTTGAGTCGCCGGATGAGCTTCAATCGTTGGTAGGCTTTTGCAGCAGTTTTGTTTATATGAGATTGTAGGTTTAAATTCTTGTCCAGGGTGACACCTAAGTATTTTACCTCGTCCTTTATTGGTATTGTTTGGTTCAGGATGCTAATGGCTTGAGGTGGGTTAAAATTGGGATTTCTGGATATGATCATTGCTTCTGTTTTGTCAAAGTTGACTTTCAGGTTGTTATCTGCGAGCCAGTTGTTAATGTTGTCGAGGCAATGAGTCATAGGGGCCATATTGGGAACGAGTGTATCTATTGGAGCATACACCATGATGTCATCAGCATATATGTGATATTGCAACATGTGGTGTTTGATAATGCCACAGATTGGTTGGATGTAGATGTTGAATAGTATGGATGAGAGATCTGATCCTTGTGATATTCCCTGATTGATAGGGAACTGTGATGGTTTTCTTTGGCCACTTTTAACTTGCTGCGTTCTATTACTTAAATAGGATGTGAACCATTTTATTGTATTGTTGCATAGCCCGATCCCCTGTAATTGGTTTAGCATTATTGAGTGGGAGACCATGTCGAATGCCGCTGAGATGTCTAAGAATACTAGCAAAAATCCATTTTTATATTATCTAGACCCTTCAGCAGATTGTCGAAAAGGGATGTGAGTAGTGTTTCCACATTGTGCTGTGGCTTGAATCCATGCTGCTGAGGGTCTAATGGGGCTTGCAAATCGATGTGGTCCTGTAGTTGCCTCTGCATCACTTTTTTGATGCCCTTTGATATGACTATGAAGGACCTAGACAAGATTCTCTCTCCAAACAAAGATTTGACTTGTCCAAGCCATGGTATTTTCAATAACATCTTATGGATGTCAAAGTTGGACAGTGAAAAAGAGACAGGAATAAAATCGATGCCTTTGAATTATGGTGCTGGTGAATAATACTGGCTCAAATTCAGCAAGACGGCTTGAGGGGCTGCATATCCCGCCCATATTCCTCCATAGGCTCTCCCCACACAGCCAGAGTAGCGGTATGGGGAGAGCCAGCAAGGGCATGAGGGGACGGAGTGTGGGCAGAGCGGGGGAAGGCTGAGGTGGCAGGATGTACAGGGCCAATTCAGGTCACAGTCCTATATGTCTTGTTACTGGGAGTGAGACGTGCTGCTTATACCACCACACAGGTAGAATAAGCAGCTAAAGAGACTCTGATTGGGCCTGGGAACTCCCCTGATGGATGGAAGCAGCATAATATGGGTCCCCGCTGCTTGATCCGGGCATGGCCGACCCTGCCGAGGGTCAGATGACAGAGTAACAGGGGGTCGTTTATTCTGCGGGGGGACTGGTATGCAGGTGGACATCCCTGTGTACATGCAGGGACATGCCCGGCTGTCTCAGGGCCCGATCCTGCAACTGCGGGAACGATTGGTTCCCGCGGTGCGGAATCAGGTCCTAACTGGTTCATCCTACTTGGGGCTGTCCTTATGGAATTGGGCTCCACATGTATACCATGGACTGGCCGAAGAACATTTACTCAGTAATAAAGGAGATCAAACCAAAGCTTTCTTTAGAAGCTCAGATGACATGACTTCAACTTTCATACTTTGGACACATCATGCGAAGAGAGAGATCATTAGAGAAAGATATCATGCTTGGTAAGGTTGAACATCAACACAAAAAAAGAAGACCAGCAATGAGATGGATCGATACAATAACAACAGCTATGAATGCTACTCTATTAACAATGAAGCCGCTTGACTGAAGACCGAACACAGTTTAGTACAGCTATTCAGAGGGTCGTCATGATTCGACACCAATTTGACGGCACTTAACAACAACAGCAGCAATATTACACATAGAAATGATTTAAAAATATCTCCCATACTCAAATGGCAAATGAGGAGAAGCATTAATATACTTTATATTCCTGAAGGGACCAAAATCAGCACTCCTCAGTCAACAAACCATCAGTTCCCAAATTCAGCACTCCTCAAATCTCAAACTGTCAGTTCACAAAGTCAGCACTCCTCAGACCTCAAACCATCAGTTCCAAAAATCAGCATTTTTCGATCCTCAAACTGTCAGTTCCCAAAATTAGTGCTCCTTGGTCCTCAAACTGTCATTTCCCAAAGTCAGTACTCCTCGGTCATTGGCTCCCAAAGGTGTCCATAGCATGTCCACATGTTTCGCAGAGCTGTGCCAAGGCAGTCTTTGAGCTGTATCAGGGGAGTCTTTCTCCTAATAAGAGAATCCAGTATGTCAATGAACGTTTCTTAGATATTCCAGTCCTTCATTTACCAGCTTTCCTATAATTTCACTTAATCATCCAAAGGAAATTAATCTTGAAAGAGCCCACAGAAGGAAAACATCAGAATCAGATACCAGAGACAAACTAAATACTGTAGTATATCTCATTAGTGAAAACCATAAGAGCAGTATCTGACCTCATGCTATTAAAGATAGCATCTTATGTTTATATCTTCAAGTAACTTGTAATAGATAGTAGTCCATTAATCAACCAGTTTTACGTAGAGCCACAATGTTCACTAAAAGCATATATTACTGTTCTCTTCTTTATTTTTGCATACATGTCGCCATATCTACAATGCCGTTCTTCAGGAAATCATTAGTCCAGCATATCCTTGCACCGGCCCTGATGACAAGGTATGTCGTGAAGTGGCAGAAATGAAAATGTTGCCATTTGCAGATTACTCTAATGTCTGGAACAGGGTGGACGTCCCTGAGGAACTAGAGAGAGTGAAGAGTGAGTTAAAACAGCTTGAAAAGAGATTGAGTACTTTGAAGGTAA
Organism: Ichthyophis bannanicus; assembly: GCA_033557465.1. Lineage (NCBI taxonomy): Eukaryota > Metazoa > Chordata > Amphibia > Gymnophiona > Ichthyophiidae > Ichthyophis > Ichthyophis bannanicus. Next base: position 125,320,660 of record CM066035.1, on the reverse strand, counting down.
GATCCATTGTAAAGAGGTGTACAGTCAAGCAGCTGGCATGCAGAGATCCACAAGAATTACTAAATTGGGAGAGACTTATGTGAACTGAAATGGAGAGACCCTGCCTTGATCACATCTGATGATGTCAAGGTAGCACAACATTGTGATAAGGCAATGCACATAGGCAGAGAAATGCTAGGACACATAGAAAGAGGTATAATCAATAGATGGCTGCAATGGTGCAAGACACCAGAGACAATGTGTGACATTTTTTTGAGGTGAGTGTTTGGTATATTATATGGTGTTTGGAAATGTTCTATCTTGCAAAAGTATCTCTCCTGGATTGTGTATTTTGTTGTTTGTGTGAGACAGGGTTTTTTCCTCCCATCCATTTGGTCTCCGTGAGCTCGAGAAGGGAGCCGTGAACTCAGATTTGTACTTGGTACACAGGCATAGTAGTGGAGGAGAGCAGGCCCTGACAAGGACTGTGACCTGGAAAGAATGAAAATGTTACAAGGACTTATCTTTGCAGATGCGTATACTTCAGCAAAAGGGTACAGTTTGTGTACAGTACAAATACAGGTACAGAATGTGTGCTGAAAAGGATCCTAAGGGAAAGGGAACACAAAGAGATAGTCCCCTTGAGAATTAGATTTGGACTAGATTGCCCAGCATCTGGGAGAAACCCAGATCCTAAGGAATTGATTGGTAGAGATCATCACAGCCATACTGTATATGAGGGGATTCTGTACATGTAAGAGAATAATAGTTAGTAGACATTGGGGATTATTTTAGAAGCATCCCCATGTATAAATCTCAGCATTTACACATGTACTGTAGATAAAGATAACCATCTTGTCCTTTGATTATTCCTTTTTTACAATAACAACACTATCAGGGATATTTGGTGCTTGTCGCTTTCTTTCTTGAGTTCCATTACAATTGTTGCACCTCCACCGACAAATCATTTTACATCTGCTGCATATAATCATCTGTATCAAAATAATATTCATTATTTAGTTACCTTGCATCTTAAGAAATCACTTTCTTTGCAACTGCCTCCCTTTCATCTCTGCTATGAGCTTTTTCAATAGTGTGAATCTCTAAGACTCTTTCTACCCACCTATTGATGCTCGGTGCCTTAATCTTCTTCCAGTGGACAGTAATGACCATGTGTTGCGCCATTCTAAAATTGGACATACACCCTAAACGACATAGAGATGATTGCGCTGAATACATGCAAATTTGGACCTTTCTAAAATGTTTCTGGATGTGATTGGCACATCTCAATGAGTCTTTTATACATGTGCAATAGAGCTTCTAAAATGACCCTCTAAGTCTATATGTTCATTTAATGCCATGCTTTTTAAGGGATATGTTTAATGATCAGTGGTAGCGGCTTCCATGCAATATCGGAGCCATGGCCACATTGAATTCAATGGGGCTGCGGCTCTGATATTGCACGGAAGTCGCTACTACCGATTAGTAAACATACTCCTAAGTCTCCAGTGCCAGATTTAAAAAACACAATGTAGAATTGTCATCCCCACTCTTTGATGAATGTAAGGGATCAGGTCTAGACTGCACATATGGTGGGCGTGCCCAATTTATGACGCATACTGGGAGCATTCTGGAGGTTGTTGTTGTTAAGTGCCGTCGAGTTGGAGTCGACTCATGGCGACCCTCTGGATAGCTATCCTAAATTGTGTTCGGTCTTCAGTCAGGCAGCTTATTGTTGACAGACTGGTACCCATAGCTGCTGTTATTGTATCGATCCATCTCATTGCTGGCCTTCCTCTTTTGCGTTGACCTTCTATCTTGCCAAGCATGATGTCTTTCTCTAATGATCTCTCTCTCCGCATGATGTGTCCAAAGTATGAAAGTCGAAGTCTTGTCATCTGAGCTTCTAAAGAAAGCTTAGGTTTGATCTCCTCTAGTACAGACTGGTTTCTTCTTCGGGCAGTCCATGGTATACACAGTATTCCCCGCCAGTACCATAATTCAAAGGCATCAATTTTCTTCCTGTCTATCTTTTTCACTGTCCAGCTTTCACATCCATATGATGTTATTGAAAATACCATGGCTTGAACAAGTCAAATTTTTGTATGGAGAGAGACATCTCTGCTCTTGAGAATCTTATCTAGGTCTTTCATAGCCATTCTGCCAAGAGCAATGTGTCGTCTGATTTCTTGACTGCTTGTTGCTTCTTTATTGATAGTTGATCCAAGTAGGTTAAAGTTATTCACGATTTCATTTTCTTCTCCTTCGACGATGAACCTGTTGATTATGCCAGTTGTCATGATCTTTGTCTTCTTTACATTAAGGTGCAGGCCCATGCTGGAGGTAAATGATGGATTTTGAGGTACCTTGGGCACTGCAGTATGTGTTCTTGAATGCCACCATATCTGGGGTACTGAAACAGACCAATAAAATGGTCAGGCTGCTATTAATTTACCTGAGGTAACTCAGGGCATCTCATCCTTTAATGACAGCTTAGGTGCAGCCTCACCACGGAGTGATACAGAGGCATTATGATATCCTTTGTTATATTCTCCATTCCTTTCCTTATGATTCCTTTCATTCTATTGGCTTGCTTGATTATCCTGTTCATAGAGCAAAGGATTACAATTTATTATTCATGATCACATCTTAGATCCTTTTCCTGGGTGGCGATTCCTAATGTGGAACCTTGCATCATGTAGCTATAGTCTGGGTTCTTCTTCTCTAAGTGTGTAACTTTGCACTTTGCACTTGTTTACCTTAAATTTCATCTGCCAGTCAGTTGCCCAGTCTCCTAGGGCCCGATATAAAGTTGGGCAGGCTAAGAGCCCCTGTGGCACATAACCATGCCCGCTTACCCTTAACCCTGGATATTGACCCTGGTATTGAATAACCAGGGATCGCAGCAGACACAGTAAGCCACAGTAGCTAACCGGGCAGCAGCGATATTGCATGGTTAACTCTTGTGCCTTAAAGATAGGCGAGTGTTTTCCTCGCCTATCTTTAAGGTGGAGATCGCTAAGCGGGCAGCATGCAATATCGCTGCTTCCCAGTTATTGCTTGTCACCACCTCTGCCCCACCCCGGAATGCCCCCAACACCCTGATGCTGACCGGATAGCATCGGAGCACGTAGGGGTGTTAGGAGGGGATATTCAACGGCACTAACCATGTAAGTGCCATTGAATATCCCCATTAAAAGCGTTTACATGATTTACTGGGCTGTAAACCATGTAAATACCTTTTGAATATCAGGCTCTAGTTTCCCAATGTTCTCTTGCAATTTTTCACAATTTTCTTGTGACTTAACAACTCTGAATAATTTTGTATCATCTGCAAATTTGATCGCCTCACTTGTTCCCATTTCCAGAACATTTTCAAATATGCTAAAAAGAAGCAGGTCCAGCACAGATCCTTGAGGTACTCTACCTTTCTCCATTGAGAAAACTGACCATTTAGGGGTATGTTTACTAAACTGTCTTAATGTTACCGGCGTTAGTTGAAGTCTTACTGTGGCGAATGCCATATAAGGTAATGGGCATTCCGGTCTTAAGGTAGCATTTCGGGTTATCGCGCGATAAAGTCCGTTATCGCGTGATAGAGGGAGTGGTGGCACGTTAATGCGCATTAACCTTAATTAGGCACGCTGACCTGTAAACACAGCAACAGAGGTGTAGCACACTGGTTAATACAGTGACTGATGAAACAGGGTCATGAGTTTGATCCCCAGTGAACTTAAGGAGTAAGGCTGTCTGAGGCATTACCCTTTACTTTAAATCAGTGCTGTCTGAGGCATTTTCTTTTTAAATTTAAATTAGTGCTGCCAGCAAACACACCCTCACAGTGCCGTAACCTAAGGTGCCGCATAAGGTGCCCTATAAGGCACTCCAGAGGGCACATTATAAAGTGCACTGTCTGCCAAGGCACCTTATAATGTTCCCTATAGGGCACCTTATAAGGTGCCTTATAGGGAGCCTTATAGAGCACTTTATAGGGCGCCTTATGAGGCACATTAAGGTTACAGCTCTGTGAGGTTGTTTTTGTTGGCAGCACTAATTTAAATTAAAAAAGGAAATGCCTCAGAAAAAGCCCTATCAAATAACATCACTGAGGGATCAAACCCACAACCTCTGTCTCCACAGTCAGTGAAGTAACCAGTGGGCTACATCTCTATAGCTACCATCAAACCCCTGGCTGGCTACAGAAGAACTGTAGGTCACCACACAAACTGTCTGCTGTGGTTACCAGGATAGGGTTAACCCACCGTATCCATGATGCACTGCACATGCAGATCAGCAGTCTACAGCTGATCACAAGATGGGGTATGCACCCCCACAGCGCCTCGGCCTGGTAGGGGGAACTGGTCATGTGTGTTACTGGCACAGAGTACCTACAGACCATAACATTGTGTGGGTACTGTGCTCACCCTGAGGGCAAGGTGGGGTGCCCAGCACCAGGTCCGCAGCATCATTTACCATCAGTGCCAGTGCGTGATAGGTAGTCCTTGTAGATACACCTAAGTTACACCTGTATTTCCCAGTCAAGTCTAGCCCTTGTGGACTATAATGCACCCAGAATAGTGCATATCCTGTGGGGGTGCCATGGTCACATTTTTTAAAATAAGGGGGTGTTTAAACCCATAGGTGGATTATGTAGCAACCCCCATCCCGCTCTCTAAGGCTCAGGGTGGGGTACAAGATCTCCCACCAACAGATCCACAATCTACATCCCTGCAGTGGTGGCTGTAGAAGGGACCGTCAACATCAATCCTGCTGGGGAAGGGCATCCTACAGGGCAGTCAATGAAGATCTGTATGCATCCATAAGGCAATGGCAGAGAGACAGTAGGCCTGGAAATGCCCACCACTACCTGACATTCTCCAGCCACTGCACCCTGGAAGGTGTTCCAGCTATACACATACTAACAGCAGGCAGTCTGCTAGCTAGGCCATTGTGCATGCTCCTGGAGAAAATGTGTGCACCCAAAACTGGGATGTCAGCACACACACCAAGCAAAAAAGTCAGTGATTGGGCCCCAGGAAAGAGAACCCACAAACATCACTTGAGTGAAATATTATAGAGCACTATGGGGGAACCTAGCCATGCCATGGTCAATGCTCAGTCAGGGTGAGAGTGACCGCCCAGCAGGACATGCTGTGGCCACCCTGTTCGTGCAGGTGGTGGCCGGGCACTACAATGTCCCAGCCATTGCCCTATGCCCTGTGCAGATGCATCCTGCCCAGGCCACCCTGTCCGGGCCATACCCACAGTACCTTTCTCCTCATTATGCACATTGGCAGGCTAACACTGGAAACAGTGCAAGCAGTGTGGGCTGAGTAAGGTGTAGGCAGCTACAACACACTGGATAGACAGACAAACACTCCCATACCTATGCCAGCATTGTGCAAATATAGATGCTCTTGACAGCCCTGGCCACCACACCAGTCCTGGGCATAGTGCAGGCATGGCTATGGTATGCAATACTGTTGGGGTCACTCCCCGGGGTGGTAAACACTGTCAGAAACCAAAACTGAAACACACTCCACAGATATCAGAAAGGTTGCTCTGATGCAGCTCTATCAGAAAATTGTGATTAACTTAAGAATTGTTATCTGCCATTTATCATAGCAACCTTTTGATATATGTGTAACGTATCCCAAAGTTTAGGGCGGCATTGCTAAGGTATGCAAGTGCTAGAATTGGGAGATGCTGCTGCGCGCAAGGCCCAACAGCCTGACTCTCCATGAGGCTTTGGATAGTGGAGTCTGTGGGTGTGGGTGTTTATGCCCCTTTTGGCCGCTGCTCTAGGGCAGAGGTTCCCAACTCCGGTCCTGGTGGGCCAAACACTGTTCAGGTTTTCATGCTGTCCCTAATGAATATACATGAGATACATTTGCATACAACGGGGCGGCGCATACTAATGCAGCACAGGCATATTTATTAGGAACAGCATGAAACCTGAATGGTGTTTGGCCCTCCAGGACTGCAGTTGGGAAAATCTGCTCTTGGGATTGCACATGTTTATGGTGTCTGTGCTCTGTAGGGTAAAATATAGGCGTTTCAGGCATGTTTATTTTATCTGCAATAAAGGTTCCATCTTTATTACCACGGTTTAGTACTGGGTAAAATATGGGGAAAGGGTTGGCAGGAGCCACAGTTGGGACTTGAACTTGTGACCTTCTGTTCCTGAACACACTGGTTGTGAGTACTGCACCACACTGTTGCCACAGGGATAGTTCATTCTCTGGGGATAGCATGACTGTTCGTCAGACAGACCCGATCTGTTGCATTGCACGGCACCCACCTAAACGGGACTAGGCCATGGTCTGCTGTGGGCAGATGCCACTGCCCCCTCCGCCACCAGCACCCCTCCACCACCATGCTGCCATGCCATTATGCCGGTGGTGCTGGTGGTGCGCAGTCCCAGACCATCCAGTATGTCGGTAGGCAGCTGCCTATGTTGTGGGTTCTCGGCTAGGGGTGCCTACATGGAAATGCGTGCTTCTTCCCCCCCCCCCCCACCGCCTGCCAATGTTATGTGCCCTTGGGGGTACTTGCTGAGTAATCTCCCCTGTGACACTGTGGGACACACACTCGTGCCCATGTTGGACCCTCATCAGTTGCTGTCTTGCTGCTTTACTGTTTCGGCATTGCTATGTGCCACCTAGGCATCTGCCTAGCCCGCACTGTGCCCCTGCTGAACTACAGCATGTGCCGCCTGCAGCCCTCTGTATCCCATTTACAGCATCAGTACAGTTGCCGTTTCCTACTTGCCCACTCTGCTGTTGCTGCACATGTGCACGCCATAACAAACCTGCCCAATCTAAACGACAGAAACCCTAATCAGCACTATTTCAATGTGGGATCATTCACTTTGAAGGGGGACAGAGCATAGACCCTTCCAAACATGATATCTTAATTTATACGCTTTGTCAATAGTGTTGCTTTATGTTTATCATTATTATCACTTTTGGCCAGCTTGGTTATTGGAATTTTAGATGTGGTTCTGGTCATTTTATATGTTTATTTGCCTTTTTGGTCCCTGCACATGTATCACAACTATCACTTTTCTGGATTTCCCTGCCTTTGCTGCACATTGTTGACTGAAATGGTTTCTCTTTCCTGCAAATGTGCCTTAACGCAAGGGTTTCACTGCCGTTAGTGTTCAGACCCGGATTTCACAGCATTAGTGTGCCTGGAGCCTCTCCCCTCCCACTCTCCGCCCATTGACCCCTTTTCTCCGCCCTCTGGGAAGCCTTACTCCACCCTTCAGGCCCGGATTTCACAGCGTTAGTGTGCCTTAACGCTGCCGCTGCGTTATCGAGCGATTATACCACCACTGCGACGTTAAGACGGTTTAGTAAACATACGCCTTAGTCCTACTCTCTCTTTTCAATCTTTTAAACCGTTCCTAATTCACAATAGGACACTGCCTCCTATCCAGTCTTTCTTATTTGCTGTGCACATACGCACACACACACAGATCATGAGCCCTGTGCACACATTAAATTATGATGGGCATAAGAAAAAAATAATACTGTGACAAATTTTAATTAGGCGTTTTAAAGCAGCATATAGAGACCAAACTATTTGCATCTGCCTGATCTGAGCACCAGGTGTGACTACTTAGCTTGCTCAATTGGCTGATCAGGTCCCATCCAGAGGATGGTGCTATATTATTAATCCTACATTCTTAAAATTTAATAGTGATGTTGGCGGGAACAGCTTACTTTGACTGGCGTGTTCAGCATCTGCACAGAGGTCTGCAGGAAAACAGCTTTATGCGGATTTCTCTGTGTATGTATTCCACTCCCCCTCCTCCCAAGACCACAGTATGCACACCACAGGCTCAGGGACCCCTGTTTATCTCTCACCCCATATCCCTTCACAACCAGAGGTACCCTGTATCCTAAAATAGTGCAACATCTGCACCAAAACTGCCAGTTACATGAGACTGAAAGAACTAAATATATGTAATCTAGGGGAGAGGAAAGGCGGGTATTTGAGAGAGAGATTTAAATATATCAAGGGGATTAAAAATGCACAGGGAAAGAATGCTCTAGCATAAGAGGTAAAGGTCTGAGGTCAGAAGGAACAGGTTATGGGGTGCATTGAACAGCATCTACAGGAAGGAACATCTGTCTCACTCTAGGTTTCAAAGAGAAGACCAGTAGAGAGACTGCAAAAAAGGTAGTTTTAAGCTCAGATGTAGGACATAAAAACTTTAAATAAAGGTAATAACAACTGCACTGATTCTAATTGACCACTTTGAAAAAATGTAGTGACTATAAAATGGGCAGGTACCATTTTTAAGATTAAAAAATGTAATATTTATAAAAGTTAACAATAATAGTTAATTTCCTTAATTTTGTTGTGTAATGATGATTTTTAATCAATAGCTTCCACTGCACACAGCTGCTCACGGATTTGCTCAATGGTCATTTTTTGCACATGGGCTGAAAATTTTGCTCCTACCCCATGACTTTTTAATTTTCTCAAGAGTCTCTCATGAAGGACGTTCTCAAAGACTTTCTGAAAATCCAAATACATTATGGGGGTCATTCTGATCTCCATTTAGTGGATCTGGATGTCCAGACCTGTTAAACAGTTGGATCTCTCCTAGGGCTGCAGAGCTCCCCACACATATAGGCCAGTTGTGTGGAGAGCTCTGTTCATGGGTGGGAGGGGTGGGATGGGGGAGGAGTGAGGGCAGGTAAAAAGGCAGGGATGCAACCCCAGACATACAGGACCGATTCTGAGGTCAGCCCTGTACATCCGGGTTTACACCTCAGAGGTGATATAAGTCCCCCTGGATGGCGGGGGACCGTGATGCAGAGGGCCAAGCTTGAGGTGAGGGGTGCAGGGGGTTCACTGCAGCCCAACCCCAATTGGGGGTCGGGTTGCAGGCAACAGGTCTACAACTGATGCGCTGGTGATTGCGATTCCTTCATGGAGCCAGAGTGCCATGGCGACGAGACACCATGACACTGTGGCTCCATGAGGGAGCCTGACTGAGTTAGCTGGGCAAGTGACTGGACATACAGGGTGCCTGAATCAGGATACCTCCCAGACGTCCAGCTATTGTGGTGCGATTCTGCTCCTGCTGGGATGTCTAGCCCCCACAGGAGCAGAATCGGGTGCATTCCCTGGCCATCCGGATATCTAGGCATCCGGGCGGCCCAGGGACACACGAACCTGAATGTGCCTCCAAATCAACAGGCTCACCTTTATCTACCTGTTTATGCATATTTTAAAAACGATGTAGCTGTTAGTGAGGTTACAAATTCCCTTGGCTAAATCCAAGGAGGAGGCAAGAAGGACACATATGGAACATTACAAGGAGCATTAACTTCAAACTCAAAACAATCAAGCACCTTAAACCTCTTCTAACCAACCACAACTTTCGCTCAGTCCTCCAAGCAGCCATCTTTCTGCATTTCAACTACTCCGATATCATCCTTCAAAGCCTACCAAAACACAGCTATCCACCCACTCCAACTTGCACTCAACACAGCAACACGGACCTTCTTCAACTCACAAAATACTGAACACACAACACCCCTATTCAGACAACTTCACTGGCTACCAATAATAGAACACATAAAATACAAATCCATTCTCACAGCCTTCAAAATTCTCAACAACTCATCTTCGCCACACCTGCAATCCTACTTCAAGTCACACCTGATAACAGCAAACGATTAACTGGCTCTCAGAACATGCTAGGTATACTACCACTATTTACGAAAACCAGCTCTTCCACCTGAAAGAGAGTCTTCTCACTTTACGCTCCACACTTATGAAACTCCATTCCTGACAAACTATGGACAACAATGGACACCATGACCTTCAGAAAAGCTCTAAAGACTCATATATTCAAACACTGCTTCTCTGACAACATCACCTAACCAGCCATCAATCATCTACTCAACCCCTTCCCCCCTCCCCCGCTCCCTCAACCCTCCAAGTTTACCTCCCCCCCCCAATATTTCACCCCCCTTGACCACCATTTGTCAATAATGATACCCTAGGCCTACAAACTTAAGTTAACATTACTTCCATGTTGATCTCCCTGTTCTATGTATAATGTTCTGTTACAACATAAACTACTTTAACCATAGGGCAAAGCAGTATAGAAAAACTATTAAATAAATAAATAGTTTCAGTTAACAACCTTTGTGACTCTCTAATCTGGCTGGATTTGGGACTTTGGTGCCCACATGTACTCTTGGTGAGGTGGGGGAAGGGAGGGAAGGGATCTTCTTTACTCCTCACCTCACCACCTCTCCTCCATCTGGCCAGTGACAATAATGGAAAGAAGTTAGTGAACACGTACAAGCTCACGGGTCTTCCACTTCTCACTCTCACCCTCTGCCTTTCTCCTTTTCGAAGATAACTCCAGTACTCTTCCTCATAGCTGTTCCCTTCACCTTTCTCTAACTGCTCTCCCCCCCCCCTCCCAAACAACATACAGTATCTCTTACACCTTCCTGACGTGTTCCAGGAAGACTCCTTCCTCCTCCCCCATTGCATGCTCGGCTGGGTTCCAAGATTTTGGGATCACAAACAGCTGCAGGCTGAGTTGTATCTTTTTTAGCCCCCCCCCCCCCCATTGGCAGTGGAATGGTGCGGACCACTGGGACTTTGCCTTACCAAGCTTTTGCTCCACACAGCATCTGAAACTAAAGAGTCTTGGATTTAGGGATGAGGGTTTGGTTTGGCGCCACCCACCACAAAGATGTTCAGCCACTCCTTCCTCCCCTTCTTTTTCACCCAATATACTGCCGGTCAGCACAGGAGGGTGAAGTAGGAACAGAAAACATTTCTTGTGTTCTTCTGCAGCCCCTGCTGCCTCCCCCCCCCCCCCTTCCCGCTTTTTATCCTCCGATGCTGTCTGCAGTGTGTGTTTCAGTTTCAACCCCTATTTGGTAATTTTAGCATGTGAGATCCTTTTCATAGGCTTGTGCCATTTCAGTACATTTCTTGATTTAGTAACCCCCCCCCCCCCTCTGTCCTTTGCAGCTGATTTGGAATCTAACAAAAATTACATATACCTGCAGCCCAGCCCTTTAGACCCATTAAGTGTAGTTTTTTTTAAATTATGTAAAACATTTATTATAGTGTATCTTTTAATTCTGCAGCCATCATATTGGTTTTTCTCTACTCTTTTGACCTGATCTTTGTGTAAAACATGGACTAAGCTTGGTAATAATATGTGTCTGTGCTCTGGCAAGGACGGTTCTCCAAGGAGAAACAGACTCTGTTCTATAATTTTAAACTGGATAGGAAAGGAAGATGTTTCTCAGATCACAGTCATTCCCTGGCATTGATGAATGATTCTGTCTCCACAGATAAGCATTCCTCTGGCTTTGCCAAGAAACAGCAAAGGTTTACCCCATCTAATTAAGAAAGGTTTGTTAATACTACTTGCCTGTCGCCTAGCATGAGGGTTTTGTGCATGTTGTCAAACTTTGAAAAATGCAATGCCTTTGCTTCTTCAGTTCATAGAAACAAAAAATGATGGCCAGTAAGGTTCATAAAGCCCATCTAGTCTGCTCATTCTTGATGAAATGCAAGAGTTTCCTGAACTCCACCTTTAGGATCACATCCTCAATCTAGGATCTTCTATACTTATGCAATGCAAAATTCCTATTATAATTTACAAAGGCTCTACCAAGTGCAGAGCCTCCTATAAAACATATATAAGGATATGCAAGACATGCACATCAATGTCGCCCCACATCCAGCATGAGCAATGATTTTAAAACGCTGCACATGGGAGAATGAAACATGCCTCTTTTCCCCATCTGTATGTGAGAACAGATTCTTAAAGTTGCTGCTGCTGATATCCACAAACACCCTGATCCCCCTCACCTGCAGCAGAAGTCCCTTCAACCCTTAGAAAACCCTCTCTCCCACCGATATCAATCTGCATCCTACATCCACCCTGCCATCTGTTCCCCCAAAATCCCATTAGCATCCGGTCCCCCTCCCAATTATCTTCCAAAATCAATTAATACAACCTATACTCAGGGGATTGCATTGTTTTATTAGTGGATCACAGCAGATACTTCCGGAACCAATAGAGCCATCCCGGTGATGTCGGGGCAGCGGACCCATAAAAGACCAGGGTCCTTCCATGGGACAAGGAAACTTTTTTTTTATTTATTTATTTTAATGGTATTTATATACCGCCTTATCCTTCAATCAAAGCGGTCACAACACAAGTGGGGGATACATTTAACACATGGGGATTTGAGACACATACACTAATACTTACTGGCTGATCCTCGGGGTGTGGTCCAAAGGGGCGTGTCCTAAGGGGCTGAATAAACCTCTTGGTCACCCTTTGGCACACTGGGCGCATAAGAGGATTTTTACCAGTGGATGGGACCAAAGAGGAAGAAGACTCGATGATTAAAAGGCCAGAAAGTGTTGAAGGTCCTAGGTCTCATGTAACACATTTGATTCCTACAGCTGAGGCTGAAAATTCATGTTTGCCTGATAGCGGTGACTCTCCATTTGCGCTCTCCTCCACTGAGAGTTTATTATTTATTTATTTATTTTATTTCAGTGCTTTTTTATACCGCCCCTTCCAGAGATCAGGGGTGGTTTACAAGGAACTTAAACAACAATATAGCAGAACATTGCAATATTGAATTACATTAAACATTAGTTGAGCAAAAACAAGGAACTTAAACAACAATATAGCAGAACAGTGCAATATTGAATTACATTAAATATTAGGTGAACATAAACTAGGTTACATAATAACTAGGTTAAATGGGAAACAATGGAAAACAATGTGAGGGTTATTAACATAAAAGGAAGTATAAAACTATGTTACAAGGAGTCATAAAACTATGTTACAAGGAACCAGAAGGGTAGATTTACATGGTTAGTAAGAGACTATAATAGTTATTTGTGATCATAAATAAAGTATTGGGAGTAGACTAACTTGAGTGGATGAGAAATGAAGTCCGGCATTAGGTGGGGTAGACCTGTGTTTGGTTTGTTGCATGTTTTTGTGTAGTAAATTTGGTTCCAGGTTGTAGGTTGCTATAGTGTTGACTAAATAGGTAGGTTTATCTACTAAATAGGTAGGTAAATAGGTAGGTTTATCTCCACCCAGCTGTTTAGGGGACTTAGATGTTTCCACAGGTTCCCCAGTTTTAGGTGGTCCCATGGCTGCATCATATCCCCACTCCCAAATGGATACTTTAGATGAGTTTATGGATTCAGGAAAGAAGCTTGCCCCGTTTCTAGTTCTGTTTTCTCCTTTGTTCCCCTCAACTGTGGTTTCTCTGCAGGCTGAGGTGACGCTTACAGACATCTGACAGATTGTAAAACATATTGACCTGTCCTTATCTACTGCTTTTCAACAGATTTCTAAATTGTCCTTGGACACTGCTGCCTAACTGGAGAAACAGGAGGAAAAAATTTCTGAGTTGGTAGTTTCTATGGGACAGGAGGCCAATAGGATTACCAATTTACAAACCATGTCTGAAACGACTGCTAGTGGATCCTTGCTCCTCCAGCAACAGTTGGAAGCCCAGGAGAATGCTTTGAGGGTATCAAATTTGCAATTTCTTAGTTTTCCATATACTAGGTTTTTGCCCCCAACACAATTGCTATGCATCAAGGAGATTTTGTTGTTCTCAGACTCTACAGCGATTAGAATTTCTAATATCTATTATTTGCCTAAGGCTATTAGGGGTGGGAACAGAGATCTGGAAAATCTAGATCAGCTTTCTGTTGCTAATTTTTTAGATTTTTCAGCTTTTCTTGAATCCTCCATAGATGAAATACCTTTGGCGCTACATTGTTAGCAACATTTGTATCTCTGCTAGACAAGTCTAATGTCCTTAAGCATTTTTTCAAGCATAAAACTGTTTTCTTTTGTGGCCAGACGGTAATTGTATTCCCCAATGTTACCTGGGCTACTCAATTCCATCAGAAGGTATTTTTGAACTTTCGGCCAATAGTCTTAGCCCTGAGTGCAATGTTTTTCTTGAAATTCCCATGCAAATTCCATATTGTGCATTGGGGAATCCATTATATCTTTCTTGATCCTACTTTATAGGAAACATTTCTGGTTGGGAAGGAGGGATAATTTGTTTTATGTTTAATTTCCTTATAGTAGTAATACGGGCTAACAGCTTAGTATAACGTGAGTTTAAGTGTAAGATATTCTGCTTCGGTCTGCGCTTAATTGGTAATCTTTGATTTAATCGATTGGATATTTAAATTCCGTGCCCCATGATGTGAGCTTGAGTCATGACTGCTATTGTATATATTGCTTTGGTAGTTATTTCTTTTATTTTTGTTTGATTACTGACTATCAAAAGTTGTATTTGTATATAAATGTTTTGAAAATTTTCAATAAAATATAAATTTATAATTTAAAAAAAAATCACAACCTATACTCCCCCAAAGGTCAGCATTCACCATTAGAGCTCTCTCAAAATTGATACCTTCCCAAGGTAACCTACTTACCAGCAGATCCTTCTACCCCTCACCTCAGATCCCATCCCTAGCTCTTATTGGGATCCCTGGTGTCTCATTGGAGTAGGAGTGATTCTCAGTCGCTCCTGCTCATGGCGGCCCTGGGCCCCAAATGGGGCTAGTTGACCTCTAGTGGTAACCTTGTGGTGCTACCGCTAAGGCCAAGGCTGCCAAATAAGGGCATTCAGTGATTATGTGGAAGACTGACATTGACAACATCTTGATATTATGTAAAGGCACTCAGTCTCAAATAAAAGATTTCTACTCTCGGTTAAATACATGTGATGAGAATTTGAAGTTCAAAAGGGAAACACATGACACTGAAATACCATTTTTTTTTTATATAGTTTATTTAAGTTTCAAAACGTCAACAAAATTCAAAAACTTTATAAAGTTACAACTGTGAAAAAGTCATATACCTGACAGCCCAACATACAAAAGAAGAAGAAGAAAAAAAAAAAAAAACACCCCAGGCCCCCCCCCCCCTGGTTCTCTGAGGTACATTATAATAAACCGTTATCTAGTTAACAGAAATTAAGGAAAAAAGGGAATAGAAAGAAAGAACAAGCTAAGTAATTAGAGGGAGATGAAACATTCCCCAAGGGGGCCACTTAAATAAATAATAATGCCCTGCCTCAAGAAACAGAAGAACGAGCACAATAGTGATCAAGCAGGGACCATCTATGCACAGTTAACTCCACCTTACCCGGATAATGCAATTTACTATACAGTTTTTCCAGTTTAGCATAATAGCAAACTAAGTTCCACCAGCAATCAAAATGCAGTAATCAAAATTGTTTCCAGTGGGTAAGGATAAGTTTAAGTGCAATGGCTAACATAAAGTTAAACAAAAACGTCTGCTCCTTGGAAAGATTCAGAGAGGGCTCTGCAGATCGTAACAGCACTATGGAGCTTGAAAATGGGTGAGAAAAGTCTAAAACATTCTGGATCCGCGCCCAAACGTTATACCAGAAACCAAGGAGCAGAGGACAATCAAAAAACATATGTTTATAAGTACCGAGTTCCATCTGGCATGACCAGCATTTGCCAGCCGACAGCTTGTCCCATTTAGATAGTTTAATGGGGGTAATATAAGCTCTGTGCACGAAAAAAAACATGGACTGAGTGAGAGCTGCAGAGCGAGACACCCTTGAGACTGGACCCCATAGTAACTTCCAAGAAGCAGGAGAGATCTCCGTATCCATGTCCAACTGCCAAGTCTTAATTAATCCCTGATTGGTTATGGGAACACATTCTCTAATAGATTTATAAAGAAAGGACATAGCACCTCTAAGGCCTAATGACCCCCGGATTATAGAATAGGGAAACCCAACCGGGGACAGATCTCCACCCTTCACTCCCTTGGCATTTAGACAATGCTTAAGTTGTAACCACTGAAAGAAACAGGAGCGGGGTAGGGCGAACTCTCTCTGTAAAGTTGAGAAAACTTTCCATCTCTGACTGTCGGACAACTGCCCCAGGACCCAAATGCCGCAACGCATCCACCTGTGCCAAGCGAACGTCTGGTTCCGGATTCTGAAGGAGGGATTCCACCACAGGGGGGTAGACATGGAAAAGACCTCTTGGGCGCCCTTAAGCCGGAGAAGCTGCAAAAAAGCCTCCTGTGTGGCCGAAATGACCCCCCCTGATGAAGAATCTCTGGGAAGTTGCGCACCCAATAAGAACCGCAGAGGGTAAGGGGCCGCCAGACGTTCCTCTACGGCCAGCCAAGTAGGTCTGTGCTCTGATCCCTCAGGCTCTATCCACAGTGCCCCTTGCTTCAGCAGAAGGGCTTGATGGTATCTTTGAAAATCAGGAAATAAGACGCCCCCCTCTGCTTTAGACGCCTTAAGCTTCTTAGTGGCTATTCTTGGGCGTTTCCCATTCCACAGAAAAGCCAATAATGAACGCTCAAGTTCCCCATAAGCACTACAAGGAAGGGGGAAGGGTAACATGCCCAACAAGTAATTTATTTTTGGTGTGAGTGTCATTTTAATAGTCTCCAACCTGCCCCACCATGAAAGGTTTAAGAGAGACCAAGAAAGGGACCGTTTGCGAATGAACAGAAGGAAGGCTGTCAAGTTAGAAGAGATGGTATCTTCGCGAGAGGCACAATATTGTGTGCCCAGATAAGTAATTTGGTCGGATGTCCACCGGAAAGGAAACTCCGCCATTAAGCTCGAGTTAGAGACATTATTTAGTGGAAAGGCCACAGATTTAGACCAGTTAATTTTGTACCCAGAGATTGCAGAGTAACTCTCGATGACCGATAAGATAGCAGGGACCTCGACCGGTTGCGTGAAAAGCATAAGATCGTCAGCGTAGGCGGAAAGCTTCACCTGTAAGTCCCCCACTCTGAAGCCAGCAATGTGCCGATGCTGCCTGATAGCTATCGCCAGCGGCTCTAGAGCTAGGTTAAACAAAAGAGGAGAGAGGGGGCAACCCTGTCTCGTGCCACGGAAGAGCGAGAACGATTTGGATAGAATACCATTGGCGTAGATGCGAGTGCTGGTATCCGCGTATAAGACTTTAACCATTTGAATGAACTCGGGCCCTAGGCCGAACCACCGCAACCCCTGAAAAAGAAAGGCCCATTCCAGCCTATCAAATGCTTTCTCCGCGTCGAGCGAGAGGCCAATATAAGGCTCCGAGCAAGAGGAGGCACACTCCAAAAGGTTACACAATAATCGGGCATTGTCTGACGTAGCCCTCCCAGGGACAAAGCCACATTGATCCGGATGGATGAGATCTCCAATCACCTTAGAGAGCCTCTGTGCCAGAGCACTGGCATAGATCTTATAGTCTGAGTTTAGTAGGGAAATCGGACGGTAATTCGTCACACGCTCAGGATCCTTACCAGGTTTCTCCAAAACCACAATAGTAGCTGCTGAAAAGTTCCCAGTGATGCCTTGTTCCCTTATTAACTCTGAGTAGTAAATCAGGAGATATGGGAGCAAATCCTCACAAAAGATCTGGTAAAATTCGGCTGGGATGCCATCTGGACCTGTGGCCTTGCCCCTGGACATTCCTCTGATGACGGCCCGCAATTCCTTGCTAGAGAGTGCGATACCCAGATCTCTCACTTGTCGTGCGGACGAGGTGGGGTGCGTAAGATCTTCCACAAAAGTTGTAAAAGCGTTCAAATCAGGGTTAATATCAGAAGAGTATAGTTTCTCGTAATACTTAGAAAACTCATCTAAGATGCGCTCGCTCGCTGTTTGCTGCACGGAGTTATCATCCAGAATAGACACGATTCTTTTCTTTTCATG
Organism: Ichthyophis bannanicus; assembly: GCA_033557465.1. Classification (NCBI taxonomy): domain Eukaryota; kingdom Metazoa; phylum Chordata; class Amphibia; order Gymnophiona; family Ichthyophiidae; genus Ichthyophis; species Ichthyophis bannanicus. The sequence continues at coordinate 125,302,910 of CM066035.1, read as the reverse complement.
CTTCCCTCTCAATGTCATGGCCAGGGTTGTACTCGCTCTATTTCGCTCGATGTGAAACCTGGCCGACTGCTGTAAAAGCGTTCGATCTACCTCCGAGGAAACTATCTCATTATATTGATATCTTAGTCGTTGGAGTCTAAGGATGATACTGGGGTCAGAATGTTTTGTCCACAATCTTTCTCCCGCCTTGATCTGATTTTCAAGAGCCAATAAGTGGGCTTTATTCTTTTTACGCTCCCGGATCGCATAACTAGTAATTGCAGCCCGTAGGGAAGCTTTAAACGCCTCCCACCAGGCCCATATCGTGGTATCACCTACCTTGTTGACCGCAAAATAAGATTGTATTGTCTCCCAGATTTCTGACTGAAATGAAGTCTCGGCAAGCCAAGCCCTGTTAAACGACCAGGCCGGGGAGGGTTGGTCTAAACCCTGCAGTTCAAATTGTAAAGTGATCGCAGCATGGTCTGAGATACAGATACTTTCAATGCCTGCGGTACAGTCCAAGGAAATCAAGGATTTTGACACCAGAAAAAAGTCTATACGCGAGGAAGACTTATGAAAAGGGGAGAAATAGGTGAAGTCCCTGTCCGTGGGATGGAGAACCCTCCATGCATCCACCAGACCAGAAGATTCACAAAGAGCCTGGAGAGCTAAGGGTGCTTTAGACGAAGTATCTACTCTCCCAGGAAGGCAGTCTAAAAGCGAGTCTCCCACTACATTAAAGTCGCCACCCACAATAATGATAGAGGCGGCGGTTCCCATCTGTAATCTGCCCGAAAGAGAGCGGAAAAAGAGGGGGTCGTCACAATTAGGGCCATAAACATTGGAGATTAGAAGAGACTGTGTGCCTACCTGGGATGAGAGAGTTTGCCCATCTGCCGTCTCCGTCATGGGATGAACTGAGAACCTGAGCCCCCAAAGATTTCTTAGCCAGTGTAACCACCCCGTTTTTCTTATGGAGGGCAGGAGAGGAGCCTATAATACTTAATTGCTTGTTTTCCAGCTTGCTCAGCTCTGCAGCTGTGAGGTGAGTTTCCTGCAAAAGAATGATGTCAGCCTTTTGTCTCCCACAGTAAGACAGGATTTTCTGTCGTTTGGCTGGGGATTTGAGGCCCTTAACGTTCAGGGATACCAATTTTAGATTATTAGCCATTGCATCCTAGATCAAAATAAAACATAACCCCGTCATGCCCAAAAAACCCAAACAACATATATCCATAATAGATCATCCCCATTGACCTCAGAGAACCGATATATAAAACCCAATCCCATTCCCAAATAAACAGGTAAGTCAGGTAGACTATTAACATATGGCCGACTCCGATCCCGCTACCCTATCAAGTCCAATGATGGCATGTAGTAACAGGAAAAATGAGACATCTCTGAGTATCCACAACACATAACACTTAATGGCCCTGATAGCTCCTGAAAAAAAAGGCTGGGAGCACCGAAGGCAGTTTACTGCAGTCCCGAGCGGCAACTGCCCCATACTCAGTCTAAAGGGCAGGCCTAACCAGCCGTCCTCCGCGTAGGCCAGGATAAAGGGCGCAAAAGCACCCCACTCTCCGTGTTCCTCACTTCACACTAAAGAGCCAATACAGAACAGGACCCTCTCCCGACTAGTTCTGATGCATCATGAGGGCTTCTTGCTCTTCCACATACCGCTTGAGTACCATCGGGTCCTCGAAGGTCTTCGTCACGTTATGTAAGGTGACCTTAAACCTCGCTGGGCTCAGAAGCCCGTATCGGGCCTGCAAGTGTTGCAGACGAGGTCTAAGTTCAAGGAAGGCCTTCCTCTTCTCCACCGTGGGCTTACTATAATCGGGGAAAAAGAATAATTTTCTTTGGCTCTCAGGAAGCAGAAGTTGTTTCCCTCTTGTCGCCGCCAGGATCTGGACGGCGTGTTGATGGCACAAGAGGCAAAAAATCAGGGGACGCGGTCTGTTGCTTTGCCCGGTGGCAAAGGTCGGGATGCGATGCGCCCTCTCGATCTCCAGCGGGCGGGCGAAGTCTATGTGCAGGAACTCCGGCAACCACGATTCCAGATACCGGATTGGATCGGGCCCTTCCAGGCCTTCCGGGAGACCGATGAGACGGAGATTGTTACGTCTCGCCCTATTATTCATATCCTCAATGGACTTCTCCAGGCGTTCCACCTTCCGGGTTAATTTTGTCGACTGTAGGGCACCTTCCTCACACTTGGCTATCGCCGCTTCAGCCATTTCCAGACGGGAGGAGAATGTAAGCATTTGAGACCGCATCTCTTTCATATCTGCCTGCATCTCGACCAGGGTGTCCCCATTCAGATCCACCCGCGCTCTAATCGCCCGAACTTCGTGGAGCAGCTCCTGCAACCCTTCCGGTTTGTCGTGCGAGGAAGCCTGCTTCTGGGGGGAGAGCGGGTCAGTCTTAGATCGTTTGGAGCCAGAAGTAGGGGGGTTGGTGAACTCCAGCCGCGTTTGCTTGCTTCCAGCCATGAGTAAAAGTGCCGGAGTAGAATACGCCCTTCAATTCAGGGGAGAAACTCAGAGATGTATCAAAATGATAGCGGGGGTCCGGAGGAGAAAAATATCAAGCGGCCATATTGGAGTCTCGCTGGCTCCGCCTCCCCTGAAATACCATTTTTTTATATTTTGATGTAAAAGGAGAACTGTGGGTTTTCAATCACAATTTATCAGAAACCCACAGACAAGAACAAGCTCCTATGCTATGAAAGCTGCTTTGCCAGGCATTTAAAAAACAATTTACTAGTTAGTTGGTTTTTGAGGCTAAGGGGTTTTACTTGACTAAAAGGGAATTTGATAGACAGGCGAACAACATGAAGAGAAGATTCTTAGAAAGGAAGTATCCAACAGGTACATACAATAGGCACTGCTCTGAGGTTTGCTACAAAAATCAGATCTGGTCTTGCTAGGGGAAAGAGTAAGATGGCAGTACGCTACCGAGTTCACTTCCAGTCGTCTTGCTTAACTTCCATCGAGAGAATAGTTAAGCAGAAAAGCAAGACTCATGTTTATTCTTCAGAACCACCGACCCCAGTACTATTAGACTGCTTCACTGTGAAAGATACAGCTGGTGAGGGGCTTAGGATGTTCTTGTTGGAGTCTGTTTCAGAGGAAGGTGTGCAGAGAATGTCTCCAGAGCATGAGGGTTCCTTCTTTCCTGAGTTGAAAGCATATCCTGTGTACCCAGTCGTAGTGGTGGATTGGGCAGCTTCTAATTCACAAGCTGATGATGTGCCAATTCTAGAAGGTGGAGAACTCTGTTTAGAGTATCACCTTCACAAGTTGTCACTGCTGCGGCTAGTGGGGATGTGGCGTTTATGATTTTGAACCCTCTTGGAGGGCAGAGAATTATTTTTACAGAACACCCCAAACAGCAACAAATCCTGCTCCGTGTGCACATTAAAGATTTTATATTTGGCTAAGGATATTAAAAGGATCTTGAAGCAGTAGTGGCCTGTTTGAAGGGCCTGGATTGTTTTAAGAATAAGGATATTCTGATAGCAAACACTAGGGGGTGCAACCTTAGGGATGGTCTCCTCAGACTTAGGGGTATGTTTACTAAACCGTCCTAATGTTACTGGCGCTAGTTGCAGAGATAATGTGAAGAATGCCATATAAGGAGTGGGCGTTCCAGTCCTAAGGTAGCAAGAATATATATCGCGCGATAGTGGTCGCCGTGGCACGTTAATGCGCGTTAACCCTAAGTACATGCCAGCGCAGTGTTAGAAGCTATAACGATGTAGCCCACTGGTTACTGCAATGACTGTGGAGGCAGAGGTCATAGGTTTAATCCCACAGTGGTGTAATCTAAAAAGGCTGTCTGAGGCATTTTCTGTTAATTTAAATCAGTGCTGCTAGCAAAAACACCCTCACAGTGCCCTAACCTAAGGTGCCTCATATGGCGCCCTATAAGGCGCCCCATAGGTCACATAATAAAGTGCCCTGTCTGCCAAGGCACCCTATAATGTGCCCCATAGGGCGCTGTATAGAGCGCCTTATAGAGTGCTTTACAGGGCGCCTTATAGAGTGCCTTACAAGGTGCCCTATAGGGCGTCTATGAGGCACCTTAGGCAACAGCACTGTGAGGGTGTTTCTGCTGGCAGCACTGATGTAAGTTAAAAGAAAATGCCTCAGACAGCCTTTTTAGATTACACCACTGCGGGATTAAAACCATGATCTCTGCCTCCACAGTCATTGAAGTAACCAGTAGGCTATATCTCTATAGCTACTGCCACACTACTGGCTGGCTACAGAAAGACTGCAGGTCACCACACAAACTGTCTGCTGTGGTTACCAGGATAGGGTAAACCCACCCATACCCATGATGCACTGCACATGCAGATCAGCAGTCTACAGCTGATCACAAGATGGGGTATGCACCCCCACAGCACCTCGGCCTGGTAGGGGGAACTGACCATGTGTGTTACTGGCACAGAGTAGCTACAGACTGTGACATTGTGCGGGTCTTGTGCTCACCCTGAGGGTGAGGTGGGGCGGCCAGCACCAGGTCCGCAGCACCTGGCTTTCCTGAGATAGGCTATGCTGCAGGTTGCCATCAGTGCCAGTGTGTGATCGGTAGTCTTTACAGACGCACCTCGGATACACCTGTGTCCATCTGTATTTCCCAGTCATGTCTAACCCTTGTGTGGGTGCCATGGTCACATGTTATACGTGAAGGGGGGGAGGTGTTTGGACCCCAAGGTGGATTATGTAGCACCACCCAACCCGCGCTCTCTGTGGCTCAGGATCTCTCCCTAACAGATCCGCATTGTACATTTCTGCAATGGTGGCAGTAGAGGGGACCATCAATCCCAGTACTGCCTGGAAGCAGGCATCCTACAGGGCAGTCAATGTAGATCTGTATGCATCACTAAGGCAATGGTAGAGAGGCAGAATGCTGGAAAAGCTCAGCTCAGCTGCCCACCCCACCACTATCTGACATTCACCAGCAGAGGGCGCAGTCAGTCTCCACCCACTGCACCCTGCAAGGTGATCCAACCATATACATACTAACTGCAGACAGTCTGCCAGCTAGTACATAGTGCATGTTCCTGGAGAAACTGCATTCATCCAAAAATAGGATGTGAGCACACACACCAAGCAGGTATGTCAGTGATGGGGCCCCAGAAAAGAAAACCCATAAATATCACTTGAAAGAAATACTGGATAGAACTATGGGGGAACCTAGCCATGCCGTGGTCACTGCTCAGTCAGGGTGAGAGTGACCTCCCAGCATGACATGCTGTGGCCACCCTGTCCGTGCAGGTGGTGGTCAGGCACTACAATGTCCCAGCCATTGCCCTATACCCCGTGCAGATGCACCTGCCCAGGCCACCCTTTCTGGCCCATACCCAGAATACCTTGCTCCTCATTATGCACATTGGCAGGCTAACACTGGAAACAGTGCAAGCAGTGTGGGCTCAGTAAGGTGTAGGCAGCCACAACACACTGGATAGACAGACACACACTCTCACACCTATGCCAGCATTGTGCAAATATAGAGGTTTGTGGCAACCCTGGCCGCCACACCAGTCCTGGACACAGTGCAGACATTGCTATGGTACACAAAACTGTTGGGGTCACTCCCCGGGGTGGTAAACACTGTCAGAATCAATAACTGAAACACACTCCACATATATCAGAAAGGTTGCTATGATGAATCTCTATCAAGAAATCATGTTTAACTAAGCATTTGTTAGCTGACATTAATCATAGCAACCTTTTGATATATGTGGAATGTGTTCCCAAGTTTAGGACAGCATTATTAAGGTATGCAGGTGCAAGTATTGGAAGATGCTGCTCTGCACAGGGCCCAACAGCCTGACTCTCCATGAGGTGTTGGATAGTGGAGCCTGTGGGTGTGGGTGTTTGTACCCCTGTTGGCCTCTGCTCAAGGACTGAGTTTCCCAACTCCGGTCCTGGTGGGCCAAACACTGTTTAGGTTTTCATGCTGTCCCTAATGAATCTGCATGAGATACATTTGCATACAATAGGGGTGGCGCATACAAATGCAGCACAGGCATATTCATTAGGGACAGCATGACACCTGAATGGTGTTTGGTCTTCCAGAACTGCAGTTGGGAAACTCTGCTCTAGGGATTGCACATGTTTATGGTGTTTGTGCCCTGTAGGGTAATATATAGGCGTTTATGGCTTGCTTATTTAATCTGCAATAACAGTTCCATCTTTATTACCACTGGGTAAAATATAGGGACATGGTTTGCAGAAGCCACAGCTGGGGCTTGAACCTGTGACCTTCTGCCCCTGAACACACTGGCTGTTTGTACTGCACCAAACTGTTGCTGCAGAAGCAGATCATTCCCTGGGGCTACTATTAGTGTTCATTAGACAGACCTTATCTGTTGCACTGCACGGCACCCACCTAAACAGGGTTTGGCCTTGGTCTGCTGTGGGCAGATGCCACTGCCCCCTCCACCACCAGCAACCCTCTGCCACCATGCTGACATGCCCTTATGCTGGTGGTGCTGGTGGTGCGCAGTCCCAGGCCATCCAGTATGCTGGTAGGCAGCTGCCTATGGTGTGGGTTCTCGGGTAGGGGACATGCGCACTTCCCCCCAGCACCACCTGCCAATGTTATGTGCTCATGGGGGTGCCTGCTGTGTAATATCCCCTGTGATACTGTGGGACATACACTTGTGCCCATGTTGGACCCTTGTCAGTTGCTGTCTTGCTGCTTTACAGTTTCGGCATTCCTATGTGCCACCTAGGCATCTGCCTAGTATGCACTGTGCCCCAGCTGGACCACAGCATAACAAACCTGCCCAATATAAACAACAAAACCCTGATCACCGCTATTTCACTGTGGGATCATTCACTTTGTAGGAGGACAGAACATAGCCCCTTCCAAGCATGATATCTTCCTTTTTACGCTTTGTCAGTAGTGTTGCTTTATGTTTATCTTTAGTAGCACTATTGGCCAGCTTGGTTATGGGGATTTCATATGTGGTTCTGGTCATTTAATATGTTTATTTGCCTTTTTGGTTCCTGCACATGTATCACTACTATCACTTTTCGGGGTTTCCCTGGCTTTGCTGTATATTGCTGACTGAAATGGTTTCTCTCTCCTGCAAATGTGCCTCTAGCGCGAGGTTTTCACTGGCGCTAATTTTCAGAACTTCATTTCACGGCATTAGTGTGCCTGGGGCCTCTCCCCGCCCACTCTCCGCCCATTGACCACTCATCTCCACCCTCTGGGGAGCCTTACTCCACCCTCTGCACACCTTAACACCGCCGCAGACATTATCGTGCGATACGTGATGTTCTCACACGGTAAAGCGCCATTATCGCGCATTAATGTCACGTATCGCGTGATAACGTCGCAGCTGCACCGTTAGCGCCGTTTAGTAAACATACCCCTTAAATCCAAAGAGGCAATCTGATTTGACTATAGGACATTTCAGATATGGTCAGTGCTCTTTTTGTGATCAAATAATACCGACTGACTCCTTTCTCCATCAACATACCAAAGTCTGTTACGTTGATCGTATTTTTAAATTGCAACACTAGTGGAGTCATTTATACTATTCCGTGTCCTGTAAATTGGTGCATGCGGAGAAGGAGTAACCTAATGGTTAGAGTGGATTGAGAACCAGGTTAACAAGGGTTCAAATCCCACTGCTGCTCCTTGTGATCTTCAGCAAGTTGCTTAACCCTCCATGGCCTCCGATACAAACTTACAGGCCAATGCAGAAACCCTGCGCTAGACTCCAGTGCTTAAAGCTCTAGCACAGGGTTTCATAACACAAGTTTAACTCTGACTCTTTGTGCTGGGATGCAATATGCAAATTACCCAGCGCATAAAAAATATCTTACTGACGGCTCTGAACCCCAGTCACACTCGAATAGCTCGTCCTCAAATATGTAAAACACCAAACAGGTTCCTCCCCCATTTAACTTCCTATGTATATAGTTACCCTCTCTCTCCAAGTTTCATTCCCTGTTCAATGTAATGACCAGACATTTGTATATTGTCGGATGTTGTTGTTCTTTGTAAACCACGCTGATCATAAATAGTGCGGTATATAAGAATTGTAAATAAATAAATAAATAAAAAGTCAGCATTAAACTAGGAGAGCAAACCAAACACATGTGCACAGAAGGAGGCCCAAGTTTAGCATGCTGTCCCGGACACACAGGATCATCAGAAGATTCAGGCATCGAGAAAACCCTCAATGCCCTTGGCACATTGTCAGGGGTCCAGTGCCCCCCACCATCTTGGACACTGACCATCCAGCAGAAGCTAAACCCTGGTGGCTCAGCTTATGCATCCCAGGATGGAACACGGGAGGTGTCACTCTGCCATATAAGGCTTTTTTTTTTGCCTTATATGGCAGTCTGATCTGCCTGGTGCATCCCAGAATGCACTGCACAGAGGCAGGCACTACCATTTTACAATATAGTGGTGCAGGAGTATGTGGGTAACGCTTCCACACCATCATTTAAGGTACTGGGGGGTGAAGAGGTTTGGGGATGCTGGGCCACAAGTGTTTTTTTTGTTAGGATTGGGTGATGAGGGCCACTGGGTCATTGGAGGTTTTTTGTTTGAGTGGGAGAGGGGGATCAGGGCCACTGAACCACCAAGGATTTTGTTTCTGTCGGGGGCTGGTGTCCGGGGAAGCACCAGCCCCCAAACAGTGTGCTGATAATATCAGGGACTTTTCCTGATGCCTGACTCATCTGAGATGCTGTCAAACCTCACCTCAGATTATGTTTTTGTTCCCGGCTGTATCTGTATGCCTGCTAGAAGCTGGAGTGTAGATCCAGCATTACAAACAGTGTAAAATACTGTGCTAAGTTCCAGTATAGTTTTTTTTTACATTGGGCACAATTAGTCCTGCAGCAATTTACATGTGATTTGCATACCAAGTGCACTGCAATTTAGCATGGATGTTTTTTTGGTGTATTTCCAGTGCTAGCTTGTTTTCTGCATTAGAGAGCAAGCCTAGCATGGGAAAAGTGCCAGAAAAATGTCACACTAAGCTTTTCTGCCTCAGCCCCTTAGGTTGTAAGCTTTCTGGAATAAGGAAAGAAGCCCACTGTACTTAAAAGTAATTCATCTTAAGCTTTTGAGAAAAGGCGTGACTTAAATCCAATTCCCAATGTGGGCAAGCCATTTACACGTGTATTCCAATCTACTGGATTAAGCCAGGATTCTGCCACAGAATTTGGAAAGCTTGTCAAAATAAAGCTGAGAATAGCTTGATCATGCAGCCTATGCAAGACATTTGCACACTACTGTACCATTCTATTCTCTCGTTCCACTGGAGTACTATAGAACAATAATGGGTTCAATTCTTGGTCCCTACTTTCCTCATTCGTTGTTTGCTTTCTTGGCAAAATTTTAGTCCAGTTTATCGAATCAGCCTTCTGGGGCTGGTATCCAACTTTTCCTTTTCTTTCTTTGCACTTTTTCAAACACCAGGATAGCGTCTCCTCATGGCCTTGCTACTTATTTCATCACAAATGTATTAATTTTTTTATGTCACAATTTTTTTCCATTTTATTTTCTATTTGTGCTTTATTTCATCTATTTGAAATAAAATGAATAAAGAGAGGAAGAAAATAAAATAAAAATTGGTCTTAAGAAGCCCCTTCAACTTCATGTGGCAAAAACTTTAAAATATAAAATGGCTCCCACCCAGGACTGAGGATCACTCCTGCTTCATTTAGAACTTGTCAAAAGATAATGTTCCACTGAGGTTTGGGGAGTGTGGATGTTGGAATTTCTTGGGATCTTAGAGTTGGAAAGGTGGATTTTTTAAAAATGTGTTTGACACGGGGGGGCGGAGCCCGATGTCCAGCGGGATGGTCGCATAACGCTGAGGCTCCCGAGAGGCCTACTCAGAATCCTGAATTAACACCGGACAAACTTGAATTTCTGCCCTGATCTTGCCGGGGCATATTGGTGAGATGGCGGGGACCAAACCCACGCGCCTGGAATTTGGATCTCCAGCGGCTTCTCACGGTAAACGCTCCAAAACTGAACCCCCGTCCCCGCAGAAGGGGCTGGCTTTCCGCGAGGGCCCAGAAATGCAGCAGGAAATCCTCGCAGAAATTAGAGGGGTTAAGGACCTCGTGCAGTCAAACGGTGAAGCACTTCGAGCGCTGAGGGAAGATCTTGGTGTACTGCAAGGCAGGCTAGAGGGGCTCTCTTCGCGTCAGGACAAAATGGAGAGTATATTAGACTCCCATGCGGTCCGGCTGTCCAAACTCGACAAAGTTGAACGTCAGGTACGGGCCTTGCAGAAAGAAGTGGAAGATGGCAATAATAGAGCGCGCCGCAACAACCTACGACTCGTGGGCATACCGGAGGGAGCGGAATTGGGAGACATGAAGGAGTTTTTAGGTAAAATCCTCCCTTCCCTGCTCCAAATCACCTTTGCCAAAGAATTGGAGATCGATCGCGCTCATCGTGTACCCACAAACATAACGCTCAACAGGAAGACCCCGCGGCCTATCATCTTTCGACTTTTGAGATATCAACATGTGGAACAAATTCTCAGTGCCTCCCGGGCAAAGGGCCATATGGAGTTTGAGAGCCACAAGGTCTCCTTCTATCCTGACTTGGCTAAACCCACGGTCGACCGCCGAAAGCGCTTTCTGGAATTTCGGCCGAGGCTTCAACAACTACAAGCACGCTATGGCCTGATGTACCCGGCCAAGCTCCGAGTCACGCTTCACCATCAGACAAGAACATTTGAGGACCCTGATCTACTAGCGGAGTTTTTGGACTCTAAAGAAGCCGACTTGATGCGCTGACTTCCAGAATCTTCCTGCCAGTACTCTCACGCCCGCTGTACCTGCCATGTTGGATTTACCGCAGCGCAGTGAAGAGTCTGTCGAGGGCGGTTTGTTGCCTTATTTTGAAGATATTTGGGACCCGACTCCATCTACCCATAGCAGCCTCGACGAGTATCAGAGACAGTGTTTCTTATGGACTCTGGTGTTTCTTTTCTTTTATTATGTTAATCTCTTCCTCTCTAGGGCCTCCTCCCGCAGACATCTGGTCGCCATATTCATTGGGGGTTTTGCTTCTTCTCTAAGTTACTTTGGTACATACTTTCAATATGGGTGTATTGGCCAGCATACTTGGTGTTTATGTCATTAGTGTACAGATTCTGATTATGTTGTAAGTTTTCAAGCGCTCTTACCTAAATGTCTATTATCGATTGATGGCACCATGTCAGATTTTCTCATTGAACCTACAAGGATTCAATAATCCGATAAAACGGAGGACACTCCTAAGCTATCTAAGTCATGAAGCTGCGGACCTGATTTTCCTCCAAGAAACACATTTCTATTCGAAGGAAACTCTCAACCTCAATATTAAACCTTACATGGTGGCCACCTATTCCCCAGCCGTTTCTAGGAAATGTGGGGTTGCCATATTGGATAGGAAATCTCGGCATGCTACTATTGTTGCGACTTGCTTAGATACAGCGGGTAGATGGCCCAGAGTTCACTTCAAGATAGGTAACTTTAAAGCTACATGTATATGCCTTCATGCTCCTAATGTGGATGACCCTGCCCTTTTGCTATTATTGCTCAGGTTACGCAGGCCTCTGCTAATACTTCCTTGATATCGGGGGGGATTCCAATTTAGTTCTTGATCCCCTGATAGACCAATAGCCGCCTAGGACAAGTGGTCCCCCCAAGAGTCACATCGCGCTTTGTAGTTTCCATGCTGCCTCAAAAGTGCTCCAATCATGCCGCCTTCTGTCTTTATTAAGGATGGGCTATTAGAACTATTTCACTCTATTAGTAGTACACATGGGATAGCCTCTAACTTTTCCAAACTATTATGTCAGGGTACAGATGCAGTCACCTGCAGAGTCCAACCAGCCTGGGATCGCTAACCGCAAACCACTTTAATCCCTGTGCATTGGAGCGTTTTCTGGAGTAAAAGAGTGCGGGTCTCCCGCTCTGCCTCAGTTACCCAAACTCAATTCTTGTCTTTTGCACATAGCTGTTCTTATATTCCAGGAAAATAGCCAAATGGAACACAACTGCCAGGGACCAGTGTAGGTCTTGCCATACTGATGTGGGAACCCTTGCTCATGTTCTTTATGAATGTTCTTAATTACAGGTTTCTGGGGGCGGGTCTGGGGTCGTCTTTCACTTATCTTACACCTTCACGAGCCTCTTTCTTGGAAGACTGTGAGACTCCGCTTAGTGGCGGAGGTCCCCTCTCTTCCTACGAAGGGTCGCTCTCTCCTGATTTCATGCTGGGTATAGCCATATGTCTAATCCCGAGGACTTGGAGGGATAGCTCTCGACTTACTGTCAATGAATAGTGAACCTTGTCTGCTTATGTAGCAAATATGAGCAGATATTTCGGAGAGCTATTTTCCATGCCCAAATTCATTCTTGCTTGTCTAAATGGCAGATGCTCAATGATCATGTATAATCTGTTTATTGCTTCGACATGTCTGTTTAATGTACATTCATCATGTTTCAGATCGCTGTTAGGTTTTGTAACTCAATAATGTTAGTATACGCCCGCTCCGAGAATGATTTAGTTTTCTAGAGAAGAAGCAGGGGGGAGGGGGGTGGCAGGGGTTTACTTTGGTGTATGTATCACATTCCATGTATGTATTGTCTTTTAGTTGTATGTCTTCCTTCCTTTGTTGTTGTAAAACGAAAATAAAGAATTTAAAAAAAAAAAAAATGTGTTTGACACATGCAGTCAATGATTATTTTGTAAATGAAATGAAACAGAAAAGAAACACATTTTGGCTTGTTTTTCTTTTGTTTCATTCATAAAACAAAACAAAATAGAAAATGTCATTGATAGTTCCCCTTTCATTTTAAATGAAAGCATCTTGCTAAAAATGACTGCTCCTTTTTTTTCTTTTCCCACATCTCTTCCTTTTCCTCTCGTTGTTCCCTTTCCTTTTTAAAATTCCCTTCTTGGTATAGCAGAACCTCAAAATGTGTCCTCTATCTATCTACAATGAGGAAGTTTCTGGAGTCTCTGCTCCTAAGGGGTATGTTTACTAAACCGTCCTAATGTTACCGGCACTAGTTGCAGCGATAATGTGAAGAATGCCATATAAGGAGTGGGCGTTCCAGTCCTAAGGTAGCAAGAATATGTATCGCGCAATAGTGGGCGCCGTGGCACGTTAACGCACGCTAACCCTAAGTACATGCCAGCAATGTTAGAAGCTATAACAATGTAGCCCACTGGTTACTGAAATGACTGTTGAGGCAGAGGTCATGGGTTTGATCCTGCAGTGGTGTAATCTAAAACAGCTGTCTGAGGCATTTTCTTTTAATTTAAATCAGTGCTGCCAGCAAAAGCACCCTCACAGTGCCCTAACCTAAGGTGCCTCATAAGGCGCCCCTTAGGTCACATTATAAAGTGCCCTGTCTGCCAAGGCACCCTATAATGTGCCCTATGGGGCGCCTTATGAGGCACTTTAGGTTAGGGCACTGTGAGGGTGTTTTTGCTGCCACACTACATCTCCATAGCAAATAAACACTGCACCATCAACTTGATATACAGAGCACCGTCCCCATCACCAGATGACCTTTCCCCAATCATTGACCTTGCTGGCAAGCAACCCCAGCAAATCACGTACTGCAAACTGGGTACTGGGTGATTTTAATCTCCCTGCCCTTCAAGACACCCAATCCGAGGCCTTTCTCGATGCCCTCAAAGCACTAGGCTACACCCAACTGGTCGACTCCCTCACCCACATCAAGGGAAACAAGCTTGACCTTATATTCACACCACAAGCAGCCACCCACCCTTCACACAAGATCGATCTCTCACTAAGCTCAGTGCAATGGTCTGATCACAGTCTAATCAGATTCTCAATGCCCTCTCACTCCATGCCCAACAAACCCCCTACTGCAATCGTACCGCCTACTTCAATTTCCAAACGTTACTGCCCTTTTAGCAAAGAAGAGATCCTTAAGAGAGTTCAGCCTCTCTTGGAACCACCAGAACAAAACCTGGAAGACATGCTATCCTTATGGATCAAGAGTCTCAATGCTGTAATCGAGGTCCCCTCCAGCAACAAAACATCTGGCAAAAGGAAGAAGGCATCCTGGTATTCACCTGATCTAACGGCTTCCCTCCGTCAACTTAGGCAGCTTGAAAGACGATGGCGCCGATCAAGGACAACCAAAAACCACGACACCTACACCACCCATCTAGATGCCCACAGAACTTCTGTGTCCACAAGAATGAAGCAGTACCACACAGAGATCGTACAACAATCCATAAACAAACCACATGAGCTCTTCAATCTTGTAAAAACACTGGCAAAGGAACCTTCCCCCAGCCAATCTAAGCTCCCAGACCCACAGGATTACACAGATTATCTATGAGCCAAAATGAACCAATCTACCACTCCCTCAAGATCTCAAACCCCTGACTGATCCTCAAGATCTGAAACACCTGACCGATCCTCCTTACCTCTCACTTCATCCTCCCCCCCACCAATTCCAGTAGATACCCAACATACTATCACTTCCTTCTCCCCCCACAACTGTAAAGGATATCCAAGACATCATCACGACTATAAATACCACCACAGCACCAAACGATCCTTGCCCCGCACACTGGATAAAAGCCCTACGGACCAAGCTTAGTCCTTTTTTGTCCAAGATGATAAACACCTCACACCTTTCTGGAACCTTCCCTCGTAACCTAAAGCAGACATCAATAAGACTGTTGCTGAAAAACAGTAAGCTTGACCCCGCTAAGATGGACTCTTACAGGCCAATATCCAGCATCCCTCTCCTAGCCAAAATTATGGAAAAAATAGTCCAACAGCAGTTGACACATCATATCGAAACAAACGCACCCCTTGACCCTTGCCAGCACGGGTTCAGGGAGTCACATGGAGTGGAAACCTTGCTGACAACCTTATTTAACACCCTAGCCACTGGGCTTGACAATACTAAACAATGCTTTGCTCTCATCTTCCTTGACATCGCAGCAGCCTTTGACTCAGTCAGCCACAAGCTACTCCTTTCCCGCCTTTCAGATGAGGGCATCAACGGGAGTGCACTCGCCTGGTGCGCTTCATATCTGAACGACAGATGGCAACATGTATGCTCCGGCCCATCCATGTCCGCTCCATTCCCACAAGAGAAAGGGGTTCCACAAGGATCGTCACTTTCAGCCCTATTATTCAATATCTATATGCAACCCATCTGC
Organism: Ichthyophis bannanicus; assembly: GCA_033557465.1. Taxonomy (NCBI): domain Eukaryota; kingdom Metazoa; phylum Chordata; class Amphibia; order Gymnophiona; family Ichthyophiidae; genus Ichthyophis; species Ichthyophis bannanicus. Next base: position 125,287,715 of record CM066035.1, on the reverse strand, counting down.
AACCTCATCCGGTCATTCAACATTAACTGCCTAGTATATGCTGATGATGTCCTAATGTTTACCCCAATATCTACAATTCAAACAGACCTATCCCAGCTTTCAACATGCTTCGACGCCGTCACAGACTGGTTACAAGCTCAAGAACTCAAAATAAACTTCAAAAAGACAGAGGTTCTCTTCATCAGCAGAGATCAGTCTTTCACTCCACCCTCATCACTCAAGGTCCGCAATGGGGAACTCATTTCCAAGACGACGATTCAATACCTGGGCGTAATACTCGACCAGCATCTCTACATGCAAGCCCAGATAGGCAATACCGTAAGGGCAATTTACCATAAAATTAGGACTCTACGCCACATAAAATCGATTCTAGAACCAAATGACTACTGAACAGTCTTTCAGGCCCTAATTATGCCTCATTTTGATTATGCCAACTCCGTCCTGCTCGGCCTCCCAATGAGCTCACTAAACCCCTTGCAGCTCATGATGAACGCTGCAGCCAGAACTCTCTACGGAGCATCAAGAAAAGACGATATCACCCCCATCCTAAAATATCTGCACTGGCTCCCTGTCCACTGTAGGATCACCTTCAAGGTCCTAACAATGACATTCAAGGCAATCAATAGAAGCACAGCTACCTCTCTATCAGACCTTGTACACCCCACCCCCCTCAACAGATCAAGGAGATCAATAGCTTGCAACACCATACTTCTTCCAAAAGCCATCATCAAATGCTCCAAGACTACAAGAAAGCGTGCCTTTGCACTTTATGCACCCGCTCGCTGGAACGCCCTCCCACCAGACCTCCGCACCATAACCAACCTCCCCCAATTCAGGAAGGCACTCAAACATCACCTCTTCCTGCAACACTTCTCCAACTCTGACAACATCACCTAGCCTCCCCCCTCCCCCAAACATCACCTCTCCTCCTACACCTCTCCAGTTTTGACAACATCACCTAGCCCTCCCTACCCCCACCCATAGCAGCTCTCACAGAGTAACTTCTCTCGCACTACCATCAGGGCACCTAAACCCCCGACAACCCTGCCCCCAACAGCCCCCAATCAACAATTCAAATTTGTAGATGTACGTAACTGTATCTCGTACATATTGCCAAATATCCCGTGTCACCCTTATACTAATCTGTAATTCCTTATCGTTCCTCCAGTTCAGTCCTCTACCTCTGGGTTGTCAATCTCCTCCTGCAGCTTGGAGACTGGTATTTCAGAATGATGACATCACTGGATATAGCCTGCTGCCCTCCTACTTCCATCCCAGTGTGACCAGTCTCCATGCAGCAGGAGGACTTGACGAGCCTTGTAAAAGGGCTCTCTGGGGGAATTGATAAGGAGCAGTAAGAAAGGTTAGGTTAGCTAAGTGGGTTACATTTGGATTTGGTTCATTGGCAGTGGTGCCTTTAAAAAAAAAAAAAGAGAAAGTGGCACCTCCCGGCTTTCTTGTTCCTTGCCTGTGCCTGTTCTTGTTTGTTGGGGGCTCCGGCTCAGGATGTTGAGCTGTCCCCTCTGCGGTGGCCCAGAGGTCTCCCCCCCCTGACTCTACGGGGGAGAGCCCTTCTTAGGGAGTAAGCATTGTCCAGACTGCACTGCCGGCGTTTCTGCGACTTAGCAGACTGCACTGGCTTAAAACGTCAGAGCTTTGGGCCCGGGTGTGGAGGCACACAGCACAGCAATTTTAGCAGGGGAGCTGCAGGCCTGATCGATAAGTGGTATACCAGCCTCAGGCTGCTGTTTTCAGGGGGAAACGTTGTTCGGGAGGGCGAAGGCACTTGCGGTGCTTTTGGCGCCATTTTTTTCCCATCGTCTGCATTCGCGGTGGCCATTTTGGGGCCGCGAAGCAGCCACGTGGTTTCAAGGAATCCCCCGATCCCACGGCCGGGCAGGCAACGGTGATATTTTTAGTGCCCTGTTATTGATTTCCTTTGGTCCTTTGTTTCTTTGGGTTAATTCTTTTGGGGGGTTTCCTTTGTTTTGTTTTGTTTGTTTTGTAGGTTTTTTTGGGGGGCCTTTTCAGCCACCCCTACAAAAATGGGGGGGGGCTGAGGGGGGATTTTTGGCCAGGAGAGCAGTGCGTTTGAAAAAAAAAAAAAGAGTTTTGCCAGGCTGCTGTTGATTTGTTCAGAAAACAAACAAACAAACAAAAAAACCCCGAGAAATATACAGAGGAGAGAGATTCAGGCAAGCCCCTAGGGTTCTGGCTGGTCTGCTTTATGGCTGCCAGACCTCAGTATATCGTGTGTGGCACTAGGAGGGGCACGGTAGCTGATACCAGGGTGTGCCGGGGCTGTGCAGCTCTCTCATCCACGGTGGAGCAGCAGATGGAATTCCAGAAGTCCCTGGAGTCACAGGGCACGCCCGCGGGGCCGGGGGCCGCGTCCCCACGGCTGCCGGCGCAAGGGCCGGCGTTGGAGGAGCTGTCGGGGCCTTCCGGCGCCCCTTTAACAGCCCAGGCATCGGGCCTCGGGGAGTTTAGCCCTGAGTTTGTTCTGCTTATGCATCAGGCCTTTTGCCTACGGCAACAGGGCAAGGGAGCAGGCTCCGGGTTGCTGGCATCCCAACCTCCGCAGCTGGTGGCGGCCGAGGAGATAGGCGAGGAGCCATTGGCGCCGAAGCGAGCACGAACTAGGGACCCTATGTCGGCGGAGGGCGAGTGGCCTGAAGCCCAAGATCCGGAATGGGATCCTGAAGAGGGTATGCAGGACCTGGAAGAAGGTGAGATCCCTGAATCTGAAGATCAAGCGAAGATAATTAGGGTCTTCCGCAGAGAGGAGTTGGCGACCTTGATTACGGAGACTTTGCAGATGTTGAATCTTACTACGCCGGCTGCGGTGGAGGATAAGGTTGAGGATCCAGTCATCCAGGCGGTTCGACAGACACAGGTGGTGTTTCCAGTGCACAGAGTAGTAGATAAAATGATTCAAGAAGAGTGGGATAAGCCGGAAGCAGGGCTTCGAGGCATACAGACGATGAATCGATTGTATCCTTTGGCCGATAAAGATAAAGAAAGGTTCCGGGCGCCGCGGGTAGACGCGGTGGTGTCAGCGGTTACAAAAAAGACCACCATTCCGGTTGAAGGCAGTGCAGCCTTGAAGGATACCCAGGACCGTAAAGTTGAGTGTCTGCTAAAGCAGGCCTTTGAAGCGGATTCTATTTCGCTGCAGGCCTCCATCTGTGGAGCTTGGGTGGCCAGAGCATGTCTGCGCTGGGCCCAGCGGCTGCGCCAGTCTTCGCACATGGATCTGGAGGAGATGAAAGAGCTGGATCGGCTGGAGTCCGGAGCGGCCTACCTAGCAGATGTGCATTACGACTTGATCAGGGCGCTGGCCAATAGCACTGCGTCGGTGGTGGCAGCCCGTAGGTCATTGTGGTTACGTAATTGGGCGGCGGACAGACCTTCTAAATCCCATCTTAGCAAGCTTCCCTTTAAGGGTGGTTTGCTGTTTGGTGAGGATTTGGATAAGTTGGTAAAGGATCTGGGTGAGTCCAAGGCGGGCCGTCTTCCCGAGGAAAAGCCGAAGCAAGCCAAGTCCGGCCAAAGCTTTCGGGGTCAGTTTTGAGATTTCAGAAGATCGCAATCTTCGTCGTCTCAACGTGAAGAGAGCATTGCATCAGTATTTGAAGTTGACGGAATCCTTCCGCAGGTCTGAGCGGTTGTTTGTATTGTTCAGCAGAGTGCGCAAAGGTGAGGCGGCGGCTAAAGCGTCCATCGCCTGCTGGCTTAGAGAGGCGATCGCTTCCACTTATTTGCTTCAAGGTCGTGTTGTGCCTGTGGGGTTGTGGGCGCATTCCACCAGAGCGCAGGCGTCTTCCTGGTCGGAGCACAGTTTGGTTCCACCAGGGGACATTTGTAGGGTGGCGACTTGGTTGTCTCTACATACATTCAGTAAGCATTACAGGCTGGATGTTGCAGCGGCTTCGGATGCTCGTTTCGGGTCGGCGGTCTTGTCTGCCGGCTGGAAGGGTCCCTCCCAATGATTACTGCTCTGGTACATCCCAGAGGTAGAGGACTGAACTGGAGAAACGATAAGGAAATGATAATTACACTTACCTGGTAATTGTAGTTCCTTGAGTGACAACAGTTCAGTCCTCCTTCCCACCCAGATGATTCAAGGGGGATCCCGATTTGGTAGCGGGCAGCATAAGGTTACAGGTAAGAACATAAGATATGCCATACTGGGTCAGACCAAGGTCCATCAAGCCCAGTATTCTGTTTCCAAAAGTGGCCAATCTAGGTCATATGTACCTAGCAGTTTTCCCAAGGGACACAGGTTCCACAATGCTTGTATTGGTTCAAGCATTGATATCCTGGGTCTCTTCTTAATAATGGTTTATGGACCTTTCCTCCAGGAACTTGTCCAAACCTTTTTTAAACCCAGCTACATTAACAGCCTTTACTACATCCTCTGGTAACAAATTCCAGAGTTTGATTACACGTTGAGTGAAAAAATATTATCTTTTATTAGTCTTAAATAGTTTACCCTGTAGCTTCATTGCATGTCCCCTAGTCTTTCTATATTCTGATAAGGTAAACAATCGATCTACGTTTACCCGTTCCACTCCATTCATTAATTTATAGACTTCTATCATATCTCCCCTCAGCCGTCTCTTTTCCAGGTTAAAGAGCCCTAACCTTTTTAGCCTTTCTTCATAGGAGTATCCTTCCATCCCTTTACCATTTTGGTGGCTCTTCTCTGAACCTTTTCTAAAATCGCTATATCCTTTTTAAGATACGGCGACCAGAATTGCACACAATATTCAAGGTGCGGTCTCACCATGGAATGATATAGAGGCATTATAATATCTTTTGTTTTATTTTCCATTCCTTTCCTTATCATACCTAGCATTCTATTTGCTCTCTTGGCCGCCGCTGCACACTGGGCCGAGGGTTTTAACATGGTATTCACAATGACGCCTAAATCTATTTTCCTGGGTGGTGGTTCCTAATGTGAAACCTTGCATGTGTAACCATAGTTTGGGTTGTTCTTCCCTAGGTGCATAACCTTGCACTTGTCCACATTAAATTTCATCTGCCATTTTGATGCCCAGTCTTCCAATTTATCAAGATCCTCTTGCAATTTTCCACAATCCTCTTGGGTTTTAACAACTTTAAATAGTTTTGTGTCATCTGCAAATTTGATAACCTCACTCGTTATTCCACTTCCCAGGTCATTTATGAATATGTCAAAAAGCAGCGGACCCAGCACAGATCCCTGGGGTACACCACTATTCACCTTTCTCCATTGGGAAAATTGGCCATTTAGCCCTACCCTCTGCTTTCTATCTTTTAACCAGTTCCTGATCCACAATAGTACACTGCCTCATATCCCATGACTCTTTAGTTTTGCCAAAAGTCTCTCATGAGGGACCTTGTCAAAGGCTTTCTGAAAGTCCAGATACACAATATCAACCGACTCACCTTTGTCCACCTGATTATTCACTCCTTCAAAAAAAACATAACAGATTAGTAAGACAAGATCTTCCTTGTTTAAAGCCATGTTGGCTGTCTCCCATTAGGTCATGACTATATACATGCTGAGTAATTTTATTCTTTATGATGGTTTCTACCATTTTTCCCAGTACTGATGTCAGGCTCACCGGTCTGTAGTTTCCCGGATCACCCCTGGAACCTTTTTTAAAAATTGGTGTTACATTGGCGATCCTCCAATCTTCAGGTATTAGAGATGATTTTAATGATAGTTCACAGATTACTAATAGCAGGTCTGCAATCTCGTATTTCAGTTCTTTCAACACCCTTGGATGTATACCATCCAGCCCAGGTGATTTGCTACTCTTCAGTTTATCTAATAGTTGTAATACATCTTCCCGATGTATCGATATTTCCTTCAATTCTTCCCCACCTTTAAATACCACTTCAGTCATGGGTAACATCCCTACATCTTCCTCAGTAAAGACTGAAGCAAAGAATTCATTCAGTCTCTCCGCTATCACCTTGTCGCCTCTTAGTGCTCCTTTAACCCCTTTATCATCTAATGGACCAACTGACTCTCTCACGGGTTTTTTGCTACGAATGTACTTGAAAAGGTCTTTACTTCGCGTTTTTGCTTCCGCAGCAAGCTTCTTCTCAAATTCTCCCTTTGCCTGCCTTATCAATGCCTTGCATTTGACTTGCCAGTGCTTGTGCTGTTTCCAGGTTTCGTCGTTTGGCTCTTTCTTCCATTTCCTGAAAGATGCTTTTTTGGCAACAACAGCCTCTCTGACCTCACCTTTAAACCATGCTGGCAGTTTTTTGGACTTCCTTCCACTTTTCTTAAAGCGTGGAATACAGCTGGTCTGCGCTTCCAAGATAGTATTTTTCAACAACAGCCAAGCCTGATGTACGTCTTTAACCTTTGCAACTGCTCCTTTTAGTTTTTTCTTAACTGTTTTCCTCATTTTATCATAGTCTCCCTTTCCTTACTATCCCTCCTCCACTAATTAAATCAAAGGCGATCATGCTATGATCACTATTGCCAAGTGGCCCCAACAACCTAATCTCTTGCACTAGATCTGGTGTTCCACTAAAGATTAGGTCTAATATGGCTTCCCCTCTGGTCGGTTCATGAACCAGCTGCTCCAAGAAGCAGTCATTTATTTCATCTAGGAACTTTATCTCCCTTGCATGTCCTGCCGTGACACTGACCCAGTTGATAACGGTGTAGTTGAAATCACCCATTATTATTACTGTGCTGTAACTCTTGTTAGCTTCCTTGATTTCTTTGAGCATTTCATCAACCATTTGGTCTTTCTGGCCAGGCGCTCAATAGTACACCCCCACTGCCATTGCCTTCCCCCTTTTACATGGAATTTCAATCCATATAGATTCTACAGCAGATTTTGTTTCCTGCAAAACTTTAATCCTTTCTGACTCAATGCCCTCCCTAACATAGAGAGCAACCCCTCCACCAATTTGATCAGCTCTATCATTACGATATAGTTTGTACCCAGTTATCACAGTGTCCCACTGGTTGTCCTCCTTCCACCATGTCTCTGATATTCCAATCATATCTAACCTTTCATTTAGTGCTTGTGATAAGGAAGCTTATCATAGTTCAGGAAGGAGCTATAATAGAGGTGAATTGGCTCTGAACAAGCAACCTGTCTTTTCTGGTAGAAATAATAAAACAGAATGTTTCCATAAAAGACTACCAGTCCCAGAATGCACCAGGTTTCCAACAGCCACTAGAAGAGCTGAAGTGGGGAAACGTGTGTTCAATCAGGAGAGCTATGAGGTAATCCCCAAGCACTCATCTCCAAGGGCAGGGCTTGATTCAGTACAGCTGCGCTGTACTAGGGTGGAGCAGCCCTCTAAACAGGTTAAAAGTAAAGCCTATTCTACACAGCAGAATCATCAGGATCAGCAGAATCTTCATGATCATCACCATCTTCAGCAGGAGCAGAGGCAGCAGAAGCCAGAGCCCACGGACAGAGAGAGCAAGAAGCAACTTGGAAGAAAGAAGAGAAAAGCATCTTGGAGGTCTAAAGGAGTCCATAGCAGTACGTGTACTGGGAGGCATTCCAGAGGCAAGCATACTCCATTGGACTGGAGGAAACCAGAGGAGTGGGGTTACAGAGCCAGGAATCCCCGGACGGCACCTGTGAGGGAGACGGCTGCATTTGGAAGGGGCCCTAAGACCAGTGCAAGAAGGTATGTGAAGAGAGACCCAGTGTCCAGGGATCTTGATTGGAAGGCTGGACATAAAAACTGGACTACATACTGGCCAGGATATTTGGAGAGGAACCCTAACAGCAATGGAAGCTCAGGTATGAACACTGATCTATGCCCTAGCTTTTCACTTGGAAGACAGCAGGGAGACAAGTATTGTCCTGAGAGTGCTCCATTAAGAAATTCCTCTGTGCCAATCCATGATATTGATTCTATGATAGTTGAAGAAGGAAATATTGTAAATGAACAGTGTGAATACATGGATTGCTCTCTGTCTAAACTTCTGTGGTAATATTCTTTTACAAAATACAACAACCATCACAAAGAAATATAAACTTGTTCTTTGATCTACTCAGAAAAGCTTTTGAGCAGGATTTGAGCCACGTTTAGAAAGTAAACCAGCCAAGAGGTTTGCAGCTGGTTAATTGTTAGCAATTGAGCCTTGTCTAATTGCCTGTGAGCTCTGAAGAGACACTTCTGGGTGTGTGTGAAAATACCAGAAGTTAGCCTTGAAAAAGAACAGTTTTTTCATTACTTTGTGGGTTTTGTTTGTTTTTGAAGCACTGCTAAAAAGATATTAGCAGGAGCCCACAGAAAAGACCTTTCTGTTCCCATCAAGGTCTTTATGATTTGATTTGATTGCTTAAGAAGTTCAGTTGTTGTTGTTCCTGATTTTTGTTTTTCTAAGTATAATACTGAAAGCAAGTATCCTTTTCTGTGCTACCAAGCAAATCTGTGTTGGGAGAAATAACCCCATAAATAAAATATATCTTCTTTGCTTTACACTCGAGCAAGCACAACTAATTTATTTGTGAACGGCTGATTCTGGTATGAATGGACTACATTTCCCACAATCCTTTGCAAGTCATATTAATATTTGCCTTTGCCAAGACTGTGGACATTTTCACCCAAGTTTACATGCTATATATTCTAACTCTCCCATCTTATTTTTTAGACTTCTAGCATTTGCATACAAGCATTTTAGAGAATGTATTTTATTCATATTAATTTGGCTATTGTTAGACATGGGTAATTTAGGATCTTTAAGCTCTGTCTGCTCCATACTTGAGGGCATTTGGGCTACTTTACTCTTTTGTGGAACCTCTCTGCTTTTGGTAGTATTCTTCAAAGATACATTCTTCCGAACCATCCGCTTTTGGCCGACTGTCGGCTTTCCCCTAATATCTAGTTTAAAAGCTGCTCTATCTCCTTTTTAAAGGTTAATGCCAGCAGCCTGGTTCCATCCCAGTTAAGGTGAAGCCCATCCCTTCGGAAGAGCCCCTCCTTTCCCCAGAATGTTCCCCAGTTCCTAACAAATCCAAAACCCTCATCTCTGCACCATTGTCTCATCCACGCATTGAGACTCCGGAGCTCTGCCTGCCTTTTGGGTCCTGCGCGTGGAACAGGAAGCATTTCAGAGAATGCTACCCTGGAAGTTCTGGATTTCAACTTCCTACCTAAAAGTCTAAATTTAGCCTCCAGAACCTCCCTACCACATGTTCCTATGTCATTGGTACCGACATGTACCAAGACAGCAGACTCCTCCCCAGCACTATCTAAGACCTTATCTAGGTGGCACGTGAGGTCCGCTACCTTCGCATCAGGCAGGCATGTTACCAGGCGATCCTCACGTCCACCAGCCACCCAGCTATCTACATGCCTAATGATCGAATCACCAACTATAACGGCTGTCCTAACCCTTCTCTCATGGTCACATGGCCCTGGAGAAACTTCCTCAGTGCGAGAGGGTTTTACATCACCTGGAGGACAGGTCCTAGTTACTGGATCACTTCCTGCCACACCAGGGTGATGCTCTCCTGTCACGTGACCTCTCTCCTCCATGGCAACAGGGATGCTGCCAGACTCGAGGTGGGACTTCAGGACTATATCCCTGTAGGTCTCGTCTATGTACCTCTCTGTCTGTCTTACGCTTTCCAAGTCAGCTACTTTAGCCTCTAGAGAACGGACTCGTTCCCTGAGAGAAAAGAGCTCCTTGCACCTAGTGCACACGTAAGACCTCTCACCAACTGGGAGAAAATCATACATGTGACACTCAATGCAAAAGACTGGAAAGCCCCCATCCCGCTGCTGGACTGCTGTCTGCATCTTAGTTTTAAGTTTGTGTTTAGATCTAAGTTCTTTACTTACTAAGGGTTGCTATGGATATTTATACTAATAAAACTATACCTAATACGTGTAATATACCTTGTTCACCTGAAGCTTAACTAATCTCAGGCCCTTAGTGTATGATTTGATAATGAGCTTCACCTGAGAGCACCTCCTGTCTTGTAAGATGTGTAAGTCGGGCTTACTTCCTTTGGTTCTGTTGTTCACTTCTCTGTGGCAGGCAAGGGTTTAAGAAAGTCTTGCCGGAGGGGGTGAATTGATTTGTACTTAGTAAAAGTTATATTATGCTTAACTACTTATTTATTGCTCCTTTGAGTCTGCTTTGTTAATAGTTCACACTGGGATGGAAGTAGGAGGGCAGCAGGCTATATCCAGTGATGTCATCATTCTGACATACCAGTCTCCAAGCTGCAGGAGGAGATTGACAACACAGAGGTAGAGGACTGAACTGTCGTCACTCAAGGAACTACAATTACCAGGTAAGTGTAATTATCATATAGTGTACATAGTTCACCTGTTCACCATGTTTATTTTCCCTGTTCATTGTACGTTCAATGTTTGACTGTTTTACATTGTTCAACTTTTGTTACTTGTGAACTGCGCTGATGATAAATAGTGCGGTATAGAAAAACAATAAAATAAATAAATAAATAAAAAATCACATAAGGCAATGGCAGACAGGCAGAACACTGGAGAAGCTCAGCTGCCCCCCACCACTATCTGACATTCACCAGCAGAGGGCACAGTCAGTCTCCACCCACTGCACTCTGCAAGGTGTTCCAGCCATACACATGCTAACTGCAGTCTGCTAGCTAGTACATAGTGCATGTTCCTGGAGGAACTGTGTGCACCCAAAAATGGGATGTGAACACACACACCAAGCAGGTATGTCAGTGATTGGGCCCCAGAAAAGAGAACCCATAAATATCACTTGAGTGACATGCTGCATAGCACTATGGGGGAACCTAGCCATGCCATGCAGGACAATGCTCATATTGATATCTTCTTTGGTCTCAATTTTTTATATAATACGTCTGTGTCCTTAAATCTTTTGTGGATATCCCAATACATAGACAACATACTTTAAAAAAAATGGTTAACCACACCTTTGAGGATTCAGTTAATCAGTGTTTTCTTTCTTAAAACCTGTTCATGTGAAAATAAACCTCATCAGTATATTTGTCCATTAATAGTTTCAAATGTGAAACCAGCACTTATCTTGCATAAATTCCTGTCAAAAGCCACAATTCACCAACATGGACTTGCCTGATATGGAAGGCTATGGGGATGCTTACATAGATGTCCACAGAATAGTATTTAAGGCCAAGAACATCTAATAGCCTAATGGTTTGAGCAGTGGGCTAAACCCAGGTTCATATCCCATGGCTGCTCTTGGGCAAGTAACTTAACCCTCCATCTTCTTTACACCCTCTCGATGTTTTACAGCCACAACAAGCAGTTTCCCAATGCCTATTCATGCCTGGAACAGGTCTAAACTTGGGGGCACAGAAAAAGCAGGACACACCATGCTATAGGGGTATAGCAGGGAGCTTTATTAGGTATCCATGAGATCACCCTACACATGTTTCAGCCAAAGCCTTCCTCAGGGGAAATTGATCTCTCTAAAACATAATTATGTGCAATACAGTACGTAAGTATAAAATAAAAGCATATGGGGGTCATTCCGATCCATGAATAGCAGAGATGGATGTCCGACCTGGACGTTCAACACCCACTGCATGGAGTGAATTCTGACCTCCAGACTCCCCGCACGTACAGTGGCATTGTGCGGGGAAGCCTGTATGGGGGCGGGAGGGGGAGAGCCAGAGAAAGAGCATGAGCGGGGCAGAGGCAGGACCCCGATCCCAGACGCACAGGGACGATTCCGGTCACGGCCCTGTACGTCCAGGGTCACAAGGCTAGATGGGAAACTTATTCCATCTCTGAGGTGGAATAAGTCCCCCCCCCTAACAGAGGAGCTCTGGAGCTGTGGACCCCCCTGATGAATGGAGCTGCCTCAGGAGATACCCCACCATGTGATCCTGGCTTTGGGAGGCCTCTTTGGGGGGTCAGGAGGTGGGGAAAGGCAGGTTAGCTCAGTGGCAGGGAATCGGGGCTGCACCAGGGCTCCATGCAGGAACATGGGGTGGGTTAGAGGGGGAGTAGGCCTGACATCCGAGCCCTCAGAATCGAGGCTCGTCCTGCCCGTCCAGACCCTCTGCATCTGATTCTGATCCCACAGGATGTCTAGCTCCTGCAGGTGCAGGATCGGGTGCAGATCTGACCCATCCAGATTTTGGGCGTCCGGATGGGCCCGATGTGAATGGGGCCCTATATAAATATACATCAATATAAATAAAAAGGGTTAAGAGAGTAAAAAAGTAAACCATATTAATTGGAACCAATTTGAGCCAAGGACATAAAAAGAATAAATAACAATAAAAGAAAGAAAACACCTTCTAAAAACCAGTAGGATCCATTGCAGTGGACCATATAATAAAGCCAAAAGTAGGATAATTAAAAGCTTGCAGTCAGACTAAAAATCAGCAGAGTGGAAACAATGTATATATTGACAGGATAATAAGCATAACAAAAAAAATTGAATATATAGTTAAAAAGTGAATACAGTGGCAGATGACGACTCATCCACAACAGGATACTAAACGCACACTCTCTTGGTTATAAAATTGTTTATGGGAACCTGCAAATAACATGTACAGGAGCAACTCAAGACTAACCAAAGGTAATACAAATCCCCCATATTACTAGACATAAAGAGAAGAAACCTACTAAAAACTAATATTCACAGTAAATCAAAACAATGTCAGTGGGGCAGACAGACATAGCGTTTACTCTGTATTTTGTATTTCTAGGGTTCCAATTGTTCGGTAAAGGGCAGACACCAAAAAAGACATTTTAAACCATATTTTAAAACACAGCGTTTGTACCCAGGGTTACATGTGGATTGCATTGCTGGCCAAGAGATTATTCCAAGAAGTCTTCAACTTAAAGGATACGCGAAAGTTATTGAAAACTGGAAGTTATGCAATAGCGATACGAGAGGCGAGCCAACAAGGCATGTGTACGGCACCGTCAAAGTTACCAGGTTCATAAACAAAGCGGTAATACAAATAACACTCCACTTACTATCCTGTCAGTATATACACTTTCCACTCTGCTGATTTTTAGTCCGACTGAATGCTTTTGATTATCCTACTTTTGATTATATTATACTGTCCATGACAATAGATCTTGCTGGTTTTTAGAAGGTGTTTTCTGTCTCTTATTGCTATTTATTCTTTTTATGTCCTTGGCACAATTGGTTCCAATTAATATGGCTTACTTTTTTATTTTTTTATTCTTTTAACTCCTTTAATTTTATATTTATATTGATGTATATTTATATATGCTTTTATTTATACGTATATGTACTGTTTGTACATCATTTTGTTTTAGAGGGGTCAATTTCTCCTGAGGAAGGATTTGGCTGAAACACGTGTAGGGTGACCTCGTGGATACCTAACAAAGCTCCCTGCTGTATGCTACAGCATGGCGTGTCCTGCTTTTTCTGTGTCCTATAGTCACTGCAGGTGGGGTGCCCTTTCTGTGTTTTAAGGTCTAAACTTGGACAGTATCGTAGATGTTCCTGCTCGATTTTAGAAAGATCGGGGACGTCTAAATTCATTGCAATGCTCCAGACACATCTCCCTTTACCAGAGAGGTCTTTAAAAGCCATTTGTGAAATGACTTTGGGGACACCATCAAAGTTTGGATGTCTGCATGCATGTTTTTGGATGTCCAAATCACAGCTAAAGCTTTTTAAATGACCCCTATAGGCAAAAAAGAAAAAGAACCTGAAAGAGGAAGTTAGTAATGAAATAGGTAATCTAAGAAAGAGTTACTAACTAGAAATGAGACATGATAAATTCTGACAATAACAGAAGGGGAAAAATGAGTGCATGACCTTCAGGTTGTATACTGTAAATCTAACCCAGATCACTGTTAGGATATATCTATATCTATGTTTATGCTTATGTTAATTTACAACTTGGTATTCTTCCCTTCCTGATGAATATGCAGTATACTGTACATCCCTCATAGGGGACACAAAGAATTTGTAAAACCATTAAAAAGGGGTTTCTAGTGGATGAGAGGCGTCTAAGCAAGCAAGGCCCTGTTTGCCTGTACTGGGAGGAACTCCACACAACTCCACACTTTAAGACCGGAGGGGTAGTTTTCTTAAAAGCACCTGTAATATAGGAGGACCAGTGAGCCCAAAAATGGCTGCATGAAGCTGCTATTCTACCTCAACATCCTCCACAATTCGAGTTTACCCCACAAAATAGTAGTGATGGGTTGATAAAATTATATAGAGATGAAAGCTGAAGTTCCTGGGACTATCTCAATGGATAGAGGGGTGAAGGAACATTGGCACAGTATGGAAATTCCTCCAGGATGCACTTGGGTTTGACCCATCACACCAGTCTGGACTTCCTGGACTTTTCAGGTCCTCATAACCTTCTGAGTTACAAAAAAGCCTCTTGCAGTTGGACTCCCTAAAGCACACTTGGCACAGCTGGCAGTGCACTGTAGATCCCAGGTCTGTACTCCCTCCATTCTCTTTCTCTCTTTGTCGGGCCAAGCCAATCTAAAGGAGCACCTCTTTTCTCAAACTTTAACTGGCCATGCAGAGAGGCAACTCCTCTTGCAGATTCTAGCAATTCTTGAAGCCTTAGAGGAGTGTTCTTCAAACCTTTATTCCATATGACCCCATTTTAAGAACTGAAAATTCACAAGAACCCAGATGATGAAATCAAACCAACCTCCTTCCCCTCCCTCCACTCATCCCAGCAGGAAGATAGCAGTGACAATAGTGGTAACTCTAGCAGGAGTCAGCACAGAGTCCCTTGTGTCAGTGTGCAGTGTGTGCTTACAGATCCCAGTCAGCATGGGTTTCCCCAAGAGGGGGCAAGGACCAATGAATGTTCACTGGCTCACAGGCCACATGCTAATTGGTGACTACTACTATATGGCTTAAGTCAAAGTGAAAGTCCAGAGAGAAGAGGAAATGGCTATAGGGTATGTTTACTAAACAGCAGTAGAGGCTTCCGTGCAATATCGGAGAACCGACCCCATTGAATTCAATGGGGCTGCGGCTCTGAAATCGCATGGAAGCTGCCACCACTTTTTAGTAAACATACCCCTAGGTTTCTGTGACCCTATCCGCTGATGATGTGAGCCCATTTGGGATCCCGACCCCAAGTTTGGGAACCACTGCCCTAGAGCCACAGGGCAGCCCTAACCATATACAGGGAAGGGACTTCCACAGCAACCTCACTCACTGCATTGCGCAGGGACTTTTATAATTCCCTCCAAAACTCAAACAATACTCCCACTGACAGTGATACTGTAGAACTCCTAGCCCACCCTCTATTACATTACTATAGGCACACAAACACTTAGGGGTATGTTTACTAAACCGTCTTAACGTAGCAGCGCCAACATTATTGCACGATATGTAACATCACGTATCGCGCGATGACATCGGCAGCAGCATTAAGGCACACTAACACTGTGAAAGCCGGGTAGAGTAAGGCTCCCCAGAGGGCAGAGATAGGGGTCAATGGGTGGAGAGTGGGTGGGGAGAGGCTCCATGCACACTAACACCGTGAAATGAAGGTCTGAAAATTAGCGCCAGTGAAACCCTCGCATTAGGAACATTTGCAGGAGAGAGAAACCATTTCAGTCAGCACTGTACAGCAAAGGCAGGGGAACCCAGAAAAGTGATAGTAGTGATACATATGCAGGAACCAAAAAGGCAAATAAACATAAAATGACCAGAACCACATTTGAAATCCCATTAACCAAACTGGCCAAAAGTGATATTAATGATAAACATAAAGCAACACTACTGACAAAGCGTAAAAAGGAAGATATCATATTTGGAAGGGTCTATGCTCTGTCTCCCTACAAAGTGAATGATCCCACATTGAAATAGCGGTGATCAGTGTTTTTATCATTTATATTGGGCAGGTTTGTTATGGCATGCACATGTGCAGCAACAGCAGAGTGGGCACGTAGGAAAGGGCAACTGTACTGATGCTGTAAATAGGATACAGGGGGCTGCAGGCAGCACATGCTGTGGTCCAGATGGGGCACAGTGTGGACTAGGAAGATGCCTAGGTGGCACATAGGAATGCTGAAACTGTAAAGCAGCAAGACAGCAACTGACGAGGGTCCAACATGGGCATGAGTGTGTGTCCCACAGTGTCACAGGGCATATTACCCAGCAGGTACCCCCAAGGGCACATAACGTTGGCAGGTGGTGCGGGGGGGAAGCACGCATGTCCAGGTTGGCACCCCTACCTGAGAACCCACACCATAGGCAGCTGCCTACCAGCACACTGGATGGCCTGGGACTGCGCACCACCAGCACCACTGGAATAAGGGCATGGTAGCATGGTGGCGGAGGGGTGCTGGTGGCGGAGGGGGCAGTGGCATCTGCCCACAGAAGACCACGGCCAAGCCCCATTTAGGTGGGTGCCATGCACTGCAACAGACAAGGTCTGTCTGACGAACAGTCATGGTATCCCCAGGGAATAATTCTCCCCTGTGGCAAGAGTTTGGTGCAGTACAAACAGCCAGGGTGTTCAGGAGCAGAAGGTCACAAGTTTAAGTCCCAGCTGTGGCTCCTGCCAACCCTGTCCCCATATTTTACCCAGTACTAAACCATGGTAATAAAGATGGAACCTTTATTGCAGATAAAATAAACATGCTGAAACACCTATATTTTACCCTACAGAGCACAGACACCATAAACATGTGCAATCCCTAGAGCAGAGTTTCCCAACTGCAGTCCTGGAGGGCCAAACACATGCATGTTTCATGCTGTCCCTAATAAATATGCCTGTGCTGCATTTGTATGCGCTGCCCCCATTGTATGCAAATGTATCTCATGCATATTCATTAGGGACAGCATGAAAACCTGAACAGTGTTTGGCCCACCAGGACCAGAGTTGGGAAACTCAGCCCTAGAGCAGAGGCCAACAGGGGTACAAACACCCACACCCACAGGCTCCACTATCCAACGCCTCATGGAGAGTCAGGCTGTTGGGCCCTGCGCGGAGCAGCATCTCCCAATACTGGCACCTGCATACCTTAGCAATACCTTCCTAAACTTGGGAACACATTCCACATATATCAAAAGGTTGCTATGATTAATGTCAGATAGCATATCCTAAGTTAAACACGATTTGTTGATAGAGATTCATCATAGCAACCTTTCTGATATCTGTGGAGTGTGTTTCAGTTATTGATTCTGACAGTGTTTACCACCCGAGGGAGTGACCCCAACAGTTTTGCATACCATAGCAATGCCTGCACGGTGCCTAGGACTGGTGTGGCGGCCAGGGCTGCCACAAACCTCTATATTTGCACAATGCTGGCATATTTGTGGGAGTGTGTGTCTGTCTATCCAGTGTGTTGTGGCTGCCTACACCTTACTGAGCCCATACTGCTTGCACTGTTTCCAGTGTTAGCCTGCCAATGTGCATAATGAGGTGCAAGGTACTGTGGATATGGGCCGGACAGGGTGGCCTGGGCAGGATGCATCTGCACAGGGTATAGGGCAATGGCTGGGACATTGTAGTGTCCAACCACCACCTGCACGGACAGGGTGGCCACAGCATGTCATGCTGGGAGGTCACCCAAAGTATGTTGTCTATGTATTGGGATATCCACAAAAGATTTAAGGACACAGACGTATTATATAAAAAATTGAGACCAATAAAGATATCAATATGAGCATTGTCCTGCATGCAAATTGCTCTCTAACTGAAAATATTTGATGGTCTTACAGATATATATATATACAAAGAATGTCTCCCATGCAAGAGTGCTTTTGATTGTTAGATATTTTGGAACTTGATTTATGGAATAGCGGCATAAATAGATTTTTCTTTCCTCCTCATTCTCTTCCCCTTTCTTTGTCTATATTGATTGTAATTTCCTTTCCTCTCTGATTTGTTTTGTATTGTAAACCACCCCGATGTATCTAATAAACAATAAAAGTAAAGCTGTGGCTATCTCCACCAGAGCTGGTGTAAATGACTACGCATATTTTATGTGCACTTGGAAATATTCTATAAAATGCTCACGTAATTATACATTTTCTCCAAACTCATGCATATTTCATTGTGGACATGCATATAGGCAAAATATACTGTCGTCAGAACTCCCTAGTGACCAGTGGCTGTAAGGGTAGGCTGAGCATTTTTATTGTTTCAAGGAGGAAAGAGCTCTTTAAGGCCAAGTGCAGGTTGGTCTTTGTAGTCCAACTCCTTGTGTGAACAAATTGTATAAGCCAAATAGAGGGTATTAAGGCTTTTATTTCCCCTTTAACGCAAATGCTCAGTAAGGCACAGAAATAAAGAAAGTCCTTTCTTTCAGGGTTTCACCAAACATAAGCAAGAAGAAAAACTGTTACAAGTTTCACAGTTGATTGGAGAGATTAACTGAAAGATTCTCTTACTTCAGGGCAACTTAAATAAGCAAAACAGTTCTCTGGCATTTAGCACAAAACATGAGCAAAAAGGTCTGTTCAATTCACAGTTCTGCTAATGACTCAAGGCTACTAGCAATACACAAGGTACAATCCATAAATTCATCTGGAGGCATGGGAATAGGGTTCTCTAGGTCTGTTTCCATGGACTCTGGGTCACTGGCCTCTCCCTCTGAATTGGATGTCTCCCTTGCTGCTATACTTTCCCAGACTCTGTCTCTGTTTGCTTGTTTCCAATAGGGCTGTTCTAAGGCTCCCAAACGAACATGACCTATTCTTCTGCCCTTAAATATTGGTTTGCAAAGCTCTGACTTGTTTCCTTTTCTCCTGCACTGAGCATCTGTTTCACCAGAGCTTATAGGAGATACACTTTCTTTTATAAATAAAGTGGCACCATACCTGGGCTTCCTCCTGTAGCCGGTATAACTGGAGCTTTCTCTCTGAGGCACCTCTCTCTGGAGACAGGCTTTCTCTTGGGACATTCTGAGCAGTGCTTTACCTTTCTGTAGTTCAGGAAAACCTGGTAAGGAATCCGGATTTCCTTGCTTCTGGGTAAAGGTAGCTCTGTTATCAGAATCTCTCCTTCTTGTACCTCTTAATCCTGATTCAGACTCCTCTGGTGAGCGTAGGCCTCTCTCAAAGCACGGCTTTCTCCTCACAAGCTCTTTGCCTTTGTGGTCCTTTGCTACCGAGTCTCTCTCCAGACTAACTCTCCTCGAGCTGTCTTTCTTTCTTTTTTTTTTTCCCCCATTTCAAATTCCGTTTATTGAGAAACTTTAGGAAAAATACAGACATACCAGGAATAACATCATATAATTATTACAAAGAAAAAACAACAACCGGATATCTGCAGAAAAGTCCACATCAAGAGAAGCATGTAAGAAAACAAAGGATGCTAACTCAAAAATATAAACTCTTTTTTATACCACTCTACTACTGAAACACTCAATATTTCAAGAAATCAGCGGGCCCTTAGACTGGAGGAAGGATTCTAATGCCGAGGTCTCCAGAAAAACATACTTGGTGCTCTGAAAAGTAACTAAACACTTACATGGAAATTTAAGAAAAAAAGTGGCACCAAGGGCTAGGACGCGTGGCTTCAACATCAAAAAAGCCCGGCGACGTAGCTGAGTTTTCCTGGAGACATTGGGAAAAATACTCCCACTCCCCCCACAAAAAACCGATGTCTTATTCAAAAAATATAAACGCATCACAGCATTCTTATCAACTTCTGAGGCGAAGGACACCAGAAGGGTAGCCCTAGTTGAAATATTATCTTGGGAAGATTCAATAAACTCTGAAATATTAAGGGACTCCTGCAACCGAGGTGGGGCAGGCTCACCAGAGCCCCCCAGCTCGGAAGCCCCTTTAAAGGCAATATAATACACTTTAGTCAAAGACGGTTTATTATCTTCTCGATATCCCAAAATATCAATCAAATACTTATCAAATAATATCTGGGGAGATAAAAACCGTGTACAAGGAAAATTTAAACAACGCAAATTTAAAGCACGCAAACTATTCTCCAATAGCTCATGCTGCGTATGGAGGATAACGCTATCTTTCATAAAAGCCAATGAAGAATTTTGTAATACAACAGATTGGGCTTCCAATTTCTGGCATCGCTCCCCCAGCACATCAATCTGAGAATCAAGTTGAGTAAATTTAGCCACAGAGTCTCTTGTAAAGTTCGACATTTGCACAACGACGGAACTCAACGAAGACTCTATCCTGGTAAGAATAGACCAAACGTCCAAAAGGGAAACATCCTTTGGGTCCGCAGTTGAAGAAACACTGTCCCGTTGCATCAAAGCAGAGCTCTCAGGAACTGATAGTATCCGGGGCAGAGGAACTCTCCCAGGAACCACCGCAGAACCAGGAACAGATAATGCCGATGGTAAGGCTAATTGCAAAGATGCAACCCCCCTCACTGGAGAGGAAGTGATGGGAACGGCATTGCAAACAGCAGCAGAGGGGGAAGAGGTACTAACCCCCAAAAAAGATGAGGAATCATGACTGGGGGGCTGAATCGGGATTGCAGTGACGGCCTCTCCCTCCTTACCACTCAGAGTCACCAGATGACGATCCATAGGGCCAGAGATTTTAACAGCTTTAGTTGGATTCTCAGTACTCACATTTAGAGGTTGTTTTCTTCGTCTACCCATACTGCACAGCCAGAAACCAGCTCCCAAGCTCCTCGAGCGCTCAAGGAGCACATAAGGAGCAAGCCCCTTAATAACGCGCCCCTTTAGAATTCGACCGCTTCCGCGTACCGCTTAGCGATCAGATTTTAAACCCCGGGTGATGACGTCAAGGGTAGGCGCCGCCAAGATGGACCGTGCGCTCCGGCGCGACGAAGAAAAGCACAGCGGGGCACAATGGTGAGCAGCAGCCTCTTCTCCTCACACGCTCCCCGAGCTGTCTTTCTTTCTGACTTTCTCTGCTTTTTTTCCAGCACTTTAGTTTACATTTAATAGTCACTCAGGGCCTAGCATCAGAAAAGTACTTTTAGTTTTAAAACACAGAGGAGAACTTTCTGGTTACATTTCATACCCAGCAGAGAGCTTGTAGTTTAAATTTAATAGTCACTCAGGGCCTAGTAACAGCAAAGTACTTTTAGTTTAAATTTAAAACACAGAAGAGAGCTTTCTGGTTACATTTGGAACCCAGCAGAGAGCTTGTAGTGTAAATTTAATAGTCACTCAAGGCCTAGCATCAGCAAAGTACTTTTAGCTTAAATTTAAAACACAGAAGAGAGCTTTCTGGTTAAATTTAGAACCCAGCAGAGAGCTTGTAGTTTAAATTTCATAAGAAGTTAGAGCCTAGCAGCAGCTAAGAGCTATAATTTAAATCAAATCAGAATTTAGCTTAGCACAAAAGGCAATACAGGGTCTGTACTCTTTGAGCAACAAATAAAGTCTTCTAGAGACCTTTACAAAGAGGCCTTCTACCGAGGGGGCAAGAGACCTGTGAAACTTTTTCAATAGGTGTTAACACCAGGTGGCAGATCAAAAGGCTATTTTGAAAGACTCCTCCTATCCAAGCAAGGACTGTTAATTACCCAGGAAGTTGGTCACAGCTTACTTCAGCAGCACAGGCATAAATAGCTCAACCAGAGCTCTGTGATCCTCTGTCTTGAAGGACTAGAAAAAGGGACTGTTACTTCTGGAGAGAGATCTGCAACTGTGAGTATATACTTCTGGTAATTTTCTAAAAGGAATTCTTTGTATTAAAGCTAATTAATCTGTGAACCCACTATTTTTTGTTAAATCAGTCAGGGCCTAGTAGCAGCAGTTTAAGTTTAAATTTAAAACACAGAGGAGAACTTTCTGGTTACATTTCATACCCAGCAGAGAGCTTGTAGTTTAAATTTAATAGTCACTCAGGGCCAAGTAACAGCAAAGTACTTTTAGTTTAAATTTAAAACACAGAAGAGAGCTTTCTGGTTACATTTGGAACCCAGCAGAGAGCTTGTAGTTTAAATTTCATAAGAAGTTAGAGCCTAGAAGCAGCTAAGAGCTATAATTTAAATCAAATCAGAATATAGCTTACCTCAGCAGCACAAGACAGGGTACTGTGTAGCAGCCCTCTTTTAATAAGTGTTATTTCCCTCCCTCCCCACACCCACACCCACCAACCCCTGGGATAATCGTAGCTTTATAGGTACTTACACATCTTAAAAGGCAGGAGGTGCTCTCAGGTGAAGCTCATTACCCAAATCAATCATACTCTAAGGACCTGAGATTAGTTAAGCTTCAGGTAAACAAGGTAACCACAGGCACTCTGCTAGACAGTCTATCCTGCATGTTCACAGTGGAACTGTGCACACCCAGACTTGGGTTGTATGGCACAGGCACGTGCCCCAGTGACTAGCCCCCTGAACAGAGGCACACATATATCACCTGAGACAACTATTATGTAGTACTATGTGGGAACATAGCCGTGCCATGGTCACTGTTCGGTCAGTGTGAGAGTGCCCTAACAGCAAGATGTGCTGTGGCCACCTTGTCCATGCAGATGGGGGTTGGGCACTACACTGTCCCAGCCATTGCCCTACTCCCTCTGCAGATGCATCCTGCCTAATCCTCCCTGCCCGGGCCATGCCCACAATACCTTGCTCCTCATTATGCACATTCGCAGGCCAACGCTGGTAATAATGGGACATTGTGGGCCCAGAGAGGTGTAGACAGCCACGAAACAATGGATAGACATACACACACACACACACACCTACTGCAGCATTGTGCAAAGATAGGGGTGGTTGGCAACCCTGCCTGCCACACTGGTCATGATCACAGTGCCGACATTGCAAATTCTGCAGGAGGTAGTAATAGTGCTCTGGTGATAACTGTGGCTCCGTGCTAGGGCCAACGGCCTGACTCTCCATGGAGCTTTGGATAGTAGAGCCTGTGTGAGTGGGTGTTTGCTCCCCTGTTGGCCGCTGCTTTGGGGAGAGCACATGTTGCTGTTGTATCTGCATTGTGGGGGAAAAATATAGGGATGTGCTCTGCAGGAGCCACACCTGGGACCTGAACCTGTGACTCTCTGCTCTGGGACATGCTGGCTGTGTGTATTGCACCACACTGTTGCCACAGATGCACAGCAGTCCCTGGGGCTACCTTTACATCTCCTCAGCCAGACCTTTTCTGTTGCACTGCACACCACGTACTGGTACAGGGAATTGCCTGGGTGCACTGCAGGCAGGTGCCACTGCCCCCTCCAGCACCAGCACATGCCCCCCTGCCATGCCGCCTTGGCATATGCTGTCAGTGCTGGTGGTGCGCAGTCCCAGGCCATCCACTGTGCAGGTAGGCGGTCGCCTAGGGAGCGGGATCTGGGGTGGGGGGGGCATACATGGGCATCCTCACATCCCCCCATCACCGCCTATCCTTATTATGTCCCTTCCACATGGGGGAGGGATGGCTGGGGGGATGACAGGTCAGTGCCCTAGCAACTATTGGCTAGGGTGGACCAGGTAGATGTAGGTGGATTGTGTTTGGTCTTAGTCAGCTGCTGTCTTGCTGATTTCCAGTTTCTATGTGCCACCTAGACAACAGCCTAGTCTGCCCTGTGCCCCAGCTGTCCCCACTACATGTCCCACCTGCAGCCCCCTATGCCCCATTTGCACCATTGCTATAGTGGCCGTTCATACTTGGGCACTATGCTGTTGCTGCATATGGAGCACTACTATCACGTTTCTTGGGCTCCCTGCCTGTGTTGTACATTGCTAATGCTTAAATGGTTTCACCCTCCTGCATATCTGCAGCTAATGACAGGTTTTCATTCCCGGTAATGTTCAGTACTTCAGTACTGAACAGTTAGTGTTGCGGGAGCTTCTCCCCGCCCATTGACCCCTTCTTTCCGCCCTCTCTCCGCCCTCTGCGGGATTTACCGCAGACGGGGACGTTAACACATGTTTGGTACCCTTAACGCACGTTAACGTTACCTAACGCGCGTTAACATTACCTAATGCGCGTTAACGTTACCTGACGCGCGTTAATGTAGCCGCTGCTATGTTAACGCGGTTTAGTAAACATACCCCTAAGTTTGATAGCATGCTTATGCAAAAATGACTTCAGGATTTTTATTTCTAAGACCTATGGAATCTGGCAACAGAATCTCATTCTGCCTACCTCATGTCACCCAAGAGAATGAAATGTTTAGAATGTAGGAATTGCTAGTGGTTTCAAAAACAGCACCGTGTGCAACATCTAACAGTGTAAAACATTTACAAGCTTCTTCCCTGAAATTCTAGTAAAAATTGATGTAGACAATTGAACAGAGAAGTGTTGAGATCTATTATACTAGCACTTTGATAACCAGCTCACTTTTCTTTTTGCAATTTTCTTATATTTCTTTCAAAAGCACAGTAAAACCAGTGTTACAGCTGCATAATAATTTTAAGCAAGATTAGATCTAATTAAAAAATAAGAAAGAAATTGGGAAGAAGGGCCCACATACTGTTTTGTCTGGGAGAAATAAGAAGCAGAATATTAAAACATCAAATAGAAAAAGGCTTAGCATGCATGTTTGACAGTTTAGGGTCCTGAAAGTAGATAAGACTATTCACATCCTAACACCAGCCACATCACTCCCAGCTAAGCAACAAACCACATGACAACTCATGACCATAATGTACAGAATTGTAAATATTGTAAATAGTTATCCCAGTTGAGATCCAAGTTATAATTCCTGTTCTATGTAAAGGCATTCCAGACTTATTGAGATGCTCAAATGTAAACCGCACTGATTTTAAAGAGCACGGTATATAAAAAACAATAAATAAATAAATTAAATTAATAAATTAATAAATTAAATAAATAAATAAATAAAATAAATAAATAAAATAAATAAGCTCCTCCTCTCCTCCTCTATCATTCATTACCCAAAATGTACCACATCCATGGTGAAGAGACAGGTTAATTCCAGGTTAGTGGGTGCAGGTGGAAAGGGAAGAAATGAAGCACGACACTGAGAAGAGGCGGGTAAGAAAGTAGGAGAAAGATGGTCGAAATAGTGGGATAAAAGGAAAACCCATCTGGTAAGGGAGGAGAACGAGAAAATGGTTGGGGAAGAGGGAACAGAGCTAGGAAGTCTAGCTGAGGATGTTTGGCTATGAAAATGGAAGAAATAGGTAGAGTTACCCCCTCTAAAATGGGCAGAACAGACCATCAACAATTTTCTTCTGCTGATCCATAAGACCTGTCCTATTGAAATTAAGCTGAAATGTATTTAGCAAGATCTAAGCAGTCACTTCCTTAGATCACCAGGGCTTGAAATGTTTTTCTTTCAATCAAGGAGCGAGACTAAAAAATTAGAAGCCAGCAGCTGAGACCCCCTCACAATCTTCCCATTCCTCCCCCCCCCCCCCCCCCGAGGTCTGCCACAAAACCTTTAAGGCCTGCTTTGCAAGATTTTTTAGGATGGAGGAAGAAAAGTAGGTGCATAGATTGCTTTCTCAAATCTTCATGTGTAATTTTCCAGTAACGTTCTACCCACAGGAAAACAAGCTTTATCAATTAAGCCCTTAATTTGCCATTGCACAATTCTGGCAGAAATCACGTTCCCTTTCCCCTCTCACCTACCAAGCATGCTCCCCACACGCTCCCCACACACGCCCCACACGCTCCTCTTATCCAGTTTCTCTCTCTCTCTCATTGCCTGCACCACTGTCAGTTATTTCTCTACCCAGCAGTCCTAAATTCCGATCCATATCAAGGAAGCAACAATTCAGCTAGCTACCACCCTTCACCCTCTTCTCACCTTCCAGATACCCCCTCAGTTAGCCAGCCATCCTTCACCCTCTTCTCACCTTCCAGATACCCCCTCAGTTAGCCAGCCATCCTTCACCCTCTTCTCACCTTCCAGATACCCCCTCAGTTAGCCAGCCACCCTTCACCCTCTTCTCACCTTCCAGATACCCCCTCAGTTAGCCAGCCATCCTTCACCCTCTTCTCACCTTCTAGATACCCCCTCAGTTAGCCAGCCACCCTTCATCCTCTTCTCACCTTCCAGATACCCCCTCAGTTAGCCAGCCATCCTTCACCCTCTTCTCACCTTCCAGATACCCCCTCAGTTAGCCAGCCATCCTTCACCCTCTTCTCACCTTCTAGATACCCTCTCAGTTAGCCAGCCACCCTTCACCCTCTTCTCACCTTCCAGATACCCCCTCAGTTAGCCAGCCATCCTTCACCCTCTTCTTACCTTCCTGATACCTCCTCAGTTAGCCAGCCATCCTTCACCCTCTTCTCACCTTCTAGATTCCCCCTCAGTTAGCCAGCCACCCTTCACCCTCTTATCACCTTCTAGATACCCCCTCAGTTAGCCAGCCATCCTTCACCCTTTGTCCACCTCGCAAGCATCCTCTCAATTAGCTTGTGATACTACTTCCCACCTCGGCTAGATATCAAGCTTGCCATATTTCCCCTTCCCACTGCTGTCTGCTATTGCTAATACTGTCAATCACTCTTCTATATCTGCATAAGGTTTAGGTCTTGCACTGCAGAAATTCCAGTGCAAGCTTCATGATCTCAAATCTCGCAAGACTACCACCAGAGTTCCTGTACTGAAGGGCTTAAACCTAATAAGAGCCATGCCTGCAGGAACAGAACAGGGCATTTTTTGGGTGGGGCCAATTCCACCTTTAACGAAACATGGGGGAGGCACAAAATCCTGGGCACCAAGGTGCAATTCTTTACTCCATAGTGACTTGGTGCCGAGGATTTGTTGAGCCTTGTGTAGACAGACAATCATTAAGCTTTACTATCTCCCCACCAGTGGTAAATATAAGTGCAATAGAGTTATATGTCATTGGCATAGCAGTAAAATAAATGCCCAGCATGGGGCCTAATATACACTAAACGATACAGGAGCCAACACTGAGCACCAAAGAGCAAAAGATCAGAGAAGTCAGTACCAGAAGCTGGACTATCCAATGCTGCCGACTGAGCCTTACCATGAAGACAAAAGGATTATCACTTTTAGTACTGTTCCCCCCAGTTCCCAAATGTATTAACGAAGACATCAACTATGATGATCTATAGTATTGCATACTGTCAATAAAAGCAATAGGACCAGCTAAATAGAATCACAATGATCCAATTTGTGATGACATCATCTAGCAGAGGTATTAATGTAACGTCTGGAGAAAAATCTGGTCTGAAGCCAGCTTTTACTATATCGTAACAAGATGCTCTACACACTTTTTGACTAACTGAGAAAGATTAGAACAGCTTTGAGCAATTATATCACTATTAAATGATGAATGAATAGGAGTAATTTTCTAAAAATAAATTTGCATTATATTGATTAACTGAAAATATTTTATCAACTTGCACCTTGACTATTGTAACTTGCTTCTCACTGGTCTCCCTCTGAATCATCTCTTTCCCCTTCAATCTGTTCAAATCTCAGCTGCATGGCTTATCTTCCGCCAATATCACTATGCTCATATTAAGTCACTTCACTGACTCCCTATCAGTTCCACATCCATTTCAAACTTCTCCTACTGGCCTACTAGTGCATTGATTCTGTTGCTCTTCACTACCTTTTCTCTCTTATCTCACTCTACACCTCTCCTCAGGAACTCTGCTCCTCTGGCAGATCCAATTTATCTGTGCCCTTCTCTGCCACTACCAACTCCAGACTTCGTTCATTCCATCTTGCTGATCCATATGCCTGGAATAAACTACCTGAGTCTATGCATCAGGCCCCTTCTCTAATCCTATTCAAATCCAGGCTAAAACCCCACTTCTTTGAAGCCACTTTTGGATCCTGATGCTCCTCACTCTCTTGTCCACTACTTATGTGCATCTTACCATACTGTAGTCCCCAGTTTCACTATGAGGCCGATTCCAAAAGTTGTATGGCCTGGCTGTCAGGATGACCAAAACATGGACAGGGCCAAGTTGTGTCCGAATCCGCGGATGCGGAATCGGGCACTTAGATGGCCCAGCACGCACCTAATTTCATGGAAGGAGTCATCCATGCATCCGCCCGTCCATAAAACTCTGGCTGGTGTGCTGGTGCAGCAGCGTCTAATTACCATGGCACTGGCATTTCCAGATGGAGGCACCGATTTGCCAGACCTTGAGCGGCCCCATCACCCCACCATCTACCCCTCACCGGGGGCCCCCATGACCTTGATTTGGCGGCTGCAGCTCTCCCATAGCAGTGCGTGGGGTTGGGGGGGCTGCAGCACATGATCTCCGCACTGACTGGCACTTATTCCACCATCGGGGTGGAATAAAACGGGCGTCCATTCAGGTGCCAGGGGATGTACAAGTTAGATCCTCTTTCACACGCCCATCCACCATATACAAATTAGATACCTCTTTCAGTATACAGTCAAACCTCGGTTTTCATGATTAATCCGTTCGAAAAAGTCTGACTAAAACCGAAACGTATGAAAACTGAAGCAATATTTCCCATAAGAAATAATGTAAATCCAATTAATCCGTTCCAGACACCCAAAAATATTCACAAAAAATACATTTTATAGAGAATAACTATATTTTTACATACAGAAAACAATGAGAAATAAATATAAATGACTAATGAAACGGATAAATGAACATTTAACATCACTGAAAGCAAGCTAAGTACAGTACTGTACAGTCCAGTATGTCAACATCTGGCCTTAGCCACCCCTGACAAGCTGCTGTGTCCAGCTCTCTTCGGAATCACATTGGATTCAGTCCATTAAAATACCTTTACATTATCTGCTCAATGCTTCAGAATGGCAGAAAATCTTAATGATATAGCTTCAGACATACCCTGCAAGAGAAAGAACTGCCTCCCACATTCATGCAACATCTCCTGCTTATGTTGACAGCTTTTCTTCCCTGCTACCTCCGAGCCTGAGGGGGCGCTCCAGAGAACGGGCAGGCGGAGGACGAGATCGGGGCCTTCCTCTCTGCGCAATCCTTGCCTCTCTGACTCTGACCAGGCTCGAGGATGTGTTTCATTTACGTGCTCAGCTGGCTTTCGCTTCTCATCACGCTGGCGATCGGTGAGTCCGGGGGGCAGTGCTGCCGGGACCGGGCGGGCGTTCTGGCAGTGTATACAGACCGGTGTGCAGCGCGAGGGTGTATGTATTTACAGTACTGTACTTTACGAAAACTGAGGCAATGTACGAGAACCGGGACAAAATCTCAGTCAAAAAAGACGTTGAAAACCGAAGCGATGTATGAGAACCGGGACAAAATCTCAGTCAAAAAAGACGTTGAAAACCGAAGCGTATGAAAACCGGGGCAAATGAAAACCGAGGTTTGACTGTACAAGTATATACAAGTTAGATAGTTCTTTCACACCCCTATCCACCATAAAACTAAATAACATACCAATAAAAGTAAAACCTGACCTGAAATACCTTGGCGTCATAATTAACCAGCATCTTTCATTCAAAACTCAAATAACAACGACAGCAAAGACAATTTATTTCAAAACAAAGACCTTACAGCGATTTCGTCCCCTTCTTGAACCAACAGATTTCAGATCCACACTGCAAGCTCTCACCCTTTCTCACGCAGATTTCTGTAACAATATCTACCAAGGTCTACCTCAATTAACACTCTTCCCTCTACAAACAGCACTACACACTGCTGCACGTACCATTCAAGGGGCAAACAAATACGACCACATCATACCCATCCTAAAACCACTACACTGGCTGCCACTCAACAATAGAATAAAATACAAATGTACCCTCCTCACACACAAAGCACTTCATTCCCAGCAAGAAACTTCCCTCAAAGCCCTTCTATAAAAACCACAAACATTCAAGACCGGGAAGACAGACCACAATCAACAAGCTAAACATACCAATAACCAAGCATAAATGCAAACATGTCACAGAGCATTTAAATTCTATGCCCCTGCCCTATGGAACTCCCTCCCTAACACACTACGAAATATAATAAACCCCACAACATTCCATAAACACCTGAAAACCCACCTTTTCACTGAACACTTGGCCCCCTCACTTAACCCCCTCCAAATTCATAACTCAGCCATAACAGAATCTCTAATGTAAATAGTTGTTTGCATTAAGTATAAAGTTCAACGTATAAAAAAAATGTTGAGTATGTTAAAAGTTAAATGCAAATGTACCATGTTATTTGTTCAACATTTTTTCTCTGTAAAATGTTCTGTTCTCTGGAAACCGCTTTGACCTGGTGAAAAGCAGTATACAAAGCAGCTAAATAAATAAAATGTGCAGAGGCCCAACCTGAATGGCCTCTGTACAAACCGGCGCATGGCTCTGCCCCCACTCTGCCTCCATCTCGCCCCATCCTGCCCTATCCAGCACTTCCCGCAAAACTGCTCTGAATGTGTGGGGTGTGCTGGGACCGGGCCTCAGCGTGGGTTGGACATCCAACTCCGGACATCCAACCCTGCTGTTTGTGGGACAGAATGCCGGCCTATGTGTTTTGCTTTGATTCAATTGTAAGCTCTGATAAGTAGGAACTGTGTCTTACATCTATATGTACAGTGTTGCGTATGTTGCCTATGCCTTGTAGCACTATACAAATGACTAGTAGTAGTAGTACTGGTAATCAACATTTATAATGAAGGGGTCCATAAAATTCATTTTCAAATTCCTTTGAATTGTATTGCTACAAATGAGTCCCACAAAGGGAATTATCCTATTTGATTGGTCTAACCAAAGACCGTTCAAGGCCTTCTGAGAGTTGAACAACAGCAGATTCCTGACAGGCCCAATCCTCTGACAAGTCACTGATGAAGGGTCTCCTACTAGAAAGCTCACTCTCATAAGCGTTACAGCATAACTCCAGAAGAATATACAAACACACCAAAATCTAAAATAAACAGTACAGACTTTCTCTCTATATAAGTTAGATAATCAGTTAAAAGGAAGAAAAGAGCAAGAGAAAAAGGATCAACTCCTGGGGGCTTTGTTCTAAATATATTATAAGAACTTCTTCATAACAGTACCTATATCAATACTCAGGTTTACAGCATGTAGTCTCTGACAACATTAAACAATAAAATTGACATTTCAAAACACCCATGTTTCTTTCCCTACATCTATCCCATCCCTCAGAGAGAGAGAGAAACATAAAATAAGTCTTACAATATCATTGCGGTACTTAACCAAGAAAGGGGCCAATAAACCCACTCCACAACATTTGAAACAGAACATAGCTCTTGTAATCTCCACAACATTTAAAGTCAACATAAAAGGGAAAGTGTCCTCTTCCTGCAAATGTCTAGGTAAACTTCTCCATGCCAAATATCTCCCACCCCTTCTGCTAGCCACCAGCTGCTGCCACCTCCACCACCAGTACCGCTCCATCCTTAGATTGGAGACAGCATAAACCCTGAAGGATTTGTGGCCCTCCAGGACTGCATTTGGGGTAATCTGCTCTAGGTAATGTGCATGTTTCTGGTGTCTGTGCTCTATAGGGTAAAATAGAGGTGTTTGAGCCATTCTTACGTTCTCTGCAATAAAGGTTCGTCTTTACTATCACGATATAGTTGTGGGTAAAATATGGAGACTGGATTGGCAGGAGCCCCAGCTGGGGCTTGAACCTGTGACCTTCTGTCTCCAAACACACTGGTTGTGTGCACTGAACCACCGTTTTGCCACAGAGACAGTGCATTCCCTGATGATACCATGACTGTTTGTCCGGTAGGGCCTGTCTGTTGCAGTGCATTGCACCCACCTACACAGGGCTAGGCCATGGTCTGCTCTGGGCAGCTGCCACTGCCCCCCTCCACCTCCAGTACCCCTGTGCCACCATGCTGACATGCCCTTCTGCTGGTGGTGCTGGTGGTACGCAGTCTCAGGCCATCCTGTGTGCGGGTAGGCGGCTGCCTATGGTGAAGGTTCTGGGGTAGGGGTGCCTGCATATCTGTCCGCACGTCCCCCAATCACCGCCTGCCAATGTTCCGTGCCCTTGGGTGTACCTGCTGGGTACTATCCCCTGTGACACTGTGATAAACACTCTCGTGCCCATGTTGGGCCCTCATCAGCTGCTGTCTGGCTGCTGTTCAGTTTCAGCATTCCTAGGTGCCATCTAGGCATCTGCCTAGTCCGCACTGTGCCCCAGCTGCACCACAGCATGTGCCGCCTGCAGCCCTCTGTATCCCCTTTCCCAGCATCTGTCCAATTGCCCATTCCGACCTGCCCACCCTGCTGTTGTGGAAATGTGCATGCCATAGGTAACCTGTCCAATGGAGAGGGAAACCCTGATCAGTGCTATTTCACTGTGGGATCATTCACCTTGTATGGGGACGGAGCGTAGACCCTTCTAAAATTCATATTTATTTTTTGGGGATTTTTTGAGAGTGTTTTTTGATGTTTCCCATTACTATCACTATTGCCAAGCTTGATTATAATTTTATTATATTTTGTTGGGGTCATTTTTAATGTTTATTTGCCCTTTTGTTCCGTGCACATGTATCACACTGCTCACTTTTTGTAGGTTTCCCTGGTTTTGCTGTACATTGCTGACAGAAATGGTTTCTCATCCCTTTAAATCGGCTCTACCACGAGGTTTTCACTCGCGGTATTTTTTTACTCGAATTTCAGCCCCGCTCCTGTGCGGGGAGCCTCTCCCCTCCCACTCTCCACCCATTGACCCCGTCTCTCCGCCCCTGGGGAGCCTTCCTCCACCCTCCGGGAGCCTTTCCACGCCTCTATCGCACATCAGCGCGCCGCGCACATGAGCGGGCACTTTAATGCAGCGCGCACGTGTGCGGGGCACAAAAACGCATCATTAGCGTGCGCTAAGGTACCTTAGCGCACGCTATTGTGCGCCGCGCACTTGTGCGCCGTTTAGTAAACATACCCCTAAATGTTACATTGTTCCTAGATGTCGATGGCCTGGAATATTATTCCAGGGCCCCCGCAGATGTCCATATTGGGCATGTCCATGCTGTGAAATCATACCAATCAAACTTGGACATGCCTGCTTTTTTTAATCAGATGTTCTGGCTTGAACATCCCAGAATGTGCTTGAACATCATTTGTAAAATGTGCCTTCACGCTCCACCTTACTGTCTACAAACAAACTAAAAGAGAGTATAGATCCGCAGAGCAGACTTTGCTGCATCCCAGACCATGAAAAGATGTGTATCTTTATCATAATTAAAGTGAGCAAACTCCTTTCATAGCTCCATCCTTCTCTCCAGAAACTGCCTGCTGAACTTCCAGGAAAGAGTACAAGCCATAAGACCATCATGCAGAAACCTAACAAGAGCATGGCCCGATATACAAATATTGACCAATTTCACAGATCTGAATTGTGCTTCTTAAATCTCCAGAGAGGAACATAAATCAATCCTTGAATAAGACTTAATATGCAGTGAAAAAAAGAATGAATAATCATACTCCCCTCCAGATGCCTATGGGGGTCATTTTAAATGGACATCCAAAAATGTGTTGCACATCCAAATCACAGGAACAGCAATGGAGTCATTCTGCAAATGGATTTTTTAGACATCTCTGCAGTGGGGATATCCAAACAGACAGGGGATGTAGTGGAGGCATGTCTGCATAATGCCCCCTATCAATTTCAGAATCCTCAGGGGTGTGTGCGCCTGTGCTAAATTTAGACCTGCTTCAGGCACAAATAGGCAGTGGTAAAGTGTATTTTTCACCATTAAAATCTCTGGAGGGTTTAGAGAAGTTGGTATTTCACCATCCTCTGTGCTCTCCACAATCACATTGATAAATGTTGTGTTATTGAAAAAACTTTCTTGAGTGTGATCTACCACTGCATATCTTGTAAACGTCTCCAGAATTGAATACAATGCTGGGGATGTCTAATTACACTGCCCTGCAAATCTCCATATCAGGCACATCCACATTTGCAAATTTGCACCTGAACAAAGACATGCATTTTTTCTGGACATTCTGGCTTGGATGTCTGAGATTACGCTAGGGGGGTATGTTTACTAAACCGTCTTAATGTTACCGGCGTTAGTTGCAGTCTTACTGTGATGAATGCCATATAAGGTAGTGGGCGTTCCGGTCTTAAGGTAGCATTTCGGGTTATCGCGCGATAAAGTCCGTTATCGCACGATAAAGGGAGCCGTGGCATGTTAACGCACATTAGCCTTAATTAGGCACACTGACCAAGAAATGCAGCAAAAGAGGTGTAGCATAATGGTTAATACATTGACTGATAAATCAGGGGTTGTGAGTTTGATTCCCCAGTGAGCTTAATAAGTAAGGCTGTCTGAGGCATTTTCTTTTTTAATGTAAATTAGTGTTGCCAGCAAAGACACCCTCACAGTTCCGTAGCCTAAGGTGCCGCATAAGGCACCCTAAAGGCACTCCAGAGGGCACATTATAAAGTGCACTGTCCGCCAAGGCACCTTATAATGTTCCCTATAGGGCACCTTATAGGGCGCCTTACAGGGCCGGATTTACCTTGAGTGAGGCCCTACGCCAACAAAAATTGTGGGCCCCCAGAAAAGATAAGAATGAGCATGCCGGATCAGCTGCGCGCTGTTGGCCCTGACGTCATAATTAAACTGGGAATCCCAAAAGCCAAACTTGGAATGTACAACACTGTAGAAATAAAACTATTCATTAATTTGCTCTTGTACTAAACAAAGCGCAGACGTTAATGATGCATATTTACCAGAGCTGACATATTCCAATTAATAAATTCAAAATAAAGAGAGATTTTTCTACCTTTTGTGCATTTTTTTTCAGCTGCAATTGCTCCAGCCACTTTCTTCTGGTTTCTTTGTGTCTTCTGCTAACTCTCCATCGTCTGCTGTCCATTTGTCCTTTCTTCTCTCTTCTAGTTTTTTTCCATTCTCTCT
This sequence comes from Ichthyophis bannanicus, assembly GCA_033557465.1. Taxonomy (NCBI): domain Eukaryota; kingdom Metazoa; phylum Chordata; class Amphibia; order Gymnophiona; family Ichthyophiidae; genus Ichthyophis; species Ichthyophis bannanicus. The sequence continues at coordinate 125,253,046 of CM066035.1, read as the reverse complement.
CTACATCTGCTTTAACATACTAATCTTTCTCCTTTTGCTCTTTCCTCATTCCTATTTCATCCACTCAAATTTTACCCCTCCATCCTCAATCCCCACTTACTCTCCCAATATCCGGACAATTGTAGATTTTTTATCCCTCCCACACAAAATATTTTTCCCTTCTCCATTTTACTCTTCCATCCCCATCCCATTCTAATCCTCCCCCAACATCAGCTCCCTTCTAGTTCCAGCCTCACCCAGCATCCATTCCCTTCTAGTCCCTGCATCAGCCCATTTCCAGTCCTAGCAACCCCCCAACCCAATACCAGTCCTAGCCCCCCCCAATCAACCCACTTCCAGTCCTAACCCCCATCACCCCATTTTCAGTTTAAGCCCCCCCTATAACCCATTACCAGTCCTAACCCCCATCAGCCCACTTCCAGTCCTAACCCCATCAACCCATTTCCAGTCAGCCCCCCATAGCCCATTGCCAGTCCTAAACACCCCCCATCAGCCCACAGCCCATTACCAGTCCTAACTCCATCAGCCCACCTCAAGTCCTAACCCCTCCCCATCAGCCCATTTCCTGTCCTAGCCCCCCCCCCATAGTCCATTATCAGTACTAACCCCCCCATAGCCCATTACCAGTCCTAACCCCCCATCAGCCCACAGCCCATTACCAGTCCTAACCCCATCAGCCCACTTCCAGTGTTAGCCCCCGCATCAGCCCATTTCCAGTCCTAGCCCCCCCCATAGCCCATTACCAGTCCAAACCCCTCCCAACAGCCCACAGCCCATTACCAGTCCCATTAACCCCATCAGCCCATTACCAGCCCATTAACCCCATCAGCCCACGTCCAGTCTTAACCCCCCCAGCCCATTTCCAGTCCTAGCCCCCCCCCATAGCCTATTACCAGACAGCCCCCATCAGCCCACAGCCCATTACCAGTCTTAACCCCCCCATATCCCATTTCCAGTTCTAACCCCTCCCCCCAGCCCACAGCCCATTACCAGTCCTAACCCCATCAGCCCACCTCCAGTCTTAACCCCCCCAGCCCATTACCAGCCCTACCCCCCATCAGCTCAAGTAAAATTTAATAATAAAATTAAATGCTGGTTGCTGCCGCTGCCGTCGCGGCAGCGGCAGCATGGACTGTCCCGTGGGGCCCCCTCCGCCCGACTGAATCCGTCCCTCCCTGCCGGCTTTGAGAGGCGCGAAGGGAGAGTGTCTCCCTCATGTCTCTGTTAAGCCCGCAGGGGCTGATGGGAAATTTCCCCATCAGTCCCTGCGGGCTTAACAGAGACGCGAGGGAGACACTCTCCCTTCGCACCTCTCAAAGCCGGCACGGAGGGAGGGATTCAGCCGGGCGGAGGGGGCCCCTGCGGGACAGTCCATGCTGCCGCGGCAGCAGCCAGCGTTTTTTTTTTAAATTTAATTTTAAGAACCCTAACAATTTTTTCAATTTTTGTGGGCCCTTGTCAGCTGTGGGCCCTACGCCACGGCATAGTTGGCATATAGGTAAATCCGGCCCTGGCGCCTTATGAGGCACCTTAAGGTTACAGCACTGTGAGGGTGATTTTGCTGGCAGCACTAATTTAAATTAAAAAAGGAAATGCCTCAGAAAGCCCTATCAAATAACACCACTGTGGGATCAAACCCATGACCTCTGCCTCCACCATCAGTGAAGTAACCAGTGGGCAACATCTCTATAGCTACTAACAAACCCCTGGCTGGCTACAGAAGGACTGCAGGCCACCACACAAACTGTCTGCTGTGGTTACCAGGATAGGGTTAACCCACCTGTACCAATGATGCACTGTACATGCAGATCAGCAGTCTACAGCTGATCACAAGATGGGGTATGCACCCCCACAGCACCTCGGCCTGGTAGGGGGAACTGACCGTGTGAGTTACTGGCACAGAGTAGCTATAGACCAACACATTGTGGGAGTACTGTGCTCACTCTGAGGGCGAGATGGGGTGCCCAGCACCAGGTCCGCAGCACCTGGTGTAGCTGAGATAGGCTATGCTGCAGGTCGCCATCAGTACCAGTGTGTGATAGGTAGTCCTTGCAGACACACCTAGGATACACCTGTGTCCATCCGTATTTCCCAGTCACATCTAGCCCTTGTGGACGATGATGCACCCAGAATAGTGCATATCCTGTGTGGGTGCCATGGTCACATGATTTAAGTGAAGGGGGTGTTTGGACCCATAGGCGGATTATATAGCACCACCCAAGCCACCCTCTGGGGTTTAGGGTGGGGGACAGGATCTCCCACCAACAAATCCACATTCTACATCCCTGCAATGGTGGCAGTAGAGGGGACCATCAACCCCCAGTCCTGCTGGGGAACAGGCACCCTACAGGGCAGTCAATGCATATCTCTACACATACATAAGGCAATGGCAGACAGACAGTAGGTCTGGAAATGCTCAGCTGCCCCCCACCACAATCTAACAGTCTCCAGCCACTGCACCCTGCAAGGTGTTCCAGCCATACACATACTAACTGCAGACAGTCTGCTAGCTAGTCCATAGTGCATGTTCTTGGAGAAAATGTGTGCACCCAAAACTGGGATGTGAGCACACACACCAAGCAGATAAGTCAGTGATTGGACCCCAAAAAAGACAACCCATAAACATCGCTTGAGAGAAATACCATATGGCACTATGGGGGTACCTAGCCATGCCGAGGTCACTGATCAGTCAGGGTGAGAGTGACCTCCCAGCAGGACATGCTGTGGCCACCCTGTCCGTGCAGGTGGTGGCCGGGAACTACAATGTCCCAGCCATTGCCCTATGCCCTGTGCAGATGCATCCTGTCCAGGCCATACCTACAGTACCTTGCTCCCATTATGCACATTGGCAGGCTAACACTGGAAACAGTGCAAGCAATGTGGGCTGAGTAAGGTGTAAGCAGCCACAACACACTGGATAGACAGACACACTCACACACCTATGCCAGCATTGTGCAAATATAGAGGCTTTTGGCAGCCCTGGCCACCACACCAGTCCTGGGCACAGTGCAGGCATGGTTATGGTACGCAATACTGTTGGGGTCACTCCCTGGGGTGGTAAACACTGTCAGAAACCAAAACTGAAACACACTCCACAGATATCAGAAAGGTTGCTATTATGCAGCTCTGTCAGCAAATTGTGCTTAACTTAGGAATTGATATCTGCCATTAATCATAGCAAACTTTTGATATATGTGTAACGTATTCCCAAGTTTAGGGCGGCATTGCTAAGGTATGCAACTGCTAGTATTGGGAGATTCTGCTGCGCGCAGGGTCCAACAGCCTGACGCTCCATGAGGCTTTGGATAGTGGAGCCTGTGGGTGTGGGTGTTTTATGCCCCTGTTGGCCGCTGCTCTAGGGCAGAGGTTCCCAACTCCGGTCCTGGTGGGCCAAGCACTGTTCAGGTTTTCATGCTGTCCCTAATGAATATGCATGAGATACATTTGCATACAACGGGGGGCGGCGCATACTAATACAGCACAGGCATATTTAATAGGGACAGCATGAAACCTGAATGGTGTTTGGCCCTCCAGGACTGCGGTTGCGAAACACTGCTCTAGGGATTACACATGTTTATGGTGTCTGTGCTCTGTAGGGTAAAATATAGGCATTCAGGCATGTTTATTTCATCTGCAGTAAAGGTTCCGTCTTTATTACCACGGTTTAGTACTGGGCAAAATATGGGGAAAGGGTTGGTAGGAGCCACTGCTGGGACTTGAACTTGTGATCTTCTGTTCTTGAACACACTGGCTTTGTGTACTGCACCACAAGGACAGTTCATTCCCTGAGGATACCATGATTGTTCGTCAGACAGACTCTGTCTGTGGCATTGCACGGCACCCACCTAAATGGGGCTAGGCCATGGTCTGCTGTGGGCAGATGTCACTGCCCCCTCCGCCACCATGCTGCTATGCCATTATGCCGGTGGTGCTAGTGGTACACAGTCCCAGGCCATCCAGTATGCCGGTAGGCAGCTGCCTATGGTGTGGGTTCTCGGGTAGGGATAGCTACATGGACATGCACGCTTCCCCCCCCCCCCCCGCACCTCCTGCTAATGTTATGTGCCCTTGGGGGTACCTGCTGGGTAATATCCCCTGGGACCCTGAGGGACACACACTCGTGCCCATGTTGGACCCTCGTCAGTTGCTGTCTTGCTGCTTTACAGTTTCAGGATTCCTATGTGCCACCTAGGCATCTGCCTAGTCCGCACTGTGCCCCAGCTGCAGCCCCCTGTATCCCATTTACAGCATCTGTACAGTTGACCTTGCCTATGTGCCCACTCTGCTGTTGCTGCACATGTGCACGCCATAACAAACCTGCCCAATCTAAACGACAGAAACCCTGATCAGCGCTATTTCAATGTGGGATCATTCACTTTGTAGGGGGACAGAGCATAGACCCTTCCAAACATGATATCTTATTTTATACGCTTTGTTAGTAGTGTTGCTTTATTTTTATCATTAATATCACTATTGGCCAGCTTGGTTATTAGGATTTTAGATGTGATTCTGGTCCTTTTATATGTTTATTTGCCTCTTTGTTCCCTGCATATGTATCACAACTATCACGTTTATGGGTTTCCCTGCCTTTGTTGCACATTGCTGACTGAAAGATTTCTCTTTCCTGCAAATGTGCCTTAACGCGAGGGTTTCACTGGCGTTAGTGTTGAGATCCGGATTTCACAGCGTTAGTGTGCCAGGAGCCTCTCCCCTCCCACTCTCCACCCATTGACCCCTTCTCTCCGCCCTCTGGGAAGCCTTACTCCACCCTTCAGACCCGGGTTTCACAGCGTTAGTGTGCCTTAATGCTGCCGCTGCGTTATCGCACGATAAGTGATGTTATCGTGCGATTTATCACGCGATAACCTCACTTATCGCGCGATAATACCACCGCTGCAACGTTAAGATGGTTTAGTAAACATACCCCTAGGATGTCTTTTGTAAATGTGCCTTCATGTCTCTATAAAATAGGCTAAAAATAGGTACCTTCTTGCCCTATTAATCTATTTGTCCTGTTATAAAATTGCTTCCAAAATGTCCACATGTGCCCTTCAACAGGAGTTTACAATCTATGGTCTATGGTCCCCTGCAGCCTTGTGAGACCATTATATGGATCCACAGGACACAGAAGAGAGAGGGCTATGGGAAATGGTTGGGGGGGAGGGAGAGAAAGAGGCTGGAGGATACTGATCAAGGAGACAGAGAAAGAAAGAGACTGAGACTGAACATAAGAACATAAAATATGCCATAGTGGGTCAGATCAAGGTCCATCAAGCACAGTATACTGCTTCCAACAGTGGCCAATCTAGGTCACAAATACCTAGTAGTTTCCCCAAAAGACATAGGTTCTACAGTGTTTGTATTGGGGCAAGCAATGAATATTCTGGGTCCACTTTAATAATGGTTTATGGACCTTTCCTCCAAGAACTTGTCCAAACCATTTTCTTTTTAAAGTGTTTTTTAATGAGTTTTAACAAAAAACACACAACAATATAATAATGTAATAATACAAGAATACAAACAACTTACCCAACCATCCAGCCCTACCCCCCACCCTCCCCTCCCCACCCTGAACACCTCCCCCCCCCCCCCCGCCTCCTTGTGGATCCCTAACAGACAATGGAGAAATACTAAGACACACCTGAAAAATTTGTACTGACCCTCTAACAACAAAGGAATATCTACCACCACTACCCCACTCGTGCCTTAGAAACAAAAGCATCAAGAAACCACCATTTACTTCTTCCCGAATCCCACGACAGATTGTCAGTCCTACGGCCCTTCCGGGCACTTGAAGCAAGGCACTGGGTATTAGGCACCACATGCACCTGCTCGTATTTAGCAAAAGTGCAAACAAGATTCCACCAATGATGGCTATCCAGCTGTGAGGAGTCTTTCCAGTGAGCCAGTATCACTTTTAAGGCCACTGCCATCAAGAAATTAAATAAAAAGCATTTCTCTTTGGTTAAACCTGGAAGATCAGCTTGGGAACGAAGAATCACTGCCCTCCAAGACAAATCAGCCTGCATTTCTAAAATAGATTGGATCCTGCCCCAAACCCGCGCCCAATAATGCTGAACGTGAGGACAATCAAAAAACATATGTTTTAGTGATCCTGGAGACTGACCACAGGACCAACATTTATTCCCGACTTTCGGGTCCCACTTGGTGAGCCGAACAGGAGTAATACAAGCCCTATGCATCAAGAAAAATAGGGATTGCGTCAATGCTGCAGCACGGGAGACCCTATTCACCTTGGACCAAACATCTTCCCAAGCAGCTTGAGGAATCGCAGAGCCTAGCTCTTCTTCCCATTTGGCCCGCACCCCATCCAATTTAGAGGGAACCCGATCCCGCAATCCCCCATAAAAATTAGACGCAACCCCCTTCCGGGATACACACTTATCCATTGCTTCCTGCAGACCCCAACCCACATCCAAAGACTGAACCACAACTCCAGCTTTGGCTAAACAATACCTCAGTTGGATCCATTGAAACTGACAGCACCTAGGCAACTTAAACTCTCGCTGCAAGTCCGTAAAAGTTTTCCAAGACTGCTCCGAGACAAGCTGCCCCAGCGTCCAAATGCCCGCATCCTGCCAAAGCTTCCATAAAATCACTCGCTTATTAATTTTAAAACGGGGGTTAAGCCACACAGGCATCAAAAGCGAGGGGGGATTTTCCGACCCTAGGGCAAGAGCTAACTCCGAAAAAGCCTCCTGAGTAGCTAGAATCACACCACCCGCCGTGCCAGAATCAGAAAATTTCATACCTGCCGCCACCTCAATGGGGACGGGAGCCATTCTCCGCTTTTCAACCTCCCACCATACCGGGGGAACATCCCCATCATCCCCGACCATCCAACGAGCCCCTTGTTTAAGTCGAAACGCCAAATGATACAACTTAAAATCAGGGAACTGAACCCCGCCCCGCTCTTTGGACGCTTTTAGCTTGCAAGTGGCAATTCTAGGAGGTTTACCGCGCCAAAGGAAATTTATCAACAACCTCTCAATAGAACTATAAACCTTTGACGGAAACACCACCGGAAGCATCTCCAGCACATAATTCACCTTAGGGACCAGCATCATCTTTATGGACTCTAGACGCCCCCACCACGAAAGAAATAAAGGGGACCAGCGCGTCGTGAATTCCTGCACTACCTCCCGCAAAAAATCGGAGTTTACCCGCACAGTATCTACTAGACAGGGGCAGTAGCGAACTCCCAAGTATTTAACCCCAGACGAGACCCACTGAAAGGGAAAAGGCTCCAACAAATGCGAGCCAGCCAGCTTATTCATTGGAAACGCAACTGACTTGGACCAATTGATTTTATATCCGGACAACTGGGAGTAGCTATCTATTACCTCCAACACCTGACCAACAGATTTGGGAAGAACAAATAAAAGGAGATCATCTGCATAAGCGGAAATTTTAATCTGTAAATCATCAACTGCAATTCCACGCACCCCCGGGGATTGTCGAATCAACAACGCCAGTGGCTCCAAGGCCAAGTTGAAAAGCAAAGGGGAAAGTGGGCACCCCTGCCTAGTGCCTCGGGATAACTGTAAAGGCTGGGATAAGACCTGATTGGCCCAAATACGCACCATCAGGTTAGCATATAAGACCCGAACCATGCTGATAAACTTGACCCCAAAACCAAACCAGTTTAAAACCCGAAATAAAAAAGCCCATTCCAATCGGTCAAAGGCCTTCTCAGCATCCAATGAGAGGCCAACCACCGGGAAATCAGAGGCATCCGCTATCCCCTGCAAATTTAACAGGAGACGAGCATTATCAGCCGTGGAGCGACCGGCCATGAAACCACACTGATCAGGGTGAATGAGATAAGCCATCACCTTGGCAAGCCTACGGGCTAAGATGGAAGAATAAATCTTATAGTCCGCATTCAACAACGAGATGGGACGATAATTACCAACCTCTAGGGGGTCTCTCCCGGGCTTCTCTAACACAATAATTGTAGCCTCACTAAAGGAACCCACTGCCTCCCACGGAGCAGATAAAAGACGAAAATAGTCCAACAAGAATGGGGCAAGCTCTGTCCGAAACATCTGATAGAATTCAGCGGGAATACCGTCGGGCCCTACTGCTTTGCCTTTTACAGCCCCTTCAAGAGCCTCAAAGAGCTCAGCACATGAGATCTCTTTTTCCAGCTCTGCCAATTGAGGGGGAGAGAGAGAGGGATGCAATATCTCCCCGAACAAGGACTGAAATCCCCCCTCACTGTCTGAGATATCAGACGAGTAGAGCTTAGCATAAAAAGCACGAAACTCCGCAGCAATCTCCGCATTATCGACCAACATTTCCTTTGACCCAGTCTTCAGCGCTGCAATCCGAGCTTTCGCAGCTCTAGGTTTGAGAGTATTTGCTAACAATTTCCCAGCCTTGTTGCCCTCTAAGTAGTAAGCAGACTGTTGCCCCCACAAAAGCTGCACTGCTTCCTCATGCAATAACTGATTATACTGAAACCGCAGCTTCTGTAAGCGCAAAAGTACAGACGGATCAGCCCTAGCCGCCAAGAGCCTCTCACCCGCCTTGATCTGGACATCGAGGGCCTCGACCTTCGCTCTATTCAGCCACTTTAGCTTGATAGAATAACTCGTGATTCTCGCCCGCATGGACGCCTTAAAGGCTTCCCACCAAGCCCAGACAGGGGTATCGCCCAATCTATTAAAGTCAAAAAAGGCTTTGATTTCCTGCTTAATAAATGTGCAAAAATCTACATCAGCCAGCAGAGTCCTATCAAAAAAAAAACGCGAGCTCATAGTTGTACCCACAGACCCTGCCAAAGTCACAGAGACCGCTGCATGATCTGAAATATGCATGGGACAGATATCAGCGCCCTCTACTGACGGAATTAAGGACTTAGAAAGGAGCAGGAAATCAATTTGTGAGTGCGACTTATGCGGGAGAGAAAAAAAAGAGTAACCTCTGTCCTGGGGATGCAATAATCTCCAAATATCCACTAGCCCCTCATCCTCCAACAATGAGGCAACCACTGAAGCGGCCCGGAGTGGCCTCCGCCTTCTGAAAGGGTGACAGTCAATCAATGGATCCAAAATGAGGTTAAAGTCCCCTCCTAGTATAATGTCCCAACCAGCACACCCATGAATCACTTCCGCTATTTTATGAAAGAACCCTATATCATCAGTGTTAGGAGCATAAATGTTAAGAATTGCTAACGCCCTATCAGCAATGTGCACTAAGGCCAACGCCCACCGCCCATCCACATTTGCCTGGGAAGAAACAATGGTCGGCACCAGTGCTTTCCGGACCAAAGTGATCACCCCATTCTTCTTCTGCCACGCAGCAGCATGACTAACAACCACATAGCCCTCGAGCCTAATTTAAGGGCCTCCACCGAGGACAAATGAGATTCTTGCAAAAGAACCACATCCGCTCTTTCCTTCTTGCAATAAACCAAGATCTTCTTACGTTTAATTTGGCTGAGAATTCCCTTCACGTTCAGCGATAATACTTTAAGTGTATTCATAAGAAAAGCTGATGACAGAGCACAGGCCTGAAAAGGAAGGCAGTACATTCTCCGAACCTTTAATATATACACAAAACCCAAAAAAAAGAAAACCACTAGGGACCCAACAAGGAGGCAACCATATAGCCCATCTAGGGACACATGCTGGGTGAGCCAAAGCTGGAATAAGCCCCAAACTCCCACCCCGTCCAACAAAACAAAATACACCCAGAATAACCCCCCTGCCCCAAGATGCTTTCACAAAAGCCCCATAATGAAACACATTACCCAAGGGGGCAAGAGGAACAAGTCCAAACCCAAACCCAGCCTCCCCCCAGACCAATAACACCCACAGGTCAAACCTATATATAACATATCACAAAACATGTTACCATTCCAGAACACTTACCCCCCCCCCCCCACAACCCCCCAATCAGAACAATCATCCACCACATTAACTCCTACTCAAACACCCACATACAACCAGATCAGTCTCGCAGGACGCCTCCAGTCCAGATAACAAACAAAGTTCAGCCAACTTAAGGCAGGCTCATCTCATCACTGCCCCTTCTTGTTCTTCGATGAAGGCACGCAGCAGAGCTGGATCCTCGAAGGACCTGGTCTGATTATGGAGAGTGACCCGTAGTCGAGCAGGAAAGAACAAGCCATATCTAGCCTGCAAGAGCCGGAGCCGCGGCCGGAACGCTAAGAGCTGTTTCCTCCGATCCACCGTAGCTTTGTGAAAATCCGGATAGAACCCGATCTGCTGCTCGTCCATTTTTACCGGCGCTGCCACCCGGGCCGCAGCTAAAATCTGCGCTGCTTGAGTGTACCGCAGCACACACATGATAATTGGGCGCGGAACGCGTACATTTGGGCCTGCGTGGGATGGTATGCGGTGGGCCCTCTCGATTTCAAAGGGCAAACTAAAAGTTAGTTTCAGCACTTTAGGAATCAATTTTTCCAGGAACAGCTTCATATTAGCGCCCTCAGCCCCCTCAGGAACGCCGACGATGCGAATATTATTTCTTCTGGATCTGTTGTTAAGCTCCTCCAGGTCCCTCTCCAAGGCCAGAATGCGCTTGTGATTTGCAGAGACCTCTTTAAATCGCTCCTCATGCGTCTCCACCTTAACTTCCAGGCCGGAGAGCTTTTCCGTGAGCCCGGCAATCTGCCCTTTCAATTCTTTGAGTTCCCCGAGATCCGCCTGCACACTACAGAGCGAATCCCCGTTGGCAGCCACCATATCTCGTACTGCTCGCAGTTCTGCCATCAATTCCTGGAGAGACGGAGGGGAGTCCCGTGAGGCCGCCGTTTTTAGCGGTGAGGGGGGATCCGGTTTCTGCCTTTTAACGCCGGTATTTGCTCCCGATCCGTAATCCAACCGCGTAGGTTTGCCACTGGACATCTCCTACTACGCTAAACCCCTCTCAGGCTTGGCTGGCACTCCAACAAACAGGGTATTAACAGGATTAAACTGCCGGGTAGGACGAGGAAAAGAGTTAAGCGGCCATCTTCCTTGCTGTTGGCTCCGCCCCCCGTCCAAACCATTTTTAAACCTGGCTACACTAACAACTTTTACTACATCCTCCACTAGCAAATTGCAGAGTTTGATTACACGTTGAATGAAAAAATATTTTCTCATATTAATCTTAAATACAGTAGGTTACTCTGTAGCTTCATTGCATGCCCTCTAGTCTTTCTATATTTTGATGGCATAAACAATTGATATATGTTTACCTGTTCCACTCCATTCATTAATTTATGGACTCTATCATATCTCCCCTCAGCCATCTCTTTTCCAGGTTGAAGAGCCCTAACCTTGTTAGCCTCTCTTCACAGAGGTATCCTTCCATCCCCTTTACTATTTTGGTGGCTCTTCTCTGTACCTTTTCTAGCACCTCTTCTCTGTACCTTTTTAAGATACAGCGACCAGAATTGCACACAATATTCAAGGTGCAGTCGCCCCATTGAACGATACAGAGGAATTATAATATCCTTTGTTTTATTCTCCATTCCTTTCTTTATGATACCTAGCATTCTATTTGCTCTCTTGGCCACCGATGCACACTGGATGGAGGATTTTAACATGCATGTTATCCTTGATGACGCCTAAATCTTTTTCCTGGATGATGGTTCCTAATGTGGAACCTTGTATTGTGTAACCATAGTTTGGGTTTTTCTTTCCTAGATGCATAACTTGTCCACATTAAATTTTGTCTGCCATTTGGATGCCCAGTCTTCCAATTTATCCAGATCCTCTTGCAATTTTCCACAATCCTCATGGGTTTTAACAATTTTGAATAGTTTTGTGTCATCTGCAAATTTGATAACCTCACTCATTATTCCCTTTTCCAGTAATTGTGTTCTTTATAATGGTTTCTAACATTTTTCCCAGTACTGATGTCAGGATCACTGGTCTGTAGTTTCCCAGATCACCCCTGGAACCCTTTTGAAAAATTGGCATTACATTGGCGATCCTCCAATCTTCAGTTATTACAGATGATTTTAATGATAATTCACAGATTTCTAATAGTAGATCTGCAATCTCATATTTCAGTTCTTTCAACATCCTTGGATGTATACCATCCGGTCCAGGTATAACCACAATTAATTTTGGATTGTATTTAAGGTCCTAAATTATTCCAAGAGGACCTGCACAGCACCCAGATTTGCCAGAAGGCCTTAAAACAACAGAGGAGAGTCAATACAACAGCAGAAGATGTGTCAGGTGTTCAGATCACAGAACTGAGTGTGCTTTCAGCTAAGGTATGTGCCTGCAAGTTCAAATCCTGCATTTGAGGACATTGGTCCCAGCATAGAAAACCTAAGCACAGGGGAAGATCCCACTCAGGGTGGAAGAAATATTTATGGACTGCCTAAATGGCATGCCAAGGAGTGTCAAAAAGAATCAGGGGGATACATCATGGTGAAGGCCCCCAAAACCAGTGGGAGTAGGGCTGCTGCACTGGCTGTGACAGCAAGATAGGCTAGAAGTTCCTATAATGAAAGGGTAATAGTTGTGGCAGAAGACCCATTGTTGACAACTGCAGCAATGGATGATGATAGATGTCAGGCCAGTCTGTCACCCCATGATTGCTAGGATTGATCTGGTTATCAAGCTGGCTTGGCAAGTGTCCACTTCCTCCGTCAGTGCTCGATGCTCATTTCTTCTGATTGAAATACCGTTCTTCGGTCAAGAGTATAATAATACAGTAGCTTCACTCTCCTGCTAGAACCTTCAAACAAGTATTGTGAAAGTATGAAAGGACGTTGAAGAGAGAGCTCAAGGCTCATCAAGTATGGTAGGTGGATAGTGTTCTCACATTGTGCTGTTCAGTTTCTCCCAGATTCGGGTTGTTAGAAACTAGATATTAAAGAAGCGTATAGTAACAAGCTAAAGGCACCCACAAAGATGCAAAGCAAGAGAGTGATGAACAAGAGTGGCCCAGGAGGAGCCAAAGCACACTGGTTCCTGTGCCAGGCATTGAGAAGGATGCCATGAAGTCCCCAAATCTAACGACTGCTCTTTGCACATGATTCTGCTTTTCAGCCCCACTATTCAACCCTTATTGACTTATGCAAATGAGGCCCAGCAATTGGTCTCTGCACATGACCCTGCTTCCCTCTGTATCCACCTCAGGCCGTCCCTTCCCAAATCAGCAGAGGAGGGGTGAAAAGGACAGCAGTGTGGCAAGCCATGAGAGCAGAAGCAGCAGAAAGAGGCAAGGGGAAAGGATGCCTTTGTTTCATTTTTTTCTTTTCTATTTTTTTAGAGCAGGAGGATAGGATTTTTTGTTTGTTTGTTTTTTTAGTTTGAGCCCACTGGAAACATGCTTGCTGGCTGCAGAGTGGATGTGCAGAAAGAAAAGGGATTTGCGACTACTGCCATGTAGTTGTTGTGGTTACGGTCTCGGGAGTAGAACTGGCTAGCAACAAATGGCAGGACGGTTAAACCAACAGCAAGAGCAGAAGGAGATTAATTTTTTTCTTTCTCTCATTTTTCTTTTAAGTTTTGTCATGGGGGGCTGAAAGATAGTCACTGGAAATGGGCACTGTCCCGGAGAGACTGCGGTGCAAACTGTCAAAAACACAACTAGAAGACACAATAAAGGCAGAAGGTGAAGGCAAATGCCCCTCAGTGTAGCTCTACAATCCTTCCTCCTCCCAATGGCATGAAAATGAAGGAAAATCAAGCAAGGGGAGGTTTGTCTTCAGAAACACTAGGGGGTATGTTTACTAAACTGTCTTAACGTGCACCCGGCGATAGTGTGCAGGCTGCCATAAAAGGAGTGGGCGTGTCGGTCTTAAAGTAGCAAAATGGGATTATCGCGCGATAACGTGCGCTGCACACATTTCATGCTGTCCCTCATGAATATGCATGACATACATCTGAATACCATGGGGGCGGCGCATACTAATACAGCACAGGCATCTTTATTAGAGACAGCATGGAACCTGAATGGTGTTTGGCCCTCCAGGACTGCGGTTGGGATACTCTGCTCTAGGGATTGCACATGTTTATGGTGTCTGTGCTCTGTAGGGTAAAATATAGGCATTCAGGCATGTTTATTTCATCTGCAATAAAGGTTCCGTCTTTATTACCAAGTTTTAGTAGTGGGTAAAATATGGGGACTGGGTTGGCAGGAACCACAGCTGGGACTTGAACCTGTGACCTTCTGCTTCTGAACACACTGGCTGTGTGCACTGCACCACTGCATTGCCATAGAGACAATGCATTCCCTGGAGATACCATGACTGTCTGTCAGACAGAGCCTGTCTGTTGCAGTGCACGGCACCCACCTACACAGGGCTAGGCCACGGTCTGCTCTGGGCAGCTGCCACTGCCCCCTCCACCACCAGTATCCCTCTGCCACCATGCTGACATGCCCTTCTGCTGGTGGTGCTTGTGGAATGCAGTCTCACGCCATCCAGTGTGTGGGTAGGTGGCTGCCTATGGTGCGGGTTCTGGGGTAGGGGTGCCTGCATAGCTGTCCACGCTTCCCCCCAGCACCGCATGCCAATGTTCCATGCCCTTCGGGATACCTGCTGGGTACTATCCCCTGTGACACTGTGGGGAGCACACTCGTGCCCATGTTGGGCCCTCAGCAGTTGCTGTCTGGCTGCTCTACTGTTTCAGCATTCCTATGGGCCAGCTAGGCATCACCCTAGTCCGCACTGTGGCCCAGCTGCACCACAGCATTTGCTGCCTGCAGCCCTCTGTGTCCCCTTTTCCAGCACCTGTCCAGTTGCCCATTCCAACATGCCCGCCCTGCTGTTGTGGAACTTGTGCACGCCATAGCAAACCTGGCCAATGGAGTCGGAAACCCTGCTCAGCGCAATTACATTGTGGGCTCATTCACCTTGTATGGGGACGGAGCATAGACCCTTCCAAAATTCATATCTTTTTTTTGGAGCTTTCTTGGGAGTGTTTTTTGATGTTTCCCATTGATAGCACTATTGGCCAGCTTGGTTATTTTAGTTTTACATTTTCTTCTGTACATTTTCAAAATTTATTTGCCCTTTTGTTCCGTGCACATGTATCACACTTATCACTTTTTGTAGGTTTCCCTGGTTTTACTGTACATTGCTGAAGGAAATGGTTTCTTTTCCCATTAAATCAGCTCTAAGGCCAGGGTTTCACTGGCGCTAGTTTTCAGCCTCGGATTTCACAGCGTTAGTGTGTGGGTAGCCTCTCCCCTCCCACTCTCCACCCATTGACCCCTTCTCTGCGCCCTGGGGAGCCTTCCTCCGCCCTCCGGGAGCCTTTCTCCGCCTTCAGCGCTCTTTTGCGCCGCTGCGTGCGTTATCGTGTGCTAAGGTACCTTATCACCCAGTAAGGCACCTTCATCGGGCGATAAGGTACCTTATCGCACGATAATGTCGCAGAGCGCATGTTAAGACAGTTTAGTAAACATACCCCTAGGTGGTTGTTTTTTTTTACCAAGCCCGCTGCTAACAGTAAACAATGTGGAGCCACAATATTCCCTGTCATGGAGAATAAACTTTCACTTACTACATTGCTGACTCATTTTCCCACTGTGCCAAGGAATCTGTGTGAACAGCCTCAATGGGCACTGTAAGATGGCGAGTCATTGAAATCCAGACAGAAGTCTGACTTTTAGCAGGCTGATCTTAACATTGTAGCAAGGGCTTCGTTCACCGAAGATTGTCCCCGGCTGGAGCTCATGAGCCATGGCATGTAAAGCCATGGGTGGGAAGCAGTATTGACCATGAACGTCATAAAGAACAACGAAAGACACTATTTTCCATTTAATTTTGAGTTAATAATGCAATTTAAGGACTTACAGTCACAACTAAACCATTCAGAGACAACCTTTAACGTAGATATAGTACTCTTCAAGGATTTCCTCAAAATATAAAACAAAATCAGAGGAAAGAGACAAATTAGATGAGGCAATTCCATTAAAGGTAATCAATAGGAAAATTCAGACTTTATGTTCTTGTAAATCTTCTAGGTAGGAAGGTTTTAGTGTGGAGTTCTATCAGACTTTTAGAGGTCATTCCATTCCAAAGTTTCCTTGGGTAGGTTTTCAAACAGTTCTGAAAAATGGCTGGATCAAATGATCCTCCTGCAATTGCACATCCTTATGGAGAATGAAGGTTGTTAGATCCATTTCAATTTAGTGTTTGGGTGGAGGGAGAGGAAGGGTTGGTTCATGGTACTGAAACTGTCATGGTATTCCTAGGTGATAATGTTAATCGTCATCTAAATAAAAGGGAATGTGCTCCCCTAATTAATACGCCTAGATCTCTCTGCTGCTTTTTGATATAATAGATCATTTGTGTGGAGGAGTGGCCTAGTGGTTGGGGCAAGGTGCTTCAGGCCAGAAGGTCAGGGGTTCAAATCCCACTAGAGGACAGCAACCTTGGGCCTGAAGGACTGGAGTTTCTAGTCCCACAGGTGCTCCTTGTGGTCTTGGGCAAGCCACTTAACCCTCCATGTTCCCTGTAAAATAGTTATCTCCAAGTTATAATGCCCTGTTCAATGTAAACCACACTGATGCAGAATAGCATGGTATATAAGAGAATGTAAATAAATAAATTTCATTTTATTACAACAGATGGGAAATCTCGAGATTAGGAGAATAGCAATGCAGTGACTCGTATCCTCCCTCAATAAGTGATTGCAATGAGCAGTGTGAGGCAATACAATTTTAAAGCCATGGATCTTGTCCTGTGGGATACCAACATATTATCCGAAGCTTGTTTAATATTTATTTACAGCTGTTTTATCATATTCCAAACATTTTCAGTCGACAATATTGAACAACAAAACAAAAATAAAACAAAAGCATATGAAATAACCCTGTAAAACTGATCAGCTGCTAAAATAACAAACCAAGAGCCATGTTTATTAAAGTGCAGTAATAGCGCATGTTGTAGCACATGCTAGCTGGTAGCATATCTCATGGTAAGTGCTACTGGTTGCTGAAATCCACTGCAGAGATATGCCCACTTGCCTACGTGGAGGCCTGTTCCAATCTGTATGCCCCAGGGCAGTGTGCGTCTGGTAGGAACCGGACACACAGTGGCAGATGCGATTCTGATCCCATGGTGCATGTCTAGCCCCCATGGGATCAGAATCGCATCTAAGCCTGGGCATGCAGGCTGGGACCCGATTCCAGTCGGCTTCCATGTACAGGCTGCTGCCCAGCTAACTCAGTCAGGCTCCTGAATGGAGCCACCATGGAGCCATAGCACCATTCAGGAGCCACAATCCCCAGCCGCTGACCACTTCTTTTATTCCCGCAGCCCGACCCTCAATCTGGCCACCTATGGCCAGGGTTGGGCTGCGGGGAATCTCCTGCACTCCCTCCACCCTTTGCCACGGCCTGAGCCTGCTATCAGCCAACATCTAGGGCAGGGGTCTCAAACACGCGGCCCACGGGCCGCATCTTGTGCGGCCCGCGAAGTACCGGCGAGTAAAAAAAAAAAAATTCCAAACTTGCCGCCGCAGTATGAAGCGTCCCGCGGGCCCCTCTGCCTGGTCCTCTCCTCCCTGCAGTATCAGCTCCAAAAGCGGCGGCTTTCAGAGCCGCGAAGAGAGAGAGTTTCTCTCGCGCGGTTCTGAAGAGCAGCGCGAGAGTCTTCAGAACCGCACGAGAGAAACTCTCTCTCTCTTCGCGGCTCTGAAAGCCGCCGCTTTTGGAGCTGAATGCTGCAGGGAGGAGAGGACCAGGCAGAGGGGCCCGCGGGACGCTTAATACTGCAGCAGCAGCAAATATACATTTTTTTTTTTCATCTAATTTGGCTGATGGTGGGAGGGGGGTTAGGACTGGTAATGGGCTATGGGGGGGGGAGGCTAGGACTGGTAATGGCCTATGAGGGGGGTAACTGAAAATGGGGTGATGGGGGTAACACTGAAAATGGGGTGATGGGGGGTTAGTACTGGTAATGACCTATGAGGGGGTAACTGAAAATGGGGTGATGGGGGTAACACTGAAAATGAGGTGATGGGGGGTAGTACTGGTAATGGCCTACGAGGGGGTAACTGAAAATGGGGTGATGGGGGTAACACTGAAAATGAGGTGATGGGGGGGGTTTAGTACTGGTAATGGCCTATGAGGGGGTAACTGAAAATGGGGTGATGGGGGTAACACTGAAAATGGGGTGATGGGGGGGTAGTACTGGTAATGGCCTATGAGGGGGTAACTGAAAATGGGGTGATGGGGTAACACTGAAAATGAGGTGATGGGGGGGGTTAGGACTGGTAATGGGCTATGAGGGGTAAGACTGGAAGTGGGCTATGGGGGTTAGGACTGGTAATCGGCTATGGGGGGGCTAGGACTGATAATAGGCTGGGGGGTCTGCTAGGACTGGAAATGGGCTGAGTGGAAGGGGGGCTTGAACTGCAAATGGCTGATGGGGAGGGGGGCTTGGAATGGAAATGGGCTGTGAGGGGAGGGAGCTAGCACTGGAAATGGGCTGATGGGGGGGAGCTACGATTGGAAATGGGCTGATGGGGGGCTAGGACTGAAAATGGGCTGATGCAGTGACTAGAAGGGAGGGGGTGCTGTGTGGGACTGGAACTAGAAGGGAGCTGATGTTGGGGGAGGATTAGAATGGGATGGAGCTGGGAGAGTGAAATGGAGAGGGGAAAATATTTTGTGTGGGAGGGAAGACAAATCTACAATTGGCCAGGTAAGTGGGGATTGAGGATGGAGGGGTAAAATTTGAGTGGATGAAAATAGGAATGAGGAAAGAGCAAAAGGAGAAAGATTAATATGTTAAAGCAGATGTAGAGGGAGAATGGAAAAAGCTAGAAGAGAGAAGGACAAATGGACAGCAGACGATGGAGAGTTAGCAGAAGGCACGAAGAAACCAGAAGAAAGTGGCTGGAACTGAAAAAAAATGCACAAAAGGTAGAAAATATCTTTATTTTGAATTTATTAACTGGAATATGTCAGTTCTGGGAAATGTGCATCAATAACGCCTGCGCTTTGTTTAGTACAAGAGGAAATTAATTTATAGTTTTATTTCTACAGTGTTGTTGTACATTCCAAGTTTGGCTTTTGGGGGGGTCCCAGTTTAAATTGTCTTGTTTCTAAATTTGGTTCCTTGTTTGGTGATGGTGTATTCTGCATGTGTAACTGAGCTGAGGTATTCTGTTTATGTAATTCCTATTTGACATTGCTACTTGTTCTCTGTCCCCAGTAGGTCATGTATTGTTATTCTCTGAAATGTATTGATTTAATATTTGCAGTGTTGCCTTTTGATAGGTAGGGTATGGTGCTTTGTGAGTCCTGGTAGTGCTGTTAGGATATGGCAGGTTTGCTATGGGTTCTAAATTGGCAGTGTTTGTTTGTAGTAGTTCCTAATGTGCCTGGCGGTTGCCACTGGATTATAGTAATGTAGAAATCTTTTAGTCTTTCTTTATTCATGCACTCATTAAGAGGCATGTTTACTAAAAGTTAGGGTATGGTAACATTATGCAAATATTTATGCAAATGAGGTCCCTTATGCAAATGAGGTCCCACGTCTCATGCGGCCCCCGGGTTATTTTACAAGTCCTCATTTGGCCCTCAAAGCAATTTGAGTTTGAGACCCCTGATCTAGGGGAACTTATTCCACCTTAGAGGTGGAATAAGTTCCCTGTCTAGTCTGCTGGCCCTGGACCTACAGGGCCAACATTAAAATTGGCCCTGTATGTCTGGGGCCGCAGATTGCCCACTGCCTCCCTTAACTCCACCTCCGCACCACTCCTTTCCCGCCCCAGTCTAGCCTCCCCGTACAAACTCCTTGTTCATACGGGGATGCTTGGCGGAGATGGGAAAGGTGGATAAATAGCGGGGATGGACGCCCCAACGGGATGTCCATCCCCGCTATTCATGTTACAGAATAGAATCCATAGCATCCAACACACATGATAGTATGGCAAGCACCAAGCAAGGAGTCACACATAAAGTCATAATTTATTCTATACCGGGTCAGACCAAGGTCTACCAAGCACAATGTCCTCTTTACAACAGTAGCCAATCCAGGTCACAAGTACCTGTCAGGTTCCCAAAAAGGGACACAGATTCCATGCTGCGTATCCCAAGAGTAACCAGTGGATTTACCTGGTCCTCTTTCATAATGGCTTATGGACCTTTCCTCCAGGAACTTATCCAAACGTTTTATAAACCCAGCTACACTAACAGCTGTTACTACCTCCTCTGGTTTGATTACATGTTGAGTGAGAAAATATTTTCTCCGATTAGTCTTAAAAGTGCTAAATCGTAGCATCATTGTGTGTCCTCTAGTCTTTCTACTTTTTAAAGGAGTAAACAACCAATCTATGTTTATCCACTGCACTCCATTCATTATTTTATAGACCTGTATTATATCTACTACTACTACTAATGCTATTAATCATTTATATACTGCTACAAGGCATATGCAGCACTTTACAGATACATACAAAAGACAGTCCCTGCTCGTTAGAGCTTACAATCTAATCAAGACAAACAGATGAGAAAAAAGTACAAAAAGGGAAAGGTAGGGAAACACAAGGAGAACATGGGATTAGGATCCAAAAGCAGCCTCGAAAAGGTGAGCCTTTAGCATGGATTTGAAAAGAGGGAGAGATGAAACCTGACGCACAGATTCAGCCATCTCTTTTCTAAGCTGAAGAATTCTAACCTTTTAAGTCTTTCATCATAGCGGTATCCTTCCATCCACTTTATCATTTTGGTTGCTCTTATCTGTACCTTTTCTAATTCCACTATATCCTTTTAAGATATGGAGATCAGAATTGCACATAATATTTAAGGTTCGGTTGCACCATGGGGTGATACAGAGACATTATAATATCCTTGGTTTTATTCTTCATTTCTTTCCTTATGATTCCTAGCATTCTATTTGGTTTCTTGGTCGCTACTGCACACTGGGCAGAGGATTTCAACATATTATCCATCATGATGTCTAGATCCTTTTCCAGTTCTCCAGGTATGCTCCTTATCACATCTCATGTGGCAGACCCAATGTCCATGCATGGCTACAGTTGTGCACTCTCTCCCATTGGCATATACTATCCCCTGGAGTACCAACTTCTGAGGCCCTACAGGCCCCCATCCTATGGTGGACATGGCATGTATCCTGGCAAGGGTTTCAGAGGTGACATTGCAGCTGGTGAAGAGGGGCACCACACTGTAGGTTGCCAAAGGGCCATCCACATTCCCACTGTGTGCACCTACAACATACTACCTCCTTATGCCCCTACATGTGTCCCTAGGGTGTGTAGATGTGGCAGTATGCATGCTCTCCGAACACCCTCACAATGTGCCATTGGGCATACTGGGACAAGGAGAAATCTGACATGGATCTGCCAGAATGCATATGAACAGATATGGATCTCTGGGCAATATACTCTGATCCACAAAGAAGAACATAGATTAACCAAATAAAGCCTATATTTCTGATGATACCATAAGACTATTTTTTTACACAAACATCTACAGACATGTTTGGCATTGGAGGAGGGAATATATACAATAAGGGCATGTGGGGCTTGTTTTCTGGGATATATGACCATAGACGGGCTCATGGGGCTAATGTATGGGTCCCGTGATGCTAGATGGCTTCTGTCAGAGCCTGCACCTCAGCCCGGAGTCCCTCCATAGCCCAAGCCAAATGCCTGTTGCTCTCCCTCAGGACCTTCAGCTTCTGGAGGATCTCAGTAAGGAGGAAAGGAAGGTCCTGCCAGATGTTCCTGTGGAGGGTGCCACTGTCATAGCAGCAAGGGAAAGATGGCCTGGACTCTACTCCACCAGTGTCTCTCATTTTTATGGTGGCAGTTGCAGCTTCTGTAGGACCCCCTCTCCACCCAGGGTCCATGATCATTGGCCCCTCTGCTGCTGTTGGTGACAATCTATCTGGGGAACAGTGTACTAATGACAAGATGACAGTAGGGCCCATGACCACTCACAGGTCCAGCTCACAACCTGCCATCTGTTCATATCATGTTATGTGCACAGTGAATGCATCCTGTGTTGAGGATGGCAGCAATGGCAGCAGTTGTGGCATGTGTCCCACCTAGCATGGTGTGTGCACATGGAACAGCACTGCATGACATAATCTGAGTTATACTGCTTCCCTCATGATACCAGCCTCATTGCACATGCTCAGGCATACATTCACCCTCCCATTATGCATAGGTTTGGCACATGACAGGGATGGGACAGTGACTGGACTACCCAGAGCTAGGGGTATACAACCAAATGATTTTGCTGTGTTTGGATTCCTATGTTCTATGTACATTTGACCTTTATTTTGCCCATGCCCATGCCAACATGAGCAAACTTGATCTTGTCTGATTTCAGAAGCTGAGCAGGGTCAGGCTTGACTAGTGCATGGATGAGAGACCACCTCACCATAATAGGTAATTTGGACTTACAACATGTGCATCACAGATTGCTCCAAAATCTGGGCATGCCAGTGGTCATGGCTGTGGAGTATGTATCAGGAGAAGCTGTCAGATGTATTCATGGACTAGAATATCCAGACAGGGATCTGCACCAAGCTCTGCATCAGACACACATGGAGCAATATGAACAAGAAAGTGTACTATTGTGGATGAGGAACTGGTTAAAAGATAGAAAGCAGAGAGTAGGGCTTACTGGACAATTTTCTCAATAGAGAAAGGTGAATGGTGACATTCCCAAGGAATCTGTGCTGAGCCCGCTGCTTTTTAACATCTTCATAAATGACCTGGACGTGGCAATAACAAGCAAAGTGATCAAATTTGCAGATGACACAAAATTATTAAAAGTTAGTAAAACACAAAAAGATTGTGAAAAATTTCACCTTGATAAATTGGAAGACTGGACATCCAAATGGCAGATGAAATTTAATGTGGGCAAGAGAAAAGTTTGCACCTAGAGGCCAAGTCAGTGCTGTGCATTCCTGGGCCATCTGGATGCCCAGAAATCCGGATAGCCCAGAGATGCACCCAATTCTGCTCGTGCCGGGGCTAGACACCCATATGGGATCAGATTCATGGCATAGGGTCTGGACATCCAGGATGTGCCCCGATTCAGGCAAACTGGATGTCCAGGCACTTCCCCGGCTAGCCCAGTGGAGCTGTGGCATCATGTTGCCATTGCCCAGTGGCTCCATGCATGAGCTGTGATCCCCGGCAGACCCCAACAATTTGCTTTCCTCGCAGCCTGGCCCCCAGTCGGGCCTGCTGTGGCCAGGGTTGGGCTACAGGAAACCCCCTGCAATCGCTTTGTGGCCCTGACTGCATGTCCTGCTGTCCAGGGGAACTTATTCCATCTCTGAGGTGTAATAAGTTCCCTGTACAAATGGCCGACCCCTGACATACAGGGTCGACCTCGGAATCAGCCCTGTATGTCCGGGGTCAGGTTCCTGCCCACAGTCCACCCTCACCACTCCTCTGGCACACCCACTCCCACCCACAAACAGCTCCCCACACATCTTGCTTGTACATGCAGAGAGCTCTGTCGGCTGTAGCAGCACTCCGGCGTTTAACGGAGATGGACGTCTGACCTGGATGTCCATCGCCACTAAATGCAAACCAGAATCTACCCTTAGGGAAGAACAGCCTAAACTATGGTTACACGATGCAAGGTTCCACATTAGGAACCACCACCCAGGAAATGGATTTAGGCATCATTGTGGATAATATGTTGAAACACTCTGCTCAGTGTGCAGCGGAAGCCAAGAAAGCAAATGTAATGCTAGGAATCATAAGGAAAGGAATGATATTGCTTCTATATTGTTTCATGCTGCAAAAGCACCTTGAATATCATGGGCAATTCTGGTTGCCATATCTTAAAAAGGATATAGTAGATTTGGAAATGGTACAGAGAAAAGCCACCAAAATGGTAAGAGGGATGGAAGGATAACCCTATGAGGAGAGACTTGAAAGGTTAGGGCTCTTCAACTTGGAAAAGAGACAACTGAAGGGAGATATGATAAAGGTCTATTATTGAATGGAGTGAAATGGGTAAACCTAGATCGGTTGTTTGCTCCTTCAAAAAGTAGAACGACTAGGGGATACACAATGAAGCTACAATGTGGCCTATTTAGGACTAATAAGATAAAATATTTTTTTCATTCAATGAATAAACAAACTCTGTAATTCGTTACCGGAGGATATAGTAAAAGCTGCTAGTATAGCTGGGTTTAAGAAAGGTTTGGACAAGTTACTGGAGGAAAAGTCCATAAACCATTATTAAAGATGACCAGGGAAATCCACTGCTTACACCAAGATAAGAATCGTTGAATCTGTGTACCGTTTTGGGAACCTGACAGGTACTTGTAACCTGGATTGGCCAGTGCTGGAAGCAGGATACTAGGCATGATAAGCCTTGGTCTGACCCAATATGGCATATCTTATGTTCTTATGTTCTAGCATTCATCTGTCATGCACAGTGAAGGGCTGGATGGTGAGTGCCTCTTCCAGGCAGAGATCACATGTTCATGGACAGGCCAGCCCTTATTGACTGCGTGGGGGCAAACATTTTTGGTATTATGCTTGTCCGTTTTGAGAGTGACAGCAATGTGAATAGGCATGGGACATTTTGTTGATGTGTTCCAGGTCTTTCCAGGGTCTGCACATCACTAGCCTACACATATTTATGGGTTTCAATTTTGGGTCTACATGCCACATGCCAATGATGCTTTGACCCAGAGCCTTCCCCTGGCCTGTTGCATGTCCTGTTGTACTGAGCTACCTACAGCCAACCCCAAACCTGGCTCTTGTCAACTGACCTGATGTTGAAGCTTTGGTTGGAGTGGCTGACTTGGATTTAGTGGCAGTTACAGAAGCATGGTTCACAGAAAACCATGATTGGGATGTAACTATACCTGGCTATACTTTATTCAGAAAGGACAGGGTAGGAAGTAGGGGAGGAGGAGTGGCACTATATGTAAAAACTACTATTAAAGCTTTGGAATTACAGAGCTTAAAAGGGAGAGGGGAGGCATTGTGGGTTAAACTAGAAAGAGGGAAAGAGAAATCTATTTACATTGGTGTGATATACAGACCTCCCTCACAAGAGGAAGAGGTGGACAGAGAGTTAATTGAAGACATGCGCAGCATTGCTAGGAAAGGGGAAGTGCTACTGATAGGAGATTTCAATATGCCAGATGTTGATTGGCACATTCCTGCTACAGTATCATCTAGAAGTAAGGATATCCTGGATTCTCTACAGGGAGATCTATTCAGGCAATTGGTAACAGACCCCACACGTGAAGGGGCCATACTGGACTTGGTGCTTACCAATGGTGAAAGTGTTTCTGATGTTGTAGTGGGAGATCATTTTGCATCCAGTGATCACCAGATGGTGTGGTTCAGTATTAGGACTAGGGCTGTTAGAATCCATTCAAAGGCGAGGATCTTAGACTTTAGGAAGACTAACTTTGCGAAGATGGGCCAATACCTCAGGGAGTCGTTAGTGGGGTGGGAACAGCTGGGGGATGTAGAAAAACAGTGGGCAAAACTGAAAGGGGATATTTTAAGGGCAACCAACCTTTTTGTTAAAATGGTAAATAAAGGTAAAAGGAAAAGGAGACCGCTATGGTTTTTGAAAGAAGTAGCTGAAAAAGTGAAGAAAAAGATTGAGGCCTTCATGAAATACAAGAGATCACAGAGAGAGGAAGACAGGCATCTGTATTTGGAAAAACTTAGAGAAGCTAGCAAAGTAGTCAAGAAGGCAAAGATTCAAAAGGAGAGGAAATAGCCAATGCAATAAAATGGGGAGATAAGACATTTTTCAGATGTATTAGTGAGAAGAGGAAGGGCAAGAGTGGTATTGTCAGACTCAAGGGTGCAGAGGAGGAATATGTAGAAGCTGATAAGGATAAAGCGGAATTGCTTAACAAATATTTTTGTTCTGTGTTCACAGATGAAGAACCAGGAGCAGGACCTCAGAAAACACCCACAAATAGGAACAGAAGCAAAGGACATCTTGAACAATTTTCAAAAGACTGTGTTTGTGAGAAACTATCTCAACTTAAAGTAAACAAAGCAATGGGACCGGATAGGATACACCCGAGAATACTGAGGGAACTTGGGGACGTTCTAGCAGCTCCACTGTCTGACCTTTTCAATGCCTCGTTGGAGTCGGGAGTGGTGCCAAAGGACTGGAGAGAGGCTCATGTGGTGCCTTTACTCAAAAGCGGAAGTAAGGATGTGGTTGAAAACTACAGGCCGGTTAGTTTAACTTTGGTGGTGAGTAAATTATTGGAAACGCTGCTGAAAGAGAAAATAGTGAGGTTTCTGGAGTCCAGCGGATTACAGGATCCGAGGCAGCATGGATTCACTAGAGGCAGGTCTTGTCAGACAAATCTGATTGATTTCTTTGACTGGGTGACTAGGGAGTTGGACCGAGGGAGAGCCCTAGATGTAGTGTATTTAGATTTCAGTAAAGCCTTTGACACTGTTCCTCACAGGCGATTTATAAACAAACTGAACACCCTAGGGATGGACCCTAAAGTTACTGCTTGGGTTAGAAATTGGTTGGGTGGGAGGCGACAAAGAGTACAAGTAAATGGAGCTCACTCTGAGGAGAAGGATGTTATCAGTGGTGTGCCCCAGGGATCTGTCCTTGGTCCGATTCTTTTTAACATCTCTGTTAGTGATATAGCGGAAGGGCTTTCAGGTAAGGTTTGCCTCTTTGCGGATGATACCAAAATCTGCAATAGAGTAGACACCCAGGAAGGGGTAGATAACATGAGGAGGGATCTAGCTAAGCTTGAAGAATGGTCTAGAATTTGGCAGCTGGGATTTAATGTTAAAAAATTTAAGGTCATGCATTTGGGCTGTAGCAATCCAAGGGAGCAATATAGTATAGGGGGTGAAGTACTTTTGTCCACTAAAGAAGAGCGGGACCTAGGCATGGTTGTGTCTGATGATCTTAAAGTAGCTAAACAGGTAGAAAAGGTGACGGCAAAAGCTAGAAGGATGCTTGGGTGCATACGGAGAGGAATGGCTAGCAGAAAAAAGGAGGTGATAATGCCTCTGTATAAGTCTTTGGTGCGACCTCATTTGGAGTATAGTGTGCAATTCTGGAGACCGCACCTTCAAAAGGATGTGAACAGGATGGAGTCGGTGCAGAGGGTGGCTACTAAAATGATTAGTGGTCTTCATTATAAAGCATATGAGGACAGACTGAAGGATCTTAATATGTACACCTTAGAGGAAAGGCGGGATAGAGGTGATATGATTGAGATGTTTAAATACCTCCGTGGCATAAATGTTCAGGGAGAGAGCCTCTTTCAATTGAAAGCAAGTTCTGCTACGAGGGGACATGGGATGAGGGTGAAGGGAGATAGATTCAGGAGTGATATGCGGAAATATTTCTTTACGGAAAGAGTAGTGGATCCGTGGAATAGTCTCCCAGTGGAGGTGGTAGAGATAAGGACAGTAACTGAATTCAAAAAAGCATGGGACAAACACAGAGGATCTCTAAATGTAAAAAGGGGACTGTTGTAGTTGTTATGGAAGGACAGACTAGATAGGCCATGTGGTCTTTTTCTGTCGTCATATTTCTATGTTTCTATGTTTCTATGACCTATGCACTCACACTTGGCTGTACAGCCCCTTTCCAGCTATGCTCCTATCAATATGTGCAGTCACCCAACAAGAGTGTCCATGTGCACCTTTGCAGGGTTGTGCCAACTATTGAGCATGATTAGGCTGTTGCCTCAGGCGGTGGCTTCAGGGGAACAACAGGACACAGCAGCATTCAGGGAAAAATAGCCATTTCTAACAGTCACACATACTCTTTGAATCATCAAATATTCTTTAACCTTCAGGGCAAGTGGGCAAACATACCTGCAATGCAATATTTGCTCTTTAGGAGTGTGTAGGGCAGTTATGCATTTTAACAGGATTATTTTTGCTAAGTCCATGCATTTGTGCCTACTCTTCCTGCAGGCAGAGTTGGCCCCAGGGCTAGTGCAAAGTAGTGGGCACCCAAGACATACTTTCAGTATTCCACTCTTCCCCTCCGGTTTTGGTATTCACACACAGCAATCCTTTTCATCCAAGTACCGCTCTTTCTATAACACCTCTGTACACATGGATGAGTAGTCATCATACTTTCTACTTAGCCATGTTGATTTGTAAGTATGTATGTGCCAGCTCTTCCTACAAGTAAAGGTGTGGGCTTCTGTCTCTTTTGTTTTTTTGTGGTATCAGTGTCTTTTGTTTTTCTTTGAATGCTGCACATCTTTGTTACGCCCCAGTTGTTGCAGCTCTTGCGACCACATGGTCTTGGCAACTGAATGGGCTGGCTTTGCTGCAAGTGATTGCATGTGCTGCTGTATCCTGGAACATTGTGTCTACCTGGGTCCATGGTATTGCTTGACCAGCTGCTGTTCTCTTCTGCCCCTCCTCTCCAAGTCCTGCTGTCCTAGGCAGAGGCCTAGTGCGGCCTGCTCTGGTGGTCTTCCCAAAGTAGCCCTACTCTTGCTCTTGTGCAAATTACATTGACAGCCTTGTCTGGATGCCCCAATATATCTGGTTGGGTCTCCTGTGCCCCCATGGGTATAGTACACACTCCCGGTGCAGTACCATTTTGCAAAGCATCTTTGCCTCTTAAACAGAGAGGATGGCCTGTCGTTTTCAGACCTCGGCCATAGAGGACACTTGACTATTCACTCAGCCATCGAGTGCCATCTGGAATATTCAGGTTTGTCTAAATATTCAGATATCTACTGCTTTTTAGATTTTTCCTCTCTTCTGGGGATATTCAATGCAATGTACCACGTGGATTTCCCCTATTATCCAGAGATATTAAGGTTTAAGGTTTATTTATTTGATAAAAACCGCCTTTCAAGACAATCAAGGCGGTGTACAATAATAAAATACATAAAAAGGTCATAAAAGCAAATAAAAAACATGGTACGTAAAAACAATACATAAAAACTGTGGCCAAGGCCAGAAAAGGAAAGGAAAGGTACATATTTTTATAAAGGACAGAAGAGTGAAAGCAGGGGAACACAGGACAAGATACAAAAGGCAAAAAGATACAATAGAAAAGGACTCATACAAATGGGGAGGGGACATTGAAGGCTATGGAGAATAGGTGGGTTTTGAGATTTTGTTTAAAAACAGTAAACTGTGATTCCAGACGAAGGGAAGGAGGGAGGGAGTTCCAGTGCGCGGGGCCAGCGAAGTAAAATGCGGAGAGGCGTGTGGATTGAAGGTGAGCGCGGGAAGGGGAGGGAAGAGCAAGACGATTGAGGTGGAACGAGCGGGGAGTGTACCGAGGGGAATGAAAAGATAAAAGGTCAGACAAGTAGGACGGAGTACCAGTGTGATAAACCTTGTGAAGAAGGGTCAGTAACTTAAATTGTGAATGAAAAGAAACAGGCAACCAGTGAAGATTGAAAAGCAAGGGAGTAACGTGATCTCGAAGAGCGGAGTGTGTAACAAGACGTGCAGCAGTGTTCTGTATCCGTTGAAGCCTCACCACTTGGTTCTTCGGAAGACCAAGAAACAGTGCATTGGAGAAATCCACCCGTGACATGACTAAGGATAACACCAGTGTGGATAAAGCAGAAGCAGAAAGAAAGGGACGAATTGAGCGAATTTGTCGGAGACAGAAAAAAGAAGTTTTGGTGATATGGGAAATATGAGAGCGAAAGGAAAGATCTGAGTCAAAGTGAACACCTAGATACCGAAATGTAGAGACCAACGGTACAGGGGAATTGGAAAAAGAAGGGGCCAAAGTGGGGGGGGGGGGGGGGTCACCATAGGTAAACCATATAGCAAGAGTTTTAGTAAGATTAAGATGGAGACAGTTAGTGGTAAGCCAACTTGCAACAGAGGAGAGACAGGAATTCAGAGGGGTGAGGTCAGGACAGGAAGGGGAGGTGTGATGGAGTAAGAGGATATCATCTGCGTAGAAGAAAGCTGAAAGACCTGATTGTTGGATAAGAAGAGCTAGCGGAGCAAGAAAGAGATTGAAGAGAAGAGGGGCAAGAACGGAACCCTGTGGAACCCCACAAAGAAGGTGCTGTGGAGCGGAGGGGGAGAACGCAGGCGAGGAAGGGAGGACTGTGCAGGAACGAGAAGAGAGAAAGGAGTGAAACCAATGATGAACAGTGCTACAAAGACCAGCTTCCCGGAGCCGGTGAAGAAGAAGAGAGTGATCCACTAGATCAAATGCCGCTGAAAGATCTAAAGCAACCGCCACCGAAATGCCACTTGTCATTTCTATGTGGATTTTATGAATATTCTAGACTCTGCAGTTATCACAGAAGGGCATGTAGGCAACCACCTCTGACCTCTCCAGCTATATTCAAACATTATCAGGATATATGTCCGGTGGTTGGAAATTCAGGCTTATTTTATGCAATGGGTCCTATGGTAAATAATGCACATTAACAGCATAGTGCATGCTATTAGTAAATGACCCTGTTAGCAGCTATTGGTATGATTTGCAAGGAAACCATTCAGGGCCATCATGGTTATTAAACATTAGTGCTTAGGGCATGTCATCTGATGCAGCACCTATATTATTCCTTGGGTGGCAGATAGTCTGTGCTATTGTTTAGTAAACACGGCCCGCAGTCTCTTCTGGCAGGTCTCCATAATTGATTTGTTAGAATTGAAACTGCAGACATTTTTGTGATGCCTCAATAAAGTACACGGAAGTATAGTTGCTGCTGTTTCTTACTATCTGAAGAAAACCAGGGTATGTTTCATCATAGTCATGGCTATTAATGCTTAATTTCTAGATCATTCCCTGCCATCTCTTTAGTGTTGACCCATAAGGATAATTTTATACTTAACCTCTGAAAGAGAACTTTTATTATGTGGTTGTTTTCAAAAGTAATGAAATACTTTAATTATATCACCAGTCAGCTATTTGCTGTAAAAACATAATACTAAAGTCATAATTAGATGGGCTAATGGGTCAAGTTTCAGAAAGCTGCTATGTGGCAAAAAGAACCAGGTAATCTTTAAAAAGGGTCCTGGGGCAGTCCAGGAAAGTACAGACTGGAGAGCCTGACATCAGCGCTGAGGAAAATGCTACAAATTATTATAAAGATCAAATTTACTGAACGTATGAGTACTCATGATTTAATGGGATAAAGCCAACATGGATTTCGTCAAGGGAAGTCTTGCCCCACCAATCTGCTACTTTTTTTTTTCCTGCAGTGAATAAACATGTGTATAAAGGTGAGCCAGTTGATGTGGAGCCTGATCCCAGAAGGGGCACGTCCGGTCCATCTGGATGACCCCGAACAGGATGAGCCCATAAGGACCCCGTTCTGCACCACAGGAGCAGGAGCAGGCCCTAAGACAGCTTGACATTCCCCTGCATCCCTTCGAGGACCTCCGCCCGCATGCCGACTCCCATTTCCCTGCCAGTTAACCCTTGGTGTGGCAACCGGGGCCCGGATCGGGTGGTGGTGACCTACCTGCCTCCAATCCCGGCCCTGACCATGATTCCCGGGCCTGTTCCTCGACATTTCCACCATTTATTCCACCTCCATGGTGGAATAAGCAGGACATCCGTCCCCCACCTGCAGGAAGTAGAGGGCCGTGACCTGAATCGGCCCTGTACATCCTGCCGCCTCAACCCGCCCCTGCACTGCCCACTCTCTGACCCTCCCACTCCCCTCCGGCTCTTCATGCACTGTGGCTCTGGCCATGTGGGGTAGGTGTGTGGCTGAATTCAGGCACAATGGTTAGCAGGGCTGCACGTCCCACTAGTTGCCTTGCAGAATTGGGCCCATAGTGTATCTGGATTTTCAAAAAATATTTGACAAAGCATTTAAGGAAATATAAAAAGTCATGGGACAGGAGACAATGTCCTATTGTGGACTGGAAACTGTTTAAAAGACAAAAAACAGAGAGGCGAGCTAAATGTTCAATTTTTTTCAATGGAGAAGGTTGAATAGTGTAGTGCTCCAGGGATCTGAACCGGGAGCACTGCTTTTATAACATATAAATTATCTTGAATGGGAGCAATGTATGATCAAATGTGCATATGACACATAAAGTGGCATAATAGAAGGGAAGTCTAGGAAGAATCCAAGACATCTAGAGTAGAACGTCCAAAAACTAATGGTTGATATGGAAGGACAGACTAGATAGGCCATGCGGTCTTTTTCTGTCATCATGTTTCTATGTTTCTAGGAAAGTAGCAGCCGTGCAGACATAGGCATTTCTCCCTGGATAAGGCTCCTTCACCAGTTAGGTTGCAGGCATTGGAGTATTGGTTGCAAGGGTACCCAGACAAAGCAACAGCACAAATGTTGTTCATAGGATCAGAAATTCACCATCCATCTGAACCCGGAGTAAGTAATCAAGTTAAAAATGCAAAGAATTAGACCTTGGTCATACAGACCTGCCCTACAAGGATTTGGTTGTGTCCCCGATGGGCATCTTTCCGAAGAAAGAACCGGTTACATTTCAATTGATACATAACTTGTCGCACCTGATCACAAACAGTGTAAATTCCTTTATAGACCTGTTTGGTGCGACATATGTCTTTAGACTCAGCAGATGATTTAGTATGGTATGTAAGTCAGGGCGCAATGATGGCCAAGACAGATATGGAGTAAAATTTTAGACTGTTGCAATTCACCCATCTTTGCTTTCAAAAAACAATTGGAATATTAGGAATTCTTAAACAAGTTGAAAAGTGTACATTAACAGTGTGATCCAATGACTTTTTCTGTCTTTTCCAGAATCAGGCATGTAGGGAGATTCATATGTGTATCTCATAGGACGTTTCAGGGGATGCAGGACTAGTTGACTGTGTGTGTTATGGGGAGTGGCAAGTTTGTATATGTGTGTGTGTTGAGAGCTGCATGCATGTGCTTGTCAAGGGCTACGTGTGCATGTGCTTGTATATGTATGTGTGCATGTGTGGCAGCGCTGATAAGCATGCAATAAATAATACCAGGAATCTGTTCAAGGATCCAAGCCATTTATTGTACACATGCCCAGTAAGTCAAGCTTCAAAAAGGACTGAGCAATGGCGAACAGGAACAACTTCCTTATATACAAGATATACAGTTTGATACAGGCAGACTTTCTATTGGTCCCAACGCCCCCTGCACCCATCCAATCAGGGACCCTCTCTGGGCTATTGCTCCCTGTTCCCCCTTCTCAGGCTAGTCTGACAAAGGCACAGTTCTATGTTATGGCTACACTTCTACTGCAAGGTCATATCTAGCTCGAGGAATGCAAAAGTATCCATTTAGTATGGAAGTATTGTGCAAGCTTTGTAATAAACTGATTTTTCTAACTTTTAATTCTTTGCTCTAACAACAGGAAGGTGGGGGTTAGAATCCAGGCCTATCTTACAGGCCTTTCACATCTATATAGGCCATCGCTTACTACATTCCCCCCTTTGATTATTCTCACCCTTAATAAGAGAGGGTGAGAACTAAATAACATATTACACTCGTTGAAAAGCATTACCTTGGGGTATAGGGTGATACTGCCATATAGCCAACACTGTCTGCCGCTTCACAGTGCTATCAGTAACTGAGGTTATAGTGCGTAAGCAAAGGGGTAGGAGACATGGGAGAAACAAGCACACAGCCAATATTAATAATACAATAAACACAAGAGTTTTCAGGCCACCCAGTCCTGAAAACATGGAACCAAACCATCCATCTAACTCCAGTCCACGCCATTTCTGGACTGGCAAATAGGCTTGCTTCCGCATCTGTTCGGCTATGTCTTCGACAACTTGGCCTTCATTATCAATCTGCAAACAACGGTTAGTTAAATTCAATTTTCCATACACTCCACCTTCAGCTGCTAACAAATAATCCAGTGCTAAACAATGTTCAGGAGCATTTACACCTGACCACCAGGACGTCTTTCTAGTGGTGGCATTATAAAACTTCTGGCTTAGACGAGTAATCTTTATTCCAGTCTGAGTAGTAGTGATGCAGGCTGCACAAGGGGGGAGAGTAAGGCAAAAGTCATTCCAAGGGACCCCAGGGCTGTCTTTCTCCCACAGCTTCCACTGCACCCTAGCTCCTACGAAGTGTGACAGGAGTAGGGTTGTAGATTCTTAGTCTCTTACAGTAGTGGTTGCCATCGCAAAGTGAGCCACAATGGAGTTTCCGGGTCATTTACGGAAGTTCAATGACCAAGTTCAGGAGTGGCTGCTGGCTTTACTCGACTGTGATGGATCCAAGGGTCGAGTTCCGCTGCTGTAGGGGTTATTATGATGACAACATAAGGTCCCTTCCAATGTCAACGGTGTCTTTCTCCACTCTGTGATCCACACCGAGACTCCAAGCTTGAGAGGATGCAGAGGTTGATGGGCAGCCGATCTTGTACCCACGTATGAAGACTCTGCAAAACAGTACTTAAAACCAATAGTTCTCGTCTAGTAATTTCAGATCTAATCTGTTCCATATCTCCCTTTTATTCCCTATACAATAGGCGGGGGTGGCTCATACAGAATCTCAAAAGGGGAAACTCCTAAAGACTGAGTAGGGGCTAAGTATATCCTAAGAAGGGCTATAGGAAGAAACTGGGGCCACTTCAGGTGAGCTTCTTGGCCAAGTTTGGACAACTGGGATTTCAGGGTTCTATTCATACATTCATACTTTTCCTAAATTCTGAGATCTGTAGGCAGTATGCATCTGATAATGTCAATATTTCAGGGCCATACTTAATGGACCTGCCTCCTGAGATTATCAACCCTCATTCTTTGTACAGGGCCCCATGTGCATGCAAGGTTGTAAGGGCATACTTGGAATCTATGTACACATTTAGACAGAGCCCTTTTCCTATTGTTAGAGCTCTAGCAAGAGCTATCAGTTCAGCTTTCTGTGCTGAAGTCCCTGGGGGCAAAGCTGAGGCCTCCCCTACCAGGTCAAGGGTCACTACGGCATACCCGGCACACCGATGTCTATTGATGAGAAAGCCCGTTCTGGGTTCTCCAAAGGAACGTCAGTCAAATTCAGGCGACTTGAGAATACAGTGTCCATAATTTCCAGACAGTCATGATCAGGGGGGCTAGGACCAATTGGTAACAACATAGCAGGATTTAAAGCTTGACTGACCATCAATTGCAATCGTGGATTCTCACACAGCATACTCTGATACTTCAACATTTGCCTTTGTGCTCCATAAGGGTCAAGACAGAGTATGGTACGATGACTTAAAGATTCTGTCCCAAACTGAGCTTGTCAGCTTTGCTCACTAAGAGGGCTGTGGCTGCAACGGCTCTTCAACAAGGGGGCCAGCCTTTTGCAACTGTATCCAACTGGTCGCTGCCAAGATCTAAGAGATTGAGTCAACACTCCCAAAGCATTTCCTTGTGACTCATGAATATGGAGGCGCAAAGGTTTCTGGACATCTGGCAGGCCCAGAACTGGTGATGACATCAGCGTGGCTGCATCCTGTTGAGGTCCCCATTCCTTTGGTAGCTTGATACAATGGCAAAATTGGGGATCCATATACCCTGCAGTCCCCAAGAAGGCTCTCCCTTGCCTCCTGGTGGGATTACTGCACACAGCTTCTTTGCGTCGTATTCCGCTGGTCAACTGGAATCCTAGATATTTAACTTCAGTTTAACATAATTGCGCCTTGGCTCTTGAGACTTTGTATCCAGCTTCATTTAGAAGGTGAAAGAGTTCACTGGTGGCTTGTAGATATTCACTTTCTGAATTTGTGGCTATGAGCAGATCGGCCACATACTGCAGAACCCTTTCTCCTGGGTTCACATAGTAGCTTGGAAGATCCTGATTAAAGCAGCACTGAAAAGAGTAGGTGAATCCCTGAATTCTTGGGGTAATCAAGTCCAGGTGAGTTGGCCCCGCCTTCCTGTTGTGGGGTCTTGCCATTCAACAGCAAACAAAAGTTCGGGGGGGGGGGGGGTTGGTGTATGCAGAAGAAGGCATATTTCAGGTCCACGACAGTGAAATGAGTAGCCTCAGCGGGGATCAGTCCCATGAGGGTATATAGTATAGTATATACTATGGGTGTATAGGTTCGGCGGCTGCATCATTTACCCGCCTCAGATCTTGTACTGGGCGGTAATTCCTTGTCCCGGGTTTCTTGACTGGGAGAAGGGGGGGTACTCCTTGCGAAGTCCATACTTCAGTAGTTTCATCAGATGGCAGTGGATACCCTCAATGGCTGGTCGAGGAAGAGGATATTGCTTCACATGCACTGGTTCCGCTCCTGGCTTGAGGGTGACGATGACAGGGGCTATGTTCTTCGCTAGGCCAGGTGGATTATCTTCTGCCCATACTTCAGACGGGGCTATAAGGTTGGTAGGTATACAGGAACTAATTGTCTTGGCTGGAGATGTACTATAGAACCGCTATTCTTCTTCTCGGGGAACAGTCAGCACCATCGATCCAGCAGGCTTTGGGTTCACAGTCATTTGTATTTCTCCTCCTTCAGCGAAAGATATTTGTGTCTGAAGCTTGGCAAGCATATCTCAGCCCAAAAGTGGAATAGGGCATTCAGGCATATACAGGAACTGGGGCGTTATTTTCTGTCCTCCTAGTTCACACATGCGGTTTTGCAGGAAAGGTTTAGTGGCCCAGTAGCTCTGACAATGGTGATGCATCGAGAAGACAAAGGGGCTACTGGCTTTGCCACCACTGAGCGTTATGCTCCTGTATCCACCATAACGTCCATATATTGGTCCCCTATTTTCAGACTGACCATAGACTCCTGGGGTGAATTTTGAGTCCGGTCTGGCCTAGTCTTCATCCATGTCATAGCCTGTTGCAACTGCCACTCCCTCAACAGCTTCTTCCCTCTCTTGCTGGAACACTGTGCTCGGTTTATTCTTCCATGACTCTGAATTCAATCTTCTGTTCTCTAAGTACTCCCCCCTCCCCTCCTGGGGGTGGAGTCGAAAGATGGGCATTCACTTCTCTAATGTCCTTCTTCTCTGCAATGGGCGCACTGATTCGCACCCAGTGGGAACCAATCATTTTCACGACCCCTTCCACTTCCTCTGCTCTTTCGATTAGGAAAATCTCCTCCAGCAGCAACAAGATGATCTGCTTCTTTCTTCACTTTCTCTGTCACATTCATTTTCACGATTCACATATTTTCTGAACAACTTCCATTAACTATCTATCCATCCATTTTCTGTAATTTTCGCCTTATATCTTTCTGGGACTGACTGAAAAACTGCATTTACCATACACAAATGCTCCTGGGCTGCTGGATCGCATGGGGTATATAGTGAGGGCTGCCTGCACTATTTGGATCCCACTTGGGGCCATCCAGGCTGATGGGTCTACATAATACTGTTCATTAGTTCAATCAAATCCTAAGGCTTCTCAGTGTAGGAGGCATAATGCATTTTTCAGTTCAGTAAATCAGTGGCGGAAAAAGGCACATAAACAAGGCTGATCGGCTGGCTTTCAGTATTAACGTGACCATCCCTTTTACTGGTAGTTGTACTTCTGAAGGTATACGGCAATCAGGACTTCATGTTCTCAGGCGCTGGCTGTGAGTGACCCTGAACTGGCAAATGAATCCCTACTTGTAGTGTCATCAGTGGACTGCGGGGACTGGCCTATAAAGATATTGGGACAGACAGAGTGGAATGTCTGGAGATTCTGGGGCAGAATAAACGGGCCCCCCCTCCCTTGTGGTTGCTACTAATCCCCTACACTGTTCCTCATAGCAGCACTGTATCCAGGAGGATAAACACACACTTCATAAACAATTAACCAGGAATTGATCAGGGAACATTTTTCCTACAATCAGATGAACACGGGAAACTACATTAACATTGGCCACTCCCTTTCACAGAGCATTTCTAATCGGGACGGAGACATTTTAAGTCCGTAGTCTCCAGCAAGCCCTTGCTAAAATTCCTAGTCATACATTTCAACAGCATCTGCATGGACTCCCAAACCTTCCCCCACATGATGACATACTTGATAACAGACAGAGGGGGCAGGCAGTCAGGCTGCATTTTCCTGTAGACTAAACATAATGGATGTGTGTGTGTGCTCATTCTAAATAACAACCTATTTAAAGGCTTTAAACTAAGACTGTACTTCTGAAACTGAGATTTTAAAAGACCTTTCAAAACACAGTACATCGTTTCTCTGGACACCAACTCATCTTACAGTTCGGGAAAGACAGGCATTATCTTAACAAAATAACATGTGTGTTCTAAAGGCTGCATGCATGTGTGTGTGTTATGGGGAGTGTCAGGGGCTGCATGCATGGGTGTCTCTCTCTCTTTCTCATGACTTCCCTCCCAGGCCTCCTCCAGTCTCTCTCTCTCTTTGTCCCTCATAACACCACCACTACCCTTCCCCCAATCTCTCTCTCTCTCTCTCTCTATCTCATGACCCACCCAGGCTTCAACCAGTCTCTATCTATCATACTTCCCTTCCCCTTCATCCAGTCTCTCTTTCACTCACCCTTTCTCATCCCTGGCTGCAGATCCTCAGAAACACCATCATTCCGTTTCTCCCACTACGATCGGCGCTCTTGAATGGTGGGGCTCCACAGTGGAGGACATTCAGACTGAACTCCTGCAAGTCCAGTTGAACTTCCTCCACCATGGGTCTTCACCATTTAAGAGAGCTGATTGCAGTGGGAGAAACCTGAATTCCAGCATTTCAGTAGCCTTGCATACCCATACAATTTCCTTGCCACCTGATAATAGGCATTATGCCTAAGTGAAACACACCTAAAATGGGATGAGAATGAAATGGAGAATATCATGATGCCTCTGTCTTACTTTATGGTGCGACCATACCTTCAGTGTTATGTGCAATTCTGGTCACTGCATCTTGGAATTTGAAAAGGTACAGAGCAGGATGTCCAAAACGATCAAAGGGATGGAAAATCTCCCCTTTTAGGGAAACTATGGAGATTATATTTATGTTTTATTAAAACTTGATATATCACTCCTTTACAAGGTAGCAGGGCGGTGTACAATTAAAATGCAATAATAGTTATAAGATAAAACAGGGAAAGGAGATAGGAAAGAAGGAACTAGGACTCAGAGGGAGATAAGTTAAGAGCAATCTGAAAGAAGTAGGTTTTGAGTTGGCTTTTGAAAGATTTGTAAGATGGCTCCAGGTGCAGGGTTGGGGACAGGGAATTCCAAAGAGTGGGGCCGAGAAAATAAACGGCTGATGAGTGGGTGGATTCTATCTATCAGCAGAGGTGGGAGGTGGCAAATAGAGGCGATTGGCATGTATACTACGGAGAGAGTACGGGGTGGAGTGTAAAAATGCAAATGATCGGTAATGTAAGTGGGAGTATTGGTATGTAAGGCCTTATATACCAAAATCAGGAGTTATACTGGGGATTGTTTTAGGAGATTAGGGCTTTTCAGCTTGGAGAAGAAAACTGATGGGAGATTTGACAGCCATCTATGAAATCACGAGTGGAATAGAATGTATAAGTGCAAATCGATTGCTTAATATTTCATGCAATGGGAAATGTGATAAAGTTACTTAGGGGAATGTTTACTAAACTGCGGTAACGGCACATAACACGCGTAATGTAATGTTAACGACCGTTAACTAATGTTAACGCGCGTTATGATGCATCAACGATCGTCAACGTCTCATAACGCGCATTAACGTAAGTTAACGATCGTAAGGTTCCGCGGCGCGGTAAAACACTACAGAGGGCGGAGAGAAGGGGTAAATGGGCGGAGTGTGGGCGGGGAGAGGCTCCAAGCACCCCAACGCGGTGAACTCAAGGGCTGAATCCTACCGCGATTGAAAACCTGCCGGTAGATGCATATTTGCAGGGGAGTGAAACCATTTCAGCGTCAGCAATGTACAGCATAGGCAGGGAAACCCACAAAACGTGATAAGTGTGATACATGTGCACGGAACAAAAGAGCAAATAAGCAGTGAAAATGACCATAAGAAACGAGGAAAATAACATAACCAAGCTAGCCAATAGTGATATCAATGGGAAACAGCCAAAAATACCACTGAGAAAGCCTCAGAAAAAGATATTAACTGTGGAAGGGTGTATGCCCTTTCACCATAGAAGGTGAATGATGCCACAGTGAAATAGCGCAGATCAGGGCATCCCCTTGTTACTGAACAGGTTCCCCATGGCATGCACATGTCCTGCAACAGCAGGGTGGGCATGTCAGAACGGGCAACTGGGCAGATGCTGGAAAAGGGGATACAGAGAGCTGCAGGCGGCACATGCTGTGGTGCAGCTGGGCCACAGTGGGGACTAGGGTGATGCTCAGTTTGGCCCATAGGAATGCATAGAGCCAGACTGCAACTGTTGAAGGCCCAACATGGGCATGAGTGTGTCCCCCGCAGTGTCACAGGGGACAGTACCCAGCAGCCACCCCTAAGGGTACAGAACAGTGGCAGGCGGTGCTGGCGGGAAGTGTGGGCGTCCATCTAGGCACCCCTACCCCACCACCCATACCATAGGCAGCTGCCGACAAGCACACTGGATGGCCCGAGACTGCCCACCACCGGCACCACCAGCAGAAGGGCTTGGCAGCATGGTGGCGGAGGGGTACCGGTGGCGGAGGGGGCAGTGACATCTGACCATAGCAGACCATGGCCTAGCCCAGTCCAGGTGGGTGCCGTGCACTGCAACAGACAGGCTCAGTAGGACAAACAGTCACGGTACTCCCAGGGAATGATCTGCCCCTGTGGCGCAGTAAGCACAGCCAGTGTGCTCAAGAGCTGAAGGTCACAGGTTCAATCCCGAACTGTGGTCCCTGAAAACTCTGTCCCCATACCTTTTACCAGTAAGAAACTGCTAAGATGGAACCTTGTATTGCTGATAGAATAAACATGCTTCCAACACCTACATTTTATCGCACAGAGCACAGACACCACAAACAGGCGCATTAACGAGAGCAGAGTCTGCCAAATGCAGCCCGGGAGGGCTACAAATCATGCAGGTGTCATGCTGTTTCCAATAGAAGGACATGTTAGCATGGTGGCGGAGTCCGTAAAGATGGTGGAGGGGGCAGGGGCACCTGGCTGCAGCAGACTATGGCACAGCCCGGTCCAGGTGGGTGCTGTGCACTGCAACAGACAGGCTCAGTGGGACAAACAGTCATGGTGCGTCTAGGGAATGATTTGCCCCTGTGGCGCAGTAAGCACAGCCAGTTTGCTCAGGAGCTGAAGGTCACAGGTTCAATCCCGAGCTGTGGTCCCTGCCAACTCTGTCCCCATACCTTTTACCAGTAAGAAACTGCTAAGATGGAACCTTGTATTGCTGATAGAATAAACATGCTTCCAACACCTACATTTTACCGCACAGAGCACAGACACCACAAACAGGCACATTAACGAGAGCAGAGTCTCCCAAAGGCAGTCATGGAGGTCCAAACAACATTCAGGTTCCATGCTGTCTGCAATAAAGATGTCTGTGCTATATGTCGATGCGCCGCCCCCATGGTATGCAGATGTATCTCATGCATATTCATCAGGAACAGCATGAAAACCCGAACATGGTGCGGCCCACCAGGACTGGGGTTGGGAACCCCTGTCCAAGAGCATTGATCCACAGGGGCGGAAACACCTGCACCCACAGGCCCCATTAGCCACTGCGTCCTGGAGAGGCAGGATGTTGGGACCTGTGTGCATCCCCCAATACTAGCACATGCATACCCTAGCAATGACACCCAAAACCAGGGAATACGGTACACAGATAACAAATGTTTCCCATGATAACTGGCACATAGCAATCCCTAATGTTAGCACAAGTGGCCCAGTGTGCTGTAACATACCAACCTCTGAGATGTCTGTGGAGTGTGTGTCACATCTGGAACCTGACAGTGTCCACCACCTTGGGAAGAGACCCCAACAGTACAGCATACCATAGCCATGCCTGCACTGTGCCCAGGACTGGTGCGGTGTCCTGGGCTGCCAAAAGCCTATATTGGTGAACTATACTGGCATAGGTGTGGGGTGTGCGTCAGTCTATCCAGTGTGTTGCGTTTGCCAACACCCTCTGCAGCACACACCGCTAGCACTGCTGCTAGTATTGGCCTGGCAATGTGCATAATGATGAGCAAGGTACTGTGGGTATAGCCGGAGAGGGCAGTCTGGGCAGGATGCACCTGCACAGGGCCCAGGGCAATGGCTGGGACATTGTAGGGCTTGCCCACCACCTACACATACAGGGTGGCTATGGCATGTTCTGCTGTGTGGTCATGCACACCCTGACTGTGCAGTGACCACGGCATAGCTGGGTTCCCCCATAGTGCCCCTCTGAAGTGAGATATATGGGCTCCATCCTCTGGAGTCCTATCACTGACCCATCTGTTTGGTGGGTGTGCTCACATCACCTCCAGGAACATGCACTATGGACTAGCAGGCAGGCTGTCTGCAGTTTGTAGGTGTGTAGCTGGAACACCTTGCAGGGTGCAGCAGCTGGTGACTCACTTTGCTTGCTGCTGGAGGATGTCATATAGTGGTGTGGGGCAGCTGTGCAGTACTAGGTCTGTCTGTTGCTGCCCAATGTAGCGAGGCATACAGATCTGCATCGACTGCCCTGGTGGGGTGTCCATTCCGTGGCAGGACTGGGGTGAATGGTACCCTCTCCTGTCACCAGTGTAGGGGAGTAAAATGTTGACCCGTTAGTTGGAAACCATGTTTCCCACCCTGAGCCACAAAAGGTGGGTTGGGTGTTGGTACGTAAACCGCCTATGGGCCCAAACCCCCCCTCCCCCTTGGACCTGAAATCATGTGACCATGGCACCCACACAGTGTATGAACTATTCAGGGTGCAAGACGTGATGTACAGATGGACACAGGCAAATGCTAAGGGTACCTGCAGGAGCCACCTATCACACAGAGGCACCGATGGGGACCTGTAGCATAGCCCATCGCAGAAATGCCAGGTGCAGCGGAAATGGTGCTGGGCACCCCACCTCACCCTCAGGGTGAACACAGGACCCGTCCACTGTGATGGACGGTAGCCATCTGTGGCAGTAACACACACGTTCAGAATCCCCACCAGGCTGAGGTGCTGTGGGGTTGCACATGGTCAGGACACACAACCAGGCCGAGGTGCTGGGGGGGGTGCATCCCGCAACACGGGACCCTCTGTAGACTGCTGATCTGCATGTGCAGTGCATCATGGGTGTGGCTGGTTCAATCCAACCCTGGCAACCACAGCAGACGGTTGGAGTGGTGACCTGCAGCCCCTCTGTAGCCAGCCAGGCATGTAGCAGGAGCTATAGAGATGTAGGCCACTGGCAAATGCACTGGCTGTGCAGACAGAGGTTAGGGGTTTGTACCTACTGTGGTGATATGTGGTAGGGCTGTCTGAGGCTATTCCCGTTGTAGCAGCGGAGTGTATGCAACCAATTAATACCAGGAGTCAATACAGAATCCAAGCCAATGGAATGTGCACAATGCCCAGACAGAAACGAGTTCAAAAGTGACTGAGCAAGCTTGAACAGGAGAAAATACCTTATATACATCTGTTAACAGTCAAATACACACAAGTTCTCCATTGGTGCAAATGCCCCCCCCCCCTTACCCAATCAGAGTCTCCCTCTGGGCCTCTCTCTCAATTTCCCCTTCTCAAGCCAGCTGATCAAAAGGCACATGAAAAGTGATAGATACATCTCCACATCGAGGACATCTCTGGGCAAAGGAATGTGAACGTATCCTAATGAGAAATGTCTGATGCAGACTGTTTTGTACGGAATCATACAGACTCTGCAATAAGCAGACATCTCTAACAGGAAATTCGGAGTCTTAGCAGCAATACTAAAGGGTAGGGGGTTTAAAATCAAGGTCTAACATAGAGGCTCTTAGAGGCCATAGCCTATCACACGTTTAGTTGGTAGCATCAATCAAAACTGTAAAACACCCTCAAGCTGTTATAATCACAAATGCCCACACTCGTGGCTACGCACGTGGGTACGCACGCACCCACGCACGTGAGTACGCAAGCACCTACGCAGCACAAACAATTCTGGAGGAGATGGCTGCCATGTCTAGGAAGCCTGCCTTCACCATGGCAGATCTCTACCTGCTTACTGAGTTATTCTGCCTCCGCCAGGATCGCCTCTTCCCTGGCTCATCCCGGAAGCAGAATCTGGCCAGAGTGAGGAGGGCCTGGGAGCGCCTCACCAGGAGGTATAATAGAGGTTCTGACT
Source organism: Ichthyophis bannanicus (assembly GCA_033557465.1). Taxonomy (NCBI): domain Eukaryota; kingdom Metazoa; phylum Chordata; class Amphibia; order Gymnophiona; family Ichthyophiidae; genus Ichthyophis; species Ichthyophis bannanicus. The sequence continues at coordinate 125,208,982 of CM066035.1, read as the reverse complement.
ACCCACGTGAGGTAAGTGCATGGGGACAGGCACCCCAACCTAGTATGTGAAGGAGAACACCTGGTAACCAAACCACCTATCAGACACACACTGCCAGGGAATGTCATGTGTTGGTGTGTCCAGCTGGGAGTAACATCAAACCCCCCCCCCCCCACCAAGAAAAATAGAATCACCCTGCTCCCAGGGGGTAGCTGTGACCACCACAGAGATGGAGTACCCAGTACAATGTAATGGTATATGGTGCTGTTGCAGCCTCAGTGATGTGCCCTATCCACACAACACCACAGGTCCATCACAGAGGCCAAGAGACACACAGGGGTATGTCCCTGCCCCTGTTTGTGATCACAAGGCTCAACTATATCCCCAGGATGCAGCAGGCCGCGCTTCAGGGTTCTATCCCCCATCCTGGTGCTACGGTAACTGCCCCTGTGTAGGAGTACAAGGCTCAACTATATCCCCAGGATGCAGCAGGCCTCACATCAGGGTTCTATCCCCCATCCTGGTGCTATGGTGACTGCCCCTGTTTGTGATCACAGGGCTCAACTATATCCCCATGATGCAGCAGGCCTCACTTCAGGGTTCTGTCCCCCATCCTGGTGCTATGGTGACTGCCCCTGTTTGTGATCTCAAGGCTCCACTATATTCCCAGGATGCAGCAAGCCTCACTTCAGGGTTCTATCCCCCATCCTGGTGCTATGGTGACTGTCCCTGTGTAGGAGTACAAGGCTCAACTATATCCCCAGGATGCATCAGGCCTCACATCAGGGTTCTATCCCCCATCCTGGTGCTATGGTGACTGCCCCTGTTTGTGATCACAGGGCTCAACTATATCCCCAGGATGCAGCAGGCCTCATTTCAGGGTTCTATCCCACATCCTGGTGCTATGGTGACTGCCCCTGTTTGTGATCACAGGGCTCAACTATATCCCTAGGATGCAGCAGGCCTCACTTCAGGGTTCTATCCCCCATCCTGGTGCTATGGTGACTGCCCCTGTTTGTGAAAACAGGGCTCAACTATATCCCCAGGATGCAGCAGTAAGCACTGCAGAGGCCCACCTCCCATCCCGGCAGTAGCTGATGGGCACTGGCAGATGTGTGGAGATGGCCCACACATGTGCGCTGTGTCTGGATTGGAGGGGCCTGCACACAGGGCAGATAGGGTCCACGCCAGACATGCGCGTGTGCAGTGCACACATTGGAGTGGCCCTGGAAAAAGCATGGGGCATGAGCGTCCCACACAATAGGGGCAGGCACCTGTTGCACACAGAGGTATATATGTGGTGCGTCCGAGGCCTCTAAAGGGTGTGTGTGCGCTAATGCCCATACATGTTGTCTACCCAACAGGTGGAGGACCTGCGGAAAAAGGCCCGTGAACTGTGAGCAAGGTAGCCGCGCTTCATTGCATGGGTACAGCGCGACTGGATGGCGCAACGGGACGGTGAGTGATGTGACATGGCCCTGTGGGGCAATAGCTGGCAGATTCACAGGATGCATGTGACTGTTGTGGCTGATATGTGACCATGGAGATGATTCGTGTTCCCCTCTCCCACAGTGGACGCACATGCTGATGTGGCAGCAGCAGGGCCGGAGGTGGTGGACGGCACAGTGGAGCCGGAGGAGGCCAACACCCCTGAGCCGATGGAAGATGACAACGGCGGGGGTGGCCAGGAGGAGAGCGCTGCTGGGCACAGCGAGGGGGAGGAGGGGAACGGGGAAGAAGAGGGAGGGGCGAGAGTGGATGAGGTGGGGGAGGGGGCGGAGGGGTGGGGGGAGGAGGGGGGAGGGGCGGAGGGGGGAGAGGGGTGTTGTGGTGGGGCTCCAGGCATCAGAGGGGGAGCAGGTGGGTGAGGTGGGGGTGGGGAAGGCGGGGGATGGGGCAGTAGAGGGGGGTAGCGGGGCTGGGGAGGGGGAGGAGGTGGCAGGGGATGGGGTGGGGGCGGGGGCTGTGACCAGCGCCCAGTGGCACAGGCCGCCACAGGGCAATGGGGACACCAGCGACCTGCCCCATGATGCCAGTGAAGCACACCTCCTGGACATGTGTCTGCCACACATAGCCGCTGACAGGTGCACCATGCATGCAGCCACACAGACACGGGTAGATGTGTGTCTGTACGGCTGCATGTGCGGGCTGAGCCTGGCTGCGGCTGTGCGTGCCCAGGCGCACGCCCAGAGGCAGCACGCTGTCATCATGGGGCAGCTCCTGGCAACCCTGACCGTGGTGGCTGACTGGCTGGGCAGGCTGGAGGAGCACTGTGCAGGGGGTGCACCCGGCCAGTCACCATGTGATGGGGGTCCCCAGGGTGTGTAGTGCAAGGGTATGCATGACACACCCACCCTGTGCCGGCCCATGCCATGGCCTGCCACGCCCACCAGGGACAGGGAGGCAGGGCCCCTACCAGACAGGGCCCCACAACTATGTATATAGTTAACATCTGTAAATAAAGTTGTGAAGATGTTCCACATACCTACGATGGCCAGATGTCCCTCATTGCTATGTGTCAGTGTTGTGCGAGTGACATGTGTGTCTGTGTGCACTACAAAAGGTGAGAGTGGAATTGGACCAGTTAAGGGTGGCGGAGACAGCATTTTCCCTGACTAAATTGCAGCAGATGTGGAATGAAGGGGGGAACCGAGCAGGGGGGAGAATGGCCTGCAGGCTGAAAGCGCGACGGCAGTGATCCACGATAGGAGGGGTGCGTAACCCAGAGGGGACAATGGTGTATACGGCAGAGGACATTAGGAAGACGTTTGTAGCGTATCATACTAAACTCCACAGTGGTGAGGTGCGAGGGGAAGGGAAGACGGGGGAGGAGTTTGTGGCGAGGTGTAGTCTGAGTAAGCTCATGGAGGGTGCAGCGGAAGAATTGGGGAAGCCGGTGACCTATGAGGAGGTAAAGGGAGTGGTAAAGACCTTTAAGGACGGGAAGGCTCCGGGCCTGGATGGCTACATGGCAAAATCTTATAAGGTCATGCAGGGTGAGATAGGGGGGTTGTCAATGGAGGTCCGCAATGGGGTGCTGCAGGGTGCGGAACCACCCCGGTCTATGGAGGAGGCGAGTGTGACAGTTCTTCCTATGGAGCGGATGGATCATACTGTCTGTGGAGCGTACCAGCCCATCTGGCTTATTAATGTGGATGCTAAAGTGTTGGCTAAGATTATTGTGGGTAGGTTGCAGAAAGTACTGCAGAAACCTGTGCATAAGGACCAGACAGGCTCATTACAGGGAGGCATGGGGGCGATAACATTCGGAAGCTGTTAGATGTTATCTGGTCTTTGCAAAGAACAGGGAGGGAGGCAGTATATCTGTCGGTTGACAATGAAAGGTATTATGACAGGGCAGAGTGGGGATTTATGTTGCAGGTGTTAGACAAGGTAGGGGTGGGAGAGTCATTCCTAAGGAGGGTGAGAGCGCTGTATGCCTGTCCATGGGCACGAATACGGGTGAACGGGGGATACCCTGAGAGCATTGGGCTGGGCAGAGGAACAAGGCAGGGGTGCCCTTTGTCACCACTATTGTATCCCTTGGTTATTGGACCGTTGGCAGCATACGTCAGAGGTCAGGTAGATATTGGTGGAATTGAGGTGCAGGGGCAGCTCAGTAAGGTTGCACTTTTTGTGGATGATGTTATTCATACTTTGGGGCACCCTTTGGTTAGCCTGCCAAATCTGCTAAAGACAGTAGGGCAGTATGGTGAAGTGTTGGGCTATCAGTTGAACATAGATAAGATGGAAATATTGAGTTCTAATATGGATAGGGGGTTGGAGGAGAGGTTAAGGGGCACATTTCCATTTAAATGGGTGCGTGGAGGTTTTCGGTATGTGGTGATACAGTTGGGAGCAGCTCTAGACTGTGTACAGGAGTGGAATTATAAACCCCTGATGGTGGCGATAGCGAAGGACGTAGAAAGATGGAGGGGGCTCCACCTGACGTGGATGGGGAGAATAGCTACAATAAGGATGACTGTGCTACCAGGGAGTTTGTTTGTCATTATGGCCCTACCGTCTAACATTCCTTAAGGGGATGCACGATCCAATAATGAGGTGTATTTGGGAGGGCAAGAGGGCGAGGGTAGATAGGCTTGCCATGTTTCGACTGCAGGAGGAAGGGGGGCTGGGAGTTCCCAATTTGGACAACTACTACGACGCTGCACAGCCTAGGGAATTGTTTGTGTGGAGAGAGAGGAGGGAAACCCCGCAATGGAGTAGGCAGAGGGAGTGTGTTTGGAGGCAGTGGTATGGGGTGGGGAGGGGAAGGGTCGGGTAGGAGACCGTGAACCCGTACCGGAGGTTAACTTTGCAGATATGAGGGAAATGGAAGGGTTAATTACTGCAAGGGAAGAGCCTGCCCCGGGCCACATACATACAGAACATGGTTGCCTTCGCCCCGGGGAGGTTGGGGGGGGGGGGAGTTCACAACATTGGGCCAAGAAGGGGTTGGAGAGGGTGGGGCAGGTGGTGGATGCGATAGTGGGGTTACGGCCTTATGCAGAGCTCCAAAAAGAGTTTGGGATGAGGGATACCGACCTATATGTGTATATGCAGCTCTGGTACTATCTGCAAAGGCAGGGGGTACAGAGGGATCTACAGGGCAGGCTAACGGGGTATGTGGAACTGATGGACCAGCAAGATTCAATGAGGGGTCTGGTGGCCAAACCGTAGCGCTTACTGAATGCAAGGGCAGAGGGTAAGGTCCGATGGCAGGAACAGTGGGAGGGGGAATTGGGGGGTACCTGGGAGGTGGAGCGGTGGCAGCCCATCTCTGTAGGGGAATGGAGGCTTGCATGGGGAACAGCTCGGTTAAAGAGCCCCCCTAAATACCGGCTCAGGATGATCTGGACCCCAGCTAGGCTGCACTGTATCTATCTGGAGCAAGCAGATACCTGTTGGAGGGGGTATGGGGAGAGGGGTGACCTTTTGCAGATAGTGTGGGGATGCCATAAGGTGTAAAAATTGTGGAGGGAGTTAGACGGTTTTATAGAGGGACCAGAGGGATACGGATGGAGGTGGGCCCAGCCCATGTGGAATTTCTGAAGGGAGAGGGGAATGGGACCTGGGGAGTTGCTCTGTCCCGTAACTATTGTGTGTCAGCAGCTAGACCGGCCATGTTAAGAAAATGGACGAGTGCGGACGTACAGAGCATGAGGGAAACTATTGGAAAGGTTGGTGTTTCTGTGGGTAATCAGTACTGTGGGTGCACGTGGTCGAGCCAAGATGGTGCAACATGAGGAGACCTGGGGGGTATGCAAACTGGTGGGAGGGGGTGGCCAGCTATGGATGATGAGGTAGGGGGATACGCAAGGAGGGGGGAAACGGGGGTTTGGAGTGGTACCCATCTTGGGATGGGAGAGGTGGGGGGTAGGGGGGTTTGGCCCATCAGGAGGAGGGGAGGGGGGAGAGTGGGTGGAGGGAGTTATTGGGAGCGCCACATGGTGCCGGGGGCGTGGATGCAGTGGAGTGGAGCGTGGATGGTGTGACTGTTGACAGGTGGGTTGGTGGGTATACCCTATGGGGCTTACCATGGTACCAGGGGGGGGCTTAACGGGGGGCATGGAGGTGTGGGAGGATGGGGTGGCCATGGGTGTACAGGGTGGTGTGGGTGGCGGGAAGGGGTGGCAACCTTTGGAGGGGGGGCGCTCCAAGGGGTCACCGGGGGCCCATAGTGGGCGGTTGGTAGTGGGGATGCAATGGGGGAAGGGATCAGGCCACCTGGTGAACCGAAGGCTGTAACATGTGCAGTTAACAGTTTGGTTTGGCTCAGTGTGGTGGCAGCGTGCCATGTGGATACCCATGCAGAACACACAGTGCACCTATCCTTGCCCATGTACATCAGGGGTGTCAGAGCATCCCAGGGGATTGGCCTATTTTAATTTTAATTTAATTAACAGGTTATTTATATACCGCTCCTTCCATTTGATCAGGTGCGGTTTCCATATAACAACAATAAACAGGGTGATCTGTTTTTACATATAACAAGTTTAAAGTTAGGTAATTACAGTTAATTCGGGTCGGGTCACCCCCATGGCACACAGCGCAATAACCCAGGCACGGGGGTGTACATAGTACCAGCAGTGCCCTACCAGTGTGCTACCAGGGTTGGGCGTGGGGACAGGCCAGACAGCATGCACGGGTCAGCAGATGTTGTAGCAAGGGGGCCCATCAGCAGTATGGGGGGGCCAGGTGACAGGGGGGTCACCCTTGTACAGGGTCCCCTTGTACATGCAGCAGGGTGGGGATGACACATACACCCCCGGGAAGGCAAGGGCCTCCACCGGGCCAACACCGCAGGGTCCCCGTGTTGGACGGACGGGGGAGGTGCACAGAGCATGGAGCCCCATAGGCAGGGCATGCTGCACGTATGCAGGTGCGGGAGGGCAGGCCGATTGTCACCACCTGGAGGGGGGCGGCCGAAGCCAGAGCCCTGGAAACAGCAGCCGGGGCCAGAATATAATAGGGAGAGCTAGGGCAGGAACCAGGTCGAGGGCAGCGGCAGCAGCAGAGGAGAAGGGGGAGCAGGGTGCCAGACTGCCACAGGCCGTAGCACAGCCACAGGCTGGGTGGTCGGACCACTGCAGAGCAGGGCAAGGCCACGGAGCCCCCAAGGAGCGTACACGCTAAGTGGGACGTAGCATTCCACAGGAGGGTTGGCAGCCACACACAGGAGGGATACCACGCTCACCTGGGACGCTGGTAGCTGGGGACAGTGCGAAGAACAAAGAACCGAGGCCTATGCAGCTTGGGGAGGGTGCGGAACGCCTAATAGTGGGGGGCACTATCATGGACTGTGCTCTGTGCGATGCTCCAGAGCCTGCAGAACACGGATGAGACATGCCTGTCCTGTGAGGGGGTGCACCAGGGAGGGGTACCCACAGTGCCCAGGCTGGGTGGCCCTGATCACCCCCTGATGTTGGGGGGACAGTCATCATTGCTATGGATTCACAGCTAGAGACGGAGATGAGGCTGCTAAGCCCCTGCTGCAGGGGCGAGGGCACTGGGGTATGAACGTGGCCTCTCTAACAGAGCTTTTTTTTTTTTTTTTTTTAAACTTTTATTTTCATTTTGCAACAAACAAAAGAAACAACACACCAAAAGAGACAAAACAAGTATACAATAAGGAAAAGTAAACCCATTACCCCCCACCCCGATGCTTCTTCTCTACCCGATTATATCAGCATGTGAGCGCTTCCAATTAACAGTGATTATACATCAAACGATCAAAAGAGTATCTACAATACAGCATGATCATGGGACAGAGATATATACAAAGTTAGACAGTCAGATGAGAGCATTTAGCAAAATGTACATAGTCATTGAGCATCTTCCATTGAGACCAATGAGAAGGAGTCTGAACGGAGGAAGCGAACAGACGAGGTATTTGTTCATATTTACTGTAAAGACAAGCATGATTCCACCATTCATTGGGGCTCAGATGGGAGCTAATTTTCCAGTATTACTTAATTAGGGAAATAGCAATGCCAAGCATAAAGTTCGAAAGGAGATAAGCCATTTTTGGGAGAGAGGGGATCCCCGCAACTGGGCGAAGTCCCACTATCCTCCAAGAAAGGGGCTCCTGAGAGTGCGAGATAGACTAAATACGACCCCAGACCCGACGCCAGTAATACTGTAGTGCGGGATATTCATGCATAACATGAGGCAATGAACCAATGGCCGCAGGACGTGTCCAGCAACCATTGCCCTGAGTAGTGTTCCATTTGTCTAATCTGTGAGGAGTGTAAAAACACCGGTGGGCTAGAAAGAAGAGGGTCTGAGTGAGTGAGGCGGGTCGGGAACCCGTGTCCCTCTACTCCAGATAAGGCTCCATTGCTCCGAGGTCAAAGTCACATGCAATTCTCTCTCCCATACTTTCTGCGCTATAGGGGTATCTCTAGTTATAGCATTACATAAGGTTTAGTAAAAGTGGATGCTACACCCGGTGAACTACCGAGAGATCGGAAAGTCTCCAAGCAACCTTATGTAGAGAATGCCGATGGCGGGAGTCCTCTAGTGCTCCGAAGGCGATGCTGAAGTTGCACTGACCAGAATCAGGAGTCTAAAGATTGCATAAGAGTATTAAAGGCACCTAAAGTGTCTAAAAGCATTGGTGGATAGTGGGAGTCTGATGGGAGAGTCATACCAGGGAGAAAGGTAAGAGGAATCGGTTTGCAAAGGTCCGCTTCTATATCTAGCCACACAGGTCTACTCGGTGCTGGATCTTCCAACCAACGAGCACCTTGTTTGAGAAGAAAAGATTGAGGGAACACTTGAGTAAAATCGCCACCAAGTATTAATGGAGCATTGGCAGAGGCCAAGGCCAACTGCGCAATACTTGCATAGTAAGCAGGGTTGTCCACATTCGGGGCATAATGCAAATACACGTGAATTCACTATCTCCAACCTCAAGGTGTACACGGGCCCATCTACCCTCCTTGTCAGCGCTAATATCAGGTACAGTAGCGTGCAAAGACTTCCTAACCAGAATGGCTATCCCGTACCATTTGGAAACGGTGGGAGAATAGGCAGCTACCACGTGAGGCTTAGCATTGAGTTTCAGTGTTTCAGCAGAGTTTAAATGCGTTTCCTGAAGAAACACTAAATCAACATGCTCATGGCTAAGATAGCTAAGGATTTTCTTTCCTTTGAGTGGACCATTAATGCCTTTGACGGTGAATGATAAGATTTTACATAAGGCCATTCAGGAAAGTTAAAAATTCTGAGCATGATAGCACACATAATTTCACTATGTCCCTCAAACTGACTGTATCTGGCTGTACACATGACATAGGAAAATAAGCTAATATAATACACTGAAGCGCCCCACATTAACAAAGAAAACCGCAGTACGGTAGAGGAGAAGCAAAACCCCAAAATTACTGGCGACCATGTGTCTGCGGGGAGAAACCCCAGAGAAGGCCGAAATTGAAAAAACACATAACCTGTAGGACTGTGCGTGCTCCGAATCCGACCGAGGCACACATCTTGAAGGGATAGGAGACCAAAAAACAAAAGTCATATAGAGAAAGAAAGAAAGTCCAGGCTATTTCTGTGCTTGGCTATGACCGCCGCATCGGGCCCTTCAAAATGGCGGATAGAGCCGGCAGATAAGAGTCCAAGATTTGGGATCAGCGCATCTGCTCTGCTTCTTTGGAGTCTAAAAATGTTGATAGTAGATCAGGATCTTCGAACGTCCTGGTTTGGTTGTGGAGAGTCACTCGGAGCTTCGCTGGATACAACAGGCCAAAGCGAGCCTGTAGCTGTTGAAGTCGAGGGCGAAAAGCAAGGAGTTTCTTCCGACGGTCAACGGTAGGCTTTGCCAAATCAGGAAAGAAGGAGACCTTACGACCTTCAAATTCCAAATGATGATTCGCTCGGGCAGCATGTAAAATTTGTTCCACTTGTTGATATCGTAGCAAGCTAAAGATAATAGGCCGGGGGGTCGTGCGGTTGAGCGCCATGTGGGCAGGAACACGGTGTGCTCGATCGATTTCCAGTTCTCTGTGAAAAGTGATCTTCAGCAAGGAGGGAAGAGTTTTGAGCAAGAATTCTCTTATATCTCCTGCTTCCACCCCCTCCGGCATTCCGAGGAGCCTCACATTGTTGCGACGGGCTCGATTATTGCTATCTTCTAACTCCTTTTGAAGATTCTGTATCTGGCGCTCAGCCTTGTCCAGTTTGCCCAAGCGCACCTCGTGCGAGTCGAGGACCCCCGCCATGTTGTCCTGCCTGCCGTAATGAAAGACTTTCAAGTCGGTCCTGGAGCACTCCAAAGTCTTCTCGCATGGCTCGAAGCGCTTCTCCATTGGACTGCACCAATTCCTTCACGCCGCGTATTTCCTCCAAAATCTCCAGGTGCATTTCGGGGTTTTCACGAAATGGAACCATCTTCTGTGGGGAGGACACCTCTGTTTTGGAGCGTTTTCCGTGAGAAGAAGAAGGAGACCCGAAGTCCAAGCGCGCCGGTTTATGGGCCGCCATCCCCCCCGAGGTGCCCCGGTCAGCTCGGAGCGAAATAGTAAATTTGTATAGGTATTAAGTCTCTCTAACAGAGCTTTAACCTACCCCGCATCATATTTGTAGGTTACAGGTACCTGTTGCTGGTGTGGGGCTATGCAATCGTGCACAATGACGGTACCTGTGGTCACCAGCCACAGGCAGCAGGGCTAGAGGGGAACAAGCTTTCCCCCCTGCTACAGACCGGTGTATCCCACACTATGGTGGCCCCAGAAGCACACATTGCTGGGTTTTGTGTGTTTCTGGGGAATGCTCCGTGTCCCTGAAACCTGGACACCTATCCTGTAGGTGGTAATACCGCACCATAGTGTGACATACATATCTGTCATGTGCCTCACCCCTTGGCAGCCTGACTACATGTCCCCTGTGAGATGCACACATACCACCAAGCAATGACTACCGAAAGGTGAGAGAGGCTGGTGATACACAGACCGCAGAGCGGCCCTATGGTGACCCACACCACCCTTAGCCAGGGGTGAGGGGTGCCAGCGTGACAAGGTACATGGTCTGATGTCTACCCATGGTGGACACAGCTGGGGAAGGGGGGGACACAGGCCGGTTGCATCAGTGGCATGGGGTCGTGACATGGGGTGGACATGGGGGGGCGATGAGTATAGTGGCCCCACAAAAGCAACACAGGACACATGGCATCAGCTACAGCAGCTTGTGCAGCAATTTATTTCCCCCTCCCCCTGCCACGCCTTGCACGGCCCCTCCCACCCCATGTTGCTGGTGGCACGCCTGACGCTGCTGCTGCTGCTGCCACTGCCACTGGTGGTGGTGGTGGTGGCGGTGGCCACTGCTGTGCAGTGGGTGGCCCCCTGCCTGCCGCCAGCAGCTCCAGGCTGGCAGCCATGCGCTGGGCCGATGAGGCCAGGTCCTGCACCCCTGCCAGGACCCCTGACATGGTGTGCTGCAGGCGGCGTGCCGCATGGCATTGGCGGCTCTCTTCCCAAACCACCGCCCGCAGTACATGCCGTATACCTGTGGGGAAAGCAGGTTGTGCACTGTGAGACAGGGAACCATCCACCACCTGTACAGAGGCATCGCCATCCTAACACAGTTGGACACTCACCCTCTGCATCCCTCTGTGCTGCTGCTGAGTGTGCCTGCATCTCCCCAATCACCTCTGACACTGCAGCCAGCGCATCTTGCCTGGTCTGCTGTTCTTCATCCACAGCCACCTCCCCCATGGCTGCATTGGTGGGTGGTGCGCTGTCCCATACAGGCTGTGTGCCCTGCCTGCTGTCCTCCCCCAGGGGTGGAGATGGACCCCCCGCTCCCACCTGGGCCACCTCTGGCACAGGGTCCATCTGGATGCACGGCCCAGGGTCGGTGTCCTCTGGCGCCTCCTATGGTGCGTCAATGGAGCAAATGTCACCTGTAGGGCACAATGTTACATAGGTCAGATGAGGCATGACTGCCTGTCTACCCCTGTCCCACCCCCTACAGGCACATGTGTTTGGGTGAGCTGCATGGGTCTGGGCCAGGGCCCCTGTGCCCCCCCTCAATGTTAGTGCTCTATCCATGCTGGTGGGCCCTGTGCCCTGCACTACCGGGGCCCCCTCCCCCTCCTTGCATGCTGCCACATACCCCATGCAACCCCATCACCGCCTTCATCCCTGCAACCACTGACCATGGTAGGCACAGGTGCAGTGTGCCTACCTGTTGCCCATGTCACTACCCGTGTGGCCCTGCTGCCCCTGCCAGCCCTGCACCGTATCCCCTGCAACACATTGACAGCCTCTGCTGCTACTGTGGACCTGTCCCCCTTGCCCCCGCACCCATCCACTGTGCTGTGCCGCCCCCTGCCCACCATAGACATGTCACCTCCCATGGGTCATGAACCAGCAGCTGTCTCTATGCCTGTGTTGGCCCCCGGTTCCCGATCAGCCATGTAATGCCACCCCCACCCCACCCTTGGTCCGCCCCTACACATGTGCATGTCGTGTCTCCCACTGGTGCAGCTCACTCACACATACCGGCACGTGGGTGCGCTGTGTCCAATGCAGGGGGCAGGCCATGGATATACATTGGCCCCAGTCGGTCTGCCAGGCGCCACTCTAGATAGGTTAAGGTGGCCACCTGTGCTGGGCCCCCTCCAGTGCCCTGTGCCCCACGGCGCTCCCTGGTGAGCTCGTTGCGGATGTTGTGCTTTATATCTCAATAGCGCTTCCGTAAACTCTCCACGTCCCAATGGGGTCCAGCTGCAGTTGCCACCGCTGCCTGCACCTCAGCCCATGCCCTGGTACAAGTGGCAATTGTTGTGGTTGAGCTGAGGCATCCAAACAGCAGGTCATAGTGTTCGAGGATGCTGGCAGGAGGAGATCGTTCTCCTCCTGGCTGAAACGCACTGCCCTCCTCCTGACCTCTTCTGGCACTGGGGTCCTGCGCCGCCTCTGCCCTTGTGCACCGATGGCCTCCTCACTGGGGTGTTGCTGTGTCCCAGATGGCCCTGGCCTCTTATCATCTCCGTCGCCATCAGGGTTTGGCACTGGTATGTGTGGTGGTTGCTCCACTCCAGCCTCCTGTGTTCCTCTGTTCCTGCACTCCATACCTGTTCGGTTATGTGTGCTGTGGTGTGTGCCATTTTGTGCTCACTATACTTATAGGTATACCTTGGGTGTGGCTCTACGCGCATTGTGTATGCGCCATGCGACACGCGTTCCTCTTGCACACGCAGGTACGTGCCATGGTGACATAGCCTACGTGCGTTACTGTGGACGGATGGCAGCATTCTAGTATTCCTCCGTATTAGCACTAGTGCTGTGTACCGCACCATACACGCGCCCTCCTACCGCCATCGTGGTTTCTGCTGCTTACTCAAATACTCTACAGGATCACAATGTTATTTTGTTTGTCGGCGCGTTACCATGCACATTGGGGAAGCATGCAATTTGTGTCGCGCACATTACATCAGACGTACATTGCACGCTACGTGTATTCCTGTGACGCAGTATCTTCAAACCCTGCTGCATCACAGGGACACACTTTGCTGCCTTTCATCAGATGCATTGTGTAAATGTGTGCTCCCGCACGCGCTGCGTCGATGTTTACAGGGTGTTGGCTTGTCTGGTTTCTGATGGACCTTCCTGACTCACCAGGTATGTATCATTACTGTAATTTCTGTCCCCGCCCCGCACCCTATATCCCATCCACCTGTCCTCCATCCTGTGTCTATCATGGCTCAGACTGTGAATGCAGGTGGTGCAGTGGTTGCATTGCTCGAGTTGGCTGGGCTGCGCTTTCCGGAGGAGGGAGATGATGTACCTGGGGCTGTGGCACTGGGCATGGGTGCTATCCCGCTGCAATTCAGGCCTGCAGCTGTAGGGGGTCCACAGGCAGGTGTGGGAGAACAACGGTGCCGTAGGTGTGCTGAGGCATGGCCCCGCCTGCCACGCCTCTACAGGCCCAGGCCCATGCTCCAAGACATGAGAGAGGACCAGGTAATCTCCCTCTACCGGCTGGACACAGGGGCTATTAGGGAGATCTATGAGGATCTCAGACCTGACCTCGAGCCCCAGACTGCCCGGTCACGTGCTATACCGGGATTGGCCAAGCTCCTGGCTGCCCTACATTTCTTTGCCTCTGGCTGTTTCCAATCCTCAGTGGCCGCAGTGGGTGAGATGAGTAGGCCAACGTTCTCTCGCTGTCTCCACCAGGTACTGCGGGCCATGGTCAGCTGGGTTGGGAATTAGATTGCCATTCCCAATGGTAGGCAACGTTGGGTGGTCCTGGGACAGACATTCCAGTGGATTGCAGGGATACCACATGTGATGGGAGCTATAGATTGCACACATGTTGCCCTGGTCCCGCCCCGCAACAGGGAGGTTGTGTACCGCAACCGCAAACACTTCCATTCCCTGAATGTGCAAGTTGTTTGTGATGCAAGTATCTGTATTCTGAATGGGGTTCCACGGTTCCCAGGGTCAGCCCATGACTCCTATATCCTGCAGCACTTGGCACTGTTCAGCCAGTTTGAGGCTGGACAATATGAGGACTATGTCCTGCTGAGTGGGTATTCACCATATCTAACATGCGCCTACCGTATATGGTTGGCGGGGCACCATTGTCACCTGTGTCCTCTGCATGCCTGACATTGTGGTGGTATTTCCTGGTGCAGCCTATTGTGGGCCTCACACTACATCACACACTGTCACCTGGAATGTGGTCACATACCTCTGTGCGCTGCCACATGTCTCTCTGCCTACCATGTGTATGTTAGTGCTCATCATGGTGTCCCGGCACACATGTGGTGTGGGATGTTCCCTGCCTCTGCTGTTCACTTACCAAGCTCCCGTGTCCAGGGGCACTCTGGCCGTGTATGGTGTGTCCCCTCCATGGATGCATGCGACACCTCTTGCTTGGCCATGGCTCCTGCACCTGGCCTAGGCCATACTGCACGGGCAGTTGTACATATGTCTGCCTGTGGGGTGTGTCCCTCTCCCACCCCATGTGTCACAGGTTTGTGCATGTGCCATCCAGGGGGGAGGGGGAGGATTGGGGGCACAGAACCATCCACATGGTGTACAGTGTGCATGGGGCCTCCTCTCTTTCGCCATGTAGGGGATGACACGTGTCTTGAGCTGTAGGCACACCTGCTATCACACATTTATGCTGCATGTCTGTCCACTTTATCCTGTCTCCACTGCCACTCCCACCTGGCCCCCCCCCCGGGGATGTGTTCCGTTGGCCTATGCTCTGTGTGCACTATCATGACGGTCACATACTTGCACAACTGTGCATCTCTGCCCTTCCGAGGCTCACAGCAGCCACTGCTGCTGTCTGGGCACAGGTTTGCGACATATCTTTGGGCATGGTACCATAGGTGTGCATTGCCCCCATTGGCCTTCCCTTGGGCTCTGGGACTCCCAGCATCAGACTCTGGTGCACTGCCATCATGTGCAATGATTTGACGTCATATGTGTGTGTCCATGCTTCTCTGCTGTCCAGTTGGACATTACTACATCAGTGATTCCATGGTCCATCATCTAATGTGTGACTTTATGCCCTTTCTGTTTGCAGGTGATGCAGGATATGGGTGTCATGCCTGGTTGCTGACCCCTGTGCGTCTCCCTCGGCCAGGTGCAGAGATGCGGTACAATGAGGCCCATGCCTCCAGCTGCTCAGTCATTGAGCGCACCTTTGGCGTTCTAAAGAGTCACTTCAGGTGTCTGGATAGGACCGGCGGTGCCTTACAGTACGGACCCCTGACTGTGGCAAAGATCATTCTGGCCTGTTGCATCCTCCACAACATTGCTCTCAGGCACAGTGTCCCAGTCGATATTAATGAGGATCTCGGGGAGGATCCTGTGTGCTCTCCTGCACATGGCCGTGGTGACACACATGAGGGGATGGCGGCCAGGCAACATCTGATCGAGGAGATCTTCTCCTGTAAGTTCTGCATGTGTGGGGATGTGCTTATGGGTCACCATGTGTGAGCTGGTCTGTGTGTTTCACGGCACTGTCATGACATGTCTCTATATGTCTCTTGTGTTTTGGGATCCCCAGGATAGGCTGCTGTGTTCTTGCCTCCCAGGGATAGGCTGCCAATACTGCCCAATGCTGTGGTGCTTGTAGGGACTGTGTGTATGTCACAGCCACATGAAGGTGACTGGGGTGGGTGGACATACAGGTAGGTGTGCTGTGGTGGCAGCACCACATGACACATATATGTGTTTCCCTCTCCACTGCTCCTCTGGTGTTGCATGTGTCTTTGGCCTAACACTCCATCCACCATATGCTCCATTTGACACACATGTGACCATTGCCTGTGCACATATTGGGGGTCTACATACTGTACCTGTGCACATGTTACCAGGCTGTGTGTGTCTCCGGACACAGGGCATTGCAATGTTTGGGGCACATAAAGACCTCACTGCCATTGTGGCATTAGACAACCTCGGTGCACCCATGTCTCCACTTGTCCCTGATTGTCGGCGGTCCAGCCAACTGCAGCTTGCGGCATGCTTACCTTGTCTCACGGTGTGTGTCTCTGTGTCTTTGGGACGTGTCTACCTGATGGTACCTTCTCCTCCCTTCTGCCTTTGTCTGTCTCAGGGATGTGCCTGGCCACCTGTCCAGTGATGTTCACCCGTCTCTCTATGCCCTTCTGCTTATGCCCTTCTGTACATTGTGTGCATGTGTCATCTATTGTTCCCTGATGTGTCTCATGTTTTCTGGCAGGACACTGCACGTCACCATTTTGTTTCCACACAACAAAGCATTCCTCGGACTTGCTCTACTAATAGCTGATCGTGAGGTCGTGGTGATGGACGCAGTTCATTGACGTCTGCAGCCTCTACTGGGGCCCCTTGTGCCCTTGCCTGACTCTGGCTTTCCCCATCAGTCCAATGTTATACCTTTCAGGTACATTTCACCTTTCCTCCTCTGGGACATAAGCCACATGCAGATGCTGCATTTGGCTTGTTAGTAACAACGTGCATTTCTGTGGTATCTCTGTGTACCACCACTGCTGGACATGCTGTGGACCTCTGGGATGCCTGTGTGACATGGGCATTTACATGACCATGTTGGGATTGTGTCCTGGTCTGCAGGGCCATCTCCTGCTGTGGTCCATGTACACTATGCTGTGTGTTGTGGTCGTGTCATGTTGTAGTGTTTAAGCATTCATGATGCATACATTCTGATGTCACTGTGTCCTTTCTGACCTGATGGTGGGTGTGGGTGTGCCCTTCCCTTACCTTATTTCTACCCCTTTCCACACAGGACACAGCCAACAAATATGGCACATCTACCACACTTCATCTGGAGCCCCATCTGCCACATTTGTTTGGACACAGCACCTCTGTGAAACTGTCCCTGGGTGTTGTTACCACTGGGAGATGACCTCTGCGAGTTCGACACAGGCCTTTTTTGGACCTTATTGTTGGCCTGCTATGTTGACTGTCACTGGGAGAACTGACATGAAGTGTCTGGGTGTTTCGTTGGTTGCAGCTGGGGGGATCAGCTTTGCATTGTTGTGGAACATTGACATGTCAATGGGGATGTTGCATGGTCTCTGTTGACTTTGCATGCTTCAACCTGGGTCTGTGGGGTGATGGGGATGGTGACTGATGTGCATACAGTGGGGGTGGGCGCTGTGGGGACGTGTCATGCTGCCACCCTCCTCATCGCATCTTACAGTATGGTTTGGGCAGGTGGCGGAATGGGGGCCAGGGGTTGGGGAGACAACGGTGGTGTGCAAGGCAGGGTGGTTGGGGTCCACGGGCAGCACCAGGTAGGAGGCATTGCAACATGGCTCGGATGTGTGTTGGCGATGGTGCTGTCTCCTTACGGTGCCTCCTCAGGTGCCCTATAACATGCCCTATGAGTCACTCTACCAAGCGCCCTATGGGATCCCCCATAGGGGACATTATGGGGTGCCTTGGCAGACAGTGCACTTTATAATGTGCCCTCTGCAATGCCTTATGCGGCAACTTGGGTTATGGCCCCATGAGGGTGTGTTTGCTTGCAGCACTAATTAACATTAACAAACCAAATACCTCTGACAGCACTGAATTCAGTAAAATATGATGTCTCTGCCAGCTTTACTCATTAGACCCACAGGGGGATTGAACTCATGACCCCTGCACCATTAGTTGGTGTATTAACCATTGTGCTGCAGCTCTGGATGCCTTGCTAGGCACCTTTTCATGCACCGTATAGGGCACCCTGTTGGGTTACTGTCTGTAGGTACTCTGTGCCAGTGAGACACACGGTCAGTTCCCCCTACCAGGTCGAGGTGCTGTGGGGGTGCATACCCCATCTTGTGTTCATTTATGGACTGCAGATCTGCATGTGCAGTGCACCATGGGTATGAGTGGGTTAACCCAAATCCTGGCCACCACAGCAGACAGTTTGTGTGGTGACCTGACATCCTTCAGCTGCCAGCCAGGGATTTGTTAGTGCTGGGGGAACAGGCATCTGGCTAGTCTGTCTCCACGTATTCATAGTAAGTTGAGTGTTTCCTTGGATTTTGCCAGTAGCTTTCAGTGTTTTTACAAGGTTGGTGATGTTATTGGGCTTTTTGGTTTTGGTAATGATCTTGACCTTGGTCTTGATCATGTTTGCCATATGCCCTTGTTTGCTGAGACCTTGGTTTGTTTGATTAGCAAGCATTCTGTGTTTGTACGTAGAGAAACTGTTGTTGATCTGGAGTGGGACTTTTGACCATTTGACAGTTATACTCCATAGGTTGACCGCATTGTTATTAGGGATTTGTTAGTCACACTAGCAATATAGCCCACTAGTTACTTCACTGCCTGTGGAGCCAGATGTCATGGTTTTGATCCCACAGTGGGGTTATTTGGTGGGGCTGTGTGAGGCATATTCTTTTTGTTATTTGACATGGTGCTGCCAGCTACATCACCCTCACAGTGCTGTCTCCTTACGGTACCTCATCAGGCACCCTTTCACGTGCCCTGTAAGGCACCCTTTGATGCGCCCTGTGGGGTGGCCATAGGGGGCATTCTAGGGTGCCTTGGCGGGCAGTGCACTTTATAATGTGCCCTCTGGGATGCCTTATTGGGTGCCTTATGCGGCACCTTAGGTTACTGCCCCGTGAGGGTGTGTTTGCTGGCAGCACTAATTAAAGTTAACAAAATAACTGCTTCTGACAGCACTGATTTAAAGTAAATAGAGATGTCTCTGCCAGCTTTACTCATTAGACCCACGGGGGGATTGAATTCATGACCCCTGTACCATTAGTTGGTGTATTAACCATTGCGCTGTAGCTCTGGATGCCTTGCTTGGCACCTTTTCATGCACCATATAGGGCACCCTGTTGGGTTACTGTCTGTAGGTACTCTGTGCCAGTGAGACACACGGTCAGTTCCCCCTACCAGGCCGAGGTGCTGTGGGGGTGCATACCCCATCTTGTGTTCATCTATGGACTTCAGATCTGCATGTGCAGTGCACCATGGGTATGAGTGGGTTAACCCAAATCCTGGCCACCACAGCAGACAGTTTGTGTGGTGACCTGACATCGTTCAGCTGCCAGCCAGGGATTTGCTAGTAGCACTAGCAATGTGGCCCACTTGTTACTTCACTGCCTATGGAGACAGGGGTCATGGGTTTAATCCCACAGTGGGGTTATTTGTTAGCGCTGTCTGAGGCATTTTCTTTTTTTAATTTAAATTGGTGCTGCCAGCAATACACCCTCACAGTGCTGTCTCCTTACGGTGCCTCATCAGGCGCCCTATACAGTGCCCAATGCGGGACCCTATACTGCGCCCTGTGGGGTGGCCCATAGGGGACATTCTAGGGTGCCTTAGCGGGCAGTGCACTTTATAATGTGCCCTCTGGGGTGCCTTATAGGGTGCCTTATGCGGCACCTTAAGTTACGGCCCTGTGAGGGTGTGTTTGCTGGCAGCACTAATTAAAATTAACAAACAAATTGCTTCATACAGCACTGATTTTGAGTAAAAGGTGATGTCTCAGCCAGCTTTACTCATTAGACCCACAGGGGGATTGAACTCACTTCCCTTGCACCATTGGTCAGTGTATTAACCATTGTGCTACAGCTCTAGATGCCTTGTTAGACATGTTATCAGACGCCTTATGGGCGCGCATTGGGTGGCGCTCTACACGATGTTTTCTAATGCTCGTTAGGCTATGGCGCCTGGTAACACGCGTTATCGATAACGATGTACCGCCCATGTCCTTATTTGGGATTTCTGCCTGTACCGCGCATCCTAACGCGAATCACACTAACGCAGTTTAGTAAACATGCCCCTAAGTAGTGTACTTTAAAAAAAAAAATTGGAGAAAATATTTTCTCATTCAATGCATAATTGAGTTCTAGATTTTTTTGCCGGAGGATATGAGAAAAGCAGTTAGTATACCTGGATTTAAAAAATGTTTGAACAAGTTCCTGGAGGAAATGTCCATAAACCATTAGTAAGGTAGAATGGGGAAATCCACTGAGTATCCCTAGGGATAAGCAGCATGATTTCTATCTACTTTTTTGGGATCCTGCCAAGCACTTGTGACCTGGATTGGCCACTTCTGGAAACAGGAGGTTGAATGTGATGGACCTTTTAGTTTGACCCAGTATGGAAGTTCTTACATTCTTATGTAGGCAAGTCCAGGCAGTCATTACTCTTTCACTAAAGGATTATTTCCTCATATTTCTTGGGTCTCCTCCCAACACGTTCATATCAATGCTCCACATCCTTGATTTTCTTTTAATAGATGCATTGGCAGCTATCTTACTTTATTGAATCCTTTTAAATATTTAAATAGTCCTTTTGCATATCCCTTTTCAATTCTTTTATTCAATAAGCATATGAGTTCCTTATAACTTTCTTTATTAGGGCTGTTTGGAACTGTGTCAGTTTAGTTCTCATAACTACTTCCATTCTATCTGTACAGGGACAACATTATCTCCTTTTTCCTCGGGATGATACTTATATACCTGAGCATGCTTCTATTTTTTTCTCTGTTGCTTTATGACAATTACTGACAAAGTTCAGCTCAGCTGAAATGATTACCCCTCAGTGTCTTTCCTGTCTAAACAACTATTCCTGTCCATGTAATTGATAAGTAGCTACAGTAATGGGTTCTTAACACCAGAAATGCATAATTATACACTTTTTGGTGCTGAAGCACAGATTCCAAACCCTTGTCTATTTTTCTAGCGTTTTCAAGAACCCTTTAATATTTTCTACCACTAACGGTGAATCTCCTTGCAACAGATTATTATATCAATTGCAAACGTCATTTCAAAAATAGAATAAATATGGTCCTAGCCTGAACCCTGATTTACCCCAGTGGTCATAGAAACATGTAGAAATATATTAGATGTTGGCAAATAAGGATCCTAAGGTCCATCTAGTCTGCCCAATTACTTTCCTGGTGCAGTGTCACAGACCCTAGTTGATATCAGACTTTCTCCTTACTTCTAAATGCAGTCAAGAATTATCTATGCTTATCCCATCTTTTCTTGTGTTCCTTTATCATTTTTCTTTCCACCATCCCTAAGAATAGGTTGTTTCATGCATCCATCATTCTTTCCAAGAAGAAATTATTTCTAATGTTGCTTTTGAGTCTATCTCCATAGAGTCCTTACCTCTGACCTTTCCTAGTAGCATTGTAACATAGCAAATGATGGCAGATAAAGACCAGCATGGCGCATCTAGTCTACTCAGGATGTTGGCTAGAATTGTAGAATTGCACCTGCCACTCTGTACAGATTACTCCCCGCTATGCCTTTGCTTAAGATTGTATCTGCTGCCCCAGGCAGGTTGCCCCTCTCTGTTTATGAAGTTATATACATTTGCTTTGATTCCATTCTCTTGCTATATAGTGATCCTCTGTGTCTGTCCCATGCCTTTTTGAATTCCATCACTGTCTTTGCTCCCACCACCATCCTTTCCATAAAAAAGTATTTCCCGATGTTGCTTTTAAACTTACCTTCTTGCAACTTCATTCATGTCCTCTAGTTCTACAGGTTCCCCCATCTTTGAAAAAGGTTTGTTCATTAACACCTTTTAAATATTTAAACATCTAAATCATATCCCCCGAACCTCCTCTCCTCTAGAATATACATATTTAGGTCTTCAAGTATTTTCTCACATGTCTTCCAGTGGAGATTCCATATCATTTTTGTTGCCTTCCTTTCAGCCATTTCTTTTTATATCCTTCGCAAGGTACAGTCTCCAAAACTTAACACAGTACCCCAAGTGAAGCCTCACCTATGATTTGTACAGGGGCACTAAAATCTCCTTCTTCCTGTTGGTTATTCCTCTCTGTATGCAGCCTAACATCTTTCTGACTTTGGCTACCACCTTGTAACACTGCTTCACCACCTTGAGATCCTCAGACACTATTATTCTAAGGTCCCTCTCTTGGACAATACATACCACCCTCTTGTCCCCTATCGTGTAGAACTCCTTCGGGTTTCTACATCCCAAGTGCATCACTCTGCATTCCTTTGCATTAAATCTAAATTTCCAAGCATTAGACCATTCTTCTAATTTTTGTAACATACATAGAAACATAGGGGTATGTTTACTAAACCGTCTTAACGTCGCAGCGGTGGTATTATCGCGTGATAAGTAACATTATCGTGTGATAATGTTACATTATCACGCGATAACATGGCTGCGGCGTTAAGGCACCCTAACGCTGTGAAATCCGGCTCTGAAGGCTCTGGAGTAAGGCTTCCCGGAGGGCGGAGAGAAGGGGTCAATGGGTGGAGAGTGGGAGGGGAGAAGTTCCAGGCACACTAACGCTGTGAAATCTGGGTCTGAACACTAACGTAAGTGAAACCCTCGCATTAAGGCACATTTGCAGGAAAGAGAAACCATTTCAGTCAGCAATGTACAACAAAGCCAGAGAAACCCAAAAACGTGATAGTAGTGATACATGTGAATGGAACAAAAAGGCCAATAAACATATAAAATGACCTGAATCACATTTAAAATCCCAATAACTAAGCTGGCCAATAGTGATATTAATGAGAAACATAAAGAAACACTACTGAGAAAGCACAAAAAAGAAGATATCATGTTTGGAAGGGTCTATGCTCTGTCCCGCTACAAGGTGAATGATCCCACATTGGAATAGCAGTGATCAGGGATTTCCCTTTATATTGGGCAGGTTTGTTATGGCATGCACATGTGCCGCAACAGCAGGGTGGGCATGTAGGAAAGGGAAACTGTACAGATGGTGGAAATGGGATACAGAGGGCTGCAGGCGGCACATGCTGTGGTCCAGCTGGAGCACAGTGCGGACTAGGCAGATGCCTAAGTGGCACATAGGAATGCTGAAACTGTAGAGCAGCCAGACAGCAACTGATGAGGGTCCAACATGGGCATGAGTGTGTTTCTCACAGTGTCACGGGGATAGTACCCAGCAGGTACCCCCAAGGGCACAGAACATTGGCAGGCGGTGTGGGGGGGGGGGGAAGCGCGCATGTCCATGTAGGCACCCCTACCCGAGAACCCACACCATAGGCAGCTGCCTACCGGCATGCTTGATGGCCTGGGACTGCTCACCACCAGCACCACCGGCATAATGGCATGGCAGCATGGTGGCAGAGGGATGCTGGTGGCGGAGGGGGCAGTGGCATCTGCCCACAGCAGACCATCGCCTAGCCCTGTTTAGGTGGGTGCCGTGCACTGCAACAGACAGGGTCTGTCTGATGAACAGTCATAGTATCCCCAGGGAATGAACTGTCCCTGTGGAAACAGTGTGGTGCAGTACACACAGCCAGTGTGTTCATGAGCAGAAGGTCACAAGTTCAAGATCCATCTGTGGCTCCTGCCAACCCAGTCCCCATATTTTACCCAGTACTAAACCGTGGTAATAAAAATGGAACCTTTATTGCAGATAACATAAACATGCCTGAAACGCCTATATTTTACCCTACAGAGCACAAACACCATAAACATGTGCAATACCTAGAGCAGAGTTTCCCAACTGCAGTCCTGGAGGGCCAAACACCATTCAGGTTTCATGATGTCTCCAATAAATGTGCCTGTGCTGCATTTGTATGCGCCGCCCCCATGGTGTGCAAATGTATCTCATGCATATTCATTAGGGATAGCATGAAAACCCGAACAGTGTTTGGCCAAGCAGGACCAGAGTTGGGAATCTCTGCCCTAGAGCAGCGGCCAACGGGCATAAACACCCACACCCACAGGCTCCACTATCCAAAGCCTCATGGAGAGTCAGGCTGTTGGGCCCTGCGCGCAGCAGCATCTACCAATACTAGCACCTTCATACCTTAGCAATGCCGTCTTAAACATGGAAACACGTTCCACATATATAAAAAGGTTGTTATGATTAATGGCAGATAGCAATTCCTAAGTTAAGCACAATTTGCTGATAGAGTTGCATCATATCAACTTTTCTGATATCTGTGAAGTGTGTTTCAGTTTTGGTTTCTGACAGTGTTTACCACCCAGGCGAGTGACCCCAATAGTATTGGTTACCATAGCCATGGCTGTGCCCAGGACTGGTGTGGTGGCCAGGGCTGCCAAAAACCTCTATATTTGCACAATGCTGGCATAGGTGTGGGAGTGTGTGTCTGTCTATCCAGTGTGTTGTGGCTGCCTACACCTTACTCAGCCCACACTGCTTGCACTGTTTCCAGTGTTAGCCTGCCAATGTGCATAATGAGGAACAAGGTACTGTGGGTATAGCCCGGACAGGGTGGCCTGGGCAGGATGCATCTGCACAGGGTATAGGGCAATGGCTGGGACATTGTAGTGCCCAGTCACCACCTGCACAGACAGGGTGGCCACAGCATGTCCTGCTGGGAGGTTACTCTCACCCTGACTGAGCAGTGACCACGGCATGGCTATGTTCCCCCATAGTACTGTTTTTCTGAAGTGATATTTATGGGTTCTTTTTTCTGGGGCCCAATTACTGACTTATCTGCTTGGTGTGTTTGCTCACATCCCAGTTTTGGGTGCACGCATCTCCTCCAGGAACATGCACTATAGACTAGCTAGCAGACTGTCTGCATTTAGTATGTGTATGGCTTGAGACTCACTGTATTCACTGCTGCAGAATGTCAGATAGTGGTGGGGGGCAGCTGAGCATTTCCAGGCCTACTGTCTGCTGCCATTGCCTTATGGATGTGTACAGATCTGTATTGACTGCCCTTTAGGGTAACTGTTCCCCAGCAGGACTGGGGTTGATGGTCCCCTTTACTGCCACCATTGCAGGGATGTAGAATGTGGATCTGTTGGTAGGAGATCCTGTCTCCCACCCTGAGCCCCAGAGGGCGGGTTGGGTGGTGCTACATAACCCGCCTATGGATCCAAACACCCCTGTTCACTTAAATCATGTCACCCACACAGGATATGCACTATTCTGGGTGCATCATAGTCCACAAGGGCTAGACGTGACTGGGAAATACAGATGGACACAGGTGCATTCTAGGTGCATCTGCAAGAACTACCTATCATACACTGGCACTGATGGTGATCTGCAGTATAGCCTATCTCAGCTAAGCCAGGTGCTGTGGACCTGGTGCTGGGTGCCCCACCTCGCCCTCAGGCTGAGCACAGTACCCCCCCCCCCCACACACACACACACAATGTGACGGTCTGTAGCTACTCTGTGCCAGAAACACACATGGTCAGTTCCCCCTACCAGGCCGAGGTGCTGTGGGGGTGCATACCTCATCTTGTGATCATCTGTAGACTGCTGATCTGCATGTGCAGTGCATCATGGGTACGGGTGGGTTGACCCTATCCTGGTAACCACTGCAGACAGTTTGTGTGGTGACCTGCAGTCCTTCTGTAGCCAGCCCGGTTTGTTGGTAGCTGTAGAGATGTAACCCACCGGTTACTTCACCAACTGTGGAGTCAGAGGTCATGGGTTTGATCCCACAGTGGTGTTATTTGATAGGGCTGTCTGAGGCATTTCCTTTTTTAATTTAAATTAGTGCTGCCAGCAAACACACCCTCATAGTGCTGTAACCTTAAGGTGCCTCATAAGGCGCCCTGTAAAGCGCCCTGTAAAGCACCCTATAAAGCGCCTTATAAGGCGCCCTATAGGGAACATTATAAGGTGTCTTTGCGGACAGTGCACTTTATAATGTGCCCTCTGGAGTGCCTTATAGGGAGCCTTATGCGGCACCTTAGGTTATGGCATTGTGAGGGTGTGTTTGCTGGCAGCACTAATTTAAATTAAAAAAGAAAATGCCTCAGACAGCACTGATTTAAAGTAAAGGATAATGCCTTGGACAGCCTTACTCAGTAAGCCCACTGGGGGATAGAACTCATGACCCCTGTTTCATCAGTCAATATATTAACCATTGGGCTACACCTCTCTTGCTCATAGGTCAGCGCGCCTAATTAAGGCTAACGTGCGTTAACGTGCCACGGCTCCCTCTATCGCGCGATAATGGACTTTATCGCGCGATAACCTGAAATGCTACCTTAAGACCGGAACGCCCACTCCTTTTATGGCATTCTTCACATTATCGCTGGAGCTAATGCCGGTAACATTAAGACGGTTTAGTAAACATACCCCGTAGTATATGACAGCAGATAAAGACCAGTATGGTCTATCTAGTATGCCCAGTAAGTTGGCTAGAGTGGTTGTAACTGTAGGTCCAGAAAGTCACCCCCTCTATGCCTGTGTTTAGGGTTGTACCTGCCACTCTGTGCAGGTCAGCCCCCTTCTATGTATTGAAGTCTTGAAGGGCTACCAAAAGTGACCGCTTCTGCTTTAAAGGAACACAAAGAGCAGGAGACGTTGGATGAACTGATGAGTCTTTTAATAGTAAGGACCCCAACGCGTTTCGGCAACGCCTTCCTCAGGGGAATTATCACTTAAACAATCAATAAAAACAAAATAAAATTAATAGTACAAACATCTAAAAACAGTTAAAACCAAATGGCATGATATGAGATAATACAGGTAAACATATAACAACTAATATTGTATATAAATAACCTGTGTTTTATATTTAACTTATGTTTTATATTTAACTAATGTATTTATTTATTTATTTTAGGTTATTTATATACAATATTAGTTGTTATATGTTTACCTGTATTAGCTCATATCATGCCATTTGGTTTTAACTGTTTTTAGATGTTTGTACTATTAATTTTATTTTGTTTTTATTGATTGTTTAAGTGATAATTCCCCTGAGGAAGGCGTTGCCGAAACGCGTTGGGGTCCTTACTATTAAAAGACTCATCAGTTCATCCAACGTCTCCTGCTCTTTGTGTTCCTTGGTACTGCCTGCAGGAGGCCTGCTCCTCCTTGTGTATCTGCTTCTGCTTTAAAGACATCTACACTTGTAAGTATTTACTTCTCAAAATTCTCTAAGGGGCATGTTTACTAAACGGCGCACCTGTGCGGGGCGCACCTGAGCGCCCTAAAATGATGCATTTAAGTGCTCTTAAACGCCCCGTACACGTGCGGGTCACATTAACGGGCCCCGCACACGTGCGCCGAAAACGCGCACGTTTGCGGGGCGGTAATGTGCGAAAGAGGCGTGCCAAGGCGAAATGAGGGCGGAGGAAGGCCCCCTAGGGGCGGAGAGACGGGGTCAGTGGGCGGAATGTGGGAGGGGAGAGACTCGCCGCACAGGAGCGTGCCCGAATCTGCAAAGAAATTTACCGCCAGTGAAACACTCGCGTTAGAGGTGCTGTGCAGGGAAAAGAAACCGTTTCCGTCAGCAATGTGCAGCACAATAGTGGAAGCCCAAAAAACCGTGAGCAGTGTGATCTATGTGCACAGATCAAACGCCGTAATGTCACAGGGCACTAACCACACGGGCGCCGCGCACCTTAGCGCATCTGTCAATCACAGCTTCTGTTCTTCACGACGGAACGCCCACTCCTTATACGGCACCCGCTCGGTACCGCGGACCGCACAACACCGGCCTTTAGTAAACAGACCCCTAAATCTTGAAAAAAAGGGACTTCTTTGGCTTAAAACTGCTAAATCTTTATATTTTACAAGCCAGTGTTTTTGTTAATTTAGACAGGGTCTAGTATCATCAGAGAGCTGTTAATTTAAAACTCAGGGCCTAGAATTAGCCGATAGCTTTTAGTTTAAATTTCAAACCCAGCAGAGAGCTTTTAGTTTAAGGTTTTAGTTTACTTTTAAAACCAGCAGAGAGCTTTTAAACTGACAGAGAGTTCTTTGTTTAAATTAAAAGTCAACAGAGAGCTTTTAGTTTAAATTTAAAACTCTGTCAGGGCCTATTATCAGCAGAGAGATTTTAGTTTAAATCAAATCAGAGTATAGCTTAGCATAGAAGGAAAAATAGGGTAAAATATTCTTTGAGTTGAAAGAAATACATTGTTTCTAGATATCTTTACAAAGAGGTCTTCTACTTAGGAGGCAAGAGATATGGGAATTTGTTTTAAATCGGTGTTAAAGCCTATTGGAAGGTCAACGGGGCAATTTGAAAGGCTCCCATAATCAAACCAAGGGCTGTATGAATCACCCAGGAAAATTATTAACAGATTACCTTAGAAGCACAGGTCTGGGACATGTGTAGCAAGCCAGCCTTTACTAACTGTTAGTTCCCTCCCATCCCAGGCATAACCTTAGTTTTATAGGATCTTAAGCCTATTAAACGGGGAAGGGTGATCAAAGTCACTTTCAGGTTCAGGTGGTTATCATCACTAGGAATAGAATAAGGCCGTGAAGTTAATTAATCTTGAGGTGAACAAAGTCCCTTAAAGCTAATTGGCATCATTGTATCAGTACAAGTATCACTAGGAATTTTAAGTAAAGAATTTAAATAGCTAAACAAAACCTTAGTGTATCTGGACTTTCAGAAAGCCTTTGACAAGGTCCCTCATCAGAGACTTTTGGCAAAACTAAAAAGTCATGGGATAGAAGGCAGTGTACTATTGTGGATCAGGAACTGGTTAAAAGGTAGAAAGCAGAGGGTAGGGCTAAATGGCCAATTTTCCCAATTGAAAAAGGTGAATAGTGGAGTACCGCAGGGATCTGTGCTGGATCCGCTGCTTTTTGACATATTCATAAATGACCTGGAAAAGGGAATAACCAGTGAGGTTATCAAATTTGCAGATGAAACAAAACTATTTAAAGTTGTTAAAACCCAAGAGGATTATGGAAAATTCCAAGAGGATCCTGATAAATTGAAAGACTGGGCATCCAAACGGCAGATGAAATTTAATGTGGACAAGTGCAAAGTTATGCACCTAGGAAAGAACAACCCAAACTATGGTTACACGATGCAAGGTTCCACATTGGGAACCACCACCCAGGAAAAAAATTTAGGCATCATCATGGAAAACATGTTAAAACCCTCCGCCCAATGTGCAGCAGCGGCCAAGAGAGCAAATAGAATGCTAGGCATCATAAGGAAAGGAATGGAAAATAAAACAAAGGATATTATAATGCCTCTGTATCGTTCCATGATGCGACCGCACCTTGAATATTGTGTGCAATTCTGGTTACCATATCTTAAAAAGTATATAGCATTATTAGAAAAGGTTCAGAAAAGAGCCACCAAAATGGTAAGGAGGATGGAAGGATACTCCTATGAAGAAAGGCTAAAAAGGTTAGGGCTTTTCAACCTGGAAAAGAGACGGCTGAGGGGAGATATGATAGAGGTCTATAAATTAATGAATGGAGGACCTTGAAAAACTGGAAGACTGGATGTCCAAATGGCAGATGAAATTTAATGTGGACAAGTGCAAAGTTATGCATCTAGGAAAGAACAACCCAAATTATGGTTACACGATGCAAGGTACCACCTTAGAAACCACCATCCAGGAAAACGATTTAGACATCACTGTGGATAATATATTGAAACCTTCCGCCCAGTTTGCAGTGGCAACAAAGAAAGCAAATAGAATTCTAGATATTATAAGGAAAGGAATGGAAAATAAAACAAAGGATATTATAATGCCTTTGTATCATTCAAAGGTGCGACCACACCTTGAATATTGTGTGCAATTCTGGTCGCCATATCTTAAAAAGGATATAGCTGAATTAGAAAAGGTACAAAGAAGAGTGACAAAAATGGTAAAGAGAAAGGAAAGATACCCTCTGTGAGGAGCAGTTTAAAAGGTTGGGGCTCTTCAAAATGGAAAAAAGACAGCCGAGGGAGGATATGATAGAGATCTATAAATTAATGAATGGAGTGGAACAGGTAAACGTAGATCGGTTGTTTACGCCATCAAAAAGTAGAAAGACTAGTGGACACACAGTGAAGCTACAATGCAACCCTTTAAAGACAAATAAGAGAAAATATATTTTTACTCAACATGCAATCAAACTCTGGAGTTCGTTACCGAAGGATGTAGTTAAAGCTGTTAGTATAGTTGAGTTTAAAAAAGGTTTGGACAACGTCCGGAGGAAAGGTCCATAAACCATTCTTAAAGAGGACCTGGGAAATTCACTCTTTGCCCCGGGACAAGCATCGTGGATCCTGTGTGGCTGTTTGGGAACCTGCCAGATACTTGTGTCCTGGATTGGCCATTGTTGGAAACAGGATACTGGGCTTGATAGACCTTGGTCTGACCTAGAAAGGCATTTCTTATGTTCTTAGGTTCTTAAGTACAAAAGATATTTCTCCTCTTACTATAAGGGGATCCATTATGTCTGTTTTATTCCATTTTGAATTCTGTCTCTGTATTTGTCCCCACCACCTCCATCTGGAGGCATTCCAAGCATCCACCACCCTTTCAGTGAAAAAGTATTTTCTGATGTTGCTTTGAAGTTTACTGCCTTGCAGCTTCATTGTATGCTGTCTTGTTTTACAG
Source organism: Ichthyophis bannanicus (assembly GCA_033557465.1). Taxonomy (NCBI): domain Eukaryota; kingdom Metazoa; phylum Chordata; class Amphibia; order Gymnophiona; family Ichthyophiidae; genus Ichthyophis; species Ichthyophis bannanicus. Next base: position 125,178,752 of record CM066035.1, on the reverse strand, counting down.
CTTCTCCTTCTTTGAAAAAGGCTTATTTTTTCACTGATACCCTTTAAGAATTTAAAGGTTTGTAGCACATCTCCCCTGTCTTTCCTCTCCTCTAAGGTATACATATTTAGGTCTTCAAATCTCTCCTCATTCATCTGTGGTGACCTTCCTCTGAACCGTTTCAAGTCTTTTTATATCCTTTGTGAGATATGATCTCCAAAACAGAACATAATATTCCAAGTGAGGCCTCACCAATGGCATTAATACCTCTTCCTTTCTGCTGGTTATTTCTCTCTGTATGCAGCCCAGCATCTCTCTGGCTTCTGCTACCGCCTTATTGCATTGTTTTGCCACCTTGAGATCCTCAGACTCTAGCACTCTGAGGTCCCTCTTCTGGTCCATGTACACCAATCTCTCTCCCCCTATCACATATGATTCCTTTGGATTTCTGCATCCCAGGTGCATGACTCTGCACTTCTTTGCTTTCAATCTTAACTGCCAAGCATTAGACCATTCTCCCAGTGTTTTTAGATCTTTCCTCATGTTGTCCACTCCTTTAGAAGATTCACTCTGTTGCAAATTTTCATGTCATCTACAAAAAGGTAGACATTTTCATTCAGTTCTTCTGCATGCCACTATGTGGATAGTTGACCTAATTTTGTTCGGTCTTCAGTCAAGTGGCTCACTGTTGATAGAGCAGTATCCATAGCTCCTGTTATTGTATCGATCCATCTCATTGCCAGCCTTCCTCTTTTACGGTGACCTCCTACCTTGCCAAGCATGATGTTTTTTCTCCAATGATCTCTCTCTTCGCATGATGTGTCCAAAGTATGAAAGTCGAAGTCTTGTCATCTGAGCTTCTAAGGAAAGCTTACTTTTGATCTCATCTAGTATTGACTTGTTTCGTCTTTGGGCAGTCCATGATATACACAGTATTTGTCGCCAGCACCATAATTCAAAGACATCAATTTTATTCCTGTCCATCTTTTTCACTGTCCAACTTTCGCAACCATATGACGTTATTGAAAATACCATGGCCTGAACAAGTCAAATCTTTGTATGGAGAGAGACATCTCTGCTCTTGAGAATCTTGTCTAGGTCCTTCATAGCCATTCTACCAAGAGCAATATGTTGTCGGATTTCTTGACTACTAGTCCTTTCTTTATTGATTGTTGATCCAAGTAAGTTAAAGCTGTCAACTATTTCAATTTCTTTTCCATCAATGATGAACTTATTGATTTTGTAAGTTGTCAGGATCTTTGTCTTCTTAACGTTAAGGTGCAGATTCATTTTAAGACTATGGGGGATGTTTACTAAACTGTGGTAACGCATCATAACACGCGTTATGATGCGTTAACGATCGTTAACATTACATAACGCGCGTTAACGTAAGTTCAGCGGCGCGGTAAAACACCGCAGAAGGTGGAGAGAGGGCGGAGAGAAGGGGTCAATGGGTGGAGAGTAGCCGAGGAGAGGCTCCCTTCACACTAATGACCTGATCTGAAGAGCTGAATCCTAACGCGATTGAAAACCTGCTGTTAGATGAAACATTTGCAGGGGAGTGAAACCATTTAAGTGTCAGCAATGTACAGCATAGGCAGGGAAACCTACTAAAAGTGATAAGTGTGATACATGTGCACAGAACAAAAGGGCACATAAACATTGAAAATGACTTCAACAAACTGGAAAAAAGCCATAACCAAGCTGGCCAATAGTGATATTAATTGGAAACATCAACCCCCTCCCCTAGAAAGCTCTACAAAAAAGATATTACTCGTGGAAGGGTCTATGCTCCGTCCCCATACAAGGTGAATGAGCCCACAGTGAAATAGCGCTGATCAGGGTTTTCCCCTGCATCAGACAGGTTTCCTATGGCATGCACATGTCCCGCAACATCAGGGCGGGCATGTCGGAACGGCAACTGGACAGATGCCGGAAAAGGGGATACGGAGGGCCGCATGCGGCACATGCTGTGGTGCAGCTAGGCCACAGTGCAGACTAGGGTGATGCCTAGGTGGCCCATAGGAATGCTGAAATAGTAGAGCAGCCAGACAGCAACTGCTGAAGGCCCAACATGGGCACGAGTGTGTTTCCCACAGTGTCACAGGGGATAGTACCCAGCAGCTACCCCCAAGGGCATGGAACATTGGCAGGCGGGGCTGGAGGGAAGCATGGACACCTATGCAGGCACCCCTACCCCAGAACCCACACCATAGGCAGCCACCTACCTGCACACTGGATGTAAAGGATGTGTGAGAGAATGATCAGGTGTTCTGGTATACTCATGCTTCTTAATGTGGCCTAGAGTTTCTCATGGTTTACACAGTCAAAAGTCTTGCTGTAGTCAATAAAACACACATGGATATCCTTTTGGTATTCTTTTGTCTTTTTAAGGATCCATCTCACATCCGCGATAATGTCTCTTGTTCCTCTCCCTTTCCTGAATTCTGCTTGCACTTCAGGCAGTTTTCGTTCCAGGTATGATTGTAGTCTCTGCTGAAAGATCTTGAATAGAATCTTGCTGGCTTGTGGGATCAGAGTGATTGTGCCATAATATCCACAGTCAGTCAAGTCACCTTTCTTCAGTATTGATATAAACACAGATCTTTTCCAGTCACTTGGGCATGAATTTCTCTTCCAAATTTCCTGGCAGAGCCTTGTAAATATGGTAACAGTTTCATCCGATTGCTGTAATACTTCAATGGAAATGCTGTCAAAATGCCTGGTGCTTTGTTCTTTCATAAGGCTTTCACTGCTGCTTCGACTTCTTCCTTCATCACCAATGGTTTCCGATCATAAGGTACAGGTTAAAATGGCTGCTGGTCCACTTGATCTTTATAGTATAATGACTGTATATTCTTTCCACCTTTTCTTGATCTTCTCAGCATCATTCAACATGGATCCTTGAGCATCTTATAATATTCCAATTTGAGGCTGGAGTTTTTTCTTTAAATCTCGTAGCTTTAGAAAAGATGATCTTGTTCTTCCTCTAATAATTTCTAATTCTATTTCCTTGCATGTGTCATTGTAGTAGCAGCCACAGGCCCCATTATCCAAAGCCTCCTGGGGAGGCAGGACATTGGGCTCTGCGTGCATCTCCCAATACTAGCACTTGCATACCTTAGTAATGCCACCCTAAACCGGGGAATATGGTACACATCTATCAAAAGGTTGCTATGAGTACTGGCAGATAGCAATTCCTAGGTTAAGTACACTTTTCTGAGTACTTCTGGGGAGTGACTCCTACAGTATTGCGTACTATAGCCATGCCTGCACTGTGCCCAGGACTTGTGTGGTGGCTTGGGCTGCCCAATACCTCTATAGTTGCACAATGCTGGCATAGGTGTGGGGAGTGTGTGTCTGTCTATCCAGTGTGTGGTGGCTGCCAACACCCTCCACAGCCCACACTGCTAGCACTGTTGCCAGTATTGGCCTGCCAATGTGCATAATGAGGAGCAAGGTACTGTGGGAATAGCCTGGATAGGGTGGCCTGGCCTGGATGCATCTGCACACGGCATAGGGCAATGGCTCGGACATTGTAGTGCCTGACCACCACCTGCATGGACAGGGTGGCCATAGCATGTCCTGCTGGGAGGTCACTCTCACCCTGACTGAGCAGTGACCATGGCATGGCTAGGTTCCCCCATAGTGCTGTATAGTGTCTCTCTTACGTGATATTTGTGGGTTTCCTTTTGGGACCCAATCACTGACTTATCTGCTTGGTGTGTATGCTGATATCCCCGTTCTGGGTACATGCATCTTTTCCAGGACCATGCACTATGGACTAGCTGGTGGACTGTCTGTAGCTAGTATGTGTCTTGCTGGGACACCTTGCAGGATGCAGCGCCTGGAGGCTTGCTGCTGGAGAATGTCAGGGGGGGGGGCGGGTGCAGCTGAGCCTTTCCAGTCCTGCCGTCTGTCTGCTACTGCGTTATGCATGTGTACTGCTCTGTCTGTTCCCCAGCAGGACTGGGGTTGCTGGTCCCTTCTACTGCTGCTATTGGAGGGTGATCCTGTTTCCCACCCTGAGCCCTAGAGGGTGGGTTGTGTGGTGGTATATAATCTGCCTATGGGTCCATACCCCCCCCCCCCCCCCCGAGAAGGTAACGATGGCACCAACACAGGATATGCACTATTCTGGGTGCAGAATTCCCATAGGGACTAAACATGACCGAGACATACAGCAGGACACAGATGTATCCTCGGTGTGTCTAACTGAGCTACCTATCACACACTGATGGGGACCGGCAGCATAGCGTACTTCAGCCATGAAAGGTGCTGTGGACCTGGTGCTGGGTGCCCCACCTCAATCTCAGGGTGGGCACTGTACCCGCACAATGTGACTGTCTGTGGCTACTCTGTGGCAGTGCCACACACGGTCTGTTCCCCCTACAAGGCCGAGGTGCTGTGGGGGTGCATACCCTATCTTGTGCCCATCTCTCGACTGCTGAGTTGCATGTGCAGTGCATCATGGGTATGGGTGGGTTACCCTTATCCTGGTAACCACAGCAGACAGTTTGTGTGGTGATGTTCAGTCCTGCAGCCAGCCAGGGCTTTGTTCACATCCTTATAAGGTGTCCTATAGGAGACATTATAGGGTGCCTTGGCGGACAGTACACTTTATAATGTGCCCTATGGAGTGCGTTATGGGGTGCTTTATGCAGCACCTTAGTTTATGCCACCGTGAGGGTGTGTTTGCTGGCAGCACTAATTAAAGTACACATCACATGCCTCAACAATCGCTACTTAAATGTAAAGGGTGCTGCCTCAGACAGCCTTATACATTAGGCCCACTAGGGAATTGAACCCATGACCTCTGTACCATCAGTCAGTGTTGTAACCATTGTGCTACAGCTCTGTTGCTGTGCTTGTATGCCTGCGCGCCTTCTTAAGATTAACGTGCGGTAACATGCCCTGTAGCGCTCGTTCATTTATGGCGCCTTGTAACACTCGTTCTCGGCGCATTCTCGGAAACGATGTACCGCCCATGTCCTTATTTGGGGTTTCTGTCTCTACCGCGGCTCCTAACGCGAATCGCACTATGCAGTTTAGTAAACATACCCCTAAGTGTGTTCGCATGCCAGTTGACGATGCTGTATGTTACCGTTGCACTATCAGCAGGGAGATGGACGCAAATGCCTCCAAATATTAGCATGAGCTTCCATGCTAATTTAGTGGCACAATCACATACTACCTGTGTACCCATTTGTAAACATGCTCCTAAAAGAATCAATTATCCATTTAGCATCTGAATATTACCACTAAATAGATGATTTGTAGAACTGCCTCTACGTCTCTCCTTCAGCCCACAATTAAATGAACAATATCTGGCTGCTAGTGATTTAAAAGACTCAATATCATCCACATAATTTTTAAAAAATCTACAGATAAGCAAGTTATACATTGGCCATTCAACTTGCTTTGGCCCAGAAAGTATCGCCACTATTAATAATTGCATATAGACAAGCTGACTACTTAAAGTTGTGGACAACTCTGGCAACACCATGACATATTCCAGCGGTTAAAGGAAATCATAATGGTTGTATTTTTTAAGAGTTGTCTTTAGGTCATTCATGGTCACTTGTGTCAAGATCATTACCTGTTTGGCATATAAATGAAGTATAAAGGACTGCAGGATTCCTAATCGTATTTTATCTGAGAGAATATGACCTACACCTTCACATTATTATTTCTAACTCGCAAATGTCTTCCCTCCTTGAATCCCTGCTGTGATATACCAAAATGTTTCCATTCATATGACAGCAATGAATTTAATGATTTTCTTGTTGTTCATTACTTTTATTTCTCTCTACAGTTCTGGCGTTTTATTGGCATGCAATACTTTGTAGTACAGTAATTATTAGATGCAACTGCCCAGAAATGTGACTTTGCTCTCAGAACAGAGTCCTGATGAAACCTCTTTCTCTGTAGTATTTTTGTTTGATTTGTCTAAGGGGTATGTTTACTAAACCTTCTTAATGTGCGCTCTGTGACGTTAACGCGCATTAAGGTACCTTAACATGCGTTAATGGCGCTTTATCAGGTGCTCAGGTACCTTAGCGCGCGTTAAGACGCGCAGCGGCGCAAATGAGCGCTGAAGGCGGGGAAAGGCTCCCGGAGGGCGGAGGAAGGCTCCCCAGGGGCGGAGAGAAGGGGTCAATGGGTGGAGAGTGGGAGGGGAGAAGCTCCCCGCACACTAACGATGTGAAATCCGAGGCTCAAAACTAACGCCAGTGAAATCCTGGCATTAGAGCTGATTTAAAGGGCAGAGAAACCATTTCTGTCAGCAATGTACAGCAAAACCAGGGAAACCTACAAAAAAGTGATAAGTGTGATACATGTGGTGGGAACAAAAGGGCAAATAAACAGTGAAAATGACCCCAACAAAATATAAAAAAAATATAACCAAGCTGGGCAATGGTGATATTAATGGGAAACATCAAAAAGCACTCCCGAGAAAGCTCCAAAAAAAATATATGAATTTTGGAAGGGTCTACGCTCCGTCCCCATACAAGGTGAATGATCCCACAGTGCAATTGCGCTCATCAGGGTTTCCCTCTCCATTGGACAGGTTTCCTATGGGGTGGTACTGCTAGGTACATATGACCTAGATTGGCCACTGTTGTAAACAGAATACTGGGCTTGATGGACCTTGGTCTGACCCAGTATGGCATATCTTATGTTCTTATGCACATGTTCCACAACAGCAGGGCGGGCATGTCGGAATGGGCAACTGGACAGATGCTGGGAAAGGGGACACAGAGGACTGCAGACGGCACATGCTGTACTGCAGCTGGGCCACAGTGCAGACTAGGGTGATGCCTAGGTGGCCCATAGGAATGCTGAAACAGTAGAGCAGCCAGGCAGCAACTGATGAGGGCCCAGCATGGGCACAAGTGTGCTTCCCACAGTGTCACAGGGGATAGTACCCAGTAGGGACCCCCAAGGGCACAGAACAGTGGCAGGCGGTGCTGGGGGGAAGCGTGGACACCTATACAGGCACCAATACCCCAGAACCCGCACCATAGGCAGCCGCCTACCCACACACTCCACCAGCACCACCAGCAGAAGGGCATGTAAACAGGGTGGCAGAGGGGCACTATTGGTGGAGGGGGCAGTGGCAGCTTCCCAGAGCAGACTGTGGCCTAGCCCTGTGTAGGTGGGTGCCATGCACTGCAACAGACAGGCCCTGTCTGATGAACAGTCATGGTATCCCCAGGGAATGTACTGTCTCTGTGGCAACACGGTGGTGCAGTGCACACAGCCAGTGTGTTCAGGAGCAGAAGGTCACAGGTTCAAGTCCCAGCTGTGATTCCTGCCAACCCAGCCCCCAATTTTTACCCACTACTAAAACGTGCTAATACAGACAGAACCTTTATTGCAGATGACGTAAACATACCCAAAACACCTACATTTTACCCTACAGAGCACAGGAACCATAAACAAGCGCATTACCTAGAGCAGAGTCACCCAAATGCAGTCCTGGAGGGCCAAACACCATTCAGGTTCCATGCTGCCTCTAATAAAGATGCCTGTGTTGCATGTCTATGCGCCGCCCTCATGGTATGCAGATGTATCTCATGCATATTCATGAGGGACAGCATGAAAACCCGAACAGTGTTTGGCCCACCAGGACTGGAGTTGTGAACCTCTGCCCTAAAGCAGCGGCCAACAGGGGCAGACACACCCGCACCCACAGGCTCCATTATCAAATGCCTCCTGGGGAGGCAGGATGTTGGGCCCTGCGTGCATCTCCCAATACTAGCACTTGCATACCTTAGCAATGCCACCCTAAACCTGGGAATACGGTACACAGCTATCAAAAGGTAGCTATGATTACTGGCAGATAGCAATTCCTACGTTAAGCACAGTTTGCTGATTGAGCTCCATCGTAACAACCTTTCTGATGTCTGTGGAGTGTGCTTCAGGTCTGGTGTCTGACAGTGTTTACCACCCTGGGGAGTGACCCCCAACAGTATTGCGTACCATATCCATGCCTGCACTGTGCCCAGGACTGGTGTGGTGGCCAGGGCTGCCAAACACCTCTATAGTAGCACAATGCTGGCATAGGTGTGGGAGTGTGTGTTTGTCTATCCAGTGTGTGGTGGCTGCAAACACCCTCCACAGCCCACACTGCTAGCACTGTTGCCAGTATTGGCCTGCCAATGTGCATAATGAGGAGCAAGGTACCATGGGTGTAGCCCGGACAGGATGGCCTGGCCAGGATGCATCTGCACAGGGCATAGGGCAATGGCTGGGACATTGTAGTTCCCGGCCACCACCTGCACAGACAGGGTAGCCACAGCATGTTCTGCTGGGAGATCACTCTTACCCTGACTGATCAGTGACCACGGCATGGCTAGGTTCTCCCATAGTGCTGTGTAGTATTTTTCTCATGTGATATTTATGGGTTCCTTTTTGGGGCCCAGTCACTGACTTATCTGCTTAGTGTGTATGCTGCTATCCCAGTTCTGTGTGCACACATTTCCACCAGGAACCTGCACTATGGACTAGCTAGCAGACTGTCTGCAGCTGGTATGTGTCTTGCTGGAACACCTTGCAGGGTGCAGCGGCTGAAGGCTTGCTGCAGGAGAATATCAGATAGTGGTGGGGTGCAGCTTAGCATATCCAGGCCTAATGTCTGTCTACTATTGCTTTATGGATATGTATAGAGCTGCATTGACTGCCCTGTAAGTTGTCTGTTCCCCAGCAGGACTGGGGTTGATGGTCTTCTCTACTGCAACCATTGCAAGAAGGTAGAATGTGGATCTGTTGGTGGGAGAAACTGTTTACCACCCTCAGCCCTGGGGGGGGGGGGGGGTACATAATCCTCCTATGGGTCCATAAGGGCTAAACCTGACTGAGAAATACAGATGTATCCAAGGTGTGTCTGCAGAGACTACCTATCTCACACATTAGCACTGCTGGGGACTTGCAGCATGGCCTAATTCTGCTGTGGACCAGCACCCCACCTCACTCTCAGGGTGAGTACAGTACCTGCACAATGTGACGGTGTGTAGCTACTCTGTGCCAGTACCACACACAGTCAGTTCCCCCTACCAGGCCGAGGTGCTGTGGGGGTGCATACCCCATCTTGTGATCATCTGTAGACTGCTGATTTGCATGTGCAGTGCATCATGGGTATGGGTGGGTTAACCCTATCCTGGTGACCACAGCAGACTGTTTGTGTGGTGACGTGCAGTCCTTCAGCAGCCAGCCAGGGGTTTGCTAGTAGCTATGGAGCTGTAGCCCACTGGTTACTTCACTGCTTATGGAGCCGGAGGTCATGGGTTCAAACCCAGAGTGGGGTTATTTGATAGGGCTGTCCGAAGCATTGTCTTTTTTTAATGTACATTAGTGCTGCCAGCAAAACACCCTCAGGGTACTGTAACCATAAGGTGCCTCAGAAGGCGCTCTATAAGGCGCCTTATAGGGCACCCTATAAAGCGCCTTCTGAGGCACCTTATGGTTACAGTCCGTATAAGGTGCCTTATAAGGTGTCCTATGGAGCGCCTTATAGGGTGCCCTATAGGGGATATTCTAGGGTGCCGTGGCGGACAGTGCACTTTATAATATGCCCTATGGAGTGCCTTATATAGTGCCTTATGCAGCACCTTAGGTTACGGCACGTGAGGGTGTGTTTGCTGGCAGCAATAATTAAAATACAAATAAAATGCCTCAGGAAACAATACTTACATGTCAGAGCTGATGCCTCAGCCAGCCTTATGCATTAGGCACACTGGGGTATCGAACTCATGACCCCTGTATCATCAGTCAGTGTATTGACCATTGTGCTACACTTCTGTTCTGATGTTTGGATGTCTGTGCGCCTACTTAAGATTACCGCGCTGTAACGCGCTTAGCGGCGCTTTGCCCGATAATGTGCGCAGCAGCGCGCATTATCAGGCTCTAATCCCGTTTTGCTACTTTAGACTGGAACGCCCACTCCTTATATGGCATCCTGCACACTAACGCCGGGCACACATTAAGAAGGTTTAGTAAACATACCCCTAAGGTAGTAAATGAAACTCACTCTTTTCTCAACAAGGTCAAAATTGAAGAAAAGGAGTAAGGGATGTGCAAGCTAAACATTTTTGTTTTGCTTGGTTTGCAATGTTGTTTTGGGGATTTTCTTTGTTTCTTCAGGTTAATCTCTAATCAGTAAATAGGTGTCATATCACAACCGTCTCCATAAAGGAATATCAAACACTTTTAAATACAGTTTAAACACCAAACCTCTCCTCCTCTCTCCCTCTCTCCAGAATATGAGATCAGTGCACATATCACAATAATACAAGGGCAATCCATTGTTGAAGATACGATAAGACGGAAAGATGCTTGTGTGCATAAGGAGAGGAACTGGTAGCAGGAAGAAAGAGGTGATAAGGCCTCTGAACTGTATAAGTGTTTGGTAAGACCTCGATTAGAGTACTCTGTGCAGTTCTGGAGGCTACTCTTTCAAAAAGAAATAAACAGGATGGCGTCGGTGCAGAGGCGGCTACCAAAATGAAAAGTAGGCTTTGTAATAAGGCACATAAGGAAAAACTTAAAGATCTCAATATGTAAACTTTGGAAGAAAAGCAAGAGAGGAGAGATATGATAGAGATGCTGGTTCAAGGTGTTGGCACCATAGGCAAATGTTATGCCTCCCTGAATTTTTTTTTATTTTTTATTTTATACACATTTATATACCGCATCTTCCAAAGTTCAGTTGCGGTTTACAATGAACAATAATTAACAAAGCAAGTTTGTTTTACAGGGAACGTCATATTATAACAGAACATATTTACAAGGAACATCAACTTATATATAGAATATGCAGCCTAAACAGTGAGAGATAATATAGAACAGAATAAACTATATACAATTTTGTATATGTATATATATACATGGAAGTGAAAGGACATAAGTTTTGAAGTCATCATGAGTGTGTGTTATCTGTGTGGGTTAAAGGGTTCTTGCTTGAAGCAGACAGGTACCTGTTTAACCTTTGTCTAAAGCAGGTGATGAGTTATCTATGTTATAGTGTTTGGTGAACAGGTAAGTTTTCAATTTTTTGCGGAGTTCCATGATCTCCGTTAGTGTTCGTAGCTCCTCTGGGAGGGAATTCCAGATAGTTGGGGCTATGTGGGAGAAGGCTCTGTTATTTGTTGATTTATGGGCTCTTGTGTAATCTTTCGGGATCTTTAATCTGTTCAATTGTCCTTTTCTGTTTGTGGGCTTAGATGGTTCTTTGTTTATTAAGTTACATAGCATGGTTGGGGCCATATCATATAAGGCCTTGAATGAAGTTATTATTGTTTTGTAGATTATTCTACTTTGAATTGGTAGCCAATGGAGGGAGGCTAGAATTGGTGATATGTGTTGGAGTGAATTAACTTTCAGTATGATTCTGGCCGCTGCGTTTTGCGCTAATTGCAATCGTTTGATGTTTTGTTTTGAAATGCCTATTAGAATTAGATTGGCAAATTGATTGTTTATCTTTGAATGCCCTGCTATTTGCTGCCCCCTTCCCCTGAATCTGCTGTCCTAGGCAGCTACCTAGTTTGCCTAATGGTTGGGCCAGCCCTGAGAGGAAGTAGTAGAGACAAGGGCTGCTTCTGAATTCAAGAAAGCATGGGACAAAAGATAAAAAAAGGGACCACAAACTTAGTAATTGGTATGGAAGGGCAGACTAGATAGGCCGTATAATCTTTACCTGCTGTTATGTTTCTATGTTTCTATCCTAACACTAGATCAGGAAATTACTTATTCATAAAATAAATTTAGGGGAATCAGGTACGTTGAAAACTGAGTTTCTTCTCTCAAGGTAAATGTAATTTTTTTCTATAACATAAATATCTGAGACTTTATTTAGCCATTCAAGTCTTGGGTGGGGTATTATATCTTTCTACTGTTTAGCAAGAACAGTGGGCTGCTAACAAAAGGCATCGAATGAGCTGTGCAACCTGTTTGGAGGGGATTTCATTTCTAAGTACAAACATCTCATATTGGAGTGGAAGATCTATAATATTTTTAAACATTTTGTTCTCTCTCTCCATAAGAATTGTATTACTGGTCATCCTTACCATATATGGTCAAAGTCCCTTAGTTGACTACAGTAGTATACTTACATAGCTTTTGTCAAACCTAATTTGCATATATTTGACAGGTGACTATGTCCACTTTGGTCCTCTTAGTCAATCAGCTTGTGCCCTGGTCTCAAGATCTGCCTGCTCCCACCTTAGCCCTGCTCACTTCCTGCCCCAGTGGATTACATCACATGAAGTGATAATTAACCATGCTCTGCATCATGCCTCCTCCTACCCCTTTTTGATGATGCCACAGAAAGTGGTCATTAGCTATGCCTCAAAACATCATAGGAATTCCCACATTGATGGCTTAGAAGTACCCTGGCTTAGAAGTGAGGGACGTGACTGTCATGGTTTGTGCAAGATGGTGGCTGATGCATCATGTGGGCACACCCATGCACTGCGGTGGCTATCTTAATGATGTTAAAGGAAGTAGTCATTAGTCATGCCCCCAAAGATCATGATGGTGGCACTTAATTTTCATCATATGCATGTTGAAAAAAAATGTGTGTGAAGTTTAGCAAACAAGCTTGAAAATGATTAAAACAACAATATTTATTTATTTTATTTATTTATACATTTCTTCTATACCGCCCCTTCCAGAGATCAAGGGCGGTTTACAGTTAACAATTGAACAACTTTTACAAGGAACAGTGGTATTAACTATTTATAGGGAGCATATCATACAAACAAACTTGTGTGCAAACTTTCTATTTACAAATATACCGGGGTCAGCTTATTCTTAACTTAGCTTCCTTTTTTGGATGGGTGGGGCAAGGCTCTGGGGTTGTTTAAGTAGGGGGCGAGGGAGGGGGAGGTTAGTAGATTGGTTTTGTAGTTGTTGAGAAGTTGTATGTGGGAGGAGAGGGGTTTCAGTTAGGTTTTCAAAGTGTTCATTGAAAAGGAGTGTTTTGAGTCCTTTTCTGAATAGTTGGAGGTCTTTTGTCATGCGGAGGACTAGTGGAAGTTCATTCCAGAGGGTAGGGGCAGCAAATGAAAAGGCTCTGGAGCTTGTGGTTTTCTTTGTCCTGCAGATGGTTTTGAGTATGACAAGTGAGTGATTTGCATTTTGTCTGCGTGATCTGGATTCTGGTGGGGAATGTAGGAAGGTGGTTAGGTAGGAGGGGGAGATGTCATTGAGCAGCTTGAATGTTTTAAGGAGTATTTTATATTTTATCCGGCTGTTTATTGGGAGCCAGTGTAGTTCATGTAGAATGGGAGTTATGTGATCAGCTAGGCGGGCTTTTGCAACCATCCTGGCTGTGATGTTCTGGGCTCTTTGTAGTATATTTGTGTTTTTAAGTGGTAGGCCGTTCAGTAGACTATTACAATAGTCGAAGTGGGGGGTAATTAGTGAGTTGACTACAGACTTGAAATCATGGGTATCGAGGAGGGGTCTTAGGTGCTGTACTGTTTTTAGTTTAAGGAATGCAGTTTTTACTGCTTGCTTTATATGGGGGGAGCATACTGAGGGTGTGATCTAATATTATTCCTAGGTATTTTACCTCTTGTTTAACAGGGATGGCTGTGTTGTTGATTATGATGGTTTTTGGATGGATTGCATCGTGGTTTCTCGTTACGAACATAGCTTCAGTTTTTTTGAGGTTAATGCTGAGGTAGTTGGACTCTAGCCAAGATTCAGCCTCTCTGATGCATTCTGATAGATTGTGGTATGAGGGGTTGTTAGTGTTTATGGGGATAGAGAGCATGATGTCATCGGCATATATGTAATGGTTAATTTTGAATTGTCTGAATATATTCGTGATGGGCTGTAGGTATAGGTTATAAAGAAGGGCTGAGAGGGCCGAGCCTTGTGGGATTCCCTATCCTTGGAAGGAATGTTTCCGAGGTGTCTTGGCCTAACTGGACACGTAGCATACGGTGTGACATAAACCATTTAAGGACAGTGCCTCCTATTCCCATTTTTGCCAGCTTTTCAATTAATGTGTTATGGTTGATGTTATCGAATGCGGAGGCTATATCTATGAAAAGGAGGATGAATCCTTGCTTATTGTCATCTGTACCTCTAATGAGGTTGTCCATCAGTGTTATTAACAAGGTTTCAACGCCGTGAAAGGGGCGGAATCTGAATTGGTGGGAGTCTAGAGGGGTTGGAGGTCAATATAGTCTTGCAATTGGAGTTGGATGATTTTTTTCTATTAGCTTATCAATGAACGGTATACTGGCTATGGGCCTGTATGAGCTTGGGTCTTTTGGGTCCATGGTATTGTTTTTTAGGATGGGGCGAATGGAAGTGAGTTTGAGGGCATCTGGCATGATGCCTTGTGAGAGTGATTGATTATACTGTGAATATTATGAAATTATGGTGAGTTCATGGACAACAGAAACATATTTCAAAATAGAATCTGTATTTTCAATGGCTTGATGAGTTTATGACTGATGGCATACATTGTTTTCAAGAAATATGTTTAGAATTCATGGATATGCAGTTCATCATGAGACCATACACTTAAATCTTTGTTTGCTCATATAGCAACATGGGACTAAAACAAAAACTACAACTTTTTGATATTAGCTTAATAGCTGAAAGATGTGATATACATCGGGGGGGGGGGGGAAGGGGGGCGGTGGATATCCCAAGGAAGACAAAAAGCCTTGTTCAGTCACTCTTTTATTCCTATGTCTTCTGATTAATGCCATTTCATATTTGCCTTGCTGTTCTCAGAATTGCAAATATGATGAATAGATTGTGAAACCTATTGCACAATATTTATTTTATATTTTCTGGTGACTGTATTATCAACAAAATGTTAGAGAAAAATGAAAAAGAATGCTTGCTCATCTTGGTAAAATGCTATCTATGAAATACTAAAGTAATACTTTGCATGTGCTTTAATATTAACATACTGGATCCTATGCTCTTGCTACAAATATGCTTCTAAGTAGCTTATTTCAAAACAAATACCAGCTTTTCCTTCTCTGTTGCGTGCACTTTGAAAGTATCTCCTCCCAGAAACCCAGTGATAGAGCGGCTTTCATTTTCAGATGAGATGGTTTGCGCAGGAGATGGTAGAAGGGTACCTCTTTCTATAACTTTGTAATCGGTAATTTTGAGAAGTCAGTATCACCCTCTATAAATCTATAAAATCAGAACTCTATTTCAGATTACACTGCTCATCCCTTGCTTCACGCACACATCCCAAAAGAGAAACAAAATCGGAAAGCGATGGTTATATAACTTTGAATTTCCATGTTTTCACTGCATCTGAGCCTGTTGCCATGGCAATTCTTATCTTACCCATGCTATCTGCAGAGTGCACACAGAGATATGACTCCCAAGTTCTGGGATTCATTGCTATGAATCATAGTGTATAAGGAACAGAATACCAACTTGTTTGTAAAGAACAAATTGCAATCACAGTGCTTAAAAGCACTTAGAAGAGGAAGGTTGGTAACTAGTTGTTGTCTACTATGATCAATTTTAAGCATACGAACTCTCACAAATGGAAAGGGGAAAACATTCTGGGTCAATATTCAGCTGCAGCGCTCAGTGTGTTTTTCTGAATGCCAGCAGCCAACAGTGACTGGCACTGAATATCGAAATTCAATGGTAACAGGAGCCACCAGCCGGATCAGAGCAGTGATAGTCAGCTGGATATCTGGATAGGAAATCGCATAAAGTTAGGACTGCCTTTATTCTGGCCTAATTCTATGAGGTTAGTTATCCAGCTAGCGAACTGAAGGGGCTAGTTACTGGCGTGCTAATATTAACGCACATTAATTTGCGGTTAATATGCATTATTACTAACCAGGTCCCATTGAATAACATGGGACCTGTGCTAAAATAACATGTGCTATAAACCAAACATAGAGACTAAAGCAGCTCCAGATGCACTTCAGTGGAAGAAACCATACTGCATGCCCCATTTTGCACAGCAAGTTGAGAGGAGCTGAGATGTCTGGTTGAGACGTCCATGATTCCTTTGGTATTTTACAAAAGGCTCCGACAAAGATGGAGCCTTTAGAGAAATACATATAAGGACCTTGACAAACCCATGTCTATTTGCTGGTATGTACAGGAGATTGATTTCCCAGCAATAAACACATAGAAAAAGAACAACATCATTCGATAGCTTCCACATACATGTGCTGGCACTTCTACGTGGAAGTCACAATTTCACAACCTCCTTGTGTAAGTGTCATAAATTAAAAAGAGAAGCCATAAAAAGGCAGGGTTTTTTAACATTAAATGTAAAATATTACACCGGGGTTAAAGGACATTTCACTAGGGAGAAAGGGCACCATGTTAATAGCAAAGGAAGGGAGATGACCACAAACTAGTTCAGCCTTGTTAGGTAAAAAGAATGGGAGTTTTTAGTGCTTTTTCTGTATCTTTTATGTTATCTTTATGTTTATGATCGGAGGAAGTGTGTGTGTGTGTGTGGGGGGGGGGGGGGGTTTTATTGTAGAGATGTGGTAAAGAGGATGGCATGTTTTTGTTTTTTTAATAGTTTCCTAAATGGTTATTATTTATTATCAATAAGGAGTGGGTAAGGATTTTATCATTTTAATATTTTAGGTTGTTATGTTTTACATGTGGTGCACCACTTCAAGGTGATGCTGAGAGATGGAATATCAAGTAAATAACCTGAATCAAACTCAAAATGTGTGAGAGCACAATAGGCAAACTGACTGGACCAAATAGTCCTTTTCTGATGACATCATCTATGTGAATAATTTTTTGTAGTGCACACATCTGAATTTTAAAAGGGGGAAAGCTGGTAAAAGCATATCTGTCCAAGGGGTTTGGTCCAATGGCTGCATGGCAGTACTGTGTGCTGTTTGTTAGAAGACTTTGGGCCCCTTTTACTAAAGTCCATTAACTAGTTAATATGCATTTTAACATGCGGCAACTAGCACTCAGAAACATGAATGCATGAGCATGTCCACCGCTGCATGCTAAAACACAAGTTAATTCGTGATGGCAGGGTAGGACAGGGAATGGGCAGAATGTATGTGTGTAGAGCGCATTACCACTAGCGCCAGGGCTATTTCCACATGCTCAGCAGTGATGTAGCTCTTAACACCAGTTCACCTAACGACTTCTCTATGGGAGTCATTAAGTGAATCCGTCTTAGGGGTATGTTTACTAAGCTGTCTTAATGTGCACTCTGCCACGTTATCGTGCGATAAGATACATTATCGCGCAATAATGGCGCTTTATCGGGTGCAGAGGTACCTTAGCACGCGATAACGCGCACAGCAGCGCAAATGAGCGCTGAGGATGGAGAAAGGCTCCCTGAGGGTAGAGGAAGGCTCCCCAGGGGCGGAGAGAGAGGGTCAATGGGCGGAGAGTGGGAGGGGAGAGGCTCCCTAAACACTAACGCTGTGAAATTCGAGGCTGAAAACTAACGAGCTGATTTAAAGTGAAAAGAAACCATTTCCGTCAGCAATGTACAGCAAAACCAGGGAAACCGACAAAAAGTGATAAGTGTGATTCATGCGCACGGAACAAAAGGGCAAATAAACAGTGAAAATGAACAGAAGAAAATGTAAAAAGAAAATAACCAAGCTGGGCAATAGTGATATCAATGGGAAACATCAAAAAACACTCCCAAGAAAGCTCCAAAAAAAGATATGAATATTGGAAGGGTCCATGCTCCGTCCCCATACAAGGTGAATGAGCCCACAGTGAAATTGCACTGAGCAGGGTTTTCCTCTCCATTGGACAGATTTACTATGGCATGCACATGTTCCACAACAGCAGGGCAGGCATGTCGGAACGGGCAACTGGACAGATGCTGGAAAAGGGGGACACAGAGGGCTGCAGGCGGCACATGCTGTGGTGCAGCTGGGCCACAGTGCAGACTAGGGTGATGCCTAGCTAGCCCATAGGAATGCTGAAACAGTAGAGCAGCCAGACAGCAACTGCTGAGGGACCAACACGGGCATGAGTGTGCTTCCCATGGTGTCACAGGGGATAGTACCCAGCAGGTACCCCCAATGGCACGGAACATTGGCAGGCGGTGCTGGGGGGAAGCGTGGACAGCTATGCAAGCACCCCTACCCCAGAACACGCACCATAGGTAGCCACCTACCCACACACTGGATGGCCTGAGACTGCGCTCCACCAGCACCACCAGCAGAAGGGCATGTCATCAGGGTGGCAGAGGGGTACTGGTGGGGGAGGGGGCAGTGGCAGCTGCCCAGAGCAAACCATGACCTAGCCCTGTGTAGGTGGGTGCCATGCACTGCAACAGACAGGCACTGTCTGACGAACCGTCATGGTGTCACCAGGGAATGCACCATCTTTGTGGCAGTGTGCTCAGAAACAGAAGGTCACAGATTCAAGTCCCAGCTGTGGTTCCTGCCAACCCAGTCCTCATATTTTACTCACTACTAAAACATGCTAATACGGACAGATCCTTTATTGCAGATGACATAAACATGCCCAAAACACCTACATTTTATGCTATAGAGCACAGACACCATAAACATGTGCATTACCTAGAGCAGAGTCTCCCAAATGCAGTCCTGGAGGGCCAAACACCATTCAGGTTCCATGCTGCCTCTAATAAAGATGCCTGTGCTGCATTTGTATGCGCCGCCCCCATGGTATGCAAATGTATCTCATGCATATTCATGAGGGACAGCATGAAAACCCGAACAGTGTTTGGCCCACAGGACTGGAGTTGGGAACCTCTGCCCTAAAGCTGCGGCCAACAGGGGCAGAAACACTCACACCCACAGGCTCCATTATCCAATGCCTCCTGGAGAGTCAGGATGCTGGGCCCTGTGTGCATCTCCCAATACTAGCACTTGCATACCTTAGCAATGCCACCCTAAACCCAGGAATACGGTACACAGCTATCAAAAGGTTGCTATGATTATTGACAGATAGCAATTCCGAAGTTAAGTGCAATTTTCTGATTGAGCTGCATCATAGCAACCTTTCTGATGTCTGTGGAGTGTGCTACAGGTCTTGTGTCTGACAGTGTTTAGCACCCTGTGGAGTGACCCCAAAAGTATTGTGTACCATAGCCATGCCTGCACTGTGCCCAGGACTGGTGCGGTGGCCAGGGCTGCCAAACACCTCAATAGTTGCACAATGCTGGCATAGGGGTGGGAGTGTGTGTCTGTCTATCCAGTGTGTGGTGGCTGCCAACACCCTCCACAGCCCACACTGCTAGCACTGTTGCCAGTATGCCAATGTGCATAATGAGGAGCAAGGTACTGTCAGAATAGCCTGGATAGGGTGGCCTGGCCTGGATGCATCTGCACAGGGCATTTGGCAATGGCTCGGACATTGCAGTGGCCGGCCACCACCTGCACGGACAGGGTGTCCACAGCATGTCCTGCTGGGAGGTCACTCTCACCCTGACAGAGCAGTGACCACGGCATGGCTAGGTTCCCCCATAGTGCTGTATAGTATTTCTTTTGTGTGATATTTATGGGTTCTCTTTTGGGGCCCAATCACTGACTTATCTGCTTGGTGTGTATGTTGACATCCCAGTTCTGGGTACATGCATCTCCTCCAGGAACATGCACTATGGACTAGCTTGCAGACTGTCTGCAGGTACTACGTGCCTTGCTGGCACACCTCGCAGGGTGTAGCAGCTGGAGGCTTGCTGCTGGAGAATGTCAGATAGTGGTGGGTGGCTGCTGAGCATTTCTAGCCCTACTGTTTGTCTGCTATTGCTTTATGGATGTGTACAGCTCTGCATTGCCTGCCCTGTAGGGTGTCTGTTCCCCAGCAGGACTGGGGTTGATGGTTCCCCTCTACTGTCACCATTGCAGGGAGGTAGAATGGTGGGAGATCCTGTTTCCCACCCTGAACCCCGTGGGGTGGGGTGGGTTGGGTTGGGTTTGGTGGGGTGGTGGTACATAATCTGCTTATAGGTCCAAACACCCCCTTCACCTACATCATGTAACCATAGCACCAACACAGGATACGCACTATTCTGGGTGCATCATTAGCCCATAAGGGCTAGACATGACTGAGAAATACAGATGGACACAGATGTACTGTAGGTGTATCTGCAGAACCTACCTATCACATACACTAGCACTGATGGGGATCTGCAGCATGGCATATTTTAGCCATGAAAGGTGCTGTGGACCTGGTGCTGGGCGCAGTACCCACACAATGTGACGGTCTGTAGCTGCTCTGTGCCAGTAACACACATGGTCAGTACCCCCTACCAGGCTGAGGTGCTGTGGGGGTGCACACGGTCAGTTCTCCCTACCAGGCTGAGGTGCTGTGGGGGTGCATACCCCATCTTGTGATCATCTGTAGACTGCTGATTTGCATGTGCAGTGCATCATGGGTACGGGTGGGTTACCCCTATCCTGGTAACCACAGCAGACAGCTTGTGTGGTGACATGCAGTCCTTCTGTAGCCAGTCAGGGGTTTGTTAGTAGCTATGGAGCTGTAGCCCACTGGTTACTTCACTGCCTGTAGAGCCAGAGGTCATGGTTTTGATCCCACAGTGGGGTTATTTGATAGGGCTGTCCAAGGCATTTTCTTTTTTAATTTAAATTTGTGCTGCCAGCAAAACCACCCTCACAGTGCTGTAGCCTTAAGGTGCCTCATAAGGCACCCTCTAAAGCACTCTATAAGGCACCCTATAAAGCACCCTATAAGGCGCCTTATAAGGCGCCCTATAGGGAACATTATAAGGTGCCTTGGCGGACAGTGCACTTTATAATGTGCCCTCTGGAGTGCCTTATAGGGCATCTTATGTGGCACCATAGGTTACGGCACTGTGAGGGTGTGTTTGCTGGCAGCACTAATTTAAATTAAAAAAGAAAATGCCTCAGACTGCCCTATCAAATAACCCCACTGTGGGATAAAACCCATGACTTCTGGCTCCACAGGAAGTGAAGTTACCAGTGAGCTACAGCACTATAGCTACCAGCAAATCCCTGGCTGGCTACAGAAGGACTGCAGGTCACCACACAAACTGATTTAAAGTAAAGGGTAATGCCTCAGACAGCCTTACTCATCAGGCCCACTGGGGGATTAAACTCATGACCCCTGTTTCATCAGTCAATGTATTAACCATTGTACTACACCTCTGTTGCTGTGCTTGTAGGTCAGTGCACCTAATTAAGGCTAGCGCGCATTAACGTGCCACGGCTCCCTCTATCGCATGAAAACGTACCTTATCGCACGATAACCCTAAATGCTACCTTAAGACAGGAACGCCCACTATCTTATATGGCATCCTGCACACTAATGCCGGCTGCACGTTAAGACTGCTTAGTAAACATACCCCTTAGATTGGCCCATTACGCATTAGCTGCCAGGACAATACTAGTCATGCCCCCAACATCTACCGCAGAGGCTTTGCAATTAGCGTGCGCTTGTTTGGCACAATTTCAAGTCCTTAGTGGACTTTAGTAAAAGGGACTCTTTATTTCCGCATCTTGAGCCAAATAGGAAAGTTACAAAGGCAGTATAACACAGCTAACAATGAGAAGAGTCTCATAGATCAGTAAAAAGCATACACATCGGGTTAGAGAGAAAACTTCAGTCCAGGCCTCAACAAATTTTGTGTGGAATTAAGACACAGGCCAAAATCTTAAGAGTCAGTGTTTGTGACCTCCTCGTGCTCCCTCCTCCATTGTCTCTTGCCTCATGTTCTTAAGTGCCAGAGTGCCTATACCCCGCAGCTTCTTATAGACAGATATACAGAAAACAGTTACAGCTTCAGATATTAACTGTCTGTATGTGTGTGTAGTACAATGGTGGTATGTCTGTCTATGCGTGGGATGTGGCGGTGGTGCCTTTGTGTGGATGGGATGCAGGTTTGGGCAGCAGAGCTGGGAAGCCTCTCTTTGTGTGATACAGATTGGTGATGCCTGTGTCTGTTTGTGAATGTGAGAGTGAGTGTGTGTGGTGTGAAGTGAGGTGCCTAAGGGTTATGTTTACTAAACCGTCTTAATGTTACCGGCGTTAGTTGCAGTCTTATTGTGACGAATGCCATATAAGGTAGTGGGCATTCCGTTCTTAAGGTAGCATTTGAGGTTATCATGCGATAAAGTCTGTTATTGCATGATAGAGGGAGCCATGGCATGTTAACATGCGTTAGCCTTAATTAGGCGCGCTGACCTGCAATCACAGCAATAGAGGTGTAACACAATGGTTAATACATTGACTGCTGATACAGTGGTCATGAGCTTGATCGCTCAGTTAAAAAACTGAAGCAATCCTTTTTCCTGCTTGTAACAGTCAGACACATCCCAACAATTTGCACTGCCAGAAAAAAAAACCTCACCCCAGTGCCGCAACCTAATGCACCTTTTAGGGCGCACCATAAGGTACATCATAAAGCACCACGTCATCCAAGGCAGGTCATAATGTGCCCCAGAGGGTGGCAGGAAAGGTTGGCACCCTCCAAGGCAGCATATAAGGTGCCCCATAAGCTGGCCAAACCTAAGGTGCAGTGAAAGATGCCCCAGGGATGCCAAGGTGACACAGGAGATGGTGCCCAGGGGCACAAAGGTGCCCCAAAGTCACAAGCATGAAATGTATGGCTCAAACACAGATGTAACCATAACACTGCACAGAGCACCAAGGAAAGGCAATGAACAAGTGATGGAAGGAAGTAGATGACGGAGCTCATGGACCAGCCAAATCTGCGTGCAGCCCATGTGGCAGCAGATAAAGTGGACAAACATATTTGGGGCAACTGTACCGATGTACAGGGTGATGGTACTGTACAGTGCAACAATGACAGTGTGTGGCAGAGGATGGGGATATGTGTCTACCAGAAGAGGTAGAGGTGGCAGGATAAGTGCAATGACAGGAGGACAGAGGAGAGCAGTGCCATACAGAGCAGACACAGGAGAGGCAAGCACAGAAAAGTGCAATGCAGAAAAGGCAATGCAGAAAAGTGTGCCAGTTCAGGACATGGGGTAGCAGCCTGCAGATTAGGGCAGGATGCCACACAGCTGGCACACACACATAGATGGACAGAAGGATGAATGGCAACAGTAATGAGGGTATAATGTGGCGGCAGCACAGATCTGCACAGATATGACTGTTAAACAAATGAAACGTAGTTGTGTAGGACAGCCATACAAAAAGGGGAACAGAGAGGAATCAAACCCATGACCTCTGCTACTGAAGTCATTGCATTAACCATTGCGCTATATCACTATGGGAGTCATCATACCAATGGATGGCTACAGAAAGAGTGCACATCACCATAAAACTGTCTGCAATGGCTACCAGGATAGGATAGAACCAACAGTACCCATAATGCAATTCACATGCAGAACAGCAGTCTACATCTGCTCACCAGATGGGGTATGCACCTCTACAGCACGTCAGTTTGGTAGGGAGGAATGACTGTGCATGTTACTGGCACAGAGTACCCACAGGCCATGCCAATGTGCATGTTCTGTGCTCACCCTGAGGGTGAGGTCGAGTGGCCAGCACCAGGTCCGCAGTACCCGGGTTGGTTGAGGTGGGCTGTACTGCAGGTCTCTATCAGTGCCGGTGTGTGACAAGTATTGGTTACAGACACTTTTAGGAGGTCTCTGTGTCCATTTGTAATTACCAGTCATGTCTGGCTCTTGTGGACCATGATGTACACACCATAGCACATATCCACTGTGCTTGCTGTAGTAACCTGTTTAGGGAGCAGGGGTGTATCAGGGCACACAGGGTGACAGTGTACTTAGCAAGCTGCTCTCGGTGGGGTGGGGAGAGGAGGGGAAACATGATCTACCCCCAACAAACACTCACCCTTTGCAACCGGGGGCAGTGGAGGTACATGAGAACAGGCTCTGGGACCAGCAAGCCCAGTCCTGGTGGCAAATAGACAGCTGCTGAAGATCTGCACTTGGGACAGTGCCACTGGCAGATAGGTAGTGGGTCCAGTCAGCTCAGCTGCCCCCCACTACAATCTGACATTCACCAGCAGAGGGCAGTCAGGGTGCACCTGCTGCAACCTGCAAGGTGGTGCAGCCATACAGATGCCAACTGCAGACATTCTGCTAGCTAGTACATAGTTCATGTTCCTGGAGGAACTGTGTGCACCCAAAACTGGGATGTCAGTGATTGGGCCCCAGAAAAGAGAACCCATAAATATCACTTGAGAAAAATACTGTATAAGCACTATGGGGGGAACATAGCCATGCCATGGTCACTGCTCAGTCAGGGTGAGAGCGACCTCCCAGCATGACATGTTGTGGCCACCCTGTCCATGCAGGCGGTGGTCGGGCACTACAATGTCCCAGCCATTGCCCTATACCCTATGAAAATGCATCTTGCCCATGCCACCCTGTCCAGGCCATACCCACAGTACTTTGCTCCTCATTTTGCACATTGGCAGGCAAACACTGGAAACAGTGCAAGCAATGTGGGCTCAGTAAGGTGTAGGCAGCCACAACACACTAGATAGACAGACACACACTCCCACACCTATGCCAGCATTGTGCAAATATAGAGGTTTATGGCAGCCCTGGGCGCCACACCAGTCCTGGGCACAGTGTGGGCATTGCTTTGGTACTCAATACTGTTAGGGTCACTCCCCGGGGTAGTAAACACTGTCAGAATCAATAACTGAAACACACTCCACAGATATAAGAAAGGTTGCTATGATAAATCTCTATCAACAAATTGTGTTTAACTTAGGATTTGTTAGCTGACATTAATCATAGCAACCTTTTGATATATGTGGAACGTGTTCCCAAGTTTAGGACGGCATTGCTAAGGTTTTCGGGTGCCAGTATTGGGAGATGCTGCTCCGTGCAGGGCCCAACAGCCTGACTCTCCATGAGGCTTTGGATAGTGGAGCCTGTGGGTGTGGGTGTTTATATCCCTGTTGGCCGCTGCTCTAGGGCACAGGTTCCCAACTACAGTCCTGGTGGGCCAAACACTGTTCAGATTTTCATGCTGTCCCTAATGAATATGCATGAGATACATTTGCATACAATGTGGTGTCGCATACAAATGCAGCATAGGCATATTTATTAGGAGCAGCATGAAACCTGAATGGTGTTTGGCCATCCAGGACTGCAGTTGGGAAACTCTGCTCTAGGTATTGCACATGTTTATGGTGTTTGTGCTCTGTAGGGTAAGATATAGGTGTTTCAGGCATGTTTATTTTATCTGCAATAAAGGTTCCGTCTTTATTACCATGGTTTAGTACTGGGTAAAATATGGGGACAGGGTTGGCAGGAGCCACAGCTGGGACTTAAACTTGTGACCTTCTGCTCCTGAACAGCCTGGCTGTGTGTACTGCACCACACTGTTGCCACAGGGACAGATCATTCCCTGGGGATACCATGACTGTTCGTCAGATGGACCCTGTCTGTTGCAGTGTACGGCACCCACCTAAACGGGGCTTGGCCGTGGTCTGCTGTGGGCAGATGCCATTGCCCCCTCTGCCACCAGCACCCCTCCGCCACCATGCTTCCATGCCATTATGCCAGTGGTGCTGGTGGTGCGCAGTCCCAGGCCATCCAGTGTGCCAGTAGGCAGCTGCCTATGGTGTGGGTTCTCGGGTAGGGATGCCTACATGGACATGCGCGCTTCCCCCCGGCACTGCCTGCCAATGTTATGTGCCCTTGGGGGTACCTGCTGGGTAATATCCTCTATGACACTGTGGGACACACACTCATGCCCATGTTGGACCCTTGTCAGTTGCTGTATTGCTGCTTTACAGTTTCGGCATTCCTATGTGCCACCTAGGCATCTGCCTAGCCCGCACTGTGCCCCAGCTGGACCACAGCATGTGCCGCCTGCAGCCCCCTGTATCCCATTTACAGCATCAGTACAGTTGCCCTTTCCTATGTGCCCACTCTGCTGTTGCTGCACATGTGCATGCCATAACAAACCTGCCCAATCTAAACGACAGAAACCCTGATCAGCACTATTTCAATGTGGGATCATTCACTTTGTAGGGGGACAGAGCATAGACTCTTCCAAACATGATATCTTAATTTTTAATCTTTGTCAGTAGTGTTGCTTTATGTTTATCATTAATATCACTATTGGCTAGCTTGGTTATTGGGATTTTAAATGTGGTTCTGGTCATTTTATATGTTTATTTGCCTTTTTGGTTCCCACACATTTATCACTACTATCACTGTTTTGGGTTTCCCTGCCTTTGCTGCACATTGCTGACTGAAATGGTTTCTCTTTCCTGCAAATGTGTCTAACTTGAGGGTTTCACTGGAGTTAGTTTTCAGACCCGGATTTCACAGCATTAGTGTGCCTGGAGCCTCTCCCCGCCCACTCTCCGCCCATTGACCCCTTCTCTCCGCCCTCTGGGAAGCCTTACTCCACCCTTCAGACCCGGATTTCACAGTGTTAGTGTGTCTTAACGCCGCGCTGCGTTATCGCGCAATAAGTGATGTTATCGCGCGGTAATTGCACGATAACATCACTTATTGCGTTATAATACCACCGCTGCGACGTTAAGACGGTTTAGTAATCATACCCCTATGAGTGTTTGTATTGGTGTGTGCTGTGTGGGTGGGCTGTTTGGGTGTTTGTTCTGCGGGGGAAGGGGAATGCATTTCTTAGCAATACCTTACACTCTTCCCGCCCCCTGTTAGCTCTCCTCCTCTGCTATTCTTACAGACTTTCTCCCCTTCACTAACCCTCCTAGCACTCCCATCCCCTGACCTAAAATTGTTAAAGGCCCATTGCCCCTTTAAATTTTCCCTCCTTTTGCTACTTCACTCCCCCCCCCCCCCTTTTTTTGCTGCAGGTCACGATTGTGGCCTTCTCCTTCTCTGTTGCCCACGGGATCCAATATCATCGGGGCATATAGCAGGGGTTGCGGCCAGTGGGAGGGGGGCAATAACTCCCAGGTGCCAGATACAAATTTCTGGTCACCTTGGTGACCTGGCGCCTGGGACCTGTCAAGCTACTTTAGTTTGTGGTCACTTAAATGGCTACAAATACAAGAGGGAGATGAAAATGAATGAATGAATGAACCAGTGAATACATTTCATTTTATTTCATGTTTGATTTTTTTTTTTTTTTACTTGGCTCATTTTCTATTGAATAACTATTGATTCCTTTATTTTTTTTGGATTATCACTTTCATATTATGATTTTTTTTCCAGCCATCACACTACACCATAATCTCATTTTTTCCTCAACATGCCTCTCAAGTATTGCTGCATTTCTTTTTCATTGTAAGAAAGGAGGGGGGGAGGGGAGCCAACTTCGTTACATTATAATCTTTAAAGAATAAAGGATCATTTTATTTCTGATCATTTGACTGTGATTTGAACAAGTTGGAAAGTGTACAAAATAGGGAGTAATTTAACAAGCCATTTGAATATGTAGAACAGTGTTTTGTGCAGTTAAGAAGGTGCCTATAGAATTTCCTGGGGTATATGTGCACAGGAGTGAGTACTCAGGAAAGATAATGCCTACGTTTACATGATCTACCTATTAGGTGTTTCGGGGATGGCAAATAGGCAGCAAGGGGTAATTTTATAAGGAGAGGCCTATATTTATGTGTGAATATTAAGGGGCATGTTTACTAAAGGTTAATGCACGTTAATGAAAGTCAAAGTGCATTAAGTGCTGCAACGGCCCATAGAAATAAAAGGCACTTAACACATGTCAACTTTATTTAAGGTGCATTTACTAAAGGATTACATGCCCCTACATGGCCCCTTATATGCATAAATTTCACAGTTGCCATTCTGCAACCTCCTGGCTACACCGAGACCTTTCCCACAGGACCCACATTGCATCCGTGCCCTTATCAGACCACAACCTAATCACCTTCTACCTTCCATACATACCTAAAGCAACCATCCTCAAATCTCTCTCAGCCATCTCACAGAGATTCAGGGCCTTCGATAAAGACACCTTCACTAGCACGATCCCACCTCCTCCTCAGGTGAAGCTGACCAGTACTGACACCTTCATCTCCAAATGGAACATAAGCATCTCTGCATACACCATCATGCTGGACAACAGAACCAGGATAAAGTGACGACACCAAACTCCATGGTTTACCCCTCAACTTAAAACTCTAAAAAATAAACTCAGACAGCTCAAGCGCAGATGGAAATGACAAAAAACCCCAAACAACTTTTCAGCCTATGCAAGCATACAGGCAGACTAATGTGCATTCACACGCCACAACAAAAAAGATTATCACTCCAATCTGCTAAACACCTCCCTCAGCCACCCCAGTGGACTTTTCTATATAGCCATGAACCTGCTTCAAGCCCCAACAAGTATGAAATAACAAGTCACTTAACCTCACCTTAGCGCCTGATGCTATGGCATAATTCCTCCGATCCAGACAACTGGCTACCAAGGTGCCTTCCACTAGCCCCACCAACACCCCAGACAAAAAAACCTGGTCAACATTCAGGCACTTGTCCATCAGGGAGATTATCAATATTATAGCAAATCTCAACTGCACCACCTCATCACTTGACCCCTGCCCCTTCTCTTGGATCAGGATGACCAGACATGACCTCACCCCAACCATTCTCCAACTGGCCACGCATCTCTGACACTCAGCTATATGCCAACTTATTTCAAGCAAGCCTCCATCAGATCCCTACAGAAAAACCCCACAGTCGATCCTTCAGCCCCAGCCTCCTACAGATCCATATTGAGTATCCTCTCCCTAGCCAAAATCATAGAAAAGGCAGTGCAGCTTCAGTTACAAGAATTCATAGAAAACCCATGCCCCTCTCGACGTGCACCAGCATGGATTCAGGCCATTCTACAGCACTGAAACCCTTCTGTCCTCCCTGCTGGATAACTTAATCAAGGGCACAGGCACAAGGATTTATTCTCATCTTTTTTGACGTCTCTGCAACCTTCAATTCAGTCACCCACATCCGACTATGCTCCCATCTACACACAATCAGAATCGAAGATACAGCACTGCAGTGATTCCAATCATACATTTACAACCGATCCCAACAAGTAAGAAATGGAACTGAAACCTCCAAACCTTTCCAACTACTACAGGGATTACCTCAAGGTTCCGCATTATCATCATTTCTGTTCAATATTTTCATCCAGCCTCTATGCACGCTCATAAAACACCACAAGATCCACAATCATCTGTACGCAGATGACATACTGATCTACACTCCATTCTCCACTACCAATCCAGACTAATCCATGATCTGTGGATGCCTGTAAGCAACCATCCAATGGTTCAGCAAACACAACATGCATATCAAACCCAGCAAAACAGAAGTCCTCTTCATAACCAAACACCCGTCCTTCACTCTTCCAAATTCCATCAATCTGGTCAATTTAACTCTATGGGGTATGTTTACTAAACTGCGGTAACGTTACATAACGCGCGTTATGTAACGTTAACGATCGTTAAGTAACGTTAACGCGCGTTATGAGACGTTAATGATCGTTAACGTCTCATAACGCGCGTTATCATTACTTAATGATCGTTCACGTTCCGCAGCATGGTAAAACACCGCAGAAGGTGGAGAGAGGGCGGAGAGAAGGGGTCAATGGGCGGAGTGTGGGCAGGGAGAGGCTCCATTCACACTAACGTGCTGATTTGAAGAGCTGACTCCTAACGCGATTGAAAACCTGCCGTTAGATGCACATGTATGAGTTGGTTAGTGTAGAGTAATTTAAATACTATTTGGAGTTAGATGCACATATGCAGGAGAGAGAAACCATTTTCGTGTCAGCAATGTACAGCCCAGGCAGGGAGCCCAAAAACTGTGATAGTAGTGCTCCATGTACAGCAATACCATAGTGCCAAAGTATGAATGGCCACTATGACGATGGTGCAAATGGGGCATAGGGGGCCGTAGGCAGGACATGTAGCATGGGCAGCTGGAGCACAGGGTTGACCAGGCGGGCGCCTAGGTGGCACATAGGAACATAGACACCGGAGATCAGCAAGACAGCAGTTAACCAAGGCCAAACACAATCCACCAATATCTACCTGGTCCACCCTAGCCAATAGTCACTAGGGCACAGACATGACATCCCCCCAGCCATCCCGCCCCCATGCGGAGGGGACATAATAGTGATAGGCAGTGATGGGGGGGATGTGAGGATGTCCATGTATGCCCCCCACCCCGGAACCTGCTCCCTAGGCGGTCGCCTACCTACACAGTGGATGGCCTGGGACTGCGCACTACCAGCACCGACAGCAAACGGGCACGTCAGCTTGGCATAGGGGCGTGTGCCCGTACTGGAGGGGGCAGTGCCACCTCCCTGCAGTGGACCTAGGCCATGCTCTGCAGCAGTATGTGGTGTGCAGTGCAACATAAAAGGTCAGGCTGAGGAAAAGTGCAGGTAGCCCCAGGGACTACCATGCATCTATGGCATCAGTGTGGTGCAGTACACCCAGCCAGTGTGTCCAGGAGCAGAGGGTCACAGGTTCAAGTCCCAGCTGTGGTTCCAGCAGAGCATGTCCCTATATTTTACCCTACAATGCAGATACAACAGCAACATGTGCAAAGCCCAAAGCAGCGGCGAACAGGGGTGAAAACACCCACTCACACAGGCTCCACAATCCAATTATGCATGGAGCGGCAGGCTGTTGGCCCCATTAGTGGGATGATGTTATCACCAGAGCACTACTACTACCCCCTGCACAGTTTAGCAATGTTGGCACTGTGCTCAGGACTAGTGTGGCGGGCAGGGCTGCCAACCACCCCTATCTTTGTATAATGCTGCAAAAGGAGTGAGCGTGTTTGTATGTCTATCCATTGTTCTGTGGCTGCCACACTTCACTGTGCCCAAAATGCCCCACTGTTACCAGCGTTAGCCTGATTAGATGCATAATGAGGAGCAAGGTATTCTGGGTATGGCCCAGACAGGGCAGATTGGCCAGGATGCATCCTCACAGGGTGTGGGACAATGGCTAGGACACTGTAGTGCCTGACCACCACCTGCATGGACAGGGTGGCCACAGCATGGCATGCTGGGAGGGCACTCACTCTGAATGAGCAGTGACCCTGGCAGGTCTAGGTTCCCACATAGCGCTCTACATTATTTGTCTCTAGTGATATGTTTGTGTTTTCCAGTACTGGGTTCCTAAACACTGAGATGCCTGCTTGTTGTACATATGAGGGGGTACTCAAACAAAACAGGCATTATTTTTTGAAAACTATTTATTTCAATTTTTTTACAAAACAACCTTATTTCCTTCAAAATACTCTCCATTGTAACTGATACTTTTGTCCCACTGGTGCTTCCACTGTTCAAAACATTTTTTGTAGTCATCTTTAGGAACGGCTGACAGCTTCTCCCTCTTTTTTTTCTTGACTTTTTCAATGTTGTCAAATCGGTGTCTTTTCATGCGTGGAAATAAGAAAAAGTCGCACGGAGCAAGGTCAGGCGAGTAAGGTGCGTGGGGCAGCGGAGCCATGCCATTTTTAGCCAAAAACTGTCTAACAGAGATGGCTGTGTGTGCAGGTGCGTTGTCGTGGTGGAAGAACCAGTCTCCTGTCTGCCACAAATCGGGTCTTTTTTTTTGACGAACACTGTTGCGCAATCTTCTTAAAACTTCCAAATAAAAGGTTTGATTGACGGTCTGACCTGGGGGAACAAACTCTGAATGAACTACCCCCTTGGCATCAAAAAAGCAAATCAGCATTGTTTTGATGTTTGATTTGACTTGACGACATTTTTTTGGACGGGGTGACGATGACGTCTTCCATTGGCTTGACTGTTGCTTTGTTTCTGGGTCGTAACCATAGCACCATGATTCATCACCTGTAATGACTGACAGAAAATCTGGATCCGTTTCAAGCTGTTGTTTCAAAACACGACGTTTCAACTCGATGTTCCTTTTGATTGTCAGTCAGAACCCGAGGAACAAACTTGGCAGCAACCCTTTTCATTCCCAAATCTTCCATTAAAATTCACTGAACCGAGCTCCAAGATAACCCACTAATCTCTGACAGTTGATCAATTGTCTGTCGACGGTCTGTGAGCACAAGCTCTCTAATTTTTTCAATATTTTCGTCGATTCGGGCAGTTGATGGATGCCCAGAACGAGGTTTGTCATCAATTGACATGTCGCCATTTTTAAACCGAGCAAACCACTGGTACACTTGACTTTTTCCCATAGCGTCATCTTGATAAGCTGTTTTCAACATTAAAACAGTTTCAGCAGCAGTTTTACCGAGTAGAAAACAAAATTTCACAGCTGCACGTTGTTCACTTAAACTTGTCATCATAAAAAAAGAAACAAGAACAAAACAGAGCTAGCAAAAACAATCACTGCAGACGAACAGAACAAGCTAGGTCAACAACACAGGACGGCACTGAACTGACAATGAGTTGCACTATACACGCCTAGCGGCAGAAGTGTGTACTACACAAGCTCCGCCCACGGCAATGTTATTCCTGGTTTTTTTGGGTACCCCCTCGTAGCTCTTGGTGGACTGTCTGCAATTAGATTGTGCATGGTTGGAACACCTTTAAGGTACAGTCTGACTGTGCTGTCTGCTGGTGACTGGCAGACAGTGGTGGGAGGCACTTGGGGTTTCCAGACTTAACCCCAGCATTGCTGCTGGTCTGCCACTGTCCCAGTCAGAGGTATGGCCCTGGCCCACCAACTCTGGAGGTCTGTCTCATACAAACAGGATAGAGGTTGCTTTCCTGGGTGGGGGCACTGTTTTTTACCTACAAAAGGGTGATGTGGGCTCTTTGGGGTATGTAGTGTATTCCACTGTGATCTATACAGCCACTACTACACACACACACACACACACACCCTCTGCCCTGATAACAGCTGCCCATATTAGCCAGACCCTCACACAGAGTACACAACTAATCTGGCTGGTGTCTGGTCCCACAAGGCCACATGTGACTGCAGGATACAGATAGACACCAAATTATCTTCGGCTGCACTGCACAGAACACCTGTCACACACTGGTAGTAATGGGGACATACAGCAGGACCTATCTCTAGCAACACATGTACTGCGGACCTAGTGCTGGGCACCCATCCTATCACTCAGGGTGAACACAGAACCTGCACAATGGCATGGTCTGTAGCTACTCTGTGCCAGTATCACGCACTGTCAGTTCGTCTTTCCAAGCTGGGGGACCGGAGAGGTGCAGACCCCATTTGGTGATCAGCTGTAGACTGCTATTCAGCATGTGCATTGCATCATGGGTACTGGTGGGGTTACCCTATTCTGGCACTCAGAGCAGACAATTTGTGCGGTGACCTGCAGTCCTTCTGTACCCAGACATTGCTGTGACATACACCATGGGGGTATAGCCTACTGGTTAATACAGTGCCATTCTTGGCAGTGTTCATGGGTTCAGTTCCTCATTGTTCCCCCCTCTCATGCCTGTCCTACTCATATAGTGTGCATGCCTGTAGAGGTCATATTTTTGCAGATCTGTGCTTCCAGCCCATAATACCCTCGCCACAATTGCCAACATTCCCTCGGTCCATCTATCTGCATCTGTCAGCTGTGTAGAGTTCTGTCTGCCAGTGCAGGCTGCCACCCCATGTCATACCCTTTCCTGCATTGCGCCTCTTCTTGCTTGCCTCACCTGTGCCTGATCTGCATGGCACCACCACTCCTCTGTCCACCCATCATTGTAACTATCCTGCCACCTCTGCCTCCACTGGGGGACATGTATTCCCATTGTCTGCCTCCAACTGTTTTTCTGGCAATTTACATTGCCAACACCCTGTGCTGTGGTACAGCTGCCCCACCATGTTTGTCATCGGTACTGGCAGGCACATGGGATGCCCGCAGATATGGCAGGTCCAGCGGCTCCCACTTCTCCCTTCTTCACTCACCTGTTCATTGCCTTTCCTGAGTGCTCTATCTAGTATTAGGGCTACATCTGTCTCTGTTCCGCACAGGTCATACATGTCATCCTGAGGCACCTTGCAGTCCCTAGGGCACACTAACCTAGGACACCATAACCTTGTTAGGCCACCTTAACCTATGGTTCCATAGCCCAGGGTGCCTTCTGCGTGCCTTGTCCAAGGGTTCCTAATATGGCATTTAGCGTAGGAGGCCCTATAGGGCGCCTTATGAGGCACCTTACTAGGCACCTTACTAGGCACCTTATAAGGCACCTTACATGGCACCTTACAGGGTGCCTTATAAGGCGCCTTGCAAGGCGCCTAACAAAGCGCTTTACAAGGCGCCTTATAACGCTCGTTAGTCTAAGGCGTCTTTTAACGCGCGTTAGTTGTCAGCTTGCTGTAACGATGTACCGCCCATGCCTTTATATGGGCATCTCTACTTTACCGCAGAACCTACCGTGAATGACATTACCACAGTTTAGTAAACATATCCCTATATGTCAAACAAGTAAAATATTTGAGCATCACTCTGGATCGGCACCTGAGCTTTCACCACCACATAAAACAGGTTACTAAAGCCGCCTACTTCAAGATGAGAGCACTCCAATACGTGTGCCCACTGCTGTACCCTAATGACTTCAGAAATGTGTGCCAAGCACTCATTACCCCTATCCTGGACTATGCAAACATAACATACCAGGGACTCCCCAAGCTACTTTACTCCACTTACAGCTTGCCCAAAATTCTGGAGGCATGGGCCCACGAGAGCACACCATCTCCACTCTGAAACATGCCCATCTACATGAGGATTAAATATAAAGTCACACCAACCATATTCAAGACCATCCACCACTTCTATGCATTCTTTGCCCCCTTCTTCAACAATCACTCAACAAGAGATCAATATGGTCTACTAGTCACAACCTCCTCTCGATTCCAGCTTCTTTCACCCACTCCAACAATACCACCACTAACAGAGCATTCTCCTATTACACCCCATTCATTTGGAACTCCCTCACCCCAGAAATCCGTGCCTTCACAGTCCTAGGTGAATTCCGGCGTAAGCTAAAAAACTTCTTCTTTTTGGAATACTTTGGCACAGACTCTTAGCTACCCTCCCAGCACATTATCTAATGGATCTCCTGCAATACCAATTCAGTTATTTTGCACCCAGTTGAGTTATTTATTGTTTCTTAAGTTCGATGTAAAGTTCTTTTATTCCATGTAAACCACTGTGACTGAGCAGTATAAAACAGTTGTTAAATAAATAAATGTTAACTATTTGAGAGTTTATAAAATTAACCTCCACAAGGGCAGGAATGGAACTTGGGCACACACTTTATAACATATGTGCATACATGTCAATTCCCATAGCCACATACAGGCACAAACTTAGACCAACCTTGGTGCCCATGCAACTCTGTATGGGATCTGTGGAAAAGGCTCTTTTATAAAGGCACCTAGCACACATGTTGCCTTTTTAAAATAAATGTAACATATGTGCCTACATCCCTTTCATGAATAGGCATAATGCTATAAAACTATCCCCTTCTTGTGACAACGTGTTACGTTTCCTTTAGTTGTGTAGGTGATAGGGAGCCCAGGCCCCGATGCCAAAGAGGAAGGCTAGCAGTCCCCAAAACTACTCCTCCTAAATTCTCTCATCTGTTCCCTACATATAGGGACATCTTTACTAAAGTGTTCTAACCATTAGTGTGGGGTTTATTACATAGAAACATAGAAATGTGATAACAGAAAAAGACCACATGGCCTATCTAGTCTGTCCTTCCATATCAGCCACTACAGCAGTCCGCTTTTTTCTTTTAGAGATCTTCTGTGTTTGTCGCATGCTTCTTTGAATTCTGATACTGTCCTTATCTCTACCACCTCCACTGGGTATGTTGGGATAAGGATTAGCGTGGGACCCTAAGCTAAAAACATGCCATTGGATGGGGACTGGCAGGTTAAAGGCGTAATGTAGGTGTTGATGGCGCATCACGGTTAGCATGTGTGTCTTGATGCCTCAGTGACATTAAGTGCAACCACATGCCGGTTATCGCCGTGCCATGAGGTTGCAACACAGTACTGGCAGGGGGATGGATGCACATGCCTCCTGAGGTAAGTGTGGGCCTCCATGCTAGATTTGCAGACCAATTGTGTACTAACTTAGCACACTTTAGTAAACATGTCCCATAAACTCATCCAAGTAGGGGCCAGTAGGGATGTGCATTCATGTGAAATGAAACAGGATATTTTAGGGGCATGTTTACTACCCCCATGCCAGTAACATGCATCTGGGCTGTGTTACCAGCATGGGGCTCATTGCTAACTACAGAGAGGTTAAGTACATCCATCCCCCCTCCAGTTAGCATAGACAAGCCGCATGGAACTGCAGAGACCAGGCTGTGGATGCAACTAATGCCCAAAATCTGCACTAACCCCACACTACCTTAGTAGCACCATTTAGTAAACATGCCCCTTATCACAATGTTTTGTTTCATTTAATTCCATTTATAAAATGATACACCAAAAAAATATATAATTTTTCTCTAAAGTACTGTAGTTGCAGAACTAGTCCATGTAAATAAAAAAACAAACAAAAAAGAGAAAATAAAGTCATGGGGGAATATTCAGCAGCGATGGATAGCCATTCTAACATGACAAGCAGCCACCGCTGAAATTTAAACCTGGATATTGTGGCGGTCGCACCCCTACCAGGCGGTCGCCTAGTAGGGACGGGAAGCCATCTTGAATTCCTCTTTACCAAGGATTGTAGCTGTGTATAGAGATAAATGAACCAAGTGGTTGTTTCAGGCACACAGGAATTTTATTAGCTTCCGTGGCAAGTGGGTAACAAATCTTTAAAGCAATTGTACACTCAAGTCATGCTTTCTGCTGAGCTGTATCTTGGCAAAGTTCGAAAATGCTCTGGCACTTTATGCTTAATGGTCTTTAACAGGTTAAACAGCCTATTCCACTGAATGGCCCCTTCTCCTCTAGGTAGGACTTCAACGGGCTTCTCCTGTTCAGTTTCTCCTGAAAACCCCTTCTTCCTAATCACGGGCAGTGAAGTAACCAGTGGGCTAGAGCTCCTAACAAACACATGGCTGGCTACAGGAGGACTGCACGGCACCACACCCACAGTCTGCTGTGGTTACCAGGATAGGGTCAACCCATCCGTACCCAGGATGCACAGCACATGTAAATCAGCAGTCAACAGATGATCACAAGATGGGGTATGCACCCCACAGCACCTCAGCCTGGGAGGGGGTGCCAACGGTGTGTGTTAGTGGCACAGAGTAGCTACAGACCGTCACAGTGTGCGGGTCCTGTGCTCACCCTGAGGGAGAGGTATGGTGCCCAGCACCATTCCCACAGCACCTGGCTTTGCTGAGATAGGCTATGCTGCCGGTCCCCATCAGTGCCAATGTGTGATAGGTAGTCCTTGCAAACACCCCTAGGATATGCCTGTGTTCATCTGTATGTCACATCTAGCCCTTGTGGACTATGATGCACCCAGAAAAGTGCATACCCTGTGTGGGTGCCATGGTTACATGATGTAAGTGAATGGGGGTGCTGGGACCCACAGGGAGATTACATACCACCACCCAACACACCCTCTGGGGCTCAGGGTGGGGGACAGGATCCCGCACCAACAGATCCACTTCCTACCCCCCTGCAATGGTGGCAGTAGAGAGGACCATCACCCCAGTCCTGCTAGGGATCAAACACCCTACAGGGCAGGCAATGCAGAGCAGCACACAGCCATAACACAATAGCAGACAGACGGCAGGTCTAGAAATGCTCAGCTGCCCCTCACCATTATCTGACATTCTCCAGCAGCAGGCCTCCAGCCGCTGCACCCTGCAAGGTGTTCCAGCAAGACACATACTAGCTGCAGACAGTCCGCCAGCTAGTCCATAGTGCATGGTCCTGGAGAAAATGCATGTACCCAGAACGGGGATATCAGTATACACACCAAGCAGATAAGTCAGTGATTGGGCCCTAAAAGAAAACCCATAAATATCACATGAGCAACATGCTATTATAGCACTATTGGGGAACCTAGCCATGCCATGGTCACTGCTCAGTCAGGGTGAGAGTGACCTCCCAGCAGGACATGCTATGGCCACCCTGTCCGTGCAGGTGTTACCGGGCACTACAATGTCCGAGCCATTGCCCTATGCCCTGTGCAGATGCGGCCAGGCCAGGCCACCCTATCCAGGCTATTCCCACGATAGCTTGCTCCTCATTATGCACATTGGCAGGCCAATACTGGCAACAGTGCTAGCAGTGTGGGCTGTGGAGGGTGTTGGCAGCCACCACACACTGGATAGACAGACACACACTCCCCACACCTATGCCAGCATTGTGCAACTATAGAGGTGTTGGGCAGCCCAGGCCACCACACCAGTCCTGGGCACAGTGCAGGCATGGCTATGGTACGCAATACTGTAGGAGTCACTCCCCAGGTTGGTAAACACTGTCAGACACAAGACCTGTAGAACACTCCACAGACATCAGAAAGGTTGCTATGCTGAAGCTCACTCAGAAGAAAATTATACTTAACCTAGGAATTGCTATCTGCCATTAATCATAGCAACCTTTTGATAGATGTGTATCATATTCCCAGGTTTAAGGTGGCATTACTAAGGTATGCAAGTGCTAGTATTGGGAGATGCACTCAGAGCCCAAAGTCCTGCCTCTCCAAGAGGCTTTGGATAATGGGGCCTGTGGGTGCGGGTGTGTCTGCCCCTGTTGGCTGCTGCTTTACGGCAGAGGTTCCCAACTCCAGTTCTGCGGTGCCAAACACTGTTCGGGTTTTCATGCTGTCCCTAATGAATATGCATGAGATACATCTGCATACCAAGGGGGCGGTGCATAGACATGCAGCACAGCTGTGTTTATTAGAGGAAGCATGGGACCTGATTGGTGTTTGGCCCTCCAGGACTGCATTTGGGAGGCTCTGCTCTAGGTAATGGGCATGTATATGGTGTCTGTGCTCTGTAGGGTAAAATGTAGGTGTTTTGGGCATGTTTACATCATCTGCAAGAAAGGTTCTGTCTGTATTATCACGTTATAGTAGTGGGTAAAATATGAGGACTGGGTTGTCGGAAACCACAGCTGGGACTTGAACCTGTGATATTCTGCTTCTGAATAGACTGGTTTTGTGCACTGCACCACCATGTTATCACAGAGATGGTGCATTCCCTGGTGATACCATGACTGTTGGTCAGACAGGGCCTGTCTGTTGCAGTGCATGGCACCCACCTACACAGGGCTACACAGTATCCCTCAGCCACCATGCTGACATGCCCTTCTGCTGGTGGAGCTGGTGGTGCGCAGTCTCAGGGTAAACGTAGATCGATTGTTTACCTTATCAGAATATAGAAAGACTAGGGGACATGCAATGAAGCTACAGGGTAAACTATTTAAGACTAATAAAAGAAAATATTTTTTCACTCAACGTGTAATCAAACTCTGGAATTTGTTACCGGAGGATGTAGTAAAGGCTGTTAGTGTAGCTGGGTTTAAAAAAGGTTTGGACAAGTTCCTGGAGGAAAGGTCCATAAACCATTATTAAGAAGGGACCCAGGATATCAATGCTTGAACCAATACAAGCATTGTGGAACCTGTGTCCCTTGGGGAAACTGCTAGGTACGTATGACCTAGATTGGCCACTGTTGGAAACAGAATACTGGGCTTGATGGACCTTGGTCTGACCCAGTATGGCATATCTTATCCAGTGTGCAGGTAGGCGGCTGCCTATGGTGCGGGTTCTGGGGTAGGGGTGCCTGTATCGATGTCCACGCTCCCCCCCAGCCCCGCCTGCCAATGTTCCGTGCCCTTGGGGGTAGCTGTTGGGTACTATCCCCTGTGACACTTTGGGAAACACACTCGTGCCCATGTTGGGCCTTCAGTAGTTGCTGTCTGGCTGCTCCACTGTTTCAGCATTCGTATGGGCCACCTAGGCATCACCCTAGTCCGCACTGTGGCCCAGCTGCACCACAGCATGTGCCGCTTGCGGCCCTCTGTATCCCCTTCTCCGGCATCTGTTCAGTTGCTGTTCCGACATGCCCCCCCTGATGTTGTGGGACATGCGCATGCCATAGGAACCCTGTCCGATGGTGGGGAAAACCCTGAGCAGCGCTATTTCACTGTGGGCCCATTCACCTTGTATGGGGACGGCGTATAGACCCTTCCACGATTTATATCTGTTCTATGGAGCTTACTCGGGGGGTGGAGGGGGTTGATGTTTCTCATTGATACCACTATTGGCCAGCTTGGTTATTGTTTTTTTCCAGTTTGTTGGGGTCATTTTCAGTGTTTCTGTGCCCTTTTGTTCTGTGCACATGTATCACACATATCACTTTTTTTGGTTTCCCTGCCTGGGCTGTACATTGCTGACACTGAAATGGTTTCTCTCCCCTGTAATGTTCATTTAATGGCAGGTTTTCATTCGTGTTGGAATTCAGCCCTGAAAATCAGCGCGTTAGTGTGAGGGAAGCCTCTCCCCGCCCACTCTCCGCCCACTGACCCCTTCTCTCCGCAGTTTACTAAACATATCCCTTAATGCCATAGCAGAGGATATTAACATAGACTGATTGACTGATTACAAGAGAATGCAAGAGAGTCTTCAAAGCCTGTTTATCCAGACAAGAGCAAATGTCACAGACTTGTAGAAGAAAAAAGAAATAGCTCAATCACTGATGAGACCTAAACATCAAATGAGAGGTCTGCATTAAAAATACAGTCTAGTATTTTGAGAGGATCGACTAGAGTAATCTGATGCCTCTTCATGGGTGGAGCTGTATTTGGTCTAGCATGATGACTAGTATCAGAGGGCCATTGATTTGGATTGTGATTATAACCTCCCTTAATCTCACATAGGCCTTTAACCTTGTGGATCACCAGCTGCTCTTAATATGTCTTCACAATATAGGCTTTCATGGCTTAGTCCTAAAATGGCTAACTGCATACTTCAGTTTCTTCAGGCTTGTCGTCATCTTGGGTTTATTCTTTATCTTGTGGAGTCCTCCAAGGGTCAATGTGGCTCCTATGCTATCTAATCATTTTTTAAGTTCTTTGACTGTTTTGATCCAGGCTTATGGGGTAAATGCTTATTTTTACACAAATGACATTCAGTTTATCTTTTATGTTGGTTCCACAAATCTGTACTTCTCTCCTCTTAATGCCTGCCTCAACAATTTTGCTGACTGGTTAGAGGATATTAACTTAAATGAATTGGAGGAAATACACTACTTAACCCTGGAAAGAGCAGCATAGAATTTGTTTACCTTTTGAAATCCTTCCGGACATAAGCGTTGGAAAGGAGTGGGCCACACAGGCCCCGGCCCCACCAAAATGTCTCTGCTGTGGTCACTGCCTTCCCCTACCTCTGCCCGCAGGGATCCGATCTCCAGCAGCAGAAATAGGGGAAGATTACAATCCGGCAGGCAGCAAGCTGCCCACGAAGATCTCATCCCCCATTGGCAGAAAAGCGCTGAGTTTGCCAGCCTTCCCCTCCTGCCTGTCCACGGGAGATCGGATCCCCACAGGCAGACAAGAGGGGAAGGCCAGCGATCACAACCTCACACAGTTCGGCAGGCCTAGAGGTGGAGCTTGGCCCTCCCAATGCAAATAACGTCCCACTGCCCCTACTTCCGGGTACTTGGGACCTGGATTGACCACTGCTGGAAACAGGATACTGAACTAGTATGGCGCATTTAATGTTCTTATTTTCTTATGTTTTGCAAACGTATACAGTATGGGGATCATTCTGTCCCACTATTCGTCCCCCTGCTGGCCCCGTCAATACCCTCCCTGTACATACAGCAG
Source organism: Ichthyophis bannanicus (assembly GCA_033557465.1). Lineage (NCBI taxonomy): Eukaryota > Metazoa > Chordata > Amphibia > Gymnophiona > Ichthyophiidae > Ichthyophis > Ichthyophis bannanicus. Next base: position 125,137,123 of record CM066035.1, on the reverse strand, counting down.
GTTTGTATGGGGAGGCCTAGACAGGGGCAGGAGGGGCATTCCAGAGGTGGAGCATGGGCGGGCCGTGACCCCGGATGTACAGGGTCGATTCAGAGGTTGGCCCTGTACATCCAGGACCACAAATCTAGATGGGGGACTTATTCCAGCTCGAAGGTGGAATAATAAGCCCCCTGGATGGAGGGGGATTGCAGCACAGGACCCGGGGACACAGGTGAGAGAGCACAGAGGGGTCCTGCAGACAGCCCAGGCCTTGGAAGGCCAGATTGGGGGTCGGGGTATGGGGAACAGGCATTCGGGTTCGGCAGGTCAGGATAGCTGCTCCTGAATAGAGCCGTTATCCTGGCCTGCCGAACGGGACACCATGACACTGCAGCTCCATTCACGGGACTGGCTGAGTTAGCCAGGTAGTTGCTGGGATGTATGACTGGACAAAATTGGGTCCAGGCTTCTACTTCCAGCCGTTAGACCCGATTCTGATCCTGCGGGGCCTGCGGGATCAGAATCGGGTCAAACTTTGCACGCACGATACTGCCCAGCCGTACAGTGGGCTGGACTTGCATGAATGGAATTGGCCTCTATGTATAAATGCCACAATTAACTACAGAGACCAATATCTTTAATTCAATTCAATTTGGAGAGGAAAATAAACAATGGCTGATTAAGGAGGATAACCCCTTGATCCCTCTTGAAAAGGGTTGGCAGAAATTAGCACATTTTAAAAACCTGTACATGACAGGGAGCAACTGTAAATTCTGATGTGGACAATTTTGGTCATACACATGCATTCCCTGTACATAATGGGGCATACACATAAAATATTTGACCTGTTCAAGCCACACCCTAACCACAGGTCTGACAAGCCGCTTTGCAATTTCTACATATTATGGATATCCACATCTAAATTTCATCCTTTCCAAAATTGCCCTTTGCACATAGATGCCATTTTTACATGCAAAAACCATAGTTTAGATGTGGAAATTGTGAATAAAGCTTCTAAAATAACCCCCTTATTCTTTCATTATTTAATTTCTATTAATTTGTCAATTTTGATTGCAGATTCTCCTATCCCATTGGTGTGGGAATGTAGGCAAAATCAGTTAAGGAAACCAAACCTATTTCATTCACCTAAATATTAAGATCTGCCCCAGGTTCCATTTGTGCATTCTATATAGCCTGATGCTGTAAATGGGATACAGGGGTCTGCAGGCGGCACATGTTGTGGTCAAGCCTAAGTGGCACATAGGAATGCCGAAACTGTAAAGCAGCAAGACAGCAACTGACGAGGGTCCAGCATGAGCACGAGTGTGTGTCCACAGTGTCACAGGGGATATTACCCAGCAGGTACCCCCAAGGGCACATAACATTGGCAGGCGGTGACGGGGGGAAGCGTGCATGTCCATGTAGGCACCCCTACCCGACAAATCATGCCAGAGGCAGCTGCCTACTGGCACACTAGATGGCCTGGGACTGGGCACCATCAGCACCACTGGCATAAGGCATGTCAGCATGGTGGCGGAGAGGTGCTGGTGGCGAAGGGGGCAGTGACATCTGCCCACAGCAGACCACGGCCAAGCCCCATTTAGGTGGGTGCCATGCACTGCAACAGACAAGGTCTGTCTGATGAACAGTCATGGTATCCCCAGGGAATTATCTGCCTCTGTGGCAACAGTTTGGTGCAGTACACACAGCCAGTGTGTTCAGTGCAGAAGGTCACAAGTTCAAGTCCCAGCTGTGGCTCCTACCAACCTTGTCCCCACATTTTACCCAGTACTAAACCATGGTAATAAAGACGGAACCTTTATTGCAGATAAAATAAATATGCCTGAAACGCCTATATTTTACCCTACAGAGCACAGGTGCTCCTTGTGGTCTTGGGCAAGCCACTTAACCCTCCATTTCCCATGTTCCCTGTAAGTATTAGTGTGTGTGTCTCATATCCCCACGTGTTAAATGTATCCCCCACTTGTGTTGTGACCGCTTTGATTGAAGGATAAGGCGGTATACAAAACTGTCTAAATAAATAAACATGTGCAATCCCTAGAGCAGAGTTTCCCAACAGCAGTCCTGGAGGGCCAAACACCATTCAGGTTTCATGCTGTCCCTAATAAATATGCCTGTGCTGCATTTGTATGCATCGACCCCCATTGTATGCAAATGTATCTCATGCATATTCATTAGGGACAGCATGAAAACCTGAACAGTGTTTGGCCCACCAGGACCGGAGTTGGGAACCTCTGCCCTAGAGCAGCGGCCAACAGGGGCAAAAACACCCACACCCACAGGCTCCACTATCGAAAGCCTCACGGAGAGTCAGGCTGTTGGGCCCTGCGCGGAGCAGCATCACCCAATACTGGCACCTGCATGCCTTAGCAATGCTGTCCTAAACTTGGGAACACGTTCCACATATATCAAAAGGTTGCTATGATTAATGTCAGCTAACAAATCCTAAGTTAAACATGATTTGTTGATAGAGATTCATCATAGCAACCTTTCTGATATCTGTGGCGTGTGTTTCAGTTATTGCTTCTGAACTGCAGGGAGTGACCCCAACAGTATTGCGTACCATAGCAATGCCCGCACTGCAGGACTGGTGTGGCAGCTAGGGCTGCCATAAACCTCCATATTTGCACAATGCTGGCATAGGTGTGGGAGTGTGTGTCTGTCTATCCAGTGTGTTGTGGCTGCCTACACCTTACTGAGCCCACACTGCTTGCACTGCTTCCAGGGTTAGCCTGTCAATGTGCATAATGAGGAGCAAGGCACTGTGGGTATGGCCCGGACAGGGTGGCCTTGGGCAGGATGCATCTGCACAGGGTATAGGGCAATGGCTGGGACATTGTAGTGCCCAACCACCACCTGCACGGACAGGGTGGCCACAGCATGTCATGCTGGGAGGTCACGCTCACCCTGACTGTGCAGTGACCACGGCATGGCTAGGTTCCCCAATAGTGCTGTGCATTGTTTTTCTCAAGTGATATTTATGGGTTATTTTTTTTCTGGGGCCCAATCACTGACATACCTGCTTGATGTGTGTGCTCACATCCCATTTTTGGGTGCACACAGTTTATTTATTTATTTATTTATTTATGCTTTTCTTCTATACCGCTTTTTCCCAAGATCCAAGGCGGTTTACAAGTAACACAATGAACAGTTTACAATTAACATAATGAACATGGTTTTACATGGAACATCTTGTTTTTTTCAAACTACGTACAATTAACTTTTCGTAAACAACAACAAGTAACATGGAATATATAATTATGCAAATGTTTCCTTCAGAAACATGCACTATGTACTAACTAGCTGACTGTCTGTTAGTATGGCTGGAACACCTTGCAGGGTGCAGTGGTTGGAGACTGACTGTGCTCTCTGCTGGTGAATGTCAGATAGTGGTGGGGGGCAGCTGAGCTTCTCCAGCGTTCTGCCTGTCTGCCACTGACTTATGTGATGCGTACATATATGCATCGACTGTGCTGTTGGGTGCCTGTTCCCCAGCAGGACTGGGGTTGATGGTCCTCTCTACTACCGCCATTGCAGAGATCTACAATGTGGATCTGTTGGTGGGAGATCCTGTCCCCCCACCCTGAGCCACAGAGGGTGGGCTGGGTGGTGCTACATAGTCCGCTTTTGGGTCCCAACACCCCCCTTCACCTATAACATGTGACCATGGCACCCACACAGAATATGCACTATTCCAGGTGTATCATAGTCCACAAGGACTAACCGTGACTGGGAAACATAGATGGACACAGGTGTATCTGCAAGGACTACCTATCACACACTGGCACTGATGGGGACCTGTAGCATAGCCTATCTCAGCCAAGCCAGGTGCTGTGGACCTGGTGCCGGGTGCCCCACCTCACCCTCAGGGTGAGCACAGGACCCGCACAATGTCACGGTCTGTAGCTACTCTGTGCCAGTAACACACACGTTCAGTTCCCCCTACCAGGCCTGGGTGCTGTGGGGGTGCATACCCCATTATGTGATCAGCTGTAGACTGCTGATCTGCATGTGCAGTGCATCATAGGTACGGGTGGGTTTACCCTATCCTGGTAACCATAGCAGACAGTTTGTGTGGTGACCTGCAGTCTTTCTGTAGCCAGCCAGCAGTGTGGTAGTAGCTATAGAGATGTAGCCTGCTGGTTGTGTCAATGACTATGGAGGCAGATGTCATGGGTTTGATCCCACAGTGGTGTTAATTAATAAGGCTCTCTGAGGCTTTTCCTTTTAATTTAAATCAGTGCTGCCAGCACAATGCACTCTCACAGTGCTTTAACCTTAAGGTGACCCATAAGGCGCCTTATAGGGCACATTAGAAGGCGCCTTGGCGGACAGGGCACTTTATAATGTGCCCTATGGAGTGCCTTATAGGGCGCCTTATGCGGTACCTTATGTTACGGCACTGTGAGGGTGTTTTTTCTGGCAGCACTGATTTAACTTAAAAAAGGAAATGCCTCAGACAGCACTGATTTAAATTAGAAAAGGGAAATGCCTCAGACAGCCTTCTTACATAACACCACTGCAGGATCAAACCCATGACATCTACCTCCACAGTCATTGCAGTAACCAGTGGGCTACATCTTTATAGCTTTGAGCACTGTGCTGGCATGAACTTAGGGTTAACGCGTGTTAACGTGCCACGGCACCCACTTTCACGCGATACAGATTCTTGCTACCTTGACGCCGGAACACCCACTCTTTATATGGCATACTTCACATTATCGCTGCAACTAGTGGCAGTAACATTAAGACGGTTTAGTAAACATACCCCTAAGCCGGGTTAATGGTTAGCACATGCTAACCCTTACCCCATATTAGCAAACATGGCCCTAAGTCTTAAGAATGAAACCGGGATTGTATTATGTTACAGGTCCCACTCAGAAAAATCTGAAGGCTGGAAAAGCTTTTTGAAATTATTACCTTGGCCTCTGTCCATTATCAGGAACTTCTAATCATGAATGATCTAAATCTTCATATAGACTTTCAAGAGCACAAGGAAACTTCATTCCTGACACTAATGGAAACATCTGGATTTCAATTAGTTAATACTGAGAGTACTCACTAAGCAGGCCATCATTAAAATATTATAATGGTTACTCAATGGATTTGAAATCAATAGTTATTTCTTATACAACGACTCCTGTTCTGTGATCTGATCACCGCTTGTTAGAATTCCCTTTATGACTTCCAGTAACTTCTGCCATCAGTAGAAAGGTTGATACAATACTGACTAGAAGGAAAATTGACTCCATTAAGTTTATTGAGAGTTCATGAAAGTGAGCTAAGAAATCTAAATGGAATGGTACTGTTATGGAGCATATCATTGTTAGGTGAATTGGATAAACCCACCCTACTGAAAAAGGGGAAGCAACCAATGAAAGAACTTCGTAGTATACTGGAAAATTCTTGATATGAAACAGGATTGAAGGAAGTTGGAGCAACAGTGGAGATTGCTGGGTCAAGAGTCAAAGAAAAAGAAATAGAAGACTCAAATAATTATTTTTATAAAAAGGCAACCATGGAGGCTAAAAAAAAGAATATCATCTTAAACAGATCACGATTGAGAAAAATGCTACAAGAGAACTATCTAGAGAGGCCATATGGTCTTTTTCTGCCATTATGTTTCTAACTAAAATCACCAGTCAGCACATCTGTGCTAAGAAATTAAGAACATAAGATATGCCATACTGGGTCAGACCAAGGTCCATTAAGCCCAGTATCCTGTTTCCAGCAGTGGTCAATCTAGGTCACAAGTACCTAGCATTTTCCCCAAAGGACACAGGTTCCAGAATGTTTGTACTGGGGCAAGCAGTGGATATCCCGGGTCCCCTTTAATAGTGGTTTATGGACCTTTCTTCCAGGAACTTGTCCAAACCTTTTTTAAGCCCGGCTACAATAACAGCTTTTATTACATCCTCCAGTAACGAATTCCAAATTTTGATTACACGTTGAGTGAAAAAATTTTTAAACAGGTCTTAAATAGTCTTAAATAGATTATACTGTCGCTTCATTGCACGTCCCCTGGTCTTTCTATATTTTGTTGGCGTAAATAATTGATCTATGTGTACCCGTTCCACTCCATTCATAAATTTATAGACTCCCCTCCGCCGTCTCTTTTCCAGGTTGAAGAGCCCTAACCATTTTAGCCTCTCTTCATAGGTGTATCCTTACATCCCCTTTACCATTTTAGTGGCTCTTCTCTATAGCATTTCTAATAATGCTATATCCATTTTAAGATATGGCCACTAGAATTGCACATGATATTCAAGGTGCGGTCACACTATGGAATGATACAGAGGCATTATAATATCCTTTGTTTTATTCTCCATTCCTTTCCTTATGATTCCTAGCATTGTATTTGCTTTCTTGGATGCTGCTAATCACTGGGCAGAGGGTTTCAACATGTTATCTGCGATGATGCCTAAATCTTTTTTCTAGGTGGTGGTTCCTAATGTGGAGCCTTGCATCGTGCAACCATAGTTTGGGTTATGCTTTCCTAGGTGCATAACTTTGCAATTGTCCACATTAAATTTCATCTGCCATTTGGATGCCCAGTCTTCCAATTTATCAAGTTCCTCTTGCAATTTTTCACAATCCTCATGGTTTTAACAACTTTGAATAATTTTGTGTCATCTGCGAATTTGATTGCCTTACTCATTATTCCCATTTCCAGGTCATTCACGAATATGTTAAAAAGCAGCGGACCCAGTACAGATTTCTGGGGTGCTCCACTATTCAATTTTCTCCATTGGGAAAATTGGCAATTTAGCCCTACCCTCTGCTTTTTATCTTTTAACCAGTCCTGATCCACAATAGTACACTGCCTCCTATCCCATGACTTTTTAATTTATCTTTATCTTTATTTAAAACTTATTATACCGCCTAAACCAAGAGGCATGCGGCAGTTCACAATAAAAACAAAGGAGACTACTGAAGAAAAGAAACAGAAAGGAACGCCATTTGTTTACAAAAGGGACAGCAGTAGAAAAGAGAAGAAACAGTAGAGCAAAAATCGCAAAAAGGAAGGGAAGGGAAACAATCAGTTGCCGACAGGAGGAGGAGGAGAAGGAAGATTAAACGCTGTGCAAAAGAGGTGGGTCTTAAGATTGGCTTTAAAGGTGCAGAAAGAAGATTCCAGATGTAAAGCTAATGGCAATGAGTTCCAGAGATGGGGACCAAGGAAAAAGAAAGCAGAGGAACATGTGGATTAAGACAAGCCCTAGAAGGAGGTGGAAGAAAAAGGCGATTAGCATGAATCGATCTAAGAGCTCTAGAGGGGCAATGGAAGTGAACCAGATCAGAGAGATAGCGTGGGACACCAGTGTGCAAGGCCCTGTGAACAAAAGTCAGAATCTTATATTAGATACGAAAAGGGATAGGCAACCAGTGTAAATGAATGAGAAGGGGGGTGACATGGGCAGATCGGGACGTATTGGTCAGAAGACGGGCAGCAGTGTGATGGACTAATTGGAGGCGGCGAAGCTGAGTGAGTGGGAGACCGGCCAGGGAAGCGTTACAATGGTCTAAACGAGAGACAACGAGGGAAAGAAGAAGTTTAGTCATGGAAGAAGGGGAGAGAAAAGGACGGACTGCACGAAGTTGTCATAGTGTACAGAAGGAACGTTGGACAACAGAAGAAACGTGATCTTTGAAAGTTAAAGCTGAATCCAGAGTGACACCAAGATAGCGCAGGGACGTAACGAGAGGAATAGGACCAGCAGAAAGAGATGGAGCGAGAGTGGGAGTAGGAGCACCAGCAGTGAACCAGATAGCCGAGGTCTTGGACAAGTTAACGTGTAGAAAGTTCTCTGAAAACCAAGAAGAGACAGCAGAAAGACAGACATTGACGGGACCAATATCAGGCGTGAGAGAACAGGTGTGCAAGAGAAGAATAATATCATCTGCGTAATAGTATGCAGAGATACCATGCTGCTGAATGAGTAAAGCAAGAGGGGCCAGGAAGATGTTAAACAGCAGGGGGGCCAACACAGAACCCTGAGGGACACCACAGGGAAGAGGTGTCGAGGTAGAAGAGTCAGAACTAGAAAGTACCGAAAAAGACCTGTCGAAAAGAAACGAGTGAAACCAATGAAGAACCGAACCAGAAAGACCAATAGAACTAAGCCTTAGAAGAAGAGTGCGGTGATCAACAACATCGAAAGCAGTGGAAAGGTCAAGTGAGACAGCTACAGAAATAGAACCGTGGTCATGAGCAACATGCAGTTCATTAAGAAAAGAAATAAGGATAGCTTCAGTACTGTGCCCAGGACGTAAACCGGATTGATGGGGGGTGAAGAACCAAGGAATCCTCTAAGTGCGAAGAAAGCCGAGAAAAAACCAAACTTTCGAGAAGCTTAGATAGAAAGGGGAGATTGGAGATAGGGCGCCGGTTAGATGGTGTGGAAGGGTCCAGAGAGGGTTCCTTCAGGAGAGGACGTATCAGGGCATGTTTCCAATGTGAGGGGAAGGTACCAGATGACAAACTAGTGTTAAAGATAGAAAGAACCAAAGGAAGCAGGGCCAATGAAGACTCAGAGAGCCATTGGGAAGGGATAGGATCAGACGGACAGGTGGTTTTCCGAGTGGTAGAGAGAACATTGGTCAGTTCTGATAGGGTAATAGGTTGGAAGACAGACCAATGATGGGAGAGGGGGGGAATACATGGGGAAACCTCCGATACAGAGGAAACCGGGGAAAGAGGGGGAGGTGGAGAAAGAGGGGGGGGGCAGGAGGGGAAAATATGTCAAATAGAAAGAACCTTTGGAGGGGAGCGAGACAGGGAGCGCAGTATTAGGGGACGATGAGGTTGCAGAAAGGGACCGAAGAATGCGATAAAGCTGACGTGTGGAATTTGAAGAAGAGGAAATAAGCTTAGAAAAGAAGTCCCGTTTTGCTGAATTCAGGAGGGTACGATAGTGAGAATGACAATAACGAAAATGTGATAATGTAGCCAGAGAGGGATACTTATGCCAGCGGCGGATAGCCCGGCAAAGGTAAGAACGATGAAGACAGAGTCCTGGGTGAAACCAAGAGGAGTTAAGACGACGCTGAGTGGCAGAGGGGGGACGCAGAGGAGCAACCTTATCTAGAGCAGATGAATGAGTGGTATCCCAGCACTGAGCCTGAAGATCCGCTGAAAGCAGATGAAATTCAGCAGGGAAAAGTTTATCCGAAGAAGGGAACTGTTGGAGTGAGTCAGGGGTGAAATGGCGAACTGAGCAGGCTGGGGGTAGAATAGAGGAAAGAGGGGAAGGAGAGATGGGACATGGAAGGGTAAAGGGTATGCAAAAATGATCGGACCAAGGAAGGGGCTGAGAAGAAAAAGACGAAGGAGCAATAAATGAATATTGACGAGAGATAATCAGGTCCAGAATATGGCCAGCTGAATGAGTGGGAGTTTGGACATATTGGTGAAGGGAAAGGTCAGAGAGTAGAGAGAGGAAGGAGAAGTCACATTGCGAGGAGGGGGAATCGACATGAACGTTAAAATCGCCTAGGAGCAAAAAGTGTTGATACCTGAGGGAGACTTCTGATAGGGTCAAAAGAACATAATCCCACAAAGGGGAAGACAGAGCGGGAGGGACATAGAGAAGAAGAATATGCATGGGGGGAGGAAGTCTCTAGATGGAGCAAGAGAGCTTCCGGGTAGGGAAAAGGAGAAGGGAGAACCTCGTGCAGGGGGAGGGAGGAGCGATAAATCACCGCAACCCCCCGCCAGACCAACCCCGGCGAGAAGCCGCAAAAAAGGAGAAGCCTGGAGGAAGACAGCAATTCAAGAGAGGCTCCTCCCCATCCCTAAGCCAAGTCTCCGTCAAGAACAAAACATCCAGGGAATGTTGCAAAATAAGGTCGTGGATAAGGACAGTCTTAGAGCGAAGAGAGGCATTCCAGAGAGGCATTATAACATCTGGAGAAGAAGAAGCTGCGAGGGAGAGGGAAAGACAGGAGAGGGCACGGTGGACGGGCGAGAGGAGGGAAAACAGGTAATAAGATTAGAGGAGCAGCACACAGCAATATTAGATACAGCTGAGGGGGGGAAGGAGGGAGAGGGCCTCCAGCCCCATATAACAGGAATAACAGACATCAAACAAAGCAAAGAAGGCAAAAGCAGCGTAAATAGCAACAGAGCCCGACTGTAGAAAACAGAAGTATTCTTATGCTGAGGTGGGCTGGAAAAACGGCAGGATCTGAAGATAAAACTTGAGGAGAGCAGTGGAGATCAAGGAGCGATGAACCGTAGATCTTGCCCCGGACTCGCCCCAAGGAGCTCGACCAAGGAGCACGTCCTGCTCCTTGGGCATGCTCCTTCGGTGCGTGCCAACGGCGCACACCGCTGAGGTGCGAAATGCCGCACTAGGTGCGTTTAAATGCAAGGCAGCCAATTCCGGAACGCCGAGGAGCAGCCAATGAGGGTTACCTGAGAGGAGCAAGGAGGAGGAGACGTCAGCAGCAATGAAGGCAGCACAGAGCAGCAAACAGGCAGTAATGACACAAGCAGTAGCAGTAGCAAAAGAGCAGTAGCACAATCAGAACGCCGCACTAGGTGCGTTTAAATGCAAGGCAGCCACATCCGGAATGCCGAGGAGCAGCCAATGAGGGCTACCTGAGAGGAGCAAGGAGGAGACGTCAGCAGCAATGAAGGCAGCACAGAGCAGCAAACAGGCAGTAATGACACAAGCAGTAGCAGTAGCAAAAGAGCAGTAGCAAAAAAAGTCTCTCATGAGGGATGTTGTCAAAGGCTTTCTGAAAATACAGATACACTAATAACCAACTCACCTTTGTCTACCACACCTTCAAAAAAATGTAACAGATTAGTAAGACAAGACCTTCCTTGGCTAAAGCCATGTTGGCTGTCTCCCATTAAGCCATGACTAGCTACAATGTTCATTAATTTTCTTCTTTATAATGGTTTCTACCATTTTTCCCAGTACAGACGTCAGCCTCACTGGTCTGTAGTTTCCCGGATCACCCCTGGAACCCTTTTGTAGAAATTGGCGTTACATTGACCATCCGCCAGTCTTCTGGTATTACAGATGATTTTAATGATAGTTCACAGATTACTAATAGTAGGTCTGCAGTCTCATATTTCAGTTCTTTCAACACCCTTGGATGTATACCATCCAGTCCAGGTAATTTGCTACTCTTCAGATTATCAAATAGTTGTACTACATCTTCCCGGTGTATCGATACTTCTTGCAGTTCTTCTGCAGCATTACCTTTAAATACCATTTCAGTCATGGGTAACATCCCTACATCTTACAGTTTCCAGTTTTTGTCATTTAGCTCTTTTTGTCCATTTCCTGAAAGATGCTTTTTTGGCAACAACAGCCCCTCTGACCTCACCTTTAAACCATTCTGGCAGTTTTTTGGACTTCCACTTTTCTTGAAGCGTGGAATACAGCTGGTCTGATCTATGCTGAAGATAAATCTAAAATTTTGATGAATTTGATCCCCTTAGAAAATTATTTTGAAGAAAAAGTTGAATGTACTTTAGAGTCAGATACTAGGACTGGAGATTAACAGCAGAGATTCTAGGAATTGTAAGGTGATAGGAGGGGATTTGGGATAGCATGTGAACACTTGTTAATATGCTTGAAACCCTCAGATCCTCAAGATTAGATGTTAAGGGTGTGATTGGATTGTATCTGAGATTATTTCTGTCAGTTATAAAATAACTCTACCCGTGACCCCTGTCCACCACAATTCTTGAAAGAATGTGGTGATTCCCTAAAAAAGGTGTCTAGTCTCATGTATTAATTAAACACTGGGGTTTCATCTTCCAGCCTTGAAACAGTTCATGATATGTCCTATAATTAAGGATGATAAGGAGGATTTGTCTTCACATATGCAAAACACTACAATTAAATTATTTGGTGCAAGAAAGTTTGATCATGTGACTCCTCTGCTTTGTGAAGAGCAATGGCTTCCTGTTAGATTCTTTCTAAAATTCTGACAATTACTCTTCATGTTTTCAACATAGGTCTTCCTTCCTTTCTGGTCACTTCTATAATTTCCTATGCTCCCGGTCATGTGCTCTCTCAGTATCACTGATTGATCATTCCTTCTCATCGAGACATTCAGCTTGAGAATGTCAGGAGCTTTTGTTTTAGTGTGCTTGCTCCCACGTTGTGGAACACCGTACCTCTGTCAGACTTGAATCCTCTTATAAGAAATCTAGGTGGCTTTAAAAACCCTTTTCTTTGCTCAGGCTTTTCCTGAATAGCCTTCAGATGGGGCCGGGCTGAACTGGGGCTTTACTACTGATAACTGTTTAGCTCCTTCTTGTTTCTCTCGTGTCTTCTCTCATGTCATCCCCTGTGATTTATATGGCTCTTATTACTGTATTGCTGTAAATGGCTTAGGTGTTTATGAGAAGCAGTATATCAAATAAAGAAGCGTGAAGCATGACCAACAGCAAATTTACCATTTTTGTCCAAAATTTCGGAAGCAGTAAATCAATTATCAATTAACATCTTATTTCGATAAATTCACCTTGCTTTATAATTCCCAGTTTGGGTTCCATGTCCTGCATTACAGAGAGACAGTATTAATTACTGTGTTGGAGGAACTCAAAGGCAGGAACTCAAATGTTTGTCTTCTAATGCAAAGCTCTCTGGTTCAAGACCTGCTCGGAATGGGAGGAAACAAAGTCTGCAGGGTTTTTTAATTATTTTCACTCAATGCTTAATCAAACTCTGGAATTTGTTGCTGGAGGATGTAGCAAATGTTGTTAGTGTAATTGGGTTTAAAAGAGGTTTGGACAGGTTCCTGGAGGAAAAGTCCACTGCTCATTACTAAAGTAGACTGGGGAAATCCACTTCTTATCCCTGAGATAAGCAGCATGGAATCTCTCTATCTTTTGGGAACCTGACAGGTACTTACAACCTGGCTTGGCCACTGTTGGAAACAGGATACTGGTTTTGATGGACCTTTATCCTGATGTAGTATGGCATATCTTGTTTTCTTGTATGTTTTTAGGGCCTGATATTAGAAAGGCATTTACATGGTTTACAGCCCTGTAAACCGTGTAAATGCTGCTAAAACCGCTTTGGACAAAGGCGGTATAGAAAAATTGTTAAATAAATATTCAACAGCACTAACATGCATATCTCCTCTCTTCTCCCTTCCAAGCCCTGATGCTAACTGCTTAGCATCGTGGTGTGTTGGGGAGCATTCCAGGGAGGAGCAGAGGCAGCGACAGTTGATAACCGGGCAGCAGTGATATTGCATGCTGCCAGGTTAGCAACCTGCACCTAAAAGATAGGCAAGGCAAAAGCTAACCAGACAGCATGCAATATCACTGCTACCCAGTTATCGACTGTGGCTGAGAGGCAGTGTGGCGATCCCGGATATTCAATGCCAGGGTCGCATATGATGCCAGCATTTAATATCTGGGGTTAGAGGTCAGCAGGGTGGGCTATGCACCGAAGGGGCGCATAGCCCTTCTAACTCAATATCAGGCCCTTACTGTTTTTGTAGATGCAGGCAACAGTACAATCTCTCCTCAACATTTGATTTCATTGATCATAATCTAGTATTGGAAAAAATTGGATGTGATAGGAATCTTGGGAAACGCTATTAAATTGGTGCAGGGAGTTTCTAGAGAATAGACAATATACGGGAAAAAAAGAATCATGTATCTCTTTGACTTGGCACCTATAATGTGGGGTGTCTCTAGATTCTCCACTATCTCCCATCTTTTTTAGAATTGTAAACCACATATTTGAACATCATGCTTTTAAATATTACACTTTGTTTTGTACAGTAAATATATACATAATGAGGGTGATATTAAAAAAAAAACACTTACAAAGGTAAATGGTAAGGTTACCAGATTTTTTACAGACAAATCTGGGACACTTATCTGAAGTGCTTTTTTGGGGAGGGGGAGAAAGGGAGACCTTAGTTTCAGGTTTGAACAACAAGGGGTGAAGGAGGGAAGAGGAGTCATTCCCCTGCCACCTCCCCATCAATCCCATCACGGCAACAGCATCACCTCCAAGCAGATAAATCAACAGAGAAATAGAAGGAGTGATGCATTTGCCCCGTACTCTGCAAAAGATAAAGATAATGGATATAAATACTAAAAACTGACACATTTAAATCACTAAATTGCATATTTTTTTACCCCCACTGTCCCCATTGCTGGGGAACATCTGGTAACCTTAGTAAATGGACTATTTCCATATTGAGCATTCCTTTTGCAGGTAAAAGTACACACTGAGGACTCGGAGTTTATGTAGCTGCCAGGACCCATTGCTTTGCTTTGATTGGTGATTGGGCCAACCCCGATCTTCAGCACATGAACCACTCTCAGTGCTAAAGAAGTAAATTAACGGTCTGACAGCAGAGCTACCAGAACTACTTTAAGTTCCCTTATTAACTTCTGATGTATCTCCACTGCTTTGTCTACATTTAGGGGTATGTTTACTGTCACACCCCAGCCCTCTGCCTAAGGCTTAGAGGGGTAGGGTTGCCATTAACTTCTCTTATAAAAGGTTGAATAAACTATTTTTCCCAGTGATGCCTGCTGGGAGTTGTAGTTTTGGCCTTCTAAGATGAAGTGTAGTCATGAAACCGAAAGTAAAGGCAAATGACAAAATGTATTCCCCAAACACAAACAAAGTCCATGTAGACTGTAACAGGATACTTCTCCATTCATTCGCTCAAGGTTATTTACAATTTAGGCTGGATGAGCTTCACAGTCATTAATTATATGCAGCTGCTTATCAATATAACAGATAAAGAAAACACAGCTTCTTCATTCAACAAAGTAAAAATATCTTCTTTTGCCTTTGTCTTCATTAGGCATTCAAATGTACATGCAACAGGTATCTTCCCATTAAAAAGAGCAAGTTCCTACCTTCAGTTCAGGCTAGGTTTCAATACTCTACTTTTCAGGAGACTTTATCTTTTCAGCTATTCTTTAGCAAAGGGACTCAATGCTAACAGCTTGACATAGAGTACAGTCCATGAGTATTTCTGGAGGCAATAAATCCTGCTCAATAGGCTCAACCTGCATTTCCTCTGGCTCCGGTAGTGCAGTGCCCTACTCTGAGCTTTTAACGTATGTCTCAGGGTATACTCTCTCTGAGGATTCCTGTGTCTCTCTTGAGCACAGCTCCACCCGGTAAGGATAAATTGTACCTAAAGCTGTGGACACTTCTCCCTGGCTGTGTTCACCAGTCTCCCTCCAGCTTCTGGGGAACAGTCCCTGAGTTCCTTCCTGGAGCTCTGCCATGGCTCCCTGTTACAGGCTTGGCTCCTTTGACTCCTGTGCTGAGTCCTGGGCTCCCACCTCTGAACTCTCTGAACCTTCTGAACAGGAACTGGGGCTTGAAGCCTTCTCTGCTCTCTCCTTCCATGCTCTCTCCTTCTGGGCTCTCCCCCTCCGGGTTCTCTCTTCCGGGGCTCTCTCCTCCCAGGCTCTCCTCTCCTCCCAGGCTCTCTCTCTAGCCAAGGTTTATATCCCTGCTTCCTGGGCAGTGTCTCTCCCTCTCTGGACAGGTGCTTGAAATTATCTTCCAAGCCTGCAACTACATCAGCAGAGCTTGGGTGTGGCAGCCTAGGTTCAGTTTCTCTCTGCTTGCTTTCTTTAGGCAAAAGCTGAAACCTGTGCACTGCAGGGATGTCACTTTTCTTAAAAGCAAAATCATTAGTTTCTCCTATCTCCATAGGCTCACTACAAGCTTCCTTATCACATTACTAAAGAGCATTAAGGGAGCAAGTATGCTATTAACGCCTGTTATTGGAACCCTTGTGTTCTTTACGCTGCGATGCAGCTGCATTAACAAGCATTAAAGGTTCCTGCAGTGTTAAGGGAGCAGGAGGAGGAGGAGAGTGGGCATTAATGGGGTGGAGAGTGGGCGTCTCAGTGGGTGCTCCCTTCATGCCTGTTGCACAAAAGGTGTGAAATCCCTTTAACACTGGGAACCCTAAAGCCAAGTAAAACCTGTATTTCAGTGGGAGAGAGACTATTCAAATGTCTGTAATGTAATCTACACAAGGGAAACCCAAGACAGTGGTAGTAATGTTCCATTAGCAGCCACAGCATAGTGGCCAACTATGAAAGGCCATTATGTTGACGCTGCAAATGGGGTAAAGAAGGTACCATGTGGGTGATGCAGTTGGGGTTGCTGGTGTACAAGGATGACCAGGCATGACCCCACAGTGTCACTGACTCTGAGGGAGACCAGCTGCTGCTGTTGAAAAGGTCACATGCACCCAAGTACCTTCGGGACTGCTGCTTTCAGCAGCCCCCTTTAGGAATACTGCCATTGCTGCTGTCAGCCTGTCTCTCCTGAAATGGTTTCAGCAGCAGCGAGGCTGGGAGCCAGCCAGAATATCTCCCTATGGTGCCAGTTGGGGTGGGCCAAGGGGCCCTGGCACCATAGGGAGATATTCTGGCTGGCTCCCAGCCTCGCTGCTGCTGAAACCATTTCAGAAGAGACAGGCTGACAGCAGCAATGGCAGTATTCCTAAAGGGGGCTGCTGAAAGCAGCAGTCCCGAAGGTACTTGGGTGCATGTCTTTGCTTCTCCCACAAGAGATGGAACTGGCAGTAGCCAGGGAGGGGGGCAGCAGTGGCATATGGGTAGGGGGGCAGCATGACTGGCCATGCGTGTTGCTGCTACCCCAACTGGCAATGTCTCCTCAGGCATCTGTCTAACCTGCCCAGTTGTCATGGTGTCATCATGGTGTCATGTCAGCATGCTGTGTGCTGGCGGCGGGTGCTGCGCACCCCTCCTCCCCAGCAGCAGACAGAGGCTCTGACCTGGCCCTGTGTGTCATATGTGATGCCACATTTGCTTACGTCACCCTGAGGACAAACAGTCTAGTCATAGAAACAGTGCTGCATGTGATGATCCCACAACACCGAGGCTGGATGTAGCAGGATGCATGCCCACACCCCAATAGAGAGGGTCTGGAGTGGCAGGATGGGCACATCTGCTCAGATGCAACAGCAGGGATGCCGTTTGCAGCACAGAACCAGTGTGTCTGCTATGATGGCAGAGAGGGATGGGCGGCCAGCAGGCTGCCACCAATGACCATTGGCCCATGTCACTGGTCCACATAAGGGAGTGGAGTGCCTGTGCCATTGATTGGGATGCCCCCCAGCCCCACATAAAGAGTGCATATGTGCATGTGTGGGGGACATATGGGCACTGAAGGCCTACCCTGAAATAGAAGAACAGGGCATGTCTGGGGCAAAATGTCATCCCAGAAACCCTAACTGCACGAGGAGAAAACTACAATTACCATGATACATCTGTCATGAAGTGCTATAAGGCATTCGCAACCGCTGGGCAAACACATAGGAAGACAGTACCTGCCTGAAGAGCTTACTACGAAGTGATGACAGGCAGTTCAATATAAGAGATAGAAGTCTACAATAGGAGGAGGAGACACCAGGGAAACAAGAGAGAAGGATCCAACAGCAGCCCCAAAGAGGTATGCCTTCTGCATGTATATGAAGAGGAAGAGAAAGAAGATATGACATATGGATAGAGGATACATGCACCACGCATAAGGAGCAGCAAGGTGAAAGAAGGGGATGGCAGTAGAAGAACAGGGCATAGAGAGGGTGAAGGGCGAGGAAGTGTGAACTTCATGGAAAGGGTTGTAGGGACAGAGGATAGATGAAAGGTGCGGAGGGGCAGTACAGGAGATGCAGTTATAGGCTAGCTGAAGATGTTTGAGATGGACAAGTAAACATACGGGGAGTCAGTGAAGCAATATCGGGAGGGGGGTGATATGACTGTCTCTGGACTGGGGGACGATGAGCCATGCATCAGAGCTCTGAAGTGTTGGATGGGGAGAGAGATGACTCAGGAGTAGAGTGCAGGTGCAAGACGGACGGTACCTATAATATGGACACAAGTTGTAGTCCTGCATTCAGAGAGCAAGGTACTCTGTGTGAAGTGGTACCCCCTCCAAATGTGCACATCCAGTCATGAATGTGCACCGCCGAGAGAGCTCTCCTCCCCCTTCGGCGCTCCTGCCCTATCAGGGCAGTGGGAGCAGAACACCGGGCTCCATTTAAGCGGCGTCCCTCGCCTCCGGAGGCAGCCGTGACCGCCGAGAGAGCTCTCCTCCCCCTTCGGCGCTCCTGCCCTATCAGGGCAGTGGGAGCAGAACACCGGGCTCCATTTAAGCGGCGTCCCTCGCCTCCGGAGGGAGCCGCGACCGCCGAGAGAGCTCTCCTCCCCCTTCGGCGCTCCTGCCCTATCAGGGCAGTGGGAGCAGAACACCGGGCTCCATTTAAGCGGCGTCCCTCGCCTCCGGAGGGAGCCGCGACCGCCGAGAGAGCTCTCCTCCCCCTTCGGCGCTCCTGCCCTATCAGGGCAGTGGGAGCAGAACACCGGGCTCCATTTAAGCGGCGTCCCTCGCCTCCGGAGGGAGCCGTGACCGCCGAGAGAGCTCTCCTCCCCCTTCGGCGCTCCTGCCCTATCAGGGCAGTGGGAGCAGAACACCGGGCTCCATTTAAGCGGCGTCCCTCGCCTCCGGAGGGAGCCGCGACCGCCGAGAGAGCTCTCCTCCCCCTTCGGCGCTCCTGCCCTATCAGGGCAGTGGGAGCAGAACACCGGGCTCCATTTAAGCAGCGTCCCTCGCGGGCGTGCCCGCGCCTGGCGGGCCCGCGCCTGAGGGCCTCGCCAGAGGGCCCTTTGGCGTGGCCCTTAGGCGCGGCACAAAGGCGCAAAAAAACCCCCAACAAAAAACGGGAAACGACAAGCCCAACGCCAAAAGGACCCACATTACATCCAACAGCGAAAACACCTCAACCACTACCAAAACACCACCACCAACCCCGCAGAGAACAAGACCTCACCACCCCAAGAACACAGGCACGGCACGAAGGCGAGCAGAGCAGAAGGAAACAACCAAGTGAAACAGCAACGTCGACAGCATCACAGCAGAACCCAACAAGGAGCAGACCGAGACGAAGAACGACAGAACCGCAAGTAGAATTCTCACAGAACATCACACATCTACCACCACCAAACTCTCACCTCCACTACACACGCCCTCCCTCCACGGGACAGGCTCCCTCCACGGGACAGGCTCCCGCGCCAAGGCACCCTCCGCAGATCCGGCTCTCACTCCACGGGACAGGCTCCCTCCACGGGACAGGCTCCCGCACCAAGGCACCCTCCGCAGATCCGGCTCTCACTCCAAGGGACAGGCTCCCTCCACGGGACAGGCTCCCGCACCAAGGCACCCTCCGCAGATCCGGCTCTCACTCCACGGGACAGGCTCCCTCCACGGGACAGGCTCCCGCGCCAAGGCACCCTCCGCAGATCCGGCTCTCACTCCACGGGACAGGCTCCCTCCACGGGACAGGCTCCCGCACCAAGGCACCCTCCGCAGATCCGGCTCTCACTCCAAGGGACAGGCTCCCTCCACGGGACAGGCTCCCGCACCAAGTTCAGCTCTCCTCAAACAGACAACAGACGACAGACGAAGACCTAAGAAAACAGACCTCACCCTAACAGAACATCACAAAAAACCAACATGCACACCACATACTTTCTCCCCCTCTACCTACTTGTCACACAACTCACCCCACCAACCACACACCTACACTTCCCACAAGCAAACACAACATGGCACCCCCCAACTGCGTTACAATATTTAGTACCACAACACACACACAAAGAGACACTCAGAACATCCCAGACAAAGCGACCAATCAAACACAAATCAAACCCCCACACCTGCACAAAGGAAGCACAGGTATCAGCAACCTCCTCAACAAAGACAACAACGATTGAGCTCATAAACGCCAGATCCGTCCGCAACAAGATACACACTCTTGTAGACCACATAGAAGAGCGACAGCCCGACATAATATGCATCACAGAGACATGGCTCAACCCTACCGACAATGTTCTACTCAACCAACTCGTACCGGACAACTACTCAGCGTACAACTGCCCACGCACCCACAAGCGTGGAGGAGGAGTCCTGATAATAGCAAAAACAAAACTAAAGTTCAAGACACAGAACCTCACCGATACACAGCAATGTAACACAATCAGCATCAAGAACAAGAACATTGCAATCTGCCTAACCTACAGAGCACCCAGAGCTCCACCCGACGAACTAGCCTTCGCACTCGAAGAAGCCTGTGCCATAACGACAAACAACAAACCAGCACTACTGATTGGAGACTTCAACCTCAAGTCCACCAATGCCAAAGACGCAGAGGCCTTCCTGCAAGCAATGACCTCACTTCAATTCACACAGATAATCAATGCACCAACGCACAGACATGGATCATCCCCAGACCTCATCTTCGCATCTAATTACCTAACATCAAGAGACCTAATTTCTCCCCCCACCATCACCCCAGTGCCATGGTCTGACCATTACTTAATCGAGACAAAGCTGCGATCACAAGAGGATCAGACAAGCGAAAGAGCAAATCTCTCATACACACAAAGACGATTCAAGCACTTCGACAGGGACGAATTCATACAGGACACAATACAACACCTGAACATTACTACAGATGACCTGGAGGAACAAGTTTCCAGCTGGAACAGCATTTTAGCGAACGCCGCCAAAACATCTGATGACAGGACCGAGAAACAGCATCACAACAAGAGACAAAACAAACCATGGTACTCAGCAAAAATACGACAGGAAAAGAGGGAGCTCAGGAAGATCGAACGGAGATGGAGAAAAAACAAAGCAACCGCCGACCAGCATCTTTACCTAACAAAGCAAAAACAATACAATGACCACATCAACCAATCAAAGAGGGAATACCACACAAACATGATAAATACTTCCATCAACAAACCCAGAGAGCTGTTCGAAATAGTAAAGATCCTCACAAAAGAGCAAACAACAGAAGGGGAAGTACAAGTTGATCCACAGGAATTCGCCAACCACATCAAAGAAAAATTTCACTCCACAGAGCGAACAACACCTAGTGGGACCACCCTGACGGACGTACACCCCAGAACCTGGGGCACATTCTACTCACCCTCAACAGAACAGATATCCCACATCATCTCTACAATCAACACAAGCACTGCTCCTACAGACCCATGCCCAGTGTCATGGGTCAAAGCCACCAAATCAAGCTTCATCCCCACCATACATAAAGTAGTACACAACTCACTCACTCAAGGACTCATGCCAAAGCAGCTAAAACTTGCCTCAGTAAGACCAATCGCAAAGAAAACAACACTCGACAAAAAAGATCCAGCAGCATACCGACCAATCTCCAGCATACCCTTCCTCGCAAAAATCATCGAAAAGACGGTTCAACTTCAACTTCAGGAACACATCGACAAACACGAAACACTTGACGACAACCAACACGGATTTCGCCCCAACCATGGAGTCGAAACACTACTGATATACCTCTTCGACAGCATCCTGAGAATAATTGACAACACCAGGAATGGAATCATAATGATCTTCATCGACATCTCCTCTGCTTTCGACACAGTGGACCACAACACACTCCTGGAAAGACTAAAGATCACCGGTATACACAGCATCACACTGAAATGGTTCCACTCGTACCTAACGGAAAGACAACTGCAGGTCAAGGTGGGACACAACACCTCCCGACCCATAAATGTCCGACAAGGAGTACCTCAAGGATCCGCACTCTCAGCACTCCTATTTAACATATACATCCAACCAATATGCAACATCATGAAAGAGAACAACATCCAATACACAATATATGCAGACGACATCATGATATACACCCCGATATCAATCGACAACCCGGACTTCTCTAAGATAACAGACTGCCTCACCCAGATGACGAGTTGGTGTCAAAACAACAACCTCGCAATAAACTACAACAAGACCGAAGCTTTAATCATCACCCGGAACCAAAGCTTCATACACCCACCAAATATAAAGATACAAAGCACCACAATACCAATAAGGTCAGAGGTGAGATACCTCGGAGTTACTCTGGACAATCAACTCAATCTCAAGCCACACATAGACAAAACAATCCAGAAGGCCTACTACAAGATGCGAATCATCAGGAGACTGAAACCACTCCTCGCCCCAGATCACTTCCGAACCGTTTGTCAAGCCCTGATAACACCACTACTGGACTTCTGCAATCCAATATACCTCGGACTACCGAAACAAGCCCTCAAACCACTCCAACTGGCACAAAACACCGCAGCACGAATCATATCCGGAACCGCAAGACAGGAGCACATCACACCCACCTTAAAGGACTTACACTGGCTCCCAATCGGTGCACGCATCAGATACAAAACCATCATAAACCTATTTAAGATAAAACAGCACACATCAGCCAACAGCCTGCACACCCTCATACAACCAGACACCAGCACTCGTCCTAGAAGGAAACAAACACACAACCGAGTCAGCACCCCAAGTGAATACAAAAACACACGCAAAGACACAACGGACAGAGCACTCTCCATGGCTGCTCCAACAATATGGAACAAACTACCAGACGATTTGAGGGCAACCACAGACCTCAAGGACTTTAGAAAACAGTTGAAAACCATGCTGTTCATAGAACACTATGGACACATCACATAACCCCAGAGAATGTATAACAGCACATAACCCCGCCTAAACAATGTATGTATAGAAAATGTATTTAGAACCACTGTATATAGCCCACGTTGTACATAGCTCATACTAATCTAGCACACAATACAACACTCACCCAACTAAATTTCACCCTCACTGCATGTATAACACACTCACCTTACCCGATTGTTTGCTGTGATACCACCTTGATTATTAAGATAAGGCGGTTTAGAAATACTGTTAAATAAAATAAATAAATAAATAAAATATCCATTTGATGCACCAATGCATCCACATCAGCAAATCTGTCTTTAAAATGTGACATCTTGGCTTGACCACACCAGAATTCACACGAGGTATGGGGACCATGGCCATTTGGCCTGTTCCACCATGCCATGCGATGTGCGTGTATGCCTGTTGCATGGGCTATCCCCCTGAGTGGACATATCCCATGTGTTCCAATGAAATGTCAGTTCCACATCAGCATTGGCAGCCAGTGCAGCATACAGAATGAACAATATGTCTCTCTCTCACATCCATCAAACACACCACACTTTGTCAGGCAGGTAAGATCCAGGGCCTGCAGAGATCCCAGCAGACATCCCATAGCTGCATCAACCCTGACAATGCCCACATCTACCCCCATGGGTTAACAGACCCATAAGGGGGCTCTGTGACTCAGTATCATAAAGTAAAGCTGCAGGTTCAAGGCCAGGTTGCAGACCATGTCTGGCATGTCCCTGTGGTTAAACTTTATCTCACACTGCATGTATACCACCAGCAGGTGCAACCCATAATGAGCCATGCAGCTAGGAACCCTGCAGACATCAGCTGCACAGGCAGCCTACACTACCCACACCTGAATGGTGTTGCCGACTGATAGCACCGGCATACCAAGCAGGCATTAACAACGTGTGTTCATTCCACTCCATTCATTAATTTCTAATAGAGGGCAGTCACATACATACATACATCACATACTTGTGATACCTTATTGAGGTATTACATCATGACTGTGACTGTACTGCTTTGGCCCCATCACATCGAAAACATTACATGCGTACACATCCTACCCTTCGGATGACCTCCTGCAGGGCTCAACTCATGTTCTTATGTGCCCCATTTGGCCCGTTTCAGCAACACCTGGCCAGTTGTTGTATGCACATTTTTCTGGAGGGTTGTATGATGGTTGGGTGGCCGCCACAGGTGTGTGACCAACATGTTTGGTATTCAGGTCTTCCATGTGGCACTTGCACACCTGACTCCCACATGCAACACCTGCATTCATGATGAAAACTCAGGGCCATCGGGGCCACCAGCCCATCGTGGCCTATCATCTACCACCATCCCTCCATCAGCCCATCCATCAGCCTCTACCATAATGTGCAGATTCTCCTGCAAGCTGCTGTACTGTGGCCCACACAGGTACCCTTTTCCACATGTCACATTTTCATTCATGTCTCTCCTGTGCCTGATCTGCGCATCACCACTTCTGCTCCATCCTCCGGTTGCTGCACGCATCGTGTCACCTCAGGATCCACATGTGGACATGTCATCCACATCCTCTGCCATTTACTGCCATTGCAGCATTTTCCATTGCCGCACACCAGTGCTTCACTACAGCTGCCTCCCACGTTCTCATTCCACTTATTGATTGCCACGTAGAGTACCCATGGATATGTGAGGCCCATCAGCTCCCACCTGTCCTTCCATCCCTCCCTTTTACATTGCTTTCCATGGTGGTGCTCCCTTTTCCACAGTTAAGGTGCACACCTGGCACCTTAACACCCAATGTCCTGTTAGCGCACATTAAGAGGCCCATTGCACACTTAACACCGGAATGCCTTCTATCCACCCAGAGCCTTTTTTGTACAGAAAACCCTTTATCACTGCCAGTAACGCTCGATAAGGCCTGCTTCCTTAACACCCTTTAGTAAACATACCTCTTAGTTTAGCTAGTCCCTCATGAGGTTGTCTGAAATTTGCTTGAGTTTCATTCCTGTTTATGTCTATTTTCTGCAGTCCTATTTCTAACCCTTCCTCAGTGAACACCGAGCAAAAATATTTGTAAAGAAAGATCAACCTGTACATATTTCTCCCCTTTACCTTGAGCCTCTTAATGTTACTTTGTACTTTCTGCTGGCATTAACATACCTAAAAAAAAGTCTTGCCCTGCTGTTTTCTTGTTTCAGCTATTTTTTCTTACATTTGCATCTACGATCCTTTGACTTTTCCAGATACTGCTGCCTGTCTTCCTCTTTCTGTAATCTCTTGCAACTTATGAATGCTAACCTTTGTTACCTTACTTTTTCAGCTACTTCTTTTGAAAACCACAGTGGCCTCTTTTTCACTGTACCTTTACTTTCTAAACAAAAAGGTTCGTTGCTCTTATAATATCTCCTTTCAATTTTGCCCACTGTTCTACGTCTTGATTTTTCATCCAGCTAAAGACTCCTTGAGACGTCACCCATCTTAACAAAAGTAGTTTTTCCAAAGTGCCCTGACCTTGCCTTTGAATGAACCACCTCTGCTCGTGTTCTAATACTGAACCACATCATTTTGGATCCTTGATGATCACCTACTGTGCTATCAGAAAAGCTTTCCTCATTTGTACACACCAGGTGGGACCCATTAGAATTTGCTGGAATAGTTTTCCCTGCATTGAATTCAGGATCTCCCTCACTCTAGGTGATACCTCCGCCAGGATACCTCTATCAACATTCACCAGATTGAAAGCACCTAGCAAGGGCACCTCCACATTCATAGTAATTTTGTAAATGTCTTCTATTAAATCTTTGTTTCTTCTTCCTGCAAAGGAATTCTGTTTATTACTCCAGTACAGAGAGTAAAGGGAAGTCTTTCTCATTTAACTTATAATGCTTTCTCTTTAGTTTATAATTCCTGTAGCTCTATTGCAATAGTATTATGTTTTATATATGAGCACTCTCCTTCCTCTCTTCTTCCTTCCCTTTCCCTCGCAAATAGACTAAAGCAGTTGTGTAACAATATCCCAGTCCTGCTTCTCAGTGTTCATGCTGTCATAACTACCTAAGTCAGTCTCTTCCATGATGGTTTCTTGATCTATAATGTTGTATCCCATAGTCTGAGGTTTTTACTTACTAGAGGGTGTGGTTTTCTGTGCGCCAAGTTAAAGCTTTTATACACTGCAAGCCAACCAGTCATCTCTCTGTCCTTGGTGTCTTTATATTTATGCTGTGCTGTAGTCTCAGTTCGGTAGTTTGGGCATGGTATACTATTCCATTCAAATGTGCTGTTTCTCTGAGGGCTAAGTATTCTCCCTAATGGAGGTTATTCAGAAACGCGGGTTGCATGTCCCAGCAGGACGTGCAGCCCCACAAGCCGCCTGGACCCTATTCCCCCTCCTGCCCTCCATGCAGTCCCGTGCTCTAAGATGGGGAGAGCTGCAGGGGGCTAGAGGGGGTGTGATCTGGGCGGAGAAGGGTGGGCCAGCCCAGCAGCATGTACAGGGCTGATTCAGGTTATGGTCCTGTACATGCTGCCGGGCTTGTGGGGACGTGCTGCTTATACCACCACAAAGGTGGTATAAGCAGCACTTTCGGGGCGATTGGGGCTGGGGAACCTCCTCCCCGGGGCCAGGGCCAGGTGCAGAGGGTCCCCACCACCCAATCCAGGCCCCCGGCAGGTAAGTCGTGGGTCGGGCAAAAGGGAAGTGGGGGGGCCAAGCCACAGTGGCCAAGGGAGCCTATGGGGAAGATATCCCCGCAGGCAGGCAGGGGCAGGCTGGGCTGTCCTTGGGCCTGATTCTGGCTATCATGGAAACATTTTGTTCCCACGCTCCAGAATCTGGTCCAAACAGGCCTATCTTCCTTGGAGCCGTCTGGACGGCACGGACGTGCCCCTACAGGAATCGGGCTCAATGTGTCCATAATCTCTCTCTTTTGTAACCTTGGTGCCAATATTCAGTGCAGCATAACAGGTTAAAGTTAACTGGATAGGTTATCCAGTTAAAATTTGCCAAATAGATTATCCAGTTAACTTTAATCAATTTGGATATCGCTATGCCCATTTTCAGATGACAAAAGCATGATTAGAGCTTCCAAAATAAGGGCCTGATTTTCAAAAGGACCAATATTTAAAAGCCATGGAACTTAAATATCAGTGGCATATTCAGCAATAGCATCCAGATAGTAGCTGCCACTGAATATCAGGATTCAGAAGTGGCAATCTTACCTGGATAGTGGCAATTTTCAGTCAGCACTTGTCTAGATTGCAGATTGGACCTGCTTTTCATAAGATCTAAGTTATCTGGATAAATACGTACACTGAAAATCATGCTATCTGCATAAGGTGGGCACTTATATGAATAGTAGTGGTATTGCCCTTACTCTGTCCGCCGACCACTCCTGCACTAACCAGATTTTGCTAGGATGGTCTGTAGAGTTATTCAGTGACACGATCCAGACAGTTCCACAGAATTTTTATTTATTTATTTACATTTTTTTAACCGATATACTCAAAGCGGTGTACAAACAGTTAAATCTTTAAGATTTTATTTCAAGCCATACCCACCAAATTACAAAATTAACCCATAAAAGCCTCATACAATATTTAAACCCACGGAATTAAGATCAAGTAAAATCCCTTCACATTATTCCCCTCCACCACCAAAACATAACTAAAATGATAACTTTTCAAGCTCTGGAGGAACATTCAAATCCATAGCTCCCTGCAAACCAAAGGCAAAGAGTTCCACAGCAAACAGCTTGCCCAAAAAATGCTCTGGATCTGAGGCCCCCCCCCAAACATGGATTGAACATCTGAAATTACCAACGGATGGGCCTCCTCTGAGCATAAAGCATGCCTTGGAACATATGATTGTATACAATACAGGCGCCAAATCATGGAAATATCTTAAATGTCAACAGCAACGTTTTATACAATACATGTTGCCAAACCAAGAGCCAATGTAGCTCTTCAGACATGGAGAAAGATGATCATATTTACTGTTTTTTACTCAAATGGACTGTGGGATTCTGCCCCATTTGCAAGCAAAACAATTCCTTAGAGACCAACCCAAGTAGTAACACATTACAATAATCCAGTCTTGGGAGTACTAAGGCGGTAGTCACTGTCTACAAATCCATTCTGAAAAATAAGGGTGCAGCTGTCTAACGTGCCAAAGAATGTGATAGATACATTTTACCACACCTACGACATGTGCCTTCCACCTCAGCTGAGAGTCCAATTAGACTCTTAAATGTCTGGAAATATGACTCAAAGGAGAAGTCTCAAACCCCACCAAGGAATCACCTGGGAGAGAGAGATCATCCTACAACCAAAGAAATTCTGATTTAACATTTAATTTTAGAGAGAAATCTCTAAACTAATCCCCCAGCAATGCCACCCATGCCTGTATTTCCTCCTGTATATGAGCCCCCCTATTTGACAAAGGAAGTCAAATTTGAACATCATCAACTTTTACATAAAATTGCAGTCCTGTCACTCAGCACTCTTATCTGGATGACCCCCATGGGCTATCCAGATAAGGGTTTTGAATATCTGCCTGCTAGTCTCCAGGAGCCGTGATATTCTGGCCAGCTCCGTGCACAGCATGTAACTTGGCTGTTTCCATTACAGAATAATATGTTGGCCCAGTTTCCATCCCAAACGAGTGTTGCATGGGATCAGTGATTAGCCAGCAAAGTGTTTCTGTTGTGGTGAGGGATCCAGCTCCTATGACATATGTTTTTTACTATTTCATTTTTTTCATTTTAAGGCCCATTTTAGAAAGGACGTGGCGAGGGAAATTCACATGTTTATGTCAGGACATGGAGAATTATGACAGTGTTTTACAAGAGGTTTTCCCAAACATAGAGTCCCATGTAAAATATATGCATGCATCTCCACATATGGAAAGAGGAGCAATTTTAAGAAGCTGCATGGGGGAAAATATGGAAAATCCCTCCTCATATGCATGGTTGCAGCCTCTTCGAATTGCTGCTCCCGCAATGAAAGCATACTCTGTTCAGTACCACTCTTTCCCCCATCACTGCCCCGACTTTGGCAACCCCCATATCAACCCTGTACTCTATCCATCCCCTAATCTCCCACAGCACATTGTCCAAGCCCCTACCCCCCCCCCCCCCATAGAAACTCCAATGCCCCCAATCATCCCCTAAAGCAGTACTGATCTCCCATCCCCCTCCAGAAGCACAGTGCCCAAGCTCCCCCCAGATAGCTCCAATCTCCCCTCCCCAAAAGGCTATCCTGAAACAAAATGCACTTGACCCAACCACTGCAAAAATTATAATTTGCTGAGATTGGAGGTATCTTTGAGCCCGGATAGCCGCATGCCGCCAGCGCAGCCGGATGGAGTGATCTTGCAGCAGACGCCGGTAGGAGCGGAAGGAGGTGTGAGTTGCTCTACTGGGGAATCCCAGCTGCAGTCTGCCGGTTTGGGTATAGGTCCGGCTGAGCAGATATCTCCGACTATGACCGCTGGCGCTGAGGGGGTTGTGGAGGATATAGCCTCTCTGCTTCCGCATTTTTCTGAATAATCTTCTTCGAGATGCCAGCCTTCTTCTTTGCAAGAAGTAGGTGCTCAAGAACTTTTTCTGGAAAAGCCTAAGGTTGTTTCCTTTGAGTCCTTGTGGGATGCCTTTTCAACTATGCACCTCAACATAACATCTCAGCTCCAGTCTATTTCCCAACAGTTTCAGCTTTTTGGGCAACAATTGCAAGTTTTTGAATCTTCTCATACCGAGATAAGTGCCAAAGTGGCCTCCTTGGAGGGGTCCTTAGGGCAGGTAAAAGATGTTTCCCAGTCTTTAGTAAAGGCTGTGTATAGGAGGTTGGAATTTCTTGAGAATACTGTAAAAAACCGTAACCTTCGTGTTTTGAACTTTCCTAAAGTTCCGTCGGTTTCTCCTTTGGAACTTTTTAAACAGTTTCTTGTTACTGTTTTGAAGGTCTCAGTGGATGCTATTCCTCCAATTTCAAAAGCCTTCTACTTGCCGACTTCGAAGATTGGTCTGAAGGGTGAAGGAGAAAATCTGCTAATGTCTTCGGACAGTTTAGACCTTTCTACCTTCTTGGAACGGTCCCCCACTGCGGTAGGGATGACTGCTACGTTGTTGGTGACCTTCGCTCTTGAAGTGGATAGAGACTGGCTCCTGAAGCTATTTTTTAGATCTCCCAGTAAAATGTTCTTGGAGTCACAGATCAGAATGTTCCCTGACGTCTCGAGAGCAACCCAGAGAAGGAGGAAGCAGTTTCTCATGTATCATCTAGGGGTTGTTCAGTTGGGGGGCTTATTTTTTCTACGATTTCCCTGTAAATGTCTGGTAAAGTTATCTGGTAACAGGTATATTTTCTTTGAGCCATCCCAATTAGCCTCTTTTATAAATTCAAAACGGGTGGATCCATCGACTCTTTCTCCCTCTCTCCCTCTAGTTGGGCCCCCTGATTAGGTGGTCCTTTAATTGTGGTTAGTGTGTTATGCACTTTCCTTTGCATCCGTTTTGCCTGTTTGTAATTGCTAGTAACGACTTTTCCTTTGTTTTGTGACCCATCTTGCCTGTAAAATGGTGGACTTGTGGACCTAAGGGCCCTTTTCTGTACAAGTTGTTTTGCTTGTTGTATTTTGAAAATTGCATAAATAAAAAATAAAAAAAAAATTATAATTTGCTTAAAGTACCCCAGGCAGACTGCTCAACCCCCACCTCCCAATCCCCAACCTCAGGCTTTCCGGGGGATCATTGGTATCGAGTGGGAGCAGGAGCAATGCCCACTCACCCCTGCTCACCACTCTGTAAAATCTGCAATGGCAGCAATGATCCCTAGCAGTAACTCTGCAGTACTCATAGGGTGGCATAGCTAACTGGAGTAGAGGGGGAGTGGGAGACAGAATGGAGGGTTGGGCAGTTTATCTCTGTTGCAGCTATGGCAAAATTCAGAGAATTCATCCAGGTATACACCTTATAGTAGAGGAAAATTTAATTTAGATTACATTAATTACTTGCCTTTTCCAAATTGGAGTTCGCTGCAAGTTACAATTCAGGTATTGTAGTAACTTGCATGATCATGCTGGTTTATAAACCGAGCTGTATGTGAGGCAATAGAGGGTAAAGTGGTTTGCCCAAGGTTACAAGGAATCAATGGGAGAAGAGAGATTTCAGCCTTGGTTTCTCTAGTTCTGTTTACTGCTCTAACCACTAAGCTACATCTGCCAAATTAGTTGGGTTTGTGCAAACTGCAAAATATTGATGTTCTTTGCAGTTAGATGCCCTGCTGAAAATGTTTAATTTCATTTTCTGA
Source organism: Ichthyophis bannanicus (assembly GCA_033557465.1). NCBI lineage: Eukaryota > Metazoa > Chordata > Amphibia > Gymnophiona > Ichthyophiidae > Ichthyophis > Ichthyophis bannanicus. Next base: position 125,106,275 of record CM066035.1, on the reverse strand, counting down.
AGGACCTGTGAATGATGTCTACTATGAGGTTTGTATAATAGAAATATTTACCTGGTTAGGATGGCTATGCCCCCAAGAAATCCAAGTACATGCAGTATCACTCTTCAGGTTATCATCCACTTATTCAAAACGGCATTCATAAAGTTCTTCATGGTAGAAAAGGTGACAGTGAAAGCCAGAGGGAGCTTGGGTGCACAGGGAGCAGTATAGCCAGCAGGAAGAAAGATGCGATAGTGCCTCTGTATAAGTCTTTGGTGAAACCTCATTTAGGTGCAATTCTGGAGACCACACCTTCCAAAGGAAATAATAAGGATGGAGTTTGTGCAGAGGGCGGCTACCAAAACGGTCAGCGGGCTTCGTCATAAGGCATTCGGGGACAGATTTAAATATCTCAATATGTATACATTAGAGGAAAGGCGGGAGAGGGGAGATATAAAAGAGACATTTAAATACCTCTGTAGCATAAATGCACAGGAGAGCCTCTTTCAGTTGAAAGAAAGCTCTGCAACAAGGGGGCACAGGATGAAGGTTAAAGAAGTAATATGCAGAAATATTTCTTTACAGAAAGAGTGGCAGATGCATGGAACAGTCTCCCAATGGAAGTAGTAGAGACGAGGACTGTATCTGAATTTAAGAAAGCATGGGACCAACACAGTATAGTAGATGGTGTGGAAGGGCAGACTGGATAGTCCATACGAGTATTATCTTTTTCTGCCGTCATGTTTCTGTGTTTCTATGTCTCTTCATATTGCTACTGGTTTTTACAAAGACAAACAAAAGTAATGTTTTCGCTAAACACTGTTTATGCGGGAATTACTCTGTAGAGTGCATTACTGGTTTGTCTGGGGCTTTTTAGGACTAAGCTATTAGTTTAAGCATGAAAAAATATGATGTAGTTACAAGCATAACCAACTTTATAGTCATAAAACACAGAGAATTTTGAACAGTGAGGAAGAACTATCTAAAGAGAATATATTTTTATATTGATATTTTTACAAGTATTCACTACCTTTATATTAAGAACTAAATATTATACTTGCAGATCCCAGCAAAATAATTCACAATACAAGGTTAACTACAGAACTATAATTTATACAATAATAATAAATCATTGGTGACCTAAATAACCATACGGTGATACTGAAAAACGGTTCCTAGGCAACAAGAGCTCATTGCTACCATACTTATTATTACTTCTGAAAAGTTCCTCTGAAGCACAGTTTTGAGCTGTGAAATAAAAGCAAATCACAGTGAATGACAGTCCTGCTGTGACGTGGATCTTCAGCATTTCACTGATGGGACCCTCTTCCCACATAGTCTGACTAAAATCTACTTCAGCTGTCATGAACAGTGGGAATCAATAATGTCGCAGAATGAAAGCAATCGTCAAAGCCATTTATTCTGCTAAATACTGGATTACTATAGTGTAATTGCTGTTTGAAAGTTGACCTCTGTTTGGCTATAAGTATGTGCGGACTTCCAAAGCACATATACTTTTGACTGGCATCCCATGCCTAGGGATTTTCAAATGCACAAGGGCTATTTTACCTTCTGATCCATCTTTCATGCCCACATAAGTAGCACATGCAAATACTTGGGTGCTTTTAGCCTGTGTGGGCAATTTCTCTTTGACAATTAGCTGCAAGTACACAGTTTGGAGGCTACCCCCATTAAAGGCAATGGAAAAATGGGGTTGAGGGTTTGGGAAAAAAAATAAACCACGGCAGGTGGGTGTAAGTGTCATTTTAAATATGGGAGCTTACTATGTATGTTCAATTATTGGGAATGGTTAAGGGTTAAGAAGGGAGGACAGGAAAACTGACTTGGATAAGAAGCAATAACCTGCAGGCAATCAAGCTTATATTGCCAACAGCTGACGATATTGTTAGCTAAAACAATGGGTGCAACAAATGGACCTTATCTGCCATCATCTGCTTAAGTCCTATAGATCATCCAACATAAATCCCTTATAACATCCCCTACTATCAAATTAAATATATAGAAATATTTTTGCCGGACTATTTGCCATGAGAGGAACCCCTCTCTTGTAGCAAATGTTCCTTTTATTCATTTTAATGAGCCACTAAAAGTTCAAATTTCACCCTTCTAGTGAGAAATTAGGAGACTCACATCCTGCGATCTCCAATTATATTTAAAAAACACCGACTTATCTTTCTTGGCAAACACACAAATGGACCTTCAATACTCCTTAGTGAGAGGAATCCACTTCACACTTCTCACATATTTCAAACCTTCCTCTCCTCCAAAATTCTTCATTCAAAGCCGCCCAAGCTATCACTATTATGAAAGATGAGCAATGAAAATTTCATAAGCATTAGCATAGTCATAAGCTACATAGCGCCATGTTTCAGGTCTTCGGTTCCTCTCGACCCTTCTTCAAGTTAAAACAAAGCTGAATGGTATGCCTCGGTCTCAATTCCTTATTAAGGGGAATTTTATCTGACATCACTAATTTACAGCCAATCAAAAACCTTAAAGCCAAACTTACAGCAGGCTCCATCAATCTAATTCAAGATTTAAGCCTTGGGGCACCACTATTTGCAATCGAAATATCCATCTTTTTTCTAAAAGTTGTAATCTTTGTATCCTATAATAATCACACTGCCCCAAAATGACAGGGGAACATGATCTATGACCCACCAAATATAGTCATGAAAAGAATGTCCCTTTAAGATACTATGAGAGACACTTGGTGCAGATAACGTCTTAGTCCGAAGTCATGATCGATGTTCTTGCAAACATATTTTGATTGCTCTTGTGGTTCATCCTATATACTTAAGTGAACATGGACAAATGAGCATATATACCACATATGAAGATATACAATTAGTACGATGAAACGCTGTATATGTGACATTAGTAGTTGAATCAGTCCATTGAGGACCCGATAATGCTGTTGAACAAAAATCGTATTCACCACATGAATCATGTCCATTAAGCAATATCTCCATAACCTCGTTTTGTTCACCTTGGCGTGTCACATAGTTTGCTATGTTCCGACCCATCTGTATGCTAACATTAAGGGGTGCTGAAAACAGGAGTGAACACTCAAAATGTACCAGAGTTTTTTCAGTGAACTACTGACTCTTTCTGTTAGATGCATAAAGGGTAAAATTCCCACTATAGGGGTAACATCATCTGCTTAAGAGCATAAAATATGCCATACTGGGTCGGACCAAAACTCCATCAAGCTCAGTATCCTGTTTCCAAAGGTGGCCAATCTAGGTCACAACTACCTGGCAGTTTCCCAAAAAGGTAGACAGATTCCATCCTGCTTAGTCCAGGGATAAGCAGTGGATTTCCCCAGTCTACTTTAATAATGGTTTATGGACTTTTCCTCCAGGAATTTATCCAAACCTTTTAAACCCAGCTGCACTAACAGCTTTTACTACATCCTCCAACAATGAATTCCAGAGTTTGATTACGCATTGAGTGAAAAAATATTTCTGAAAGTCCAGATACACTATATCAACCGCCTCACCTTTGTCTACCTGTTTATTCACACCTTCAAAAAAAACATATCAGATTAGTAAGACAAGATCTTCCTTGTCTAAAGTCATGTTGGCTGTCTCCCATTAGGACATGACTATCTACATGCTCTGTATTTTTGTTCTTTATGATGGTTTCTACCATTTTCCCCGGTACTGACATCAGGCTCACCGGTCTGTAATTTCCCGGGTCACCCCTGGAACCCTTTTTAAAAATTGGCGTTACATTGGCGACCCTCCAGTCTTCAGGTATTACAGATGATTTTAATGAAAATTCACAGATTACCAATAGCAGGTCTGCAATCTCATATTTCAGTTTTTTCAACAGTCTTGGATGTATACCATCCGGTCCAGGTGATTTGCTACTATTCAGTTTATCAAATAGTTGTAATACATCATCCCGGAGTAGTGATATTTCTCTCAATTCCTCTGCAGTATCACCTTTAAATACCACTTCAGTCTTGGGTAACATCCCTACATCTTCCTCAGTAAAGACTGAAGCAAAGAATTCATTCAGTCTCTCCGCTATAGCTTTGTCTCCTCTTACTGCCCCTTTTACCCCTCTATCATCTAACGATCCAATTGACTCTCTCACGGGCCTTTTGCTACGAATGTGCTTGAAAAAGTCTTTATTTCGTGTTTTTGCTTCCTTAGCAAGTTCCTTCTCAAATTCTCGCTTTGCCTGCCTTATCAATGCTTTGCATTTAACTTGCCAGTGCTTGTGCTGTGGAATTATCTTCCCCTGAAGAATCCTTATACAGGAGAAATGTGTTGAAGTGCTACAAATATGGCGTTGGGACAATTACATATTCTTTGGACTATTGGGAATACTTCAACAATTATAGCGACATAAGATAAGTTACTTTTGCATTTTCGAATGATTGGGAGCACTTCAGCATTTATTGCGGTATTTTCATCATTTGGTCAAGTCACTTTGTATTGGAAAAATCATATATTTTTGGGAACTGTTGATACTTCTGACAGGTCGTTGATGCTATTTGGCACAGCTCTGCCGGGTTGCTGGCAGTAAGCATTGATAGTGTCGGGAAGTCTGAGACCTAGTCATTTGTCCAATGAGCAGTTCATTTGCAAGACAAGTTCTTTAATTTTGGGGTATATAGGTTTTGTAGAGCGATAAATATATAAGTCGATACAATAGTATACGCTCTGTTAATACTCCTAAGTATGACGTCTATTGACGAAAAAATAACGTATGGCATGGAGCAACTGAGATAGTTGTGCCAATGGGTGGGCTCCCTTTCTGTATAGTGAGAGACCCTGGTCTGGTTGCAGCAAGAATGACAGCCTTGCAGGTCCCATGGAGGGCTGGAGTCTTAACCAAGTGCAATATGTTTGAAGATGATTGAAAACCAAAGTCATGGGTAAAGCAAACTGCAGATGCTGCTCTAACAACTCTGCTGGGGATTTGTGGTGGACCCTGGACCATGTCAGTCTTTATCTGTGATCTTCCACTTTGTTACTATATATGTCACTATGTACTCTCTTCTATATATTGGGTAGCCATTCTTCTTCTTTTTAGGCTCTGTATTATCCTCATACAAGCCTCTCTAGTACATTTCTCTTTCAGTTTAGATTGATGGTATTTGGATGTCCAGTAGTGCAGATTAACTCTGCAGGGTGGTTCACATGTTACCTAGTTATTTAAGTACCAGATTATAACGAGTTAATAATCATTTCACATGCTGATTCTGAGTTATTTATTGTTGCTACTTTGTACATTACTGTGCCTCAAACAGAGAATTATTTAAACCCTTTTTATTGCATAAGAAAAGATTAATTTCAATTAAACAAGAGTATTGTGGTAAGACTTGTAAAGTACCCTTGAAAACTTTTCTCAGCACTGTACTTTCAACATCGAGAAGATGACTTTATAGATCACTAGATTCTGTGAACAATGTTGTACAAAGGGGCATATTTGTCAAATTGTGCTTGGGCCGCCAATTTAGCATGTGCATATATCCTCCTGCCATTAGTGTATTGCAATTGTGGAGCACCACGCTAATTGGTATGCGGGTACATTTAACGCCATCCACTGAGGTGGTGTTAAGGGCACCCATGCTAACAGCAACAGCTGCAGTTACAAAGATGTCCACACTAACCGTGCTGTGCCATCCATGACCACATTCCACCCCTAACCCACGCAGGCCCCACCCAATCGCATGTAACTAGTTAGCATGGGATTTTTAGCACAGGACTCTGCACTAGCTTTTAGCAGGGCATGCTTAACGTGTTCTAAACCGGTTGGTGCACTTTAGTAAACACGCCCCAAAAGAATTTTCTGAAATTCAAATAAATAGCATTTTTCCTCAATTATCTATAGAATTCTTTGGGCTCTATTTAGTTTATTTTGGTATCTCTTTTTTTTTTTTCATATCCTCACCTTGTACTTTTGCTTAGTGCACCATACTTTATCTTGAGGCTTTGAATTATTTTTGGTATCTTTAATGCATTGAGGTACTCGTCTGTCATTGTCATCTCTGCACATTTCTACCCTAAATATTTTTTGCCAAGAAAGAATTATTATCTATCTTCTTTTCTTTGCTCTTGTGTCCTTGTCATAACGACTTTCTCAGTAATGATTTTTGCTAAGCAATATTGTGTCCGATTTATTTCTATGATATCAATAGATGATCCCTTTCTCTGTTCGCTATGCTTCCAGGCCTGTCTTACATTACTCTTGTACTTCTGTGTTTAATCTTTATCTTTACCTGTTACCTCTTCCCATAGCGTTAGCTGTTTTTGCATTTTTCTCTAGTTCTTCTTGGCTGCTCTGATATCGTTCTATACAACCTAAGTAGGATATTCACACTAACTGGTGGAAACTTCTTGGGCCTTCAGGAACATATCCATAGGAGATGGCTCAAAGAAAACAAAATCTTTACTTTTATTTTTAATTAAACACTTCCTAGCATACTTCAGAAAAAAGTCCAGTTCTGTAAGCAAGATCTCAGGGGCAAAAAGCAAGAAATTCCCTCCTAACCGAGGGGTAAAAGTGTGCTAAGGCGTGTGGGACAGAAGCATGGGACAAACACAGAGGATCTCTAAAGGAAAAAAGGGGACTGTTGTAGTTGTTGATATGGAAGGACAGACTAGATAGGCCATGTGGTCTTTTTCTGTCATCATTTTTCTATGTTTCTATGTTTCTAATGCTGCGTATTTACCACAGAAGAGGCAGAATGGGTGCACTAAAAGCTCTTCTGACAAACTACTTCTATCTAGGCCCTCCACTCGTACTACTAACTTCAGACTTCGCTCCTTTCACCTTGCTGCTCCTTACGCCTGGAACGAGCTACCTGTGTCTATACGCCGAGCACCAGGGACGGCCCAAGGGGGGTGCGGGGCCATGTGTGGAGACTCGGTGCGGGGCCTCATTTGCATAAGTGGCCTTATTTGCATAAATATTTACATAATGTTACCATACACTAACTTTTAGTAAACATGTCTCTTAATGAGTGTATGGATAAAGAAAGACTAAAATATTTCTACATTACTATAATCCAGTGCCAACCACCAGGCACATTAGGAACTACTACAAACGCTGCCCATTTAGAACCCATAGCAAACGCGCCATATCCTGACAACATTACCAGGACTCACAAAGCACCATACCCTACCTATCAAAAGGCAACACTGCAAATATTAAACCAATACATTTCAGAGAATACTGGGGAAAGAGAACAAGTGGCAATGTCAAATAGGAATTACATAAACAGAATACCTCAGCTCAGTTACACATGCAGAACATAGACCATCATCAAACAAGGAATCACAATTTAGAAACAGGACGGCAATAATTAAACTGGGAACCCCAAAAGCCAAACTTGGAATGTACAACAACACTGTAGAAATAAAACTATAAATTAATTTCCTCTTGTACCAAACAAAGCACAGACGTTAATGATGCACATTTCCCAGAGCTTTCATATTCCAGTTAATAAATTCAAAATAAAGAGATATCTTTCTACCTTTTGTGCATTTTTTTTCAGTTGCAATTGGTCCAGCCACTTTCTTCTGGTTTCTTCATGTTTTCTGCTAACTCTCCATCATCTGCTGTCCATTTGTCCTTTCTTCTCTCTTCTAGTTTTTTTTCCATTCTCTCTCTCTACATCTGCTTTAACATACTAATCTTTCTCCTTTTGCTCTTTCCTCATTCCTATTTCATCCTCACAAATTTTACCCCTCCATCCTCAATCCCCACTTACTCTCCCAATACCCGGCCAACTATAGATTTTTCATCCCTCCCACAAAAAATATTTTTCCCCTCTCCATTTTACTCTCCCAGCCCCATCCCATTCTAATCCTCCCCCAACATCAGCTCCCTTCTAGTTCCAGTCTCACCCAGCATCCATTCCCTTCTAGTCCCTGCATCAGACCATTTCCAGTCCTAGCTTCCCCATCCATTTCCAGTCTGAGTCCCTTCATCAACTCATTTCCAATCCTAGCCCTCCCATCAGCCCATTTCTAGTCATTTCCTTGCCCCATCATCAGCCCATGTCAAATCATAGCTCCCCTCCACTCAGCCCAATTCCAGTCCAAGCCCCCCCATGAGCCTACTTCCAGTTCTAGCCCCTCCATGAGTCCATTTCAATTCAAGCCCCCACCACAGCCCATTTCCAATCTTAGCTCCCCCAAACAGCCCATTTCCAGTCCTATCCTAGCTGCTCCATCAGCCCATTTTCAGTCCTAGCTCCCTTCCCTCACAGCCCATTTCCATTCCAAGCCCCCTCCCCATCAGCTATTTGCAGTTCAAGCCTCCCCTTCCGCTCAGCCCATTTCCAGTCCTAGCAACCCCCCAACCCATTACCAGTCCTAGCCCCCCATCAACCAACTTCCAGTCCTAACTCCCCATCACCCCATTTTCAGTTTAAGCCCCCCCATAACCCATTACCAGTCCTAACCCCCCATCAGCCCACTTCCAGTCTTAACCCCATCAGCCCATTTCCAGTCAGCCCCCCATAGCCCATTGCCAGTCCTAAACCCCCCATCAGCCCACAGTCCATTACCAGTCCTAACCACATCAGCACACCTCAAGTCCTAACCCCTCCCCATCAGCCCATTATCAGTCCTAACCCCCCCCCCATAGCCCATTACCAGTCCTAACCCCCCATCACCCCCATTTCCAGACAGCCCCCATCAGCCCACAGCCCATTGCCAGTCTTAACCCCCCCATAGCCCATTACCAGTCCTAACCCCCCCCATCAGCCCACAGCCCATTACCCGCCTTAACCCCCCCCATAGCCCATTATCAGTCCTAACCCCCCATAGCCCTTTACAAGTCCTAACCCCCGCTCACCCCATTTCCTGACAGCCCCCATTAGCCCACAGCCCATTGCCAGTCTTAACCCCCCCCATAGCCCATTACCAGTCCTAACCCCCCATCACCCCATTTCCAGACAGCCCCCATCAGCCCACAGCCCATTGCCAGTCTTAACCCCCCCCCATAGCCCATTACCAGTCCTATCGCCCCATCACACCATTTCGAGACAGCCCTTATGAGCCCACAGTCCATTGCCAGTCTTAACCCCCCCATAGCCCATTACCAGTCCTAACCCCCCCATCAGCCCACTGCCCATTACCAGTCTTAACCCCCCCATAGCCCATTATCAGACCTAACCCCCCATCACCCCATTTCCAGACAGCCCACATTAGCCCACAGCCCATTGCCAGTCTTAACCCCCCCATAGCCCATTACCAGTCCTAACCCCCCATCACCCCATTTCCAGACAGCCCCCATCAGCCCACAGCCCATTGACAGTCTTAACCCCCCCATAGCCCATTACCAGTCTTAACCCCCCATCACCCCATTTCCAGACAGCCCCCTGCTGCTCAAAGCCCATTGTGAGTTTTAACCCCCCCCCATAGCCCATTCCCAGTCCTAACCCCCCCATCAGCCCACAGCCCATTACCAGTCTTAAACCCCCCCCCCATAGCCCATTACCAGTCCTAACCACACCCCCCCCCATCAGCCCACAGCCCATTGCCAGTCCTAACCCCCCCCCCCCCATCGGCTCATGGAAATTTTTAAAAAAGATGGCCGCGGCAGCATGGAGTGTCCGGCGGGGCCCCCTCTGCCCGGCTGAACTCTCCCGGCGTGGCTAAAGCCCTCTGCTCCGGCTTGTAGATACGCGAAGGGAAAGTGTCTCCCTCACGTCTCTGTTAAGCCCGCAGGGGCTGATGGGAAGCAGGGGCTGATGGGAAATTTCCCATCTGCCCCTGCGGGCTTAACAGAGACGCGAGGGAGACACTCTCCCTTCGCGTATCTGCAAGCCGGAACAGAGGGCTTCAGCCGCGCCGGGAGAGTTCAGCCGGGCAGAGGGGGCCCCGCGGGATACTCCATGCTGCCGCGGCGGCAGCGGCCCGTTTTTTTTTTTTTAATTTCATTTTTAAAAAAAGCAGAATGTTCTTTGCGCGGGGCCCCCTGAAACGCGGGGCCCTGTGCAAAAAACATTCTTGCTCAATGGACGGGCCGGCCCTGCCGAGCACCCTCCCTGGCCCTCTTCAAATCCAGGTTGAAAACCCACCTCTTCACCGTTGCTTTCAGATCTTGACTCCTGTACTTTGTCCTGACTAGATTGTAAGTGCCGTATTTTGTGTTTGTATTTTGTGTTTTGCCCTGACTAAACTGTTGCTCTGTGTTTTGTCTTGACTAGATTGTAAGCTCTGACGAGCAGTGACTGTCTCTTACATGTCTGTACAGCACTGCATACGACTGGTAGCACCATATAAATGTTCAATAGTAGTAATAGTAGTAGTAGGGATGGCCGTGGTTGGGAGGCACTGACACACTCACAACATCAGGAGTGCATATCAAATGTGCATGAGTGCTGTGAAAGCATATATTATATGCCCCCATGCCACCTGCATTCACAAGCTAATGCCTATGCAATCTCTTCCCTAGACAGCTACATGGCATTGAGCCATACCTCTGTGCTGTGAAGATGGATGAAGCCCCAATGGAGGCAATATGGGGAGATGCCCACACATCTCTTGAAAAGGATTCCAAGGATATTCAACACCCGGTATCATACAGTGTGAAGGGGAAGAGCAGCATAAAATTCACTAGATGTGGTTGGTGAATTGCTGTGCTTCTCTTAGGGGTGAGAAGATTGTTCTCTCCCCATGTTTTGCTGGATACCTTAACGTTTTGACCCCATTGTACAATACTAAATCCCAGCAAGGAGACACTACAATTGAAGTATGGCAGGAACGAAAAAGAAAAATACATACTGGCTTAATGTCGCCCAGGATAAAAAGGTACCATCCATAGCTTACACACTAGGGCAAATGATGGTAGCTGCGGTAGCTAACATCCCTGCCACAGATAAAGGCCATGGTGACCATGTTCATCAACTCACAGAAATGAATAAAAAGGTTAAGAGGATTAACTATGGTTAAGTAGAGTTCTGCACATAAGGAGCAGATAATGTACTGCTACTTTTATGCTACAAACCCTATATTTAATTCAAGAGGGTATACAAAGAGAATCCGCCAAAAACTGGAAGAAAGGAAAATTGCCACAAGATAAATTACAAAAAACAATAGATGCAAATTTAAGATCTTTAATTTTGCATATCAAAGCAAAGAAGTATGTGAATGATAACATCTTGAAGCAACTAAGAGCTTCTGTGGAAAAAGGAATACAGGGAGGAGGTGACCTGGGCGAGAGTACTAGAAGAAAGGAACACACAGAAACAGAAAGGGCAGTTGAGGACGAGATGGAGCTTGGAGACCTGGAACCGCGGAAGAGTGAGATAACTACAGGACAGGTCAACCAATCAACTGAAGAGGAAAAAGAAAGGGAGGAGAAAGACCCAGAGGTGGAGGAATTCAAGAACGAACTCCTAGTCCACATGGAAAAAGATACGTATGCTGGGTTTCAGGCAATGGAAAGATAACGCAAGTTAAATTTAACACCTAAGATTAAAAGTATGATTATAAAGATGAACAAGACCATATCTAGTATAAAGGGACCATTTATTGACATCACCAAAATAAATTGAATACAATATTGTACAGCTAAAATTATTACTGCAAGAATACTACCAGCCAAAGTGCAGGGCCAGCAGAAAAAGAGAACAATAACAGTTCCTCCTTGGAAAAAGCGCATCAAAGGAAAAATACAATCATTGCTTGGGGAGGTATCCCTGATAGATGAATATCTAAAAGGATTACGATTATCAAAGGTATTTAGGAATATATGAGCCCTCAAGCTAAAGCATGCTGTATTAACAGAAGAAGATCTGAAATTTATATTTTCGAATAATAAATTGAAAGTAGCAGAAAAGCCCAAAAACTGCAAAGATATGAAGAAAACAGAAAAGAAAGATATCAAAATAAACTATTTACAGAGAATCCAAAACTATTCTACAGGGAATTGGGAAAGAGCATTAATATGGGAAAAGCACCACCGACCAAAGACGAAACAGAAACCTTCTGGAGAAAAGCATATGAAGACCCTATAGAACATAATCAAGAAACAGAATGGTTCCCCTGCATACAGCAGCATTTAGAACATGCAAACACCAAACCTATGAAATCGCCTGCAGTAACAATGAAAGAGCTGGAAAGCAGGTTAAAATTTGGTCCAGATGGAGTAATCAAATTTTGGATCACGCAGTTAATATCACTCCACCATGACCTAGTGAACTGTTGAAATGTGAAAATCAATTGTTAAAGCAGCCAAACTTAACACCACAATGGCTTACTACAGAAAGAACATTTCTCCTTCCAAAGGGGGACCGAGTACTATTCCCAAAAACTATAGACCAATAACTTGCCTAACTACAAAATATAAGCTGTTCACTGCAATGGATGTAGACAGAATATATGATCATATTGAGTCCAGTAAGATCATGGCAATAGAACAAAAGGGCAACAAGAGAAGAGCATATGGAACTAATTATAGTTAAAATCCAATATATGGGAAAGAACAAATAAAGAATTAAAAACATAAATACAATGTAATCAATCATATAAACAATAAATAGACTAGTATAGAAAAGAATAAGACAAAATCCATTATTTAAAAGTGTGGATACGCAAATACATTAAAATATGCCATATGTTTAGATTAGTTAGAATGAAATAAAACAAAACACAATAAAATAGAATAAAATAGAATATAACAAGATAAGACAAATTAAAAGAGAAACCTTAAAAGATGTGACAAGCATGTGGTTTCAACATTAATACCTTAGTTGTGGATATGATGAACAGGTAATCCTCAAAGAGAGGCAACAACACTAAAACAAAGAAAACAGAATGAGGCTCCTTCCTCCCTAATTTGAAGACTAGTACCCGTTGTTTGCTCTCTATGTAATCTCTGGTGATAATTTAGATTTGAGTTTCATTTTCTGAGAAGTTAATATTTGTTGTTCTGCTATTTTTAATTGGATTACAACTAAAATCTCCATGGTATACATATGCCTCATTCTGTTTTCTTTGTTTTAGTGTTGTTGCCTCTCTTTGAGGATTACTTGTTCATCATATCCACAACTAAGGTATTAATGTTGAAACCACATGCTTGTCACATCTTTTAAGGTTTCTCTTTTAATTTGTCTTATCTTGTTATATTCTATTTTATTCTATTTTATTGTGTTTTGTTTTATTTCATTCTAACTAATCTAAACATATGGCATATTTTAATGTATTTGCGTATCCATACTTTTAAATAATGGATTTTGTCTTATTCTTTTCTATACTAGTCTATTTATTGTTTATATGATTGATTACATTGTATTTATGTTTTTAATTATTTATTTGTTCTTTCCCATATATTGGATTTTAACTATAATTAATTTATATGTTTCTATGTTTTAGTACCTACTCCGACAACCCCTGATGAATGTCTCCGAAACACGGCCTGTGTCGGGTTGTACTAGGTCTTAGATTAACTGATCAATAAAGTGTTTTTCCACTCAGATCACGTTTTGGACTGTGTGTTTGCTATCACGTGATTTCTTGCCTTTTTGTTGGACTATGATGATCTGAAGATCTACAGTTCCAGTTACCAACAATTACAGAGCAATTCCAAGTGGTGAAAAGCTTTTCAGATGACATCAGAATGACCTTTGGCCTTAACAAATGTGCTAAGGTAACATTTTTTTAGAGAAAATTTGAGCAAAATGGAAAACATCTCCCTGACTGAAAACTGTGACATCAAGGACCTTGAAAAGGAAGGCATATATAAGTATCTTGGAGTAGAAGAAGGATCGACACTCAAGCAGAAATTACTGAAAGAAAAGATCAGTTAAGAATACTACAGGAGATTAAAATCCATTAATAAAAAGTGCTTTAACATCACAGAATAAGAGACAAGCCTCAATCAGCTGACAATTTTTGTACTCTCATACAAGAAAACGCATGCCCATGAGGTTATTTATTTATTTATTTAACTAATTTAATATACCGTTTTTCTACGAGGCAAAATGGTTTACATGGAACCAGTTGATAACAGTACAAGTAAATTATAAAATAATGCAGATAACTGTACAAATGTCAGTTCGGGCAACTATATACAGACAGCTATAAAGAAATAGCTGGCGGTTGGTTGGCAGACCAGACAAGAGTTAATAAGGAGAATGGAGGTAGCGCAGAGTGTATTCAGGATGGAATCCAGGTAATAATTAGATTGAGGGTGGGGGTGGAGTGGGAGAGGGTGCATCGGGGAATGCTTGCAAATTCTTAGGGGAAGCCTGAATTATCTGTATTTTGTGTAGCAGGAAATAATAGGGGAGGGGTTATGGCAGAGGATCAGTATATGTGAAGACTGTACATCCCTAGAACTGAAGGAGGGCTAGGCCTCATAGAGATTGATTACACATACAGAGCTACTATCATAGGCCTCCAAGCCTACCTAACTGTATCATTGAATCCAAATACGCAAAAAGTGCTGAAATATGAAAGTAAATGTCCAGAATCTGTCTCCATCATCAAAATTGGACAGGTGTTCTGACGACTAGAAGGAATGAGTGAGAATCCACAAGCATAACAGAATGTGCAAAACTTGAGAAAAAATGCTTCGGAAAAACAAGTGGCAAATGCACAAATACAGTGGGAAATACAGAGTGTTACTCCAGGAACCCTTTGTCAATCAAGAACAAACACAAGAATGATTAAGGAGAGGTGAACTTAAGCCGAAAGATGAGAGGTTGTTATTTGCAGCCCAGGGCAGTGGCTTATGGATGAGATGGTTTACAGCAAGCATTGAAAAAACTGGCAAAACAGACATATGTTGATTCTGTGGGAAAGAGCTAGAAACGATGACTTGCCTCATAGCTGGCTGTGAAGTTCTGATGGCAGAAATTTCTTTTGGAAACTCTGTAAGCACTATAGCATCACTGTGCCTGAAAAGCACTGGAATCATGACCCTAAAAGAATTACAGAGAATGAAGAGGTTATGATCACCTGAGATACTCCCATTCCAACCGATAAAAGCTGGATTTGAGGAAGCTGGATACATTGGTAAAGGAGAAAAACACCAGAATGGCATTGATTATAGAGGGATCAGTTCCAAGCAACTACTCTGTGAATCGTGTTGAGAGGGAGAAAATATTCAAGTACCAAGAAATGCAGTCGAAGACCAAGAAAATGTGACAGAAAGATACTGAGTTATTTCCCATTGTGTTGGGTGCCGCAGGCCTAATTAAGAGGAATTTCTAAGCAGACCTTGATAAATTACCCATACACTAACATCTTACGAACTCCAGAGGGAGGCTCTCTTTGGCACGATGCAAGTACTATGTCGAGCATTAGCAGTAAAATTAAGAGTATGAGATCATACTCCACATACTCTGGCTTAGAAGTGAGGTTCATGAACGCCATGGTATGTGCAAAACTCACCCATTTGGAGAAACTGCCCCATAAGAAAGAGGAACATTAGGAATGATATGTTAGGATGCAGTCCAACACATCACATCATAGAGCAGGCAAAATGAAACAGTCACCACCTACACCAACAGACCATATTGCAAGTGGCCAGCGAAAACATGAAAAGGCTGATAGGAGGATATGTGCATCCTGGCACACAGCTCAGATATCTGGGACAATATGAGGGGTGCAGGGTATGCATGCTGCTCAAGCATGGGTAGAGAATACACTTCATCGTGGCTGCTGCGTGTCAAAGCAAGATTGCAGGATCTATAAGAGCAGCAGACCCTGGTCTGTTGAAAACAGTATATCTATGTTGCTGGTATGTGGACACTGGAGAATAAAACCCCTTCATCTTGAGGTATCCAGGGGGCCTGAAAACCTAAAATACAATATATAGATCAGTAAGCCTCTGTCACTGGGAGGTAATCCTCCACCCTGTCCCTTTTCTATCCACGTGGCACAGTACCCTTGCCATTAAGGAAGGGGCTCCCATCCTGGGGTGAAGGGGAGATGCAATTTTCTATTGTGGAGCTCTACCATTCCAACACAGTTGCCATATCATGCATGGAACAAATTGGTAGTGACCGCCCATGCCTCCAACCCTTCCTGCAAGTAAGGGACTTGAACAAGTCTAAGTACCAGGGGGGAGCTTATTGGGTGCCAGTACCAACGTAAGGATTGTCACACCCTGTGGTTAGATGCATCCATATAACTATTGTCCCCAGAAGTGAACAACCACCCTTGTGGTTACACAACTGCCTGGGGAAGGAAGTGATGGGCACCCATACACCTCATATGTTGAGGACTCAGGTGCCACTCCCCAGTATACCTTGCACACCCCCATGGAGAAGAGCTTTCCAGTCAGACCTATCAGCTCTTTGCAAAGTAAGAGTTCCAGAACTTTAGCAAGGCAACAATGGCTCCCCAGGTTTAAGGGATACCACATCCCCTAAGAAACACACCACAAAAAAAACATCAGTGATCAAGAAGCTGCATAAAAGTAAGCCCTCATCCAGTGCTGTAGTAGGACCCATCTTTAAAGGGGCTGAGGGCCAAAGAGATCTTCTCCTATGGTCAGGGTGAGTGGCTATATGCCCCCAGAACCAAAGGAAATGGCACCAGCACATTCCCTCAGACGAACATATGCACCCATAAGTGGACCTCCAAGAAGACGTAGAGGTTTAATGGTGGCACAATTATGTGGTATACACACAATAGCCAGTAGGTGTTATACCTGATTTGCATGCCCTGCCCCCTGCTGTGTACAGATGTTTCAGAGTATTGCACAGGCAACTTATCCTAGGTCATATATCAGAAAATAAACACTTTTTTCCCATCCTTTTCATCACTGGCTATCCAGATGTGAGCATCATACATATACATACCCCTGGCTATACCCTGTCCATGTAGAAAGGGAGCTGGGCCATTTCACATATCATCTCTGGGATAGGAACTATATGCTTCCATCTACCTGTTCCAGCTACTGGCCCATGGCATAATGCCAGCCACCAGAAATGTTTGGAGGGTAGCCTATGCTCTCACCATAATATCACAAGCAGGGAGGATTCTTGGATGCCAGAGCACACACATTCTGTCATTTGGAAAGAGCACTACATGTTGCAATGTGTCACACCAGCACTATGTGCTCTGATGTTGCCTCCACACATACCAGACTGCTTAAATTGGTCACACAATGTTGCTTTCATAGATCATACCATGGTGGGAGATACTACACACTGCAAGCCCATGTAAGTGGACCTAAATGGCAACCTATGGCCACAAACACCATAACTACCAACAATATTCTTATGATGCACTGGCCATCTGGAGATGACATACAGTGTCTAGAACCTGTGTTTGGTTCACAGGGCCACATGAAGTATAAGGAATCACAGGCAGTGGAGTACACTGGACAGTAAGGCAACACTATATTGAAATGCCTCAATGAGTGTCCACCAGGTTCTTGATATGGCAGTGTGGCTCACTGCTAATGGGCCATCAGTCTGGCCTTGTTGGCATACCACTCTCAGCGTCATGCTGCATACAACACCCTAGCTGTATGCCAAACCTGTGGGTTTTCTCAGGGCCAGTAAATGATGTGGGTCTGCATATCAGGGAGGCCTTTGGGCTACATGCCCTAATGCGGTGCATCTGTATTCTGTCTGCTTTGCTTGCAGGGAAAGGTGCAGGTAACACATGTGGGATTGGCACTGTGCACAGGGACTGTGATGGGTTGCCAATATATATGGACAGTGCTCTTCATTTTGTACTGTCATTTGTACTGCATGCATTGGACAGTGATCATGCTGCTATATGGGCAAATGGAGGGGCAGCCAAGCTAGAGGGCTGCATATGTTTAGCATGCCAATCCTTCCACTCTTTAGGGTTTGTTATTAAAGGTGCCTGCCCCTGAGAACAATGCTATTTGAAATATGTGTTGGCTATATTACCTTACTGGGGGTTCCTTCTTTCCCATGGCTCACACATTCACAGGCATATTCATCATTAAGATTTTTTGAGAATGGTGTACTTTGGACTCAAGTGAGGTGTTGCATATGTGTTAGCTGCATTGTGTGTGAGGAAAGCTGGTTCAACTCTGCCAGCAATGGGAGGGTACCTTACAAGGGAACTGATGAATAGGAGGTGTCCCAGATGGATACATATTGGGAGAGGGGGAACAGTAATTCCAGGTGGCCTACCTCTGGCATCTGCTATTTTGGCATTGCACATATGGTTTACACTTTAGCTCCTGTCTGCAGTGGCTTGGAAAAGGTTGGTGATGAGCCAGACATGGATAGTGGTGGCACTTTGTAATGGTCATTTAACTAACTGCACTCACAGGTGCATGTCAGCAGATGTGTGGCACTGTGGTGGCTTGGTGTGTCCATCACTTCCCTGTGTGGCTTTTCAGGTCTTAGAGGGTGTACACTGGAATCATTGATATTGATCCCATGGTGTATCCATATGAGATGGTTAAAACACCAGGGGTGGCCTACTGCAACCCTTCCTCAAGGGTACTGTGGCCTCCATGCCAGCTGCTGCTGCTGCTCTGGTAGGGGAGCCTGCCCTCCCTCTGCTGCCTGGTTGGCATACTGGCTTGCTGCATCATCTGCCATGCTGCAGATAATAAAAAATAATGGTCAAAAACTTTCACAGAGCATAAACTGTCAAATTCAAAGGAAACAACTCTGTATCAGGACATCTGAAAGTATCTGTGTCAAAAAGCAAAAATGCAATCACCAGCAAAACAGAGTCCAGGCAAAAGGATGTTTAAAGCAACAATAGGTCTCAGACTTATAGCGGGCAAACTATATGCTCAAGGCAATTTTCACCAACAGAGCACAGTAAAAGCCCTTACTTGCATCAATGACCTTAGATAATCACGTTGCTTCATTAAATGGCTCTCACAACCTCCTTTGACATAAATGAATATCTTGATAAAGCTTGCAAAAATCAATGTAGGAGGGTGAATAGCACCAACTTATCTGAAAAAATGCATCGCTTGAACTACTGCATCGCCTCCGTCTCTTCCTCGCTCATATGAGCGAGGAAGAGACGGAGGCGATGCAGTAGTTCAAGCGATGCATTTTTTCAGATAAGTTGGTGCTATTCACCCTCCTACATTGATTTTTGCAAGCTTTATCAAGATATTCATTTATGTCAAAGGAGGTTGTGAGAGCCATTTAATGAAGCAACGTGATTATCTAAGGTCATTGATGCAAGTAAGGGCTTTTACTGTGCTCTGTTGGTGAAAATTGCCTTGAGCATATAGTTTGCCCGCTATAAGTCTGAGACCTATTGTTGCTTTAAACATCCTTTTGCCTGGACTCTGTTTTGCTGGTGATTGCATTTTTGCTTTTTGACACAGATACTTTCAGATGTCCTGATACAGAGTTGTTTCCTTTGAATGCTGCAGATAATGGCATATGGGTGGGGTATATGGATGTGGGCCTGTAGCTATTTTATGGGATGGCATATGTTTGGGGGATGGCCTAGGGCACAGGGTTTGATGAGAATCACTCCCATGAGAGTCACGTGATGTTGTGACATCGAGTGGACGCTGATCACTCGAGCTCCAGGCCCCCCTCCTCCACACCGTGGAAAAGAGCCGTGTTACAGCCGCAGTGCTGCACTAAAAATACCGGCGGTGTGTTGGGGAAAGTGGGCGGACAGAAATCGCTGAGAGCGGTGCATGGCAGTGGCGGCAAAAGCGGGGAGATGGGAAAAAGACCGCGCAGCTGGGCAGCATAAGATGGCGGATTCTCCTCCAGCACCTAACTCACCGGCTTCGCCAGCATTTATTGAGGAGGTCTCAGCGGCGTTTGCCTGCACGCTGTCCACACAGTTTGAGGCGTTGCATGGCAAGATGGATGTGCTAAAAAGTTCCCTGGGTGGCCGGTTGCAGGAGGCGGAGGCCCGTATTGTGCAAAATGAAGAGGGAGTAGAAGCGCTTATGCAGGAAGTGGGATGAATGCGGGCAGTGCCGAGAGCCCAGGAGGCCAAACTGGATGACATGGAAAACAGATCCAGATGAAATAACCTTCACTTCATGGACATCCCGGACAATATACTGGACAGAAACCTGAGGAACTATCTAGAAACCCTGATTCTGCATTTTTTGGAGGGGGGAGAGGAGCACACAGAGTGGGGCCTAAGCAAGTGAAGGATCGCAGGCCTAGAGTGGTTTTGGCAAAGTTCTTGCAGTTTCCACAAAAAGAGGCTGTGCTGAGAGCAGCAAGGAAAAAGGGCGTCATTGTAAAGGACAATATGAGGCTGAGAATTGCGCAGAATTATTCAGCGGCTTTGAGTCAGCGCAGGACAGCGTATGTGACCATATGCCAGAGGTTGGTGGAGGCTAACATTAAGTTTATGGTGCAATATCCTGCCAGACTGCATATTACCCATGAGGGAGTGCACTGTACATTTGAAGCTGCGGCAGAGGCGACCCAGTACATGGAGGAGTTAGTGCAGAGCAAGACAACCCCCACAGTGGAGCAAGTTGGAATGCCATGAGGACTGATCATGAGAGGGCATTCGCTGTTGAAAAGCCAGGTGATGGAGGTGCTTAGTGATGATGAGAACACAGGAATGGAAGTTTTGAGAATGGTTTGACTGGAGCAGGCGTAGGTGTTGCAGCTGGACAGGACTGGTTGCCTAGCCCCCACATGAATGAACAACATAGAGGAGAGGGATGGGACAGTGTCCTCAGAATCCTCAGAGTGGGGATGGGCTGGGTAATTGAAAAATGTAATAATTGCAAGAAGATGTGAATACATGTGTGTTATAGTACAGTATATGACTGTTCTTTCTTTGCTTCTCTCTCCCTTCCTTCCTTGTTGGAGTCTTAATCTTTGTCTCTGGGATAAGGATGATATGGGGAGGATGGTATATTATGGTTTGTTCCAAGGTTGGGGTATGGGGCTGGGAGAGAGATGCTAGGCAGGGGAAAGGAAACGTGATATAGGTAATATGTTTGGGGGAGGAATTGGGTGAATGTAGTGGATGTAGGGGTGGGGGGTACCCGTTCACATCTAGCGTGACTTAGATAGGATAAGAGGGATAGTGTTTAAAGGATTAGAGTGAGAGGGTCTTGGAAGAGATTTAGGTGTATGTTTACTAAACTGCAGTAATGGTGCCCTAGGTTAGTGTGGCCTAAGGGCTGCAAGGTGCTGCAGGATGACATGCATGACCTGTGAGGAACAGAGACAGATGTAGCCCTAACACTAGATAGAGCACTCAGGAAAGGCAATGAACAGGTGAGTGAAGGAGGGAGAGCTGGGAGCCGCTGGACCTGCCATATCTGCGGGCATCCCATGTGGCTGCCAGTACTGATGACAAACATGGTGGGGGCAACTGTACCACAGCACAGGGTGTTGGCAATGTAAAGTACTGGAAAGACAGTTGGTGGCAGACGATGGGAATACGTGTCCCCCAGTGGAGGTGTAGGTGGCAGGACAGTTACAATGATGGGTGGACAGAGGAGTGGTGGTGCCATGCAGATCAGGCACAGGCAAGGCAAGCATGAAGAGGATCAATGCAGGAAAGGGTAGCAGTGCAGGACATGGGGTGGCAGCCTGCACAGGCAGACAGGACTCTACACAGCTGACAGACGCAGATAGACGGACCGAGGGAATGTTGGCAATTGTGGCGAGGGTATTATGGGCTGGCAGCACAAATCTGCAAAAATATGACTGTTACAGGCATGCACACTATTTGAGTAGGACAGGCATGAGAGAAGGGAACAATGAGGAATTGAACCCATGAACACTGCCAAGAATGGCATTGTATTAAGCAGTAGGCTATACCTCCGTGGTGTATGTCACAGTAATGGCTGGGTACAGAAGGACTGCAGGTCACCGCACAAACTGTCTGCTCTGAGTGCCAGGATAGGTTAACCCCACCAGTACCCATGATGAAATGAACATGCTGAATAGCTGTCTACAGCTGATCAACAAATGGGGTCTGCACCTCTCCAGTACCTCAACTTGGAAAGACGAACTGACAGTGCGTGATACTGGCACAGAGTAACTACAGACCATGCCTGGGTGTATGTTCTGTGTTCTCCCTGAGAGATAGGATGGGTGCCCAGCACTAGGTCCGCAGTACATGTGGTGCTAGAGATAGGCCCTGCTGTACATCCCCATCACTACCAGTGTGTGACAGGTGTTCTTTGCAGTGCAGCTAAAGGTAATTTGGTGTCCATCTTTATCCTGCAGTCACATGTGGCCCTCTGGGACCAGACTCCACCCAGATTAGTACCCTGTCTTAGGGTCTGGTTAGCATGGGCAGTGCCTTTATAGGTCAAAGTGGTATACACTACATACCCCAAAGGGCTCACACCACCCTTTTTGTAAGTAAGGGACAGGTGCCCAAGCCCCTGTGAAGCAGCCTCCATCCTGCTAGTATACAACAGCCCTCCAGGGTTGGTGGGCCATAGCCATACCTGTGGCTGGGGCAGTGGCAGACCAGCAGCAATGATGGGGTTAGCTCTGGAAAACCCCAACTGCCTCACACCACTGTCTGCCAGTCACCAGCAGACAGCACAGTCAGACTGCACCATATAGGTGTTCCGACCATGTACAGTCTAACTGCAGACAGCCCACTAGCCAGTCCATAGTGCAAGCTCACAGAGGAACAATGTACACCAAGCAGGCATCTCAGTGATTAGGCCCCAGCACTGGGAATGTAGCAGCTGATAAGCATGCAATAAATAATACCAGGAGTCAGTTCAAAGATCCAAGCCAATTTATTGTGCACAGGCTCAAACGGACACCTTTTGTGTCTGAAAAGAACGAGCAACCAAATACAGCAGCAGATTCATTTTATACAATTTCACAGTTTGATACAGGCAACCTTTCTATTGGTCCCAACGCCCCCTGCACCTGTCCAATCGGGGACCCTCTCTGGGCCTAGCACCCTGTTCCCCCTTCCAGGCTATTCTAACAATGGTACAGTTTCTAGACATGGATACATCTCTACTGCAAGGTCATTTCTAAGCTCAGAGAATGTGAGAATGCAGAACACTGGAACATGTCTATCATCAGCATTTTAATAAAGGATTCATACAAACTTATCAAAAGCAGTTTAAAGCGGATTCTCAAACTTCTACTGACTTTGTTTTTTCTTCAGCATTTATTATTTCCAAGTGGGGGTGGGGAACTCAGGCCTAGTTTACAGGCCTCTCATATGTTCTACAGGCTATTATAGGCCATAGCCTACCACATTACCCCCTTTGATTATTCTCACCCGCAAGAGAGAGAGAAAGGGTGAGAATTAAATCACATATTATACGTGCGTAACAGCATCATTTTGGGGTATAGGGTAATATTGCCACATAGCTAATACTTTTTGCAGCTGTCTTCCATTCTATAGTGCTATCAATGGCTGCTGGCTTTATTCGACTGTGATGAATCCAGGGTTCGAGTTCTGCAACTTTAACTGCTGTTGGAGTTGATAAAATAACAACATAAGTTCCCTTCCAATGCGGTACCAACGGTGTCTTTCTCCACTCTTTGATCCACACCGAGACTCCAGGCTTGAGAGGATGCAGGGGTTCTGTTAGATGGATGGGCAGCTGATCTTGTACCCACATATGAAGACTCTGCAAAACAGAACTTAAAGCCAATAATTCTTGTCTAGTAATTTCAGATCCAATATGTTCCATATCTCCTTTTATTCCTTGTACAATAGGCGGGGGTCGCCCATACAGAATCTCAAAAGGGGAAACTCCTAAAGACTTAGTAGGGGCTAAGCGTATCCTAAGAAGGGCTATAGGAAGAACCTGGGGCCACTTCAGGTGAACTTCTTAACAAAGTTTAGACAACTGAGATTTCAGGGTTCTATTCATATGTTCTACTTTTCCTAAATTCTGAGGTCTGTAGGTAGTATGCATCTGATAATGTCAATATCTCTGGGCCATACTTAATGGACTTGCCTCCTGAGGTTATCAACCCTCATTCTTTGTATAGGGACCCATGTGCGTGCAAAGTTGTGAAGGCATACTTGAATCTGTGTACACATTTAGACGGAGCCCTTTTCCTATTATCAGTGCTCTAGTGAGAGCTATCAGTTCAGCTTTCTGTGCTGAAGTCCCCAGGGCCAGAGCTGAGGACTCAACTACCAGATCAAGGGTCACCACTGCATACCCGGCACAATGATGCCCATTGATGACGAGACTGCTCCCATCCACAAAGAAAGTCTGTTCGGGGTTCTCCAAAAGAACATTAGTCAGATCTGGGCGACTTAAGAATACAGTGTCCATAATTTCTAAACAGTCATGATCAGGGGGGCCAGGACCAATTGGGAGCAACGTAGCAGGATTCAAAGCTTAACTGATCATCAATTGTAGCCGGGATTCGCACACAGCATACTCTGATGCTTCAATATTCGTGAATTTGTGAGCCAGAAACTTCCTTTGTGTTCCATAAGGGTCAGAACAGAATGTGGTACAGTAACTTGAAGATTTTGTCCCAGAGTGAGCTTCTCAACTTCGCTCACTAAGAGGGCTGTGGCTGTAATGGCTCTTAAACAAGGGGGCCAGCCTTTTGCAACTGTATCCAACTGTTTTGATAAATAGTCCACTGGCCATTGCCAAGATCCGAGAGATTGAGTCAACACTCCTAAAGCATTTCCTTGTGACTCATAGACATGGAGACGGAAAGGTTTCTGGACATCCGGTAGACCCAGAATTGGTGATGACATCAGAGCGGCTTTTAAAGATCAAAATGCTGCATCCTGTTCAGGTCCCCATTCCAATGGCAACCTCTCCATTCCTTTGGTGACTTGATACAATGGCTTTGCCAACAGAATGAAGTTGGGTATCCATATATGACAATAACCTGCAGCCCCCAAGAAGGCTCTCACTTGCCTCCTGGTGGTTGTAGTAGGAATACTGCATACAGCTTCTTTTCGTTCTGGTCCCAGGTGTTGGATTCCACTGGACAATTGGAATCCTAAATATTTAACTTCACTTTGGCATAGCTGTGCTGTGGCCCTTGAGACCTTGTATCCAGCTTCATTCAGGAGGTGCAAGATATCACTGGTGGCTTGTAAACATTCACTTTCCAAACTGGTGGCTATTAGCAGTTCATCCACATACTGGAGAAGAACCCTTTTTCCTGGATCCACAGGGTAACTTGAGAGATCTTGATTTAGAGCAGCACTGAAGAGGGTAGGTGAATTCTTGAATCCTTGGGGTAATCGAGTCCAGGTGAATTGCCTCCCCCTTCCTGTTGTAGGATCTTGCCATTCAAGACAAACAAAAGTTGACTGGTGGGGGCTAGGCATATGCAAAAGAAGGCATCTTTCAGATTCAAAACGGTGAAGTAAGCAGCCTCAGCAGGAATCAGTCCCAAGAGAGTATAGTTTCAACTGCATCGTTCACTCGCCTTAAATCTTGTACTGGGCGGTAATCCCCCATCCCAGGTTTCTTGACTGGGAGAAGGGGGGTACTCCAAGGTGACTGGCACTCCTTGAGAAGTCCATACTTCAGCAGTTTCATCAAATGGCAGTGGATACCTTCAATGGCTGGTCGAAGAAGAGGATACTGCTTCACATGCACTGGTTCCGCTCCTGGCTTGAGGGTGACAATGACAGGGGCTATGTTCTTCGCTAGGCCAGGTGGATTATCTTCTGCCCTTACTTCAGGCGGGGCTAAAAGGTTGGGGGGTATACAGAAACTAGCTGACTTGATTGGAGCTATACTGTAGAATCGCCATTCTTCTTCTCGGAGGACAGTCAGCACCATCAATCCGGCAGGCTTTGAGTTTACAGTCATTTGCATTTCTCCCCTTCAGCAAAGGATATCTGCGCCTGGAGCTTAGCAAGCATATCTCGGCCCAAAAGTGGAATAGGGCATTCAGGCATATACAGGAACTGGTGCGTTATTTTCTGCCCCCCTAGTTCACACATGCGGTTCTGCAGAAAAGGCTTAGTGGCCCTAGCCCCAGTAGCTCCGACAATCTTGATGCATCGAGAAGACAAAGGGGCTACTGGCTTTGCCACCACTGAGTGTTCTGCTCCTGTATCCACCATAAAGTCCATATATCGGTCCCCTATCTTCAAACTGACCATAGGCTCCTGGGGACCCAGGGTGAACTTGGAGCCCGGTCTGGCCTAGTCTTCATCCATGTCATAGCCCTCTGCAACTGCCACTCCCTCAATAGCTTCTTCCCTCTCTTGCTGGAACTGTGCTCGGCTTATCCCTCCACGACTCTGGAATCAACCTCCTGTTCTCCTAGTACTCCCTCCTCCCCTCCGGGGGGTGGAGTCAAGATGCAGGCATTCACTTTTCCAATGTCCTTCTTCTCTGCAATGGGCGCATTGGTTTGCACCCAGTGGGGGCCAGCTACTTCCACGGTCCCTTCCACGTCCTCTGTTCCTTCGGTTAGGAAAACCTCCGCCACGTCGTTCAACTAAAGCGGCAGCAAGAAGATCTGCTTTCTTCATTTTACTTTACTTTCTCTGTAGCGTTCATTTTCACGATTCACATACACTTTCTGAGCAACTTCCATTAACTGTGCTGTATTCATGCCTGCAAATCCATCCAGTTTCTGTAATTTTCGTCTTATATCTCTCTGGGACTGACTGACAAAGACTGCATTTACCATACGCAAATTCTCCTGGGCTGCTGGATCGTATGGGGTATACAATCTATAGGCTTCAGACAACTGCTCATAAAAGGCCGCTGGAATCTCATCCGGATACCTTCCCGATATTCATAGCTTTCTGGCCTCCCTTTTTCAGGCCCTGCATCAAGACCTGATGAAATCGAGTTTGGGCCGCTGCCCCCCCTCCCCCTTTTCATTATTCGGATCCCATCTAGGATCTTCATTTGGGAAAGCTGTGGCGGCTGCTTGTGGAAGATTCATATCCGCTCCTTCTACAGGATTCTCTTCTAACCAGCGGGTAGCTGCTTGCATGATTCGTGTTCTCTCCTCAGTAGTAAAGAGAGTGGACAGGAGCTGGCGGCAATCAGACCAGGTAGGCTGGTGATTTTGCATTATACTAGACATTAACTCTGTCAATTCTTGGGGCTTTTCAGTATAGGATGCAGAATGCGTTTTCCAGTTCAATAACTCAGTAGTGGAAAAGGGTACATAGATTAGACTGGTTGGTCCTGGCACCATCTGGCCCTGTTCATTCAGGATAGGTATACCAGGTACTTGACGCAATGGCATAAGGTTACCGTCCCTTTGACTTGCTGTTGTACTTCTGAAAGTATAAGGTGGTCTGGATTGTTGAAATTCTGCTCCCCTGCTTTGGCTGTCTGCAGTAAGTGACCCCCAACTGGCAAATGAATCCCTGCTGGCAGTGTCATCGGTGGACTGTGCTCCTCCCGAGGCACTCTGAAGTGAGCCGGGGCTTCCGGACAAGAGGGGGTGCGCGTCCTCCTGCTGCGGAGGTGGCTGGTGAACTACTTGGGGTACATCTGCAGGGAGGTGTCCCCCCTGCCCCAGGCTCTGCCCGGGGTGGTGACAGAGCTGAGGGGACTGGCCTATAAAGATACTGGGACGGACAGAGTGGAATGTCTGGAGATTCTGGGGCAGAATAAACGGGCTGGGTTTTTTTTGGTTTTTTTTCCCTCCAGACTTCCGGGTCCCTCTCCCCCCCCCCCCCTTGTGGTTGCTACCAATCTCCTACACTGTTCCTCATAGCAACGCTTTATCCAGGAGGGCTTTTTTCCCTTCACAAACACTTAACCAGGAATCTATATAGGGGAATTGATCAGGGAACATTTTCTGTACAACCTGATAAACACGGGAAACTATACTAATATCAAAGGTGCCCTCACGGGGCCATGAAGTGACCAACACTGGCCACTCCCTTTCACAGAGCATTCCTAATAGGGACAGAGACATTTTAATTCCGTAGTCTCCAGCAAATTCCTTTCTAAAATTCCTAGTCATACATTTCAACAGAATCTGCATGGACTCCGACCCCCCCCCCCCCCCATGATGACGTACTTGACAACAGACAGAGGGGGCAGGCAGTCAGGCTGCATTTTCCTGAGGACTATGAGTCAGAACTATGCAACAATATTCCTCTGGGTGCACTTATTAAAAAAACTTATTATTACTGTAAACAAAGGGTAGGCAGAAAACATAAACTTAGATTGGTTGTAATAAGCATAATGGATGTGTGTGTGCTCATTCTAAATAGGAACAATTTAGATAAAGTCCTTAAAATATAAAACTATTATTTTGCAACATGTTACAACAACAATCCCAATAGAAAGAACTATGGCTCCTAACATGACAGCCACATATCTGTTACGTATGACTAGAGTAAAAATACTTGGCATGAAACTAACTGCCAGCCGTCATCAGTACTAAGCTGAATAATGCAAAGGAATTACTTTAAATCTTACAGTTTAAAAAGCAGATATTCAAAGGCCATGAAATGGATACTTTTTCATAAAGTGGGTGGATATCTGGAATGCAAATACTCCCCTTTTCTTTTTTTTTTTAAACAATAAGTATGTCCTCTATGAGGTGCTTGCCACAGTATATAAAATCTCGTTTTTACTTTTAATTTTGCTCAATAGCATACGCAGTCAAAACCAAATATATATATATATATATATATATATATATATATCAGGAATTAAAATTCAAGCACGATTAACTCCTCATTCACTCAGGATTTAAATCACTTTCAAGTCGCGATCTGGTAACTACTGGCTTGGGATGCTTCATAGTCCTGTCAGGGTTCTTAACCTCTACTTCGAAGGTCAAAGGAAAAACAAAAGCAGTTTCCTTAATTTCTCTATCATTTCTGTTTGGACCATTACAGTGTTTGCTGAAGACTGAAACATAAAAAACACAAGACAAAGCTAAGCCCACAAATGCATTATACCTAATAGCCTATATGATCAGGTATTTCTTTTAAGGAGTCTCACCCTGCACACTAAAACTGAACTAAACCCTTCCCCCTGGATAGTTCTGAAAGGTAACATGCCGTAGCAAGTAATACTAGCTCTACAGAATCCTCCTCACTTGGTCCATACTCGGTATTACAAGAACAGTTGAGGAGCTCGAAAGAGGTTAATAAGAACTTAACCCTTTCCAGGCTGAGCCCAAAACTGTCGGGATCCAAAATTCTGACTAAATATTCCTACCAAATGATATATAATACATGACCATAGCAGAAGGAACATCACTATTAGAACATATTGAATAAGACAGGTACAATTTTCCTGAAATAAGCACAAATTAACCCAGCTGCAGAATGTGGATTAAAAATTGAAAATAAGCCTTCAAAGGGTTAAAGGATACTAAACATTCCTTTCTACAGACTGTGTGAAAACCACACCCCTTCTCTCTCTGCTTGCTAGAGACTCATGCTGTGCTGGGAAAAAAATAAAATCAGTGAGACAGCTGTCTCTGTACTTAGAAGTGACTCCTGAGTTGGGTTTTTTTCCTCTTCTTTCTTCTTTTCTCAGTACTATTCCTTAATCGGTAAATTGTTTCACAAATTACCCAACAGAATAATCTTACATTATACCAGAAGGGAAACCCGCGGTTTCAACAGATAACAAAAATCAGATACAAACAACAGACAGTAAGGACAGGTAGGATGGCTGCAGGTGAGGGGTCCGTACAGCCCACGGAACAATGAGGGAGACAAACACCGAACGCTTCTTCCTTTTCGCGACCTGGGCACGGTCGCCCAGCCAGGAACTGCGCTACTCAGGAGTCTGCTCTCACTTGGTCTGTATTTCAAGACCTCTCAGTCACAAAGACAAACATGCCAGCAACAAGAAATTATTTTTCAAATACCCAAGGTCTTACTGACTAACCCAACCAAAGGGTCGGTGGCTTCTGCTCCGCGAACTCATGCAGAGTGTACTAGGACCGCCCTTGAGAGGTGATCAAGCTCTCTTGTCTCGCGCACTCATGCAAGACTTTCCCAGTTAGTCTATACCAAATCAGTCTCGCGTACTCATGCAAGACTTACCCAGGCCTTACTGACTAACAAACAAGAAAATGTCTACTCACCGGATCCGGTTCCCGGTACCAAAGTTCATGGGTTGGATCCTGGACTCCCCTCGGGTTCGGAGGTGTTCGCCAGCCAGAACCAGCAACCTGCGGAGGCAAGGAGGAGCCCTCTCCAATACAAGAGGACCGGTGGCACCACAGGCCCTCCTGCAATCAGTCAGGTGCGGCTCCAGCCGGACCAAACCTGGAGGCGAAAGTACGTGGTATATTCACTTGAATACCATCCCCTACTCGCACATTCCCGACCAACGCACCAAGAATATGTAGCAGCTGATAAGCATGCAATAAATAATACCAGGAGTCAGTTCAAAGATCCAAGCCAATTTATTGTGCACAGGCTCAAACGGACACCTTTTGTGTCTGAAAAGAATGAGCAACCAAATACAGCAGCAGATTCATTTTATACAATTTCACAGTTTGATACAGGCAACCTTTCTATTGGTCCCAACGCCCCCTGCACCTGTCCAATCGGGGACCCTCTCTGGGCCTAGCACCCTGTTCCCCCTTCCCAGGCTATTCTAACAATGGTACAGTTTCTAGACATGGATACATCTCTACTGCAAGGTCATTTCTAAGCTCAGAGAATGTGAGAATGCAGAACACTGGAACATATCTATCATCAGCATTTTAATAATGGATTCATACAAACTTATCAAAAGCAGTTTAAAGCGGATTCTCAAACTTCTACTGACTTTGTTTTTTCTTCAGCATTTATTATTTCCAAGTGGGGGGTGGGGAACTCAGGCCTAGTTTACAGGTCTCTCATATGTTCTACAGGCTATTATAGGCCATAGCCTACCACAGGAACACAAAAGTGCCACTGGAGGCAGATAACATAAAGCGCTATGTGGGCACTTAGACATGCCATGGTCACTGCTCGGTCAGAGTGAGTGCCTTCCCAGCATGCCATGCTGTGGCCACCCTGTCCATGCAGTCGGTGGTCGGGCACTACAGTGTCCCAGCCATTGCCCCACACCCTGTGAAGATGCATCCTGGCCAATCTGCCCTGTCTGGGCCATACCCACAACACCTTGATCCTCATTATGCACATATTCAGGCTAATGCTGGTAACAGTGGGACATTGTGGGCCCGGTGAGGTGGGGGCAGCCACAAAACAATGGATAGAGATACACACACACACTCCTATTGCAGCATTGTGTAAAGATAGGGGTGGTTGGCAACCCTGCCCGCCACACTGGTCCTGATCACAGTGCCGACATTGCTAAACTGTGCAGGAGGTAGTAGTAGTGGTCTGGTGATAACTGCAGCTCAATGCTGGGGCCCACAGCCTGACTCTCCATGCATCTTTGGATTGTGGAGCCTGTGTGAGTAGGTGTTTGTACCGCTGTTCTCCACTGCTTTGGGCTTTGCACATGTTGCTATTGTATCTGCATTGTAGGGTAAAGCACAGGGACATGCTCTGCAGGAACTACAGCTGGGGCTTGAACCTTTGCACCTCTGCTTCTAAACACACTGGCTGGGTGTACTGCACCACACTGTTGCTATATATGCATGGTGGTCCCTGGGGCTACCTGTACATTTCCTCAGCCAGACCTTTTATGTTGCACTGCACACCACGTACTGGTACAGGGCATGGCCTAGGTCCACTGCAGGCAGGTGCCACTGCCCCCTCCAGCATGGGCACCCCCCGCCCCGCCATGCTGACATGACCATATGCTGTCAGTGCTGGTAGTGCGCAGTCCCAGGCCATCCACTGTGTGGGTAGATGGCCGCCTAGGGAGCGGGTTCTGGGGCATGGGGCATACATGAGCATCCTCGCATCCCCCCCCCATCACCGCCTACCAATAGTTTGTCCCTTCCGCTTGTGGAAGGGTTGGCTGAGGGGATGTCAGGTCAGTGCCCTGACAACTGTTAGCTCAGGTGGACCAGGTAGATGTAGGTGGATTGTGTTTGGCCTTTGTCAGCTGCTGTCATGCTGATTTCCAGTTTCTATGTTCCTATGTGCCACATAGGCGCCTGACTAGTCCACCCTGTGCCACAGCTGCCCCCGCTACATGTCCCGCCTGCAGCCCCCTATATCCCACTTGCACCATCGCCATAGTGGCCTTTCATACTTGGGCACTATGCTGTTGCTGAAAATGGAGCACTACTATCACGTTTCTTGGGCTCCCTGTCTATGCTGTACATTGCTGACACTGAAATGGTTTCTCTCTCCTGCAAATGTGCATCTAACGGCAGGTTTTCATTCGCGTTAGGATTCAGCCCTTCAGTTCAGCGCGTTAGTGTGCAGGGGGCCTCTCCCTGCCCACTCCCTGCCCATTGACCCCTTCCCCCCGCCCTCTCTCCACCCTCTATGGTGTTTACCGCAGCCGGGAATGTTAATGATCATTAGGTAACGTTAACGCGCGTTAGCGTTACCTAACGATCGTTAACGTTACATAACGCGCAGTCTGTAACATTACCGCAGTTTAGTAAACATGCCCCTTAGGGATAGGGAAGAAGGGCAGAGGGAGGGAGGGGGCGGTAAAGGGTTAGGGGGGGAGAGTCAGAGGGGGGAATCGCAGCCAAGGGTGAGAGTCGGGTTAGCAGTTGGGAATAGAAGTGGTGTAAAGGGAGGACTTTAGGCTGGAGGGGCTCCTCCTTGGGTAATATTAACTAACGAGAGGTATGGACCTGAAATGGACCTGCCAGCCTGAAGATAATTTCATGGAATATGTGTGGTGTGGGGAGCCCAATAAAGAGATATAAACTTTTGCGAGCTCTAGTGAGACAAAATTATTATATTGCTATGTTACAAGAAACCCACCAGACTGCTGAAGAATACCTTAAATTGAGGAGGGACTGGGTGTGGCAAGCATGGGGAGCCCCTGCGAAGGGGAAAAAAGGTGGAGTGGTCATTTTGATACATAAACGGGTGAGATTTGTATGGGAGCGGGAATATACTGACCCGGCTGGAAGAATTTTGTTGTTGCAAGGGGCATTGGAGGGGAAGCCCATAGTTTTGGGCAACCTGTACAGTCCAAATACTTTGGACCGTGAGTTGCATGCACGCTTAGCCTCAAGGGTGGAGCAACTGCCAGACGTTCCTTTGATATTGAGTGGGGACTTCAATAGGGTTTTTGATGTTGAACTCGACACGACTCAGGGAGGAGGTGATCGGACACGGTCGCAAACTGCTAGAGTGTTGCAGGGTCTTCGATGTAGATTAGGAGCTTACTACATCCGCTAGACAAGGATTTTACACATCAGTCCTGGGCACACGGTTCGAGTGCTAGGATTGATTATATCTTGGTATCGAAAGGGCTTTTCGCCAGTGTAGCGGATGCACAAATTGGTCCTACAGAGATCTCAGATCATGCTTTGATTTTGGTAGGGTTAGAATGGTATGATGCTACCTCACGGACTAGAATTTGGCTATTCCAGTTAGATTTATATAGGGATACCAAGTTCCACCTCTATCTTAGACAGCGGTGTCAAGATTTTGCGATATATAATGAGCAACATCAGGAAGATCTGGAGTTGTTCTGGGAGTCCGCTAAAGTTCTATTGCGAGGGGACATTATCGGGTATGTGGCAAGGAAACAGAGATTGTTAATGGAGCAGATTGTTCGACTTGAAAAACAAGCGACTAAAGAGAGAAGGAAATGTGCGAACTGCCCAAGTACAGCAAACAAGAGGGGGTTGTGGGAGGCTTAAGTGGCCCTCAATGAGTTACTCCATAAGCGAGCCAAAAAATTGTTTATGTACTATCGTTATCAGTTATAGCATTTTGGGGACAAACCTGGGAAACTCCTGGCACGATGCCTTCAAGGCAGTAGGGAACCAGATCGGTTGCGGCGCTGCGAGATGATCAGAGTAGGCTACATAAGGAAGGTCAGGTGATTGCCCAAGTGTTTCAATCCTTTTATCAAAAATTGTACTCAGAGGAGAGGGGGGTCCCGACTAGGATGGAGGAATACTTGAGAGATTTGAAACTGCCCAGTCTGGGGGTAGATCAGCGGGCCCAGCTGGATAAACTAGTAATGATTCAAGAAGTGCAACAGGTCATCCAGAAAGCCAGTTGTTACAAGACACCTGGTCCGGATGGATTTGGGGCAGAATTCTATAAGTTGTTGATAAACTTGGTGACCCCATCCTTGGTGGTGGTATATCATAAAAGAGCAGAACAAGGCACCTTTAAATGGGGAAATAACCACGCGCACATCATATTAATACCTAAGCCGGGAAAAGATCATACACAGGTTGCTTCCTATAGGCTAATCTCTTTGTTAAACTTTGATCTGAAGGTGCTGTCTAAGATCTTGGCAGAATGTTTGGCTTTGGTGTTGGGTGAACTGGTGCACAAATCGCAAGTGGGATTTGTGAAGGGGCAATATGCTGTGCGTAACTTGTGAAAGATTCTTGAGTCGCTGGAATGGGTGCGGGAACGAGAAATACAGTCACGTTTGGTTAGCTTTGATGCGGAAAAAGCTTTTGACCAGGTGAACTGGCAATATTTGAAACTTCTTTTGCCATACTATGACTTGGGACTTCCTTTTTGCAATATGGTGGAAATTCTCTATACAAAGCCCACTGCGGGGGTGATATGCAACAGAGTGTTGTCGGAGAAGTTTCCCCTGGAGAGAGGTATGCGACAGGGATGCCCACTCTCCCCCCTGTTGTTTGTGCTGTCACTTGACCCTCTGGTACAGAAGATAGATGCCTCCAAGGGAATACAGGGGGTGCGGATTGGAATGTATGGGTTTAAGATGTCAGCCTTTGCTGATGATATGTTAGTGCATTTTCTTTCTCCACAACAGTCGTTGCCTAGAGGAATTTTCTTATTTTGGAAACTTTGCGGGACTTCGTAATAACATGGATAAATCAAAGGCTTTGGATGTGTCTGGGAAACTTAGGGTGAGATGGGGAAATACCTTCCCACTTAAGTGGGCAGATGACTACTTTATATATTTGGGTATTCTTTTGACTAGGGAACCGAAGGAGCTGTATAAGCAGAATTTTGAAAGGATCTTCCTCAGACTTCGAACACAGTTGCAGGCATGGAACCCTCTTCCTTTGTCATTGTTGGGCAGGGCAGCACCATTGGGGATGGTGGTCTTGCCTCTGGTGCTATATTGGATGCAAACTCTCCCTGTGTGGTTACTGCGATGGAATCTAAATTGCTTGGAATGGGAGATTCAAGGGTTT
The DNA here is from genome assembly GCA_033557465.1 of Ichthyophis bannanicus. Classification (NCBI taxonomy): domain Eukaryota; kingdom Metazoa; phylum Chordata; class Amphibia; order Gymnophiona; family Ichthyophiidae; genus Ichthyophis; species Ichthyophis bannanicus. The sequence continues at coordinate 125,071,228 of CM066035.1, read as the reverse complement.
TTATGGAAGGGGGCGAGAATGCATATTCCATTGGACCGCTTAAGAGAGGGGTGGAGAAAGGGGGGATAGGGGTCCCAGATCTGCGGCTATATGCACTGGCCTGTCAAGCACGTCATATAAGGGATTGGTTGGGGGACACAGAAGTGTATACCCCCAGGGCTTTGGAAGAAGCCTTTGTGGCCCCTCAGACATTGCTGGCGGCATTACACTTGGAGGGTTCGATTCTACTGGAGAGACTAACTAGGAGTGTGTTGCTGACTTCAGCACGACGTACTTGGAGGCAACTAAATATTTATTGGCGTAGATCTCCAAGTGTCTCGAGTTGGTTGCCACTACAGGGCAATGCTAAGTTCACTCCGGGTTCTGATACAGCAATTTTTTCAGAAGTGGAGAGGACTCAGGATTCAGAACTTTGGGCATGTGGTGGATTCGACGGGGAAATGCAAACCATTTGCGACCCTGTGTAGGGGATATGAGTTGAGTAAACATCAGTATTTTGCGTATGCTCAGCTCTCCCACTATGTGGCTTCCCTCCCGGAGGTTGAATTAATGGTGGAAAGCTCAGCACAGATCTTAGAATTTTTTGCTCTAGGGGAAGAGTCCCCCCCCCCCCCCCAATCTCGGATCTGAAGAGAAGGCTGGATCCGTTAAATTGCTCCGTCACATTACTCGGTGGTTGAGGCCTCCTGGGCGGAGGAGTTGGGTCAGGAGGTGGCCACAGGTTCAGTTAGGAAAGCCCTGGGTCAGATTGTTGAATTGGTAGAAGTGGCAAGATGGAGAGAGGTGCGGTTCAAATGTATCATCCAGGCACATTTCTCCCCGAGAAGAGCAATGCGAAGTCATCTCATCTTGAACGGAGGATGCCCGAAGTGTTCATGTCCTCTTGCATATCTGAGTCATATGTGGTGGGGATGTCAGAGAATTCGTCTCTATTGGACACGGATCAGTAATTATATGAGCAGCTTGCTTCAACAGCAGATTATATGGACCGGGTCTTCGATTGTCCTAGATCAACTTGGACCACTCCACCCGAAGGGGAGCTGGGAGCATCTACTAGTGTGCAAGGCATGTCTGGTGGGCAAGGGTCTGATACTTCGTAGATGGAGAGAGCAGACACCCCCTACCTTTTGGGAATGGCAGTTTTCATCAGTTGATGCTCTTTGAGAGGTGGGGAGCACAGGGAAGTTTCACGCACTGGTCTTCCTTTCTGCTGGTGTGGGAACCATATATCCAAAAATTGAGACCATGTACTCGCAATGAAATAATACAGGTGGGCTAAGGCTGGGGTCAGATGGGCAGGCATAGAGAGGACACCTTAGTATGGGTAAGTAGGTTGATAGTGGTAAAAAATAGAATTCCCATTGATTTAATAGACAGAGGAGGCTGCGATTGGGAGGGGGGATGTTGGGGTAAAAATGTTCTGACCCACAATTGATTGGTGTTTTGCTTCCTGGGTGGTGGATGAGAGACAACCCCGCCTGGAGGCGCTATGTATATATGTGTTGTTGTATGCCGTGTTTATGTGGTTTAATAAACAGAGTTCATAAAAAAGAATCACGCCCATACAACATGTTGTGAACATCATCATGGCCGGTGTACTTACCACCTGGCCCGAGGCTGGCATTGTCTGCACCCATGCTAGCGGCATCATTTGGGTTGGGGAGCACCAATAACACATACATGCACTAGCCATGCTCTTCTGTTCATGCCTACTCTCCAACCTATCACCACTCTAATCCTGCCCACTTGCTTGGCAATTGGGTAGCTTAGGGTTTTTAACACAGACACCCTTTTAGCATTTGCTCCCAGTTACTGCAGCCCCACGCTACTCATTTGGCACATGCTAAACTTTGCAGTACATGGTAGCGCAGCTTAATAAACATGCCTCTGAGTCTTAGGAGAGATGTCTGTTAAAATTTGAGTCTATGACCATGAAATAAAGCATTCTTATCTCTAAAGTGCAACTTCATCATATTATAACTGTCAAGAGATGAAATCAAGGAAGCCACCAAAGTGGCATTATTGATGGTCTCCTGAATAGAAGTCTCTAACAATGTAGTTAGATTAACTGATTTCAAACAATCTACTTCACCCTCACCCCAAGCCTTGTTTATTGAGTCTAGAACGTATTAATCTCTTATAACAATTGAGACTGAACTTGATTACAGATTTAAAATGTTAAGAAAATATCATTTAAACATCATAAAAGTAGAAAGAATATTATCTCATAACACAATGTTTCTGCACCAGTTATACTGTTAACTTGTTTTATGTATCTGTTGTTCATTTGTAAACCACTATGATTACCTGAAATAGCGGTATAAAAACCACACAAATAAATAAATAAATAAAATATATAGGTAAATTAAGAAATCACAGATTACTAGAATGCACAGCATTTTCTGTCTTCTCTAATTTATTCTCTAGTAAAGCATTACCTTTAACCAAAGTATAAATAAATAAAGTAGCACTGGCTGTCTTCAGAGTTTCAATTTTCTTACCATAATCTCTATGAGAAGTTTTACAATGCATTGAAACATTCTCCAATGAAGCAATTTAGGTAACCGTTTCACCAATTTACATAACTGAGAGACAACCTTAATGGGTTGCTTCCATTTTAACAGCCAATCTCCAAATTTCTTAAGGGGAATCAAGGGACAGATCCTTGGCCAGCAGTGAAACCAGAGCAAACCACAGGTTTTAAGACATGCTCTGATCTTCAAATAAAGCATGCTCTAATTGCAAAATTATTTATTTTACTCACCAGAAGTGTACCCTGCATATACCCTAATATCTTTCCCCCAGTTGACTCATCCTGGACCTTTATACTATTCACTGCCAATCCTTCCAATTCACTTGGGCTCACAGCAGAGGAGTCCAGGTCCATACTTGCATGTTGGTAAAGGAAGCATGGAGTGAGGAACTGGACTTGGTGAAACTTTGTCCTCCAATATTTTCCCCTCTGCTCCCACTGGAGAGGACAACTCACTTGTAGAACTTAAGCCTGTCCAGAGATTACAAAAGTGTCCACTTGACTTCATCAAAGCAAGTTCTTTTAATCTTCCTTTCCTTTTCCCATTCAACAAAATAGCCCAATCCAAACCATGACTTACTGTTCTAATCTCTCAGGTGTTCCTCAACTGTTCTGAAGAGGTGTCCAAAGGTATTCACCTTTCTGCACGTCCCTTTGGGTATGCACCAAAGGCCATGCAACCTCACACCAAGGTATGTTCTTATGTTTATACTTGCTGGCTGGCAGAGCACAGGGGAGTTTGGTGCACCAAGCCAACTACGGGAACTAGCTCAGGTTGATGGCCAAATGGGGCAATCCCTTCACTAGGCAGCTTCATGGGTAGCTCTCCTCTCCTCCAAATTCACCATAGTGAATTCTTATTTTTATATCTGGTGGCCAGCACAGTAAAGTGATGTCATGAAAGGCTGTGAAGCACCAAGCTAACTGCTGCAGCTGACTTGGATTGATGACCAAATGGGGCAATCTCTTTACTGGGTTCCTTTGTGGGTAACTCTACCCTCCTCCCTATTTTTTTCATTTTGTTGTCAAAACAGAATGAAACAAAACAGGATTTTTTTTTAAACAAAAGCACATCCCTACTGGATACGAAAATGCTAGATGCATAGGAGTCACATTATACCAGAAACCCTTCCTATATAATTACTATCACCTCTAAATCATTTGAAATATATGTTCACACTGGATACCCAGCCCATTCTTAATCCTTCTTCAAATAAGCTAGCCAAACATTCCCTATATTACTACTGAAAAGTAATGTGTAAAAATGTCCCCATCACTGTGTAGAAAAACCAATATATATTATTTTCCAAGTATTAGCTGCAAAACTATACTCTGACAGTTATTGGTTTCCCTGGAGCACAACTTTCAAGCAATTAAGTTGTGTTCCTCTATAGAAAGTCAAATAATCTTGAACACTTAAAGGCAGTATTATCTTCTAGTACATTGGCTGTCAAATCAACTATCATGTTATTTTGCTTTCTCTGAATTGTAAACATATAGAGGATGTATATTCTAGTTAATGAATAAACAGCATGCATCTTTAAAGGCTTTTAATTAAGTTAAAATAATTGAGGTTGCTTCAACAGCAACAACATAGTTATTGCTATAAGTAGACAATAGTATTCATACAAAGAGTTTTAAAATAAGGAATAATATTGTAATTGTATTGTCTTCTGTCCTAGTGTAATTGGAAATTGGAGAAAATGAAATTCTTCTAATTGCGGTGGTTGGGGGATTTTATGGTAGGGCGAAGGTGCATATAAAAGCAACATATGTGCCTATGTGTTCTATAAAATTGTCTCACTAGAAAGTCGGCAAATTTTATACCTGCTCTGAGGCAGGCACAAATGGCCTCATGAGGGAGAAGCATTGAATTAGCCTGGATCTTAGTAGAAATGGGACCATTGGTACATGACATTTTGGGAAAGTTGGTGACTTAGCTTGTCTCTAGCTGATTTCAGAGCAGGAGAGTTGCAGGATCAGGACCTTCCTGTTAAGGAACTTCACTTTTCTGATGCAAACAAGCAGTGTGTATATGCTCCAACAAGAAACTTGGTTATATTTGTCCTTTCTCCCAGATCCAATGGGCTTGCAGAGATCACCCTGACTGCTATATATACATCACCCATGGCAATGAATCTTACAGCCGTCATAGAGAAATAGAAGGAGAAAGAGGTGATAGAGAAAACAGCATCAAAATAAAGGACCCTATTATTGTAGCTGAAAGAGAAATAGAAATTGAGAGATCTGGAAAAGAGTACCAGTACATTGCATTAGTATGGTTGCTGACATGATTAAAGGAGTAGCCTAGTAGTGACAACAGTAACATAGGAGCCAGAAAGACTGAGGTTCAAATTCCACTGACCCTCCTTATGGCCTTGGGTAAGTTATTTATCTTTTCATTGAATAAGACTGCAAGTCAACAGAGAATACCTACTGCAACTCACCTTAAGCTAGTGGAAAAGCATGGGCAAAATTATTGATTACTTTATGGGGAATTAATGATAAAGATTTCATTTTATTTGATATATCACCCATCCAATATTACTTAAGCTGTTTAACACGCATAAAATGTAAATAAAAATAACATACTTGTAATACAATAAAAGGCACCTTTCAGATAGCATGTGGAGATCGGAATTATAAGAACATAAGATATATCATATTGAGTCAGACTAAGGTCCATCAAGCCCAGTATCCTGTTTCCATTGCTGGCCATTCCAGATCACAAGCACTTCTCAGGTTCCCCGAAGATACACAGATTCCAGATTGCTTATCCAGGGGTAAGCAATGGATTTCCCTGGTCCTCTTTAATAATGGCTTATGGACTTTTTCTTCAGGAACTTGTCCAAACCTTTTTTTTAAACCCAGCTTTAACAGCTTTTACTACATCCTCCGGTAATGAATTTCAGAGTTTGATTCTGCATTGAGTGAAAAAAAAAGTTCTCCTATTGGTCTTAAATAGGCTACATTGTGGCTTCATTGTGTGTCCCCAAGTCTTTCTACTTTTTGAAGGAGTAACAACCGATCTATTTTTACCGGTTCCAATAAATTAATTATTTTATAGATCTCTATCATTTTTCCCCTCAACCGTCTTTTTTCCAAGTTGAAGAGCACTAATCTTTAAGCATTTCCTCATAGGGATATCCTTCCTTTCCCTTTACCATTTTGGTGACTCTTCTCTGTACCTTTTCTGCTATATCCTTTTAAAGATATGGTGACCAGAATTGCACACAATATTCAAGATGTGATTGCATCATGGAATGATACAGAAGTATTATAATATCTTTAGCTTTATTCCACAGAGGGTTTCAATGTATTATCCATGATGAAGCCTAAATCCTTTTCCTGGGTGGTGGTTCCTAATGTGGAACTTTGCAACGTGTAAATGTAGTTTGGATTGTTTTTCCATAGGTGGATAAATCTGCACTTGTCCACATTAAATTCTTTCTGCTATTTGGATGACTAGTCTTCGGGTCCTCTTGCAATTTTTCACAATCATTTTGTATTTTAATAATTTTGTGTCATCTGTAAATTTGATCACCTCACTAGTCATCCCCATTTCCAGATCACCTATGAATATGTTAAAAAGCAGTGGATCCAGCACAGATCCCTGGGATACTCCACTCTTCACCTTTCTCCATTGAAAAAAATGACTATTTAGCCCTATTCCCTGTTTTCTAGCTCTTAATCCAATTCACAGTAGTATACTGCCTCTTCTCCCATGACTTTTTAATTTCACCAAGAGTGTCTCATGATGGACCTTGTCAAAGGCTTTCTGAAAATTGAGATAAACTATATCAACTGGCTCGACTTTATCTACCTATTTATTCACACCTTCAAAAAAATATAACAGATTAGTAAAACAAGACTTTTCTTGGTTAAATCCATGTTGGCTTTTTCCATTAAGCCACAACTAGCTACATGTTCAGTAAATTTATTCTTTATAATGGTGTCTACCATTTTGCCCAGTACTGACTTCAGTCTCACTGGTCTGTAGTTTTCTGGATCTTCCCTGGAACTTCTTTTCAAAATAGGAGTTACATTGGCCATTCTCCACTCTTTTATTTTATTTATTTAATAGTTTTTCTATACCGCCTTTATCCAAGGCGGTTTACATCATACAACATAACAATTACAGAGGAATTGTTTTACATTAAACAAGGGAGTACAACTTGGAGATAGGTAGGTGATAAATTAAGTGGAGGGAATGAACTATTTACATGTAGAGGTGATCTTAATTTTCTGGGGAGGGTTAATTGATTAATGATAGTTTGCAGATTACTAATACTGCAGTAGATTGTCATAACGCAGAACCTATGAAGGAAATAGTTTTAGAAAAAAAAAACTGTTTTACATGGAACTGAGAAGATGCAGAGAGCGCAGTTCCAGCGCAGCACAGCCAGAGGGCGTATGAGCAGTTCCACAGAGCCAGAAGCAACGTGCTCTGACACTGATTGCATTAGTAGCAAGCAGTTTCACCTGAGATCAAGCCCAAAATGTTCAAACCAAAAATCCCTTTATAAAGGAAACCAGATGGTAGAAAAAGGGAGCAGCAAGGAGAGCAGTAGTAAGAGCTGGCAAAGCAGCAAGGAGAGCAGTAGAAAGAGCCGGCAAAGCAGCAAGGAGAGCTGTGGAAGCAACAGGAGCAGCGAAAGTAGCCTAACCAGGAACATAGCCAGAAGCACAGCAAGTATCACTGCCAGAGGCTCAGCAAGAGGCTCAGGACGGAGCACAGTCTGGAGCAGCAGTTTGGATAGCTGTGGGAAAAGGAACCTGGAACAGGACAGCTTCCACGTGCAGCCAACTCAAAGAGACAGAATCCAAAGGAGTTTCACTCAAAGGGATAGAGTCCAGAGAGGCCAAACATATTGGGACAGAGTCCATAGCAAAGCAAACAGAAGAAGCAGTCTGCCGGATAAAAGCAACTCTCCTAGCCCAAGTAAGTTCATTGTATCAAACCAGCAAGGAACAAGGAGGGGAAGTTCCTACTACAGAGATACCTTTGCTAAGAACCACAAAGGGTGGAAATCCATACCGGGTTTGCCTGATAGCCCTGAAAGCAGAGCACTACATAGAACAGCTTGTCTGCCTGAGAAAGCACGTTACAAGGAGAGCTCTGGGTGTGGCAGCTTAGAGAAGCCAAGGTATGCAAAATCCTTAATTCTAAGAGAAAGTTTTACTGATGAAACCCCTGTTCAAAGAGTTAAACTTTATAAGGGGAGAAGAAGTAAAACTGACCTTTTAAAAGCATTTCCCCAAAGCTTAGTAAGAGAGTTTTATGGGAAGCAAAAGAATCCCTGTGAGGAGTTAACAGGGAGTGAAAATTATCATTCATCTGAGGAGGGCAGTGACCCTGAGTCAATGGACTTTGAATATGAAAACAGTATTCCCATTCCTCAGGAGGAGCCAATGGAATGTAATCTTTGTTCAGCAGCTAGCATGAATTCCCTGCAGGATTTATAGAGAGATAAGAACTCTGCTGATGGTGAAGCTTGTAACCATTTCTCTGCTGATATATTAATTTGTTTTGATTTAAAAGAAGCCTTAGCCCAGACTTACACTTAACTGTGAAACCTACAACAGTTGATTGTTTGAAATGTTGGTGGAACCTTTTTGTTAAAGAGAAGGGCTGTATTTACTTTCTTTGTGTCTTACTGGACCTTAGCGTTGACCGGGGAAATAAAGCCTTGTTACTTTACACTTTGGCTTGAATCATTCTTCATAAGGAGTTCTGTACTACAAGGACCAGAATCCTCTAGGCCCTTTAGGTTAATCACTCCTTAAAGTTTAATTAAATGCGCCAGATGCCCTTACTCCAACCAACCACTAGGGGCACCTGGTGACAAGATCTGCAGTCTCATATTTCAGTTCTTTCAGAACCCTGGGATGTACTATACACCATCCAATCCAGCTAATTTGTTACTCTTTAGTTTATCAAATAATTGTAACACCTCTTCTCGGTTTATCGAGATTTGTTTCAATTCTTTCGAAACATCACATTTAGATAGCATTTCATGTAACTTCCCAATATCCTCTTCAGTAACAACTGATACAAAGAATTCAATATGTCTCTCCTTTATGACCTTATCCTCCCTTAGTGTCCCTTTTACCCCCTGTCATCTAATGGTCCACAGGTTTTTTGCTACAAATGTACTTGAAAATATTTTTATTATGGCCCTGATTCTATGAGGCAGATAGCAGGGCTGCATGTCCTGCTGGGACATGCAGCTCAGCTATCTGCCTTGCCAATATTCTGCCTGCTGTCTCCCCTGCACACATAGAGCCACTGTGCATGCTGCGGGGCATGTGGGCAGTACATGGATGGAGAGTGGGCAGGGTGTGGATGGGACCGACCAGCCGGACGTACAGGGCCGATTCCAGTAACAGCCCTGTACGTATGGGGACTGTCAGGGGATGCCCTGCTTATTCCACCACTGAAGTGGAATAATAAAGTGGTGCCCCTCCGATCCTAACTGGCAACCCCCCCAAGAGCAACAGGAAGGCAAAGGTGGGTCCTCACCACCCGATCAGGGCCCTGGCTGGGCTCCCAAGATAGTATTTTTAAACAACGCCCATGTTTGATGTATATCGTCAACCTTTGCAGCTGTTCTTTTTAGTTTCTTCTTAACTATTTTCCTCATTTTATCATAGTTCCCCTTTTGAAATTTAAAAGCTAGTGCTGTCAGTTTCCTTGGTGTCTTCCCTCCATTTATTAAATCAAATGTAATCATGCTATGATCATTATTGCCAAGTGGTCCCAACACCATTATCTCTTGTACCAGATCCTGTGTTCCACTAAGGACTAGACCTAAAATAGCTTGAACCAGCTGCTACAAGAAGCAGTCATTTATTTCATCTAAAAACTTTATCTCCTTAGCATGTCCTGCTATGACACTGACCTAGTTGATACCAGGGTAATTGAAATCACCTATTATTACTCTGTTGTAAGTTTTGTTTGCTTCCATGATTTCTTTTATCATTCCATCATCCATCTCTTCATTCTGGCTAGGTGGACGGTAGTGCACCCCTACTGCCATTGCCTTTCCCTTTTTATATGGAATTTCTATCCATAGAGATTCTACAGTGTATTTTGCTTCTTGCAAATCTTTTTTCCTCTTTGACTCAGTGTCCTTTCTAACATGCAGCACAACCCCTCCACCAATTTGATCTACCCTATCATTGTGATTTAGGGGTATGTTTACTAAACCGTCTTAATGTTACCAGCGTTAGTTGCAGCGATAATGTGAAGAATGCCATATAAGGAGTGGGCGTTCCAGTCTTAAGGTAGAAATTGCGGGTTATCGCGCGATAAAGTGCGCCGTGTACATTATCGTGCGATAAAGTGTGCCGTGTACATTATCGCACGATAGAGGGAGCCGTGCACGTTACCGCGCGTTAACCTTAACTTCGTGTGCTGACCTGCAATCACAGCAGTAGAGGTGTAGCACACTGGTTAATAAAATGACTACTGAAACAGGCGTCATGAGTTCAATCCCCCAGTGGGCTTAATGAATAAGGTTGGCCAAGGCAATTCCGTTTCCCGCTTGAAACAGTCCAACAATCTGTGCTGTCAGCTAAAAATACCTGCACCCCAGTGCCATAAACTAATGCACCTTTTTGGGTGCACCAGAAGGCACATCCTAAATCACCACGTCAGCCAAGGCGGGTTATAATGTGCCCCAGAGGCCATGTCGAAAGGTTGTCAACACCCAAGGCAACATAGTAGGCACCCCATAAGCTGGCTGAATCTAAGGTGTGGCTTAAGATGCCCCAATGATGTATAGGTGAATCAAAAAATGTTGGCCAAGGGCAGTAAAGTCCCCCAAGTTGAAAAGCAAGAAAGTTATGGGCCAAACACAGATGTAGCCCTAAAACTGCACAGAGCAACAAGGAAAGACAATGCACAAGTAATGGAAGGAAGTAGATCTGAGCTGATGGACCAGACATATCTGTGTCCAGCCCATGTGGCAGCTGGAAAAATGGACAAACATATCGGGGCAGCTGTAGCGATGCACAGGGTGATGGTAATGTACCATGCAACAATGACAGTGTGTGGCAGAGGATGGGAAGACGTGTCCAGCAGAGGAGGTAGAGGTGGCAGGAAAGGTGTAATGACAGGAGGACAGAGGAGTAGCAGTGCCATGCAGAGCACACACAGGAGAGGCAACCAGGGAGAGCTGCAATGCAGAAATGTGTAGCAGTGCAGGACGTGGGGTAGCAGCATTCACATCAGGGTAGGACAGCACACAGCTGGCAGACACACATAGATGGACAGAAGGATGGTTGGAAACTGTGATAAGGGTATAATATGCTAACAGCACAGATCTGCACAGGTATGACTGTCACAGTAATGAAAAGTAGCTGTGCAGGACAGGCATACAAATGAAAGAGAACAGAGAGGAATCAAGCCTATGACCATTAGCACAAATGCCAATGCACAAACCGGTAGGCTACACCACCAACATGAGGCCATTAGCAAAGGCTGCATACAAGAATACTGCAGGGCATCACACAAGAAGCCTGCTGTCTGCCAGGTTAGGCAAACCTCCAACAGTAACCATGATGAAATGCACATGAAGATCTGGTGTGTATAGATCAGATCACAGTCTGTAATTGGGACCAGAGCCACATATAACTACATGCACACACACAATGAAATGTTATGCAGTTGATACAGCATGCAAAAGAGGAAAGAACCTAAACACAAAGGGCGGCAGGGGATGCTCTGTGGAGCAGGGCAAAATGTGGAACAGAACAGGAGAGAATTGAACCTGCAAACAGATGTGCCACAGATCAGCTGAACTGCAGCAATGCCAATCCCCCAAGCAGACTGCCATGTAAACACTATAAAGAAAGAGACATATGTAACAGCTAATATGTGATGGATAGGCAGCACAGAGGGCACACTTTGGTGTACAGTGAAGAGATGGAAGGGTGTGTGCATAGGTGATGAACCTGCAGATACCTAATGGTCAGGTTAGCACAACAGAAAAAAAAAAGTAAACCCCTTGTGGAGATCAAACCTGCAACCTATGGTGTTATAACACATATCCGTAACCACTAACCCAAACAACCACAAGGAGCACAATGCAATAGTAGTACCTCAAAGGGAAGGTGTGTATGGGAACCTGTAACACCTAGTGATGTGGCAAACGGCTAGCAGATAGACAGCTGGCACCGTACAAGGATGTGAGCACAGGTGGGCCATGTACATGACCAGAAAATCACTAAATACGTGTGTCAGTATGATCAAGCAGCAGCAGAGACAAATGTACGTCAAACACATATTTTTATTTTGGTTAATCATCACAGATAGTGTAGATACCGCCTATCATAATATCAAGGTGATTGGATAACGGGAAAAATCGAAAACACATATTGCAGGGCAGCAACCCACATGTTACAGAAAAGTGATGATGATGATGGGCAGGAGAGATAATGTGCATTAGGTGCATGGTGTGCAGTATGCATTAGCCCCCCACCCCCCTACACATGCTGCTGCATGCCCAAAATGTGTTAGTTACATATGTGTGCATGTAGACAGTAGGCGGTGCATGATGAGGGCCCAACACACATCATTCATGATCTGTTCATTAAAATAGATCTGTCTACCAACACAGGAGGCACAAAAATGAAACAGCATATGTTGTTAAAAGTAAGAAAGTGTAAACACAGATATCTAAATATATGTTTCATCTGTCACATAATGCCTGATATAGGAATCATAGCAGCACCAATATAACCCAAAACAATCGTCAAATTCAAAATAAGGATATGCTAACAGGTAGCAGAGGCACATGAACACAGAGTTCAAATGAAACAAACCGCAGAAACATGCAGAGATAACACTATGCAGCAGGTCCCCCTGCACTGGTTGGTGTGGATACAGTGCTGTACACATATATCACGGTACATGGAATGCACAAATGAAGGAAGAAAATGGACATCCACACTGCCACACTCCAACTATAATGGGGCAATGTGAGTTCTGGAACCTCAGGGGATAAATAGCACTGTGCAGACATGCAATGCTAAGTTTTAAATCAATGTAGAGTGTCAAGTCAGTACAGTAAACAAACACAATAACCTGTATATAGAGATGGAAAGAAAGGTCAAACATGTTACAGTAACTCACACAGAAGCCATATTGCTACATGCTGTGTTGCACCAATATAGTCAGTCACATGCACATGCACCGTGTACGTTGAAACATGATACAGTGAAGCCACACATGCACTGTAACACCCTTGGTGAGTGCAAACATCAATCGAAGATGTTGGTGTGCAGTAAAGTGGTGTGGTGGCAAATACTGTGTCATGTCCAAGTGGAGGGTAGGCAGACATGGAGAGGATAACCTCTCCAATGTTCTCCCTGTTCCATATTCATGACTGTATGCTCGTGTTGAAACAAACAGATGAGCGTATCCTGCATTACAGGTCACACGCATGGGCAAAACACAACAACACAATGTCAGAAGAATGTATAACATACAGCGACAATGTCAGTCCCTGCTGCACACGTCGGATGCACTGTAGTAGATGTGCTGTTTGTGTCCTCTGCCCTGTGTCAGAAAAGGATAAACAATGCATTGGTATGCTGCTTGTAACATCAGCCCAAATTGCAGAGAGTCAAACATCAATATGTACGTAATGAAACATCACACAGGCAAACATAACATGATCACAACACAGAACACAGTGCATGTTGTGGACACTTGGAATTGGAACCGCAGATGAGGGTGTCACATGGATATGGTCATTTCCATGCCCATGTTACACAGTCATTTCACAGCTCCACCCCATGTGCATCAGCGTTGGTGTACAGAGACTCAACATGCAAGGTCCATGAAACAAACAGTAAATCATTAACATGTAAAGGCTGATGTCATTCACAAAAGACCAAAGGTGCAACCTGCCATGTGTTTGCAGCAAGTGTCTGTTCGGGATCCCCTGAGGCTCTCAAAGGCCACAACACATCACAGTGAAGGGAGAAGATGTCATTGAAATGTGTAGAATCACCATGTCCCCATGTCCAGCCACTGTTTATTTATTTATTTACATTCTCTTATATACCGCGCTATTCTGCATCAGTGCGGTTTACATTGAACAAACTGAAATTACATTGAACAGGGCATTATAACTTGGAGATAACTATTTTACAGGGAACATGGGCTATGGAGGGTTAAGTGTTGATGCATGTCCACATTATGGCGATATCTGTGATACATAAATGCTGTTGCGCAGTGGTCTGTCAGCACACAATAGATAGGTCAGCTCACAACACACAACACATGGCCACAGTGTTCACAAGGTAAATAGCAGTAAGATAGAGATCGCACAGTCACCACCGCTCCCCAGGTGTACAGACCCCTCACACCACATGATAATGCAAAATACCTGCATGCTGTATCATCACACAGCCAACCCAAAAACACACACCCACACAGTATGCTAAGGTGAGCTTGCCAGCAGTAGCATACGGCCTGTATGTGCACAATTGGAGATTAGTGGAGATAAAGGCTTGTCAAATGCAATGATACACTGCTGTTGGCTGATGCTACAATGTCAGGGAAGGGTGTATGTGCAGCCCACCACCCGAACATCTAGGACCTGCAGACACACGCAGCTCTGTTGGACGTGTCCCAGACAGTGTTGCAGAAGATGAACTGGCCAGGAACACATGTGGATATGTATGCATACAGCAACATATGGGGTATGGGGGTGCAGGGCAAAAAGGTGAAGCTTTTGACCTTCCCTCTGAAGACTCACCCTAACTGGTCCTGTCTATGTGTCTAACTGAGTATTGTCTATGTCCACGTACCTTGTATTTGTATGCCCTGGTTTGATCATTGTTAATTTCTTTTTGATTTGTTATGATTTGCTGTGCATTGTTAACATCAGTTGTGTCAAATTTATTATGAGTTAGTGTTTAGTGTCTTGATTTGGTCACTTTTTTAACTTTCTTTCCTGTCTTGAATTTGGCGTTCTTTTCCTGGATTGTATTGTTAATCAAATTTTATTGTACACCGCTCAATGCGCTGCTGTAGCGGTATATCAAATTTTAATAAAGATAAAGATAAAGATATGTATGATATTATTTATTTATTTATGTTCTCTTATATACCGTGCTATTCTGCATCAGTGTGGTTTACATTGAACAAACTGAAATTACATTGAACAGGGCATTATAACTTGGAGATAACTACTTTACAGGGAACATGGGCTATGGAGGGTTAAGTGGCTTGCCCAAGACCACAAGGAGCACCTGTGGGACTAGAAACCGCAGTCCTTCCGGCCCAAGGTTGCTGTTTTCTAGTGGGATTTGAACCCCCGACCTTCTGGCCTAAAGTACCTTGCCCCAACCACTAGGCCACTCCTCCACTCCAATATGACATATCACTGCAGACATGTGCTCCCCCTGATTGTTGTCACAGACAACATAGCTGTAGGTCCACCTACCCCAGACTACTGCATGTTGGATGACGTACAGTCAGCTGCCACTGTACCATAGCACCAGGAGGGTCACCAAGTATGTTCTGTGGATTGCGGAACACAAGAGAAACATACATATGTCATGTTGGAACTGTGCAACACACACTGCACCTTTACAGACTGACTGTTCCCCATCACACTGTACAGACTCGCTTCATGCTAAAGTTATCACTGAAGTGTGTGTGGCAAAATACAAGGGCCCATACTCTGTCTCCTTCCTCACCTCTCTGTTGCCCTCAAAACTGTTGAACAGAACCGTCTCCTCGCTACCGTGTCCCTGCTCGGCTCTAAGGCTGCAGTACTATCCTGCACCCCCATATCGCTCCCACTGCCCCTTCAGTGTGTGTTCTGGTGTCTCAATGTCCTCTGCTACCCCGCTGTCAGTTCCTGTACCACAGGGAAATATCCAGGGGCTTCTTCCCTATCCTCTGTCAATATCCATTTCCTTGGTGTGGCTATCTCATCCCTTGACTTACATTACCAGCTGTGTGGCGATGAGTTGCAAATATATCTCTCTACGCCTGAGCTATGTCTGCCAAAATACACCCCAATGTCTGCTTGCCACCTGACATTGATGGCTGCATGTCATCCCACTGTGTAAAATTGACAAATGGCAAAGCATGGATATCCCATATGTGCACCTAAACCCTCCTCTCACATCTGAGCGTCTGTGTGTGTGTGGCCATACCTTCCTTTCTCCAGGGTCCTCAATGTAGGTGTTATCTTGGACTCCACTCTCCTCTACATACATACCCAGCTTGTCGCTGAGGCTTGTGGTTTCTTTCTAGATGACATCAATTATATTTCCCCAGTCCTCCCTGAACACACAACTAAAACCCCAATCCACCACCTAATCATCTCCCGGCTTGCCTACTGTAACCTAAACATTGCTGATCTGCCTTTGAATCATCTCGGTCTGCCTCAAAATATACAACACTGCACTGCATGGCCAATCTACAGCCACACACATAATGGCAATAATACTCCCCCTGTCAGGATACCTCACAGGTTCCCTATCCTTCTCCGCATCCATGTCACGGCTCTCCTGCTGACCTATACATGCAGGCACACTGTGCTGTTACAGTGACGTCCCTTACTGAACTCAACTACCACTAATACAATTACTACTGAGCATGTATATAGTGCTACTTGTCATATGTAGCACTGTACAGAAACAAGTAACACACAGTCCCTGCTCATCAGAGCATACAAACTAATCAACTCATATTCCAAAATGTGAAACACACACGTCTAGGCAACTGGTCCCATCTATGGACCGCTCTCCTTCTGTTGACCTCAGACTACATGCCTTTCACCTTGCTGCACCCAAAGTCTCAAACTAACTACCTGTGGCTGTACAGCAGCCCCTGTATGAATCAGCCACAAATCATGTGTGAAAGCTTACCACCTCCCCCAAGCCTACTAATCCTGACACACATAATCCACCTCCAACCGCTGTTGTGCCCTGCTCACATCTTCTGCGTTTCAGTCATGACTAGATTGTAAGCTCGGATGGCCAGGCAGTGTATGTTATATGTCAGTGCAGTGTTGCAGCTTACTGCTATTGGGATACAAATGTTCACTAGTAGTAGTAGTACACACATATCTAAACAAATGTATGTGGCAACATATGCAGTACTTACATGAGAAGACCTCCTCAATCAACTGACGCCTGACTGCTGTGCCCTCACATGTGTCAGCATGGCCACGTACAGGAGGGCACATAGGATCATCCTCCAGATCCTCATTAATTTGGACAGGGATATGGTGCCTGAGAGCAATGTTGTGCAGGATGCAAAAGGCTATAATGATCTCTGCCACAGACTGTGCTTTGTATTGTAAGGCCCTGCCTGTCCTATCCAGACACCTGAAGCAACTCGTTAAAACACCAAAGGTGCGCTCTATGATGGAGCGGCTGGAGGCATGGGCCTCATTGTAACTCCTCTCTACACGTGTCCGTGGTTGATGCACAGGGGTCAGCAACCAGGGGCGACACCCATATCCTGAATCACCTGCAGAAAGAAATGTTGAACGTTAAAGCAGGAGCTCATGTCCACCCAAATGAACACAAGTATGTACGTGCAAACCAAACGCACAAAACATCCTGACACAAACATATGATATCACATGATGGGACACCACAACTATGCATCAGCGTGTGAAGTTATGACACACAAAACAAGGGGTAGGTGTAAGGATTGCAATGAACATAATCTGTAACCATGACACAAATGCTAGCGTCCATTCTACCATCAACAGACAGCACTGTAGCAAGGTAGATCTGGAGGGCACTCCACCCCCCCAACATTAGATCACACACAGATAGATGAGACACACACATGACTAGGGATACACCTCAAAGACAGACATGTGCACAAACGGTTAGTCAGAGGATCACCATGTGCATGTCAGAGATGAGAAATACACACCCAAGAGTATACAGTCCTCATACTGGCCTGCCTAAAATTATCAGAATAGTGCCGAGTGATGCAGGATATAGGAGTCATGGGTGGACCCTGAAAACCTAGGGACCACATTCCGAATATGCATATTTGCATCACATACAACCTGAACATTCAGGGAATGGTAGTGTTTGCGCTTGCGGAACACTACCTCCCTGTCTCTGGGTGGGACCAGGACAACATGTGTGCAATCAATAGCTCCCATCATGTGTGGTATCCCAGAAAACGCCTCAAAGGCCTGGTTCAGGATCCCCCACTGTTGCCTAGTATTGGGAATGGCAATGTAATTCCCCATCCAGCTGATCATGGCACGCATTACCTGGTGGAGACAGCGTGAGAAGGTGGGGTGGCTCATGCCACCCACTGCGATCACAGATGACTGGAAACAGCCAGAGGCAAAGAAATGTAGGGCACCAAGGAGTTTGACCAAACCTGGTATGGCATGTGACCGATCAGTCAGGGGCTCAAGGTCAGGTTGTAGATCCTCATAGAGCTCCCTAATAGCCCCTGTGCTCAGGCGGTAGAGGGAGATGACTTGGTCCTCATGCATGCCCTGGAGCTGAGCCCTGAGCCTGTAGAGGCGAGGCTGGCGAGCTTGCAACTCTGCACATCTCATGTGCCGTGCTGGCACAGCCCCTGCCTGGCCTGCCCCCACAGCTGCATGTCTGTGTTGCAGTGGGACTAAACCCATGCCCTGTGCCTCAGCCCCATGGACACCATCTCCCCCATCAGGCAACCGCTGCCCCTGCTCATCTCCCACTGCACATGCAGCAACCACAAAGCCCGCCATAAAATACACCCCCTCAACTCCTCTCACTCACTCAGACTCAGACACTCACCTCACCAACCTAGCCGAACACCTCCCCCAACCCTCGCCAACCCTGCCAGTCACTTCCCCACCACACACCAACCCAGCCACACAACCCCACCACCACTCACCAACCCAGCCACTCTCCACACCACACCTGCTTCTGATACTCTCCTTGCTTCACCAACAACCAACAGCGCACGCCTTCTCTCCCTCGCCTACACAAATCCCTCAATGTGTACCAGGTGTGCATGTGCATATATGGGTTTTTTACACTGACCGCATTGCGCATGCACAGTGGTGCGAGCACATCGGCTGCACGCATTTTGCATATGCCGCAGAGATGCAGAATGTGCGTGTGTGGGACACCATGTTACGCATGCGCTGTGTGTGAGCGTGAGGCATGGTGCATGCGCGTAACGGCATGCAGCACATGCGCATGTCTCATGGCCATGCACAGCACATGTGCAATGTGGTGGCTCACACATGCACCTTCCACGTCTCCACGATGCATGCGCAATGCATGCAGCCGACACGCTTGCACCACTGCCCATGCGCAACATGTGCAGCGTAAAAAAACATAAATACACATGCACACCTGGCACACATTGAGGGGTTTGTGTACGCAAGGGAGAGAAGGCATGCGCTGTTGGTTATTAGTGAAGCAAGGAGAGTGTCAGAAGCAGGTTTGGTGTGGAGAGTGGCTGGGTTGGTAAGTGGTGGTGGAGAGTGTCAGAGGCAGGTTTGGTGTGGAGAGGTGTGTTGCAAAGCAGGCAAGAGAGAGAGGAGGGGAGGGGAGGAGCAGAAGAGAGAGACAAGAGAGGAGTTGAGGTGCAGGTGGCAGGGAGAGGAGGAGAGGTGAGGAGCAGGCGGGAGGTGGAGCAGAGGAGCCGAGGGGCAGGGATGTGTGACAGGGAGGGAGAGGGCACAGAGGGCAGGGAGATGGAGTGACAGGACATGGCAGGAGGGGAGTAGGGGGGTACCTCTTCAGCTGGTCCCAGAGCCGGCAGTGAGTATTGGGCCTGTGGTGGAGGCTGCAGGTCCATCAGGTGTGTCACAACCCACCCAGGGGCCACCCAGTGCCAAACTGAGGCGTATACCGGTACCAGCTGAGGAACAGAGGAGGGCTGTGAGATTCAGTCAGCAAAAACACCATATCCTGTTGGCCAGTGTGTTGGAGCGGTATGAGGTGCTCTATGGCCGACTGAGCAACAGCACCACTGTGGCCACACATATACACGTGTGGAGAGGAGGTGCAGGAGGTCATAGCCCAGACAGGGGGACCAACCAGAGACCTGGACAGCCGGAGAAAGAGATTCAATGACATTAAGCATAGTGTACGAGCACACATGGTGGGGGATAGACAACATGCCATGGGCACTGGTGGGGGTGCCCCCTTTGCCCCAACCCTCACACCCCTGGAGCAGGAGCTTGCAGACCGTCTGGACCCCATCTACCTGCGTGGACTGCCAGAATCACTGGACACCGCCCATCCACAGGCAGGTAGGTCGGCACCTCTCACCCTGCTGCTGTGGGGTGATGACACAGCAGCACATGGCAGGGTAGGTACAGGGTGTGTGTGACAGGTACCTGGGCCTGTGTGCATGATAGACACAGTCCTGAACATAGTCAAGGGTGGCAAAGCTATGGAGAAGCAGGGGACGTGGCAGACAAGGCCCATATCTGATTGAACACTGCATACATCAATGGTCCAGAAAACCTCCATGCAAAGCCCAGAGGGTTAAGCTGCAAAGCAACAATGCACTACAGATCAGCAATGTAATAGTGATCTAAGAGACCTATCTGAGGAGTGGCTAATGATATCCCACTGTAATCAAAGAGGATCACAGCATACATGAGCAGCAATGTAACAGTAAAGAGCCCCATTGGAATATCATTGCCACTATTCAGATAACCTCCTTGTATTACTATTACATTGGTGCTCTCTAGTGCTGTGATGTGTTGCTGTGCTGCTGGACCCTCTGGCCTTTTCATATAGGTGATTTTGGCCACTGATGTATGCAGAGTTCTTGCGATTACAGGGCTTTTCCGCCCTTAGAAGTACCCCTCCTCCTAAGGATTTGTGTTTGGGAGACTAACTGAGGTCTGTTTCCTCCACTACTGGAGTTATCCTACCCAGATTGGTCTAGCATTCCCTCCTCACATATGGCTTATGAGGGTTTATATTGATTTGTTTATTTGTGCCTACTCCTTTTGGGGTGTGTTCATTATTATCAGCCTGATTTCTTTGTCCCCCTGAGGTCTACTTGCTAACATAGTACCTGGCATATAGGTCACAACCATTCATTATACCCCTGCAGCCAGTCACCCAGCACATTGTGACAGGGGGAGACATACAAGAGGGACATACAACTAAGCCAGAACACATTGGCCTGGGGGTACCCACACACACCACCAAAACACATATGACGTCTGTATGCTCTTACCTATCCAGGGACATATCCCAGACCTCTGACAGGGAAGGGCCTAACACACAGGGATGATGACGTAGACGCAACCGAATGCCAGCAAACACATCACACACATGTCACACACTTAACACTCTGTCTGGGCCCACATACAGTGGGGATCCCCCACCCACCCTCACCAGACATTGGTGTGCACATTGGTGTGCACATTGCCACGCCCGTACCAGCTGCACATAGCACAAACCCCACACCGCCTGGAATCAGCCCTTATACACGTCCCACAGTGCCACACACACATTCCCATACCCCCCACACACGGTGCAACCCCATGCCCAGCAGTGCTCCACTAATCCCCCCAGATACCCCACCACACCCACGTAGTATGGGATAGCTGTCCACCCAAACCGCACAGTGTCTTACAAAGCAGAGGGCCCCCACACACGTCTGGCTGACACGGACACATCCTGCAACACCTAATGTGCATACCACTCAAGGTAATGCAAGCACATCGTTCACACACACATTGACGGCACACAATCCCATTCAGGGCTCCCACATGCACCACGGCCACATGTATTGCTGAGGCCACATCCAAGGTCTGGCGGCCAGTCCATACCTGATACCACAGATAGGGGGCGTGGCACTTAGCACACCATCCCCCACACACCGCATCCCATGTGGCACAGCTATACCAGGGAATGAGGCTGCCCCCCCCCCACACCCCCTGCCAGGCACAGCACACTGTAGGCCTCGCCCATCTCACAACAGATCCATCAGACAATCCTCCAATAACTCCATTGTCGTCCCCCACAAAAGAACCAAGTCCACACAACGGACCTGCAACAAAGCCTTCGAACTCTATGCCCCATCCCTCTGGAACTCTCTACCAAACCACATCAGAAACAACGATGACATCACATCATTCAAGAAACAGCTGAAAACAATCCTATTCCGTGAGCACCTTTGATCAGAACTTCCACCCTACCCACACGATCTAATACCTAGACTCAGCAGAAGTGTACATGTCTATGTCCACCCAAAATCACTAATTGTTGTCCCTGGTGATGGCCCCACCCTATAAAATACTATCCCCCCCATGTTATATGTTACACCGCTTTGACCCGGTGAAAAGCGGTATATAAATGCAGTTAAATAAATAAATAAATAAAAATAAATAAATAAAATAGGCACCTGTGCTGTCCCCATTGTAGGTGCACCAACATCAGGCACAGGTGGACAACACATTGATTTTGGCAGGGATGTACTATACAGGTGTACATAGGTGCGCTGTGCAAACTCATCAGTGCTATGTACCCTTTTCCACCTGCTCTCCTCGGGCTTGGTCTGCCTAACTGTTTGTGAGCTAGGTTTATTTAGGTAATTCCTAGCTGCACCACTCCCTAGCTGATTAGAGTCAGGTGAAAATCCCCTGGCTTCCCTATTGGCTGAGGGTGTCTTCCAAGCTCGTGACCTCACTTGCTTACGTTGCCCCTGGCAACTTTCCACCATGTTCTTTCTCAGCACGTCATTATTTCCCTGAGCTGCACTATCTTCTGTCTCCATAGGGGTCACTAATGAGTCAGCACTGTGACAGATTCCCCCCCTTAAAATATTACGGGCTGCCGCACAACTACACGGACAGCACGTAATTCTGCCCGGGGTGCACCTATAATGCTCCCTATAAACCAAATTAGTCTGGGCCTCTCTCTCTTTCCAAGGCTTTAGCACGTTCAGATGATAGACCTGTCTTCGTCCCCTATCGTTTTCTATTAAATAGGAAACAGGCCCAACTCTCTTTACCACTGTGCCCGGTCCCTTCCAGTGAGATTCAAATTTGGGGCCCGGATCCGCTACCTGAATGAGGACTTTATCCCCGACTTCCAAGTGTCTGGGTTGTGTGCCTTTATCATAGTAGCGCTTCTGACGCTGCTGGCTAGCTTTTAGATTATCTAATGAGGCCTTAGATGTCTTTTCTAAGCGCGTCCTTAAATTATTTAAAAATTGGGGTACCCCTACCTCCGGTATCTCGGGTTCTACCCACTCTTCTTGTAAAATGTCTAATATCCCTCTTGGGGCCCTGCCGAACAGTAATTCGAACGGGGATGCTCCCAAGGATGTTTGAATACGCTCCCTACATGCGTACAATACGAATGGGAGTAAGGTGTCCCACTCTGCCATTTCTCCCTTTCTCAAACCTCTCCTCAGTAGATGTTTTATGGATTGGTTCATTCGCTCTACCAATCCGTTTGATTGGGGGTGGTATGCCGCAGTCTTAATGTGGCGAATGCCAAATGCTTCCCACACTCTCGCGAGGTATCACGAGACAAAGTTGCTTCCCTGATCTGTTAAGATCTCTTGGGGAAATCCCACCTCACAAAATAATTTGACTAATTCTTGCGCTATCACCTTAGCCGAGATGTTCCTAAGGGGAATTGCCCACGGGAATCGCGTGGCGTGGTCTACGATCACTAGCATGTATTGAAAGCCCCTAGGTGTTTTTATTAGAGGACCCATTATATCCATTCCCATGCGTCTAATAGGCGCCGAGATGGTGGGTAAAGGCACCATAGGTACGGCCTTTGGTCGTGCTATTGAGACCCTCTGGCAAGTAGGGCAGGAGTCACAGTATTGTTTTGTTTCTTTGTATACTCCTGGCCAGTAAAACCTCGCCAGTATCTGATCTAGCGTTCCCTGAACACCTTTGTGACTGCCTATCGGGTGATCATGTGCTAAGCGCAAGACAACCGCCTTGAAGGTTACTGGCACTACCAGTTGTTTCCTGACGGCGTCCGTATAAGGATCTATACTTTCTCTGTATAGTATGTCCTTATCTAATAAGAATCTGGGCAACATGGTCCTATCCTCTTGCGCCCACTCAAATGCTCTTTTGAGCGCGGGGTCTGCCCTTTGTTCCTTTGGAAAGGAAGGGAATTTTTGAACTAGGGCTGCAGGTACCCACGGTAACCCTTCCCCGGCCTCTAGTTCTGCTCTCCCTTTGGTCCTTTGATTTCTCTCTTGGCGCTTTCTAGCCTTGGGTTTCTTTTCTTCATTACTTGGGACCTGAATCAGTTCATCATGAACAGGAAGTGTGTTAGCCTCAACCTCTTCCTCGGGCTTTTTCTCAACTTCTAATTTTTCCTTGGGCTTTTCCTCAACTTCCTCCCCTTTAGGTTCCTCTGCTTTCTTAACAGCCGGTTCCTGGGTTCCTGAGGTCCCAGCCTGCGACCTGGTTGAAACAAGGCCTGACCTTGTGCCTAACCCTTGCACCAAACCTCTTTTAAATGAAGGCCAATCATGTCCTAAGATAAGATCTTGGGATAGCCCTGGGACTACTGCCACCTGGATCTCTCTTTCTATCCCCATCCCTTTAACCCGTACCTTATGCAGGGGATATGGAACACGAGTACCATGCACACACTTTATCTGCACTTGGTCTTTTCTCTGACCTGAGGCTACAGAACGAGATTGCTCCATGGTCTCCCAAAACTTCAAAGAGACCATGCTCTGTTCTGCGCCTGAGTCCATCAGAGCTAATGCATCTTCTCCATTAACCAAGACCTGGAGAAAAATGCCTTTTGAGGCCTGTTTCTCAGCCCCAGCTATAAAAACTGCTTTTACTTTACAATTTCTTTGGTAGTGTCCTACCCTTCCACACTTATAGCATGTTTTGTCATCAATCACATCATTAACAGTTTCATCATGCTTATCATTTTTATACATTACAATCCTATTCCCCTTTCTCACTTTACCAGGATTTTCACTGCCATATATTTTTACCTCACCCACTCTAGAGGCATCAGCTCTTTTGGCCTCATAATATGCCTCGGCCATATTAGCTGCTTCTTCAGGATCCCGGCAATCCCGTAATGTGAGGAAGGTTCTTAACTCTGGTGATACAGAATACATAAATTGTTCCATTATGATGTCATTCATAAGGGAATCTACAGATCTCTCTGCAGGGTTGAGCCATTTATATGCAAGGCTTTTTAACCTTTGATATAAGGCCCTGGGAGTCTCCCTATTCTGTATTCTCGCCTCCCTGAATAGGTGCTTATAATGCCTGGGTGTAAGGCCTAGCCTATCTTTTATGACTTTTTTTATCTCCACGTAATTTGTGGCTAAAGCAGCCGGCATACCCTTAAATGCTGCCAGAGCTTCTCCGGTTAAGGTCATGGCGAAACGCATGGCCCACTGCTCTGACGGCCATTTGAGGGTCTCCGCAATCCTCTCAAATGATTCTATGTAATCATCAATATCGTCATATTGAGTGAGCTGTCTCACAGACAAATTTTCACAATTGTTCAATGGTACTTGCGGCATGGCTGACAAGTTTGCTGCATTGTCCTGCGGCTTTTGGACAAGAACTGCTAACGCCTCCATCAAAGGTCGCTGCTGCTCCCTCATAGTGTCCATGTATTGTCCTTGTATCCGCTGCATGAGCGCTGCTTGCCGGTCCCACTGCACTTGCATCCATTGCTGTACGCTCTGTGGATCCATCTCTCTCTCTGGAGCGAAACACCTGCAAGAAAACAAACAAGCACACCAAGTGCGGCACCACTTTTTGCCCACTTCCTGCCTAGAGGTAGCTCTCCCCTTTCTCACTTTATCCTTCTACCTTTCCCACCCAGGTCACCGTTACCTGAGGTACTGGTAGATTGCAGCGTGTGAGAAAGTTCTTGGCTTTTCTTTCCTGGCCGACCTGCCAGCGAAATTCTCCCCCAGGTAGTGCTTCAGCAAGGTCACCTGTTCCTCCAGCGATGATTTTCCTCTCTTTGCTTCTTCTCTTGTCTTCAGAAGAAGTCACGTGGTATTCAAAAAAATCCTAAAACACTACGCCATTATGTCGTGGGCCCTCTTGGTGCACCTACCGGTGAGCTTTGGTATTGCACTAGACCCCGGTGTAACTGGCCTCCTGGTAGTTGTAGCTGCTGCCAGATTACACCAAAAATAGTTGTGGACAACCGAATAAGGTAAAATAGGGCTTTATTTCCCTTCCCAATTAGGATAATCAAATATTTACAGGAACACAAACAAAAACCCTTCTTGGGTGAAACAGAAAGCAAAAATGAACACAAAATAGCTTTCTTTCAGCAACAGAAAAATATACTTTTAACATAGGCTTGTAGCCACTGTGAATAAGGCCTTGCTTTGCCTTGGCAGGCTGCTTATTCCTTTTTATCTGAGAGATATTATATCATCTGCTACAGAAAGACTACAGTCCATTTCTATAATATCTTCATTCATAGGTAAGTCACATTGCATTGGCTCCACATCAGGAATCAATCCCTCTGCACTCTCCCTCTGTGTGGGCTCAGCAAACAGCCCGTCCTGGCTGTGACGTCGTTCTCCCTTGCTAGAGGAAAACTGTTGGTAATTACCACAATCTCTCTTGCTGTGGTAATAGGAGCCTCCCCTCTGCTGACCTCTGTGAAGCAGTTTAAGGAATTGCTCTGCCCCACTATTAGGTGGAATTGGCCCTGTTCTGAGCTCTGCTTTAGGTAGGAACTGATAACCAGCTGGAACTCCTGACGGCAGCCTTTGAGAAACTCTAGGTCTCACGTACCTTGCAGATTGTGTCCCTTCTTCAGGTAAACAGCCTTTACTTTGCTTATAAAAAGGGTACAGGAATATCTCTGCTTCCCTCCTTGCACTGGAATTAAACTTCCTGGCTTGTACCTTTTCTTTCTTATCTCTGCTCCACGCTGGGCTGTTACATTTACTTTCCTTAGCTGTGTCACGCTGTCTGTACCTTTCATTCAAGCACTCTTCAGACTCACACAGACGTCCATTCAAGCTTCCAATGGGGTACTCTGACACGCTCTCTCCACAGCTCCTCTCGTCCTCCTCCTGTAACCAGTTCCTTCTCTGGGTTTCTCTCCAGTTCCTATCTTGGCTCCTGCTTTGTACCTTCGTCCTGCACTTGAACCTGCTCTCCTCGGGCTTGGTCTGCCTAACTGTTTGTGAGCTAGGTTTATTTAGGTAATTCCTAGCTGCACCACTCCCTAGCTGATTAGAGTCAGGTGAAAATCCCCTGGCTTCCCTATTGGCTGAGGGTGTCTTCCAAGCTCGTGACCTCACTTGCTTACGTTGCCCTTGGCAACTTTCCACCATGTGCTTTCTCAGCACGTCATTATTTCCCTGAGCTGCACTATCTTCTGTCTCCATAGGGGTCACTAATGAGTCAGCACTGTGACAACACGTGTGACCATCCTCCCTGCCCACACCAGGGCCTACGTGGCTGTCTACCCACATAGGCTTGCATGCAGCATAGGCAGACAAAGGTAGCTTGCTACAGTCAGCTGGTCACTCTTCCCCAGCGCTTGTAGTTCCCCACCGCTCATCCTTGGGACCTGCATCAACCTGTCTTGCCCTCACCAGCTATCCCCCTGTGCAGCTCCTGGGTACAGCAGTCCCTCTTACCCTTCCTGCCACATCCTTGCTGCTAGCCTTTTCCCCTATTGCCCCATGAGCATGGTGCATCAGATATGCAGCCTACAAATCACAGGCAGCATGCATGTGACCATAGCTGTTGAGACACACTGCACATCGGCACATCACAGGGGCACCAGGGGACACAGACGCCTGTGCACATGGACAGCCCCCACACCTGCGTGTGGAGACAGCCCATGTATGTTGCCTATGTCTGCCATGCATACACATAGAGATTTACACACATGTCCCATGCTCATGTCCACAGTCTGTCTGTAAGGGAGACACGTGACCATTGTGCCGTATGTACAAACATTTGTTTATTTACAAATTTACATTGCTTAATATTTACAGAACACTCCATGTTCTGTCCCGGTTGACAAGACAGCACAGGGCACGCGTGTGGGCGCCCCTGTGCCCCTGAAATGTTCCAGGGGATGGCTGTCGAGATGCACCACCCATAGCAGCTGCAGGCTGCATGTGCATATCGGCAGCCAACTACTGAATGGTGCCTGCCAGCCAATGGATGGTGCGTTACAGGGTCCACTGGCATTGCAGCACACCAACCACTGCCACTTACAGGTCCCGCACACACCTGCCACCACATCCACGCCAGGTGCCTGGTGTTTGTGTGGTGGCATGAGCATGAGCATGAGTCCTGTCTGTGGCAATGGGTGGGGACGCTACTCCCAGGCGGACACCATCGCCGCACACATGTGGCAGCTGGCAGGGACCCACAGTGCCCTGTGCTGTCCTGTGTCCCCTCCCACCCACTGAGCCCCCCTCCCCCCTCCATACCCCCTCCCCTCTGACCCCTCCCACCCACCCTCTCTCTCGCCCCCTCACCACTCGCCTCCTCCTCCTCCACCGCCTCCTCCACCTCCCCCTCGCCCTCCTCAGCCCCTGCCGCATACAACTCACCCTTTCCCTCCCCTCCCTCCCACCCCACCACACCCTCCGCCCCCTCCATGTTGTCCTCTTCCTCTTCACCCTCTGCCACCTACTCCTCCTCCTCTGGCTTCACTGGCACTGTTGGGCATGTTCTGGGGGGTCCCAATGTAGATGGGCCCTCACCAGCAGCAGCATCCTCTGTGGGGGAAGACAGTCATTAGCACACCATCATGTGAGTCACATACCACATGTACATAGTTTGGTCTCCCACAGGCTGTTGGGCCACTGTGACATGCTGTACTGTGCTGCAGAGGCCGCAACACTCACCACCACTTTGCTCCATCACCCTCCTTTGGAGGCGGGTAAGGACCTCCGGGCAGTTCAGCCGCAACTCCCGACCCTTGTTCCGTAGATCCTCTACCTGGGGATGAAAGCAATGGGTGGGAGCATTAGGGGCCAGATATCTCTGGTGGGTGCCCACCGCATATCACACATCTCTGTGAGCAGCAGCGTGCTGCTTCTGATGCTCTGGCCAGTGTGTCCTCTACTACCTGTTGCCAGCGTGCCCTGCATGTATGGCTGTGGGTCTGGGCATGTGTGAGGTGCCACCTATGTGTACTGTGTGTAACCCCCCAGACCCCTCATACCCTGTTCCTACCTCTTCTTGCATGACATGGCAGCACCATGCCACGTGTGGTTTGGCCATGCTGGTGTCCAGGGGAGATGTTCCCTACCTCCCTGTGTGGTCCAGCACATACCTGTGTGTTTGCATGACCTACACACATCATCCGACACACCCGCTATGGCACCATGCTATCCTTACAACACATGGGTGATGTGTTCTGAGATAAAGCGGGAGGTGGGTGGCCCTGCACACATCACCAGCTGCCACTACCATGACACTAGGCTTTCTACTATACCTCTGTAGTCACGACTAAGGCCTCCTGTGAATGGGGCAGTTGTGGGCGACTGCAACAGAAGCATGGCCCACCACATCTAGCTGAGCTAGTAACATCTGTGATCTGGTCTGGGCCCTCCTGGAGTTAGGGCAGAGCTGTAAAAACCCAACAGATGCAGGTACCCTAACACCAGCATCTATAATGGTCCTCTGCGATCAGGTACGGGTCTCCTGGGGAGAGGGCAGATGTGTGACCTGAAACTGCATACACTACCATAATATCTGGATTTATTACAGACCTTTGTAATCAGGTCTCAGGGCTCCTGGGGGTGGGGTGGATTGGAATTTAACCACAGCTGCACCTACCATACCATCAGGATCTATAATAGACCTGTGTAATCAGGTCTGGGCCTCTTGGGGATAGGGCAGATGTGTGACCTGACCCTGCATAACCTACCACATTATCTGGATTTCATGCAGACCTTTATAATCAGGTCTAAGGTCTCCTGGGGGTGGGGTGGATTAGAACACATTGACAGCAACATATACTATAATGCCAGGGTGACTGACAGATCACTTTGATCATGTCTCAGGACTCCTGGGTGTAGGGTGGATTAGAAAATATTGACAGCAGCGCATACCATAACACCAGGGTGACTGACAGACCACTTTGATCAGGTCTTAGGCCCCCTGGAGGTAGGGCAGATGTTTTAACCTGCAAATGCATAATCGACCATACCACCAGGATGGATAACAGACCACTTTGATCAGGTCTCAGGACTCCTGGGGGTAGGGTGGATTAGAACATATCGACAGCAGCACAAACCATAACACCAGGGTGACTGACAGACCACTTTGATCAGGTCTCAGGCCCCCTGGGGGTAGGGCAGATGTTTTAACCTGCAAGTGCATAACCGACCATACCACCAGCATGGATAACAGACCACTTTGATCAGGTCTCAAGGCTCCTGGGGGTAGGGTGGATTAGAACATATTGACAGCAGCACATACCATAACACCAGGGTGACTGACAGATCACTTTGATCAGGTCTCAGGACTCCTGGGGGTAGGGTGGATTAGAACATATTGACAGCAGCACATACCATAACACCAGGGTGACTGACAGGCCACTTTGATCAGGTCTCAGGCCCCATGGGGGTAGGGCAGATGGTTTAACCTTCAAATTCATAACCGACCATACCACCAGGATAGATAACAGACCACTTTGATCAGGTCTCAGGGCTCCTGGGGGTAAGGTAGATTAGAACACATCAACAGCAACAAAGACCATAACACCAGGGTGATTGACAGATCACTTTGATGAGGTCTCAGGACTCCTGGGGGTAGGGTGGATTAGAACACATCAACAGCAACATATACCATAACACCAGGGTGACTGACAGATCACTTTGATCAGGTCTCAGGACTCCTGGGGGTAAGGTGGATCAGAACATATCAACAGCAGCACATACCATAACACCAGGGTGACTGACATACCACTTTGATCAGGTCTCAGGCCCCCTGGGGGTAGGGCAGATGTTTTAACCTGCAAGTGCATAACCGACCATACCACCAGCATGGATAACAGAACACTTTGATCAGGTCTCAGGGCTCCTGGGGTTAGGGTGGATTAGAACATATTGACAGCAGCACATACCATAACACCAGGGTGACTGACAGACCACTTTGATCAGGTTTCAGACCCCCTGGGGGTAGGCAGATGTTTTAACCTGCAAATGCATAAATGATCATACCACCAGGATGGATAACAGACCACTTTGATAGGTCACAGGACTCCTGGGGGTGGGCAGATGTGTGAATCTGCAACTGCATACACTACCATACTAACAGGATTTATTACAGACCTGTGTAATCAGGTCTTGGCCTCCTGGGGGTAGGGCAGATGTGTGACCTGATCCTGCATAAACTACCACAATATCTGGATTTATTACACACCTGTGTCATCAGGTCTTAGGACTCCTGAGGGTAGGACAGATCTGTGAACCTGCAACTGCAGAACCTACCATGTCAGTATGCTGTTTACCAGACCTCTGTAGGCAGATCTAAGTGCTCCCGGGGTTAGGGTGGATTTTAATACATCAACAGCAGCAGGTACCATAACACCAGGCTGACAACTGGACCTCTATGATCAGGTCCTTAGCCTCCTGGGGATAGGGCATACCTACACACAGCAGCATACGCAGCTACATTCATCACTGGATGGCCCAAAGACTGGTGTCTATACCATGTTGTACATGTATGATATGTGTTCATTGCTGGATAATGTGTTGCACAACTTGCATTGTGTGACCTGTCCCCATACACTTACCTCACGTGGGTAGTCGGCAAGACGATTGTACCACCTCGTGACATGCTCTCATGCCCTCCTAACACGGCAGAGGTCCTGGCATTTGGAGGAGCCGGGGAATAATTTGTGCTGCCTAGCGCAGTTTAGTCCTGCAAGGTGTCGCAGCTCCCGATGGGTGAAGGCAGGCTTCCTGGATCGCGTCGCCATTTTCTCTGATGCCTTGCTGACGCATGCACGCATGTCGCATATGCACACATGCATGCTGCCATGCATCAACGCACGCCGCCATGCATCAATGCGTGCCGCCACGCATCAAAACGTGCTGCCGCGCATCACTACAGCGCACTAGATACGTGCCTGTGCCACGGTCGGTACACGGCGAATGGTAAGATATGCTGCACTGCAGGCTTTCTGCCCTTTGTCCAGGCCACTTCATAGGTCGCCTTATGACACACTTCCTGCCACGCCATACTGTGAGGCACCTTGGGGTACACAGCTATGGTGAAAAGATTTATGCTGCAGACACACATTGCAGAGATGTGTCTGACTTTTCTTACCATGATATACATCTTAGGCATTTATCTTGATGTTGGCACACTGGGGTCTTGATCGCATCACCACTGGCTGTGCAGGCAGTGTGAAGGTACACAATACTATTAGGGTCACTCTCCAAGGTGGTAGATAGTGCTGTAAACACATATGCAGCACGCTCCACAGATATCAGAAAGGTTGGTATGATGAATCTATTTTATAAAATTGTTTTAAGTTAGATTTTATGATCTCACATTAATCATAGCAAGCTTTTGATACATATATGGAACGTGTTTCCATGGATCTGACCGCATTGCTAAGATATACAGGTGCAGGTGGTGGTAGCTGCTGCTCCGCGCACGGCCCAACAGCCTGACTCTCCATGAGGCTTTGTATAGTGGTGCCCGTGGGTGTGGGTTTTTGTGCATCTGTTGGCCACAGCTCTGGTGCAGAGGGTCCAGACTCCGGTCCTGGTGGGCCAAACATGATTCCGGTTTCCTGGATGTTGCTAATGAATATGCATGGATACATTTGCATACAATGGGAGCAGTGCATGTAAATGCATCTCATGGATATTTCTTAGGAACATCCTGACAACCTGAATGGTGTTTGCACCTCCAGGACTGTGGTTGGGAACCTCTGCTATAGGCAGTGGACATGTTTATGGTGTCTGCACACTGTAGGGTAAAATAGTGGGGCGTGGTCTGCAGGGGCCCCAGCTGGGACCTGAACCTGTGACCTACTGCCTTTGGGCATACTGGCTGTGTATACTGCTCCACAGAGACAGGTTGCTCTCTGGGGATCCCATGACTGTTCCTCAGACAGACCTTATCTGTTGCACTGCACACCACCCACCTGTATAGGGCTTGGCCTTGCTCTGCTGTGGGCAGCTGCCACTGCCTCCTCCGTCACCAGCACCCCCTCCATCACCATGCTGACATGCCCTTCTGCCGGTGGTGCGCAGTCCCATGCCATCCGGTGTGCCGCTAGGTGGGTGCCTATGGTGTGGGGTCTGGGGTAGGGGTGCTGACATGGACATCAGCACATACCCCCGGCACCACCTGCCAATGTTCTGTGCCCTTGGGGGTACCTGCTGGGTGCTATCCCCTGGGACACTGTGGGACGCACACTCGTAGCCATATTGGACCCTGGTGAGTTGCTGTCTTGCTGATTTTCATTTTCTGCATTCCTATGTTCCAAGTAGGCATCTGCTTAGTCCACACTGTGCCCCAGCTGGCCCACTGCATGTGCCACCTTCAGCCCCCTGTACCCCAGTTACACCATCACCATAGTGCCCTTTCCCACGTGCCTACTCTGCTGTTGCTACACATGTGTAAGTCACAAAAGCAAGCTACCCCATGAACACCACAAAAAACCCTCATCAGCACTATTTCTATGTTGGCACATTCACTTTGTGGGGGGACTGTGAATTGACCCTTCCAAATGTGCACTCGTCCTTTTTCCTCTTTATAGGGTGTGTTCATTACCGCTTGTCATTATTTGTTCTATTGGCTAGCTCAGTGTTTTGGATTTCAATTTTGGTACTGGTCATTATTTATGGTTTGTGTCTTTTTGGTTGCTGCACATGTATCACTACTATCAGTTTTCAAGGTCTCCCTGCCTTTGCTGTACATTGCTGACTGAAATGGTTTCTCTGTCCTGCAAATTTATTTATTTATTTATTTATTTATTTTTCTATACCGCACTATTTGACATCAGCGCGGTTTACAGGAAACATATTTGTGCAAAGTGGAACTGCAATGCACTTACAATAAAACAGGGTGCTTGAACAGGGTTAACAGGAAAAAGCAACAACAACAGCAACTATTTACAAGTAGGAAGGTGAGATTCTACATACATCTCATCTATATGTACAGTTCATACAGCAAAAACATTGTGGCTGGTAAGTCGTTATCTGGGCCAGGGTCAAGTACCAGATGATGTGGTGATCAGAGTGGTGTAGTAGGTAGGGGGTCCGGACGGTGTGGGTTGGACATGTGGGGTGGTGGCAGCGAGATGTCGTTTGGGTTGGAGAAGTACTGGATAAACAGGTGGCATTTCAGTGCTTTCCTAAATTGGAGAAGGTTGTTGATGGCTCGGATGTCGGGTGGAAGAGTATTCCAGCAGGAGGGCACGTAGAGAGCAAAGGCACGATTTCTCGTAGTTTTGGAGCATTTAGTGATCGCTTTGGGGAGGATGAGGGTGTTAGTAGCAGCAGATCTCCTTAACCTGTTGGAGGGCGTGGTCTGGATAAGGTCAGAGAGAGAGGTGGCCGTGCATTTATTGATGGCCTTGAATGTCATTGTTAAGATCTTGAAAGAGATTCTGCAATATGCCTAGTGCGAGGTTTTCACTGGCGCTAATTTTCAGAGCTTCATTTCACGGCATTAGTGTGTATGGATCCACTCCCCGCCCACTCTCCGCCCATTGACCCCTTCTCTCCGCCCCTGGGAAGCCTTACTCTACTCTCTGTGCACCTTAACGCCGCCGCAGACATTATCACGCGATACATCATGTTCTCGCACGATAAAGCGCCATTAACGCGTGATAATGTTACATATCGCATGATAACGTTGCCGCTGCTACGTTAAGATGATTTAGTAAACATACCCCAAAGAGATGAGGCACCCTAAGCAAATTTCATTCCTTGTGCTCGGCCCCCCCCCCCCCCCAGCAGGCCACCATTGCCAGTGCTGCCACCCCTCTCCAGGACCTACAGCGGTTGCAATGGCCTGAAACAGTCCTGTGGTGCTTATCTTTAAATTTTAACAAAAAAAACCCCAGGAGCCACGGAACACTACCAGCCCCAACAAAATCAATACAAAATACTCTTGCCTGGAGGCTATTTGTACGACAAAAATAGTTTCTCTTTAAGAGGTCTTATGTAGGTTGGAACCTGCCAATTTTGTTTTGTATCTTTAAATTTTGGCACCGAAGGGCTCTTTACTTCCATCTCCACCAATGCTCGATGCCAACTTGCTGTTTGCACATCACAATTCCAAAGGCATAACAAAAAAAGACTTTTAAGGACCATCAGATAGGTAGCCAAACAGCATTGCTTCCACAAGCAGGCTCACCAAAATTCTTCATAGGTCTGTTTTTATACCCAAATATTCAATGGCTAAAGACCTTAGCTACTGTCTGGTTCAACAAGGATACCCTTTGAAAGTGATCACTCAAGTTTATAAATGTACAAAATATAATCAATGAGAGTATCTTTTAGAACTCAGAGCTAAGGAAGAAAATATGGGTCTTACTTGTGTTACAATTCACGGTTGCTTCCAGAGAGATTCTGGGTATTATTTTTAAATGCTGGCATGTTCTACAATTTCATAAGATATTCAGTGTCACTCCCAGGTTTGCATATGCTGGGAGTGCAAAGCCCAATGTACATAGTATTGTAGATAGTGCACGTTATAATTAGCTCACCATGAATCAACAATCACCTACACTCACACGCACTCACTGCTCACTGCATGCGCACACTAAACACAAGACTTTGTGATCGTTTGCTGTGTAGACCGCCTTGATTGAAGGAGAAGGCGGTATAGAAATCTGTTTAAATAAATAAATAAATATACAAAGGAGAAGAACATTGCAGAAAGGATCTCACATTTTGATGTCACAAAGATCTCTGAAGCTTCTGCCCCTCTTTTGGGATACTATACTTGTGGACATTGTGTCTGGTGTTCCCAAACAATTGAAGGGCAAGCTTGAACACACCAGGCGACAGAGAAGAAACTGGTCACCTGTTTTCTCACATTTTTTGAGACAGAGTATGTGGTTTATATTTTGATTTTTCTGTGCTAATTACTCTATATTAGGAGAACTAAACTGAAAATCAGACTATGATTTAATGAGCACAAATCCCAGAAAAATATCAAAGTAGAGTCAGCACCTTTGGTCCAACACTGTTAGAAGAAACATCATTAGTCAGTGAGATTCGCTGGCGTATTTTGGATCATGTTGCATCTTCAACATGAAGAGGAATTGTGATTCTATATTAAACACAAGAGAACAGTTTGGAGTTTTTTTATTTGAATATAATTACTCCCATAAGTTTGTATATGGAAATTACGTGGTGACATCTATATGAACTGCTGGGGATTGGTGGAGAGTGATCGGAAGTATTATAAATAACGATGTCATTTCCTTCCATTTCAGCCAGTGCTTTTTGGAGATCCATGGCCATAGTGAGAATGCTAACCTGGCATTAAAGAGCACCCCCTGATACAGAGAGTGAACTAACAGTCCCATGAGGAATTTGGTGAGCTTGCTGGTGAAAGCAGTGTTCTTTGGCTTCCTATTTGATGGTCCTAAAAAACATTTTCTGATATGCCTTTGGTATTATGATATGTGATGTGTTTTGGCATATAATTTTTGTGGACTGCCTGTTTTCGGCATTGGTCTTTAGTAAGAGCGGAAGCAAACAGCCCACGGTGCCCACCATAGGGCTGTTTCAGGCTATTGCTGTGCTCTAGGCAACCGCCTAACAAAAGTGCCAACCCTGTCTGTATGACCAGAATACCTTCAGGCCAAATTATTTGTACAATTGCTTTATTTTCACCAACTTGAGAAGTTTTATATAATAACTCCTGAACCATGAGTCTACCAAAAAGAGAAGAGTTTACTTTATTCCTTTTCACCTCTATTATGTCTATATATTTTTTTCATTTTCCTAAAGAAGTCAATAACTCTTTCAGAAAAGATAGAAAACCTGTACTTTATGAGCTGTCAAGTGTTCCTTACTTGAGGCTACCCCTCTGCAGGAGAACATAAAAGATGATAATGGAAGCACTTCAAAAAATGTTACGAAAATTAGTAGACAGTATTGGAGTGTGGTTTTGACAAATGTGATGATTTGGATTTGTAGAAATGTCATGACCTCAATTCTGTAAAATTCCTGAACTGTGGGAATGGCTGACTATCTAGAGATAGCCTGTGGCATTGTGTTTTATGCTGCTGAGACGATACCCATGCTGGCTTGTAAGATATTGGACTCTGACCTGACGTTATTCATTTCTATGTACAATTTTTTTTTCCATACTTCAGAATTTCATAGATTCAAAGTTTATATTTATTGACATTGCAATATGAATTATTTTTTCTACTGAGTGACCATAACTTAGCACCTCTCTTACTTCTGTTTACTAAAAGCAGTACTATTGGGCTGGCAAAAAAATGTTCCTGTTTAAGTCCGTTGGCAGTTTTCAGCCTTTCATTCCTAGACAATGGGTAATTATATAAACTTTTCCTACATTAAAAGGGCTTTTATAAAGTTACCCCAGGGGTTGCGGGCATAAAGTATGCATGATTACAAGAAGGTATAAACTTTAACATGACATGTGTCGATGTATCAGGGGCAGGGTATACGTAGAATGCAGGTAGAGCTGATTTCAGTGCATGTTTTATAAAATATGCACATACACAAACATTCCTCCTACTCACCTAGAAGTGCATTCATTCTTCAGCTTCTCATTACATCTAATCTCTTATCTCTCCCTGTGCCCCTTCTCAGCAACTGTACTCAAGCAAATCACCTTTATCCATGCCCTCTTCTGCTGTCAACTTCAGACCCTGTTTCTTCCACCTTGCTGAGTCATATGCCTGGAACAAACTACCTGAATCGGCATGCCAGGTTCCATCTCAGGTCCAAGTCAAATCCAGACTAAAAACGCATCTCTTTGAGACTGCCTTTGGATCTTGACCCTTTTATTCTCCTGTCCACACTCATAAGCCTTTTCATCATTGCCATTAAGAATGACCCTAGTCCCCTGTTTGTCCCATTTGCCTGTCTTGAAAAGACTGTAAGCTCTGTGGGGAAGGGACTGTCTCTTATGTGTATGTCTTCAGCACTGTGTATGCCTGGTAGTGCTATAGAAATGATAAGAAGTAGTAGTAATAGTACTTTATGCTTGAGCATTTACATCTGTTCCAAGCAAGCATAAGTATCCACAGCCTCAGTCTAGCCATGATTTCTGCTGTTTACCACTAGTATTTTGTAAAGGCACAAAGGCTCCTATGTGTTTTTTTTTAATAAGCTAAACTAGGCTCTTTATCTACCAGGTGACCTCTTATAAACAGAACCTCACACTAAGCCTTCCTGCCCTTTATGAGTGCTCTCACAGCTGTCTGTAGCAAAGTAATGAATCAACATTTGTTTTCAATGAGTGCTTTCCAAATTTTGTCTTCAGGGACTACCAAATAGGACTAGGGTAGCTAAAATACGCAAATTATTCTCAATTTAGGGGCATGTTTTCTAAGCTGGGTTAGTGCCACTGAATATCCCTGAGTAATGTCGCTATACGCCCCGATGCTAACTGCTTAGCATCAGGAGTGTCGGGCATTCCAGGGGTCGTACCCGGGAATAATCATGCATCGGCAATATTCAGTTGCTGCCCAGTTATTCCTCAATGGCAAAAGTTGTCAAGGCTGTCCTAACGTTCGCCACCAGAGATAACCAGGTAGTAGCTGAATATTGCCACTTCACGGTTAGCTTCTGCGCCATGTGCGGCTGTGTGGCAACCCCGAATATTCAATGCTGGTGGTTGGATATGGCCTCAGACTCAATATCTGGGGTTACAGTTCAGCGACAATGGCTATGCGCCTTAAAGGCACATAGCTGTCACAAATGAATATCGGGCCCCACGATACTAGATGTAGAGAT
Organism: Ichthyophis bannanicus; assembly: GCA_033557465.1. Classification (NCBI taxonomy): domain Eukaryota; kingdom Metazoa; phylum Chordata; class Amphibia; order Gymnophiona; family Ichthyophiidae; genus Ichthyophis; species Ichthyophis bannanicus. The sequence continues at coordinate 125,032,778 of CM066035.1, read as the reverse complement.
GCCAAGGATGAACCATGCCAAAGAGTGAGACTGAAGTCCAGAGAGCGAGAATTTTTCAGATGGTGCATCCACAGTATAAATCTAGAAATATTTAAATGCAGTGTTGCTAGGCAAATGAAAAAAAAAAACCAGCAGCGTCTTTGGAGCCTCTGAAAGGATACAGGTACAGCAGAGGCAAAATGGGTAAATTCTCTGGGTTGAAAATCACTCTCTAGTCGTGTGGCTAAAAATATGAGCATAGATTTCAGAGCACCTAGACTTGTACAGGGAAAAGGGACGGTGTAGGAGGAAGCAGTACACAGGAAGGTGAGCAGATTTCTTTCTACCCTCTGTGCTGTCTCTCATGAAAGCGGTGATCAGGCTCTAATGCTTGAGATAAGGGGCCCAAAGAAGGTGAGAGTGAGAGAACCTTAAAATGAGTGTGACATACTTCTAATGAGTGAGACTGGAATCTCTGTAGAGGGGAATTTGATATATGCCATAGCAAGCTGCCAATCAACAGGGTTTCAGTGAACATCCTTGGATTTTCGAGAAGGCTTTTGATGCAAATGAAACATTTCAAATATTGTTTTCTCTGATTTTTTAAATATTTCAAGTTGCTGAAAGAAGCCCAAAGAGGGTAATTTTATAAGGGGGCATCTAGGTAAAGTGTTTTTTAAAGCTCCTATGTTAACACCTTTTTTTATAAAAACAAGTAGGTGCCTATTTTGCCTTATAAAATAATACCCTATGGGGCAGAGATTGCGCCTAAGTGAAGGGGTGGACATTTATGCTAGTTCTAGAGCCGATGTAAATGCCAATGCCTAGATGTTTGCAAGAATGTGTGTAAATTATAGCATTTTATAAACGACACAAGTTCTTGTGTGTTCCACCCATGCACTGGCCATGTGCACACCCACTGGTAAGATATGTGTCATCAAGCAGCACGCTGATCGGTATAAGAGGCCATTAACCTTCATATGTGGCCACTTAGGGGGGTCCCCACTATTCGCCAATCGTTGATTCTGCTCCAGGAGCTCCCCACACGTATAGGGCCTTTGTGCATGGAGCTCCAGACGGGAGCAGGAAGGGGCGCCAACGGGGAGGAGAGTGGGCAGAAGGTTAGACGGGGACGGAAGGTTAGACAGGGAACTTATTCCACCTCGGAGGTGGAATAAGTTCCCCCAATGATGGCGGATAGCAAGGGCAAGCCCCCCTCCCCCCCATAAGCACATATCAGCCAACAGCCTCCACACGCTCATACAACCGGAAACCAGCGCACGTCCTAGAAGAAGTCAAACACGCAACCGAGTCAGTACCCCAAATGAATACAAACACACACGCAAGGACACAACAGACAGAGCTCTCTCCATGGCTGCTCCAACAATATGGAACAATCTACCGGACGATCTAAGGGCAAATCCAGACCTCAAAGACTTCAGAAAACAGCTGAAAACCATGCTGTTCATAGAGCACTATGGTCACATCACATAACCTAAGAGAATGTATAACAGCACTCCAACCCTCCTAATCTCTGTATGTATATAAAATGTGTTTTTAGCACCACTGTAAATAGCCCACCTTGTACATAGCTCAAACGAATCAAGCACCCAACACAGCCCTCACACTTCTAAGTTTCACCCTCACTGCATGTATAACACACACACTTTACCTGATTGCTTGCTGTGATACCACCTTGATTATTAAGATAAGGCGGTTTAGAAATACTGTTAAATAAATAAATAAATAAATAAGGAGAAGAGCTGCAACAGTTGGATCCCCTCTACTCGATCTCGGGTCTGGCAGGCCCCTCCAAGGATCAGGCAGCAGGAAAAAGCAGCTTCACTGGCGTGAGGGGAATCAGGGTTCCTGCATGATGTCTCAGTGCCACGGAAATGGGACATCATGGCACCAAGGCTCCATACAGGAGCATAGGGAGGGCTGGATGGGGAGGTTGCTGGATGTGCAGGGCAGCTGAATCAGGGCACGTCTAGCCTGTCTAAATGCCCGATTCTGCACCTGCGGGGACGTCTTGCTCCCACGGGTGCAGAATTGGGTACAACTTCGGGCCGTCCAGATTTTGGATGTCCGGACGGCCTGATCGTGCCTTGACTAGAATTGGCCTCATTGTGTATGCACATTAATGACTAACTATCTCCCAGTTATATGCATAATTGGTCACTAAAATATGCCCCCTTATCAAATTACCCGAAGAGTGTGTTTCTTAAGGCCATTTTGTATTGGGAGCCATATAGTGAGCCACATACTGTTCATTTCCCTATGCTTAAGAATGCATGCATATGATTATAAATGAACTTAAAAAATGCTTTAAGATCAGTGGCTTTAGTGAAAGCATGTGATAAATTACAAAACTGAGTGGATAATGTGTGCTATCTTTCTGCATTTCTTTTTCTTAAATGTTTCCTTTTTCTTAGAAAACTGTAAAATAGTAAGAATATTAAAGCTGTCTTCTTCAGTTTGGTTGCAGAGAGATAATCTTCCAGGAATGAAACTTAACTTCATTTTTTTGCTACTGTTGCCCCCTTCTGTTCCTTTTTGAGAATCTTTTAACATTTTGAGACTGATCTAATATTTGTTTGGGTAACTTAAGAGAGTTAACTAAGCAAAGCTTTATTTTTGAAAAGTCCCCCCCCCCCAAAAGTACGCACACACAGCCAGAAAAAAATTCTATCTGACCAGCTTGCTGCCCAGACATATAAGTTATGGTCAACATTATTGGCACCCTTGCAGTTCAACCCCTTAATGTCCAATATCTCCTGAAAAAAGTGGCCAGTGAAATGTCTTTGGACTATATGGGCCCGATATTCATTTGGGCGGGCTATGCACTGTGCCGGCACATAGCCATGCCTGACAACCCCTAACCCTGAATATTCAATGCTGCGGCAACAGCATTGAATAGTCAGGGTTGCTGCACAAGCCCTGTAGCTGCCGAGGCTTATCGGGTAGCGACGATATTACACCGCTACCTGGTTAGTATCCATGGCCAAAATCTCATCTAGTTTTAACCGTGGATCGCTAACTGGGTACCGGTGTAATATCGCCGCTAACTGGTTATCTGTACTCTCCGCCTTTGCTCTGTCCCAGAATGCCCGTGACAAGCCCTGATGCTAACAGGACAGCATTGGGGCTCACAGGGGACATAGACGGGGATATTCAATGGGACTAACCATGCAGGTGCTGTTGAATATTCCCGTTTAAGACATTTACACGATTTACTGTGCTGCAAACTGTGTAAATGCCTTTCAAATATCGGGTCCTATATGCACACGTATTTGACACATAAAAGAATCAAATAAAACAAAACCAATTAAAAAAGGAAATAGTATAAAAACTGGGACATTGCCCGGACATGATTATTCACTTCAAATGATGAAAACTCACTCCACTAAATTTTTTTTTTTGAGGGCTCTCCAAATCCCAGGAAAAATGGATATTAATAAGCATCAGGAGAAAATGATCTCTGAACCATTTGAGTCAGTAATATGGGTATGTCAAACTAGCCCCACACCAATGCTCAGAACATCACCGATCCAGAAAAACTCCTCCTTTCCTCTCTTTTCCTCTTCTTATATATTTTTTTATTATATTTGTTATTATTTCAATATTAAACTTTAAAAAGCTTTAACCATGCCTTCTAAACCCACCGCCAAATATCACATGTATCGACAGCATAAAAAGCACATGCAACGTCAGAAGATTTCAACACTTATCTGACATTGGTGATCTCCCCGGTATCCCCAATGCCCTGCGTGGTGCTATCAATCGTTTCACCAATGCTTCTTCAGGGGATTCTTTTAGTAGGGTTCCAGCAGAACAATGAAGCCAAAACAATGCTCCTCCAGAAAGCTACTAACTAGGAAAGAAGGTAATACAAATTATCAACACACAACTTATCATAATCCCTACCAAGCCCACAACAAAAAATATTTTGAACATACACTGTTGATATATGTGATATTTGATGGTGGGTTTAGAAAGTATTAAAATAATAAAAAAATAAAAGAGGAAAGGAGTTTTTCTGGATCAGTGAGGTTCAAAGCATTTCTGTGAGGCTAGTTTGACATGCCCTTATTACTGGCTCAGATGGTTCTGAGATCCTTTTCTCCTCATGATTATTAATATTAATATTAATATTTGGAGAGCCCTCAAAAAAATAGTGGAGTGAGAAGACTCATCTTAAAGAATATCTCCCTCGATCCCAACCTCCCAAACCCATTGCAAGCATCCCCTATCTAGCCAAAAAAAACCCCAAAACTGTACAACTCCAATTATAGGAATACATCAACACATCCGACCCCTTGATCCACAGCAACATGGTTCAGACCAGATCATAGTGTAGAAACTCTACACACCTCACTACTGAACACACTAATCAAAGGAATGGAAAAAAAACGAACAAGGCTAAAATTCATAGACATCTCAGTGGCATTTGACTCTTTAAATCACAAGCTCATTAAATGCCTTAAGGAAATTTTAATATCAAAAACCTCTCTAGCATGGTTCCACTCCTACAATTCCAGATGGGAACTGAAACATCAACCAAGTTCAACCATCTACAAGGGATACCACAAGGCTCCTTGTTATCTATACTTCTATTCATCCTGCAACCAATCTGTAACTTCATCAAACAACACAATATACTTTACCACCTCTATGCAGATGACCTGATGCTATATGCCCCTTTCTCTACAAAAAACCTAGTCCACATGGCAATCAAAGAGTGCTTCAAGGCAGTCACATAATGACTAACTGATCACAAACTCTCGATTAACTACAGCAAAACTGAAATTCTGCACATAACCAACGACCCATCCTACATACCCTCAGCAATAATCAAGATGGACAACAATGAAATAAAAGTAAAATCCAAAGTCAGTTATCTGGGAATTATGCTAGATAAATAGATAAACTTGCAACCCCACATTAAAAGATTACCTCAACAATCTACCACAAAATGAGGATCCTTCACAAACTATGCCCACTGTTAGCCACTGACCACTTCAGGAACGTATTTTAAGCACTAATATCTCCCCACTTAGATATTTACTCTATTTTCCATGGACTCCCAAAACATGCAATACAACCACTACAACTAGCCCAAAACACAACAGCTCGCCTAATCACTGGAACACAAAGACAAGACCACATCACACCCACCGTTAAGACACTACACTGGCTCCCAGTCCACGCACAGATCAAGTACAAAACAATAATCAATATATTCAAGGCTATTCACAATCTATCATCAGAATACCTACAATCTCCTTCAGACGAATCCGGATATCAGAGCAAGTAGACAACTGCACCAAAGCCTATTCAGCATACTAATCTGTAAAACCAAAAGCTCACAGACCACCTGCAACAGAACCTTCTCTATATACGGACCCAGAAACTGGAATGCCCTTCCTAACAGCCTAAGAGCCATCAACAACCTAATTGAATTCCGAAGGAAACTAAAAACACGTATTTTTCAAGAATCATTCAGAACTGACACCCAAACATCACACCCATAAACCTCCCAACTCCCCTATCCATTACCACCCCAACCAACTCCCAACGCAAACATACTCTACCTACCCAGTCATTCAACTCTCTGTATATAAGTTGACTGTTAAAAGTAATAATGTTCCCAACACACCTTTTTCTCCTAATGTTCTCTGTAAACTGCTTTGATAGCTTGAAAAGTGGTATATAAAAAAGTTTGATTAAATAAATAAATAAATATTTAGGTCTTTGAGTCTCTTCTCATACTTCTTCTGGTGCAGGCTCCAAATTATTTTGGTTGCCTTCCTCTGAACAGTTTCAAATCTTTTAAATCCTTTGTGAGATATGATCTCTAAAACTAAACACAATGCTCCAAGTGAGGCCTCACTAATAACTTGTCCAGGGGCATTAATATGTCTTCCTTTCTGCTGTGTATTCCTCTCTATTTGCAACACAGCATCCTTTTGGCTTTGGCTACTGCTTTGTCAAAGTTTTGCCACGTTGAGAGCCCCACACACTATCACTCCGAGATCCTTCTCCTGGTCCATGGATGCTAACATCTTGCCCACTTTCACATACAATTCTTTTGGATTCGACCATTCTTCCAGTTTTTGTAGATCTTTCTTTGTCTTGTCCACTCCCTCAAGGAAGTCCATTCTAGCAAATTTTCATGTCATCTTTAAAATGGCAGAGTTTTTGCTTCAGTCCTTCAGCAATATCACTCACAAAAAGATTGAACAGTACCGGTCCCAGGAATGATCCCTGTGGCACACCACTACTTACCTTCCTTTCATCTGAGTGAGTTCCATTTACAATCACCTTCTGTTGGCTATCAGTCAACTAATATCTGATCCATTTCACCAACTTGGGATCCATCCCCAGGCTGCTCAGTTTATTCATAAGCTTCCTGTGAGGAACAGTATCAAAGGCTTTGCTGAAATCTAGCTAGATCACATCCATCACATGTCCTTGATCTAGTTCTTTGATCACCCAGTCAAAGAAATCAAATTTGTTTTGGCATGATTGTCCTTTGATAGAACCATGTTGCCTTAGATCTGCAACCCATTGGTTTCTACAAAGTTCACTATTCTTTCTTTCAGGAGTGCCTCCATTATTTTTCCCACCACCGGGCAATGTTCCCTCTAATTTTCTGTAGGCTGTGCGCATAAAATATCAGCTGTGTGCAGCTTTTGAAGGAAGGTTAAATTTTTGTGCGCCACATAATGACACTCAGAGTTATATACTTTAAAATTTGACTACACGTCAGAATACAGTATGTAACCACATTGATTTTAATCAAATTAAATGAAAATAGACGATTACTAAATGAAGCGGGAAATTTCTAGTAATTACAATCATAACTTTTAAATTTTAAGACATCTGTGTTGTTTTCTATCAGAATCAGAGCCATAATTTTTGTGCGCTCTGTTGTAAAGTATGTGCGCTCGCTCGGCGAGGTGTGTGCGCACGCACATGCGCACAGCTTAAAGGGAACAGTGCCACCGGGGTAAGGCTTATTGGTACTCAGTTGTCCAATTAAATTTAACCAGTTACGGGAGCGTTAGTTACCAAGCTTTAATTTACCATGGGATTTACTAACCTATAGTAACTCAGTACTGCAGGTTAGTGAATCCCGTGGTAACTGGATAATGCAACTTGGATCAACCTCACAAACTGCATTATTCAGCATGTTAATACCATTAGTTGTCATGCTGCCAAATAAAAGGAACATTCTCTTAGTGAAAGGTCTTCTCCCCTCTCTCTGGAACAATACATTTATTTTATTTATTGGGTTTTTATATACAGCTTTATCATTTCAATCAAAGTGGTTTACATTGTAACTTAACCTTAGTAATGTACATTAAACAGGGATATTGATAACTTGGATTTTTCTGAGTCAAAGGAGGGTTAAGTGACTTGCCCAAGGCCACAAGGAATGCTAGTGGGAATTGAACCCTGGTCTTTGGGTTCCCAAGCCAGTGTTCTTAACCATTAGGCTACTCCTTCACTTCATCACCATACATCTGCCTGCTATTCTGAGATCTCAGCCTATAGATCAAAACAAAATTGACTTGGGAGAAATATAATGACATATGCCTGTCTGAAATTCATATTTTGTGTAGTCTTTAAAAATTCTATGTTCGCACTTGGATTTGATAACGTTCCTCCTCTGTAAGATGGCTCAATTCCTCAAATACCATCTTTTCACCCTCAAATACCATCTTTTCACCTGCAGCTCTTAATCATAAATTTGGTAATTTTTTTTCTAGTGCTATCAGCTTCTGAGAGTAAAAGGCACAAGGGCGGAGCATCTTGCCTGGTGTCTTTCTCTTGGAAAAAATAGTCCCTATAGTTTATCTTGACGCATCTGTTTCTACTACAATTTCTTGCTCTGGAACAGGTTGTGCCAGAATTGATGCAGATGTGAACATTGTTCTTAGATGGTTGAGGGCCTTTGTTGTGCAAAGTTGCTTCTCCATTTGAATGGAGTTCCCTTTTTCAATATTTGTCAGCAGGGCTGTCAAGTTGGAGAATCCTTGAAGGAATCTCTGATAAAGAGTTGCATTACACCCCTTCAAATCACCTCAGATCAGCTATTCTGTAAGTGCTGAGATTTTGCATGGGTCATATGTAGGCCCTATGATAATTTTATGTAACCTAAGACTTATCTGGACCCCTTATTAAATTCTCATCTCTCTAGCATTATGAATAGTTTAGCTGGTGCATTCCTTCATTCAAATGGCATCACATACTCAAAAGGTCCATAACAGGTACAGAATTCCATTTTCCATTCATTCCCAAATTAGGTTGCAGGCTTCTCTAAGATCTAAATTAGTAAAAACCTGGCATTCCAGGGGATCATCAATGAGAAGTAGGAACTACATGTTTTGAGGATTTAGGACCCGGTGTCATACAAAATCAGAGAGACATTTTCTTGAGCACAAAGAAGATCTAGACTGCTGTGAGAGAGGTTGCAGGCTTAATGAACCTTTTCTTCAAATTGTCTTGCAGATTTTCATATAGGGGCCCTTTTTGCTAAAGCCTGCTAAGTGGTTAACATGCATTTTAGCACATGGTAACTGGTCATGGTAAGTGTTACCATGTGAGCATCACAATGACCACCTGGTGATTCACACAGTAACTGAGCATTACGCAATATGGCGGAAAATGGGCAGGTTAGGCATGGAGAAAACATTGCAGTTGCTGTGCACTGTCAATGTGGCAATTAGTCTGGCTGCACATAATGACACCTCTATGGGTGGCGTTAAGCACACCCGCATTAACTGCAGTGCACATTATGGTACGTGTCTGTGTGGCAACTGCTGAGAACATGTTGGCCATGTTCTGATAGTTACCACGAAGGCTTTGCACTCACTGCACTTAGTTTTAGTGCTAAATGTGCTTTCAGTGCTAATCCCTAATGGGCTTTAGTAAAAGGAACATGTGGAGCCCGATCCCATAAGGGGCACGTCCAGGCCCTCTGGACGGCCAAGCACTGGATGGGCCGGACTGTACCCAATTCTGCACCGTGGGAGCAAGACGTTCCCACGGTAGCAGGATCGAGCACCGAGATGGCTTGGCATGCCCCTGCAGCAGCCATGGGAGATGTCCAGGCAGCAAGATGGTCAGGCCTCCTTCTGCTCCTGCTGGTATGCTGGTGCTGTGGTGTCCCATCGCCATGGCACCAGGATGCCCAGTGGGAGCGCTGATGGCCGGAAGCCACAACAGACCTGTTTTCCCTCCGCCCAACTCTCAACAGGGTCCACCAGGGCCAGAATCAGACCTCCTGTGGCTCTGTTGCTTCTGGGGGGCTGTCAGGCCAGAGCCAATGGGTGCCCCACACTTATTCCACCTCTAAGGTGGAACAAGCTGAGCGTCCTCCTGGTGATCCTCGGATGTACAGGGCCGTGACCTGAATCGGCCCTGTACATCCAGGTGCCTGACCCACCCACTCTCTGCCCCCATGCCACAACCATCCAGCTCTCCCCGCACAGAGGCTCTATGCATGCAGGGAGAGAGTTCCTCAACATTTGGGCCAGACGGCTAGTGGGGCTGCACATCCCCGCTATTCACCTTACGGAATTGGGCCCATAATGTCTTTAGATCTGGTTTGGACAAGGAGTAAATTCTTTTGAATGGGACCTCTGCCCTGGTTGCAAGTCTATTTGACAGTCATAATGTGTAAGAGGAGGTAATGTATCTGCAGCCACTCTGTCAAATGTTTCTTGAAACTCTGAATCCTTGTCAGTTAATTGTCCAACCTTAGTGTTGGTTGCTGATTAACAACTGAATACATGATTTTTTTGGAGTTTATATAGACAATGGAAACTCTAATAGCAACAAACGACTCTTACAGCAGGACTGGACAAATCCCAGGTACCAGCTCTTACATGGTACTTAGAAATTGTACCCCGGTGCCCAGGATTTCATGCCACTGAATGTTTTTTGTTTGTTCAGCAGAACACGGCATTTACTGCAAGAGTAAATGCCGTGTTTCCCTCTTTCCAAGCTTGAGCCACGCAGTAGAGGAAGTTCAGGATGATCTTGTGGTTTCAATTCTTTTGAGACTTCAAACTGTGAGAACAGTCCGAACTTCCTGCACCACATGGTTCAAGTTTGCAGAGAACCAATCGCAGTGTTTTTCAGAAGCTGCAGACAGCAACGCATGTGATACAGCAAAGCAAGGAATCGGTGAGAGACTGGGTGAAGGCTGAGGGTGGAGGTTTGAGAAAGAGAAAGACTATTTGCTTCACATTTTACTAGGTCTTGGTGAAACATGAAGCAAAAAAGAAAGTTGCTCCAGTTGCAGCTATAAAGGGTTACTGGGGATGGTGGGAGGGGGAGAAGGAGGAGAGGTTCATTGCCTTCTGTTGAGAATTGGAAAAAGTTTTAGTAAATCATGCCCTGAAAAGGAAGCGTGATACATCTTTTTGGGAGGTGGGAGGGACATACTATGACCTAGGTCTCAGCAGCTGGCTCCTAAATACCAAGAAAATTTGTCAAGGCCTGTCTTACAATATTTTTCAAGTTGGTTTCATAAAGCAAATATAAATGATTATTGTACAGTATGCCAGTATTAGGTAGATTAGAACAAGATCCTGTTCAGATGTCTACCTGTTAGTTGGAATGATAGCTAGTTTTACACCATAGATTGCAAAATGGTAAGAACACATTCTAATTAGCTGGTAAGGAATCCAATCCATACTGATCATTCACTTCAATAATACTGCTTACATATGCGCAGGCCAAATTTTTCACAGAAAGTGTTGAACAAAAAGTAAAAAAAAAAAAAGTTTGTAAAACTAAAAATGTTTTCTGGCACTGCAAGGAGTTCCTTAATGTTCATTGTCTCATTCTAAATTGAGCAGACAATTTGGTTAACTAAAGGTGGAAGTAGACAATGGTATGTCTTCTAAGGAACATGTTGATCATGATGCATCCACATGTTAAATGTAACCCTAATTGTGATGTCATGTAACCACTTTGATTGTAGGATAAGGTGGTAAATAAATCTGTCTAAATAAATAAATAGGACTACAAAATATAGAGCAGTGGTTCTCAACCCAGTGGAAGCAGTGCATGCAGATTTATTGCATGCATATTCATTGTGGATATCCTGAAAACCTGACTGACTTAGGGTTCCCAGAGGACTGGGTTGAGAACCACTGATGTAGACAATAAGGTCAAAGCACACTACTTCTTGGTGGCTATTGCACAGACCTGATAATAATGGGGAGCCATCAGTAATCTCTATTGCTATATTCATCCTCTCTTCTCTTACTAGACTCTTGTTTCGCTGAGCAAACATGAGGTCCATGAAACATAACAGGACTCCTGAATCATGGTAAGGATTTATAGTTCCTCATTCTTCTAAGATAGACAAATAGTGATGTCTTGAGGCAAAGATAAAGTCCCCTGTAAAGAACTTGATTCACAAGGCCTTACACTGCTTGCCTTATACTTCCCCCTCTACTGAATAGTCTGACGAGTCTGTGGTCATTTGGTACAGTTGAATCATCTATGTCTCATGCTCTCACAATAGAGATAGACACCCTCTTGATGGCATCTTTATTTTTCCTCTGTTGACCACCAATGCCTCATACCATAAATGATCAGAGGCTCATCCAGAGATTGTTGCCCACTGAGGAATGGTATACTTCTTTTGGGACCAGTAACTAATACATACAGTATTCTCCTGGTTCCATTATGTCAAGTGTCTCTAAATTCTGACACAAAGGATGATTAGCGGTTGTAGCAATCCCATTGGATTCAATCTGCAGTTAATCTTTTATGTAGCTCATAAGCCTTCAAAGAGCTGGTTCGTTTCATTAGAGATTAGCTTCCAGAGGTGAGACCCTGTGGCATACCCTACCACTGTTTGTTGGTCTTGGTGAAGATGTATCAAATTATTCTTTGCTAACTGATATTTTTCAAATTGGTTTCATAAAGCAAATATAAACTTCATGCCAATATTAGGTAGACCAGAGTCAAATCCTGCTTGAGTTTCGCCTATTAGGTGGAATCCCAGTTAGTTCTACACCATAGACTGCAAAATGGTAAGATGAATGACTTGCAATTAGTTATTGACCATTTAGTTCAATCATACATCTTACATTTGAACAGGCCTAAGCTTGAATAGAAGTAAGAAAATGAATTGGAAAGATTAAAAATGTTTACTGACACTGAAAAGTTTGGAGGGAGGAATGGATTGTGTGGGTGTGGTGAATGGTTTGAGAGGGATGCATAGCCTGGTATTAGTAGGTAGGTGTGGTAAGGGGTATCAGTGCGGGGTTTTGGTAGAGTTTGTGATTCATGTTTAATTTCTGTTCCTGTAATTGATAATATTCTGGTAATATACGGTTTGGGTAGCTATGGCTCATTTGGTGGATCGGGGATGCTTAGACAGCATTATTAGCCTTCCTGTTTGCAAGAAGTAAAATGGGAGCTCCATCAAGGAGATCCCATAGCATCGTTAAAACTCTCGAGGCTGCCCTGATTATCTTCCCTCTCCTTACCTTTCCTAGCAGACTACTGGAATTCCTTTTCCCCTACAAGTTCCTGCATTTTCTTTTCATTTTTATGTAAACTTCTCCGAATGCCTGCAAAGGTCAGTATATGAAGTGAAATAAACTATAAACCATAAACCTTGTTCAATGCACATTCCGTTGGCAGTAAGGCTGTTACTGTTAGATGAAATTCTTGAGCATGGATGGGATTTTGTGTGTATTTCTGAAACTTGGTTAAGTGAGGGTGACGCAGTACTTCTTAGACAACTTTGTCCAGGTGGGTATGAGTAGGTAGGAGTTTGTCGGGAAGGGAAATAGGGGGGGGGGGGGGGCTGGTTTTATATTTAAGTCTGAGTCAGGGTGGGTTCAATCTACTTCAGAACTACACAGAACCTACATGTTAACAGAATCCCTCACTTGACTGCACGTGGAAAACAGACCATCATCTAGAAAACAATAAGAAATCACAAATTAGAATCACATTTCATTGGGATGAGCTGAGGGGGATGCAGAAGGATGCAGAGTCATGTGCAGAGACTGACTGAAGGGCCTCATCTGAATACTGTAAATCAGAAGGGATTGAAAAGTGGGATTAAAAAGTAGGGACCTGTGCAAAAAACACAATCGCTCAATGGTAGGGGGAGCCTTGCACATATGCAGACAAATGATGAAATGGGAAAACCAAAAAACAGACTCAGAACTGTGGGACGCTGACGAGAAACAGAAATTCATTTTTCCTGAACTGTAAGACGTGCACATTTTCAAAGATGACATAGTTCATTATCTAAAAACTGACATACTTTTTTAACTTTGCTGTCTGATTTATTTTATTTTTTCCAGCTAGGTTGGTCCTGGTCTCTTCCACTTCCTCTTATTAGTTTTCACCTAAGTCCTTTTCCAGGATCTCATTTCTCTTTTTTTGTTTCTTCACTCTGGCTGTCTTCTTCCCTACATCTCTCTCTGACGTTGATCATTCTGGTTCATCTTTTTCTCCATTTCTCTCATTTGTCTTTTTACCTAACTATGTTGTTGTTAAGTGCCGTCGAGTCGGAGTCGACTCATGGCGACCCTCTGGATAGCTATCCTAAATTGTGTTCGGTCTTCAGTCAGGCGGCTCATTGTTGACAGACTGGTACCCGTAGCTGCTGTTATTGTATCGATCCATCTCATTGCTGGCCTTCCTCTTTTGCGTTGACCTTCTATCTTGCCTAGCATAATGTCTTTCTCTAATGATCTCTCTCTTCGCATCTAACTATAGTTAGATTTTATTTCTCATTGTCTCCTTCCTCTGTTCACTAGTCAATATATTTTCACTCTCCACCTACTTACTATGAGGCCAGTTCCAATTGGGGCATGTCCAGCCCCTCTGGTCGTCCAAAATCTGGACAGGATGGATTTTCACCCATTCCTGATCCCGTGGAGGCTAGACATTACCGCGGGATCAGAATCAGGTGCTATGAGCCTGGACGGGTAAGACGTGCTCCGATTCTGACCCGAAGCACATCCAGGTATTTCCCTGGCTAGCTCAGCTTGGGTTCCTACATGGAGCTGTGGTGCCATGACATCCTGTTGCCATGGCACCTTGGCTCCATGCAGGAGCCCTGATTGCCCACACTGCCTGCTAACATCATTTTCCCCGCAGTCTGACACCCAATCTGGCCATCCGGGGCCTGGATCAAGATGCGGGGAACCCCCTGGTTAGCTCACCTCTTCGGGGCTCATCTAGGCTGTTCACCAACATCATGGGGGACTTATTCCACTTCCGAGGTGGAATAAGTCCCTTGTCTACTTTACCCTACCTGGACGTATGGAGCCTTCACTGGAATAGGCCTTGTATGTTTGGGTTGAGAGTCATACTTCCGGCCCGCCCTCGCTACTCCCTCAGCCTGTCCCCTCCTGCCCTCGAACAGAGCTCCCCACACATCTCTGCTGTATGTGCAGGGAACTCTGTGGCTGGAATAGGACCTGGTTGTTTAGTGGGGATTATACGTCTGACCAGGACATATATCCCCACTAAACATGAATCAGAATCTACCCCATCTGTCCATTTCAACTCTTACCTCCCTAATCCTTCCATTCCACAGCTCCTTTACCTCCCTAATCCTTCCATTCCACAGCTTATTCCATCCCCAGCATTCCTTTCCCAATCTTTCACCTATTTTCTAGCCCCCATTCTACCCTTTCGACTCATCCCCCCCCACCATAATTTACCTTCTTCTGCTCATACCTAATCATCCCCAGTTCCTTCCCTATCACTCATCATTTCTCCACCTATAGTCCCTTTCTAATGTCTTACCCCATATCCAGGCTTCCATTTCCCTCATCCCCTTTCCCATCCTTCAAAGACCTGTCCCCTTCCTTTGTTTTTCACCCACTCCATAGCCTTTCATCTTTCAACTGCCTCAAAACCTCCAGGTCCTGCAAACCCTCTCCCCTCTTCGCATTTCTGCACTTGGTCTCATAGCCCTACTCATACACCTCACCCAATCACCTAGGTCCAATTGTCCTCCTTATCTCTGATAAAATTTGTAGTCCCAGCTATACCCACCAGCTAATCTCCAAATTCCCACTCTTCCGTCCCTTTTATTTATTTGGTAGTATTTAGCTCACACATTTCCAGTAGTAGTTCAAGGCGAGTTACATTCAGGTACAGTAGGCATTTCCCTATCCCCAGAGGGCTTACAGTCTAAGTTTGAACCTGTGGCAGTGGAGGGTTAAGTGACTTGCCCAAGGTCCCGAGACCCCACTTACTCTTCCACTACCCAAACAATCTTAGTCTATCTGTCTTCGTTTTTCACAAACAATTTTAGTTTACACCTAAGTCCCCACTTCCCTTCTCCAGCACCCACCGAGTTACTTCCTTCTCCAAAATTCATTAACCCTTCCTTTCTGACCCCACCCTGCCCTTCCTTTCTGGACCCACACAGGACCAGGTGCCGCCATTTTTCAAGATGGCAGTGCAGGAGTGGAACAGTGTGGGCAGCAGCGCTCCAACTCTTATGAAGGTTCTGGGAAGGGGATAGAATTTTGAGGCTGCTGGGTGACCAGGCTTATTTTTAGTTGAGCAGTTGAGTGGGTGGGGGGATTGCAGCAACTAGGCTACCAGGGTTTTTTATCTGGGCGGGTGGGGGGTCAGAGTCGCTGGGCCACCAGGCTTATTTTTAGTTGGGCGGGTGGGGGGTCAGAGTCGCTGGGCCACCAAGGTTTTTTTTAGTTGGGTGGGTGGGGGGATCAGGGTTGCTGGACTACCAAGATTTATGTTTAGTTGGGCAGATGGGGGATCGGGACCACCGGGCCACCAGGGATTTGCTTTCTGTCAGGGGCATGGCCCCCTACAGTATTTTGATGGCATCAGGGGCTTTCCCCGATGCTTGGATCATCTGAGGGGAAGTTTGACACAGATGATCCAGACATTGGAGAAAGCCCCTGATGCCGGCAAAATACTGTCAGGGGCACATGTAAAGCATTTAAGCCACCTTAAGACTAGGCTTAAATATATTGGTGCTAAGGCTAGTTACAAAATCCTCTACATGTTTCTCTGCATCAAGTGCAGACAATATTGGCATGCCATTTTAATACGCGCAGCTCAGTTGCCTATAATTTAAATACGCTTGGCATTAATTGGGCGCTAGCTTTTCCTTTTCTGTTTACACGCATGTCCGTCTCTTTTCTGCATTTGGCTGTGGCGGTAATTGTGCCTAAAAGTGGCGTAATCTGTGCTTAAAGCCGCAATAGTTTTCTGCATTGGCCTGCAAGTTTTTCAAGGCTTTCTCTGTTCCATGTAGCACATGATTTTTATGTCTGCATATTTTTATGACCAAAATTAATAATCTGTTTAGAATTTTGAAATTTTCAGAAAATGTATTCAGGGTAAAATGAACTTTCACAGGTTCTAGATAAATAAGCGCATTGGGCTCTCCACTATACTAAATACATGTTTATGCCCTCATAAATGTGAATCCAATACTTAATTATTTAGCTAATCACAACACATTAATCTTAAAAAACAGAATTAGCAGTGGTATTAATGAGGAAATAAATCCAATACTTATTTATTTATTTAACTTTCTTATATACCGCGCTCTTTACGCCAGTGCGGTTTACATAAAACGAAATTATGCAGAGCAGGGGATTGAACTGCATTTACATTATAACAGGGGGTTATGTACTATACTGTATTCAATGATCCAATAATTGCAAAGCAGTTGGCTTTAGAACATTGCAGCCCTAGTCCACTACAACCTGTGCTGTACCAAATCCCAGTAAGAACCCAGTAATCAAAGGGATTTGGAACCCACCAACCAACCACCACTTACTGTAATTAATTGTATTGAAAATGAAATATGGAGACTAAATCCTTCAATCTGTTCAATGTATTAGTTAAGCAGATTAAAGAACTTGTTAGAATGATGTCCCTAGAGATTTCTATTTGCAATGCTGTCATTAGAGTACCTTTCACAAGCATACAGCCGCATTTCTCTCCTCTGCCCCTATCCCAGGAACCTGACGGCAAAGTTCATGTGTATAAATTGTCATCTTAGAGCTAGAGGAGGAAAAGGGGTCACAACAAGTGACAAATGGATTGCTTGGAGATTTGATGGATTTGACAACATTTAAGAAGATTTCAGAAGAAAAGTGCACTTCTAGTTCTTTGATTGTCGCCTTGCTTGTGGGTTCAGATAGAGATTTTATAATGAGGTTATAAAATATTAATGATTGCTTCTTAGGTTTAAAAGTGTGAATTAAAGCAGATATTGCTAAGGTCACCCAACAAAAGAGAAAACTATGGGTTATGTTTACTAAACCATCCTAATGTTACCGGCGCTAGTTGCAGTGGTAATATGAGGAATGCCATATAAGGTAGTGGCCGTTCCAGTGGCAAGGTAGCAATAAATCTGTATCACGCGATAGAGGGCGCCTGGGCTAGATAACGTGCGTTAACCTTAAGTTCATACCAGCATTGTGTCAGATATAGAGATATAGCCCACAGGTTGCTATAATGATTGTGGAGGCAAAGGTCATGAGTTTGATCTTGCAGTGGTGTTAGTTAATAGGGCTGTCTGAGGCATTTCCTTTTAATTTAAATATGTGCTGCCATCAAAAACACCCTCACAGCGCTGTAACCTAAGGTGCCTCATAAGGCACCCTATAGGGCACATTATAAAGCGCCCTGTCCCACAAGGCACCTTATAATGTGCCCTATAGGGTACCTTATGAGGCACCTTAGGTCGGGCACTGAGGTGAGGGAGTTTTTGCTGGCAGTACAGATTGTAGAGATATCTGACTGTTACATGAATTAAAAGGCTTATTAAATAACACCACTGCAGGATTGAACTTGTGACCTCTGCCTCAAAAGTCATTGCAATAACCAGTGGGCTACACCTCTATAGCTTCCAGCACAGTGCTGGCTGGCTACAGAAAGACTGCAGGTCACCGCACAAACTGCTGTGGTTACCAGGATAGGGTAAACCCACCCGTACCCATGATGCACTGCACATGCAGATCAGCAGTCTACATCTGATCACAAGATGGGGTATGCGCCTCTACAGCACCTCAGCCTGGTCGGGGGAACTGACCGTGTGTGTTACTCATACAGAGTAGCTACAGACTGTGACATTGTGCGGTTCCTGTGCTCTACCATGTGGGTGAGGTGGGGCGCCCAGCACCAGATCCGCAGCACCTGGCTTGTCTGAGATAGGCTGTGCTGTAGGTCCCTATCAGTGCCAGTGTGTGATAGGTAGTCCTTGCAGACACACCTGGGATATGCCTGTGTCCATCTGTATTTCCCTGTCATGTCTAGCCCTTGTGGAATATGATGCACCCAGAATAGTACATATCCTATGTGGTTGCCATGGTCACTTGTTATAAGAGAAGGGTGGTGTTTGACCCCACATGTGGATTATGTAGCACCACCCAACCCACCCTCTCTGGGTCAGGGTGGGTGTCAGGATCCACCAACAACCACACTCTACATCTCTGCAATGGAGGCAGTAGAGGGGACCATCAACCCCAGTCCTGCTGGCGAATGGGCACATTCCAGGGCAGTCAATGCAGATTTGTACTTATCACATAGGGCACTGGCAGACAGGCAGTAGGCCTGGAAAACCTCATCTTCCCCCAACCACAATCTGACATACACTAGCAGAGGGCACAGTCAGTCTGCACCCTGCAAGGTGTTGCAACCATACAGATGCCAACTGCAAACAGTCTGCTAGCCAGTACATAGTGCATGAGCCTAGAGAAACAATGTGCACCCAGATGTGGGATGTAAGCACAAACACCAAACAGGTACTCAGTGATTGGGCCACAGAACAGAAACCACACAGATATCACTTGAGAAAAAAATTGTATAGCACTATGTGGGGACCTAGACATGCCATGGTCACTGCTCAGTCAGGGTGAGACTGACCTCCCAGCATGATATGCTGTGGTTGGCCACTACAATATCCCAGCCATTGCCCTATGCCCTGTGCAGATGCATCCTGCCCAGACCGCCCTGTCTGGGCCATACCCACAATACCTTGCTCCTCATTATGCACATTGGCAGGCTAACCCTTGAAACAGTGTAAGCATTGTGGGCTCTGTAAGGTGTAGGCAGCCACAAAACACTGGATAGACATACACACATTTCCTCACCTATTTCAGCATTGTGCAAAGATAGAGGTGGTTGGCAGACCTGGCCCCCACACCAGTCCTGGGCACAGTGCAGGCATTGCTAAGGTACTCAGTACTGTTATGGTCACTCTCCAAGGTGGTAAACACTGTCAGAAAACAAACAAAAAGGAAACACACTCCACATATATCAGAAAGGTTGCTATGATGAATCTCTGTTAACAATTTGTGTTTAATGTAGGATCTGTTATCTGACATTTATCATAGCAACCTTTTGATATATATGGAGCGTGTTTCCATGTTTATGACGGCATTGCTAAGGTATGCAGGTGGTAGTAGTGGTAGCTGCTGCTCCGTGCAGGGCCCAAAAGCCTGACTCTCCATGAGGATATGGATAGTGGGGCCTGTGGGTGTGGGTGTTTGTGCCTCTGTTGGACGATGCTCTAGGGCAGAGGTTCCCAACTCCGGTCCTGGGGGGCCAACCACCATTCAGGTTATCAGGCTGTCCATAATGTATATGCATGAGTTACATTTGAATACAATGGGGCAGTGCATACAAATGCATCTCATGCATATTTACTAGGGACAGCATGAAAACCTGAATGGTGTTAGGCCTCTAAGACTGCAGTTGGGAACCTCTGCTCTAGGGAGTGCACATGTTTATGGTGTATGTATTCTGTAGGGTAAAAAACAGGGACAAGGTCTGCAGAAGCCACAGCTGGGAATTGAACCTGTGACCTTCTGCCTCTGAATATGCTGGCTGTGTGTGCTGCACCAAACTGTTGCTACAGAGGCAAGTCATTTCCTGAGGATACCATGACTGTTCTTCAGACAGACCTTGTATGTTGCACTGCACGCCACCCACCTAAACAGGACTTGGCCTTGGTCTGCTATGGGCAGCTGCCACTGCCCCCTCCACCACCAGCACCCCTCCCCCACCATGCTGACATGCCCTTATGCCGGTGGTGGTGGTGGTGCGCAGTCCCAGGCCATCCAGTGTGCTGGTAGGCGGCTGCCTATGGTGTGGGATCTGGGGTAGGGGTGCCTACATAGACATCCGCGCTTCCCCCTGGCACCGCCTGTCAATGTTATGTGCCCTTTGGGGTACCTGCTGGGTGATGTCCCCTGGGACACTGTGGGACACACACTAGTGGGCATGTTTGACCTTGGTCAGTTGATGGCTTGCTGATTTGCAGTTTCTGCGTTCCTCTGTGCCACCTCGGCATCTACCTAGTCCACCCTGTGCCCCAGCTGACCCACTGCATGTCCCGCCTGCAGCCCCCTTTACCCTATTTGCAGCCTCACCTAGTGCCCTTTCGTACTTGGGCACTATGCTGTTGCTGCACATGTAGCACTACTATCACTTTTCTTAGTCTCCCTGCCTTTGCTGTACATTGCTGACTGAAATTGTTTCTCTTTCCTGCAATTGTGCATCTAACACCAGGTTTTCAAGCACGGTAATGTTCTGCCCTTCATTTCACAGCATTAGTGTACCTGGAGCCTCTCCCCGCCCACTCCCTGCCCACTGACGCCTTCTCTCTACCCTCTGGGGAGACTTACTCCACCCTCTGTGTGCCTTAACGCCACCGGAGACATTATCACGTTACATATTGCGTGATAACGTCGCCGCTGCGACATTAGCGCTGTTTAGTAAACATACCCCTATTTCTTTTAACCCGTTCAGGAGTGCTTCAGTTAGGCACATTATTTTATTTGACATTTCTTTGAAAATGTATTGTTAAGTAACAAAATTACAAATATGTATTTTATGATACACCTCAACTCACTCAATTCCTCTTTGGGACCGGGTGCTCAGATACCCTAGTCCAGGGGTGGGGAACCCTGGTCCTGGAGAGCTGCAGACCAGTCAGGTTTTCGGGATATCCCTAATGAATATGCATGAGATATATATGCATTAGAGATATCCTGCCAACCTGACTGGTTTGTGGCCCTCCAGGGCTGGATTTGGAGACCCCTGCCTTACACCGCTGTCATTTAAGATTGTGAGTGGGCAAGGTGCAGATGTCCTAGACATCGAAAGGGTATATAGAATGTGTCACATTCCTCCTCGATTCTCACCACCACCAAAACGTTGTCTAATAGACAATATTTTGGTGGTGGTGAGAAGTGAGGAGGAATGTGACACATTCTATCTAACCTTTTTGATGTCTTGGACATCTGCACCTTGCCCACTCACAATCTTAAATGACAGAGGTATAAGGTAGGGGTCTCCAAATCCAGCCCTGGAGGGCCACAAACCAGTCAGGTTGGCAGGATATCTCTAATGCATATATATCTCATGCATATTCATTAGGGATATCCCGAAACCCTGACTGGTCTGCGGCTCTCCAGGACCAGGGTTCCCCACCCCTGCCCTAGTCTCTTCTATTCCCATGCACAAGGATCAGTAGGGTAAAGATTTGCACTTTTGTAAAGTTTGATTTCAGCCAGTGGTGTTTTTTCCTTTTCCTTTTTCCACTTTTTTCTTTCCCTGTTTACTTTCTTGATTTATTTGCCCCATCCCCCCCTTATTATGGACTTTATGGGAATTTGTTGTAATGCCATTTCTGTGACAGAGTTTATCTTAGTAGTCAACATTTGGAAAAGTCCAATAAAGATTACATTTTAAAAAATCCTACCCCAACTTAAGAAAGGAATACACCTTCAAACACTAACAATCAAAACAAAAAATAGGCAGTAAAAAGCTAAAACTTCTGCCCACATGGAGACAGGCACCTTTGAGAGAGGCAGATCTTATTCCAGCCTCCATGTCAGAGTGCACTTAGGTAATTAGAATATGGGAGAGCTCTTTGCAGACAAAGGGGAGAGGGAATGAAAATGCAGGGTTGAGAGAGTTTCTTTCGTTTGAGTCATCATCAACACCCAGTTTATGAGATATTTATTGTAATTGCGTCTTAGCAGGGCCGGTGTAAGATTATTAGATACACTAGGAAAACCTTCAGTCTTGCACCCCCTCTCATTACCTGTTAGACCCCTAGAGCCCCCCCCCCCCAAAGATCTTGATAATTAAACTCAATCATAACCATCTCAACACCATCCATCTCAGAAATCCTATAAAAACTCTCATATTTGGACATCATTATTTTAAAAATTAAACTTTGCTTTGTAAATGTAGAGATAATGAGAAAAAATTCCTAAAGATACTTTTAAGGATCAATGGACTCTGTATATTTCCCATTGTTTCTGCCGGACACAAAGGACGAGCAGAACCCAAAAGGCAGGCAGAGCTCTGGAGCCTCAATGCGTGGATGAGACAATGGTGCAAGGATGAGGGTTTTGGATTTGTTAGGAACTGGGGAACATTCTGGGAAAGGAGGGGCTCTTCCGAAGGGATGGGCTTCACCTTAACCAGGATGGAACCAGGCTGCTGGCATTAACCTTTAAAAAGGAGATAGAGCAGCTTTTAAACTAGATAATAGGGGAGAGCCGACAGTCGCCCAAAAGCGTATGGTTTGGAACAATGTATCCTTGAAGGATACTACCAAAAAGATGAAGTTAGGGTACATCAGCAGAGAGATTCCAATAAAGACAAAGGTAGCCCAAATGCCGTTGAGTACAGAGCAGACCGAGCTTAAAGATTCCAAATTACCCTTGCCTACCGATAACCAAATTAATATGAATAAAATACAGTCTCTAAAATGCTTGTATGCAAATGCTAGAAGTCTGAAAAAATAAGATGGGAGAGTTAGAATATATAGCACTAAATGAGAAGTTAGATATGATTGGTATCTCAGAGACATGGTGGAAGGAGGACAACAAGTGGGATACTGTGATATCTGGGTACAAACTATATCGTAATGATAGAGCTGATCAAATTTGTGGGGGGATGCACTTTATGTTAAAGAGGGCCAGGGGCGGCCCAAGGGGGGTGCGGGGCCATGTGCGGAGACTCGGTGTGGGGCCTCATTTGCATAAGTGGCCTTATTTGCATAAATATTTGCATAATGTTACCATACACTAACTTTTAGTAAACATGTCTCTTAATGAGTGTATGGATAAAGAAAGACTAAAAGATTTCTACATTACTATAATCCAGTGCCAACCGCCAGGCACATTAGGAACTACTACAAACGCTGCCCATTTAGAACCCATAGCAAACCCGCCGTATCCTGACAGCATTACCAGGACTCACAAAGCACCATACCCTACCTATCAAAAGGCAACACTGCAAATATTAAACCAATACATTTCAGAGAATACTGGGGAAAGAGAACAAGTGGCAATGTCAAATAGGAATTACATAAATAGAATACCTCAGCTCAGTTACACATGCAGAACATAGACCATCACCAAACAAGGAATCACAATTTAGAAACAGGAAGGCAATAATTAAACTGGGAACCCCAAAAGCCAAACTTGGAATGTACAACAACACTGTAGAAATAAAACTATAAATTAATTTCCTCTTGTACCAAACAAAGCGCAGACGTTAATGATGCACATTTCCCAGAGCTTTCATATTCCAGTTAATAAATTCAAAATAAAGAGATATCTTTCTACCTTTTGTGCATTTTTTTCAGTTGCAATTGCTCCAGCCACTTTCTTCTGGTTTCTTCATGTTTTCTGCTAACTGTCCATCATCTGCTGTCCATTTGTTCTTTCTTCTCTCTTCTAGTTTTTTTTTTTCCATTCTCTCTCTCTACATCTGCTTTGACATACTAATCTTTCTCCATTTGCTCTTTCCTCATTCCTATTTCATCCACACAAATTTTACCCCTCCATCCTCAATCCCCACTTACTCTCCCAATACCCGGCCAATTGTAGATTTTTCATCCCTCCCACACAAAATATTTTTCCCCTCTCCATTTTACTCTCCCAGCCCCATCCTCACCCATAATCACACCAGTCCCATGGTCAGACCACCTTAGAATTAAAATAGAATTCTCAAGCAGGATTGACAAACTTGATAAGATAAAAACTTCTACATTTACTCCAAGAAGATTTAAAGCCTTCAATAAAGAGCAGTTCTTACTTGACACATTACCTTGCCTTGACTCAACTGAACTTGATTTGAACAAACAAGTGAACAACTGGTATAACACCATTAGCACTGCATCCAAGGCCTTTTCAGACTCAAGAACATTCAAAAACAGACATCATGCTCCATGGTATTCCAAAAACATACGCAATGCTAAGAGGGAATTAAGGAGAATTGAACGCCACTGGAGACGATCAAAATCTCCTACCTCTCAAAATTTATATTTAATTCAGCAAAAGAATTACAACGATCTCATCAACAAAACTAAAAAAGAGCACCACACAAATACTATACAGAAAGCATTTAACAAACCTAGAGAACTTTTTGCAATTGTAAAAAATCTAGTCAACGAACCAAGCTCTGATAAAGACATTCAGATCAGTCCTCAAGTATATGCAGATCATCTTCAATTGAAAATAGGCCAAACACCACCTTTAAAACAACCTGAAAACAACAGCCTTATTTTACCAAGTACAATTTGGAACAAGTTTTACACTCCCTCGACTACACAACTTTCAGACATCATTGCTGCACTTAACACAAGCACTGCACCCACAGATCCTTGCCCTGTACCTTGGATCAAAGCTACCAAGTCAAACTTTATTAATTTTATTCACAATCTTGTAACTAACTCCTTAACTCATGGAATCATGCCAGAACAACTTAAATTAGCAACAATTAGGCCTACCCATAAAAAAACCAACCTTGAAAAAGACAATCCAGCTGCATATAGACCAATTTCCAGCTTACCACTCTTAGCAAAAATTATTGAGAAGGCAGTACAGCTACAACTTCAAGACCATATTGATGAACATGCGCCACTTGATATACATCAGCATGGCTTCCGCCCCAACCATGGTGTTGAAACGCTCCTACTATACTTATTTAATGACATCACTCAAACAATAGATAATTTCAACAAAGGTACCTTAATGATCTTCTTAGATATTTCAGCTGCCTTCGATACAGTGGACCATGCAATCCTCTTAACAAGACTAAAGAGCATCGGATTAACTGGCACCGTCCTAAAATGGTTTGAATCCTACCTAGTTGATAGACAGTTCCAAGTTAAAATTGGCCTAAACACTTCACGTCACATAGTAATCAAACAAGGCGTGCCGCAAGGATCTGCACTCTCTTCACTTCTTTTTAATTTGTTTATCCAACCAATCTGTCACATAATAGCAGATCATCAAATAGATTACACGATTTATGCGGATGATATCATGATTTACACTCCAATTGATATCAACTGCCCAGATTACAGCAAAATTTCAAACTGTATTGCCAGCATTTCAAATTGGCTAACAAATAATAACCTTGCAATAAACCTGAACAAAACGGAAGCACTTATTGTAACTAGAAACACCAGCTTTATCCCTCCACCTTACATTACATGCAACAACACAAAGATTCCAGTTAAGGACGAAGTAAGATACCTCGGAATAACCCTCGATAAGAAGCTAAACCTGCGTTCTCATATAAGAAAAACTGTTAAAAACGCGTATTACAAAATGAAGATAATTAGACGACTTAAGCCTCTTATCTCTTATGATCACTTTCGAACAGTCTGTCAGGCACTCATTACTCCCATTCTGGATTTCTGCAACCCTATTTACAATGGACTGCCTAAGCATGCTCTCAAGCCACTTCAAATGGCACAAAATACAGCAGCTAGAATCATCAATGGATCCTCAAATTATGAACACATTACCCCCATCCTTAAAGAACTCCACTGGCTCCCAATAATCCTTCGCATAAAGTATAAATTAATCATAAATATATTCAAAATGAAACACAACAGTTCTGCAATCAGCCTTCATGCCCTCTTACTCCATGATATCAACAAAAGACCAAGAAGGTTATCCACTTCTAACACCCTCAGCACCCCAAAAAACTACTCTAAATCATGCAAATGTACCTCACAAAGAGCAATTGCTTTGGCCGCCCCTTTAATTTGGAACTCTCTCCCTCCTGATTTACGCTCACTGGATGATTTAAAAGACTTTCGTAAACAATTGAAAACTACACTTTTCATTGAACAATATGGATCAACAATTGACTAAATATATTATATTTATTTTAATTATTTTAACTAATTTGCCTTATTGTTAACCCTTGTTATTTTTCCTATATTACCATTGTACTGTTATGTTTATACTGTGTTTGTTTCCCTTGCCTATAACCTTTGTATTTCTTGTGACCGCTTTGATTGAAGGAAAAGGCGGTATAGAAAACTTGTTAAATAAATAAATAAATCCCATTCTAATCCTCCCCCAACATCAGCTCCCTTCTAGTTCCAGTCTCACCCAGCATCCATTCCCTTCTAGTCCCTGCACCAGCCCATTTCCAGTCCTAGCCCCCCATCAACCCATTTCCAGTCCTAGCTCCCCCATCCATTTTCAGTCTGAGTCCCTTCATCAGCTCATTTCCAATCCTAGCCCCCATCAGCCCATTTCTAGTCATTTCCTAGCCCCACCATCAGCCCATGTCAAATCCTAGCTCCCCTCCACTCAGCCCAATTCCAGTCCAAGCCCCCCATGAGCCTACTTCCAGTTCTAGCCCCTCCATGAGTCCATTTCAATTCAAGCCCCCACCACAGCCCATTTCCAATCTTAGCTCCCCCCAACAGCCCATTTCCAGTCCTATCCTAGCTGCTCCATCAGCCCATTTTCTGTCCTAGCTCCCTTCCCTCACAGCCCATTTCCATTCCAATCTCCCTCCCCATCAGCTATTTGCAGTTCAAGCCTCCCCATCCACTCAGCCCATTTCCAGTCCTAGCAACCCCCCAACCCATTACCAGTCCTAGCCCCCCATCAACCCACTTCCAGTCCTAACCCCCCATCACCCCATTTTCAGTTTAAGCCCCCCCCTATAACCCATTACCAGTCCTAACCCCCCATCAGTCCACTTCCAGTCTTAACCCCATCAGCCCATTTCCAGTCAGTCCCCCATAGCTCATTGCCAATCCTAAACCCCCCCATCAGCCCACAGCCCATTACCAGTCCTAACCACATCAGCCCACCTCAAGTCCTAACCCCTCCCCATCAGCCCATTTCCTGTCCTAGCCCCCCATAGCCCATTATCAGTCCTACCCCCCCCCCCATAGTCCATTAGCAGTCCTAACCCCCCCCCCCCCATCACCTCATTTCCAGAAATTTCCCATCACCTCATTTCCAGAAATTTCCCATTAGCCCCTGCGGACTTAACAGAGACGCGAGGGAGACACTCTCCCTTCGTGAATCTGAAAGCCCTTGCAGAGGGGCTCAGCGAGCAGAGGAGGCCCCGCGGGACACTCCATTCTGCCGCTGCCGCTGCGGCAGCGGCAGGAGCAGCAGCCAGAGCCAGCTTTTTTTTTTTTAATGTAATTTTTTAAAAAAGCAGAATGTTCTTTGCGCGGGGCCCCCTGAAACGCGGGGCCCTTTGCAAAAAACATTCATGCTCAATGGACGGGCCGGCCCTGAAGAGGGCATAGAGTCACAACGGATTAAAGTTCTACAGGAAACAAAATTTGCTGTAGAATCTCTATGGATTGAAATTCCATGTAAAAAGGGAAAGGCGATGGCAGTGGGGGTGTACTATCGATCGCCTGGCCAGAATGAACAAATGGGTGATGAAATGCTCAAAGAAATCAGAGAAGCTAAAAAAAGTTACAGAACGGTAATAATAATGGGTGATTTCAATTACCCCAGTATTGACTGGGTCAGTGTCACAGCAGGACATGCTAGGGAGATAAAGGAGTATGTTTACTAAACTGCGGTAATGTCACTCGCGTTAGGTTCCGTGGTAAAGGTACAGATGCCCATATAAAGGCGTGGGCAGTGCATCGTTACAGCAAACCGTATCAGATAACGCATGTTACAAGGCACCTTCGACTAACGCGCATTACAAGGCATGTTACAAGGCACCCTTTAAGGTACCTTACAAGGCACATTACAAGGCACCGTGTAAGGTGCCCTGTAAGGTGCATTATAAGGTGCCCTGTAACGTTCCCTGTAAGGTGCCCTGAAAGGTGCATTATAAGGTGCCCTGTAAGGTACCTTGTAAGGTACCCTGTAAGGTAAGGTGCATTATAAGGCGCCCTGTAAGGTGCCTTGTAAGGTGCATTATAAGGCGCCCTGTAAGGTGCCTTGTAAGGTGCATTATAAGGCGCCCTGTAAGGTGCCATGTACGGTGCATTATAAGGCGCCCTGTAAGGTGCCTTGTATGGTGCATTATAAGGTGCCCTGTAAGGTAAGGTGCATTATAAGGTGCCCTGTAAAGTGCATTATAAGGCGCCCTGTAAGGTGCCATGTAAGGTGCATTATAAGGCGCCCTGTAAGGTGCCATGTAAGGTGCATTATAAGGCACCCTGTAAGGTGCCCTGTAAGGTAAGGTGCATTATAAGGCACCCTGTAAGGCACCCTGTAAGGTGCCTTGTAAGGTGCCTTATAAGTAAGGTGCCTTGTTAGGTGCCTTATAAGGTGCCTTGTTTGGTACCCTATAAGGTGCCATATAAGGTGCCCTGAAAGGTGCATTATAGGGTGCCTTGTAAGGTGCCCTGTAAGGTAAGGTGCATTATAAGGTGTCCTGTAAGGTACCTTGTAAGGTGCATTATAAAGTGCCCTTTAAGGTGCAATGTAAGGTGCATTATAAGGCGCCCTGTAAGGTAAGGTGCATTATAAGGCACCCTGTAAGGTGCCTTGTAAGGTGCTTTATAAATAAGGTGCCTTATAAGGTGCCTTGTTAGGTGCCTTATAAGGTGCCTTGTTTGGTACCCTATAAGGTGCCTTATAAGGTCCCTCATAAGGTGCTTTGTAAGGTGCCCTATACAGTAGGGCTCCGTAGGCTAAGCGCCTTATCAGGCACCCCTGGACTAGGCACCTTAGAAGGTTATGGAACCATAGGTTAAGGTGGCCTAACAAGGTTATGGTGCCCTAGGTTAGTGTGCCCTAAGGGCTGCAAGGTGCCTCAGAATGACATGCATGACCTGTGAGGAACAGAGACAGATGCAGTCCTAACACTAGATAGAGCACTCAGGAAAGGTAATGAATAGGTGAGTGAAGGAGAGAGAGCTGGGAGCCGCTGGACCCGGCATATCTGCGGGCATCCCATGTGGCTGCCAGTACCGTTGTTAAACATGTTGGTGGCAGCTGTACCATGGCACAGGATGCTGGCAATGTAGTACTGGAAAGACATTGGTTGGCAGATGATGGGAATACGTGTCCCCCAGTATAGGCAGAGGTGGCAGGATAGATATGATGATGGGTGGACAGAGGAGTGGCGATGCTCTGCAGAGCAGGCACAGGTGCGGTAAGCACAAAGAGGCGCAATGCAGGAAAGGGTACACAGTACAGGAGATGGGGTGGTAGCCTGCACAGGAAGACAGCACACCACACAGCTGACAGAAGCAGATAGATGGACTGACGGATGGCTGGCGACTGTGATGAGGGTGAAATGTGCTGCCAGCACAGATACACAGAAATATGACTGTCACAGGAATGACAAGTACCTGTGTAGGAAAGGCATAAAAGAAGGATAACAAAGAGGAAGTGAACCCATGACCTCTGGCATGAAAACACAGCCCACAAACCTCTAGGCCACAGCAATGGCTGTATACAAGTGCACTGCAAGGCACCACACAAAACGCCTGCTGTGTGCCAGGATAGGGCAACCCCACCATTCACCATGATGCAATGCACATGCACAACAGCCCATATCACAGTCTGTAAGTGGGATGAGAGGCACTTAGAAACAATTCACACACACCATGAGACGTCATGCAGTGTAAACAGCATGCAAAAGAGCATGGGTGCAAAACAGAAAGGGTGTCAGGGGCCGGCTGAGGGGAAAGCTGTGTGGATGGCCTGGGGACCATGGCAACATGGGGAATGGAACAAAAAAGGAGCATGTGGGAATTCAACCAGCACACTGATGTGGACTAGACCAGCCATTAACAGCAGTACCAATCCCCCAAGACTAGAAACCTCAGTGCCCCAGGTGGGCTCTGAAATCCCGGCCCTCCAGACTTAGGTACATTGTTATAACCAATAGGCCATACCTCCCACTGCACAAGCACAGTAGGTGTGGCAGTAATTAAGTCAGTGAGATAAGTATTTGGTGCTATAACAGTACCCATACATGCCAAGCAGGATATCAGTGAGCTTGGCATTGCAGAAATTGAGATCATGACCATGGGTTACCATGTCACCTACACTCCCTGGTGCCCTACCTGTCTGGATGGCTGTGGAGCTATGTTGCCAAGGACCCCCTCACACAGCATGCAGAGCCCATCAGCTATCCTGATAATGGTACATACCACCTGCTCCAGGGTGTGGTTCCATGGCCATGGCTCATGGGACACAGCACACCTTGCCACGTCTAGGCAGCGCACACACATGCCACCACACAGACACACCATACCTGCTGCCTGTGTGGTGGCATCAGCAAAGCGTCTGTTTGTGTTGATGTGTGCCAGGCCCCTGTCTGGCTGTGAGACACCCCTAGCACTCTGGGGCAGCAGTGCATGTTATATGACCACACAACGCCCACAGTGGGAATCAAACCACTGCCCCCAGGACCAGTGGGCGAAATATCATGTCACCCCACCACAGCATAACATGAATATTTTTATTTTATTTTATTTATTACATTTTCTTTTATACCGCGCTATTTAAGATCAGTGCGGTTTACAATAAACATTAAATCTACACATCTCAGTTTAGTGATTTGTGCTTACAATAAACAGGCAAAAATAACTTGGGTATACAATAAACAAGTTTCTTATCTGCAGATGTTTTATAGACCAGGAGGTGGCAGCATATCTAATTGTTTCCGCTGCCACCATGTCAGCACCGGCGCCAACAAGCACGAAATGGCAGCTAGATTCTACAAACACCTCCCAGGTGGGGATGTAGGCCCACCAGCCTGAGCGTGCATGTGGCCAATTAGTAGAGACGCACACCCAAAGTAGCATCACTGATCCAACTGAGCTGACATGCAGCTGTCCAGACACATGGGAGCCATGAACATAGCTATGCCTAAATGGAACACCTATGTGGACATCAGTGAAACGATCTATGGGCAGGAATGCAGCAGCACTAGGTCAGATATACCACACACCACCGGTGTTTGTCACAAAACACACAGAGGTCAATGATATGAAAGCTGGACTGTGGTCACAGTGCTGTGAGTGAGCCTGATGGCAGCAATGTATGCTATCCCGATATCCACCCCCCCCCCCCCACATGCCCTCTCAGATCCCTCATAGTCTGGCTGTCATCCAGTACACACCACTGAAACGGCTGCTGCTGTCGTCCACAACAAATAGGTCCTGATGATATCCAAGGGCCCATAATATGTGGACATCCATCTTGCCCTTGACCCTGGTGACCAGAGCCGTCTCCACGATACCCTACCCCTGCATGGTTCGAGAGTCCATGTACCATCCCGGTCCCTCTTCCATTACCCGCTCCACCTCCTGTGTGTGTGGTCTGGTGGCACCCCGTCCCCTGCCATTCTGCTCCCATCCGGTGTACCCCAAGGATCTGCCCCTGCTCTCCAATCACCCCCTCCATACACAGTCTCCCTGTGCATGTATCACATCCCATGGTGTCCCATACCATCAAGACTCTGATGGGTGACAGAACCATCTCCACACACCAGAACACCCACAGGCTAACCAAGCCATGATCCACACCTGGCGCTGCGACATTGCAGCTTGGATGTCCCTCTGTGTCCTGAATGTGAACATGGCCATGACCCTAACCCCCTTCCCTTACCCCAACACCTCCCTGCCCCCCTACCATCGCTGGCATCTGTTGATAACTCTGTACCCCATCCAGTGTCTGCAGGGTGCACTCTGAGGCCATCACTGACACCCTCCCCCTTTCTCTCCCCAAACACAGGTATCTAATAGCTAACACCTGCCTCCCCTGTCTGTCGAACATCAGTGACACATGCATCAGTACCCACAACCACACCATTAAAAGGCCTCCCCACCCCTTCACAACATACCGCCAGGACCACTGTAGGATACCCCTGGCAGGTCACCCTTGAAATCATCTCCCTCCCCGTCAATGTGTGCAACACTCATCTGTGTGTCTAATCCTGTGCTAGGCCAGTCATGGCCACACCACCCCTCCTGACAGCTCTTGTCATTGCCCCCTAACCCTCACCACATGCCTCTAAAACATCGCCTGCTGAGCCCTAAATGCAGTCACACTGTGGCTCCCCATCACCCCCTGTCACACATCCCCCTGTACAACCCCCCTTGGGAACATGGCCCCACCGGACACACCTCCACCTGTGATGCACCTCCCACTGCTTACCCCAGACCATGCCCCATCACCGTGATGCTATGTATGCATGGAATCAACTACCACTGTTTTTACAGCAGGCACCGCCTCCAGACCCTACACCAATGCAGGACCAAATCACATGTCCACGTTCCGGCGCATGACCCATGTTTTTCTGGCTCCCAAACCCCCGGTCCCCTGCTGTATCCCTGCCCACAACATCTGTGCCTGCCCTGACTAGATTGTAAGGTCAAATGAGTAGAGCATGCCCCCACCCATCTGTACAATGCCGCATATGCCTTGTATTGCTGTACAAATGCTCTGTAGTAGTAGTAGTAGTTGTCTGCACCATCATGGCCATAGTACTTGAAGACACAGCTGACAGGAGGCACGGTACAGGCTGGCACACCAAGCTGACAACACACACACAAGCCAATAAGGTCTTCAGGGAAGATACAGAGATATAATGTCAGGCAGCTACACAGTGAAGAGGACCCACAGTGCACAGGCAAATGTCCAAACATGCCAATGATGACATGTTCCAATGGCCCAGTACCACCCCCCAGATGTGTAGACCTAATGTGTGGCTAACTGTGGGTCATACAGCAGTGTAGATGGCCAGACAATAGCATCTGATGTGCTGAGAATGAGCAGACATTAGGCAGTCATGGAAATATACTTGTTTAATGCACAAATAGCAGCAAGGACAGTGCCACACTGAAATATGAGGACATTGTAGCAGGTCCGAGAGTCACATGTTCCCAAGCAACTAAGAAAGCAGAGTCCCACCAACATACAGATGTTGCACCATGTGGGAGACCCACTGCAATGGGTGCCATGTCCACAGGAGAGTCACCTATATGCCAATGTAGAGGGAATGGCCAAATGAAGGCAGGCAATGGACACACATGCTGCCACACTGCCAAGGTGATGGTGCAACGTGAGTGGCATACTGTCATGTGATAATGAGTACTGTGCACACATGCAAAAATGAGCCTGCAAATCAATGTACATTGCCACAGCTGTCCGGCAAACACACACAACAACATGTACATAGAGGTATAAAGAGAGGACCACAATGGTGCAGGAACACACACAATTCCAACACTGGCACATGCACCAGTGGAATAAATGATTCACGCACATGCACATGCACCATGGAAGTTGACACATGACAGAGTGATGCCCCAGATCCACTGTAACACAGCCTGCGATGACCACAAAGCTACCATAGCTGGTGGCAGGCATCACAGTGGAATGGTGGCAAAAAGTGTGTCATGTACAAGTGTAAGGTCCACAGACAGATAAGCAGGACCTACAGAATGAATCATCTGTGCCACATATGTGGCTGCATGTGCCTGTTCATCCAAACATGTTTTCAGATACAGCAATCCAAGCCCCACACATGGGCCCCACCCCTCATCACAATGTCCGATGGATGTAAAACATAAAGCGCTTGTATGCATCCCTGCTGTACAGGTACGGAGCAGTCTCCACAGTGCAGATGATGCCTGTGACCCCACAAGTCCTGCCATGAATATTCCTGAGAACATGGCCATTGAAAGTCATGTGTGATGTCTCAATGTCCTACAGTAATGCAAAGGTGCTGTGTGCCTGCTGTGACAAACCCAACAAACAGCCAGAGCATGGCACCAACAGTGTGTCGGTCATCCCTATGATGTGCAAGGTACCAGGCCAACACAAATGTCCATCAAAGGCATGTGTCCGACTTGCATAGATCGAATCCCACAATGACACCATCTCCCAGGGAGGGTTACATGCAGTTGCTGTGTCCACCAACAGTTGGATGATGGGGACTGCAGTATAGTAGATGTGGTGGGTACATGTGGTGGGTACATTGCCTGTGGGTAGATGGTGGTGGGTACATGTGGTGGGTAGATGTGGTGGGTACATTGCCTGTACCCTGTGTGGAAAGGTGGAAAGATAAAAGATCATGGTATGCTGCACACGACATCACGCCACAATGCAGAGAGCAAGACCACAGGATGTACATACTGAAACCACACACATGAACATATGACATGAGCACAACACTGAACACAGTGCATGTTGAAATCATCAGGAGAAGCCACTGCAGACCCGGCAGTCACACCTACCTGGCCACCCCCAAGCCCATGTCACACAGGCATATCAGAGGTCGACAGCATGTCATGCAGTGGTGTTGCACATTGATCCCACAAAAGAGCAACAGATAAAGAACAGGCCAACAAAAACAGGTAAAGGTGGATGCCTGACACAAATGATCAAAGGTGCAACCTACCGGCTGTCAACAGTAGTTGTCTTATAGGGACTGTCAGCGTTAGGCAAAGGCCACAGCAGGTCACAGTAAAGGCAGAGGATGTCATTGCAATGTGTAGAATCTCCATGTCTGCATGTCCAGATGTCGGTGCCACACGTCCAAGTCATGGGGAAATAAGGGGCCTGGAAACGATGATGCGCAGTGGTCTGTGAGCAAACAAGAGACAGGTCAGGCGGATCCATGGAACACATGCGTAAACATGTGTGCACAATGTATGCAAGGCCAACAGCAGAGGGTAAAGATAGAACAGTGACCACCGCCGCACACGTGACAGGATACATTCCAGAACCACATAATGCTACAGGACAGCAGAGTGCACTGTTACATATACATGTCTCAAAGACACAGAGACAAGCACAGTGGGACACAGAGAGCATGCTGCATGTAGTGTACGGCATGATTGAGCACCAACCGACACCAGTGGAGACAGTCATCACAGTTGGTGCAATGATACACAGATGGTGGTGAATGCCACACCATAAGAACATAAGATATGCCATACTGGGTCAGACCAAGGTCCATCAAGCCCAGTATCCTGTTTCCAACAGTGGCCAATCTAGGTCATACGTACCTAGCAGTTTCCCCAAAAGACACAGGTTCCACAATGCTTGTACTGGGTCAAGCATTGATATCCTGGGTCCCTTCTTAATAATGGTTTATGGACCTTTCCTCCAGGAACTTGTCCAAACCTTTTTTAAACCCAGCTACACTAACAGCCTCTAGTAACAAATTCCAGAGTTTTATTACAAGCTGAGTGAAAAAATATTTTCTTTTATTACTCTTAAAGAGTTTACCCTGTAGCTTCATTGCATGTCCCCTAGTCTTTCTATATTCTGATAACGTAAACAATCGATCTCATATTTCAGTACTTTCAACACCCTTGGATGTATACCATCTGGCCCACGTGATTTGCTACTGTTCAGTTTATCTAATAGTTGCAATACATCTTTCCGATGTATCGATATTTCCTTCAATTCTTCCGCACCTTTAAATACCACTTCAGTCATGGGTAACATCCCTACATCTTCCTCAGTAAAGACCAAAGCAAAGAATTCATTCAGTCTCTCCGCTATCGCCTTGTCACCTCTTAGGGCCCCTTTAACCCTTGTATCATCTAATGGACCAACTGACTCTCTTACAGGTTTTTTGCTATGAATGTACTTGAAAAAGTCTTTATTTCGCGTTTTTGCTTCCGCAGCAAGCTTATTCTCAAATTCTCCCTTTGCCAGTACTTGTGCTGTTTCCAGGTTTCGTCGCTTGGCTCTTTTTTCCATTTCCTGAAAGATGCTTTTTTGGCAACAACAGCCTCTCTGACCTCAACTTTAAACCATGCTGGCAGTTTTTTGGACTTCCTTCCACTTTTCTTAAAGCGTGGAATACAGCTGGTCTGGGCTTCCAAGATAGTATTTTTCAACAACACCCAAGCTTGATGTAAGTGGAGGAGTGGCCTAGTGGTTGGGGCAAGGTACTTCAGGCCGGAAGGTCGGGGGTTCAAATCCCACTAGAGGACAGCAACCTTGGCCGGAAGGAATGGGGCTTCTAGTCCCACAGGTGCTCCTTGTGGTCTTGGGCAAGCCACTTAACCCTCCATAGCCCATGTTCCCTGTAAAATAGTTATCTCCAAGTTATAATTCCCTGTTCAATGTAATTTCGGTTTTTTCAATGTAAACCGCACTGATGCAGAATAGCACGGTATATAAGAGAATATAAATAAATAAATAAGTCTTTAACCTTTGCAACTGCTCCTTTTAGTTTTTTCTTAACTATTTTCCTCATTTTATCATAGTCTCCCTTTCGAAAGTTAAAAGATAGTACTGTGGATTTCCTTACTATCCCTCTTCCACTAATTAAATCAAATGTGATCATGCTATGATCACTATTGCCAAGTGGCCCCAACACCCTTATCTCTTGCACTAGATCTGGTGTTCCACTAAGGACTAGGTCTAATATTTATTTATTTAACTGTATTTATATACCGCCTTATCATACAATCAAGGCGGTGTAAGAAACAAAACAGACAAAACTTAATGAGAGTGAAAGATATACATGGAATGAGTTAATTGAATTGTAAGAAAAATAAAATCATTAAAACATATAATCATTAAAACATTGCACATTAATCATTACAACATGACATGTGCCAAACTACAAGGTGATATAAAATAAAAAATATCATATGACAATATAAACTACTTAAAGAGCTTTGAAGTGGTGGGTAGGTATATATATGGCTTCCCCTCTGGTCAGTTCATGAACCAGCTGCTCCAAGAAGCAGTCATTTATGTCATCTAGGAACTTTATCTCCCTAGCATGTCCTGCCGTGACACTGACCCAGTCGATACCGGGGTAATTGAAATTACCCATTATTATTACTGCGCTGTAACTTTTGTTAGCTTTCTTGATTTCTTTGAGCATTTCATCATCCAGGGAAAGGTGTATGTGCTGCACACCACAACCGCACCCTGTACCTGTAGATACACACAGCGCTGTCACATATGCTCCACATACAGTGAATACACCGTAAAACAGAACACAAACAAATGGCCATAGGGTGCCAACTGGGACATATAGGGTATGGAGTTGCAGGCCCGAGAGGTGTACAAACACATATGTGCGGTGGACAGAGAGACACAGACATGCGCCATGCCGCGCCGCCCCCACAGTACAGTTACCCTCATCTCCACCCACCCCAGTCAGCTGCAGGGTGAATGCCTCCATGCCACCAAAGCACCGGGCAGGAACAAATGGCAAGACTGGGGATGCAAAGACACACATGAAACACACATCTGGCATGAGAGAGCCACGAAACACACACGACAGCATGTACATGTATACCCATAAGCACCTCCCCACATGTGCACGACTTATAGGAGAACAGCTCCTCAATCAGATGTTGCCTGACTGCCGCCCCCTCACGGGTGTCACCATGGCCACGTACAGGAGGGCACGTCGGATCCTCCTCAAGATCCTCATTAATTTCGACTGGCAGACCGTGCCTGAGAGCAATGTTGTGGAGGATGCAACAGGCCAGTATGATCTGTGCCACAGTCATGGGTCGGTATTATAAGGCCCTGCTGGTCCTATCCAGACACCTGAAGTGACTCTTCAACATTCCAAAGGTGCGCTTGATGACTGAGTGGCTGGAGGCATGGGCCTCATTGTACCTCATCTCTGCACGTGTCCGTGGAAGACGCACAGGGGTCAGTAACCAGGCACGCAGTCATATCCCGCATCACCTGCAGAAGGAAATGTGGAAAAATCAATCAGGAAATGATGGACGTGGAGGAGCACACATGAAGCTACGTGGGTACGGACAACACATACACCAGGACACAAACACCTTACGACACATATTGGCACCCGACAACTATGTGGCAGTGACCGGAGGTGTGAAATACGGAATAGAGGGCAAGGGCAGCTAGACACACACACATAAGCTGCATCCTGGCCAGCACATGACCAGATGCTGTAACACAAGGGCCAGGGGTGGCAGTCATGAATGCAGCTGGCCGACACATGCCACCGCACCATGGTAAAGGGCATAGATGTGCATGGGTGAGACATGTGACGGCCCTGATACAGTGCACACACAGATGCTGCCACAGTAACATGTACATGAGAGCCACAGGCAAGATGGAAGACACAACACAGGAACGCTGACAAACATACAGCAGACATGTACTGTGGCACCACAGCCCACATATGTGATGTGCCAGACAAAAACAATGGGGAATGGCCGACCAACACATAGGACAGTGACAAGATTACTCGTTGAGGCAAGCATTCCCCCCCCCCCACCACCACAACAACACACGTTGCATGCTCAGTCACCTAGGGAGCATGCACAAAGCACGGCACATACACATATGCGCATGTGTGTGGTCTGGCTGCGGATGGCGCAGGTGTCCACCACCAACAGGCGTCACAGCCCACCATATCAAGGCTGGACCACATGTGCCCAGAGCGTCACAGTCGCAGAGGCCATTGGAAGTGACCAAAGCTACCAGAAACCAGTGTCACCTGCATGGTTGCTGAGAAAAACAGATGAGAGGGATCAAAATGTGGCAGATATAGCTAACTGTAGATGGCCACAGGCGTATGTAACAACGGCCCCAGTGACAGTGACATGGTGTGATGGGAGACAGCCCCATACAAGGGTAGCGCTCCAAAGCCACAATGCAAGGCGTGGCATGCAGTGGGAAGAGCTAACCAAGAGAACATGCATACTACACACAGGCTGCCCAGTGACATGCCACTGCCTGAGGGGCAGATGCCGGAATATTGCCTGAAAAAGGCCAGACCTGCATCACTGCATGTCACATGTGTCGCAGGGGAGTTGTAGTCATAGGGGCTGGCTGACACACCACAGGTGCCACTGCTCCACGTGCGAGAGGTGCCCCGACCCCAGGGACACAGGAGATGTATGTGCATGTCAGAGATGGCAAATACTCACCCAGAAGGATACAGTCCTCGCATTGTCCGGCCTCAAATCAGCTAAACAGTGCTGAGTACTGCAGGATATAGGAGTCATGGGCGGACCCTGCAAACCTGGAAACCATATTCAGAATATGCATATTTGCATCACAAACAACCTGCACATTCAGGGAATGCTAGTATTTGCGGTTGCGATACACCACCTCCCTGTCTCTGGGTAGGACCAGGGCAACAGGTGTGCAATCAATAGCTCCCATCATGTGTGGTATCCCTGCAATCCGCTGGAATGCCTGGCCCAGGGCCCCCAATGTTGCCTGTTGTTAGGAATCGCAATGTAATCCCTGACCATAAGAACATAAGATATGCCATACTGGGTCAGACCAAGGTCCATCAAGCCCAGTATCCTGTTTCCAACAGTGGCCAATCTAGGTCATACATACCTAGCAGTATCCCCAAGAGACACAGGTTCCACAATGCTTGTATTGGGTCAAGCATTGATTTCCTGGGTCCCTTTTTAATAATGGTTTATGGACCTTTCCTCCAGCAACTTGTCCAAACCTTTTTTAAACCTAGCTACACTAACAGCTCTTACTATATCCTCCAGTAACAAATTCCAGAGTTTGATTACACGTTGAGTGAAAAAATATTTTCTCTTATTTGTCTTAAATAGTTTACCCTGTAGATTCATTACATGCCCCCTAGTCTTTCTATATTCTGATAGCGTAAACAATCGATCTACGTTTACCCGTTCCACTCCATTCATTAACTTATAGACCTCTATCATATCTACCCTCAGCAGTCTCTTTTCCAGGATAAAGAGCCCTAACCTTTGTAGCCTCTCTTCATAGGAGTAGCCTTCCATCCCCTTTACCATTTTGGTGGCTCTTCTCTGTACCTTTTCTAATAGCGTTATATCCTTTTTAAGATACGGCGACCAGAATTGCACACAATATTCAAGGTGCGGTCGTACCATGGAACGATACAGAGGCATTATAATATCCTTTGTTTTATTTTCCATTCCTTTCCTTATGATACCTAGCATTCTATTTGCTTTGTTGGCCGCCACTGCACACTGGGCGGAGGGTTTTAACATGGTATCCACGATGACTCCTAAATCTTTTTCCTGGGCGGTGGTTCCCAATGTGGAATCTTGCATTGTGTAACCATAGTGTGGGTTGTTCTTTCCTAGGTGCATAACTTAGCACTTGTCCACATTAAATTTCATCTGCCATTTCGATGCCCAGTCTTCCAATTTATCCAGATCCTCCTGCAGTTTTCCCCAGTCCTCTTGGGTTTTAACAACTTCAGACAGTTTTGTGTCATCTACAAATTTGATAGCCTCACTAGTTATTCCCTTTTCAAGGTCATTTATGAATATGTCAAAAAGTAGCGGACTCAGTACAGATCCCTGGGGTACTCCACTATTCACCTTTTTCCATTGGGAAAATTGGCCATTTAGCCCTACCCTCTGCTTTCTATGTTTTAACCAGTTCCCGATCCACAATAGTACACTGCCTCCTATCCCATGACTTTTTAGTTTTGCCAAAAATCTCTGACGAGGGACCTTGTCAAAGGCTTTCTGAAAGTCCAGATACACTATATCAACCGACTCACCTTTGTCTACCTGTTTATTCACACCTTCAAAAAACATATCAGATTAGTAAGACAAGATCTTACTTGTCTAAAGCCATGTTGGCTGTCTCCCATTAGGCCATGACTATATACATGCTGTGTAATTTTGTTCTTTATGATGGTTTCTACCATTTTCCCCGGTACTGACGTCAGGCTCACCAGTCTGTAATTTCCCAGATCACCCCTGGAACCCTTTTTAAAAATTGGCGTTACATTGGCGATCCTGCAATCTTCAGGTATTACAGATGATTTTTAATGAAAGTTCACAGATTACTAATAGCAGGTCTGCAATCTCATATTTTAGTTCTTTCAACACTCTTGGATGTATACCATCCGGTCCAGGTGATTTGCTACTATTCAGTTTATCAAATAGTTGTAATACATCTTCCCGGTGTAGTGATATTTCTCTCAATTCCTCTGCAGTATCACCTTTAAATACCACTTCAGTCTTGGGTAACATCCCTACATCTTACTCAGTAAAGACCGAAGCAAAGAATTCATTCAGTCTCTCCGCTATAGCCTTGTCTCCTCTTACTGCCCCTTTTACCCCTCTATCATCTAATGGTCCAACTGACTCTCTCACATGCCTTTTGCTACGAATGTACTTGAAAAAGTCTTTATTTCGTGTTTTTGCTTCCGTAGCAAGTTCCTACTCAAATTCTCGCTTTGCCTGCCTTAACAATGCCTTGCATTTAACTTGCCAGTGCTTGTGCTGTTTCCAGTTTTCGTCATTTGGCTCTTTTTTCCATTTCCTTTTGGCAGCAACAGCCTCTCTAACCTCACCTTTAAACCACGCTGGCAGTTTTTTGGACTTTCTTCCTCTTTTCTTAATGCGTGGAATACAGCTGGTCTGGGCTTCCAGGGTAGTATTTTTAAACAACACCGAAGCTTGATGTAAGTCTTTAACCTTTGCAACCGCTACTTTTAGTTTTTTAACTATATTCCTCATTTTATCATAGTCTCCCTTTCGAAAGTTAAAAGGTAGTACTGTGGATTTCTTTACTATCCCTCCTCCACTAATTAAATCAAACATGATCATGCTATGATCACTATTGCCAAGTGGTCCCAACACCCTTATTTCTTGCAGCAGACTAGGTCCAGTATGGCTTCCCATCTGGTTGGTTCATGAACCAGCTGCTCCAAGAAACAGTCATTTATTTCATCTAGAAACCTTATCTCCCTAGCATGTCCTGCTATGACACTGACCCAGTCGATACTGGGGTAATTGAAATCACCCATTATTGTTACTCTGTTGTGACTTTTGTTAGCTTCCTTGATTTCTTTGAGCATTTCATCATCCATTTGTTTATTCTGGCCAGGCGATCGATAGTACACCCCCACTGCCATCACCTTCCCCTTCATACATGGAATTTCAATCCATAGAGATTCTACAGCAAATTTTGTTTCCTGCAAAACTTTAATCCTTTCTGACTCAATGCCCTCTCTAACATAGAGCGCAACACCTCCATCAATTTGATCAGTTCTATCATTACGATATAGTTTGTATCCAGGTATCACAGTGTCCCACTGGTTATCCTCTTTCCACCATGTGTCTGAGATTGCAATCATATCTAATCTCTCATTTAGTGCTATATATTCTAACTCTCCCATCTTATTGCTTAGACTTTTAGTATTTGCATAAAAGCATTTTAGAGACTGTATTTTATTAATATTAATCTGGCTCTTGGTAGGCATGGGTAATTTGGAATCTTTGCGCACTGTCTGCACCATACTCAAGGGCATTTGGGCTACTTTACTCTTTTTTGGAACCTCACTGCTTTTGGTAGTATCCTTCAAGGATACCTTCTTCCGAACCATGCGCTCTTGGGCGACTGTCGGTTTTCCCCTATTTTCTAGTTTAAAAGCTTCTCTATCTCCTTTTTAAAGGTTAATGCCAGCAGTCTGGTTCCTTCCTGGTTAAGGTGAAACCCATCCCTTCGGAAGAGCCCCTCCCCTCCCTAGAATGATTCCCAGTTCCTAACAAATCCAAACCCCTCATCCTTGCACCATCGTCTCATCCATGCATTGAGACTCCAGAGCTCTGCCTGCCTTTTGGGTCCTGCACGTGGAACAGGAAGCCTTTCGGAGAACACTACCCTGGAAGTTCTGGATTTCAACTTCCTACCAAAAGGCTTAAATTTAGCCTCCAGAACCTCCCTACCACATTTTCCTATGTCATTGGTACTGACATGTACCAAGACAGCAGACTCCTCCCCAGCACTATCTAAGTTCTTATCTAGGCGGTGCATGAGGTCTGCTACCTTCACACCAGGCTGGCATGTTACCAGGTGATCCTCACATCCACCAGCCACCCAGCTTTCTACATGCCTAATGATTGAATCACCAACTATAACAGCTGTCCTAACCCTTCCCTCATGGGCACATGGCCCTGGAGAAACGTCCTCAGTGTGAGAGGGTTTTACATCACCTGTAGGACAGATCCTAGTTACAGGATACGTCCTTCCACACCAGGGTGATGCTCTCCTGTCACGTGACCTCTCTCCTCCATGGCAACAGGGATGCTGCCAGACTGGAGGTGGGATTTCAGGACTATATCCCTGTAGGTCTCGTCCATGTACTTCTCTGTCTTTCTTATGTCTTCCAGGTCTGCTACTCTAGCCTCTAGAGAACGGACTTGTTCTCTGAGAGCAAAGAGCTCCTTGCACTTAGTGCATACGTAAGACCTCTCACCAACTGGGAGAAAATCATACATGTGACACTCAATGCAAAAGACTGGAAAGCCCCCATCTCGCTGCTGGACTGTTCTCTGCATCTTAGTTTAAAGCTTGTGCTTAGGTCTTTAAATTCTGTACTTACAAAGGGTTGGTGTAGATGCTTATACTAATAAAAGTATATCTAATACCTCTAATATACCTTGTTCACCTGAAGCTTAATTAATCTCAGGTCCTCAATGTATGACTGATTTGGATAAAGAGCTGCACCTGAGAGCAGCCCCTTTCCTCTAAGACGTGTAAGTA
This sequence comes from Ichthyophis bannanicus, assembly GCA_033557465.1. Lineage (NCBI taxonomy): Eukaryota > Metazoa > Chordata > Amphibia > Gymnophiona > Ichthyophiidae > Ichthyophis > Ichthyophis bannanicus. Next base: position 124,989,036 of record CM066035.1, on the reverse strand, counting down.
CCTATAAAGCTACAATTACCCCAGGGGCGAGTGGGTGTTGGGGAGGGAGGGAGGGAAATAAGACCTATTAAAAGAGGGCTGTTACAAGGTACCCTGTCCTGTACCCTCTGCAGGGGGAGAGGGGGTAATCCCTCAGGTAGGCTAGAGCAGGAAAAAAGTTTAAAATGCAGCACGTTCTGGGGACAGAGCAGGGAGAGATATTTAATTTATCTTTATCTTTATCTGTTTCTTTATATACTGCACACGCCAAAGACACCAGCGCAGTTTACAACAAGCTTAAAGTAATTAATTTAAAGTAACAGTTAACCTGGCTACCACACAAAGGCCTGTTAGTTGAGAGAGGCAAGGTAAATTATACAGCTGAGGAAGCTGAAGTGCAAAACTAAAGGGAACAGGGAGGTGAAGTAGCACACCAATAAAGACAACAATAAATAAATAGACAGCTAGAACTCACAGCAAAATGACCATGGCTCACAGTACCTGGTGGAGACAGCGTGAGAAGGTGGGCCTGCTCATACCACACACTGCGGCCACCGAGAATTGGAAACAGCCAGAGGCAAAGAGGTGTAGGGCACCCAGGAGCTTGGCCAATCCCAGTATGGCATGGGACCGGGCAGTCTGAGGCTCGAGGTCAGGTCTCAGAACCTCATAGAGTTCCCTAATAGCCCCTGTGTTCAGATGGTAGAGGGTGATAACCTGGTCCTCACGTATGTCGTGGAGCACGGGCCTGGACCTGTAGAGGCATGGCAGGCGAGGGTGCGCCTCACCACGCTGATGGTGCTGCGCTGGTACCTCTGCCTGTGGAGCCCCCACAGCTGCAGGTCTGAGTTGCAGCGGGACTGCACCCATACCCAGTGCCACAGCCCCATGGACACCATCACCCTCATCAGGCAACCGCAGCTCAGGAAGCCCCAGGAATGCCACAACTGCAACACCGGCACCGTCCACGTGAGCCATAATAGGCATCAGATGGAGCAATAGCAAATGCTATATACAGCGTGGGGAGTGGCAGGTAATCAGATCAAACATAACACACCTGCAGATGCAGCAACGTATGCCAGCAGAAGATGAGCGGATCGGGAAACACATCCGTAAGCGTAACGGTGTAGAGCGTGTTGGTACACGCGTTCCTCAGCAGCTGCGGCGCATATGCAGGTAGGAGCTCGCGGCATGTCCCCGCACCCTGCCTGATGTCAGAGGTATGCGGCGGCCCGCATAACCCATCTATGTGCACCGTAACGCGCCGTAATGCGCAGCACGCAACGGAGATCTCACACAGAAGTAATGCATACCGCAAACAGCATGTGCTAGCATAGAATACATTCCAGGATAGACCCCTGATACAGCAGCATACACTACTAGCAGCACTGGTGAGAGTTGCGGAGGTACGGATGTGGGTGCATGACGCAATCACCGCATGACCCAATACGTCCTGTGTAAGGCGCGTACCTGCATGTGATGGGGCGTAGCAGCTGTGCTGTGGCCCCGCACCCATATCGCCCACGTAATGTATACTTCTGGAGTATGGAATGTGCATGCGCACACATGCTGTGGAACACGTATGCACACACATGCTGTGGAACGCATGCTGCGCCTGCGGAACCCATGTGGGGACACACCCAATGTACGTGAAATGGCCACACATGCACATACCACTGGTGTATGTTGGACAGGAGGCAGAACCTGCAGGAGGGACAGCCTCACGATATGGAAGCAGGAGACAACAGCACAGGGTGGGGTCCAACCCACCCATCACCAACAGGCAGATGCCACCACTGCCAAGCCTAAGGGGGAGGAGGCAGGCCCATCCACAGGACCAAGCTGGAGGTACATCAGGGGCCAAGCGCCGCCAGAAGCCACCAGAAGCCAGTGTCCGATGTGGCAAGGAAGAGGGCAGTCCACTTCTCCCAGGAAGAGAACGACCTCCTCATGGGCAGTATCCTGGATCATTACGAGGACCTATTCGGACACCAAAGCAGCACTACCACCAGTGCAGAACGCACCACAGCATGGGAAGAGATTTCACTTGCCTTCCTGGCTTCCTTTCACTTCTGTGTTCCCCTGGATACTGCAGGTAATCCACTCTGCCCTTATTATATCCTTCCCTTGGGGTTTCTTTTCTTTTCCTGAAGAAAGACTCTGTCTCACCCTTCCACAGAGACTCTGGCTTTTTCCTGGCACTGCTGTCTTCACTGTAGCTCTCATTAGCTTTGTTATCCAGCAGACATGCCTCACCTCTTTCTTCTTCTGCTTCCTCTAACTCCTCTTCTTCTTCTAACTCCATAAGCTCAACTGAACTCTCTTTATCAGGGTGAATTCTAGGGCAGTGCTCAACTCCACCCCCTAGCAGGTGTCCTGCATTAGCTCGTGACTCCTTCCCTGAATGGTAGCACGGGCGTTTCTCTTGCCTCTGTGCTTGGTTTCTAAGGTAACCAGGAGCCATGTGCTTTTGTTTACAACTCGGCCCTACTCCTGTTCCTGGCTTTTTAGCCTCTTCTAACTGGCTGGAAGGACCCACTATGTCACAGATCCCCCCCCTTAAAATATTCTGGGCTGCCGGAGCTTGTGACGGACAGCACGGAATCTGGGAAAGAGTGTCTGCATTACTATGCAATTTTCCTGCTCTGTGCTGGACTATAAAGTCGTATGCTTGTAGCGCTAAATGCCACCTGGTGAGCCTGGCATTACTATTCCTCATTTGGTGCAGCCATTTTAATGGCGCATGATCCGTAATTAAGTAAAACTTACGGCCTGTGAGGTAAAATCTCAGTGTCTCCACTGCCCACTTAATCGCGAGACACTCCCGCTCCACCGTGGAGTACTTCTGCTCAGCTTTTGATAGTTTTCTACTAAGGTATGTCACTGGGTGCTCAACCCCTTCGAATACCTGCGACAGTATAGCCCCTAATCCCGTCTCGGATGCATCCGTTTGTACGAGAAACGGTGAGTTAAAGTTGATCCCCCTGAGTACTGGGGCCTTACACAACCTATTTTTTAGTGTCACGAACACCCTCTCAGCCTCTTGTGTCCACTTAATATTGTTAGGAGCGTTTTTCCGCAGCATCTCCGTGAGTGGAGCACTTTCCTCTGCAAATCGCGGGATAAATCTGCGGTAAAAACCCACCAAGCCCAGAAATCCTCGCATTTGCCTCTTATTGATAGGACGCGGAAAGTTCTTTACGCTTTCAATTTTATTAGCTAATGGCTTTACCATCCCTCCTCCCACCATGTGGCCTAAGTACTTGACTTCCCTACCAGCAAAAAGGCATTTGCTGGGATTGATGGTTAGGCCCGCTTTCCTCAAAGCGCACAGGACTGCCTCCACCCTGGGTAAGTGCTGGGCCCATGTAGTACTATGGATGATTATGTCATCCATATAAGCCCATGCATATTCATGGTGCGGCCGCAATACTTGGTCTACCAATCTTTGGCATGTGGCCGCAGCCCCGTGAAGTCCAAATGGCATTCGCCTGAATTGGAACAAACCTATTGGTGTCGTGAAAGCTGTCTTTGGCTTGAATGCCTTGGTTAATGGTATCTGCCAGTAACCCTTGGTTAGGTCCAATGTAGTCAAATATTTAGCTTGGCCTAACTTATCCAACAAATCCTCAATCCGAGGCATGGGATACGCGTCAAATTCCGAAATATTGTTTATCTGCCGGAAGTCTATGCAGAACCGGAGGCTCCCATCCGGTTTAGGCACCAATACTATAGGGCTTGACCAGGGGCTTTTGGACTCTTCTATCACGCCCATTTTAAGCATGTCTCGTACCTGTTCTACCACCTCTGTTTTCTTTGCCTCCGGCAACCTGTAGGGTCGTTGCCTAATTATTTTTCCAGGGACAGTAATAATTTCATGTGCAACGATGTTAGTTTCCCCAGGAAGCGTCGTCAAGACATCAGAGAACTTATGCAAAACTTTATTTAGTTCTTGCCGCTGTTGCCCTGACAGCTCTGCCCCTACGCGTGGTTCTGGAGTTTCCCTCCAATCAGTGGGCTGTGGACCAAAATCGTCCTCTGTTTGCTCTTCAGCAACAGCTGTCAACCCTTTTAATTCTCCCATCCCGGTAGACCCAAATCTTCCTTCCCCCCTCCCTGTGGGGACCAGTGAGGATACCTCCTCTACCTCGGGGAACCCTACGCGTTCGCATATCAGCTGTGCTATTCTATCGCCAATCTTAATCTGGAAGTCCTCCTGACTAAAATTGAACATTAAGACCTTAACCACCCCCCGGTAATCTGGGTCAATGACCCCAGCCCCTATATCAATAAAATTTTTAGACGCCGAACCTGACCTAGGCGCTATTCTCCCATAACACCCGGGTGGGATCTGCACCCTTATTCCCGTGTCTATCAGGGCTTTCCCTCCATGGGGTATCATGCTATTCTCTGCACTAAATAAGTCATATCCCGCAGCGGCTTCCGAGGCTCGCTGCAGACCCCTGGCCTGGGCTGACACTTTGCAGAATTTGAGCACAAATTTTGGCTTCTCTGTGGTTACCTCCTTTCTTCCTAATATGTGTTGTCGACTCGTCTTCCCAGGTTTCCCTAGCAAAGGGCTTGGGACTTTGGTGGCCATGGCCTCTAACCTTGGTGCATCCGATGACTCTCTTTTTACTTCCAAGGAGCCTGTTTTATCTGGGTTGGGTGCTAAACTTATTTCAGCCGTGAGGCCCTCCTCCAGCCCTTGACTAAAAGGAGGCCAATCCCTTCCCAGGACTACACTTTGCGGAAGGCGGGGTACCACTGCCATTATCATTTTTCTTTCTCATCCTAAATCCTCTATGCCTATTTCATACAAGGGATACTGTTGGGCGGCCCCGTGTATGCATCTTATCTTCACCTGCCCCACTGCTTGACTTGGTGCTGCTTGAGTTTTTATGGCTTCCCAGAGTCGTTGGGATACCATACTCTGGTCCGCGCCCGAGTCAAGTAGTGCTTGGGCCTTTATGCCCTCCACCTGGACTGTTAGTAAAAAGCCTGCTTTGAGGTTTTCCCCATTACCAGATACTAAGGCAGTGTGTATAATGCAGTCTTTTTGCAAGTGCCCAACATTTCCACACTTGAAACATTTTCCCTTAGTAAAGGAAAAACCCCTATTTTCACAAGGTGCTTTACATTAAAAATTCTTACTTACTTTATCAGCCTGTGTCATGCACAGAACGCCGGATTTTGAGGTCCTTGAGAATTCAGCCTCAAAATACCGTTCTGTCATGGCAGCTGCTTCACTTGTTGTCTTACAGTTCTGTAACATAAGAAACTTTTTAACCTCAGCAGGTACAGCTTCCATGTACTGTTCCAACATTATTTCATCTAACATAGACTCTACATCGTGTTGCTCAGGTTTGAGCCATTTATAGTCTAATCCCTTTATTCTAAAATACAGGGCTTTAGGGGTTTCTCCAGGCTTTAACTTTGCCTCCCTAAACCTGCGCCTGTAGAACAGAGGGGTGAGCCCTAACCTGTCTCGTACAGCATTCTTTACTGCGTCATAATTCATTGCTAAGGTAGCTGGCATTGACTTGTATGCTGACAAAGCTTCACCAGATAAAGACATGGCAAATCTTATAGCCCACTGCTCCTTAGGCAGTTTGATGGCTTCTGCAATCCGTTCAAATGCATCCACATAATCATCTAAATTGTCAGTAGGAGATAACTGTCCCAGCAAAAGTGAACAGGTACCATTTAGTCCTACCCCTTGGGTAAATCCTGGAAAAACTTCCGCTGGCTCCTGCTGTTGCTTTGCTAAATGTTCTATGAAAGCATTAACTGGTCTCAGCTGTTCTTGCAAGGCAGTCATCGCTTGGTCATGCACCCTTCGCGACATCTCCAGCTGCTTATCCCATTGCAGGGACATCCACCTTAGTATTTCTGGCGGGTCCATTCTGGATCTCCTGATATCTGCAACACAACAACAACAAAAAAAACAAGTGTGGCCCAAAAAAAAAAGAGAGAGAGAAAAAAAAAATTCTCCTTTTTTTTTTTTTCAACGCCGTGCACTATTCCTGTGCACCACCCTTTCTCCTTTGTATCCTTCTCCACCCGTGCCCAGCTACAATTACCTGGCACCAGTGCAGAGTCAGGCACTGAGAAAAGGGAACTCCCCAGTCTGACCGATCGTCAGCCGAGCTCCGGATCTTTTCCTCCTGGCTGTCGGCTCTTGCTGCAGGAACCTCGTCCTTGTGGTGTCCTCAAATCCAGGTAAAAATCCTGCCAACTACGCCATTTGTCACCAGCTCTCCTTAAACCCCCGTATACAAGTGGGTAGAGGTTAAGTGAGTGGATTTTCCCCACTGAAGCAGCTACTTTACAAATCCTGAAGCTGGGCTTTTTGGGAAATGTAGTCCCTTCACCGAATCAATGAGGAGCAGTTGTGGAAAAGTGGTTTAAGCAACCAAAGGATTTTATTTCCCCTCCAGGGTGGATTTCACCATGAACAAAGTAACACAAACCAGGTATTTACTGGCATAAGGACAAATCAAAGGTTCTTTAACAGAAAAGGCTTACTTCAGCAATAAACAGGTTGATATCTAGCATTCCAATGTAACCATGCTGTTTCTTCACAGCTCTTTACTTCCCAATGCTAGTAGTGCTGTACTTTCTCTTTCAAAACATGCCTTCAGCATAATGACTGTATGCCGACTTCTTCGTCTACCAACCAATGACCTTGATGAGCTGATCAACAATTGGTACACCACCCTGAACTCCTCTTCATGACTACCTTCCTCGGGTAGACCACCAGCATCCAGCACATCCCTAAAAAGTAGAAGCCCAAAACCATGGTTCTCCACTGAACTTCAACTATCCCTACAGAATCTGAGAAAACAGGAGAGAAAATGGCGCAGATCACGTTCTCCAATTGACCAAATGGATTACGAAAATGCCCTAAAGAAACACCGGGAGAAAATAGCTGAAAAGATGAGGGAACATCATACAGAAACCCTTCTCCGATCACTAAACAAACCACGAGACCTCTTCAACATCGCTAAATCCTTAACCAAGGCACCATCCTCTAACCAAACAATATCAATTCAGCCTCAGTCCTTTGCCGACCACCTTCAATCTAAAACCATTAACATGAACTCCACACCAAGTTGTATACCCAACCCCGTCTCAATTACTCATCTCAATTACTCAGCCTCTAAGAAATTTTGTAGCTCCCACTGTGAAATCCATCACTGACCTTATTGCTACCTTGAATACTACCACAGCCCCAAACGATCCATGTCCTGCCTACTGGATCAGAGCAATGCGTGCTGAACTGAGCCCCACACTTGCCCTTATCATGCAACTTTCCTTCACAACCGGATCATTCCCATCATCTCTCAAGCAAACGTCAATACGCCCTCTCCTGAAAAACAATAAACTCGACCCAGCGAAAACTGATTCATATCGTCCAATTTCAAGTATACCCCTTCTAGCCAAAATCATCGAGAAGGTGGTACAAATCCAATTGCAGCAGCATATAGATATTTCAGCCCCTCTTGATCCCTGCCAACACGGATTCCGTGAATCCCACGGCATAGAGACCCTTCTCACATTACTCATCAACACCTTATCAAGAGGGATTGACAAAATTGAAAATGGGTTCATCCTCATCTTCCTCGACATCTCGGCAGCTTTCGACTCGGTTAACCATGTACAACTTCTTCACCGTCTTCAAGAAAAGGGAGTTCAGGGATCAGCTTGGGAATGGTGTAGATCCTACCTAACTAACCGCTGGCAATAGGTGCGGATAGGATCTTCAACTTCTGATCCTTTCCAGCAACGACAGGGTGTACCCCAAGGTTCCTCATTATCAGCTCTTCTATTTAATATATATATGCAACCAATCTGTGAAATCATCAGGACATTTAACGCCTCCAGCTTGATCTATGCAGATGACGTACTGATATTCACTCCAATAAAAATCAATGCCCCTGACTTCTCCACAATAATCGCTTGCTTCAACGCGATTACAGATTGGCTCCTAACCCAGAACCTGCGAATAAACTTCAAGAAAACGGAAGTCCTATTCGTAACCAGGAACAAGAAATTCCCCCCCCCCCCCGCAACATTGAAGGTGAGAGATGCGGAATTACCATGTAAATCATCGATTCGCTACTTGGGAGTCACCATCGATCAAGAACTGACCTTCAAAGATCACATAAAGCAGACCGTCAAATCCATTTACTACAAATTAAGAACGCTGAAACCCTTAAGACCTCTACTCGCCCCTAATGACTTCCGAACAATCTTCCAAGCCCTTGTAACACCACATTTTGACTACGCTAACGTCATCCTGCATGGTCTACCCAAGAGCACCCTCAACCCACTCCAATTGGCGATGAACTCAGCAGCCCGCATCCTCTGCGGTACCTCCAGTAGAGACCACATCACCCCCATACTAACAGAGCTTCACTGGCTACCCCTGCAAGCCAGGATAACTTTCAAAGCACTTCTGCTGTCCTTTAAAGCAATTAATCAAATAGCCCCACCTTCCCTCTCCTCACTTATTATCAACACCCTCACGAACAGACTGAGAAGATCCGCAGCCGCTAATACCCTTGTCGTACCAAAGGAGTACACTAAATGTAACCAAGCAACCAGAGACAGGGCCTTTACCTTATTCGCTCCAACTTGCTGGAACAATCTCCCTCCTCATATCCGATCAATAAAAGACCTCTCCCAATTTAGAAAGGTCCTTAAACATTACCTATTCTGTCATCACCTTTTAGGCCCTAACTCTACACCTCCTCCCCCTATCTCGCAAATCACCCACACAGCCTCTGACATTCCAAAAACATAGTCATTACAGAACACGAACTAGACTCTCTGCACACCCAAATTTATGATCCCAACTTGAACTGTAATTTGCCAGAGGTAATATATCTTTCTGTACATAGTTTGTATATAGTTTCCCATGTTATCTCCAAGTTACTGACCCTGTTATAATGTAAGCAAAGGATTGTTCTAATGCGAAAATTTGTTATCTGTAAACCGCGCTGATACCAAAAAGCGCGGTATATAAAAACTGTAAAATAAATAAATAAATAAATGAGATTATTTCATTAGCAAGCGATATCGTACAGTCCATGATATCTTTATCACTATTCACACACTCGGGTTCAAAGTCCATTAACTCTTCCTGGCTGGAAGGAAATGTTTGTAACGGCAACCCTGGTGCCACGCCCTTTCTAACTGCTTCAGGTTTCACCTGATATTCCTGAGTTAAATACTGGCTTTCACAACCGTTATCAGCACAGGTATTCTCTTCCCAGCTCCACCCCTCTGGGTAAATACAGTCATTGTAACTATTTTTATACCAGCCTTTTGGCTTACCTTTTAGCCTAGCTGGTGGAGGTTTTCTTTGTGGCTTTGGCCTGGTTGTAAGTTCCCAACCTAAGCCTTGCACAGAAGATTTCACTTGCCTTCCTGGCTTCCTTTCACTTCTGTGTTCCCCTGGATACTGCAGGTAATCCACTCTGCCCTTATTATATCCTTCCCTTGGGGTTTCTTTTCTTTTCCTGAAGAAAGACTCTGTCTCACCCTTCCACAGAGACTCTGGCTTTTTCCTGGCACTGCTGTCTTCACTGTAGCTCTCATTAGCTTTATTATCCAGCAGACATGCCTCACCTCTTTCTTCTTCTGCTTCCTCTAACTCCTCTTCTTCTTCTAACTCCATAAGCTCAACTGAACTCTCTTTATCAGGGTGAATTCTAGGGCAGTGCTCAACTCCACCCCCTAGCAGGTGTCCTGCATTAGCTCGTGACTCCTTCCCTGAATGGTAGCACGGGCGTTTCTCTTGCCTCTGTGCTTGGTTTCTAAGGTAACCAGGAGCCATGTGCTTTTGTTTACAACTCGGCCCTACTCCTGTTCCTGGCTTTTTAGCCTCTTCTAACTGGCTGGAAGGACCCACTATGTCACAGTACCATGTGTGTCGCCTGGCCATTAGTTCCCCCTGTCATGCTGGCCCTGTCCTGCGCCCTCCATCTGCCTGGAGTCTCCTGGGCCACTAGCTGCCACATCCCGCATAGGGGCCTGTCCACCCCACCCATTACCCACAGCCCAGATCCAGCCCCATTGACCCTCCCCACATACCAGCTCCCTCCGGACCCGTATGTCCCCCCATCACCCAGTCACCTACCTGTCCCAGGCCCAGATGATAGCCCCCTACAGGTCCACTTCCAGGTGCCAGCCCCCCCAACCCCCCCATGCCAACACCAGGCCAACCATCTCAGGTCACACCCAGCCAACCCTCCCCCCACCCATGATCCCCTGTCAGCTGTCCCCGTCACCTCCGACAGGCCCCAAATGGCCCCCCATAGCCCCCATCAGCCACTACCCCCTGCCCACAGGCCATGTCAGCCACACCCCCGCTCCAACCCACCCCCGTGCAGCTCGTTACCTGCCACCCCCATCCCCCTCCGTGCAGCCCGTAATCCTCCCCATGCAGCCCGTCCTGCTCCCCTCTCCACCTCCACCCCTGTTGTTGGCCACTCCCCATCATGGCGGACAGGACACCAGCATGGAGCCCCCTGTCACTTGGGGCTCCTGCTGCTGCTGTGTCCCACCCCAGCGGCATCCCTGTCCCACACAGCAGTGGCCCACCACCCCCAGCCCCACCCAGACAGTCACACCCATTGATGTGGGATGGCCACAGATGCACACACAAGCAGGCACCATTGGGATGCTGCTCCCACCCAGGACACGGACATGTTGGGTGCCACGCCTACCCCTGCACCATTACAGGCCCTGGCCACAGGTACCCATCCAGGGTGATCACATGGTGCCCAGGGACCCCACAGCCCACACAGTCCATTGTCATGGGGCGTGACAGTTATATGCATGGGGATAGCCAGCTATGCACCTTCTGAGCTGTGTACCCTTTTCCCCCACAGGTGACATAGATGCCATGGAGGCCAAGGAGGAGGAGGAGCTCACAGTGGTGGGCCCAAGGCCCGTGGCCGTTGTGAGGCCAGCAGTGGAGGCACATGCAGGGGCCGGGCCAGCTGCAGCAGTGGGGAAGGAGGGGGAGATGTCAGCACACCTGGAGGATGATGGAGAGCCATGTGTCAAGCGAGGCAGTGGCAGCCCACCTGCAGCTACTGCGGTTGGTGGTGCCCCATGGCCACCAGTGCAGGCCCATGCACCACAGACTGCACATGCCACCATCAGTGAGGTCCTCACCGAGATGAGGACCCATGCCACTGAGGCCCATGCAGATCCACAGGGTGAGTGTCCACCCATTGTCACCTGTGCACATGCAGCAGATGTCCACATGTGTCACCCATGTCTCATGTCCCATACTGTGTCGCCCCCACAGGCATGCAGATGGCACTCGGTGAGGTGGTACGGGAGCAGTGGTGGATGCGGCACAGGGCCGAGTGACTGCAGATGGTGATGGAGGGGATCCTCATGGAGATGCAGGGCCAGGGTGTGTTGGCACAGGCCATCGCCATCGGAATTGCGTGGATGGTGACTGCCTGGGAGGTCCGTGCAGGACAGGCAGGACAGCCAGCAGCAGCAGCAGCTGCGGTGGCTGTGGAACATGCACCATGGGCTGGGAGGGGGTGTGGCCAGCATGACCGGGGATGGCGACGGCAACAATAAAGGCCGCTCATGTGGCATTGCCTGTTGACACATGTCCAGTGTCACGCCCAGCCTCACCCTGGCGACATACCCCATGCCAGTCCACAGCTGACCTGCCTCTCATACACCCACACTGCTGCCCCACCCATGGTTCCCCCATCGCACATGCCCCCACCCCACCCCACCCTGTCACCCCACCACACACCTTGCCCCGCCTGTACCTGCCGCATGACCCATGCCCCGTCCCATGGCCCACTCACCACTCCCCCACACCCACACCCCCACCTGCCACATGTGCATGCTGCTGGAGTGTCACCACTCAGCACACCACTACCCCTCCCCCACCCTGGCTGTACCACTACCCCCAGGGACTGCCCCCCGATGCCAGGCAGGTACCTGATTCACGGCACATGCCCCATCCCATGCCTGACCCGCTCCTCCTCATCCACACTGGTCCCCCAGACACACTCACCCAGTGTCCCCCGTATCACACATGGCATCGCAGCCACTGTGGGCGCCCCTGTGGAGCTGGCTGACTGTGGTGGCAGCAACCCTATCCCTCCATCTGGGCCATTTCCGCCTGTACCCCCGCCACCGCTGGTCCATGATGCACATGACTGGATAGGCTATGGTGAGCTGCACCATTGCCTATGCTGCTATACCATCCACAGTGTACACCCCATTCCCCAGTCCCCCACTGGGCCACCCACAACCACTCACCCCCATCCCCACCTCCACTCCCTGTACCTGTTCCACTGCCAGCCCCCATTCCTGTCAAGGCCCCATCATGCCACACCCCTGTCCCCATGCACACAAACCCATGCCCCGCCCTCGCTGGCACCTGCCCCCACCACGGGGAGCCATCGCCTGCACCATATTTGCATTGCTGACATACATAGCCTGGCCCACGCTGCATTCTGGCCTCATGTCATCCCCCCCCACTGGGCCCGCTCTGGTCCCCAGTGTATGCAGGGCATGGGCTGATGTCACGTGGCCATTCCCAGGGCATGGCTGCCTGGTACCCCTCCCCACCTCACTGCGGGGGTACATCCCTGCTCCACCACTGTACACTCCAGCCCACTCACAGAGGGCTTGGTTACCTCCCCCCTTCCCACCTGGCAGGCACCCATGCCTCAGAAACCCATGTCCCCGCTCTGGTCTCTGTGACCCATCCCCCATCCCAAAACATGGGGTCCTCCTTTCCCCCCATGGCTGGGCCAGGGGACCGTCACATCCGCTCCCCATTCGGGCTCCCTTACCCATATCCACCCCATCCCCTGAACCTTGTGTGAGTCCACCTCTCCTACTGTTCTGGCCCTCTACCCTGCTTGCCCCCTTGATCCCCCACCCCCATGCCTACATGCATTGTTGTGCCCCCTCTGTGGTGTCCTACCCCACACCAGTGTCTGTACCCCTGCCCCATATACCACACCTGACCTTAGTTGTCTCTCTCCTGTCCGTCATGGTATCAATGGTGGCCCCCACCCCCAGCATCTGCAGACCGCCATACTGCCATGTTACCACCCAGCCAGATGCTACGTGCTTTGCTCGTGCATGAGGGAGTGGATGTACACAACCAGGCACATGGACATGGCACACGGACCCATTGGCATGCCAAGCCCCATCCATGCCACACCTGGCAGGGGGGCGTGTGCTCTGTCCATGTGACATCAGGTGCGTAGCTGTGCTGTGTGGCACCCACGCCATGTGTCGCGCCATGTGTGCAACATTGGCATATGCCTACCACCATGGGTCTGGCCATGGTGGCCCAATGCTACCCCCCTGCACCTGTGGCAATGCATCTATCTGCGCCCATAGCCATACACCGCCCTTGCCATGGGGTGGCTACCATGTTCGGGTAAGGTGACATGCACACAGGCACACACAGGCATGCATACGACTGACATGCTCACCCTTTTGCCATGTGGTAAATGGGACACTGGACCAGCGTGCGTTTGTTTAACATATATACATAGTTTATTTACAATGTGGGTCTTGCCATTGGTGTGCATTGCACCTCCTACCCCCAGCAGTGATGGCAGTCCCGGGGAACAGACTGGCACAGGGCAGGGGTCACGTGTGTATGGCTGCCCCTCACACCCCCTGGGGGCCTCCTGGGCTGGGTGGATGGCCGGCTGCACTTGCCTCACCCCTCTCCCACAGCATGTGCAGCCAGTCATCCAACACGGACAGGGCCACCAGCACCTGCCCCAGGATGTGAGTGTGCTCCCGCTGGGCGTGGGCCTGGGCACGCACTGCCGCAGGCAGGCATAGGCCGCATATGCACCCACACATACACACCTCTCTCCTTGTCTGTGTGCCTGCATGTATGGCACATCTGCCTGCGACGCTGGGTGGCAGGCCCTCACTCAGTCGGGGACCAGCACTGGCACTGTGGGGCAGGTAGCCAGGGCTCCCAATGCCCTGTGGCGGCCTGTGACGCTCAAGACTGCCCATCCCCCTCCCCCTCCCCCTCCGCCCCCTCTCCACCCCCTCCCCATCCCCACTCTCCCCCCTCCTGGGGCTCTCATGCACCCTCGCTCTCCTCCACTCCCACTCCCCCTCCTCCTCCAACACCTCTCCTCCCCTGCCATGCTTCCGGCCCCCTCTCCTCTTTGGCTTCCATGCCAGCTGCCGTCTCTGGGCCCCCCTCCGGCTGTTCGACCTGCGCTGGCTGGCCTGGTCTATAATCCAGCCCTGCTGGGCCCTCATCTGCTTCTGTGGCCACTGTGGGGGAAAGAGATGCATTACCGCCACGGTCACACCATTTACACATCACAGGTACATGACCTGCAGCCACACAGGCTGCCGGCACACAGGGACATGCCATTGAGCATGGCACAGGTGGAATCACTCACCATCGTGCTGGTCCTGCAGCTCCGCATGCACCCAGGCCAGGAACCTTGGGTACCTGGCCCTCAGCTCCTGACCCTTCTTACGTAGGTCCTCCACCTGTGGACACAGCAAGGTATGGGACCATTAGGGGCCAGTCACCAAGGCCCATCCTGGGCTGCACAGCACACATAGCTGGGGGCAGCAGGTGGCTACCTCCAATGCATGCTGTGTGTCCACTGCTCACTGTTGGCCCTGGCACACGCATGTGCGCATTGCATCTGCACATGTCTGAGTTGCCCCCTACGTATGCTGCATGTGGGCTGCCTGCCACACCTTTCCAGTCCATCGGCCTAGCCGTCCATGGCCCTACACCACCGTGTCATGTGTCGCTGCCATGCTGCGTGTCACGTGTGCCTTGGCGGTGTACCTGCATGATGCCGTCATCCATACACAGTGTATCCGGGAGTGGGCAGGTCTTGCACCCCACCCATATGCACTGTGTCAGCATGTCAGCTACACCCATCTGCCTGGCTGCAACTCATGTCCAACATATGCACAGGCTGTGTGGCATGTGCCACTGTGCACATAGGGGGGGCGATCATGTGTGCCACCACTGGGCCTTGGGCACAATGCCAGCCCTGCCCAGGTGGGATGAGGGTGTGGGCCACCACATGCTCTCTGGGGTCCTGGGGCAACATGAGGGTGGGCCAGTCCCGTACCCACCAGCCAGTGCACCTATCATTGCACCAGGGTGACTGACATACCACCCGGATGTGGCCTGCAGCAGCCCTGTAAACCTAAACCAGGAGCAGGTACCTTAGCACCAGGATGGATAACAGGGCTCTGGTATGTGGCCTGGGGCATCCTGGGGCTAAGGCAGCCCTGTGAAACTGTAACAGGAACAACCACCATACAACCAGGATGGTTAACAGGGCTCTGTGATGAGGCCTGGGGCATTCTTTGGCCAAGGCAGTCCTGTAAAACTAAACCAGGAACAGGTATCTTAGTACCAGGATGGATAACAGGGCTCTGCAATGAGGCCTGGAGCATCCTGGGGCTAAGGCAGCCCTGTGAGACTGTAACAGGAGCAAATACCATACAACCAGGATGAATAACAGAGATTTTGCATGTGACCTGGGGCATCCTGGGGCTATGTTAGCCCTGTGAAACAGTGACAGGAGCAAATACCATACCACTGGCCACTCCCTGGGACATGCTCACAGAGGACACATGTGTACCCAACCATAGGATGTGCAGCACAGGGCATTGTCACTTGGGGAAAACTATTTTTACAGGGAACATAGGCAATGTTGGGCTAGGTGGCTTGCACATGACCACAGGGAGCACCTGTGGGATTAGGGACCCTGGGCCTTCCGGCACATAGTTGCTGTCTTTTAATGAGATTTGACCCCACAACCTTCCGGCTTGGGGTAACTTGCCCCAACCACTAGGCAACCTCTCCAATGTCGCATACTAATGAAACATTGGGCTGCAGATGGAGCAGATACATGTCCCCCAGTGGGGGCGGTGGTGGCAGGATATTTACAATGCTGGGTCGACATCACAGTGGTGGTACCATGCACATCGGTCACAGTCAAGGCACACACACAGATGAGCAATGCAGGACAGGGTACCAGTGCAGGACATAGGGTGACACCCTGCACAGCCAGACAGGATTCTACACAGCTGCCAGATGCATATAGATGGACATAGGGGAGGTTGGCATCTGTAGTGTGGTTATTATGGCCTGGAAGCACGGCTCTGCATGGATACACCTGTTGCAGCATGCAAAACATCTGAGTTGGGCAGCCATGAGGGTGGAAACAATGTGGAGTCACCACAAAGTCTCTGTTTGCAACATCAGTGTACTAAAGAGTGGTCTATGTGTACGTTTCTGGTGTCTGTGCTCTGTAGGGTAAAATATAGGTGTTTGACCCATGCTTATATTCTCAGCAATACAGGTTCAGTCTTTACTACCATGTTTTCTTCATGGGTAAAATAAGGGGACTGGGTTGGCAGGAGCCCCAGCTGCGATTTGAACCTGGGACCTTCTGGTCCTAAAGGCACTGGCTGTGTCTGCTGCACCACCATCTTGGCACAAAAACAGTGCATTCCCTGGGGAGTCCATGGCTGTTTGTCAGACAGGGCCTGTCTGTTGGAGTGCACTGCACCCACGTGAAGGGGGCTAGGCCACCATCTGTTGTGGGCAGCAGCCACTGCCCTCTCCACCAATGGTACCCCTCCGCCACCATGCTGACATGGCCTTATATTGGAGACAGCATCACAGCTGAATGATATGTGGCCCTCCAGGACTGCATTTAGGGGACTGTGGTCTAGGCAATGCGCATGTTTCTGGTGTCTGTGCTCTGTAGGGTAAAGTAGAGATGTTTGGACCATGCTTATGTTCTCTTCAAAAAAAGGTTGGTCTTTACTATCACCGTTTAGTGGTGGGTAAAACATGGGGATTGGGTTTGCAGGAGCCCCAGCTGGGACTTGAACTGGTGATTTTTGGCTTCTGAACACACTGTCTGTGTTCACTGCACCACACTGTGGCCACAGAGACAGTGCAGTCCCTGGAGATAGGCAACCTGGCCAAAGGAGTCAGAAACCGTGCTCTGCACAATTTCACTGTGGGCTCATTCACCTTGTATGGAGACGGAGCGTAGACCCTTCAAAAAAACATTTCTTTTTTTTTGGAGCTTTCTTGGGAGTGTTTTTTACTGTTGCCCATTGATATCACTATTGGCCAGCTTGGTTATGTTTTTTTCCCTTTTTGTTGAGGTCATTTTCACTGTTTATCTGCCCTTTTGTACCATGCACATGTATCACACTGCTCACTTTTTGTAGGTTTCCCGGGTTTTGCTTTACATTGCTAACAGAAATGGTTTCTCTTCCCTTTAAATTGGCTCTACCGCGAGGTTTTCACTCGTGGTATTTTTTTGCTTGAATTTCAGCCCCGCTCTCCCCTCCCACTCTCCACCCATTGACCCCTTCCCTCTGCCCCTGGGGAGCCTTCCTCCGCCCTCCCGGAGCCTTTCCACGCCTCTATCGCACAGTAGCGCGCCGCACACATGAGCGGGCACTTTAGTGCGGTGCGCACATGTGCGGGGCACAAAAACGCATCATTAGCGTGTGCTAAGGTACCTTAGCGCACGCTATTGTGCGCCATGCACTTGAGCGCAGTTTAGTAAACATACCCCCTAGTGTCCCACTGGGTCGCTGAGAAGCATAAAATTAGCAATCTAATGTTTTTTGTCATCAAGAAAATTAAATCTAATTGGAGAGGTGGGGACATCAACAAAGTCATCCTAAGGGTTGAGCAGAAATATATTTTTTTATTAAGTCTTTAGTCCCTCAAGGTTTGAACTGTGACAGCGATCTTTCGGTTTTTCTCTAATCTGTTTTTCTTCTGTCCATCATTTTCTTTTATTTTCCTCTGGTTATTAACATATGACAATTTTTTATTCATATATTTTTCATTTAAAATTACAATCACACTGTGGTTCCGTTTTAACCTCAATACAATTTTGGTCACATTTTTTCTATTGGTTACAAAGTGCCACATTGAAGTTTTTTATCTGTGGTTTGCCCTATAACCAGCGCATGCGCCAGTGTTTTAATTATTACACTAGAGATACACAGATTGTTGATTTCCCATTACTTGGTGACGCAAGTTACAATGTTTCTTTTTCTTCCCTTTGTCTTAATATTCTTGTGTTCATATGAGAGATGAATAAGTAATGAAGAAGTTTTATTTTTCTTTCACAACTAAACAATATGGTTGCTCTTGTACATTTCTGCTTCTTTTTCGAGCACGGCCAGTGCTTATCGTTCATGTTATTTGAGCCACTTAAATTATGCCAAATTATTTGTATATTGTTTTACTTTTACACTGCCTATAAGCTGTATCATTTTATCTTTTGTTTTATACAATGTTTTTATATGTAGGCATTATCTCTTTCATTAACAATTAACATATAGCTGTTTTTTATTCATACTTTTAATTTAAAATTACAATCACACTGTGGCTCCGTCTTAAGTTTAATACATCTTTGGCCATATTATTTCTATTAGTTACAAAGCGCCGCTCTGACAATTTTTCCCGCGGTTCGCCCTATACCAAGCGCATGCGCCGGCGTTTTAGGAATTCTAAAACAAGAGACACACAGCGGTTTGATTTTCCATGCTCTACAGAGACGTGAGTTATAATTTTTCTTCCTCTTGTCTTAGGGGTATGTTTACAAAAGTTTCTTAAGGTGCACGGCGCGCATGAGCGCATGCTAAGGTACCTTAGCGCATGCTAATGATGCTTTATGGGGCCAAAATGCGCTTTAGTGCGCGCTCATGCTTGCAGCGGCGCACACGAGCGCTGAAGGCGGGGAAAGGCTCCCGGAGGGCGGAGGAAGGCTCCCCAGGGGCAGAGAGAAGGGGTCAATGGGTGGAGAGTGGGAGGGGAGAGGGTCCCCGCACACTAGCGAGGTGAAATTCGAGGCCAAAAATAACGCAAGTGAAAACCTCGCTTTAGAGCCGATTTAAAGGGAAGAGAAACCATTTCTGTCAGCAATGTACAGCAAAACCAGTGAAACTTACAAAAAAGTGATAAGTGTGATACGTGTGCACAGAACAAAAGTACAAATAAACATTGAAAAGGACCCCAACAAAATTAAAAAAAAATCATAATCAAGCTGGGCAATAGTGATAGTAATGGGAAACATCAAAACACACTCCCAAGAAAGCCCCAAAAATAAATATGAATTTTGGAAGGGTCTACGCTCCGTCCCCATACAAGGTGAATGATCCCACAGTGAAATAGCAATGATCGGGGTTTCCCTCTCAATTGGACAGGTTACCTATGGCATGCACATGTTACACAACAGCAGGGCGGGCATGTCGGAATGGGCAACTGGACAGATGCTGGGAAAGGGGATACAGAGGGCTGCAGGCGGCACATGCTGTGGTGCAGCTGGGGCACAGTGCGGACTAAGCAGATTCCTAGATGGCACTTAGGAATGTTGAAACTGAACAGCAGCCAGACAGCAACTGATGAGGGCCCAACATGGGCACGAGAGTGTCTATCACAGTGTCACAGGGGATAGTACCCAGCAGGTACCCCCAAAGGAACAAAACATTGACAGGCGGTGTTGGGGGGAAGCGTGGACGCCTAAGCAGGCAACCCTACACCAGAACATACACCATAGGCAGCCGCCTACCTGCACACTGGATGGCTTGAGACTGCACACCACCAGCACCACCAGCAGAAGGGCATGTCAGCATGATGGCAGAGGGGTACTGGTGGTGGAGGGGGGCAGTGGCAGCTGCCCAGAGCCGACCATGGCCTAGCCCTGTGTAGGTGGGTGCCATGCACTGCAACAGATAGGCTCTGTCTGACAAACAACCATGGTATCTCCAGGGACTGCACTGTCTCTGTGAGCACAGTGTGTTGCGGTGAACGCAGCCAGTGTGTTCCGGAGCAGAAAGTCACAAGTTCAAGTCCCAGCTGGGGCTACTGCCAATCTAGTCCCCATATTTTACCCGCTACTAAACCGTGATAGTAAGGACAAACCTTTATTGCAGAGAACATACGCATGGATCAAACGCCTATATTTTACCCCACCGAGCACAGACACCAGAAACATGCGCATTACCTAGAGCAGAGTCCCCCAAATGCAGTCCTGGAGGGCCAAACACCATTCAGGTTTTATGCTGTCTCCAATATAAGGCCATGTCAGCATGGTGGCGGAGGGGTACTAGTGGTGGAGGGGGCAGTGGCAGCTGCCCAGAGCAGACCATGGCCTAGCCCTGTGTAGGTGGGTGCCATGCACTGCAACAGACAGGCCCTGCCGGACAAACAGTCATGGTATCACCAGGGAACGCACTGTCTCTGTGGCAACAAGGTGGTGCAGTGCACACAACCAGTGTATTTGGAAGAAGGTCACAGGTTCAAGTCTGAGCTATGGTGCCTGCCAACCCAGTTCTCATATTTTACCCAGTACTACAACGTGCTAATACAGACAGAACGTTTAGTGCAGATGACGTAAACATGCCCAAAACACCTACATTTTACCCTACAGGGCAAAGACACCATAAACAGGTGCATTACCTAGAGCAGAGTCTCCCAAATGCAGTCCTGGAGGGCCAAACACCATTCAGGTTCCATGCTGCCTCTAATAAAGATGCCTGTGCTGCATATCTATGCACCACCCCCATGGTATGCAGATGTATCTCATGCATATTCATGAGGGACAGCATGAAAACCCGAACAGTGTTTGGCACACCAGGACTGGAGTTGGGAACCTCTGCCGTAAAGCAGCAGCCAACAGGGGCAGACACACCCACACCCACACCCACAGGCTCCATTAGCCAATGCCTCCTGGAGAGGCAGGACATTGGGCCCTGTATGCATCTCCCAACACTAGCACTTGCATACCTTAGCAATGCCACCCTACACCTGAGAATATGGTACATAGCTATCAAACGTTTGCTATGATTACTGGCAGATAGCAATTCCTACGTTAAGCACAGTTTGCTGATTGAGCTCCATCATAGCAACCTTTCTGATGTCTGTGGAGTGTGCTTCAGGTCTGGTCTCTTACAGTGTTTACCACCCTGGGGAGTGACCCCCAACAGTATTGCGTACCATATCCATGCCTGCACTGTGCCCAGGACTGGTGTGGTGGCCAGGGCTGCTAAACTCCTCTATAGTAGCACAAGGCTGGCATAGGTGTGGGAGTGTGTCTGTCTATCCAGTGTGTGGTGGCTACAAACAACCTCCACAGCCCACACTGCCAGCACTGTTGCCAGTATTGGCCTGCTAATGTGCATAATGAGGAGCAAGGTACCATGGGTATAGCCCGGACAGGGTGGCCTGGCCAGGATGCATCTGCACAGGGCATAGGGCACTGGCTGGGACATTGTAGTGCCCGGCCACCACCTGCACAGACAGGGTGGCCACAGCATGTCCTGCTGGGAGATCACTCTCACCCTGACTATGCAGTGATCACAGCATGGCTAGGCACCCCCATAGTGCTATAGAGTACTTTTCGCATGTGATATTTATGGGTTTCTTTTTGGGGCCCAGTCACTAATTTATATGCTTGGTGTGTATGCTGACATCCCAGTTCTGGGTGCACGCATTTCCACCAGGAACATGCACTATGGACTAGCTAGCAGACTGTCTGCAGCTGGTATTTGTCTTGATGGAGCGCCTCTCAGGGTTCAGCGGCTGAAGGCTTGCTGCAGGAGAATATCAGATAGTGGTGGGGTGCAGCTTAGCATATCCAGGCCTAATGTCTGTCTGCTATAGCGTTATGGATGTGTACAGAGCTGCATTGACTGCCTTGTAGGTGTCTGTTCCCAAGCAGGACTGGGGTTGATGGTCCCCTCTACAGCCACCACTTCAAGGAGGTAGAACTTGGAACTGTTGGTGGGAGACCCTGTTTACCACCCTCAGCCCTGGAGAAGGAGGTGGGTGGTGGTACATAATCCTCCTAGGGGTCCATAGGAGCTACACCTGTCTGAGACATACAAATATATCCAAGGTGTGTGCAGAAACTACCTATCTCACACATTAGCACTGCTAGGGACCTGCAGCATGGCCTATCTCTGCTGTGTACCTGGTGCTGGGCACCCCACCTCGCCCTCAGGGTGAGTGCAGTACCTGCACAATGTGACGGTGTGTAGCTACTCTGTGCCAGTACCACACACGGTCAGTTCCCCCTACCAGGCCGAGGTGCTGTGGGGGTGCATACCCCATCTTGTGATCATCTGTAGACTGCTGATTTGCATGTGCAGTGCATCATGGGTATGGGTGGGTTAACCCTATCCTGGTGACCACAGCAGACTGTTTTTGTGGTGACTTGCAGTCCTTCTGCAGCCAGCCAGGGGTTTGTTAGCAGCTATAGCCCACTGGTTACTTCACTGCCAGTGAACCCAGAGGTCATGGGTTCAAACCCACAGTGGGGTTATTTGATAGGGCTGTCCAAAGCATTATCTATTTTTAATGTACATTTGTGCTGCCAGAAAAAACACCCTCAGCGTACTGTACCCATAAGGTGCTTCAGAGGGCGCTTTATAGGGCGCCCTATAGGGCACCTTATGGTTACTGTCCAGATAAGGTGCACTATACAGTATGCTATGGAGCGACTGATAGGGTGCCCTATAGGGGACATTATAGGGTGCCGTGGCGGATAGTGCACTTTATAATGTGCCCTATGGAGTGCCTTATAGGGTGCCTTATGGGGTACTTTAGGTTACGGGACATGAGGGTGTGTTTGCTGGCAGCAATTAATAAAATATAAATAAAGTGCCGCAGGAAACAATACTTACATGTCAAAGCTGATGCCTCAGCCAGCCTTACGTATTAGGCACACTGGGGATTGAACTCATGACTCATGTATCATCAATCAGTGCCGTAACCATTGTGCTACACTGCTGTTCCTCCTTGTATGTCAGCGCACCTGCTTAAGATTTCCATGCGTTTAAATGCACAGTGCTGCCGTCAAAAACAGTGCTATGACCTTGCTGTGCCTCATAGGGCACCCTATTTGGCGCCCTATAGGCCACCCTTCCAGCAACATTGTAGGGTGCCGTGGCGGACAGTGCACTTTAAAATGTGCCCTCTGGGGTACCTTATGGGGTGCCTTATGCAGCACCTTATGTTACAGCGCTTTGGAAGTGCGTTTGCTAGCAGCAGTACTTAAAATAAAATTAAAAAGCCTCATCATGCAATATTACACATAAATGGTAGTGCCTCAGCCACCCTTCTTCATTGGGCACAGTGGGGGATTGAACCCATGTCCCCTGTACTATTTGTCAGTGTCTTTACCATTGTACTGCAGCCCTGTTCCTCTGGTTGCACATCAGCGCGCCTGCTTATGTTTCCTGCGCGCGTTCCTCGTGCGCTACTGTGCACGGCGCGTGCTAATCCCGCTTTGCTCTATTTTTGGCCGGACCGCCCACTCCTTATATGGCATCCTGCAGACTAACGCGGCGCGCACGTTAGGAAACCTTAGTAAACATACCCCTTAATCTTTGTGTTTTTACATGAGAGATGAACAGGTAATAAAGAGGCTCTATTTTCCCTTCACAATTATACAATATAGTTGCTCTTGTACATTTTAGCTTTTTTCAGTGCTACCGCTTATGTTGTTTGAGCCATTTTAATCATGCCATACTACTTTCATATCGTTTTTTTCTACTTCATCATTAAGCATACGTGCTGTTCTTCCTTTTTTATACAATTGTATACACATCGGTTTTTCTCATATTTCATTATATGAGAAATATACATTATATTGGTTTGCCCCTTAGCAGAGACGTGAGTAATTATGTTTCCTTTGTGTTTGGGCATATTTAAGTGCAGTCCCTAACTGCGACGTAGATATATGGAGAGTGTATTTTGAAACTTTAGTTAACATATGCTCTTTTAGTATATTTCTACTATTCCTTAGTAGGTTATTAGTTATTCTTAATGTTTATTAATGTTTTCCAAGTATTCTATTACCATTAAATCATATGCATAGTGCATTCTTTTCGCTCCTGCTCCATTGTGCTTTTACATGTTTCTACTATCTTTTGTTCCTTTTTTATACACAAATGTTTTTTTAAGATTAATAGTCCTTTATAATCATCCATTTTGAAGTTTTAGTGTATTTGGTTATGTTTCCCTTTGGCTTATAATCCACCCTTTTATTTGTTTTAATTTCTTTCATTTGTTTTATTTGTTTTATTTAGTTTTATAAGTTACCTCCTTTTGGATAGTTCGTTGCAATTTGACATTCCCAGGTTACGCTACAGTTGATATCCAATTTCAGGTACAGCTTTATATGGTTTTTGATATATTTTGAATGGTTTTTATTAATATTTATATAATTATGAGATCATATTAATGTCATTCCTTCACTTCATTTTATTTATTATCATCATTTAACTTTTTTAGCTCTAATTTACATAGGGGTATGTTTACTAAACTGCGGTAACGCCATTCACGTTAGGATCCGCGGTAGAGGCAGAAATACCCAAATAAGGACATGGGCGATACATCGTTACCAATAATGCGCATTACAAGGCGTCATAAATTAACGAGCGTTACAAAGTGCCGTGTAAAGCGCCATGCAAGGCGCCCTGTACGGCGCCCATAAGGCATTTGATAAGCTGCTTAGCAAAATGTTGAGAGCTGTAGCACAATGGTTAATACATTGATTGATAGTGGAGGGGATGTGAGTTCAATCCCCCCATGGGTCCAATGAGTAAAGCTGGCTGAGACATTAGCTTTTACTTTAAATCAGTGCTGTCTGAAGCATATTGTTGTGTAAAGTTAATTAGTGCTGCCAGCAAATACACCCTCACAGGGCCCTAACCTAAGGTGCTGCATAAGGCGCCCTATAAGGTACTCCAGAGGGCACATTATTAAGTGCACTGTCCACCAAGGCAACCTATAATGTTGCCTATGGAGCACCCCATAAGATGCCTTGTAGGGCGCTTTACAGGGTGCCGTAGAGGGCGCTGTACAGGACGTTCTATAGGGCGCCTGATGAGGCACCGTAAGGAGACAGCACTGTGAGGGTGTCTTTGCTGGCAGAACCAATTTAAATTAAAAAAGGAAAATGCCACAGACAGCCCTACCAAATGACCCCGCTCTGGGATCAAACCCATGACCTCTGGCTCCACCGGCAGTGAAGTAACTAGTGGGCTACATCTTCAGTACTACTAACAAACCCCTGCCTGGCCATGGAAGGACATCAGGTCACCACACAAACGGTCTGCTGTGGATACCAGGATTTGGGTTAACCCACCCATACCCATGGTGCACTGCACATGCAGATCAGCAGTCTATAGATGATCACAAGATGGGGTATGGAACACCACAGCACCTCAGCCTGGTAGGGGGTACTGACTGTGTGTGTTACTGGCACAGAGTAGCTACAGACCGTCAGAGTGGGCGGGTCCTGAGCTCACCCTGAGGGTGAGGTGGGGTGCCCAGCACCATTTCTGCAGCACCTGGCTTTGCAGAGATGGGCTATGCTACAGGTCCCCATCAGTGCCACTGTGTAATAGGTGGTCCCTGCAGACACCCTTCGCATATGCCAGTGTCCATCTGTACATCACATCTTGCCTGTGTGGACTATGATGCACCCGGAATAGTGCATACACTGTGTGGGTGCCATGGCCACATGATGTATGGTAGGGAGGGGGGTGTTTGGGGCCCATAAGTGGTTTACATACCAACACCCAACCCACCGTCTGTGACTCAGGGTGGGAAACAGGATTTTCAACCAACAGATTGACATTTTACCCCACTGCACTGGTGACAGTAGAGGGGACCATCCACCCCAGTCCTGCTGGGGAATAGACACCCCTATAGGGAGTCTATGCAGATCTGTACACCTCCATACATAGGGCAGTGACAGACAGACAGTAGGCCAGGTAATGCACAGTCTCCAGCTGCTGCACCCTACAATGTATACCAAACACATACATACTAACTGCAGACAGTCTGCTAGCTAGTCCATAGTGCATGTCCCTGGAGGTGATGTGCACACACCCACCAAGCAAATATGTCAGTGATTGGGCTCCAGAAGACAAAGCCTATATATATCACTTACAAGAAGCACTATGGGGGAACCCAGTCATGCCATGGTCACTGCTCAGTCAGGGTGAGCGTGACCTCCCAGCAGGACATGCCGTGGCCACCCTGTCTGTGTAGGCAGTGGGCAGGCACTACAATGTCCCAGCCATTGCCCTGGGTCCTGTGCAGGTGCATCCTGCCCAGGCCGCCCTGTCCGGCTATACCCACAGTCCCTTGCTCCTCATTATGCACATTGGCAGGCCACTACTGGCAACAGTGCTAGCAGTGTGGGCTGCGGAGGGTGTGGGCAAACACCACACATTGGATAGACTGACTCCCACTCCCACACCTATGCCAGCATTGTGCAACTATAGAGGCTTTTGGCAGCCCTGGCCACCGCACCAGTCCTGGGCACAGTGCAGGCATGGCTATGGTATGCAGTACTGTTGGGGTCTCTCCCCAAGGTGGTGGACACTGTCAGGTACCAAACCTGACACACTCCACAGACATCACAGAGGTTGGTATAGTACAGCCCACTGGGCAGATTGTGCTAACCTTAGAGATTGCTTTGTGCCAGTTCTCGTAGCAACCTTTTGCTATCTGTGTACTGTATTCCCGGGTTTTGGGTGGCATTGTTAGGGTATGCAAGTGCTAGTATTGGGAGATGCGCACAGGGCCCAACATCCTGCCTCTCCAGGAGGCTGTGGATATTGGAGCCTGTGGGTGCGGGTGTTTCCGCCCCTGTTGGCCGCTGCTCTTGGACAGGGGTTCCCAACTCTGGTCCTGGTGGGCCGCACCATGTTCGGGCTTTCATGCTGTCCCTGATGAATATGCATGAGATACATCTGCATACCATGGGGGCGGCACACAGACATACAGCACAGGCATCTTTATTGCAGACAGTATGGAACCTGAATGTTGTTTGGACCTCCAGGATTGCATTTGGGAGACTCTGCTCTAGGTGATGCGCCTGTTTGTGGTGTCTGTGCTCTGTAGGGTAAAATGTAGGTGTTCCAGGCATGTTTATTCTATCAGCAATAATAGGTTCCGTCTTTCTTACCACGGTCTATTACTGGATAAACCTATGGGGACAGAGTTGGCAGGGACCACAGCTAGGATTTCAACCTGTGACCTTCTGCTCCTGAGCACACTGGCTGTGCATACTGCGCCACACTGATGCCACAGGGACAGATTATTCCCTGGTGATACCCTGACTGTTTGTCAGATGGGGCTTGTCTGTTGGAGTGCATGGCACCCACCTACATGGGGCAAGGCCGTGGCCTGCTATGGTCAGATGTCACTGCCCCCTCCGCCACCAGTACCCCTCCGCCGCCATGCCCTTCTGCTGGTGGTGCTGGTGGTGCGCAGTCTCGGGCCATCCAGTGTGCGGGTGGGCAGCTGCCTATGGTGTGGGTTCTGGGGTAGGGGTGCCTGCATGGACGTCCACACTTCCCCCCAGCACCGCCTGCCACTGTTCTGTGCCCTTGGGAGTAGCTGCTGGGTACTATCCCCTGTGACACTGCAGGAGAGACAGTCGTGCCCATGTTGGGCCCTCATCAGTTGCTGTCTGGCTCTACTGTTTACACATTCCTATGGGCCAACTAAGCATCACCCTAGTCCCCACTGTGGCCCAGCTGCACCACAGCATGTGCCGCCTGCAGCCCTCTGTATCCCCTTTTCCGGCATCTGCCCAGTTGCCCGTTCTGACATACCCACCCTGCTTTTGTGGAACATGTGCACGCCATAGGGAACCTGTCCACTGACAAGGGGAAGCCCTGATCTGCGCTATTTCACTGTGGGATCATTCACCTTGTATGGGGACAGAGCATACACCCTTCCACAATTAATATCTTTTTCTGGAGCTTTCTCAGTAGTGTTTATTGCTGTTTCCCATTGGTATCACTATTGGCCAGCTTGGTTATGTTTTTTTCCTCTTTTCTTCAGGTCATTTTCACTGTTTATTTGCCCTTTTGTTCCGTGCACATGTACACACTTATCACGTTTTGTGGGTTTCCCTGCCTATGCTGTACATTGCTGACACTGAAATGGTTTCTCTCCCTTACAAATGTGCATCTAACGGCAGGTTTTCATTCGCGGTAGGATTCAGCCCTTGAGTTCAGCGCGTTACTGTGCCTGGAGCCTCTCCCCACCCACTCTCTGCCCATTGACCCCTTCTCTCCACCCTCTCTCCACCTTCTGCGGTGTTTCCTGCGCGGCAGAATGTCAACGATTGTTATGTAACAGTGCTGCGCGTTAACGTTACATGACGCTCGTTATGTGACGTTACCGCGTGGCAATGCAGTAAACATGCCCCATAGTTTATTAATTAATTAATTAATTATTTATTATTTATTTTTATTTCTTATATACCGCGCTATTATAATCAGTGCGGTTTACATTTGAACAGAACATACAAGAATGTAACAAGTTACATCGAGATTTTACATTGAACAGGGAAAGTAAACATGGAGGAAAAACCGAGGGAAAACTATGTACAAATTATATACAAATTATGGATACTCTTACGAATAAAATCTAAAAAACTTTACCTAGAGGCCTGGGCTTGTGGGTCAAGGAAGCAGATAGGGGAAAAAAATGGTTAGCCGTTACCTACAGGAGGATGATCTAAGGGACGGGCTAGGTAGGGAGGAAAGGTGGTGGCAGTGTGAGTGTCGGGATTGGTGTCAGGGTAATGTTGTAAGAATAGGTGGTATTTGAGGGCTTTTCGGAATAGTGCCAGGTTTGAGATGGCCCGGATTTCAGCAGGGAGGGCATTCCATGCCATAGGTGCAAAAATGGAGAAGGATCTACTTGCCGTTGCTTTCCTACATTTTATCAACAATTTTGGGACTTCGAGTGTATTCATCGATGTAGATCTCCTGGTTCTGTTGTCTGCTGTGCTGTGGAGAAGATCACTAATGGGCATGGGGAGATGGTTCTTAAGGGCCTTGAATGTCATGACCAGAGCCTTGAAATGGATTCTGGCCCACAGCAGAAGCCAGTGTAGGTTCTTTAGAGCTGGTGTTATGTGGTCTGATCTTGAGAGCCCTGTCAGTACCCTTGCAGCTGAGTTCATGGCAAGAGTAGCGGGTTAAGAGTCGACTGTGGGAGTCCAAGTAGGATAATGTTGGCAAAGTCGAGGTGTGGGATGACTAAGGCTTGGAATATTGAACAGTAGTCAGGGAAGTCAAGAAGTGGGCGGAGATGGCGTAGTGATCGGATTTTATGATATATTGCTTTAGTTGTGTTTATGACATGTGCTGACATGTCAAGACGCTGGTCGAGGGTGATGCCCAGGTAGCGAATTGTAGATTTGGACTTCAGTTCAATGTTATTGACTAGAAGTGAACTTCTGGTTTCGCGAGATGAATAATACATCTGCTTTGCTGTGGTTAATACGTAGATTTTGAGAGAGGAGCCAATTTGCTACCGCTTCAAAGTATCTTGTAATTGGAGAAAAGTAAGGTTGATTGATTTTAAACTGTGTGTACATTAGGATGTCGTCTGCATATGCAAGGCATTGGACGTTGAAGGAACGGATTAAAGCGCAAATGGGCTGCATGTAGATGTTAAACATTAATGCAGAGAGGGAAGATCCCTGAGGTACACCTTGCTTCAGTGAGAATGGTTCAGAGGTCTTGGAACCTGCTCTGACTTGTTGCCATCTGTTACACAAATAGGATTCACACCAGGCTAGCGCTGAGCCTTGTAGACCTTTATCTTTGAGGCGAAATGAAAAGTGTTTCGTGATTCACTGAATCAAAGGCTGCTGCTATGTCTAAGAAGATGAGGACGAATCCATGGTTGATATTGTCAATTCCTGTGATTAGGTTGTTGAAGAGGGTTGTGAGGATGGTGTCCACTCCGTGAGCTTCCCTGAAGCCATGTTGGGATGGGTCCAGTGGTGCAACAGTATCAACATGGTGTTGGATTTGCCACTGGACTACCTTCTCCATAATTTTGGCAAGCAGTGGGATGCTCGAGATTGGTCGGAAGGACTCAACTTTAGATGGATCGAGCCTACTATTCTTTAACAGGAGGCGGATTGATGTGTATTTTAAGCTGTGAGGGAAGGATCCTTTTGTGAGTGATTGATTCAAGATTCTGCATATAGTTGGACTGAGGTCATGGCACAACGCTTTAATCCAGCTAGCAGGGCAGGGATCGTTGGGGGCAGTGGTGAGGTTAATAGATGTGATGATATCTAAAATTTATTTGTTGGATACCTTGGAGAATGACAGTAGAGGGGTTGGTTGGGGGGTGTCTGTGTGGGGTGTAGGTAGATAATATGGTTGCATTCATGTTGTACTTGGTCTGTATCATCTTTGATTGAAGGTAGTTAGAATAGTCTTGCGGCTGGGGCATGGTTGTTTGGGCTAGTGCTGGATCGCCAGTTAGTGACTTTACTATGTTAAATAAGTCGTGAGGTTTGTTCAATGATCGCCTTAGTAATTCTGAGTTTTCTTTTTTCCATGTTTTTTTGTCGGTGAGCTTGCAGGTGAGTGTAGTATGCACCGAGTGCCTCAGGAATCTGGGTGTGGCGCCACTGTCTCTTGAGTTTACGTAGGTGGAGGGGTGATGCTCGCAGATCCTGGGAGTACCATGGTGCATGTTCGTGTTTCACACGGTTCGTGTTGATGGATGGTAGGCAGGCGGCAGCTCTAAGGGTGTCGTCCCAATTGGAAACCAGTTCATCTGGATCGAGGGAGTCATTGGCGAGTAGAGGTAGGATCTTCTTAAGAGCCTTATCCTTAACAAGTGGTCGAAAGCATGTTGTTACCGTTTTAGTAGGGGCACGTGCTTTGTTGCTGGAAATGCTGAGATCGTTGGTGGGTATGTGAAATAGGAATAAATGATGGTCGGACCAGGGTACAGGTGTTATGGAGAGTAGCAAGCTCTGGGAGGGATTGACGGCAGTCTGTGGTACGAAGATCAAGTCAAGTATGCCACCCTTGTTATGAGTAGGGGAGTTGATGAGTTGCGTGTAGCCCAGCTCATTCATTGCGTCAATGAATGCTGTTGAATGCGTATCATGTAGGGAGGGCAAGTTGAAATCTCCAATCAGGAAATTTAGGGCGTGTGGGTTGGTGGAGTTGCTAGCTAGGTCGATTATTGATGGGAGGTCATCTGGAGATGAAGTTGGTGCTCGGTATAAAAGGTTCATTGAACAGTGTTCATTCGATATGGATATTATGTCCAGATAGGTTGAGCTAGTAGTATTGCTTAGTGTGAATTGAAGTTCGGATCTGGCGAAGATGAGTGTTCCACCTCCCCTCTGGTGGGTCCTATGGCAGGCAAAGATTGAATAACCGGGTAGTGACATCTGGTTGATTAGGGCATTATCATAGTCGGATAACCAGGATTCAGTTATCAATAGGATATCAAGGTCATGTAGAGTTATAAAGTCATTGATTGCAGGCCATTTTGAGCGTGTTGATCTGGCATTGATAAGCGCACATTTGAGTAACTGTTGGTAGTTGCATTTCTCAGTCTGGATCCTTTTAAAGTCTTGTAAGGGGATGTGTAGAAGGTGAGGATGAAGGGCACTGGCTTTTGTTGAATGTTGACGGGGGTTTTCAGACCATCTTCTGCTGTTGTTGTAGAGGATTATTGTTATTGTTTGTATTATTGTTGTAATTATTGTTTGTATTGATGTATTTGTTGCCCTTGTTTATATATATGGAGGTATTCATAACCCTCAATGCCTTGTTCGCTGTTATATTTCAACTATGTAGGTGATCAATAATTTCTTTGTTTTTATTCATTTTTTAAAATTTACTTATAAGTATAATTTTGGTTTTATTCATGTATTTATTTGTATTATCATATTTTTTAATGCAGGTTTTAGATTGTTATTTATGTATTTATGATTTTAGTGTGCCAGGTGTATTACCCCTGATGAAGGCAACGAAACACGGCCTGTTTTGGGTGATCCCAGTCACATACATTAAAGATTGGTCTTTCCTTACTCCACATTTGGACTTGTTTCTCCATTTGCACCATCACCATAGTGGCCTTTCGAACTTGGGCACTATGCTGTTGCTGAAAATGGAGCACTACTATCACGTTTCTTGGGCTCCCTGCCTATGCTGTACATTGCTGACACTGAAATGGTTTCTCTCTCCTGCAAATGTGCATCTAACGGCAGGTTTTCATTCGCGGTAGGATTCAAACCTTCAGTTCAGCGCATTAGTGTAAAAGGAACCTCTCCCTGCCCACTCCACACCCATTGACCCCTTCTTTCCGCTATCTCTCCACCCTCTGCGGTGTTTACCGTGGCCGGGAACGCTAAGTGCAGGGACCAGGGGTTCGATCCCTCATAATGCCCAGTGAAAAAGGCTAGCTGAGGCAGTATGTTATATGTTGTGGAGTGCTGTAGGAGGCTTTTTAATTTTATTTTGTGATAACTACTAGCAAATGCACTCTCACAGCATATTAATATAAGGCGGCCCATAAGGCACATGTTACAGTGCACCGTCCGCCAAGGCACCCTAGAATGTCCCCTATAGGGCAGCATGTATGTTGCGACACAGGATAATGTATAGTGCACCCTATATGACTGGCAACCGTAACGTGCCCTATAGGGCGCCCCATAAAGCACCCTCAGAGGCACCTTATGGGTACAGTACGCTGAGGGTGGTATTGCTGGCAGCAACATATGTACAGTAAATTAAAATAAAACTGTGGACACCCCTATCACATAACCCCACTGTGGGTTTGAACCCATGACATCTGGCTGCACAGGCAGTGACATAACCATTGGGCTACAGCTCTATAGCTGTAAGCAGCCCCTGGCTGGCTGCAGATAGCCTGTACATCACCTCACTGACAGTCTGCTGTTGTGAACCACCCATACCCATGATGCACTGCACATGCAAATCAGCTGTCCACGATTGAACACAGGATGGGAAATGCACCCCTAAAGCTCCCCGGCCTGGTAGGGGGAAGTGTCCGTGT
Source organism: Ichthyophis bannanicus (assembly GCA_033557465.1). Taxonomy (NCBI): domain Eukaryota; kingdom Metazoa; phylum Chordata; class Amphibia; order Gymnophiona; family Ichthyophiidae; genus Ichthyophis; species Ichthyophis bannanicus. The sequence continues at coordinate 124,956,107 of CM066035.1, read as the reverse complement.
GCACCCACACAGCACCTCGGCCTGGTAGGGTGTCCTGAGTGGGTGAACAAACGGCAAAGAGTAGCTAAACACCATCACATTGTGCGGTTACTGTGCTCACCCTGAGTGTGAGATGTTGCGCCCAGAACCAGGTCCACAACATCAGCCATGTCAGAGCTCCAAAGCAGCAATAACCTGTGGAATAGGTAGGTGCTGCATAAACATTTTGGAGATCTCTGTCTGGCTCAGTTAGTGGGGACCTCCAGGTGGATAAAACAGGGCTTCCCCTCAACAGATCCCCACCCGATGGCAGTAGAGTGGACCATCAACCCCAGTCCTGCTAGGGAACAGACACCCTACAGGGCAGTCCAAGCAGCTCCACACACATCTATAACACAATATCAGACAGACATTAGGCCTGGATATTCAAAGATGCACCCCACCACTATCTGATATTCACCTGCAGCAAGCCATCAGCCACTGCACCCTGCAAGGCACTCCATCACAACACATATCAGCTGTGAACAGTCTGCTGGCTGGTCCTGATGGACATGCATGCACCCACAACTGGGGTGGCAGCACACACAGACAGATAAGTCCATGAAGAGGCCCCCACAGGACACCCATACATATCACATGGGAGAATCACAATATAGCACTATGGGGGTGCCTAGCCATGCTGCCGTCACTGCACACTCAGGGTGAGAGTGATCCCCCAGCAGCACATACAGAGGTCACCCTGTCTGTGTAGGTGGTGGCCGGGCACTACCATGCCAGTGCCCTATGCCCTGTGCAGCTACATCCTGGTCAGGCCACTCTGTCTGAGATATACCCATGGTCCCTTGCTACTCATTATGCACATTGGCAGGCCAATACTGGCAACAGTGTTGGCAGTGTGGGCTGTGGAAGGGGCATGCAGCCAACACCCACTGTATAGACAGACACACAATTCCAAACCTATGCCATCATGGTGCTACTATTGAGGAGGTAATTAGCCTTGCCCACCAAACCGGTGCTGGGCACGGCAAGGCATGGATATGCTACGCCATAGGTGTCAAACCTGTCCTGGAGGGCCACAATCCTGCCAGGTTTTTGGATAGCCCTAATGAATATGCATGAGATATATATGCATTAGAGATAGCCTGCCAACCTGACTGGTTTGTGGCCCTCCAGGACTGGATTTGGAGACCCCTGCTTTACACCTCTGTCATTTAAGATTGTGAGTGGGCAAGGTGCAGATGTCCAAGACATCAAAAAGGTTAGATAGAATTTGTCACATTCCTCCTCACTTCTCACCACCACCAAAATATTGTCCATTAGACATCTTTTTGGTGGTGGTGAGAATCGAGGATGAATGTGACACATTCTAGCTACCCTTTTGATGTCTAGGACATCTGTACCTTGCCCACTCACCATCTTAAATGACAGAGGTGTAAAGCAGTGGTCTCCAAATCCAGTCCTGGAGGGCCACAAACCAGTCAGGTTGGCAGGATATCTCTAATGCATATATATCTCATGCATATTCATTAGGGCTATCCCAAAACCTGGCAGGATTGTGGCCCTCCAGGACAGGTTTGACACCTCTGTGCTACGCAGTACTGCTGGGGATCACTCCCCAGGGTGGTAAACACCGTCAGAGGCAAGGGCTGGAGCACGCACCGCAAACACCAAACAGATTGTTCGGATGGGGTCAACTAGCAGTATGTGCGTAACGTATGGATATCTATCTGCCAGTACTCCTAGCAAGCGTCTCAGAGCTGTGTACCGTATACCTCAGGTGTAGGGTTACATTGCTAGGGTATGCAGGTGCTAGTATTGGGAGATGCACGCAGGGTCCAATGTTCTGCCTCTCCAGGAGACATTGGCCAATGGGGCCTGTGGGTGTGGGTGTGGGTGTGTCTGCCCCTGTTGGCTGCTGCTTTACGGCAGAGATTCCCAACTCCAGTCCAGGTTTGCATCACACTGATCGGGTTTACCTGCTGTTCCTCATGAATATGCATGAGCTATATCTACATGCCATGGGGATGGTGCATAGATATACAGCACAGGCATTTGTATGAGTGGCAGCATGGACCCTGACTGGTGTGTGGCCCACCAGGACTGCATTTGGGAGATTCTGCTCTAGGTACTGCCCCTGTACATGGTGTCTGTACTCAGTGGGGTAAAAGATAGACGTAGTACCATTGCATATGTCCTCGCCACGAAAGGTTTGTCCTTACTATCACTGTGTAGCTGTGGGAAAAATATGTGAGAAGGATTGGCAGTAGCCCCAGCTGGGCTTTGAACCTGTGACCTTCTGTTCTTGTATGCACTGTCTGCATGCACTGCACCACCTTGTAGCCACAGATTGGCTGGATTCCCTGGAACGTCCATGCCTGTGGATCCGGCAGGGCCTGTGTGTTGCAGTGGACTGTGCCAGCCTGCACATGGCTTGGCTTCTGTCCTCTGTGGCTAGCTGCCACTGCCCCCTGCACCACATGTACTCGTGCGCCAACATGCTGGCATGAGCTTCTCTCAGAAAAAGCAGATGACTGATTGCAATGTGGCAGTACGGGACTGCATTTGGGGGACTTGGCTGTAGGTATGCCCATTGTTGTGGTGTGTGTGCGGTGTTGGGTAACATATGGGTGTTTCCCCCATGCTTATGTTCCCTGCAATACAGGGGTGTCTGCTCTATCTTTGTTTAGTGGTGGGTAAAATATATGGACTGGGCTGGCAAGTGCCCCAGCTGGGATTTGAACCTCTGGCCTTCTAGTCCTAGAGGTCATGGCTATGTCCTCTGCACCACACTATGGCCACAGAGACAGTGCAGCCCCTGGAGGTAATAAACCTGGCAGGATGGAGTCACAAACCCTGCTGTATGCATTTTTACTGTGGGCTCCTTCACCCTGTGTGGTGACAAACGTGCAAATAAAACCCGGGAATGACCACGGAACAAAGGGGGAAAGCATATACCCAAGCTGGGCAACAGTGATATTAATGGGCAACCCTAGATAACACTCCCAGGACAGCTCCAGAAAAAGGGAAATGTTTTTTGGACGAGTCTCCGCTCCGTACACCTTTCCATAAATCATTTCTTTTTTTGGAGCTTTCCTGGGTGTGTTATCTAGTTTTGCCCATCACTATAACTGTTCCCCAACTGAATTACTATTTTTCATATTTTTGTGGTGGTCATTTTCTATTTATAATTGCACTTTTGTGCTGTGCACATGTATCACACTGCTCACGTTTTTCAGGTTTCCCCGGTTTTGCTGTACATTGCTGACAGAAATGGTTTCTCTTCCCTTTAAATGCATTCTAACGTGAGTGATTCACTCGCGCTATTTGTTTTTGGAAATTCAGCCCCGATAATGTGTGGGGCGCCTCTCCAATCCCCTTCCCCGCCCATTAACCCCTTCTCTCCGCCCCTCCGGGGCCTTCCTCCGCCCTCCGTTAGCCTTTCCACGCCTCTATCGGACATTTGCGGGCACGTACTTGTGCGGCACCCGTTACTGTGACGCGCAAGTGTGCGGGGCTTCATCGCACGTTTGCGGGGCGTTTAAGTGCTCTTAAGTACCGCTTTTAGTGCGCTATTTTGCAGCGCGCTAATTAGCGGTTTTTAGTAAACATGCCCCCTAGTCTTTCTATATTCTGATAAGGTAAACAATCGATCTACGTTTACCCGTTCCACTCCGTTCATTAATTTATAGACTTCTATCATATCTCCCCTCAGCCGTCTCTTTTCCAGGTGAAAGAGCCCTAACCTTTTTAGCCTTTCTTCATAGGAGTATCCTTCCATCCCCTTTACCATTTTGGTGGCTCTTCTCTGTACCTTTTCTAAAATCGCTATATCCTTTTTAAGATACGGCGACCAGAATTGCACACAATATTCAAGGTGCGGTCTCACCATGGAACGATATATAGGCATTATAATATCCTTTGTTTTATTTTCCATTCCTTTCCTTATCATACCTATCATTCTATTTGCTCTCTTGGCCGCCGCTGCACACTGGGCCGAGGGTTTTAACATGGTATCCACAATGACGCCTAAATCTTTTTCCTGGGTGGTGGTTCCTAATGTGGAACCTTGCATCGTGTAACCATAGTTTGGGTTGTTCTTCCCTAGGTGCATAACCTTGAACTTGTCCACATTAAATTTCATCTGCCATTTTGATGCCCAGTCTTCCAATTTTTCAAGATCCTCTTGCAATTTTTCACAATCCTCTTGGGTTTTAACAACTTTAAATAGTTTTGTGTCATCTGCAAATTTGATAACCTCACTCGTTATCCCACTTTCCAGATCATTTATGAATATGTCAAAAAGCAGCGGACCCAGCACAGATCCCTGGGGTACACCACTATTCACCTTTCTCCATTGGGAAAATTGGCCATTTAGCCCTACCCTCTGCTTGCTATCTTTTAACCAGTTCCTGATCCACAATAGTACACTGCCTCCTATCCCATGACTCTTTAGTTTTGCCAAAAGTCTCTGATGAGGGACCTTGTCAAAGGCTTTCTGAAAGTCCAGATACACAATATCAACCGACTCACCTTTGTCCACCTGTTTATTCACTCCTTCAAAAAAACATAACAGATTAGTAAGACAAGATCTTCCTTGTCTAAAGCCATGTTGGCTGTCTCCCATTAGGTTGTGACTATCTACATGCTGAGTAATTTTATTCTTTATGATGGTTTCTACCATTTTTCCCGGAACTGACGTCAGGCTCACTGGTCTGTAGTTTCCTGGATCACCCCTGGAACCCTTTTTAAAAATTGGTGTTACATTGGCGATCCTCCAATCTTCAGGTATTAGAGATGATTTTAATGATAGTTCACAGATTACTGATAGCAGTTCTGCAATCTCATATTTCAGTTCTTTCAACACCCTTGGATGTATACCATCCGGCACAGGTGATTTGCTACTCTTCAGTTTATCTAATAGTTGTAAGACATCTTCCCGATGTATCGATATTTCCTTCAATTCTTCTGCACCTTTAAATACCACTTCAGTCATGGGTAACATCCCTACATCTTCCTCAGTAAAGACCGAAGCAAAGAATTCATTCAGTCTCTCCGCTATCACCTTGTCGCCTCTTAGTGCTCCTTTAACCCCTTTATCATCTAATGGACCAACTGACTCTCTCACAGGTTTTTTGCTACGAATGTACTTGAAAAGGTCTTTATTTCGCGCTTTTGCTTCCGCAGCAAGCTTCTTCTCAAATTCTCTCTTTGCCTGCCTTATCAATGCCTTGCATTTGAATTGCCAGTGCTTGTGCTGTTTCCAGGTTTCGTCATTTGGCTCTTTTTTCCATTTCCTGAAAGATGCTTTTTTGGCAACATTTGGCAATAAAATGAAATGATTTTTGAAAGGGTCTACGGAGCGTAGACCCTTCCAAAAATCATTTCCTTTTATTGGAGCTTTCCTGTGAGTGGTTTTTATGGTTGCCCATTAATATCACTGTTTCCCAGCTGGATTATAATTTTTTAGGAATTTGTTGTGGTCATTTTCAATTTATATTTGCTATTTTGTTCTGTGCACATGTATCACACTGCTCACCTTTTTAGGTTTTCCCGCTTTTGCTGTACATTGCTGACGGAAATGGTTTCTCTTCCCTTTAAATCGGCTCTAACGCGAGGGTTTCACTCGCGGTATTTTTTTTGCCGAAATTCAGCCCCGCTCCTGTGCGGGGAGCCTCTCCCCTCCCACTCTCCACCCATTGACCTCGTCCCCCCGCCCCTCAGGAGCCTTCCTCTGCCCTCGAAATGCCTTTCCACGCCTCTATCGCACATCAGCGCGCCTCGCTCTTGTGCGGGTGGAGCGCACTTATGCGGGCGGCGCGCACGTGTGTGGGGCACCAAAAACTCACTATTAGCGTGTGCTAAGGTACCTTAGCGCACGCTCAAGTGCGCCCCACACAATTGCGCGGTTTAGTAAACTTACCCCTAAGTGTAGCCCTGCCCATGGCAACAGGCATTAGCTGCCAGTATTCAAAGCAACCAATAGAAATTACAGCAAAATACATGAAACATACAGTATATGCCAATAATGTAAAAAGCAGACCAACACAGCTAGGGAATTATTTTTAATCCCTGTATCTGGGTTTACGAGCTCTTTACGTGTTCTGTGTGCATGCATGTTCTGTATATGTGTTCATGTATGTGGGTGTGGGTGTCATTCGTGTGTGTGTGTGTGTGCTGTTTATGTGTTTGTCAATGTGTGTGTGTACTATATCTATGTTTGTGGGTAGAGGTGGGGGTAGTTTGGAAGGTGGTGGAGTAGTTGTGGTGGGTAGCTTTTGGGTATGAGGCATTTCTATGGGAGTAGTTTTTGAAGATGGGGCAGATGAAGGAGGCATATTTTTGTGGGTGGGGCAGTTTGCAGGGGGGAGGGGCAGATGCAGGGGGCAGTTTGGTGAGATGTGGGACAATGACAGTAGTAGTTTTTGAGAATAGCAGCCTTTTGTGAGGCGGCTGTGGGGAGTCATGTGTCTATATATTTTTTTTATTACAGTGATAATCAAGTTCAGTCCTTCAAGCCACAAATGGTTTGACTTTTCAGGGTAATCCTAATAAAGATGCATGAGCTAGATGTGTATCCAATGAAGGTAGAATGCATGCACATCTGTCTCATGCAGCCCCTGAGGACCAAAGCAAATGCCACTTCTCTATTATGTCTCTGGATTCTCTCTCAGCACAGTGACATTGCTGCTTATTCTTCCCAGGTCATGAGTACACTGTACCAGCAATACCTTGCCCATAAATAACACCAGACAATGCACTTTTAGCAGGCATGCAACTCTTTAACAAGGAATGCAATGCAATGCAATGTGTGCCTTCGAGTCAGTCCTGACTCCTGGTGACCCAGAAGCTCCTGGGTTTTCTTGGCAGTGTCACTGGAAGTAGATTGCCAGACCTTTCTTCCAAGGCAATGGAGGGTTAAGTGACTTGCCCAAGGCCACAAGGAGTGTTAGTGAGAATTGAACCCTGGTTGCTTGGTTATCAAGCCAGTGTTCTAACCACTAGGCTACTCCTCCACTCCTTAACAAGGAAACTCAGCAGCATATAAAAGCATGTAATATATTGCCAAGATGATTAGCCCTGTAGTTTTTGCAAAGCAGTAAAGAAACATCAATCAGCAGATGTTTTTACATCATTACATGAAAAATGGTGCCACAACTTATGTATATGCACTGATTATATATTTTTATATTTTCATATTTCATACTTGAAATTCCCACTATTTGCCACCCTTAAAATTAGAGTCATTGAAGTGATAAATTAAATTTCATTGCTAATGAATAATAATGGAAGTTTTTGCTAATCATTTAAAATGAATTATATCTTTAGTTTTGTGAGCATAGAAAAACAAGACATTTTCATTCCCAGGAAAAGTTTTATAAATTACTTTCATAAAGCTACATTTATTTTGTTTGATAAACATAAATCCATGTGTCTAGATGACGCTGTCACCTGTATTGTTTTGTCTCACTTAGTCCAAAGAAAAGTCAAATTATTACCAGTAGGAATGATTTATGAACTGTTGTTGTGAGTAATATGCTCAGTGCATTTTATGGACTTTGAAAACATATAATACCACATTTTTATATTGAGTCTGACATACCCTAAGATTAGTGATTAATGCTGATCTTTTACTTGGTAATAGTATGAATTCATAAATTGAGATACTAAAATATTAAAGCAAGAGTAATAAGCATAGAAATATAATAAAGACTAGCATGGTCCATTTATTCTGCCCAGAGAGGTGGTTAGAGTTGTACCCACTTTTCCGTTCGCGTTATGCCCTCTAGCCCTTTGTTCAGTGTTGTACCTGCCATTCTGTGCAGGTTATCCTACTGTACTTTTTGAAGTGTAAAGGTTAAGTTACCTTTGATTCTATCCTCTTGCTATATAGGGATCCTCTGTGTCTGTCCCAAGCCCTTTTGAATTCTGTCATTGTTTTTTGCCCCCAGCACAGGTGGTTCCCCCTGAGGTTCCTGAAATGATTTTGAACATAGTTTTCACTTTATTGACCCAAATGTATTCAGCAATTAGCCCAAATGTAGAATTAGAGGAACAAATGTAATTTGCTCATCTTGTCAATCACTGTTATGGGCCCCCCAAGTTAGTGCAGTTTAGATGGAACTGGCAGAAGGCTGATAGAGGTATAATTACACAACTGAGCAAGTGGCATCCAGGCCTAGGCCATGTTCCCTGCCCCCACCACTTCCCCTATTGCGCCCCACTCCTTCTCGCGCCCCTTTTTCCCTACCTCGCGTTCCCTTGCTTAAGTCATCCCTCACTCCTGACAGAATGCACAAACGACTAGTTTTGCCAGAAAAATTTAGTTTATTGGATAATGTTGGCCACTGCATAACCTTAAACAAACATATAACCAAACTTCATAGTGTACAATTCTCAAACATATATACAACATTAAAAATTGCCCTAAACCTCTCTGACACTTATCCTCGAGACGCACAGCCCGTACTCGCCAAAGGGAGGTGCCGTCAAAGCCTGCCCCCTTAACCTGAAAACACTCTGTGTGGGGCTGCATGCTGTTAAAGCGTGCACTATACCCCCCAGTCGCAGCAGCGTCCTCCTTCTCTGTTTCTGACCCGGCCCATCAAAGGTCAGGATTGCTGCATACTTAATATATGGCAACAAGGTGTATCCCTCCCTCCCCCGACCATCAAAGCATGGGGAGGCACACTACTTGATGATCCTGCTGCAAATCCGTTGACTCTGTCAGGGGGAGGACAGTTTCCTTGTGGCCACTCCCCTTATACTCAACTGTATGGCTGTGTGCGTGGTCCGATGGTCCTTAACCTCTGGCCACACCCCACCGACAGCAACTCCTCGTATTCGGCTGTGGCCAACAGCATTTCTACCATGTCTTTGGCCACACACAGGAAAACATTCATACCAATATCTGACAGATATATGTTGGCTATGCGACACAGGCCAGGGCAACTTACATCATTGAGGTCATGCCCAATGCAACTCCCCACCCCACCCCCCCCTTGATTGCCTCCATGAAGTGAGCCAACCATCCATTTGCCTTTTGTCTCATTTTCTCCACTGTGAACCTTTTTGCCTTTTCAGAACCTTTGTGGTACAATATGGGACCACACCACCCGAGTCCCAGAGAAAATGTCAGCCAGCTGCATCTTTCGGTTAATTCAATGCTGCGGGTATTGGCCAATCTTTCCCCCTCCAGATGCACCACTAAGACCAAAGGACTCCTGGCCACCTTCCTTCAGCACATAAGGGACAGAAGGGACGGAACCAGCAGGTCCAATATCATTCCCCGCACCCCCATCCCAACGATCAACATCTCTGCAGGATTCAGGCTCAAATTAAGCCCTGCGGTCTGCTCTGGTTTCTCCTTTGCACCCAGTGGACATATGGATGGCCTCATATCCACATTTCCCAGGGAGTTGCACCTACGACAATACATCAAAAGAAGAACACAAGAAAGGTCAGGTTAGTCACAGCAAAATTTGTCAATCCCTAGCTTCCAGGCGAACGTACAGGTTATAACGGTCAGAACGCTACTTGCCCATGGACATGATTTGTTCCCTTGTCATACCAAGCCCAGTGGCCATGCTAGTCGCCCCAATGCAGAAGGAATGAATGCCGTAATAGCCAACCTCAAGGTCTGCCTCTGCAATGACCAGCTTCCTCACCCTGGCAAACTAGAAGCGAGATGGGGTGCTCTGCCTCCATAAACCAACACTGCTCACCTCCCATTGCACATAATCATCTGCAGTCCTCAAAATACCACACCGGACACATGCAGTCTCCTGGAAGGGATAACCATGACAATTTAGCCTCCCTTTCATGGGGTCCATCTTAGAGCTACAGGTCTGCAGTCAGGCATGCGGTGACGCTCAACTGACCATCCCTATATTATCCTTGCAATGACGAAATCCGCCAATGGGCTCCGTTCTCCCATTGCTTTGGCAAAAGGGGCGATAGCCGTTAAGCGTGTTCTTACCACTGATTTACTCCTGCTCCTGTCCCTGCAGCAGAATATCCAGCGAAGAATGGTGCTGGCCTTAAAACAGTCTCTGATATCATCCTGCACACAAAAATCCCGGAAGTGATCCTGGGCCTTTAAGTATGTCAGCCTAATATGATCTGCCAGGAGACCCATCAAGAGGCTCCAAACTTTGGCAAACCCAATGCCCAGACTGCCTCTGGAATGGATGTCTTGACTGCATCTGCCCCAGGAACACTGGCCCGGAATGCTGCCATCTTAAAACGTCATTTTATGGAACCAGGAACATGAGGACAAAAGAGGTTCTCCTACCCTGCATGCCCCAGAGAAAGCTAAGGAGAAAACCCATCTGTTAAGATGGGTCTCAAAGGTGTTGTAGCAGATCACCATCCATGATAGCGAGCAGCTTCCTTAACACCTGTGATCCGGAGCATGGCAACGGCCATCCGCCCTGCCCATCATCCTTTAGCAATAACGAAATCAGATGAAGGGCTGTTTTTCCCCATTGCCCAGACAAAGAAAGTGACTGCCACCAGGTGCAGATTGTACCACAGATTTAATCATGCCTCTGACCTTGCATGATAGAATCCACTGGAGAGTGGAGCCTGTCACTCATCAGTCACTTTCCCTGATCCCGTTAAGGCTACAGAACTCACAGAAATGCTCCCAGGCTTCCAAAGTATTTTCTGGCTGGTGCATTCAGCCAAGGAAACCCATCGATAGCTTCAGCACTTTGGCGGGAGCTATCGATGGGTTTTCTTGGCCGAATGTTCCAGCCAGAAATATTTTGGAAGCCTGGGAGTTCTGTAGCCTTCGGCAGGCCAAATGCCCAGACTGCTGCTGGAATGGACATTCTGATGGCACTGAACAATGAAAAATGGCATCAGCAATGTTATTGTAGAATTCCGTAATATGCTCTGCCTTAAAGGTGATATTATGCAGAGCATAACAATTTCCTGAGGCAACGCCACCACCCCTAGCATCATGGCATACATCTCATGTACTGCTTGGACCACTGCCAAATTATCGGTGTGGAATGTAATCACCCTGTTAGCCATTTGAGGGACCCAAATAGACAAGGCTGCCATCATGGGGAATAACTCCAGGGGTGTGATATCCTCGTTAGCGCCAAAGGAGTGCCACTTGCATGGCCAAGACTCCGAGCTGCAGGCCCCCCAGAAACAAATCCCAAAACTGGCCTCTCTGACGCATCCGTGAACAATTCCAGGTCGCAGTTTTAACAGGGGGAGTCCTGTCAGAAGGCTAAGCCATTAAAGGCTTTCATAAAATGTTTCTTAGACTCCTAGGTCTTCACATATGCTCTTATCAACCCTGATGCAGTGGTGCCTCTGCTTGACCCCCCTTGTCACAAGAGCCAGTCAGCGACAGAAAACCCGCCCCATTGGGATCACCTTACAGGTGAAACATAATAAACTGAGCAGAGACTGTTCAAATTTAGCTTTCTGCTCTAATCTAGCTTTTCGCAAGCCTCTCATTTGCCCAATAGTGGTTTTTAATTTCTCAAACATATCCCTGGGCAGGTTTTTTTTTTTTTTTAATTTTATTTTATTTGACATTTTTTATACCCTTTTTCACCGGTACATTACAATGAACTGTTATACATAGAACAATGGAATTTATATACAGAGCAATTAATATATGCTACCGAAATTACATAGAATGGTGTAACTTATATACATTATAATACCTTGATGGTATAACTTACAGTATATGCATTATAATATCTGAACAGAAGGGGTAATTACGTTGCATACAAGGTTGACTGAACATTATGGGCGGGTTCTGTGGGGGGGGAGATTATGTAATGGGACCAAAATGTTCATTGAAAAGGTGCATTTTGAGCAGTTTTCTGAATGCAGACAGTTCAATAGTTCATCAGAGGGTTCCAGGGAGAGAGTTCCAGAGGGATGGTGCATACAGATCAAATGTCCTGTTTTTTCTTGTGGTATGTATAGCATGTTTATGTTGTTTTGCCTCTTTGATCTGCAAGATGGATTGTAGATAGTGAGAGGATTGGTTATTGATCTTGAATGTTAGAAGCAGGACTTTGTAGAGTATATGGCTGGGTAAGGACAACCAATGGAGCTGTTTGAGGATAGGAGTTATGTGCTCATACTTTGACACACCTTGAATTGTGCGTGCAGCGGTATATAAGGCAGTGATTAGTGGAAACAGAGTGAATTTTGGTAGTTCTTGGTAGATTGAATTGTAGTAGTCAAAGTATGGGGGTATGTTTACTAAAGTGCGTTAGTGCAATTCGCGTTAGGAGCCGCGGTAGAGACAGAAACCCCAAATAAGGACATGGGCAGTACATCGTTACCACTAACGCGTGTTCCAAAAACTAACAAGCGTTACAGGGCGCCGTGGCGCGTTAACGCGCGTTCATCTTAAGAAGGTGTACAGACACAAATCACTGAAACAGAGCTGTAGCACAATGGTTACCTCACTGACCGCTGTTACAGGCAGCATGGGTTCGAGTCCCCAGTGTGCCTAACGCAGAAGGCTGACCCAGGCATCACCCTGTACATTACATAGGGAATGAGGAGGCATGCTTTTCTTTACGTTCAGTAGTGTTGCCAGAAACACACCCTCACAGTGTGCGTAGCCACGTGCGTTGGTGCGTGCATAGCCACGTGCGTTGGTGCGTGCGTAGCCATGTGCGTTGGTGCGTGCGTAAAATCATGCGTTGGTGCATGCGTAAAATCGTGCGTGGGTACGTGTGTTGTTACCAGCGTGGGCACTTTATATTACAGACTCTTTAGGGTGTCTTGCACCTATGAATTATGCTAACAGATGTAAGTGTGATGGCCTATGGTTTATCAGAGCCTGTGAGCAGGTGCTGGATTTGCACAGGGTTGGATTGGGTCAGTCACACCCATGATGCACTGCACATGCAAATAAGCTGTCCACAGATACACACCATGGGGAATGCACCCCCACAGCACCCCGGCCTGGTAGGGGGAACTGACCATGTGCACCCCCACAGCACCTAGGCCTGGTAGTGGGTACTGACCATGTGTTTTACTGGCACAGAGTAGCTACACACCGTCACATTGTGCGGATACTGTGCTCACCCTGAGGATGCAGCGAGGCGCCCAGCACCAGGTCCACAGCACCATCCATGGCTGAACGAGGCCATGGCAGAGGTCCAAAGCAGTGTTAATGTGTGAGATAGGTAGTTCTGAAGAAACATCTTATATATCTCTGAATGTTTCAGTCAGGTGTAACCCCTAGGTGGGCTATGCACCACCATCCCCCTCCTCCCAGGGTGGCAAACAGGGTCTCCTATCAATAGATCCACATTCTACCTCCCTGCAGAGGGGAACATCAACCCCAGTTCTGCTGTGGGAGAGCTACCCCTTAGGGCAGTCAATGCAGCTCTCTACATATCCATAGCACAATAGCAGACAGAAATTAGGCCTGTATATGCTAAGCTGCACCCCACCACTATCTGATATTCTCCTGCAGCAGGCCTTCAGCCACTGCACCCTGCAAGGCTCTCCATCAAGACACATACCAGTTGCAAACAGTCTGCTAGTTGGTCCATAATGCATGTTCCTGTTGGAAATGCATGCATCCAGAACTGGGATGGCAGCATACACAACAAGCAGATAAGACAGTGACTGGCCCCCAAAAGAAAACACATAAATATCACATGACAGAAATACTACATAGCACTATGGGGATGCCTAGCCATGCTGTGGTCACTGCACAGTCAGGGTGAGATTGATCTCCCTGCAGGACATACAGCGGTCACCCTGTCTGTGTAGGTGGTGGCCGGGCACTAATATGCCACAGTCAGTGCCCTATGCGCTGTGCAGATGCAGCCTGCCCAGGCCACCCTGTCTGGGCTATACCCATGGTACCGTGCTCCTCATTATGCACATTGGCAGGCCAATACTGGCAACAGTGCTGGCAGTGTGGGCTGTGGAAGGTGTTTGCAGCCACCACACACTGTAGAGATAGACACACACTCCGACACCTATGCCAGCATTGTGCTACTGTAGAGGTGTTCAGCAGCCCTGCCCACCACACTAGTTCTGGGCACAGTCCAGGCATGGATATGGTACGCAATACTGTTGGGCGTCACTCCCCAGGGTGGTAAACACTGTCAGAGACCTGACCTGTAGCACACACCGCTGACATCAGAAAGATTGTTATGATGGAGCTCAATGAGCAAACTGTGCTTAACGTAGGACTTGCTATCTGCCAGTACTCATAGGAAACGTTTGATAGGTGTGTACCGTATACCCAGGTGTAGGGTGGCATTGCTAGGGTATGCATGTGGTAGCATTGGGAGATGCACGCAGGGCCCAATGTCCTGCCTCTCCAGGAGGCATTAGCCAATGGGGCCTGTGGGTGTGGGTGTGTCTGGCCCTGTTGGCTGCTGCTTTACGGCAGAGGTTCCCCACTCCAGTCCTGGTATGCCAAACACTGTTCGGGTTTTCATGCTGTCTCGGAGTAATATGCATGAGCTACATCTGCATACCATGGGGGTGGTGCATAGATATGCATCACAGGCATCTTTATTAGAGGCAGCATGGAACCTGAATGGTGTGTGGCCCTCCAGGACTGCATTTGGGAGACTCTGCTCTAGGTAATGCGCCTGTTTATGGTGTCTGTGCTCGGTGGGGTAAAATATAGGCGTATTAACCATGCGTATGTTCTCAGCAATAAAGGTTTGTCATTACAATCACGGTACAGTTGTGGGAAAAATATGTGGACTGGATTGGATGTAGCCCCAGCTGGGCTTTGAACCTGTGACCCTCTGGTCCTACAGGTACTGGCTGTGTCCGCTGCACCACACTGTGGCCACAGAGACAGTGCAGTCCCTGGAGATAGGACACCTGGCTGAAAGCGTCAGAAACCCTGCTCTGCAAATTTTTACTGTGGGCTCATTCACCTTGTATGGAGACATAGGTCCACATAAACCCAGAATATGACCTCGGAATAAGGGGATAGAAACATACCCAAGCTGTCCAATAGTGATATTAATGGGCAACCATAGAAAACACTCCCAGGAACGCTCATAATTAGAATTAGGGAATGATTTTTGGAAGGGTCTACGCTCCGTGGACCCTTCCAAAACTCATTTTTTTTTTTGGAGCTTTCCTGGGAGTGTTTTGTATGGTTGCCCATTAATATCACTGTTGACCAGCTGGATTATAGTTTTTTAGGATTTTGTTGTGGTCTTTTTCCATTTCTATTTGCTATTTTGTTCAGTGCACATGTATCACACTGCTCATGTTTTGTAGGTTTCCCCGGTTTTGCTGTACATTGCTGACGGAAATGGTTTCTCTTCCCTTTAATATGCCTTTAACGACAGGTTTTCATTCGCGTTGGAATTGAGCTCTGAAATTCAGCACGTTAGTGTGAGGGGAGCCTCTCCCCGCCCAGTCTCCGCCCATTGACCCCTTCTCTCCGCCCACTCTCCACCTTCTGCGCTGTTTTAACGCGCCGCGGGGGTTTACGATCGTTAACTGCGGTTAATGCGCGTAACGTACGCTTAACGATCGTTCGCACGTCCGAACGCGCGTTCCGATGTGCGAACGATCGTTAAGTGTACGTTACGCGCGTTATTCACGATTACCGCAGTTTAGTAAACATACCCCATGGTGTTATGATTGCCTGGAATGCTGTGTGGAAGTAGGATGGGTCCAACAGGGAGCGGAGATGGCAGAGAGTTCTGATTTTATAGTATATTTGCTTTGCTAAATTATTTATGTGAGATCTGAAGTTGAGTTGCTGGGCAAGGGTAATTCTCAGGTGCCTGACCTTTGTTTGTACATGCACGTTTATGTCGTTTAGGAATATGGATGTTGGTGGTTGGAATTCTGTGTCTTTTGTTATGAATAATGCTTCCATCTTCTTATAGTTTATTTTTAGAGAGTTGTTAGTTAACCATAGGGATATTTCTGAGAAATATTTTTTTTATGCCATCATATGTTGGCTTGCTGGTGTTGATTGGGGCATATATCATTATGTCATCTGCATAAATATGGAAGTGTATGTTATGTGCATGGATGACTGTACATAGTGGCTGCAGGTAGATGTTGAATAAGAAAACTGATAGGGAAGAGCCTTGTGGGACACCTTGGGTTTGCAGATAGGGGGAGGAGGTGATATATCCCATTATGACTTGCTGTTGATAATCTCTGAGGTATGATTGAAACCAGCTCAGAACCTTGTCTTGGATTCCAATGGACTGGAGTCTGTGTAGGAGGATGCTGTGATGGATGGTGTCGAAGGCGGCTGAAATATCTAGAAATATTAGGATAAAATTTTGGTTTGATTTCTGAGTTCCTTTTTATTAGAGAGGTTAGAAAGGTTCCTTCTAGAGAGGTTAGCAAGGTTTTGACACCATGGTTTGGCCTGAAGCCATGTTGCTGACGGAGCATAGTGGTCAAGGTGATCCTGGAGTTGCTGCTGTATGTTTTTTTTTTTTAATTATCTTAAACAAGAATGGTAGGCTTGCTATAGGTCTGTATGCTGCTGGATCATTGGGCTTGAGGTTGACATTCTTCAAGGTGGGGCAGATGGAGGAAGATTTGAGTTGTTTAGGAATATTCCCTTGTAGGATAGAGAGTTGGGTGATTCTCAGCAGGGTGTGACTGAGCTCTTCCTTTGATGCCTTGATCTAGCTCACTGACATGGGTCAAGTGGTGATGTGGTTGAGTTTAACATGGTGATGGTGAATTCTATGCTTTCTTTGCTGATCGGACTAAAGGCAGAACAGGGATTGCAGGTGTTGGTTGAGGATGGGGTCTGTGATGGAGGCTGATACACGGAGCTGTTCTTTTGATAGTGATCTGCGAGAGTTTGAGGATCAGGTAGGGTTTCCAATATGGTTGTGTATGAGG
This sequence comes from Ichthyophis bannanicus, assembly GCA_033557465.1. Taxonomy (NCBI): domain Eukaryota; kingdom Metazoa; phylum Chordata; class Amphibia; order Gymnophiona; family Ichthyophiidae; genus Ichthyophis; species Ichthyophis bannanicus. The sequence continues at coordinate 124,939,268 of CM066035.1, read as the reverse complement.
ATTGGGATACATACTTTACTATCTGGAAGAGCTGTTTTAGCCTGTTGAGTGATTTGTTTATGATTTTTTTATGAAAGGTTCTCTTGCAGTTGTCAGTTTCCTGACGGTATTCGACTAGTAGGAGCATGTATGAGTTTTTGTCCTCTGTTGACTTTATCTTCCTCCATTTGCGTTCCAATTTTTGGAGTTGCTTCTTGAGCTCTCTGAGTTCTTTAAAGTACCATTGTGTCTTTTGCCGTCTGTTGGAATGCTGTTGGTTTGGGTTTTCAGAGGCTACTTTTCCAATTACCCGATTCCACTTCAATACAAGGGTATTGAAGTTTGAAGTAGAGTTATCCAGAAGGGGGAGTACTTCATCAGTGAAGACTTTTCTGTCGAAGAGTTTGAATTGTCTCTTGATTTGCTTCTGATAGGTATGGGTGGTTGAGGTGGAGAATGAAAGTTGGAAATTTATAATCTTGTGGTCAAACCATGGAATAGGCAGGTTGTTGGGAGTAGGGAGAGTGTAATATGGATGGGATTGAAGATGAGGTCCTTTGTGTTTCCTTTATTTTATGTTGGGGTTTGTACTAATTGCCATTTATGTTCTCTGTCCTCAGCTGGTTTGGTTTCGGAGCAGGATTTCTTAACTTGCTCAAGGTGATGTACTCCCATCCCATCGCCTCTATCTGTGCGAATAATGTCCAATCAAAGGTCATAAGACTTCGCAGGGGCACCCATCAGGGCTGTCATCTATCCCCGATACTACTTAACCTTGCACTAGAACCCTTAGCCCTCCTAGTGCGACAGAATCCGAAGATCCATGGGGTGTCTATCGCCAATGACTTACGACTATTTACCATTACTGAATTTCCTGAGTGCAGCTGAGGCCTGCATAAAAGGCTCCAGTGCCTTGCCCTGTTAAGGCTTTCCTAACCAGGGCTCTACAGATCAACAAACAGTAAGGATTTGAGGGTTTGTTTGTTTGTTTTTATTATATTACATTGCTAGCTCTCTGACTGGGAGCTCTTAAAAGGGTTTTTTGTATATTTTTTAAAGCAAGGTTACTTTCTTTTTGGTGCTTTAGGGGACCTTTCCTTGAACACAATAGGTTGCTGAACTCTAGTAACCTCCTCAGGTTTAGAAACTGCTAACACCTAATCAAGAATTAGTGGGCTTGATTTCCTGAGTGCAGCTGAGGCCTGCATAAAAGGCTACAGTGCCTTGCCCTGTTGAGGCTTTCCTAACCAGGGCTCTACAGATCAACAAACAGTAAGGATTTGAGGGTTTGTTTGTTTGTTTTTATTATATTACATTGCTAGCTCTCTGACTGGGAGCTCTTAAAAGGGTTTTTTGTATATTTTTTAAAGCAAGGTTACTTTCTTTTTGGTGCTTTAGGGGACCTTTCCTTGAGCACAATAGGTTGCTGAACTCTAGTAACCTCCTCAGGTTTAGAAACTGCTAACACCTAATCAAGAGTTAGTGGGCTTGATTTCCTGAGTGCAGCTGAGGCCTGCATAAAAGGCTCCAGTGCCTTGCCCTGTTGAGGCTTTCCTAACCAGGGCTCTACAGATCAACAAACAGTAAGGATTTGAGAGTTTGTTTGTTTGTTTTTATTATATTACATTGCTAGCTCTCTGACTGGGAGCTCTTAAAATGGCTTTTTGTATATTTTTTAAAGCAAGGTTACTTTCTTTTTGGTGCTTTAGGGGAACTTTCCTTGAGCACAATAGGTTGCTGAACTCTAGTAACCTCCTCAGGTTTAGAAACTGCTAACACCTAATCAGATTTTACAGCGGAGTCTACTACGATGTTCCGCAGAATGGTATTCCCCTGAATGAATCAACGGGCCATACCCGATGTGGTCAGTGCTCTCTCTGTGAAGTGAACTGGGAAATTTCTTCTTTTACCTATCATGGCAAAAATTACTATCTACGGCACTCAACTAATTGCTCTTCCACACAGGTTATATATACTATCCAATGCCCTTGTCAACTGGTGTACATCGGCAAGACGGTACGCTCTTTTAAAGTGAGACTGGCGGAACATCGTAGTAGACTCCGCTGTAAAATCTTGACAGCACCATTTGTAGAGCATTGCCTTACTCACAATTATGCGTTCAATGATCTTCGCTGTTTCTGTGTGGATCGTGTCCTGAAAGGTAATGGGGGTAAATCCGTGGATCAAATTTTGATTTACAAGGAACAGCGTTGGATTTTTACTTTACAAACTATTTACCCGGGTGGCCTCAATTCACAAATAGATTGGAACCTTTGTATGTGATCTAACAAACTCAACAGGTGCATTTAATTTATTGTTCAATAAACTGGGGATTCCGTAGTGCTTAAGCCGCATGCGCGGTGTTTTTTCATACGGCTGCGGGGATTGTATGTGGTAAGCAGCTTTCAATCTGTTTTCATCTTTTTGATGCGACTGATTTATACATATCTTCATGAAATATCTATTTGAATTATGGATTACTAAATGGAGAATGTTTTGTCTGTTTTCCTAGTTTAAGTTGACAACTTTGGAAGTCAGTGCACAAACCCCTGAAGAAACGATACATTCGTGAAACACAGCAGCGCTGAAACTGGCGTTGGGACTCTGCAATTAAGATAAGCCTGACTCATTTGTCTTTTTAAAGATTTTTACTTTAAACTAAATTAAGAAAAATAACAAAATATCAAAAAAAAGGGTCATTGATGCAAATTGGAGCACCTGGTTAAAAAGTTGATACCATAGCTCCTGTAAGTCTGAGATCCGGTTTCGACACATAAAAATATGACATGTATTTAAAATGCAATATGGGAAGTTAGAGACTAACTGTGAGGAATTCTCATACTGGTAGAGTAATTGGTTATTTTTGGCACGCCTTTATATGGGCATCTGTACCTTTACCGCGGAAACTAACGTGAATGACATTACCGCAGTTTAGTAAACATACCCCTAAATCCACTCCCTTGTGGTACAATCCCTTATTCAAGATTCAGCGGAAAGTGTTTGCCTGGAGCCAGTGGTACTTGAGGGGTACATGGGCAACTAATAAAGGGTGGAATGTGGAAAATGTTTGATATCTTGCAAAGGGAATTTAACCTCCCGGGATCAGTCCATTTCCAATGGATGCAGATAAGACATTGCTTGGAGTCGTCTGGGGTGAACATTAGGCTATTAGGGGAGGAGGGAGGCATTGTCCCTGTAACCCAGAAAGCTACACAGCTGGCAGGAATCGCCTCCTTTTTCTATAAGTTGCTGACCCAAAGTGCCCCCCTCCACACACAAGGACTGCAACAAATCTGGGAGCAAGACACAGGGGTTACCCTGAAATGGGAACAATTTTGGGCAAAACAAGTCAGAGTATCAAACTCTGCGTCTATCACTCAGACACTTTTTTTCTTTGCCCATAGGGCTTATTGTACCCCAGTCAAATTGGCCAAGTGGGACAAGTCTGCCGGCAACAAATGTTGATCGTGTCAGAAGGATATAGGCACTCTAGACCACATTGTTTTCAACTGTCCCTGAGTGCAGGTCTTCTGGTCCCAAGTGTGAAATAGGATGCAAGCAATTTTGGGGTTCAGTGCTCCTCTCACTTGGACAATTATAGGTCTCCGCTCAGGTGTGGAGATACCATCCCTCAAAAAGGAATGTCATTTTCTACTGGATTTTATCGTGGGGGTAGCCATACATTTAATAGTTTTAAATTGGAAGCATACATATGATGTTAATTGGCAAGCATGGTGGCATCAAGTCTGTACATATAGTAAATGCCCAGGAAAGGTATACCGCAAGGGCAAATTAAAAATTTTAAGTGGAAGGTTCTGACAGACTTTATAGCACAAGCTCGCTGAGATGATATGTAAAAATAGGTGAATCCATTGAAGTTTGGTGCTTAACTGTGGGTTATTGGATGTATAGGGATGCTTCACTGGACTCTGGAGGGCTGGGGGGTGGTTATATCATTGGGGTAGTTATGTATCTTGATACATTTTGGTTATACCTTTTTGTAGATGTGTATGTTGAAAATTTAAATAAAGATACTAAAAAAAAAGTTTCATGGCTTATAAATTAAAAGCACAATCTGAAATAAAAACAATATAAGTGCTAACTAATGACATAAAAGATAAAAGCATAAAAAAACTTGATTGAACTAAAAAATAAATAATTAAAATGTGGAAAGTTAAAAGAGGTTATCTCATAAAATAATATCGTCAAAACACTAAACAGACACCCAATGCAAAATTTAGCTATCTATGATAAAATTGTGGGATAAAGAAGGAGAGGAAGAGATTGACCTGGAAACCATTTAATGAGAGGAAATAAGATCCAAACCACATATTTAAACAGTACACCCAATTGTATAGGGTGACACCGTGCATGCTGGGGAGAGGGAGGCTGAAAGAACCACAGAGAACATACTCATAAATATGGGGACTTGGTGGTCTTGAATAGAACCACAGGCACTACTCTGTATAATACAGAGAAATTGAAAATAAAACCAATCACAAAATTAAAATGCTAAAAAGTGAAACCGCAAGGCTCTCAAAGCACTTGTTCCAAGATGAGCAGGCGATATGTCAATGTGATAAGTACACGGAAAAAATATAGACAAATAATCAATTTTAAATTAAAAAATTCAATTTACATTTGAACCGTGAACATTAGGAGACACCACTGAAATTCTAAAAACATTCATAGTTGCAAAAGAGCAGCAAGACAAATTACATGTAAACACTACTTATTTTGAGGCATTGGAAAGCCGGCACAACTCGGCTTCAAAATCCACAAAAAAAATGATGGACTAACAATATGGGCAGAGAATCACAGACTAAATATGAATGGCCGCTATCAATATACATTTTCAAGAGGACAAGAAAGAGAATCACCACAAACAATATAAATGTTACTGGCTGTGAAGGAGGACAATGAAGACATTACAAACCTTAAAAACTATGCCACTTATAAGCTTGGCCATACAGTGATCTGATGACAGCTTGTGAGATATTCAGCCACTGGCTGCATAGCTAAACCAGCTAAAGATAGTTCAGCCTTTTTTCTGCTTAATTTAGCCAGTTTAGGTTAGCTCAATATTGCCGCTAACCTTTGCTGCTGTCCCTGCTCTACCCACAGAATGACCTGATACAGGGCCGGCCCAAGGGTTTCTGCCACCCTAGGCACAAACCCCGGCCTCGCTTCCCCCCCACCCCCACCCCCACTGGCACTGCACCCTCCCAGCTGTTACCGCCCCCTCTCATCTGTCACTGCCCCCCCTCCAGCTGCCACCATCGCCATCGCTGCTTCCCCCCAGCCGCCGCCAATTCCGTCTAGGGAGGTGAGCGATGGCAGTGGCAGTATTTCCAAAAGCGGCGGCTTTTGGCGCCGCTTTTAGAAATACTGCGCTGCTCGCCTCCCCCACCCCAAATGGAATCGGCAGCAGCTGGGGGGGCAGTGGCAGTCGCCCATGTGTGTCACTATCACCCATCTGTGCCACTACCGCTGCCCACCTGAGCCGGCCACCCTAGGTGGCCGCCTAGCTCACCTAGTGGATGGGCCGGCCCTGCCCTGATACTAAGCAGTTAGTGTTGGGGTGTCTTGCTGGGCTATTTCGGGATATTCAATGGCACAACCCAGGTATGTGCTGGGAAATATCCTGCTGAGTGGCCTTTACGTGGTTTTCAGGTCTGTGTAAATGCTTTTAAATATGCCCTCCTTCAAAAATAGCCTGAGAGATGCCACTTGTGGCAAAGGTGGCAGAGTTTTGCCCATGGCAGACAAAAACAAGATATGGAAATGTTTGATGATGGCTTCAATGAGCTGTTTTTTGTAAAGATAATGTTCTGGATGGAATGTTACTTAAGTTTGCTTCCTATGGATTAATAAAAATAATATTTGAAAAATATAAATTAAGTTGGTTACGTTTTGTACCATTTTTTCTATGGTTTTCTCATAACGTAAAGGCACAGTAAGCAGAATGCAACCTGTTAGTATGCAGACAGGGCATGCTATTTCCCACATTCTTTATCATTGCAGACTTGTAAGCTGAACCTTGCCTCCTCCTGCTAGTCTGCAATTAAAATGCAAAACTAGCCATAACCTCTCATATTCGTGTCACTTCCTCCCATGTCCTTGAAACAAAACGATACATGAAAGAAAATAAGAACAGCAGTATTATGAGTAGTAATGAGCCAGAAAAAATCAGTTGCCAGTCATGACCACAAATCCTGCTTGTAACTTGAGCATTCGGGCACCGGCGGTGTTTCTAAGATTGTGATAGCTGATTATTATCGTTTGAACACAGCACATGGGAATAAAGAAAGAGAGAGATTGAGAGGGATTTCTCTGTATCCATAGATAGACAGATAAATATGCATATGCTAGTACCCACTTCAAAATGCTGTAAGACAGGAAACGTAAACGTCCCCTACTGACTAATTTAGAATGTGCAGAGAGAACCTATATGTTACAGAATTGATACTCAGACAGAACTGCTCTGTTACAACAGTAGCCCGCAAACTGAGTCTCTTCCATAGGCTGCTGTTCTTTTACTCTTTAACATGAAAAGTTTGAATTACTATAAAAGCAGGAGTCCAGGAAACTTGATCAGAGTGAGGAAGAGTCAGCCATTGCTCTCGCCAAATAAAACTACAATGCCCATCTGTCTAAGCCCCACCATCTCTTCTCAACTCTCACTCTCTCTTCGAGGCTCCTTCACCTCCAACCCCTCTTTCTCTTTCTGCCCAAACCCTACCCGACTATTTCCATGACAAAGTCCACAAGATTACACTCCAATTCTCCACTAAATCAGCTTCTTCCCCTCTTCACCCTCTTCAATACCAACTTTTCCCCTCAATCTCTATTACCCTCCAAAGAGGAAATCTCTCATCTTCTTTCCTTCTCTAAACTTACTACCTATTCCTCTGATCCTTTCCCCACTCATCTCCTTAACTCCATCTCCTCTTCTGTCATCCCTTCCATCTGACATACTCTCAATCTATCGCTCTCCACTGCTCCTTTCCCTGCAGCCTTCAAGCATGCTGTGGTTACACCTCTCCTCAAGAAACCTTCATTTGACCCTACTCTTCTACTTCAATCTGGCTTTCATCCCTTACACTCTATTGAAAGTTAATGCCAAAGTCTCCAGTGACTTGTTCCTGGCAAAATCTAAGGGGCTTTACTCATTCTTCTTGACCTCTCTGCTGCTTTTGACACAGTTGGCAACCACATTCTCCTTGCTACATTGGTTTTAGGGGCTCTGTGCTGTCCTGGTTCTCTTCTTATCTCTCACATTGCTCCTGCAGTGTTTGTTCTGGTGGTTCCTTCTCTACTCCATTCTCTCTCTCATTTGGAATTCAACAAGGATCTGTTCTGGGCCTTCTCTTTTTCTCCCTCTATACCAAATTCCTTGGTGCTCTCATCTCCTCCTATGGCTTTCAGTATCATTTTTATGCTAATGACTCTCAAATCTATCTACACCTGATATTTCTCTGTCACTCCAGGCCCAGATCTCTGCCTGTCTATCTGACATCGCTGCCTGGATGTCTCATCGCCGTTTGAAATTGAATATGGCTAAAACCAAACTTATTTTTCCCCCTAAACCCACCTCCCACTTCCTCCTTTCTCTGTCTTGTTTGACAACACTCATATTTCCTGTTTCCTCAGCCTGCAACCTTGGCGTTATCTTTGACTCCACTCTCTTCTTCTCCACACACATCCAACTTATAGCTAAAACCTCACCAACATCAGCAAAATCTGCCCCTTCCCTTCTGAACACACTACTAAGACACTTATCCACTCTTTAGTCATCTCCTGTCTAGACTATTGCAACCTCCTTCTTGCTGGGCTCCCTCTGAATCATCTCTCTCCCCTTCAAGCTGTTCAAATCTCAGCTGCGCGGCTAATCTTCTGCCGGTCTCGATATACTCATATAACCCCTCTTTTCAAATTACTTCATTGTCTCCCCTTCCATTTCTGCATCCAATTCAAACTTCCCCTTCTGATCTATAAATGCTGCTCCTCACTACCTTTCCTCTCTCCTCTCTCCCTACACCCCTCCTCGTGAACTCCATTCTTCCTCTAGCTTACTCTCTCTATGCTTTTTGCTCTGTCTGCCAACTCCAAACTTTGATCCTTTCACCTTGCTGCTCCTTATGCCTGGAATAAACTACCTGAATGTGTACATCAGGTTTCATCTCTCCCCTTTTTCAAATCCGTGCTAAAGGCTCACCTTTTTAAGACTGCCTTTGGTTCCTGATCCCTTGTTCTCCTTGTGTCTCCTTACCCGTCCCTATTTGCTCCTCTGTTCTTACCTATTGTACTGTCTGTCTTGTTTAGATTGTAAGTTCTGATGAGCAGGGACCATCTCCATTTCTTCCCTTCTACACAAAATATCTGTTCTCCTCTCCATCCTCTTCCCACAGCCTTTTTCTCCACCCTGACCCCAGCATCAGCCCCCTTTCAGCTCCCCAGCCCCCAATATTACCGCCTTCCAGTCTTCCCCAGCAACAGTTCCTTCCAGTCCCAGTGCCTCCCAGCATTAGCTCGCTTTTTGTTCCAATCCCTTCCTGCATTAGCTTCACTTCAGTCCCAGCCCCCCCCCCCCCAGGCATTAGCTCCCTCCCCAGTATCAGCTCCCCCCCACCAGCATCAGCTCCACTTCAGTCCCAGAATTAACTCCCTTCTAGACCTTGCCACTCCCACCCCCCCAGCAACAGTCCTGTTCTTCCAATGCCATGCCACGTCAGTAGCCCCTTTTCCTCTTTCCTCCTCATCCCGGTGGAGTGGACCTGTCTCCTTCGCTCCCGCGACTGTGCTAAACTGTAGCTGCCGTAATTTTAAAAGGGAAACGAGGGAATGTCCTGTCTCTTGGGTAAGGCAAGAAGTTCCCTCGTTTCACTTTTAAAGTGCAGCAGATTCATCTTGCTGGCGGATGCAATTTAGCACAGTTGTGAGACTGAAGGAGAATGGCCCCGCGGTTGTGTACAAGTAAGGCAGTGAAGTCGGGGCTTGCGGTGCCCCGGGCCAGTGCCTCACTGGCTTACCATTTAAGTTGGCCAGGTTCAGGGCCTGTTCCAGCATGGGGCCATGTGTGGGCAACACTCTCACACATGCTTTGGGCCAGCACTGCTGATGGAGTTGCTCCAACTGAACATAAGAACATAAGAAATGCCATACTGGGTCAGACCAAGGTCCATCAACCCAGTATCCTTTTCCCAACAGTGGCCAATCCTGGTCACAAGTACCTTGCAGGTTCCACATTGCTCGACTTGCAGTAAGCAGTGCATTTCCTGGCTCTTCTTTAATAATGGTTTATGGACCTTTCCTCCAGAAACTTGTCTAAACCTTTGTTAAACCAAGCTACACTAACAGCTTTTACTACATCTTCCGGTAACAAATTCCAGAGTTTAATTATACGTTGAGTGAAAAAATATTTTCTTTTATTAGTCTTAAATGGGTTACATTGTAGCTTCATTGCATGTCCCCTAGTCTTTTTATATTCTGATGACGTAAACAATCAATCTACGTTTACCCGTTCCACTCCATTCATTAATTTATAGACCTCTATCATATCTCCCCTCAGCCGTCTCTTTTCCAAATGAAAAAGCCCTAACCTTTTAAGCCTTTCCTTATAGGGGTATCCTTTCCTTTCGTCCCCTTTACCATTTTGGTGGCTCTTCTCTGTACCTTTTCTAATTCCACACTATCCTTTTTAAGATACGGTGAAAAGAATTGCACACAGTATTCAAGGTATGGTTGCACCATGGAATGATACAGAGACATTATAATATCCTTGGTTTTATTCTCCATTCCTTTCCTTATGATTCCTAGCATTCTATTTGCTTTCTTGGCTGCTGCTGCACACTGGGTTGAGGGTTTCAACATATAATCCATAATGACACCTAAATCTTTTTCTTATTTATTTTATTTATGATTTTTTTCTATACCGCCCCTTCACAAGATCAGGGGCGGTTTACAATAAAACAGAATCAAATTACATAAAACTCAGTGAACAATGATACATTAAGGGGTATGTTTACTAAACTGCGGTTTACATACCGCGCGTTATGTAACGTTAATGATCGTTAGGTCACGTTAACGTGCGGTATGTAACGTTAATGCACGTTAACATTACTTAACGATCGTTAACATCCCCGGCCGCGGTAAACACCGCAGAAAGTGGAGAGAGGGCAGAGAGAAGGGGTCAATGGGTGGACAGTGGGCGGGGAGAGGCTCCTTTCACACTAACCCACTGAAATGAAGGGCTGAATCCTACCGCGAATGAAAATCTGCTGTTAGATGCACATTTGCAGGAGAGAGAAACCATTTAAGTGTCAACAATGTACAGCCTAGGCAGGGAGCCCAAGAAATGTGATAGAAGTGCTCCATTTTCAGCAACACCATAGTGCCAAAGTATGAATGGCCACTATGGCGATGGTACAAATGGGGCATAGGGGGCTGCAGGTGGGACATGTAGCATGGGCAGCTGAGGCACAGGGTGGACCAGGCGGGCTCCTAGGTGGCACATAGGAACATAGAAACCGGAAATCAGCAAGACAGCAGCTGACCAAGGCCAAACACAATCCACCTATATCTACCTGCTTCACCCTAGCCAATAGTTGCTAGGGCACTGACCTGACATCCCCCCAGCCATCCCGCCCTCATGTGGAAGGGACATAATATTGGTAGGCAGTGATGGGGGGAGATGTGAGGATATCCATGTATGCCCCCCCACCCCGGGATCCACTCCCTAGGCGGGCACCTACCTACACAGTGGATGGCCTGGGACTGCACACTACCAGCACTGACAGCAAATGGCCATGTCAGCTTGGCAGGGGGGTGTGTGCCCGTGCTGGAGGGGGCAGTGCCACCTCCCTGCAATGGACCTAGGCTATGCCCTGCATCAGTACATGGTGTGCAGTGCAACATACAAAGTCTGGCTGAGGAAAAGTACAGGTAGCCCCAGGGACTATTGTGCCTGTGTGGTGCAGTACACCCAGCCAGTGTGTCCAGAAGCAGAGGGTCACAGGTTCAAGCCCCAGCTGTGGTTCCTGCAGAGCATTTCCCTATGTTTTACCCTACAATGCAGATACAACAGCAACTGCTTTCATCCTCCCTATGATCAACCTATCACTAGAAAAAGGATACTTACCCCCATCTCTCAAGCATGTTCAAATACGACCAATACTTAAAAATAACACATTAGACAAATTATCACCAAAATCATACAGACCAATATCGAGTATTCCTTTCATGGCAAAACTTATAGAAAAAATAGTCCAAACTCAACTACAGGAATTCATTGATTCATTGAACCTCCTTGACGAACACCAATATGGCTTCCAGCCATTCCATGGGGTAGAAACACTACTAACAGTCCTTTATGACACTTTATTAAGGGGAATTGATGACACTAAACAGGCATTCATCCTAGTATTCCTCGACATCTCTGCAGCATTTGACAGTGTCAATCACTTAACAATGTTAAACAGATTTCAACAAATTGGAATAACATCTACTGTTTATAACTGGTTCAAATCCTACCTATCAAACAGAACCCAAACAGTGAGAATCCTCAACCAAACATCTACCACTTTCAATCAAACACAAGGTCTTCCACAGGGATCCGCGCTATCAGCATTACTATCTAACATTTACATACAACCAGTCTCTAGCATCTTTAAACGTCATGGCGTCTATTACCATATTTACGCCGATGATATAATGTTCTACCTCCCATTTAAAATCCCGCACCCTCCACTACAACAAATAACAGAATGTTTTAAAGAACTAACAATATGGCTTAAGGATCAGAACCTACTCATCAATTTCTCAAAAACTGATGTACTATATATCACTAAAAATCAAACATACACACCTCCAAGCACCATTACCCTAGACAACCATGAGATCAACATAAAAAAAGAAATAAAATACCTAGGTGTGATACATGGATTCACACATAAAATATCTGACAAAAAAAATACATTACAAGCTCAAGACATTGAGACAATTAAGACCATTGATTTACCTACAAGACTTCATAACCATAATTCAAACCATCATAACCCCACACTTTGATTTTGCAAATATAATCCTTAATGGCATCACAAAGCAAAATATGAAAAAGATACAACTAACTCAGAACATAGCAGCAAGGATAATAATGAATATAAACTCAACAGAACATATCACACCGATCCTGGCTGAACTTCATTGGCTACCCATTTACTGCAGAATAAAATACAAAATTATTTTAACCACATTTAAACGAATAAATAACTTAGCACCATCTGTACTCAATACACTCATTAACGTAGAATTAGATAAACGATCACAAAGGAGCAGAAACACAAACACTATAGCAGTCCCAAAAGATTACACAAAAGCTAGAAAACAAACCAACAAGAGGGCCTTCTCCCATTCGGCACCTATCCTATGGAATAATCTGCCTGCCAACATTCGCCAGCTATCACACATAAAGGAATTTAGAAAAAAAAATAAAAACCCATTTATTCTCTCTACACTACAATACACTACCTAATCAGAATACACAAAGAGACACAGGTTAACAACCATACTACAATACTACATAACACACAAAATATATTTATACATCACAATTTTGTTCCATGATATATTTTTGTAAGTACCCATAATGTAAATACGTTCTAACTTTTTACTGTTCAAATGTTATATTGTTACTTGTAAATAGTTACACCTGTTCTATGTAAAACGACTAGGTATGCGCTTTAACTTACCATATAACTTACTGTTCCTTGTAAACAGCACTTGATACTTGGGAAAGAGCGGTATAGAAATAAGTGTTAAATAAAAAAAATAAATAAAACATGTGCAAAGCCCAAAGCAGCGGCGAACAGGGGTACAAACACCCACCCACACAGGCTCCACAATCCAAAGATGCATGGAGAGTCAGGCTGTTGGCCCCAGCATTGAGCTGCAGTTATCACCAGACCACTATTACTACCTCCTGCACAGTTTAGCAATGTCGGCACTGTGATCAGGACCAGTGTGGCGGGCAGGGTTGCCAACCACCCCTATCTTTGTACAATGCTGCAATAGGAGTGAGCATGTGTGTATGTCTATCCATTGTTCTGTGGCTGCCCACCCTTCACTGGGCCCAAAATGTCCCACTGTTACCAGCGTTAGCCTGAATAGGTGCATAATGAGAAGCAAGGTATTTTGGGTATGGCCTGGACAGGGCAGATTGGCCAGGCTGCATCTTCACAGAGTGTGGGGCAATGGCTGGGACACTGTAGTGCCTGACCACCACCTGCATGGACATGCTGGGAGGGCACTCACTCTGACCGAGCAGTGACCATGGCAGATCTAGGTTCCCACATAGCACTCTATGATATCTGCCTCCAGTAATATATTTGTGTTCCCCAGTGCTGAGGTGCCAATCACTGAGATGCCTGCTTGCTGCACATAGTTCCTCTGTGAGCAGGCTGGTGGACTGTCTGCAGTTAGACTCTGCATGGTCAGGACACCTATAAGGTATAGTCTGATTGTGCTGGTGGCTGGCAGAGAGTGGTGGGAGGCAGTTGCAGTTTTTCAGACCTAACCCCAGTGTTGTTGCTGGTCAGCTACTGCCCCAGTCATAGGTATGGCTCTGGCCCACCAACCCTGGAGGGCTGTCTTATTCAAATAGGATGGAGGTTGCTTCCCTGGGGCAGGGACACCTGTTCTTTATCTACAAAAAGGGGTGATGTGGGCCCTTTGGGGGATGTAGTGTATACCACTGTGACCTATAAAGGCACTGCTGCACAAACCTCATGCAATTCTAGGAACCCCTCTGCCCTGATAACAGCTGCCCATGTCAGCCAGACCCTAACACAGGGTACACACCAATATGGCTGGTGTCTGGTCCCACAGGGCCACATGTGACTCCAGAATACAGATGGACACCAAATTACCTTTGGCTGCACTGCAAGGAACACCTGTCACACACTGGTAGTGATGGGGATGTACAGCAGGACCTATCTCTAGCACCACATGTACTGCGGACCTAGTGCTGGGCACCCATCCTATCCCTCAGTGTGAACACAGAACCTGCACAATGGCATGGTCTGTAGCTACTCTGTGCCAGTATCATGCACTGTCAGTTCATCTTTCCAAGCTGAGGTACCGGAGAGGTGCAGACCCCATTTGGTGATCAGCTGTAGACTGCTATTCAGCATGTGCATTGCCTCATGGGTACTGGTGGGGTTACCCTATCCTGGCACTCAGAGCAGACAGTTTGTGCAGTGACCTGCAGTCCTTCTGTACCCAGACATTGCTGTGATATAGACCATGGAGGTATAGTCTACTGGTTAATATAATGCCATTCTTGGCAGTGTTTATGGGTTCAGTTCCTCATTGTTCCCTCCTCTCATGCCTGTCCTACTCAAATAGTGTGCATGCCTGTAGAGGTCATATTTTTGCAGATCTGTGCTTCCAGCCCATAATACCCTCACCACAATTGCCAACATTCCCTCGGTGCGTCTATCTGCGTCTGTCAGCTGTGTAGAGTCCTGTCTGCCAGTGCAGGCTGCCACACCATGTCATGCACTGCTACCCTTTCCTGCATTGAGCCTCTTCATGCTTGCCTCGCCTGTGCCTGATCTGCATGGCACCACCACTCCTCTGTCCACCCATCATTGTAACTATCCTGCCACCTCCGCCTCCACTGGGGGGACACGTATTCCCATCGTCTGCCACCAACTGTTTTTCTGGTACTTTACATTGCCAACCCCCTTTGCTGTGGTAAATCAGTACTGGCAGGTACATGGGATGCCCGCAGATATGGCAGGTCCAGCGGCTCCCACCTCTCCCTCCTTCACTCACCTGTTCATTGCCTTTCCTGAGTGCTCTATCTAGTGTTAGGGCTACATCTGTCTCTGTTCCGCACAGGTCATGCATGTCATCCTGAGGCACCTTGCAGTCCCTAGGGCACACTAACCTAGGATGCCATAACCTTGTTAGGCCACCTTAACCTATGGTTCCATAGCCCAGGGTGCCTTCTGTGGTGCCTTGTCCAAGGGTGCCTAATATGGCACTTAACTAATCTGTGTCATCCACTATTAACACTATGAGGATCAGAGTTATTACCGGAGGTCTCAGTCTAAAAGGAGCACGTAATGAGGTCCGTAGTTTTTCCGGATCACCCCTGGACCCTTTTTTAAAATTGGAGTTACACTGGACATTCTCCAATCTTCAGGTACTACAGATTATTTTAATGGTAGTTCACAGATTACTAATAGTAGGTCTGCAGTCTCATCTTTCAGTTCTTTCAACACCCTCAGATGTACTATAAACAATCTGGTCTAGGTGATTTAGTACTCTTCGGTTTATCAAATGTTTGTAATACATCTTTCCGGTTTATCAATAGTTCTTTCAATTCTTCCAATATATCATCTTTAAATACCATTTCAGGCATAGGTAACTTCCCTACATCTTCTTCAGTAAAGACCAAAGCAAAGAATTTATTCCATCTCTTCGCCATGGCCGTGTTTTCCCTTAGCGCCCTTTTACCCCTCTATCATCCAATGGTCCAGCTGACTCACAGATTTTTTACTATGAATGTACTTGAAAAAGTTTTTATTATGTGTTTTTGCTTCCACAGCAAGCTTTTTTTCAAATTTTCTCTTTGACTGCCATATCAATGCCTTGCATCTAACTTGCTAGTGCTTATGTTGTTTCCAGTTTTCATCATTTGGCTCCTTTTTCCATTTCCTGAAAGATTCTTTTGTGGCTACAACAGCTTCTCTGGCCTTGCTTTTAAACTTTGCTGGCAGTTTTTTAGTCTTCCTTCCACTTTTCTTTAAGCATGGAATACATCTGGTATCGGCTTCCAAGATAGTATTTTTAAACAACACCCATGCTTGATATAAACCTTTTACTTTTGCAGCTGCTCCTCTTAATTTTTTCTTAACTATTTTCTTCAATTTATGATAGTACTGTTGATTTCCTTGACATCCTTCTTCCATTTATTAAATCAAATGTGATCATGCTATGATCACTAGTGGCAAGTGGTCCCAACACCCTTATCACTTGCACCAGATCCTCTGTTCCACTAAGGGCTGGGTCTATAATAGCTTCCTCTCTTGTCCATTCATAAGCCAGCTGCTCCAAGAAGCAATCATTTATTTCATCTAGAAACTTTGGGGTATGTTTACTAAGCAGTCTTAACGTGCGCTCGGCGTTAGTGTTCAGGATGCCATATAAGGTAGTGGGCGTTCCGGTCCTAAGGTAGCATTTAGGGTTATCGAGCGATAAGGTACGTTTTCGTGTGATAGAGGGAGCCGTGGCACATTAATGCGCGTTAGCCTTAATTAGGCGTGCTGACCTTTAAACATAGCAACAGAGGTGTAGCACAATGGTTAATAGCTTCACCGATGAAACAGGGGTCATGAGTTAGATCCCCCAGTGGGCCGCATGAGTAAGGCTGCCTGAGGCATCACCTTTTACTTTAAATCAGTGCTGTCTGAGGCATTTTCTTTTTTAATTTAAATTAGTGCTTCCAGCAAACACACCCTCAGAGTGCCGTAACCTAAGGTGCCGCATAAGGAGCCCTATAAGGCACTCCAGAGGGCCCATTTTAAAGTGCACTGTCCGCCTAGGCACCTTATAATGTTCCCTATAGGGCGCCTTATAAGGCACCTTATAGGGCGCTTTATAGGGCGCCTTATGAGGCACCTTAAGGTTGCAGCACTGTGAGTGTGTTTTTGCTGGCAGCACTAATTTAAATTTAAAAAAAAGAAAATGCCTCAGACAGCCCAATCAAACAGCCCCAATGTGGAAATCAAACCCATGACCTCTGGCTCTACAGGCAGTGAAGTGACCAGTGGGCTACAGCTACTAACAAGTCCTTGGATGGCTACAGAAGGATTTCAGGTCAGCACACAAACTGTCTGCTGTGGTTACCAGGATAGGGTTAACCAACCGTACCCATGATGCACTGCACATGCAAATCAGCAGTCTACAGATGATCACAAGATGGAGTATGCACCCCCACAGCACCTCGGCCTGGTAGGGGGTACTGACCATGTGCACCCCCACAGCACCTCAGCCTGGTAGGGGGTATTGACCATGTGTGTTACTGGCACAGAGTAGCTACAGACCATCACATTGTGCGGGTACTGTGCTCACCCTGAGGGTGAGGTGGGGCGCCCAGCACCAGGTCTACAGCACCTTTCACAGCTGAACTAGACCATGCTGCAGGATCCCATCAGTGCTAGTGTGTGATAGGTGGTTCATGTAGGTACACCTAGGATACATCTGTGTCCATCCATATTTGTTAGTCATGTTTAGCCCTTATGGGCTATGATGCACCCAGTAATAATGCATAATCTTGTGTTGGTGCCATCAGCAAATATATATACCACCACCCAACCCACCTTCTGTGGTCCAGGGTGGGAAACAGGATTTCCCACCAACAGATCCACTTTCTACTTCCCTGCAATGGTGGCAGCAGAGGGGACCATCAACCCCAGTCCTGCTGGGGAACAGACACCCTACAGGGCAGTCAATGCAGATCTGTACACATCCATAAGACAAGGCAGACAGACAGTAGGCCTAGAACTGCTTAGTTGCCCCCAACCCCTATCTGACATTCTCCAGCAGCAAGCACAGTGAGCTTCCAGCCACTGTACCCTGCAAGGTGCTCCAGCCAGATACATACTAACTGCAGACAGTTTGCTAGCTAGTCCATAATGCATGTTCCTGGAGGAGATGCATGTACCCAGAACTGGAATGTCAGCATTCACACCAAGCAGATAAGTCAGTGATTGGGCCCCAAAAAAAGAGAACCCATAAATATCATTTGAGAGCAATACTATATAGCACTATGGGGGAACCTAGCCATGCCATGGTCACTGCTAAGTCAGTGTGAGAGTGACCTCCCAGCATGACATGCTGTGGCCACCATGTCCGTGCAGGTGGTGACCGGGCACTACAATGTCCCAGCCATTGCCCTATGCTCTGTGCAGATGCATCCTGCCCAGGCCACCCTGTCTGGGCTATACCTACAGTACCTAGCTCCTCATTATACACATTGGCAAGCTAACACTGGAAACAGTACAAGCAGTGTGGGATGCGTAAGGTGTTGGCAGCCACCACACACTGGATGGACAGTCACACACTCCCACACCTATGCCAGCATTGTGCAAATACAGAGGATTTTGGCAGCCCTGGCCACCTCACCAGTCCTGGGCACAGTGCAGGCATGGCTATGGTACGCAATACTGTTGGGGTCACTCCCCGGGGTGGTAAACACTGTCAGACACCAGAACTGAAACACACTCCACAGACATCAGAAAGGTTGCTATGATGCAGCTCAATCAGCAAATTGTGCTTAACCTAGGATTTGCTATCTGCGATTAATCATAGCAACCTTTTGATATATGTGTAACGTATTCCCATGTTTAGGGTGGCATTGCTAAGGTATGCAAGGGCTAGTATTGGGAGAAGCTGCTGCATGCAGGTCCCAACATCCTGCCTCTCCATGAGGCTGTGGATATTGAAGCCTGTGGGTGTGGGTGTTTCTGCCCCTGTTGGCTGCTGCTCTGTGGCAGAGGTTCCCAACTCCAGTCCTGGTGGGCCACACACTGTTTGGGTTTTCATGCTGTCCCTAATGAATATGCATGTGATACATTTGCATACCATGGGGACGGCGCATAGATATGCAGCACAGGAAACTTTATTAGAGACAGCATGACACCTGAATGACCTTTGGCCCTCCAGGACTGCATTTGGGAAACTCTGCTCTAGGTATTGCACATGTCTATGGTGTCTGTGCTCTGTAGGGTAAAATATAGGTGTTTGAGGCATGTTTATGTTATCTGCAATAAAGGTTCCGTCTTTATTACCATGGTTTAGTAGTGGGTAAAACATTAGGATGGGGTTGGCAGGAGCCACAGCTGGGACTTGAACCTGTGACCTTCTGCTCCTGAACACACTGGCTGTGTGTACTGCACCACTGTGTTGCTACAGGGACAGTGCATTCCCTGGGGATACCATGACTGTTCGTCAGACATGGTCTGTCTGTTGCAGTGCATGGCACCCACCTACATAGGGCTAGGCCATGGTCTGCTGTGGGCAGCTGCCACTGCCCCCTCCACCACCACCACTACCCCTCTGCCACCATGCTGACATGCCCTTCTGCTGGTGGTGCGCAGTCTCAGGCCATCCAGTGTGCTGGTAGGCGGCTGCCTATGGTGCGGGTTCTGGGGTAGGGGTGCCTGCATAGATTCCACGCTTCCCCCCAGCACCGCCTGCCAATGTTCTGTGCCCTTGGGGGTACCTGCTGGGTACTATCTCCTGTGACACTGTGGGAAACACACTCATGCCCATGTTGGGCCCTCATCAGTTGCTGTCTGGCTGCTCTACTGTTTCAGCATTCCTATGGGCCACCTGGACATCACCCTTGTCCGCACTGTGGCCCAGCTGTACCACAGCATGTGACGCCTGCAGCCCTCTGTATCCCCTTTTCTAGCATCTGTCCAGTTGCCCGTTCCGACATGCCCACCCTACTGTTGTGGAACATGTGCACACCATAGGAAACCTGTCCAATAACAAGGGAAAACCCTGATCAGCACTATTTCACTGTGGGATCATTCACCTTGTATGGGGACAGAGCATAGACCCTTCCAAAATTAATATCTTTTTTTGGAGCTTTCTCGGTAGTGCTTTTTGATGTTTCCCATTAATATCACTATTGGCCAGCTTGGTTATGTTGTTTTTCCATTTTGTTCAGGTCATTTTCAATGTTTATTTGCCCTTTTGTTCCATGCACATGTATCACACTTATCACTTTTTGTAGGTTTCCCTGGCTTTGCTGTACATTGCTGACATAAATTGTTTCTCTTCCCTTTAAATCTGCTGTGGATTCCGGGTCTGAAAACTAACGCCAGTGAAACCCTGGCGTTAGTTTTCAGACCCGGAATCCACAGCGTTAGTGTGCAGGGAGCCTCTCCCCCTCCCACTCTCCACCCATTGACCCTCTCTCTCCGCCCCTGGGGAGCCTTCTTCCACCCTCCAGGAGCCTTTCTCCACCCTCAGCGCTCGTTTGCGCCGCTGTGCGCGTTATCACGCGCTAAGGTACCTTATCGCCCGGTAAAGCACCATTATTGCGCGATAACATGCCTTATCGCCCGATAAGGTGACAGCAGCGCAAATAGCGCCCTTTAGTATACATACCCCTTTATCTCCCTAGCATGTCCTGCAGTGACATTGATCCATCCGACTCCAGGGTAATTGAAATCACCCCTTATTACTGTGTTGTAACTTTTGTTAGTTTCCCTGATTTCTTTTAGCATTTCATCATTCATCTGTTCATTCTGGCCAGGTGGTCAGTAGTACACCCCACTGCCATCACCTCCCCCTTTTTACATTGGATTTCTATCCATAGAGATTCTGCAGTGTATTTTGCTTCATGCAAAACCTTAATCCTGTGTGACTCAGTGCCCGATCCTAACATAGGCCACAACCCCTCCACCAATTTGATCTACCCTATCATTGTAATATAGTTTGTACCCAGGTATCATAGTGTCCCATTGATTGTCCTCCTTCCACCAGGTCTGTTGTAGCCAAAGGCTTTGTGGGGATTGCTGTGACTGAGGATGCTGATGGAGGTGGTGGACCTCTCACAGCTCCCAAAAGTGGTGGTGGTGGTGGTCCATCTTCCTCTTCCTTGTCCTCTTTCACCTCTTCATCCTCCTCCTCCCAGGGCGAGCCAACTGCTAGGTGAATTAGGTGGCAGCTTCTGGGGAAGGGGGTGGCAAAGAGCAAGGCTTTCAATGATTCAGAAACCAACTCTGGGGCCAGCCCTGCCTCTTCCTCGCCTCCTTCAGCCTTTTTCCTACTCCTGCACTTCCTCCTCCTCTTGGGAGGAAATTCCAGGAATCTATTGCAGAACAGAAGAAAGCAAAAAAATAAATAAAAAAAACTGTGTAGCCACAACGTACAAGCAATTGTTCATGCATTCATTTGAACTTATAAGCCACTTGCTCATTAGCAATGTTCCAAGCAAGGAACAACCAATCTACAGTAATACAATTTTGCATAAGAGCTTGTAGATCGAGGTCCCAAAAGAACAAAAAGACTTGAACTAGAAGCTTGGAAAGAATACACGGCCATAGAAAACAGCAAATGCAATCAATACAAGGAAATCTGTAGTATATATCATTGCTATAACATTTATAGCGTTCCCTAAACCAAGGCGCTTTACAATGAATATTATAATGGTGTGAGAGATGTGTGTATACTCACTTTTTTCAATAATGTAATTGCCATTTGTAAGGGATCAAAGGATAACTGAGGAAGGTTGCTTAGTAAGGAATTGCAGAGGTCTAGACCCAACATTAGCAAGGTCTGAATATATTGCTCTTGGTGTAGACATTGTGAGTGATGGACAGTCAAGACTGCACATAAAAAACAGGGGGTAACCCAAATGTGTCTTATGCAGAATTCTCTGGAAAAACATAGCAAACTTAAATGTGACAGAGGAACAAGTAGTAACTGAATAAAGATCATGATTTGTATTTATTTATGTAACAGGGTTTTTTTTAATACCACTTTCTTATTTCATTCAAAATGGTTTACATTGGAACTTAAACTTGGTAATGCACATTAAACAGAGATATTGATAATTTGGATTTTTCTGAGGTAATGGAGGGTTAAGTAACATGCCCAAGGCCACAAGGACTGCTAATGGGAATTGAATCCTGGTCTCTTGGTTCCCAAGCCAGTGGGAATTGGGGCAAGTTCTCCAAATTGCTTAATTTTGAAAAGAGTGAGAAGTTAGAGCGGCAATCATTATTATAAAAACCGGATGCAGATACCTCCAAGTTAAGGTTTTGAAAAATTAGACAAAAACTTTTGAAGATTTATGAAGAAACGGAGATAAATGGCCCCCGATGCAGGACCTTTGATGGACGGTCCAAAACAGTAGTGCTATGCTGGACATGTGTATTAAATTTACTGGGGATTTTTGAAATATGAACTGAGATATTATATCCCTTTTTAGTGATGATGCAAAACAACATGGATTTACCACAGGGTTTTTACCTATGTGATAATTCAGAGTCTGACAAAAATTTCAATTAGTCTTTAGTGGATCACTTGGCTGGTGTGGTTAGTCATGAACCTCACTCCTAAACCAGGGTATGTGGAGTATGATTTCAGTCTCTCAAATTTACTCTAATGCTTGTGGAGTTTACAAATATTAATCTGGCAGACACTTTCTCCTGTTTGTTTTCAAAAGGATTTATTTCCAAAACCACTGCTGAATTTTTCTGCAGGGATATACAGTACAGGAGAAAGCAAATATTCTGATGCCTTAATGGTTCTTTGTGTTCATATCATAAGGGAGAAATACACCTTTCTGAGTCACCTACCATCTCCCTATACATATCACCCTGAACAAACCCAGGAATGGTGTGAAGATTAGCTCAAAGGTTTCTTGAGTTTCATTATCACCTTGGTGTATTATCGGTGCTGAAAATATCTAGGAAACAGAGACATCTCCAAGAAGAAAGAAAATATTTAAGAAATTCAGATGAATGATAGAATTCATGGACATAGAAGTGCTGTTCTCTTTTGAAAGATTTTTATTGTCTGAAACCTTGAGTGGAGGAGATGTCCTCCCAGATAGCAACTCATAAATTTCCTCAAATACTGTAAGTAATTAACTACAGGCCCAGCTTGATAAATATAATTAGACTATGTCACAATCTGCTCCCTTTCCAGTCTGTTAGTCACGATTCTTGCATTGTTAATCTTTCTGTCAAAACATGTCCGATGTTCCTACTCTGAGGCTCCTATATTGTAGCTCTGAGGTCGTAAGCTGTGCTATCCTTTAATGCCGTGCTTTACTTTAGGTTTTCCCACACTAATCTTACTCTCTTTGCAGTAAAAATCTTAGTGGGGGAAATAATAAGACAACTGCATTAAAAGATAGTGCAGTGGGCATGCAAGACCCATGCAAATCACTGAATTCTGTCTTTGATGTTAAAATACACACTAAAATCTAGCACAGTCTAGTGCGGAATCTTTATGCCAGCTGGGGGCTGGAGTGAAAAAGCAGTGTGGAAGCAAAAGAGTGATCTGAGGTGAAGTGTTATATTTTATCTCAGCTAACCAAAGATCTCTCGTGGCCCAAGAAAGTCCCCAGACCCTCAGTCCCACAAACAAATCTCCTTGGTGGTCCAAATGGGTCCTGGCTCTCCTCCCCCTGAACCCCAAACAAGACCCTGATGGTCCAAGTGGACCCTCTAGTACCCCTAAAAGTTGGGAGGCAGGAGAGATGCTCCCTCACTCCTGTTTACAGCACTGCTATCTTCCAAAATGGTAGTGGTGCCTGTCTGGCCATTTCCAGGTTCTGCTTCAGGGTTACTTCTCTTAAAGGTTGACCATGAACTGCTGAGTCCAAATCCAATTGACCACACTTTTAGTCGACTTCCATGCTGATCGTATGATCAAAATGGTCACAGCGTCTGAGTACCATTCAGATTCTGAGTTTAATCCATAAGGTTGTACTGTAAGCAATGTAAAGATCCAGTACTGTTCTCTATAGTTCAATCGCTGGTCTCAACTTCCACCTCTCCAAAAGGATGATCATTTCAATAGCTCACCGTTTTCAACTGTACAAAATCATGGCCTTCTGTAAGACGATGTTGTACTAGAGGAACTGTTTCCTATTTTGTATTAATACATGACTGATGTTCCCAAAGTCTGCTGTCTTTTTGTCCTATATATACCTATATATACCTTTTGGCACGGACATACGATGATATACACCACATATGATGTAGCGCAATTTCAAAACCGCCTACTGATCACCTCCTTGTGGCTGTAAGAACAGACCCATGTGTCTCCCTCAATGGCCTGACCACACAAATCACATTCACCTCAGGCAACATGACCCATATGTTCAGATGTATCTTGATCAGTTTCCCATATGACAACTCTACTGATCACGTCTCCAATATTCTTGTCTCTCTTATAGGCAATAATTGGATTCCATTGAAAATATGCATGCAAGGTCCATATATACCAGCAACTGTGTAAAACTGCTTCCACTTGTGCCTGAATTGAAAATGGCAACACACAGACCAATCGGTCAGATGCCGACTGAGCTCGGTATCATAGAAGCAATTCATGTCGGGCATATAAAGCTCTTAAATTTGCCTTCCGCACACATGCCTTAGGATATCCTTGATCATAATATGTCTGTATTAAATCAAATGCACATCTTTTAAATTCTCTTTTAGTGGAACAAATCCGCTGCAGTCTTAAAAACTGGCTAATAGGAAGCCCCACTTTTAACTTCTATAGATGGTGACTGGAAAATAACAATACATTGTTATGTTCAACTGGTTTTTGATACAATGTTGTAATCAATTTACCTGTAAATATTGGTTTGAAACATGACATTTTCTTGGGCTGATGGTGGTGAATGACTATGGAGCAATTAGTTTTTGAAAGGACAGTGAGAATCTTTGTGTGGTTAACACTAATAATAGTTTTTAAAAAAGTAAAATGGACCTTGGGGAATAGCTGAGTATAAGAGAGGTCCAACAAGCTATTATTTGTCCTCCCCCACCAGAGCCAATATTATTCTCTCACCCTCCCCATGGTCCATAATGACACTCAACACTCATCTTCACCTCATTCATTGTCACAGCTGCAGAGTCAGGTTGGACAGGCTAGATGGTCAGAGCAAGAAGAGACATTCTGCCAGTGCCGGACAGTGGGGCTAGCCTGGGCATGGCCAACTGGAAAGCAGCAGATGAATGGCTCAGCAAGCTACTTGGGCCGGGCGGCTGGCCAGCAGGATTGGACTTGACCAGATGAGGCATCAGACTTGGAAGTTAGCAGTCTCAGGGCAAGAAGCAGCAGCGCATGGCCAGCTTGGTAGTTGGTTGATTGGGTTGGGAGAGGACCAACTGGGTCCTGGTCCAAATTCTCTCCGGAGCTGCCTGTGGGATTGAACAGGAGCTGTTCAGTTGCTGGGCTCAGCCAAGGGGCCAGCTTAGAAGGAAGAAAGGCAGCATAGCTGCTCACTACTCCTCCAGATTTGGTTGCAGTGCTCACTCACGCCAGTATCAGTGAGTGCTGGTGGTAGGCACTTAGGAGTCAGCTCTGCTTGCTGGGGACCAGGCAGTCAGCCAGGGTCCTCACTAGTGTTTTACTAGGCAGGCAGCAGCAGCATGGTGACAGGCAAGTGTTCTGATGGGGGAACCGCCTACCATGGATGGATGTGAATTTGTAGCAAGACAGGCAGGGGGAGCATGTATGCACTGTAGGATGGTGCAGGCAAAATGATGGAAACTACTATGTAATAAAGTACACAACACAATGCACCAAATGCTCCCCTAAATGTGCTGCATACCTGCATCTGCACTTCCAGTTTACGTGGGAAAAAGTTGTAACTTCATTAATCCGCCATGGTTGATAGGGCAAAACAATGTCCAGTTACAACTTTGTACAAATGGCTCAAAATCTGACTGTTTGGTCCAAAACCATGCCATCGGTCACCTTACATGCATTGAATGCTTCCCTATGTGTGTTGCTTGTCTGTGGCTGCACAGACAGTTTACCATACATGGGAAAAAGCTGTAACTAGATTGAACCGCCATGCTTGACTAGTCAAAACAGAGTCCGGTTATAGCTTATAACTGGACACTGTCTAAATAGCTCAAAAACCAGACTGCCTGGTCCAGAACTAGGCAGCTGGTCACCATAGTGGTCACCGCAGAGAACAGAATGCAAGGAAGAAATGTTCTCAGATGCACATACACACAGGCACATGCACATACACATACACACATGCAAGGCACTGCAGAGTAAAGAAGATTTCCCTCTTAAAAGAGGGAGGGACCTATTGAGGGCAGTGCCTCTAGAAAAAAAAGAAGAAAACATGTGCCCCCCCCCCCCCACCATGTCTAAGATGGAAGGAGAAGCCCATGGAGTCCTTCTGAAAAAAGAAAAAGCTCATGGAAAAAGCTTGTGGTAGAGGAGGAGCTGGCAAAGAGATAAATGGAGAACACCATGGAAAGGAGAGTCAGAAACAAGTACAACAGAGAGTGAGGTTGCAGTAGGCTTTACTGCCAGAAAGGAAGCTGTGAGGCAACAGGGATGTCCAGGAACAACTGAACATGAAAACCCAGCCTGGAGAGATACTCAACAGGAGTAGTGACCAGAAGAGCTGTAGTATGCCAAAAGCTTTGGAATTGCTATCTGCCAGTAATCATAGCAACCTTTTGATAGCTGTGTACCGTATTCACAGGTTTAGGGTGGCATTCCTAAGATATGCAAGTGCTAGTATTGGGAGATGCACGCAGGGCCCAACATCCTGCCTCTTCTGGAGGCTTTGGTTAATGGGGCCTGTGGGTGCGGGTGTTTCTGCCCCTGTTAGCCGCTGCTCTAGGGCAGGGGTTCCCAACTCCGGTCCTGGTGGGCCACACACTGTTCGGGTTTTCATGCTGTCCCTAATGAATATGCATGGAAGATATCTGCATACCATGGATGCGGCGCATAGAAATGCAGCACAGCATGGAACCTGAATGGTGTTTGACCCTCCAGGACTGCATTTGGGAGACTCTGCTGTAGGTAATGCGCATGTTTATGGTGTGTGTGCTCTGTAGGGTAAAATGTGGGTGTCCCAGGCATGTTTCTGTTATCTGCAATAAAGGTTCTGTCTGTATTAGCACGGTTTATTACTGGGTAAAATATGGGGACAGGGTTGGCAGGAACCACAGCTGGGACTTGAACCTGTGACCCTCTGCTCCTGAGCACACTGGCTGTGCGTACTACACCACCGTGTTGCAGAAGGGACAGCTCATTCCCTGGAGATACCATGACTGTTTGTCAGATGGAGCCTGTTTGTTGCAGTGCATGGCACCCACCTAAACGGGGCTAGGCCATGGTCTGCTGCAGCCAGATGCCACTGCCCCCTCCGCCACCAGCACCCCTCCGCCACAATGCTGCCATGCCCTTCTGCTGGTGGTGCTGGTGGTGTGCAGTCTCAGGCCATCCATTGTGCAGGTAGGCGGCTGCCTATGGTGCGGGTTCTGGGGTAGGGGTGCCTGCATAGATGTCCACGCTTCCCCCCAGCACCGCCTGCCACCGTTCTGTGCCCTTGGGGGTAGCTGCTGGGTACTATCCCCTGTGACACTGTGGGAAACACAGTCGCGCCCATGTTGGGCCTTCATCAGTTGCTGTCTGGCTGCTCTGCTGTTTCAGCATTCGTATGGGCCACCTAGGCATCACCCTAGTCCGCACTGTGGCCCAGCTGCACCACAGCATGTGCCGCCTGCGGACCTCTGTATCCCCTTTTCCAGCATCTGTCCAGTTGCCCATTCCTAAATGCCCACCCTGCTGTTGTGGGACATGTGCACGCCATAGGACACCTGTCCAATAACAAGGGAAAGCCCTGATCAGCGCTATTTCACTGTGGGCTCATTCACCTTGTATAGGGACAGAGCATAGACCCTTCCACGATTAATATCTTTTTTTTTGGAGCTTTCTCGGGGGGGGGGGGGGGGTTGATGTTTCCCATTAATATCACTATTGGCCAGCTTGGTTATGTTTTTTTTCCAGTTTGTTGAGGTCATTTTCAATGTTTATGTGCCCTTTGGTTCTGTGCACATGTATCACACTTATCACTTTTTGTAGGTTTCCCTGCCTATGCTGTACATTGCTGATACTGAAATGGTTTCTCTCCCCTGAAATGTGCATCTAACGGCAGGTTTTCAATCACGTTAGGATTCAGCTCTTCAGATCAGCGCATTAGTGTGAATGGAGCCTCTCCCCGCCCACACTCCGCCCATTGACCCCTTCTCTCCGCCCTCTCTCCACCTTCTGCGGTGTTTTACCGCGCTGCGGAACGTCTACGATCGTTAAGTAACGTTAACGTGCGTTATGAGATGTTAACGATCGTTAACGTCTCATAACGCACGTTAACATTACTTAACGATCGTTAACGTTACATAACGCGCGTTATGTAACGTTAACGCAGTTTAGTAAACATACCCCATTGTCTTCAGTCTAGTAGTCTTTTAACTTCTTTCAGAGCTGTACCTTCTGAAGCTCCCCTGACACACTATATCTTGCTGAAACTACCAATACCCACTTAAAGAGCACCCACTCAGCCGTGGCCATTAGAATGGACAAAGGAGAGAGCTACAGGTCCACAATAGGACCCCTACCACATAACAAGGAGAGTAAAACATCACCCATAAACCTACTACATTTGTAAGCAGGTAAGGACCTTCCCCCACTGCCAATCTCACGACATCTGACACCTGAGTGAGCACCAATACTCCATAGAGGTATTCACAGCTCAAACTGTCCCACAACTCAGAAGCCAACTCGTTTAGATTACTGCAATGCCTTCTTTTCAGGCCTCCCCTCCCATCAGCTTCATCGTCTCCAGTTAGTCCAAAACACAGCCGCCCGTCTCATCACTTGTTCCTCCGCTCACTCTCACGTCACTCCCTGACTTTTCACTCTTCATTGGCTTCCGGTTAAGGTTAGATTCATTTATGAACTGCTCATCATTGCACATAGGGCTCTTCACGCTAGCACCCCTCAGTATTTGGCTGACATTATCCATCTTCAACCATCTCCACGTCTTCTTCGTTCTGCTCACGGCAATCATCTCTTCCTCCCCTCCCCATCTCAGGCTCATCTTGAACTCACCTGTCACTCCGCATTTTTCTTTCTGGGCCCCGCTTTATGGAATTCGCTCCCACACCTGCTTCACACTGAATTATCCCTCCCCCGCTTCATAGTTCTTCTCAAAACCTACCTTTTCTGCCAGGCCTATGATCTCCCCTTTTCCACCGATGGCTCCGCATCCCCCAGTCATGCCCCCCACCTTTCATAATCTCCTATCCTCATAATTCCAGCCACTCCCCTGCCTTCCCCTTTTACTGTCCCTTGTCACCATGTTCTCCTCTCTAGGTCTGTCTCTGTCCTCTATCTTACTCTGTTTTATCTATCCCTGTCCTGTCTATCGATGGTGTTCCTTTCCGTCTTTATTTTTCTGTAGCCACTATTTATTTGTATTGTACACCGCCCTGACGCTCCGGCTTGAGCGGTATATCAAATTTTGCTAATAAAGATAAAGATAAAGAACTCTTCTACAACTATGCCATCCATACCTCTCAAACCTCTCAAAACCACAACATACAACTCACGGCTGATCCAACCCAAACATGGCGCCACTAGCCATCATTACTGCTTTCATAGCACACACCTCATTACAGGCTCAATCCTCCATTCACACACCAGTCTTTCAACCATACCCTCATCACTTATCAATCTCCCCTTTCACCAGACCAAGACTGAAACCATATCAGCATCTCATTTGAATCAAATCACAACACACCTTACCTAACACCCTTCACCAGGACATTACAAGCAATACATACAACCTAAGATGCACCCTAATCACCGCACACTCCACACGTAACACGATACAGATTCTCGACAACTACCTCATTGACAACAGGCTGGACATTATGTTTGTCACAGAATCCTGGTTCACAGAATCAGACAACATACTACTCAATCAGCTACTAACACCCAATTACAATATATTCAGTTGCTCAAGAAACAAGCACAGAGGCGGAGGAGTATTCATTTTAACCAGGAAACACTTGAACTTCCACACCCTTAACAGTACAGATAAGAACTTAGATACTTCAACCATCGCTAACAACTCATTGACCCTGTTCCTGGCATTCAGACATTCTGAAATGTTCTGGGCACATCGCACAGATTTCAAAGGATCTTCAAACATCAGGAACAAATCATCTGCAAAAAGCACCGCATTAAACTTCTGACCCTCAACACTAATCCCTTGTATTTCTTTGTTATGCATCAATTTCCTATCCAGAGGATCAATACAGAAGGCAAAAAGCACTGGAGATAACAGGAAGCCTGCCTAATGCCGCTTCCTAAAGAGAAAGCTAGGAACAGTTTCCCATTCACCAACACTTGCATCACAGCTGGGTATACAGAATACCGTTTCCAAAGTATCGCTTCATCAAACCCAGATTTCCCTTATATGATCCATCCGACTTTATTGAAAGCTTCTCAGTATCAAGACTAACTATCAACACCTCCTACTCACTCTTCTGGATGAATTCTAGCCTGCCCAAAACCCTTCTACTATTAGTAAACCCATGGCATCCCAGAACAAAGCCAACTCGAGCTCAGGTAGTACCCCCAAATCAATCAGCCAATATGTTTGTATAAATCTTTATATCCCCCTGTCCAGCATATTTCTCTCCCCCAGCATCCATACCCCAGTAGTACAACATCTCCAATTTCCTACCTCCAGGTATCCAGAATCTCCCCTTCCCTTTCTTATCATCCTCCCCAAGTGTCCAATACCTCTCTTTCCCTTTCCTTCAGGCCCAGGAATTCAGCATTCCTCCTTATCTTCCCCACCCCAGATATCCTGCATTCCCTCCCCCAAGGGTCCAGCATCTCCACTTCCTTAGCCCCCCACCCCCAGTGTTTAGCATCTTCCCCTTCCTTTCCCAACCTTCCCACCCCCCCCCCCAAGTATACAGAATTTCCTCTTCCATTCCTTACCCTTCCCGAGGTATCCAGAATTTCCCCTGCTGTTCCAAGCTCCCCCCCCCACCCACTATCCAGCAATCCACTTTCTCTTCTTCCTCCCCCCCCCCAGATGTTCAGCATCTCTCCTTCTATTTCCTACCCCCCAGATGCTCCTTTTTTATCCCTCTCAGGAGGTGTCAACATTTCCCCTTCCCTTCCCCAGCCACCTCAGGCATCCAGCATCTCTTTTTCCCTTTCCCTACCCCCACCCCCACACCAGTCTGGCTCCAAAATTGATTCAAGTTGTTGGTGTCCTTTAGCCTTTTGTCCCCTTCCACCCCGGCTATCAGAATCTATTGTTTAGCCTTGAATGCCCTGCTGTTCGCTGCCCCCAGAAGCCACCTCTCTAGGTGACCGCTTTGCATAATGGTCGAGCTGACTCTACCCCCATGTCAAACATTTCTCTCCTCTTCTCTTTCTATTGCTGGGCTTGCTTCTTCTCCTCATCTTCTGCACTTCCACCACTGCCAACCTACCGCTGTACCCCGAAACTAGCCGTAGATTCAAGCCCAATAGTTTCACCGTCATGCACCACCTGTACTGCAATAAACACCAGTTTGAATGGAATAAGACAGAGTAAAGGGAAATGGAAGTTAGATACAATTTTTCCTTGTAGCAGGGAACTGCTGCTGGTTGAGTCACAGGATCATATGCCTTTGCCTGCAATCGGTGTTTCTTTTAATAACCAGGATCTAAATGCCAGTCAAAGGGCCATAATAAACATGTCAGTAAGATGTGCACAAAACCCATGATTCCAAGCTCACACCAAGGGGGCAGGGGTTTGGGAATCTTTAATCCAAAAGCACATTAAGATGCTCAAAGGAAAATTGTGATTAGCAGGGCAAATTCCTCAACTCTGTTATATATCATTATATTTCACAGCCACTATAATGAGTTGGGCTTGTGACTGCTCTAGAATGAAAAATGTTTTTCTATCCGCGTTAAATCAACAGTCCCAACTGATAACGTGTCTGAATAACTGATCCCAAAAATGATATCAGCTTTAATCAGTACCTTACACTATCAGTTCTAAATGCAATGGCTGAGATCAACTGTTCTCAATTTAGTCTTTAGCAACTGCCCAATCTAGCTTTCAGGTTATATGGGCAGATTCAATGAGCCATTTTGCTCTATATCTGCAGTCATCTACTCTGTTACTATGTTACCATGTATATGCATAATATATATTTACATAAACTGGAGGAAGGGCATGCATATTCATTGTGGAAATCCAAAAAACCAAATGGGCTAGTATGATTCATTTTGACTAAAGATTTCAAGATTTGACTTTTTTTTTTGCCATCTTGCTGCATCATCTCCCCTGTGTGATGGCTGCTTTGGTTTGGCCTACCTCTTCTTAACCCAAGCAAATGGGATGTGAAGTATGGATTTCTTTTGGTGGCTTGTGGTTTTCCCTTTGAGTGTACAATTAGATTTGGTATGCGTACAGAGACCTTGTCTTGGGTCACCTTTTATTTGAGCCCACTATGGAATTTTCCCTTGATTCTAAAACAAGTCTATATGTGAAGAGTGAGACTCCAGTCAAAAGCCTTTCTCTACCCCTCTGTGTGGAAGAGAGATTTGAGGTGGTGCATTCTTCTCAAGCTGTGGCGTAAATTCTACCCAAGCCATCCCTGTGTTGAAGGGGGGCTTGGAGAAAGAAGGAACCCATTTATATCCGCTCACATATCTTCTGATGTAGATTCTCCCCTGCTCTGGGAGTCCTTTCTGATATTTTGCTTTGGGGCCCTCAGTTTGAATTTCTGCCACGACCTCAAGCCTAAGAGAGGAGTCTGCAATACTGAAGAGGACTTTTCCTACCAGAGACGGTATGGTGTGGAGGTTGCTTCAAGGTGCTAAAGGAAGGAAGAGAGAACTAGTATCCCAGTGAGGAAGGAGAGAGAGTCAGTTGGTCCATTAGATGATAGAGGGGTTAAAGGGGCACTAAGAGGCGATAAGGCGATAGTGGAGAGACTAAATGAATTCTTTGCTTCGGTCTTTACTGAGGAAGATGTAGGGATGTTACCCATGACTGAAATGGTATTTAAAGGTGCAGAAGAATTGAAGGAAATATCGATACATCAGGAAGATATATTACAACTATTAGATAAACTGAAGAGTAGCAAATCACCTGGGCCGGATGGTATACATCCAAGGGTGTTGAAAGAACTGAAATATGAGATTGCATACCAGCTATTAGTAATATGTGAATTTTCATTAAAATCATCTGTAATACCTGAAGATTGGAGGATCGCCAATGTAATGCCAATTTTTAAAAAGGGTTCCAGGGGAGATCCTGGAAATTATAGACCGGTGAGACTGACTCCAGTACCAGGAAAAATGGTAGAAACCATCATAAAGAACAAAATTGTTCAGCATGTAGATAGTCATGGCCTAATGGGAGACAGCCAACATGGCTTTAGACAAGGAAGATCTTGTCTTACTAATCTGTTATGTTTTTTTGAAGGTGTGAATAAACAGGTATACAAAGGTGAGTTGGTTGATATAGTGTATCTGGACTTTCAGAAAGCCTTTGACAAGGTCCCTCATCAGAGACTTTTGGCAAAACTAAAGAGTCATGGGATAGGAGGCAGTGTACTATTGTGGATCAGGAACTGGTTAAAAGATAGAAAGCAGAGGGTAGGGCTAAATGGCCAATTTTCCCAATGGAGAAAGGTGAATAGTGGTGCACCCCAGGGATCTGTGCTGGATCTGCTGCTTTTTGACATATTCATAAAAGACCTGGAAAGGGGAATAACGAGTGAGGTTATCAAATTTGCAGATGACACAAAACTATTTAAAGTTGTTAAAACCCAAGAGGATTGTGGAAAATTGCAAGAGGATCTTGATAAATTGGAAGACTGGGCATCAAAATGGCTGATGAAATTTAATGTGGACAAGTGCAAAGTTATGCACCTAGGGAAGAACAACCCAAACTATGGTTACACGATGCAAGGTTCCATATTAGGAACCACCACCCAGGAAAAAGATTTAGGTGTCATTGTGGATAACATGTTAAAACCATCGGCCCAATGTGCAGTGGTGGCCAAGAGAGCAAATAGAATGCTAGGTATCATAAGGAAAGGAATGGAAAATAAAACAAAAGATATTATAATGCCTCCATATCGTTCCATAGTGAGACCACACCTTGAATATTGTGTGCAATTCTGGTCACCATATCTTAAAAAGGATATAGCGCTATTTGAAAAGGTTCAGAGAAGAGCCACCAAAATAGTAAACGAGATGGAAGGATACTCCTATGAAGAAAGGCTAAAAAGGTTAGAGCTCTTTAACCTGGAAAAGAGAAGGCTGAGGGGAGATATGATAGAAGTCTATAAATTAATGAACGGAGTGGAACGGGTAAACGTAGATCGATTGTTTACCTTATCAGAATATAGAAAGACTAGGGGACATGCAATGAAGCTACAGGGTAAACTATTTAAGACTAATAAAAGAAAATATTTTTTCACTCAACGTGTAATCAAACTCTGGAATTTGTTACCGGAGGATGTAGTAAAGGCTGTTAGTGTAGCTGGGTTTAAAAAAGGTTTGGACAAGTTCCTGGAGGAAATGTCCATAAACCATTATTAAGAAGGGACCCAGGATATCAATGCTTGACCCACTACAAGCATTGTGGAACCTGTGTCTTTTGGGGAAACTGCTAGGTACGTTGGAAACAGGATACTGGGCTTGATGGACCTTGGTCTGACCCAGTATGGCATATCTTATGCTCTTATGTTCTGGTGTCTGCTAATACTCCAGGAGCCCAATCAGCCTAAAGCAGAACTGTGAAGTACTCAGATTGTCATCATAGACACAATACCTAAGATGTTACCAAGTACTGTATATTTGTTGAACAGAGGAAGCTAACATAACAGAGTAATAATGGGTGATTTCAATTACCCTGGTATCAACTGGGTCAATGTCACAGCAGAACATACTAGGGCAGTGATGGCTAACCTTTTTGAGCCCGAGTGCCCAAACTGCCGCACAAAACCAAAGAATTTCCTCAAAGTGCCAGCACGTCAATTAAAGCCCCATTTGCATAAGGTGCTTCATTTGCATAAATATTTGCATAATGTTACCATACACTAACTTTTAGTAAACATGCCTCTTAATGAGTATATGGATAAAGAAAGACTAAAAGGTTTCTACATTACTATAATCCAGTACCAACCGCCAGGCACATTAGGAACTACTACAAACGCTGCCCATTTAGAACCCATAGCAAACCCGCCGTATCCTAACAGCACTACCAGGACTCACAAAGCACCATACTCTACCTATCAAAAGGCAACACTGCAAATATTAAACCAATACATCTCAGAGAACAACAATACATGACCTACTGGGGAAAGAACAAGTGGCAATGTCAAATAGGAATTATATAAACAGAATACCTCAGCTCAGTTACACATGCAGAACAGACCATCACCAAACAAGGAATCACAATTTAGAAACAGGAAGACAATAATTAAACTGGGAACCCCAAAAGCCAAACTTGGAATATACAACAACACTGTAGAAATAAAACTATATATTAATTTCCTCTTGTACTAAACAAAGCGCAAAAATTAATGATGCACATTTCCCAGAGCTGACATATTCCAGTTAATAAATTCAAAATAAAGAGATATTTTTCTACCTTTTGTGCATTTTTTTTCAGTTGCAATTGTTCCAGCCACTTTCTTCTGGTTTCTTCGTGTCTTCTGCTAACTCTCCATCTGCTGTCCATTTGTCCTTTCTTCTGTCTTCTTGTTTTTTTTTTCCATTCTCTCTCTACATCTGCTTTAACATACTAATCTTTCTCCTTTGGCTCTTTCCTCATTCCTATTTCATCTACTCAAAATTTACCCCTCCATCCTCAATCCCCACTTACTCTCCCAATACCCGGCCAATTGTAGATTTTTTATCCCTCCCACACAAAATATTTTTCCCCTCTCCATTTTACTCTCCCAGCCCCATCCCATTCTAATCCTCCCCCAACACCAGCTCCCTTCTAGTTCCAGCCTCACCCAGCATCCATTCCCTTCTAGTCCCTGCATCAGCCCATTTCCAGTCCTAGCAGCCCCCCAACCCAATACCAGTCCTATCCCCCCCTCATCAACCCACTTCCAGTCCTAACCCCCCATCACCCCATTTTCAGTTTAAGCCCCCCCCCTATAACCCATTACCAGTCCTAACCCCCCACTTCCAGTCAGCCCCCCATAGCCCATTGCCAGTCCTAACCCCCCCATCAGCCCACAGTCCATTACCAGTCCTAACCCCATCAGCCCACCTCAAGTCCTAACCCCTCCCCATCAGCCCATTTCTTGTCCCAGCCCCCCCATAGCCCATTATCAGTCCTAAACCCCCCCATAGCCCATTACCAGTCCTAACCCCATCAGACCACCTCCAGTGTTAACCCCCCATCAGCCCATTTCCAGTCCTAACCCCACCCAACAGCCCACCTCAAGTCCTAACCCCTCCCCATCAGCCCATTAGCAGTCCTAACCCCCCCCCTAGCCCATTAGCAGTCCTAACCCCCCCTCTCTAGCCCATTAGCAGTCCTAACCCCCCCCCCATAGCCCATTACCAGTCCTAACCCCCATCACCCCATTTCCAGACAGCCCCCATCAGCCCACAGCCCATTAGCAGTCCTAACCCCCCCTCCTAGCCCATTAGCAGTCCTAACCCCCCCCTAGCCCATTAGCAGTCCTAACCCCCCCCAGCCCATTAGCAGTCCTAACCCCCCCCCCCTAGCCCATTAGCAGTCCTAACCCCCCCCCAGCCCATTAGCAGTCCTATCCCCCCCCTAGCCCATTAGAAATCCTAACCCCCCCCCTCTCTCTCCCATTAGCAGTCCTAACCCCCCCCATAGCCCATTAAGAGTCCTAACCCCCCCTCACCCCAGTTCCAGACAGGCCCCATCAGCCCACAGCCCATTAGCAGTCCTAACCCCCCCTAGCCCATTAGCAGTCCTAACCCCCCCTCCTGCCCATTAGCAGTCCTACCCCCCCCCCCTCCTAGCCCATTAGCAGTCCTAACCCCCCCCCCCTCCTAGCCCATTAGCAGTCCTAACCCCCCCCCACCCCATTAGCTGACCTCACCCCCCCCCCCCTCGCCCATTAGCAGTCCTAACCCCCCCCCCGGCAAATTTAAAAACAGAAAAAGCGGGCTCTGGCTGCTGCCGCGGACGCGGCAGCATGCAGTGTCCCGCGGGGCCCCCTCCGCCCGCTAAGCCCCTCTGCAAGGGCTTTCAGATTCGCGACGGAGACAGCGTCTCCCTCGCGTCTCTGTTAAGCCCGCAGGGGCTGATGGGAAATTTCCCATTAACCCCTGCGGGCTTAACAGAGACGCGGGGGGGACGCTGTCTCCCTCGCGAATCTGAAAGCCCTTGCAGAGGGGCTTAGCGGGCGGAGGGGGCCCCGCGGGACACTGCATGCTGCCGCGTCCGCGGCAGCAGCCAGAGCCCGCTTTTTCTTTTTTTGCGGACCTTCACGCGTGCCAGCTGCAAGGCCTTCGCGTGCCACAGCTGGCACGCGTGCCATAGGTTCGCCATCGCTGTACTAGGGAGATAAAGGGGTATGTTTACTAAACTGCGGTAACGTTACATAACACGCATAATGTAACGTTAATGATTGTTAAGCTACGTTAACGTGCGTTATGAGACGTTAACGATCGTTAACGTCTCATAACATGCGTTAATGTAACTTAATGATCATAAAGTTCCGCGGTGCGGTAAAACACCGCAGAAGGTGGAGAGAGGGTGGAGAGAAGGGGTCAATGGGCGGAGTGTGGGCGGGGAGAGGCACCTTTCACACCAACATGCTGATCTGAAGAGCTGAATCCTAACGCGATTGAAAACCGTTAAATGCACATTTGCAGGGGAGAGAAACCATTTAAGTGTCAGCAATGTACAGCATTGGCAGGGAAACCTACAAAAAGTGATAAGTGTGATACATGTGCACAGAACAAAAGGGCAGATAAACATTGAAAATGACCGCAACAAACTGGAAAAAAACCTAACCAAGCTGGCCAATAGTGATAATATTGGGAAACAGCAAAAAACACTACTGAGAAATCTCCCAAAAAAAGATATTAATTGTGGAAAGGTCTATGCTCTGTCCCCCGAAAAGGTGAATGATCCCACAGTGAAATAGCGCTGATCAGGGCTGTCCCTTGTTATTGGGCAGGTGTCCTATGGCGTGCACATGTTACGCACAGCAGGGTAGGCATGTTGGAACGGGCAACTGGACAGATGCTGGAAAAGGGGATACAGAGGGCCGCAGGCGGCACATGCTGTGGTGCAGCTGGGCCACAGTGCAGACTAGGATGATGCCTAGGTGGCCCATATGAATGCTGAAACAGCAGATCAGCCAGACAGCAACTGATGAAGGCCCAACATGGGCACGACTGTGTTTCCCACAGTGTCACAGGGGATAGTACCCAGCAGCTACCCCCAAGGGCACAGAACAGTGGCAGGCGGTGCTGGGGGGAAGCGTGGACATCTATGCAGGCGCCCCTAACCCAGAACCCACACCATAGGCAGCCACCTACCCACACACTGGATGGCCTGAGACTGAGCACCACCAGAACCACCATCAGAAGGGCATGGCAGCATGGTAGCGGAGGGGTGCAGGTGGCAGAGGGGGCAGTGGCAGCTGGCTGCAGCAGACCATGGCCTAGCCCCGTTTAGGTGGGTGCCGTGCAGTGCAACAGACAGACTCCGTCTGACAAACAGTCATGGCATTTCCAGGGACTAGAACTGTCCCTGTGGCAACAAGGTGGTGCACTACACACAGCCAGTGTGCTCAGGAGCAGAAGGTCACAGGTTCAAGTCTCAGCTGTGGTACCTGCCAACCCTGTCCCCATATTTTACTCAGTAATAAACCGTGGTAAGAAAAACAGAACCTTTATTGCAGATAACACAAACATGCCTGGTACACCTACATTTTACCCTACAGAGCACAGACACGCTAATCAGGCGCAGTACCTATAGCAGAGTCTCCCAAATGCAATCCTGGAGGGTCAAACACCATTCAGGTACCATGCCGTCGCTAATAAAGATGCCTGTGCTGCATTTCTATGCGCCGGCCCCATGGTATGCAGATATCTGCCATGCATATTCATGAGGGACAGCATGAAAACGCGAACAGTGTGTGGCCCACCAGGACCGGAGTTGGGAACCCCTGTCCTAGAGCAGCGGCCAACAGGGGCAGAAACACCCGCACCCACAGGCCTCATTAACCGAAGCCTCCAGGAGAGGCAGGATGTTGGGCCCTGCGTGCATCTCCCAATACTAGCACTTGCATATCTTAGGAATACCACCCTAAACCTGGGAATACGGTACACAGCTATCAAAAGGTTGCTATGATTACTGGCAGATAGCAATTCCAAAGTTAAGTACAAATTTCTGAGTGAGCTACATCATAGCAACCTTTCTGATGTCTGTGGTGTGTGCTACAGGTATTTTGTCTGACAGTGTTTACCACCCTGGGGAGTGACCCCAACAGTATTGCGTACCATAGCCATGCCTGCACTGTGCCCAGGACTGGTGCGGTAGCCAGGGCTGCCAAACACCTCTATAGTTGCAAAATGCTGGCATAGGTGTGGGGAGTATGTGTCTGTCTATCCAGTGTGTGGTGGCTGCAAACACCCTCCACAGTCCACACTGCTAGCACTGTTGCCTGTATTGGCCTGCCAATGTGCATAATGAGAAGCAAGGTACTATGGGAATAGCCTGGATAGGGTGGCCTGGCCTGGATTCATCTGTACAAAGCATAGGGCAATGGCTGGGACATTGTCATGCCTGGCCACCACCTGCACGGACAGGGTGGCCACAGCATGTCCTGCTGGGAGGTCACTCTCACCCTGACTGTGCAGTGACCATGGCATGGCTGGGCTCCCCCATAGTGCTATACAGTGTTTCTTGTAAGTGATATATATGGGTTCTGTTATCTTGGGTTCAATCACTGACTTATCTGCTTGGTGGGTGTGCGCACATCCCCTCCAGGAACATGCACTATGGGCTAGCTAGCAGACTGTCTGCAGTTAGTATGTGTGTGGCTGGAACACCTTGCAGGGTGCAGCGGCTGGTGACTCACTGTGCTTGCTGCTGGAGAAAGGGCCAGGATGCTCAATGCCTTCAAAGAACAAGGCTGTAACATGAGCCTGAAAGTCCATTTCTTGCACTCCCATGTGAACTACTTTCCCGAAAACCTGGGGGCGTACAGTGAAGAACAAGGTGAAAGGTTTCACCAGGACATCAAGGACGCAGAGAGAAGGTACCAAGGAAGATGGAACACCACTATGATGGCTGATTTCTGCTGGTTGCTGCTGCGGGAAACCCCAGATGAAAAATACGCCAAGCAGCGCACCAAGAGAAGCATTCGGGGGAAGAAGAAACGGGCCCACCAGGAGATTGATTGACCCAAGAATGACTTTAAAATCTAAACTGTGTTGACAAATATCGTGTTTTTACTAAACTTTGAAATAAAAATTTGCTAGTTATTACCACAGTGTCGGATCTCATTTATTAGAATTTTATTTTCACACCATCCGGTGTTTGTCTTCATGTATTGCAATGGTGCGGTTTGCGTTTTCTATTCTTATATACATACCTGTACAACATTTTTTGCACATTTCTTTGCTTTGCTTTGTGTCTAACCTCGCTCTTATATGCTCAATGTTTGTGCACATGTATGTGGCTGTTTTAAGTGCAGACAATTTTGCTACCATCACAGTGTGTTTTGTTGACATTACTCTATTCTTATGTGCGGCCTTGTTACAATTTTCTTTATTCTTATTTGAATAACTACTAAACAATTAGTATAAAGAATTCATCCAAGAAACTTTTATCTCGATCGCACTCAATCTGAAACGTTCACCTCAAACTGCTAACCCAATGTAGCAAAAAATCTGTACGTGACGGAGCAAATTGGTTACCAGATTTGGATTCAGCGCACCAAAAAACGTAAAAATCAATCGAAACATTAGAGGCAGTTTAAAAAAAAATTTTTTTAGTGTACCTGTGTAATGATCAAAAATAATGTAAAAAAAAGCCCCAACTTTTGTTTAAAAGGCCCCGATTCAGTGTCAAGAACTTCTTTGAACTATGTTCTTAGGGCCCTTCCCTTTTCGCGCCTATACCCCTCCCACCCCTGTGGAGAATGTGTTTCCTTTGGATAAGTGTGTGTGCTGGCAAGTGAAGGGGTAGGACTGAATCCAGGAAGAAATGTTGTTGTGACTCAGTCCCTAGAGCATGAATTATCCTGCAGCCAGGGACTACACATGTAATTAATATATGCACAAAATTTATGAACTGAGGTAAATCTAGGTCAAACTGGAACAGTTTGTTGGAACTGCTCAGTTGTGACTCATGATGTGATCAGAGCCAGGAGATAAGTTGAGTTAGCTAAATTGCCTGTTCCAACTACAAAATATACTTCTTTAGTTTAGAATATCAAGGGGTATGTTTACTAAACCGTCTTAACGTGCACTCTGTAACGTTATCGCGCGATAAGGTACCTTATTGCGTGATAATGGTGCTTTACAAGGCGCACAGGTACCTTATCGCGCGATAACGTGCGCTGCGGCGCAAATGAGCGCTGAAGGCGAGGAAAGGCTCCCGGAGGGCGGAGGAAGGCTCCCCAGGGGCGGAGAGAAGGGGTCAATGGGTGGAGAGTGGGAGGGGAGAGGCTCCCTGCACACTAACGCTGTGAAATCCGAGGCTCAAAACTAACGCCAGTGAACGCCAGTGAACGCCAGTGAAACCCTGGCGTTAGAGCTGATTTAAAGGGAGAGAAACGTTTTCTGTCAGCAATGTACAGCAAAACCAGGGAAACCTACAAAAAAGTGATAAGTGTGATACATGTGCACGGAACAAAAGGGCTAATAACCCTTGAAAATGTACAGAAGAAAATGTAAAAATAAAATAACCAAGCTGGCCAATAGTGATATCAATGGGAAACATAAAAAAACACTCCCAAGAAAGCTCCAAAAAAAGGATATGAATTTTGGAAGGTCTATGCTCCGTCCGCATACAAGGTGAATGAGCCCACAGTGTAATTGCGCTGAGCAGGGTTTCAGATTCCATCGGCCAGGTTTCCTATGGCGTGCACATGTTCCACAACAGCAGGGCGGGCATGTTGGAACAGGCAACTGGACAGATGCTGGAAAAGGGGACACAGAGGGCTGCAGGTGGCACATGCTGCGGTGCAGCTGGCCCACAGTGCGGACTAGGGTGATGCCTAGCTGGCCCATAGGAATGCTGAAACAGTAGAGCAGCCAGACAGCAACTTCTGAGGGTCCCACATGGGCACGAGTGTGCTTCCCACAGTGTCACAGGGGATAGTACC
The DNA here is from genome assembly GCA_033557465.1 of Ichthyophis bannanicus. Taxonomy (NCBI): domain Eukaryota; kingdom Metazoa; phylum Chordata; class Amphibia; order Gymnophiona; family Ichthyophiidae; genus Ichthyophis; species Ichthyophis bannanicus. Next base: position 124,897,326 of record CM066035.1, on the reverse strand, counting down.
CAGCAGGTACCCGAAAGGGCACGGAACATTGGCATGTGGTGCTGGGGGGAAGTGTGGACAGCTATGCAGGCACCCTTACCCCAGAACCTGCACCATAGGCAGCCACCTACCCACACACTTGATTTATTTATTTTATTTTACATTCTCTTATATACTGCACTATTCTGCATCAGTGCAGTTTACATTGAACAAACTGAAATTACATTGAACAGGACATTATAACTTGGAGATAACTATTTTACAGGGAACATGGCTATGGAGGGTTAAGTGGCTTGCCCAAGACCACAAGGAGCACCTGTGGGACTAGAAACCCCAGTCCTTCCGGCCCAAGTTTGCTGTCCTCTAGTGGGATTTGAACCCCCGACCTTCCGGCCTGAAGCACCTTGCCCCAACCACTAGGCCACTCCTCCACTCCACTTGATGGCCTGAGACTAGGCTCCACCAGCACCACCAGCAGAAGGGCATGTCAGCATGGTGGCAAAGGGATACCGGTGGTGGAGGGGGCAGTGGCAGCTGCCCAGAGCAGACCGTGGCCTAGCCCTGTGTAGGTGGGTGCCATGCACTGCAACAGACAGGCCCTGTCTGACGAACAGTCATGGCATCACCAGGGAATGCCCTGTCTCTGTGGCAACACAGTGGTGCAGTGCACACAGCCAGTGTGTTCAGAAGCAGAAGGTCACAGGTTCAAGACCCAGCTGTGGTTCCTGCCAACACAGTCCCTGTATTTTACCCACTACTAAAACGTGCTAATACAGACAGAACCTTTATTGCAGATGACGTAAACATGCCCAAAACACCTACATTTTACCCTACAGAGCACAGACACCATAAACATGCGCATTACCTAGAGCAGAGTCTAACAAATGCAGTCCTGGAGGACCAAACACCATTCAGGTTCCATGCTGCCTCTAATAAAGATGCCTGTGCTGCATTTCTAAGTGCCTTCCCCATGGTATGCAGATGTATCTCATGCATATTCATGAGGGACAGCATGAAAACCCGAACAGTGTTTGGCACACCAGGACTGGAGTTGGGAACCTCTGCCGTAAAGCAGCAGCCAACAAGGGCAGACACACCCGCACCCACAAGCTCCATTATCCAATGCCTCCTGGAGAGGCAGGACCTTGGGCCCTGCGTGCATCTCCCAATACTAGCACTTGCATACCTTAGCAATGCCATCCTAAACCTGGGAATACGGTACATAGCTATCAAAAGGTTGCTATGATTACTGGCAGATAGCAATTCCGAAGTTAAGTGCAATTTTCTGATTGAGCTGCATCATGGCAACCTTTCTGATGTCTGTGGAGTGTGCTACAGGTCTTGTGTCTGACAGTGTTTACCACCCTGGGGAGTGACCCCAACAGTATTGCGTACCATAGCCATGTCTGCACTGTGCCCAGGACTGGAGTGGTGGCCAGGGCTGCCAAACACCTCAATAGTTGTACAATGCTGGCATAGGTGTGGGAGTGTGTGTCTGTCTATCCAGTGTGTGGTGGCTGCAAACACCCTCCACAGCCCACACTGCCAGCACTGTTGCCAGTATTGGCCTGCCAATGTGCATAATGAGGAGCAAGGTACCATGGATATAGACCGGAGAGGGTGGCCTGGCCAGGATGCATCTGCACAGGGAATAGGGCAATGGCTGAGACATTGTGGCCACAGCATGTCCTGCTGGGAGATCACTCTCACCCTGACTGAGCAGTGACCACGGCATGGCTAGGTTCCCCCATAGTGCTATATAGCGTTTTTTCATGTGATATTTCTGAGTTCCCTTTTGGGGCCCAATCACTGATTTATCTGCTTAGTGTGTATGCTGACATCCCAATTCTGGGTGTATGCATCTCCTCCTGGGACATGCACTGTGGACTAGCTAGCAGAATGTCTGCAACTAGTATGTCTCTTGCTGGAATACCTTGCAGGGTGCAGTGGCTGGAGGCTTGCAGCAGGAGAATATCAGATAGTGGTGGGGTGCAGCTGAGCATTTCCAGGCCTTATGTCTGTCTGCTATTGCTTTATGGATGTGTACAGAGCTGCTTTGACTGCCCTGTAGGGTGTTTGTTCCTCAGCAGCACTGGGGTTGATGGTCCCCTCCATTGCCACCATTGCAGGGAGGTAGAATGTGGATCTGTTGGTGGGAGACCCTGTTTCCCACCCTCAGCCCCAGAAGGTGGGTTGGGTGGTGGTACATAATCTGCCTATGGGTCCATAAGGGCTAAACCTGACTGAGAAATACAGATGTATCCAAGGTGTGTCTGCAGGAACTACCTATCTCACACACTAGTACTGCTGGTGACCTGCAGCATGGCCTATTTCTGCCATGGAAGGTGCTGTGGACCTGGTGCTGGGTGCCCCAACTCACCCTCAGGGTGAGCACAGTACCCGCACAATGTGACGGTGTGTAGCTACTCTGTGCCAGTAGCACACACGGTCAGTTCCCCCTACCCGGCCGAGGTGCTGTAGGGGTGCATAACCCATCTTGTGATCATCCGTAGACTGCTGATTTGCATGTGCAGTGCATCATGGGTATGGTTGGTTAACCCTATCCTGGTGATCACAGCAAATTGTTTGTGTGGTGCTGTGCAGTCCTTCTGCAGCCAGCCAGGGGTTTGTTAGCATTTCTAGAGCTGTAGCCCACTGGTTACTTCATTGCCTGTGGAGCCAGAGATCATGGGTTCAAACCCACAGTGGGGTTATTTGATAGGGCTGTCCAAAGCCTTGTCTGTTTTTAATGTACATTAGTGCTGCCAGCAGAAACACCCTCAGAGTACTGTAACCATAAGGTGCCTCAGAAGGAGCTTTATAGGGTGCCCTATAAAGCACCTTCTGAGGCACCTTATGGTTACAGTCCGTATAAGGTGCCTTATAAGGTGTCCTATGGAGCGCCTTATAGGTTGCCCTATAGGGGACATTATAGGGTGCCGTGGCGGACAGTGCACTTTATAATATGCCCTATGGAGTGCCTTTTAGGGTGCCTTATGCGGCACCATAGGTTACGGCATGTGAGGGTGTTTTTGCTGGCAGCAATAATTAAAATACAAATAAAATGCCTCAAAAATCACTACCTAAATGTAAAGGGTGATGCCTCAGCCAGCCTTATGCATTAGGCACACTGGGGGATTGAACTCATGACCCCTGTATCATCAGTCAGTGTATTAACCATTGTGCTACACCTCAGCTTCTGTGTTTGTAAGTCTGGACGCCTACTTAAGAGTACCGCGTGTTAACGCGCTTAGCGGCGCTTCGCCCGATAATGTGCGCAGCAACACGCGTTATCACGCGATAATCCCATTTTGTTACTTTAGGACTGCAACGCCCACTCCTTTTATGGCAGCCTGCACACTATCGCCGGGCGCACGTTAAGACGGTTTAGTAAACATACCCCTTAGAGTTTTACTGAGAACAGAAAAATGGACCTGTAGTTTAGGGACACATTTTGATCAAACCAATGGGTTCTAGATTTTTCTTTCCAGTGTTGTGGACTAAGGATTTGATTAACCTGGAGATTTGAGCATCCACTTGGTAAATGTCAACAGATATTTGTGTTTTGTCAAAAATTAAGGGGTATGTTTACTAAGCAGTCTTAACGTTCAACTGGCATTAGTGTGCAGGATGCCATGTTAGGTAGTGGGCGTTCCAGTCTTAAGGTAGCATTTAGGCTTATCGTGCGAAAAGGTACATTTTCATGTGATAGAGGAAGCCGTGGCACGTTAATGCGCATTAGCCTTAATAAGGTGCACTGACCTACAAACACAGCAACAGAGATGTAGAACAATGGTTAATACATTGACTGATGAAACAGCTGTCATGAGTTTGATCCCCCAGTGGGCATGATGAGTGAGTCATTACCCTTTGCTTTAAATCAGTGCTGTCTGAGGCATTTTCTTTTTAAATTTAAATTAGTGCTGCCAGCAAACACTCCTTCACATGCCGTAACCTAAGGTGCCGCATAAGGCGCCCCATAAGGCACTCCAGAGGGCACATTATAAGGTGCACTGTCCACCAAGACACCTTATAATATTCCCTATAGGGCGCCTTATAGAGCGCTTTAGAGGGCACCTTATGAGGCACCTTAAGGCTGCAGCACTGTGAGGGTGTTTTTGCTGGCAGCACTAATTTAAATTTAAAAAGAAAATGCCTCAGACAAACCTATTAAATAACCCCAATATGGGGTCAAACCCATGACCTCTGGCTCTACAGGCAGTGAAGTAACCAGTGGGCTACAGCTACTAACAAACCCCAGACTGGCTACAGAAGGACTGCAGGTCACCACACAAACTGTCTGCTGTGGTTACCAGGATAGGGTTAACTCACCCGTACCCATGATGCACTGCACATGCAAATCAGCAGTCTACAGATGATCACAAGATGGGGTATGCACCCCCACAGCACCTCAGCCTGGTAGGGGGTACTGACTGTGTGTGTTACTGGCACAGAGTAGCTACAGACCGTCACATTGTGCGGTTACTGTGCTCACCCTGAGGGTGAGGTGGGGCGCCCTATAAGGCACTTCAGAGGGCACTTTATAAAGTGCACTGTTTGCCAAGGTACCTTATGATGTTTCTTATAGGGTGCCTTACAAGGTGCCTTAAGACTGCAGCATTGGGTGGGGGGGAATGATCTACCAGCCTGCACATCCAGGCTGGTAGATCCAATTCTGATCCCACAGGCATGTCTAGCCCATGCAGAATCGGAATCAAGTGCTACTGCTGCATGCCCTAATTTTGTTTGGCCGTACAGGAGAAGGACATCTACAGCAGAATTGGCCTAAGTCCATAAACCATTATTAAGGTAGACAAAAAGAAAAACACTTTTTATCCCAAGAAATAAGTAGCATGGATGTAGCAACTTTTGGGATATGCCAGGAACTTGTGCCCTAGATTAGCCGCTGCTAGAAAAAGGATGCTGGGCTTGATGGACCTTTGGTCTGACCCAGTATGGCACTTCTTATGTTTTTATATAAAAGCCTGTGTGCCAATTGTTAGGGGTGTTCCCAGCATGTTCTCATAAAGATTACACAGAAAAGTTCTGTACCACATGATTAAGTGCATTGACAATTAGTAGAGGTGCATTAAGTGCATACGTGCTGACTGCAACTGTGACAATCATCGCGCAGTAACTCCCCACTCATATCGAATCCATTTCTGCCTCATAACTTACTATGCAGTTAGTGCATGAGTTGGAACATAAGAACATAAGATGTGCCATACTGGGTCAGACCAAGGGTCCATCAAGCACAGTATCCTGTTTCCAACAGCGACCATTCCAGGACACAAGTACCTGTCAGGTTCCCAAAAAGGTACACAAATTCCACGTTGCTTATCCCGGGGTAAGTAGTGGATCTCCCTGGTCCTCTTTAATAATGGTTTCTGGACTTTTCCTCCAGGAACTTGTCCAAACCTCTTTTTAACCCAGTCACATTAACAGCTTCTACTACATCCTCTAGTAATGAATCCAGAGTTTGATTACACGTTGAGTTAAAAAGTATTTTCTTCTATTAGTTTTAAATGGGCTACATTATAGTTTCATTGTGTGTCCCCTAGTCTTTCTACTTTTCAAGGAGTAGACAACTGATCTATGTTTACCTTTCCACTCTATTCATTATTTTATAACCATCTATCATATTATTATTATCATTAATATAGTTATTATGAACACTTTCTATATTGCTCAAGGCCATTGGGCATCCGGATAAGGTACAATAACTAAAATAAACTATTTTAGACAGAAAAGGAAGAGAGAGGAACAGCAGAAAAAAAAGAAAAAACAAAACAGAAAGCCACTACCCTAGGCCGGGCAGTGCACAAAAGTCTCCTTAAAATAGTGCGTGTTGGGAAGTGACTTGAATTTCTTGAAAGAGGACTCACTGCGTATATTGGAGGGGAGAGCATTTCAAAGGGAGGAGGCCAGAAAATAAAATGTCGAATTGTATACGAGGTGTGACAAAAAAGAAACGAGACTGTGGCAGCCACGCCCATGACTGAATGCCAATTGGTTAACTGCTTATGTCACTGTGTTGTGCAACATCTCACCACTATTCTGCTATAATATTTTTCATCTCTCTCACTCTGTTTTTCTTTTTAAGATTTTTTTGTACCACACTGCTCCATCGCTTTGTCACGCAACTGGAGGTGGCAGAAATATGGAGCAAAGAATCAACTTGAAATTTCTGGTTAAGTTGGAGAAGGGCCCAACTGAGTGTCTCCAATTTCTCCAAAAGGCTTATGGAGAAGATGCAATGTCAAGGCTGTGAGTCTTCGAGTGGCACAAATGCTTCAAGACTGGCCGTGAAGAGGTGGAGGATGTCAGGATAGCTTTCCACGACAAAGACGGCTGAGAACATTGACAGAGTGAACCAGCTGGCACAGATTGACGGTGTGGATGATTGCTGAGGAGCTCAGCCTGAACAGGGAGATAGTGCAGACCATCTTGGTACAGGAGCTGGGGATGCGGAAGGTGTGCGCCAAAATGGTGCCCAGGCTTTTATCGGACGACCAGAAGGAGCACCGGGTCAATGTTTGCCGAGACTTGCTAGAGAAAATCGGAGAATATCCAGAGTTTGTTGGCCAAGTCATCACAGAAGACGAGACTTGGGTCTTCCAGTACGACCCTGAAAGCAAGAGACAGAGCCTGCAGTGGAAGACTCGACTGTCACCCAGACCCAAGAAGGCGCGCGTCCAAATCAAGGATCAAGGTCATGCTGATTGCATTCTTCGACCAGAAGGGAGTGGTCCATGATGAGTTTGTGCCTGAGGGTCAGACAGTCAACCAGCACTTCTACCAGCAGGTCCTCAATCGCCTCCATGACCGGGATAGGCACAGCAGGCGGGCTCTGTGGAGAGACAAATAGTGGCTGCTCCACCATGACAATGTGCCTGCACACACTGCGCTCAGTATGAGGCAGTTCTTGGCCAACAAACAGATCATAGCTCTTGACCACCCTCCTTATTCCCCAAATCTCACACCATGTGACTTCTGGCTCTTCCCCAGGCTGAAGACTGTGCTCAAAGGAACTCATTTCGCCTCTGTAGAAGAGATCAAGGCCACTGTGATGAGGGAGCTGAGAGACCTCAAGGAGGAGGACTTTACCTAGTGCTTCCATACGTGGCAGAAGCAAATGCAGAAGTGCATTAACTCTGGGGGGGGATTACTTTGAAGGGGACAATGCATAATTTCTCTGTAGATTTTGTAATAAAACATTTATGGGACAGTCTCGTTTCTTTTTTGTCACAACTCGTATGCTTCCATACGTGCAGCAAGAACAGGGGGACTAATTAACAAATTTTCATTTATCCCTTCACCCATCTCTTTTCCAAGTTGAAGAGCCCTAACCTTGTAAGCCTTTTTCCCTCATAGGAATATCCTTCCATCCCCTTTACCATTTTGGTCGCCCTTCTCTGTACATTTTACAGTTCTGCTATATCCTTTTTAAGATATAGAAATCAGAATTGCACACGATATTCAATGTGCAGTCGCACCAAGGAGCAATACAGAGGCATCATAATATATTTGGTTTTATTCTCCATTCCTTTCCTTATGACTGTGGCTGCACACTAGGCAAAGGTTTTCAATGTATTATCCGCAATAATGCCTGGATCCTTTTTCTGGGAGGTGATTCTTAAGGTTGAAGTTCTTCTTCCCTAAGTACATAACTTTGCACTTGTCCACATTACATTTCATCTGTCATTTGGATGCCCAGACTCCCAATTTGCAATTTTTCACAATCCTCGTGTTTTAACAACTTTGAATAATTTTGTGTCATCTGCAAATTTGATCACCTCACTCGTTATTCACATTTATAGGTCATTTATAAATATGTTAAAATATAGCGAGCCCAGCACAGATCCCTGGGGTACTCCACTATTCATCTTTCTCCATTGAAAAAATTGTCCATTTAGCCCTACTCTTTGTTTTCTATCTTTTAACCAGTTCCTAGTTGACAATAGTACACTGCTTCCTTTTCCATGACTTTTTAATTTCACCAAGAATCTCTCAAAGGCTTTCTGAAAATCCAGATACGCTTTATCTACCTGTTTATTCACACCTTCAAAAAAATATGAGGTTAGTACGGCAAAGCTATTCTTGGCTAAATTCAGGTTGGCTTTCTGCCATTAAAGCATGACTATACATATTCAGTATTTTTGTTCTTTATAATGGTTTTTACCATTTTGTCCAGCACTGATGTCAGGCTCACTGGCCTATAGTTTCCTGGATCACCCCTGGAACTCTTTTTAAAAATTGGTGTTACAATGACAATTTCAGAGTTTGCACAGGAGGTTGGTTGGCTTAGAGCAGTCATTCTCAGCTCAGTCTTTGGGAGACACCCAGATGTCAGCTTTTCAAGATATCTACAATGAATATGCAAATCTGTCTCATACATAACCATTGTAGATATCCTGAAAACCAGACTGGCTGGCTATATCCCAAGAAATAACTTGAAAACTACTGACTTAGAAGTAGCGCTATAGATAATGTTACGGGAGGAGGCAATGTAACAAGAAAGAAAATCCTAGGTAGTTGTGAATGAAAGCTCATGGCACCAGCCAATTGAGCTGGACCCAACAGAGCAGAAGGAAAACAGACTATCCAAAAAATAAATAAGAAGACTTGCCTACCCCAACCTTTTCTTCCCCTTTCCAGGTAATCAAATAAATAAGAAAAATTGTCCCCTAGTCTGGTCATAATCCTTGGGTCAGTCCCTCTTCCACCAGTCTGATTACAATCTCTGCACATCCTACTTTTACTCTCACTCCTTCTCCCTCCAAAGAAATATGTCATAATTTGATCTATATAACAAGAGTAAAATAAAGAGTGTGTGTAGAGTAACTGGAACCGTATATTTATGTCGGAAGTTTTTGCCTTGAGAGAATTCTCCCTCTTGAAACGTAACTTCCCTTTTAATCAAAACTGCGGTATATAGCCGCTAGTGAATAATCGTGAAATGGTGGCACACAGACAGTGCTACATCACAATAACCTTCTAATAAAAGTACTTCCAAAGAGTTCTATAGAAGCATTGCAGGGGAAACCTTTTGGAAGTACTTTTATTACAAGGTTATTGTGATGCAGCTATATACCACAGTTTTGATTAAAAGGGAAGTTACGCTTCAAGAGGGAGAATTCTCTCAAGGCAAAAACTTCCGACATAAATATACGGTTCCAGTTACTCTACACACACTCTTTATTTTACTCTTGTTATATAGATCAAATTATGACATATTTCTTTGGAGGGAGAAGGAGTGAGAGTAAAAGTAGGATGTGCAGAGATTGTAATCAGGCAAAAACTTCCGACATAAATATACGGTTCCAGTTACTCTACACACACTCTTTATTTTAATCTTGTTATATAGTAGAGTGCGGGGGTTAGTTGACTAGTGTTGGGATAATTTGATCAATAGCTGGATGGGGGTCAAACAGTGGATTGTTGCTAGATTGGGAAATGGGTTCTCTCATTCACTAAAGCTAGGAGGAAGGGAAAGGGAATGTCAGTGAACTAGGAGCACATTTTCTCATTGATCAAGTGCCAGGAAGGAGAGATATTGCTATGATAAATAAGCACAAGTGTTTTTGTTTATCAGCTCGAATTGGAATGCTACAAGATGCTCAAGGATCCATGTTGGATGATGCTGAGAAGATCAAGAAAAAGTGGAAAGAATATTCAATAAGGATCAAGTGGACCAACAGCCGTTTCAACCTGTACATTATGATCAGGAGCCATTGATGAAGAAAGAAGAAGTTGAAGCAGCATTGAAAGCCTTATCAAAGAACAAAGCAGCAGTTGTTGATGGCATTCCCATTGAAGTATTACAGCAATCTGATGCAGCTGTTGCCAGGAAATTTGGAAGACAACATCATGGCTGGAAAAGATCTGTGTTTATACCAATACTGAAGAAAGGTGATCTGACTGACTGTGGAATTTATTGCACAATCGCTCTCATCCCACATGCCAGCAAGATTCAGCAGACTACAACCATACCTGGAACAAGAATTTCCTGACGTGCAAGCAGGGTTCAGGAAAGTGTGAAGAACAAGAGATATCATAGTGGATGTGAGATGGATCCTTGAAAAGACAAAATACCAAAAGGATATCTATGTGTGTCTTATTGACTACAGCAAGACTTTTGACTGTGTAAACCATGAGAAACTTTGGGCCACATTTAGAAGCATGGGTATACCTGATCGTTCTCTTGCACAACCTTTACATTGATCAAGAAGCAATAGTTCTAACGGAACAAGGAAAAAAAAGAATGGGTTAAAATCAACAAAGGTGTACGACAAGGCTACATACTTTCCTCCTACCTGCTTAATTTATATGCAGAACAAATCAGAGAAGTAGGACTGTATGAAAACAACAGAGGTGTGAAGATTGGTGGAAGACTCATTGGCTGAAAGTGAAGACAATCTGAAACATTTGCTTCTCAAGATCAAGGAACATAGTCCTAAAACTGGCCTGCACCTGAACATAAGATAAAGATCTTGACAACTGGCAAAATCAATAAGTTCATCACTGATGGAGAAGAAATTGAAATAGTTGACAATTTTAACCTATTTGGATCAACAATCAATAAAGAAACAACAAGCAGTCAAGAAATCAGATGACGCATTGCTCTTGGCAGAATGGCTATGAAGGACATAGACAAGATTCTCAAGAGCAGACGTGTCTCTCTCCATGCAGACTCAACTTGTACAAGCCATGGTATTTTCAATAACGTAATATGGATTTGAAAGTTGGACAGTGGAAAAGATAAACAGGAAGAAATTGATGCATTTGAATTATGTTGCTGGTGAAGAATATTATGTATATCATGGACTGCCTAAAGAACAAACCAGTCAGTACTAGAAGGGATGAAACCTAAGCTTTCTTTAGAAGCTCAGATGACAAGACTTCAACTTACCTACTTTGAACACATCAAGCGAAGAGAGAGATTGTTAAAGGAAGATATCATGCTTGGCAAGGTAGAAGGTCAATGCAAAAGAAGAGGGCCAGCAATGAGATGGATCGATACAATAACAGCAGCTATGGGTGCCACTCTATCAACAATGAACCGCCTGACTGTAGACCGAACACAGTTTAGGACAACTATCCGGAGGGACGGCATGAGTCGACACCAACTCGACAGCACTTAGCAACAACAACAACAACAACAACAAACTAAATGATGATGCAAGCCAACTAACTTTTTTTCCCCAACTTATGTATCACCCCCACATCTACCTCCTGAAGCCTGTTGCTCCTGCTGAAGTTCTGCACACTAACGTCTGTGTCAAAAGGTCTGAATTTTGCAAAACATTGCATGCTTTTTTGTAAAAATAACAAAGCATATTGTTTTGAGTAATATTTTATTTTCTGTATTGCATTTTAAATTATCACAAAAAAGTGCAAAATTTGAATTATTATGTGCAGAATTCCAGCAGGAGTAGCCTGCCCAAGCTAAAATTAAGAACTGAAGGAGAACATTTCTATTAAGGAGATCAAGCCCCCACCCAGCTCCCTAGATTTCTTTGAATACATCTCCCTTAATGCAGAAGTTCCGAACCTTTGTGTTTTTTTGGATCCCTTATTAACCTCTAAATCAGTGGTTCTCAACCCATTTCTTTGGGACCCCCAGGCCAGACAGATTTTCAGGAAATCTGCAATGAATATGCACGAGATAGATCTGCATACAATGGAAGCAGTGCAGGCAGATCTATCTCATGCATATTCATTGTGGATATCCTGAAAGCCTGACTGGCCTGGGGGTGTCTCAGAGGACTGGGTTGAGAACCACTGCTCTAAATAATTCAGTGACACCCAGACCATCCCCATCACTCTTCCTGGGCCACTGCTCTAAATAATTCAGTGACGCCCAGACCATCCCCATCACTCTTCCTGGGCCACTGCTCTAAATAATTCAGTGACGCCCAGACCATCCCCATCACTCTTCCTGGGCCACTGCTCTAAATAATTCAGTGACGCCTAGACCATCCCCATCACTCTTCCTGGGCCACTGCTCTAAATAATTCAGTAACGCCTAGACCAGGGGTCTCAAACTCCAGTCCTGCAGGGCCACAAACCAGTCAGGTTTTCAGGGTATCCCTAATGAATATGCATGACATATATTTGCAGACAATGGGAGCAGTGCATGCAAATATATCTCATGCATATTCATTAGGGATACCCTGAAAACCTGACTGGTTGGTGGCCTCCAGGACTGGAGTTTGAGACCCCTGGCCTAGACCATCCCCATCACTCTTCCTGGGCCACTGCTCTAAATAATTCAGTGACGCCCAGACCATTCCCATCACTCTTCCTGGGCCACTGCTCTAAATAATTCAGTGACGCCTAGACCATCCCCATCACTCTTCCTGGGCCACTGCTCTAAATAATTCAGTGACGCCCAGACCATCCCCATCACTCTTCCTGGGCCACTGCTCTAAATAATTCAGTGACGCCCAGACCATCCCCATCACTCTTCCTGGGCCACTGCTCTAAATAATTCAGTGACACCCAGACCATCCCCATCACTCTTCCTGGGCCACGGCTCTAAATAATTCAGTGACGCCTAGACCATCCCCATTACTCGTCCTGGGCCACTGCTCTAAATAATTCAGTGACGCCTAGACCATCCCCATCACTCTTCCTGGGCCACTGCTCTAAATAATTCAGTGACACCCAGACCATCCCCATCACTCTTCCTGGGCCACGGCTCTAAATAATTCAGTGACGCCCAGACCATCCCCATCACTCTTCCTGGGCCACGGCTCTAAATAATTCAGTGACGCCCAGACCATCCCCATCACTCTTCCTGGGCCACGGCTCTAAATAATTCAGTGACGCCCAGACCATCCCCATCACTCTTCCTGGGCCACTGCTCTAAATAATTCAGTGACGCCCAGACCATCCCCTTCACTCTTCCTGGGCCACTGCTCTAAATAATTCAGTGACGCCCAGACCATCCCCATCACTCTTCCTGGGCCACTGCTCTAAATAATTCAGTGACGCCCAGACCATCCCCATCACTCTTCCTGGGCCACTGCTCTAAATAATTCAGTGACGCCCAGACCATCCCCATCACTCTTCCTGGGCCACTGCTCTAAATAATTCAGTGACGCCCAGACCATCCCCATCACTCTTCCTGGGCCACTGCTCTAAATAATTCAGTGACGCCCAGACCATCCCCATCACTCTTCCTGGGCCACTGCTCTAAATAATTCAGTGACGCCCAGACCATCCCCATCACTCTTCCTGGGCCACTGCTCTAAATAATTCAGTGACGCCCAGACCATCCCCATCACTCTTCCTGGGCCACGGCTCTAAATAATTCAGTGACGCCCAGACCATCCCCATCACTCTTCCTGGGCCACTGCTCTAAATAATTCAGTGACGCCAAGACCATCCCCATCACTCTTCCTGGGCCACTGCTCTAAATAATTCAGTGACGCCCAGACCATCCCCATCACTCTTCCTGGGCCACTGCTCTAAATAATTCAGTGACGCCCAGACCATCCCCATCACTCTTCCTGGGCCACTGCTCTAAATAATTCAGTGACGCCCAGACCATCCCCATCACTCTTCCTGGGCCACTGCTCTAAATAATTCAGTGACGCCCAGACCATCCCCATCACTCTTCCTGGGCCACTGCTCTAAATAATTCAGTGACGCCCAGACCATCCCCATCACTCTTCCTGGGCCACTGCTCTAAATAATTCAGTGACGCCCAGACCATCCCCATCACTCTTCCTGGGCCACTGCTCTAAATAATTCAGTGACGCCCAGACCATCCCCATCACTCTTCCTGGGCCACTGCTCTAAATAATTCAGTGACGCCCAGACCATCCCCATCACTCTTCCTGGGCCACTGCTCTAAATAATTCAGTGACGCCCAGACCATCCCCATCACTCTTCCTGGGCCACTGCTCTAAATAATTCAGTGACGCCCAGACCATCCCCATCACTCTTCCTGGGCCACTGCTCTAAATAATTCAGTGACGCCCAGACCATCCCCATCACTCTTCCTGGGCCACTGCTCTAAATAATTCAGTGACGCCTAGACCATCCCCATCACTCTTCCTGGGCCACTGCTCTAAATAATTCAGTGACACCCAGACCATCCCCATCACTCTTCCTGGGCCACTGCTCTAAATAATTCAGTGACACCCAGACCATCCCCATCACTCTTCCTGGGCCACTGCTCTAAATAATTCAGTGACGCCTAGACCATCCCCATCACTCTTCCTGGGCCACTGCTCTAAATAATTCAGTGACACCCAGACCATCCCCATCACTCTTCCTGGGCCACTGCTCTAAATAATTCAGTGACGCCTAGACCATCCCCATCACGCTTCCTGAGCCACGGCTCTAAATAATTCAGTGACGCCTAGACCATCCCCATCACTCTTCCTGGGCCACTGCTCTAAATAATTCAGTGACACCCAGACCATCCCCATCACTCTTCCTGGGCCACTGCTCTAAATAATTCAGTGACACCCAGACCATCCCCATCACTCTTCCTGGGCCACTGCTCTAAATAATTCAGTGACGCCTAGACCATCCCCATCACGCTTCCTGAGCCACGGCTCTAAATAATTCAGTGACGCCTAGACCATCCCCATCACTCTTCCTGGGCCCCCTTCCATCTGTGCCAAGCATGTCCCACTAGCCTTCTTTTTCTCCCTTCCTCTTCCTGTAACCAGGGTCTCTGCTTTCAAGCCACTTCCTAACAATTTCCGTCACTTTCTCTCTCCCTCTCCCAGCATCTTCCCTCCAGTATCTATTTTCCCCAGTCTCTTTCTTTTTTCTGTATCTTATGAAGCACATGGAGTCGTCTCATGGACCCCCAAAGGTTCACAAACCACAGGATGGGAACCATTGCCCTAGTGAATAGCATCTTTGTTTGCACCCCTGTAAATCCCTGCATGTTTAGAGAATAAACCTTTTAAAACCTTCTTGTGGCTCATACTTTGGGAGGCACATTTGCTTTAAATTGCACAATTTCATTACTTCTGATATTTTTCCTTTTCTTCATCCAGCTAGTGTCAGGGTATGCCTCAGTGATTTTGTGTGAAGATTTCCTACTGACATAACATGCTCACTGAACTATAACAAGTGGTGGACGTGTGATTAAAGCAATGGAATTTCAGACATGAGTGGCAGGTGATTCCCTCCTGCTGAAATCTCTTTCACATGATTGAAATTTCTAAGCAAATCTGCCTTTCACCATGTTTGGCATTTCTGTGCTCTGAAAGCTTGTGGCTTACATACAGTATAGTGATAATGACTGAGGTAATCTGTGCGGGAAAGTCTGCAGATTCCCAACACCGCATTCTTCTTCCTTGAAACATGTTGAACCCGAGCCCCTTTTGACAGCAGAAAGAGCTGTGAGTTTTTGTGTTGTCTCCTGTGCCCTATGAAGTATTTGTTCAGGGCTGGCGTAAGGAGATGAGGCGTCCTATGCAAACCTCATCTCTTGCGCCCCCCCCCTCCCCCCTCAGAGCCCATTGCCACCACTACCGACCCCTTTCCAGGACATGCATTGATGGCAAGGGCCGCAAATGCAACAGCGATGGCAGTGGGCGCCCCTGAAGGGCATCTGCTCTAGGCAATCGCCTAGTTTGCCTAATGATGGTGCTGGCCCCGTATTTGCTATTTTTAATCTATAAGCTCCACGTGATCATAATATCGAAACTCTCATTGTCTTCTTAAATATTTTTGTCCATGCACTTTTATTTCTAGGCCTGTTTCACTCAAGTGACAGCACCTGTTTAGGGATGGTCAGTTTGTCTTCCTGCCTGTCTGCACTCATAGGTTTGACCATGTGCAAACAAACCGATAGGTGCAGACAAAGGCAGGAAGTCAGAAGAAAATAAATTAAGGGGGTGGCAGAGAAGTTACACCCCTGCCACCTGAAGATGAGTGGCACAGTAATAATAAAATCAATGCCACGGGGACCCCAACCACTGCAGCACAAAGAAAAGTGAAAAATTCCATAACAGCCTCACAGTGGCGGTCCTACATTTTTGGGGCCCTGAAGCTTGAACTGTTATGGGGTCCGCTTCGCAAGCAGCAATGAGGTCTGGGTAACCACTGTTATCTTCTTCAATGAGGTTGTTTCATGACAGATCACCACAATTGTTTTTAAAAATTTAACCGGTACATCTTGAAACATTTTTTCGTTTACGGCTAGCCTACATGATACTTTAATAACCTTTTAATTTTTATTTTAACTCTTATTTTATATTGAATTACACTATATTTTTAATATTATTATTTTTTGAAAATCCCTTCTTATACAGTAGACCCAAAATTTTTAAGCAATGTGGACTAAAGTTGCTCCTGGGGCCTGAGTCTCAGTATACCGGTGGGGACCTAACCCCCTGCTGGCAAAAGAAAAGGCAGGAAGCAACAGTCAGTAAAGATGGCTGCAGCGTAGCAACTGGGGCCCATGCTGAAGCAGTACAAGAAGAAAGAGGAGAAACATTACTGGATGGGAAGGGGGAAGAGGGGAGGTGGAAAGGAGAAGAGGAGAGAGTGCAAGGGGAAGAGGAATAGTAGGAGAGTCTCCAAGGCAGTAGAAGGTTGAAAAGTGAGTGGGAGGAAGATAGGAGAGAGTTCTTGGGGGAAGGGAGGAGAGCACACATAGTGGCCAAGGCTACAAACATACACTGATACACCCACACAACCCCACACATCCCCACAAATATGCACCCACACTCTGCATACAGACACAACTATACACACCATACCATTCACATACACCTTTCAAAAAAAACAACAATCACCACACATACTCCATAAAGCCTCCTCACCTACACACATAGCCTTTGCCGAGTAACCAGGGCAGTTGCCACCATTAGGCGAACAAGGTGGTCGACTAGAGCATCGTTACTCCGGTGGGGCACCCATTGCGTCTATGGTCACCCCTCTCTGGTCTCTGCAGCAGCAGCAATAGTTTGGAAACCGTGACCTAGTGCTTACCTAAACTCTCTGGGGCTGCATTGCAGTTCCTGTTTTCTATTATCTGTCATTTCCACCCTCTCTGACGCAGACTTCCAGTTTGCATAAACTGGAAATCTGCATTGGAGGTGGGTGGAAGCAGCAGATAATACAAGGCAGAAACCATGATGCAGCGCTGGAGAGTTAGGTAAGTGCTGCATCACAGTTTCCAAGCCATCACCACCACTGCAGGCCCCCGAGAGGGGTGGCAGCAGTGGCAATGGGGACGGGGGGATGGGCAGCAGGATGAAGGGCACACTGAAGGTACCACCAATCCTTGCATTAGCCTTGTGAGGAACTGCTTCAGTTGGTGGTGCACCAAAACATTCGCTGTTCCCATGTGGCTGGAAAATACGATTTCTTTTTTCATTTGCTGCTTTGTATATACAATAATCCCATTAACCAAAAGAAAGTCGAAAGAGTGAACTGCTCAAAGCGTAAAATGGGAAACTGAGGCGATGAGTTGCACTCCCTGCTTGTCCAGTCCACTGATTGAATGGATATCAATGGACATGTCACACTGTTTTCTTATACAGCGCTTATCAAATGTAAAGGGGTCCTTAAATTCCCTTGTCCATAACTAATAATCTAAGTTTCTCCATTTCTACTTCAGAGTGATGTAATCTAGAGCAGTGCCCTCAATGGACCTAACAAAGAGGGCTGCAATCTCACAGTGGTGCCCTCTCGTTTGAGGCTGGAGGGCATGCAAATGCAATGTGTGCCTTCGAGTCAGTCCTGACTCCTGGCGACCCAGAAGCTCCTGGGTTTTCTTGGCAGTGTCACCGGAAGTAGATTGCCAGGCCTTTCTTCCGAGGCATAATCACGGCCAATTTGAAATGGCCAGCTGATGAGTCAGGAGCGGAGAGGACCACTCCTGCCCTGTGGACCCACTAGGCCACCAGGATAAGATAGGACATTTTATTTAACAGATTTTTTTATACCGCTTTATCATTGCAACTTAAATTTGGCAATTTACATTAAACAGGGACATTGATAACTTGGATTTTTCTGAGGCAATGGATTAATTGACTTGCCCAAGGCCACAAGGACTGCTAAGGGGAATCAAACCCTAGTCACTTGATTCCTAAACTGCTTCAAAGAAATTGTTCAATGGTTAACAAACCACAAGCTCAAAATCAACATAAATAAGACTGAAGTGCTCTACGTCATCAGGAACAAAACATTCACTCCACCAAAAACTATCAGAATCAACAATGATCAAAAAAGAGGTATGATATTTAGGCATAACACCAGACCAACACTTAAGCTTCACATTGCACATCAGCAAAACTACAAGAGCAATCTATCATAAAATAAGAGTCCTAAGAACCTTCGACCTCTAACCATTGAAGATTTCAGAACTGTATAGTAAGCAATGATATTTCCTCATCTAGATTTTTGTTAACAACATACTTCAAGGTCTCCCCCAAAATACACTACATCAGCTTCAACTAGCACAACACACAGCAGTCAGAATCATAATGGGGGCAAAAAAATCAGACCATATCAAAGCCATACTAAAGCAATACACTGGTTCCCACTGCAAGCTGGATAAGATACAAAGCAATAATATTCAAAATAATCCTCAATATTTTGGCTCCCTGCCTGAGATCTACAATACACACAGCTGCAAGGGACAGAGAAAAAAGGAAATGTCTGCAAAAAAGTTAGCTCTACCAAGCTAACAAAGTGTAATCAGGAAATTCGGAAGAGACCATTCTCATTTTATACCCCTGACCTCTGGAATGTGCTCCCCACAGAGCTGAGAATCGTAACAGAACCCTCAGATTTCTGCAAGAAGATAAAAACTCATCTGTTCAAAGAACACTTTAAGGACTAGCACTAAACCCCCCTTACAGCAATGAAATACTCCCCCCCCCCCCACAGCTGTATATAAGTTTAATATGTAAATTGATGTTATAGTGATATTTATGTTATGCTAAGCTCTTTTTCTATGTAAAGTTAAAGTTCTCAGTTCCATGTAAACACTTTAATTTCCTGATTAAGCGGTATAGAAACACAGCAAAATAAATAAATAAAATAAAAATAAGCCATAGTTCTAACCATTAGGCTATTCCTCCACTAGTCCTTTTAGGGGGTTTGGGGGAGGGGGGCAGGATATTATTTTTAAATGGAAGAGGAAGGGGGGAGAGGGGGAGGGAGGTGGTCTAGTTGGGACAATTTTTAGAGAAACAGGAGGGTGTATTAGCATGGATGATTAATGCACCGGTCCTCCTTTAAGCAGCTCCTGATGGGGATCGGGAGTTGTCCGGGGGGGGTCAGCACTTTTTTTATTTAGTGTTGGTGCTGCTGATCACAACACTATGATACCAACAATAGGTTGACACCAACAGAGGGAGGAGTGGCCTAGTGGTTGGGGCAAGTTACCTCAGGCCAGAAGGTCAGCGGTTCAAATCTCACTAGAAGACAACAACCTTGGGCTGGAGGGACTGGGGTTTTTAGTCCCACAGGTGCTCCTTGTGGTCTTGGACAAGCCACTTAACCCTCTATTGCCCATGTTCCCTGTAAAATAGTTATCTCCAAGTTCAATGTAATTTCAGTTTGTTCAATGTAAACCACCTTGATATCATGAAAGGCACTATATAAGAAATAAAAATAAATAGTGTGGAAGAGCAGCCTGATTGCTTTTTTGGAGGACTGTTCACATCCAGGACAGAGGGTCGCGGCCGATGAACAGCAGCCGCACTGCTGTGTTATTGGGCCTCCAGACAGATAACACCACAAGATATGAAATAATTTTACACTGTAGTTGCCAACCATCACTACCCCCACACCATGTGTAAACCAGATATTAGAGAAAAGTGCCTGTGATATCTAATTTGTTTCATGGGGTAGCTGCTACCAGGCAGACAGGAAGCGATGAAATTTTGGGAGTTTGTCCTCTGCAAACAACACAGAGCATTATTGACATTTCCTCTGTTTTTCAAATGACTGCCCATCCTGAGCAAGGATGAGAATTGAACCTGGTTTCTCTGAGTTCTCTAATGCTGCTCTAAGCATTAGGCTACTTGCCAACCCCAACAACCTGCTCATCTCAGTTGCACATCTGGGTACTGAAAACACAGACATGGGTTTCGCAGTTTTACCACTGCATCAAATCACATCTGCATGGTTATTATAAAAAATGCATCTTAATTTAGTTCATGCCTATGAAATATGTATAGCTTTACTAGTTGTAAATTGGTTAGTTCAATTTGTACTGACATACGTTCTCACATTTATGGCACATAAAGGACTGCTTGTACAGCAGTAAAGACTTAAAAGGAAATAAATGTAAAAACAAACTTTGCTGTGCTACAGCTTGAAAAGTTCTGAAAAACAGCTAGCCCATAAAAACTTTCTATTTAACATCCTCTGGTTTTGTTGCTCATTTTTTAATATTCTACTGCAAAACCACCGGCGTATTCTCTGGAGAACTGCCAGACAGTGCACTGCCTTTATGATTACTACAAGAAATGAATATTCATTCAGTTATTCTAGTTCTGCGCTTGATTACTACAAGGTCTCACATGCCCTGAGTTTCCGTTTGTCTATGGAGGACAAGCTGCAGTGTGTTGTACTTCACTGAATGAGCTGATAAAGGCCTTAATTGTTCTAACCAGGATATTCAGTAGCATTAACGTGGTCAGTGTCGCCAAATATGCCCGGGTGCCACCGCTAAACACCCCGATTTTAGTCCAGTTAGCTTTGTCGCTATACAGCCCACCCATACATTCATTGCTGGTGGCCAAATATTGCCCCAGCATTGAATATCCGGGTCTTCAGTTCAGCATTGACGGCTAGCCACTTTCCAATGTCTAGCTGCCATTGCTGAATATTGGGCCCATAAGTCCTTTTGTGTCAAGTGTTTTTAGAAGATTGCCCAATAAATAATGGGGCATGTGTACTAATATGTGCTAAGCATTAGTGTGGTGTTTGCTGCATGGTAAGCGTGCTGTGCTGTTAGTATAGAATGTGGTGGTAAAAATCCCACACTAACTGGGTAGCATGTGATTGGACAGGGACTGGTAGGACTAAAGGCAGAACGTGGGCATTGACAGTGGATTGTAGTTAGCGCTGATGTTATGGGCTCATGCTAACCATGAATGTTCCCATTAGCATGGGTGCATACAACACCACCTCAAGGTGTGGCGCTACGTGCACCCACATGCCAGTTAGCATGGTATGACCCGTTAATAATATGTTATTTGCAGGAGAACAAGCTTGTGCTAGTTTTGCACCAAAAACATGTACTAGCAGCATGCTCTTTAGTAAACATGCCCCAGTGTGGGCAAACATGTATGTTTATTTATTTGGCTGAACATTTATACCACTTTTCACCAGTTCAAGGCGGTATACATAGAACAAAGTTATACAACGTTTCCAAGGAACTGTAACTATTTACATTGACAATTAACTAAGACATTTCGTCCTTAACTTATTTACAGGACCTTCTTGGATTTGGGGGTGAGATTGGTCAGTTGATGGAAACATGTTTGTGATGAGGGGGGGGGGTTAGGTATGGGATCCAAAGTGCAAGGTAAACAGGTGGATTTTGAGGAGTTTGCAGAATGTGAGGTCTTTGATGTTATGGCGTCGGGAAGAGAGCTCCATATGATGGGTGCGTAGAGTTCAAAGGATCTGGCACATGTTTGTTGGGCACTTCTTGTTTTTGTATGGGGGGGTAGCTAGGAGGTTCGTGGTGGAGTGCTTTCTAGGTCTGTTAGTCTGGGGTGGGTTGATGAGTGTTTGTAGGTGCAGGGATGATAGGTTATTGAGTATCTTGAATATCATTAAGAGGATTTTATATTGTATTCTATGCTGTAGGGGGGGCAGTGAAGTTGGTAGAGGATGGGGGTGATATGATCATATCTTGAGGCTCCTTGGATGATCTGTGCTGCTGTGTGGAGGGCTGTCTGCAGAGGTAGAAGGGTTGAGGGAGGTAATCCATGGTAGATGGAGTTGCAGTAGTCGATGCTAGGAATAATCAGGACTTGTAGTGCTGAGCGGAATTCAGATGGATCATGTTGCAAGTGGATGTGTTGTAGGGATCAGATCTTGTAGTAGACAGTCTTTGCTGTCTTCTTTATCTGTGTTTTCAGGATAAGGTGGCAATATAGGGTGATTCCCAGGTATTTTACTTTGGATCAGACTTGAATTTCTTTGTGGTTTAGGATGATGGTTCAGGGGGGATGAATGAGTCGTTCTTGGTGATGAATATGACTTTGGTTTTCTTGAGGTTTATGGAAAACATTGGGAAACAGTGGTTAAAATTCCACACTATATATTTCACTGCAGTAAGGAGAAATCTTCCTGCAGGTGGAGTTGGGGCAGGGTTTGGAAATACACATATAAGGAGTCATTCCGAGCTGCGTTTAGCAGGAATGGACATCCAGGTCAGACGTTCATCCCCGCTAAATGCCACAACCGTATCCCCTGCCCAAAGATCCCCACATATACATAGGAGATCTACAGGGTGCTCTGGATGGGGGTGGGAGAGGGTGGGCCGAGGGAGGAACAAGGGCAGGCAGTGGGCAGGGATGTGACCCTGGACATACAGGCCGATCCTGAGGTTGCCCCTGTGCGTTCGGGATTGTCAACATGGACAGGGGACTTATTCCACCTCGGAGGATGGCGGCACAGGACCAGGTCAGTGGGGTGAGGGGGTGCAGGAACTTCCCCGCAGCCTGATCCTGCCTTTTGGAAGGCCACTTCAGGGGTCGGGCTGTGGGAAATGAACTTTGTGGCGGCAGCCAGGGATCAGCAGTGCCATAGCAACAGGATGCCACGGCACCATGGCTCCATGCAGAAGCCCGGGCAGGCTTGTGGGGGGAAATGATGGGACATCTAGTGGCACAGAATCGGGGGATGGCCTGCCCGTCCAGACACAATTCTGATCCCGCAGGAACATCAAACTCCCACGGGCTCAGAATCGGGGACTAGACCGGTCCATCCAGATCCTGGACGTCCGGGTGGGCAGTTCCTTCCCCCTTCGGAATCAGGCCCATATTGCCAATTTTTAAATGATGTGCATATTGTTCTCTGAAAGAGTGCCCTCAAAACTCAGCAGGTGTAAATGTGTGCAAGCATTTTCTCTTAGGAAGTTGGCAAAGTGAAATTAAATGCATATTTAAAATTAGTGTGAAGTCTTTGGTTAAAAAGTAACAGTGACTTTTCATCTTTCTGCTCCTCTTCTAATTCTCAAATTGTGGGGATTTTTGACTCTCCCCCTGCCTCTGCTCTCTGGAATCTGCAGTCTGTTCTTGCCTATGGGCACCAAAATCTTAAATTCAACCCTAGGGGCTTGTTTACAAAGCCGCGGTAGCGGTTTGCGATCGTAATCGGAGCCGCGGCCCCATTGATTTCAATGGGGCCGCGGCGGCGATCGCGATCGCGAACCACTACCGCGGCTTTGTAAACAAGCCCCCTAGTCTTTCTAGCACTATGGACTAATCTGGTGAGATGCATAAATATCATCCATTATTTTTTGCCTATTACCATGTGTTCAAACGGAAAACCCCCCAAATATGATGGATAATTAAACGTATCTATTACTCATCCATCAATATACTAAAACCCCATTGTTCACACTTTATTTCTTATGTCGGAGCCTGCCGAGGGAGGGCTGGAACAGCATAACCAACCCCCTCCAGACGGCAAACTTCTTTTATTTTATTTTTCACCCCGATAGTAATACTTTAAACAGTCACTTATCTTGATAAATATAGGAAAAGGCTCTTCTTATTCTCTTTTTATTCACCGAATCAGTTGCTACTAATGAAGTTGCACGACGTGCACGTTTCGGGTAAGACCCTGTTTCAAGTGCTCCAGGCTTCTCTTTCATGCAACGAAAAAACGCGGTCTTCGCGGTCACGGGTTATTCTTCATTCAATGGCACAAATAGACACCTGATCTTTAAACAGGGGATCAGCCAATCAGAAGTGGGATTTACCCCACTGCCAGGGCTGGATCACTTTAAAAGAGAGTAAATTTCTGATGGCGACACATCCTAAGGTTCCCACAATATACCTTGTACCTAAAATTCATAAATCCTTGATATCCCCCCCAGGAAGACCAATAGTCTCTTGTCGTAATTCAATTCTGGAACCGCTTTCTATTTTCTGCGATGGTTTTTTGAAAAAAGAGGCAGGAGCAGTACCGTCGTTCTTGAAAGATTCGACACATTTTTTACAGACTATTTCAGACCTTACGATTCCAATGGGAGCTTTTTTAGTGACTTTGGATGTAATAGCGCTTTACACTAATATCGATCAGAATGAAGCTTTGACATTGTTAGAGAATTCATTTATTTTTGCTCCTGCTCGGCTCCCTAAATCTTTTTTGTTGGATTTGGCACGTTTAGTGTTGACTTGAAATTATTTTTTGGCAGATGGCAATTTTTACCAGCAGATATCAGGCATTGCTATGGGGGCCACATTGGCACCGTCTATAGCCACTCTTTATATGGGAGAAATGGAGGAGATCTTTATAAAACAGTCTGCTTTATATCAACATGTGCTACTTTGGAAGAGATTTTTGGATGATGTTTTCTTTATTTGGACGTCCGATCTACCTTCTCTCCATATTTTTGTTGGCTGGTTAAATTTGTTGAAATCTAACATCAAGTTTATTGAACATATCGCAGTAGATAAAATTGAATTTTTAGATATATTGATATCTGTGGAAGACGATAGATTGGTGTCTTCATTATACCGTAAGCCAATTCAACGTAATAGTTTACTTCACTATCGCAGTTACCATCCAGGTCCTCTTAAACGTGGCCTACCTTTTGGCCAATTCTTAAGACTTTGCAGATTATGTCATTCAATATTGGAATTTAAAACACATGCTTCAGAATTAACACAACGATTGTTGGATCGCGGGTACCCTTTGCAGGTGGTTTCTCGAGCATATCGGCGGGCACTGCATGTCCATCGTGAGTGGTTACTGGATCCTCATTACTAATCGTCAGCATCACAATCTGTGGATTCTGTGGTGGGAGTGTTACCTTTTACAAAACGTAGTTCGGATATTGTACAAATTTTACGTTCTCACTGGTCTATGCTGAGTTTACACGAATGTTTCAGTAAGCCTTTACGGCTGGCTTTTTCACGGGGACCGAATCTGAATGATAAATTGGTAAAAACATCAATGTCTTTAGATAGACCAATACCATCGGGTTATGATGGAGGCCATTATTCTTGCAATAATTGTATTTATTGTGAAAAGACTATTTCAGGTCTTCGCTGGCAACATCCTAGCACTCATCGGGAATACGTTCGACGATGGAAAACAACGTGTCTCACCCCTTTTGTAGTGTATTTTTTAAGATGCTCCTGCGGGCTTCTATATGTGGGGCGCACCACCCGATCCATGCGTAAACGGTTAGCGGAACACGCTTCGAGGATTAGTAACAAAGTTTTGACAGCTCCAATGGTGGTGCATTGTGATTCTATGGCTCACTGCTTTGACGAGTTAGATTGGACAGTGATCGATCACGTACCCTTTGATCACGGGGAGGTGATCGGGAATTGAAATTGCAGCAACTTGAACAACGATGGATCTTTGAATTGAATTCCATTCATCCTCATGGTATGAACCGAGAAACTGAGTGGAACACTATTCTATGATGTCAGCTGTAGAGTTCTTGGTCTGATCAAAGTTTTAACCAATAGTGGTGTGGATGCCCCTGGCAGTGGGGTAAATCCCACTTCTGATTGGCTGATCCCCTGTTTAAAGATCAGGTGTCTATTTGTGCCATTGAATGAAGAATAACCCGTGACCGCGAAGACGGCATTTTTTTGTTGCATGAAAGAGAAGTCTAGAGCACTTGAAACAGGGTCTTACCCGAAACGTGCACGTCGTGCAACTTCATTAGTAGCAACTGATTCGGCGAATAAAAAGAGAATAAGAAGATCATTTTCCTATATTTATCAAGATAAGTGACTGTTTAAAGTATTACTATCGGGGTGAAAAATAAATAAAAGAAGTTTGCCGTCTGGAGGTGGTTGGTTACGCTGTTGCAGCCCTCCCTCGGCAGGCTCCGACATAAGAAATAAAGTGTGAACAATGGGGTTTTAGTATATTGATGGATGAGTAATAGATATATTACCATGTGTTAGCATCATTATTATGCAACACGGAAAACCTTTAGATCACCCCATTAAAAAGCCATGGTGGGGGGGGGGGCGCTAGTGAACCCGTGAAGGAATGGACGCCTTTTGAATCAGCTCCGTCCTGGGATCTCCCTTGTCTTTGCTAACAGTGACAATCATTGCTAACAAATTCCCCCTGTGTACCTGATTTGGAGCCACTGTACTCAGGGCCGGCCCGTCCATTGAGCGAGAATGTTTTTTGCACAGGGCCCCGCGTTTCAGGGGGCCCCGCGCAAAAAACATTCTTTTGTAAAAGTAAAATAAAAAAAAAATGAAAGAACCTGTCTCCTGCCGATGTCGGGGCCGCCGCGGCAGAATCGAGCGTGCCGCGGGGCCCCCCTGTACCCGGCACAGCCTCTTCTCCCCGTAGCAGCTCTCACTGTGGAGCTGCAGTCAACGCGCCGGCTTGCAGAGCGCGAGGGAAGAGTTTCCCTTTCGCGACTCTGTTAAGCCCGCGGGGGCTGATGGGAACTTCCCATCAGCCCCCGCGGGCTTAACAGAGCAGCGAGGGAAAAACTCTTCCCTCGCGCTCTGCAAGCCGGCGCGTTGACTGCAGCTCAGAAGAGAGAGCTGCTACGGGGAGAAGAGGCTGTGCCGGGTACAGGGGGGCCCCGCGGCACGCTCGATTCTGCCGCGGCGGCCCCGACATCGGCAGGAGACAGGTTCTTTCATTTTTTTTAACTTTCCCTGGGCTGGGCTGGGCTGGGCTGGGCTGGGGGGGGGGTTAGGAGTGGTGCGGTGCTGTGCTGGGCTGGGGGGGGGGTTAGGAGTGGTGCGGTGCTGTGCTGGGCTGGGGGGGTGTTAGGAGTCGTGATGTGCTGGGCTGGGCTGGGCTGGGGGGGTTAAGAATGGTGCTGGGCTAGGGGGGGGGTTAGGAGTGGTGCTGTGCTGGGCTGGGCTGGGTGGGGGGGGTTAGGAGTGGTGCTGGGCTGGGTGGGGGGGGTTAGGAGTGGTGCTGGGCTGGGCTGGGTGGGGGGGTTAGGAGTGGTGCTGGGCTGGGCTGGGGGGGGGTTAAGAGTGGTGCTGGGCTGGGCTAGGAGTGGTGCTGTGCTGGGCGGGTTCGGAGTGGTGCTGGGCTGGGGGGGGTGTTAGGAGTAGTGCTGGGCTGGGGTGGGTTAGGAGTTGTGAAGGGCTGGGCTGGGGGGGGTTAGGAGTTGTGATGGGCTGGGCTGGGCTGGGGGGGGGGTGTTAGGAGATGTGATCGGATGGGCGGGGATGGGGCGGGGTTAGGAGTTGTGATCTGGGCTGGGGGGGTGTTAGGAGTCGTGATGGGCTGGGCTGGCTGGGGGGGGTTAGGAGTGGTGATGGGCACTGGGCTGGCGTGGGGGGTGTAGTAGTGGTGATGGGCACAGGGCAGGCATGGGGGGGTTAGGAGTCGTGATGGGCACTGGGCTGGCTGGGGGGGGTTAGGAGTGGTGATGGGCACTGGGCTGGCTGGGGGGGTTAGGAGTGGTGCTGGGTGCTGGGCTGGGGGGGTTAGGAGTGGTGATGGGCGCTGGGGAGGGGTTAGGAGTGGTGATGGGCGCTGGCGGGGCTTAAACTAAAAATTGGGTGATGGGGGATTAGGACTGGAAATGGGCTGGTGGGATTAGGACTGAAAGTGGGTTGATGGGGGGGTTAAGACTGGTAATGGGCTATGGGAGGGCTTAAACTAAAAATTGAGTGATGGGGGATTAGGACTGGGAGTGGGCTGATGGGGTGGTTAGGTCTGTTAATGGGCTCTGGGGGGGCTTAAACTGAAAATTGGGTGATGGGGGATTAGGACTGGAAATGGGCTAGTGGGATTGGGAGTGGGCTATGGGGGGGCTAGGACTGGTAATGGGCTGAGTGGAAGGGGGCTTGAACTGCAAATAGCTGTTGGGGATGGGGCTTGGAATGGAAATGGGCTGAGGGGAAGTGGGGGGCTTGAACTGCAAATAGCTGATGGGGAGGGGGACTTGGAATGGAAATGGGCTGAGTCGAAGGGGGCTTGAACTGCAAATAGCTGATGGGAAGGGGGGCTTGGAATGGGCTCTTAGGGGAGGGAGCTAGGACAGGAACTGGGCTGATGGATGGGCTAGGATAGAACTGAGAATTGGGTGTTGGGGGGAGCTAAGATTGGAAATGGGCTGTGGTGGGGGCTTGGATTGAAATGGACTCATGGAGGGGCTAGAACTGGAAGTAGGCTCATGGGGGGCTTGGTTTAGAGATGGGCTGAGTGGAGGGGAGCTAGGATTTGACATGGGCTGATGGTGGGGCTAGGAAAGGACTAGAAATGGGCTGATGGGAGGCTGGTATTGGAAATGAGCTGATGAAGGGACTCGGATAGGACTGGAAATGGATGGGGGAGCTAGGACTGGAAATGGACTGATGAGGGGCCAGGACTGGAAATGGGCTGATGTGGGGACTAGAAGGGAGCGGATACTGGGTGGGGCTGGAACTAAAAGGGAGCTGATGTTGGGGGAGATTAGAAGGGGATGGGGCTGGGAGAATGAAATGGAGAGAGAAAAAATATTTTGTGTGGGAGGGAAGAAAAATGTACAATTGGCCGGGTATTGGGAGACTAAGTGG
Source organism: Ichthyophis bannanicus (assembly GCA_033557465.1). Classification (NCBI taxonomy): domain Eukaryota; kingdom Metazoa; phylum Chordata; class Amphibia; order Gymnophiona; family Ichthyophiidae; genus Ichthyophis; species Ichthyophis bannanicus. Next base: position 124,868,653 of record CM066035.1, on the reverse strand, counting down.
GGATTGAGGATGGAGGGGTAAAATTTGAGTGGATGAAATAGGAATGAGGAAAGAGCAAAAGGAGAAAGATTATTATGTTAAAGCAGATGTAGAGAGAGAATGGAAAAAACTAGAAGAGAAGAAAGGACAAATGGACAGCAGACGATGGAGAGATAGCAGAAGACACATACCAGAAGAAAGTGGCTGGAACAATTGCAACTGAAAAAAAAAATGCACAAAAGGTACAAAGATATCTCTTTATTTTGAATTTATTAACTGGAATATGTCAGCTCTGGGAAATGTGCATCATTAATGTCTGTGCTTTGTTTAGTACAAGAGGAAATTAATTTATGGTTTTATTTCTACATTGTTGTTGTACATTCCAAGTTTGACTTTTAGGGTTCCCAGTTTAATTATTGTCTTCCTGTTTTTAAATTGTGATTCCTTGTTTGGTGATAGTCTATGTTCTGCATGTGTAACTGAGCTGAGGTATTCTGTTTATGTAATTCCTATTTGACATTGTCACTTGTTCTCTTTCCCCAGTAGGTCATGTATTGTTATTCTCTGAAATGTATTGGTTTAATATTTGCAGTGTTGTCTTTTAATAGGTAGGGTTTGGCGCTTTGTGAATCCTGGTAGTGCTGTTAGGATACGGCGGTTTTGCTATGGGTTCTAAATGGGCAGTGTTTGTAGTAGTTCCTAATGTGCCTGGCGGTTGGCACTGGATTATAGTAATGTAGAAATCTTTGTCTTTTTTTATCCATACACTCATGAAGAGGCATGTTTACTAAAAGTTAGTGTATGGTAACATTATGCAAATATTTATGCAAATGAGGCCACTTATGCAAATGAGGCCCCGCACCGAGTCTCCGCACATGGCCCCGCACCCCCCTTGGGCCGCCCCTGCATGTAAAGGTCGCAGTGTGGGCATAGAGGTCATTGCAGTTAATGCAGGAGCAATTGCCACATGCTGTCAATATAGCAATTAGCGCAGTTGCAATGATGATTCCTCTGTGGATGGTGTTATGTGCATATCCATTAACTGCAACATACGTTAGGGTATGTGCAGGGCCGGCCCGTCTGTTGAGCCATAATGTTGTTCGCACAGGGCCCTGCACTTCAGGGGGCCCCGCGCAAACTCCATTATAGCACAGTGGACAGCTTCAGAGGGAGCCGGAGAAGCCCGCGCAAGGCCCCCGGCTCCCTCTGAAGCCCCTTAGACGTCTGCAGGGCTGTTCAGAGGAGGGGGGGGGGGAGCTAGGCTTGGATGGGCTGTGATCAGGGGGGAACTTGGACTGGAAATGGGCTGTGATGGGGGGGGGGAACGGACTGCAAATGGGCTGTGATGGTGGAGGGGGAAAACGGACTGCAAATGGGGTGTGATGGTGGGGGGTGGGCTAGGACTGCAAATGGGCTGTGATGGTGGGGGGGCTAGGACTGCAAATGGCTGTGATGGTGGGGGGACTTGGACTGCAAATGGGCTGTGATGGTGGGGGGGAGGGGGCTAGGACTGCAAATGGGCTGTGATGGGAGGGCTAAAATTGGAAATGGTCTGATGAAGAGCTAGATTAGGACTGGAAATGGGCTGATGGGGGCTGGAATAGGACTGGAGGTGGGCTGTTGGAAGCTGGAATAGGGCTGGAAATGGGCTGATGAGGGGGCTAGGATTGGAAATGTGCTGATGGGGGACTGGAATGGAACTAGAAAAGAGCATATGAGGGGCTAGGACTAGAAATGGGCTGATGAGGAGCTGGAATAGGACTAGAAATGGGATGATGGGGGGAACGGGCTGCAAATGGCTGATGAGCTGGAATAGGACTGGAAATGGGCTGATGGGGGCTGGAATAGGACTGGAACGGGTTGATGGGGGAGCTTGGAGTGGAAATGGGCTGATGGGGGGCTGGAATGGAACTGGAAAAGAGCATACGGTGGGCTAGGACTGGAAATGGGCTGATGTGGAGGCTTGGGAGAATGGGACTAGAAGGGGGCGGATGCTGGGTGGGTCTAGAACTATAAGGAAGCTGATTTTGGGGGAGGATTAGAAAGGGATGGGGATGGGGAATAAGAATGGAGAGGGGAAAAGATATTTTGTGTGGGAGGGAAGAAAAGTCTATGATGGACCAGGTATTTGGAGAGTAAGTGGGGATTGAGAATGGAAGTGTGAAATTTGAGTGGATGATAAAGGAATAAGGAAAGAAATGGGGGAAAGAGCAAAAGGGGAAAGATCAGTATGTTAAAGGAGATATAGAGAAAGAAAATGGAAAAAATCTAAAAGAAAAGAAAGGACAAATGGATAGTCTGTAGAAGACGCGAAGAAACCAGAAGAAAGTGGCTGGAGCAATTGCAACTGATAAAGAAAATGCACAAACAACAAAAGGTAGAAAAATACTTTTTTATTTTGAATTTATTAACTGGAATATATCAGCTCTGGGAAATGTGCATCATTAACGTCTTTTGTGTTTTGTTTAGTACAAGAGGAAATTAATTTATAGTTTTATTTCTCCAGTGTTGTTGTACATCCCAAGTTTGGCTTTTGCGGTTCCCAGTTTAATTATTGTCTTCCTAATTCTAAATTGTGATCCCTTGTTCTTTGGTGACGGTCTATGTTCTGCATTTTAACCAAGCTGAGGTATTCTGTTCATATAGTTTCTATTTGAGCGTGCCACTTGTTCTCTTTCCCCAGTAGGTCATGTATTGGTATTCTCTGAGATGTATTGGTTTAATATTTGCAGTGTTGCCTTTTGATAGGTAGCGTTTGGTGCTTTGTGAGTCCTGGTAGTGCTATTATGATAGGGTGGATTTGCTATGAGTTCTAAATGGTCAGTGGTTATAGTACTTCCTAACGGGCCTGGCAGTTGGCACTGGAATATAGTAACGCAGAAATCTGATAGTCTTTCTTTATCCAGACACTCATTAAGAGGCATGTTTACTAAAAATGCATGTTAACATTATGCAAATGTTTATGCAAATGAGGCTTCTTATGCAAATGAGGCCCCGCAATTAATCTCCACACATGGCCCCGCATCCCCTTGGACCGCCCCTGGATGTGTCTCTGTGTGGAACTGCCGTGAAAATGATGGCCATGCCTCCAATAATTACAGTGGAAGCTTTGCACTTACCGCATATTTTATTTATTTATTTATTTAACATTTTTATATACCGCACTATTTATTATCAGCGCGGTTTACATAGAACTACAAAACATCAGATAAGATACATATATCTGTTTTTACATGGAACAGGAAGAAAAACTTGGAAAACCGGGGTAATTGTAACAAAGGATAATAGACATTGAACTATATACATATGATAGTAATATTACATGAAAAGGCATCTTGTTAGATAGGAACGGGATTAGAGCTATTTGGATGAACTTGTGTTATTGTGTTCTCTGGAAAGTATTTGATGAAAAGGTGATGCTTCAAGGCCTTTTTGAACTGGGGGATATCAGAGATGGCCCTAATGTGTGGTGGGAGGGTGTTCCACAGTTTTGGAGCACATAAGCTGAATGATCGGTTCACAGTTGCAGAGATGTATTTTAAGGATTCTTTTGGAACTTTAAGCATGTTTAGTTCCGAGGTTCTTCTAAGCCTGTTGGAGGGGATAGGTTGTATCAACTCTGATAGAGAGGAGGGAGCAGGTCCTTTGTGAGCTTTGAAGACTAGTAGCAGGGTCTTGAAGGTGATTCTCGCTTGGATAGGGAGCCAGTGTAATTGTTTCAGGAGAGGTGTTACATGTTCTCTTTTTGGTACCCCGAAGAGCACTCTTGCAGCACTGTTTAATGCTAGTTGAAGCGGGTTGAGGGTTGATTGGGGGAGCCCCTGTAGTATACAATTTGCGAAGTCAAAGTGTGGGATAATTAAAGCCTGGTAGACAGTACGGAAATCATCTGGATCAATTAGTTGGCGAAGGTGTCTAAGGGAGCGAATCTTGAAATAAATTGCCTTTACAGTGTTGGCTATGTGGGTCTTCATGTCTAGATTCTGATCCAGGGTAACACCAAGATAACGGATGTGGGGTTTTACTTGCAACTTAGCATCATGGACTTCAAGGAATGTAGGTGGTGTGAACTTGGGGTTTCTTGAGATGAAAAGTACCTCTGTTTTCTTGTTCTGGATTCTGAGATTTTGAGTCAGTAGCCAGTCTGAGATGGCGTTAAAACAGTTGGATATGGTGGTGAGATTCATCTTATCAATGCAGAATGGCATATATAATAAGACATCATCAGCATAGATCATATAATTGACTTTGAAGGACCTGATAATGTTGCATAAGGGTTGCATGTAGATGTTGAATAATAATGATGACAAAGAGGAACCTTGTGGGACTCCTTGACCTTGGTGAAATGGATCTGATGTTTCACCATTTGAGCGAACTTGCTGCCATCTTTCTGAGAGGTAAGAGTTGCACCATTCAAGAGCATTTCCACAGAGGCCCTTCTCTCTTAGGCGGACAATAAGAATGTCGTGACAGACCGAGTCAAAAGCAGCCGCAATATCTAAAAAGATGAGGACAAAGCCTGTTTGATGTTGTCGATGCCAGAGTTTAAGCTGTTGAGAAGTGAGTTTAGTTTTAGCACTAAACAGGCGCCAAGTGCAAAACTGTAACTGGTATTAGTAAAAGGGCTCCTTGATTTCTTAAAAAACAAATTCCAGTCCATTCTCAAACATGAATTTGCTTTCCTACTTAAAAATGAAATGAATATATAAAATATATAAAACCACAGGGGGACTACAAGTACCAGAATTCAGGGCCATGAATAAAAAATGGTAAGATGAACCACTTAATGTTATCCTGGTTCTGAAATATGCAGCAGCTAAGAGCAAACTCAGTCCAGTGATTTCACCGAGTATAAAATACAAACATGGAAATATCAACAGGGTTCATGGCACTGTATGAGCTTAACAGTACTCGTCAGTCATCATTCTCCATTTCCTGTGACGTTCTACTCCTCAAGTTTCCTGTCTGATCTAGCTTTTTACTGTTCCAACTGGCATCCATACTTCATGGCTAACTATACTGTACTAACGATGAACACTTGAAAATGCTCAAAATAATGCTAAAACCTTGATAGAACAATGTGAGCTAAACAAACGTGCATGTGGTAAGCATGGCGGTGCGGTGGGAAGAGGGTTTCGTTAACACACATGCCAGACAGCAGTTCTGTCCCAGCTTAATTCTATCCCAGCTTGTTAAACCTCCACAAGCTGGCCGCTCCAGTCCTAGTTAAAATTCCTACCTTAGAACTCCCTTACATGGCTTGCCTTGGAAGGACCTGGCTCCACAGGCCTCTCCCACTCCTGCAGCCTGCTGGGTACTTAACCTCTCCCTGTCAGCTACGCCCTCCCAGCCCTGAACTCTGGGCTGCAGGTTCTTAAAGGGGACTATTGATATACTTCCTCTAGAGAGGGATGGGTAATATTCTATAGACCCCATCACAGTACACTTAATAAAGCCACTCTAGCTGCGCCATACCTAGCCTGTGAGAGAGGTGCAGGCACACAGAGCACAAAAGATTAGAGGTGCAGTTCAGATTGCCAGCCTCAACTCTCCCCCATGCTTCCTGCTGCTGCCCTGCCACCACCACTTTTTGTGTTTTCTCGGTGGCGGCAGTGCAAGCAGCAGCAGACCAAATCTGACCACAAATTTAAAAAAAAAAAAAACCATACAGGTCTTTCTGACTCTGTCCTTGCACACAGGTTTGGTCCCTCCCTCTCTCCTCTGATGTAGGTCGCGTCAGAGGAGGGAGGGACCAGACAAGCCATTGAAGCACGGAGTTGCAAAGACCCACGTTTGAATGGCTGGTCTGGTCCCTCTCTCCTCTTATGCGAACCTACGTCAGAGAAGAGAGGTATCAGATCTGTGTGCAAGCATGGAATTGAAAGGCTCGCGTGTTTGTTTTGTTTTTTAAAAATTTGAAGTCAGGTCTGCTCCGCTGCTGCCGGCGCCAGTGCTGCTGCTGCTGACAAGAAAACACAAAACGTGGCGGCAGCAAGGCAAGGGCAGGCAGCCAACTGGACATGGAGCTGTGGGTAAAATGGGGAGATGAGGGGTTGGGGGTGCACCGGATGTGCAAGTCACACAGAGCATAATTATGGCTTGATATGGCCCTGTACTGTATCATCACCATAGCTTTCCTGGGCTGAAAAAAACCCAGATTGTGTTGTACATTAAATCCCATCTTCCCATATTCTGAGATGCCTTTACTTCCCCAGGATATGGCTATTTAATTATGAAGCATGGAAAAAGCCTTTTTAGCATCTAGCTCAATAATGACAGAGATCCCTCTGGAGACCGTTCTTCAGCAACCTAACTGATGTTAAACAGGAAACCTTGTCCTGTCTGGCTGGATGCATCACACTGGGTAACTCTGTTTCTGAACACCATGCCAAAACCTCAGCACTAACTGTGTAATAATCCATAAGTAAACGACAAGATAATTGTTCAATGGTAATAAATTAAAATAATTAAAACATTGTGCATGAGTCAGAATGAGATGGCTTAGTCCTCCAGTGGACAAAACAAACAAATTGCAAAGCCAGGGATCTTTAGTCCACAAAAGTTACATTTACAAATTTCAATTTAAAATGTAATGCTCCAGGATGCCTTCCAGGTTTTGATCCTCTAATAGCGTCACCTTCCCTTAATTAAAATAAAACATAAAACCTTTCATTCCAGTTATCCAGCTCCTTCAAATGCAGTAACAGGATTTCTAATAAAACCAAGAGCAGCTGTGTGCCTTCTGATTATTATTGTTTATTATATCAATTCAAAGGCTATTTTTTTATTTTATTTAACAACTCTTTTATACCGCCGTATCCTAGTCACGGTGGTATACATAGAACTGATTGGAATGGAGAACTTATATGGGGCCAAGTAGTATGGGTATAAGTATTCTCTATGAGAGCGATCATTAAGGGGGTGCTATGAGGGGCATTCTATGCTGGCCGTCTCCCCCTTCTACAGCTGATCAGAATCAGGCCATACTGCGGAAGACCTGTTTCTGATTGCGCGGGGGCTAGATATGCCCATGGGATCAGAATCGCATCTACGGCTTGGACGTGCAGACAGTGCCCCGATTCCGATCGGCCGCACATCCAGCCCACATACCCGGCTAACTCAGTCAGGCTCCTGAATGGAGCCATGATCCTCTGCCTCAGAAAACAATCATCGTTCCCCACAAACCAACCCCTGATCTGGCCTTCCATGGCCAGGGTCATGCTGCAGGGAACCCCCTGCATCCCTTCAACCTGCATCCCTAGGTCCTATGCTGCAATCCCCCTCCATTTGAGGCCCCGGATGTACAGAACCGATCTCTGAATCGGCCCTGTATGTCCGGGGTCATGGCCCACCCATGCCCCACCTCCAGACTGCCCCCTTCCGCCCCGTCTAGGCCTCCCTGTACAAACCCGCTGTTCGTATGGGGAGGATATTGACAGGGCCAGCAGGGGGAGGACTAGCGGGGATAGAAGTCCCAACAGGACATCCATCCCCGCTATTCGCGGGCCAGAATGACCCCCCTATGTGTCTGAGCCAAAGTACTCCAGGTAAAGAGGTGTCTTTAGTTTCGGCAAAAGTCCCCAGTGTCTAAGAGGGAGCAAGTTCCAGATGGTTGGTGCATAATATTTATTTATTTTATTTTATTTAAGAGGTTTTTATATACCGCTTTATCATTTCAATCAAAGCGGTTTACATTGAAACTTAAACTTGGTAATATACATTAAACAGGGACATTGATACTGTAACTTGGATTTTTCTGAGGCAATGGGGGTTAAGTGACTTGCCCAAGGTCACAAGGTCATAATAGCAGAATTCTTTGTTGGAGGTTGAGATGCTGCTGTGGGTGATTGTTGTAGGTACTGCGAGGAGAATGTAGTTAGTGCTTCTGTGTGATCTCTGGCATTGGGGTTTGTAAAGTAGTGACCGTAGGGTATCGGCTGATATCTGGAGGAGCGTCCTGAAGATCGTCAATGCCACTTTGTATTTCACTCTGCTGTGGTGGGGAGTTAGTGTAGTTGCTTCAAAATGGGTGTCATGTGATCATGTCGAGTGCTGCATGTGATAAGTCTGGCTGCTACATTCTGAGCAAGCTGTAGAGGCTGTAATGAGGATTTGGGTAGGCCCTGATAGATGTTTGCATAGTCGAAGATGGCGGTGAGAAGTGCTTGACAGACGTTTCTGAAGTCTGTATGGTCCAGCAGAGGTCTGAGGTTCCTCAGAGTTTTGATGCGGGTGGTATACTGCTCTGGTGAAGTGCTTAATGTGGGTATTACAGTTCATGTTTGGTCCAGGATTATGCCCAGGTATTTCACCTGTTGCTTTACTTGCAGTGATAGAGTCACAAGATTTATTGTATCAGGCCGGGAGAAGGAGGGGTGCCTGGTGATATGCAGGACTTCTGTCTTGTTAGGCTTGATGAATAGGATGTGGTGGCTTAGATGAGAATATCAGCTGTGTAAAGGTGGTAATAGATTTTGTAGCTTTAGATGATCTTGCAGAGGGGTTGGATAAAGATGTTAAATAGCAAAGCAGATAGTGCAGAACCTTGAGGCAGGCCCTGGAGGAACTTGAAGGGATCTGAAGACTGAGATCCTACTCTGACCTATTGTGGTCAGAGAGATAGGACTGGAACCACTGTAGGGTTTTGCCTCTTTAGCCAATTTTGTAGAGGCGTGATATGAGCTGGGTGTGTATGACTGAGTCAAAGGCTGCAGATGTACCCAGAAACACTAAGATGAAGCCTTGCAGGGTCTTCTCTGTGCCTATGACTAGTATGTCAAGGAGAGATGCCAGTAGTGTTTTAGTGCTATCGAAAGGTTTAAAGCCATGTTGGTGCTCATCAAGGGGAGAGTATGATTCCATGAACTCCTGCGTTTGTAGTTGGACAGCCTTCTCAATAATCTTGGCTAGTGATGGGATGCTTGAGATGGGTTTATATGAAGAGGGAACAGCTGGGTTGAGTGTGTAGGATTTTAGTAATAGCCTGATGAATACCTTCTTCAGGGTGGTAGGCATATATCCGATGACTGGACAATGTGTATGGTGAGTGGCAAAAGCTCCTGCCTGAATATTTTAATCCATGCGAATGGGCACAGGTCCAACGGGGAAGTCATGCTGTTAAGATTTCAAATGATGTTCTCTAGTTGCCTGGTGGAAACAGGCTAAAGGCTGACCATATTTCTGTATCTGGGGTGTCAGGACTGCTGTCAGCATATCTGGGTGGAGTGACTGCTGCTAGAGCGCCTGCTTGTTTAGCTTATAGGTGCTGGGCCATCTCATTTGGTAAGACTGATGTGGTGGTTTTCATGGTGGTGGGGGCTTTGATGAGGTGTTGGGCAATGTCAAATAAATCCCTGGCTCTGTTGAGGGAGGAGTTGAGTAAGTTGGTATGATGTTCCTTCTTCTTTAACAGAGTGAGGGCGCAGTATTGTTTCAGGACCATGGAATATGCTATATGGGTGTCTGGGTTCTTGTGACGTCTCCAATTGCGCTCCAGTCGTCTGAGCTTATTTTTAATTAACTTGAGCTCTCGTGTGAATCATGGTACCAGGTGTGATCTTTTCTTCTTGGGGTGCTATTATGTCTGGTGGCATAGGTAGAGATGAGGTTGTTCCATTGAGCAATAATGCCATCTAGGTTGCATGGGTAGTTCTGCTCTGGGTGTATATGCATCAATGGTTGGATTATGCTAATGAAGGACTCTGTCAAAAGTCCGAAATCTGGGTATGCGCTGGTAGAGGTGTGTTCCTGTGGGGAGTGTTGCTGTTTGGAAGGAAGAAGGTGAGAAGTCTGTGGGTTGGCCAAGGCACTGAAGAACTTCGAGTCATGGAGGAAAGGTGCAAGTGAGTCCAGTTTGTTGAAGTGAATATTAGGTTTAGTGTGTTGTTGTGTGTTGCTTCTGCTATTATTTGGTTGAGTTGTAGACACTCCATGGTCAATAGAAAGGAGGATGCATGTCTTTTTGATAATGTTGGTAAGTTGAGGTCTCCAAGCAAAATGAACCATTTATTCTTGTGCTGCTCTGAGCATGCTTCTTCGAGGAGAGGGGAGAAGTAGCTGGTTCCTGCTTGGGGAGATCTGTACACTAGGCAGATTGAGAGGTGGGGGTTGGTTATGGATATGTAGTCCATGTCTTGGGTGGAGCTGTGGTGTGTGGCTCTGAACTGTAGTGATTCCTTAGCTATGATGATTACTTCTCCCCTTTTCTTGTTGACTCTGGGGTGATTGACGAGCTGGTAGGGTGGTATGGCCATTTGGTTTAGGTGAATGCTATCTGGTTCTTCCATCCAGATTTCTGTGATGCATGCTATGTCAATTTGGTTGTCCTTGATGTGATCAATGAGCATGGGGATTTTGTGGCGGACTGATCTGGCACTGATGAGCATGCACTTGATTGGGGGGCCTATGGGTGAGTTGGCCGGGGGAGGGTTGAGTAAAGGATGAATCCTGAGATTAGCAGGGTTTCTGGTGCATGGCTTGATCATGAAAGGTTGTAGTCTGCTGTGTGGTCGGTAAATGATACGGATGATTGCTAAGGTGGTAAATGCTGATGTGTGTGTGACTCTGTGTGTGGCGAGAAGTAGGATGAAGATGTAAGAAAAGTGGTGATGCATGTTGGTTGAGGGTCTTAACTTTGATGAGAGGCATGGAGGAAGCTGTTGCTGAGCTGTGGAAGGTTTAGCCTGTGGTGTGGGTGGTCACTGAGTGTGAGCGGCAGTTTGGGATAGTGTACTTTGCTAGAATTGTAAAGGTGGCTTGCCTTATGATTGGGTCGGGCTGTGTCTGCCTTGAGGAGCAGTTGCTGGTGCTGGTGGGCTGAACTCACAGACACAGGTGTTTTGGTATGGGTCTTGGATGCTAAGCTTCGGTAGTTGGGTGCCTTTGCTGCGGGTTGTCCTAGTGGTTCCTTGCAAGCTGTTATGGGTGGGTCAAATCCATGTAGAGTGATAATTTTCAACATGGTTTCACTTGATACAGGGCTCTTGCTGGGCTCGAAACATGCATGTCGTGTACAACAACTCTGGTGTTCCATGGGAGATGGATATCGCTTATTTCTGAGATAAGTGTTCATTCACTATGTGTACAACAACTCTGGTGTTCCATGGGAGATGGATATCACTTATTTCTGAGATAAGTGTTCATTCACTATTTGACAGTGCTTGAGGTTTGCACACTGTTTCACTAAAAAGGGTTTCCCCGGAGTGGAGGGGAAAGGATTTCTTCCTTCCTGCTCTTGCCGGGGGACCCCGACATAAAACAACGTCTTTAAGATTTACTTTATTTGAAGAACTCAATGGACTTATTCAGTGACTTTCTTTTTATTAATGGGTGGGTCAATGGCATTGTCAGTGATCCTTGATGTCGATATCTTTGCTTCTGCTCTGGCTCTTGGTTAACTAGACTGTTAGAGCGGGTGCGTTACGCCAAAGTATTCGGCCTGATTGTAATCTTGCTGTGCCGGTGTGTAGATGGGCGACTCTCATGGCTTTCATGAGGTGCAGCAGCTGCTGCCACCAGATGAGGGATTTAGAGAGAGGCAAGGTTATGTGGATCCTGTTCTTCAGGTGCCCCGTCACCTGAGTCCACTGACTGCAGAGTTCACTGGGCCCTGTCCAGAGGAAGGCAGGCCCTGGCCTGGACAGTGTCCAGGAGGGCCCCTATGAACTCAAGACATTGCGTCAGTGGCAGATGAGACTTGGGGTAGTTGATGACAAAGCCCAAGTGCTTGAGAATGAGAATGTTGTGACGGACCTCATCGGTAGAGCCTCCCTTGACGAACTAGTCATCCAGGTAGGGGAAGTCAAACACTTCCTGCAGCCAGAGGTAGGCGGCAACCACCACCAGGTACTTGGTGAACACTCTTGGGGCAGAAATCAATCTGAAGTGTAGGACCTTGTACCGGTAATGTCAGCCTCCAATGGCAAAGTGGAGGTACTGCCAGTGGCGAGGATGGATCAGGATGTGGGTATAAGCATCTTTTAGATCCAAGGAGCATAGCCAATCTCCCCACTGGAGGAAGAGCAATAACGTTCCAAGGAAGAGCATTTTGAACTTCTCCATCACCAGGAACCATTGAGGTCCCACAGATCCAGGATGGGCTGAAAGTCACCTGTCTTTTTGGGAACCAAGAAGTAGCGGAAGTAGAACCCCTTGCCCCTTAGAGGTGGTGGGACTGCTTCGATCATTTTGGTTGCGAGGAGGCCCTCGAGCTCTTGCTGTAGAAGATCTCGGGGAAGAAGAATCAAGGGAAGTTCTTCGGGAAAGAACGGAGGGGGCTTCTGCTCAAAATGGAGGAGGTAACCGTCCCTCAGCACCTGGAGGACTCAGGTGTTAGTGGTTATGGCTGTCCACTGGTCAGTGAAGAATATCAGACCCCCCCCCCTCATATGCTGTGGTCCTCGACCTTGCAGGGGAAGAGAGGCCATGCTCAAGGAATCAAACCCCGCCCCCCCCCAGGTTGCGGCTGAGGTGTAGGCTGGGGTTTGGGAGGATTATGAGGGCCATGCCCCTGGCCCTTGGCCTGCTGACCCTGCTGGGGAGCCGGGTAGTCTGGATACTAGGGGTAAGTTCTGTAAGCCTTCCTCTTTTTTTTAGGTAAAAGGGCTTTTTCCCTGAAGTCTTCCATCGAGAAGGGTCCACGGTTTTTCCAGGAGAGCCTGGTTCTGGTCATATACACTGGTCACACTGCTTAAATCCAAAAACTAGATTTAAGCAAGATCCTGGTTAGGGAGGGCGCAAGAGAAAATCCTGTGCACCCGAGAATGAGAAAAATGAAAAAGGGAACCGAACAGAATGTAACGCCAAGGCAGCAGTGGTTCTGGAAACCAAGAAGGTGATAGTACACGACCAGATGAAAAGAAAAGAATACCCGATGGCAAAAAACGACAACTTTTTCCAAAGTGCAGACGAAAATGTCCGATGGGCTCCGCAGAAAAAAGAAGATTGAGGTAAGATGGTACCCTTGAGTGGGAAGGTGACTGTGCATGTGTGGTTTTACTCACAAAGGTTTTCTATGAAACCTGGGAAGTGTTCACCGCGTGGGTTCCATCGGTGCTATCACCCCATATGTGAGCACCGACTTTCTGCTTGTTCCCGGAGAAGGCCCTTGTAAAATTACTTCAGTGTAAAACTGTGCATAGTGGCATGAATGAACATACTTATATTATGGGTATTACCAAGGGTGCAGCCTGAGTAGGAAATGGGAGTCGTCGCAGAGTATGCACACTGATTATGAAATATTATAAATCTATGCATGTAACGTACTATATGCATAGATATCTACTCTTGCTTCCAAACAGTCAAAACTGTCTGCAACCTCAATGTAGTCAAGATTGCTATTGGATTTGCACTAGAACTTTATAAAGACAGGACTGCCACTGCAATTCTGAGCTAGATGGGAGGTGATAGGGAAGTTCTATAATGGAGAAACCCCCCCCCCCCCCCAAATAGTTCTGGATGAAGGCCTATGCTGCTGTAGCTCAGTAGATGCCAGTTCCAACTGGATGGGAAACAGAAGGGCAGAAGGAAACTGTTGGGCCAAAACCAAAATAAATTTCACTCTTACTTCTCCATGTCTTATAGGCTTGATGATTCCTCTTGCTACTCCCATTCGAAATAATGTTTCCGTGGCCTATACAGAAAAAGAATAAAAATAGTTCAGTTCTTCCATTCTCCATGTCAGAATTCACATGAATGCAAAAACCAAAACTGGGAGCATACCGCAGTAGTCAGAACTCAAAACCTGTAACTTATGTTTGATTTTGCCATCCGTTATGTATTCAGGCATATTCATAAAGGAGCATTAAATGCACCAAAACAAGTGTTATTTATGGTAGGTCTCGTTTTCAATGTGGCTTATTCACTAATAACAAAAGTTTTCATACGTTGACACTTTACACACCTTTTTGAACTTTAAGCAAATCATTTAATCTTGCTATAGAGTTCAGGAAATTAAAACTGGAGCTTTGACAAATACCTTTATGGCAGAATTGTTTCTGTCACAGCAAATACAAAATAATCATGTCCTATGCAACTAGAAGCTCTGTATCTCTTATGAGAAACAAAAGCTTCCATGCAAATTTATGACACAGCCTCTCCATTTAGAATTGCATAATACATTTCCAGTCTCTTTAAATCAATACATTTCATTATCCCTTTTCCAATATGCATATGGTATTTGGCAAGCTTGATGGCTGTTATTCAAGAAGCCCAGTGGCTTGCAGGACCGAAAATATGATTAATGTGTATGTGCTGGCGTTTCACTGATCACTGGTCTCAAGACTACCAAAGGATTCATTGCCCCTTGGGCCTACTTTTAGATGTAGGTGCTAGACCAGAACCTGACTGCCGCAGTAGCTGACAGGCTGATGTTCCTGCTGCTAGCAATGCTGCTATGGTCCAAAACTATTACTAAACCTAGACATCACCAAGAGGATCGCTTGCTCAGGCACATACATACACATCAAACACAATTCCAGGTTCATCATCTATATCAACTCTGTAAAATGACAAAATCTCTTTATATTCTTCTGCTTCGTAGGCAGTGTGGTCATATGTAGGAATTGAAGCTACATCCATTGGTTACATTGATCCAATCTTTAGGCCTCAGTCTATTTGTTTATGCTGGTTTGTTTCCGTCAGAACCCTTAGATTTATTATCAGTTAACATGGATCTTTTTAAATTAATGACTGGATCACAAATTAGTACTTAACACCACCAAATGTGAAGTAATCTGGATCTCGAGATCCTTACCCCAACCTGATATGATCTCTTGTATCAATGATATTCCAGTTAAATTACATTGCTTGGAATTCAATTTGATAGTACACGTTCCTTTAAATCACACATCTTTTCTGTTATAAAATCTGCCTTTTTAACTTTACATAGGATTTGTTCAGTAAAATACTTCTGGAACCTTCATGACTTGAAGATTTTGTTTCATGCACTTGTTATTCAAGATCAGGCTACTATAATTTGTTATACAATGGACTACCTCTCGTTTCTCTCAAGCGACTGCAAATAATTCAAAATTCAGCTCTAAACTATTTGTAGCTAGAGGGTATGACCATGTCATACCCCCCACCCTCCCCCTCCCCATTGATATAGCTCCTCTGGTTGCCGATCACAGGATACAATTCTAAGTTTTGCTACTACCCCCTTGAGCACTAAACAGTAATCATCCCCCCCCCCCACCTCCCCATCTTGCTGATAAACTCATTCCGTATGTTCCTACTGGAGTACTGCACTCCTGACAGGCACACCTTGTATTTCCCACTGGTTTTCAAATTCACTGGAAAACTACTCGCTGTTCGGCTTTCTTATTTTTAGCTCCTTCACTCTGGAATTTCCTGTCATGTTTCAGAGAATTTAAAATCAAGCTCAAGATGTGGTTTTTCCAGAAGGCCTACGAGCGCAACACATGATGGAGAGTGGGAGTGAAACTTTCCTTTCTTTTCTTTTCATTTTTTACTATTTTATTCTGATTTGTTAACAACTTTGATGGGTTATGAACTTAAAAGGTGGTAAAGTAAATAAATGAATGAGACACATTTTTTCCATTAATTGCCTGATCTGAAATGGGGTTGAGTGTTTTCTTGTTGGTGTACCAAGCTCCAGAAAGTTTCATGGAGCAGATGAGGAACTGATACAATTGATTTGAGAGGTACAATTAGATCTTAATAACTTGATTATCTGTGGGGACCTTTTAACATCCATTACAAGGCAGTGAGTCAACTCTGGGAGCATAGGTTTATGGATAAGATGGAAACAGCACATATCAGATCAAACCCATACCTGGGCACATTTGCTGCATTTAGTTTTTAGTAGGCAGGATGAGGATGTGCAGATGGACTGTAGCAATATTGGTTGCAACCTGCCCCTTGGTCAGATCATATTGTGGTGGTTGGAAGAAGCCCTCTTTTCCTGCTTTGTCAATACATAGATGACAGAAAGCAACTTAGAACCATAGAGTGCACTCAGAATCAGCTTATTAAGGTAGTCTTTCAAAGTCTTCCTACAAATTGCTGCTTGAGTCTTCCACAATTTCTGAGGTACCCTATTTTGGGATAGGTTTGGAGGGGGGGGGGGGGGTAAGAGCTGTGGAAGTAAGATTTGGAAGGAAGTTTGTGTAAGAAAGCAAACATTAGGAAATAATTTAGTTAGAAATCTGCCAGTTTGGAGTGAAGGTGGCCAAATGGTGAATGAGAGGTGGAAAAGTGGGATTATAAGATTTTGGTTTTACATGACATGTTGATTCCAGTTTAGACCATTGAGATTCCTCAACAGAAGCACAAAGCTGTACCATGGTTCATGAAGAGCTTAGAGCGTTGTAAAAGAAGTGCAGGTGATTAGAATGGCAATGGAGAAGACCCAGAATGTTGCATAATATGGACCCAATCTAGTTATCTTCTAAACTGACCCCCATATGATCTAGGCATGGCTTTACATTCACAGGAAGCAAGGCAGCAAGAAGTCCTAGGGATAAGGGTCATGTAGAAGAATTATCATTTCAATAGACCTTTCTCAGTTCAGGCCCCTTTGTTATGGAATAGCCTTCCAGTAGACCTACGATTGGAAGAGGATTTGAGAGTCTTTAAGAAAACACTGAAGCATATGTATTCTGTTGTTCATAGGGGGGAATTAGTAATGTGCTGCGTGTAAAGCTTTTATTGTTATGGTAGGAGAGTGGGATATGGTGGTAGGGTAGTTTGCTGATTCTAGAAATATGTTTTATGCATATGTTGGATAATATTTTGTTGTAAATCACAAGGATTGATTTCCCAATGCAATGTCTAAAAATGGAATTAATAAATAAATATAGATTAATAGAAATAAATGAATCAATAGCGTTGCTGCCAGATAAGAAGAACTTACCATCCTTTAGCTGGTGCCAACCCTCAATATATATTCTGCATATGTATAGCAGCAACAGGTATTGCCATATAGCTCCATTACGAGGAAGCCCTAGATATATAGCAATTAGCAGCAAACTACATCGTTCAGATACTAGGGGCCATGTTGAGAAACAGAAAAATGACGGCAAAAAAAAGATCATATAGCCTATCTAGTCTGCTCTTCCATATCAAATACTATAGTTCTTTTTTCTTCCTTTAGCGATCTTCTGTGTATGTCCCATGCTTTCTTGAATTCAGATACTGACCTCATCTCTACTACCTCCACTGGGAGACTATTCCATGCACTCTTTCCATAAAGAAATATTTCTGCATATTAATCCTGACTCTATCCCCTTTCACCCTCATCCTTTGTCCCCTTGTTGCAGAGCTTTCTTCCAATTGAAGGAGGCTTTCCTCCTGTGCATTTATGCCATGGAGGTGTTTGAATGTCTCTATCATATCTCCTCTACCCCGCCTTTCCTCTAAAGTATACATATTTAGATCTTTAAGTCTGTTCCCATATAAGACCACTGACCATTGTGTTAGTTACCCTCTGCACTGATTCCATCCTGTTTATATCCTTTTGAAGGTACGGTCTCCAGAACTGCACACAATACTCCAAATGAGGTTTCACCAAAGACTTATCTAGAGGCACTATCGCCTTCTTTATTCTGCTGGCCATTCCTCTCCCTATGCACCCAAGCATCCTTCTGGCTTTCGCCGTCACCTTTTCCACCCATTTAGCCACTTTAAGGTCATCAGTAACAATCACGCCGAGGTCCCACTCTTTTTTCATAGACAGATCTACTTCACCCCCTACACTGTACCACTCCCTGAGATTTTTGCAGCCCAAATGCATGATCCTGCATTTTTTAGTGTTAAATCTCAGCTGCCCAATTCTCAACCATTCTTCAAACTTAGCTAGATCCCTCATCATATTATCTGTTCCTTCCTGGGTGTCTACTCTATTGCAGAGTTTGGTATCATCCATAAAGAGACAAACCTTACCCAACAAGTCCTTCCCCAATATCACTAACAAAGATGTTAAAAATAAAATCAGAACAAGGGCAGATGCCTGTGGTACACCACTGGGAACATCCTTCTCCTCAGAGTCAGCTCCATTTACCTGCACCCTTTGTTACCTAACACTCAACCAATTTCTAACCCAATCACTTTAGGGTCCATCCCTAGGGTGCTCAATTTATTTATGTTACTTGTGCGGCATGGTGTCGCAGGCTTTACTAAAATCTAAGTATGCCATACCTAGGGCTCTCCCTCAGTCCAACTTTCTGGTCACCCAGTCACAGAAATCAATCAAATTTGTCTGACAAGACCTGCCTCTAGTAAATCCAGGGCTGGCCCGTCCATTGAGCAAGAATGTTTTTTGCACAGGGCCCCGCGTTTCAGGGGGCCCCGCGCAAAGAACATTCTGCTTTTTTTAAAAATGAAATTAAAAAAAAACAAAAACGGGCTGCTGCCGCGGCGGCAGCATGGAGTGTCCCGCGGGGCCCCCTCTGCCCGGCTGAACTCTCCCGGCGCGGCTGAGGCCCTCTGCTCCGGCTTGCAGATATGCGAAGGGAGAGTGTCTCCCTCGCGTCTCTGTTAAGCCCGCAGGGGCTGATGGGAAGCAGGGGCTGATGGGAAATGGATGGGGGAGCTAGGACTGGAAATGGGCTGATGGGGGGCTAGGACTGGAAATGGGCTGATGCAGGGACTAGAAGGGAATGGATGTTGGGTGAGACTGGAACTAGAAGGGAGCTGATGTTGGGGGAGGATTAGAATGGGATGGGGCTGGGAGAGTAAAATGGAGAGGGGAAAAATAGTTTGTGTGGGAGGGATGAAAAATCTATAATTGGCCGGGTATTGGGAGAGTAAGTGGGGATTGAGGATGGAGAGGTAAAATTTGTGAGGATGAAATAGGAATGAGGAAAGAGCAAAAGGAGAAAGATTAGTATGTTAAAGCAGATGTAGAGAGAGAGAATGGAAAAAAAACTAGAAGAGAGAAGAAAGGACAAATGGACAGCAGATGATGGAGAGTTAGCAGAAAACATGAA
Source organism: Ichthyophis bannanicus (assembly GCA_033557465.1). Taxonomy (NCBI): domain Eukaryota; kingdom Metazoa; phylum Chordata; class Amphibia; order Gymnophiona; family Ichthyophiidae; genus Ichthyophis; species Ichthyophis bannanicus. The sequence continues at coordinate 124,849,727 of CM066035.1, read as the reverse complement.
GAAACCAGAAGAAAGTGGCTGGACCAATTGCAACTGGAAAAAAATGCACAAAAGGTAGAAAGATATCTCTTTATTTTGAATTTATTAACTGGAATAAGAAAGCTCTGGGAAATGTGCATCATTAACGTCTGCGCTTTGTTTGGTACAAGAGGAAATTAATTTATAGTTTTATTTCTAAAGTGTTGTTGTACATTCCAAGTTTGGCTTTTGGGGTTCCCAGTTTAATTATTGCCTTCCTGTTTCTAAATTGTGATTCCTTGTTTGGTGATGGTCTATGTTCTGCATGTGTAACTCTGCTGAGGTATTCTGTTTATGTAATTCCTATTTGACATTGCCACTTGTTCTCTTTCCCCGGTATTCTCTGAAATGTATTGGTTTAATATTTGCAGTGTTGCCTTTTGATAGGTAGGGTATGGTGCTTTGTGAGTCCTGGTAATGCTGTCAGGATACGGCGGGTTTGTTATGGGTTCTAAATGGGCAGCGTTTGTAGTAGTTCCTAATGTGCCTGGTGGTTGGCACTGGATTATAGTAATGTAGAAATCTTTTAGTCTTTCTTTATCCATACACTCATTAAGAGACATGTTTACTAAAAGTTAGTGTATAGTAACATTATGCAAATATTTATGCAAATAAGGCCACTTATGCAAATGAGGCCCCGCACCGAGTCTCCGCACATGGCCCCGCACCCCCATTGGGCCGCCCCTGACTGTACTTCGGGGATCCCCTCTGGCAAATTACTGGGGCAATCGGAGGTCCCCAGTGAATCTGTTAAGTGGAGCAGTTCATCGCGGCTGGAGCTGCTGTCTCCGTCACTGTCTGTGCAGCTCTGAATGAGGCTCCTACTTGTGCGGGACTTTTAACGGCTCTCTGGTGGTGAGCTTCCCTCGTTGTAAGTTTTGCTGCCTGGATCAGGAGCAGTGTGTTGGTCTGGCTGCATTTCCTCAGACACCGGAGGAGTGGAGGGAGTCTGATTACTGCCTAGGATAGTGTGCCGATCAGTTACATGTCCTGGGGGCCGGGGCATCGGAGCAGAGAGAGAAGTCTGCCTTGCATGAGTTCCGGCGCTCCTTCACTTGACGGACAGTCCTGAGCTGGCAGGTGAGAGTGCTATGTGAAGAGGTACAATCTGCCTGCTGGTAGTGGCTTGACCAGGGGGTGGAGCAGCCATTGCCACATGCTCGTGGAATGCAAGACAGTGTCTGCGTTCCAATCAGTTTGCGCGGGAAGCAGTTTAACAGGAAGCTGTCAGCGGTTCTGAGATCGGCGTTCTGCACTCCCTGCTGTCAGCGATCATTGCCTTCACTGCTGGATCTGTGCTCTAACTCCTTTGCAATAACCTCAGCTCTGCTGATTTACATCTTTATTGCTTCCGGTGCCGAAGTGAGTGAGTCAGCTCTCCTGTTTTTCTTTGCTTGCTCGGCAGCGCTGGCTGGTGTGAACTTGGAGCGCCCTCTGCTGGTCTACAGTGGACTTTTCATTTTCTTTTTTATTAAAGGTAGCCTTTCATTTCCTTTAACCAGTTTCTGCCCTCTGACTGGACTGTAAGGTGCTGAAATCTTCTGATACTGCACAGGGGAAAATTTGAACCTCAGTGGTGCTTTGCATTTCTTTGCCTGTTCTGACGGTGGGGGAGCTTGGTGTCACATGGCTGCCAAAGCCAAGAGGCTTGAAGCCAGGGAAACACCACGGGCTTCTCAGCGTATGATGAGTAAAAGTGGATCCCAAGACAGTCCCCCTAGAAGGCTACCGTCAGATGGATCTGACGACGAGACACTCAGTGAGCTTGACCAGGGTCCTGTGGCGCCACCCACACATGCCCTCTTGCAACAGGAGCTTCGCAGGGGCTTTGAGGATCTCGCTGGTGAATTCCGCTCCATGCATGACGAAGTGATGAATATGATTGCGGAACTTCGAGGTGACAAAAGATTTGGGCTCCCGAGTGGAGGAGGTCGAGACAAAACTAGATGATCAGGCTTGTGCCTTGGTGGATCTACAGTGTGCAGCTGACCGTCACCAATCACAAGCTTTGGAGCTGACTTATAAAATTGACGACATAGAAAATAGGTCCCGTCGCAATAATGTATGGTTCCGGGGCATTCCAGAGGCTGTGGGTGGTGCCGAAGATCTGGTGGTGGTGCTTAAGACCTTGATGACCGAATTACTCACAGCGGAGGAATTTGAAACCCGCGGGGCTACGATGGAGATTGAAAGAGTGCACCGTGCCCTGGGAAAGCCTCCTAACAATCAACCACGAGATGTTATTGCACGCTTTCTGCGCTATGCTGACGCGGAGATTCTTCTACGGAAAGGTCAGGAGAAAAAAGTGATTCAGTATCAGGACGCGGCAGTATCTGTGTATCAAAATCTTTCAGTGTTTACCCTGGCTCGCCGGAGGGAGATGAGACCAATCATAACAGTGCTGAATAACAAAGGGATTCGATACTCCTGGTCCTTTCCTTTCCGGATGAACTTCCTTTTGGGCAATAAAAAAATTTCAGCAAAAGATCATACGAAAGCATGGAGAGCGCTGCGCCAGGCTGGTCTTGTGGAGGACAATGCGTTGCCGGTGCTCCCGGTTTCCAAGCCGCAGCCTTCAAGGTGGACTCGGGTGGGCAAATCTGCTTAATCTTACCTGGACCTTGTGTCGTGGTTTTCAGGACTCAGGGGAGTTCTTAGTGCATGTTCTGTCAGGGAATTTGCTTTATTATTGCCACGCTGTATAAGCTATGCAATTATTACTCTTGTAATTTCTGTACTAAATGTTCTCATAAATTTGGGGGATTTTGGGGATTGTTGAATGTCCATGTGGGGTATGCAGTGCATACGGTGAAGATGCTGAGGGGGAACTAGTAGGGGCAGCAACTTCATGGTTAACTATTTAAGGGGGATATAGTAACAATAAATGCTACCATAGTATTTCTTATACAGGGGGACCCGGATGGAGCTGGATTTGGGTTCAGTTTTACCGTGTCCTGCCGTTTCGGCGGGCAGGTGGTACTGATGGGAGGGGAGGGGAGGGTGAATTGGTTTGGGGGGTGAGGGGGGGTGACGGGTTTGGGGAGGGGGTTTTGCATTATCTTTGGGGGTGGGGAACAGTTGGGGATGTGGGGTGTTCTTCTGTATAGCTCTTCGGGGATGATGGGAAGGAAGTCACTGCTAGTGCTTCAGATATGTGCATGTGCGGGAATTGGGGGGGGTGGACCATGTGGGGCAGGGGTGGGTGCAGGGCAGTGGTGGTAGGGCAGTTGTCTATCAATGCTGAAAGTGGTGTCTCTTAATGTGAAGGGCCTTAATTCCCCTGGAAAGTGCTCATTGTTGTTTGCAGAGTTGAGATCCTTGAAAGGGGACATTGTATTTTTGCAGGAGACCCATCTCCGTAGTAGCACTCAGGGTTGGTTAAAACGAAAGCCGTACTTTGAAGTGTGGGTAGCGTCAGATAAGCATGGTAGGAAAAAGTGTGGAGTGGCATTGTTGTTTCAACAGAGTTTGTCTCTACGGGTGGAGGAGGTTAAGAGGGACACTTTGGGGAGGTGGCTTCTCCTGAATGTTCGTTTGGAGGGTCGTTTATTTACGTTAGCCAATATTTATGCCCCTAACGAAAGTCAAGTGACCTTTTTTGCGCGGTTGAAGGTCTTGTTAGCTGAGTTTGCGAAAGGTCCTATCATATTGGGTGGTGATTGTAACGCGCATATGGTACCTCATCTAGATTCAACGGGTCGCGCTGGAAGGGTAAATAGTGGGCCTAGTCGGGCGTTGCGGAGGTTTATGCTTGATTTGGGCTTGCGCGATGTTTGGAGAGATACGCATATTGGGGAAAAAAGTTATACCTACTACTCCCCCATTCATAGGGTACATACCCGTATTGATTATTTTTTGGTGGATCAACGCCTGGTGGACGGGAGAGTGGAAGCTGGGCACGGGTCATTGACCTGGTCGGATCATGCTCCTTGCTGGATTGCTCTTCCTGCAGATCTGTGCGGAGAGCGACATCAGCTGTGGTGCTTAGATGATCGATTCTTTCAGCGGCAACGTGCTGTTCAAGACCATGGCTGTTTTATACGCAAATGTTTTGAACTAAATGATGATGGGGAGGTTCCACTGCCCACGGTTTGGGATGCATTTAAGGCGACAGCTCGAGGCCATTTGATAGCTGAGGCAGCTCGCACTCGGAAGGCCTGGACACAGGAATCTTGCCGCTTAGTGGAGGAAAATAGGCATCTTCAATCGGAACATGCCCGGACGGGCTCTAAACGAGTCTGGCGCCAGTGGCGCATAGTGCGGGCTAAATTGGATGCGTGTATGCAGCGCGACTTGGATAATATGCGTCGGAAATTGCGGCAAACTTTTTATGAGAGGGGGAATAAGGCCGGCCGCTATCTTGCTTTGCGGCTCCACCAGCAACATACCTTGAGGGTGGTACGCGAAATTCGGGATTCCCAGGGTCGCCTGTGGGTGGTTTCTCGGGAGATTCGTGAGGTATTTGCAACTTTTTTGGAACAGCTGTATAAGGCCGAGTCTTTTGATCTACCCCGTGTTCAGGCTTATCTGGGTGCTCTCATTTTACCGCGACTGGCCGATTCTGATAGAGAGCAATTGGATGCTGAGCTTACCACCGAGGAGGTGGAGATGGCAATCCGACGCTTAAAAATGGGGAGGGCGCTGGGTGCTGATGGGTTTCCGATGGAATATTATAAACGGTACAGTGCTCAATTGACACCAACTCTTGTGGTGCTCTTCAATGAGGTTTTGCGGGGGGGGCTCGCTGCCTCCTTCTCAGCGTGAGGCTCTTATTGCCGTAATCCCTAAGCCGTGTAAGCCACTGCAGAAAGCGGCTTCATATCGTCCTATTTCCTTATTAAATACCGATGTGAAAATATTGGCATCAGTGTTGGCGGCTCGATTAAATCGAGCCCTTCCGTCTTTGGTGCACCCAGATCAGGTTGGTTTTGTGCCGGGCCGCCAGGCGGCGGATAATATTAGGCGAATGTTGCAGGTGATTCACGTTGCACGGCAGGACACTCAACCGGCACTTTTAGTGGGAGTTGACGCTGAGAAGGCCTTTGATCGGGTTAGTTGGGGTTACCTTTGGTGTGTGTTAGATAAGATGGGGTTTGGGCCTAACTTTACGCGATGGGTTCATTGCCTCTATCAGGGTCCTATAGCTTGCGTCCGGGTTAATGGGGGTCAATCAGGGAGTTTTGCGTTGGGAAGGGGAACCCGACAGGGGTGTCCCTTGTCCCCGTTGTTGTTTGCGCTGGTGATGGAGCCTCTGGCGCAAAGCTTTCGTGAACATCTGGACATTTTGGGCGTTCGGGTGGGTCCCTATGATTATCGAATTGCTCTCTTCGCGGACGATATCATCTTATCATTGGTGAACCCGGTTACTTCTCTTTCGGCTGCAATGCAGATTTTTGAGGCCTTCTCGCAGGTTTCCGGGTTCAAAATCAATTATACTAAATCCGAGATTTTGAATGTTGGAGTTCCGGAGGCGACTTGCTTACAATTGAAGGCTTCTTACCCATTTCGCTGGGTAACGGGTGCTCTTCGTTATTTGGGTGTGAATTTGACGGTTGATCGGGTTGCGCTATTTATGGCCAATTATGGATCTTTACTCCAACAGGTTAAGCGGGATTTGGAGTCTTGGGCCAGTTTGATGATTTCCTGGTTTGGGCGCATTGCGGTGGTGAAGATGGTGGTTGTTCCGAGATTTTTGTACCTCTTTCAGGTACTTCCTATTCCTCTGTCTCGTGGAGTCTTGGCTACTTGGCAGACATTACTTATGAAGTTTATATGGCGGTTTCGTCGTCCTCGCATAGCATGTCAGATTCTCTATGGGCACACACGTCGAGGGGGTATGGGGGCTCCTAACCTTCACTGGTACTACGCAGCTGCGCAGTGTCGTGCAGGGGTGGAATGGATGGATACTGCTAGCACAAAACGCTGGGTACAAATGGAAATGCAGCTTTCGGGGGGGGGGGGCGGGCTTGGGAGACCGGTTGTGGCTCAGCTCCAAACTGCGAGGTGATTCGCGTTCAAATAACCCCTACATTTTCCATACTCTCCGTTGCTGGGACCAATTTCTTTGGCTTCGTGGGGCGGCCTTGACTCCCTTGGCGCCCATCGTGGGTAACCTTTCTTTTCCCCCTGGTATGAGTGATCCCGCCTTTCGGCTGTGGGGCCATAGGGGGCTTAGTCGTGCTGGTCAACTCTTTGAAGATGGTAGGCTGCACTCTTTTAGTTCGCTTCAGGGGGAATTTGATCTTCCCGCTGGTCATGTTTATCAGTATACACAAGTGGTTCACTGGGTGCGAGACCGAGCGGTTCGGTTTCAGGTCGCACGCGATATGTCTGATGTTGAACGCTTTTGTGAGGCGTGTACCACCACGAAAGGTCTTATTGCTGCCTTATATGCACATTTACAAATTCAGCAGACGGGATCCAGCAAGCATAGAGAGCAATGGAATCAAGAATTGCATCTTAATTGTTCTGTGCAGCAGTGGGAGCAGGTTGAGAGTCGACTCTGGAAGAGTGCAGTGGCAGTTAATGCTCGTGAAACTAACTATAAGCTACTCTATCGCTGGTATATGACGCCTATGCGGATTGCTCGAGCGTATCCAGGAGTCTCGGGTTTGTGCTGGCGGAAATGTGGACGGGAGGGCACCTTGGCGCATGTCTGGTGGTTTTGTCCACGTGTGCAGAGTTTCTGGAGGGGGATTCAGTATCGCTTACAACAACTGGTTGGGTTGAGTATTCCTTGGGATCCAGGTATTTTTCTTCTAGGTACTAATGTTCCTGGTGCTCGGACTCCTCAGTTGGCTTTGATTCATCATGGACTGCATGCAGCTCAATTGGCCTTGGCCGCTGCTTGGAAGCAGGTTTCGCCCCCCGCCCTTTCTAGCTGGTTGGAACGGATGTGGGATACATATACCATGGAGCGTGAGGTGGCAGTTGGAAGAATGCGGTTGCCACAATTTGAACAGGTGTGGGAAGCTTTTGTTTTGAAGTATGGTTCGTAATCCCTAGGGTACTCTATGGTTTGGTTTTTTTTGGTTTGTTTTATGCTTATCATGTAATTACATCCAAGTCAATAGCCAGAATGAAAGAAAAAACAAGGATCAACCATGTACAATAAATTAAATCCTAAAATACAAACAGAAAAAACATTATACATGTCATCCAAAATATTCAGTCCACAAAACAAAGGAAATATTGGAGGGCGTATTAGGAAATAATACAAAGATGCAGTCATACATCCAGGCAATTTCTTAAACAGGCGAAAACGGGCAAAAGACTTAAGTGTCAGCCAAATGGGAAGTCTGAGGCAGCTCCACCACTACTTCCTCCCTAGCTATTAAGAACTCATTGAGTTGCCTAGGTTCAAAGAAAACATACATCTTTTGTTTATAAACCACATAACATTTGGCAGGAAATTTCAACAGAAAAGTTGCCTCTAAAGCCAAAACTCTGGGACGGAAAGTCAAAAGACTTTTCCTTCTCATCTGTGTAGCTCTTGAAAGATCAGGAAATACACGAACCTTAGAGCCTAGGAATTCCTCATTGATATTCTTAAAATACAACCGAAGAATAAAGAATTTATCAGATTCTAACGCCAGGGTAACAAGTAGAGTTGACTTGTCAGTGATGACCTCAAGGGAGGATTCCAAAAAGCCCGTCAACTCACCCTTCTCAGCGTGAGCAGAGGGGATATTGGAAGCTCCCTTCGCTGTTCCAACAGGCAGGTATTGCGCACGGACCAAAGGTGGAAATTGGTCCGGGGGAAGTTTGAGAACCTCACCAAAATATTTCCTCACCATTTCCAAGGGAGAAAGTAAGGGTGAGCGTGGAAAATTTAGAAAGCGCAGGTTACAATGCCTAACCTGGTTTTCCAAATATTCCATTTTCCTAGCCGAGACATTCCTATCGACTACCTGAGCATCCCAAAGATCCTGCAAATGCCCCACATCTTGTTCCAACTTGGACAGTCTCTCCACTTGATTAAGCTGGTCATTAGTCAAAGTCCCATAAAGAGTCTTAACCCCAAGCAAGTCATTAGTAACAACATCAAACGACATCTGAAGAGAAGATGAGAGTGAAGCCAGACCTTCCCATAGCGTCTCCAAAGTAATAACCGCAGGTCTCATCAGCACAAATTGCATCGGAAGGTCACCTCCCTGCACGGCATCCACTATGGGAGTCTCAAACAACTCCCCTTCCTCCAATACTCCTTGCCGCTGCTGCTCCAGTATCACAGGGGAAATTCCAAGAACAGACGCTCCTCCCGGGGACCCCCGCCTTGGCGTGCTCGCCGGCACCCTCACGGTGGATTGAGAGTCTGCTACTCCAACACTTCCGGGTCGCGGTATGGGGGGGGAGAACGCATCTCCGGCGAAAGCCAAACCCCCGACACGCTCAGCACCGAGGTCTCCACAACCGGCACTGTTGAAGGCACTGTTTCTGCTCCGCTCCAAAAACCACACTCCCCCAAGGTACATTGCCCCGAGGAACACGGCATGCCCGTCCCGGGAGGGTTCGTGGCCTGCTTACGTTTCCTCCACCACATATCGTCGGGCGGGAAACCACTCGAAGTCAAGAACCAGGAGAGAGAGCTGCCTCAGCAAGCAGAGCGTCCCGTCGCCATCTTGTCACACCCCCGTACTCTATGTTTTTATTGGAGGTGCTGGCCCTCTGTCTTTTTGTGTTGTGGAGTTCCTGGTTTCTTCCTTTTTCCCATGTGGTCTGGTCCGTTAGTATCCTCCCCCCTCCCTTACTTTTCGAGGGTATTGAGGTTATTAGTGGGGATGTTGGGGAAGGGGGAGGGGAGGGTTTTGGGGGATGCTAGGTGGCTGGGGGGGTTATGTGGTCAGGGGGGTTGGAGTGTGGAGGGAGTGTGGAGGGAGTGGGTAGGGTGCTTTTAGGAGATTTTGGGGGAAAAGGGTGGGGGAGGGGGGGAAGAAAAAAGGAAAAAAAACAGGCTTTGTTGATATCATTTTTCTTTGATTGTGGTTTATGCATTGGTTTTCTTGTTTCTGTTCTCTGTATGTAGCATATTTGGCTATCACTTGTTGTACTTGTTTGCTGCCTTTAAATAAAAATAAAAAAAAAGCCATGGTAGTTTGACCAAGTGGCAATATTAATATAATAAGGGGTACACTACTCTCACAGGAAAAGTAGTAAAAACAACACTGGCAAAGCCTCCTGTAGACTGCACTGCTAGAATAGAATATTGTAGAGAGATGCTGAAGGGAGAAAGGGGATGAGAGGGAGAGGTGGAAAAGGCAGAAGAGAAGGAAAGGAAGGGGGCAAAAGAGGGAAGAGAAGGTAGAAAAGAGGGATAAGATGCTAGCAAGGGAGGAAGCTCTTCTTCATCCTGATCTGTTAGAAGTGGAGATGGCATTACAGACAGTACAAATAAAAGGGACGCTGCTACCCTGACCCTAGATCCACAACATCCTTTCCTTATCATCCTGCTAGACCAGTCCAGATGAGTGCGTTTTATTCCCCTGCCAGCAGGTGGAGGCAGACTTGAGCAACTTTCAGCAATGTCATCACCTGGTATATTCTCTAGTACAGCACTGAGAGAAGCCAGTATTATCTGCCTCCAGCAGGTAGCAGGATGTGTGGATGGGTACCACCGTGAAGATAGTCCTGACTCTCCTCAACCAAGGCCAAGGCCTTAAATTGAGTCTGACTTACTTCGCCCTCACTAAGGTCCAGAAGTTTTGGATTGAGCCTTGAAGGTTCTGATAGCTCATAGCACGGGTACGCCCATGTCTCCTGGAGTGGATAGCCATCCTATGTCCATGTTGCTTCTTACAGGTTACTAGTGCTGGTAGGATGAAAGAGGAGCAGGAGAACCACAAGAGACCCCTGATGGAGGTCAGTAAGTTGGGCTCACCCCCTTCCCCCACCCCTGCCCCTTCCCTCTTGCTGTCCTTATCTGCTTTTGTTCTCTTTTTCTGTTTTTTTATGATATTTTTTCTAAGCCCATATTTTTTCCATTGACTTCAACTGGGAGGTTCCCCCATTGACTTCAATGGCAGGTAATTGGCTCTGTGTTGCTATGATTAAAGCAGCTTCAAATTGAAAAAAAAAAAAAAGATCATCCTCATCTGGCCATTCCCAGGCCTGTGTGAGCGTCCAGGTCCTCCCTAATAGGGTTTTCCTGGTAGGTTCGACAGGCCTCAGAATTCTGTTTTCAGAAATACTGTTTTCTGTGGCTCTGTTTGCTTTTTTTCCAGCATGATTTTTTTTGCATTTTTTTTCTTTGTGCCCCTGCGATTTTCAGTGGTCTGATGCAGCTGTGGTGCCTAGTGGTTTTTCACTGCAGCTGCAGTTTTTTGCCCTGAGTTGGGCTATGATGCCTAGGGCACCTTTTTGGCCAGCATCCTGAGATCACCCACTGGGGGCTGGAGGCTGTGGCCCCTGCTGCACTTTTCCTTTTCTTTGTTTCCACCAGTAAGCTCTATAGCTATATCACTGGGCTGGGTGGGCCCAGCAAGAGTAGAGCATGACAGGATGGCACTAGCTGCATGCTTGGGGGGCTTCAGCGTCCCAGGCCCCACTTCTGGACAGGCTTTTACTGCAGCTCCTGAAACAGCCTTTAAGCTGTATTCAGTTGGCTGGCTGCTTTTCAGACCCCTGCAGGTGAATTTTGGGCCCGGATATACTCTACGGGGATCCAAGGTTTCTGAGTGCTCTTCTCAAGGGCAGCTTGAGAGGTTATAGCCCCTATTTCCTCCTTCTTCCATTCCTCTGAAAGCTGAGCCTTCCCTTATGGGAGTTGTCTGAAGGACTCGAATAATGTTTTGGCTGTCACAAAGTAAGTCTGAGGACAGAGTAATGGTTCCCCAGAGGCCAGTTGGTATCCCTGGAGGATCCATTTTTTTCTTGACAATGCCCTATTTAGGCCTTAGGGGATGTTACAGTGACTGTAGGTTTTCGAGCTGGTTTTCAGGTGAGGATATCAGACTGGTCCTTTTTTCCCTGGCGGACCCGTTGCTTTGTGATGTTCCACCTTCTCCAGGTCCCTAGTGGTAGTGAATGGGCTTTTAGGGGGAAAAAAACTGAACTGCATCCCTGGGGTCCTAATGTCCTGTCATGGCTGCTCCCTCAGCCCATCAAGAGCTGGGCCAGCCATTTGGACCCATAGGTTTGAAGTCCAGTTCTTGGCCATGATAAAAAGCATGTAAAATAGTTATCTCCAAGTTATAATGCCCTGTTCAATGTAATTTCAGTTTGTTCAATGTAAACCACACTGATGCAGAATAGCGTGGTATATAAGAGAATGTAAATAAATAAATAAATAAAATAAACTATCCTGGCAGTGGGAGTTGCTGAATGTGTGGAATCTCAGTTTGGTAGCTTCCTTCAACATTTGTGCGATACTATGAGCACACTTGGAGATTAACCCTTGGGTGAGTGCTCCACCCTCTGCCCCTAGCTCCCAAGGTTGCAGGTTTGTTCCTGGGAACATCTGGCTTGGGTGAGGCAGATAATCAGTGAGTCCAGTCTCCTTCCAGAGAATATCAGGCTTGCAGTGGCAGTTGCTGGCTCAGCTGGTTCAGCTCCAAGGTAGTGGTACTGGCCAGTTAGTAGTTCTGGCACTCTACCGAGGAAGCGTGACCATAGACACTCCAGGAAACCAGGCATAGAAGGGTCAGGGGATCTTCTAAGGCCATGCATACAGCCTGGAGTTGCCCTCCAATGAAGGAGAGCCCTAGGTAGTCTCCACTGCAGTAGAGGTAATCATGGTGGAGCTTCTAGTGGACTCAGCTCATCTCCAGGGGCCTTTGGGAACCTGTATTTCCACTCACTGGGTACTGGACTTCCCTCCCAAGGTTCAGCTAATTGGGGTGTTACTTAATCTATTAATTCTGAGCACACTCCTACCACATTAAGCTAGTGAGATTTAGGGTCCTTAGACAAGATTGGAGTTTGTCACCTCCCTCAACAAGCCACCTGTCTTTAGTCCTTCAAGTTGCTGACCCAGATCAGCCTGGGGCTTCTGGGGTACACTATTTGAACTGCAGTAGCTATTGCAGGATCTCCCTAGGAAGGTTTTCCTGAGGCTGTCTGCTTGGGTGGGGGACCTTTGTGGATGCTCTGTAGCAGCTTCAGCAGTGACAGGTTGTTTCTCCCATTCCCTACGTGGAAGAGCCAGGAATGTTATCCTTGATACATACAGATTCTGGTAGAGAGGTTCTTTCCAGCATATTCTCATCCTAGAGATGGTTGTCTTCAGAATTTGAGTCTCGCATTTGTATGGGGCCCTTTGGGTCTGTCATTGCATTGATCAGTTTAGGGGATGATCCCTCTTCCTGGATCTCACCAGGACATTTGTCACTTTGTGACTTCTCATACCTTTCCCAAGAAAATGGTGATAGCAGTACCTTTCTGCAAGGAGAGAGCCAGGTTGCCCATGTCTGGACATTGAGCTGGTCCGGTTTAATGTCCTTGGTGAAGGTCACAGATGCCACAGACCTATATAACTTGTGCTGGAAAGTTTGGAGTTAAGAACATAAGAACATAAGAAATGCCATACTGGGTCAGACCGAGGTCCATCAAGCCCAGTATCCTGTTTCCAACAGTGGCCAATCTAGGTCATACGTACCTAGCAGTTTCCCCAAAAGACACAGGTTCTGCAGTGCTTGTACTAGGCCAAGCATTGATATCCTGGGTCCCTTTTTAATAGTGGTTTATGGACCTTTCCTCCAGGAACTTGTCCAAACCTTTTTTAAACCCAGCTATACTAACAGCCCTTACTACATCCTCCGGTAACAGATTCCAGAGTTTGATTACACGTTGAGTGAAGAAATATTTTCTCCTATTTGTCTTAAATAGTTTACCCTGTAGCTTCATTACATGTCCCCTAGTCCTTCTATATTCTGATAGCGTAAACAATTGATCCACGTTTATCCGTTCCACTCCATTCATTAATTTATACACCTCTATCATATCTCCCCTCAGCCGTCTCTTTTCTAGGTTAAAGAGCCCTAACCTTTTTAGCCTCTCTTCATAGGAGTAGCCTTCCATCCCCTTCACCAATTTGGTGGCTCTTCTCTGTACTTTTTCTAATAACTCTATGTCCTTTTTAAGATACGGTGACCAGAATTGCACACAATATTCAAGGTGCGGTCGTACCATGGAGCGATACAGAGGCATTATAATATCCTTTGTTTTATTCTCCATCCCTTTCCTTATGATACCTAGCATTCTATTTGCTTTCTTGGCCGCCGCTGCACACTGGGCAGAGGGTTTTAACATGTTATCCACGATGACTCCTAAATCTTTTTCCTGGGTGGTGGTTTCTAATGTGGAGCCTTGCATCGTGTAACTATAGTGTGGGTTGTTCTTTCCTAGGTGCATAACTTTGCACTTGTCCACATTAAATTTCATCTGCCATTTGGATGCCCAGTCTTCCAATTTATCCAGATCCTCCTGCAGTTTTCCACAATCCTCTTGGGTTTTAACAACTTTAAACAGTTTTGTGTCATCTGCAAATTTGATAACCTCACTAGTTATTCCCTTTTCCAGGTCATTTATGAATATGTCAAAAAGTAGCGGACCCAGTACAGATCCCTGGGGTACTCCACTATTCACCTTTTTCCATTGGGAATATTGGCCATTTAGCCCTACCCTCTGCTTTCTATCTTTTAACCAGTTCCCGATCCACAATAGTACACTGCCTCCTATCCCATGACTTTTTAGCTTTGCCAAAAGTCTCTGATGGGGGACCTTGTCAAAAGCTTTCTGAAAGTCCAGATACACTATATCAACCGACTCACCTTTGTCTACCTGTTTATGCACACCTTCAAAAAAACAGATCAGATTAGTAAGACAAGATCTTCCTTGTCTAAAGCCATGTTGGCTGTCTCCCATTAGGCCATGACTATCTACATGCTGTGTAATTTTGTTCTTTATGATGGTTTCTACCATTTTCCCTGGTACTGACGTCAGGCTCACCGGTCTGTAATTTCCCGGGTCACCCCTGGAACCCTTTTTAAAAATTGGTGTTACGTTGGCGACCCTCCAATCTTCAGGTATTACAGATGATTTAAATGAAAGTTCACAGATTACCAATAACAGGTCTGCAATCTCATATTTCAGTTCTTTCAACACTCTGGGATGTATACCATCCGGTCCAGGTGATTTGCTACTATTCAGTTTATCAAATAGTTGTAATATATCTTCTCGGTGTAGCGATATTTCTCTCAATTCCTCTGCAGTATCACCTTTAAATACCACTTCAGTCTTGGGTAACATCCCTACATCTTCCTCAGTAAAGACCGAAGCAAAGAATTCATTCAGTCTCTCTGCTATAGCCTTGTCTCCTCTTACTGCCCCTTTTACCCCTCTATCATCTAATGGTCCAATTGACTCTCTCACAGGCCTTTTGCTACGAATGTACTTGAAAAAGTCTTTATTTCGTGTTTTTGCTTCCGTAGCAAGTTTCTTCTCAAATTCCCGCTTTGCCTGCCTTATCAATGCTTTGCATTTAACTTGCCAGTGCTTGTGCTGTTTCCAGTTTTCATCATTTGGCATCAATGAGAAACAGAGAAGCTGTTGAGAAACAGCTGTCCTAAAAGCAACTTGCTTATCTCCAGGAGACTGAGTTCCTGAAGGTCGGTTCCTACTCTCCTGAGTTGTATTTTCTCAATGGATGGTTCATTCCATTCTAGGTTGACAGTCGGAGACCTGCAGATCCCACTCTGTACTGCTGAATCATTCTTCTGCTTTCTGTCATTTTTTGGCATTCCTTTCACCACTGCTATTGGTTTTTACTTTTGTAAACCACCTTGCCTTTATTAGAAAGGTGGCATATACATGTTTTTAAATAAACATTAATGTCCTTGGTCAGCTCAATGAGCCTGATTTCTCTCTGGCCCTCAGGAACTAAGAATCAATTTTATGGCCAGATTCTTGCTCTAGGGTGCACAGACACTTGATTCAGATGCACCACCTAGTCTGTTCTCCAGTGTTCCCTGGCAAGTCTATTTCTACCTTTCTCACTGACTTTGACTCATGGCTTTCCTTATTTCTCGATTCTTCTTCCACCTCCTTTATTCTTGGTGACTTTAATTTTCATACTGATAACCCTTCTGACCCTTATATGAGAACATAAGAACATAAGATATGCCATACTGGGTCAGACCAAGGTCCATCAAGCCCAGTATTCTGTTTCCAACAGTGGCCAATCTAGGTCATATGTACCTAGCAGTTTCCCCAAGAGACACAGGTTCCACAATGCTTGTATTGGTTCAAGCATTGATATCCTGGGTCCCTTCTTAATAATGGTTTATGGACCTTTCCTCCAGGAACTTGTCCAAACCTTTTTTAAACCCAGCTATACTAACAGCCTTTACTATATCCTCCGGTAACAAATTCCAGAGTTTGATTACACGTTGAGTGAAAAAATATTTTTTCTATTAGTCTTAAATAGTTTACCCTGTAGCTTCATTGCATGTCCCCTAGTCTTTCTATATTCTGATAAGGTAAACAATCGATCTACGTTTACCCGTTCCACTCCATTCATTAATTTATAGACTTCTATCATATCTCCCCTCAGCCGTCTCTTTTCCAGGTTGAAGAGCCCTAACCTTTTTAGCCTTTCTTCATAGGAGTATCCTTCCATCCCCTTTACCATTTTGGTGGCTCTTCTCTGAACCTTTTCTAAAATCGCTATATCCTTTTTAAGATACGGCGACCAGAATTGCACACAATATTCAAGGTGTGGTCTCACCATGGAACGATACAGAGGCATTATAATATCTTTTGTTTTATTTTCCATTCCTTTCCTTATCATACCTAGCATTCTATTTGCTGTCTTGGCCGCTGCTGCACACTGGGCCGAGGGTTTTAACATGGTATCCACAATGATGCCTAAATCTTTTTCCTGGGTGGTGGTTCCTAATGTGGAACCTTGCATCGTGTAACCATAGTTTGGGTTGTTCTTCCCTAGGTGCATAACCTTGCACTTGTCCACATTAAATTTCATCTGCCATTTTGTTGCCCAGTCTTCCAATTTATCAAGATCCTCTTGCAATTTTACACAATCCTCTTGGGTTTTAACAACTTTAAATAGTTTTGTGTCATCTGCAAATTTGATAACCTCACTCGTTATTCCACTTTCCAGGTCATTTATGAATATGTCAAAAAGCAGCGGACCCAGCACAGATCCCTGGGGCACACCACTATTTACCTTTCTCCATATGTCTAAGCTCCTTTCCCTTACCTCCTCATGTAAGTTCTAGCTTTGCTCTTCTGCCCCCACTCATCACAATGGTCACTGCCTTGACCTCGTTTTCTTTTCTAAAGGCCCGATATTGTATTGGGCAAGCTATGTGCTGCATCAGCGCATAGCCCTGCCTGCTCACCCTTAACCCCGAATATTCAATGCCATGCCAAACGGCATTGAATATCCAGTTTGGGAGCTCTGGGGAAACCACCATACAGCCTAACCTATGTCTTAGATAGTGCTGGGGAGAAGTTTGCTGTCTTGGTACCAATGACGTAGGAAAGTGTGGTTGGGAGGTTCTGGAGGCTAAATTTAGGCTTTTAGGTAGGAAGTTGAAATCCAGAACTTCTAGGTAGCATTCTCCGAAATCCTACCCATTCCATGCACAGGGCCCAAAAGGCAGGCAGATTTCCGGAGTCTCAATGCGTGGATGAGAAGATGGTGCAAGGATGAGGGTTTTGGATTTATTAGAAACTGGGGAACATTTTGGGGAAAGGAGAGGCTCTTCCGAAAAGATGGGCTAGACCTTAACCAAGATGGAACCAGGCTGCTGGCATTAATCTTTAAAAAGGAGATAGAGCAGCTTTTAAACTAGATAATAGGGGAAAGCTGATAGTCGCCCAAGAGCCCATGATTCAGAACAATGTATCCTTCAAGGATACTAGCAAAAGATTGAAGTTAGGGCATATCAGCAGAGTGGTTCCAATAAAGACAAAAGTAGCCCAAATGCCCTTGAGCTTAAAGATTCCAAATTACCCCTGCCTACCAACAGCCAGATTAATATGAATAAAATACAGTCTCTAAAATGCTCGTATGCTAATGCTAGAAGTCTAAAAAATAAGATGGGAGAGTTAGAATATATAACACTAAATGAGAGATTAGATATGATTGGTATCTCAGAGACATGGTGGAAGGAGGATAACCAGTGGGACACTGTAATACCTGGGTATAAACTATATCGTAATGATAGAGCAGATCAAATTGGTGGAGGGGTTGTGCTCTATGTTCGAGAGGGCATTGAGTCACAAAGGATTAAAGTTTTGCAGGAAGCAAAATTCACTGTAGAATCTCTATGAATTGAAATTCCATGTAAAAAGGGAAGGGGAAGGCAATGGCAGTGGGGGTGTATTATCGACCGCCTGGCCAGAATGAACAAATGAATGATGAAATGCTCAAAAAATCCAGGAAGCTAACAAAAGTTATAGCACAGTAATAATAATGGGTGATTTCAATTACCCTGGTATCGACTGGGTCAGTGTCACGACAGGACATACTAGGGAGATAACGTTTCTAGATTTAAAAAATGACTGCTTCTTGGAGCAGCTGGTTCATAAACTGACCGGAGGGGAAGCCATTTTGGATCTAGTCCTCAGGAGAACACAAGATCTGGTGCAAGAGATAATGGTATTGGGGCCACTTGGCAACGGTGATCATAGCATGATCCTATTTGATTTAATAAATGGATGAGGGAGGGTAAGGAAATCCACAGTACTATCTTTTAACTTTCAAAAGGGAGATTATGATAAAATGAGGAAAATAGTTAAGAAAAAGCTAAAGGGAGCAGATGCAAAAGTTAAAAATTTATATCAAGCTTGGGTGTTGTTTAAAAATACTATCTTGGAAGCCCAGACCCGCTTATTCCATGCTGTAAGAAAAGTGAAAGGAAGTCAAAAAAACTGCCAGCATGATTTCAAAGTGAGGTCAGAGAAGTTGTTGTTGCCAAAAAAGCATCTTTCAGGAAATGGAAAAAAGAGCCAAATGACGAAAACTGGAAACAGCACAAGCACTGGCAAGTTAGTTGCAAAACATTGATAAGGCAGGCAAAGAGAGAATTTGAGAAGAAGCTTGCTGTGGAAGCAAAAATGCATAATAAAAACTTTTTCAACTACATTTGTAGCAAAATACCTGTGAGAGAGTCAGTTGAACCTTAAATGATAGAGGGGTAAAGGGGGCACTAAGAGGGGCCAAGGCCATAGCGGAGAAACTGAATGAAATCTTTGCTTCAGTCTTTACTGAGGAAGATGTAGGGATGTT
Source organism: Ichthyophis bannanicus (assembly GCA_033557465.1). Lineage (NCBI taxonomy): Eukaryota > Metazoa > Chordata > Amphibia > Gymnophiona > Ichthyophiidae > Ichthyophis > Ichthyophis bannanicus. The sequence goes on along the minus strand of CM066035.1, from coordinate 124,831,459 downwards.
ACCCATGGCTGAAGTGGTATTTAAAGGTGATGCTGCAGAAGAATTGAAAGAAATATTGATACACCGGGAAGATGTATTACAAATATTTAATAAACTGAAGAGTAGCAAATCACCTGGACCGTATGGTATACATCCAAGGGTTTTGAAAGAACTGAAGTATGAGATTGCAGACTTACTATTAGCAATCTGTGAACTATCATTAAAATCATCAGTAAAACGTGAAGATTGGAGGATGGCCAATGTAACGCCAATTTTTAAAAAGGGTTCCAGCGGTGATCCGGAGAACTACAGACTGGTGAGACTGATGTCAGAACAGGAAAAATGGTATCATTGAACATAATGGGAGACAGCCAACATGGCTTTGGCCAAGGAAGGTCTTGTCTTACTGATCTGTTATGTTTTTTGAAGGTGTAAATAAACAGGTTGACAAACATGAGTCAGTTGATATATAACTTCACCGCCTCCAACGTATCCAGAATTCTGCTGCACGGCTTATTTTCCACTCCTCTCCTCGCGACCATGTCACCCCTCTCCTTCTTCACTTACACTGGCTTCCCCTGCAATTTCGCATTCGCTACAAAATCCTCACACTGGTTCACCAAGTTCTTTATACCCACACCCCCCGATATCTGACAGACTTACTTCAATTTCATATTCCCACTCGTTCACTTCGTTTAATCCATGTTAACCGCCTTCACCTTCCCTCTCCATCACGCGCCCACCTACAATCTACACGCACCTCAGCTTTCATTTTTATTGGCCCTGCTTATTGGAATTCACTACCCCTTCCCCTCAGACTTGAACAGCACCTCCCCACCTTCAAAAAAGAGTTGAAAACATTCTTCTTCTCAACCGCTTTTGACCTCCCCTCTTCTTCTGTGTGAATCTTTCCCTTCCCCCTCTTTCTCACCCCTCTCTCTCCTTAGTCATGTCTATTTAAATGTCTTGGGTGCTTTTCTGTCATTCATTGTACTTCCTTTCCTTTTCTGGCCAGTGGCCTTTTCTGTTAGACTGACCATTTTTGTAAACCGTTGTGCTCTAACTGGAACAGCGGTATATCAAGCTAATAAACATAAACATAAACATATAGTGTATCTGGACTTTCAGAAAGCCTTTGACAAGGTCCCTCATCAGAGACTTTTGGCAAAATTGAAAAGTCATGGGATAGGAGGCAGTGTACTATTGTACATCAGGAACTGGTTAAAAGATAGAAAGCAGAGGGTAGGGCTAAATGGCCAATTTTCTCAATGGAGAAAGGTGAATAATGGAGTACCCCAGGGATCTGTGCTGGGTCCGCTGCTTTTTAACATATTCATAAATGACCTCGAAATGGGAATAATGAGTGAGGTTATCAAATTTGCAGATAACACAAAACTATTCAAAGTTGTTAAAACCCATGAGGATTGTGGAAAATTTCAAGAGGATCTTGATAAATTGGAAGACTGGGCATCCAAATGGCAGTTGAAATTTAATGTGGACAAGTGCAAAGTTATGCACCTAGGAAAGAAAAACCCAAACTATGGTTACACGATGCAAGGTCCCACATTAGGAACTACCAACCAGGAAAAAGATTTAGACGTCATCGTGGATGACATGTTAAAACTCTCTGCCCAGTGTGCAGCGGCGGCCAAAAGAGCAAATAAAATGCTAGGTATGATAAGGAAAGGAATGGAGGACAAAACAAAGGATATTATAGTGCCTCTGTATCGTTCCATGGTGTGACTGCACCTTGAATATTGTTTGCAGTTCTGGTTGCCATATCTTAAAAAGGATATAGCGTTATTAGAAAAGGTACAGAGAAGAGCCTCCAAAATGGTAAAAGGGATGGAAGGATACTCCTATGAAGAGAGGCAAAAAAGTTCAGGGCTCTTCAACCTGGAAAAAAGATGGCTCAGGGGAGATATGATAGAGGTCTATAAATTAATGAATGGAGTGGAACAGGTAAACGTAGATCTTTATCTTTATCTTTTATCTTTATTTGCGACATTTGATAGACCGCTCAGGCCAAGGCATCAGGGCGGTGTACAATACAAAAACAGTAAAGGCCACTGAAAAATAAAGACAGAAAAGAACGCCAATAATAATAGGACAGAGAGAGACAGTCAAAAAGATAGAGAACAGAAAAGGTCTAGGGAGGGGGCGGGGCAAAGGGGGACGGAGAGAGGAAGCGGGAGGAATGGCGGATGTGAAGTGATTGAGAGGAGATTATGTGGGGTGGGGGGTGCAGCTGGGGGACATGGCGCCACCGGCGGGGGAAGGGAGATCAAAGGCTTGAGAGAAGAGATGGGATTTGAGGAGAGCTTTAAAGCGGGAGTGGGATAGCTCAGTGCGGAGCAAGAGTGGGAGTGAATTTCATAAAGAGGGGCCTAGGAAAAAGAATGCAGTGACAAGTAAGTTCCAGATGGGCCTGAGAAGGGGGGGGGGGGGGGAGAAAGAGACGATTACCGAAAGCTGAATGAAGAAGGCGTGGAGTAGGTTGGAGATAAATGGTGTCAGCCAAGTACTGAGGAGTGCTGGTGTGAAGAGCCCTGTGCGCAATGATAAGTATTTTGAAGATAAATCTGAACTTAACCGGAAGCCAATGGAGAGAGAGGAAGCAAGGAGTGATATGTGAACGGGCGGGGGAATAGGTGACGAGACGGGTGGCGGCATTTTGGACAAGTTGAAGACGGCATAGCTGAGAGGAGAGGAGGCCTGCGTAGATAACGTTGCAGTAATCCAATCTGGTGATTACAAGTGATAAGATAAGAGTGACCACCGAGGGGGGGGGAAGAAATGACCGAACAGCCCTAATCTGACGAAGATGGAAAATTGAAGTTCGAACAACAGAGGAAATGTGCTGGTGAAAAGATAAAGAAGAATCCAGAGTAACCCCCAGGTAGCGGAGAGTTGAAACCAGGGGGATAGGGTGGGAGGCCATAATAGGAGACAGAACAGGAGGGGGGAGTCCAAAAGAGAACCAAATTGCGGAGGATTTAACGGGATTAGCGTGTAGAAAGTTGAGATTGAACCAGGAAGCAACAGAGGAAAGACACAGGTTTAGTGGGACGATGTCGGGGGAGACGGATGAAGTGTGATGAGCCAGGAGAACATCATCGGCGTAGATGTAAGCAGAAATGCCAGATTGTTGTATGAGCAGAGCAAGTGGGGCAAGAAAGACGTTAAAGAGTAGTGGGGCAAGGATAGAGCCTTGAGGAACACCACAAATTACGTTGGATGGTAAAGAGGTGGAGGAACCAGAGTGAACAGAGAAAGTGCGTGCAGAAAGAAAAGAGCGGAACCACTGCAGGACAGTCCCCCGTACACCAAAATCGGACAGATGGGAGAGAAGAGTGCGGTGGTTGACAACGTCAAAAGCTGAGGAGAGATCCAGAGACACCACGAGAGAAAAATCACCACGATCGTGAGCACGGTGGAGTTCGGAGAGTAAAGCCATGAGAATAGTCTCCGTGCTGTGGCCGGCGCGAAAACCCGATCAATTCTTTCCCTGTATTTTGTATCTATGAGAACATTCTTTATTGAATAAAACCCACGGTTTACTATTCATGCATGAGACTATATTTTTGTCTAATCTATAATGGCTTTTATAATCACCCCTAAAACAAAGACATGGGGAGGGATGGCCTGCATGGAGCGGCAGGTGTACCTAGTCTTGCCATCTTACTGGGCAGACTAGATGGACCATACTGGTCTTTATCTGCCATCATTTACTATGTTACTATGTTTACGCCATCAAAATATAGAAAGACTAGGGTATGCCATGAAGCTATAGGGTAACCTATTGAAGAATAATAAGAGAAACTATTTTTCACTCAGCGTGTAATCAAACTCTGGAATTTGCTACTGGAGGATGTAGTAAAAGATGTTAGCATAGCTAGGTTTAAAAAAGGTTTGGACAAGTTCCTGGAGGAAAGATCCATAAACCATTATTAAAGGGGACCCAGAATATCCGCTGCTTGACCCAATGCAAGCATTGTGGAACCTGTGTCTTTTGGGGAAACTGCTAGGTACTTGTGACCTAAATTGGCTACTGCTGGAAACACAATACTGGGCTTTATAGTCCTTGGTGTGACCCAGTATGGCATATCTTATGTTATGTTCTTAACCGGGTAGCGGCGTTATTGAACCACCATTCTCCACCCCATTCTGCCCTGGAATGCCCCCAACATGCCCTGATGCTAACCGGATAGTATTGGGGCGTGTAGGTGGCATAGACAGGGATATTTGATGGCACTAACTGTGTAGGTGCTGTCGAATATTCCCATTTAAGGTATTTACATCGTTTACTGGGCTGTAAACCATGTAAATGCCTTTCGAATATCGAGCCCTAATTGTTTGCCCTCTAATTTCCATACCTCAGTTTTTCCCTTATCTGACCACCACCTGTTAAACTTCACCCTTCATCACTCTCTGCCTCAATCTCACCCAGTCTCCTCCTACCTTTTTAGGAATCTTCATGCTATCGATCCACTGACTTTTTCTGCTACTGTCTCATTATCTCTTTCTTCCACTTTGTCCTCTAATTCTGTTGATGAGGCTATAAATTCCTATAATACTGCTCTCTCCTCTGCTCTTGCTCCACCCATACCACGTCCTGTGAGGCGCATTTCATCTCAGCTCTGGCTAACTTCATCTACCTGCTACCTATGCTCCTGTGCCCGCTCAGCTGATTGCACTTGGCTCAAATTCCATTCCCTTTCTGACTTTCTTCACTTCAAATTCGTGCTTACTTCCTTCAAGTCTGCCATTGTTCTCGCCAAGCAAAACTATTTTATCCATTTGACTAGCTCTCTTGCTCTGACCCCACCAATGTGTCTTTTCAACTCTCAGTTTAAGGTGCCTCTGCCTCCAATCCCTCCTTCTCTTTCTGTCCAAAACCTAGCGACTATTTCCATGACAAATTCCATAAGATTATACTCCAATTCCCCACTTAATGTTCTTCACCTCCTCTTCAATACAAACTTTTCCCCTAAACCTCTATCACCCTTTCATCCTTTTCTAAGATCTCCGATGAGGAAACCTGTCTTCTTCTTTCCTCCTCTAAACCTGTTCCTCTGATCCTATCCCCACCCATCTCCTTATCTCCATCTCCTCCTCTGTCATCCCTTCCATCTCACATATTCTCAACCTTTCAGTTTCCTCTTCAGTCTGTTCAGAATTCTGCTGTGCGGCTAATCTTCCGCCAGCCCCGATACACTCATATAATACCTCTTCTCAAATCACTTCATTGACTCCCCTTCCATTTCTGTATCCAATTCAAACTTCTCCTTCTGACCTATAAATGCATTTGCCCTACTGCCCCTCGCTACCTTTCCTCTCTCCTCTCTCCCTACACCCCTCCTCATGAACTCCACTCTTCCTCTGGCTTTCTTCTCTATGCCCTTTTCTTCCACTGCCAACTCCAGACTTCAGTCTTTATTTATTTATTTATTTTCACCTTGCTGCTCCTTATGCCTGGAACAAACTTCCCGAATCTATACTTCAGGTCTCATTTCTCTCCCTTTTCAAATCCATACTAAAAGCTCACCTCTTTGAGGCTGCTTTTGAATCCTAGTTCCCTTGTTCTCCTTATGTCTCCTCTCCCTAGTTGAACCCCTTGTTTCTCGTGTATTATATTGTTTATCTTGATTAGATTGTAATTCTAACGAGCAGGGCCCATCTTCTATATGTTCTTATACAGCACTGCACACACCTTGTAGCGCTATATAAATGATTAATAGTAGTAGTAGTAGTAGTGGATGCAGGAGGCTGTGGGAAGACCTGAGGAGAGGCTCGTCTGCCTGGCTCCCAGCCAGCAGGGCTGGAGATATATGAGATCTGGTCTAGTTGGTCTAGGAACTGTCCCCTCATGGGGTCTCTGGGGAATCTTCTACTTGGAGGCCAGAGCAGTCACATTGACTCTGGGGGGAGGACTCATACCTCCTTTAAGGGAAGCAGTGGGCTGCATGTTCTTGAACACAGCCCTAGCAGTCATACATGTCTTCTACTGGAGCGGTTCTCACAGCTGTACAGCTTGACAGTAGGATGGAGGAGCATCTGATTTGCCTAGCTGTAGCACTTATCACAATTTTCATTAGCATGCTGTCTAGCTGTCTGTGTTGTAACTCCGTGAATGTGGGTGAGGTGAGAATTCAGCCCTCCTACTTTGGATCTCCTAGTATTAAGACATGCCTTCCAGTACCCTGTGTGTTTTCCACTTTGACGGATGTCGGGTGTAGAGCTGTTTCAGGCACAAGGGGATTCCACAGGTGGCAGGCTGGGAGTCCCTTCCTACAGAAAGGCTTAGGGGAGGGGTGTTGTGTGACTTCTGCAAAGGTTATTGGCCCATCTGGTCCTGGTGTTCCTAGGGGCCCCAGATTGAGTTTGTGCATCATGTTACACAAACTCTTGAGCCAAGGGGTGTGGTTTTTCTCTTCCTTATCAAGTTACAGGACTACAGGAGAAGCATGGTGGGTAAGGCCATTTCCCAGAGTCTTCTCACTTAGGGCATGGCCCTGGCAGGCCCTGGTCCGTTTAAACTGCTTGGTACCTCCCTTCTTGAGACCTGGTGAGCCTTTACACCTCTAGCAGATGTTAGAGCCTATTAGTAGGTTGATCTGGACTGTAGCTTGGCCCTCAACCCTCAGGGTCCAAGTGGCAGCCACATGGACAACAGTGCACTGCACATTTCAATCCAATGTTAATGAAGGTATTAGCTATTAACACTGAATGCAAAGAAGTCTGCAGAAGACCTGAAGATTGTGAGCATGGTTTTCTAATGTTGGAGTTTTAACACATGGTCTGAGGAGGAATAAAAGTTAGTTTGTTCTTATGCGGCTGAAGTTAGTGAGGATTTCATTCTAGGGTTGCCATCTGGCTGCAGATGCGCCTGACAGGCTTGATCCAGTCCTGGGTTTACCTCATTGCATGCAGGTACTTGTCTTGCTTTTCTTATGGCGTGCAATAGAGAAATCAAAACTACTGTAGATATCCCTGCACGCAATGGGGTAAACCCGGGACTGGATCAAGCTTGTCGGGTGCATGTGGAGCCAGTTGGCAATCCTATTTCATGCCCATTTTTTCTCTTTGCTGCAAGCATAAAAGACCTGCAACGTTTTTCTTGTTTTGTTAAAGGAGAGGGATCAATTTAAAAAAAAAACAGAAGAGGGATGAGGAGCTGAGGAGCTGAGGTAAATGCACTGCCAAAATGCAGAGTTAAAGGGGAGGTGTCATGGTGATGAAATGAAGAGTATAGCATTCAGCTGCAGAAATTTAAATTATACCATGCTCCTAATATTTGTGTGCAGAAAAGCATTCTAGACATATAGGGCCCGATATTGAGTTGAGCAGGTTATGCGTCGCAGTGGTGCATAGCCTGCCGCTGACCCCTTTAACCTGGGTTTTTCCTTCCACATCAGCAGAAGTGAAAATCTGGGTAAGCCTGCACGTCTCAGCAGCCGCAAAGGCTACACGGTTAGCAGCGATATTCAATGCTACCCGCATAGCCTTTGCGCCCTAAAGATAAGCAAGGTAAGGCGCAGAGGGCTATGCGGGTAGCATCGAATATCGCTGCTACCCATTGTAGCCCCTTCCTCCGCCCCCGCTCCGCCCCTAACATGCCCCAATGCTATGCGGATAGCATCTGGGCATGTTAGGGACTTAGCTGGGATATTCAAAGGAACTACCCATGTTGGTGCCCTTCGAATATCCCAGATAAGGCCCTTATAAGGGTAACTAAGGAAGTTACCCGTGTAAGGGCCTTCGAATATCGGGCCCATGCATAATTACATAATGTATGCCAGGCAACTCTAGGTGCAGATACAATTTCTTTGTGAAATATTGATTCTGCTATTGCATGCCCATATGTACGTTTTCATGGAGAATGGCATGCTTTCTCATGTTTGCACACATTTGTGGCACAAAAATTATTTACTCACCTTTTGCTCACAGCATTGCAATCCAATTTTCTTTTTTGGAGTGCCTAGGGAAGCTTTGTCCTCTAACAAATGGCTCAATACATCTGCCCCAGAGTTCACAGCAGCAGAGGGCTTGAGGTTCCATCTGCTGGGAACCTGGGATAACCAATAGCAGGCAATCAGCAGGATAAGTGAGGGCTGGACCATGCAGCTAGCTGTCCTCTCCCCCCCCCCCCCCCCCCCTATGATTCATTCTTGCAGGGTTCCCTCAATGAAGTTCTATGTACATGTGAGGGAGGGGACAACATAAATGCAGAACAATGATGCTCTCAAGTGAGCTCTGCCCAACCACTGCTGAAGTTCCCTGTGCTGAATCCCTTTTACAATAAAAGTCTTCTTTGTGCCAGAGTAAACAAAGAGGCAGGCCCAGGAGAGACATGTAATAAGCATTAAAAAGAAAAACCCCACTGTATCACACTGAGAGTCTTATCTCTCATTATTTGACTAGAAGTTGAATGCCCAGGGACAATGCAATAAGCATTTAAGGTTACAAAAGGCGGAGGAGGAAAATGTAACCTGCAGACCTAAAAAGATACAGAACCCCTTGCTGGTTTTAAAACAGACAGCTAATACACCCCAAGGAGGATCTAATACAGTGAACAGGAACGGCTAATGCTAGCTTCGCTGCAGCAATAGCCAAATGCAGCAGAAAGTTGAAGTCTCCAGTGCATTCTGGAAAATATAATGGCTAACAGCAGCTCTGAGATGACATTGCACGAGTCCTCTAGATCCTGAAGCTTCAGCGACAGGGAGATTTAGCAGCTGTGATCCAAGATTGAAACTGTTCCGCGGCCTTGCAATATAAAGAAGCAGCAGATCTACAATATGACTATAACCGGAGAACAGACTAACAGTATAGCCAACTTCTACAGGAAAAGGAAAATACCACTTGCAGGAAAAACAGGAGGAGATGGAAAATCATCAGCGTAACATGGATTTTGAGGGTCCCAGAGAAAGAGGGGCAGGGACATCTGCAAATCATTCCTTGGCCAGAGAGAATCAATAGAAATAAAATTTAGGTATGTACACGGGGCAAAGGTTATCATATACTCCAAGACCTATAAGAGATAGCCTTTTTCTATAATTATCAGAATGAGCCATGTATGCTGGCTTAGACAAAAACTCTATTGCTTTCAAAGGGAGACCAGGTTAAGATCTCCACTGCTACTGACACTACTTAGCATTTGTGTAGCTCCACAAGGTGTACGCAGCGCTGTATATATACATGGGAGACAGTCCCTGCTAGTAGAGCTTAAAGCCTAGGTAAGGCAGAAACATAGAAAGGGGACTAGAGATGGTCTTGACAGACATGGATGATAAATAGGAGACTAAAGAATCAGGTTCGAAAGCAGCCTTGAAGAGGAGGGGTTTTAGCCTAGGCTTGAGTAAGACCAGAGATAGAGCCTAAGGGGGTCATTTCATGCAGCTTTTCATAGGGATGTACGTCTGGATGTACATCCCCACCAAATGCTTGTGCCCGATGCTGACCCCAAAGCTCCCCACACGTACAGAGGAAATGTGCGGGGAGCTCTGGATGGGGGCAGGAGGGGGAGGGGGAAGGCCGGAGGAGGAGTGCGGGAGGGGTGGAGGCAGGACCCTGACCCCAGACGTACAGGGCCAATTCCGGTCATGGCCCTATACATCCAGACTGGCAAGGATGGCCAGGTAACTTATTCCACCCTGGAGGTGGAATAAGTCACCCTAAAAAAGGTGACCGCCAGTAGAGGACCCCCCCAACCCAGGTGAGCGGCAGTGGCAGGTTCCCCACAGCCCGACCCCAGCCTTGGCAAGCCCTATCGTGGGTTGGGCAGCAGGGAACAGGTCCTTTAAACCGGTGCGGGGAATCGAGGATCCTGCATGGCATCCCGGTGCTATGGCGATGGGATGCCACGGCAGCGGGGCTCCATGCAGGAGCATTGGGAAGGTTGTACAGGGAGGGAACCGGACATGCAGCTGCACAAAATCAGGGCATGTCCAGCCCTACAAGGCCTTTTACACCCGATTCTGCTCCCACGGGAACGTCTAGCTCCTGCAGGTGCAGAATTGGGTGCAAATCCGGCCTGTCCACCTTTTGGATGTCCTGATGGGCCTGACGTCCCCGGTTCAGAATTGGCCTCCAGTGCAACAACTCAGGTAGTCTGTTCCAGGCATACGGTGCAGCAAGGTGGAAATAACACAGTCTGGATTTGGCAGTGGACGAGCACAGATAGAAGGGATTTACCTGATCCAAGATTAAAGTCAATTTCCGTCACAACAAAATCTAGCAAAAAGGTGAAGCTTTTGGCCTCTCACAACATTGCTAAGGTCAATTCTGCCCTTGCCGGTATTCCACAGTCCCAGCTACACTGTCTTCAACGTATCCAAAATACAGCAGCACGCATTATTACCCACTCCCCTCATTAGGAACACGCAACCCCCCTTTTTCTTCACCTTCATTGGCTCCCCATAGACCATCGTATCCGCTTTAAACTCCTTACCCTTGTTCATCAGGTTATTTACAACCATACCCCGCAATACCTGGCAGACCTCATTCAGTCGCACTCTATGGTCTGTTCACATCAATCGCCTCCACCTCCCCTCTCCTTTCCGTGTCTATCTGCAATCGACCCGCACTTCTGCTTTTTTCTTTGTTGGACTCGTACTTTGGAATTCACTGCCTACCTCCCTCAGACTTGAACAAAAACACTTTATGTTTGTCCTCCCTACTCCCCCTATATGACTGCATTGATAAGGCAGGCAAAGAGAGAATTTGAGAAGAAGCTTGCTGCGGAAGCAAAAACGCGAAATAAAGACCTTTTCAAGTACATTCGTAGCAAAAAACCTGTGAGAGAGTCAGTTGGTCCATTAGATGATAAAGGGGTTAAAGGAGCACTAAGAGGTGACAAGGCGATAGCGGAGAGACTGAATGAATTCTTTGCTTCGGTCTTTACTGAGGAAGATGTAGGGATGTTACCCATGACTGAAGTGGTATTTAAAGGTGCGGAAGAATTGAAGGAAATAGGAGACAGCCAACATGGCTTTAGACAAGGAAGATCTTGTCTTACTAATCTGTTATGTTTTTTTGAAGGAGTGAATAAACAGGTGGACAAAGGTGAGTCGGTTGATATTGTGTATCTGGACTTTCAGAAAGCCTTTGACAAGGTCCCTCATCAGAGACTTTTGGCAAAACTAAAGAGTCATGGGATAGGAGGCAATGTACTATTGTGGATCAGGAACTGGTTAAAAGATAGAAAGCAGAGGGTAGGGCTAAATGGATAATTTTCCCAATGGAGAAAGGTGAATAGTGGTGTACCCCAGGGATCTGTGCTGGGTCCGCTGCTTTTTGACATATTCATAAATGACCTGGAAAGTGGAATAACGAGTGAGGTTATCAAATTTGCAGATGACACAAAACTATTTAAAGTTGTTAAAACCCAAGAGGATTGTGAAAAATTGCAAGAGGATCTTGATAAATTGGAAGACTGGGCATCAAAATGGCAGATGAAATTTAATGTGGACAAGTGCAAGGTTATGCACCTAGGGAAGAACAACCCAAACTATGGTTACACGATGCAAGGTTCCACATTAGGAACCACCACCCAGGAAAAAGATTTAGGCGTCATTGTGGATACCATGTTAAAACCCTCGGCCCAGTGTGCAGCGGCGGCCAAGAGAGCAAATAGAATGCTAGGTATGATAAGGAAAGGAATGGAAAATAAAACAAAAGATATTATAATGCCTCTATATCATTCCATGGTGAGACCGTACCTTGAATATTGTGTGCAATTCTGGTCGCCGTATCTTAAAAAAGATATAGCGATTTTAGAAAAGGTTCAGAGAAGAGTCACCAAAATGGTAAAGGGGATGGAAGGATACTCCTATGAAGAAAAGCTAAAAAGGTTAGGGCTCTTTAACCTGGAAAAGAGACGGCTGAGGGGAGATATGATAGAAGTCTATAAATTAATGAACGGTGTAGAACGGGTAAACGTAGATCGATTGTTTACGTTATCATAATATAGAAAGACTAGGAGACATGCAATGAAGCTACAGGGTAAACTATTTAAGACTAATAAAAGAAAATATTTTTTCACTCAACGTGTAATCAAACTCTGGAATTTGTTACCGGAGGATGTAGTAAAGGCTGTTAGTGTAGCTGAGTTTAAAAAAGGTTTGGACAAGTTCCTGGAGGAAAGGTCCATAAACCATTATTAAGAAGTGACCGAAGATATCAATGCTTGACCCAGTACAAGCATTGTGGAACTTGTGTCTCTTGGGGAAACTGCTAGGTACATATGACCTAGATTGACCACTGTTGGAAACAGAATACTGGGCTTGATGGACCTTGGTCTGACCCAGTATGGCATATCTTATGTTCTTATGTTCTTTTGCCCTTCAGTGTAGTCCACTGGTATGCTTGGTTATTCTATCCACTATCTTTTCTTGCATTGTAATTTCTTTTCATTTTTCTCGGCCATTGGCCATTCTTGTAATTTTGATAATTGTACACTGCTCTGTTATTTAATGAAGGGTGATATATCAAGTATAATAAACATAAACATAAAGAATAAGGTAGGCTTGGGGAGGAGCCTTCCTACCATTCATCAGCTGCCACTGTTAAGATCTGACTGCCTACTTTAAACAGAAACAGCTAACTCCGATCACATCAAGCAGCCCATTACTCGATCGTGAGCGGGGCGTTCTCTGGCTGATCTGCCTGCTCCAATCAAGGCTGGGGGAGGAGATTTCCTACCATTCATCAGCTGACGCCATCAAGCGTGCCCACGCCTTGCGGGTCCGCGCCTGAGGGCCCTTTGGCGTGGTCCTTAGGCACGGGATGCTTTAGCGGGAGAAATCATATGGCTATTTCAACATACAAGCTACAAAAACAGCAGGATGTTTGTGGAGTCTCTACTCCTGATCTTTCTTCTGCTTTCCAGTCCCGGATCTCTTGCTGTCTCTCTGCCATTGCTGCCTGGATGTTCCATCGTTGCCTGAAATTGAACATGGCCAAGACTGAACTTCTCGTTTTTTCTCTTAAAATTTCCCTTTCTTCTTCTTCTTTTTCAGTCTCTGTTGATGGCTCTGTTCTCCAACCTGTTTCATCTGCTCGCAATTTGGGTGTTATTTTTGACTCTTCGCTCTCTTTCTCCTCTCATATCCAACTCATCGCTAAGACCTGTCGCTTCTTTCTCTTCAACATTGGCAAAATCCGCCCCTTTCTCTCTGAGCTCACTATGAAAACCCTCATCCATTCCCTAATTACCTCCCACCTTGATTATTGTAACCTCTTTCTTGCTGGTCTCGCTCAGTCTCATCTCTTCCCTCTTCAGTCTATTCATCACTCCGCTGCCCGTTTGATTTTCCATCAGCTTTGTTTTGCCCACATCACTCCTCTCCTCAGATCTCTTCACTGGCTCCCTATCCGTTTCCATATTCACTTTAAGCTTCTCCTTCTGACCTATAAGTGCATTCACTCTGTGGCTCTTCAGTACCTTTCTTCTCTCCTTTCTCCCTATTTCCCCCCTCGTGTACTCCATTCTTCTTCCCAGTTGCTTCTTGCTATGCCCTTCTACTCTATTGCCAACTCCAGATTCCGCTCTTTTCACCTTGCTGCTCCCTACGCTTGGAATAAACTTCCTTTGTCTATACATCAGGCATCTTCTTTGCCCCTCTTCAAATTCAAGTTAAAAGCTCATCTTTTTGCCTCTGCCTTTGTCTCTTGATTTTGCTGTTCTCCTTCCTTCCCCTCTTTTATTTCACCTTTCTTTCTTCCTCTTATACTTGCTCTTACCTCTTTCCTTTATCCTGTCTCTCCTGCTCTTGTCTCTTTGTCCTTGTTCTTATCTTTTTCTACTCCTTTTTTTGCTTTGTCTTTTTAGATTGTAAGCTGTTTTGAGCAGGGACTGTCTTTTTATGTTTTCATTGTACAGCGCTGTGTGCGCCTAGTAGCGCTTTATAAATGCTTCGTAGTAGTAGTAGTAATAAAGAATGTGAGCTACAGATGTGTGTTTCCCTTGCCACTAAACTTTGTTTATAAAACTCTCAGAGAATATATTTTGGGAATTAGCATGAGCGTTTCAGTACCTTGGAGGAACTGGCTAGCCCAGTCGAAGCTCAAGAAGCTAAGGAGGAAGAGAACTGTTCTGACTGGAGTGCTCTTGTGTGTTGTTGAGTTCATGCTGTGGTGACCCTGTAGATAGTGGCCATCCCCTGGGTTTTCTTGTCAAGGTGTGACTGGAAGTAGATTACCAGACCTTTCTTCCATGCAGTAAGCCCATAGCACTTGGTATTCTAATGTGGTCTCCCATCCAAGTAATGAACAGGGCTAAAATGTCATAAATTAACATAGAAAAAGAAACAGTAAAACCTGGCATTGTAGGGAAAAAGGAGACTTCAATAGAGTATCTCATCACTGAAGTTGTGAAGTGAACATGTAACAGCCCTTCAACGCACTGGATTGTTTGCAACTCTGAGAGCTACAGAAGAGAAATTTTGTTTAGTTTGGGTCCTGAGGGGCAGGGGGAGGAACTCCTTCAAGGCCCTAGTGTAGAGATGATTTCTCCTAGCCACAGTATCTTCCAGTCTTATACTCGATCATTCAACTTGAATCACCAATCACGCCATGTGCTAAACAACCATTCCCTATTTAACTATTCCACCCCACGCATGATTTTATAAAGTGTTGATTAAAAAAAAAACATTTTTTGGGTAAATCGAGGTGAAACAAATCATCTGTTGACTCACAGGGACAGAACAGACAAAAAATCAAACATAAAAAAATACAAAAATAGACAATGTGGGCCCGATATTCAAAAGCAGTTGCATGGTTTACAGACCTGTAAACCATATAACTGCCTCTAAGCGGGATATAATATGGATTAGTGCCCCTGAATATCCCCGGATATTGCATCTACATGCCCTGTTGCTACATGGTTAGCATTGAGGCATTCCGGGGACAGTACCCGGGGATAACTGGTCAGCAGCAATATTCAACCACTGCCCAGTTATCTCTCAGCGGCAAAAGCTTCCTTGGTAAACCCAGATATTCAATGCCAGTTGCCAGATATGGTCCCGGCATTGAATATCCAGGTTAACTCTTCAGCGGCGACGGCTAGGCGCTGTACTCACGGTAGCCACCAGGCTCTGTGAACTTAACTCCTGGAGTCTTCTTGTCTATTCCCCTCCATTTATTTCCCATCCAATTAGGCTTCTCTAAGCAAGATCTTCTTCAGTAGTTAGTCCTCTTTCATGATTCTCTGACAGTTTATATTCCTTGTCTTTTTCTGTCGTCATATTTCTATGTTTCTATGTCTTCTATAGGATTTGCAGTGATAAATAATTCACTTTCATAGACATGGGTTCCCTGAACCCCAGTGGAAGATCATAAGCAGTGATTTATCTCAATCCCACTGTTAACTGCCAGTGATCATTTCTGAAGAAGCTGGAGTCGAGCTGATGATGCTTAGGAAGACCTTAGTAAGCAATGTTGCGATAGTCATCATTAGGCCTAAGACCTGCATAATCTGCCTTATATTATATTGACAACTATAAGAACATAAAAAAAGCCATGCTGATTTTGACCCAGGTCCATCAAACCCAGTACCCTGTCCGTGGACAATGGCTAGTCTGGGTCACAACTACCCAGCAGATCTCAAAAGGTAGATTTGTGTCTAATAGCTCATTTCCAGGGATAAGCAATGGCTATCCAAAATCACTCTACTAATTTTTTTTATAAGCCTTTCCTCCAAGCATCTTTTGAACTTTGTTATGTTATTATATCTTGACTACATCCTCTGGCAACAGATTCTACAGCTTAATTATGTGTTGTCTGAGTAAAAGCTTTCTCTGACTTGTTTTCAATCTGCTGGTCATTAGTTTCATAGAGCGTCCTCTTGTTTTTGCATTTTTGAAAAGGTTAAACAACCATTCCCTATTTAACTGTTTCACCCCAGTCGTGATTTTATAAATTTCTATCATATCCACCTAATTAATCATAAATTAATAAAACCCCGATGAACTACAATATTATTCTAGGGTCAAGCGAGAATCAATCCAAAACCCCTAAGCTCCACACTTTAGACTGCAAGATAAAGACTGTTCAATAGTAGGCTCAAATTACAGCAGTGAATATTCAGATTCAGCACTGGCTGCCCAGCCGTAAAAATTATAGTAGCAGTCTATACCTATGGAATATCAAACTCTGAACTAAGGTGGAAGGCTTCTGGGATGCTATAGACAGCAGTGTATAGAGAGTACCGATCCATTGTTCAAACTATAAGAGTGAAAGAATGCAGATTCTTAGAAATGGACTTCAGAGATGCTCTGACCATGCCAAGAGGCCCAGCTTGCCTGCATATAAATTTGAACCTGACACTTCTGCACGACCATGCAAAGGGCACCAGAATTGCTAATTTGAATGCCTGAGTTCTGAGAATGACCAGTCCCCTCAGAACATATTGCCAGCTTTTGGTGCCTGCTTGAGTATAGAGGTAATAAAAAAAAAGAGTACAGACCAAGGAAAGGGCTTTTCCCCACCTGAAGCTCTGCACTTTGCATGCCATCTGTTGTCTATTTGCTCTTTATCTCTGCTCTGTTTTCACAGGCTCATCTTGACACACATCCAGGGCTTGTAGCCATGAGTAACATCCCCCCTTGCATTCCTGAGCTAGCAGCTGCCTTCTGCACAAGATCTTGATCCAGACTCCCTGGCTGTTTTCCAGATACACTGCATCCGTAGGTAACATATGACTGCTGTTTGCACATGAGGGCATAGCTAGCTAACCAGACTCTGTGGCCATCTCATTAGCAAAAGGGAATCACTGCAGAGATAATGATTTTATTGCCTTTGCTAAGAGAGAAAGCTCATAACTAAGCAATAAATGCTAGGGGCTATAAAAGTGCTACTTTCCCTTGTGAAATGCCTATACTGTCTAATAAAGCACATACATACTGAGATCTCTTTTCTAAGTCCTTTATTGCTAGATGTTCCAAAAGTGGTTTGGCTTGTACTGGACGAGGTTTCCGGATCTGTATCGGAGATACCGAGCCTTTGTTCTTACATGGTGCTATCTGGATAACGGCAATTTTCAACCCGCTATCCAGATAGCTGTCCTAGGTATGCGGATAGTTATTCCAATTGTGGCACTGAAGACCTCTGCCTGGACACAGGTTAGGAGGAAGAAGATTTTGGAGCTTCACACCGAGGCCTTGGCTTTGGGTGCGAAGTGCCAGTTAAGATTTCCTTATAAATGCGTACTTATGTATAACAACAGAACATATCATTTCTTTGAGTCCTCTCAATTATGCTTCTTTCTGCATGCTCAGAGGCTGCAGGGATAATTCTGGGGGATTAATTTGGGCCATTTAATTGTGCGTTTGCCGTATTTCCTACCAAGTATCATGTAATCTTTCTTATTTTTGCCGACTTCCCATGGTGTTCTTAATCTTAGATCTCCTAGTAGTTGTGGACTACGTGTGCATTCTGTTAATTATTTTACTTTGATTAATGTAAGAAATTTTCCTTTTGTATTATGTGACAATGGATTGTGTTTCTGTCCCAAGGTTCCCTTGGTATATTGTAAAACGTAACAAATGTATTAAAAAATATTTCTGCTATTCGAATAAACTCCTGCTTCTGCCTGACTTTGACCCCATCAAGGCCAGTTCACTAGGTGGATGAGGTGCCTGTCTAGGGTAGCAAACCTTAGAAACAGCACCGTGACCCCTGCATAGTGGCAGAACAAACCGCTATAAGCACAATAGCAGGCCTTTAAGGACTTATTTTAAACATTTCAAAGCAATTTATTAACCAAGAGTGTAGGACGCTGTCAAAACTTTCTTATAATTAATCCATGTGCTGAGATTTCTGCTTTTCTTAGCACTGGCCATGATGGCCTTATTTAACATTATTTGATATTTGGTTCCATATGCTTCCCTCTTATTACCCTTTTGCTCTATTGCAATGCTGTTATTGGACTCAATATGATTATGTGTTCTATCTGCATCTATCGCAGTAAACAGCTTATAGATTGTAGGTAAACAAGTTATTGGTCTGTAATTTTTATGAATGGTACTTGGGTCCCCCTTTGGAAGGAGAAATGTTCTTCCTGTTGTAAGCTATTGTGGTGTTAAATCTGGCTTCTTGGTCAATTGTTTTTTGCAATTTGTCAGGTCTTGGTTGAGTACTGTTAACTGTTTGAGTCAAAAGTTGGTCACTCCATCCAGGCCAGGACCCTTCAAGTTTAAGGCTTGTATTAACTTGTTTTCCAGCTCTTTGTTGTTGGTAAAGGCCACTCCATAGGTTTGAAGTTTGCTTTTTCTAAATGCTCCCATATGCAGCGTAACCATTCTCTTCTTGATTGCACTCTATAGGGTCCTCATATAGTTTTCTCCAGAAAGTTTCTGTTTTTGCTTTGGTTGGATGTGTCCTGAGGACTGTGTTAAGAACCCCTGGTCTGGAGTGGCAAAAATAACAGAGGCCTTAATAAATTGGTTAGTCTATAAGGTACTACCTGCCTCTATCATTTTTGTACCAACAATAACTTAATAAGTACACAAATGTCTGAACATCATTTACATGTGCAGTGGTGTTAGATAAAGGCTACCAGATTTCTACATGATTTACCCCCAGTGCCAAGTACAGTGTACATAAACCCTGCAAACATACCACTCAGAGTCCACAGCAAACCTTAGCACTGAACATTAGCAGTGAATTTGAGAGACTGAGATCATACCCCATATACCCTGGGTTAAAAGTGCAGTTCATAACAGTCATGATATGAGCAAAACTAACCCATTTGAAGAAATTAAGCTGACACAAACCTGATCTTGAGAAACTGGATGTATGAACAAGAAACCTCCTCCATGCCCATGAGGTAATTTATAAGAACCAGTGTATGCCAAAGCAGTATGGGCCCAATTTTCAGCCATATGCTGACCTCTGAACCGTATATTCAATGCTGCAGCAACGGCATTGAATATACGATCACCGCCACACAAACCAGAAGCCACCAAAGTTAAACGGGCATGCTGCTGAGTTAACTCCTGCGCCTTAAAGATAGGTGAGGGTTTTGCCTTGCCTATCTTTAAGGCACAGATTGCTAACCGGGCAGCATGCTCCACCCCAGAATACCCCCAATACGCCCCGATGCTAACAATGTAAGTGCCATTGCATATCCCCAGTTAAGGCATTTACATGGTTTACCGGGCTGCAAATCATGTAAATACCTTTCAAATATTGGGCCCTAGATCCCTAGATCCGAAGGAGGACGGCCTCATAAAAATTGATTATACATACAGAGTTGCGATCATAGGTTTTCAGGCCTATTTAATAGCATTATCAGATTGAAATACTCAAAAAGTGCTGAAATATGCAAATAAACGTCTAGAATCTGTCTCCATCATTACGCTTGTACAAGCATTCTAAAGAGTAGAAGGGATGAATGAGACTCCACCAACACACACAGGGAAGGACGCAACAGAATTTGTGAAACAAGAGAAAAATAAAATCTTCAAAGAATCGGATCAGCAGACAAGAAAAAACAATTGTCAAAATCATAATCTCAATGGAAAATATAAAGTGTTACTCTAGGAAACATTTTTTGACCAAGATTGGACACATGCATGGCTAAGGACGGATGAATTGAAACCTAAAGATGAGAGATTGATAATTATCAACCTACAATATGTCCTTCAGAGGCAAAATCTGCCAATGGATTTTGATGTGCTAAATTAAAAAATGACAAATACAACTTCTGATTGGCTACTGTTTCCAAGATATCTAACTTTTCCATTTTTTGCATATATACTACTACTACTACTGAGCATTTATATAGCGCTACAAGTCGTACGCAGCGCTGTACAGATATGTAAGAGACAGTCCCTGCTCATCAGAGCTTACAATCTAGTCAAGACAAACACAGAAGGTGTAGGCAGGGATAAACAAGGGGGACAGAAAAGGAGATCAGGTGGGTCAAGATCCAAAAGCAGCAGCGAAGAGGTGAGTTTTCAGCCTTGATTTGAAGAGGGTCAGAGAAGGTGCCTGGTGTACAGACACAGGTAGTTTGTTCCAGGCGTAAGGCGCAGCAAGGTGAAAGGAGCGAAGTCTGGAGTTAGCAGTAGAAGAGAACGGCACAGATAGAAGCAGTTTGCTGCAAGAGCGGAGTTCCCAAGGGGGGTTGTAAGGAGAGATAAGAGAAGAAAGCTAGTGAGGAGCTGCAGAGTGAATGCATTTATAGGTCAGCAGGAGAAGTTTGAACTGGATGCCGAAATGGATAGGGAGCCAATGAAGTTACTTGAGAAGAGGAGTAATATGGGCATGACGAGGCTGGCGGAAGATTAGCCGTGCAGCAGAGTGTTGAACAGATTGAAGGGGAGAGAGATGATTCAGAGGGAGACCAGTAAGGAGTAGGTTACAGTAGTCAGGACGGGAGGTGATTAAGGAGTGGTTAAGTGTTTTAGTAGTGTGTTCAGAAAGGAAAGGGCAAATTTTGCTGATGTTATAGAGAAATAAATGGCAGGTCTTAGCTATCAGATGGATATGTGTGGAGAAAGAGAGAGAGGAGTCAAAGACAACCCCCAGATTGCAGGCTGAGGAAACAGGAAGGAGTACAGAGTTATCCATAGAGACTGAGAAAGGAGGAAGAGGAGGGGAGGTTTTAGGGGGAAAGATAAGAAGTTCAGTCTTGGCCATGTTCAGTTTCAAGCGGCAGCAATGTCAGAAAGGCAGGCAGAGATCCGGGTCTGGATTGCCAGAGAGATTTCAGGCGTAGAGAGGTAGATCTGGGAGTCATCAGCATACAGGTGGTACTGAAAGCCAAGGGACGAGATAAGCGTACCAAGGGACTGGGTGTAGAGAGAGAAAAGGAGTGGACCCAAGACAGATCCTTGGGGTACACCAACTGGGAGCAGAGTAGCAGAGGAGGAGGAGCCACCAGAACACACACTGAAAGAGCGATGGGAGAGATAAGAGGAGAACCAGGATAGTACAGAGCCCCTAAAACCAAGCGAGGACAGGGTATCGAGGAGAAGGTTGTGATCAACAGTGTCAAAAGCAGCAGAGAGGTCAAGAAGGATGAGGACAGAGTAAAGGCTCTTGGATTTTGCCAGGAACAAGTCACTGGAGACTTTGTCAAGAGCCATTTCAGTAGAGTGTAAAAGATGAAAGCCAGACTGTAAGGGGTCCAGGAGGGCATGAGAGGAGAGGATGTCAAGGCAACGGCGGTGAACCGCACGTTCAAGTAGTTTAGAAATGAAGGGAAGGAGAGAGATGGGTCGATAATTAGAAGGACAGGTGGGATCAAGTGAGGGTTTCTTGAGGAGAGGTGTGACCACAGCATGCTTGAAGTCTGCAGGGACTGTTGCAGTGGAGAGCGATAGGTTGAGAATATGAGAGATGGAAGGGACAGCAGTGGAGGAGCAGGTGGTGAGTTTGGAGGAAGAAAGAAGGTGTGCAGTTTCCTTTTCAGAGATCACAGGAAAGGAAGAGAGAGTAGCAGGGGCGGGGGAGGGGGAGAGTTGGGAGTGAAGAGGAGGAGGAGGGTAAGTAGCTAACTTTGTGGGGAATTGGAGGGTGATTCTGTGGATTTTGTCATGGAAATAGTCAGCCAGAGTTTGGGCAGAAAGGGAGTGAGGGATCAGAGGCAGAGGCACTTTGAGAAGAGAGCTGAGAGTAGTAAAGAGACAGTGAGGATCAGAGGCAAGAGAGTTAGTCAGATGGACATAGTAGTCTTTTTTTGCAAGAGTGAATGAAGCAGCCAATCAGCTTAAAGCTCTAATTCTCTCACTCACCCACAGAAGGAATACTCACAGACAGGCTGGTATGCAAACACAGGATCTTTAATGTGCGCACAGGCCCAGACAGAGAAACCAGCAATCTCCACAAAAGTTCTGAGCCCCGAGGGGCGTCTCACAATGCCTTATATACAGTACAATTTTAAACTCATTCTATAATCCCATTTGCCACAGGTATTTCCTGTCCACCAATCAGCAGCCCCTGGGGAAGGTACCTGGGTGACCTGTCCAAACCGGTGTGCTCCGGTCTGTTGATTTCTGGGCTAGGGAATATTGTACTCAGACCTGGAGTTGGGGGAAGGGTGTCTACTGAAATAGCAGGCTGATTACTTTATGTAAGGGCCTCATGGCTTGGGGGAAGGGTCAGGCTAATCACTTGTGTAAGAGCCTCATGGCTTGGGGGAAGGGTCAGGCTGATCACTTGTGTAAGAGCCTCATGGCTGCCTCACTCCCCCCTTTTTAAGTGAGACATCAACCGCTAGAGGCGGTAGAGGGCAGTATTACTGGAGGCAAGCCGCAGAGGAGTGTATTGGGTCAGGGCCATAACAGTGGTAGCAGCCTTGCGTTCTACCAGGGTGTCGAGGGTGGTGGTAATGGAGCGGTGGAGAATGGGGATACAACATGGTATGAGGCCACATACTAGGAAGAGAAGGAAAACTCCTATAGCTAGGGTTTTAAGGCCCCCCAACCAACCAAACAATTTGAAGAACCACCCCGTCCCCAGTCCCATGGATGGGTCTGAGATTTGCTTCGCTAAGTCACGTAGGTCTTGGATTGAGCGTTCAATGGACACACTTTCATCTGTGAGGTTAAAACAACACATTCCTTCGAATTTCTCACACCCATGGTTGAGGCGTAACAGCAGGAAATCTATGGTCATTCTATTCTGTAGGATCGCTGTACGTAGGCTGGACAGCTCGTAATTTATGGAAGCTAGTATGGTTGAGGTGAGGTTAATGGTCTTGGCTAGAGAACAAGCGAGTCGGCTTACCTCCAGGGAGTTGTGTAGGGCTAACCCAGGTGTCCCAAGGATTGACACTGACAGTCCAAGAGCTGTCTCATCACTGTAAGGCTCTACGTTTGAGTTACAGGTCGAGGGCATGGGGGCAGAGCGGGGATAACTGGGGAGCCGGACGAAGGCAGCAGTTGTAAGCCTAGCAAAAGTGCACGGACCACCAGTGGCATTTGCGGGGACGTAAGTATACGTCATTCTGCCACATACTAAAAACCAGCCTAAGGGAAGATACATTTCTGAATGTGAATAGGATACCTTTGTAAGAGAGCTGCATGATAACACAGTATTTGATACATTGATCCCTCCCCTCTTGGCATTGACAAAAAAGAAACAATCAGTAGCATTTAGAGTGGAAACTACCTGTAAGGAAAAAGGCACTTGGTTGAAATGTGTAGAAGTCGGTCGGGTAACCCCAATATGGTAGAAAAATGTAGAAAAATATATTCCAGGTTGTTTACAGTCTAAATTAGCAAGCATAGTGAAGTTCTGCATCTCACACAAACTAGACGGTACAGCAATAAGAGAGGTTGACAGGTACACCCCGGTTTGTAGAGAGTTATGTATACAAAAGTTTGTCATATTCAGAGCAGTTTGGGCAAGTAATACTGCTATGTTAGTAGTCTCTGCACTTGTTTGAAAACGGGCCCATGTCAGGGAAAGGAGTAAGGCTAGGGCACCGCTTCTCATTCTGCTCCCGGCTCTGGAAAAGGGGGTCTCGTAGATCAGCCTCTCCAGTGGTCTCGTCGGCAGTCTGTTAGAGCCCCTTACTGGGCAGAAAAGTCCCTCTTCA
Source organism: Ichthyophis bannanicus (assembly GCA_033557465.1). Classification (NCBI taxonomy): domain Eukaryota; kingdom Metazoa; phylum Chordata; class Amphibia; order Gymnophiona; family Ichthyophiidae; genus Ichthyophis; species Ichthyophis bannanicus. The sequence continues at coordinate 124,807,929 of CM066035.1, read as the reverse complement.
GTTTCAAACGCAGGGGTTGATCTGGAATCAGGACTGCGGTCCAGGCTGGAACAACGTCTGGTGCAGCGGCCTTGACACGAGAGTGATGGATCCACGGAGCGACTTCAGCCACCTTAACAGCCGTGGGGGTGGTCAGCAGAACGGTATATGGGCCTCGCCACTGAGGGGTCAATGGATCTTTCTTCCACTCCTTGACCCACACTTGGGAACCAGGCTGGTGCGTATGGAGCGCTTCAGTCAGGTTGATGGGGAGTCGCTCCTGGATCCACCGGTGCAATTTCTGCAATACAGAACTGAGAGCCGACAGTTCCTGCCGGGTTATTTCTGAACCTATCTGCTTAAATCTCCATGGACGCCCTGTATGAGGGGTGCAGGGCGACCATACACAGCTTCAAAGGGGGAAACACCGATACCCTTTCGTGGGGCTGACTGTATGCGGAGCAGAGCTATAGGGAGCAATTGGGGCCACTTCAATGAGGTTTCCTGACACAATTTTGCTAACTGGCTCTTTATGGTGCGATTCATGCGTTCTACTTTCCCTGAGCTCTGCGGGCGGTAAGCTGTGTGTAGCTTCCAATCGATCTGTAAGGCCTTGGCTACCTGCTGTATCACTTGGGCCACAAATGCAGGACCATTATCAGATCCCACTACTACTGGAAGCCCAAAACGGGGGATGATTTCATGCAGCAGCACCTTAGTCACTTCTCTGGCTTTTTCTGTGCGGACTGGGAAGGCCTCCACCCACCCCGTGAAAGTACAGACTAATACCAGCAGATACCAGTACTCATTTGCTCGGGGCATTTCTGAAAAGTCAACCTGGATGTTTCCCATAGGGGTGACCCCATAAGACTGGACCCCTGGGGGTTGGCTTGGACCTTGACGGGCATTGTTTTTAGCACATGTGGTGCATTGTCTAGCAATTGCAGCTGCCAACGAGGATAAGCAGGAAATGAAGAAATATGGGCGGAGGGTAGTTTCCATTGCTGTCTTGCCCATATGAGTGACCTGATGAAAGGATGATAGGAATGCTGGGGCAAGGCTGTCTGGGATGACTATCACTGGAGCTGTCCCTGTTCTAGGTAACCTTATCCAACCATCTGTGTGTAACACCCCACCCTCCTCCTGACAGAAAAAATCTAGCTCTCGTGTAGTGTACCTCTTGGCCCATTGGCTTAGTGGGACCGGAAACAGGGGGGCTTGTAGATCCTGGGAGCTCTGCGGGAAGGACTGGGACAAAGATGTGGTTGCTACCCGCCGGGCTTCTACATCAACCCGTCTATTTCCCTTAGCTATTCCACTGTTCCCTTTCTGGTGGCCTCTGCAGTGCATTACGGCTACTGTTTTTGGACGCCAGACTGCTTCTAACAGGGCCAATATCTGGGGGCCATTCTTTATCTCAGAGCCAGCTGCAGTAACTAACCCTCTTTCTTTGTACAGGGCCTCGTGGGCATGGAGAGTGGAAAAGGCATATCTGGAGTCTGTGTATATATTTACATGACGGTTAGTCCCAAGGGTTAAGGCACGGGTAAGGGCAATGAGTTCCGCCTTCTGTGCGGAGGTTCCAGGGGGCAAAGGCTGTGCTTCAATTATTTCTTCCATCGTCACCACCGCGTACCCCGCACACCTGCGGCCCTCCAGTACCAGACTGCTTCCATCTACGTAGTAGGTCTCATCCGGATTGCTTAATGGCACATCCGTCAGATCAGGGCGACTGGAGAAGACTGTATCCATCACTTCCAGGCAGTCGTGATCAGGTGGTCCCGTGCCAACAGGCAGGAATGTAGCAGGGTTCAAGGCTTGGCTGGTAGTTATCTGCACCCTGGGATTTCCCCATAACATGCTCTGGTATTTCAACATTCAGGAGCTGGTGAACCAGTAACTTCCTTTATGCTCTAGCAATGTTTGGACTGAATGCGGGATGGTGACTAGAAGGCCTTGGCCCATGGGCAGTTTATCAGATTCTTCCACCAACAAGGCTGTTGCTGCTATTTCTCTTAGGCAAGGTGGCCATCCCTTGGCCACTGGATCCAGCAGTTTAGACAGGTAGGCGACTGGTCGTGGCCAAGACCCCAGTTGTTGGGTCAAGACCCCCAAAGCTGTTCCTGCTGCTTCGTGCACATAGAGGGTGAAAGGCTTGGTGACATCCGGAAGGCCTAGGGCTGGTGATGACTGTGATGCCCTTTTCAAATGTTCGAAGGCCTCCTGTTGGTCATGACCCCATTCAAGGGGGCTCTTCTCTGGGCCCTTTGTAGGCTTCAAATTATTCAGAATACAGCAGCAAGAATCTTAATGAAAGTACACCCATTTGAACATATAACTCCAATATTAGCCCACCTACACTGGCTACCAATTCAATGCAGAATAAACTATAAAGCAATAATAACAACCTTTAAAGCAATATATAATTTAGCTCCACCTACACTAACCAAGCTCATAGATATAGACTCAACAAACAATATTCACAGAAGAGGCCACGCCAACAAATTAAAGTGTCCAAAAGACTTCACCAAAGCTAAAAAGACAACTAATAAAAAAGCTTTCTCCCACGCAGCCCCATCACTCTGGAATTCACTCCCGGAAGAAATAAGAAAACTTACTGACCTAAAAGAACTCAGGAAAAGGCTAAAAACCCACATGTTCAGATTGCACTTTGACTCAATTGAAAACACTCCTCCACTTATTGAAAATGGATAAATGATTCTCTAAATAAACAATAATAAACTAAAACAGAACTATAAATTACAATTCAATAAAATTATCCCGGTGTAATACCCTACCACAATCTACAATTTTCGCATATAATTAAATCCAAAACAAATTAAATTAGCTTTCAAATAAGCCTATCTCTACCAATAAGACAATCAAAAGATCCACCCGCTCTTCAAATCTTACCATATAAATAATAGGTAAATAAACATGTAACACTAAAATAAATCAATGGAATTTCAAACCTTTCGCATATAGCTATTTTGATCTGTACATAGTTGATATATCACAAGTACAATTATTAATGTATAACTACAGTTTATGTTTACCCTTTTTAAAACGTTTTATTGTAATGTATAACCACAGTTTCCTATGTTCTATGTAAAAAGCAGAATGTTTACCCTGCTTAAATTGTTCCATTGTAAACCGCACCTGATCTTTCTGGAAGGTAGCGGTATATAAGCATTTGTTAAATAAAATAAAATAAAAATAGAGGGGCTTTGCGATCTTTGCGAAGTTGGGAATCCAGATACGACAGTACCCAGCGGCCCCGAGAAAAGCACGTACTTGCTTGCGGGTTGTTGGCACTGGGATCCGGCACACTGCTTCCTTCCTCTCGCTCCCCAACCGTCAGCTTCCTTTTGACAGATGGAATCCCAGATACTTCACTTCCGACTGACATAACTGAGCCTTTTTTCTGGAGACTCGGTATCCCCCATCGTACAGAAGTTGGAAAAGCTCGGTGGTTGCCAGTACACATTCAGCCTCAGAGTCAGCAGCGATTAGTAGGTCATCAACGTACTGCAGAAGTACTCGTCTGCCGGGCTCCCCCGGAGGGAAACTAGCGAGATCTTGTGCCAATGCTGTGCTGAAAATGGTAGGGGAGTTCTTGAATCCCTGTGGTAAACGAGTCCAGGTAACTTGGGACTTTGTGCCAGTAGCAGGGTCCTCTTTCTCGAAAGCAAACAGGTGCTGGCTTGCAGTAGCCAGGCGTATACAAAAGAAGGCATCTTTTAGGTCCAGTACTGAGAAGTGAGAAGCAGTCGCCGGGATGAGGCCCAACAGTGTATAAGGGTTTGGTACTACTGGATGCAGAGTCACAGTGGCCTCATTGACATGACGGAGGTCCTGAACAGGTCGATAGTCGGTGGTTCCAGGTTTTCGAACTGGCAGCAAAGGAGTGTTCCATGCCGATTGGCAGGGCCGCAGGATACCATGCTGTAGTAGCTGCACCAGATGATGATGAATTCCTTCTACAGCTGCCCGCGGCAGCGGGTATTGTCGCACATGTACCGGGGAGGCTCCCGGCTTCATTTCAACACATACGGGAGGGATGTTAATGGCCATTCCGGGGGGTTTCCTTCTGCCCATACTCCAGGGGGCACTGATTCCCACGTAACCAGGGTAGCCACATCAGATTTGGGCCTGTTCTCATATAACCACCATTCTTCTTCTCGGGGGGATGGACAGTACCAAAACTGTTGGGCCCAGGCTGGGTATTTCGAGCTCAGCCTGGCCGTCAGACCCGAATGAGATTTGGGCCTGGAGTTTTGCCAGAACATCCCGACCCAGCAAGGGTATGGGACATTCAGGCATATACAGGAACTGGTGAGTGATGGTCCGTCCCCCCAACTGGCACGTGCGGCTATGCAGGAAAGGTCTCTGGGCCCTCTCCCCCGTAGCTCCCACAACAGTTACTGACTGGGAGGAGATCGGGGCTACTTGTTGGGTGACCACTGAGTGCGTTGCTCCGGTATCGATCATGAATTGCATTTTCCAGTCCCCTAAATTCATGTTGACCATAGGCTCCTGGGGACCCAACAGAAACTTGGAGCCCGGTCTGGCCTAGTAGCCATCTGAGTCATAATGTTCTATAGCTGCAAGGCCTACGATAGCTGAAACCGGTGGAGGAGGGAAAGCATCGTGCTGATCTTGCTCCTGTGTAGTTCGTACGGGTGCTCTTACACCCCTCGTGGATGGATATCTCCCTCGCCTTGTGTTACGTTTTGGACAGTCATTCTTCCAATGTCCCTCCTCTTTGCAGTAGGCACATTGAGTGGGGCCTAGGGGAAACCTCGGCCCCCCATATCCGCGGCCTCGTCCTCTATTTCCTCCTCTGGCCCAGGCTGGAACTGGTGGCCGCTCGGCTAAGGCGGCTGCTAGGAAGTCTGCCTTTTTCTTCATCCGACGCTCCGACTCTCGCTTCTGCTCCTGGTCACGATTTACATATACTTTTTGTGCCACTTCCATCAATTGTGTTGTATTCATGCCCGCAAACCCTTCCAGTTTCTGCAGCTTCCGCCGTATATCACCTTGTGCCTGAGCTACAAAGGCATTATTCACCATCTGAAGATTCTCAGGGGCCGCTGGATCGTAGGGGATGTATAATCGGTATGCTTCAGTCAGACGCTCATAAAATACCGCTGGACTTTCATCAGGAAGCTGGAGAACTTCTGCGATTTTACTGATGTTCATAGCTCGTTGCCCCCCCTTCATAAGGCCCTCTAGGAGCGCAGTCCGGAAACGAGTGAGAGCCACTGCTCCAACAGGGTCATTCGGGTCCCAGCGGGGGTCTTTATTTGGGAAATCTGCCTCTGCCTGCTGCCGTGGATTTATAACTCCCTCATGGGCAGGATGTGTCTCCAGCCACTCGAGGGTGGCCCGTACAATGCGCGCCCGTTCTTCTGTATTGAATAAGGTGGAAAGCAATTGTTTAGTGTCCGACCAGGTAGGCTGGTGTGTTTGCATAATACTGGTCATAAGATCTGTCAGTTCATGGGGCTTTTCAGTATAGGAGGCATAGTGGGTTTTCCAGTTGAACAGGTCCGTAGTGGAGAAAGGCACATAAATCAGGCTGGATGGTCCCACTGCCACCTTTCCAGTAGCATCAATATACGGGAGCCCCTGTACTTGTCATAGTGGCAATTGGAGATCATGCGACCGCAGGCAGTGGGCTACCGGGGTGGACGATTCAAGCTCAGCCTCTGTGCTCTCAGGGGAGGAGATGGTGGCACTGGGGGAAGTGTAAGGGGTATCTGAAGATGAGGGTCCGGAATCCGTAGAATCTTCCCTAAATCTGGCATCACCCACCCCGAGAGGAAGTCTTCCTGACCTTTCAGCTGTGGGTGGATCCTGCAGTGGTGCGGATGGGACACGGGGTTGAAGTAGAGGGAGGGGGCGTGGAGGAATATCAGGAGAGTCCCGTCCCTGGTAGATAGGGGCGGGTGTCTGTCCCTTTTGGCGACCGATGGCCGCCACCATTACTCTACACTGATCCTCGTGGCAGCGCTGGAGCCACCTTGGTCTGAGTTGGCATATGGTCAGCCATGAGTCAATATATGGGAACTGGTCAGGGTGCTCTTTTGCTACAATTTGATGGACCAAAGACACAGTGGTCAGGTCAATGGACCCCTGGGGAGGCCACAGCTTAACTAAGGCTGGCCATTCCCTCTCACACAGAAAAGATAATCTGGAGGCGGAGAGAGGTACCCCGTAATCCTCTCTAAACCCAGATTTAAAATTGTGAAGCATGCACTGTAGGGGCGTTTTCACTTTTGACTTTCCCGACCCCATGCTCTAATTCTAGTTCAATAACTAAGTGCAGTATACAATGTGGATCAGATCTTCTAACCTAATCTCAATTCAGGAAAAAATGCAATTTACAATACAGATCTTATCTAGTCTCAATTCAGGAAAAAAAATACAATTTACAATACAGATCTTATCTAGTCTCAATTCAGGAGGGGAGAGAAAAAAACCACAAAATTTTACAATATAGATCTTGGCAATTTACAAAATATACACTTAGATTTGATTTAGATAATAGAGTTAAAAAATGTAAGCTAGCTATTCTTAAAATGTCCACTAGATGGAGCTCCAGGATCACTTTAACCATGAGGAATAGTAGTATGGGAAATACAGCTAATGTCCACTAGATGGAGCTCCAGAATCACTTTAAGTGTATCTCAGTGTAGCTTACACGTGGTCTTCACAAGATGGCTGCCTCCTCGTGCGTTCCACACCAGATTCAGCTCTGCACACCTCCAGGCATGACTCAGCTGTTCCTGAACTTTTAAAAAAGAAACAAGGGAACAGGCATCGGGTCAACTCTCTGCCACATGTGGGGAGGCTCTGCAAGGAGGGCACAACGGCGACATCTAGGCAACATGAAAACAAAAAGAAAGAAAAAAAGATCCCCTCGATACTCCCACCGCATGCGCTGAGGTGCCTGGTCCACAACCCCCACCACCGGAGAGGAAACTGCGGACCCAGCGACCAGAGCACAAACAGCAGGAGGAAACACACAAACCTCGTCGGCACACAAGGGAACTCTCTCCTGCACTCCGCAGCGCCTACAGGCGGCAACATACACACACAAGGGGATTCAACGCACCGGAGCAACACCAAGAGCACACGGCAGAACAAAGGAAACCCAAATGCTCCCGTCCCGATGCGCTGCCCGGCTCCGACATTAAAATCATTCAGAAAGGAAAGAGAAGCAGCGATCATCCGTCCTCCTTTTCCCCCCAGGTATGCTTCATTAGAAACAGCGTGTTTTGGGTTTTATATCACTCCGATCGGAGAATAGCGGTCAGTAAAAAAATTTATTATTTTTTTTTTTGTAATCAGCTTGGCACACTTAAGGGAGTTAAATACTAATATCTTAGGCAATTTTTCTTCAATAGCTTTGGCAGCGCTGCACTTTATATACCTTTTTAAGGGGCCCGAGGTGGCAAAGTTAATTCATACTGCAGTTATTTACCGGTACTCGCAAGCGCCCCCCCCCCCTTTTTCCAACCAGATTTACCAGATACAGACAGGACGAGCAATGGTTTCAGGGCCACTAAGGCCCCTATTCGGACTGCTCGTTGCGGGTGATCGGGCCACTACAGATTCCCAGAAATTACCAGGATTTACAGATAGAGTACAGAACTAGCCAAAACAGTAATAAGGTAGCAGTACTCACCAGAACTCTGATCAGACAGATAGTTTGGATGCCAGTCTATCCAGCTGGTTTTCAATCGGGGATTCAGCCGCAGGAACCGACTGACCAGACAAACCAAGGTGTCCTTCCGGAGCACAAAGTGGCCCGGGGCGCCAAGGACCGTTAATCACCTGGAGGAGCCGGTTCCTGACTGGTGGAGGCCCTGATCCTGCAAAAGGCAGTAGTCTTCCCACCGTGGGTGTGATGAGAGAGGGGCTTTTCTTTTAGTTTAATTTAATTTAATTTGGTCCCATCTGGGTCGCCAGAATGAAGCAGCCAATCAGCTTAAAGCTCTAATTCTCTCACTCACCCACAGAAGGAATACTCACAGACAGGCTGGTATGCAAACACAGGATCTTTAATGTGCGCACAGGCCCAGACAGAGAAACCAGCAATCTCCACAAAAGTTCTGAGCCCCGAGGGGCGTCTCACAATGCCTTATATACAGTACAATTTTAAACTCATTCTGTAATCCCATTTGCCACAGGTATTTCCTGTCCACCAATCAGCAGCCCCTGGGGAAGGTACCTGGGTGACCTGTCCAAACCGGTGTGCTCCGGTCTGTTGATTTCTGGGCTAGGGGATATTGTACTCAGACCTGGAGTGGGGGAAGGGTGTCTACTGAAATAGCAGGCTGATTACTTTATGTAAGGGCCTCATGGCTTGGGGGAAGGGTCAGGCTGATCACTTGTGTAAGAGCCTCATGGCTTGGGGGAAGGGTCAGGCTGATCACTTGTGTAAGAGCCTCATGGCTGCCTCACTATGGTTGACTGGAAAGAGACAAGCATGAATTTGAAGTGTAGAAAGTCTGCAGGGGAGCGGGATTTGAGCCAAGCATGCTCAGCAGAATGGGCACAGGAACGTAGATAGCGGGTAGTGGATGAAAGCCAGAGCTGGGGTGCAGAACGTCTCACAAGATGTGGCATGGGTGGAGCGAGAGCATCCAGAGCTGAGGAGAGTGCAGCATTATAAGAAGTTACTGTCTCGTCAACAGACTTAGATGACGTGGTGGAAGAAGATGAAGAAATAGTGGAAGAGAGAGCCAAGGGATCAATAGCATGAAGATTTCTAAATAGGTTGGAGGAGACAGGACGAGGCTGAGGCAGCGGGTGATGAAGATTAAAACTTAACAGGTGATGGTCAGATAAGGGAAGAACTGAGCTACAGAATTCGAGGGTAAGCAACTAGAGAAAAATATCAGGCCAAGGCAGTGGCCATGTTGGTGAGTGGGGGCAGTGGAACAAAGTTGGAGGTCAAATGAGGAGGTAAGGGAGAGGAGCTTTAAAGGATAAGGATCAGAGAGGTTATCGACATGAATGTTAAAATCCCCAAGAATGAGAGTGGGGGAAGAGGAATCCAGAAAGAAGGAAAGCCATGAGTCAAAGTCAGTGAGAAAGGTAGAAGCAGACTTGTCAAGCGGTTGATAAATAACAGCTACCCGGAGAGGAAGTGGAATGAAAAGGCGGATGGAGTGGACTTCAAAAGAGAGAAAGGAGTGAGACTGAGGCAACAGGAGGGGTTGGAATTGGCAAGAGGGAGAAAGCAGAAGCCCAACACCACCACCACAGCCAGTGGGATGAGGCGTGTGGGAGAACTGATAGCCCCCATGATGACAGAGAACAGCAATAGATGCAGTATCATCAGGGAGGATCCAGGTCTCAGTTAGAAGAAGATGTAGAGCATTAGAGATAAAGAGATCATGAGTAAAAGCAAGTTTATTAGAGACAGAGTGTGTGTTCCACAAGGCACATCAGAAAGGGAGAGTGGAAGGGGAAAGGAGAGGGATATTGATAAGATTAGAGATGTTGCGTGAAGATCTCTTTCAGCTGAGAAGAGCCGAACAAAAGTGCTATATTAAAGGGAGCAGTAAGGTAAGGGAACACACGAATAATGACAAATAAATAAATAAATATGTATGTGGAGACAAACAGACAGATAGAACTCACAGCAAGCAGCAAATTCAGCAAAAATCACCTTCCGGGAGAGGGCTAGGAGAGCACTGCTCTTCTCAAAGGACAGCAAGGCAATCCAAGCAAGCACACGTGGAGGACAGGAAATGGGGTCTGAAACAATACCTCAGCAGGGGGGGAGGAGTAGGCACTCAGGTAGACTAAGAGCAGAGAGAGGAAAATAGTTTAAAACTCTACAGCAATGGAGTAAGGTAAGCAAACACACGAATAATGACAAATAAATAAATAAATATGTATGTGGAGGCAAACAGACAGATAGAACTCACAGCAAGCAGCAAATTCAGTAAAAATCACCTTCCGGGAGAGGGCTAGGAGAGCACTGCTCTTCTCAAAGGACAGAAAGGCAAACCTATATGAGTATATAGCATGCTAGTAGTAGAGTTTTTAATCACGAATTATTATAAACCTAGGTCTTTCCATGTGCTTATGGTTGCTATATATATGACCTTGATAATATTTCACCTGCCATCTTTGTTTAAAAGTTTAAAAATCAGCCAAAGAGTTATTTAAAAGCAATTTATTTAAAAAAAAATAGCATGAAACAGAAAGTAAGAAACTATGAATGCATTAGTATTCATTTCAGATCTTATTCAGTGTCTACTCGGAGATTCTTGGCTTGTCTCTTGCACTCTGTAAATGGAGTATCTCTTGTCACTGTCCAGCAATAGTTTGCAAGCATTGATGGGCTCCATTTGCTTTGATATCTTTTCTCCATCACTGCAATGTCTTGATGAAATTGCTCGCCATGCTCATCGCTCACTGCTCCACAGTTCAGTAGAAAAAAATCAAGACGAGTGTGCAAAAAATGTATCTTTAGTAATATGTTGCAGACAAGATGTTTGTATACACTAAAGAATTTTTCCACCAACATCCTGTAATTGTCTGCCTTGTTGTTTCTGAGAAAACTTGTTGTCGCTACCTGGAAGGTCTTCCATGCTGTCCTTTCTGTGCTACGTAGTGCATGGTTAAATGCATCATCTCAAATAAGTTCACAAATCTGAGGACCACCAAAGACACCTTCCTTTACTTAGGGGTATGTTTACTAAACCGTCTTAATGTTCCCCGGCACTAGTTGCAGCGATAATGTGAAGGATGCCATATAAGGAGTGGGTGTTCCAGTCTTAAGGTAGCAATCGCGGGTTATCACGCAATAAAGTGTGCCGTGTCCATTATCGCACGATAGAGGGAGCTGCGCATGTTACCGCGCGTTAACCTTAACTTCACGTGCCGACCTGCCATCACAGTAATAGAGGTGTAGCACAATGGTTAATACAATGACTGCTGAAACAGGGGCCATGAGGTCAATCCCCCAGTAGGCTTAATGAATAAGGGTGACTAGGGCAATTCCTTTTCCTGCTCGTAACAGTCCAACAATCTGTGCTGCCAGCTAAAAATACCCGCACCCCAGTGCTATAAACTAATGCACCTTTTAGGGCGCCCCAGAAGGCACATCCTAAACTACCACGTCAGCCAAGGTGGGTTATAATGTGCCCCAGAGGGTGTGTTGAAAGGTTGTCAACCCCCAAGGCACCATATTAGGCACCCCATAAACTGGCTGAATCTAAAGTGTGGCTAAAGATGCCCCAAGGATGTATAGGGCACTCAAGAAATGTTGGCCAAGGGCAGTAAGATTCCCCAAGTTGAAAAGCAAGAAAGGTATGGGCCAAACACAGATGGAACCCAACATTGCACAGAGCACCAAGGAAAGACAATGCACAAGTGATGGAAGGAAGTAGATCTGAGCTGATGGATCAGACAAATCTGCGTTCAGCCCATGTGGCAGTTTGAAAAATGGACAAACATATCGGGGCCAGATGTAGTGATGCATAGGGTGATGGTAATGTACCATGCAACAATAACAGTGTGTGGCAGAGGATGGGAAGACGTGTCCAGCAGAGGAGGTAGAGGTGGCAGGATAGGTGCAATGACAGGACAGAGGAGTAGCAATGCCATGCACAGCACACACAGGAGAGGCAAACAGGAACAGCTGCAATGCAGAAACGTGTACCAGTGCAGGACATGGGTTAGGAGCTTGCACATCAGGGCATGATGGCACACAGCTGCCAGACACACATAGAAGGACAGAAGGATGGCTGGCAACTGTGATAAGGGTACAATGTGCTAACAGCACAGATCTGCCTGTTACAGGAATGAAAAGTAGCTGTGCAGGACAGGCATACAAATGAAAGGGAATAGAGAGGAATCAAACCTATGACCATTAGCACAAATATCAGTGCACAAACCGGTAGGCTACACCACCAATGTGAGATCAGTAGCAAAGGCTGCATACAAGAATACTGCAGGGCATCACCAAGACGCCTGCTGGCTGCCAGGATAGGCAAACCTCCAACAGTAACCATGATGGAATGCATATGCAGATCTGGTGTGTACAGCTCAAATCACAGTCTGTAATTGGGACCAGAACCACATATAACTACATGCACACACACAATAAAATGTTATGCAATGGATACAGCATGCAAAACAGGAAAGAACCTAAACTCAAAGGTCGGCAGGGGATGCCCTGTGGAGCATGGCAAAATATGGAACAGAACAGAAAAGGAGCATGTGAGAATTGAACCTGCAAACAGGTGTGCCCCAGACCAGCTAAACCACAGCAATGCCAATCCCCCAAACAGACTGCCTATGTGAGCACTACAAAGAAAGAGACATATGTAACAGCTAATATGTGATGGATAGGCAGCACAGAGGGCATACTTTGGTGTACAGTGAAGAAGTGGAATGGTGTGTGGATAGGTGATGAACCTTGTAGTTAGCTCATGGTCAGGTTAACATAACACAAAAAAAACCTCATGTGGGAATCAAACCTGCAACCTATAGTGTTACAACACATGTCCGTAACCACTATCCCAAACAACCACACCAACCACAATGCAAAGATATTACCTCAAAGGAAATGTGTGTATGGGAACCTGTAGCACCCAGTTATGTGGCAGACGGCTGGGTTGGTATTGTAAGGCCCCACCGGTCCCATCCAGATATCTGAAGCGACTTTTCAAAACGCCAAAGGTGCGCTCGATGACGGAGCGACTGGAGGCATGGGCCTCATTGTACCTCATCTCTGCACGTGTCCGTGGTAGATGCACAGGGGTTAGTAACCACAGCCGGCACCCATATCCTGCGTCACCTGCAGAAAGAAATGTTGAATGTTAAAACAGCACCTGATGTCCGTACACATGCACACATGAATGTATGTGCAGACCCACAGCACCTACAGGTCAGACAGAAACATAAGGTATGAGATACAGAGCATGGGTGAGGTAGATGGGGTGCAAACAACAGTAACCTGAACCACAGCAGACACATGGGCAGATACCAGAGGCCGAAAGGTATTTGCGGCAGGCCTGAACACATCAGAGACACACATGCAATGCACCCTGGACAAGGGCAGAGATTCACACATGTGCAAGCATGTGACGGTCATGCTATTCCCCACAAACAGATGATGCGACAGGAACAGTCACCCAACTGTGGCAGGCAGGATGGCATAGACAACACCACACTGTTGATAAACGGGAAGCATACATATGTGTCGTACCGAGCCAACCGAAACACACAATGCCAAATGACTTTATACGTCAAATATCAGTGTGCCACCAACACATAGCACCGCAGCACAGAGGACCTGGCGTCAAACCCCCTCCCCCCCCCCCCCGGAAGCTCGCACACACACAGATGACACACACACACAACTCGTGACACACGTCAAGGACAGACATGTGTGCGGACGGATAGCAGGGGTATACAATGTGCATGTCAGAGATGACAAATACCCACCCAGCAGGACACAGTCCTCAAATCGTCCTGCCTCAAATTGTCTGAACAGTGTCGAGTGACGCAGGATATAGGAGTCATGGGTGGACCCTGCAAACCGCGTGACCACATTCAGAATGCGCATACCTACATCACATACAACCTGAACATTCAGGGAGTGGTAGTTTTTGCGGTTGCGGAACACTGCCTCCCTGTCTCTGGGCAGGACCAGGGCAACATGTGTGCAATCAATAGCTCCCATCACGTGTGGTAGCCCGGCAAATGCCTCAAATGCCTGATGCAGGGTCCCCAACTGTTGCCTAGTGTTGGGAAATGCAATGTAATTCTCAACCCAGCTGATCATGGCATGCAGTACTTGGTGGAAGCAGCGTGAGAAGGTGGGGCAGCTCATGCCACCCACTGTGGCCACAGATGACTGGAAACAGCCAGAGGCAAAGAAATGTAGGGCACCAAGGAGCTTGACCAAACCCGGTATGGCATGTGATCGACCAGTCAGTAGCTCAAGGCCAGGTCTCAGATCCTCACAGAGCTCCCTAATAGCCCCTGTGCTCCGGCGGTAGAGGGAGATGACCTGGTCCTCACACATGCCCTGGAACCGGGCCCTGGGCCTGTAGAGGTGAGGCTGGCAGGCCTGCAACTCGGCACGCCTCCAGCACCGTGCCAGCACAGCCCCTGTCTGGCCTGCCCCCACAGCTGCAGGTCGGTTTTGGAGCAGGCCTGCACCCCCACCCCATGCTCCAGCCCCATGGACACCAACTCCCTCATAGGGGCAACCACAAGCCATCCACATCCCCCAGTGTAACTGAAGCAACCACAAAGGCCACCATAGCAGACACCGTTAACCCAAACCCCCTCACCACCCCACCTGATGTTAGCCCTGCCACTCACCTCCACCACCAAACACTGACCCAGCCACACAGCACACCCACTACCCACCAACCGTACCACCCACCAACCGTGTCACCTACCTCACCCACCACCTACCAACCATGTCACCTACCTCCCCCAGCACACACCAACCCAGCCACACACCTCCCCTAGCACTCACCAGGGCCACCGCTCGCCTCTCCCACCACTCACCACCCTTGCCACTCACCTCTCCCACCACACACCAACCCAGCTATCTACCTCCCTCACCACTCACCAACCCTGCCACACTCCACGCCTAACCTGCCTCTGACCCTCCTGTCACTACAACACCAATAATGCACACCTCCAACCTCACTCGCCAGCACTAACCCCTCAGCGTGTACCATTTGTGCATGTTGATTTATGGACCTTCGGACATCTGCGTGTGTGTGCACACATTGCGCATGTGCACAGGTGATGCATAGGGTGTGTACACAGAGCCGCGCACCACACCTGCGCAAGACATGTACGTGTCTGCACATGTGCAGCGCACAGCTCTGCTAACCCCTGGCGCCTATGGGATGGCCACGGAGCCATGCACCGCACATTTGCAGACATGTACACATCTTGCACAGGTGCAGCGCACGGCTCTGCGGTCATCCCATAGGCACCAGGGGTCATCGGAGCCACACGCTGCACATGCGCAGACACGTACATGTCTTGCGCAGGTGCAGCGAGTGGCTCTGCATATGCACCCTACACATCGCCTGTGCGCAAGTGCAATGCGCACACACACGCGCAGACATCCAAAGGTCCATAAATCAACACGCACAAATGGTACACACTGAGGGGTTAGTGCTGGCGAGCGAGGTTGGAGGTGTGCATTATTGGTGTTGAAGCGAAAGGAGGGTCAGAGGCAGGTTAGGCATGGAGTGTGGCAGGGTTGGTGAGCGGTGAGGGAGGTATGTAGCTGGGTTGCTGCATGGTGGTGAGTGGCAAGGGTGGTCGGCAGTGGTGGTGGTGGTGAGTGGATGGGTTGGTGCGTGGTGGAGGTAACAGCAGGCAGGGCTGGTGAGTGGCTAAGGTGTTGAAGGCTGGTGAAGGTGATGGGGGAGGGGCAAGGCCACACGAGGTAAGACAGGTCCGGGATGCAGAGGGAGGACAGGGAGAGCAGGGACATGCTGCGGCAGGACATGATAGGTGGGGTGTCCAGAGTAATGGCAGGGCCGCAGTCCCCAGAGATGGGAGGGTTGGAACACCCTGTGTCTGAGGTTGCCGGCCAATCGGGTATGGCTGGCACCACCCAGGAGCAGCCTGAGGAGCATACCACAAGCAAGCGTAGGTGGACGCAAGTGCTGGATGGGGAGAGGAAGAGGGCGATACGGTTTAGCCAGCAGGAAAACCACAACCTGCTTGCAAGTATCCTTGAACACTATGAGGAACTGTATGGGCGCATGAGCTCACGCACAACAGTTAGTGTACGGACCCAGGTGTGGGTGGAGGTGCAGGGAGCCATGGCACAGGCTGGGAGTCCACCAAGGGACCTTGACAGCCTCCACAAGAGGTTTAATGATATCAGGAGGGGGGTCTGTGCACACATGACTGCAGAACGCCGACATGCTAGCAGCACTGGCGGGGCGGTCCCTTCATCCCCAGCCTCACGCCCCTGGAGCAGCAGCTGTTATGTGCCTAGGACCCATCTATATCCATGGCCTCTCACCGGTGTTGGCAGTTACAGATTTAGTGGCAGTTACAGAAACATGGTTCACAGAAAACCATGACTGGGATGTAACTATACCTGGCTATACTTTATTCAGAAAGGACAGGGTAGGAAGAAGGGGAGGAGGAGTAGCACTATATGTAAAAACTACTATTAAAGCTTTGGAATTACAGAGCTTAAAAGGGAGAGAGGAGGCATTGTGGGTTAGACTAGAAAGAGGGAAAGAGAAATCTATTTGCATTGGTGTGATATACAGACCTCCCTCACAAGAGGAAGAGGTGGACAGAGAGTTAATTGAAGACATACACAGCATTGCTAGGAAAGGGGAAGTGCTACTGCTAGGAGATTTTAATATGCCAGATGTTGATTGGCACATTCCTGCTGCAGTATCATCTAGGAGTAAGGAGATCCTGGATTCTCTACAGGGAGAACTATTAAGGCAATTGGTAACAGACCCCACACATGAAGGGGCCATACTGGACTTGGTGCTTACCAATGGTGAAAGTGTTTCTGATGTTGTAGTGGGAGATCATTTTGCATCCAGTGATCACCAGATGGTGTGGTTCAGTATTAGGACTAGGGCTGTTAGAATCCATTCCAAGGTGAAGATCTTAGACTTTAGGAAGACTAACTTTGCGATGATGGGCCAATGCCTCAGGGAGTCGTTAGTGGGATGGGAACAGCTGGGGGATGTAGAACAACAGAGGGCAAAACTGAAAGGGGGTATTTTAAAGGCAACCAACCTTTTTGTTAAAATGGTAAACAAAGGCAAAAGGAACAGGAGACCGCTATGGTTTTCGAAGGAAGTAGTTGAAAAAGTGAAGAAAAAGAGGGAGGCCTTCATGAAATACAAGAGATCACAGAGAGAGGAAGACAGGCATCTGTATTTGGAAAAACTTAGAGAAGCTAGCAAAGTAGTCAAGAAGGCAAAGATTCAAAAGGAGGAGGAAATAGCCAATGCAATAAAATGGGGGGATAAGACATTTTTCAGATATATTAGTGAGAAGAGGAAGGGCAAAAGTGGTATTGTCAGACTCAAGGGTACAGGGGGGGAATATGTAGAAGCTGATAAGGATAAAGCGGAATTACTTAACAAATATTTTTGTTCTGTGTTCACAGATGAAAAACCAGGAGCAGGACCTCAGAAAACACCCACAAATAAGAACAGAAGCGAGGGACATCTTGAACAATTTTCAGAAGACTGTGTTCGTGAGAAACTAGCTCAACTCAAAGTAGACAAAGCGATGGGACCGGATGGGATACACCCTAGAATACTGAGGGAACTTGGGGACATTCTAGCAACTCCACTGACTGACCTTTTCAATGCCTCGTTGGAGTCGGGAGTGGTGCCAAAGGACTGGAGAGAGGCTCATGTGGTGCCTTTACACAAAAGCGGAAGTAAGGATGTGGTTGAAAACTACAGGCCGGTTAGTTTAACTTCAGTGGTGAGTAAATTAATGGAAACGCTGTTGAAAGAGAAAATAGTGAGGTTTCTGGAGTCCAGCGGATTACAGGATCCGAGGCAGCATGGATTCACCAGAGGCAGGTCTTGTCAGACAAATCTGATTGATTTCTTTGACTGGGTGACCAGGGAGTTGGACCGAGGGAGAGCTCTAGATGTGGTGTATTTAGATTTCAGTAAAGCCTTTGACACTGTTCCTCACAGGCGACTTATAAACAAACTGAGCACCCTAGGGATGGACCCTAAAGTTACTGCTTGGGTTAGAAATTGGTTGGGTGGGAGGCGACAAAGAGTACAAGTAAATGGAGCTCACTCTGAGGAGAAGGATGTTACCAGTGGTGTGCCCCAGGGATCTGTCCTTGGTCCGATTCTTTTTAACATCTTTGTTAGTGATATAGCGGAAGGGCTGTCGGGTAAGGTTTGCCTCTTTGCAGATGATACCAAAATCTGCAATAAAGTAGACACCCAGGAAGGTGTAGATAACATGAGGAGGGATCTAGCTAAGCTTGAAGAATGGTCTAGAATTTGGCAGCTGGGATTTAATGTTAAAAAATGTAAGGTCATGCATTTGGGCTGCAGCAATCCAAGGGAGCAATACAGCATAGGAGGTGAAGTACTTTTGTCCACTAAAGAAGAGCGGGACCTAGGCGTAGTTGTGTCCGATGATCTTAAAGTAGCTCAACAGGTAGAAAATGCGACGGCTAAAGCTAGAAGGATGCTTGGGTGCATACGGAGAGGAATGGCTAGCAGAAAAAAGGAGGTGATAATGCCTCTGTATAAGTCTTTGGTGCGACCTCATTTGGAGTATGGTGTGCAATTCTGGAGACCGCACCTTCAAAAGGATGTGAACAGGATGGAGTCGGTACAGAGGGGTGCTACTAAGATGATTAGTGGTCTTCATTATAAAGCATATGAGGACAGACTTAAGGATCTTAATATGTACACCTTAGAGGAAAGGCGGGATAGAGGTGATATGATTGAGATGTTTAAATACCTCCGTGGCATAAATGTTCAGGGAGAGAGCCTCTTTCAATTGAAAGCAAGTTCTGCGATGAGGGGACATGGGATGAGGGTGAAGGGAGATAGATTCAGGAGTGATATGCGGAAATATTTCTTTACGGAAAGAGTAGTGGATCCGTGGAATAGTCTCCCAGTGGAGGTGATAGAGATGAGGACAGTAACTGAATTCAAAAAAGCATGGGACCAACACAGAGGATCTCTAAAGGTAAAAAGTGGACTGTTGTAGTTGTTGTTATGGAAGGACAGACTAGATGGGCCTTGTGGTCTTTTTCTGTCATCATGTTTCTATGTTTCTATGTTTCTATGGCTGATCCCCAAGCAGGTATACTCGGGACATGAAGCACACATACAGCTATCTACCATGCACACGCTGGGCATGCCACGGGGGTTAGCGGGCCCATGTCCTAGGAGCAGGTGTGTCTGACCTAGGGAAACATATACCCGAGTCCACATTTCCCGTTAGTGTTTGCACGTGGACATTATAGGGGATAGAGTCAAACCTCCTTCCCAAAATCTTCCACATATCTGTCTGACAGAATGAGCTCCCTCCCATCACCCCTTCTTGCCCTGGGCAGATGTAGGCGTGAATATAGGTCAGGATGTCCTGGACATATCTTAGATGCAGTGAGGACATCCAAGGTCGGTGAGTAACCCACACATGCGTACTCCATGCTCCAGGTCAGACTTGGATGTGCGCACCCCAGATGTGGGTTAGAAAATGGGGCATCCCCATCAAATGGGTTAGTTCTGTGCATACAATGCATGGTGGAGGGGGTATGGGGGTGAAGAAGGAGCAAGCAGGAGAGTTCCTGTCCCCATGGCTGACCAGGTAAGAGAGACAGAGGAACACAAGGGCTACATACACCAATATGTGTCTATGTTACAATGTGCTCTACGTCTCTGTCTGTGACACCCCATATCTACTGTGTACCTTGTTCCCCCCCCCCCCAGTAATATCCAGGCCATCGAGGCGGTTGAGGAGAACAGTGGCGGAGTTTGATGAGGCACCACATGCAGATGTTGCCATCAGCGGCGCCCCAGACACCCCATGGGCCGAGGTGCTGTCTGAGGAGGTGGCCACCCAGGAGGATGAAGGATCACCCTATCAGAGTGGGAAGACAGGCACCACAGTGGCTGGGGATGGGCCCAAGGTTGCAGGGATGAGCCCCACATTGCCACTGCCAGGGCCATCCACTGAAACAACAGGCGCAGTGCCTGTCGTCCTCCGGGAGCTGCAGGCACATACGGCATCCACACACAGGGATGCTGCAGGTTGGCAACTGGCAGGATGGTTGCATGTGCTGTTGTGGCACACCAACACCCAGACACAGCGGTGGGGCCACACACGTGCACGATGACAGTGGGCCTCCACACATACATATGCCCCCCTGGCCATGCCTGGGGTGGTTCAGTGGGGAACAGACAGGTCATACACATTGGGGTCTGGGTAACAGATGTCTCATGGGTCACCTTGTTCCTCTCCCACAGGCACACGCCAGGCACTGATTGGTATGCGGATGGAGATGCGTGGCCAGCAGCAGCTCCAGCATGCCCAAATCCAGGCGGTGTGGGCCCTCACACGGGCAGTGTGTGGGCTCTGCAGGGACACCAGGGAGCACACCCAGGAGAAATGGCATCTGCGAGGGACTGCTGTGGATACCGCAGCTGGCATAGGCCGGGTGGCGAATGCCCTCGAGGCCATGGCGGGACATATCATGTGGCCTGCAGCAGCACCAGAGGTGGCGGCGGCAGCAGCAGCAATGAATGTGGGGGGACATGGAAGGGGGCGGGGGCATGGGCGTGGGCGGTCATGCAGGCCGTAGGTGTGTGAATGCAATTTGGACTGTAAACCACATTAAATGACACATTACCTTTGTTCACCGATGTGCACGTGTCCTTCCTTTAAGTTGGGGGTTCCCTGAGTGGGTTGTCACAATTGGGGTTAGCATGGTCACCTGTGCTCTACCATGTCACAGACTGGTGGGGTGTCTGGCCCAACATCAGTCATTACAGAGCGGTGCACACTTGCCCTGTGTCCCATGCACCGTGCCATGTGTGCACGGCCATACATATGTCTGGTGTTACACCCTCACTCCTCCTGCCACCTGCTGTACATGTCTGATTGATCAGCCCACATTGTGGGGTATGTCCCCCCTCTGTCCCCACATATCATCCACATCAGGCTATCTAGATGGGTGATTTGTCTGTTGGATACACACCAGGGACACGGTGGCATACTAAACGCACATGCTTGGCGGGCAGACATGACGTACAGATATACCTAGCTACTGTCAGTTGTTTACCCCCCCCCTCCAGCGCTTGTAGTGTGCCGCTGCTCCTTCACCCCACCAAACCCCATCTTTGTGTGTCCCACTGACTAACACACTGACTGACACATGGGTCCCCGCATACATCACATATACACTGCATCATGGGTACCACACCCACACCTCCTCACTGTCCTATCATGTGCTGCACCCCTGCTACAGACTGACTATCTGTGACAACATGCCTGTATCCATGTCTGGTGGACGGTGCAGCACATGTTTACATCACGGTGTCAGCAGGGGATACGTCCGTCAGCACAGATGGCGCTCATCACAGCCAGTTGTGGGGCAGGGACAATGTATGTATCACAAATACACACTTAGACATGCACACAGGTGGCATGCTCACCGCTACAGCATGTATGTACAGAGGACACATGACCATTGCAGAATTTGGCTGCCTACACAGTGTTTTAATAAGGGTATGTGTTGGTAGGTGCCATACAAACGTTAACATTTGGAACACAGAAACACTCTCCCACAAGTGGATCAACTGTATAAACTGTTTCACATTAGGCATTATCCCAGCATGGACATCCGTCTCCAACATTAGTGGGGACACAGTTTTCTCTTGGGGTTGCCACTCGGAGATGGCCACAGCTATAACTGTGGGTCACACACCCGGGGGCCCGCTGTGGGGGTATGGCTGGGGGTGTGCCGTGAACTTGCCATGGTAATGCTGGTGGCGCATCACCTCAGCCATACCCTGCACAGCAGCTGTCAGATGCCTGATGGCATAGCCATGTTTGCCCAGGGTCCGCATAATGGTGCCCATCGCCACACACAGGAGACCCCCACATTTGCCACCACATCCACACCATGTGGCTGTGGTCTGGGTGGTGGCATCTGCATGGGCCCTGTGCATGGAAATGTGTGGGGGGCCCACACCCGGCCTGACACCGTGGCCATACACATGGGGCAGGTGGCAGGGGCCCCCTGTGCCCTGTGGTGGCGTGCGACCAACTTCAGGCACAGGATCCCCCTCCTCACCCTCTGTGCCCCACCCACCCTCCCCATCCTGGCCGCTCCCCTCACTATCCCCGCCACCCTCCTTGCCCTCCCACTCTGCCTCCCCAGCACCCTCCACCATCCCCTCCTCCCACCCTTCCCTAACCTCCATGTCGTCCTCTGACGCTGAAGGTATGTCCTCTGACTCGGGACATCCAGTGGTCGCGGGGGAGGCTGCCACCAGGTTGTGTGGCCACAGAGGTCCCCTCCCCAGCATCTGCAGCCTCTGTGGAGAAGGCAGAAATGAACAGGGCATCATATGTTTGTTACGGCACAGAGACATTGTGTGTGGCATCACAGGCTGCCGTGCCACCTTGACATGGTATGGCACAATGCATAGGCTGGGACACTCACCGTCTCCCACAGCCATTGCCTCCCGCTGCATGTGGCAGAGGTACCCTGGGCAGTGTAGCCGCATATCTCTGCCCTTCTTCCATAGGTCCACTACCTGGGGTATAAGCAATGTTTGCAAACATTAGTGCCCTGTATCCCTGCCCATGGTGAACGACATGACACATATGTCTGCGTGCAATGGTGGCGGCTCCTGCTATGAGCAGCGGGTCCCATAGCTGCTGTTGGCAGCGCCACCTGCATGTGTGGACGTGAGGCTGGGCATTTGTGTTGCGACACCTACATGCCCTGTGTACCGCCTCACAGCCACCCCATACCATGTCCCTGCCATCTCCTGGCATGACATGTGGGCAACATAGCATGTGGGGCTTTGCAATTGTGGTCTACAGGGGGTGTGACTCCATACACTCAGCAGTCCAGCACACACCTCGGTGTTGGACAGGCCGTCCCACATCAACAGGACCCATCACCATGACACACGGACGCTGATGCAGCCTCTGTGGTGTGTGCTCAGACACCTGGGGGGGTGGGGGGCTGGGTACCTGCACCAGCATCAGCTACCATTACAACAGGCTGCTTGTTGGACCACTGTAATCTGGTGCGCTGGCTCCTGGGGATGTGGTGGAACTGGCAACCTGCAACACAAACAACCACCATAACATCAGGATGTTGAATGGACCTGTGTCAGCTGGTCTGATGCCTCCTGGGGTTAGGGCAGAGCTGGGAACCTGCAACACAAACAACCACCATAACACCAGGATGTAGAATAGACCTGTGTCAGCTGGTCTGATGCCTCCTGGGGTTAGGGCAGAGCTGGGAACCTGCAACACAAACAACCACCATAACACCAGGATGTAGAATAGACCTGTGTCAGCTGGTCTGATGCCTCCTGCGGTTAGGGCAGAGCTGGGAAACTGCAACAGCAACAACATCCATAACACCAGGATGTAGAATAGATCTGTGTCAGCTGGTCTGATGCCTCCTGGGGTTAGGGCAGAGCTGGGAAACTGCAACAACAGCACCCACCATAACACCAGGATGTAGAATAGACCTGTGTCAGCTGGTCTGATGCCTCCTGCGGTTAGGGCAGAGCTGGGAAACTGCAACAGCAACAACATCCATAACACCAGGATGTAGAATAGATCTGTGTCAGCTGGTCTGATGCCTCCTGGGGTTAGGGCAGAGCTGGGAACCTGCAACACAAACAACCACCATAACACCAGGATGTAGAATAGACCTGTGTCAGCTGGTCTGATGCCTCCTGGGGTTAGGGCAGAGCTGGGAAACTGCAACATAAACAACCACCATAACACCAGGATGTAGAATAGACCTGTGTCAGCTGGTCTGATGCCTCCTGGGGTTAGGGCAGAGCTGGGAAACTGCAACATATACAACCACCATAACACCAGGATGTAGAATAGACCTGTGTCATCTGGTCTGATGCCTCTTGCGGTTAGGGCAGGGCTGGGAAACTGCAACAACAGCACCCACCATAACACCAGGATGTAGAATAGACCTGTGTCAGCTGGTCTGATGCCTCCTGTGGTTAGGGCAGAGCTGGGAAACTGCAACACAAACAACCACCATAACACCAGGATGTAGAATAGACCTGTGTCAGCTGGTCTGAAACCTCCTGGGGTTAGGGCAGGGCTGGGAAACTGCAACAACAGCACCCACCATAACACCAGGATGTAGAATAGACCTGTGTCAGCTGGTCTGATGCCTCCTGGGGTTAGGGCAGAGCTGGGAAACTGCAACAACAGCACCCACCATAACACCAGGATGTAGAATAGACCTGTGTCAGCTGGTCTGATGCCTCCTGGGGTTAGGGCAGAGCTGGGAAACTGCAACAACAACAACATCCATAATGCCAGGATGTTTGATACGCCCCTATGCGCAGGTCTGCGAGCATTTGGGGCCAACAGTGATGTTCCATATATCAGCAGCACCAACTAACACACCACCAGGATGACTGCTGGACCTCTGTCATCAGATCTGATGCCTCCTGGGGTTGGGGCAGGCCTGTGGTACTCCGACTGCAGCAGCTACCAGTGCACCATTATGACCACTTGGCCTCTGTGATCAGGATAGATCTCTCCTGGAGATTGGCCAGAGCTGGTAATGTGTCATAGCATCAGCCACCATGTCACAGGGAGACCTAATATAGCTCTGTCATGGGGGCTGCAATTCCTGAGGGTTGGGCAGAGGTGTGCACTGCAACAGGAGCAGCTTTCATCACAGCGTGCTACCCTCTGCACCTCTGTTTTCATGTCTATGCTCCCTGGGGATTGGCATATGTGCACACAGCAACATACACAGATAGCTTGATCACAGGTTTGCCCACATACATGTGTCTCACACATGTGGTGCATATCTTATGTGTTTTGATTGCTGGATATTGTGTTGCACACCTTCCATTTAGTTACCTGTCCCCGTACACTTGCCTCACGTGGGTAGTCTGCTGCATGGTTAAAGCGCCTTGTGATACGCACCCACGCCCTCCTTACACGTTCCAAATCCTGGCGTTTTCAGGTGTCTGGGAAGAGGCATGGCTGCCTGGTGCATATTAGGGCTGCCAGCTGTCGTAGGTTGTGGCAGCTAAAGGCTGGCTTGCGGGATCGCATCACCATTTTGAAGGATGCCCATGTGTTGGTGATGCATGCACGCACGCTGCGCATGTGCAGTATCGTGCATATGCCTACAGCGCACTACTACGCCACGCACACGATGTGCGCATGTCACAGATGCCACATGGAAAAGTATCTCTGGGGCCACATTACTACAAGTTGTATACTGAGATTGGTGGCTATGGTGGTGGCTTTGGTTTACAGCATCACATTACTTACGCCATTTGGCCTGGGCCGCATTTGCTGCGCCTCAGCTGTGGGTGCCTTCTGCTGCGCTTTTGCAGATGCAATGCCATGCAAGGCCTCTCCCTTGGGGCACGGGACAAAGGTTATAGTGTATTCAGCTTGTGTCACTGTTTGTGGGGATGTGTCTGACTGTTACTAACACTCATCTTACTGTTGGTGCTGTGGGTATTCGAACCCATGAGCAGTGACACTGAGGGCATCATATTGACCAGTGTGCTATGCCTCTTTGCATAGCACAGGCTGACTACACAGCAACTGCAGGTCAACCCAGTAAATGTCAGCTGTGCTTACCGGGATGGGGTAGACCCACAGCTATGGCACTTTACAGGGTACCTTAGGTTTCCCAGCTGCAGTGATGGTTTTGTTTTGGAGGACACACTGATATTTGCTATGGGATATGTGTGCACCATCCTAATGTTGGCGGCGAAACCCCCAGCCATGACGTGAGCAATGCCATATGAGGAGGTCGGCGTGCCGGCATCCATGTAGCATGCACTGTGTATCGCACAATAGGGGGCGCGTTGGCTGTTTATGCACGGTAACCTTAACTTCATGGCAGTGCTATGAGAAGGTATATAGAGCTGTAGCCTACTGGTTGATATAATGACCAACAAGCCAGAACTCATGGGTTCAATCCCTCAGGGGTCTCATCTACTATGGCTGTCTGAGGCAATCTCTTTTGCTGCATGTAACAGTGAGACACATCTCCACAACCTGTGCTGCTAGCAGAAACACCCTCACCTCATTGCCATCACCTACTGCGCCCTATAGGGCAGGGGGGTGTCTGAACCCACATGTTGATTAGGGGGCAGCGCCTACAGACCCACCCTCTTGGAGCCAGGGTGGGGGGACAGGATCTGCCTCCAACAGCCCCACACTCTACATCTTTGCAATGGCGGCAGTGCAGTGACATGATGAAGGGCAAAGGACCAGCTACCCCCGTCCTGCAGGGGAGAGGGCACCCTTTAAAGCACTGGATGCAGATCTGTTTGTATCACACAGGGCACTGGTAGACAGGCAGTAGGCCTGTATATGCTCAGATGCCCCCCACCACTATCTGACATTGACCAGCAGTGGGCACTGTCAGCCTTCACCCGGCAAGGTGCTCCAGCCATACACATGCTAACGGCAGACAGTCTGCTAGCTAATACATAGTGCATGTTCCTGGAGGAACTGTATGCACCCAAAATGGGATGTGAGCACACACACACCAAGCAGGTATGTCAGTGATTGGACCCGGAACAAGGAACCCATAAATATCACCTGAAGGACATACTGTATGGCACTATGGGGTAACCTAGCCATGCCATGGTCATTGCTCAGTCAGAGTGAGAGTGACCTCCCAGCATGACATGCTCTGGCCACCCTAGGCATTGCCCTATGCCCTGTGCAGATGCATCCTGCCCAGGCCGCCCTGTCCGGGCCATACCCTCAGTACCTTGCTCCTCATTATGCACATTGGCAGGCTAACACTGGAAACAGTGCAAGCATTGTGGGCTCAGTAAAGTGTAGGCAGCCACAACACAATGGGTAGACATGCACACACTCCCACACCTATTTCAGCATTGTGTAAGGATAGAGGTGGTTTGCAGCCCTGGCTGCCACACCAGTCGTGGGCACAGTGCAGGCATTGCTATGGTACTCAATACTGTTGGGGTCGCTCCCTGGTGTGGTGAACACTGTCTGGAACATACACTGAACCACACTCCACAGATATCAGAAAGGTTGCTATGATGAATCTCTGTCAACAAATTGTGTTTAACATAGGATGTGTTATCTGACATTGATCATAGCGACCTTTTGATATATGTGGAACGTGTTCCCAAGTTTAGAACGGCATTGCTACGGTATGCAGGTGCTAGTATTGGGAGATGCTAGTCTGCGCAGGGCCCAGCGGCCTGACTCTCCATGAGGCATTGGATAGTGGAGCCTGTGGGTGTGATTGTTTGTGCCGCTGCTCTAGGGCAGAGGTTCCCAACTCCGGTCCGGGTGGGCCAAACATGGTTCAGGTCTTCCTGCTGTCCCTACTGAATGTGCATGAATACATGTGCATAAAATGGGGGTGGTGCATGTAAATACATCTCATGCATATTTATTAGGGACATCCTGACAACCTGAATGGTGTTTGGCCCTCCAGGACTGCAGATGGGACACTCTGCTCTAGGGATTGCACATGTTTATGGTGTCTGTGCTCTGTAGGGTGACATATAGGTGTTTATGGCATGTTTCATTTCTCTGCAAGAAACTTGTCCAAACCTTTTTTAAAACCAACTACACTAACAGCTTTTATTACATCCTCCGGTAACAAAATCCAGAGTTTTATTACATGTTGAGTGAAAAAATATTTTATCTTATTAGTCTTAAAAAGGTTATCCTGGAGCTTCATTGCATGTCACCTAGTCTTTCTATATTCTGATGACGTAAACAATCGACCTATGTTTACCCGTTCCACACCATTCATTAATTTATAGACCTCTATCATATCTCCCCTTAGCCGTCTCTTTTCCAGGTTGAATAGTCCTTACCTTTTTAGCCTCTCTTCATAGGGGTATCCTTCCATCTCCTTTACCATTTTGGTGGCTCTTCTCTGAATGTTTTCTAATAATGCTATATCCTTTTTAAGATACGGTGACCAGAATTGCACACAATATTCAAGGTGTGGTCGCATCATGGAATGATACAGAGGCATCTCTTTTCCAGGTTGAAGAGCCCTCACCTTTTTAGCCTCTCTTCATAGGACCTAAGAACATAAGATATGACATGCTGGGTCAGACCAAGGTCCATCAAGCCCAGTATCCTGTTTCCAACAGTGGCCAATGTAGGTCATACGTACCTAGCAGTTTCCCAAAAAGACACAGGTTCCACAATGCTTGTATTGGGTCAAGCATTGATATCCTCGGTCCCTTCTTAATAATGATTTATGGACCTTGTCAACGGGTGCCTGGGTGAAAATGTCCACAGTCTTGGCAAAGGCAAATATTCATATGACTTGCAAGGGATTGTGGGAAATGTAGTCCATTCATACCAGACTCATCTGTTCACAATAAATTAGTTGTGCTTGAGTGTAAAGCCAATAAGATATTTATTTATGGGGTTATTTCTCCCAACACAGATATACTTGGTAGCGCATAAAACAGGATACTTGCTTTCAGTGTTATACTTAGAAAAACAAAATCAGGAAAACAACAGTTGAACTTGTCAGGCAATCAAATCAAAGAATAAAGACCTGGTTGGTAACAAACTGGTCTTTTCTGTAGGCTCTAGCTAATATTTTCTTAGCAGTGCTTCAATCAACAAACAAAACCCACAAATTAGGGAAAAACTGTTCTTTTCAGGTTAACTTCTTATATCTTCACACACAGACTCAGAAGTGTTCCCTCAGAGCTCACAGCCAATTAGGTAAGGCTCAATTGCTAGCAGTTACCCAGCTGAAACCCCTTAGCTGGCTTACTTTCTACTGCGTGGCTCAAATCCTACTCAGGAGCTTTTCTGAGTAGATTAAAGAACAAGTTTGTATTTCTTTGTGATGGTTGTTGTATTTTTGTAACAGCAATTTACCACAGGAGTTTAGACAGAGAGCAATCCATGTATACACAACCTTCATCTACACTACAACCTCTCCCCCTTCTTCAACAATCATGGGTTCAATATCATGGATTGGCACAGAGGAATTTCTCAATGGAGCACTCTCAGGACAATACTTGTTTCCCTGCTGTCTTTCAAGGGTATAGCTAGGGCATAGATCAGTGTTCATACCTGAGCTTCCATTGCTGTTAGAGTTCCTCTCTAAATAGCCTGGCCAGTATGTAGTCCAGTTTTTATGTCCAGCCTTCCAATCCAGATCCCTGGACACTGGGTCTCTCTTCACATACCTTCTGGCACGGGTCTTAGGGTCCCTTCCAAGTGCAGCCGTCTCCCTCACAGGTACCGTCTGGAGATTCCTGGCTCTGCAGCACCAGTCCTTTGGCTTTCCCCAAT
This sequence comes from Ichthyophis bannanicus, assembly GCA_033557465.1. Lineage (NCBI taxonomy): Eukaryota > Metazoa > Chordata > Amphibia > Gymnophiona > Ichthyophiidae > Ichthyophis > Ichthyophis bannanicus. Next base: position 124,778,886 of record CM066035.1, on the reverse strand, counting down.
CCAATGGTGTATGCTTGCCTCTGGAATGCCTCCCAGTATACGTACTGCTATGGACTCCTTTAGACCTCCCAAATGCTTTTCTCTTCTTTCTTCCAAAGTGTGTCTTGCTCTCTCTGTCCGTCCGCTCTGGCTTCTGCTTCTGATGAACCTCCAGATGATGAAGATCCCCAAGATACTGAAGATGTCCAAGCTGATTCTCTGTAGAATAAACTCTACTCTTATTCTGCTTAGATGAGTGCTCCACCCTAGCACAGCGCAGCTGTGCTGAATCAGGCCCTGCCCTTTGAGATGAGTGCTTGGGGATTACCTCATAGCCGTCTTGATTGAACACACGTTTCCCCACTTTAGCTCCTCTAATAGCTGTTGGAAACCTGGTGCATTCTGGGACTGGTAGTCTTTTATGGAAAAATTCTGTTTTCTTATTTCTACCAGAACTGACAGGTTGCTTGTTCAGAGTCACTTCACCTTTACTATAGCTCCTTCCTGAGCTATGATAAGCTTCCTTATCACAACCTTTCCTCCAGGAACTTGTCCAAACCTTTCTTAAACCCAGCTACACTACACTACATCCTCCGGTAACAAATTCCAGAGTTTGATTACATGTTGAGTGAAAAAATATTTTCTTTTATTAGTCTTAAATAGTTTACCCTGTAGTTTCATTGCATGTCACCTAGTCTTTCTATATTCTGATAACGTAAACAATTGATCTACATTCACCCGTTCCACTCCGTTCATTAATTTATAGACTTCTATCATATCTCCCCTCAGTTGTCTCTTTTCCAGATTAAAGAGCCTTAACCTTTTTAGCCTTTCTTCATAGGGGTATCCTTCCATCCCCTTTACCATTTTGGTGGCTCTTCTCTGAACCTTTTCTAATAATGCTATATCCTTTTTAAGATACGGCGTATAGGTTCATGGGATATCCTTCCATCTCCTTTACCATTTTGGTGGCTCTTCTCGCACCATGGAACAATACAGAGGCATTATAATATCCTTTATTTTCCATTACTTTCCTTATGATATCTAGCATTCTATTTGCTCTCTTGGCCGCTGCTGCACACTAGGCGGAAGGTTTTAACATGTTATCCACAATGACGCCTAAATCTTTTTCCGGGGTGGTGGTTCCTAATGTGAAACCTTGCATTGTGTAACCATAGTTTGGGTTGTTCTTTCCTAGGTGCATAACTTTGCACTTGTCCACATTAAATTCCATCTGCCATTTGGATGCCTAGTCTTCCAATTTATCAAGATCCTCTTTCAGTTTTCCACAATCCTTATGGGTTTTAACAGATTTAAATAGTTTTGTGTCATCTGCAAATTTAATAACCTCACTCGTTATTGCTATTTCCAGGTCATTTATGAATATGTTAAAAAGCAGCGGACCCAGCACAGATCCCTGGTTTACTCCACTATTCACCTTTTTCCATTGGGAAAATTAGCCATTTAGCCCTACCTTCTGCTTTCTATCTTTTAACCAGTTCCTGATCCACAATAGTACACTGCCTCCTATCCCATGACCTTTTAGTTTTGCCAAACATTTTTGATGAGGGACCTTCTCAAAGGCTTTCTGAAAGTCCAGATTCACTATCTCAACCGACTCACCTTTGTCTACCTATTTATTCACACCTTCAAAAAAACATAATAGACAAGATCTTCCTTGTCTAAAGCCATGTTGACTGTTTCCCATTGAGACATGACTATCAACATGTTCAGTAATTTTGTTCTTTATGATGGTTTCTGCCATTCTTTCCAATACTGATGTCAGTCTCACCAGTCTGTAATTTCCCGGATCACCCCTGGAGCCCTTTTTAAATATTGGCATTACAATGGCCATTCTCCAATCTTCAGGTATTACAGATGATTTTAATGATAGTTCACAGATTACTAATAGTAGGTCTGCAATCTCATATTTCAGTTCTTTCAACACCCTTGAATGTATACCATCCGGTCCAGGTGATTTGCTACTCTTCAGGTTATCAAATAATTGTAATACATCTTCCCGGTGTATCGATATTTCCTACAATTCTTCTGCAATATCACCTTCAAATACCACTTCAGTCATGGGTAACATCCCTACATCTTCCTCAGTAAAGACCAAAGCAAAGAATTCATTCAGTCTCTCCGCTATGGCCTTGTCCCCTCTTAATGCCCCTTTTACCCCTCTGTCATCTAATGGTCCAACTGACTCTCTCACAGTTTTTTGCTACGAATGTACTTGAAAAAGTCTTTATTATACATTTTTGCTTCCACAGCAAGCTTCTTCTCAAATTCTCTCTTTGCATGCATTATCAATGCCTTGCATTTAACTTGCCAGTGCTTGTGCTGTTTCCAGTTTTCATCACTTCGCTCTTTTTTTCCATTTCCTGAAACATGATTTTTTGGCAACAACAGCCTCTCTGACCTGACCTTTAAACCATGCTGACAGTTTTTTGGATTTCCTTCCACTTTCTTAAAGTGTGGAATACAGCTGGTCTGGGCTTCCAAGATAGTATTATTAAACAATACACAAGCTTGATGTAAGTCTTTAACCTTTGCAACTGCTCCTTTTAGTTTTTTCTTAACTATTTTCCTCATTTTATCATAGTCTCCCTTTCGAAAGTTAAAAGGTAGTACTGTGGATTTCCTTACCATCCCTTCTCCATTAATTAAATCAAACATGATCATGCTATGATCACTATTGCCAACTGGCCCCAACCCCCTTATCTCTTGCACCAGATCTTGTTTTCCACTAAGAAATAAGTCCAAAATGGCTTCCCCTCTGGTTGCTTAATGAACCAGTTGCTCCAAGAAGCAGTTATTTATTTCATCTGGAAACTTTATCTGCCTAGTATGTCCTGCCGTGACACTGACCCAGTCAATGCTGGAATAATTGAAATCACCCATTATTATTACTGTTCTGTAACTTTTGTTAGCTTCCCTGATTTCTTTGAGCATTTCAACATCCATTTGTTCATTCTGGCCAGGCAGTTGATAATACACCCCCACTGCCATCACCTTCCCCTTTTTACATGGAATTTCAATCCATAGAGATTCTACAGCAAATTGTGTTTCCTGCAAAACTTTAATCCTTTGTGAGTCACTGCCCCCTCTAACATAGAGTGCAACCCCTTCACCAATTTGATCTGCTGTATCATTACGATATACCCAGATATCACAGTCTCCCACTGGTCGTCCTCCTTCCAGCATGTCTCTGAGATACCAATCATATCTAACCTCTCATTTAGTGCTATATATTCTAACTCTCCCATCTTATCTTTTAGACTTCTAGCATTTGCATACAAGCATTTTAGAGACTGTACGTATTTTATTCATATTAATCTGGCTATCAATAGGCAGGGGTAATTTGGAATCTTTAAGTTCTGTCTGCTCCATACTCAAGGGCATTTGGGCTTCTTTTGTCTTTATTGGAAGCTTTCTGCTGATATGCCCTAATTTTATTATTTTGGTAGTAGCCTTCAAGGATACATTTTTCCGAACCATGTGCTCTTGGGTGACTATCGGCTCTCCCCTATTATCTAGTTTAAAAGCTGCTCTATCTCCTGGTTCCATCCCAGTTAAGTTGAAGCCCATCCCTTCGGAAGAGCCCCTCCTTTCCCCAGAATGTTTCCCAGTTCCTAACAAATCCAAAACCCTCATCCTTGCACGATCGTCTCATCCACGCTTTGAAACTCTGGAACTCTGCCTGCCTTTTGGGTCCTGCACATGGAACGGGAAGCATATTGGAGAATGCTACCCTGGAAGTTCTGGATTTCAACTTCCTACCTAAAAGCATAAATTTAGCCTCCAGAACCTCCCTACCACATTTTCCTAGGTGGCAAGTATGGTCTTCTACCTTCTCATCAGGCAGGCATGTTACCAGGTGATCCTCATGTCCACCAGCCACCCAGCTATCTACATGCCTAATGACCAAATCACCAATATAACGGCTGTCCTAACCCTTCCCTCATGTGCACATGACCCTTGAGAAATGTCCTTGGTGTGAGAGGGTTTTACATCACCTGGAGGACAGGTCCTAGCTACAGGATCACTTCCTGCCATACCAGGGTGATGCTCTCCTGTCATGTGACCTCTCTCCTCCATGGAAACAGGGATGCTGCCAGACTGGAGGTGGGACTTCAGGACTATATCCCTGTAGGTCTCGTCTATGTACCTCTCAGACATTCTTATGTCCTCCAAGTCTGGTACTCTAGCCTCCAGAGATCGGACTCGCTCCCTGAGAGCAAAGAGCTCTGTGCACCTAGTACACACGTAAGACTCCTCACCAACTGGGAGAAAATCATACATGTGACACTCAATGCAAAAGACTGGAAAGCCCCATCTCGCTGCTGGTCTGCTGTCTGCATCTTAGTTTTAAGGTTGTGCTTAGATATTTAAGTTCTTTATTTGCTAAGGGTTTCTGGGGATATGTATACTAATAAAACTATACCTATACGTTTAATGTACTTTGTTCGCCTGAAGCTTAATTAATCTCAGGTTGTTAATGTATGCCTGATGAGGATAAACAGCTGCACCTGAGAGTGAATATGGCACCTCCTTTCCTTTAAGAGATTTAAGCACCTATAAAGCTACGATTAACCCAGGGGTAGATGGGAGTCGGGGAGGGATGGAGGGAAAGAAGACATTAAAAGCTGACTACTACACAGTACCCTGTCCTGTGCTTCTAAGTTAATCTGTTTCCAATTTCCAGGGAGAGTCCCACAGCCCTTGCTTGGATAGAGGGAGTCTTGTGGTCTAAATTTAACTAGAAAGCTCTCTGCTGTGTTTTAAATTTAAACTGAAGGCTCTTTGCTGCTACTAGGTCCTGACTGATTTAACAAATACACTGGGTTCACAGATTAATCAGCTTTAATCTAAAGAATTCCTTTTTCCCCAAGATTTAGAAAAATTCCCAGAAGTAAATACTTACAATTGCAGATCTCTCTCCAGAAGTAGCAGTCCCTTTTTGTAGTTCTTCAAGACATCTTATGAACTCTCGAAGGGAGCTCTATTTGGCCCATTGCAAATATTATGGAAAACATCAGCAGTAAATTTGAGAGACTGAGATCATACTCCACACACCCTGGCTTAGGAGTGAGGATTATAACTGTCATGGTATGCACAAAACTAAACCAAAATGTAAAATAAGCCCTTAGTAAACAACACTAATTGCTAAAATTTCTATCCCTTTTATATATTGAACAACTCCCACATCTACTAATTATAATTTAACCAATCAACATCCAAAAAAGTACTTTTAATGATTCTTCCAATAAATAGAAACACAAACACAATAGTGGTAAAGCGTCTGCACTCTCACATGGACCTGAAGTTCATGGACCGTCAATTCAATATCCTATAACAGAATGAAAAAAACTTTCATAAGTTAGAATTCTCTGTGCACCAACAAATAGGTTTACATTCACTTATCTGCATAGATCCAGAGTTTCAGCACATGTCAGTATCCAAACGCTCAGTTAAGCCGCAGCTGCCATATCGCAATAGCCAAACAACCAAAAGGTGTCCACCGTTGTGGCAGAGATTATCCGTGCCTCAACAAAAGCTTTTGTTTCACCTATTAGGCTTCTTCAGGAATTCTCTGTAGCATAGTTGTTAAAAACACTAATGAAACTGGATACACAAAGTATCTGCAAATGTTTTAGACATCAGGCAAAAATGCCTCCTGATCACCATAGGGTTAAAGAAGACGCTCACATCATAGGTCTTTAGCCTTCTTTTTTTCTTTCCCTTTTATATATTGCACATCTCCCACATCTACTAATTATAATTTAACCACTATCGCATCAGGAGGCATTTATAAAATATTGTAATAAATGTGTGTTTAAGAAATTACTTAGAATTCTTTTTTGAAATTTTAGTGATTAGTATTGTTTACTAAGGGCATTTTTTACATTTTGGTTTAGTTTGCCCTTAGGCAGTTGTGTTTCATTAATGCGCAAAACTAATCCATTTGGAGAAACTGTCCTCAAGACAAATCTACTGTGATAATAGCATAACGATACCAGGACTCACACACAGCACCAATCCTGTAGAACATCAATACCTCTCTTACCTCGGTGAGGTCCCGCTGGCTGTGACACCCCTCAACCTCCTTCCTCCCAATTCCTCCATTACCTAAGAGGCTTGGAGGGTGGGTTCGCCCACCGGACCCGAAAGAGGAGGGGGCCGCCTTTTCGCTCTTCTTTTGTCCTGGAGGGTTCCCCCTCCCCCCTTGTGCCTGCCTATCCTTGTTCCTCTTTGCCCTCCCCCACCCCAGCCCGGTTATGTGGCCAGCCCCTAATTGTGGCTGGCCCAGCAATACCTCTCTTATTGAGAAAACAGATCAAGAAAAACTGCTACAGAGCTCTACACAGAAACTGCATGCTCACAGAATGTTATATCTCAGTCATACATGCAAAAAACAGACTCTCACCAAATACAGAACAAGAGGCCATAAATGAGAAATAGATATATAAAGGCAATAATTGAACTTAGAATACCAAAAAACCAAACCCACATTTTTAGCAACACTAGATAAATAAAAATAGAAATGCATTTCTTCTTGTACAGAACAAAACACAAATACATCAGTAATGCACATTTCCCAAAGCTAATACATTCCAATTAAAATATTTTTTTATGCCTTTGTTGTCTGGGCATTTAATTTTTTCAGTCATGATGGCCATGGTCTCTCTTCTGCTTTCCTCTGTCTTCTCCTGTCCTATCTCTCTTTCCATTGTCTGCTATATGCCATTTCTTCTTACTTCTCCTATCTTCTTTCATTTCCTTTTCATATCTGTCTCTGACATATTAATTTCTCCCTCTTAGCTCTTTCCTTCATAACTTTCTTTACACCAGCTCTATCCATTCAAATGTTAACCTTCCTCTAGTCCTCAATCTCCTTTTGACTTTTCAGCTATCAACTTTCCATCTCTCTCTCTCTCACATCCAGTCCAGATCATCTCCCTTCGCTCTCCCATTTTCCCTGTCTTACGCCTTCTATAGCCTCTTATTCCCTACTGTCTTTCATCCATTCTCCATTACCACATTAGGACCCTTTGTATTTACCATCCTCCTCTCATTCATCTCTTTGCCAACACCCCATGCCCTCTACCACATGGTTCCACCATGGCCAGCATCTTCCCTTCCTTTGTCCCGGCCCCCTACTTCCCACTCTTCTTCTCCATCCCTGTCAAGTACCTCCCCTCTTCCTTTTACACTATATCTCTCTTCCTGCCCCCCCCCCTCTCCAAACCCAGCAACATCCTTCCTCCTCTCCCTTTTTATCCTTCTCCACTTCCTAGTATTCCAACATCTATGTTCTCTGTCCATCTCTCAGAACACAGCATTTGTATTCCTCTCTGTCCACCCTTCAGAGCCCATCAGCTCTCTCTCTCTCTCTCTCTCTCTCGCTCTCTCGCTCTCTCTCTCTGTAACCCCCTTAGAGCCCATCAGCTCTCTCTCTCTCTCTCTCTCTCTCTCTCTCTCTCTCACTCTCTCTCTCTCTCTCTCTGTAACCCCCTTAGAGCCCATCAGCTCTCTCTCTCTCTCTCTCTCTCTCTCTCTCTCTCTCTCTCTCTCGCTCTCTCTCTCTCTCTCTCTCTCTCTCTCTCGCTCTCTCTCTCTCTCTCTGTACCCCCCTTAGAGCCCATCAGCTCTCTCTCTCTCTCTCTCTCTCTCTCTCTCTCTCTCTCTCTCTCTCTCTCTCTGTAACCCCCTTAGAGCCCATCAGCTCTCTCTCTCTCTCTCTCTCTCTCTCGCTCTCTCTCTCTCTCTCTCTGTAACCCCCTTAGAGCCATCAGCTCTCTCTCTATCTCTCTCTTCTCTCTCTCTCTCTCTCTCTCTCTCTCTGTACCCCCCCTAGAGCCCAATAGCTCTCTCTCTCTCTCTCTCTCTCTCTCTCTCTCTCTCTCTCTCTCTCTCTCTCTCTCTCTGTAACCCCCTTAGAGCCCATCAGCTCTCTCTCTCTCTCTCTCTCTCTCGCTCTCTCTCTCTCTCTCTCTGTAACCCCCTTAGAGCCCAGCATCTGCCTTTTTCCCTCTCTCTGTACATACCTGAGCCCCGAGTCTGCCCCTCACTCTCTCTCTACCCTTCCTTCAGAGCCCAACCTCTGCTCCCCTCTCTTTGTCCACTCCTAAGAGCACAGTCCACCCCATCTCTCTATCGGTCCACCACTCTCCCTCTCTGTCTATCCCTCACAGCTCAGCATCGGCCCTTCTCTCTCTGCCCCATTCCAGTCCAGTATCTCCCCATCCCCACGTAGTTCATGAACTTCACGTCCCCTCCCCCCCTTTCTGCTTCTCCATCTCCCTGTTTTTCCTTCCTCTTCTTACCACCACCACAGTGTTACTGCCACTAATTCTGGAAGTTAAACAAGTTAAAAAGTGCATACATATAGTATGAAAAAATAGCATGTTTCCTCCTTCCTCTGTTTGCAAGTTGTGTGGGAGATTTTATCGAAACAGTTATGGCAAAGTGTTAACTCAACGGGCAGCACAGCTTGTGTAGCTGCATGGGCTTATGGACAGATGATGTCATTCGCCATCTGTCCATAAGCATATGAATTATTGGTATGATGTGTCTATCTGTTTCAATGAGGAGAGTTTAGCTGTTTGTTTTTGAAGATGTGAGATTGGGATGCCTGAGTGTGGGAGGAAGAGGTGTGCGTATTGGGGGATGGGGAGGGTAGGAGTGGTTGTCAGTATTGGGATATGTTTGTCAGTGGGGGATTTATTTATTTAGACAGTTTTGTATACCACCTTATCCTTCAATCAAAGTAGTCAACAAGACATTGGGAGGCATACATGGGGATGGGGATTGACAGGATGGGGTATGTATGCATGTGTGTGTGCGTGTTTGTGTGTGTGTTGTGGACTGCGTTTGTGTGCATGTCTGTGTTGGAGGTTGCATGTGTGTGTATGCGTGTCTGTGTCGGGGGCTGCATGGCTATGTGTGTGATTTTGGGAATCTGCATGTATAGGAAGACTGTCTGCATGAGTGCCATGGGTGGCTGTGGTAGGTAGATTCCTCTCTCTCTCTTGCATTATTACTCTTCTCTGCCTTTACATAGCACCCCTCCTCCTTCCCTTCCATCTATTCATGCACATTCCCCTCCCATCCAACTTTACTCGCTCTCTCTCTCTCACTCTCTTCCACCTCTCTTCAGTTTATCCTCCAACTTCACCCCTCCCCTTATATTCCCCCTCCCCCCATTCTCTTCCACCTCTGCCCTTTCCCTTATGCTCCACCCCTCCTTTTATTGGACCAAATATCCACCACCGGTCACCCATTGACACTGTCCCACAGCTGGATCTGGCTGGCTAACTGTGCCAACCATGCCACCCTCCCATGTCTGCCGGTTAGCACAGTGGGTCGAGCCTGCCCTAAATACAGCAATTCCCTTATCCCGATAAACTTACCTAAAGTGGAAAGAAAAACATTGAATAAGACAAGGGAAAGTGGTGAAGCCTGTAGAACTCCATTCTCCATTAACCGGGACTCAAACTAATGTTCTCAATCAAATCTGCAATGTCCTTTGCAATAATCAAGATGAAAACCAGGCAAGGACACTCTCCTGAATAGCAAATGCATGGAATAAGGAGTGGGGATGATGTCGAACATCCAATTGCCACTGACCAGGACATTCAGAGGCCCTAACCTGCTAGTGCCACTTAATATCCTTAGAGACTTCCTTAGTCAGAGCAACGACATAACAGTATAGCGGTGATATTCAGCACTACTTTTTAGATAACTATCCACATAACAGAACAATAAAAAAAAGACTGTCTAAGCTACAGTATCTCGATAGTTGCTCTGCATATCATCACTGTCCAGATAGTGCCAACATTATCTGGATTTTCAGTGCCATCCACTATCCGGATACCAGCATTGAACATCTGAATATTTTTTAGCTGTTGCAGCCTGCACTTAAAAAGTAACGCTGACTACAGTGGCTTAGTATTGACCTATTTGTTTTTATTAGAAATGTTCCCTGCTGACTTGACACATTTCTCTTCTTTCTGACCTACATAGTAACATACTAAATGACGGCAGAGCTGCACCTGCCACTCTGAGCAGGTTACTCCCGCTCTATGCCTTTGCTTATGGTTGTACCTGCCGTTCCAGGCAGCTTACCCCTCTCTATTTATGAATATATATATGCTTCCTTTGACGCCACCCTATCGCTATGTAGTGATTCTCTGTGTCTTTCCTGTGTCTTTTCAAATTCCATCACTGATTTTGCTCCTATCATCTCCTTTGGAAGGGCATTCCAGACATCCATCACCCTTTCCGTGAAATAAAGTATTTCCTGATGTTGCTTTGAAGTTTATCTCCTGACAGCTTCATTTCATGTTCTCTAATTCTACAGCTTCCCCTTCTTTGAAAAATGTTTGCTTGTTTATTAATGCAGTATTTTTTAAAAGTTTGCATCTTATCCCCCCTGTCTCTCCTCTCCTCTAAGGTCTTGAAGGACTGCTATAACTGAAAATAATTTGTACTTGTATTTATCTTCTGGAATATATTCTAAATCTTGGGGAAAAAGAGTAATCTTTGGGTTAAAGCAGATAAATGTGTATATTGAGGAGGCCCCTGGCCCAGGCAACAGCCTATAAGCCTAGGGCTGCACTTGTTAGTCCTTTAATTATAGAGTTTTCTTCCTCATCCAGCGCCGGGGCTGCTTGGAGTTGTAGTTGTGTTGTTTAGAAAAACAAGTAGTGTGGAGACCGAGGGTTTACAAGGCAAAACACAGGAATTTATTTCTTTTTCTAAAGAGCATTAAGGCTCAATGCAAAACAAACAGGATTCTTTCTCCAAACAATAATTCATAGGCATTTATCCCAAACAAACAATGAAACTGCTTTATGTAGCTTTTTAACGTGTCACTGTTTTTTAAAACTATTCAGCAATCAGCAAGGTTTCTCTTCTCTTTAAACCCAGAAGAAATATCCTTTCTTCAGCAACAAGGTTCTTTAGCATTCCTGGCTAAACACATTTTCTCCCTGTTTTTCACACTACCTTCTAGGACATTCAGGTTATAGGCTTTTCCCTTCTTTTATCCAAGAACTTTTTATTCTGCCTTCTGGCACAGAGAACAATCCATTACTGAATTTTCAGACCCCTCATCAGATTCATAATAGTCTATCTGCATTTCCTCAGGACCTGTGTCCGGTAAATCTGGCTTTGAGCCAACATGAAAAACTTCAGGCTTAATATTCTCTAAAAGTTCCAGAACGTTTCTCCACTGAGGCTTTTCCCTATGCACAGGGTTTCCACCAGGAACGTGGAGATTCTTTTCTTGCATCAAATGACACAATGCCTCTAACTGGCTTAGGGCACTTTTGGCTACCCTTTTATTCACACACCTTTTTGGAAGTTGCAGCTCTTTACGGTTGGCACTGCAGCCTGACCCATATCAGCACTTCTCTCTGGCACAGCTCTCCTAGTTTTAAAACCAATTGCAGTTTCCCTGCAATCCTGGCTTTCCTTCTGACTAGGGCTTTCACCTCTAAGATTCCCTCGGAAGTCTCCACCGCTCTCCTCCACGGTGAACTCTCTGGGCATTTCTCTGATGCGTCTCTCCCCATTGAATTCTCCAGTGTTCTCCCTGGTCAGCTCTCTCGAGTGCTGGTTTCCTGTATCTTTCCTTCCAGCATGCTGCTGCATGTGCTGCCTCGTCCTGGTACTCCTGTTCCTGTTGCCCTCTCTCTGGCTGTTCTCTCTGTCCGTCCTTTCCTCCAATATTCCCCTGGGTATATAAGAGTGTCATAAGAACATAAGAACATAAGATATGCCATACTGGGTCAGACCAAGGTCCATCAAGCCCAGTATTCTGTTTCCAACAGTGGCCAATCTAGGTCATATGTACTGTGATACAGTGGATAAAACAGAGCGTATGCAAGTTCAGGAAAGTGAAGAGCTTACCTCTGATTCAGCTGTAGGAATGGATGCAGGGCATAGGAAAACAGCTGAGCAGAAAACGCCGTTACTACAAGAAAAGCCAAAAGCTCATCAAGAGCACCTGTCCCCTAGTTCTGACGTTACGTGCAGGGCTAGGAACCATAAAAGGGAGAGTTTCAGGCAGGGTAGGAGGTGCTACCAGGGGAACTGCCAGGACACATGCAAAGGAAGTTGCAGAGGACAGCTGGGAAAGGAAGCTGAAGTCCAGGAGCCAGGAAGTGGCAGCAGTTCAGGAAGACGCTATCCACAGTCACAGAGCACAGGTCAGGTCAGAGGGAGTTTACCCAGAGGAGGGAACCTCAGACGTAGCTGTAAGATAAAGAACAGCTGGGAGCCTGACACAGAGTTTCTTGACTCACAGCCTGACTGGGAAGCTGGGGAAAGGAGCTACTACAACCCCAGAGCTAAGCATAGCACCAAGGTACAGAGAAAGGAACCTATTGCTTTTAAAGAGAGGTTTAAAGCACAGCTTTAACTGGGGAAGCACAGTCGGCTTATAGAGCCATGCCCACCGCGTTGGCAGTGGAATATGAGGAAGTTAAACGAGCAGTACGAGATAGGCTAGGCCTAACTCCAGCAGTCTACCGACGTATGCTCAGGTCCACTAAAATTCAAGCTGATGAAACACCCAAGGCATTGCGCTATAGAGTGCAGGGTTTAGTTTTAAAATGGCTTGAACCAGAAGGAAAATCCATAGAAAGCATAATAGACCAAATTGTGCTTGAGCAGTTCTATGAGGCAGTACCAGTAGAGGTACAGACCTTTTTGACACTGCAGAATTGCAGAACCTCCACAAAAGCAGCACTGCTAACAGAACGGTTCTTTGAAGCCGAATTGGCTAAAAAGGCCAGTGCTGAGTGTAAGTTGGGGTTGACCAATTCTGTAAGAGATACCAGAGAACCTCATAGGGACATGAGGTATACAAATGAATCTCTGTATAAAAAAGAGGATAGGAATGCATTTCCAAAGTGTTTTAAGTGTGGTAAGACAGGGCACTTAAAAAAAGATTGCATTCAGCGCACCGCGCTAATTATAAATAGTAATAAACATGGCTTCCGTGTGGATGTAGAGGTGCAGGGGGTACCTGCAATGGCCTTGCTGGACTCTGGGGCCGATCAAAGTATGGTCTCCCGGAGGTTCTGGAAGATCATGCAGGCCAGAAATGATTTTTCCCCGAGTCAGCAAGAGGGCACAACTAAGATAAAGTGTGTACACGGGTCGTCAACCCGTTATCCCCTTTATAAAGTAAAGGTTAAGGGTTTGGGCACCCAGGAAAACATCTTAGTAGCCATCATCCCCAAATTGCCTTATGATATAGTACTAGGCCGAGATTGGTCACCTTTTTACAAGGGTATAGAAGGAAGTACATACGTAAAGGGAGTACTGGTTTCTACCAGGTCCCAGGCGAAAGGCCTAGAGGCACCCAATGAGACTCCAGAGGATAATCCTATTCCCATAGAAGAGGAAAGAGATTCCACAGGAGAGGAGGAAGAGCCTGTAAGGGGGGAAGATAGGGTGGTAGATGAAACTCTAAGCGAGCTTCCCCAGCATGAGGAGTTGATTAGCGCTCCTTCAAAAGCTAAGAGGAAGAGTAAGGGCGAGAAGCGTCAAGAACGTCATCATCGAGCTCAATTGAGAGCCGGGGTAACTGATGGACAAGGGCTACCGTGGGTACCTGCTGACCTGGTGAAAAAGTTTCCGTCTTTTTCTAAAGAGCAGAAGGCAGACCCAGTATTGAAGCATGCCTTTGAGTTTGCACAGGCAGGTAGGGATGTGCTTCCCAGATTCCTGTTAGAGGAGGATATTTTATATAGGGAGAGCAGCAACCCTCATAATGGGGCAATCAGAAAACAGTTAGTGGTTCCCACTACTTTTAAGGCGGTCGTTATGAGACTAGCTCACGACCACCCCATTGGGGGACATAAAGGAGTGCAGGCTACACTCGACCAGATCCTCGAGCGTTTTTACTGGCCAGGAGTGTTTCGGGAAACGAAGAGGTTCTGTGAGGCCTGTCCGGCTTGCCAGCGGGTAAGTGCCGCTAAGCCCGTAGGAGTTCCAATGATCCAGACTCCTACCATAACAGAGCCGATTCACCGAATGGCGATGGACATTGTAGGTCCACTAATGAAAACCCCTAGAGGATTTCAATACATCCTTGTCATAATGGATGTTGCAACCAGGTTCCCTTGGGCGATTCCTTTAAGGAATATATCAGCTAAGTTTATAGCCGCAGAATTAGTTAAGCTATTCTGCGAGGTGGGGTTCCCGAGGGAAATGCTTACAGATAGAGGAAGTAATTTTGTTTCAAAATACTTAGCACAAGTATGGGATGCTTTTGGCATCCGCCACATAAAAACATCTGCGTACCATCCACAGACGAATGGTCTAGTGGAACGCTTTAATCAAACCCTTAAACAGTTGCTAAGGAGAGGGTTAGATGGGCAGATGGCAGATTGGGATATTATGCTCCCATTCGCCCTATATGCCAGTAGGGAGCGGACTCAAACTTCTTTAGGAGCGTCCCCTTATGAACTAATGTTCGGACGGACACCACGAGGGGTCTTGGATATTTTAAGGGACCAGTGGGTGGAGCCAGAAGGGGAGGAAATGGGGGTTCCCCAATTTCTTTTGGGACTCCGGAGTCGCCTACAGAGAGCGTCCCGAGTCGCAGATGGGCACTTACAGAATAGTCAGAGAACTCAAAAGAAATATTATGACAGAGGTAAGAAACCACGGCAATTAACCGTGGGAGATAGAGTAGTCGTAATGGTCGCTGATCCAGGGCCAAAGTTTGAGGCCCAGTGGAAAGGTCCTTACGTAGTAGTAGACCGCAAGGGTCCAGTATCGTATGTTGTGAAAAACGACAAAGGCCGTCTTCAGACATATCATATAAATGTACTGAAACCATGGTACGAGAGAACGGCAGCACTTAACCGTTCCAGAGTAAACATCACAGGTAAAGCAGCAGACAGTAGATACAGTAGGAAGGTCACATATCCAGGGCAGATTCCGGGCTGTGTGCACAGAAGTTCACCATCCCGGAATATCTTAAGAGGGGGGATATGTGATACAGTGGATAAAACAGAGCGTATGCAAGTTCAGGAAAGTGAAGAGCTTACCTCTGATTCAGCTGTAGGAATGGATGCAGGGCATAGGAAAACAGCTGAGCAGAAAACGCCGTTACTACAAGAAAAGCCAAAAGCTCATCAAGAGCACCTGTCCCCTAGTTCTGACGTTATGTGCAGGGCTAGGAACCATAAAAGGGAGAGTTTCAGGCAGGGTAGGAGGTGCTACCAGGGGAACTGCCAGGACACATGCAAAGGAAGTTGCAGAGGACAGCTGGGAAAGGAAGCTGAAGTCCAGGAGCCAGGAAGTGGCAGCAGTTCAGGAAGACGCTATCCACAGTCACAGAGCACAGGTCAGCTCAGAGGGCGTTTACCCAGAGGAGGGAACCTCAGACGTAGCTGTAAGATAAAGAACAGCTGGGAGCCTGACACAGAGTTTCTTGACTCACAGCCTGACTGGGAAGCTGGGGAAAGGAGCTACTACAACCCCAGAGCTAAGCATAGCACCAAGGTACAGAGAAAGGAACCTATTGCTTTTAAAGAGAGGTTTAAAGCACATGGCTATTGTAAAGGGCGTAGCCCAGTGAATAATGCTGTAAGGGAGAAATACCCTAAACTCCCACTTTATGAAGAGGATCAGCAGAGAGCTTTCCTCAGACCAGGAGATTACAACCCTGGGTTTATAGAAGCTTATGCAGGAAGCAATAGTGATCTCTCTCAAGAGGTTGGGCCAGACTTCTATACAAGGGAAGAAGCTAACTCTGACGGTTTGGGAAGTGAGTCTGAAGGGATGGTCTGGGAGAGTAGCAGCCGCCTTTCAGAGCCCATTCCAATGGACTGTAATGTATGCTGCAAGTATAATCACACTGCTTTGTGTTAACCTTTTTGGAAGAGAAATACTTTGTGAAGAATAACAAAGAAAGAAAGTTTTGTTTCCATTTTTGTGCACTGCTGTGTTTTATGTTTTGTCCTTGATGAATGTCCGTGCGGGACGGGGAATAAAACCCATGCTTTATTTTCCTTACCACTGACCACAAGACTCTGTTTTTCATTGCAAGAGCAGGGTAAAATTTCTACAACCCTAGGCAATTGCCTAATTAGGGTTTAAAGGGCTCCAACACACGGGCCCCATCACAGTACCTAGCAGTTTCCCCAAGGGAAACAGGTTCCACAATGTTGTACTGGGTCAAGCATTGATATCCTGGGTCCCTTCTTAATAATGGTTTATGGACCTTTCCTCCAGGAACTTGTCCAAACCTTTTTTAAACCCAGCTACACTAACAGCCTTTACTACATCCTCCGGTAACATATTCCAGAGTTTGATTACACGTTGAGTGAAAAAATATTTTCTTTTATTAGTCTTAAATAGTTTACCCTGTAGCTTCATTACATGTCCCCTAGTCTTTCTATATTCTGATAAGGTAAACAATCGATCTATGTTTACCCGTTCCACTCCGTTCATTAATTTATAGACTTCTATCATATCTCCCCTCAGCCGTCTCCTTTCCAGGTTAAAGAGCCCTAACCTTTATAGCCTTTCTTCATAAGAGTATCCTTCCATCCCCTTTACCATTTTGATGGCTCTTCTCTGAACCTTTTCTAAAATCGCTATATCCTTTTTAAGATACGGCGACCAGAATTGCACACAATATTCAAGGTGCGGTCTCACCATGGAACGATATAGAGGCATTATAATATCTTTTGTTTTATTTTCCATTCCTTTCCTTATCATACCTAGCATTCTATTTGCTCTCTTGGCCGCTGCTGCACACTGGGCCGAGGGTTTTAACAAGGTATTCACAATGACGCCTAAATCTTTTTCCTGGGTGGTAGTTCCTAATGTGGAACCTTGCATCGTGTAACCATAGTTTGGGTTGTTCTTCCCTAGGTGCATAACCTTGCACTCTGAACTACCGTGCACTTCCCTTCACCCAGGTGTCCCTCATTAATTTCCAAGCCTGCCCTTGGATTAGCAGAGCTTGGGTGTGTCCTGTCCTCAGTAGCTGCGTGTTTTTTTTCTCTGCCTGCAGTTTGAGAGCTACTGATTCCTTGCCTGTCTCTTTCTTTAAAGGTAAATGTCTGATTTTCTCCCAATTCCATGGGCTCAGCCATACTCTCCTCATCACACATCCCCCCCCTTAAGATATTATGGGCTGGCGTTACAGAACCCGCACAGCTTGTAATTCTCGCTGGGATCTTATGGCCAGTCTTCCACTTTTCAGTCTTATGTTCTCTTGTGGCTAAATGAGCCAACGCTATTCGCTCATGCCAAGGTCTCAATACATTGATATGATAGACCTGCTGTCGCCCCCTTCTATTTTCTATGGAGTAAGACCCTGGCCCTACTTGTTTTACTACCCTATAGGGCCCCTTCCATTTACTTTCAAATTTAGGGCTGGCTCCCGCCACCATTACTATTACTTTTTCTCCTATTTCCAGTTGGCGAGGCCTTGTATGCTGATCATAATAACTTTTCTGACGTGCCTGGCTGGTCTTTAAATTTTCCTCCGCCGCTTGGGAGGTTCGGTGTAGCTGTCCTCTCAGGTCTCTCAAGAACTGGGGTACCCCTACTTCCTCTACTTCCGGCTCAACCCACTGCTCCCACAGTATATCTAGGACGCCCCGTGATGCCCACCCATACATTAACTCATACGGTAAAATGCCTAAGGATGTCTGTTTCCGCTCTCTACAAGCATACAAAACAAAAGGGAGCATCATATCCCAGTCCGACATGTCACTCTCTAAAACCCTCCTCAACATTTTCTTCAAGGTTTGGTTTTGCCTCTCCACCAGTCCATTTGACTGCGGATGATAGGCAGTGGTTCTAACATGACAGATTTCAAAAGCATCCCATACTTGAGCTAGATACCGAGACATGAAGTTACTGCCCCTATCTGTCAGGACTTCACGTGGGAATCCCACTTCACAGAATAACTTCACTACTTCGGAGGCTATGGTTTTTGCCGATATGTTACGTAGTGGTATGGCCCATGGAAACCTCGTGGCTTGGTCCACTATGACCAACATATACTGAAATCCCGAGGTGTCTTTATCAACGGCCCTACTATATCCATGGCCAGGCAGTGAATGGGCTCAGATATCACTGGCATGGGTAACAAAGGCACCTCCGATGGATGAATCGAGGTGACCCGTTGGCATGAAGGACACGACTCGCAAAACCGCAAAGTCTCTTTAAAGATACCAGGCCAGTAAAAGCGAGCTAATATCTGGTCGAGGGTGCCATGTACTCCTTTGTGACCTCCTACAGGATGGTCATGCACTAGTCTTAAAACTAGTGCCTTGAACGTTGTAGGGACTACAAGTTGCTTACGGATATTCCTTGTACGGGGATCTACACTTTCCCGGTATAACACATCCCCGTCTAACTAAAACCTAGGTAGGTTTTCTAACCCCCTTTTTGCATACTCGAAGGCCCATGAAAGAGCGGGATCCGCCTGCTGCTCCTTGGGAAAGGATGGAAATTTTTCCACTAGTTCAGCCGGGACCCATGGAAGGTCTTGGCCGGCCTCTACCTCGGCCCTATTTTGGGACCTACACTGCCTCTCCTGGCGTTTTTTCCCTCTCCCCTTCTTACTATTACCTACAGAGGGAGTTATTAAGTCCTCATGGAAAGGTAAATCCTCTACCATCTCATCTGAGGGTTCCTCTTCCCCTCTAGGGCCTTAGACTGCGCTCGGGTAGATACCATGCCTACCTTTTGATGTAGCCCCTCTTCCAGGCCCTCCCTGAATTGGGGCCAATCCCTCCCCAATACCAGGGCGTCTGGTAACCTGGGCACAATAGCTACAGGGATTTTCTTCTTCATGCCTAAACCCTTCACTAGCACTCTGTGTATGGGATAGAATGATGATGCCCCATGGATACACCTGATTTTCACCTTCCCGTCAGGCTGGTTTAGGACTGGTTTATAGCGAGATTCAAGCTCCCGCCAGAGCTTCCTGGAGATCATGCTTTGATCTGCTCCTGAATCTAACAAAGCTTCTGTAACAATACCTTCTACTTCAACAGTCAAAAGGAAACCTTCCCTAACCTCTTTGGTATGGGCAGTTATCAAAGCAGTCCTCGCTCTACAATCCCTTTTCAGGTGACCATCACTACCACATGAAAAACATTTTTTTCATATAGAGTAGGTTTTAACCATTGGCATACATGTTTTCATTTCATCCCCCTTTGGCCTTACCTTCCTTTCTGATGATACAGAATCTGCCCTTTTAGAAGCACCCCCTTTTCCCTGGCCTGCCAATTCCGCTTCCATAAAGCGCTCAGCCAATAAGGTGGCTTCATTGGTGTTCCGGTAGTTTTGTAAAATCAGGAAGGTTTGTATGTCCTTCGGGATTGCGGCCATAAATTGTTCCAGTACAATGCTATCTATAATGGACTCTATGGTTCTAGCCGTTGGTGTTAACCATTTTAATACCAAGCTCTTAATTCTTTGGCAGAGAGCTTTCGGTGTTTCACCAGGCTTCAATTTACTATTTCTTAAGAGACGATGATATACCATGGGCGTTAGGCCTAGGTGGTCTCTTATACATTTTTTCAGCTCCTCATAATCGTTGGCCAAGGCTGCAGGCATGGCCCTGTATGCTGCCAGTGCTTCTCCGGTAAGCGAAGTGGCCAGGCGCACGGCACATTGCTCCTTAGGCCATCCGGTTATGTGTGCCACCCTATCAAACACCTCTAGAAAATCATCTATATCATCATTCTGAGTTAATTGACCAAAAGAAAATGTCTCGCTAGGCTGTAACCCTAGCCCATGTGTGTGCAAAGCTCCTATGGAACCTGGAGTAGTCCATGCTGGTTCTGCTGCTTTCTCCTGAGCTCCCAGCCATGCTCCCATCATGTCCAGAAGAGGTTTCTGCTGTGCCTGCATCACTGCAGCAGTTTGCTCCTGAGCTTGTATGGACATTTCACGCTGTTTCTCGAATTGTCCAGCCATCCACTGTAATAGCTCCTAACATTCCATGGCTAACTTCTGCGCTGCAACAAGAAAAGACAAAACACCACCAAGTGCGGTACAAATAAATTTATCTACTCCTTTTCTGGT
The DNA here is from genome assembly GCA_033557465.1 of Ichthyophis bannanicus. Lineage (NCBI taxonomy): Eukaryota > Metazoa > Chordata > Amphibia > Gymnophiona > Ichthyophiidae > Ichthyophis > Ichthyophis bannanicus. Next base: position 124,758,822 of record CM066035.1, on the reverse strand, counting down.
TTATATCAACAGTGCTGCACCCCTGTACAGGTATCCTTTAAAAACCCCTTTTTATCTACGGGTTACCTGCAACAGGTGTAGACTCCAGCTTAGCAGAAATGAAGGCCACCGCCTTGTCCTCCTTGACTCGGCTTTTTGACTTCAGCTGCACTTCACCTTTTAATCATCAGCAGGGCTTCGGCAGTTATCACTGTCGTGTGTTGAATTCTTGAGTGGTTGTAAATCCTGGTGCATGCGTAGAAAAAGATCCGAAAAACTATGCCACCTGTGGAGGCCCCTGGCCCAGGCAACAGCCTATAAGCCTGGGGCTGCACTTGTTAGTCCTTTAATTATAGAGTTTTCTTCCTCATCCAGCGCCGGGGCTGCTGGGATTTGTAGTTGTGTTGTTTAGAAAAACAAGTAGTGTGGAGACTGAGGGTTTACAAGGCAAAACACAGGAATTTATTTCTTTTTCTAAAGAGCATTAAGGCTCAATGCAAAACAAACAGGATTCTTTCTCCAAACAATAATCCATTGGCATTTATCCAAAACAATGAAACTGCTTTATGTAGCTTTTTAACATGTGTCGCTGTTTTTTAAAACCATTCAGCAATCAGCAAGGTTTCTCTTCTCTTCAAACCCAGAAGAAATATCCTTTCTTTAGCAACAAGGTTCTTTAGCATTCCTGGCTAAACACATTTTCTCCATGTTTTTCACACTGCCTTCTAGGACATTCAGGTTATAGGCTTTTCCCTTCTTTTATCCAAGAACTTTTTATTCTGCCTTATGGCACAGAGAACAATCCATTACTGAATCTTCAGACCCCTCATCAGATTCATAATAGTCTATCTGCATTTCCTCAGGACCTGTGTCCGGTAAATCTGGCTTTGAGCCAACATGAAAAACTTCAGGCTTAATATTCTCAAAAAGTTTGTGATAAGGAAGCTTATCATAGCTCAGGTAGGAGCTATAGAAAAGATGATGTGACTCTGAACAAGCAACCTGTCAGTTCTGGTAGAAGTAAGAAAACAGAGTTTTCACATAAAAGACTACCAGTTCCAGAATGCACCAGGTTTCCAGCAGCCATGAGAGGGGCTGAAGTGAGAAAACGTGTGTGCAATCAAGAGAGCTATGAGGTAATCCCTAAGCACTCATCTCAAAGGGCAGGGCCTGATTCAACACAGCTGCGCTGTGTTAGGGAGGAGCACACATTAGGACAGAATAAGAATAGAGCTTATTCTACAGATAACAGCTTCAGCAAAAGCTTCAGACACAGATACAGCAACAGCTTCAAGCTCAAGCACCAACATCATCTCGAGAAGCAGAAGCCAAGCCAAGCGGATAGAGAGAGAAGGAAACTCTCTGGAAGAAAGAGAAGAAAGGCCATTGGAAGGTCTGGGAGATTCCAAGGCAGTACCTATACTGGGAGGTATTCCAAATGCCAGCAGAGTCCATTGGACTGGAGTCAGCCAGAGGAATGGAATGGCAGAGATAGGAATCACCAGTGGCTACCTGGAAAAGAGAAGACTGCACGTGGAAAGGACTTTCAGACCTATGCCAGAAGGTATGTGAGGAAAGATCCAGTGTCCAGGGATCAAGATTGGAAGGCTGGACATCATAACTGGATTACATACTGGCCAGGCTATACAGAGAGGAATTATGATAGCAGGAGAGGCTCAGGTATGAACACTGATCCAGACCCTATCTATAATAGTGAATGGCAGCAAGGGAATAAACATTCTCATGATAGTGCCTTATTGAAAGACTCGTCTGTGCCAATGTATGATAGTGACCCTATGCTGATTGATGAAGGGGGAGATACAGCAGATGAAACTATTGATTACATGGACTGTTCTTTATCCAAGTGCTATTGCTAGCTTTCTGTGAGCAAACACATTAGCCATCACAAAGAAACCTAACTTTGTTCTTATTTCCACTGCAAACAGCTCTTAAAGCAGGATTTGGGTTCACACAGTAGCAGCCAGCCAGCTAAAGGATTTCAGCTGGACAATTGATAGTAATTAAAGCTGCCCCGATTGTGTGTGTGAGCAAGGGAGAATCACTGCTGGGACTGTGTGGAAAATAAGCAGAAGTTAACCTAACCAGCAAAGTTTATTCATTTCTTTGTGCCTTTTTATTTGGTAATTATTTGCTAAGAAAACATTAGCTAATTGCCTGACAAGCTGAAGGTTGTTTTCTGATTTGCTTTGTGACTTTATGTTATCCATTTAAACACTGCAAGCAAGTAACCTCATTTATATTGCTACCAAGCATACTTGTGCTGGGTGAATTAAACCCCATACCATTCTTAGCAAAAGTCATCGAAAAAACTGTACAAATACAAACACAAGAATTTCTTGACTCATCCTACCCGCTAGATGACCAACAATATGGATTTCGCCCCAAGCATGGAGTTGAAACACTCCTGACTGTTTTTACCGATACACTACTAAGAGGAATAGACAACCACAAAAAAGCTTTTATCCTCTTATTTATTGACATATCAGCCGCTTTCGATAGTGTTAACCATTCAATAATGCTTAACTACTTAAGACACATAGGAATATACTCTACAGTTCACAAATGGTTCACCTCTTATCTGTGCAATAGAACGCAAAATGTTAGAATAAGCAATCAAACTTCTGAATCATATAAATTTGAAACAGGATTACCACAAGGCTCAGCGCTTTCAGCTCTACTATTTAATATATACATAAAACCAGTTTGCAATATCTTTAAGAAATATGGTGTACTCTATCATCTATATGCAGATGATATTATGATGTACATCCCATTCACTATCCCTAACATACCGTTGCAACTCCTTTCGGATTGTTTTAATGAAATAACATTATGGCTAAATGCCCACAATCTCCTAATAAACCATTCAAAAACTGAAGTGCTAATAGTCACCAAAAACCAAGATTATACCCCACCAACACATATAACACTTCAAAACCAAGAAATTAAAATAAAGAATGAAGTGAGATACTTAGGAGTCATTTTAGACAAACATCTCACTCTAGATACCCATATCAGAAATACCACAAAGAAAATTTACTACAAACTTAAAATACTTAAACAACTTAGACCTCTTGTTTACATACATGATTTTATCAGTATAATCCAAGCCACTATAACCCCCCACTTTGATTTTGCGAACCTTATATTATTAGGTACATCAAAACAAAACATCAAAAGACTGCAACTCGCACAAAACTCAGCAGCTAGGATAATAACAAAAACACACTCTCATCAACATATAACACCAATTCTAGCATCCCTTCACTGGCTTCCAATTCAAAACCGAATAACATATAAAACACTAATAACAGTATTTAAATCACTATTTGATTTGACACCATCTACTTTAAGTAACTTAATTACCAAAGAACATCCAAAACCTACTCAAAGAAAAAATCAACTAAACAAACTTAAAACCCCCATAGATTTCATAAAAACAAATAAATCAACAAACAACAGAGCGTTCTCACATGCAGCCCCAACAGCCTGGAATTCCCTCCCTGTTGAACTAAGAATATTAACAGAGATTAATGAATTCCGAAAAAAAACTGAAAACACACCTCTTTACAATGCACTACAACACTATAGAACAGCCATCAAAAGAATTAGACAAAGGCTAAACAGTTTTATCTACATCTCACTATAACAGAAAAGAAAACCTGCCCTATCTGCATCTGTACTACTCATAATGATTATATCCCACATAACTTGTATATGTATTTAATAATATAATGTTAATGTACATAATGTATATAGTGTTGCACTGTTCAGTGCTATCTGTTCAACATTTCTGTTTACTGTACATTGGTTATAGTTATATGACGTTATATGTAAAACAAATCCATGATTTGTTGCCTGTTGTTATTTGTGAACCGCAGCTGATCTTAGGAAGCTGCGGTATATAAGAGATTGTTAAATAAAATAAAAATAAATAAATAAAATAAAAGAAGTATTTTATTGGCTTTACCACTGGTTACACAACTCAATTATTGTCTTCAGCTGTGTTTGGGAGTGAATGAACTACGTTACCCACAATACCTTGCAAGAATCATATGAATATATGCATCGTCAAGATTGTGTAAGTTCTCACCCTAGGCAGCCGTCTGACAAGTTCCAGAACCTTTCTCCACTGAGGCTTTTCCCTATGCACAGGGTTTCCACCAGGAATGTGGAGATTCTTTTCTTGCATCAAATGACACAATGCCTCTAACTGACTTAGGGCACTTTTGGCTACCCTTTTATTCACGCACCTTTTTGGAAGTTGCAGCTCTTTAGCTGGTTCAGGAACGGTTGGCACTGCAGCCTGACCCTTATCAGCACTTCTCTCTGGCACAGCTCTCCTAGTTTTAAAACCAATTGCAGTTTCCCTGCAATCCTGGCTTTCCTTCTGACTAGGGCTTTCACCTCTAAGATTCCTTCGGAAGTTTCCACCGCTCTCCTCCACGGTGAACTCTCTGGGCCTTTCTCTGGTGCTTCTCTCCCCACTGAATTCTCCAGTGTTCTCCCTGGTCAGCTCTCTCGAGTGCTGGTTTCCTGTATCTTTCCTTCCAGCGTGCTGCTGCGTGTGCTGCCTCGTCCTGGTACTCCTGTTCCTGTTGCCCTCTCTCTGGCTGTTTTCTCTGTCCCTCCTTTCCTCCAATATTCCCCTGGGTTTATAAGAGTGTCTCTGAACTACCATGCATTCCCCTTCACCCAGGTGTCCCTCATTAATTTCCAAGCCTGTCCTTGGATTAGCAGAGCTTGGGTGTGTCCTGTCCTCAATAGCTGCGTGTTTTTTTTCTCTGCCTGCAGTTTGAGAGCTACTGATTCCTTGCCTGTCTCTTTCTTTAAAGGTAAATGTCTGATTTTCTCCCAATTCCATGGGCTCAGCCATACTCTCCTCATCACAATAATTTAGAAGTTTAGCTCTCTGGTGGTACTAAGACCAGAGCTGCTGAGTCAGTCAGATCTTAGTACCACCAAATAGCTTTTCATTTAAATCAAATCAGATATAGCTTAACATACAAGTAGAAAAAATAGAGGCCAATTCTGTGCGGGGCATGTATGGCCTGTCCAGATGTTCAGAATCTGGACGGGCCGGATTTGCACCTGATTCTGATTCCGTAGGGGCTATACATCCCCATGGGATCAGAATCGGGTGTAACCAGCCTGGATGGGCAGACTGTGTCACAATTCTGAGCCACTGTATGCATTTCTTTCACCCCATCCAACCAAGCCAGAGTACCTGCATAGAGCCCGGGTTTGGCTGGTGGGAAAGCCCCTGCATACGTTCACCACTGCTGTGGGGTCCTCCAGCAATGTCCACCATCCTCATTAGGGGACTTATTCCACCTCAAACTGGAATAAGTGCCCTGTCTAACTGGCCATGCCCAGACATACAGGGCTGTCACCGGAATAGGCCCTGTATGTCCAGGTTGGGGGTCACATCTCCGGCCTGCCCTTGCTTCTCCCTCAGTCCTCCCCTCCTGCCCCCATACTGAGCTCCTCATACCTCTTGACTGTATGTGCCGGGAGCTCATTTAACAGCATTGGGTATAGGTGAATAGCGGCAGCAGGACATCCATATCGGATGTCCAGCCCCCGCTATTCAATATTGGAATGACCCCCATAGTCTCTGACTACAAAGAACTAAACTTGTTTCTGGTGACCTATACAAAGAGGCATTCCAGGTAGGAGGCAAACAATCTGTGAAGCTGTCTTAAATAGGTGTTAAAGGCAAGTGACAGATCAAAGGGGCAATTTGAAAGGCCCCCTCTATGAAACCAAGGGCTGTGTGAATCACCCAGGAAACTGGCAAGACTTTACCTTAGAAGCACAGATCAAGGCGCTGTGTAGCAAGCCAGCTTTTAAGACATTTTTCCCTCCCTCCCACCCACCCCAGGGATAATCTTAGCTTTATAGGCTCTTAAACGTATTAAAGGGGGGAGGTGCCCATAATCACTTTCAGGTACGGCTGCTTATCCTCATCAAAAATATATTTATTAAGGACCTGTGATTAATTATTCTTGAGGTGAACTAAGTCCATTTAACACATAAAGTTTAGTTATATTAGTATAGGCATCCCCAGCAAACATAAATAAGTAAACAACTTGAATATCTGAACAAAATCTTAAAACTAAGATGCAGACAGCAGTCCAGCAGTGAGATGGGGGCTTTCCAGTCTTTTGCACCGAGTGTCACATGTATGATTTTTTCCCAGTTTGTGAGGGTTCTTACGTGTGCACAAGGTGCAAGGAGTTTTTTGCTCTCAGGGAATGAGTCCGATCTCTGGAGGCTAGAGTAGCAGGCTTGAGGACATAAGAAAGACAGAAAGGTACATAGACAAGACCTACAGGATATAGTCCTGAAGTCCCATCTCCAGTCTGGCAGCCTCTCTGCTGCCATGGAGGAAAGAGGTCACGAGACAGGATAGCATGACCCTGGTGTGGCAGGAAGTGATCCTGTAGCTAGGACATGTCCTCCAGGTGATGTGAAACCCTCTCACATTTTGGAGGTTTCTCCATGACCATATGCCCATGAGGGAAGGGTTAGGATGGCCATTATAGTTGGTGATTAGATCATTAGGCATGTAGATAGCTGGGTGGCTGGTAGATGTGAGGATTGCCTGGTAACATGCCTGCCTGGTGGAAGGTAGAGGAACTCACGTGCCACCTAGACAAGGTATTAGATAGCACTGGAGAGGAATCTGCTGTCTTGGTAGATGTTGGTACCAATGACATAGGAAAGTGTGGTAAGGAAGTTCTGAAGGTCAAATTTAGGCTTTTAGGTAGGAAGTTGAAATCCAGAACTTCCGGGTTAGCATTCTTAGAAATGCTTCCCATTCCATGCACAGGACCCAAAGGTAGGCAGAGACAATGTGTGGGTGAGACAATGGTACAAAGAAGTGGGTTTAAATTTGTTAGGAACTGGGCAACATTCTGGGGAAAGGAGGGCTTTTTCGAAGGGATGGGCTCCACCTCAACTGGGTTGGAACCAGGCTGCTGGCATTAACCTTTAAAAAAGAGCTTTTAAACTAGATAATAGGGGAGAGCCGACAGTCGCCCAAAAGCTCATGGTTCGGAAAGATGTATTCATGAAGGATACTAGCAAAAGATTGAAGTTAGGGCATATCGACAGAGAGGTTCCAATAAAGACAAAATTAACCCAAATGCCCTTAAGTACAGCAGACAGAGCTGAAGATTCCAAATTACCTCTGCCTACCGATAGCCAGATTAATATGAATGAAATATGACTTCTAAAATGCTTATATGAAAATGCTAGAAGTCTAAAAAATAAAATGGGAGAATATATAGCACTAAATGAGAGGTTGGATATGATTGGTATCTCAGAAAACTGATGGAAGGACAACCATTAGGACACAATTATAGAGTTGGCCAAATTGGTGGAGGGGTTGCGCTCTATGTTACAGAGAGCATTGAGTCACACAGGATTAAAGTTTTGCAGGAAACAAAATACACGGTAGAATCTCTATGGATTGAAATTCCATGTAAAAATGGGAAGGCGATGGCAGTAGGGGTGCACTACCAATTGCCTGGCCAGATTGGATGATGAAATGCTCAAAGAAATCAGGGAAGCTAACAAAAGTTAAAGCACAGTAATAATAATGGGTGATTTCTATTACCCCGGTATCGACTGGGTCAGCGTCACGGCAGGACATGCTAGGGAGATAAAGTTCCTCAATGAAATAAATGACTGCTTCTTGGAGCAGCTGGTTCATAACCAACAGGGGAGGAAGTCATTTTGAACCTAGTCCTTAGTGGAACCCAATATCTGGTGCAAGAGATAAGCATCTTTGGGCCACTTGGCAATAGTGATTATAGCAGATCGTGTTTGATTTCATAAATAGAGGAAGGACGGCAATAAAATCCACAGTACTGCTTTTTAACTTTCAAAATGGATACTATGATAAAATGAGGATAATAGTTAAGAAAAAACTAAAACGAGCAGCTGCAAAGATTAAAGATTTACATAAAGCATGGGCGTTGTTTAAAGATAATGTCTTGAAAGCCCAGACCAGCTGTAATCCACACTTTAGGAAAGGTGGAAGGAAGTCCAAAAAACTGCCAGGATGGTTTAAAAGTGAAGTCAGAGAGCCTGTTGTAGCCAAAAAAGCATCTTTCAAAAAATGGAAAAAGGATCAGTGGATCCCTTTATAGTAACAGGATAAATTCAAAATAAGCATAACTATCTCTTATATCTGAACAAATAGGGGTGACCTACACGGAACAGTGGGTACACTCCTAAACAAAGGCATGGGGAGAGGTGACCTGCACGGAGCGGCAAGTGCATGTACTCTTGCTGCCTTGCTGGGCAGACTAGATGGACCATACTAGTCTTTATCTGCCGTCATATACTATGCTACTATGTTATGTAACATAAGCACTGGCAAGTTAGATGCAAGGCATTGATCAGGCAGGCAAAGAGAGAATTTGAGAAGAAGCTTGTTGTGGAAGCAAAATCGCATAATAAAGACTTTTTCAAGAACATTTGTAGCAAAACATTGGTGAGAGAGTCAGTTGGACCATTAGATGATAGAGGAGTAAAAGGGGCACTAAGAAGGGACAAGGCCATAGTGGAAAGACTGAATGAATTATTTGCTTCAATCTTGTAGGGAAGTTACCCATGACTGAAATGGTATTTGAAGTTGATGCATCGGAAGTATTGAAAGAATTATCGATAAACCATTTGATAAACAAAACAGTATCAAATCACCTGGATCTGATGGAATACACCTGAGGGTGTTGAAAGAACTGAAATATGAGACTGCAGATCTACTATTAGTAATCTGTGAACTATCATTAAAATAGCAGTACCGGAAGACTGGAGAATAGCCAATATAATGCCAATTGTTAGAAAGGGTTTCAGGGGTGATCCGGGAAACTACAGGCCAGTGAACCTGACATCAGTACCAGGAAACATAGTAGAAACCATTATAAAGAACAAAATTGATGAGCAAATAGACAGTCATGGTTCAATGGGAGAAAGCCAATATGGCTTTAGCCAAGGACGGTCTTCTCTTCCTAATCTGTTATATTTTTTTGAAGGTATGAATAAACAGCTAGACAAAGGTGAGTTGGTCAATATATAGTGTATCTGGATTTTCAGAAAGCCTTTGACAAGGTCCTCATGAGAGACTACTGGCAAAATTAAAAGCCATGGGATAGGAAGCAGTATACAATTGTGGATCTGGAACTGGTTGAAAGGTAAATAGTTGAGTACCCCAGGGATCTGTGCTGGGTCTACTGCTTTTTAACATATTTGTAAATGACCTGGAAATGGGAATAATGAGTGAGGAAGTAAAATATTTATTTATTTATTTATTTATTTTTAATTTAACAGGTTTCATATATCGCTTTATCATTTCAATCAAAGTGGTTTACATTGAAACTTAAACTTGGTAATGTACATTAAACAGGGACATTGATAACTTGGATTTTTTTGAGGCAATGGAGAAATATGCAGATGACACAAAATTATTAAAAATTGTTAAAATCCAAGAGGATTGTGAAAAATTGCAAGAGGACCTTGACAAATTAGAAGACTGGATGTTCCAGTGGCAGATGAAATTTAATGTGGGCAAATTTATTTTATTTATCATTTCTTATATATCGCCTTTCATGATATCAAGGTGGTTTACATTGAACAAACTGAAATTACATTGAACAGGGCATTATAACTTGGAGATAACTATTTTACAGGGAACATGGGCAATGGAGTGGTTAAGCCGATGTTGTTCTTCCTCTATTAGTTTCTGCTTCTATTTCCTTGCATGTGTCATTGTAGTACTTCTCCTTGTCTTGTCTTGCTGCATGTTGGTGATCTCTGTTGAGTTCTGTGATTGCCTATCTTTCTCCTCTGCTTTTCGTTTCTCTGCATTTCTGGACAATTTTCAGAGTTTCTTCGGCCAAGCATTTTGGCCGTTTTTGCTTTTTCACCTTTTGTAGAGACTCTCACTATCTTCCAACACAACCTTCTTGATGTCATTCCATAACTCTTCTGGAGCTCTGTCATTTGTATCTAAAGCAGCAAATTGATTTTGCAGGCAGTCTTTAGATTACAGTGGTATATTCTCAAAGCTATATTTTGCTACATTCATGAATGGCTTGCTCTTTTTCAACTTTAGCTTGAGTTTGCATACTAGTAGTTGGTGATCAGTAGAAGAGTCATCTCCAAGTTTTGTCTTTGTTGATGTTATAGAGTTTTTCCATTGTTGACTTCCACAGATGTAGTCAATGTGATTTTTGTACAATACATTGGGTGAAGTCTATGCATACAGTCGCTGCTTGTGTTGCTGGAAGGTGTTTGAGATGAATAGATCATTGGTCTTGCAGAATTCTATCAGTCTTTCTCCAGCTTCATTTCTGTTGCCAAGTCCATATTTTCCAGCCATTTTGCCTTCTTCTTTGTTGCCTACTTTTGTGTTCCAGTCACCTATGACTATCAGAATATTCTATTTGCATATTCTATCAATTTTAGCTTGTTTTTGTTCATAGAACTTATCAATTTCATCCTCTTCTGCAGCTGTTCTTGGGGCAAAGCGATGGGACCGGATGGGATACACCCTAGAATACTGAGGGAACTTGGGGACGTTCTAGCAGCTTCACTGATTGACCTTTTCAATGCCTCATTAGAGTCAGGAGTGGTGCCAAAGAACTAGAGAGAGGCTCATGTGGTGCCTTTATACAAAAGAGGAAGTAAGGATATGGTTGATAACTACAGGATGGTTAGTTTAACTTCAGTGGTAACTAAATTATTGGAACGCTGCTGAAAGAGAAAATAGTGAGGTTTCTGGAGTCCAGCGGATTACAGGATCCGAGGTAGCATGGATTCACCAGAGGCAAATCTTGTCAGACAAATCTGATTGATTTCTTTGACTGGGTGACCAGGGAGTTGGACCGAGGGAGAGCCCTAGATGTGGTATATTTCGATTTCAGTAAAGCCTTTGACACTGTTCCTCACAGGCGACTTATAAACAAACTGAGCACCATAGTGATGGACCCTAAAGTTACTGCCTGGGTTATAAAGTGGTTGAGTAGGAGGTGACAAAGAGTACAGGTAAATGGAGCTCACTCTGAGGAGAAGGAAGTTACCATGGTATACCCTAGGGATCTGTCCTTGGTCCAATTTTTTTTAACATCTTTGTAAGTGATATAGCGGAAGGGCCGTCTGGTAAGGTTTGCCTCTTTGCAGATGATACCAAAATCTGCAATAGAGTAGACACCCAGATAGGTGTAGATAACATGAGGAGGGATCTAGCTAAGCTTGAAGAATGGTCTAGAATTTGGCAGCTGGGATTTAATGTTAAAAAATGCAAGGTCATGCATTTGGGCTGCAGCAATCCAAGGGAGCAATATAGTATAGGGGGTGAAATACTTTTGTCCACTAAAGAAGAGCGGGACCTAGGCGTGGTTGTGTCTGATGATCTTAAAGTAGCTAAACAGGTAGAAAAGGCGACAGCAAAAGCTAGAAGGATGCTTGGGTGCATAGGGAGAGGAATGGCTAGCAGAAAAAAGGAGGTGATAGTGCCTCTGTATAAGTCTTTGGTGCGACCTCATTTGGAGTATTGTGTGCAATTCTGGAGACCGCACCTTCAAAAGGATATAAACAGGATGGAGTCAGTACAGAGGTTGGCTACTAAAATGGTTAGTGGTCTTCATTATAAAGTATATGAGGACAGACATAAAGTATATGAGGACAGACATAAGGATCTTAATATGTACACCTTAGAGGAAAGGCGGGATAGAAATGATATGATTGAGACGTTTAAATACCTCCGTGGCATAAAAGCCTCTTTCGATTGAAAGCAAGTTCTGCTGTGAGGGGACATGGGATGAGGGTGAAAGGGGATAGATTCAGGAGTGATATGAGGAAATATTTCTTTACGGAAAGAGTGGTGGATCCATGGAATACAAAAAGCCTACTACAAGATGCGAATCATCAGGAGACTGAAACCACTCCTCGCCCCAGAACACTTCCGTACCGTCTGTCAAGCACTGATAACCCCTCTACTGGACTTTTGCAATCCGATATACCTTGGACTACCGAAACAAGCTATCAAACCACTCCAACTGGCACAAAACACTGCAGCACGAATCATATCCGGAACTGCAAGACAAGAACACATCACACCCACCTTAAAGGACTTACACTGGCTTCCAATCGATGCACGCATCAGATACAAAACTATCATAAACCTATTTAAGATAAAACAGCAAACTTCAGCCAACAGCCTACACGCCCTCATACAACCAGACACCAGCACTCGGCCTAGAAGAAAACAAACACACAACCGAGTCAGCACCCCAAGTGAATACAAACACACACGCAAGGACACAACAGACAGAGCACTCTCCATGGCTGCTCCAACAATATGGAACAAACTACCGGACGATTTGAGAGCAACTACAGACCTCAAGGACTTCAGAAAACAGCTGAAAACCATGCTGTTCAGAGAACACTATGGACACATCACATAAACTAAGTAAACTGTATAGCAGCACACGTTACCGACTAACACCATATGTATATATAAAATGTTTTTAGCACCACTGTATATAGCCCACATTGTACATAGCTCAAACCAATCTAGCTCACAACACAACACACACCCAACTAAATTTCCACCCTCACTGCATGTATAACACACTCACACTACCAGATTGTTTGCTGTGATACCACCTTGATTATCATGATAAGGCGGTTTAGAAATACTGTTAAATAAATAAATAAAATAAATGGAATAGTCTCCCAGTGGAGGTGGTAGAGATGAGGACAGTATCTGAATTCAAAAAAGCATGGGACAAACACTGAGGATCTCTAAAGGAAAAAAGGGAACTGTTGTAGTTGTTGATATGGAAGGACAGACTAGATAGGCCATGTGGTCTTTTTCTGTCATCATTTTTCTATGTTTCTATGTTTCTATATACTTGAATTATAGTTGTGTTGATAGGCATTCCTCGTAGACGAATAGAAATTAAGCGTTCAATGACTGCATTGTATTTCATTACAGTTCTTGCAAGTTTCTTCTTAATTATAAATGCAACACCATTACTTCTTTGTCTTTCATTTCCAGCATAGTAGACCATGTGATCATCTGATGCAAAGTGCTTGATGCCAGTCCAATTCAGTTCGCTGACACCCAACAGATCAAGTTGTACATGTTCCATTTCATTCTTGACCACCTCCAACTTCCCTTGGTTCATGCTTCATATGTTCCATACCTTAATATGTAAGACATCTTTGCAATGTCCGACTCTCATTTCATGCGCAGTTACATTGACAGTTAGACATCCAGAGGGCTGTGAACCAACCCTGACTTTTCTCTGAAAAGTCTTCAGCTCCTCCCCAGTAGCCAGTTTAGTGCAGTCCAACCTGGGGGGGTCTCATCTTCCAGCACTATAGTGCATCTTGTTTTGTTGTGGCTATCCATTGGGTTTTCATGGCAAGATGATGGAAGTAGATTGCCAGGCCTTTCTTCCATGCAGTTTAACTTAAGTGTTGTTGCCATTTTCACAGAAATATGATTCTCCACCGCCAACATTGTCCCATTCGGCTGCTGCCCAGATGGGTGGTTTGTCTTGGTATGGCAACTTAGCTGAGATCTGTCTATCTTGGGAGACCCTGCCAGTAATTAAACTACCGATAGCTTAGCCCTCAGCATCACTGATGCACACAAGCCCTCACAGCATAACAAGCTGCAAACCAAGTGAGGGGAAAGGTTAGGACTCTTCAATCTGGAAAAGAAATGGCTAAAGGGAGATATGATAGAGATCTATAAATTAATGAATGGAATGGAACAGGTAAACGTAGATCGGTCCTTTACACCATCAAAATTAGAAAGACTAGGGGACATGCAATGAAGCTACAGTGTAACTCATTTAAGACTAATAAGAGAAAATATTTTTTCACTCAACATGAAATCAAAGTCTGGAATTCGTTATTGGAGGATGTAGTAAACGTTGTTAGTGTAGCTGTGTTTAAAAAAGGTTTGGACAAGTTCCTGGAGGAAAGGTCCATAAACCATTATTAAAAGGAATTGGGTAATCCACTGCTTGCCCAAATACATGCATTATGGAACCTGTGTGTCTTTTTGGGAAACTGCTAGATACTTGTGATCTGGATTGGCCATTGTTGGAAACAGGACACTGGGCTTGATGGACATTAGTCTGACCTAGTATGGCATTTCTTATGTTCTTATATTCTTATGTTATATTTAGGTCTTCAAGTATTTTCTCCTATGCCTTCTGGCACAGGTCCCATATCATCTTGGTCACTTTCCTCTGAATCATTTCAGGTCTTTTTATATCCCTTGTAAAATACAGTCTCCAAAAGTAAACACAATACTCCAAGTGAGACCTCACTAATGACCTGTACAGAGGCACTAATACCTCCTTCTTGATGCTAGTTATTCTTCCCTAACATCTTTCTAGCTTTGGCCACCACTTTGTCACACTGCCTCACTACCTTGAGATCCTCAAACACTATCACTCCAAGTTCCTTGCTTAGTCCATGTACACTAGCCATCCCCTATCGCATACATTTTATTTTTTTAAAATTTTATTTTTAACTTAACAGGTTTTTTTTATACCGCTCTATCCTTCAATCAGAGCTGTTTACATTAAACAGTAGCTTATGCGTATGACACAGGAGATAATCACAATGTTGACTGCTACATTAAACATGGTCGATAAAATAGTAACATATTGTGGAACTTATAAACTTGTATTAAGGGGAACTATATACAATGCATAGGGCAGACATGGGTAGTGATAACTGAGCTTTGATTAGTTAGGAGTGGTGTGATACATTGGTATTTATGGTAGTCTGTTTGTGTGGTATGGTGTCCAGTGTTTATGTATGGTTTATGTGTTGTGACCAAAGTATTCAGTGTAGAGGTAAGTATTTTGTTTTTTGCAGAAATCCTTTATATCCATGGTTGACCTGATGTTTTCTGGTAGGGTGTTCCATAGTGCTGGGTCGGAGAGGGAGAGTGCACTAGCAGAAGTAGTCTGGATGGATTTCTTGTATTCCGGAGGGGTGACGATCATATTTTTATTGTTTGTTTTCTTGGGGCGAGAGCTGCTATCTTGGTTGCTCAGTTCCTGTAGAATATTTGCAGAGGATTTGTGTATGATCTTGAAGATTATTAGGATTGTTTTGTACTTGGCCCGGGAGTGCATTGGGAGCCAGTATAATTGGTCAAGTATGGGGGTAATGTGGTCTTGTTTGTGGGTATCAGTGAGTATATGGGCGGCTGTATTTTGTGCCAATTGTAAGGGATGAATGGAGCTTTTGGGTAAACCCTGGTATATCGCATTGCAGCAATCCAAGGTTTTATTTATTTATTTATTTTATTTAACGGGTCTTCTATACCGCCTTATCATACATTCAAGGCGGTTTACATGGAACAGTTTTAGCAACAACTTTACATCGAACAGGGTTATTCAACTTGGAGTTAAATTAGGGGTAGAAAAAACAATTAACAATTGCTAACTATATACAGGATCTGTAGTAGTGTTTTATGGGGGGACACAAAAAGCAAGAGGTATGGTGGTCACATGCGCTTTATTAATAAAGAAACGCCCCAACGCGTTTCGGCAACGCCTTCATCAGGGGGCTGAGAACTGCAAACAAATAGTAATAAATAAATAAAAACATCAACATATGAAATAAATATAAACAATTATAAAAACAACCTTAAAAATATCAAACAACAAAATTAAAAATACAAATATGTGACAAAATATAATAAATGATAAAGAACACAAATTAAAATTAATTATATCATTCTTCCCTTTGTGCTAATTTAACTAGTGTTTGTCCTTCTTTTTATCTTTTAACCTTTTAATTTTAACCTGTGTTCATTATCATTTATTATATTTTGTATTTTTAATTTTGTTGTTTGATATTTTTAAGGTTGTTTTTATAATTGTTTATATTTATTTCATATGTTGATGTTTTTACTTATTTATTACTGTTTGTTTGCAGTTCTCAGCCCCCTGATGAAGGTGTTGCCGAAACGCGTTGAGGCATTTCTTTATTAATAAAGCGCATGTGACCACCATACCTCTTGCTTTTTGTGTCTCTGAGGTTATCTGCAAGTAGGTGCTCTTTTGTTTGGTAGTGTTTTATGGTCCATTTTGTTATTAATCATCATCTTGTGTTGGAGTTCCATAGTATTCTAGGAAAAGGTGCAATTTTAATGCTTTTCTAAAGTCCACTAGGTCTTTGAGTTCACGTGTTGATGTGGGGAGGGCGTTCCACAGCTGTGGTGCAAACAGGGAGAAGGCTGTCTTGCAGGTGGATTGGTTTTCTTTCCTGAAGTTTATTGGGGTCTCTAGGATGTTGTTGTCTGCTCCACTTCTTGTTCTGGTTGGGAGTGTCTTCCTGATTAGTGGCTGGAGGGTTGCCGGTGAGAGGTTGTTTAATGTTTTAAAGATTATTATTATGTTTTTGTACTTGGTGTGTACATCAACAGGGAGCCAGTGTAGTTGATGGAGCGTGGGGGTTATGTGTTTGCATTTTGCTGTTCCGGTGATGATTCTTGCTGCAGTGTTTTGTACCAGCTGTAGGGGGAGGGTCATTTTCTTTGGAAGTCCTTGATAAATTGCATTACAGAAATCCAATATAGGCATTATTATGGCTTGGCATACAGTTCGGAAATCATTGTCAGTGAGCAGTGGTTTGAGGTTGCGTAACATTCTGAGTTTGTGGTAGGCTGATCTGGTTGTCTTTTTGATGTGAAGCTGGAAGCTGAGTTGCTGGTCAAAGGTGACTTCAAGGTATTTGACCTCTCATTTGTTGCTTATGGTATGGTCAAAGATTTTTATTGAGTCCGGTGGTGAGAAAATAGTACTCCTTGTGATGTGCATCACTTCAGATTTTTTGTAATTTATGAAAAGGCTTTGATTATTGAGCCATTCTGACATTGATTCCAAGCATGCTGTAATTTGCGAGTAGTCTGGTTGTTTGATGTTATGGGGGTGAATATCATGATGTTGTCTGCGTATATTCTGTAATGCATGTTGAATTGTTTGAAAATGCTGCATATTGGCTGTTGCTTTCTTGATGGGATGTGAAATGTGACCCATGGTGCATCCATTGTATGTTGTACATTAGATCTGGTTGGTTTCTTGAGTGGTGTCCTTGTGTATTTCAGTTGTATATAGTTGGCTAGGTCTTGTGGGGGGGAATGGAGTTTATTTATTTAGACAGTTTTGTATACCACCTTATCCTTCAATCAAAGTGGTCACAACACAATTGGGAGATACATTTAACATGAGGGGATATGAGACACACACACTAATACTTACAGGGAACATGGGCAATGGAGGGTTAAGTGGCTTGCCCCAGACCACAAGGAGCACCTGTGGGACTAGAAACCCCAGTCCTTCCAGCCCAAGGTTGCTGTCCTCTAGTGGGATTTGAACCCCTGACCTTCTGGCCTGTGGTAGCAGTTCTTGTTGGTTCTCTCGTGAGATTGCTTATGATAGAAAAGAGCTCCCTTGGTTTGTTGATTGATTTCATTATCAGGTTTGAGTGGTATTCCTTCTTGTGATTGTTTATCATATTGTGGTAAGTGGCTTGCAGTTCATTGTATTTTGTCAAGATGTTTTGGCTGTTTGTTCTTCTCCATTGCCTTTCCATTTTCCTTAGGTGCTTCTTGTGTTCATTGATTTCACTTGCAAACCAGGGGGCGTAGTGTTTTCTTTTGTTGTTATGTTGGTTTATGTGGTGCGATTGCCGCATTATGTAGAGTTTCGTTCCACTTGGCAATGGTAGCATATAGGTCTATTATGCTTTGCTCCAGTTCCGGCAGTACTTCTTCCAGGAATTTGTCTTTGTGGAAGGTTCGAAATCTTCTTTCCTCTTTACGATTTGCTTCAGGGGTTCGGCTCTTCGTGGGTTGTTTTATAGAGAAGTTGATCATATGGTGGTCTGACCAAGGGATTGGGGTGACAGTTATGTGTGATATCATGTTCTTGATGTGATGTTGGTTTGGTGTAAATACCAGGTCAAGGGTTCCTCCCATATTGTGATATTGGGGTATTTATTAGTTGGATGTACTGCAGAGCTTCCATTGTTTCCATGAAGGTATCTTGATTCTGGGTGGATAGCGACGGAATGTTAGGGTCCCCTAGGACTAGGAGTGGTTTGTTTTGGGTTGCCAGGGAGCATATTTGTTCCAGTATGGTGGAGAGCTCATCCTCATTTGAGCTTGGAGCTCTGTATATGAGGCAGAGTGCTAGATGTTTATTTGAGACTGTTATTATGTTGCTTCCTGTGGCTCGTACGTTGGATGTGGTTTGGAATTGTAGGTGTGCCTTTGCAATAACAAGTACACCACCACCTCTGCGGTGGTGTGACAATTGCTTGAAACACAGTGTGAAAGAGTTCTTGGCTGAGTAACGGTTTCAGATTTTTGAGGAGCTTCATTGTGTGGTAGGCATTTGCAGTAGTTTTCTTTATTTGAGACTGTAGCGTGAGGTTTTCGTCTAAAATGATGCCAAGATATTTGCCCTTTTTTTGTACTTTAATGGTGTGGTGTAATAGGCAGATTTCTTGTGGGGGTGTGAATGATGAGTCTCTGGTAATAATTAATGCCTCTGTTTGTTGACACTTACTGCGAGGTTGTTAGTGCCTAGCCAGCTGATAATTTCTTGCATACAGTTTGTTATGGGCAGGATTTCAAGGTTTTGAATGTTGTTTGGAGCGGAAAACATTATATCATTGGCATATATTCTGAATTGTAAATTGTGGCGCTGGATTATGTTGCATATGAGTTGTATGTAGATATTGAAGAGCATAGATGAGATTGATGATCCTTGGGGGATGCCCTGGGTTAGGGTGAAGGGAGAGGATTTGTGCTTGCCACATTTTACTTGTTGTTGCCTGTTGCTGAAATAGGACTGGAACTATATTACTGTTGTGCCTTATATGCCAATTTCCTGAAGGTGTCGCAATAAGGTACTATGGGATACTGTGTTGAAAGCAGCTGATATGTCCATAAATATGCAAAGGAATCTGGATTTGATGTTGTCGATTCCCCTAATGGTGGTATCCAGAAGTGAGGTTAATGGTGTTTTGACGTTATGATTTGGTTTAAAACCATGCAGGTGGAAGTCCAGGAGGGCATGCAGATCTAGGTGGTCCTGTAGCTGCCTTTGTACCACTTTTTCAATAATCTTCGCCATGAGAAATAGACTGGATATAGGGTGGTAGAATTTAGGGTTGGATTTGTTGAGTGATGAGTTTTTTAGAATTGGACATATGGTGGCGTGTTTGAGTGCATTTGGCATATATCCTTTGTTTAGGACGGTTATTACTATCTTGTGTATAAAATGTATGAGTTGCTCCTTCGTAGATTTAATCCAGGATGTAGGGCATGGATCAGATGGTGAGGTGGTGGTGTTGAGGGAGGTATTGATGTGTTCTATTTGTTGGCAGCTTGGTTTATGAAACTCATTCCATGTTGTTGAAGGAGATGTATCAGGTTTGATTGAGGTTAGGGTCGGGAGGGCTTTCATAAGTTATTGTTTTTTTGTCATTAGATGGTTTGCAAAACTTGTGGGTTTATTTCTGGGTCAGTTTGTTGTGCTGGGTCTTTTATGAGTGCCCTTGCTGTTTCAAACAGTTCACAAGGTTTGTTGGTTGATTTCATAATGCGGCTGGCATAGAATACAGTGACGGAATTCAAAATGGCAAGGGACAGACACAGTGAATCCCTTTATAGTAAGAGGATAAAATCAAAATTAACTATTTCTTACACCTCAACAAATAGAGAGGGGTGACCTACACTGAGCGGCAGGTAAACCTATTCTAGCCACCTTACTGGGCAGAGTAGATGGACCATACTGGTCTTTATCTGCCA
The DNA here is from genome assembly GCA_033557465.1 of Ichthyophis bannanicus. Taxonomy (NCBI): domain Eukaryota; kingdom Metazoa; phylum Chordata; class Amphibia; order Gymnophiona; family Ichthyophiidae; genus Ichthyophis; species Ichthyophis bannanicus. The sequence goes on along the minus strand of CM066035.1, from coordinate 124,738,949 downwards.
CGATATACTATGTTACTATGTTAATGAAAGAGAAACTATTTTGAACTATATAAGAAGCAGACAGAAAGCAAACTCTTGATAGCCACCAGGGCCAGCCCATCCATTGAGCGAGAATGTTGTTCACAGAGGGCCCTACACTTCAGGGGGCCCCACGCAAACCACATTCTCACTCAGTGGACAGCTGCAGAGGGAGCCAGGGAAACCCGCGCGAGGCCCCGGCTCCCTCTGCACAGTCCGCCAGCATGAAGAGCCTTTTCCTTCATGCTGGCGGCTGTTTCAATGAAGCCGCGAATGCTGGGAGAGGTTAAAGGGCATTGCTGTGATGGTGGGGGGAGGAAACGGACTGGAATGGACTGTGATGGTGGGGGGAAACAAACTGGAAATGGGCTGTGATGGGGGAAACAGACTGGAAATGGGCTGTGGTGGGGGGAATGGACTGCAATTGGGCTGTGATGGGGGGAAGACTGCAAGTGGGCTGTGATGGTGGAGGGGGAAACAGACTGGAAATGGGCTGTGATGGGGGGAGAACGGACTGGAAATGGGCTGTGATGGTGGGGGGGACGGACAAACTGGAAATGGGTTGTGATGGGGGGAAACAGACTGGAAATGGACTGTGATGTGGGGGGGGGGAAACGGACTGCAATTGAGCTGTGATGGGGAGGACTGCAAGTGGGCTGTGATGGTGGGGGGAAACGGACTGGAAATGGGCTGTGATGGTGGGGGGGAAATGGGCTGGAAATGGGGGGAAACAGACTGGAAATAGGCTGTGATGGGGGGAAAATGGACTGGAAATGGCTGTGATGGTGGGGGAGGGAAACGGACTGCAATTGGGCTGTGATGGGGGGAACGGACTGCAAATGGGCAGTGATGTTGGGGGGGATAGGACTGTAAATGGGCTATAATGGTGGGGGGGAATAGACAAAATGGTCTGTGATGGTGGGGGGGGGGAACCTGGACTGGAAATGGGCTGATGAAAAGATGGATTAGGATTGGAAATGGGCTGATGGGGGACTGGAATGGAACTGAAAAAGAGCATATGGGGGGCTAGGACTGGAAATGGGCTGATGGGGAGCTGGAATAGGACTAGAAATGGGCTGATGGGGAATGTGGACTGCAAATGGGTGATGGGATAGAATAGGACTGGAAATGGGCTGATGGGGGCTGGAATAAGACTGGAAGTGGGCTGATTGGGGAGCTTGGAGTGGAAATGGGCTGATGGGAGCTGGAATAGGGCTGGAAATGGGCTGATGGGGGAGCTTGGAGTGGAAATGGGCTGATGGGAGCTGGAATAGGGCTGGAAATGGGCTGATGGGGGAGCTTGGAGTGGAAATGGGCTGATGGGGGGTTGGAATGGAACTGGAAAACAGCATATGGGGGACTAAGACTGGAAATGGGCTGATGTGGAAGCTTGGGAGACTGGGACTAGAAGGGGGCAGATGCTGGGTGGGTATAGAACTATAAGGGAGCTGATTTTGGGGGAGGACTAGAAAGGGATGGGAAATGAGAATGGAGAGGGGAAAAGATATTTTGTGTGGGAAGGAAGAAAAGTCTACGATGGGCCGGGTATTGGAAGAGTAAGTGGAGATTGAGAATGGAAGGGTGATAAGAAAATAAATAGACGAAAGAGCAAAAGGGGAAAGATCAGTATGTCAAAGCAGATATAGAGAAAAGTTTTTAAAAAATTTTAAAAGAGAAGAAAGGACAAATGGATAGCTCACAGAAGACACAAAGAAACCAGAAGAAAGTGACTGGAGCAATTGCAACTGAAAAAGAAAATGCACAAGCAACAAAAGGTAGAAAAATACTTTTTTAACTTTTGATATTATTTTTATTGATTGGGATATGTAGATGGGATATTGTTCCCGTTTATTGTTATTTGCTTTGTTTGTTTCCTAACTCTGTATATTTCTTTCTATGAATAAAAACGTATTAAAAAATACTTTTTTATTTTGAATTTATTAACTGGAATATATCAGCTCTGGGAAATGTGCATTATTAACGTCTTTGTGTTTTGTTTAGTACAAGAGGAAATTAATTTATAGTTTTATTTCTCCAGTGTTGTTGTACATCCCAAGTTTGGCTTTTGGGGTTCCCAGTTTAATTATTGTCTTCCTATTTCTAAAATCGAATCCCTTGTTCTTTGGTGACAGTCTATGTTCTGCATTTTAACCAAGCTGAGGTATTCTGTTCATGTAGTTTCTATTTGACCGTGTCACTTGTTCTCTTTCCCCAGTAGGAGATGCATTGGTATTCTCTGAGATGTATTAGTTTAATATTTGTAGCGTTGCCTTTTGATAGGTAGGGTCTGGTGCTTTGTTAGTCCTGGCAGAGCTGTTATGATATGGTGGATTTGCTATGAATTCTAAATGGTCAGTGTTTATAGTACTTCCTAATGGGCCTGGAGGTTGGCACTGGAATATAGTAACGTTGAAATCTGTTAGTCTTTCTTTATCCAGACACTCATTAAGAAGCATATTTACTAAAAATGCATGTTAACATTATGCAAATATTTATGCAAATAAGGCTCCCTATGCAAATGAGGTCCCGCAATTAATCTCCTCACATGGCCCCGCACCCCCCTTGGGCCGCCCCTGATAACCACTGAATCTCTAAGGTCTCATACTGAGAGGTGCAGAAGCCCTGATGGATAAAAATAACCCTAGAAGGCTGTCTTGATGGTTTACCTGTTATTTTTCTCAATGGTTGATTAGTTAGAAAAAGATCCATACTTTAAATTCTTTATTTCCAATATGGGAATACTTTGCAAATTCTCAATAAAGATCTTTGAAAGAAAAAAAGGTTATAAAAGTCTTTATAAAATAGCGTGAATTAAACTGCAGGTCTGACTAGATGATGAAGACTTTAATTCCACTATATTGCTGATGTCCGAACTTGTAGACATGGCCTGAATTTTGAAATGTGAATGACCCAGCATTTGACTCCGCTGCTCCCCAAAAGGGTGATATGTGCTGTTTTGCCCTGAAAGGCTTTTCATATAAGGCATGCTGTAAGTGCTTAATTAAGATATAAGGCATGCTATAAGTGTTCCATTAACATATCTTAAACCGTTAGCCATCTGGTTTATTTATAGGACACATGGTTGCCATGGTTTGACTAGGCACATGTAGGGCCCAAAATGACTCAGTTTTTTATATTAGTCATAATAGCACGCTTTCTTTATGCATCACTGCTTTTTTGCATTCTTAAATTAACTCAAAATGCACATTGCTTGAAGGCTGGTAGTGCATATAGGACTTTGAACTGATTACTTAGTGAGAATAGTTTATCCCTATACAGATCCCTTGTGTGTTTGGCTTTGTTTCATAGTCAGCCAAGCATAATTATCAGGGTGGGTCAATCAAAATAAAGAAATAAGCACCGAAGCAAAATAGTACTTTCATGTTGCAAGGCTACAGCAAAGTGATCATTATTCAAATCATTAATCAAGTCACTTTTCTGCTATAAAATTGGGATTTCCTACCAAATCCTATGTGCAGTTTGTCAGCTCTTTAGTACAGTCCATTGGCATATTATATTCTTGAAAACCTTGGAGGTTGATATTCATTGTATATTCATCATTTTCAGTCATTAGTGACATCTGTATCTATGAAGTATGCCCTGTGGTACTCTATATAAATATCTAACGACTTTCTCTTAATGGTTCCAGAGATTCCCAACTGAAAAAAAATTTATCATTCAGACATATCCATCTGCTAATATTTTCTTGTCCAAAAATAAAATGATTAGCATGTGCCTAGCAAAACTTTCTTGTTGAAGTTCATATTAAAGCATGAGTAGATGCTGCCTTAATTTTTTTTCTTTTGCAGTGAGACAAGACTTAAAGAGAATGGTAGCCTAATGGCTAGTATAATAAGCTGGGAACCAACAAAATCAGGTTCAAAGCTCAGTGTTGCTCCTTTTCTCTGAATGCTTTCTACTTGGCAATGTTATCTAATAAAGAAATAAAATCTAGGCACTGTATTTCAAATAAGCTTTGTCTAATGGCTTGTACAAGAGTAATATAATTTCTTTTTATTTACAATGCATATACCGGTAAGTCCTTTGTACTATAGCAGAGACACCTTTAATTCTTTTTGAATAATGTGATGCCTTGAGAACCTGACATGAGGTCACCACAGATCAGTATGCAGCGATATCTTTCATCTTCTTAATTCCTATGGTCTATGCTTTTTGGTATAAATACCTTCCTGTCATTCAAATTTACCTCTCTCTCTCTCAGTTTTCCACTTGTGCATTGAACTTATACACCATCTGGTCGATATTTAAAACCACTTCCCTAGTAAGCAGCAGCAGCACTGATCGCATAAGAGCTTTTATTTTCAATTTAGGCCCCTTAAACAGGCAACTTTGGCCCTTTAAATCACTAAATGGTCAGTTTAAAAATGGGCATGGATAGAGGATGATCCAGAGCTGGTTAAAACGTTATTTAAAAAGCAATCCTCAGCCTTTAGACAGATAAGATGTTCAAGTCGCACCACAGAATTAGCAGATATAATTTTACTACTACTATTAATCACTTATATAGCGCTACAAGGCGTAAGCAGCGCTGTACAGACACATATAAAAGACAGTCCCTACTCATCAGAGCTTCTGATCTAATCAAGACAGACAATATAATAGCCGAGAACAAGGGGTACAAATAGGGAAAGGTAAGGAGACACAAGGAAAACGAGGGATCAAGATCCAAAAGCAGCCTCAAAGAGGAGAGCATTTAGCATGGATTTGAAAATGGGGCAGAGATGAAGCCTAACATACAGACTCAGGAAGTTTGTTCCAGGCATAAGGAACAGTAAGATGAAATGATCAAAGTCTGGAATTGGCAGTGGAAGAAAAGGCCTTAGAGAGAAGGAAGCCAGTGGAAGAGCGAAATTCACGAGGAGGGGTGTAGGGAGAGAGGAGAGAGGAAAGATAGTGAGCAGTGGTAGAATGACTGTATTCATAGGTCAAAAGGAGAAAATTTACAAAAATTTGCAACAGAGTAGACATTTCTGAGGGAGTTGACAACATGAGGAAAGATCTAAAAACACTGGAAGAATGGTCTAATACTTGGCAGTTACAATTTAGTGTGAAGAAGTGCAGAGTCATGCATTTGGGATGCAGAAATCCAAAGGAATTGTATGCAATAGAGGGAGAGAGCTTGGTGTTGCCAGACCAGGAGAGAGACCTCAGAGTACTAGTGTCTGAGGATCTCAAGATGGTGAAACAATGCGACAAGGCGATAGCCAAAGCCAGAAGGATGCTGGACTGAATATAGACAGGAATAACCAACAGAAAGGAGGGGGTAGACTTGGAGAGGCAAGATGGCGGCAGTGTGATCCTCTCGGTCAGAGGTCTGGTTCCTGAAGCGCCCTGGTGTCGGCGCGGTGCCTTTCTGAAGCCGGTATGGGCCGAAAAAAAAGGAAGCAAGCCTACCTTCCCTCGGGTGAGGCTGTTTCTAGTGCCGCGGGACAAAAGACACTCCAGATGTGCGGTTTCTCTGGCCCGGGGGAGCGAGCGGTGTCTTCAGCAGGTCCGGAGGGTTCCCCGGACCTGAGCACAATATCTGGGGTTTTCTTGTCCCCGGAGCAGCAGGCCCCCCCTCCATGCCCCGGAAGCGTTTTTTCCGTCAGAAGAGAGTCTCCTACTAGCGTGGTGACGAGCACGTCGATGCAGGAGATTTTGGAGGGCTCCTCTGCCTAAGTAAATGCTCCGTCTGGGGCTCCTGGAGTTGTTGGTCAATCTGGGGCTGACTCAGGGGAGTTGGTCAGCCTTCTCCAGGAGAGTGAGGCCCCGAAGGTGTATGCAGGTGCTGGGGTTTTGGTGAGACCCACGAAAATTACAATGGATGTGCTATGGGAGGCCATTTCAACAATGAATGCTTCCTTAGAGAAATTTGCTGTTTCTGTGAGTACTGAATCTAGGACTTTAAAAGGACATATTCAGCAGGTCACACAGGTACAGAAGGAACAGGAGGGGAAGCTGGTACAACTGACTGGTGAGCTGGAGCACTTCCGAGAATTACATCATGCCCATATGAAGGACCGGAATGTGCTTAGTAGGAAGCTGGAATATCTGGAGAACCAAGTCCGGAAGAACAATTTAAGACTGGTTAACTTCCCTAGGTCTCCTACGTGTTCTCCTCTGGAAATGGTTCGTAGATACTTCCGGGAGGTCCTGAAGATCCCCCTGGAGTCTCTCCCACCATTAACCAGAGTCCGATATTTATCTGTGGGTACAGGTATTCAGGGAAGTGTTAGTGCTCCCCCTGGGGTCCCTGGGGATCTTACGGGATTCCTAGAGAGTTCCCTGGAGTTGGTTACTGCCCGCACTACCCTCCTTATTACACTGGCCCTTGAGACCGATAAAGCACTAATTCTGCGATTGTATTTTAGGAATTTCAACGAGCAGTTTATGGGAGCAAGTGTTCGAATTTTTCCTGATTTAGCTAGATGTACCCAGCTGAGGAGGAAGGAATTTCTGGGTTATAAGCCCAGGGTACTTTCTCTAGGTGGGTCATTTTTGTTAAAATTTCCTGCTAGGTGTTGTGTTACGTATAATGGAAAGTTGTATATGTTTTTTGAGCCCTGCCAGCTGCTGGAGTTCCTGGTGGCAAGGGAGGATAAAATTGTGAATGTGACCCCCCATATGGCTGACGTATAAGTCTTCCACTGCTTATTATTATTGGTATTTTCCTGTAAATTTCTGTAAAAGAAAAGAAAAAAATTTTTTCCTGATGCCTCTTCTCACTATTGTGGTCTGATTTTGGTAATGTATTGGAAGATGATGTACTTTTTGGTATAGTACTTTGGAATTATTTTCTTGTTACCATTTTTCCTTTCATTCATTTATTTGAATGTACTTAAAAAAATTCAATAAATATTACATTTAAAAAAAAAGAAAGGAGGGGGTATTAATGCCCCTGTACAAGTCATTGATGAGGCCTCACTTGGAGTATTATTTCAGTTTTGGAGACCTTATCTCACAAAGGATATAAAAAGACTTGAAATGGTTCAGAGGAAGGTGACCAAAATTATTCAGAGCCTGTACCAGAAGACATATGAGAAGAGACTTGAAGACCTAAATATGTATACCCTAGAGGAGAGGAGGGGCAGGGGAGATATAATACAGACTTTTAAATACTTAAAGGGTATTAATGAACAAACAAACCTTTTGCAAAGAAGGGGAAGCTGTAAAACTAGAGGGCATACAATGAAGCTGCAAGACAGTAAACTTAAAAGCAACATCAGAAAATATTTTTTTCACTGAAAGGGTGATAGATGCATGGAATACCCTCCCGATGGAAGTGGTGGGGCAAATGCAGTGACAGAATTCAAAACGGCAAGGGACAGACACAGTGGATCCCTTTATAGCAAGAGGATGAAATCAAAGCAGACATATTTATTTTACAATTTTTGATATACCATTTTTCCACAAGTCAAAATGGTTTACATGGAACTGAGTGAATACAATTAACATTTTACATAAAACAATAGGAACTAGAAATATAACTAATACAATGAACTAAATATACTGTACAGCTGGAAGAAATGGAACTTATAAATAACGCAGTTAAACAAGCTTTAAATTTCCATATATAGATTTAAATAAGGTGTACTAACTATATACATAATAGGGTATGGGCTGGGGAGGGGGGGAGGGATTAAGAGGGGCACTTCATGGAGGTTGGGTGGGAGAGATCCTGTTTATTTGTGAAAGGTCATGTTGCTTTGCATCTAGCTGGGATCTGGTGCCGAAGTGTTCTTGAAAGAGATGAGTCTTTAATTTCTTATGGAAGTCTGCTGTGGGTTTAATGCTTCATATTGTGGAGAGTAGTGAGTTCCAGAAGGTGGCAGCATACAGTGTGAATGCTCTGAGTCGTGTGTTTTGGTTGCTTCTTGAGGGTCTGAGATGGAAGACTGAGGAGAGTTTGAGTGCTGTTTCTTCTTAGTCTGTTAGTATTAGGAGTGTGAATTAGCATCTGAAGGTGCTCTGAGGATTGCTTGTTTAGAGTCATGTGGATGGTAGTGAGGACTTTGTATTTTATTCTTGAGCTGATGGGTAGCCAGTGGAGAGGTTTGAGGATTGGTGTGATGTGGGTTTGCTTTGAAATTTGGCAGATGGTCCGAGCTGTAGTGTTCTGGGCAAACTGTAATAAGAGTATAAGAACATAAGATTTGCCATACTGGGTCAGACCAAGGTCCATCAAGCCCAGTATGACTGTGTTAAGCCGATAGATTTTAGAGGATTTTAGAGCATAAGAGTAGGCTCCGTTGTGGGGTCTGGGAGGCACCTTTGGTGCCACATTTTTTGGAGTTTCAACACTCTTTTCATGACATGGGATGTTTCTGTTTGGAGCAGGTTTTATCTGGATGTGATGGTGAGAGTAGGGAACAAACCCTTTTGCTGCGTGAGCAAAATTGGATCTATCGGTTTAACACAGTGGCCCCGGAGGGTTTAAATCTTCGTATTGACTGGGCGGTGTGTCTGTGATTTGGAGGTGGAGCTTTGGTGTTACATAGGGGGGTTTCCCTTCCCTTTAAAATGAGACAGTGGGTTTGAGTGCGCATGGGCGGCGTTTTTCTGCACAGCGTTGTTTAAGGGTAGCTGGCAGGTAAGAGAATGTCAGTGGAGCTGTGGTTTTTAATTTTTTTAAGCTGGTTTTAGGTGTTTTTTGTAGTAAAATAAAATGATGTAAAATTGGGATTTTGTGTTTGTTTGTCTTTTTAGATTCCCCTGAGGCAGCGGGTTGGTCCTGTGAAACGTTTGAGGGCTCTTCTGTGGTAACGTCGGGGAAGGTGGCTGGCGTCTGTTGCATTCCCATGCTCTTTTTTCAAAGCTAAGTGTTTGTTATTTTTTCATTCAAGCGCAAGGTGTGGGTATTGCTAGCTGCCACTTACCGGGTCACTGATGTTAATGGGCTTTCTGTTGGTGTATGTGGCACAGATTGATTTCTGGTCACGTTTTCACCGTATGCCCGTGTTTGCTGAGACCCTGGTGTATTTTTGATAATCAAACATTAAGCACATATTTACGAGAAGCACATGTGGTTATGATGGAGTGAGTTCTTCTTTTTCATGTTAATGTCCACTCTGAGAAGGTGACCAATTGCGTTTGGGCTACCATTTTGGATTATGGCACTAGTGGGGCAGAAGTGACTGGGGATTGTTCCTGCGCCATTATGATCCCCATAGATGGGGTCAAAACAATGGGAGGAGACCAGGAGATCAGAGGAATGTGGGCAGCCTTGCAGGAGCTTTTTATAAAACTTTATTGATGGGTTTTGTTAGCAGAAAGGGGTGAGTTTTCAAAACCAAATAAAAAATGAACCCAATTTTGTTGATATTTTGTATTTCACTTTAAATAAAGACACAACTTTACAGTAAAAGCATTTTATAATAAACTCCTGTTGACCAGAAAAATATAATTACATCAGGGGATTCCTTATAAAAATGGTTTATGTCTACCGCATGAGAAAAGGAGCTCTGATCAGTGCAGCAGTGGATATTATACAGACACATACTTTTGTTGCCCTTTTACTTTTATATGTTTGCAATACATTGGAAGGAAACTAACTTTTTGAAGGAAACCAGCTATGCCTTCTACCACACAATGGCAAGAAAAGAGTAAAGTTCCAAATCTCTTTGCCCACTGCGGCAATTACCCAGAAAAAATTAAAGCCTTGCAAATGATATCTGAATCATTAGACTATTTCTCCAAAATCTATGACAAATGCAAGCCACATAATGTGTTCTTTTTAGACCAGCAGGTACACAGCAAGACACTATGGCCCTGCAATCCACCTAGATCCTAATCCCCCACCGGCTCTCCCCATATGTCCTGTGCTTCAGGACAAGGAGAGCCAGCGGGGGGCAGAAGGGGCAGAGCAGGGGCAAGCTGCCCGGCGGCCCATAGAGGGTCGATTCAGGTCACGGCCTTATACGTGCTGCTGGGTCTGCTGGGGTGATATAATCAGCATTTTGTGGCAAATCGGGAAAGGGGAGCCACCCCTGGGGGCCGGGTCCGGGTGTGGGGGTCCCCGCCACCCAATCAAGGCTGTGTGAGGTCAGTCGACAGGGATTTGGGGGGCCAGAGCCATGAATGCCAGGGGCACCTGCAGGGAGGACGTCCCCACAAGCCTGATTCTGGCTGCTGCGGGCATGTTTTGTTCCCATGGACCAGAATCGGGTCTTAATGGCCCCATCTTCAGCGGGGAAGTCCAGACGGCCTGGACATCCCCCTCCCGGAATGGAGCTCCACGCCTTCAGCTTCCATAAACTTTGTGCTATTAAATAAATTAATTTGTCATTAAACAAATTACAAAAATAATATTAAAATGTATAAATTTGAATCTGTAGTCTTACTACTCAGAAACTCTCATTGTTTCTGCATCTGTGTTTAACACTATCTGAAGCTAGTTTTATTGGGCTGATATGGTGAATGGCAGCACTTATGCAGCATTCTAAAGGACATGCTTAATAAAAGGTGCATCACTAGAGCATGAACGGCCCCAAATTAAGCACAGAGGTGGCACTCAACCCATGCTAAAACACTGAGGCATGCCTGGCATGGTGTTAGTGCAGGCAGGACTGACCCCAGAGTTGGTTCCAGATATTGTCACCATAGGCAAACCTTAAGCCTTATGCCCCTCTGGCTGTCAGATCCATTGTTTAGCTTTGAATGCCCTACTCTTTGATGCCTACTAGAAGTTACTGCCCTAGGCAGCTGCCAAGTTTGCTCAATGGTTGGGCCAGCCCTGAGTGCAGGTATTTCCCCAGCCACATTCTTATTTCCTTTGGTGCAATCAGCGTGGGTTCACATAATGCCACCCATTGAGATGGCAGTAAATGTACCCATGCTAAATGCTTCATTGGCTGAGAGTGTGTGCCAACAATGTCTGTACTCTCTGTGATATTGACACTCGGCCCAAGAACTGCCCAGTCTCTTCCCCAATCCACGCTACTCAGGTAGCATGGTATTTTTAGCACAGCTGCATTTTCAGAACATTGTCATATTTACCATGGAGCACTTGGCGCAAGCTGAATCCCATGCTATCTAGTACTGCACATTAAGTTCCAGCAAGGAATATTTCAGGGGGATTCCCTGTCATCCTTTCTGTTTTGTATGGCACTTAATCCAATGAGTACTCTCATCAACTCTTTGAGATACAGATTTAGCCTGAAGCAAACTCCCATTTATTATCTGTAGATTATCTGAAGCTCTACAGTTCCTGCAACCAACAATTAGCAAAGCAACTCCGTGTGGTGAAAAACTTTTCTGATTACATCAGGATGACCTTTGGCCTTGACAAATGTACTAAAACATTTTTTTAGAGAAAAATCGAGCAAAATGGAAAACATCTTCCTGGCTTGAACAAGACTTTGAGGAGGAAGGCATATATAAGTATCTCGGAGTAGAGGAAGGAACGACACTCAAGCAGAAATTACTAAGAGAAAAGATCAGTAAAGAATACTACAGGAGATTAAAATAGTTATTGAAAAGTGCTTTAACATCATAGAATAAGATATAAGCCATCAATCAGCTGGCAATTCCTGTACTCTCATACAGCTTTGAGGTTGTGGACTGGCCTCTTAAAGATCTTGAGAAGCTAAATGTGCAAACAAGAAACCTCCCCCATAACCATGAGGTAATTTACAACAATCAGTGTATGCCAAGATTGTACATCCCTAGAGCTGAAGGAGGGCTAGGCCTCATAGAAATTGATTACACATACAGAGCTAGTATTATTTATTTATTTATGGTAAATTTCTATACCGCATTTTCCATGAGATCAAATGTGGTTTACATGAAAACAAAACTTTGAATTGTACAGAACGGTACATATTCAGTTACATTGAAACAGTGAACTATTTATATTAGTCTAACAATAAGTAACAAAGTAACTATTTACATAAGTAAAACTGTTATTTGATGGTTTGCTTGGGGTATATCATCTTATGGTTCATATGTAGGGGCGAGAAGAGATGTGTTAGTGAGTTCAGGGTGATTGTCATCAGTGTTTGTATCTTCGGTTGTTTTGTTTGTGTCCCCAAAGTGTATTGTAAACAGGTGGGTCTTGAGTTTCTTTCGGAAAGTGGAGAGGTCATTTATGGCTCTTATGTTGTCTGGGAGATTATTCCATAGGATGGGGGAGAAGTGGGAGAATGCTCTATTGTTAGTCGTTTTTTGACTTTCCTGAAATCGGGTGGGGTTGTTAGTTTATTTTTGTTACATTCTCGTTGGTTTCTGGTGTTGTTGTCTTTGAAGATGTGTGTGTCAAGGTGGGATGGGGTGATGCCATTGATAAGTTTGAAAGTGGTTAGAAGCACTTTGTATTGTATGCGGCTTTGTTTTGGGAGCCAGTGGAGGTTGAGTAAAATAGGTGTAATATGCTCTGTTAGTTTGACATTTGAGGTTATTCTGGGCTAGTTGGAGTTGTTTTATGCATTTTTGGGTAGGCCTTGAAGGGTGCTATTGCTAGGGTTGCCAACTTTTTCACTGAGAAAAACCCGACACCTGTGGCTCGCCATGCTCCACCCATTCTCCGCCCCTAGCCCCACCCCTGCCCCGCCCCCAGCTCCACCCACAAAAATTACCGAGGATACGTATAGGCTAACTTCCTTGGTCAGATAATAATTAAACTGGGAACCCCAAAATCCAAACATGAAATGTACAACACTGGAGAAATAAAACTATAAAGTAATTTCCTCTTGCACTAAACAAAAACGCAAAGATGTTAGCAATACACACTTCCCAGACCAGACATATTCCAGTTAATAAATTCAAAATAAAAAGTATTTATCTACCTTCTGTTTGGGCATTTTTTCAGTTGCAATTGCTCCAATCACTTTCTTCTGGTTTCTTCGTGTCTTCTGCGAGCTATCCATTTGTCCTTTCTTCTCTTTTAGATGTTTTCCATTCTCTCTCTATTTCTGCTTTAACATACTGATTGTTTCCCTTTTGCTCTTTCCCCCAATTCTTTCCTTATTCCTTTATCATCCATTAAAATTTCACCCTTCCATTTTCAAGCCCCTCTTACTCTCCCAATACCCAGCCCATCATAGACTTTTCTTCCACGCAAAATATTTTTTCCCCTCTCCATTCTCATTCCCCATCCATTCTAGTCCTCCCCCAAATTCAGTTCCCTTATAGTTCTAGACCCACCCAGCATCCACTCCCTTCTAGTCCCATTCTCCCATGCCCCACATCAGCCCATTTCCAGTCCTATTCTAGCTCTTCATCAGCCCATTTCCAGTGCTAGCCTTCACATCACAGGCCATTTCCAGTCCTAGCCCCCACCATCACATCCCATTTGCAGTCCGAGTGCCCCTGCACCATCACAGCCCATTTGCAGTCCATGTTACCCCCCCCCCCCATAGCCCTTTTCCAGTCCAGTTCCCCCTCCCCATCACAACCCATTTCCAGTCCATGTCCCCCCCCATAGCCCTTTTACAGTTCATGTCCCCCCCATCACAGCCCATTTCTTTCCAGTCCAAGTCCCCCCCCCCCATAGCCCTTTTCTGGTTCAGGTCCCCCTCCCCATCACAACCCATTTCCAGTCCATGTCCCCCCCCCCGCATAGCCCTTTTACAGTCCATGTCCCCCCCATCACAGCCCATTTCTTTCCAGTCCAAGTCCCCCCCCATAGCCCTTTTCCGGTCCAGGTCCCCCCCATCACAACCCATTTCCAGTCCAAGTCCCCCCCCCCCATAGCCCTTTTACAGTTCAGGCCCCCCCCCATCACAGCCCATTTCTTTCCAGTCCAAGTCCCCCCCAGCGCCCTTTTCGGGTCCAGGTCCCCCCCCCCCCAATCACAGCCCATGCAGTCCTTCCCCCCCCCCCCCGACCAGCACCGCAGCTGTCTGAGAGGCTTCAGAGGGAGCCGGGTAAGCTCGCGCGAGGCCCCGGCTCCCTCTGTACAGCCGCCAGCGTGAAGAGCCTTTTCCTTCACGCTGGCGGCTGTATCTGTGAAGCCGCGAATGCTGGGAAAGGTTAAAGGGTATTGCCTTTAACCTTTCCCTGCAATCGCAGCTTTACAGATACAGCCGCCAGCGTGAAGGAAAAGGCTCTTCACACTGGCGGCTGTACAGAGGGAGCCGGGGCCTCGCGCGAGCTTACCCTGCTCCCTCTGAAGCCCTCCGGTGTGTGGGCCGGCCCTGGGTGGGGTTTTTTTTGGACTTCGGGTCGGAAGAAAAGCCGGTTTTTTGCTCTGGCCGCTCCCGATCTTGCGGCCAGAGCAAAAAAACGGCTTTTCAAGGGCCGGTTTTACATCTGCGCCGGCAGCCGGCCTGGCCATGGAAAAACCGGCCAGCCGGCTGAAAACCGGCCAGTTGGCAACCCTAGCTATTGCAGAACTCAAAGTGGGATGTGATGATGGAGTTGATAATTGATTTAAAGTCGTGAGGGTAGAGGAGTGGAAGGAGCTGCTTTAACATTCTGAGCTTGTAGAGGATTTATTTTGTTGTTTGCTTAATATGCTTAATATGTGGTAGCATGCTGAGTGAACTATCTAACACAACTCCAAGGTATTTATTATAGGCCTCCAGGCCTACCTAACTGCATCACTGGATCCAAAAACTCAAAAAGTTCTGAAATATGAAAATAAACATCCAGAATCTGTTTCCATCATCAAACTTGGACAGGTGTTCCGAAGACTAGAAGGAATGAATGAGAATCCACAAGAATACAGAGAAGGAAGTAACAGAGTTTGCAAAACAGGAGAAAAAAATTCTTCAAAGAATTAAAACAAGGAAAAGCAAGTGGCAAATGCATCAATAAGGGGGAAATTCGGGGGGGCGGAGCCTGATGTCCAGCGGGTAGGACGCTTTGCGTTGAAGCTCCCGAGAGGCCTACTTAGAATCCTGACTTAATACCTATACAAATTTACTATTTCGCTCCGAGCTGACCGGGGCACCTCGGGGGGGATGGCGGCCCATAAACCAGCGCGCTTGGACTTCGGGTCTCCTTCTTCTTCTCACGGAAAACGCTCCAAAACAGAGGTGTCTTCCCCACTGAAGATGGTTCCATTTCGTGAAAACCCCGAAATGCATCTGGAGATTTTGGAGGAAATACGCGGCGTGAAGGAATTGGTGCAGTCCAATGGAGAAGCGCTTCGAGCCATGCGAGAAGACTTTGGAGTGCTCCAGGACCGACTTGAAAGTCTTTCATTACGGCAGGACAACATGGCGGGGGTCCTCGACTCGCAGGAGGTGCGCTTGGGCAAACTGGACAAGGCTGAGCGCCAGATACAGAATCTTCAAAAGGAGTTAGAAGATAGCAATAATCGAGCCCGTCGCAACAATGTGAGGCTCCTCGGAATGCCGGAGGGGGTGGAAGCAGGAGATATAAGAGAATTCTTGCTCAAAACTCTTCCCTCCTTGCTGAAGATCACTTTTCACAGAGAACTGGAAATCGATCGAGCACACCGTGTTCCTGCCCACATGGCGCTCAACCGCACGACCCCCCGGCCTATTATCTTTAGCTTGCTACGATATCAACAAGTGGAACAAATTCTACATGCTGCCCGAGCGAATCACCATTTGGAATTTGAAGGCCGTAAGGTCTCCTTCTTTCCTGATTTGGCAAAGCCTACCGTTGACCGTCGGAAGAAACTCCTTGCTTTTCGCCCTCGACTTCAACAGCTACAGGCTCGCTTTGGCCTGTTGTATCCAGCGAAGCTCCGAGTGACTCTCCACAACCAAACCAGGACGTTCGAAGATCCTGATCTACTATCAACATTTTTAGACTCCAAAGAAGCAGAGCAGATGCGCTGATCCCAAATCTTGGACTCTTATCTGCCGGCTCTATCCGCCATTTTGAAGGGCCCGATGCGGCGGTCATAGCCAAGCACAGAAATAGCCTGGACTTTCTTTCTTTCTCTATATGACTTTTGTTTTTTGGTCTCCTATCCCTTCATGATGTGTGCCTCGGTCGGATTCGGAGCACGCACAGTCCTACAGGTTATGTGTTTTTTCAATTTCGGCCTTCTCTGGGGTTTCTCCCCGCAGACACATGGTCGCCAGTAATTTTGGGGTTTTGCTTCTCCTCTACCGTACTGCGGTTTTCTTTGTTAATGTGGGGCGCTTCATTGTATTATATTAGCTTATTTTTCCTGTGTCATGTGTACAGCCAGATACAGTCAGTTTGAGGGACATAGTGAAATTATGTGTGCTATCATGCTCAGAATTTTTAACTTTTCTGAATGGCCTTATGTAAAATCTTATCATTCACCGTCAAAGGCATTAATGGTCCACTCAAAGGAAAGAAAATCCTTAGCTATCTTAGCCATGAGCATGTTGATTTAGTGTTTCTTCAGGAAACGCATTTAAACTCTGCTGAAACACTGAAACTCAATGCTAAGCCTCACATGGTAGTTGCCTATTCTCCCACCGTTTCCAAATGGTACGGGATAGCCATTCTGGTTAGGAAGTCTTTGTACGCTACTGTACCTGATATTAGCGCTGACAAGGAGGGTAGATGGGCCCGTGTACACCTTGAGGTTGGAGATAGTGAATTCACGTGTATTTGCATTATGCCCCGAATGTGGACAACCCTGCTTACTATGCAAGTATTGCGCAGTTGGCCTTGGCCTCTGCCAATGCTCCATTAATACTTGGTGGCGATTTTACTCAAGTGTTCCCTCAATCTTTTCTTCTCAAACAAGGTGCTCGTTGGTTGGAAGGAACACTACTCAGGGCAATGGTTGCTGGACACGTCCTGCGGCCATTGGTTCATTGCCTCATGTTATGCATGAATATCCCGCACTACAGTATTACTGGCGTCGGGTCTGGGGTCGTATTTAGTCTATCTCGCACTCTCAGGAGCCCATTTCTTGGAGGATAGTGGGACTTCGCCCAGTTGCGGGGATCCCCTCTCTCCCAAAAATGGCTTATCTCCTTTCGAACTTTATGCTTGGCATTGCTATTTCCCTAATTAAGTAATACTGGAAAATTAGCTCCCATCTGAGCCCCAATGAATGGTGGAATCATGCTTGTCTTTACAGTAAATATGAACAAATACCTCGTCTGTTCGCTTCCTCCGTTCAGACTCCTTCTCATTGGTCTCAATGGAAGATGCTCAATGACTATGTACATTTTGCTAAATGCTCTCATCTGACTGTCTAACTTTGTATATATCTCTGTCCCATGATCATGCTGTATTGTAGATACTCTTTTGATCGTTTGCTGTATAATCACTGTTAATTGGAAGCGCTCACATGCTGATATAATCGGGTAGAGAAGAAGCATCGGGGTGGGGGGTAATGGGTTTACTTTTTCTTATTGTATACTTGTTTTGTCTCTTTTGGTGTGTTGTTTCTTTTGTTTGTTGCAAAATGAAAATAAAAGTTTAAAAAAAAAAAATAAGGGGGAAATTCAGTGTTACTCCAAGAACCCTTTACAAATCAAGAATGGATCATGAATGGTTAAGAAGAGGTGAAGTGAAACTAAAGGATGAGAGGTTGATAATTGCAGTCCAGGACAGCAGCTATGGACAACATGGTTTATAGCGAGCATTGAAAAAACTGGCAAAACAGACATATCTCAATTCTATGGGAAAGAACTGGAAACGGTGACTCACTTCATAGTTGGCTATGTAGTTCTGATGGTAGAAAATTTATATACAGAAAGGCACAATAAAATAGCATGCCTCATCCATTGGAAACTCTGTAAGCACAATAACATCACTGTGCCTGAAAAGCACTGGGATCATGACCCTAAAAGAATTACAGAGAATGAAGAGGTTATGATCACCTGGGATAATCCCATTTCGACCGATAAAAAGCTGAATGCGAGGAAGCCAGATATAGTGGTAAAGGAGAAAAACACCAGAACAGCATTGATTATAGAGATGTCAGTTCCAAGCAACTATTCTGTGCATCGCATTGAGAGGGAGAAAAATTCAAATACCAGGAAATGCAGTCGGAGACCAAGAAAATGTGGCAGAAAGATACTGAGTTATTTCCCATCGTGTTGGGTACTACAGCCTAATTAAGAGGAATTTCCAAACACACCTTGATAAATTACCCATACACGTAACATCTTACGAACTCCAGAAGGAGGCTGTTTTTGGCACGATGCAAGTAATTGCCCCCAAAAATATGGGAAAGAGCTGGAAATGGTGACACACCTCATATCACAGATCTTTCAGTATTTAGAAAAGAACTTAAAACTCAGCTATTTTTAGAGTACTTTGGAGACTCATTCCCAATAGATGAAATATTTCCCACTTAAATCTCATGTATACTTTTATTCATTAATACATAACTTACTTTTCCATTCCCCTACAGTATCTTACAATACTCAACTCTCCACATTATCACATTAATAATTCTAGTGAACTACAATAAATCTTTCCTTGCTCAGATAGGACGAAATGATATTTAAACTTGTAAATATTTTAAATATGTACATATGTTTAAGCTATCTATATATCTAATCAACATTTACTCAGTATTGTAACCCTCAAATTACATTTTCTATTATGTATAATTTATTGTTCACTATAATACCAATTGTTTAATAAGTTTCAATGTAATGTTTAAGTTTTGTTCTGTGTAAATCGCTTTGATTTTTCTGAAAGGCGGTATATAAAACCGTTCAATAAATAAATAAATAAATATCGGGCTGTGAAGTTCTGATGGCAGAAAATTTCTATACAGAAAAGCACAATAAAGTAGCATGTCTCATCCATTGGAAACTCTGTAAACACTGCAACATCACTGTACCTGAAAAGCACTGGGATCATGACCCTGAAAGAATTACAGAAAATGAAGAGATTATGATCAACTGGGACACTCCCATTCTGACCGATAAAAAGCTGGATGCAAGGAAGCCGGTTCTAATGGTAATGGAGAAAACACCAGAACGGCATTGATTATAGAGGTGTCAATTCCAAGTGACTATTCTCTGAATCACGTTGAGAGGAAGAAAACCTTTAAGTGCCAAGAAATGCAGTTCAAGACCAAGAAAATGTGACAGAAAGATGCCAACTTATTTCTCATCGTGTTGGGTGCCATTGCACAGGCCTAATTAAGAAGAATTTTGAAGCACATCTTGATAAATTACCCATACATATAAAATGTTATGAACCCCAGAGAGGCGCTCTTTTTGGCACAATGCAAGTACTATGCTGAGCATTAGTAGTAAATTTGAGAGACTGAGATCATATTCCACATACCTGGGCTTAGAAGTGAGGTTCGAGACTGTCATGATATGTGCACAACTCATTCATTTGGAGAAACGGCCCCAAGAATTGTTTATTGTTTATTCACAACTTGATATACCGCCCCCCATTACATCAGGGCGGTTTACAATATACATAATAGCATTAGGTAAGAAAGGAAAAAGAAATTACAATCACTGAAAAGAAAAGACGAGAATGAAAGAGTTAGCAGAAACAGTGCAACAGGGAGAGTGGGGTCATACAGATTCAGGGGGGACATTAAAAGCTAAGGAAAATAAATGGGTTTTGAGAAGGGAATGGAATTTGGGATAGGAATCTTCAAGTCGGAGAGCAGTAGGAAGGGAATTCCAGAGGGTGGGACCAAGGTAGAAAAATGCTGATTTTCGGGTGGATTGCAAATGGGCTTGAGAAGGGGCTGGGAGGTGCAGACGATTAACATGAACAGATCGGAGGCTACGGGTGGGAGTATGAAAAGTTAACAGATTAGAGAGGTATTGGGGTGTGTGGAGATAGATGGCTCGGTGCACTAGAGTGAGAATCTTGAAGGGGATCCGTAATTTCAATGGTAACCAGTGAAGATGCAACAAGAGTGGGGTAACATGATCACGGGGGGAGGCATGTAAAATCATTTGAGAAGCTGTATTCTGTAGTAATTGCAACCAATGCTGTTGGTATTGGGGAATGCCAGCATAAATCGAGTTACAGAAATCCAATCTAGTTATGACCGGGGAAAGGAGGAGGGTAGTAAGGGCTTGAGAGGACAGAAATGGTCTGATGGCACGAATTCACCTAAGACAGAAAAAGGAGCATCGAGAAATCAAGGAAATGTGGTCGTGGAAGGTAAGATTGCTGTCGAGAATAACACCAAGATATCGGAGTTTGGAGACCAGGGAGATAGGGGTGCCTGAGAAAGAGGGAGTGGGTAATGGAGTGGAAGAACCATCGGTGAACCAAATAGCTGCAGTCTTAGAAACATTAAGAATCAAGCAGTTGGAGGAGAACCAAGAAGAGACCAAAGATAAGCAGATCTCAAGGGGAGTAATATCAGGGTGGGAGGAGGATGTATGGTGTAAGAGAAAGATGTCATCTGCATAATAATATCCTGAAATCCCTGATTGTTGGGCCAATAAAGCTAGAGGAGCCAAAAATATGTTGAACAGTAGGGGAGCCAAGATTGTGCCTTGTGGAACACCACAGGTGAGAGGAAAGCTATCAGAGGTGGAGGAGGCTGAGGTGACTGCAAACCACCGTGAGGATAAGAAAGAATAGAACCAGCGATACACGGTACCATGGATACCCGCATCCCGTAACCGAGAAAGAAGAAGAGAATGATCTACCAAATCAAAGGCAGCTGAGAGGTCAAGGGATACTGCCACCATAATATCACCATGATCACGGGAAGTGTGCATCTCATTCATGACCGCCGTGATAGTAGTTTCAACACTGTGCCCAGGTCGGAAACCTGATTGCCGAGGGTGTAGAAAATGTGTGGAATCTAGATGATGTGAAAGTTGGGAGAAAACAACCTTTTCCAGAATTTTGGAAGCAAAGGGAAGGTTGGACACCGGGCAGTAATTTGCAGGTACAGAGGGGTCCAAAGAAGGATGCTTTAGAAGGGGGCATACCAAGGCATGTTTCCATGAGTGAGGAAAGGTGTCACGCGACAGGTTGGAGTTAAGAATAGCAAGGAGAGGTTGGAGTAAAGCTGCAGAAGGTTCAGAGAGCCAAGAAGAGGGAATGGGGTCTGAGGGGCAAGTAGTCTTACGAGTAGTAGACAAACGTTTGAGGAGCTCTGGAGAGGTAATAGGTTGAAAGTTAACCCAAGTGTGAGATAACAGCGGAGGCGATGTAGGTGAAAAGGGCGAGGGTGGGGGCAAAGCCTGCGAACAGAACGGCAAAGATGAACGAAGGTCTCGAACTTTGGAAGAGAAGAAGGAGGCTAGGTTAGTAGGACTGGGAGCCAGCACAGCAGTGGAAGGCTTACAAGAGGAAGAAGACTGTAGTTGAGAAAGCGCATTCAAAGTGGCAAAGAGGTGTCGAGATCTGTTGGGGGCCGAGGCAATTGACATAGAGTAGAAGGAGCGCTTAGCTTGATGAATACAGGAACGGTAGTGGGCATGGCAGGACTTAAAATACTGATAGGAAGCTACAGATCGAGACTTCTGTCAGAGATGTTCAGCTCTCCGTAGCTGGGAGCACTGTAAATGAAGTCCTGCATGGAACCAGGGGTGGTGAGTAGTGTGGCGAGGTTTACAAGGTCTTAAAGGGGCAACCTGGAACAATGCACGAGACAGTTCAGTGTTCCAAAGGGCAACCTGGGTTGATGGTGACAGGGATAGAAAATCGGGCGAGGGAGGGTGATAGACTGTAGAAAAATTGTGCAGGGTTGCTGAGTCAAGACGGCGGGACAGACGAGTGGGTAGAGGAGGAAGAGGGGGGGGGTAACGATTGAAGAGCAAAGGTGAGATATAAATGGTCCGACCAGGGGACTGGCTCTGGAGTGGACAACGAGCCCTGAACATATGAGTTTGCTGGAGAATTGACTAAATCCAAGGTGTGACCTGCCACGTGGGTAGGAAGGGTCACATGTTGCAGCAGAGAAAGATCCTGAAGAAGCGCAGAAAATGCAACATCCCTGGCTGAAGTGGGGGAATCAAAATGCACATTGAAATCCCCGAGTATGAGTTGGGGAAATTGAAGAGTCAGATCAGAAATAGAAGAGAGAAGAGCATCCCAGAGGGGAGGAGGGGAAGACAGGGGAAAGTAGATTAATGGAAATTGTAGGGCCGGCTGGACATTCAGCTGAAGAAGAAGAGATTCAGGGTAAGTTAGGGAGGAGGAGGAAATTCTAGAAAGAGGAACCAAGGAGCGATAAATAATCGCAACTCCGCCACCCGTCCGTGCTACGTGCGGGACAGAGATAGCCTCGTAGTTTGGAGGAAGGCAGCGAGTGAGGAGAGGGTCTTCTCCGTCTCTGAGCCACGTTTCCACTAAGAAGAGGGCATCAAAACTTTCACGTTCAACAAGATCATAAATGAGGGAAGCTTTAGACCGGAGGGACCGACAGTTAAGCAAGCCTAGTTTGAGGGAGGACAATGGTGCCAGAACAGAGGACAAGGGCAGGGTGCCAGAAGTGCATGCCTGGGAGGAAAATTCAAGGGGAGGGAGACGCAGATTGATCTGTGACAGCACACGGTGTCGGCGAGGGACAGGGAAAGGATTGGAAGGCCGACGGCCCCAAACCACAGGTATAGCAGACATAAAACACAACCAGAGAAAAATCAGAAAAAAGAGACACCAGAGGCTGGGTGAGGTATGAAGAGGCCCTGCCCTGCCGACGCAGAGGGGTAGGCTAATAAGATCACAAAGTCTGCCACCGACACTCAGAGCAAGAGAGGAGATACTAAGGACCAAAGCTCTAGAACCCATTAAGAGGGAGACTTGAATAGAAGGTAAAGAGTTGCCCCCGTCGTCGCCCCAAGGAGCTCGCCCAAGGAGCACGTCCTGCTCCTTGGGCACGCACCTTGCTCCTTGGGCACGCACCTTTGGCGCGCGCCAATGGCACGCGCTTCCACGGCGCGAGACGCCGCAGGCAGCGTTGTTAAATGGAGAGCCCCACGGTGCACGCGCACAATCGCGTTGTACGCAATGACGTCCCTTCCAGGGGTGGAGCTGTGATTGATGAGGTGCAGTACACTAAAAAGAAGACAAATAGCAATAAGAGAGTAAAGAGGACAGGACAGCAAACAAACAAATAGGCAAGAAAGCAAGATATGAGCTAAATAAGTAATACAGGGAGAAGAGCGCAACAAAGAAGAAAAAAGAAAAACGGAGAGCACAAATGAAGTGAGCAAATAATAATAATATGCCAAAATAACAAAATGAGTACACAGAGGAAGCAGCTTACTTACAGCAAAGCAATTCAGAGGGAGAGTGATGAGACGCAGGCAGCGTCATTAAATGGAGAGCCCCACGGTGCACGCGCGCATATTATGATCACCTGGGATCACAATTCCAAATGCAGGCTCTGGTACCACTTATGCTGCTGGTTTTAGGGATGTTTCTCCTGTTCTCCCCCTCTCATGCTGCTTCTGTCACTATTCTCAAGGCTGTTGATGGGGGTAGGGCTTCACACTGGCAACAGCTACTGGGCAGTGCAACTCTCTCTTCGCTACTATCCAGCAGTTACTGGCCCCACTTCCCCAATTCTGCCACAATACTATCCTGTCACAGTGGTTGAGGCACATCCTGGTTTGAGGCTGGATGGCACCGTGGAGGAAAAACTGAGAACCAGATCCAAATGGTCACAGTCATGGCTGCAGGGGCTAGATAACAGGTGCTTGTGAGCCATTCTTGGACACCCCTGATTTAAATGGGTTAAAGTATGTTTCTGATTGGTGTGTTTTATCATGTGATCTCCATATATAAAATAAAGATGGATACCGAAGAGTGAAAGAGAGAACAAATGACTGTCCAAGATGTATTAGTTCCCAAAAAAGAACTGTTTATTCAAAACAGGATACCTTGTCAGCCGAATAATAACACAGGTACACTAAAAAATATATTTTTTAAACTGCCTCTAATGTTTCGATTGATTTTTACGTTTTTTGGTGCGCTGAATCCAAATCTGGTAACCAATTTGCTCCATCACGTACAGAGTTTTTGCTACATTGGGTTAGCAGTTTGAGGTGAACGTTTCAGATTGAGTGCGATCGAGATAAAAGTTTCTTGGATGAATTCTTTATACTAATTGTTTAGTAGTTATTCAAATAAGAATAAAGAAAATTGTAACAAGGCAGCACATAAGAATAGAGTAATGTCAACAAAACACACTGTGATGGTAGCAAAATTGTCTGCACTTAAAACAGCCACATACATGTGCACAAACATTGAGCATATAAGAGCGAGGTTAGACACAAAGCAAAGCAAAGAAATGTGCAAAAAATGTTGTACAGGTATGTATGTAAGAATAGAAAACGCAAACCGCACCATTGCAATACATGAAGACAAACACCCGATGGTGTGAAAATAAAATTCTAATAAATGAGATCCGACACTGTGGTAATAACTAGCAAATTTTTATTTCAAAGTTTAGTAAAAACACGATATTTGTCAACACAGTTTAGATTTTAAAGTCATTCTTGGGTCAATCAATCTCCTGGTGGGCCCGTTTCTTCTTCCCCCGAATGCTTCTCTTGGTGCGCTGCTTGGCGTATTTTTCATCTGGGGTTTCCCACAGCAGCAACCAGCAGAAATCAGCCATCATAGTGGTGTTCCATCTTCCTTGGTACCTTCTCTCTGCGTCCTTGATGTCCTGGTGAAACCTTTCACCTTGTTCTTCACTGTACGCCCCCAGGTTTTCGGGAAAGTAGTTCACATGGGAGTGCAAGAAATGGACTTTCAGGCTCATGTTACAGCCTTGTTCTTTGAAGGCATTGAGCATCCTGGCAACAATATCCTTATAGTTCTCATCCCGCCTGTTCCCCAAGAATTTGAGAACAACATCCTTGAAGGAATCCCAGGCTTCTTTTTCCTTCTCAGACATCGTTTCAGCGAATGCTCCATCTGAAATGAGTTTCCTTATATCAGGGCCAACAAACACTCCTTCCTTTAGCTTTGCTTCAGAAAGTCGGGGGAACTTTGAGCAAAGGTACCGAAAGCACTCACCATCTTTTGGAAGGGACTTGATGAATTGCTTAATGAGACCCAACTTAATGTGGAGAGGTGGTAATAGAATTTTATCACGAGGTACCAAGCTCTCATGAAGAACATTTTTCTCACCGGGTCTCAAATACTCCCGAATTGGCCAGTCTTTTTTCCCCCAGTGTAGGTCGCGGGCCCGGCTATCCCACAAGCAAAGGAAGCAGGGATATTTGGTGAAACCGGATTGCTGCCCTAATAGCATGGATAGAATTTTAAAGTCTCCACAAATCATCCACTTATGCTCATCATAACGAATCTTCTGAAGAATCAGGGCCAAATTCTCGTATTTTTCTTGGAGAATAACAGAGTGAGCAATAGGAACTGAAGCGAATGTCTTGCCATTATGAAGAAGAACACCTTTTATGCTGTCTTTTGACGAATCAATGAACAGCCGCCATTCAGCAGGATCATACTTGAGTTTAAACTTTTCCATCACTCCGTATATATCGTTGCAAAATACCAAATCTTCCTCTTTGCTGAAATACTTCAAAAATTGTGTCTCGCGGTTGCGGTACCAATAAAAAGTTGTTCCTGGTGACAATAGATTTTTCTGTTTAAGCCGAGAACCTAGCAGTTGGGCAGCATCTTTTGGGAGTCCTAAATCCCGGACTAAATCATTCAATTCAGCTTGAGAGAAAAGTTCAGGTTTCGGATCTGGTTCAGTTTCAAACTCGGAAATACTGGACTCATCGGGAAAAGCCATCTGATGAGTCTCATCATGATCAGAACTGTCCACACAAATATGATCCAAAGATTTTGGTGGTTCAGGCACAGGTACTTCGTTGCTATGAGGCATAGGCCTAATTGCTGAGGGAAGGTTGGGGTAACTTATTACGTTCTTATTTTTTAAGTTGTATCCCTTCACAATGCAAGAGCAAAAATAGCAGTCACTGCTGTGGTCTCTTTGTTCACGCCACATCATAGGTATTCTGAAACTAAATGCTTGTTCTTTACCTTTCATCCATAAGCATAGATCTTCCTCACATGTCTTGCACACTTTGTGAGGAGCCCACGGTTTGTCTTGATCGCCTAACTTCAAACCGAAATAGGCGAAATATACTTTTTTAATAAATGCAGAAATGTTCCTCTGCCGCTTTTTCACGGTATATTCCCCACAAATAAAACAAAAACTGTCCGGAGAGTTGACGCAACCTCTGGCTCTGTGAGCCATCACAAATACACAGCACTGCAAACTACAACTGTAGTTAACCACTTCGGAATAAAGCTGGATTACGACTGAGCAAACAAAAGGTAATAATGAACTTGCAAGAAACTGAAATTTGACAGGAACGTTCATGTCGCAACCACCGTGTTTGAGCGAGCGAGCGAGCGAACGAGGCGAGGCGAACAGGAAAGAACATGCGCCAGCGCGAGTACTGGATTTAGCCCCCCGCCTCTCAATTGTCCTGTTAATGTATAAAATGAATACAAAACACTCTAAAATATCATGAGGGAGTGTTTCTAGTTAGTTAACCATTACAACCTCTATTTTGGGCCAAGAAAATAAACTGCAGTCGGCTAAAAAGAAATTATGTGAACATTCCTTATATGGGTAAGAAATCTAATTTTGCAAGAAAACGTGACGTGATGGAACATTTTGGCTATTTTGCCTGGATTCAGCACCCCAAAATCTATAGGAATCAGTTGCAAAACTGGAGGCAGTTTTTTGGTAGTGTACCTGTGTAATTAATGAAGGTATGAAAATGAGGGTTTCATAAGATACATGATATGATGGTCACTAGTGATAAGTATATCGAAGAAAGATAGACCCAGGAATATTTGATACATGAAAATGAAGGGACATGATATTTTAACATGCATGGCTTGAAGTTTATCAAGGATTTTATACATAGACATATATGGATTCATAAGGAGGAGTGGACTAGTGGTTGGGGCAAATTACCTCAGGGCAGAAAGTCAGGGGGTTCAAATCCCACTAGAGGACAGCAACCTTGGGTCAGAAGGACTGGGGTTTCTAGTCCCACAGGGGCTCCTTGTGGTCTTGGGCAAGCCACCTAAACCTCCATTGCCCATGTTCCCTGTAAAATAGCTACCTCCAAGTTATAATGCCCTGTTCAATGTAATTTCAGCTTGTTCAATGTAAACCACCTTGATATCATGAAAGGCAGTATATAAAATAAATACATATATCAATTAAGTGGGCCTTAAAAAATCTCTAATAATTATAATATTTCATAGGGGTTGTTCAGTGCTGCAAAATATTTTCTAAAAAGTGCTCGATATTAAGATTAAGTTTGGATATTTTGACCCCACAGATTGAATTTTATAATATAAGATATTTTTAAACAAGGCATGTAAATTGCTACTCCATTCCTTACTCACCTAAAATCCACCTTGAGCAATCCTACATGTGGGTTGCATAAATGTTATGCCCTCTTGATACCATGCATGTAACCTGTAAGTTTGTTTTATAGAGGTCTTTTTACATGAGTAAAAAGATCTTTATGGATGAAACGTTTTTTATAAATTGATGTCCCATGAGTCTGATCCTATATTGGACAAGTGGTAACCAAAACAACAGCTACTGATTGTCAATAAGAGAATAAGAGAATGTCATGGGAACAATAGCCTGCCAGTGGCAAGAGGATAAACTTCTCCAAGAAGGAAATACCAGTCAATTAGAACAAATAATTTGAGTTTCAGGATTTGGGGATGTTTTCCACACAAAACATAAATCTGGCCCTTGCAGCAGTGGGATAAAATTCTTTCTTGTCGAATAGCAGGGATGTACATCCAGGGACCCGATTCTGCACGGGGGTGGGAGGGGGTGGAGACAAGCTGGAGAGTGGGCGGAATGGAGGCAGGACACAATCTCAGATGTACAGGGCCAATTCAGGTCACGGCCCTATATGTCCTGGTTTGGCGAGATGACATGGGACTTATTGTACTTTGGAAGTGGAATAAGTCCAATGCGTGGTGGGGATCAGGACACAGGGGCCACCAAAGATACAGGGCGAAATGAGGTAAGTCCCAGCGGCCCGATCCCGGCCCTGGCAGTCCCCACCAAGGGCTGGGCAGCAGGGAAAGGATAGCAGGGGGTTTTGGGCCATTTGGCGCTCCTGCATAGCATCCCAGTGCCATGGCGACAAGATGCCACGGGAGCATGGCTCCATGCAGAAACAGGGAGGATTAACTGGGGAGAGTGCTGCATGTCTCGGCTCTCAGAATCAGGGCCCGTCTGGCCCTTCCAAGTACCCCGATTCTGCTCCCGTGGGAACGACTAGCTCCCACAGGTGCAGAATCGTGTGCAAAGCCGGCCCATCCATATTAGCCCGGAATTAGCCTCCAGTTGAAGAGCATATGATATAGAATTAATAAAACTCTGAATATTAACATACTTCATAGTTCTCATATAAAGCCATTGCACAACCAAATTATGGAGAGACAAAGCTTATAAATAGAACTCCACAGGCTGATGAAACATACTCTGACTGCAAAAATCAGATGCAGTACCCAGAACTGATGACAGATACATAATGCAAGTAGCCTCATATTATAAAAAAATTATTTGTAAGTAAAATGACAAGCAGGATGTTTCTGATAACTGGATTCTTATTGTTTCCTTGGTTATAAAATACTGTGCAAAGTGCATTTATCTTTTTTATTTGCCTTTTTCGTTTTCCTTTTCATCTCTCTCTCTCTATCTCTCACCATCCTCTCTCTACTGTTGGTATCCAGTTTTTTTATTGTTTTAACTTATCCTGATTTTTGGTGTAGGATTCTAAGATCAATGCCAATCAAATTAAATAATCCAGCACTCTATACACTCAAAATACATAAAACTTTAAGTACCCGGCTTTGACGTGTATGGCCTATGATGCACTATTTATAGTTCTATGTATTTTGGATTCTAAGATCAGGCACATTATGACAGACTATTAAAATATGAGCAAGAAACACCATAATTAATCATGGACCCGATTTTCAAAGGCATTTACATGAGTAACTGCCCTAGTTACCCAGGTAAATGCCTTATCTGGGATTTTCGAAGGGCACCTACACAGTTAGTGCCCTTCGAAAATCCCAGATAAGTCCCTAATGTGTCCAGATGCTATGCAGTTAGCATCGGGGCATGTTAGGGGCATTCCAGGGCAGAGTAGGGGCTCAGAGGGTTGGGGTTGCCATTATATGCTCCTTGCAGAAGGTGAGATAAAACCTTTGGCTCCCGCTATGCCTGCTGGGAGTGGTAGTTCTTTTGCCCTCTGATAAGGAAATAGTTGTGAGACCAGTGGTAAGGCAAAATGACAAGAATTTATTCCCCAACAAAAGATTAAGTACAGATTAAATCAGGATACTCTTCAGGTGTTTGCTCGAGGATATTTACAGAACTTAAACTGATTGAGCTTCACACTCTTTGCTCACAAAACGTGCAATGCATATCACATGTAACAGATAGAAAACATAACAGCTTCTTCTCACCAGGAAAAATATCTTCTTTCCCTTTGTTCACACTCAGCTCCCTCATACACCTTTAGCAAAGGGATTCTATATCATCTGCCAAACACAGTGTACAGTCCATAGGCACTTCTGCTGAGTCACTCTCATTAAAGTCCTGTTGCATCTCTTCAAACTCTGGAACTATGAAGTTTGGCTTTAAGCTGTTATTATACGGCTTAGGATAATTTCCCCCTAAGACCTCTGGTGCTTCCTTTGGGCACAGTTCTATATGGTAAGGATTGGAAATACCTGAGGTTGTGGAGATTCCTCTCTGGCTTTGCTCAGCTATCTTTTTCAAGCTGTAGGGAAATGCTCTCTGATTCCCTGTTTGGAGTTCTTGTCTGGAGCACTGCTCTGGTTCCCAGTCCCAAACTGAGCTTTGCAACTCCTGGGTTTAGTGCTAGGTTCCCACCTGTGAGCTCCTTGAAGCTTTTTATCTGGCAATGAGGTATGAAGGTCTCTCTGCTCTCTCCCTCTAGGCAGGTTTCTGACAGCAGTCTGTCCCTTCTCTCCTTCTGCTCTGTCTGCTTCAATTCCAGAACTGCAGCTGGGTTTCCTCAAAGGTTTCCTCCCAGCTCTTCTCCAACCGTCTCTCCAACCACCTCTCCAGTCAATACTCTCATCAACACTCTTACCGGCTTTCTCAGCGAGACTCCAATCACCCACTCCTTCTCTTTCCTTGCTTTCTCCTAGCCCGGGTTTATATTCCTGTTCCCTGAGCCTTGGGTCTGCCTTCCTGAACAGGTGTGTGTAATTAGGTTCCAGGCTTGCAGTTACGTCAGAGCTTGGGTGTGTCAGCCTAGCTCCTGTTTCCCTATGCTTGCCTCTCTCTTGCAAACACTGAAACGTGTGTGCAGCCTGACTGTCAGTTTGTTTAAAGGTAAAATCACCCTTTTCTTCTACTTCCATATGTTCAGTATGGGCTTCTTCATCACAGGGCGAAGGAAAGGCTAACCGGGTAGCACCGATTTTAGATGCTACCGGCTTAGCCCCTGCGCCTGAAAGATAGGTGAGGTCGGAGAGCATTGAAAATCTGTGCTCTCTGGCTAGCTCCTGTGGCCTCCAGGTTGTGTGGTGAGACCCGGATTTTCAATGCTGGGGCTGCATATGATCCCAGCATTGAAAATCCAGATTAGATGGAAGGGGGGTGGGCTATGCGCTGACGTGGTGCATAGCACCACCCAGAAGAAAATCAGGCCCCTTAAGCCTAAGTGAAAGTATTTATATATTTAACTAGTTTTACTATGCCATCTTTCTACCAGTCAAAATGGTTTACGTGGAACAAACAGAATGGTTTACATTGAAGAAATGAACACGGGGTGTTACAGCAAACTTATTAACATAGAACAGCAAATAACAAGGGGAAGGGGGGAGTGTACAGGGTTGTTAAAACTTTTTAAAAAACTTATATTAGAGTAATACGATATTGGGCAAGTTCTGATGGCCCCAAGGAAAAGAGCCACCATGATGGAAATAGGACTGAAGTATATCAGACATCACAGTGAGATCTAGCATCATGAGATCTTCTGACCATGGATATGCTGTTGACAGGGTAGGTATGCTGACATTACTGGGCCATGTGACTGACTATTGTCTTTGTCTCAAACCTTGAACCAACAAAAATTAATGACGAGCAATGGCAACAAGAAGTAGTTTAGGAACCACAGCTACAGGGTGTTTTAGCTGATCTGTGCTGCTTGAAGCAAAGAAAAATGGAAGTTGGATGCAATGGATTCTGCGATGTGCTTCAGCAAGACACAGCTAAAATGGGCAGAGAAGATCAACAGACCTTACAGAACTAATTTTCCCAGTGGTCATGGAAAGTACCTCATGCCTAGCCGTCATCCTCACTAATTAGCTCTCTGGCCTTGAGAGATGCCCTGTACCATGATGAGATGGACCCGGCTACCTGTTCAGAACCTGTGTTGGCATCC
This sequence comes from Ichthyophis bannanicus, assembly GCA_033557465.1. Taxonomy (NCBI): domain Eukaryota; kingdom Metazoa; phylum Chordata; class Amphibia; order Gymnophiona; family Ichthyophiidae; genus Ichthyophis; species Ichthyophis bannanicus. Next base: position 124,707,675 of record CM066035.1, on the reverse strand, counting down.
ATCCTTCTTTGTTCAGTTTGCAACACTTTAATTGGAGCATAAAGAATGACTTCTAATTTGCCAGTATATGTCAATAAATTTTGATACATCCAAGCAATTTTGAACATGTACCATTCTTCATTTACACGCTGAGCTCATTACAACTGAGAAAGAACATCTAACATGTCTCAGATAAAGGACAGTCACTGCCCAGAAGATGCTGAATTGTATGCTGTTTGCCTGACTTTCATCTCTAATTATTCTTTCTCTGAACTTAACTGTCAATAGGTTTTCTGACTCTCCACTTGCTATGAACCTCATAGGTGGAGCCTGACTCATAAACTATCCCAAGCTAGTGCTCAATGCTGACCAAGGTGCCTTGGTCACAATAAGAAATCTGATCTGCCCCCAACATCTATGTCCAGAGAACACTGGAAATGTAAGGCTCTTTCTCACTGAGAGATAGCTGGATTTATACAGTTTTTGCTCTTTCCTAATGAGTGGGAATTAGAGTGGCATAATGATCTATAGTTTCACTGATAAACCTCTCTTACAACAAGTAACAGTTTAGCCAAAGCAAGATTTATAGCCTTTATCTTTCATGCTGTCATTATGATCTATATTGCATAATAATAAGCCTACTGTAGATCCAAGAGACTTGTCCTAAATGATCTCTTTGCTAGATACAAATCTAAAAACCTGGATGGGTAACTAATAGTGGGTTGTACTAAGTATTATATCATTGTAATTGTATCTGCAAAATAAAAGAGGGCCCCAGCAAGGATTCTATTTATATAGGACATTTAGGGCCCAATGTTCAGCTGGGCAGGCTACGTGCCACTACGGTGTGCAGCCTTGTCTGCCGACCCTTAACACTGGATATTCAGTGCCGCGGTGATGGTATTGAATATTCGGCATCGCTGCACATGCCCCAGAGCCACTGAGGCTAACCAGGTAGCGATGATACTGTACCACTACCCAGTTAGCATCCATGGCTAAAACTAGGCAAGCCAAATGCTAGCCTAGTTTTAGCCACAGACCGCTAACTGGGTAGTGGTGCAATATTGCCCCCGCTCAGCCCTGGATCACCCCCAACATACCCCGATACTAACTGCAAAGCATTGGGGTATTTAGCGGGCTTTGAAAGATATATTCAATGGCATTAACTATGTAAGTGCTGTTGAATATCCCAAATTAGGGCATTTAGATGGTTTATTGGTCTGTAAACCCTGTTAATGCCCTTCGAATATCGGGCCCTTAATTGTTTATAAGTCCTTAATGCCTGACTGTGTAAGAATGGCATCTGCTACAACAGCTGTAGAGACTGCAGTGTTTGCAGAAAAAACGTGGTTACCCTTAGAGAAATGTGTATCCATATATTCTGGTACAGCTGATATAACAAAACAGATTGCCGGGCTCAGAGTATATAACTAAGCAAGCCAGACCGTGTTTATTCCAGAAGGCTGAATAATTTACGATATTTTAAGGAAAAGATCAGTCAGGAGGTGTTAGCCATTTTAGCCAAAATGGAGAACAGTAATCCAGGTGTTACGAGACAAACTAAGAAAAGATTTACTGCATATTTCTACCTTGCATGAGCAACTGCTTCAGGAACAGACAGTCACAGGATGAGAAAGCAAATATGAAAGAAAAAAAATCCGTGTTTTGGAAAAGGATGAGGTTAATTTAATAGGAGAGTTTAATCTTGAATAAAAGATTGATGAGCTTAAAACACAGTTACTAGAAAAAGCTCAATAGCAGAAAGATGCTCCATCCTAAACATCCATTAGTAATTTAAAAGCAAAACCTTTAAAATATTCAAGAAGAATTGATAGTGAGGTGCCAGAGTTGCAGATTACAATAAAGATCATAAGAACCAGAAAATGCAGACTGGACAGATGAAACAGTCTCTGATAAAGACAGAAACATTGCAAACAGAGAATCTGGAATGAAGAAGACAAATAGAGACTGATCAACAAGTATGATGGTAAAAGGAACATTTTTAACCTTCATTTGCAAGTAAAATGTAACAGAGAGATGTTTAGAGTTGGAGAGAAAAATACGGTATTACAGATGTTAGAGTTAGAGAGACAACTAAACCAATGTCTTGAGGAACTAGGCAAATTACAGGAAGTGCACAAAATTAATGATTTTAATTATGGTGAGAAAGAAATTAGTGAAAAAGATGCAGCTATTTTCCAGCTTTTGCAGCATGGAGGGGTATCTGTAAGTAAGCAAAGGTATACTGTAACCCAACGCTTTGTGAAAACCAAATATCATTCTCCAAAGATGGAGGGTGTCAGGAGGGAATTCTAAAGCGAATTGGGGAAGGGGGTATTTCTGCCTGAAAGTAAGTTGTCTATCTTTACGCCCCACCCCAAAAGAAGCCAAAATTCTTGTTGCTCACAGATGAGAAGAACATGAAATCCAAACTTCCTTAGCAATGGACATTGAGATTGGGCATACGCTCACGCAAAGAGAACACAGGGTCTGCGCATGAGAAGTTTAAAAATGCTGACAGGCATTACGCAAAGCAGCCATGGAGGTACAGTGAAGAATAGAGATCTGAATACCATTTCAATCTCTTTCATTTCAAATGCAAGGATGAACTTTGTGCTCATAAGCCAGGTTCCACCACAGCTAATCATGTAGGGCCCAATTTTCATTTGGGCAGTGCTATGTGCCACGTCTGTGCATAGCCCGCCTGCCATCCGCCTAACCCAGATTTTCAATGCTGAGGTCATATGCGGCCCCAGCATTGAAAATCCAATTCGTGCCACACAACCCGGAAGCCGCAGGAGCTAGCTGGATAGCACCGATTTTCGATACTACCCACTTAGACCCTATGCCAGAAAAGGCACAGGGGCTAAGCGGGTGGCATCGAAAATCGCTGCTACCCATTTAGCCCTTTAATCCACCCCACTTTGCCCCAGAATATCCCAACACGCCCCAATGCTAACTGCATAGCTTCTGGGCATGTTAGGGACTTATCTGGGATTTTTGAAAGGCACTACTCATTTAGGTGACTTTCGAAAATTCTGGATAAGGCATTTACACGAGTAACCAGGGCAGTTACCCGTATAAATGCCTTTGAAAATGCCATCCATAAATAATAATGATTGATTAATCATATTTTCTTTTGCTTGTCTATAGGCTTTTGACAAGAATTTGATCTGCCTATTAAAACTAGAACAGTTTTAACTATCAGCTGTCAAAGAGATATTCCCAGTGGAATGCAGAAGAAGGTAAAAATTCTATAAAAAGAAAACACCTTTCGGAGGATACATGACCATCACAGAGGAAGGTTTAGCTCACTTCCTACAGGAAAAGTGACAATAAGGTTTCCAATCTTACATAGTAACATAGTAACACAGTATATGACGGCAGATAAAGACCAGTATGGTCCATCTAGTCTGCCCAGCAAGGTGGCAAGAGTAGGTGCACCTGCCGCTCCGTGCAGGTCACCCCTTCCCGTGCCTTTGTATAGGGGTGTACCCACCGCTCCATGTAGGGCACCCCTGTTTGTTGAGATATAAGAGAAAGTTATGCTTATTTTGATTTTATCTTGTTGCCACAAAGGGATCCACTGTGTCTGTCCCATGCCATTTTGAATTCTGTCACTGTATTTGCCCCCACCACTTCCATAAGGAGGGCATTCCAAGCATCAACAACCTTTCAGTGAAAAAGTATTTCCTGACATTGCCTTTCAATTTACCCTCTTGCAGCTTCATGTTATGCCCTCTAGTTTTACAGCTTCCCCGTCTTTGGAAGAGGTTTGTTTGTCCATTAATACTCTTTAAAGGTCTGAATCATATTTCCCCTGTCCCTCCTCTCCTCTAAAGTGTACATATTTAGGTCTTCAAGTCTCTTCTCATACGTCTTCTGATGCAGACTCCAAATCATTTTGGACACCTTCCTCTGAATCACTTCCAGCCTTTTTCTATCCTTTGCGAGATACGGTCTCCAAAACTGAACACAGCATTCCAAGTGAGGCCTCACCAGTGACTTGTACAGTGGCATTAGTACCTCTTCCTTTATGCTGGTAATTCCTCTTTATATGCAACCCAGCATCCTCCTGGCTTTTGCCACCATCTTGTTGCACTGTTTCGTCACCTTGAGATCCTCAGAAATAATCACACCAAGGTCCTTCTCCTGGTCCGTGCACACCAACCTCTCACCCCCTATCGCATACATTTCTCTTGGATTTCTGCTTCCCAAGTGCATCACACTGCACTTCTTCACATTAAACCTTAACTGCGAAGCATTAAACCATTCTTCCAGCTTTTGTAGATCTTTCCTCATTTCTCCACTCCCTCAGGGGAGTCCACTCTGTTGCAAATTTTTGTGTCATTTGCAAAAAGACAGACTTTTCCATTCAGTCCTTCAGCAATAACACTCACAAACACATTGAACAGTCAGTCAACCTATTTCTGATCCAGATCACCACACTGGGACCCATCCCCAAACTATTGAGTTTATTGATAAGTCTCCTATGAAATCCAGGTAGTTGGCATCCATCGCATGCCCCTGATCTAGTTCTCTGGTCACCCAGTCAAAGAACTCAATCTGATTTGTTTGGCAAGATCGTCCTTTGGTAAAACCATGTTTCCTCAGATCATACAACCTGTTGGTTTTGAGAAAATCCACTATTCGCTCTATCGGGAGTGCTTCCATTATTTCTCCCTCCACCGAGATAAGGCCTGCAGTTTGTCACGTCTTCCTTGCTATCACTTTTGTAAAGAGGTACCACATCAGCCCTTCTCCAGTCCTGAGGAACCTCTTCTGTCTCCAAAGGATCTGTTAAAAACATCATTGAAAGGCCCTGCAAGAAACTCTGTGAGCTCTTTCAGTATCCTGGGATGTATCCCATCCAGTCCCATGGCCTTGTCCATTTTCAGTTTTGCAAGTTATTCTAACACATCATCTTCTGTGACTGGTGTGGTATCTACTCCATTCACATTTTTATATTTGTGAGTCACAGGTGGTCCTTCTCCCGAACTTTCTTTAGTAAAAAGAGAGCAGAAGTATTTGTTTAGCAATTTCGCTTTTTCAATGTCACTTTCCACGAATCCATTCCCAGCACTTCTGAGTCCTGAAATTCCACCTCTGAACTTCCCCTCTCCCGAGTATACCTGAAGAAAATTTTGTCGCCACACTTCACATCTTTAGCCATCATTTCCTCTGCCTTTGATTTTGCTTTCCTTATTTCTCTTTTTATCTCTTTTAGTTTGATCCTATATTCCTTTCTGTGTTCCTCTGTTTGAGAGCTTTTGAATTTTGTGAAAGCTGTGTTTTTTGCCTTTATCTGAACAGCCACTTCTTTGGAGAACCAAATAGGTTTCCTTCTCCTCTTGTTTTTATTTACTTTCTTTACATATTTATCTGTTGCCCCTTTTATTGCCACCTTTAGTTTAGCCCATTGCAATTCCACTTCCCAGTATTCGCCGCCAGCACCATAATTCAAAGGCATCAATTTTCTTCCTGTCTATCTTTTTCACTGTCCAGCTTTCACATCCATATGATGTTATTGAACATACCATGGCTTGAACAAGTCGAATCTTTGTATGGAGAGAGACATCTCTGCTCTTGAGAATCTTATCTAGGTCTTTCATAGCCATTCTGCCAAGAGCAATGCGTCGTCTGATTTCTTGACTGCTTGTTGCTTCTTTATTGATAGTTGATCCAAGTAAGTTAAAGTTGTTCACAATTTCAATTTCTTCTCCTTCAACGATGAACCTGTTGATTATGCCAGTTGTCATGATCTTTGTCTTCTTTACATTAAGGTGCAGGCCCATTTTGAGACTATGTTCTTTTATTGTGAGAAGCAAATGTTTCAGATCATCTTCACTTTCAGCCAGTAATGTGGTATCATCAGCTTAGCGAAGGTTGTTGATGAGTCTTCCACCAATCTTCACACCTCTGTTGTCTTCATACAATCCTGCTTCTCTGATGATTTGTTCTGCATATAAATTAAACAGGTAGGGGGAAAGTTTGCAGCCTTGTCTTACACCTTTGCTTATTTTAAACCATTCTATTTCTCCTTGTTCCGTTCGAACTGTTGCTTCTTGATCAATGTACAGATTGCGCAAGAGAACGATCAGGTGTTCTGGTATACCCATGCTTCTTAATGTGGCCCAGAGTTTCTCATGGTTTACACAGTCAAAAGTCTTGCTATAGTCGATAAAGCACAAATAGATATCCTTTTGGTATTCTTTAGTCTTTTCAAGGATACATCTCACATCCGCAATGATGTCTCTTGTTCCTCGCCCTTTCCTGAACCCTGCTTGCACTTCAGGTAGTTCTTGTTCCAGGTATGGTTGTAGTCTCTTTTGAATAATCTTCAGTAGAATCTTGCTGGCATGTGGGATCAGAGCGATTGTTCGATAATTTTCACAGTCAGTTGGATCACCTTTCTTTAGTATTGGTATAAACACAGATCTTTTCCAGTCAGTTGGCCATGATGTTGTCTTCCATATTTCTTGGCAGAGCCTTGTGAGTACGGTAACAGCTGCATCATATTGCTGCAATACTTCTATGGGAATGCTATCAATGCCTGGTGCTTTGTTCTTTGATAAGGCTTTCAATGCTGCTTCAACTTCTTCTTTCATCACCAATGGTTCCCGATCATAAGGTACAGGTTGAAACGGCTGTTGGTCCACTTGATCTTTATCATATAAAAACTCTGTATATTCCTTCCACCTTTTCTTGATCTTCTCAGCATCATTCAACATAGAACCTTGAGCATCTTGTAACATTCCAATTCAAGGCTGGAACTTTTTCTTTAACTCTCGTAGCTTTAGGAAAGCCGATCTTGTTCTTCCTCTAATAGTTTCTACTTCTATTTCTTTGCAAGTGTCATTGTAGTACTTTTCCTTGTCCTGTCTTGCTGCATGTTGGAAATCTCTGTTGAGTTCTGCGATTGTCTTTCTTTCTCCTCTGGCTTTAACTTCTCTGCGTTTCTGGGCAATTTTCAGAGTTTCTTCGGTCATCCATTTTGACCGTTTTTGCTTTTTCACCTTTTGTAAAGACTTCTTGCTTTCTTCCAACACAACCTTCTTGATGTCATTCCATAACTCTTCCGGAGCTCTGTCATTTGTATCTAAAGCAGCAAATCGATTTTGCAGGCAGTCTTTAAGTTCCAGTGGTATATTCTCAAGGTCATATTTTGCTGCATTCATGAGTGGTTTGCTCTTTTTCAACTTTAGCTTGAGTTTGCATACTAGTAGTTGATGATCTGTACCACAGTCAGCTCCAGGTTTTGTCTTTGTTGATGTTACAGAGCTTTTCCATCGTTGACTTCCACATATGTAGTCAATTTGATTTTTATATAATCCATTCGGTGAAGTCCATGTGTACAGTCGCCGCTTGTGTTGCTGGAAGAAGGTGTATGAGATGAATAGATCATTGGTCTTGCAGAATTCTATCAGTCTTTCTCCAGCTTCATTTCTGTTGCCAAGTCCATATTTTCCAACAACTTTGCCTTCTTCTTTGTTGCCAACGTTTCCGTTCCAGTCACCCATGACTATCAGGATATCCTGTTTGCATGTTCTGTCAATTTCAGCTTGTACCTGTTCATAGAACTCTTCAATTTCATTCTCTTCTGCAGCTGTTGTTGGGGCATATACTTGAAATATAGTTGTGTTGATAGGCAATCCTCGTAGACGAATAGAGATTAAGCGTTCGCTGACTGCATTGTATTTCATTACAGTTCTTGCAAGTTTCTTCTTTATTATAAATGCAACACCATTTCTTCTTTGTCTTAGCATAGTAGACCATGTGATCATCTGATGCAAAGTGCTCCATGCCAGTCCATTTCAGTTCGCTGACACCCAACAGATCAAGTTGTACACGTTCCATTTCATTCTTGACCACCTCCAACTTCCCTTGGTTCATGCTTCGTACGTTCCATGTTCCAATGTGTAAGACATCTTTACAGCTTCTGACTCTCATTTCATGCGCAGCTACATCAGCAGTCAGACTTCCCAAGGGCTTTGATCCAACCACATCATAAATGCTGGCTTTACTCTGAAAAGTCTTCAGGTCTTCCCCAGTAGCTAGTTGAGTGCCTTCTGACCTGGGGGTCTCATCTTCCAGCACCATAGCACAATTTGTTTTGTTGTAACTATCCATTGGTCAAACTATTAGTGACCAAATTATGCAGTTTTGCATGCTGAATCTAAAGCTGTCTTCATAAACTGCTTAAAGTGAGTCTTACCTGCATCAAATCACAGTTGAAATATGTGGAAATTAAGTAATAGTTATTTGAACATATAAATAGTCTGAACAACACCTGTAGCCACATAATTGTCTTTAAAATGTCATTTATGCAGTTAATTTAATATTATTTAACAAAATCAAGCAAAGAAGCCATATTTTGTTTGATCTGTTTCGGCTCATGAGCTCCCTACTGACCAACTGACCCCTAATATAATGTTCCCGCCTCTCCTGATTGTACACATGGCCAGCAGCCTCAGTTGTCATTTTTACACACCTTTCTATGGACTTGGGTGTATGATGGCCAGTCTGGAACCTGGACTTGCTCAGAAATGCCTTGATCTCTGCTGTTGTCATGGTTCAGGTAAGAGGAGGTTCAGAGACTCCGGAGTTCCAGTCAAGTAATTGGGTTTGTGTAGTTGCCTCAGTGTTGATGGATGGTGTTTTCCTGGGTCTCACACTGCTGTCTCCAAGCTGAGCCTTCTCATCTCTTTCACCTCTGATCTTCAATATCTTCTCCACTCCACCTTCTCTTTCCTGTTCCTCTTCACTGCACAACATAGCTTGCAGAACAGACTTGCTGTAACCATACCAAGCTGACCTTCTCACTGTAGGCATGATTATCTTCCTTACCTCTTCACACTCTTCTTTCAATAGTTACAGCTGGAAAAGAATCATTGACCCAATATTCAAAAGGCATTTACATGGTTTAAAGCCCAGTAAACTGTGTAAATACCCTAACTGGCATCTACACGGTTAGTGTCGTTGAATATCCTCAGCTAAGCCCCCTACGTGCCCCAATGCTATCCGGTTAGCATCAGGGCATGTTGGGGGCAGTCTGGGGAAGAGCAGAGGCAGAGACTGGCACTAACTATGCAGCAGAGATATTGGCTGCTGCCCAGTTAGTGACTGGCATCCTAAAGATAGGCAAGGAAAACTCTCGCCTATCTAAGGCACCAATCGCTAACCGGGCAGCAGGCAATATCGCTGCTGCATGGTTAGCTTCAGTGGCTACTGGCTTTGGCGACAATCACTGAATATTCAATGCCGGCACATCGGCACCTGGTTTGGAGGTTGGCAAGTAGGGCTATGCGCCCGTCAGCGTATAGCCCTTCAAAGATCCAGGCAGTTCAATATTGGGTCTGTCCAATTGCTATTTATTTATTTTTTTTTTTTTTAGAAAGTTTATTTGCTATTTATTTTTATATTGCATAATTTCTTAGAAATTTCAGGTAGGTAAATAATATATTACAGAAAATTTAAAGCTAGTTGTTCATTTGCCACATGAAATTGTATCATTTTTTTACTAGTGCTTTTTAAAATTATGACATCTTCAAAATTGACACACTCTATTAAACATCCATTCTTCTACATAAGATGGAAAATGGGGAAAAATAAAAAGAGGTTCCTATTCTATGTAATGCAGGGATTCCTTTGCAAGGAATTTTTCTAGTTCAATTACACTTCTCTGAGAGCCCTTAAAAAGAGTCATAGAGAAAGGGTAGGTAACATTGAACTGACAATTATTCAGTGTCTAAGGGTTATGTGCTGTCTTAAAATATTTCTTAGGCAAATTTTCCACCAGACATCTGATGGAGGAGGTGAAGATACTGTTTTTTTAGATACATACAGTTGAAGTGAAACAGAACATTTGAATATTTCTGTTACTTAGTAGTGACAAGTTACTAACTTCAGTAGTTGAAGTAATGCGTTTATTAAGATGCCTAGGCAAGAGATTATTTTTTTCACTGATTTGATATACAAACCTTTTAATGACGATCAAGGTGGGTTACAATTGAATAAAAATAACATACATAAGATCAGCATACAAATCAGTGATTCTCAACCCAGTTCTCTGGGACCCCCAGGCCAGTCAGGTTTTCAGAATATCCACAATGAATATGAATGAGATAGATCTGCATACAATGGAAGCAGTGCATGCGGATCTATCTCATGCATATTCATTGTGGATATCCTGAAAACCTGACTGGCCTGGGGGTCCCAGAGGACTGGGTTGAGAACTGCTATAAATGAACAATTAAAACAGAAATTATTCTCCCTTTCCACCACCAAAAAGCCAGGCTTTTCAGGGATTTTTTCTGAAAAATCATAAGTAGAGCTAGAGGCAGCTTATTCCATAAACGGGGCCCCTCAATTGCAAATGCTCGTTAATATGTGCCCTCCAGGCCCAGTCAACAGCAACTACTGTGAAGAGTGCAGACAACGCATCAGCTGCTTTAATTAGGAGATGAAACCTTAAACATGATTTTCAATTTTAATTCATCTCTGATCAAATTCTCTTATTAGATTCAGAACATATTCGGTGAAGCAATTTTTTCAGCCTCATAAAGGATAAATATCTAGGCCCAAGTGATATTCCCAATTTTTTTTTTAAAGCTTGTGAAGTTATAAGTGATAGATATTTATAACAGAAATATTTTTGAATCCTTGTAAAGTTCAAAGTTAACATTTTGAAAGAAACCACATTCCTTAGGTAATTACTATGGATGTGGCAATGAAAACAAGAAGCAGAATTTTCTTGGAATTTCAATTCACTCAAAAATGTGAGTACTATCTACTTAAAAGATTTAACAGAATTAATTGCTACTGAGAAATTTGGTAGAGGCAGAGACTGCATCATCATTCAGATTTGCTAAAACTATTGACACTGAGGCCAGTTCCATTCGGAGCACTTCCAGACGTCCAAAATTTGGATGGGCCAGATTTGCACTTGATTCTGCACCCACAGCAGTTAGTCATTCCTGCGGGAGTGGAATCGAGGCACTTGGACAGGCTGGATGTGTCCCGATCCAGCTGCCCTGCACGTCCAGCAACCTCCCTGTCTAGACCTCCCTATGCTCCTGCATGGAGCCTCAGTGCCGTGGCATCTCATCGCCATGGCACCAGGACGCCATGTAGGAGTGCTGAAGTGCTCGACGCCATCCTGTTCGTATTCCCCCACCGCCCGGCCTATGGCAGGGGCAGCCAGGGCCGGGATCGGGTGGAGGGGACTTACGTCTGCCTGGACTGTTGTTGCAGCGGGCCTGCAGGCCCTGATCACCACCATCTATTGGACTTATTCCACCACAGAGGTGGAATAAGTCCAATGTCCATCTTGGTGCACCCAGACAACAGGGTCATGACCTGAAATCGGCTCTGTATATCTGAGTTGTGTGCTCTGTCCCTGTACCGCCCACTCTCCTCCCCATCGCCACCCCTTCCTGCCCCCAACTGGAGCTCCTCGCACAAATGCCCTATATGTGCAGGCAACTCCTGGATCAGAATCGCCAAACAGGGTCTAGCAGGGCTTGTACGTCTAGACCAAGTCCCATCTGGGGACAGCAATCTCAGGCCGGAGGGACTGGGATTTCTAGTCCTGTAGGCACTCCTTGTGGTCTTGGGCAAGCCACTTAACCCTCCATTGCCCATGTTCCCTGTAAGTATTAGCATATGCGTCTCATATCCCCTCGTGTTAAATGTATCCCCCAATTGACTGCTTTGACCCGGTGAAAAGCGGGATATAAATACAGCTAAATAAAATAAATAAATAGACCAGATGTACATTCCCGCTATTCCCTGTTCAGAATGACCCCCCATAATGTATACAATGTAGATTTATCACAGATTATACTATTCATGAGAATAAAACTAGCCCATAAACTGTAGAATTTGTTTTTCTTTACAGATTGAAAAACGTACCTAGAAAGTCCTTTCTCACTCACCTAATACACAACTGTGGTTAAACGCCTGTATGAATTATGCTACTGCTAATGTGCAGAACATTTTGAGTCAGTTAGAGAAGGTCAAATCAGAAGAGAAGCAGGACTATATGAAGACATTAAATTTGTGAAGATTAGTGAAAGACGAAATAACCTTCTTTAAGCTCATGATACTATGGGGTATGTTTACTAAGCAGTCTTAACGTGCGCCCGGCGATAGTGTGCAGGATGCCATAAAAGGAGTGGGCGTTCCGGTCTAAATGTAGCAAACCGGGATTATCGCACGATAACGCGCGCTGCGCACATTATGGTGTGATGGATTGAACTATGCACTTCAACTTTGGATAATGGAGCCTGTGGGTGCGGGTGTGTCTGCCCCTGTTAGCCGCTGCTCTAGGGCAGAGGTTCCCAACTCCAGTCCTGGTGGGCCAAGCACTGTTCGGGTTTTCATGCTGTCCCTAATGAATATGTATGAGATACATCTGCATACCATGGGGGCGGTGCATAGAGATGCAGCGCAGCCATATTTTTTAGAGGCAGCATGGAACCTGAACGGTGTTTGGCCCTCCAGGACTGCATTTGGGAGACTCTGCTCTAGGTAATCCACATGTTTATGGTGTCTGTGCTCTGTAGGGTAAAATGTAGGTGTTTTGGGTATGTTTAAGTTATCTGCAATAAAGGTTCTGTCTGTATTACCACGTTTTAGTAGTGGGTAAAATATGGGGACTGGGTTGGCAGGAACCACAACTGGGACTTGAACCTGTGACCTTCTGCTCCTGAACACACTGGCTGTGTGCACTGCACCACTGTGTTGCCACAGAGACAATACATTCCCTGGGGATAGCATGACTGTTTGTCAGACAGGGCCTGTCTGTTTCAGTGCATGGCACCCACCTAAACAGGGTTAGGCCATGGTCTTCTGTGGGCAGCTGCCACTGCCCCTCCACCACCAGTACCCCTCTGCCACCATGCTGGCATGCCCTTCTGCTGGTGGTGCTGGTGGTGTGCAGTCTCAGGCCATCCAGTGTGCGGGTAGGCGGCGGCCTATGGTACAGGTTCTGGGGTAGGGGTGCCTGCATAGCTGTCCACGCTTCCCCCCAGCACCGCCTGCCAATGTTCTGTGCCCTTGGGGGTACCTGCTGTGTACTATCCCCTGTGGCACTGTGGGAAACACACTTGTGCCCATGTTGGGCCCTCATCAGTTGCTGTCTGGCTGCTCTACTGTTTCAGCATTCCTATGGGCCACCTAGGCATCACCCTAGTCCGCACTGTGGCTCAGCTGCACCACAGCATGTGCCGTCTGCAGCCCTCTGTGTCCCCTTTTCCAGCATCTGTCCAATTGCCTGTTCCGACATGCCCACCCTGCTGTTGCGGAACATGTGCACACCATAGGAAACCTGTTCAATGGAAAGGGAAAACCCTGATCAGCGCTATTTCACTGTGGGATCATTTACCTTGTATGGGGGCAGAGCATAGACCCTTCCAAAATTAATCTTTATTTTGGAGCTTTTTTGATAGTGTTTTTTGATGTTTCCCATTAATATCACTATTGGCCAGCTTGGTTCTGTTTTTTTTTATATTTTCTTCTGTTCCTTTTCAATGTTTATTTGCCCTTTTGTTCCGTGCACATGTATCACACTTATCACTTTTTGTAGGTTTCCCTGGTTTTGCTGTACATTGCTGACAGAAATGGTTTCTTTTCCCTGTAAATCTGCTCTAACGCGAGGGTTTCACTGGCGTTAGTTTTCAGCCCCGGATTCCACAGCATTAGTGTGCAGGGAGCCTCTCCCCTCCCACTCTCCGCCCATTGACCCTCTCTCTCTGCCCCTGGGGAGCCTTCCTCCGCCCTCCGTGAGCCTATCTCCACCCGCAGCGCTCATTTGCGCCACTGCACATGTTATCGCGCCCTACGGTACCTTTTCGCCCAATAAAGCACCATTATTGTGTGATAAGGTACCTTATCGCGCGATAACGTTGCTAGGCGCACATTAAGACGGTTTAGTAAACATACCCCTATGATACTATATTATAGCTGAAATGAAGACTATCTGAAACATCTGCTTATTAAAATCAAGAAACATGGGTCCTGACAACTGACAAAATCAATAATTTCATCCTTGCAGATTAAAGTTGTCTACAAATAGTAATTGCATGGGATCTATAGAATGTTACGCATCCCTCTCCAAAAGGAATATCAACTGACCCCTTTAAGAGAGTCTGCAGCCCAGAGTTCAGGGCTGGAGGGAATGGCTCACAGAGAGAAGTTAAGAACCCAGCAGGCTGCAGAGTGAGAGAGGCCCTTGGAGCCAAAAATCCTTCCAAGGCATGCCGTGCAAAGGAGTTCTGAGATAGGAATGTTAACTGGGGCTGGAGGAAGGGCTGGGAGTACCAGCTTGTGGAGGTTTAACAAGCTAGGACAGAATAAAAACTGCTTTTGTTTTCTCTGAACTGCTGTCTGGCCTGTGTTTTAAAGAAAACCACTTCCCACTGCACACCACATTACCACCAAAGCATGTTTACTAATGTTTAACGCAAGCACTTAACATGCACTAAAATTTCATTAATGGTCATTAACCTTTGGTAAACATGCTCCTAAGTTTCCCTTTCTTCTAGAGGCCTATCATTCCTAAGTAGCAGGTAAGTATATCCTTCATTTCTCGAAGGATCTTATTCCAAACTCTCCCAGCAAGGTAATAGAACTCTGGTCACTGCAGGCTGCTTCTCGTTAGGCATCTTCAGGTGGTCTTCACTGACTAGGGATTAGACTAGGTGGGGTCCAGGAAGTTTGGCTATAATATGTTGTCAAGTTCTTATTCCACTCCGATTCAGGAACTTCAGTGCCTGAGTGAGGGTAAAGGAGGAGTTTATGCTTGATTGCATTAATCATGGTTCTTCTAGTCCTGATTGGTAGTCTCCATGTTTTTCTTCTCCTTCTGCCAACTCAGTACAGGAAGAGAACCCCAGAGGGAGCAAATAAGGAACAAGGATAGGACTCAAAGTAAGATGGATCGAACACCAATCACATTTGTTAAGCCATTCTCCAATTTCAAACAAAGCATGCAAGGCTATACTTATAAAGAGAAGACATTCTCTAAACATTTAAATAATCACTAACCCCCCCCCCCTTTTTGTCAACAGCAAAAGTGTATTATTATTTTGATAAAAGTCTTATCTTTAGGAGAATGGAATATGGGAAAGAGTTCCCAACAGTCCTTCTGATTCAAGTCCTTGTGTATTTCGATGTGAGATATTCAGGAAGAGCTGTCCTGGTATCATGGTTTCAAGAATGATAAAACAACATTTCTAATGTATCAAACTTTGTTACAGAACATTAGATATGTTTTTCCATTGTCTGGCCACACTCTTTGTGAGCAGTGCTAAAACAAAGCTACTTGGGCTCTGGCTTGTTGCAAATGGAGAGGTTACTGTCTGACGAAGGCTTCAGGAGTCAGTAGTAGTAGAGAGACAAGATGACTCAGGTGGCAGGATCTCTGCAGTGTTCAGCTTCCCCTGATGAATGTCATGGAATATTTGGTCCAGTTACAGGAGGATGCATCAATTCATGCTGAAAGATCTTGGCACTTGACTGCTATTCTGGAAGTTTCTAGTGAAGCACTGCGCTGATATACCCTTCCATATCCAGGTGACACCTCTCAGGTTCCTTTGGGGTAATCTACAAATGGAAAGCTTTGACAACATTGAGTAAAGTTCAGCAATAATTCAAATAATATTATTCAAGTATATCAATATGGCAAAGGAAGAAGAGGAATTCTGATATTGTGGGAAACTCAAGTCAGACCCTGTTAAAAGTGATTCAGTCATTTTCAAATTAGTCTTCCTAAATGACAATTAATAGTTATTATTATTATTATTATTATTATTATTAAAATGAAAATAAAGTCTTATCAATTCTTGTTGGCTGTAATAAAATCAGATTTAGCACATAGGTAACTTCTACATAACCTGAAAACAAGCACACAATAAGCAAATATATACGTATATACCAACACTTCTTCACTTACATAAGTTGAACTATGGCATCTACAAAGTGCTCCAAAGAGGGGTTCTATAATCCATTTCTAAATTAAAAATAGCTGTGTAGAAGCTGAGATGTGAAGGTTAAACAACTAACACCATTCTCTTTTCATATCAATCAACCTTGAATGCCAGGAATGTTATGTTCAGCTCTTTCAGTATAACAACTTCAAATAGGAATATAGACATTTTCTTATAGTCTAATAAAGCCAAGGGGAAAAAAAATAAAAAGCAGTAATATCTAAGAGAAAGCATTAAAGTTAGCTAAAAGTTTGAAATCAATGTCACACTGAGCTGAATACAATTAACACAGACTGCTGCTTTAATCATGGAGCTTTACATAATGTGGCAATATACAGTGCACATTCAGTTACATACAAACGTTAATATAAACTATTTGACTTTCAAAGAATGAGGAAATATTCATTAATATCCCATGCTGCTGAAAGATCTCACAGTTATTTGCTCCCTGAGAATGAGATCAGAAAATCTTCCAGAAAGATGCAAACACTTTCTATCTAGAAATAGCAGCCATAGAATCCAAAACCCAAATAAAGAAATGAATGAGATTGCCTTAGGGTCCAGTAGCAGCAATAAAGTAGTTCTCAGGATCATGTATTTCTGTAAACCAACAACACTTAAACAAGGCAACCAGTTCATTTCTATGGCACAAATGGACTGTTAATCACTCGTACACAGAATCCATAGCTTTATGATGAATTCAAGAGCATAACATAATAATCAAACAGATTAACTAAAGTCTAACATCACCAAGACTATATACAGATGCTAAGAGGGTCATTCTAAAAGGTTTAGTTGTGGTTTGGACGTCTACAGACATGCACTTGGATGTCAAAATCATGGACACGTATCCGTAACCATTCCACAAATGCCATTCACAGATGTCTCCCATAGAGGGACGTTCAAGTAGGCACAGGGGTGTGGCAGAGGCATGTCTGGAGAGGGGCAATGGACTTACACATACTCATTCGATCCCAGAAGCAGGCACGTGCATGTTCATTCCTGCTCCAGGCATGAATAGGCATCAGGAAAGTATTTGTTTTCACCTTAAAACATCCAGAGAGTGTAGAGAAGATGGAGAATTAAGTGACTAGTTTTAGATTACAAAGTCTCACATTTGGATTTGAACCCCCGGCCACCCAGCTCGTTAAGCCACTACTCTAGCCACTACTCTAACCAGATTTTGTAAAGCAGACAGTATTTATTTTATTTATTTATTTATTTAATGGTATTTATATACCGCCTTATCATTCAATCAAAGCGGTTTCCACGGCAAACAATCAAGGGGGAAAATGTTTTCATGCAGTGTACAGAGTGGCGTGTATGTGTTGGCGGGGATGTGATTAGATTTGGTTTATCTACATAGTGCGCTATTATACATCATGAGCTATTATACAGTCTTATATACAGTCTTGGGGTGGAGGGGGGGGGTTGATGATCTGACTTGTATTTTGGTTCGGGGGTATGTCCATAGTAATCGATGAACAGGGTTGTCTTCAGCTGTTTTCGGACGTCCTTGATTTCTGTGGTTAGTCTTAGATCATCTGGGAGGGAGTTCCATATGGATGGAGCAGCCAGGGAGATTGCTCGTTGTGTGATGTCTTTGTGGTTCTTGGTGAAGTCTTTTGGGGTGTTAACCCGATTGGAGGTGCCTCTTCTTGGCCGTGTGCTTGTGTCGGGTTGTATGAGTGTGTGTAGGCTTATGGCAGAGGAGTGTTGTTTGATCTTGAATATGTTTATGATAGTCTTGTATTTGATGTGTGAGATGATTGGGAGCCAGTGCAGTTCTTTCAGTATGGGTGTGATGTGATCGTGTCTTGTAGTACCGGCTATTATGCGGGCAGCTGTGTTTTGGGCCAGTTGTAGTGGTCTGAGGGTCTGCTTTGGTAGCCCGGTGAATATTGGATTGCAGAAGTCTAGTAGAGGGGTTATCAGCGCCTGGCAAATGGTGCGAACTTGCTCTGGGTCGAGGAGGGGCTTGAGTCTTCTGATGAGTCGCATTCTTAGGTATGCACTTTTGGTTGCTCTGCCTATGTGTGCTTGGAGGTTAAGTTCTTTGTCCAGGATGACTCCGAGGTACATAACTTCTGATTTTATGGGTATGAGTGCATCTTATCTTCATGTCGGGTGGGGGGATAAAGGCCAGGTTTCGCGTGATGATCAGTGCCTCTGTCTTGCTGTAGTTGATTGATAGGTTGTTTTCCTGAAGCCAGTTTGCCATTTGGGTGAGGCAGTTTGTTATGTTGGTGTAGTCCAGGTTGTCGACTCAGATGGGTGTGTAGATCATGATGTCATCTGCGTAGATTGTATAATGTATGTGGTGCTCTTTCATGATGGCACATATTGGCTGGATGTATAGGTTGAATAGAAGAGCTGAAAGGGACGATCCCTGTGGCACTCCTTGTTTGACTTTTATGGGTCGAGATGTGTTGTGTCCTACTTTGACCTGTATTTGTCTGTCGGTTAGGTATGAATGGAACCAATTCAGGGTGGCACCGTGTAGACCGATGTTCTGTAGTCTATCCAATAGAGTCTTGTGGTTAACTGTGTCAAATGCAGATGAGATGTCAATGAATATCATGAGTATGCCTTTCTTGGTGTTGTCTATGATGCGGAGGACGCTGTCGAAGGGGTATATCAGAAGAGTTTCTACCCCGTGGTTGGGGCGAAACCCATGTTGATTGTTGTCCAGGGGAGCGTGGTTGTCTATGTGTTCTTGTAGTTGGTGCTGTACAGTTTTTTCGATTATTTTTGCTAAAAGTGGTATGCTGG
The DNA here is from genome assembly GCA_033557465.1 of Ichthyophis bannanicus. Taxonomy (NCBI): domain Eukaryota; kingdom Metazoa; phylum Chordata; class Amphibia; order Gymnophiona; family Ichthyophiidae; genus Ichthyophis; species Ichthyophis bannanicus. Next base: position 124,688,935 of record CM066035.1, on the reverse strand, counting down.
AGATGGGTCTGTATGCTGCTGGATTGTTCTTGTCAAGTGTGGATTTCTTCGGGATAGGTCTTATTGAGTAGTAGGGCTGCACGTCGCAGAGGAACATCCAACCTCGTTATTTGCCTGCACTATATTCCGTCTCCTGGCCCCCCTGTATGCACAGAGCCGCTGTGCATTCTGCAGTTGACAGGACAGCATGGGGGCAGAGAGTGGGCAGAGCAGGGGTGGTCCCGTGACCCAGATGTACAGGGCCGATTCAGGTCACGGCATTGTACATCTGGGGAGCACCGGGAGGATGGCCAGCTTATTCCACCTCTGAGGTGGAATAAGCATTGGTTGCCCCTCTGGATTGGCCAGTCAGCCCCCCAGCAGCAACAGCGGCAAGCAAGATGGGTCCCTGCTGCCCAATCTGGGCCCTGGCTGCCCCCATTGGGGGTCGGGTGGTGGGGTAACGAGGGGTCGTCAATGTGGTCGGTTGGCAGGGAGGCTGAGAGGACATTTCCCACCGGCATTCAGGAGCATGCTGGGCAGTCTCCATGCCCAATCCTGCACCCGCAGGAGCATCTTGCTCCCATGGTGCAGAATCGGGTTCTCATGGATCCAACCTGTTCGGGGCTGCCAGACGGTCTGGATGGGGATCGGGCTCCATGCTATTAGACATCTTGGTTCTGAAATGCTCTCCTGGGGACTTCTATATAGACATTTGATATGCATGCATATCAGACACGTCCACGTTTCTGGTATTGTGCCTGAACTTGTACGTTCCTGCCTTTCTTTTCAGACATTCTGGCTTTGACGTCCCAGATTGCACTTGGATGTTCCATTTGAAATGTGCCTACACATGTTTAGACATTCCCTTCAATATTCTTGTGGAGGGGCATTTGACAAATGAGTACTGTGTGCAGGGTGAATGTCCAAATGAGGATGTACAGCAAATGTAGACAATTGTAGAACCGGGCCCGTGCATAGGCAGTGCGGGTGCAAAATAGCAATGTGGTACATTATTTTATGTTTTTGTTTGATAAATCAGGGCTAACCACTGTGTTTGTGTCTTCCATCTTCCTCTCCTGAAGCTGTCTGCCCTGTGTCCCTGTAGTGAGTGGCTGAAGCGAAGCTTTGACCTAGGGGCCATCTGTATCCAGTCACCCAACAAGCGTCCACAATGACAAGCTCAAAAAACAGCATATCTACATAACAAAGATTGCAGATATGAGTGCAGCCTGCTCTGAGGGACAGGCCGCATGAGATCTCTTTGAACATTGCAATGGTACCATAATCCTGCTTTTCACACATTGGCCAGAATGCCATGAGAGAAACATGGCTGTGCCCTCCACAGGAGCTAGAGAGGGCTGCTATTGCTGAATGGACCAAAGCAGCATATGACCATCTGTGAGAACCACGATGGGGCATGTACATGGGGCCACTGCCATCCCTGATTACACATTTCCAGAACCCCTTGGACATCCCCAGCATGAGGAGATTATGAGGCAGGCCATGTAGCCAGTTTTCTTCTTTCCCCATAGGTCATTTCTGTCACCAAAGGGCGGCCACTATTCATTGCTCACACATATAAACCCAAACCTTCACAAAACGTGCACAGATAGCACCCATAGTGGTCCACATGTGATGTAAGCAGCATCCTAAAACGCAAATGCCCATTAACTACCTCAGGGTAGGGAGCCATGAATAGAGCTGAATGGTCCAGGATCAAGACTAAAGATATGTAGAACTGTGAGGTGCCATCCTGGGTCAATATCCACAAATGGGTGCAGAACACAGTCCCTTTGATCTTGGCTAGTTAAAAGCTTCTTCGCCCCATCAGGCTGAAACAGCAACAATGATATGCAACAGTAGTCCCCACTACAAAGAAGCACTGGTGGTGTAGCCCCAAAATAATGATGCACTGGGGGTCCAACTCTGCTCTGTGGCTGTACCTCAGGCATCCACAGCAGTACCATAGTGTACAACCACAGACATACCCTATACTATAGCATTTCCATGAAATTCATAGCATTTGCCAGCAACCATGAATTTCCACATGGACACTTGCGTCTGGAGGAGCCCCCGCCCTTTCCATGCAGAGGCATGCACTGTATTGCACACACCCATCGCCTACAAGGACCTGTAGACACTCAACACATGTGTGACAAGGGAACCTTCAGTTAACTTAAACACTGCCAGTAGCCTGCACCCGCTGTTGTCAGTATTCTGCAGTTAACTCCTTCTATTGCTAGTAACCGCATCTACTTGTATTGTTGTCAGTATTCCGCAGTTAACTTCACTATTGCTATTAACTTGCATTCACTTGTAATGTTGTCAGTATTCTGCAGTCAACTTCTCGATTGCTAGTAACCTGTATCTTCTTGTACTGTTGTCAGTATTTCCGCAGTTAACCTCATCATTACTAGTAACCTGCATCTACTTGTACTGTTGTCAGTAACCGACTGTACTGCTGCCAATCCTAGGAATAATCTAGAATGTACAAATTCCTGCTATTACTCATCACCCTCCTTACCCTTGGGCTCCCCAGCATTTCAAATGCTTTCAACCATGGTACCAATTACATACCAATCCTACACAACCATGGAAGGAGATGCTCTGAAATTCCCCGCCACACCACAGCAAAAACTAACCACACATCTCACTCCCATTTACTTTACATCCCTCTCCAAATCATCAAAAAGACACAAACTGAGAAGCAACATCATCAACGCCTACTGAAGTGTGCGCTGATAAATGCCAGATCAGTACGATCAAAATGGCCTGCAGCTATTGACCTGATACCCCTATATAACCTCGATATCTTGATGATCACGGAGACATGGCTGTCTGATTGTGACAACGCTCTCATGAATCAGATGCTGCCACCAGGATTTTCTCTATATGCATGCCACAGGACCAATCAGAAAGGAGGCGGAACGCTCATCCTCGCCAAAGCCGATCTACATTTCAAGCTGCGCAATACCTCCAGCTCAACCCACCTTGACTCTCTCACTATATCTAATGAGTTCTGCACAATCAACCTACTATACTGGGCACCTACACCATCACCAGAGGACCTATCGGCAATAATTGAGCTTGCATGTACCACATCCACTCCACGCTCTCCAAATTGGTTAATTGGTGACTTCAACCTACCATCTCTTCAAGACAGCCAGACAGCAGCATTCCTAGATGCCCTAGAGGAACTAGGTTACAAACAATATGTCGATGCTCTCACCCACATCAAGGGAGGTAAGCTAGACCTCATCTTCGCACCTCAGACCAATGCCACTACATCCCAAGTCCTCGCACTGTCCATAACACCAGTGCCCTGGTCCGTTCACAATCTACTCAGATTCCACATACCCATAAGTACATTCAACAAGAGCCGAAAGATAACCAATACTACCAGAACCCCAACAGCCCGCTTCTGACCACTCAACCAGAGTGTAGTCCTAGAGAATCTCCGACCCCTTATGACCAACACAACCCTCAGCTTAGACGATCTCATATCCAAATGGGACGAGAACCTTAGAGCTGCCTCCTGTCCATCATACACTGAAAAGAAAATAAGACAACGGGAACATGCACCATGGTTCTCCAATGACCTACAAACATCACTCCACCACCTACGCAAACTTGAGAGATGGTGGCGCCGAACCCACTCCCCCGAGACACATGCTGCATACAACTCATACTTAATTACTCACCGTGAGAAGATAATGCAGAGAAGGAAACTTTACCACACAGATATATTAAAACGCTCCATCAATAAACCACATGCCCTGTTCAATATTGTAAAGTCTATAACAGGGGAGCCGGTGTCAGCTCAACCATCAATGCCTCAACCACAGGACTACTCAAACTACTTACAATCAAAGATGATTAAGACCAACACAAACATAAGAGTCAGTAACCTCTTCGTATCGCCTAAATCACCCCAAGCAACACCATTATGCAATTTCACCATGGTATCTAATAAAGAGGTTGAGGACATTATAGCCTCTATCAACCCCAGCACAGCACCCAACGACCCCTGCCCAGCAAGTTGGATCAGGGAACTTCGACACGACCTTAGCCAAATCCTGAGCAAAATCCTGAACCAGTCCTTTTTAACTGGTTCGTTCCCGCAGAGCCTAAAACACACCTCATTCAGGCCGCTACTGAAAAACAGCAGACTAGACCCATCCAAAGTGGAATCGTTTAGACCAATCTCGAGCATCCCCCTGCTTGCCAAGATCATCGAAAAAGCTGCTCAACAACAAATCCAACATCATGTTGATACTGAAGCACCGCTAGATCCATCCCAACACGGCTTCAGGGAAGCACACGGAGTGGACACCATCCTTACAACCCTCTTCAATGACTTGGTCACAGGAATAAACAACACCCAACAAGGATTCATCCTCATCTTTCTGGACATCTCTGCCGCCTTCGACTCTGTGAACCATGATATACTCTTACAGCGCCTAAAAGAAAAGGGGATTCAAAGCACGGCACTGGAATGGTGCAAATCCTACCTATCCAATAGGTGGCAACAAGTCAAGGCAGGCCACACATCCTCAGAACCATTTCTGCAGACAAAGGGGGTGCCTCAAGGTTCATCCTTATCGGCACTGATGTTTAATATCTACATGCAGCCGATATGTGATTTGATCCGATCCTTCAACGTACAATGCCTTGCTTATGCAGACGATATCCTCCTTTACATGCCGTTCACAATTGACCAACCAGTGCTCTCCCCAATAATAAGATGCTTCGAAGCTGTAGCTGACTGGTTGTTGACACAAAATCTACAGATCAACCATGACAAAACTGATGTTCTATTCGTCACGAGGAACCAGAAGTTCATACCTCCCCCATCACTACATGCCAACAATGTAGAGTTGAAATCCAAATCCACAATCCGTTATCTAGGCATCACGCTCGATCAGCACCTGGATATGACAACACATGTGAAAAACGTCACAAAGGCAATATATCATAAGATCAGAACGCTGCGTCACCTTCGCCCCCTACTGGATTTCACCGACTACCGGACAACCTTCCAGGCATTAGTCCTCCCATATCTGGATTTCGCTAACATCATCCTCCACGGGCTCTCACAATCAACCTTAAATCCACTCCGCCTAGCTATGAACGCAGCTGCAAGAGTCCTTTCTGGATCGTCAAGATCTGACCACATAACGCCAATCATGAAAGAACTGCATTGGCTACCATTACATGCCAGACTTCAATACAAGTCAATAGTCCTTACATTCAAAGCCCTAAATAACCACCCCCCTACACCAATCAGCAAGCTAATCCACAGTATCCCGGAAAATAGAAACAGGAGACCTACAACAATGAACACCTTAGTAGTCCCCAAGATGACGACAAAATGCACAAAGACAACCTCCAACAGGGCCTTCTCCATATTCGCTCCTTTAAACTGGAATGCCCTTCCCCATGAAATCCGAGGCCTCAAAAGTCTAGCCCCATTCAGAAAAGCCTTGAAACACCACCTGTTCACAAAATTCTACCCGGAAACCATCCGAGGTAAACACTCAACTGGCAACCTACCTGCATGCCCCAGCCGCCCTAACACCCTAACACAAACAGAAAATGGTTAGCCTACACATAAGCCCCACCGCTAACCATCACACGTGTACTATCCACCCACAAATGCACATGTAACAACTAGATGAGTTAGAGAAGTGTACATAGTATAAAGTTAGCTTGTACATAGTTTTCCCGGTTTATTCCATGTTTAATATCCTGTTTCACTTTAAACTCAATGTTGCCTGTATGCATTGTAGCATGTTTCTGTTCGATGTACACCGCACTGATTATAATAGCGCGGTATAGAAGAAATGTTAAATAAGTAAATAAATAAATAACTTGGAAATATCTGTCATCCAGTATGCATAAAGCTAATCTGCTTTAAAGGGTCATCTTGGATAAAACTATTTGAGGCTGATACTTCAGACCAACACCAAAGCACAATATCCACTGTGTTACTAAAGCCATATCTGCAGGCGTCCAGGTAACTGAATCTAAACGTGAGTCTGTGGAAGTCCATCTGCTGCAGATGTCTATGCAAATGGCCCATTTTGGATGTGGCAATGAACATTATTGTGATGTGCAGATGCAACCCATTTGGATATAAATAAAAGTGCCGGTGTAATGGCAGATGGTTGATTTTGAAAAACGATCCATCGAGAAATGTCATTTTTCTATCTCCATGGCACCTAAAGGCAAGGCATCGTCCAGGAAGGAAAACCTCTGTCCTGGAGGGGTGGAACTGATGCTCCGAGAGGTCCAAGCATAAGAATGGTCCTGAGTTGCCCACCCAGTGGCTTTCTTTAAATAGACACCTTTTTGCCCTCTGCTGAGAATTTTTATGTATTACCTATCATGCTCACATTTATGCAAGCAGTCAGACACTGGGGATATTTCCCAATCAAAAGAGCCCTGGAATTAAGATCCAGGCTAGAGGGCAGCACTGCATGATGGCGGCCATATTTCTTTTTTTTTAAATTAGGAAATTTACCATTATACAAAGGAAATTCACAAGTGGTCAGTACAACATCCCACTCACACAACTAATCAAGTCCACATCAAGGTGAGTGCAAACAACTACAAGAAAAAGCCCCCAGCTAATCCTATAAATACCCCTTTTACAATATCCTTGAAGCTAAAACCTGTAAAGAAGAAAAATATAAACATAATACATCAATCTTTACCCTGAAGGAATCCATTTAACTGATCAGGTTCAAAAAATATGTATCTCTTACCCTGATTAACAAATAAACATTTGCAAGGAAATTTCAAATAAAAGGAGGCCCCCAGAGCCAGGGCCTTTGGCAGCAGCTCCAGGAAAGCCTTTCTACGTTTTACATGACCCAAAAACTTAGCTTGTTTCTTAGAAAAATATAAATGAAGGACCAGGTACTTCTCATTTTCATTCAAGAACGTTATTAATAATGTAGCATGAGTATGAATCTCTTCTACAGATGTTTTCAAAAACTCTGATAAATCAGGCAAACTGAAGATATCAGCATCCAAGAAAACAACACGTAGAAAGGATTCCGGCAGAGCGGTAGATCCCGGTGAAACACCAAAGCCCTTTTCAAAAGCCAAGGCAGTCCCGGAGCTAGATCCTCTTGGGTAGGGAGGGGGTAGAAGAACCCAATAATTTAGTTGGAAGAGAGGGAGAAGCAGTACTCACAGTTGATAAGTCCCATTCCTCCAGCAAAACTACCGATGGCTTCTCCATAATCTTAAAATACAAGTCTAGTGGACCAATTACTTTTGCCGCCTTCTGTGAAATCAGTGAGACCTTTTTCTTTTGCTTCCCCATTCCGGAAAGCTAACTCTTCTTCCACGTACCTACGTGTGCTGAAGGGGCACCAAATGGGCAGAACCTGCTCTTTTGGTTACGTGCTCATGGCTGCATTCCGCGGTGGGGCTGAGATTTAAATCCCTTACTGTGCACGTCAGTGCTGATGTCAGTTCAGCTGGAAGCAAGGAGCCAATAAAGGATCAGGAAATACAAAAAGCAAAGCAGCACTCACTGATAGTGGCCATATTTCTTAGTACTATTGAGGAGGGCAGGAGCGGGCAAGACCATTCCTGCCCACATTGACCACCAGACCACCAGGGATAAAGTAGGCACTGGGGGGGGGGCAGTCCCCCCAGCCAACTGGCAAGCCAAGTTTGAATGTTTAGAAGGGGGAGGGAAGAACCCTGACTGGCTAGCCAGGATTTTGGTCAGGATGGGAAAGGGGTGCCTGTGGCCACCTGGCTGTCTAGCTGGGATGCTTACCTAGGTTGGCGGTGAATGATCCCCCCCTAAACAGTTCCTGATGGGGATCCGGAGCTGTCTGGGGATTGGTGCTGAAGGGAGGGGCCAGCACGTCTTTTCATATTGTCAATGCCATGGATCTTTAGATCGACAGCACCAACAATGTTGTTTAATGGGGGGGGGCACGGTAGCAATCAGGGTACAGAGCTCTGTGCACCCAGCCCCTACCTGTCCTCCCCAGTAATTTACTATGGAGACCCATTATACCTGCATTGGCAAGCAACATGGGATTTCCAGCAGGATTCCCCATGCTACCTGCCAATACAGGTAGTGCAGATCTCCTCAGTAAATCCCAAACCTCTGCGATATCTGTAGGGGGAAAGCTGGAAATGCCCCCTGCATATACCACAGAGGGTTTGGACTTACCCACGGGCATTTTACTGCTATTGCACTGTGGTTTAGTAGACATGCCTCTAAATTTATTTATTTATTTTATTTATTTAGACAGTTTTGTATACCGCCTTATCCTTCAATCAAAGCGGTCACAACACAATTGGGGGATACATTTAACACACGGGGATATTAGACACATACACTAATACTTACAGGGAACATGGGCAATGGAGGGTTAAGTGGCTTGCCCAAGACCACAAGGAGCACCTGTGGGACTAGAAACCCCAGTCCTTCCGGCCCAAGGTTGCTGTCCTCTAGTGGGATTTGAACCCCCGACCTTCCGGCCTGAAGTACCTTGCCCCAACCACTAGGCCACTCCTCCACCATCCACCATCCACCATCCAAACTGTACCTACAGAAGGAGTATTTAAAATTACTAAAATATAGCATTTCTTTTAAATATGTCAATAACATTTAAAGGGTCAGCATTAGGTAACTCATTTGTAATACGCTCGTCAGACTTGTGTCTTTGTAGATCTTAATACCTTTCAAAGGGCCTTCTGAAAAAATGTTGTCATACTTGAACTTTTGAGGCCATCTGAAGTAAAGGTCTATCATTCTCCCAAATAACGCATGCTACAACATTATTTTTGTTGGTCTCTTACAGTTTCACAACCTACAAAAACTACTGATGGGAAAAATATTTGGTTCACTTTGTTTTCAGATACTGAATGATTTGCCTCCTTTGTTTCATTCATTTCAATAAAGTCAATGTGGACAAGCGATTTTGTACTCTGACAGTAGAATTTTCCATACATTTTCAATGAAACCTTCCTAAAAACTTTGTTGGCAAGAAACTTTAACAGAGACAACAGAACTAGAAGATATCAAGAATAGCACAAAGACCCTGACACAAAAGAGGGGCAAAGGACACTGTGATATGAAGGCTCCAAGCCAGCATCAGAAGGGCAGCGTGGCACAAACAGCAGAATGAAGATCCCAAGGTATTAGAATGTATTCAGTACCTGCTTATATAGTGATTGTAAACCGCTCTGATGCCCTTCAGCCTGGGCGGTATATCAAAAAAAAAAATTGCATAAACATAAACATAGAAGAAGGTCAAAGCAATATCAGCATTTTCAGGATCAAACCAAGGCAACATGAAAGGGGTAAAATGGCACCAATATTCGCATGAAACTTCTCTCTTTGTGCACACTGGGACTGCAACATCCATCATAGCTCCCCCGAGGAAGCCAAGCCAGCAAGATCGGCAGACTGTGAGTTTGAACATCTCCTCCAGTAAAACCGGCTCAGAGCTCTCCCTGCTACACGCGGCTGTCCAGCTCCGCCCACAAGCATCATCATCACCGAACAGTGGGGACTCCCCATAAAGAGCCAGCGCACCAAAGGCGCTCCCACGCCTGGCGGGCCCGCACCTGAGGGCCTTGCCAGAGGGCCCTTAGGCGTGAAAATTAGGCGCAAAGAAGATCAATCTACCTCGAACCAAAGGTACTTCAATATATCTCTGTCTAATCGCATGAATATTACACCTGGGGCACGCTCCAATCCCCTAATACAAAGCTGATCTACCACAGTCTTTTCTATGATATATGCCTTGTGATTCAAATGTCCATCAAAACAGCCTAATGCTGTTTCGTCATTGTTAGCCCCCAACCAAGCTATTTGATGAACTATATTGTATACACCTTCCCTTGCCTTGCCCTGAATTGATATAACCCTGATAACTGAATTGCATTGTTTCTCAATCTCTGCATTGTCTGATCTCGCCAACAAACAGCCTAATGCTGATTCGTCTTTGTTAGATCACAACTAAGCTATTAGATGCACTAAATTGTATACACCTTAACTGGACATAACCCTAATATTTGCACTGTTATGCAATCTCTATATTGTCTAATATCACCAACAAAATCCTTCCTATCTTATGCTCAAGCATCCATTAAGAATTTCTTCCAAAGCCCTAATCAACTCAATTGACAAAAACACAACGCAACAAACCAGTCTGATCCCCCAGACTTCTTACACCACAGAAAACCACATTCCAAGTAAACGCTAAATAAACAGCAATTTTTACTATTGCTTTCAGAACCCAGATAAAGTCTAAACAAACAAGGTCTTCTCTCCTTCCTGAAATACCCAACAAAATGAACAACACACTATTACTCTCACTCATACTTTGATTTATTATCATCTCATCTCTCACCCTAAAACTACATGCACAACTCAACTCACAAACATATAGCCAAACCATCCAAATCCTCCACAGAAGCCACAATGATTCTAAATACACACCTACATATAAAATACATCACAGGTCTCAAAAACACAGCAATACCAAAAGACTGATATACATTAATTCATCCAATACAACCACTATTAATCTTAGGCATAACAAGAATGAAAACCAAACACTCAAATGCACCTATATAAATGCCAGATCCATAAAAAAGAAAATCCCCATCATAACTAATTACTTAATCGACACCGCCCCAGACATACTATTTATAACAGAGACATGGCTCAACGAACATGATAATGTCCTCTTCAATCAAATCAAAGTTCCTAACTACACTATTTTTCACACATCCAGATCTAATAGACGCGAAGGTGGAGTTCTCATTATCATAAAAGAATCCCTAAAACCAACACTACACTGCTCTGATACACTTTCAGACTTAGACCTCCTTATTATTGAAAATCGTTTCATTGCCTTCTGCTTAATTTACAGACCACCAATTGCTGATCCCAATGGGCTGACTAATATACTCCAAGAAGTTTGCAACATTTCAGGAAAGAAAAAAGTAGTACTACTAGGGGACTTCAACCTCCCCTCACTACAAAACACACAATCTACCACGTGACCTCTTCAATTTGGTCAAATCCCTCTCAAAGGAACCATCTCCCGAACAACATAGCGAGATTCACCCGCAAAAATTCGCTGATTACCTGCAATCCAAGATTGTGCAAACCAACAAGGTCTCAGCAGTCACATATCAAGAACCGACAGGCCTATCCCCACTCAACATTCTCTCCACACCATCCACTAAATCTATCGAGGACACCATAGCATCTTTCAACACTTCCACTGCACAGACTGACCCATGTCCAGCTTTTTGGATCAAGGAACTACGTGATGTGTTCAGTCCTGTCATCGCAAATATAATGAGGATCTCCTTCACAACAGGATACTTTCCCACTTCGCTCAAGCAGACCTCCATTAGACCACTATTGAAAAACCCCAAACTTGACCCCCAAAGAGTTGACTCATACCGACCAATAGCCAGCATCCCTCTCTTAGCCAAAATAATTAAGAAAGAGGCACAACGGCAAATCCAGGACCACATAGATGCCGCTGCTCCCTTAGACAGCTGTCAACATGGGTTCAGAGAACATCATGGGGTCGAGACACTACTCACTGGTCTATTCAATGACATCATCACAGGAATTGATAACATCCGTCAAGGTTTTGTGCTCATCTTCCTAGACATCGCCGCAGCTTTTGACTCCGTGAGTCACGAAATACTCCTCGGAAGATTGAGAGGAAAAGGCGTATGCAACAGTGCACTAGAATGGTGTAAATCCTATCTGGACGGTAGATGGCAATATGTGAAGTCTGGATTAGAAGAGTCGATACATTTCCATCAAAAGCAAGGAGTACCTCAAGGCTCCTCGTTATCCTCCTTACTCTTCAATATTTACATGCAGCCCATCTGCAATATCATAAGATCATTCAATGTGAACTGCTTGATATATGCAGACGACATTCTCTTATACATGCCTTTCTCCACAACTCACATGGACCTGACCCCACTCACGGATTGCTTCAATGCAGTTTCAACATGGCTCCAGTCACAGAACCTACGCATTCAACATAAAAAAACAGAGGTGCTATTCATCACCAGAGACCCCAACTTTACTCCGCCATCCCACGTCAGTGTCAAGGAAGCTGACCTGCAAACTAAAGATGCAATAAAATACCTGGGAGTTACGATGGATCAATGCCTGGATATGAAACGCCACATAACCAATATAGTCAAAGCTGTCTATTTTAAAATCCGTTCACTCAAGCACCTACGCTCCCTGTTGGACCCAGATGATTTCCGAACCATATATCAAGCACTGATCCTGCCACATTTTGATTTTGCAAATGCCATCTTACAAGGGCTCCCCCAATCCACACTCACCCCCTTACAGATGGCCATGAACACTGCAGCCAGGGTCATCTACGGAGCAACCAGAAGCGACCACGTGACTCCCATTCTCAAACAGCTACACTGGCTACCTATTCATGGGAGAATCACCTTCAAAACACTTCTATTAGCTTTCAAGGCAATCAAAGGTATTTCCTCCGCCTCATTCACACATCTTATCCACATTGTACCCCCCAACAGATCCAGAAGAGCAACAGCTGTCAACCTGCTAATCACACCAAAGGCATCGGCAAAATGCAACAAGACAACCACAAACAGGGCATGCAGTTTATACATCCCCAAATGCTGGAATGCACTACCCCCTGACATTAGGGCCATAACCAATCTATATCAGTTCAGGAAGGCACTCAAAACCCACCTCTTCCTCCAATACTTCCCAGCCAGCAATTAAACCTAGATACCCCTCTCAATAAATGACCCACGCTAGACCCCTCTAGAAATACCCTCATACTCATTTTCTGATTTTTACCTATCCTTGCCGTGTAAATAGCTTATGTACATAGTTTACCCTGTTATCCAAGTTTGTATCCCTGTTCGATGTAAAACCTGACAACTTGTCGTTATGGTAGTTATGTTATGATGTAAACCGCGCTGATACCGAATAGCGCGGTATATAAGAAACTGTAATAAATAAATAAAATAAATATGAAACACCTATGTTTTAAACAAATCATAGCAAGCCCAACACACATTAAAGGGAATAAACTTGATCTAATATTTACTCCAAAAGAGAACCCTGACCATCAGACTGTGATCCCTAAGATTACCCTAGTCCCATGGTCAGACCATCACATTGTTGAATTCTCAATAGAAATCCCACAAGTGCCCCCACAAACTGATGACCAAGTACTAAAACACTACTCGAAGTTCAAATTCTATGAAAAAGAAGCTTTCTCCAAAGAATTGCTAAAAGCTTTTGACACAAATACAGATGACCTTGAGGAAGTAATAAAAAACTGGAATAACTGTATCATGAGAATTGCAACAAAACCACAAATTCAACACCCAATCAAAAAAATAATCTCTCTAAACAATGGTACACCCAAGAAACTCAACTTCTAAAAAGAAACCTGAGGAAACCTGAACGTAAATGACGTTCAAGTATAACTCCGGAAAATAGAGAAAGATATATCACTATGCCAACAAAATCTCCAGCTCCAATCTCCTGCTCTAATCGCTAGCCTCAATGAGTATCCTGCACATGAACACATTATCTATTGCTAACAAATATATCAACATAAATCTCATTTACAGAGCTCCTTCTTCACCTCCAGAAGATCTATCCAACATTATAGACCTTGCCTGTAACCCTGGAAGCCCAAGTAAACCTAATTGGCTTATTGGAGATTTTAACCTCTCCTCATTGCAGCCTACCTACTCTGATGCATTCCTCGATACTATGTAGGACCTTGGTTATACCCAGCTGGTGAACTCTCCAACACACCTCAAGGGAAACGCCCTTGACCTCGTCTTTGCCCCTCAATCAGAATTAATCAAGAATATCATCCTATCATCCACTCCAGTTCCATGGTCAGACCACAATGTAATCTCCTTCCAAATCCCATACCAACATACCCAAACTCCAACCAACCAAGCAAACTCAACCTCTTCAGGATCAAAAAAACTCGCTTCAAATCCCTGGACAGAGATGACTTCCTCAGCAGCACTCTTCCAGCACTCCGTCAACCAGCGCAGAACCTTGATGAAATGATCCATAGATGGAACTCCACCCTTATCTCTTGCTCACAGCTACCTTCATCCAAAAAATCACCAGCATCCAACAAACAATCATGAAACAGAAAACTAGCCCCTTGGTTCTCTGCTGAATTACGTGCATCGCTTCAGCTTCTAAGAAGGCAAGAAAGAAAATGGCACAAATCTCGATCCACATCTGACAAATCAACTTATGAGAACACCCTGAAGCAACACCGTGAGAAAATTTACAAAAAAATGAGAGAGCACCACACGGATACCCTCCTTCGATCATTAAATAAACCACGTGACCTCTTTAGCATTGCTAAAGCTTTAACCAATACACCTTCCTCCAATCAAACAGTTTCTATCCAACCCCAGTCCTTTGCCGAGTACCTACAATCTAAAATTATAAAAACAAATTTTACACAAAGCTCCACACCGTGCTTCTTCCCCCAGATACATCAACCATTGACAAAATTCACCTCTCCGACAGAGAAGTACATTGCTGACCTTATTGCCACCATCAACACCACTACGGCGCCGAATGATCCTTGTCCTGCCCATTGGATCAGATCGATGCGTGTAGAACTTAGCTCAACTCTAGTCTACATCATGGAACTCTCCTTCACAACAGGAACATTCCCAGAAACCCTGAAACAAACTTCCATACGCCCTCTCCTGAAAAGCAACAAACTTGACCCAGCAAAGACAGACTCATACCGCCCGGTTTCAAGTATACCCTATCTAGCCAAACTCATAGAGAAGGTGGTTCAAATGCAACTACAACAACACATTGACATATCAGCCCCTCTTGATCCTTGTCAGCATGGATTCCGTGAGTCACATGGTATAGAGACTCTACTCACTATACTCATCAATACATTGTCCAGAGGTATTGACAAAATTGAGAATGGGTTCGTACTCATATTTCTTGATATAGCGGCTGCATTTGATTCTGTTAACCATGTACAACTCCTCTCCCACCTCCAGGAAAAGGGAATTCATGGCCTTGCCTGGGAATGGTGCAAATCCTATCTCATGAACCGCTGGCAACAAGTACGGATAGGCTCCTCAACATCGGAACCTTTCCATCAGCAACAAGGAGTACCCCAAGGATCATCCCTTTCGGCTCTACTCTTTAACATTTATATGCAACCCATTTGTGATATCATCTGTTCTTTTAACATCTCCAGTCTGATCTATGTGGATGATGTACTGATTTTTGCTACAATTAAAATCAAGCAGCCAAACCTTGTTCCACTTATTGAATGCTTCAATGCAATTACTGATTGGCTCCTGTCCCAAAATCTTCACATAAACCTTAAAAAAACTGAAGTCCTTTTCATAACCAAGAACAAAGACTTCTCTCCTCCTGCTTCATTGAAAGTTCATGACGCTGAGCTCCCATGCAAGTCTGTAATACGATATCTGGGGATTACAATAGACCAGCAGCTCAACTTTAAAGAGCATATAAAGAATACCACTAAATCCATTTACAACAAAATACGGACACTACGACATCTAAGACCTCTACTAACCCCAGATGACTTAAGAACAATATTCCAGACACTCATAATGCCACACTTTGATTATGCCAACATCATCCTACATGGACTCCCCAAGAGCACTCTCAATCCTCTTCAAATGGCGATGAACACAGCACCCGCATTCTCTGCGGCATCTCCAGAAAAGACTACATAACTCCCATACTTATGGATCTACACTGGCTATCAGTACAATGCAGAATCACCTACAAGGCGCTAATCCTGTCATTTAAAGCAATTAACTGGATATCTTCCACATCCCTCTCTTCACTCCTGACCAGTAACCCTACTAACAGGCTGAGAAGGTCAACAACTAGCAATACGCTATCTATACCACCTGAGTCCACTAAATGTACCCAAACAACTAGAAACAGAGCATTTACACTATATGCTCCTAAGTGCTGGAACAATCTCCCACCTCATATAAGATCAATTGCTGACCTCTCGCAATTCAGAAAAGCTATTAAACATCACTTGTTCTGCCTTCATTTTACCCACACTAACCTAATACATTCACATCCAACACCTCATCTCACCCACACAGCATCTGACATACCAACAACATAACCCCCAGTGATTTACAAAAGAAACTCACCATTAGGAACATTCACAATCAGCATGATTACATACGACTATTACATAATATAACTTAAGTAATTTATAAGCTCCTTTGTTTGAACTGTATATAGTTGCCCTGTTACTTCCAAGTTACAATCCCTGTTTCAATGTAAGCAAAAGATCTTGTTCTAATGCAAAATGTTGTTACAATGTAAACCGCACTGATACTAAATAGCGCGGTATATAAGAATTTGTAATAAATAATAAATAAAATAAAAAATACCGCCAACAAATCAACCATTGTAAAAAAGAGTACAACTCAAACATATTGATGAAATCAATAAACAAAACTAAGGATCTTTTTGCTATTACAAAGTCACTCACAGCTACACCTAGAGACTCTATGGAAACACTTTCCCATCTCCCCCCAAACAATGGTAGATTACTACATGTCTAAAATCAACCCAACTCAAAACAATCTATGTGCACCTACAAATAATATAAACCCTCCTCCACAAATAGCAATCTGGGAAGAGTTCCAAAAAGTCTACCTAGACCCTCTTAAAAAATTAATAGCAAAACTGAACACTACCACATCAAAAACTGACCCTTGTCCAGTGAAATGGATTAAAGATGCAGGCGATGAGCTTATTCACCTTATGCTAGTAATAGTAAACAGGTATCTTGAACAAGGCTACATGCCTAAGTCTCAAGAAAGCAACAGTCTGCCCAATCCTAAAAAACAAATCTTTAGACAAGTGTCCATCGTCATACAGACCCATATCAAACCTACCTTTTTTGGTGAAAATAATTGACAAAAAATGTACAAATTCAACTGCAAGATTACATTGATCAATATGCACCAACCCCCCTCCCCCTCCTCCTCCTCCCCCCCTCCCCCCTTCCCCTCCCCTCCCCCTCCCCCCTCCCCCCTCCCCCCTGGTGTGCCTCAGCGGACAGTGCACTTTATAATGTGGCCTATGGAGTGCGTTATGGGGTGCCTTCTACGGCACCTTTGGTTACGCCACTGTGAGGGTGTGTTTGCTGGCAACACTACTGGAAAAAAATGTAAAATGCCTACTCATTCACTACGTAATGTACAGGGTGATACCTCAGACAGCCTTTCTGCATTGGACACACTGGGGAATCGATCCCATGATGCCTGTATCAGCGGTCAGTGCAGGTACCATTATGCTACAACTCTGTTTAAGTGATTTCTGTCTATGCGCCTTCTTATGCTTAACGCGCGGTAACGCGCCTCGGCGCCCTGTAACGCTCGTTAGTTTTTGGAATGCGCGTTGGTGGTAATGATGTACCGCCCATGTCCTTATTTGGGGTTTGTGTTTCTACCGCGGCTCCTAACGCGAATCGCACTAACGCACTTTAGTAAACATACCCCTTACACCCAATCTACAGGACTTCCCCAAGGATCAACACTATCAGCCCTTATATTTAATATTTACATACAGCCCATCTGCAATCTAATTAAAAAATTCAAAATAGATTTTGCCATCTATGCCGACAACATAATGCTCTACATGCCTGTTGATGTAGAAGTGCACACTCTTGAGCCCATAATCTCATGCTTCATAGAAATCGATACTTGGCTAAAAACTCATGGATTAAACATTAACTATAAAAAAAACAGAAGCTCTAATAATATCCAGAAACCAAAATTACACACCACCCAACAACATAATCATTAATGGATCAATTCTTGAAATTAAAAGGAAGTAAAATACCTAGGAGTCACACTAGACCAGCAACTCACATTCACAACCTACATTAAAAATACAAGTAAAGCCATATATAACAAAATCCACCTCCTTAAACACTTAAAACCACTTCTCCGCAGCAATGACTTCAGATCCGTGATGCAAGCGATGATTACCCCACGTATCGACTACTGCAATAGTCTACTCCATGGCCTCCCAAAATAAATTATCTACCCCCTACAAATGGCACAAAACATGGCTGCCAGCATCATCTGAAACACACATCATAACACATCACACCCATGCTACCCTCCCTCCATTGGCTCCCCGTTCATAGCAGCATTAAATATAAAATCATCATGACAACGTTTAAAGTTTTCAGGGAACTGGCACCTTCTACCTTAATCCAATTAATCAGGAAAACACCTAATAAAAGACACAGAAGAACATCAATGACTAACACTCTTCTACTCCCACTAGAATTCAGAAAAACTAAACAACAAACCAGCAACAGAGCATTTGAATACTTATCTCCGATGCTCTGGAACTCTTTGCCAGAAACACTAAGAAACATAACAGACCTCTCCACCTTTCACACACAACTAAAAACCTTTCTATTTATAGAACACTTTGGTAAAAATGAGACAAGTACATCAACTCCCCCGACTCAACCCCACTAAGAATCCTGAAACACTACACTGTCCACTTCTTTACATCCCTTTCCCCAAAAACCCTCAGGACCCTTTATTTTTATATAGTTCATACTAAATCCTCATGTAAATATTCCTTATCGCTTGTTGTTGGTTATTGAACATGTAATTATCTAATAGTTCTTTTGCAAATGTAACTTCCACTTTGTTCAATGTAATTCAGTTGTTTTATGTAAACCACTACGATTGATTGATATGGCGGTATAGAAAACACAAAACTAAATAAATAAAAAACACTGGAAGAGGGGTAAAGTAGCCCAAGCATTGGAAGGAAGGCACCAAGGCAGTGGGAAGAGAGCAAAGAAGCAGCAACATGGGCAGGAACATCACAAAGCACTAGGAGAGGGGCAAAGCAGTATCAACATTTTCTAGAAGATGCAAAGGCCATGAGAGGGGAGCAAAGCAGCATCACCATTGACTGGAACATCCCAAGACATTGGAAAAGAGGCAAATCAGCACCAACACTGGCTGGAAGACCCAAGGACAGTGGAATAAGGGGAAAGCAGCATTAACATTGACTGGAACATACCAATACAGTGGATGCTGTTCTACAGTCCCATGAAGACATTCTCCCATCATGCTTATTCACAATGATTTGGGTCAGTCTTTTAACCATGATAATATCCTATTGCCTTCTGGTTGCAGTGGTAGACTTCTCTGTACCACCCAAGCCTTTTAGATGACAGAATGCATGCAAACATATTTTCCTACATTCAATACTCATGCAACATCTTCAATCACTTTTTGAAAGAATTGAATCTGCTTGGAGAAATGAAAGAACTTCTTAGGGTTTTCTGTCACCCAGTCCACAATAATTTAATTTTGGATCCTGATCCACTTAGGGGGATGTTTACTAAACTGCGTTAGTGCGATTCGCGTTAGGAGCCGCGGTAGAGACAAAAAACCCAAATAAGGACAAGGGCAGTACATCGTTTCCAAGAACGCGCCGAGAACGCGCATTACAAGGCGCCATAAATGAACGAGCGCTACAGGGCACGTTACCGCGCGTTAATCTTAAGAAGGCACGCAGGCATATAAGCACAGCAACAGAGCTGTAGCACAATGGTTACAACACTGACAGATGGTATAGGGGTCATGGGTTCGATTTCCCAGTGGGCCTAATGTATAAGGTTGGCTGAGGCAGCACCCTTTACATTTAAGTAGCGATTGTTGAGGCATGTGAAGTGTATTTTAATTAGTGCTGCCAGCAAACACACCCTCACGGTGGCATAACCTAAGGTGCCGCATAAGGCACTCCATAGGGCATATTATAAAGTGTACTGTCCGCCAAGGTACCCTATAATGTCCCCTATAGGACACCTTATAAGGATGTGAACAAAGCCCTGGCTGGCTGCAGGACTGCACGTCACCACACAAACTGTCTGCTGTGGGTACCAGGATAGGGGTAACCCACCCGTACCCATGATGCACTGCACATGCAAATCAGCAGTCAAGAGATGGACACAAGATCGGGTATGCACACCCACAGCACCTCGGCCTTGTAGGGGGAACAGACCGTGTGTGGCACTGCCACAGAGTAGCCACAGACAGTCACATTGTGCGGGTACAGTGCCCACCCTGAGGTTGAGGTGGGGTGCCCAGCACCAGGTCCACAGCACCTTTCATGGCTGAAATATGCCATGCTGCAGGTCCCCATCAGTGTGTGATAGGTAGTTTAGTTAGACACACCTAGGATACATCTGTGTCCTGCTGTATGTCTAGTCCCTATGGGCGATGTTGCACCCAGAATAGTGCATATCCTGTGTTGGTGCCATCGTTACCTGCTGTAGGTGAAGGGGGGTGTATGGACCCATAGGCAGATTATGTACCACCACGCAACCCACCCTGTGGGGCTCAGGGTGGGAAACAGGATCACCCACCAATAGATCCACAGTCTACCTCCCTGCAATGGCAGCAGTAGAAGGGACCAGCAACCCCAGTCCTGCTGGGGAACAGACAGAGTGGTACACATCCATAACGCAATAGCAGACAGACGGCAGGCCTGGAAATGCTCAGCTGCCCCCCCCCCTCATCTGACATTCTTCAGCACCAAGCCTCCAGCTGCTGCACCCTGCAAGGTGTTCCAGCAAGACACATACTAGCTGCAAACAGTCCGACAGCTAGTCCATAGTGCATGGTCCTGGAGAAGATGCATGTACCCAGAACGGGGATATCAGCATACACACCAAACAGATAAGTCAGTGATTAGGCCCCAAGAGGAAACCCATAAATATCACATGAAAAAAATGCTATAAAGCACTATGGGGGAACCTAGCCATGCCATGGTCACTGCTCAGTCAGGGTGAGAGTGACCTCCCAGCAGGACATGCTATGTCCACCCTGTCCGTGCAGGTGGTGGCCAGGCACTACAATGTCCGAGCCATTGACCTATGTCATGTGCAGATGCATCCAGGCCAGGCCACCCTATCCAGGCTATTCCCACAGTACCTTGCTCCTCATTATGCACATTGGCAGGCCAATACTGGCAACAGTGCTAGCAGTGTGGGCTGTGGAGGGTGTTGGCAGCCACCACACACTGGATAGACAGACACACACTCCCCACACCTATGCCAGCATTGTGCAACTATAGAGGTGTTGGGCAGCCCAGGCCACCACACCAGTTCTGGGCACAGTGCAGGCATGGCTATGGTACGCAATACTGTAGGAGTCACTCCCCAGGTTGGTAAACACTGTCAGACACAAGACCTGTAGCACACTCCACAGACATCAGAAAAGTTGCTATGATGCAGCTCACTCAGAAAAGTGTACTTAACCTAGGAATTGCTATCTGCCAGTACTCATAGCAACCTTTTGATAGATGTGTACCATATTCCCCGGTTTAGGGTGGCATTACTAAGGTATGCAAGTGCTAGTATTGGGAGATGCACGCAGAGCCCAAAGTCCTGCCTCTCCAGGAAGCTTTGGATAATGGGGCCTGTGGGTGCGGGTGTGTCTGCCCCTGTTGGCTGCTGCTTTACGGCAGAGATTCCCAACTCCAGTCCTGCGGTGCCAAACACTGTTCGGGTTTTCATGCTGTCCCTCATAAATATGCATGAGATACATCTGCATACCATGGGTGTGTCACATAGAAATGCAGCACAGGCATCTTTACCAGAGGAAGCATGGAACCGGGATGGTGTTTGGCCCTCCAGGACTGCAGTTGGGAGGCTCTGCTCTAGGTAATGTGCATGTTTATGGTGTCTGTGCTCTGTAGGGTAAAATGTAGGTGTCTTGGGCATGTTTACGTCATCTGCAATAAAGGTGCTGTCTGTATTAGCATGTTGTAGTAGTGGGTAAAATATGGGAACTGGGTTGGCAGGAACCACAGCTGGGACTTGAACCTGTGACCCTCTGCTTCTGAATACACTGGTTTTGTGCACTGCACCACCTTGTTGTCACAGAGTTGGTACATTCCTTGGTGATACCATGACTGTTCGTCAGACAGGGCCCGTCTGTTTCAGTACATGGCACCCACCTACACAGGGCTAGGCCACAGTCTGCTCTGGGCAGCTGCCACTGCCCCCTCCACCACCAGTGTCCCTCAGCCACCATGCTGACATGCCCTTCTGCTGGTGGTGCTGGTGGTGTGCAGTCTCAGGCCATCCAGTGTGCAAGTAGGCGGCTGCCTATGATGCGGGTTCTGGGGTAGGGGTGCCTGCATAGGTGTCCACGCTTCCCCCCAGCACCGCCTGCCAATGTTCCGTGCCCTTGGGGGTAGCTGCTGGGTACTATCCCCTGTGACACTGTGGGAAACACAGTCGTGCCCATGTTGGGCCTTCAGCAGTTGCTGTCTGGCTGCTCTGCTGCTTCAGCATTCGTATGGACCACCTAGGCATCGCCCTAGTCCGCACTGTGGCCCAAGCTGCACCACAGCATGTGCCGCCTGCGGCCCTCTGTATCCCCTTCTCCGGCATCTGTCCAGTTGCCGTTCCGACATGCCCGCCCTGATGTTGCGGGACATGTGCATGCCATACGAACCCTGTCCGATGGTGGGGAAAAACCTGAGCAGCGCTATATCACTGTGGGCTCATTCACCTTGTATGGGGGTGGAGTATAGACCCTTCCATGATTTATATCTGTTCTATGGAGCTTACTCGGGGGGGGGGGTTGATGTTTCTCATTGCTACCACTATTGGCCAGCTTGGTTATGGTCTTTTTCCAGTTTGTTGGGGTCATTTTCAGTGTTTCTGTGCCCTTTTGTTCTGTGCACATGTATCACACTTATCACTTATTTTAGGTTTCCCTGTCTGGGCTGTACATTGCTGACACTGAAATGGTTTCTCTCCCCTGTAATGTGCATTTAACAGCAGGTTTTCATTCGCGTTGGAATGGAGCTCTTCAGATCAGCACGTTAGTGTGAAGGGAGCCTCTCCCCGCCCACTCTCCGCCCATTGACCCCTTCTCTCCGCCCTCTGTCCACCTTCTGCGGTGTTTTACCGCGCCGCAGGAGTTTACGATCATTAACTACGGTTAACGTGCGTTATGTAACGTTAACGATCGTAAGCGCATCATAATGCGCGTTATGATGCGCTTACGATCATTAACGTTACATAACGCGCGTTATTTACGATTGCCGCAGTTTAGTAAACATACCCCTTAGTCTCCTATGTATTTCCTTACCATTCCCCTAGATGTATCCTCAATCCTCAGCTGTTGTGTTGTCAGCCTTGACTAGATTGTAAGCTCTGAGCAGGGACCGTCTTTTACATGTGCCTGTTGTCACAGAGCAGACTCACTAGCGGACCCTATGGAGATAGATGAAATAGCAGATAAGGAAGACACTGACGTTTGGGAAGAGCACATGTTAGAAAGTTGCCATGAGCAACGAAAGCAAATGAGGTCACGAGCTAGGGAGACACATCCAGCCAGCAGAGAAGCTAGGAGATTCTCACCTGATACAAATCAGCTGGGGGGAGGTGCTGCTCGGAGATACCTAGATAAGCACAGCTCACAAGCAGTTAGGCAGATGAAGGTTGAGTCCAAGTCTCAAAGGGAGCCTAAGACTCAGAACGAAAGCAGAAATAGAAGGAACTGGGTGAACAGAGAGAACGAGAGAAGCTGGAGAGATAGCTGTGAAGAAAGCGTGTCTGACTACCACTTTGGAAGCCTGAACGGAGGTCTGAGTGAGTCCAATGATTGCTTGAGTGAGAGGCAAAGACAGCTGGACGCAGAGAGTGAGATTGAGTATAACAGCCCAGGTTGGAACGGAGCCAGAAGGAGAAAGGTACAAGCCGAACAGTTTTACTCTTATCCTAAGAGGGGAAGCACAGGGCTTGGCTATAGGAAACAGTTCATTGAAGTACAAAGGCCATATGAAGCCAGCTTAAGGGAAGCAGAGAAGCTTCACTACCCCTATTATAAGCAAGAGAAAGTTAAAGGCTTTTTACCTGCAGAAGTTAATCATTCTGAGAGAAACGTAAGGAACAGAATCTCAGAAAGGCTGCCGTTCAAAGCTCCAGCTATCCCCAGGGTCCTGAGCCAAGCAGAGGCTAGAGGTGAATCAATTCCTTCTAATAGGAGTGCAAGAGAATATTTTAGCTTACCTACCAGGCACCAGCAGGGGAGAGGCTCTTACCAACAGAACCCCAGTGAATGTGGTAATAGCAATCAGTTTACACTCAGAGAAAGGAAGGTACGTCACAGCCAAGACGGACTGTTTGAAAAGCTCCCACATGAGGAAGGTAAAGATGTGTTAATCCCTGCTGAAGAATTCATGCAATGTGAACCGTCTGAAGTGGAGAATAATGTTGAGCAGATGGACTGTAGTATTTCTGTGGCTGATAACATATTCTCACTAAGGTAAAGAGAAATAAGAAGCCTGACAGTGTGAAAGGAAGGCTTATTCCTATCTCTGCAAGTCTTTGTTTTGAATACATTTGTTTTTGGTTAAGAAGCTGAAAGGAAGCTATTTTTGGTTACAGTTTTTCCTTTTGTTATATGCCCTAGAAGGGTTATGTTTATTTCATTTTTGTACATGATAAGAAGTCCTTTTGGGAAAGGGAAATAAAGCCCTTATAACCTTACCATCGATTCCACGACTAATTTTTAACTGGCAGCACAACTACAACTACCAGAAGGCCAGTTATATTAAGGCCCCAGTGCAGTACCCTGCTTAACCTACAGGTGTGCAGAGGGGGCATGTGACATAATGGCGTAGTATTTTAGGATATTTTTTTTGTACCACGTGATTTCTTCTGAGGAAAAGGAAGAAATAGAGAAGAAAAAGGACATCTCTGGAGGAACGGTGACCACACAGAAGCACTATCTGAGGAGGATTTCGCTGGCAGGTCGGCCAGAAAAGCAAAGACCTTTCTCACATGCTGAAGTCTACCAAAAACCTCAGGTAACGGTAACCTGGGCGGGAAGGTAGAAGGACACCCGTGAGAAAGGGGGCGCTATACCTAGACAGGAAGTGTGCAAAAGAAATACCGCACTTGGTGTGCTTTTCTTTCTTTCTTTTGCAGGTGGTTCAGCTCCAGGAGGATGGATCCGCATGATGTCCAGACATGGCTGCAAGCGCAATGGGACAGACAAGCAGAGCTTATGCAACATCTCCAAGGACAATACATGGACGCTATGAAAAAGCAGCAGCAGCCTTTATTGGAAGCGTTGGAAGCTCTTGTAAAGAAGCCACAGGAAACTGAAGCAGCAAACTTGCCCACAATGCCGCAAGTAGAACTGAACAGTTGCCATAATTTTTCTGTGAGACAGCTTACACAATATGATGATTTGGATGATTACATTGAATCCTTTGAAAGGATAGCTGAAACCCTCAAATGGCCATCAGAGCAGTGGGCCATGCGATTTGCCATGACCTTGACTGGCGAGGCTCTGTCAGCATTTAAGGGAATGCCTGCTACCTTAGCCACTAATTACTTAGAAATAAAAAAGGCTATAAGAGATAGGCTGGGCCTTATGCCCAGACATTACAAACACCTATTTAGGGAGGCAAAAATACAAAGTAAGGAAACTACCAGAGCCTTATACCAGAGGTTAAAAAGCCTGGCGTATAAATGGCTTAACCCCGAAGGGAGGTCAGTAGACTCCATTATGGACGACATAATATTGGAGCAATTTATGCAATCTGTATCCCCTGATTTAAAGACCTTCCTCACCTTACAGGATTGCCGTAATCCAGAAGAGGCAGCCAATATGGCAGAGGTATTTTATGAAGCAAAAAGGGCTGACACCTCTAGAGTTGGCGTGTTAAAAATAACTAACGGTGAAAATCCTGATAAAATGAGGAAGGGGGAAAAAGTTATGATGCATAAAAGAAATATGTATGATGATAATGTTGGTGATATATCTGGTAATAAGAAGTGTTACAGATGTGGAAAGACAGGACACTATCAAAAAAATTGTAGGGTAAAAACTGTCCTGGTAACAGGGGATGAAAGACAAGTCCCGGAAGGATTTCTCCAGATGGTCCAAGTGGAGGGGGTAGAGGCCCTGGCGTTACTTGATTCGGGAGCCGATCAGAGTATGGTTTCTCAAAAACTTTGGGAAACCATCGAGAACCAGCAGTCGGCGACCCCGAATCAAGCGGCGGGCCAGGTGCGCATACGCTGCGTACACGGAGAGGCTTCCCATTATCCTTTGCATGAAGTGAACATAAAGGGTTTAGGGATCACCCGGCAAATATTAATAGCTGTAGTCCCCAAATTACCCTATGCCGTTGTCCTCGGGAGGGATTGGGCACCCTTCTGCCAGGAAATGGAGAGAGGTCTTCAGAAAGTGCTAGCCCCTACACCCGCACGCTGCCAGCCGGCAGAGGTAGAAATAGGAGCTGAGGCCTTAGCGGCTAGCATTCCTAGTCCTCTGTTTGGGAAGACTCGTAAGACAGACTCCCAAAAACAGCCACCTCTCAAGGCAACATCGCCTGATAAGCCAAAATTTGTACTGCAATTCTGTAAGACTAATATTCAGGCTAAGGGTCCAGCAAGGGCTACCGCGGCAGCCGCGGGATATGATCTTTTTAGTATAGAAGACGCCCTTGTTATAAAAGGGGGACAAGCATTGGTAGACACCGGAATCCAGATAAAAATCCCGGAGGGATGTTATGGGCGCATCGCGCCCAGGTCAGGGCTGGCTGTGAAGTACTCTTTAGATGTAGGAGCAGGTGTCATTGACCCCGATTATCGGGGCCCCATAAAAGTCCTATTATTTAATTTTGGAAGTAAGGACTTTAAGATACACGCAGGTGACCGAATCGCACAATTGATCTGCGAGCGTGTAGGGTTCCCCTCGGTGGAGGAAGTACCCTCACTGCCACCGACGAAATGGGGGGCGGGGGGATTCGGCTCCACAGGAGAAAGAGAGGTTAAAAACTTAACAGCCTTAGGTGAGGAAAGAAGTGAGGAGGATCTGGGCCCGCAGATCGAGGATTGGGAAAAACAACCTACCCCGAGGATAGGTACCGAGCTGTTGCCCCAACAACAAAAAGAATTAATGCAAATGTTGGGAAAATTCACTGATGTGCTAACATCTCGGCCAGGAGAGACCCACCTCATAGCCCATGAAATTCTCACAGTGCCCGGACGAGTAATTCGGCAACGGCCATATAGAATGCCCGAAACCCGCAAACAAGAGGTAATTAAACAAGTAAAAGAAATGCTGGCCACTGGCATAATAGAAGAATCGCGCAGCCCGTGGTCCAGTCCTATTGTACTTGTGCCAAAACCCAATGGAACCTTACGGTTCTGCATTGACTTTCGTCAAGTCAATGAAATTTCACAATTTGATGCATATCCCATGCCCCGTATAGACGATCTTCTGGATCGCCTAGGGCAAGCCAAATATCTAACCACCCTCGACCTCAGTAAGGGATATTGGCAAATTCCCTTAACAAGGGAATCTAAGCCCAAGACGGCATTCAGTACACCAATTGGGTTATTCCAATTCAGAAGGATGCCATTCGGCTTACATGGGGCGGCTGCCACGTGCCAGCGGTTGGTGGACCACGTTTTACGGCCTCACCACGAATACACCCTAGCCTATATGGATGATGTGGTCATCTATAGTACAACTTGGGCGCAACATCTGGCTAGGGTGGAAGCGGTGCTGAGAGCACTACGGAGGGCTGGCCTCACCCTCAACCCAGAAAAATGTTTGTTTGCCACAGAAGAGGCCAAATATTTAGGCCACATGATAGGAAGAGGGCTGGTAAAGCCATTAGCGAATAAAATAGCAAGTATCAGAGATTTCCCTAGACCTACCACAAAAAAACAGGTCCGAAGCTTTCTGGGGTTACTCGGCTATTATCGTTGATTCATACCCCGCTTCGCGGAGGAAAGTATGGTTTTTACTGCAATGTTGAAAACGAATGCGCCTAACCGAGTACAGTGGACTCCAGAGGAGGAAACAGCGTTTGAGGCCTTAAAGGGGAAACTCTGTAGCACCCCGGTGCTGCGGGGTATAGATTTTAACCTGCCATTCATAGTTCAAACAGATGCATCGGACACGGGATTAGGGGCAGTGATGTCCCAAGTCTTTGATGGAATCGAGCATCCGGTAGCCTACCTTAGCAGGCAGCTCTCCAAGGCAGAAAGAAATTATGCCACGATTGAGCGCGAATGCCTAGCTATAAAATGGGCCATTGAAGCACTCCGTTTTTACCTCACAGGACGGAGGTTTTTGCTTGTAACAGATCATGCCCCATTAAAATGGCTCAATCAAAAGAAAAATAATAATGCGAGGTTAACAAGGTGGCACCTAGCGCTACAATCTTTTAATTTTACTGTTCAACATAGAGCAGGGAAAACGCATGGGAATGCGGATGCACTATCTCGTATTACGCGCTGTCCGTCTGAGATTGAGGCAGCCCGTAATATTTTAAGGGGGGGAATCTGTCACAGAGCAGACTCACTAGCGGACCCTATGGAGATAGATGAAATAACAGATAAGGAAGACACTGACGTTTGGAGAGAGCACATGTTAGAAAGTTGCCATGAGCAACGAAAGCAAATGAGGTCACGAGCTAGGGAGACACACCCAGCCAGCAGAGAAGCTAGGAGATTCTCACCTGATACAAATCAGCTGGGGGGAGGTGCTGCTCGGAGATACCTAGATAAGCACAGCTCACAAGCAGTTAGGCAGATGAAGGTTGAGTCCAAGTCTCAAAGGGAGCCTAAGACTCAGAACGAAAGCAGAAATAGAAGGAACTGGGTGAACAGAGAGGACGAGAGAAGCTGGAGAGATAGCTGTGAAGAAAGCGTGTCTGACTACCACTCTGGAAGCCTGAACGGAGGTCTGAGTGAGTCCAATGATTGCTTGAGTGAGAGGCAAAGACAGCTGGATGCAGAGAGTGAGATTGAGTATAACAGCCCAGGTTGGAACGGAGCCAGAAGGAGAAAGGTACAAGCCGAACAGTTTTACTCTTATCCTAAGAGGGGAAGCACAGGGCTTGGCTATAGGAAACAGTTCATTGAAGCACAAAGGCCATATGAAGCCAGCTTAAGGGAAGCAGAGAAGCTTCACTACCCCTATTATAAGCAAGAGAAAGTTAAAGGCTTTTTACCTGCAGAAGTTAATCATTCTGAGAGAAACGTAAGGAACAGAATCTCAGAAAGGCTGCCGTTCAAAGCTCCAGCTATCCCCAGGGTCCTGAGCCAAGCAGAGGCTAGAGGTGAATCAATTCCTTCTAATAGGAGTGCAAGAGAATATTTTAGCTTACCTACCAGGCACCAGCAGGGGAGAGGCTCTTACCAACAGAACCCCAGTGAATGTGGTAATAGCAATCAGTTTACTCTCAGAGAAAGGAAAGTACGTCACAGCCAAGACGGACTGTTTGAAAAGCTCCCACATGAGGAAGGTAAAGATGTGTTAATCCCTGCTGAAGAATTCATGCAATGTGAACCGTCTGAAGTGGAGAATAATGTTGAGCAGATGGACTATAGTATTTCTGTGGCTGATAACATATTCTCACTAAGGTAAAGAGAAATAAGAAGCCTGACAGTGTGAAAGGAAGGCTTATTCCTATCTCTGCAAGTCTGTGTTTTGAATACATTTGTTTTTGGTTAAGAAGCTGAAAGGAAGCTATTTTTGGTTACAGTTTTTCCTTTTGTTATATGCCCTAGAAGGGTTATGTTTATTTCATTTTTGTACATGATAAGAAGTCCTTTTGGGAAAGGGAAATAAAGCCCTTATAACCTTACCATCGATTCCACGACTAATTTTTAACTGGCAGCACAACTACAACTACCAGAAGGCCAGTTATATTAAGGCCCCAGTGCAGTACCCTGCTTAACCTACAGGTGTGCAGAGGGGGCATGTGACACTGTACATGCTGCGTACATCTTGTAGCACTATACAAATGATCAGTGGTAGTAGTGGTAGTAGTAATAGTAACTTACCATTTGGTCCTGTTTTTTCTTCCACCATCTTTATCATCATTTAAGGAACATCAGGATATTTATCACTTCATCTACTCTTCACTATTTTACTCACTTCTCTTTCTTTATGGAAAACTCTCACCAGGCTATTGGTTTATGGTGTTCCTGATTCCACCTAAAAGGTCTCACCATTTGTAGCTAACTGTCTTGGCTCTGCAAGTATTTCCATTGGCACTCTCATTGTCTATGGTCCAACAATCTCAGGTGGAGGATTCTACATTGTGATCACTTCTCCTTGCAGTCTCTCTGATATGTGTGCTATGTTTGTAAGACTCCACTGATATGCCCTTGAGTAACACTTGGCCTTCACGTCTTTCTTTTACTCATGTATCTTCATATTGGCAGAGGTCCATGACTCTTCCATGATAGATCTTCACTACTGTGGCCAATCTCTACACTACCAATAACTCACTGAGGTTTGTTCTGTTTATTTAAGACTGTTTTTTGTGATGGTTTTCCTCCAGCTCTGCCACAGTGATAGGAAGTTGACCAGGATTCAGACTGCTGCAGAAATCCCTGATGAATCAAAACTGATAGCAGTCCCAATCTTTATACTGTATTGTGCCACTTCCTCAATCTTCTCAGCAACTGCCACCCAGTCAAATGCATTTGTTAACACTTTTCACATGATCTTCATAAAATTCAAGTGATCACAGAAAGAGAAAAGCAAGCATCAATATTTGGAAAAGCTAAGAATACCTAGAAAAGTAGTCAGGAAAGAAAAGATACAAATAAAATTAAAAATAGCCAAAACAGATATACTAGTGGCAGGAGGAAGTGCAAAAGTAGTATTGCTAAATTCAAGGATGAAGGAGAGGAGGAAAATGCAGAATATGCGGAATTGCTTAACAAATATTTCTGTTCCATGTTCACAGACAATACCCACAAATAGGAATAGAAATTAGGTGGATCTTGAATGATTTTCAGAAGACTGTTCATATGGATCTAGCAAACTAAAAGTAGACAAAAGAACAGATGAGATATATCAGAGAGTTTTGAAGGAAATTCTTCAAGCTTTACTAGATCCCTCCTCAAAGAATAGCTTGACGAATTTTGGACAATTTTGCAGCTGAGATTTAATGCTACAAAAATCCAAGGGAGCATTACAGAGGGGATAGAATCAGGAATAATTTTGAGAAATATTTCTTTATTGAAAGAGTGGTAGATGTGTGAAATAGCCTACCAATGGATGTAGTAGAGATGAATTCAAGAAATAATGGGACAAAACACAGAAGATCTCAAAGGGAAAATAGGGACTGTAAAGCTTGGCTGCTGGTATGGAAAGGAAGACTGGATAAACTGTATGGTTTTCATTTGCCATCATTTTTCTATGTTTCTTCTTCCAAACCAAAGGTGGAATTGAAGGGGATCTCAATGCCATGTTGGAAAAGGAATCTACAGGCCTGGAAATTGTTGCTTCATTTTGAGCCATAGCCTGATCTCTTTCTCTTTTTTAAGCTTCCCACTACCACAGTTTTTGGGGAAAATCATTTTCAGGTAGGCCTTCAACTCTGATCTCTCCTCTCTTGTGGGCACTCTTCAGAATTAGCTATCACATCACCCTGATGCTTTCTGTGCCACATATGGGTTTAAAACACACATGCAACTGCATTTCAAGGCATAAAAAGGCATGTTTTGAGGTTCCCATAATTTATTTAACCAGGTTCCTGAAGACGCTCTCATGTTTACAGGCTTACTAAGGGGTATGTTTACTAAACAGCAGAAGTAGCTTCTGTGCGATATCGGAGCTGCGTCTCCATTGAATTCAATGGGGTTACAGATCCGATATCGCAGGAAGCAGCTACTGCTGTTTAGTAAACATACTCCCAAGACTTCTTCTTCACCCTTTTTGTGCAATTCTCTGAGTCCACCCAAAACCTAAACCCATTTTGCAAATGTCTATTTATTTTTTTAACAGTATTTATATACCACTTTTCTGTAGATCAAAGTGATTTACATTTAACCATAATGCTTTAAAAGATACATATAGCATACTAATGAAAGAACAAGTTACACAGTTCAGTGCCAATTATATTAGAACGTAATGTACTTAATGTGAGAATGAATTACATGTGCTTAATTTACAATAACAGCAGCTATGGGTGCCAATTTGTCAATTATAGTGTATCTGGACTTTCAGAAAGCCTTTGACAAGGTCCCTCGTCAGAGACTTTTGGAAAAACTAAAGAGTCATGGGATAGGAGGAAGTGTACTACTGTGGATCAGGAACTGGTTAAAAGATAGAAAGCAGAGGGTAGGGCTAAATGGCCAATTTTCCCAATGGAGAAAGGTGAATAGTGGTGTACCCCAGGGATCTGTGCTGGGTCGCTGCTATTTGACATATTCATAAATGACCTGGAAAGTGGAATAACGAGTGAGGTTATCAAATTTGCAGATGACACAAAACTATTTAAAGTTGTTAAAACCCAAGAGGATTGTGGAAAAATTGCAAGAGGATCTTGATAAATTGGAAGACTGGGCATCAAAATGGCAGATGAAATTTAATGTGAACAAGTGCAAAGTTATGCACCTAGGGAAGAACAACCCAAACTATGGTTACACGATGCAAGGTTCCACATTAGGAACCACCACCCAGGAAAAAGATTTAGGCGTCATTGTGGATAACATGCTAAAACCCTCGGTCCAGTGTGCAGCAGCGGCCAAGAGAGCAAATAGAATGCTAGGTATCATAAGGAAAGGAATGGAAAATAAAACTAAATATATTATAATGCCTCTATATCGTTCCATGGTGAGACCGCACCTTGAATATTGTGTGCAATTCTGGTCGCTGTATCTTAAAAAGGATATAGCGTTATTAGAAAAGCTTCAGAGAAGAGCCATCAAAATGGTAAAGGGGATGGAAGGATACTCCTATGAAGAAAGGCTAAAAAGGTTAGGGCTCTTTAACCTGGAAAAGAAACAGCTGAGGGAAGATAAGATAGAAGTCTATAAATTAATGAACGGAGTGGAACGGGTAAACGTAGATCGATTGTTTACATTATCAGAATATAGAAAGACTAGGGGACATGCAATGAAGCTACAGGGTAAACTATTTAAGACTAATAAAAGAAAATATTTTTTCACTCAACGTGTAAACAAACTCTGGAATTTGTTACCGGAGGATGTAGTAAAGGCTGTTAATGTAGCTGGGTTTAAAAAAGGTTTGGACAAGTTCCTGGAGGAAAGGTCCATAAACCATTATTAAGAAGGGACCCAGGATATCAATGCTTGACCCTGTACAAGCATTGTGGAACCTGTGTCTTTTGGGGAAACTGCTATGTATGTATGACCTAGATTGGCCACTGTTGGAAACAGGATACTGGGCTTGATGGACCTTGGTCTGACCCAGTATGGCATTATCTTATGTTCTTATCTTATGTTCTTATGTAATGAGCCGCCTGATTGAAGACCGAACACAGATTAGGACAATCATCTAGAGGGTCGCCTTGAGTCGACACCACATTGATGGCACTTAACAACAACAATTTTACTAATATGTCATAACCTTAGTGTATGCCTTTTAAATGAGAAGCCGATTTTCGGTATTTAAAGTGTCATGCCTACTGGGCATTAGTCAGTTAGATCATTGCTAGATTTGTCATACAATGTTTTCTCCAAAGTGTTCTTTGAACAGAAGTGTTTTAGTGTGAAATTCTGTAAGGACAGTTATGGATCTTATTTTTTAGGGAAGGCATTCCAAAGGCCTGGTGCATATAACGAAAAACACCCATGAACGAACAGTTTCACTGCTCTTGTTTTTTTGAGTGATATGCTGAATGTATTCTGTGTGCCATTTCTCCTGAGTCTGTTGTCAGTGGCTTTTGGAGGATGGGCTTTAGATACTCTCAGTTAAGATTGTATGAAATTTTGAAGATGGTTATCGGTACCTTATATTTAATATAGCTTTATAGTGGAAGCTAATCTAGCTGCTTTAAAATGAGTATGATGTGGGTCATTCTGGATGTTCTCTGAAGGATTTGAGTTGCAGTGTACAGGGCCAGTTGTAGCAGATGTAGGGTGCTTTTGGGTATTCTGTGTTAAATAATGTTGCAGTAGTCTAAGGGGTATGTTTACTAAACTGCATTAGTGCAAATCGCGTTAGGAGTCGCGTTAGTGAAAGGAAAGCCAAAAAAGGACATGGGCGGGACATCATAACCACTAACGCGCGTTCCCAAAACTAACGAGCGTTACAGGGCACCGTGGCGCGTTACTGCGCGTTAATCGTATGAAGGCGTACAGACACAAAACACTGAAACAGAGCTGTAGCACAATGGTTAGTGTACTGACCGCTGTTACAGGCAGCATGGGTTCGAGTCCCCAATGTGCCCAACGCAGAAGGCTGGCCCAGGCATCACCCTGTACATTACATAGGGAATGAGGAGGCATGTTTTTTTTACGTTGAGTAGTGGTTACAGAAACACACCCTCGCAGTGTGCGTAGCCATGTACGTTGGTGCGTGCATGGCTGCGTGCATGGCTGCGTGCGTTGGTACGGGCATAGCCGCGTGCGTTGGTACGGGTGTAGCCCCGTGCATAGCTAAGTGCGTTGGTGCGTGCGTACAAACGTGCGTGGGTACGTGTGTTTTTAACAGCGTGGGTACCTTATATTACAGACTCTTTAGGGTATCTTGCACCTATGCATTATGCTAACAGATGTACGTGTGATGGCCTATGGTGTCTCTGAGCCTGTGAGCAGGTGTTGGATTTACCCAGGGTTTGATTGTGCCAGTCACACCCATGATGCACTGCACATGCAAATCAGCCATCCACAGATACACACCATGGGGAATGCACCCCCAAAGCACCTCGGCCTGGTAGGGGGAAGTGACCATGTGCACCCCCACAGCACCTCGGCCTGGTAGGGGGTACTGACCGTGTGTTGTACTGGCACAGAGTAGCTACACAATGTCACATTGTGCGGGTACTGTGCTCACCCTGAGGGTGCAGTGAGGCGCCCAGCACCAGGTCCACAGCACCATCCATGGCTGAAAGAGGCCATGGCGCAGGTCCAAAGCAGTGTTAATGTGTGAGATAGGTAGTTTCT
This sequence comes from Ichthyophis bannanicus, assembly GCA_033557465.1. Lineage (NCBI taxonomy): Eukaryota > Metazoa > Chordata > Amphibia > Gymnophiona > Ichthyophiidae > Ichthyophis > Ichthyophis bannanicus. Next base: position 124,653,896 of record CM066035.1, on the reverse strand, counting down.
GCACAAACACCTTGGATTTCTCTGTCTGTTTCAGTCCCCCCCCCATGCACCACCACCCCCCTCCCCCAGGGCCAAGGGTGGCAAACAGGCTCTCCAAACAATAGATCCACATTCTACCTCCATGCAAAGGTGGCAGTAGAGGGGAACAGCAACCCCAGTCCTGCTGAGGAACAGACACACCACAGGGCAGTCAATGCAGCTCTGTACACATCCATAACACAATAGCAGACAGACATCAGGCCTGGATATGGAAGCTGCACCCCACCACTATCTGATATTCACCTGCTGCAAGCCACTCCATCACAACACATACCACACATCACAACACAGTCTGCTAGTTAGTCAGTGGAGATGCATGCACCCAGAACTGGGATGTCAGCATACACAGCAAGCAGATAACTCAGTGACTGGGCCCCAACAGGAAACCCATATCTATCACATGAGAGAAATGCTATATAGCACTATGGGGGTGCCTAGCCATGCTGTGGTCACTGCACAGTCAGGGTGAGAGTGATCTCTCAGCAGGACATACTGAGGTCACCCTGTCTGTGTAGGTGGTGGCCGGGCACTAAAATGTGCCTGTCACTGCCGTATGCCCTGTGCAGATGCACCCTGGCCAGGACACCCTGTCCGGCCTATACCCATGGTACCTTGCTCCTCATTATGCACATTGGCAGCCCAATACTGGCAACATTGCTGGCAGTGTGGGCTGTGGAAGGTGTTTGCAGCCACCACACACTGGATAGACAGACAGCCACCCCCACACCTATGCCAGCATTGTGCTACTATAGAGGTGTTCAGCAGCCATACCCACCACACCAGTCCTGGGCACAGTACAGGCATGGATATGGTACGCAAGACTGTTGGGGGTCACTCCCCAGGGTGGTAAACGCTGTCAGAGACCAGACCTGCAGCACACACCACAGACATCAGAATGATTGTTATGGTGGAGCTCACTGGGCAAAATGTGCTTAACGTAGGAATTGATATCTGCCAGTTATCATAGGAAACATTTGATAGCTGTGTACCATGTACCCAGGTGTAGGGTGGCATTGCTAAGGTATGCAACTGCTAGTATTGGGAGATACAGGCAGGGCCCAATGTCCTGCCTCTCCAGGAGGCATTGGCCAATGGGGCCTGTGGGTATGTGTGTGGGTGTGTCTGGCCCTGTTGGCTGCTGCTTTACGGCAGAGTTCCCCAACTCCAGTCCTGGTGTTCCAAACACTGTTCGGGTTTTTATGCTGTCCCTCATAACTATGCATGAGCTACATCTGCATACCATGGGGGTGGTGCATAGATATGCAGCACAGGCATCTTTATTAGAGGCAGCATGGAACCTGAAAGGTGTGGGGCCCTCCAGGACTGCATTTGCGAGACTCTGCTCTAGGTAATGCGCCTGTTTCTGGTGTCTGTGTTTGGTGTGGTAAAATATAGGCGTATTAACCATGCGTATGTTCTCTGAAATAAAGGAGTGTCTTTACTATCACTGTTTAGTGGTGGGTAAAACTATGGGGACTGGGTTGGCAGGAGCCCCAGCTGGGATTTGAACCTGTGACTCTCTGGTCTTACAGGCACTGGCTGTGTCCGTTGCACCACACTGTGGCCACAGTGACAGTGCAGTCCCTGGAGATAGGAAAACCGGCCTGTCGAGTCGGAAACCCTGCTCTGCACAGGTTTACTGTGGGCTCATTTACCTTGTATGGAGACAGAGGTGCAAATAAACCTCAGAAAAGACCTCAAAAAAATGGGCAAACACCCATAACCAAGCTGGGCAACAATGCTATCATTGGGCAACATTACAAAACACTCCCAGGACAGCTCCATTACAATGAAATGATCTTTGAAAGGGTCTACGGAGCGTAGACCCTTCCAAACATCATTTCTTTTTTTTTGGTGCTTTCCTGGGAGTGTTTTTCATTGTTGCCCATTGCTATCACTGTTGCCCAGCTGGATTATAATTTGTACAATGTTTCTTGTGGTCATTTTTAACGTTTTAGGTGAAATTTTGTTCTGTGCACATGTATCACACTGCTCACATTTTGTAGGTTTCCCCGGTTTTGCTGTACATTGCTGACGGAAATGGTTTTTCTTCCCTTTAATATGCCTTTAACGACAGGTTTTCATTCGCGTTGGAATTGAGCTCAGAAATTCAGCACGTTAGTGTGAGGGGAGCCTCTCCCCGCCCACTCTCCGCCCATTGACCCCTTCTCTCTGCCCACTCTCCACCTTCTGCGCTGTTTTAACGCGCCACGGGGCTTTACGATCGTTAACTACGGTTAACGCGCGTAGTATGACGTTAACGGTCGTTGGCGCGTGATTACGCACGTTATACTGCACTTACGATCGTTTACGTCATACAACGCGCGTTATTCTCATTTACCGCACTTTAGTAAACATACCCCTAAGTGTGGGAATATCGCCACGAAAATCTTTGCATCAGGAAGAGGGTGTAAATGTTGGAGAGTTCTAATTTTGCTGTTGATCCTTCTTGTGCTTTTGTTAATGTGAGAATGTAAGGGTAGTCATTGATCAAGTGTTATTCCTAGGTATTGTACCTTGATTTTTAATTGTGCATCATTGACCTTAAGAGAAATTGGTGAAGAAAAGTTTTGGTTATGTACAGTGCTTCTATTTTCTTACAGTTTATTCTTAGTCAGCGATCCAATAACCAATGAGAGATTCCATGAAAACAATGTATTATTGTAGTTTAGTTCGCTTTTGTGGTGGAAAAAGGAGTGTAGATCATGATGTCATCTGAATTGATGATAGAAGACGTTATTAGCCTGTATGATATTGCAAATTGGCTGAATGTGTATATTAAACAGTAGTGAAGATAATGCAGAGCCTTGTGGAACACCTTTTCTTTGTATATATGCATCAGGTTTGAATGGCCCTTTCTTTACCTGTTCATAACGTCTTGCTAGATATGAGCGGAACCATACTAGTGTGGTACTCTGAATCCCTATAGCTTGTAGCCATGAAAGCAGCAACTTATGGCAGACTGAGTCAAATGCAGCTGTTATATCCAGGACTATAGAATGAAGCCCTGCTTGGTATTTTGAATGCCCTTAATGACTCTGTCAGTAAGTGAGATAAGTAGTGTTTCCACCCCATGGCATGTTCTGAATCCATGTTGTTGTTGGGGTTATATTTGTTAAGAATGTCAGACTGGAAATGTGTCTGTATGAGCTCAGATTATTTGTTTGGCATTTTTTTAGAACTGGGTGGATGGATCTGCTCTTTAGGTTGGTAGGTATATATGCTTGTGTAAAAGAGTACTGTATTATCTTGTTTATGAATGGGGCTAGCTCAGCACAAGCAATCTTAATCCAGTTTACTGACATGGGTCAAATGGAGATGTCATTATATTCAAGCCTAGAATGATGTTCTCTAAATTTTCAAGAGAAATTGGATTGAATTTCTGTAGGGAGCTATTGGTTGGCTTAAAGGCACATTTTACATCCAAGTGCAATCTGGGACATCAAAGCCTGAATGTCTGAAAAAAAAGCAGGCACATGCAAGTTCAGGCACAATTTCAAAAACATGGATGCGCCTGATATGTACGTCTATAAAGACATCTATATAGACATCCCCAGAATAACATCTCAGAACATGGATGTCTAATAGCGTAATGGTTAAAGTAGTGTGTTGGGAGTAGGGTGGCCAGAATTCAAAAACCACAGTTGGTCTTTTTGATCTTAGACTAGTCACTTAACTCTCCATCTTCTCTGGATGCTTTAAGGCTAAAACGAGCACTTTCCTGATGCCTATTTGTGCCTGCAGCAGGTCTAAAAGTGGACATGCCTGCAGATGTTCCTGAAATTGAACAGAGATGTGTAAATCCATTGCACCTCCCTGGACATGCTTCCACCATGCTCCCTTGCCTATTTGGACATCCCTGCACCAGAGACATCTGTAAATGTCATTGGTGGAATGGCTTTGGAGATGTCTCCATGATTTCAATGTCACGACTGAACCTTTTAAAATGATCTCCGTAGTGTATTGTGATATAACTGAATTTGGGAATGAATTGTCAAATTTAGATTGGAAGAAATTATCCAGCTCTTTTGGTTCTGGGGTATTATCCATTGTTATTACCTTTCACTAGTAATTTTACAATATCAAATAGTTCCCTAGATCTGCTTATGGAGTTCATGATGAGTTTTGTGTGATATTCCTTTTTCTATTTCTATCCTGATTGTCCCATGAGTGCTCAATCAACATGGTTCAAGTCAAACATCACCATCCTCCCAAGGTCCCATCCAGAGCGCCACATTATAGCATTATAGCCCTCATCCAGCAGCTCCCCCGATCGGGGTAGAGTGCCTGTGTGGGAGAAGCTGTCTCCCACCCAGAGGCTCCTGCCCAATCGGGGCAGTGAGAGGATGATAAAAGGGTCTACAAGAAAGTTCCTCTGGTTTATCCCAAGTGTTTTGGCCGTGGTCATTGCCCTCTGCTGCTCTTTTTCCCTCTTGGATTTTGCAGAAGGCCTCTTTCTCCAGCTTTCCCGCCCAGAGGCTCCTGCCTAATCGGGGCAGTGGGAGGAGAATAAAAGGCAGCCTTCCATCGGGGAGAACCCACCGCAGCAGCCCTCATCCAGCTGCTTCCCTGATCGGGGTAGAGCGCCTATGCAGGAGAAGCCGTCTCCCGCTCAGAGGCTCCTGCCCAATCGGGGCAGTGGGAGAAGGATAAAAGGCAGCCTTCCATCGGGGAGAACCCACCGCCGCAGCCCTCGTCCAGCAGCTCCCACAATCGAGGTAGAGCGCCTGTGCTGGAGAAGCTGTCTCCCGCCCAGAGGCTCCTGCCCAATCGGGACAGTGGGAGGAGGATAAAAGGCAGCCTTCCATCGGGGAGAACCCACTGCAGCAGCCCTCGTCCACAACTGGCGGGGAGGTTAGATGCCTGAGGGGGAAGGCACAAATAGCCCCCTATTGCTCTTCTTACAATTTCTGTAAGAGTGTTTATTCATATTTCTTTACCTTACAACCTTCCCTCACCTCTGCTTTCTGTTCTTTGTAACTGATCTTGTGTTTTTCAAGACTGCAGTCATACCAGTTCAGCACATACTTTTCACAACCATTCTATATGGGATGGATTGCAGACCATAGCAGAATATTTTCTAAGTCCTGGCCTTATTCCACATTTCAGCAGGAATAACATGGACGTCTGTGGGAAACACTTAAAATGCACATGGGCCTTTCCTGAATACACTTTATACATCCCCATAGTTGACCACGCCTGTGTTCCACTCCTTCTGGGCACGTTCTGAGATCCCCTTGCTAGTGCTATGGATGTGCATGACAGTAGTATTTCAGAATACGGTCAGGGACATTTTCAGCACATAAATGCCCCTGCCATACTTCCAAACTCTATATTCATGGACCTCCTAACTTTGCATTTGTCCACATTAAATGTTATCTGCCATTTTTGAAAAGCAATCTTCCAATTTATCAAGGTCCTCTTGCAATTTTTTATAATCCTCTTGTTTTTTAACAACTTTGAATAATTTTGTGTTATCTGCAAATTTGATGACCTCACTTGTTATTCTCATTTCCAGATCATTCACGAATATGTTAGAAAGCAGCAGGCCCAGCACAAATCCATGCGGTACTCCACTATCCATCTTTCTCCACTGAGAAAATTGGCCATTTAACCCGACTCTCTGTTTTCTATCTTTTAACTAGTTCCTGATCCACAATAGTACACTGCCCCCTATCCCATGACTTTTTAATTCCTTCAAGAGTTTCATGATGGACCTTGTCAAAGACTTTCTGAAAATCCAGATAGACTATATCAGCTGGCTCACCTTTATCTACCTGTTTATCCATACCTTCAAAAAAAACAGATTAGTTAAACAAGACTATCCTTGGCTAAATCCATGTTGGCTTTCTCCCATTAAACCAATGCTATCTACATGTTCAGAAATTTTGGGCCCAATTTTGAGTTAGGCAGCCTATATGCTGTGGCAATGCATAGCCTGCCCATCGACCTCCTTAACCCGGATTTTCACTTCTGCAGTTACAGAAGTGCTACCCACTTAACCTCTGTACCTTAAAGATAGGCAAGGGAAAACCCCACCTATCTTTAAGGCACAGAGGGCTATGCGGATAGCTTAGAAAATCTCTACTACCTGTGTAACCCTTTCCTCCACCCCGGAACACCCCCTAACTTGCCCCAATGCTATGCGGATAGCATCTGGACGCATTAGGGACTTATCCAGAATTTTCGAAGGGCACTACCCATGTAAAGGCCTTTGAAAATTAAGCCCTTTATTCTTTATAATGGTTTCTATCATTTTGCTTGGTACTGATGTTAGGCTCACTAGTCTCTAGTTTCCTGGGTAATCCCGGGAAACCTTTTAAAAATTGGTATTACATTGGTCATTCTACAATCTTCAAGTACTATAAATGATTTTAAGGATAGTTCACAGATTACTAATAGTAAGTCTGAAATCTCATATTTTAATTTTTTCAGCACCATCCAGGCCAGGGGATTTCCTATTCAAATAGTTGTAATACAACGTCCCGGTTTCTTGAGATTTGTTTCAATTCTTCCAATACATCACTTTTAAATACCATTTCAGGCATGATTAACTTCCCTAAATCTTTTTCAATAAAGACTAAAGCAAAGAATTAATTCAGTCTCTCCGCTGTGGTCTTATTCTCCCTTATCACCCCGTTTACCCCTCTAATAGTCCAAGTGACACTTTCACAGGGTTTTTTTTTTTTGCTACAAATGTTCTTGAGAAGGTTTTCATTATGCATTTTTACTTCCATGGCAAGCTTCTTTTCAAATTTTCTTTTTGCCTGCTTTATTAATGCCTTGATCTAACTTGCCAGTACTTATTTTGTTTCCTGTTTTTGTGATTTGGCTCCTTTGTCCATTTCCTGAAAGATGCTTTATTGGGTACAGCAGCTTCTCTGACCTCACTATGCTGGCAGTCATTTGGCCTTCCTTCCACCTTTCTTAAAGTGTGGAATACATCTGGTCTGACTTCCAAGATCAGTATTTTTAAGTAATGCCTATGTTTGATATTTAACTTTAATCTTTGCAGCTGCTCCTTTTAGTTTTTTCTTAACTATTTTCCTCATTTTATCATAATTTAACTCTTATGATTTTGTACATCAAGGTTCTTGCAGCAATTCTGACAGTTTCATACCTCAGATTCTCTTAGTGCTAGCCCATATGCACATTTATTTATCTTGCTGATTCAAATGGAAACTTAGGGTACCCGCTCATTATCTTGCTTATAGTCTGGGCTCTTCTTATAGAGCAAAAGGTCTATATTTCCTCCCTCGCTCTCCTTAAGAGCAATAAAAGTCGATTAAGGAGCTGGAAGAATTCACATTAGTAACAACTTTCAATAAACACTCTAATAAAGGCGTTCAAAATAGATAGAAGTCTTGCACTAGCAGCATGCTCTTTGTTCTTTCCACCTCCAACAACAAAGACAGCACAGACTACATAAGAACATAAGATTTGCCATCCTGGGTCCATCAAGTCCATTATCCTGTATCCAGCAGTGTCCATTCCAGGTCACAAGTGAATTTTTTCCAGTTCGCTTTAATAATGGTTTATGTACTTTTTCTCCAGGAACTTGCCAAACCTTTTTTAAACCCAGCTACACTAACAGCTTTTGCTACATCCTCTGGCAGCAAATTCTAGAGCTTAATTACATGTTGAATGAAATATGTTCTCCGATTAATCTTAAATGTACTACTTCGTAAATTCATTGGGTGTCTCCTAGACTTTTGAATTTTGAAGGAGTAAACATTACTTCTTCTAACCTGCTCATTATTTTATTGATCTCTATCATATCTCACATCAGTTGTCTCTTCTCCAGGCTGAAGAACCCTAATCTTTTAAATTATTCCTTATATGGGCATCTGTCCATCCCCATTACCATTATGATTAATCTTCCCTGTACCTTTGGCAATTCCACTATATCTTTTTTAGATGTGGCAGTCATCTCTCACCATACTGAGCTTGCCAAAACTTACATGGCAAAATGGAAACTGGACAATCACACAGCAATCCTTGCAATAACCAAATGCAGTTAGTTCTTACTAACCCAATATGAGTTACATATATGCCTACCGAGTGTATACACACAAATTTACTCAGACTAAACAGAGGCATTGTTGGGGGTGGGGTTGGGATTGAGGAAGGGTTAGCATTTTGGAAACACTAATTTTGGAAATGCCGGACACATCTCCAATCTTTTTCAAATCTATAAAATAACGGAATGCATACAAAATAAACTGGTAAATTTGTGCGTGCCAAAGAAAAGGCATACATTTATGTGCAGAGATTCACTGGGGAAAAGTGTTAACACAAGGAAAAGTTTTCACATTCTATTTATGCAGGCACATGGTAACAGAACTATTCCCTTAATTTAGAGTACTAATAATCAGGCCTGTACCTAGCCCTGTGCGAGCGGTACGGCCGCACAGGGTGCAAAGGTTTTTGTTGTTGTTGTTGTTGAGTGCCGTCGAGTCGGAGTCGACTCATGGCGACCCTCTGGATAGCTATCCTAAATTGTGTTCGGTCTTGAGTCAGGCTTAAGGGGCGCATTTTAGCTGTCTTCCGTTGCCTGCCGCCACCACTTTTTCTTCTCTCAGCGATGGCAGGCAATGGCAGGACAGCTAAAATGCGCACCTTAAACCTTCTCGCCGCCATGCTAAGCAGATCTTTCCCTCCCTGCAAGAGCAACGAGGGACAGATCTCCTTAGCATGCCGGTGACTTATTTATTTATTTATTTATTTGTACATTCTTTTATACTGCTTCTTCCAGAGATCAGATGCGGTTTACAGGTAACATAACGAAAATAATAATGGAACTATTATTATTTTTTACAATGAACATTTTTAGAACAATTTAACTAATATATATAGAACAGTAGAAACAATTGGCAAGTTGATGCCCATCTTATGTAACTGATAGAAACAATTAACATCAATAACTTTTTACAATGTGAAATTATTAAATGTTTGTATGCTGGATGGTTAGATGACACATTTGATGTAAATGTAGATGTATTAGAGAAGTGTGAGTATGAGATTTGTCTACATAGGATCAAAGTAGCATCAGTATGTGGTTGCTGTTTGGTGCTGAACTGATAATTCTGTGCATCATTGTGCTGTAGGTTGTAGTAGTGCTGTGTAAATAGATAGGTTTTTAACTCCTTTCTAAATGCTTTAAGGTCCTTAATTTCTCTTAGTTCGACTGGGAGGCTGTTCCACAATGTGGGTGCAAAGTATGAGAAAGCAGTGTTGCTAGTCTTCTGCCTTGATGTTCTAATGGAATCAGGTACTATCAGCATGTGTAGGTTCATTCTTCTTCTTGACCTGTATTCCTGGGGGGTATTAATAAGTGTTGTCAGATAGGATGGTGCTATATTGTTAATAAGCTTAAATGTTGTTACAATTGATTTATTTATTTTTATTTATTTACATTCTCTTATATACCGCGCTATTCTGCATCAGTGCAGTTTACATTGAACAAACTGAAATTACATTGAACAGGGCATTATAACTTGGAGATAACTATTTTTACAGGGAACATGGGCTATGGAGGGTTAAGTGGCTTGCCCAAGACCACAAGGAGCACATTTATAGGTAATTCTAGATGGTACCGGAAGACAGTGCAAGGCGTAGAGAATAGGAGAGATGTGGTCCAATAACTTTGCTTTGAAGATAATCCTTGCGGCGACATTTTTATTTATTTATTTATTATTTATTTATTAACAATTCTTATATACCGCACTATTAGCCATCAGCGCGGTTTACATTGAACAGAAACATCCGACAATTCACATATGTCTGGTCTTTACATTTAACAGGAGGTATAACTTGGAGAAAAGGGGATAACTATATACAATGGTGGTTCATCAGATTAGGGACATAGTTAACTATATACATAGGTGGTATAACAGTACAGGAAACTGCTTGTTATTTACATTGTGGGGTAAGCCTGTTGCGAGGGTCTGCCTGTTTGACCACTTCTGCTATTTGCTTGGGGGTTATGTTCGGAGCTGTCATTGAGATATTTAAGGAAGAGGAAATGTTTTAGCGCCTTTCTGAATTGGCTCAGGTTGGGGATAGCTCTGATTTGTGCTAGTAGGGTGTTCCATAAAGTTGGGGCGCAGAGTCGGAAGGCTCTGTTGGCTGTTGATCTGGTACATCTTGTGGTTTCATTTGGGATAACTAGCATGTTCAACTCTGCTGTTCTTCGAGGCCTGTTTGGTGCAAGTGGTTGGATGAGGTTAGAGAGAGAGGAAGAGGTGAGCCCCTTAGCCGCTTTGAACGTTAGCAGTAAAGTCTTGAAACTGATCCTTGCTTGAATGGGGAGCCAGTGTAGCTGTTTTAGGAGGGGTGTAACGTGGTCTCTCCTGGATGCCCCAAAGAGTACCCGCGCTGCACTATTCATAGCCAGCTGCAGGGGGTTAAGGGTGGACTTGGGGAGTCCTTGTAGTATGGAGTTTGCGAAGTCGAAATGGGGAAGTATAAGGGCTTGATAAATGGTTCGGAAATCATCCGGTTCGAGTAGCGTGCGTAGGTGTCTGAGGGATCTGATTTTAAAGTAGATTGCCTTGACAGTATTGGCTATGTGGTTCTTCATGTCAAGGTTTTGGTCTAACGTTACTCCAAGGTAACGTATTGCAGGTTTCACTTGTAGTTGGGCATCCTTTACCGTAACAGAGCTAGGTGGGGTGAAGTTGGTGTTCCTCGAGACGAAAAGGACTTCCGTCTTTTTGTGTTGTATTCGCAGGTTTTGTGACAGGAGCCACTCTGATATGGTTTCGAAGCAGTTCGTCAGAGGGGTGAGGTCTAGGCTATCCAATGATATTGGCATATATAATAGCACATCGTCTGCATATATCATGTAACTGACATTGAAGGATCTGATAATGTCACAGATCGGTTGGATGTATATATTAAACATCAATTTTGGGCCAATTGCAGAGTGTGCAGGTTTTTCTTAGATGTTCCTTGGAGTATGCCATTACAATAACCTAAATGAGGTGTTATTAAAGTTTGGGCCACAGTCCTGAAGTCATTGCTGTCTATTATCGGTCGCAGCTGTTGGATTGTCCTTATTTTGAAAAAAATGGTTTTAACAGTTTGCTTTATATGAGGTGTTAGGCTGAGTGTCCTGTCAAGCGTTACTTCTAAATATTTGACCTCAGCCTTTACTGGTATGGAGTTGTTTCCAATATTGATAGCTGGCAGTGGGGTGAAGTTGGGATTCCTCGTTATAAATAGCACTTCTATCTTTTTGAAGTTGATATTCATGTTCATTGATTGTAGCCACATTTCTGTTTCAGTGAGACATCGAATTATACTGTCGTAGTTGGGGTTGGATACCTTGAACGGTAAGTACAACATAATGTCGTCTGCATAGATGTGATAATTTATCTTATGGCGTTGAAATGTGGCGCAGATAGGTTGAAGATATAGATTAAAAAGTAGTGCAGAGAGGGCAGAGCCTTGTGGGATACTCTGTTCTTGAGGGAATGGCATTGAGGCAACGTGATCTACTTGAACATATTGGGTCCAGTTGGTGAAATAAGATTTAAACCATTCAAGGGTTTTATCTTTAATGCCTAATTGGGAGAGTCTGGAAATGAGCATGGTATGATTTACATTGTCAAAGGCCGATGAAATATCAATGAAAATGAGAATGAAGGCTCGTTTGGTATTGTCAATACCCTGATTATAGTGTCAAATAGTGCTATAAGGAGGGTCTCTACACCGTGGTATGGGCAAAACCCATATTGATATCAATCTAATGGTGACGACGAGTCTATATAGTCCTGCAATTGTATCTATTTAAAAAAGGTTTGGACAAGTTCCTGGAGGAAAGGTCCATAAACCATTATTAAGAAGTGACCGAAGATATCAATGCTTGACCCAGTACAAGCATTGTGGAACTTGTGTCTCTTGGGGAAACTGCTAGGTACATATGACCTAGATTGGCCACTGTTGGAAACAGAATACTGGGCTTGATGGACCTTGGTCTGACCCAGTATGGCATATCTTATGTTCTTATGTTCTTATCTGTACAACCTTTTCAATAATTTTAGCGAGGAACGGGATGCTTGCGATGGGACAATATGAAGTAGGATCATTGCTGTCTAGAGATTTGTTCTTTAGTAATGGGCAGATTGCTGACTTTTTCAGCTCATCTGCAATGAATCCTTGATGTAGTGATTGGTTCACTATGTTAAGCAAGTCTGAGGCCAATTCCGCTTTAGTCTCCTTAATCCAAGCCACTGGACAGGGATCCAAAAGTGAGGTTGTAGTATTAAGTTTAGTGATTGTCTGGAGCAGTTGTTTGTGATAGTTTGGAAGGTGCTCCATTCATGGGGATTGTTGTCTGATTGAGATAAGAGGGCAGGTGTGAAATGACAGTTTTGCTTGCGTTTGTTAGCAAAATGGTCAGCTAAGGCTTGAGGGTTGATAGGGATCTTGTTCGTACTGTTAGCAAGGTTTTTTGCCAAGGATTTAACGATCTCGAATAACTCCCTGGGGCGATTTAAGGCTTTTGACAATACCTTAGAGTGATGTTGCTTCTTAGCATTATTAATAGCTTCCTTGTAGGCGTTGAGCAGTGAAAAATAATGCTGTCTGAGTTCTTGTGTTTTCTTCTTTCTCCATGTGGATTCCATTTTCCTGAGACCCTTCCGTAATGTCACTAGTTCAGCAGTGAACCACCTCTCATTTGGTTTATGCTTAATCCGCTTCTGAGATGGTAGTGGTTCCGAAGCCAGTGGTTCTCTCCTGCCACGGGGGGGGGGCACGCGCCCGATGTGCAAGTCACACAGGGCGCAATCTTCCCTCGGTACAGCCCTGCTAATAATAATTCATTAAATCAAAAAAACCCACTCTACCCAAATAATACCAAAAACAAAAATAGAGTGAAAAATGTGTGAGCAAATAAATGATGTGTGATATTTTTGTCGGAAGGCAGCCAGGAGAATAAAATTATCCTCTTGAGGCTGTAACTTCCATTTTATTTGATTTATAATAAACCCTATAAAAAATACTAAAGGGTTAAAATGGAGGTAAAACCACCACAAGGTGTCACCTCATACCAAAAGCCACATATAATTTAAAATGCGGTCCAAAACTGAATGAAAAAACGTGGTACTTATCAAAAACCGCCGCTCCCGTCAATGCTTGTATGCTTTCCAAAGGGGAACTGACAGCATCCACAGAAGTTTCAAATCACTCTCTGAAGGATCTTCTATGACGAAAGTCAAAGCAGCAGTAAATATCAAAGGACACAGTACTGCGTTTCGGGCGAATGCAAAAGTTCTTGCGCCCTGTATCAACGCTTTAAAGAACTGCCATGAAAATGAAACAACAGCGCCTCCCTCTCCAAGACGCCGGCGCATGCTCATTGATGATCAAAAACCCAAAAAGCAAATTAAATAACCAGGGCGGACCAATAGCAATGAAGAAAAACATTGCACAAGATAAACTGTTATACTGAAGCCCAGAATTGGCAATAAAAAATTGCCAAAAATTAAGAAATGTCCTAGATGAAAATAAAGGACTAACTTGAACAGATTTTAACATTTTTTAAAGTATGCTAATCCAATCTAAATTATATGTGGCTTTTGGTATGAGGTGACACCTTGTGGTGGTTTTACCTCCATTTTAACCCTTTAGTATTTTTTATAGGGTTTATTATAAATCGAATAAAATGGAAGTTACAGCCTCAAGAGGATAATTTTATTCTCCTGGCTGCCTTCCGACAAAAATATCACACATCATTTATTTGCTCACACATTTTTCACTCTATTTTTGTTTTTAATAATAATTCATTGGCAGTTAAGTGAAAACAATGATTACAGCACTGAGGTATCCGAGTTGCCTAAAGCACTCTCAGAGATCTTTATAGCCCCTCCATCTCCTGAAGCCACAATGATCTATTTTTACCCCTGTTGAAGAGTTCTATCATGTAGCCTACTGTATTGAGCCACTCTGGGAAGAGGAGGTCCTGATATCAGGACTACAGTCGTAGATTCTCATAGTTGTCACCAGAGGACGCTTGCAAGATCTTCATGGTTTGTTAATTGCTTTTTCCATCTTATTTTCTGAGACTTTTAAATACTATGGTGACGTGATTATAATTGAAATTAACAGCAGTCTTTTATACTTTCCTTTAATGTGTAACTGAAAAGACAATTCAAACACAGTAAATGTGTCCTAGCAGGTATTGTGATATCAAATATTTTCTGCAGAAGCACTTGAACACTTCTATGCTCTAATTCTATGTTGTAATTAAACAATGAATATATTGGAGAAAGAAAAAGCATTGGATTCTCTGTGATGCGGAACATTCATAACCATTAAAAGGAAATTATCCCATTACTTCTTTCTTCTGCAATAAAGATTTATAGAGATGCAGTTGCATTGAGTGTACCTATGAAACAGGTCTGTGCTTATAGAAACCGTGAAACACTCTCCTCACCAACTCAGCATATCTCTTAGCGCCGTCTTCCTGCAACCTTCGCTCTCCCAAATTAAACAAAGTATGGATACACAAAAACATTTCATGTTATTTAGACATCTATCATCTGCTTTTTTACTCTGGAGCATACAAAGCAAATTATAGAGAACATAGAATTATAGAGAACATATGAAACATTAAAATGAAAAAAATTAAAACATTGCTACATACATGTCAGATATAAAATAAACAAATGAAAGAAAGTAAAACACTGCAGACAATACAAACATAAGCCTCCTAAATATCAGTTTGCCGCTACATATTTAACTAATGGGAAGCTGATCAAAAAGCCAGCTGGCCGATATTTAAGAGCTGCACTCAGCATTCTTTTTAACGCGTTTAAATATACTACATATTAGACATGTACACAACCAAGATGTTCGTCATATTTGTCACATACAAATCAACATTTTATTTTTGGTTTCCATTGTGATTGTGCCCCTACTATATGCACAAATTGCTTGTGCATGTGTATACATCTGAATTTATGTGCACATTATTAATATACAGTATGCACGCACAAGCAATTGGTTACTGCTTGATGAGGACAAGTTTAACAGAATGCTGTATGTGATTTGAGTTTCACAAGCCCCAGAATCGGCAGAAGTTGAAAAAGTGAGGTTTGGCTGATGTGATAATTGTGTGATCTTCGTCATATTTCAAGTCATTGCAGCTTTTTTTTAAGACATTTTGCACACGTGGGTGGTGTGATAGAATGGAACATGAGGCAACTGAGGAAAATAAGCAGTTGGAGGATTAAAGTTTTATAACATCCACCGGGCATTGATGGCATTCCCGTTGAAGTACTACAGCAATCTGATGCAGCTGTTACCATTCTTGCAAGGCTCTGCCAGGAAATTTGGAAGACAACATCATGGCCAACTGACTGGAAAAGATCTGTGTTTATACCAGTACTAAAAAAAGATGATCCAACTGACTGTAGAAATTATTACACAATCACTCTGATCCCATATGCCAGCAAGATTCTACTGAAGATTATTCAGCAGAGACTATAAGCATACATGGGATGAGAACTGCCTGAAGTGCAAGGAGGGTTCAGGAAAGGGAGAGGAGTGAGAGACATCATCATGGATGTCAGATGGAGCCTTGAAAAGACAAAAGAATATCAAAAGGATATCTATATGTGTTTTATTGATAAAAGCAAGGCTTTTGACTGCGTAAACCAGGGGTGGGCAATTCCGGTCCTGGAGGGCCGCAGACCAGTCAGGTTTTCATGAAGTCCCTAATGAATATTCATGGACCTATTTCCATACAATGGAAGGCAGTGGATGCAAATAGATCACATGAATATTCATTAGGGACATCATGAAAACCTGACTGGTCTGCGGCCCTCCAGGACCGGAATTGCCCACCCCTGGCTGTAAACCATAAGAAACTCTGGGCCACATTAAGAAGCATGGGTATACCAGAACACCTGATTGTTCTCTTGCACAACCTTTGCATTGAACAAGAAGCAACAGTTCAAATTGAACAAGGGAAAACAGAATGGTTTAAAATCAGCAAAGGTATTTGACAAGGCTGCATACTTTCCCTCTACCTGTTTGCAGAACAAATTATCAGACAACAGAGGTGTGAAGATTGGTGGAAGACTCATCAACAACCTTCACTGTGCTGATGATACCACATTGCTGGCTGAAAGTGAAGGTGATCTGAAACATTTGCTTCTCAAGATCAAGGAACATAGTCTTAAAACAGGCCTGCACCTTAATTTAAAGAAGACAAAGATCCTGATAACTGGCAAAATCAATAAGTTCATTGTTGATGGAGAAGAAATTGAAATCGTGCACAACTTTAACCTACTTGGATCAACAATCAATAAAGAAAGGACAAGCAGTCAAGAAATCTGACGACGCGTTGCTCTTGGTAGAATGGCTATGAAGGACCTAGACAAGAATCTCAATGGCAGAGATGTCTCTCTTCATACAAAGATTCGACTTCTTCAAGACATGATATTTTCAATGGTGTCATATGGATGCGAAAATTGGATAGGGAAAAAGATAGACAGGAAGAAAATTGATGCCTTCGAATTATGGTGATGGCGATGAATACTGTGTAAAACATAGACTAACCAAAGAACAAACCAGTCAGTACTAGAGGAGATCAAACCTAAGCTTTCTTTAGAAGCTCAGATGACAAGACTTCGACTTTCATACTTTGGACACATCATGCGAAAAGAGAGATCATTAGAGAAAGACATCATGCTTGGCAAGGTAGAAGACCAACGCAAAAGAAGAAGGCCAGCAATGAGATGGATTGATACAATAACAGCAGCTATGGGTACCACTGTCAACAATAAGCCACCTGACTGAAGACTGAACACAGTTTAGTACAACTATCCAGAGGGTCACCATGAGTCAACACCAACTCGATGGCACTTAACAACAACATATGTGGTTTGGACATCTGAAAATGGGCTTGCAGATGTCCAAATCACAGAGAAGTCCTCAGAGCCATTTTACAACATGGGCATGGAAATGTTTCCAGAGCAGGCGTGTCCATGTAGGACAAGGGATGTAACAAAGGCTTGTCTGGGACATTCCTTTGAACTTAGACATGCCTTTCGGATTTTGGAAACATCAGACATATCTCCACCCTTTTCCAAATCTAGACCTTCTGCAAGGTGTGAATCAGCATCAGGGAACTGCTCCTTCTGCCAGCAAAACATACGGAGGGTGTACAGGAAATTGACCTCTCACTTCTCCAGTACTGTCCACAACTAGCAAATGGGGACACTTGTGGTGTGATTTTCACTTATCCTCTCTTTAGTCATCTCCTATCTAGACTATTGCAACCTCCTCCTTGCTGGTCTCCCTCTGAATCATCTCTCTTCCCTTCAGTCTGTTCAAAATTCAGCTGCACTGCTAATATTCTGCTAGTCTCGTCATGCTCATATAACCTTCTCAGGTCACTTGATTGGCTCCCTATCTGTTTCTGTATCTAGTTCAAACTTCTTCTAGTGACCTATAAGTGCATTCATTCTGCTGCTCCTCACTACCTTGCCTCTCTTACTGTTTCTCTCCCTACACCCTTCCTCAGGAACTTCACTCTTCTGGAAGATCACTTTTATCTGTGCACTTCTCTTCCCCTGCCAAACCAGACGTTTATCTTTCTACTTTGCTGCTCCTTATGCCTGGAACCAAGTACCTGAGTCATTATATGAGGCTTCATCTTTGGCTCTTTTCAAATCCAGGCTAAAAACTCACATCTTTGAGGCTGCTTTTGGATCCTGATCCATGTAGTCTCCTGCGCTCCTACTATGTGTTTCCTTACCATTTCCCTAGACATATCCTAGTCCCCAATTACTGTATTGTGTTGTCTGTCTTGACTAGATTGTAAGCTATGATGAGCAGGGACCATCTCTTACATGTCTCTGTGCAATGCTACATATGCTTTGTAGTGCTATACAAATGATCAGTAGTAGTAGTAGTAAGTAGTAGTAGTAGTAGTAGTTGCTTGACAGCCCTGTCTGCAGAATGGCAGCCAGGTATATGCCTCGGTCTATGCTATCTCTGAGAACTTCCATATCGGAGACGTTCACATTCCTGAAATTGTGCCTGAACTTGAATGTGACCAGTCTTTTTGGGCACATCATCACCTGGACAACCTTGATTGCACCTGGACGTCCTTTCTAAATCAATGTTTGATTTAAAGACATTGGAAAATATTTTATGTTTCTGATGGTGTTTTAATAATGTATATAGTATTTTATAAAGATATATAGGCACCTATGTGTCTTTATAAAATAAAAGCAAATTAGGTCCAAATTAGGGTTGGAGATCTGAGTTCTCCTATTGGAAGGATCCAGGGCAGTCAGGTATTGGATGCTCATTCCAAGAGACAGTCCAGGGTAGTCAGGATGTGTGGCTCAATCCTCAGTCCTCTCCCTCATGCCCAAGAATGTATCTGCCATATCTGGGTGGAAGTACACACATTTTTGAGAAGCACATGTAGTTTTGCTTGCAGACAAGGTGGAAAACAATCAAAGAACCCTTTTCTGAGGGTAAAACACTGTTTTACCCTAGAAATACATTCCCCCATCCCCAGTGACATTCTACCTTCTCGTAAAAAACAATCCATTATGCCAAGAGAGAACAACAGATGTGAGAGAGCCAGAGGAATAGAATACAGAAGCACTGTAGATGTAGGTAGCAAAGAAGCCAAGTTCAAACTGAGACAAATTGACAATGGAGAAAGACTTGTGATCCACAGCTCCAGAGCAAATAACTACACAAGCAACAGAAGTATAACATCTGATACTAAAACATAAAAGAGAGCACCACACCAACCTTATTCTCATATCCCTAAACCAACCCCAAGGACTATTTGAAATTGTCAGATCCTTCACAAAGGACCCACCCAAACAACTTGAACCTGCTCCCCACATACAAGAATATGCTAACTACCTACAGAACAAGCTCCATTCCCGAGCAGCTAGCACAACTACAAACCGTCCAACCCACAACACCACAAAGAGCACACACCAATGGGCATCATTCCAAACAATATCACCAAAGTGCTTAGAGAAAATCTTAAACATGATCAACACAACTGCATAGATCAAGTTGGCTAGAACCGAACTTTCATACATTCTAACCAACATATCATTAACCAAAGGATACATGCCTGCTAATCTAAAAAGCACTTCTATCAGATCCTAAAGAGACTCACAGCTGACCCCGACCTCACTTCCTCCTACAGACCGATCGCTAGCATCCCCCTCCTAGCCAAAATAATCAAGAAGGCAGTATAACTCCAACTCCAAGACTTTATCAACAAGTCAGCCCCCCTCAACTGCCAACAGCACAGGTTCAGACTCATTCATAGCATCGAAACACTACTCACCTCACTCTTGAACACCCTACTCAAGAAAGTTGAACACACCAAACAAAGGTTTCTAGTGATATTCCTTGTTATCTCAGCTGCATTCAACACAATAAACCACAACAAATTTCTGGAGCACCTAACAAATCCTGACCTTAGTCAGAACTCAGCCTTCTTCTTTCTGGGGCCTGCCCTTTAGAACTCTATGCCTGCTTTCCTTTGGTCTAAACCATCCTTCATAAAATTCAAAAACATGCTCAAGACCCACCTGCTTCATACCACTTTCAATCTCCCTCTCTCTCCCCTATGCTTCTCTTCCTGATTATGCCCTTCCATGCTATATCCTTCCCATTCAGCCCTTTCCTATCTATACAGCCCTCTCCTTGACCTTGCCTCCTGACTCTGGCCTCCTTTTATATATCCCTTCTTTCTATGATGTTATCATCTACATCTCTCCTTTCTCCTTTTCCTGTCGATTATTGGCATTCTTTTCTATTTCCTAGTTTCTGTAACTGCATTTTATTGTAAACTGCTCTGATATGCTGCTTGAGTAGTATATCAAACGTCCAATAAAGATAAACAACACTCCTCTGACCTGGTTCCGATCTTACCTTCTTGATAGTACACAGCAAGCCAAGTCAAGAAATGCATCATCCGGCCCATTCAAACTCCAACAAGTCAACCACTATGCAAAATGTTTCAAAGATCACAACACTCTCTACCACTTCTATGCAGATGGCCTAATGTTCTACACCCCCATCTCAATAACCAACCCATAATACACCTCTATAAAAACTTGTTTCAATGCAGTAGCAGAATGGATACAAAATAGCAACCTCTCCATAAACTACAAGAAGTCTGAAACCATATTCATCTCCAAGGATCCCTTCATCACTCCTCCAGATACAATCATAATCCAAACAGTATGTCAGGCTATAATCACCCCACAATCAAACTACTGCAACTCCATCCTTCAAGGCCTCCCAAAACATACCCTTCAGCCACTTCAGCTTGCCCAAAACACCGCAAGACTGATAACAGGCACATGAAGACATGAACATATCACCCCAGTGCTCAAAAATCTACATTGGCTCCCCATACAGGCACAAATCAAATACAAAGCTATTATGCTCACTTACAAATCCACCCATGACCAAACTCCTGATTGCCTTTCCAAACTCATCTAGAAGCCACCTAATACAAGACTAAGAAGACAACACAAGCAGAACTTGCTCAAAATCCCGGCACTCAAGTCATCAAGTACCCAAGCAATATGCCAGTTATTCTTTTATATATATGGCTCCACATTCTGGAACTCACTCCCAAGTGCACTAAGAGACACCAAAGACTCCAATGACTTCTGTAAAAAGCTAAAGACTTTTCTATTCTAAGAATTTTTTGGCCCTGAAACCTAATGCAAATGCATCTCTCCCCAACCCTTTCTCCCTACTCCCCTAATGTAATCTCCTCATGGTATCCTGACATCCCCATATACAGCTATACATATAGCATGCTCACCACTGTACATAGTTCTACCCTGTTCCCAATCCTCCTCTTCTCTCCCAGCCTATCCAAACACCAAAACCTTTGCAACACATCCTATAATCACTGTGTAACTAGATTTCTATGTAAAGCACTGTTCCATGTACAACCGAGTTTACCATTCAATGTAAACTGTTTTGGTAATCTGAAAGGCGATATAAAAGAAATGTTAAATAATCAATATATACAATGGTACTAGTAGCACCTTCCCCTCTCACTCAAACCCCCAAGATCATGTTTCCTTTTTTGGGCAGAGGAATCCAAAATAGCAGTGGCTTCTGGCACAGATGAAAGTGGGGTGACTGCTGAGCATGAGCAACAGACCAAAGACATTTGTATTGCACATAAGCATCCTCCTTCATTTTACTATAATGGGAAAATGCAGGGGCAGAAGGAGTCCAAGATGTTTGCTCTATTCCTTATTCAGTTGGGGTTTTGACGCCACTGCTGCTGTCACCCTGCTCCTGGCTTCATGCTTTCAAGGTCCTGGGGCTTTGAAGCCTATGAAGCTGTTAGATTCCCTATAAGCAGTCTGTACCAGCTTCCTCCATGTTGCTTTTTTATTTTTTGCATTTGTTATAAAACCATTATTAGACATTCAAAGGCACATTTTAGAAAGGACATTGAGAGGGGAATTTCTATATGGAGAATTATGGCAGTACTTTTCAAGAAGTTCTGCCAAACACAGAGCCCCTTGTAAAATAGGTATAGGCTGCATGGGTATACTCATCATGCCTGTCAGGAGCAACAATTTTAAGAAGCTGCTCTTGGGAAACAGAGGAATAGCTGGAAGGGGATTCCAAAATGGCATGATGCAGCACTGTGAATTTTCACTCACTTTTACCTATTCCCTTGAGCTGTGCGGCACAAGCATATGGGGAAGGTCATGCCCAAGCCTCCCAATCTGCCCTCGTGGTGAAGGAGCAGATTGATACATTTCTAAATCAGCCATCATTGATGAAAGAACTTACTTTGAGGAGCCCGTTTGGGTCGGTGAAGCAGAAGGAGGCTCCCTGCTCTCCCTTGGTCTGGAAACCTCCTTGAGTCTAGAGGTGAGAGTTCCTCCCCAAAAATCTACTGCAGCGCCGATGCTGAGATAAAGAGGAGTATCAGCATTGAAGGCATTACCTCCTGGAGCAAGTGCCCCTATTGCACTTTAGATGAAATTCAAGGCTCCACCTCAGACTGCCCCATTCTTCTGAAACCTATTCAATTTGATTTTCAGTCCTTATGGGAAGGTTTGATCATTTTGGAAAAGTCTTTCTCCACCCGGTTTCATGCTCTATTGCAGAAGTGGCAGGTCATAGAGAGTAGGAACTGCAATGCAGCACCAGAGAGTTCAGGTAAGCACGTCATTGTAGGTTAAATTCCTGAAGAGGGGTGGCAGTGGTGGCAATGGGCCACCCTGGAAACGCTGGTGCTGTAGGTGACCATCTAGTCTGTCTATTGTGCTGGTCCTGGAAGCAAGTTTGCTTTGCCGTTCACTCAGTACAGTGGCCCGAAGAGTAGGACCTTCATTGCTGCGACAACTTATCACTTGTAAAGTGCTACAAAGCATATGCAGTGCTGTACATATAGAAACATAGAAAGATGATGACAGAAAAAGACCACATGGCCTATCTAGTCTGTCCTTCCATATCATATATTCCATATAACACAGCAATGCCTACAAATTTCATGAAGATTGGATGCAAATCCACAGCCTTAAAAAAACACACAGCATGCCGATTACTTCCTCCATTGGCTTTGATGGAAATGACGTTAACAATATAAGCGATAATAACTTGATAAAGAAATAAAGACACATGACGTAAAGACCAAATATCTGGTGGTAGATTCCTGAGGAGTGGAGATAACAGCTGAACCAAGTGCTGGCCTGGTTGGTGTTTTGGTCTGAATAATGGAGACGTAGCTGGCTACGTGGGACTTAAGGTAAGAAATTGCATTCTATTCTCTATTTTTGAGTTGGATGCATGGCTGGTCCAACCATTAGACAAGACTAGGCAGTCGCACGGGACATCAGTTTCTGTGGGGCATTTAAAGCACAACAATAGATTCTAACAGCCACACATACTCAAAGAGACATCAGCACATTCTTTTACCTGCAGGAAGATCGACACATTACAGGATTGATGTTGGAAGTCTGATGTTCAGATAATTGTTGAGATTCATTATCAGAATCTCGGATGGTGAGACATAGAGCTGAAAGTTTGCCTAGGGCACCCAGTACCTTCAGCAGCCATAGGGATGACCCTGGTTGGATGGAGTAGCCATTGAAGGCTTTTATTCCATCGAAGCTTGGGAGCTCTTTGTTGGGAAATTCTATGATATTTGCTCTTTTAAGGTCCTCATGTGACTGCAGCATGTCTCATTTTCTGCATTCTCCTGGGCTGGTTCTTCCTCCTCTTTCTCCCTCTTTGGACCAGGTTCCTCAATGGCAGAAGCTGCTCAGCTTCTTTCTGGCAGGACTAATTTCAGTTTCCACAAATTACTAGCCTCCCGAGAAGACTCCATGGGTTACTTAATGGCAGGTGTTGTCTCAACAGTACCCATCAAAGTATTCATGCTTCTGAATGCAGAAATATTGAAACAGATAAATGCTGAAGCTGTAGGTATATTCCAGAGAGATACATACAAGGCAGTCAGCAGATAACTCATATTTGTATTGTGCAAAGATGAGGATAATGATAAATGTGTTTAAGCGAGATAAAATGTATCTAACCACAAGAGAATTAAAAAAGCTTAGCTTATGTGCATCAGAAACTGTTCTAAGGCAGGAAGATACCACAAAGCTATTTACTCTTATTTGAAAGAGAGACCAAAAACAGAGTTTTCCTGCCAATAAAGCAGGCTAAGTTGAATAATAGTTTTAAACATATATACATATCTATAAATCACAGTAATAATTATTTCCAGACTTCAAATATAAGTCCAGGAAAAACCCATCATTTGTCATCGAAAAGGATGAAACTATTGATGTAACTACTGCATGGGCTTTATTCATGGTATTTTATTTTGTGTAGTGCTGCAGATAGTCTCAAGGAGATATAAGCAGTGATTAATAAATCAATGTAAATAAAATAAAAATAAAATTATGAAAGAATGATGTCCATGTCACTTCGTTGTGAAAAAGATGCATTCAGCTGATGCGGCATAAGAAATGTATTCATTTCTGAACAAGGAACAGGTTGCTGAATAGAACATTGAGTACTGAAGGTTTTGTACCTCTGCAAGTCCAATGTGATTCTGAAACTGGTACTCATCAGAACTTTTGTAGGATGCACTAAATGATTGCACTCTTTTGATCCATCATTAATGCTTTAACCTGAGTAAAATCTGGTCATGCAAGTGGGTGTATATCTTGAGATATTCACTCAGTCACAATATTTTCAGACTTTTAAATCATGAATAGGACTTCTAAAATGACCCTCCATATATATTTGGATTTATAGAGGGCATTTGACAGTCACTCAGGAAATAAAATTATGGGATAGTAGGCAATGCCCTATTGTGGATTGGAAGCTAGCTCAAATATGGAACACGGAGATTATGACTAAATGGTCAGTTTTTCAAATAGAAAAAGTTTAACTGTGATATGCCCAAGTGTATTATGTACCATGTACTGGGACGTGTACTATTTAACATGTTCATAAATGATCTGGAGAAAGAAACAATGACAAAAACATTTTCAGAGTTGTTAAAATAGCAGACACTGTAAGACTAGGAGACTGGACATTGAAATGGAAGATGAAATTTAGGGGTATGTTTACTAAACTGCGGTAATCACGAACAACGCACGTAATGAGACGTTAACGATCGTTCGCATGTCTGAACGCGCGTTATGACGTGCGAACGATCGTTAACGTCTCATTACGCGCGTTAACTGTAGCTAACGATCGTAAACATCCGCGCCGCGTTAAAACACCGCAGAAGGTGGAGAGAGGGCGGAGAGAAGGGGTCAATGGGCGGAGAGTGGGCGTGGAGAGGCTCCCTCCACACCAATGCGCTGATTATCTGAGCTGAATTCTAACGCGAATGAAAACCTGCCGTTAAAGGCATATTAAAGGGAAGAGAAACCATTTCCGTCAGCAATGTACAGCAAAACCGGGGAAACCTACAAAACGTGAGCAGTGTGATACATGTGCACTGAACAAAATAGCAAATAGAAATGGAAAAAGACCACAACAAAATCCTAAAAAACTATAATCCAGCTGGTCAACAGTGATATTAATGGGAAACCATACAAAACACTCCCAGGAAAGCTCCAAAAAAAGAAATGAGTTTTGGAAAGGTCCACGGAGCGTAGACCCTTCCAAAAATCATTCCCTAATTTTAATTATGAGCGTTCCTGGGAGTGTTTTCTATGGTTGCCCATTAATATCACTATTGGCCAGCTTGGGTATGTTTCTATCCCCTTATTCCGAGGTCATATTCAGGGTTTATGTGCACTTATGTCTCCATACAAGGTGAATGAGCCCACAGTAAAAATGTGCAGAGCAGGGTTTCTGACTCTTTCGGCCAGGTGTCCTATCCCCAGGGACTGCACTGTCTCTGTGGCCACAGTGTGGTGCAGCGGACACAGCCAGTACCTGTAGGACCAGAGGATCACAGGTTCAAATCCCAGCTGGGGCCCCTGCCAACCCAGTCCCCATATTTTACCCACCACTAAACAGAGATAGTAAAGACACCCCTTTATTGAAGAGAACATAGGCATTGTTCAAACACCAATATGTTACCCTACACCGCACACACACCATAAAAATGGGCATTACCAACAGCTGAGTCCCCCAAATGCAGTCCTGGAGTGCCACACCTCAATCAGATCATATGCATTTTCCAAGATAAGGACATGTCAGCATGTTGGCGGAAGGGAACAGGTGATGGAGGGGGCAATGGCTGCTAGTCACAGCAGACAGTGGCCTAGTCATGTGCAGGCTGGCACGTCCACAACAACAGACAGGGCCTGTTGGATGTACAGTCATGGACTTCCCAGGGAATACAGCATATCTGTGGCAACACAGTGGTGCAGTGCACACAAACAGTGTGTGCAAGAACAGAAGGTCACAGGTTCAAATCCCAGCTGGGGCTATGTCCAATCCAGTCCACATATTTTTCCCACAACTGTACCGTGATTGTAATGACAAACCTTTATTGCAGAGAACATACACGTGGTTAATACGCCTATATTTTACCCCACCGAACACAGACACCATAAACAGGTGCATTACCTAGAGCAGAGTCTCCCAAATGCAGTCCTGGAGGGCCACATACCATTCAGGTTCCATGCTGCCTCGAATAAAGATGCCTGTGCTGCATATCTATGCACCACCCCCATGGTATGCAGATGTAGCTCATGTATATTAATCAGAGACAGCATGAAAACCCGAACAGTGTTTGGCACACCAGGACTGGAGTTGGGAACCTCTGCCGTAAAGCAGCAGCCAACAGGGCCAGACACACCCACACCCACACTCACAGGCCCCATTGGCTAATGCCTCCTGGAGAGGCAGGACATTGGGCCCTGCGTGCATCTCCCAATACTACCACATGCATACCCTAGCAATGCCACCCTACACCTGGGTATACGGTACACACCTATCAAACGTTTCCTATGAGTACTGGCAGATAGCAAGTCCTACGTTAAGCACAGTTTGCTCATTGAGCTCCATCATAACAATCTCTCTGATGTCAGCGGTGTGTGCTGCAGGTCAGGTCTCTGACAGTGTTTACCACCCTGGGGAGTGATGCCCAAGAGTATTGTGGACCATATCAATGCCTGGACTGTGCCCAGGACTGGTGTGGTGGGCAGGGCTGCTGAACTCCTCTACAGTAGCACAATGCTGGCATAGGTGTCGGAGTGTGTGTCTGTCTCTACAGTGTGTGGTGGCTGTAAACACCTTCCACAGCCCACACTGCCAGCACTGTTGCCAGTATTGGCCTGCCAATGTGCATAATGAGGAGCAAGGTACTATGGGTATAGCCCAGACAGGGTGGCCTGGGCAGGCTGCATCTGCACAGCGCATAGGGCACTGACTGCGGCATATTAGTGCCTGGCCACCACCTACACAGACAGTGTGACCGCTGTATGTCCTGCAGGGAAATCAATCTCACCCTGACTGTCCAGTGACCACAGCATGGCTAGGCATCCCCATAGTGCTGCATTGTATTTCTGTCATGTGATATTTATGTGTTTCCTTTTGGGGGCCAGTCACTGACTTATCTGCTTGTTGTGTGCATTTCCAACAGGAACATGCATTATGGACCAACTAGCAGACTGTTTACAGCTGGTATGTGTCTTGATGGAGAGCCTTGCAGGGTGCAGTGGCTGAAGGCCTGCTGCAGGAGCATATCAGATAGTGGTGGGGTGCAGCTTAGCATATACAGGCCTAATTTCTGTCTGTTATTTTATTTATTTATACATCTTTTCTAAACCGCCACTTCCAGAGATCAGTGGCGGTTTACAGGTAACAAACATTAATAATAGAGCACTATTATTTTACATAGAACAGATTTAGAACAAAGAACATTCAACTATTAAGTGTAACTTAAAAATACAATGAGATAACAGGAGGGGTAGGAACATTTGAACTGGGTATGTATTAGATAATGTTTCCAAACCTACTTCCAACAGTATATCAACAATAAAGTCAAATATTTACATTATTGTGTTATGGATATGTAGAGAGCTGCATTGACTGCCCTGAGGGGTGTCTCTCCCACAGCAGAACTGGGGTTGATGGTCCCTTCCACTGCCACCATTGCAGGGAGGTAGAATGTGGATCAGTTGATGGGAGACCCTGTTTACCACCATAATCCCCCTAGGGGGTCCATAGGGACTACACCTGACTGAGACAGATATATCCAAGGTGTTTGTGCAGAAACCACCTATCCCACACATTAACACTGCTGTGGATGTCCAGCATGGTCTATGTCTGCCATGGATGGTGCTGTGGACCTGGTGCTGTGCGCCTCACTGCACCCTCACGGTGAGCGCAGTACCCGCACAATGTGACGGTGTGTAGCTACTCTGTGCCAGTAAAACACACGGTCAGTACCCCCTACCAGGCCTAGGTGCTGTGGGGGTGCACATGGTCAGTTCCCCCTACCAGGCTGAGGTGCTGTGGGGGTGCATTCCCCATGGTGTGTATCTCTGGACTGCTGATCTGCATGTGCAGTGCACCATGGGTATGCTTGCATTGAGACAGATCCTAGCCAACACAGCAGGCGGTTTGGGTGCTGTCTTGATGCCCTTCAGTGGCCAGCCAGGGGGTTGTTAGCAGCTATGGGGCTGCAGCCCAGTGGTTCCTTCACTGCCTGTGGGGCCAGTGGTCATGGGTTGAAACCCACAGTGGGCTTATTTTATAGGGCTCTCTGCAGCATTGTGTATTTTTAATGCACATTAGTGCTACCAGCGACAGCCCCTCAGCATAATATAACCTTACAGTGCCTCATAAGGCGCCCCATGCGGCACCCTATCTGGCGCCCTTTAGGTTGCCTTATAGGGTGTTCTATAGGGGACATTTTGGTGTGCCTCAGCGGACAGTGCACTTTATAATATAGCCTGTGCAGTGCATTATGGGGTGCCTTCTGCGGCACCTTCGGTTACGCCACTGTGAGGGTGTGTTTCTGGCAACACTGCTGAACGTAAAGAAAAACATGCCTCCTCATTCCTTCTGTAATGTACAGGGTGATGCCTAGGCAAGCCTTCTGCATTAGGCACACTGGGGACTCAAACCCATGCTGCCTGTAACAGCAGTCAGTGAAGTAACCATTGTGCTACAGCTCTGTTTCAGTGATTTGTGTCTGTACGCCTTCTTAAGATTAACGCGTGGTAACGCACCACGGCGCCCTGTAACGCTCGTTAGTTTTTGGAACGAGCGTTAGTGGTAACGAAGTACCGCCCATGTCCTTATTTGGGGTTTCTGTCTCTACCGCGGCTCCTAACGCGAATCGCACTAACGCACTTTAGTAAACATACCCCTTAATGTGAGCAAGTGCATACTGATGTACACAGGGAAAAATAATCCCAATGACAGGTACAAAATGCTGGGCTTTGAGTAGGAGTCATTACCCTGGTGAAAGGTGTTAGGGGGAGATATTCAGTGACAGCAGCTAATTTGGTTAAAGAGGCTAGCTGTTGCTGCTAAAACTCAAACTTGTATATTCAATACCAAGGGATAAATCTGAATATCTAGGTTGGCTGGATTGCGCTTTTGCAATCTGGTCAGTGGTGATATTCAGCCACTCACCGGATTGCAAAAATGGCTAAAGTTAGGATAGCCATTTAGCTATCTTAATTGTAGCCACTGTAGGGTAAACAGCTAGCGGATAAATATCCCACTGAACAGCATTTAGGTGATCTACAGGTCTGCAAACCACCTAAAAGCCTTTGAATATCCCTCCTTTAGAGTCATTGTGGACAGTACATTGAAATTTTCATCCCAGCGTGCTACTGCTGCTAAAAAGGCAAATAGACCCTTGAGATATTGCTAGAGCGTACTCACACATTAAACCCGCTTTGGAGTAGGTGTAAATGGGGGCATCAACATTTGCATCTGGCCAGGGCTGGTTCTGAGTGCCTATTTCATAAAGGCACATCGGCGCCTGTCGTCTTTATAAAATAGATGCCTTTCTGGACTTCTTACAGAGGCATCCTGTTTAAAATCAGGATAAAGTTGTCTACTCTGTAGAAAGTGTGGGCCATACATGCTTTTCAAGAAATAAATAAATACACTTACGCCACATCATAAAGGACGGTAGAGCTGTGAGGAGTCAGCTTTTTCTTTGGCCTAACTTTAGCTAGTTTGGATTAAATGGTTGGCAGCTTAATATCGCCACTGACCAGTTAAACATTGGTAACACCCATGCTGTGCCCCTGGAGCACCCCAATGCTAAGTGGTTCGTAAATGTCCCACTCAGAAGGATTTATTTATTTATTTTATTTATTTAATTGTTTTCATATACCATCTTTCTACAATTCAAGATGGTTTACAAGGAACATAATATAACAGAGTGACATCTGTTGTACATAGAACGGAATATTTTTGATTATAAGCAAACATGACTCAACACAGAACTATGTACATATTTACAAGTTAATTAGTAAGGTGTACTCAGGAGATGTGGGCTAAGGGGTCAGGGAAAAGTGTTCTTGGAAGAGATGGGTTTTGAGTTTTTCCCGGAATTCAGTATGATCAGGGCAATTACGTAGTTCGTATGGGAGGGGGTTCCATAAAGAAGGGGCGTACCGTGAAAAGTCCCTGTTGCAGGTGGTTTGTTAACACGTTTTCTTTAGTGAAGGTATGTTTAGGAGGTTTTTGATGTTAGAGCAGAATGATCTAGTGCTATTAGATTTGGCTAAAAGGGAGGATAGGCAAGGGGTTGATTCATTGCAGATGATTTTGTGTACGAGAGTGATGGCTTTGAATTTTATCCTGGGTAATATGGGGAGCCAATGGAGGTCATAGAGGACAGGAGTAGTGTGAGTGCGTCTAGAATTATTTGTAATTAGGCGAGCTGTGGTGTTCTTGGCCCATTTGGAGAGGATGGGTAATGATTTTAGGAAGACCTTGGTAGATGAGGTTACAATAGTCAAGGGTAGGGGTGGAGAGCGCCTGGCAGAAGTACGAAAGGAGTCAGAGTTTAGTAAAGATTGGAGGTTTCTCAGGGTTCGTAATTTGGCATAGATTGTATTTGTTGTTTTCCTTATCTGGTAATGGAAGATGAGGTTCTGGTCAAATATATATTTGATTTGATTTTTTATGGGGAGGGTGAAGTCTCCGAGGGTAAGAGTTGTCGGCGGAGTATAGGTAGGATTGGAGAATATTTGGAGAGCTTCAGTTTTTGATTGATTAATTATGAGATTGTGTTGAACAATCTCTTAATTAATTAAGTCTGCTAACCACATTAATCAAGTTGTATATGCCCTTCATAAAATATAAATGCAAAACATTTACATGGCCTATTTACACCAGCAAACCTATATAAAAACAATAACCGAGGCAGGCGGACCTGGTGCTTCGGGCCCTTTTCCTTCACCTCCCAACACCCCCAATCTCCCAACCCCACAAAAGACACCACACCAACATTTTATGGAACACAACTGGTCGCAGCTTTATTAACCTTTAACAATTTCACCATATGCCAACATGCTACACCTTCTCAATCGATTAGCGGCACCCGGCCCGCACCAGCCATACCTTAGCAAAGTGCCTTGCCACCGCTAACGCCATACCTTGCTCCCTCGGCAAGTTACCTAACCCTTCTCCCGACTTTGCCATGCCATAGCAAAAGCCGACCAGGGTTTGACCGGGTCAGGGGCACCCCGCCCCGCCCAAGTGTAGCCTGAGGCTCCGGACCCCGGAAACCTCCGGGATCCCGCCACCGGCACAGGTAACAACCTTGTTCCTGTGCCGCCCCCCCCCCCCCAAAGCCAAGCTGCGACCAGTGAGCAACCCAACCAATACACATGCCAAGACCACCCTCCAGTCCGAAACAGCAGAGTCAGCACTACTGGCGATAACTGCCCCAGCACCCCCATACAGCCCCGGCCTCAACCTCCCTGAGAAGGCAGCCTAGGGTACCCCCATGTCGGCCAAGCCAGCTGTTAGCCAGCCCCCCCCCCAACCAACGTCGCTGGCTCCATCATGCAGGCCTCGGAACAATGTCAGACCCCAGCAAAATTACACCCAAAAACGCCTGCAAAAACCAGGTCATTGCCCCCAACATAGTAACATAGTAAGTGACGGCAGATAAAGACCAGCATGGTCCATCTAGTCTGCCCAGCAAGATGGCAAGAGTAGGTGCACCTGTCGCTCTGTGCAGGCCACCCCTCCCCATGTTTTTGTTTCTGTTTAGGGGTGAACCCACCACTCCATGTAGGACACCCTTATTTGTTCAGATGCTAGATAGTTCAGAAGTTAGATGGTACTGTTTGTTTTGCTTTTATCCTGTTGCTGTAAAGGGATCCACTGTGTTTGTCCCATGCCGTTCTGAATTCCATCACCGTGTTTGCCCTCACCACTTCCATCGGGAGGGCATTCCAAGCATCCACCACCCTTTCAGTGAAGAAATATTTCCTGACATTGCCTTTCAATTTACCACCTTGCAGCTTCATGTTATGCCCTCTAGTTTTACAGCTTCCCCGTCTTTGGAAGAGGTTTGTTTGTTCATCATTTCTCTTTAAGTATTTAAAGGTCTGAATCATATCTCCCCTGTCCCTCCTCTCCTCCAAAGTGTACATATTTAGGTCTTCAAGTCTCTTCTCATAAGGCTTCTGACGCAGGCTCCAAATCATTTTGGTCACCTTTCTCTGAACAGTTTCCAGTCTTTTTACATCTTTTGCAAGATATGGCCTCCAAAACTGAACACAGTATTCCAAGTGAGGCCTCACCAGTGACTTGTACAGTGGCATAAGTACCTCTTCCTTTCTGCTGGTAATCCCTCTTTGAATGCAGCCCAACATCCTCCTGGCTTTTGCCACCGCCTTGTCGCACTGTTTTGCCACCTTGAGATCATCAGAGATAATCACACCAAGGTCTTTCTCCTGAACCGTGCATACCAACCTCTCACCCCCTATTGTGTACTTTTCCCTTGGATTTCTGCTACCCAAGTGCATGACACTGCACTTTTTCACATTAAATCGTAGTTGCCAAGCATTAGACCAGTCTTCCAGCTTTTGTAGATCTTTCCTCATGTTATCCACTCCCTCTGGGGAGTCCACTCTGTTGCAAATTTTTGTGTCATCTGAAAAAAGACAGACTTTTCCATTCAGTCCTTCAGCAATATCACTCACAAATACATTGAACAGTGCCGGGCCCAGGACCGAACCCTAAGGCACCCCGCTAATCACCTTCCTCTCATCCGAGTGAGCTCCATGTACCATCACCCTCTGTTGTCTGTCAGTCAACCAATTTCTAATCCAGTTTACTATCTTGGGACCCATCCCCAAGCTACTGAGTTTATTGACAAGCCTCCTATGAGGAACAGTATCAAAGGCTTTGCTGAAATCCAGATAGATGACATCCATTGCATGCCCCAGATCTAGTTCCTTGGTCACCCAATCAAAGAACTCAATCAGATTTGTTTGGCAAGACCGTCCTTCGGTAAAACCATGTTGCCTGGGATCTTGCAACCTGTTGGTTTTGAGAAAGTTCACTATTCGCTCTTTCAGGAGCGCCTCCATTACTTTTCCTGCCACCGAGGTAAGGCTCACGGGCCTGTAATTTGACACTTCTTCCCTGTCACCACTTTTGTGTAGAGGTACAACATTAGCCATTCTCCAGTCCTGAGGAACCACTCCTGTTTCCAAGGATCTGTTGAAGACATCCTTTAACGGTCCTGCAAGAACCTCTCTGAGCTCTTTCAGTATCCTGGGATGTATCCCATCCGGTCCCATGGCTTTGTCCACTTTCAGTTTAGCAAGTTGTTCTAACACCTCATCATCTGTGAATGGTGTGGTATCTACTTCAGTCCTACTTTTATATTTGGGAGTCACAGCTGGTCCATCTCCAGGATCTTCTTTAGTAAAAACAGAGCAGAAGTATTTGTTTAGCAATTTCGCTTTTTCAGTGTCACTTTCCACGAGTCCTTTCCCAACAACTTCTGAGTCCTGCAATTCCAACTCTGATCTTCTTCCTTTCCTGAATATACCTGAAGAAAGTTTTGTTGCCACCCTTAACATCTTTAGCCATTTTTTCTTCTGCCTTTGATTTTGCTATCCTTATTACTCTTTTAGACTCTTTGAGTTGGATCCTGTATTCATTTCTGTGTTCTTCTGTTTACAAGCTTTTGAATTTTGAAAAAGCTATGTTTTTTGCCTTTATTTGCGCAGCCACCTCTTTGGAAAACCAAATAGGTTTCCTTCTCCTCTTGTTTTTATTTATTTTTCTTACATATTTATCTGTTGCCCCTTTTATTGCCGCCTTTAGTTTAGTCCATTGCAATTCCACTTCCCTTATCTTCTTCCACCCCGTCATCTCCTCCTTTAAGTACTCGGCCATTTTATTGAAGTCAGTGTTTTTGAAGTTTAGGACTTTGAGCTTGCTATGATTGGCCTGTACCATGGCTTTTATCTCAAACCACACCGTGTGATGGTCGCTGTTGCTCACAGGGGCACTCACGCAGACATTCGACACGTTATCACTGTTGGTAAGCACTACATCCAGCGTTGAGCTTTCCCTGGTTGGTTCCATCACCATTTGTCTAAGTAATGCATCTTGGAGAGCATCCACAATTTTTTTGCTTCTTTCCAGATGTGCAGAAGGAGTAATCCAATCCACATCAGGTAGATTAAAGTCACCTAATATGATCGCTTCCCCCTTTGCTGCTATCTTGGCAATATCTATAATCAATTCGTTATCTCTCTCTTCAATTTGAGTCGGAGGTCTGTAGACTACAGCAATATGGATGACAGTGCCATCTCCTCTTTCCCACGCAATCCAGAGCGCGTCTTCTTTTCCCCATGTTCCCTGCATTTCAGTAGCTTTAATACTGCTTTTGACATACAAGGCTACTACACTGCAGGCAATCGCGATAGCCGCCTGGGGCACCGTAGCAAAGGAAGCCGCTGTGACCCGCGGGGTCCGCGCTCACCCAGCCATGATATAGCCACCAAAAAACCGGGCCGCTCCCCGACCGGCATGCACCCGCCTCACCAGAACTCGCCGACCGGCTCAGCGGACAAAGGCGTGAAGGAACCCAAACCTTCAGAAGGCTCCAGCCACCACCCGCAAAATAAATGAACAATGAAACTCCCCAACCCCACAACCCCCCTTTAGCCGGTAGAGCCGCACTTAAACCCTACACGCCTGAGAGCGCCATCCTATGCTCGACGGGACCAGAGCAGCCACCCAGAAGGGAAAAGAGTGCCACGCAAATACGTAGGCTCATCACCCACCCAACACAGCGTCCTCCCGACCGCCTCGAGCGCCGGAATACCCCGTGCATCCGAAACAGACCAACACGTCCTCACTCCAGAAGAAGCCCCCCCGCCGGCCCGGGGGCACCCGCAGGTATTGCCGCATGGCAACCACAGGGCCGTTGAAGCTCTCCCCTGCCCCCTACCCCGACCGAAGCCGCCGCCCACTCCCCCATTCGCAAGACCCCGGAAAAAGGCAATACAAAACTGCCCAAGACATGGCGGCTTCATACCCCCATGCAGTCCCCCGCAGGCTCGCCAAAAGCATGCAGTCCCCCGCAGGCTCGCCAAAAGGAGCCAGACCGGCACAGCATGCACGGGGGCTGCCCCGTATCCAGAGGAGATGGCTGAGCACACCCACCCCCCCCCTCACAGTAACCTGTGATGTACCAATCCCCCGACTAGTGATCCGCACCCCCACCTTCGCAAATATGAAACCGTCCCAACCGCGAACCCACCCCCGTCTGGAAAACCCCCCACACCCATTAGCCACCACTATATACCTCCACCAAGTAATGCTTTCGATTGCCACCCGTGCGTGACCAAATGGGACCACTTAGTCACAACCCTGATGACACCCCGACTACGGCCAGTGCTCTATAAGGTCCAAGCTCTCCCCAACCCCTCCGTGGGCCCCAAATCTCACCTGGGCCGCTACCGGGCCAGAGCCCAAAACCGCTCCACCGTAAACGCAAAAGAGCCTCGGCAATTCCGGTCACCAGCCGGGGATAGGCCAAGCCTACCGCCACACCTGCAAGTGTAGAGACGCCAACACCATCCCCATCAACCCGCCACTGGCAAACCCCTGCGGGAGTAACGATGGACCACACTGCCCACCCGCGTTGCCGCCCACCATAGCACCTCACGGTTACGAAGCCAATCAGGCCAGAACTCCAAAACCACCCTGAGTAGAAACCGCTCCAGGAAGGAGATATCGGCAGCTGAACCTACACCAGCCAAGACTGCGTCCATCTGACCTCGCACCAGGCCCTGCCGAGGTACACGCTCTACCCGCCGCATCCGTGTAGCGCTGCAACCCCTCCGGGACAACTCCTACTCCAGCCACACCGATGTCCCTTCAAAATTGGCCAAGAAGCGACTCAAGGACCGCGAATCCGCCCTCATGACTCCGCGGCCCCCATCCGATGGTGCGGATTCTACGCCCCGTCCCGTGGAAACAACCGTGCTGGCAACCTATTCCCGCTGCAGGCGAGCTACCACATCCACCGAGTCTAACCCCATACCCGAAACGCAGTTGGAGGCACCGGCAACATGCGCAAAGGCCGATACAAGATCAACCTTGGCCCCCAATGCTACCCGACCCACCTCTCGCACCTCCTTAGCCGCCCGAGCAAAAGACACGCACCCCCACCGCACATCACGCACACGGAATGTGTGCCGTCAGCCACACCCCCAAAAGACATGCCAAAATATGAATCAGCCTGAACTGCTCATCAAAGTAAGACGCCCCTTGCAAATGGAAGCCCCGCAGATGAATGTACCGACAACAGACGAAAAGGCCAAAGCAATCTCAATCTTGTCCATCAACGCAGCCCAACCGCTTCACTTCACCATCTCCGCCGCCCGAGCAAATGACGCATACCGCACTGGACACAACCCGCGCAGAACTCGGTCAGTGACCGACACCCCCGAAGTCATGGACAAATACAAAGTAGCCTGAACCTCAGGCTCCTCAACCGGTACCAATCGCCAAAACGCCCTATGGACGGTGAATTCCTTCTACTAGGCATCGCCACCACGCCCTACCCTGGCTTTCGAGTACTAGGCCGCACCACCGCGCCCAACCTTGGCAAACAAACCCAAACGGAACACCAAACCCCAGTATAACCCAATCCCTCCGCCTCAGACACCGCTGAAGCCACTATCTCAAAACATACACCTGCATCCGATCCCCAAGCGCCGGTGACCCCCGTGGAACAACGCCTCACAGTGGAAAGCTCTCTGCCACCAACCACGCAGAAGCGCCAGAACCCACCGACTGAAAATGGCGGGGTGGGGCTCATTGCACCTCCCACACATGTCACCCCCCCCCTCGCCCCAGCATACCGCCGGAACTGCCCGATAGTGAGAAAAAGAACAAACCGCCCCCACTGCCAGTATCGCCCCCCCCCCACCACCCCTCCAGTCATACCCGCCCACGTGGACATATGTGCCAGCCAGAGGTGCATATATCCTGGGCGCCCCAAGTAAACCCCCTGACCGCCTCCAACCAGACCCTGAACATTCCCGCGTAGTTCCACCACACCCACACTCCGCGGGGGCGGAATGCCCCCAAACAGAATCCGCGTATGAACGCCCCAAACAGAATCCGCACATGCCAATAGCTCCGCCGCCCCCTATTCCGGCTCGCCCTCGAACGCTGCCTGCCGAAAACAGGTAAACCGGCGCCTAAAACGCCCGGGCAGCCTTACCCACAGCTCCGAATGGAACCACTGACAGGGCCCCTCCCGCCCCCCAGACCCCGCCACCCGATGCCGCGCACACCGCGCCAGGACGCCTCCTGCTCCCGACTCACCCTCCAGCGCGTCCTACTGTCCAACCATCAAAACCACATCTCTATCGCCATCCACAGATCCGGCGTCGAAGTTGTATCGGGCACCCCATCCCACACACCGCGAACGGAACCACCTAAGCAGCTCTCGCCCAGACGCCAATGCCGAAACACGCGAGGAGGATGGGAAGGCCGCCACCGAGCCATGACGCCGCCTGCCCTTCTGCGCCCGACCCCCCGACCCCTGACCTCTCCGACCCGGCAAGTACCCCACCCGTCGGGCCCAACAACTCACCTGACTCGGGACCCTCCGCAGCAACAGCAGTCCTGGCGTCCGGCGATCGGTCTCAGCAGTGGTCTGCGCCGTCGCCCACGCCGCACACCGGATGCCTCCACAGCAGCACCTCACCTCATGTCCGCTCTACTGCGCCGGCCCCTGTGGAAAGAGAAGCACAACAGGGGGGGGACCGCTGGAGACCACGCAAGTTGCCAGCGCCCACCCCACCGATCCAGACCTATCCCACCCGCCC
The DNA here is from genome assembly GCA_033557465.1 of Ichthyophis bannanicus. Lineage (NCBI taxonomy): Eukaryota > Metazoa > Chordata > Amphibia > Gymnophiona > Ichthyophiidae > Ichthyophis > Ichthyophis bannanicus. Next base: position 124,616,031 of record CM066035.1, on the reverse strand, counting down.
CCCAAGCCATTGCTCCCATGGCCAAGTCCCCCCCAGCCACCACCTAAACACCCTGCACCAGAGAGCAGGCCAGCAAGGGCCAGGTGTCCCCCTACCCTACTGCCACCAACCCAGCAGCAAACCCCCCACCTGCCAGAGCTCCCTTTGCTCTCCCCCTAATGCCCCCTACAAAGCCCCCCCCACCACTCCACCACCCCAGCCCCCCCATAGACTCCCCCCCGACCACCCAACCCCAGAAGCTGGGCACCCCTAGCCCTTCAGGCCCACTGAAGAAGGGCTCCCGCGCAGCACTCACCCCCCCCCCCCACCGCCGGCCCATTTACCGCTAAGGGCCCCCTAACGCCCACCCGCAGCCCCCACCCGCACCGCGACAAAGACAATTTCCTACCGATGGGCGATGGCGAGCAGCCGAACCAGCAACAAAAGCAGGCTGTCGTTAACCTCTTCTCCAACCGCTGGTGGCCCCCCAATGCCCACCACCAGCCCCCCCCACCGCAAAACGGCACGGGGAGACAATTTCACCCAGATAGGCGATGCCGTGCAGCCGCACTGGCCAGGACACAAGCAGGCTGTCGGGCAGTCCCCTCCCTCCCCCAAGCCCAGCAGGCACCCACCCGGCCCTGGAGCCGGTACGCATCGAGCACCCCTCCCTTCCTGACTCCACCACCCCCCACGGTCACCACCCAACTACCTGCAGACACAGGCCCAGGCACCGTGGCAACGGATCCTCAGCTCCGCAGGGCCCACGACTCCTAACAGCTCCCGAAGCGGCGGCAGCCCCCCCCACTTGAAGAGCCGGCAAGGGCCGCTTAGTCCCGCACAAAGCAGCACGAGGCCGACTCTGGCAGGGGAGAGCCCATGCACCGCGGGGAAAGCGCGCATTCAAAGGAAGGGCAGGCAACTTGAGAAGCCGGCACCCCCGAGCAGCTTCCGCCGAGAATAACCACGGGGAGGCTGCCCGCCTGCCCCCACCACCCACCACACCACCAGGATCCTCTCCGATTGGCTCCCGCGTGGCTGCAACCGCCGGGAGCCAATGACTTCGAAGCTAGCCGTGGCCGCGCGCAGGGTCCTCGCACCGGCTGCGCGCCCGGTTACGGTCGGCCGCCAGGACCCTGCCCGCGGCCTCCTCATTAACCTCCAAGGAGCCAAAAAAAAACAAAAAATGGTGACCCTGATTATTGCTGCACATTACTCATCTGTTTGCTGCTTTCAGTTAAGTCATGCAGAGTTGCTGCCATACCTGTTGCTATATTGCTGTGCTTTAGTGTTTGATTCCAACGTTGCTGCTTTTCTGTTTTTTGCTATGCTGCTGGATTGCTGTTGCTGAAGCCTGAACTATGCTGCTGGATTGCTGTTGCTGAAGTTTGCAGTCTGAACTTTGATGATAGCTTCACCAATTTTGGTTTATGTATAGAGTTTTTTTTGGCCATTGATGTTTCTTTGAACCAGTTTCGATTGTTGTGGCATTCTTTGTCCATCGACTGGTTTCCTCCATACTGTTTGTGGTTTGAGGATGGCTGAGGTCTTTTTTCCTCTATAAACATAATTTTGGTATTTTCATTTCCGAGATTGGTAGAGTTTTCTTTCTTCTTTTTTCCTTCCTTTTTTTTCTTTTTACTTTCACATGGTGTTTTTTATTTTATTTTTTTTTCATTTTGGGTTTATTTTTTATGCTTAGTTTGGAGTTTTGAATTTTTTATTTTTTGGCTATTTACACCGGCAGCAGTGGTAAAATTTATGAACAAATAACTAAAAGGCATACAAGGTCAATATTCAGATTGGTTTATCCGATTAGCAGAATATGCTAACCGGATGAACCCTGCTAAGCCAATGTTCAGCGGCACTGCGGTATATAAGAACTTGTAATAAATAGTCCTTCTAACTGCCACAGCACTATCCAAATAGTGTCAGAGTGGTCCATGGGTGGTACAAGGGTAATGCAAGCACTTATGGGGTTAGTGGCAATTTTCAGTACACCCAAATAAGTGACCACATAAAGTTAGGCCAAAAAAAGCAAGCCTAACTTTGGCATGTTTACTAAAGTGCGCCAAAGGTTAGTTTCAGATTTACAGCGTGGTAAATGCTTAGCACAGGACCACAGTAATGATTACCTATGCTTAGCACGTGATTGGGTGCAGACTTGACAGTTTAGGAGTGGAGAGTGGGCATTGCCTGCAGTTAACATAGGCATCTTTAGCATGTGCTAATCTTCAATAACTGGTGGAACGTACACCCATGTTAATCACATCTGCAGGTTTGGTGCATCAAGGTGTTTTCCATCAAGCTAACTGCATGGAGACGTTTCAGGATCACCCCTAACACATCTCCTACTATACTAATTTTCGACACTAAATGTGCTCTAAGATACTGATTCTTAGCATGATTTAGTAAACATGCCCCTTCATGTGGTCTAGCTATTTGAATAACCAGCAGCAGCCACCACTGAAAAGGCATATTCAGCAGAAGCTACTACCTGGGCACTTCCGCTGACCATCTAGTTTCACTCTTGCCCCTGGAGTCAGAATTTTAAAAAATGTTGACCACCACTGGCTGAATATTGCCTCAAAATATATATATATAAATAATCATTGTTATTTATGTTTTATGATTTTATATTTATTAACAACTATGTTTTATGTTTTTTATTATGGTCCTAGCTTTTCTATTTCTTGTGCTTTTATGCAGCATCTGTGCCTCTTTTTCTTTATATCAGTCTACAACTGAAAGTGTGTGAAAATTCCAGAATGACTATTCCTCACTTACTGATCACTGATAAGGATAGGCAGCACTTGCAGAATAAGTCCCAGGAGACTGTTGCCAAAAATATTGAAAAACTGGTGTATATCACCCTTTATGGAAACCTGGAACTTTGAAAGGATCATTGACTGGGTGATCTTAGTAGGAATGGACTTATATTTCTGGATGACAAGGCTAAAAGCAGCGACTGGGGGTTGGAAAACTTCCATAATGATGTTTTTTGCTGACTGCTAAGCACGTTAATCATCTTGGCCGGGATATTCAGTGTTAGTGCCAGTGAATATCCATGGGCGCTGCCGCTGCACACCCTGATGGTAGTCGACTAGCATCGGGGCATTCTGGGGGAGGCACCCTGTGATAACCGGGCAACAGCGATATTGAGCTGCTGCCCGGTTATCGCAAAGCAGTGAAAGTCAGGCACATTAAAGGCTGGCCGAACGTTTGCTGCAGAAGCTAACTGGACAGCGACTGAATATCACCACAGCCCGGTTAGCTTCTACACTATCCGGCCCCCCTGGATATTCAATGCTGGTAGCCGGATATGACCCTGGCATTGAATATCTGTGGTTAAGTTTCACCACAGCTGAATTCCACCCCCACCCCCACCACAACCCCCGCACACACGCACATTTTTCTGCAGGACAGCTTCCCAAACTGCCTGTAGTAATGCGAGTTCAACCATCCATTTTATTCATAATCTTTACCCAGAGGAATTTTACTCTGAAGACTGTACAGATGCATAGTGTAAGTGGTCACTTTCGCCTGCTTTTTATGCCAGTAGAATTTTGATTGAAAATTATATATATGGGGCATGTTTACTATAGTGCAGGAAGCTGATGCACTCACCGAGCGTTCGGAGTACAGACTAATAGAAGGTAAGTGCAACAGCCCTGCACTGTTTGGGATGTACCCAGCATGTTCCTGGCACTCACTACATAGGCCATTGAGGTGGCCTTAAGTGCAGCCTCACTAACTGTAACCTTGACAATTAGCATGCATTAAATACCCCTGCACTAACTTCAATGTGCAGTAAACACCTGTTCTTCACTCTTAACCCGCCCATTCTCTGCCCCCTCACACGCTAAACAGTTAACATGGGATTTTTACCACGCTGACTGATTTTAGGTTGCGGTAGCTCTTACCACAGTCCTGCTTTGACTGCTTAGTGCATACTAAAGCAATCATTGATCATTAGCACACTTTAGTAAACATGCACTATAGATTTTAAAATGCAACCCATAAGCATACATTTCCTTCCCCAGTGTCCACACTCTCCTGGGAATCTCCTCTCTCAACGCAGCTTTAAGGACATATAGTGCTCCACAATGTGTGGGCTTTGGGCTGTTTGGAGGGTTGTCCATATTTAGGCAGCTGTTTTATATGGTAAAAAGCATTTTATGCAAGTAAATCCCTTTGAAAGCTCTCCCTCCCACTATGCTCATGCGGTCTGGATTTGCTATTCTTTCAGCGGTCAATTTTCAGCGCAGGACAACATATTTCTTCAAACAGATGAGTTTAAAGTTATACATATTTTCAGCGATATAATACAGTACATATAAGTGATGTCACTGAAAATTCATGTATTAGAGTTATCACTGCTAATTACCTGCTGCCACTTAGGGTTGCCAACCGGCCGGTATTCAGCCGGCCTGGCCGGTTTTTCCATGGCCAGGCCGGCTGCCGGCAGAGATGTAAAACCGGCCCTTGAAAAGCTGTTTTTTTGCTATGGCCGCAAGATCGGGAGCGGCCAGAGCAAAAAAACGGCTTTTCTCCCAAAGTCCGCGGGGGAGGGAGCCAGGGAAGCCCGCGCGAGGCCCCGGCTCCCTCTGTACAACCGCCAGCGTGAAGATCTTTTTCCTTCACGCTGGCGGATGTTTATGTGAAGCCACGATTGCTGGGAAAGGTTAAAGGCAATGACCTTTAACCTTTCCCAGCATTGGCGGCTTCACAGAAACAACCGCCAGCGTGAAGGAAAAAGATCTTCACGCTGGTGGTTGTACAGAGGGAGCCGGGGCCTCGCACGGGCTTCCCCGGCTCCCTTTGAAGCACCTCAGACAGCTGTGGGGCTGGTAGGGGGGGGGGAGGCTAGGACTACAAATGGGATTTGATGGGGGGGAGGGGAGGCCAAGGACTGGATGGGCTGTGATGGGGTGTACCTGGACTGGAAATAGGCTATGGGGGGGGGGACTGGACTGGAATTGGGCTATGGAGGGGTGTACCTGGACTGGAAATGGGCTATAGGGGGGGAACCTAGACTGGAATTGGGCTATGGGGGGGTGGAACCTGGACTGGAAAAAGGCTATGGGGGGAAACCTGGACTGGAAATGGGCTATGAGGGGGCCTGGACTGTAATTGGGCTATGGGAGGGGACCTGGACTAGAAATGGGCTGGGGGGGCAGCAATGGAATTGGGCTATGGGGGGGGACCTGGACTGGAATTGGGCTATGGTGGGGGGAGGTTGAACTTGGACTGGAAATAGGCTGTGATTAGGGGGGCTAGGACTGCAAATGGGCTGTGATGGTTGGGGGGGACTTGGACTGGAAATGGGCTGTGATGGGGGGGCTAGAACTGCAAATGGGCTGTGATGTTAGGGGGGGCCTAGGACTGGAAATAGGCTGTGATTGTGGGGGGGGCTAGGACTGGAAAGAGGCTGTGATGGGGGGGCTAGGACTGGAAATGGCCTGTGATGGGAGGGCTAGCACTGGAAATAGGCTGATGAAGAGCTGGAATAGGACTGGAAATGGGCTGATGGGGGCTGGAATAGGACTGGAAGTGGGCTGACGAGGGGGCTAGGATTGGAAATTGGCTGATGGAGCTTGGAGTGGAAATTGGCTGATGGGGGGCTGGAATGGAACTGGAAAAGAGCATATGTGGGGCTAGGACTGGAAATGGGCTGATGAGGAGCTGGAATAGGACTAGAAATGGGCTGATGGGGGGAGCTTGGACTGCAAATGGGTGATGGGCTAGAATAGCGCTGGAAATGGGCTGATGTGGCGGCATGGGAGACTGGGACTAGAAGGGGGCAGATGCTGGGTGGGTCTAGAACTATAAGGGAGCTGATTTGGGGGGAGGACTAGAAGGGGATGGGGATGGGGATGGGGATGGGAAACAAGAATGGAGAGGGGAAAAGATATTCTGTGTGGAAGAAAAGTCTACGATGGGCCGGGTATTGGGAGAGTAAGAGGGGATTGAGAATGGAAGGGTGAAATTTGAGTGGATGATAAAGGAATAAGGAAAGAAATGGGAGAAAGAGCAAAAGGGAAACGATCAGTATGTTAAAGCAGATATAGAGAGAGAATGGAAAACATCTAAAAGAGAAGAAAGGACAAATGGATAGCTCGCAGAAGACACGAAGAAACCAGAAGAAAGTGACTGGAGCAATTGCAACTGAAAAATAAAATTCCCAAACAGAAGGTAGAAAAATACTTTTTATTTTGAATTTATTAACTGGAATATGTCTGGTCTGGGAAGTGTGTATTGCTAACATCTTTGCATTTTTGTTTAGTGCAAGAGGAAATTACTTTATAGTTTTATTTCTCCAGTGTTGTACATTTCATGTTTGGCTTTTGGGGTTCCCAGTTTAATTATTATCTGACCAAGGGAGTTAGCCTACCCTTATCCTCGGTAATTTTTGTGGGTGGGGCTGGGGTGCAGCATGGGTGGGACTAGGGGTGGGGCAGGGGTGGGGCTAGGGGCGGAGAATGGGTGGGGCATGGCGAGTCACAGGTGTCGGGTTTTTCTCGGTGAAAAAGTTGGCAACCCTACTGCCACTTGAAGGCGGAACTTGCAATTTCAACAGCTGAATATTGCCATTGAAGGTTCAATTAGCTGTTGGAACATAATCTGTACAGTATATTCAGTCCTGCTATCATATAAGTAGTGGTGATGAATGTATATATTAGCCTTTGGGCTACACCTTCACTATCTGCTTAGTTTAGGCCTAGTCAATGGATCACTATCTAAGTCACGGCCTTCATCATTTTTAGGGCTGCTTCTGCCCCATCCCTAACCCATAGTATTGGGTCATTTAATGATTTAAATGTCTTGATACTATTCATACACATTTTGAAAAATTTACAAATTAGCAAATTATGCATTTGCCAAACCCAGGCTGATGCATAGGGGTCTGCTCACTAAATGGCGCTAGCGGGTTCTGAGCGAAATCGGAGCCATGGCCCCATTTTATTCAATGGGGCCATGGCTCTGATTTCTCATGGAAGACGCTAGTGCCGCTTAGTAAACAAACCCAAGAATTTGCTTTGAATATCGGCCCATGAAGGTATGTTTTTTGCCCGCCCTCACTCCACCCAAAACCAAGCCTCCTTTTGAAATACATACTTTCGGTTATTTTGTAAGTAAAATAGTCAAAATTATACATACAAGTCTCCCAGATTCTTTTAAAAGCACTTATGCTGTAAGTGCTGCTGCTGCCAGTTACTTAAGTGCTTTTCGATATCAGCCTGAGTCCACGAAATTCTGGTCTAACTTATCCCCACTTTGTATTTCTGTAAAGCATCTTCCATCAGTTACTTTTGCGTTATTTCATATTCTGCAAAAAGACTCATCAATTCACTTCCTCAATAATCTATTTACATGACCAGTGCTGTGTGTTCAACATATTCATTTATACCAGAGTTGCGTATACATGATACACGGGGGCTGACAGGTCTAGTTTTTAGAACGTTCACAATTAACATTTATTAACATGTGTGTACATGTGACTTGAGAACCAATTTCATTCTTATTGCTTGGGTACTCGACACTATACCTGTTTGCACCCACAAGGACCAAGCCTGTGCAATCTCTGAGTTCAGCAGTGGTCCGTATGGTAGATGATTTAGTCATGTGAAGGCCAATTTTAAAAGCCATTTCAGCATGTAAAACCGTGTTTTATAAACAGAAAGAGGGTAATTTATAAGGTGTGCCAACATTAACTTGGGTTTCTATGCGTGTATTTCATGCTTATTTTATAAAGTAAAGTAACAGGGACGTAATTGGTCAAAAATGTGTATTAATTTAAGGCATAAGCACTTATGTCGACCCTAGAGGTGGTGTGAGTATCTGCACTTAAATTTGTATGGAACACGAGTACCTTACAGTAGTTTATCATTTATGCACATACTTGTACGCTCCATCCATGCTCCGTACAAACTCCACCTCTGTACACACCCATAGCGAATGTATGTGATCGGCCCAACATGCATAATTCAACTAAGATAGGAGTGGAGGAATAGCCTAGTGATTAGAGCACTAACTTAGTAACCAAAGCCCCGATATTTGAAAGCCCTTACAGGGGTAACTTCCTTAGTTACCCATGTAAGGGTCTCCTCCGGGATATTCGAAGGGCACCTACACGGGTAGTGCCCTTCGAATATCCCAGCTAAGTCCCTAACATGCCCAGAGCGGGGGTGGACGAAGGAGCTACACAGGTAGCAGCGATATTCGATGCTACCCGCATAGCCCTCTGCGACTTAAAGATAGGAGCCACAATCCCTGGCCGTCGATGACTTTTTTCGATCCCCGCAACCCAACCCCCGATGCCTGAAATGGTATTTAAAAATCATGTATCAGAAGAATTGAAACAAATTTTGATAAACCAGGAAGATGTATTACAGCTATTTCATAAACTAAAGAGTAGCAAATCACCTGAACTGATGGTATACATCTGAGGGTGCTGAAAGAACTAAAATATGAGATTTCAGACCTACTATTAGTAATCGTTGAACTATCATTAAAATCATCTGTAGTACCTGAAGATTGGAGAATGGCCACTATAACGCCAATTTTTAAAAATGGTTCCAGGGGTGATCCGGGGAAACTGTAGACCAGTGAGCGATGTCAGTAGCAAGCAAAACAGTAGAAACCATTAAAAAGAATAAAATTATTGAAAATGTAAATAGTCATGGTTTAATGGGAGAAAGCCAACATGGATCTTGCCTTATTAATGTTATGTTTTTTGAAGGTGTAAATAAAGAGGTAGATGAAGGTAAGTCAGTTGATGTGGAGTCCGATTCACTATGGGGCATGTCCAGGCCATCTGGATGGCCCCGAACAAGATGGGGCCATTTGGATCCAATTATGAACTGTGGGAGCAAGACGCTCCCGCAGGTGCAGCATCGGACCCAGAGACAGCCCAGTGTACCCCTGCTGAAATGCAGGGATGTCCTCCCCACAGGCTGATCCTCCCTGCTGTGCACCTACCTCTGCATTCCCACTGCCGGAGCTGGGATAAGGCAGCGGGGACCCATCGTTGGCCTCCATCTATGCCAAGGGGGGGCTTCCTGGCTCCAGGGTGGCTGCCGTCCAGGATCAGAGGGCACCTCACGCTCATTCTATCTCAGAGGTGGAATAAGCAGGGTGTCCACATGGCGATCTTCAGATCTACTGGGCCATCAATAGAATCGACCCTGTAAGTCCAGGGGTCGGTCCTGCCCATGCTCCGCCCACTCTCCACCCCATCACGCCTCCATCCCCCGCAGCACGCACAGCAGCTCTGTGCATGCAGCAGGGGACGGAAGCGGAATACTGGTAAGGCGGATAGAGGGGTAGCACGTCCAGGTGGGACATGCTGCCCCGCTATCTGCCTTATGGAATCAAGGCCATAGTATAGCTGAATTTTCAGAAAGCCTTTGACAAGGTCCCACATAGGAGACTCTTGGCAAAATTAAAAAGTCATAGGATAGGAAGCAGTGTACTATTGGGGCTCAGGAACTGGTTAAATGATAGAAGTTAGAGGGAAGGGCTAAATGGCCAATTTTCTCAATGGGAAAAGGTGAATAGTGGAGTAACCCAGGGATCTGTGCTCAGCTTGCTGTTTTTTAACATATTCACAACTGGCCTGTAAATGAGAATAACGAGTGAGGTGATCAGATTTGCAGATGACACAAAATTATTCAAAGTTGTTAAAACACAAGAGGATTGTAAAAAATTGCAAGAGAACCCTGATAAATTGGAAGACTCGACGTCCAAATGGCAGATGAAATTTAATGTGCACCTAGGAAAGAACAACCCAAACTATGGTTACATGATGCAAGGTTCCACATTAGGAACTACCACCCAGGAAAAGAGTTTAGGCATCATCATGAATAATATGTTGAACCCCTCCACCCAGTGTGCAGCAGTGGCCAGGAAGGCACTTAAATTTCCCATCAGCCCCTGCGGGCTTAACAGAGACGCGAGGGAGACACTCTCCCTTCGCGCCTCTCAAAGCCTGCACGGAGGGAGGGAGAGAGGGACGGACGGACCGACCGATTGATTCACCTTGCAGAGAGGGCCCCGCGGGTCAGTCCATGCTGCCGCGGCAGCAGAGGGGACCCCGTGGCGGCAGCCAGCAGGTTTTTTTTTAAATTTTATTAAAAAAAAAAAGCTAATTAGTTTGATTTTTGTGGGCCCTTGCCACCTGTGGGCCCTACGCCACGGCATAATGGGCGTATAGGTAAATCCGGCCCTGATTACCGGAGTATATAATAAAAGCTGTTAGTGTAGCTGGATATAAAAAAAGTTTGGACAAGAAGCAAAGGTATCATCTAAGGTTACAGAGGCCTTTGCACAATAGGCAGATATACATTGAAGTAAAAAGTTCAGCTTCACTATTTCTGCTTCCATTGTTTGAATTGTCTGTTGCAAGCCTGCTGACAGGGCGGAGCTAATTAAATTACACAGGTACACTAAAAAAAAATTTTTTAAACTGCCTCTAATGTTTCGATTGATTTTTACGTTTTTTGGTGCGCTGAATCCAAATCTGGTAACCAATTTGCTCCATCACGTACAGATTTTTTGCTACATTGGGTTAGCAGTTTGAGGTGAACGTTTCAGATTGAGTGCGATCGAGATAAAGGTTTCTTGGATGAATTCTTTATACTAATTGTTTAGTAGTTATTCAAATAAGTATAAAGAAAATTGTAACAAGGCAGCACATAAGAATAGAGTAATGTCAACAAAACACACTGTGATGGTAGCAAAATTGTCTGCACTTAAAACAGCCACATACATGTGCACAAACATTGAGCATATAAGAGCGAGGTTAGACACAAAGCAAAGCAAAGAAATGTGCAAAAAATGTTGTACAGGTATGTATGTAAGAATAGAAAACGCAAACCGCACCACTGCAATACATGAAGACAAACACCCGATGGTGTGAAAATAAAATTCTAATAAATGAGATCCGACACTGTGGTAATAACTAGCAAATTTTTATTTCAAAGTTTAGTAAAAACACGATATTTGTCAACACAGTTTAGATTTTAAAGTCATTCTTGGGTCAATCAATCTCCTGGTGGGCCCGTTTCTTCTTCCCCCGAATGCTTCTCTTGGTGCGCTGCTTGGCATATTTTTCATCTGGGGTTTCCCGCAGCAGCAACCAGCAGAAATCAGCCATCATAGTGGTGTTCCATCTTCCTTGGTACCTTCTCTCTGCGTCCTTGATGTCCTGGTGAAACCTTTCACCTTGTTCTTCACTGTACGCCCCCAAGTTTTCGGGAAAGTAGTTCACATGGGAGTGCAAGAAATGGACTTTCAGGCTCATGTTACAGCCTTGTTCTTTGAAGGCATTGAGCATCCTGGCAACAATATCCTTATAGTTCTCATCCCGCCTGTTCCCCAAGAATTTGAGAACAACATCTTTGAAGGAATCCCAGGCTTCTTTTTCCTTCTCAGACATCGTTTCAGCGAATGCTCCATCTGAAATGAGTTTCCTTATATCAGGGCCAACAAACACTCCTTCCTTTAGCTTTGCTTCAGAAAGTCGGGGGAACTTTGAGCAAAGGTACCGAAAGCACTCACCATCTTTTGGAAGGGACTTGATGAATTGCTTAATGAGACCCAACTTAATGTGGAGAGGTGGTAATAGAATTTTATCACGAGGTACCAAGCTCTCATGAAGAACATTTTTCTCACCGGGTCTCAAATACTCCCGAATTGGCCAGTATTTTTTCCCCCACTGTAGGTCGCGGGCCCGGCTATCCCACAAGCAAAGGAAGCAGGGATATTTGGTGAAACCGGATTGTTGCCCTAATAGCATGGATAGAATTTTAAAGTCTCCACAAATCATCCACTTATGCTCATCATAACGAATCTTCTGAAGAATCAGGGCCAAATTCTTGTATTTTTCTTGGAGAATAACAGAGTGAGCAATAGGAACTGAAGCGAATGTGTTGCCATTATGAAGAAGAACACCTTTTATGCTGTCTTTTGACGAATCAATGAACAGCCGCCATTCAGCAGGATCATACTTGAGTTTAAACTTTTCCATCACTCCGTATATATCGTTGCAAAATACCAAATCTTCCTCTTTGCTGAAATACTTCAAAAATTGTGTCTCGTGGTTGCGGTACCAATAAAAAGTTGTTCCTGGTGACAATAGATTTTTCTGTTTAAGCCGAGAACCTAGCAGTTGGGCAGCATCTTTTGGGAGTCCTAAATCCCGGACTAAATCATTCAATTCAGCTTGAGAGAAAAGTTCAGGTTTCGGATCTGGTTCAGTTTCAAACTCGGAAGTACTGGACTCATCGGGAAAAGCCATCTGATGAGTCTCATCATGATCAGAACCGTCCACACAAATATGATCCAAAGATTTTGGTGGTTCAGGCACAGGTACTTCGTTGCTATGAGGCATAGGCCTAATTGCTGAGGGAAGGTTGGGGTAACTTATTACGTTCTTATTTTTTAAGTTGTATCCCTTCACAATGCAAGAGCAAAAATAGCAGTCACTGCTGTGGTCTCTTTGTTCACGCCACATCATAGGTATTCCGAAATGAAATGCTTGTTTTTTACCTTTCATCCATAAGCGTAGATCTTCCTCACATATCTTGCACACTTTGTGAGGAGCCCACGGTTTGTCTTGATCGCCTAACTTCAAACCGAAATAGGCGAAATATACTTTAATAAATGCAGAAATGTTCCTCTGCCGCTTTTTCACGGTATATTCCCCACAAATAAAACAAAAACTGTCCGGAGAGTTGACGCAACCTCTGGCTCTGTGAGCCATCACAAATACACAGCACTGCAAACTACAACTGTAGTGAACCACTTCGGAATAAAGCTGGATTACGACTGAGCAAACAAAAGGTAATAATGAACTTGCAAGAAACTGAAATTTGACAGGAACGTTCATGTCGCAACCACCGTGTTTGAGCGAGCGAACGAGGCGAGGCGAACAGGAAAGAACATGTGCCAGCGCGAGTACTGGATTTAGCCCCCCGCCTCCCAATTGTCCTGTTAATGTATAAAATGAATACAAAACACTCTAAAATATCATGAGGGAGTGTTTCTAGTTAGTTAACCATTACAACCTCTATTTTGGGCTAAGAAAATAAACTGCAATCGGCTAAAAAGAAATTATGTGAACATTCCTTATATGGGTAAGAAATCTAATTTTGCAAGAAATCGTGACGTGATGGAACATTTTGGCTATTTTTCCTGGATTCAGCACCCCAAAATCTATAGGAATCAGTTGCAAAACTGGAGGCAGTTTTTTGGTAGTGTACCTGTGTTATCTTACAGCCTTTCCACAAGTACCTGATCAACTCTAGTCTTCACAGCTTCCAGAGCCTCCACACAGCTAAGCTTTCATCCTTCTATCTTTTGCCTGTTATTGTTGCTAATATAGAATTAACTGTTGTTTTTACATTAATTTTTGGGAATATTCTGACTGCCTACATTCCTTGTGTAGCCCTTAAATCAAATATCTGAGTGTGCCCTCAGTTCATGTAAGGCCTACTGGTCAGGGACACTTGTGATCTAAAGCTACTTGGAATATAAATACTTAGATTTGCAGGGACCTGGTCTTTATCTTAGTCTCCCACTTACTTTAGAAGCAAAGGTATCATCTAAGGTTACAGGGACCTTTGCACAATAGGCAGATATACATTGAAGTAAAAAGTTCAGCTTCACTATTTCTGCTTCCATTGTTTGAATTGTCGGTTGCAAGCCTGCTGACAAGGCGGAGTTAATTAAATTATCTTACAGCCTTTCCACAAGTACCTGATCAACTCTAGTCTTTACAGCTTCCAGAGCCTCTACACAGCTAAGCTTTCAGCCTTCTATTTTGACTGTTATTGTTGCTAATATAGAATTTAACTGTTGTTTTTACATTACTTTTTGGGAATATTCTGATTGCCTACATTCCTTGTGTAGCCCTTAAATCAGAAGTGCCCTCAGTTCATGTAAGGCCTACTGGCCAGGGACACTTAGGTTCCTGCCCACCCTACCCCTCACCCCACCCACCCCATAGCTGCATTGCCTATATAGTGGTCACATACGTTGACATCTATCCTTTTAATTTGGTGTTAAGCCCACTTTTTATTCTTCTCCTTCTATGACCACTTAATCAGCATGTCGTGTATTCAGTGCAATAATTGTGGTGCTTTCATTATGAGAAGAATCATTTGGAACCTAAGAGCTTGTCCTATATGCCTCAAGTTAGCTGCCATGCATAAAGAATTGACTCTACTAAGGGAAGAACTAACTGCAATGAAACGCACCTCTTCTAGGATACAAACCAAACAAAGTCTACCACCACTCCCACAAAGAATCAAGCATCCCAGGAACAAATGGATCACAGTGGGCTCAGGTAGATTGTGACCTGTAACGCAGAGACACCCTATACATCAAGAGATATCCCTGCATAATGCCTTCTCTGCTTTGGTTAATGAGGATGCCCAATCCATGGAAACTGTAGGGCCCTTAAATGATACAGTCAATGCCCAATCTCCTGCTAAAGCACCAAATATGAAGAAGAACTCACCAAACAGAAAACTACTACTACTTGGAGATTCCATCATCAGAGGCACCAACTTGGGAACACAGTACAAAGGAGAGAAGATAGTAAAATGCCTCCCAGGCTCTTCAGCCAGCAGGAATACAAACCAAATTGTTGATGTACTTAGTGCAGAAAGTGAGCACTCCAAAATTGATGTTGTCATCCACTTGGGTGCAAATGACCTGGCTAGAAACAGTGCCTCTGAAGTTCAAAGGGACTTCCAAACTCTGGGAGAGAAACTCAAGCCCATTGTTAACACTGTAACATTCTCATAAGTTCTACCTGTTCTTGGTAAGAGGGCAGAAAGGCTGCATCACATAACCAGCTTTAATACATGGCTGCAGACCTGGTGCAAACAAGAAGGATTCTGATTTATAAGCAACTGGGGAAACAGATGGACCAACAAGAGACTATACTATGCTGATGGACTATATCTCTCTATCTCAGGGAAAAGAATCCTAAGTGAAAAATTCAGGCAGTATGTGGATATGCATTTAAACTAGAAAAAGGGGGTGAAGGATGGGGGAGGACAAGTTCAGGGCGTCACTCCCGGCAAAAGCAGAATAACATCAGAAACAGACACACTTTTAAACCACACATCAACGACAAGTGGGAAGAAGTGGGCAGAACAAAATCAATGCAAAATACATGCAAGCCAGTTAAATGCTGGAAAGTAATGAGCACAGATGCCTGAGGTTTAGCCAACAAAGTTCTGGACCTGGAAGCCCTAATGGTGGAAATGGACTTGGACATTGTGGCCATTATAGAAACATGGTTTAATGAATCGCATGAATGGGATATAGCCGTAGCTGGCTGTAATCTATTCAGAAGAGAAAGAGAAAGTAGACAAGGAGGAGGAGTAGCCTTGTATGTCAAAAGCAATATAAATGCTTCTGAAATGCAGGGGGCATGGGGGAAAGAAGAAGCGCTTTGGATTGTGTTGGAAAGAGGAAATGGCACTGTCAGCCATACTGCTGTAGTCTAAAGACCTTCGACTCAAATTGAAGAAATAGATAACTAATTGATTATAGATATTGCCAAGATAGCCACAAAGGGGGAAGTGATCATATTGGGTGACTTTAATCTACCCGATGTGGATTGGATTACTCCTTCTGCGAATCTGGAAAGAAGCAAAAAAATTGTGGATGCTTTAAAAAGCCAAGGTGCAGTCCAATCATAGCAAGCTCAAAGTCCTAAACTTCAAAAACACTGACTTCAGTAAAATGGCCAAGTACCTGAAGGAGGACTTGGCAGGGTGGGAGGGGATAAGGGAAGTGGAATTGCAATGGGCTAAATTAAAGGTGGCAATAAAAGGGGCAACAGATAAATATGTAAGGAAAATAAATAAAAACAAGAGGAGAAGGAAACCTATTTGGTTCTCCAAAGAAGTGGCTGCTCAAATGAAGGCAAAAAACACAGCTTTCACAAAATTCAAAAGCTTGCAAACAGAGGAACACAGAAAGGAATACAGGATCAAACTAAAAGAGACAAAAAGAAATAAGGAAAGCAAAATCAAAGGCAGAGAAAAAAGATGACTAAAGATTTGAAGTGTCGCAGCAAAACTTTCTTCAGGTATATTCAGGAGAGGAGGAAAATCAGAGATGGAATTGCAGGACTCAGAAGTGCTGGGAATGGAAAAGTCTGTCTTTTTGCAGATGACATGAAAATTTGCAACAGAGTAGATTCCCCCGAGGGAGTGGTTAACATGAGGAAAGATCTACAAAAGCTGGAAGAATGGTCTAATGCTTGGCAATTAAGATTTAATGCAAAGAAGTGCAGAGTCATGCACTTGGGTAGCAGAAATCCAAGGGAAATGTACGTGATAGTGGGTGAGAGGTTGGTGTGCACGGATCAGGAGAAAGACTTTGGTGTGATTATTTCTGAAGATCTCAAGGTGGCAAAACAGTGCAACAAGGCGGTGGCAAAAGCCAGGAGGATGTTGGGCTGCATACAAAGAGGACTCACAAGCAGAAAGGAAGAGGTACTTATGCCACTGTACAAGTCACTGTTGAGGCCTCACTTGGAGTACTGTGTTCAGTTTTGGAGACCGTATCTTGTAAAGAATGCCTTTGGAACCTGCGTCAGCAGCTTTATGAGAAGAGACTTGAAGACCTAAACATGTACACTTTGGAGGAGAGGAGGGACAGGGGAGATATGATTCAGACCTTTAAATACTTAAAGGGAAATAATAAACAAACAAACCTTTTCCAAAGACGGGGAAACTGTAAAACTAGAGGGCATAAAAGGAAGCTGCAAGGTGGTAAATTGAAAGGCAATGTCAGAAAATTCTTTTTCACTGAAAGGGTGGTGGATGCTTGGAATGCCCTTCCGATGGAAGTGGTGTGGGCAAATACGGTGACGGAATTCAAAATGGCATGGGACAGACACAGTGGATCCCTTTACAGCAACAGGATAAAATCAAAGTAAACTGAACCATCTAATTTCTCAACAAATAGGGGTGTCCTGCATGGAATGGTTGGTTCACCCCTAAACGGGGATATGGGGAGGGGTGGCCTGCACGGAGCGGCAGGTGCACCTACGCTTGCCATCGTGCTGGGCAGACTAGATGGACCATGCTGGTCCTTATCTGCCGTCATTTACTATGTTACTGTGTATGTTACTATGAATGGACTCATGGAAAGTGACAATGAAAAAGTGCAGTTGCTAAACAAATACTTCTGCTCTGTTTTTACTAAAGAAAATCCTGGAGACAGACCACCTGTGACTCCCAAATATAAAAATGGGAATGAAGTAGATACCACACCATTCACAGAAGATGATGCATTAGAACAACTTGCAAAACTGAAAGTAGACAAGGCCATGGGACCGGATGGGATACATCCCAGGATACTGAAAGAGCTCAGAGAGGTTCTTGCAGGACCATTAAAGGATTTTTTCAACAGATCCTTGGAAACAGGAGAAGTTGCTCAGGACTGGAGAAGGGCTGATGTAGTACCTCTTCACAAAAGTGGTGACAGGGAAGAAGTTTTAAACTACAGGCCCGTGAGCCTTATCTCGATGACAGGAAAAGTAATGGAGGTGCTCCTGAGAAAGCGAATAGTGGACTTTCTCAAAACCAACAGGTTGCATGATCCGAGGCAACATGGTTTTACCAAAGGACGATCTTGCCAAACAAATCTGATTGAGTTCTTTGACTAGGTGACCAGAGAACTAGATCAGGGGCATGCAATGGATGTCATCTACCTGGATTTCAGAAAAGCCTTTGATACTATTCCTCATAGGAGGCTTATCAATAAACTCAGTCGTTTGGGGATGGGTCCCAAGGTGGTGAACTGGATCAGAAATTGGATGACTGACAGATGACAGAAGATGGTAAATGGAACTCACTCGGATGAAAGGAGGGTGATTAGCGGGGTGCCCCAGGGTTCGGTCCTGGGCCCAGCACTTTTCAATGTACTTGTGAATGATACTGCAGATAACACGAAAATTTGCAACAGAGTGGACTGCCCTGAGGGAGTGGATAACATGAAGAAAGATCTACAAAAGCTGGAAGAATGGTCTAATGCTTGGCAGTTAATATTTAATGTGAAGAAGTGCAGTGTCATGCACTTGGGAAGCAGAAATCCAAGGGAAATGTACGCGATAGGGGGCAAGAGGTTGGTGTGTATGGACCAGGAGAAGGACCTTGGTGTGATTATTTCTGAGGATTTCTAGGTGGCAAAACAGTGCGACAAGGCGGTGGCAAAAGCCAGGAGGATGTTGGGTTGCATACAAAGAGGAATTACCAGCAGAAAGCAAAAGATACTAATGCCACTATATAAGTCACTGGTGAGACCTCACTTGGAATACTGTGTTCAGGTTTGGAGACCATATCTTGCAAAGGATATAAAAAGGCTGGAAACTGTTCAGAGGAAGGTGACCAAAATGATTTGGAGGCTGCGTCAGAAGCCTTAAGAGAAGAGACTTGAAGACCTAAATATGTACACTCTGGAGGAAAGGAGGGATAGGGGAGATATGATTCAGACTTTTAAATACTTAAAGAGAAATAATGAACAAACAAACTGCAAGGTGGTAAATTGGAAGGCAATGTCAGGAAATACTTTTTCACTGAAAGAATGGTGGATGCTTGGAATGCCCTCCCGATGGAAGTGGTGGGGGCAAATACATTGACAGAATTCAAAATGGAATGGGATAGACACAGTGGATCCCTTTACAGTAACAGGATAAAACCAAAATAAACTTAACTATTTATTTATTTATTTTATTTAATTTTCTTATATACCGCGCTATTTATCATCAGTGCGGTTTACATACAACATAACTGTGCAGTGCAGGATGTCTGCACTGGACTTACAATATAACAGTGTAGAAACAGTATAACAATGTAACAGGGGGTTATGTACAGGGATGAGCAGGGTAACTATATACAAATAGGCTAACAACATATGCTAAAGAATAGCTCAATCATTACATGTTGGCTTGACTAAGCACATGTAGTCATTGGAGTGGATAATTATCTACTTGTCGGGGGATCAGGGTCTGGTCGACTTGGATTCAGTTTTAAGTAGTTATTGCTTGAGTATTGTATGTGTGGGCTACTGGGCGTGGCTGGCTGTAGGAGGCATTCTTGGTAATTGTAGTGCTGTAGGAAAAGGTGATGTTTAAGTGCC
Source organism: Ichthyophis bannanicus (assembly GCA_033557465.1). Lineage (NCBI taxonomy): Eukaryota > Metazoa > Chordata > Amphibia > Gymnophiona > Ichthyophiidae > Ichthyophis > Ichthyophis bannanicus. The sequence goes on along the minus strand of CM066035.1, from coordinate 124,596,882 downwards.
TTCCTGAATTGGGAGATGTCCTTGATGGCCCTGATAGCTTGGGGTAGGGCGTTCCAGCAACTAGGTGCATAAAGCGCGAATGCTCTGCTCCTAGCTGCTTGTGAGCATTTTGTGATCTGTCTCAGAAGGATCAAGGTGTTGATAGCGGCTGATCTTCTTGCCCTGTTAGGGGGTGTGGTCTGAATAAGATCTGTGAGTGATGTGGAAGAGCACTTATTAATGGCTTTGTAAGTCAGCGTCAGCACCTTAAAGGCAATCCTACTATGGACTGGGAGCCAGTGTAGATTTTTTAGGATTGGTGTTATATGGTCCCTCCTTGATGCTCCGTGTAGGATTCTGGCAACTGAGTTCATAGTTAGTTGCAGAGGGTTTATAGTGCTTTTTGGAAGGCCGTGTAGTATGGCATTTGCGTAATCAAAATGCGGGGTTACTAAAGCTTGAAAGACTGTTCTAAAGTCATCTGGATCTAGCAGTTGTCTCAGGTGACGAAGCATCCTTATTTTGTTGTATATGGACTTGACCATATTGCTTATCTGGGCCTTCATATTGGGTTGTTGGTCGAGTATAACTCCCAGATACCGAATTGTAGGCTTGCTTAGGAGTTCCGCGTCTCTGACTCTAAGGGAGTTGTAAGTTGTATTTTTTGTGAGGAAAAGGACCTCTGTTTCTTGAAATTTATCCTTAGTTTCTGTGAGTGTAGCCAATCTGTAACAGCGTCAAAACAGGCAGAGAGGGGTGATAAGTCTGGTTTATCTAACAGGAACAGCGTATAGAGTAGGATGTCGTCAGCGTAAATTAGGCAGTTAATGTTAAATGAGCGTATGAGGTTACAAATGGGCTGCATGTAAATGTTAAATAGTAGGGCTGAAAGTGAAGATCCCTGTGGAACGCCTTTTTCTTGAAGGAAAGGTGAGGAGGTGGAGGGACCGGCACGGACATGCTGCCAACGATCTGTTAAATACGATGCACACCATGCAAGGGCGTTTCCCTGGACTCCCTTCTCGCTGAGACAGGCGAGGAGTATTTCGTGACACACAGTATCAAAGGCTGCTGCAATGTCCAGGAAAATCAGGGCAAATCCTTGTTTGGTATTGTCCATTCCAATGGTTAGGGTGTTGAGTAATGTGGTCAGCAACGTTTCAACCCCATGCGACTCTCGAAAGCCGTGTTGGCAGGGGTCAAGGGGTGCACTGAATTCAATATGATGTTGAAGTTGCTGTTGAACAATCTTCTCGATGATTTTAGCCAGTAGCGGGATGCTTGATATCGACCTGTATGAATCAGTCCTTGCTGGGTCCAGTTTGGTATTTTTTAGAAGCGGTCTTATTGATGTCTGCTTAAGGCTTTTGGGGAATGTCCCCGTAGAGAAGGATAACCCAATGAGATTGGAGAGGAAAGGACTAAGTTCAGTTCGCAGGGATTTTATCCAAAATGCTTGGCATGGGTCGTTTGGTGCTGTGGTGGTGTTTATGGAGGAGATGATATCTTGTATGTTTCTAACCGATGGCACAGAGAACGTGGTAAGGATGTTTTTGTTGGCATTTGTTGCAGTCGTTTGGGTGTATGATAGGGTAGTTAGCGGAGCATTATGGGTGGTAGGTATGTTGGACTGACTTGCCTTGGCGTGGAGGTAATCTGCGTATTCTTGGAGGTCGGGGAGGTTTAGTTGTGTGGTCGAAGGCTCTTTTGCAAAGGTCTTAACTAGGTTGAAGAGCTCGTGTGGCTTGTTTAGTGAGTGTTGTAGTACCTCTGCGTGATATTGTTTCATACGTTTTGTGACTTGAGCTTGGTGTCTTTTCAGGTGGTCGTTATACAATTCAAGCTTCTTGGCTGATTGGGATCGGCGCCATCTTCTTTCGAGCTTTCTGAGTTCAAGAAGAGATGTTTGGAGTTTGGGGGAGAACCAAGGTACATTTCTACTTTTTCTTGATGATTTCTTGGTGATAGGTAATTCGACTGCAGCATCAAGGCTTGTATTTCATGCCGCGATCATATGGTCAAGGCACTGAGCTGAGGGATTTTGGAGAGGCTGAATTTTGATAATGGTGTCCTCTCTATTGAATTGTCGGAACCGTTTTGAGAATGATTTGGTGGGTTCGTTTGGGGCTTGGATTTTATTCTTTATCTAAATTCTCAACAAACAGGGGTGTCCTACACAGAGCGGTGGGTTCACCCCTAAACAAAGACATGGGGAGGAGTGGCCTGCACGGAGCGGCAGGTGCACCTACTCTTGCCATCTTACTGGGCAAACTAGATGGACCATACTGGTCTTTATCTGCCGTCATTTACTATGCTACTAAGTTCCTGGAGGAAAGTCCGTAAACCATTATTAAGGAGGACCCAGAGAATCCCCTGCTTGCCCCAGTACAAGAATTGTGAAACATGTATGTCTTTTTGGAAAACTGCTAGGTACTTGTGACCTGGATTGGCCACTGTTGGAAACAGGATACTGGGCTTGATGGACCTTGGTCTGACCCAGTATGGCATATCTTATGTTCTTAAAAGAGACGGCTGAGGGGAGATAGAGGTCTATAAATTAATGAATGGAATAGAAGGGATAAATGTAGTTCAGTTGTTTACTCCATCAAAAAGTAGAAAGACTAGGGGACAACACAATGAAGCTACAATGTAACTCGTTTAAGATTAATAAAACAAAATATTTTTTCACTCAATGCGTAATCAAACTCTGGAACTTGTTACTGGAGTACAAAACTGTTAGTGTAACTGGGTTTAAAAAAGGTTTGGACAAGTTCCTGGAGGAAAAGTCCATAAACCATTATTAAAGAGGATGCGGGAAATCCACTGCTTACCCTGGAATGAGCATTTGAAACCTATGTACCTTTTTGGGAACCTGCCAGGTACCTGTGACCTGGATTGGCCACTGTTGGAAACAGAATATTGGGCTTGATGGGCCTTGGTCTGACCCAATATGGCATTTCTTATGTTCTTATGGTAGGCCCCTTAGCTAAATCATTCTCTTAGTGAATCTGAACTGAATTTAAACATTACATTTTATTATTATTCATGTTGTGAATGCTGGAATGCTATCTACTATCCTCTTAAATTTATCATGCATAATATTTATGACGCCCATCCATGTAGGACATTTCAGTCTCTTACGTCTGCTTAGCTGAGGAAAGTGTAAATGTCAATTCTTCTTTTGTCGTTTTAATTTTTTTCCTCACCATTCCACAATGCTACCAATCTGATCCACATTCCTAGAAATGGATAATTTCCTCTTGCTTTCTTTCTCAAAGATAGCAAAGAGAACTGGCAAGTAATTAACCCGGGACCTGCACTTCCTCTCATCTGCCTCCATCTCGAAGCAGAATCTTTAGTGCAAGTTTCAGTCAATTGTGCTGAAGCAGCTGTACTGAGTCCAGCTGTTAGAAACACGAAACACAATGTGATCTTTCATTGCCACTGTGTTCCTGTAGTTTCTTACCAAGCTTCTCCCACCTCCACCCCCACCCGCAAAACAGGATGGGAGAAGAGCAATAGTGCATTAGAACTAAATGATTTCCTGCTAGGGTATAGTGAGGCTTTTAATAGCCTGGTATTTCCGTTCTTTAATTTTTTTTAAACTCCATTCTGCATATCATATTTTCCATTGTCGCTGTCCTACACAAACATATTTCTACATACACTTCTCTCTCCATTTAGGAGAAAGAATTAGGCCTCTAACCCATCAACCAAACGAAAGCAGAGCAGTTCAGATGGTGTGCCTGCTTTATAAGATAACTCAGCTTGGGTGAGTCCTACAGCTCAAATTGTAGCGCTATGGGCATGGGAGGTTGAAGTTGAGACCCTCCTTGTGTTGGGGCTGCTCAGGCCTCCGCCTTTCACAGAGGCAATACACTCTGGACTAGGGAAAGAGAAAGAGAAGGCAGCTGTCACTAGTGTGGCAGCTCCTAAGCCAGTAAAGATTCCTGGGACATGCCATCTAGGATGGGAAAAGGGAAAACAGCATATCTGAAAAGGGAGAACATTTAAATTAAAAAATGAAAATGGCTTTTTGGTCTTTCCCTTGTCTATTGCATCTTCCTCCATTGTGCGGATAAAAGTAGTTCAATTAAAAACTTTCTCTCTCTCTCATGCCCCAGGACCCCCATGCTGCCAATAGAACTATCAATCTCCACCTGGCATAGTCGGATGTGCTTTCATCTCTTGCAGAAAAAAAAAGACTTAAACTCCATTCCAAAGTCAAGAAGCAAAGCACAGCTACGGAAATAACATCTACTGTATCCCCAACGGGCCCACCTGAGGTACCCAAGAGAGACAAACCTTACTTAACTTCATGGCACCATGGACATAGCCAAAAAGACTCTTAATACTTGCAGCAATAAAGATCTTACTGTAGATGTGGTATCATGGGTATGGGCCATGTTACTAGCGCAGGGCTTTGCGCTATGAGACCAATTCCATAATGTACATGCCCGGCCCGCAGACACGTCTAAATCCCAAACGGGTCTCCATTAAACCTAATTCCTTATCCATGGGTCTGGACATCCCCACGGGGCCAGAATCTGGGAGAAAGACGTGTTCGGAGGGCACATGCAAACGCTATCCAGCTGGCCTGTGTCTCGGATGCAGGTAAACATTTTGGATGTCCCCATGCCCAACGTATTCTGAAACATTACATGTTTCAGATCCTGCCTGTTCCCGCGATGTACCCATGGATGCTACACCCCTCGGGAAAAACGTGCATCTCCTAAGCTGCTCATCACAGACTGTAGTGTACTGATGCACACAAGACATAAATACAATGAGAAATGACTGTTGCTACAACCTAGACCATATAACAGTCCCCCTCATGCCCTGAAAAGTGCAACCCAATATGGTATACAAGAATGTGAAACCATACAATCCCAAATAAAATACAAATCAATGATGATGACATTGAAGACCATGCACAACCAGTCTGCTGACTGCTTAAAACAGCTAATCCAGATGGTGCCAGATACTCGATCAAGGAGGAAACAACATCAAAACACCCTTTCAACCACATTCATCAAAACCAATACCTCTCAAACAGCATTCCAAAGAGCATTCATATACTTCAGTCTGTCCCTCTGGAACTCACTCCCGCATCAATTAAGATCAATTAAGGTCACTCCAACTTCTGGAAAAAATTTAAAACTTGCCTGTTCACTGAATACTTCGGTACAACACTGGGCACACAGCCTTAACACTCAAATGCTTATACCAAGCACCCCTCCGACATTATCGTATGCTACCCAAACTCAGTACTCTATATTACAAGTGTAAATAGTTGTCAGTGGAATGTTACACAGTTCAACTTTGTGAAGTATAATGTTAGCTGTTCTATGTAAAATTGTTGTGTTCAATGTAAACTGCCTTCATAACACTGAAAGGCGGTATATTAAAAAATGCTAAATACATAAATAAATATGAACATGTATGTCAGGACATACCTTGCATCAAATGGTATGTGGCATTAGGAACTGGCCCCTGTGATTCCTGCCCTGGTCAGTTCTACAAACATGCCTTAAACTTCTAGTGATGGACTCTCACCAACTCCACAGAACCCCAAACTAACTTTGCAGATCCCCAAAGGATGCACAATATTGCTGAGCAACAAATATATGCCCTTTTCATGTCTCTGGCCTATAAGTGCACTCAGTCTGCTGCTCTGCACTATCATTCCCCTGTTATCTCTCCCTACACCCCTCTCCATGAACACCGCTTTTCTGTCAGATTGCTTCCATCTGTGCCATTCCCTGCTACTGCCATATCCGGATGTTGCTCCCTACACCTTGTTTCTCCATATGCTTGGAACATACCACATGAGTCTGTATGTCAGGCTTCATTCCTGGCCCCTCTCAAATCCAGGCTGAGTGCTCAATCCATCAGTGCCACTGTTGGATCAAATCCGCCTAAGCTCCCTTGTGTTTCCTGCCCATTTCTCCTGGATATATCCTGGTCACAGCTGCTATGTCATCTGTCCCGACTAGATTGTAAGCTCTGCTGTGAAGGGGCCATCTGTTATGTGTGTCTGTGCAGCGCTGTGTACATCTTGTTGTGCTATACAACTGATCAGTAGTAGTTGTAGTAGGTGTAGTAGGGCCTTCTGGCTTTGGCATATGAAGCCCACCTATCTGGGTACTGGCATTTCTCACAGCAGCTATACCTATCCCATCATGGCATATGTTGGTCTGTATATTCCCACTACCTGTGAAGCAACCCTGTCTGCCTTCCCACAGCCACCTTGTGGCATTCCTCCCCTAGTCAGGGCTGTATGGGCATGGGATGGGAGATCCTTGTGCCATCACACCAAGTAGCCAGACTCCAGATTTATCACCGTTCTCGCAGCCCTCATTGATCCTGGTCTGGGTAATGATGGAGGCCGCATGGGACAATTGGGGGAATGTTGGCACTACATCAGTTGTGTCTCCCAGTGCCAGGCTGAGTAGATGTATGGCTGCCTTATCACACTGCCAACAATATCTGATTTAATTAGAGTACCCTATGTAAATCCATCATAACAAAGACCCCAGAAAATCACCAAAGAAAAAAAACTACATCAAACCTTCTAATCCTGCCTCCAACTCTGACCAAGAACAATCAGACAACTTGCATTAGGACATTTTCCATATATGCAATATCAACTATGGAATGCCCTACCACACCACATCAGAGGCACCCATGACCTAGGAACCTTCAGGAAGCTGATAAAGACTCACCTGTTCATGGAGCATTTCAATGGGATCACTTGACTCGCCCCACTTATCAATCCTCTCCCTCCAGCCCCTTCAATCCACCCTTCCCCCTCCCTTACCCCTAACTTAAGATATACACCTGACCATTTACTACTTAGAGCAAACTATCCATTTTGTATATAATTCTCTGTTTTGCTTTATCTCTAGTCCCACTCATGACCTAGATTGGCCACTCTTGGAAACAGGATACTGGGCTTGATGGACCTTGGTCTGACCCAGTATGGCATAGCTTATGTTATGTAGTTCTTCTAAAACTGTTCCATGTAATGTTGAAGTTCTGTGTATCCCTGTTCTACTCATGATTTAATATAATTTAGTTCTTGTAAAACTGTTTCATGTAATGTTGAAAGTTGGTTCTCTGTAAACCACATTGATCTTCGGAAATGTGGTATATAAGAATAAATAAATAAATCAGCATAGGCTTCCTAGGGCTAATATCAAAACATACCCCTGTCAATAATGTGGACCCTCAGAATAAGGGCATTCAGCAGTACAAACAGCACTAATACATGTTCAATAGCAACACCATTGGTCCCACAAAATGTGCATTATGTGCATATATATTAGTGCTGTTTGCACTGTTGAGTGCCCTTATTCTGAGGCTCCCTTATTAGTGACAGGGATATGTTTTGACATTTAGCTATGGTGATCCCTCTCTGATTGCCCGATCACACTGGCATCTGGTGAGGTTGCGGTCATCCATACGGTCCAGGTGCTGGCCAATCTTTCATGTCCTCCATGAATCGCAAATGAGCACACCGGATCCCCCTGTGCACCACTCAAACCACACACACACAAACACACTGTCACTGTCTGTCACAAAAACATGATTCTACCAAAGAGATGCCTTGAACCTATACATAACAGCTATGACATAACACAACTGCATGGGGTACCAGGACTACATATATGATCTCCGTTTCTTGCCCAAAAAGGATTCCTTTGCCTGTTCACACCCATTCTATCTCTAAATCAGCAGTCCTATATTTCTGAACATGGGAATTGTTAGGGTCCCATAGATTGGCTCCTTTAGCACAAACAGCACATAAGTGCATAGCCTGACTGAACACTTGCTCCTCTTAGTATTTCTGTAAGGTGTTTATTAATGTTTTCTTACCTTACAACATTCCCTCACCTCTGCTCCCTGTACCTTAGGACTGCATCTTGTATTTTCCCAGACTGCATTCACACCAGTTCAACACATACTTGCTACAGCCATTCCTCTCTATGGGACGCATTGCAGGGCACAGCAGAATATTTTCTAAGTCCTAGCCCTATACCACGTTTCAGCAGGACTAACATGGACATTTCCAGGAAACACATAATACATGCATGGGCCTTTCCTGAATAGGCTTCATATGTCTCCGTGGCTGAACACATCCCTGTTCCACCCTTTCCTGCCCATGTTCTGAGATCCCTGTGCTAGTGCCGTGGATGTGCATGCCAGCAGTGTTTTGGAATACAGTCATGAACATTTTCGGCACATAAACATCCCTGACGCATATACAAACCTTTTATTCGTGGTCTGGAATGATCCCCTATTTGCAGGGAGAGCAGGTACATCCCATCCAATTGCATTTACCATGCTGCCCCATGGTAAAATGGCTGCAGGAGAAACTAATGCTACCCACTGAGATGGTGGTATTTACACCCATAATACTTGCATTAAGTGTAGGTAGCACAGACTACAAATGCCTGCACTACCTGTGCTTCGGTGGGAATACCCCTATCCCACCCATACTTAGCCCCAACACGTCCTGCATGGGTAGCATAGGGTTTATAGGATGGGGTTAATAGCATGCACTACCCAGATAGTGCAAGTTTGCAAACATGCTCCTTAATCCCCTGAGCCATTGCAGGGCATCAGAGGCTTAGTTAGAGAGTGGAGCTCAAGATCATCAGAATCCTCAACACTGAAAAAAGGTGATCTGACTGACTATGGAAAGTATCGCACAATCACTCTGATCTCACATGGCAGCAAGATTCTACTCAAGATCATTCAATGGAGACTAAAACCATACATGGAAAGAGAAATACCTGAAGTGCAAACAGGGTTCAGGAACGGGCAAAGAACAAGAGACATCATCATGGATGTGAGATGGATCCTTGAAAGACAAAAGAATACTAAAAGGATATCAACATGTGTTTCATTAATTACAGCAATGCCTTTGATTACAAAAATCTTGAAAAGCTCTGGGCCACATTAAGAAGCATGGATATACCAGAACACCTGATAGTTCTCATGCACATCCAGGGTTGGTGCTACCATTAGGTGAACTAGGCAGTTACCTAGAGCACCGGTATCCTGGGATGTCCATTCCATAAACCAGAGGTCTGCGTCAGAAAGGGAGGAAGCAGCAGGCCATAAAAGGCAAGCACTGTGTCACAGTTCCAAAGCCATTGTCGCCGCTGCAGGCCCTGGAGAGGATTGGCAGTGGTGGCAATAGGGGCAGGCAGCATCTAGGGCATCACTAATCACCGGCTCTGTGCACAGCCTTTACATTGACCAAGAAACAACAATTTGAACAGAACAAAACCAGAATGGTTTAAAATTAGCAAAGGCATCCAACAAGGCTGCATAGCTGTTTAATTTATATGCAGAAAAATCATCAGAGAAGCGAGGCTGTATGAAGACAAAGGAGGTGTGAAGATTGGTGGTAGACTCATCAACAACCTTCTCTAGGCTGATGATACCGCGTTACGGGCTGCAAGTGAAGACGATCTGAAACCTCTGCTTATCAAGATCAAAGAACATAGTAACATAGAGGCCAATTATGAACGGGGCACATCTGACCCGTCCGGACATCCAAAAACTGGAAGGGCCAGATTGGCACCCAATTCTGAAACCGCAGGAGCTAGACATTCCCACGGGATCAGAATCAGGTGCAAAGGGCCCGGATGGGTAGGATGTATCTCGATTCTGAGCCACTGCATATCCTGTGTGTTCCCTGTCCAACCCTCCCAATGCTTCTGCATGGTGGACGGTGCTGTGGCATCCCGTCACCATGGCCCCGGCGCACCATTCAGAAGCCTCGATCCCCCGCAGGTATTCTAAAAGATGATTTCTCTACCGCGCGGTCCCTGAACAGGCCTGTCAAAGCTGGGATCAGACTGCGGGGAACCCCCTGCTGCTCCTCACCCCAATCACCCAGACCAAGGGGACTTATCCCACCTCCAAGTTGGAATAAGTTCCCTGGCCATCTCTGCTTCTCCAGACATACAGGACCGCAACTGGAATTGACCCTGTACGTCCAGGTTAGGCTCCTGCCTCTGCCCCACCCACACTCCTCCAGCCCTCCCCCTCCCACCCCTGTCCATGTATTCCCACACAACGTGGCTGTAGGTGCGGGGAGCCTGGAGGTCAGAATCCGCTCCCTGCGAATAGCGGGGCTTGGACGTCCAAGTTGGATGTCCATCCCCGCTATTCAGGAATTGGAATGAGCTGCATAATGTATAAAGACATATAAAGACTAATATGTTCCATCTAGTCTGCCTAGTAAGGTGACTAGAGTGGTCATTCCCCTCTATGCCTTTGTTTATAGTTGTACCCACTGCTCCATGCAGGTCACCCCTCTATTTGTTGAAGTATAAAAGATATTTAAGTTAGTTTGATTTCATCCTTTTGTTATAAAGGGATCCACTGTGTCTGTCCCATGAGGGGAACCCCCTGCTGCTCCTCACCTGCTGTGCAGGGGTCGATGGGTCTGATCACCCTGACCAGGGGGACATATTCCACTTCTGAGGTGGAATAAGTTCCCCAGCCATCTCTGATTCTCTAGAAGTACAGGACTGCGACCGCAGTTGGCCCTGTACATCCAAGTCATGGTCCCAACTCTGCCCTGCCCACACTCCTCCTCCAGCCCTGCCTCCTCCTGACCCCGTAAAGGCCTCCCCACCTACATACAGGCTTCTCCGAACAACGCGGCTGTAGGTGCGGGGAGCCTGGAGGTTGGAATCCGCTCCCTGAGAATAATTTTGATTTCATCCTTTAGTTACAAAGGGATCCACTGTGTATGTCCCATGCCATATGGCAAAACCCACAATCCCGTATCTAAATGTTTGAATAATAAAAGTACAGTAAAACTTAACTTGCACCTGGGCATGAGAAATTACAGCTGTCACATCACTCAGGGTTAGTGAAGGCAGCCCTTAATAAAGCAAAGATTCAGAAGTCTTTAGCAAATGCATCTCCAGGTAGGGGTCCTAAAATACTGAATGCTGTGAGAAGAAACATATATCAGATGGTTATGCTTAATACCAGACTTGCAGCATATCAATTACCAATGCATTACCATTATTCCTTGACTTAGAAATTCTTATCAGTTACAAAGAAGAATATGCCACTGAGGGGAAAGAGTGGTAGCAATTGGTAATAGTGCATGCAGGACAGCCTAGATTAGAATCTCTGGCCAAGAAGAAGACCTCCATGATCACTTAACAGATATCCCCTGTCTTAGAGCTAATCTTTTTTGAGACAAAGTAAAAGATAGTGTCCCAAATTAAGGACAGCAGCTCAACAGTTTAGGAACTGTCTACAAATCCTACTCTGGCCTTTTATAAAAGGCAATATCAACCTCAGTATTTTCATTAATACCGTCACTAGGATTATCAGCCATATCAGAGAGCTCACAGAATTGGTTCTATTTGATTGTTGATTCCAAAACTACCTGTTGTGAAATGTAGTGGGGGTGTATAAAAGTCTCCCCATGCCCCGCAGGGATATCTTCCAGCCAAGACTAGCACAAGTGAGGGATTGTCCTAGAATAGATTTAAAACCCTGTCCCTTTAAGGGAAAGGCTGGAGAATGCCTTGGGAGGGTGTGGCCTGGCCTCATGGTTTATCCCCAGAAGCAGGAGACCTGGAGAGAGAGAGAGGAATCTCACTGCCTGGAACTTACTTGAAAACAATGGACCTGTAAAACAGAGCTTGCTGAAAGGCTAGGAGCTGACTGGAGTCAGATCGAGGGGCAGCCCTCTTACAAAGGAAGAAGGCAAGCTACCTGGGAACATTGTTTTTCTTGCTATTCTTTGGGGCGTGGCTGGGAGCTATGCACAGACACCCGAAGCCCTGTGAAGCCAACAGGCTGGGATTCTGAACTTTGACTGAACTTTAATTTGAGAGCTGGGAAGGTCCTGGAGAACCAGCCCTGTGAAGCTAACAAGCTGGGGAATTGAACTGTTGGATAGCTGAAGCATAATAAAAGTGGTTTTGTTTTCCCTTACCGTGATTGCCTAGTGTTTTTAAAGATTTCTTGCCACTGCAGACCACACTATACCACATGGGATTAAAATATCCCCCTAACTTATACAACTCTTGCAATCAGAGATTGTTGCTCTTAAAAAAGCTGGAATTATAGAGAAAGTTCTACTAAAGGAATACAAGATATGTCCTCATTTCAAATCAATAAGGAGGACTGCTACCCATCTTTGATCTCAGGGATCTCAACACATTCATTAAAAAAGTTAAATTCAAGATGAATTCTTTCCAATATTCTTCCCCTTTTTCAGCAAAACCACTGAACCTAAAGAACACGTAGGCTCACATCCTTATCCATCCATCCATCCCACGGGAAGTACCCTAGGTTTACTTTCCTGGGTCTTCATTACAAATATTGAGTTTTACCTTTTGACCTATTCTCTGATCTAAGGGTTTTGCCAAAACTCTTGCAGTGGTAACAGTTCATCTCCAGAGACAAGAAATATTTGTTGTTGTTGTTAAGTGCCGTCGAGTCGGAGTCGACTCATGGCGACCCTCTGGATAGCTATCCTAAATTGTGTTCGGTCTTCAGTCAGGCGGCTCATTGTTGACAGACTGGTACCCGTAGCTGCAGTTATTGTAGCGATCCATCTCATTGCTGGCCTTCCTCTTTTGCGTTGACCTTCTATCTTGTCAAGCATGATGTCTTTCTCTAATGATCCCTCTCTTCGCATGATGTGTCCGAAGTATGAAAGTCGAAGTCTTGTCATCTGAGCTTCTAAAGAAAGCTTAGGTTTGATCTCCTCTAGTACCGACTGGTTTGTTCTTCGGGCAGTCCATGGTATACACATTTAGGTATACCTATTTAGACAACTGTCTGCTTTCTGCAACTATCTTCAGACCACCAGGACCAATCTTCAAACGGTTTTATTATAAAGACACAAAATCTTATCTTCAATACAATCTGAGTAGGACATTTTATGGAAGCACATATTATAACCTCCCAGGGAAACATCTTTTTCCCAGAAGACATAATTTCAGCAATCATCTCTTTGTGTCATGAAATTTGTGATGCAAGAACTCAAATGGCCCATAAGTTTCTTAAAATTTTAGGACACGTCAGCTTCATCTCATGTTCTTCCACTAAACATACTACATATGCAACCTCCACAATGGTGACTGAAGTTCCAGTGGATTCAACATAGTCACTTTCCTTCCAAATCAATATAACAGCCATAAAACATTTACTCAAATGATAGCAACACAGAGAGTCTACAAAGTGGTTGTTTTTTCTAAACACCTCAACATTAAATAGTTCTCACTACAGATGCTTCTACAAATCTCAATAAACCTGGAAGATGTGTTACACCAATTTGATAAACTAAAAAGTAGCAGATTACCTGGACCAGATGGTATAAATCTGAGGGTGCTGAAAGAAATAAAATATGAGATTGCAGACCTACTATTAGTAATCTATGAAATATCATTAAAATTATCTGTAGTACCCAAAGACTGGAGAGTGGCCAATGTAATGCCAATTTTTAAAAAGGGTCCAGAGGTGACCTGGGCAACTACAGACTGGTGAGCCTGACGTCAGTACTAGGCAAAATGGTAGAAACCATTATAAAGAATAAAATTACTGAACATGTAGATAGTCATGGTTTAATGGGAGAAAGCCAACATGAATTTAGCCAAGAAAGATCTTGTCTTATTAAACTGTTATATTTTTTTGAAGGTGTGAATAACAGATAGATGAAGGTGAGCCATTTGAAGATGAGGCCTATTCTGTTCTGGACATCCAGCCCCTGTACAGCCCCTCAGAATCGGGCTGTACAGCGGTAGACCCGATTCTGATCCCATGGGGGCATTAATCGACTCTCCAACAAACTCCAGTTGAGTCACTCCTGTGCCTGCAGTACTGCTGGTGCAAAGTTGTTAATCCTGGCAGAACTCTGAGATCTCTGCCAGAGTCTCCACTCTCGCACCCCCCGCCAGCAAACCCCTGCCGTCCTCCGACATGGGGCACCAGCCACAGAGGAAGGAGACCCTTCTGGGCAGAGATGCAATGGAGGATCCCATTCCTCTGGACTTAGTGAGGTCTCATGCCCAAATTCACCACTGGTGCTCCTGCGATTGGCGACAACAAATGCGGGCGCTCAACTGAGTCTTCAAAAGCAACACCTAGACAGCATACAAGTTGTCAAGGGGTCCTGAGGAGATCTTCTTTGCATCTTAAGGGGGTAAGAAATGCATTTTCCTCTTCCTCTTACTCATTCCAAGGTAAATTATTCACAAAGCAAAAGCTGTGCTAGCCAGCAATTATGATGTGTTGGCCATCTTGGATCCCCATTCCTCTACAATAAAAAAAATCTTGTTTCTATACTCTGCGTACAATTAGAGCTCTTTGTCCTTTTTTAGAAAAACCTGCTCTTACCACTTTAATTATGTCTGTGGTTATTATTAAGCTAGATCACAGGAATTCATTATACAATGGTCTTCCTCTTTACTCCATTAAACATTTACAGAGATTTCAAAACATAGGGGTATGTTTACTAAACCATCTTAATGTTCCCGGCGCTAGTTGCAGCGATAATGTGAAGGATGCCATATAAGGAGTGGGAGTTACGGTCTTAAAGTAGCAATCGCGGGTTATCGCGTGATAAAGTGCGCCGTGCCCATTATCGCATGATAGAGCGAGCCAAGCATGTTACGCGCGTTAACCTTAACTTCGCGTGCTGACCTGCAATCACAGCAACAGAGGTGTAGCACACTGGTTCATACAATGACTGCTGAAACAGGGGTCATGAGTTAAATCCCCCAGTGGGCTTAATGAATAAGGTTCGCCAAGGCACTTCCTTTTCCTGCTTGAAACAGTTCAACAATCTGTGCTGCCAGCTAAAAATACCTGCACCCCAGTGCCATAAACAAATGCACCTTCTAGGGCGCACCAGAAGGCACATCCTAAACCACCACATCAGCCAAGGTGGGTTATAATGTGACCCAGAGGCCATGTCGAAAGGTTGTCAACTCCCAAAGCACCATAGTAGGCACCCCATAAGCTGGCTGATTCTAAGGTGTGGCTTAAGATACCCCAAGGATGTATAGGTGACTCAAAAAATGTTGGCCAAGGGCAGTAAGGTCCCCCAAGTTGAAAAGCAAGAAAGGTATGGGCCAAACACAGATGTAACCCTAACACTGCACAGAGCACCAAGGAAAGACAATGCACAAGTAATGGAAGGAAGTAGATCTGAGCTAATGGACCAGACAAATCTGCGTCCAGCCCATGTGGCAGTTGGAAAAATGGACAAACATATTGGGGGCAGCTGTAGCGATGCGCAGGGTGATGGTAATGTACCATGCAACAATGACAGTGTGTGGCAGAGGATGGGGAGACGTGTCCAGCAGAGGAGGTAGAGGTGGCAGAATAGGTGTAATGACAGGAGGACAGAGGAGTAGCAGTGCCATGCAGAGCACACACAGGAGAGGCAACCAGGAAGAGCTGCAATGCAGAAACGTGTATCAGTGCAGGACATGGGGTAGCAACATGCACATCAGGGCAGGACGGCACAAGCTGGCAGACACACATATATGGACAAATGGCTGGTTGGCAACTGTGATAAGGGTACAATGTGCTAACAGCACAGATCTGCACAGATATGACTGTCACAGGAATGAAAAGTAGCTGTGCAGGACAGGCATACAAATCAAAGAAAACAGAGAGGAATCAAACCTATGACCATTAGTATAAATATCAATGCACAAACCGGTAGGCCACACCACCAACGTGAGGTCATTAGCAAAGGCTGCATACAAGAATACTGCAGGGCATCACACAAGAAGCCTGCTGTCTGCCACGATAGGCAAACCTCCAACAGTAACCATGATGGAATGCACATGCAGATCTGGTGTGTACAGATCAGATCACAGTCTGTAATTGGGACCAGAGCCACATATAACTACATGCACACACACAATGAAATGTTATGCAGTGGATACAGCATGCAAAAGAGGAAAGAACCTAAACCCAAAGGGCGGCAGGGGATGCTCTGTGGAGCAAGGCAAAATATGGAACAGAACAGGAAAGAATTGAACCTGCAAACAGGTGTGTCACAGGTCAGCTGAACCACAGCAATGCCAATCCCCCAAGTGGATTGCCATGTAAACACTATAAAGAAAGAGACACATGTAACAGGAAGACTAACTTTGCGAAGATGGGCCAATACCTCAGGGAGTCGTTAGTGGGATGGGAACAGCTGGGGGATGTAGAAAAACAGTGGGCAAAACTGAAAGGGGGTATTTTAAGGGCAACCAACCTTTTTGTTAAAATGGTAAATAAAGGCAAAAGGAACAGGAGACCGCTATGGTTTTCGAAGGAAGTAGCTGAAAAAGTGAAGAAAAAGAGGGAGGCCTTCATGAAATACAAGAGATCACAGAGAGCAGAAGACAGGCATCTGTATTTGGAAAAACTTAGAGAAGCTAGCAAAGTAGTCAAGAAGGCAAAGATTCAAAAGGAGGAGGAAATAGCCAATGCAATAAAATGGGGGGATAAGACATTTTTCAGATATATTAGTGAGAAGAGGAAGAGCAAAAGTGGTATTGTCAGACTCAAGGGTGCAGGGGGGGAATATGTAGAAGCTGATAAGGATAAAGCGGAATTGCTTAACAAATATTTTTGTTCTGTGTTCACAGATGAAGAACCAGGAGCAGGACCTCAGAAAACACCCACAAATAAGAACAGAAGCGAGGGACATCTTGAACTATTTTCAGAAGACTGTGTTCGTGAGAAACTAGCTCAACTTAAAGTAGACAAAGCGATGGGACCGGATGGGATACACCCTAGAATACTGAGGGAACTTGGGGACGTTCTAGCAGCTCCACTGACTGACCTTTTCAATGCCTCGTTGGAGTCGGGAGTGGTGCCAAAGGACTGGAGAGAGGCTCATGTGGTGCCTTTACACAAAAGCGGAAGTAAGGATGTGGTTGAAAACTACAGGCCGGTTAGTTTAACTTCTGTGGTGAGTAAATTATTGGAAACGCTGCTGAAAGAGAAAATAGTGAGGTTTCTGGAGTCCAGCGGATTACAGGATCCGAGGCAGCATGGATTCACCAGAGGCAGGTCTTGTCAGACAAATCTGATTGATTTTTTTGACTGGGTGACCAGGGAGTTGGACCGAGGGAGAGCTCTAGATGTGGTGTATTTAGATTTCCGTAAAGCCTTTGACACTGTTCCTCACAGGCGACTTATAAACAAACTGAGCACCCTAGGGATGGACCCTAAAGTTACTGCTTGGGTTAGAAATTGGTTGGGTGGGAGGCGACAAAGAGTACAAGTAAATGGAGCTCACTCTGAGGAGAAGGATGTTACCAGTGGTGTGCCCCAGGGATCTGTCCTTGGTCCGATTCTTTTTAACATCTTTGTTAGTGATATAGCGGAAGGGCTGTCGGGTAAGGTTTGCCTCTTTGCGGATGATACCAAAATCTGCAATAGAGTAGACACCCAGGAAGGGGTAGATAACATGAGGAGGGATCTAGCTAAGCTTGAAGAATGGTCTAGAATTTGGCAGCTGGGATTTAATGTTAAAAAATGTAAGGTCATGCATTTGGGCTGCAGCAATCCAAGGGAGCAATACAGTATAGGAGGTGAAGTACTTTTGTCCACTAAAGAAGAGCGGGACCTAGGCGTGGTTGTGTCTGATGATCTTAAAGTAGCTAAACAGGTGGAAAAGGCGACAGCAAAAGCTAGAAGGATGCTTGGGTACATACGGAGAGGAATGGCTAGCAGAAAAAAGGAGGTGATAATGCCTCTGTATAAGTCTTTGGTGCGACCTCATTTGGAGTATGGTGTGCAATTCTGGAGACCGCACCTTCAAAAGGATGTGAACAGGATGGAGTCGGTGCAGAGGGTTGCTACCAAAATGATTAATGGGCTTCATTATAAAGCATATGAGGACAGACTTAAGGATCTTAATATGTACACCTTAGAGGAAAGGCGGGATAGAGGTGATATGATTGAGATGTTTAAATACCTCAGTGGCATAAATGTTCAGGGAGAGAGCCTCTTTCAATTGAAAGCAAGTTCTGCTACGAGGGGACATGGGATGAGGGTGAAGGGAGATAGATTCAGGAGTGATATGCGGAAATATTTCTTTACGGAAAGAGTAGTGGATCCGTGGAATAGTCTCCCAGTGGAGGTGGTAGAGATGAGGACAGTAACTGAATTCAAGAAAGCATGGGACCAACACAGAGGATCTCTAAAGGCAAAAAGTGGACTGTTGTAGTTGTTATGGAAGGACAGACTAGATAGGCCATGTGGTCTTTTTCTGTCGTCATATTTTTATGTTTCTATGTTTCTAACAGCTAATATGTGATGGATAGGCAGCACAGAGGGCACAGTTTGGTGTACAGTGAAGAGATGGAAGGGTGTGTGCATAGGTGATGAACCTGCAGGTACCTAATGATCAGGTTAGCACAACAGAAAAAAATAAGTAAACCCCATGTGGGGATCAAACCTGCCACCTATGGTGTTACAACACATGTCTGCAACCACTATCCCAAACAACCACAATGAGTACAATGCAAAAATATTACCTGAAAGGGAATGTGTGTATGGGAACCTGTAACACACAGTGATATGGCAAACGGCTGGCAGATAGACAGCTGGCACCGTACAAGGATGTGAGCACAGGTGGGCCATGTACATGACCAGGAAATCACTAAATACAAGTCTCAGTGTGATCAAGCAGCAGCAGAGACAAATGTATGTCAAACACATATTTTTATTTTGGTTAATCATCACATATAGTGTAGATACTGCCTATCATAATATCAAGGTGAGTGGATCCCAGGTGAAAATCTGAAAACACATTTTGCAGGGCAGCAACCCACATGTTACAGAAAAGTCACTGGCCCGTCCACAGATGATGGGCAGGAGAGATAATGTGCATCAGGTGCAGGGTGTGCAGTATGCATTAGGCCCCCCCCACCCCACTTGCTGCTGCATGCCCCAAATGTGTTAGTTACATATGTGTGCATGTAGACAGTAGGCGGTGCATGATGAGGGCCCAACACACATCAATCTTGATCTGTTCCTTAAAACATATCTGTCTGCCAACACAGGAGGCACACAAATGAAACAGCATATGTTGTTAAAAGTAAGAAAGTGTAAACACACATATCAAAATATATGTTACAGCTGTCACATAATGCCTGATATAGGAATCAAAGCTGCAACAAACTAACCCTAAACAATTGTCAAATGCACAATGAGGATATGCTAACAGGTAGCAGAGGCACATGAACACAGAGAATTCAAATGAAACAAACCTCAGAAACATGCAGAAAGCCCCCCTGCACTGGTTGGTGTGGATACAGTGTCTGTAAACATATATCATGGCACATGGAATTTGTTTATTTATTTTTATTTTGCTGTATTTATATCCTGCTTTTCACTGGGTGAAGGTGGTCAATTGGGGGGGGATGTGTTTAACATGAGGGGATATGAGACACATATGCTAATACTTATGGGGGATGTGGGCAATGGAGGGTTGGTGGCTTGCCTAGGGCCACAAGGGGTGCCTGTGGGACTAGAAATCCCAGTCCTTCTGGTCTGAGATTGCTGTCCCCAGGTAGGACTTGAACCCCTGGCCCTCCAGCCTAGGGTACCTTGTCCTAACCACTAGACCACACCCCCTCTCCATGCACAAGTGAAGGAAGAAAATGGACACTCACACTGCCACACTCCAAATATAATGGGGCAATGTGAGTGTCGTTACCTCAGGGGATAAATAGGACTATACAGACATGCATGCTAGGTTTGTAAATCAATGCAGAGCGTCACGTCTGTACACTAAACAGACACAATAACCAGTATATACAGATGGAAAGAAAGGTCAAACATGTTACAGTAACCCACACAGAAGCCATATTGCAACATGCTATGTTGCACCAACATAGTCAGTCACATACACATGCACCGTGTACGTTGAAACATGATACAGTGATGCCACACATGCACTGTAACACCCTTGGTGATTGCAAACATCAATCCAAGAAGTTGCTGCGCAGTAAAATGGTGTCGTGGCAAATACTGTGTCATGTCCAAATGGAGGTTAGGTGGACATGGACAAGAGGATCTCTCCATTGCTCCCCCTGTGCCACACGCATGGCTGTATGCTCGTGTTGAACCAAACAGATGAGCGTATCCTGCATTCCATGTCACACACATGGGCAAAACACAACAACACAATGTCAGAAGGATGTACAACATACAGCAACACTGTCAGTCCCTGCTGCACACGTGAGGACTAGTACACAGTGTCCAAAGTGCAAAGGGTGTCTGCAATTCAACAAGTCATGTTACAACTGTCCTTGAAAGCCTGGGCATGCATAGTCAAGTGTGACATCCCAATATGCCACAATACTGGAAAGGTCATGTGTGTCTCCTGCGATGAACACGACACCCAGCCAGAGCACAGCAGCAACGGTGTGTTGGACAGGCCTCTCATGCCCAAAGTAGCAGTCTAACAATAATACTGTCCATCCTAGGCATGTGTCCCACTCGCAGAGGTCAAACATCCTATGACACCATTTCCCAGGGATAGTTCCATGGTGGTGTTGTGTCCTCCAACGGGTGGGTGATGGTGATGCCGGACACACTGTAGTAGATGTGCTTTGTGTGTTCACTGCCCTGTGTCAGAAGAGTATAAACAATGTATTGGTATGCTGCTTGCAACATCAGCCCAAATTGCAGAGAGTCAAACATCAATATGTACGTAAGGAAACGTCACACAGGCAAACATAACATGATCACAGCACAGAACACACTGCATGTTGGGGACATTTTGTATTGGAACCGCAGACGAGGGTGTCATATGGATATGGTCATGTCCACAGGCGTTTCACAGCTCCACCCCATGTGCATCAGCGTTTGTGTACAGAAACCCAACAGGAAATGTCTATGAGACAAACAGTAAATCATTAACATGTAAAGGCTGATGTCATTCACAAAAGACCAAAGGTGCAACCTTCTATGTGTTTGCAGCAAGTGTGTTTGGGATCCCCTGAGGCTCTCAAAGGCCACAACACGTCACAGTGAAGGGAGAAGATGTCATCGAAATGTGTAGAGTCACCATGTCCCCATGTCCAGCCACTGTTGATGCATGTCCACATTATGGCGATATCTGTGATACAAAAATGTTGTTGTGCAGTGGTCTGTCAGCACACAAGAGATAGGTCAGCTCACAAAACACAATACATGTCCACAATGTCCACAAGGTAAACAGCAGTAATGTAGAGATATCACAGTCACCACCACTCCCCAGGCGTACAGACCCCTCACACATGATAATGCAAAATGCCTGCCCGCTGTTTCATCACACAGCCAACCCAAAAACACCCACCCACACAGTATGCTAAGGTGAACGTGCCAGCAGTAGCATACGGCCTGTATGTACACAATTGGAGATTAGTGGAGATAAAGGCCTGTTAAATACAATGATACACTGCTGTTGGCTGATGCTACAATGTCAGGGAAGGGTGTACGTGCAGTCCACCACCCAAACACCTAAGACCTGCACACACATGCAGATCTGTTGGACATGTCCCAGAGACAGTGTTGGAGAAGACAAACTGGCCAGGAACACATGTGGATATGTGTGCAAACAGCAACATATGGGGTATGAGGGTGCAGGGAAAAGAGGTGAACAACAACATATGTACAATATGACAGATCACTGCAGACATGTGCTACCCCTGACTGTCGTCACAGACAAAGTAGCTGTAGGTCCACCTACCCCAGACTACTGCATGTTGGATGATGTACAGTCACCTGACAATGCACCACAGCACCAGAAGTGTCAACAAGTATGTCCTGTGGATTGGGAAACACAAGAGAAACATACATATGTCATGTTGGAGCTCTGCAACACACACTGCACCTTCACGTCCTCAGCTTGCAGACCCCCCAAGATCCTTAACAGACTGACTGTTACCCATCACACTGTACAGATTTGTTTCATGTTAAAGTTATCACTGAAGTGTGTGTGGCAAACAACAAGGGTCCGTACTCTGTCTGTCCTTATCCTCACCTCTCTGTTGCTGTAAAAAATGTGGAACAGAACTATCTCCACGCTACCATGTCCCTGTTTGGCTCTAAGGCCTCAGTACTATCCTGTGTCCCCCATATCGCTCCCAATGCCCCTTCAGTGTGTGTTCTGGTGTCTCAATGTTGTCTGCTACCCCGCTGTCAGTTCCTGTAACACAGGGAAATATGCAGGGGCTCCATCCTTATCCTCTGTCCATATACATTTCCTTGGTGTGTATATCTCATACCTTGACTTACATTAACAGCTGTGTGCTGATGAGTTGCAAATATATCTCTCGACGCCTGAGTTATGTCTGCCAAACCACATCCCGATGTCTGGTTGCCACCTGACATTGATGGCTGCATGTCATCCCACTGTGTGAAATTGATAATGGCAAAGCAGGGATATCCTATATGTCCACCTAAATCCTCCCCTCCCATCAGAGCGTCTTTGTGTGTGTGGCCAAAACTTCCTTTCCCTAGGGTCCGCAATGTAGGTGTTGTCTTGGACTGCACTCTCCTCCTCTACACACATACCCAGCTTGTAGTTGAGGCTTGTGGTTTATGTCTAGATGTCATCAGCTATATCTCCCCAATCCTCCCTGAAAACACAACAAAAACCCAAATCCCCCCCTCCCCCAATCAGCTCCTGGCTTGCCTACTGTAACCTAAACCTTGCTGATCTGGCCTTGAATCATCTCTGTCTGCCTGAAAATATGCAACACTGCACTGCATGGCCATTCTACAGCCACACACATAATGGCACTAATACTGCCCCTGTCAGGACACCTCACAGGTTCCCTATCCGTTTCCGCATGCATGTCAAGGCTACGTGCTGACCTATATATATGGGCACACTGTGGTGTTGAAGTAACTTCCCTTACTGATCTCAAATACCAGTAATCCAACTACTACTCAGCATGTACATAGTGATATGTATCACATGTAGCGCTGTACAGAAACAACTAACACACAGTCCCTGCTCATCAGAGCATACCAACCAATCAATCAGCTCAAATTAAAAAATGTGAAACACACACATCTAGGCAACTGGTCCCATCTATGGTCTGCTCTCCTACTGTGTACCCCATACTACACGCCTTTCACCTTGCTGCAACCAAAGCCGCAAACTAACTACCTGTGGCTGTACAGCAGCCCTTATCCCAATCAGCCACAAATCAGGTATGACAACTTAACACCTCCCACAAGCCTACTACTCCCGACCACATAATCCACCACCACCCGCTGTTGTGCCCTGCTCACATCTTCTGCATTTCAGTCATGACTAGATTGTAAGCTGGGATGGTCAGGCAGTGTCTGTTACATGTCAGTGCAGTGTTGCATTTTACTACTATTGGGATACAAATGTTCACTAGTAGTAGTAGTACACACATATCAAAACAAATGTATGTGAACCATCAGTGAACTCTCCCAATTTAGGAAGGCACTGAAACGTCACCTCTTTCTTCATCACTACGATGTTGCAGTCTTCCCCCCACACCCACCCACTCTCACATCATAATGCAGCACCTCAAACTCATGCACGTCACATTCCCAGACTGATCACTCGCAATCACACCTTCCCCTCCAACCACCATGAGAAACTTATGCAGTGCCGCATAACTCATTATATTGTTGCATAAAGTAGACTGTATTTATTCATCGTGTCTCCTTGTTAAGGGACTGGTTATTTATACCCTATTTTACCTGTTATACCTGCTTAATGCATACCCAAGTTTAATTTTCCTGTTTAATGTATACCCAAGTTATTATACCTGTTTCACTGTAAGCACAAATCACGAAATTGAGATGTGCAACTCTTATGTTCATTGTAAACCGCACTGATGTCGAATAGCGCGGTATAAAAGAGACTGCAAATAAATAAATAAAATAAATGTGGAAACATATGCAGTACTTACATGAGAAGAGCACCTCAAACACCTGCCGCCTGACTGCTGTGTGTCACCACAGGCACATACTGGAGGGCACGTAGGAGCATCCTCCAGATCCTCATTAATTTGGACAGGGATATGGTGCCTGAGAGCAATGTTGTGCAGGATGCAACAGGCTATAATGATTTCTGCCACAGTCTGTGGTTTGTATTGTAAGGCCCCAGACACCTGAAGCGACTCTTTAAAATGCCAAAGGTGTGCTCTGTGACGGAGTGGCTGGAGGCATGGGCCTCATTGTAACTCCTCTCTGCACGTGTCCATGGTTGACACACAGGGGTCAGCAAACAGAGGTGACATTATATCCTGCATCACCTGCAGAAAGAAATGTGGAACGTTAAAGCAGGAGCTGATGTCCACCCAAATGGACACAAGTATGTACGTGCAAACCAAATGCACAAAACATCCTGACAGAAACATATGACAGCACATGATGGGACACCACAACTATGCATCAGCATGTGAAGTTATGACACACAAAACAAGGGGTAGGTGTACGGATTGCAATCAACATAATCTGTAACATGACACAAATGCTAGTGTACACGCTACCATCATCACACAGCACCGTAGCAAGGTAGAGCTGGAGGGCACCACCCCCCCCCCCAATGTAAGATCATACACAGACAGATGAGACACACACACAACTAGGGATACACCTCAAAGACAGACATGTGCACATACAGTTAGTCACAGGATCACCATGTGCATGTCAGAGATGAGAAATACACACCCAGCAGCATACAGTCCTCATACTGTCCTGCCTCAAATTGTCTGAACAGTGCTGAGTGATGCAGAATATAGGAGTCATGGGTGGACCCTGCAAACCTAGGGACCACATTCAGAATATGCATATTTGCATCACATACAACCTGAACATTCAGGGAATGGTAGTGTTTGCAGTTGCGGAACACTACCTCCCTGTCTCTGGGCGGGACCAGGGCAACATGTGTGCAATCAATAGCTCCCATCACGTGTGGTATCCCGGCAAGCGCCTCAAAGGCCTGGTTCATGGTCCCCCACTGTTGCCTAGTGTTGGGAATGGCAATGTAATTCCCTACCCGGCTGATCATGGCACACAGTACCTGGTGGAGACAGCGTGAGAAGGTTGAGCGGCTCATGCCACCCACTGTGGCCACAGATGACTGGAAACAGCCAGAGGCAAAGTAATGTAGGGCATCAAGGAGCTTGACCAAACCCGGTATGGCATGTAACCGACCAGTCAGGGGCTCGAGATCAGGTTTTAGATCCTCATAGAGCTCCCTAATAGACCCCATGCTCAGGCAGTAGAGGGAGATGATCTGGTCTTCACGCATGCCCTGGAGCTGGGCCCTGGGCCTGTAGAGGTGAGGCTGGCGAGCCTGCAACTCTGCACACCTCCTGCACCATGCTGCCACAGCCCCTGCCTGGCCTGCCCCCACAGCTGCATGTCTGTGTTGCAGCGGGACTAAACCCATGCCCTGTGCCCCAGCCCCATGGACACCATCTCCCCCGTCAGGCAACCGCAGCCCCTGATCACCTCCCACTGCACATGCAGCAACCCACAAAGCCCACCATAAACTCCACCCCTTCAACTCCTCAAACTCACTCAAACTCAGACACTAACCTCACCCACCAGTCACCAACCCAGACACACAACTCCACCAGCACTCACCAACCCAGCCACTCGCCACACAAAACCTGCCTCTGACACATCCCTTGCTTCACCAACAACCAGCAGCGCACGCCTCGTCTCCCTCACCTACATAAACCCCTCAGTGTGTACCACGTGTGCATGTGTATTTATGTGTTTTTTTACGTGGGCGCATCCTTGCATGCATTGCGCATGCGCAGCGGCATGAGCGTGGAGGCTGTGCGCATTGCGCACATGCAGGGGTGATGCGGAAGATGCATGCATGGGGACACCATGTTGCGCAAGCGCTCCGTGTGTGAGTTTGAGAGGTGCGCATGTGCTGTGTGCCATTACGCTCATGCGGCCGGCCTTACGTCACATGCATGGACCGGCACTCGTCACATGGGTCCCTGGCACATACCTTCCGCATCACCCCTGTGCGCAGCCTCCATGCTCGCGCCACTGTGCATGCGCAATGTGTGCAATTTCGCACAAATGTAAAAAAACACATAAATACACATGCACATGTGGTACACGCTGAGGGGTTTGAGTAGGCGACGGAGAAAGAAGGCGAGTTGTAGAGCAGGCGAGAGTGAGATCAGGATTATAGCAGGTGAGGAGAGGTGTGTTGCAGAGCAGGCGAGAGAGAGTGAGAGGAGGGGAGGCTAGGAGCAGGAGAGAGAGACAGTAGGTGATCTGAGGAGCAGACGCAAGGGAGAGGAGGGAGGTGAGGTGTGGTGCCTTCTGACCCTGAACACACTGGCTATGTGTACTACACCAAACTGTTGTCACAGAGGCAGATTATTCCCTGGGGCTACCATTAGTGTTCACTGGACAGACCTTGTCTGTTGCCCCACACGGCACCCACCTAAACAGGGCTTGGCCTTGGTCTGCTGTGGGCAGATGCCACTGCCCCCTCCACCACCAGCAACCCTCCGCCACCAGGCTGACATGACCTTATACTAGTGGTGCTGGTGGTGCGCAGTCCCAGGCCATCTAGTGTGCCAGTAGGCAGCTGCCTATGGTGTGGGTTCTCTTGTAGGGGTGCCTACATGGACATCCGCGCTTCCCCCCCGGCACCCCCTGCCAATGTTCTGTGCCCTTGGGGGTACCTTATGGGCAATATCCCCTGTGACACTGTGGGACACACACTTGTGCCCATATTGGACGCTCGTCAGTTGCTGTCTTGATGCTTTACAGTTTTGCCATTCCTATGTGTCACCTAGGCATCTGCCTAGTACGCAATGTTCCCCATCTGGACCACAGCATAACAAACCTGCCCAATATAAAGGAGAAAACCCTGCTCACTGCTATTTCACTGTGGGATCATTCACTTTGTAGGGGGACAGAGCATAGCCCCTTCCAAACATGATATCTTTCTTTTTACGCTTTGTCAGTAGTGTTGCTTTATGTTTATCATTAATATCATCTGATTGATTTCTTTGACTGGGTGACCAGGGAGTTGGACCGAGGGAGAGCTCTAGATGTGGTGTATTTAGATTTCAGTAAAGCCTTTGACACTGTTCCTCACAGGCGACTTATAAACAAACTGAGCACTCTAGGGATGCACCCTAAAGTTACTGCTTGGGTTAGAAATTGGTTGGGTGGGAGGCGACAAAAGAGTACAAGTAAATGGAGCTCACTCTGAGGAGAAGGATGTTACCAGTGGTGTGCCCCAGGGATCTGTCCTTGGTCGGATTCTTTTTAACATCTTTGCTAGTGATATAGCGGAAGGGCTGTCGGGTAAGGTTTGCCTCTTTGCGGATGATACCAAAATCTGCAATAGAGTAGACACCCAGGAAGGTGTAGATAACATGAGGAGGGATCTAGCTAAGCTTAAAGAATGGTCTAGAATTTGGCAGCTGGGATTTAATGTTAAAAAATGTAAGGTCATGCATTTGGGTTGCAGCAATCCAAGGGAGCAATATAGTATAGGGGTGAAGTACTTTTGTCCACTAAAGAAGAGCGGGACCTAGGCGTGGCTGTGTCTGATGAACTTAAAGTAGCTAAACAGGTAGAAAAGGTGACGGCAAAAGCTAGAAGGATGCTTGGGTGCATACAGAGAGGAATGGCTAGCAGAAAAAAGGAGGTGATAATGCCTCTCTATAAGTCTTTGGTGCAAACTCATTTGGAGTAAAGTGTGTAATTCTGGAGACCACACCTTCAAAAGGATGTGAACAGGATGGAGTCGGTGCAGAGGGTGGCTACTAAAATGATTAGTGGTCTTCATTATAAAGCATATGAGGACAGACTGAAGGATCTTAATATGTACACCTTAGAGGAAAGGCGGGATAGAGGTGATATGATTCAGATGTTTAAATACCTCCATGGCATAAATGTTCAGGGAGAGAGCCTCTTTCAATTGAAAGCAAATTCTGCTACGAGGGGACATAGGATGAGGGTGAAGGGAGATAGATTCAGGAGTGATATGTGGAATTATTTCTTTACAGAAATATTTCTTTACGGAAAAAACTGACAAAAGCACCCAATAACTCTGACCAGCTACCGAAGATTCCACCAGAGTTACTAGCCCGACAATACAAACAGCTTCAACAACCACAAAACCCCCATTTGAACGCCGAGGCAACCACAACAAACCACCACCCCAACATGTACTACCTGGACTGGACTACCTTCAAAGAAACCACAGCAGATGAGATATTATCCACCATCTCCCGACTAAACACCACCACCTCCCCACTGGACCCCTGTCCCACTGACTGGATAAAGAAATCCAAAGAAGACCTGAGCACACCATTAACCCATATTGTCAACGAATCCTTCTCCCAAGGGTGCATGCCAGACATCCTCAAAACCACAATCATTCGACCATCCCTAAAAAAGCAAAACCTGGATCCCCTAGACCCCGCATCCTACAGACCGATAGCAAGCCTACCATTCACTGCCAAGATAATCGAGAAGATAGTCCAGCAGCAGCTTCAAGAACATCTGGACATCAACAACATACTGGACCCACAACAACACGGCTTCCGCCCACTACATGGAGTCGAGACCCTCATGACCACACTGATGAACACCCTCATCATAGGAACCCAAGCAAAACACTCCGGATATGCTATGATCTTCCTTGATATATCAGCAGGCTTCGACACCATCTCCCACAACATCCTCATACGCAGATTGCAAGCAATTGGGATCAAAGACACCGTACTTCAATGGTTTCAATCCTACCTAACTAATAGACAACAACTGATCCGTACCAGCACCTCAACCTCGCCCCCCTTCCAGCAACACCAAGGAGTACCTCAAGGATCCACACTGTCAGCCATGCTCTTCAACATCTACCTACAACCACTCTGCTCAGTCATACATACCCACAACATCAACTTCCACATATATGCTGATGACATCATGCTCTACGCCCCAATTAAAACCACAAACCCAACAAATGAACATCTATCAGCATGCTTCTCCGCAGTGTCCAACTGGCTACAAGAAAACAACCTATCCATAAGCATAAAGAAAACCAAAGCTCTCCTAGTGACAAAAGACCCAGACTTCACACCACCTACACACCTCAACATAGGAACCACACACATTCAAATACAGCCACAAATAAGATATCTAGGCATTATCATTGACCAAGCTCTAACCCTCAAGCAACAAATTACTAAAACCACCGGAAACATATTCCACAAAGCCAAAACAGTGCAACATCTCAGACCCCTCCTCGAACCTCAAGACTTCAGGATGGTAATGCAAGCTATGACACTCCCACATCTGGATTACTGCAACATAATCTACCATGGACTACCAGCCACACAGACCAACCCCCTCCGAACTGCCTTGAACACCACAGCAAGAATCATTCAGAGAGCAAAGAAACGCGACCACATCACCCCAATTTTAAGAGACCTTCACATACTACCCTTCGAAGCAAGAACTAAATACAAATCCATCCTACTCACCCACAAAGCCATCCACCAAACACAGAACACCCAGCTTTGCACCCTGCTGACTCGTCCAGCCCACGGCAAAACAACCAGACAAGCCTCCAGCAACTCCCTCACCATCCCTCACAAAAGAACCAAATGCTCTCAACGGACATGCAATCGAGCCTTTGAACTTTACGCTCCATCCCTATGGAATTCTCTACTGAGCCACGTCAGGAACAATGGCGATCTCCTGTCATTCAGAAAACAGCTAAAAACCATCCTATTCCAAGAATATCTCAAAACAACTCCCACCAAAAAATGCACCAACCCACGAACCCACCCATCATGAAACTATGATTGAAAACTGTACTATGTTGTCCATGTCTAAAATCCGTCTTATGCCGAAATCATCAATGTTGCCCACCTGGTGACGGCCCCACCCTTATACCTGATTATCCCCCCCCCCCCCCTTATATGTAACACCGCTTTGACCCGGTGAAAAGCGGGATATAAATACAGTCAAATAAATAAATAAAAATAAATAGTGGATACATGGAATAGTCTCCCAGTGGAGGTGGTAGAGATGAGGACAGTAACTGAATTCAAAAAAGCATGAGACAAACACAGAGGATCTCTAAAGGTAAAAAGGGGACTGTTGTAGTTGTTGATATGGAAGGACAGACTAGATAGGCCATGTGGTCTTTTTCTGTCATCATATTTCTATGTTTCTATGTTTCTAATATCACTATTGGCCAGCTTGGTTATGCGGATTTGAAATGTGGTTCTGGTCATTTAATATGTTTATTTGCCTTTTTGGTTCCTGCACATGTATCACTACTATCACTTCTCTGGGATTTCCTGGCTTTGCTGTACATTGCTGACTGAAATGGTTTCTCTCTCCTGCAAATGTGCCTCTAGCATGAGATTTTCACTGCCGCTAATTTTCAGAGTTTCATTTCACGGCGTTAGTGTGCAAGGGACCTCTCCCCGCCCACTCTCCGCCCATTGACCCCTCATCTCCGCCCCTGGGGAGCCTTACTCCGCCCTCTGGGGAGCCTTCCTCCACCCTCTGCGCACCTTAATGCCGCCGCAGACATTATCGCGCGATACGTGACGTTCTTGCAAGGTAAAGCGCCATTATCGCATGATAACATCACGTATCGCGCGATAACGTCGCAGCTGCGACGTTAGCGCCATTTAGTAAACATACCCCATAGTGATTAAATTACTTACTTACTCTAAACAGGCTGATCATTTCATTCCTCTGTTACAATCTAATCATTGGCTTATTAACCCACAAAGCCCTTTATTCAGGTCTTCCATTATATTTATCTGACTTGCTCATTCCATACGTACCAAGAAGATCATTACGATCACAAAATCAAACAGACTTGTTGCCTCCCCAAATAATTGTGCTACTCATCATGCATTTTCTTCTTTTTAGCCCCAACCCTTTGGAATTCCATCCCGCTTTGTATTTGATTAGACAATTCAATTGAAATCCTTTAAGAAAAGCTTAAAAACGTATTTTTTTGAGCAGACTTACAATGTCGCATAGGTGGCTGGGGTTGTCGGGCTGCCAATCTGTACTGGTCTATTTTTTCCTTTCCCTCTTTTTCTACTGTAATATAAGTTCTGCTGCATGCTATGTTATTAAATTTTCATTTCATTTCATTTTAAAACTTGTAAGTAATTTTAATTTTATATGTATATTATGTTGCAAATCACTTTGATGCCATTGCCAACGGTGGTGTACTTAGGGAAGAACAACTCAGACTACAAGGATCCTTATTAAGAAGCACCATCCAGGAAAAGGATATAGGCGTCATTGTGCAGAATACTGTACGTTGAAATCCTCTGCTCAGTGTGAAGCGATGGCCATGAAATCAAATAGAATGCTAGGACCCATAAAGAAAAGAATGAGGAATAAAACCAAGGATATTATAATGCCTTTGTATTGCTCCATAGTGTGACCAGACCTTGAATATTGTGTGTAATTCTGGTTGCCATTTCTTAAAAGGGGTATAGCAGAAATAGAAAAGGTACAGAGTAGAGCGACCATAAACGGGATGGAAGGATATTCCTATGACAAAAGACTTCAAAGGTTAGAGTTTTTCAACTTGAAAAAGAGACATCTGAAGGGAGATATGATAGAGGTCTATAAAATAATGAGTAGAGTGGAACAGGAAAACATAGATCGGTTGTCTACCCCTTCAAAAAGTAGAAGACCAGGAGACACGCAATGAAGCTACAATGTAGCACATTTAAGACTAATTGGTGAAAATATTTTTTCACTCAACATTTAATTAATTGCCGGAACATGTACTAAAAGCTGTTAGTGTAACTGGGTTTAAAAGAGGTTTGGACAGATTCCTGAAGTCCATAAGCCATTATTAAAGTGGACTGTTGAAATCCAGTTCTTATCCCTGTGCTAAGCAGCATGGAATCTGTGTACCTTTTGGGAACTTGACAAGTTCTTGTGACCTGGATTGGCCACTGTTGGAGACAGGATACTGGGCATGATGGAATTTTCATCTGACCCAGTATGGCATATTTTATGTTCTTAGGTTCACTATTCATTATCATAATCCCCTGGCTAATTACTCAGGGTTTGGACTATTCCAAGGGACTCATCCAATTCTGTTTATGCAACTTGAAGGTCACCTTCTACATCCAAATTTAAAGTCCCTCACTCTTACGGCATGGCATGGACATTAAAAGTTCTTACTCTTGACACTTTCTTTGAAAATTCAAGATGTCCTGTTAACCTTTAGAAAGCCATCAACCATTAAATGAAAAGAAACTGAATTTACAAATTGGTATATAGTAAACCATCATAATCCCTTGTTATGCCCCATTAACTGCATACTTTCTTATTGATCGCATCTGTCAAAATCGAGCCTGCAAGTTCTCTCTGAGTTTATCAGTTAGTTGTTTTTGCATAACACAGACATAAGAATGGCAGGCCTCTATCAGTCCATCTATTGCTAACTTGATTCATGCAAGATCTTATGAACATGAAATCTTCCATTAGGAAACCTATTCCCTGGGACAACTATTAGCCACTGAGTCAAGCATTTTTCAGTACCTTTCATGGAAGATACTTTGTCTAATACTAATAACCATTACTTCAACACACCAAATGAGTGAACTTCCATAACCAAGTGATGCTTTGCACCCATCCAAAGTTCTTGCTGAAAGTTGTTTATGATTTTCATCTCAATTAAGTACTATGCTTCCATGATTTCTGATAAATTACACTCTCACCTGCGTGAATAATGCAAACATGTCTTACTGTATTTATTTATTTATTTAGACAGTTTTGTATACCACCTTATCCTTCAATCAAAGCAGTCACAACACAATTGGGGGATACATTTAACATGCAGGGATATGAGACACATACACTAACACTTACAGGGAACATGGGCAATGGAGGGTTAAGTGGCTTGCCCAAGACCACAAGGAGCATCTGTGGGACTAGAAACCCCAGTCCTTCCAGCCCAAGGTTGCTGTCCTCTAGTGGGATTTGAACCCCTGACCTTCCGGCCTGAAGTATCTTGCCCCAACCACTAGGCTACTCCTCCCACTCCTCCCACTCTGCAAACTACAAAATGTAAAGAAAAGACTTTGCAGTTATTTGTTTCTTACAATGCAAAGAAGGTAGGTTTGTCTACCAGTAAATATTCCCTCTCCAATTGGACTGCAGGTTGTTTAGAATATTGCTATGCAGCAGCAGCAAATTAGATTTTTCCATACACCAGCTTAGAGCAGGGGTTCTCAACACAGTCCTCAGGACACACCTAGCCAGGCAGGTTTTCAGGATAGCTACAATGAATATGCATGAGAGAGATTAGCATACAATGGAGGCGGTGCATACAAATCTCTCTCATACATAGTCATTGTGGTTATCCTGAAACCTGACCGGCTAGGTGTGTCCCAAGGACTGTTGAGAACCACTGACTTAGAGGCTGGCTTAGAGGCTCGATGTCTTAATTCCCCTCTCCATGACCTATCTAAAATTGGCATTCATTTGCTTAAATAAGGAAGAGAAATTAAATTTAAAATGTGCCTACCAAACAGATTCAAGCTTGTCCATCATTTTTGCTTTCTGAGCTGGATCTTGAAACTCACGAGCTTGTAATGCCAATCATCTCAAGGCTGCAACTCCGCTACTCTCCATTCATGCATCTTTCATTAGCATTCGTAAAGTAATTACCTGGAAGTACCAAAAATACATCAGAGCAAAATTATTTGTAAAAATTATATTTTTATTCTGACATCTCATTAATAACAATTCTGGGCATACTGGCTTTTACCAGGTTATAAATAATTCAAAGGAATACATAAATAAATAAATAAAAGCCTCTCCTCCTAAATCTAAACTTATATATCTTTATGGAAAGTGTATACATTTTCTTATTTTCATAATATGGACACTGATAAACATTTACTAGTATTAAGACTAAAGAATACTAACTTCCCATATCAAAGTACAAAGTTTACATTTTAATACATGCAGTTGCACTAAAGCAAAAATCATACTTGAACAAATATAGATGAAGGGAAATTCTATAAGAGGTCTGCCTAGGTTGGAAAGACAAGCAGGCAAGTATTTTGAGGCAGAAACTTGCCTCTTTGCTGATGATACCAAAATCTGCAAAAGAGTAGACACCCTGGAAGGAGTAAATAACATGAGAAGGGATCTAGCTAAGCTTGAAGAATGGCCAAGAATTTGACAGCTGAGATATAATGCTAAAAAATGCAGGGTCATGCATTAAGGCTGCAAAAATTCAAGGGAGCGGTACAGTACTTCTGTCCACAAAAGAAAAGTGGGACCTTGGCATGATTTTTCTGATGATCTTAAGGTGGTTAGAGAGGTAGAAACGGTAATGGCAAAAGCCAGAAGAATGCTTGGGTGCATAGGGAGAGGAACGACTGGCAGAAAAAAGAAGGTGATAGTGCCTCTGTATAAATCTCTGGTGCGACCTCATTTGGAGTATTGTGTGCAATTCTGGAGACAACATTTTCAAAAGGATATAAGCAGGTTACAGTCGGTGCAGAGGTGGCTACTAAAATGGTTAGTGATCTTCATTATAAAGCATAAGAGGACAGACTTAAAGATCTTAATATGTATACGTTAGAGTAAAGTTAGGATAGAGAAGATATGATAGAGACACTTAAATACTTCTGTGACATAAATGCACAAGAGGAGAGCCTCTTTTGATTGAAAGCAAGCTCTGCTACAAGGGGACATAGGATGAGGGTGAAAATGGATAGACTCAGGAGTAATATGCGGAATATTTCTTTACAGAAAGAGTGGTAAATGTATGGAATAATCTCCCAGTGGAGTTAGTTGAGACGAGGGCATTGGATACTTTTCATCTGATGATCACAGGGTCTACTATGCTGGAAATGAAAGACAAAGAAGAAATGGTGTTGAATTTATAATTAAGAAGAAACTTGCAAGAGCTGTAATGAAATACAATGTAATCAGTGCATGCTTAATTTCTATTTGTCTATGAGGAATGCCCATCAACACAACTATAATTCAAGTATATGCTCCAACAACATTGCAGAAGAGGATGAAGTTGATGAGTTCTATGAACAAGTACAAGCTGAAACTGACAGAACATGCAAACAGGATATCCTGATAGTCATGGGTGACTGGAACGCAAAGGTTTGCAACAAAGAAAAGACAAAAGTGGTTTGAAAATATGGACTTGACAACAGAAATGAAGCTGGAGAAATACTGATAGAATTTTGCAAGACCAATGACAGCTATACACATGGACTTCACCCAATGAATTCTACAAAAATCAAATTGACTACATCTGTGAAAGTCAATGATGAAAAAGCTCTATAATATCAACAAAGACAAAACCTGGATCTGATTGTGGTGCAGATCACCAACTACTAGTATGCAAACTCAAGCTAAAGTTGAAAAAGAGCAAGCCACTCATGAATATAGCAAAATATGACCTTGAGAATATACTACCGGAATTTCAAGACTGCCTGCAAAATCGATTTGCTGCTTTAGATACAAATGACAGAGCTCCAGAAGAGTTATGGGATAGCATCAAGAAGGTTATATTGGAAGAAAGATAGAAGTCACAACAAAATATGACAAAGTAAAAATGGCCAAAATGGATGACAGAAGAAACTCTGAAAATTGCCCAGAAATGCAGAGACGCTAAAGGTAGAGGAGAAAGAGAAGCAATCTCAGAACTCAACAAAGATTTTCGATGTGCAGCAAAACAAGACTTCTTTTCAATGTCTTTCTCGCCCCTCTTGCCCTCCTCATACAGCAATCCGGTCTGTCCGCTTACTTTTTCGCGGACAACATTCTTTTGATTCACCATACTTCTCCTTTAGCCCCAGATCTCTCTCACCTCAATGATTGTCTCGCCTCCATTGCCGATTGGTTCCATAGTAACTTTCTCATTGTTAATCCTTCTAAGTCAGTGGCTATCTGGTTCAGATTTGGTGCTCCCTCCCCTACCTTGATGCCACTTATGTCCAACTCACCAATCCCCTTGGTCCCAACTCTTCGTTACCTTGGGATTACCCTGGACCCTTCACTCTCATTCCACCAGCACATTTCCGGAGTGGTACGTAGCTCCTTTTTTCATCTTGGTAAGAATAGGGCTGTTCGATCTCTCCTCCCACTTGCCTCACTCACCACCCATGTTCTCTCCTTGGTAACCACTCGGCTCAATTATTGTAACTTTCTACTCGCCGGACTCCCCCAATACCAACTCCAAAGACTACAACTAATCCAAAACACAGCTGCCCGTCTTCTTACTTTCTCTTCCCATCGAGACCATGTTACTCCCTGTCTTCTCTCCCTTCACTGGCTTCCTATCAAGGCTCGATATCTTTACAAGATCCTTGCCATCACTCACAAGGTCCTTCACACTAACACCCCCCAGTATGTGGCCGACCTTGTCTATCTCCAACCTACTCCCCGCCTACTTCGTTCCGCACATGGAAATCGTCTTTTTCTACCATCCCCCACTCAGGCCCACCTCAAGTCCACCCGTCACGCTGCTTTCTTCTTCATAGGCCCTGCCCTTTGGAATTCTCTCCCACACCCTCTCCGTACCGAAGCATCTTTCCCCCAGTTCAAGGCTCTTCTTAAAACTTACCTTTTCTGTCAGGCTTTCGATCTTCCCGCTCCCCCAATTACCCACAGCTAGCTACCTGCACTAGCGCCCACTCAACAACCAAAATATCCCATTACCCTCCATAATCCTTTCCTCCCTCCCAATTTACTCATCTCCCCATTGTGTTCTTCCCCCGGTGTTTTCACTCTGTTGTACTCTGTCCTTTCCTGCCTTTCTCTCTATCTCTTCCAATCTACTTTCCTGTCAATTTATGGCGTTCCTTTCTCTCTTTTTCTTTCTCGCAGCCTCAACCTTTTATTGTACACCGCCTTAACACCTCGGTAATGGGCGGTATATCAAATGTTGTAAATAAAGATAAAGATAAAGAAAGAAGTACTGCATTGACACATGCAAGAAATAGAAGCAGAAACTGTTAGAGGAACAACAACAGCTTTCCTAAAGCTACAAGAGTTAAAGAAAAATTCCAGCCTCAAATTGGAATGTTACAAGATGCTCAAGGATCCATGTTGAATGATGCTGAGAAGATCAAGAAAGGTGGAAAGAATATACAGAGTCATTATGCCATAAAGATCAAGTAGACCAACAGCCATTTCAACCTGTACCTTATGATCAGGAACCATTGGTGATGAAAGAAGATGTCGAAGCAGCATTGAAAGCCTTATTAAAGAACAAAGCACCAGGCATTGATGGCATTCCCATTGAAGTATTACAGCAATCTTATGCGGTGTTACCATACTTAGAAGGCTCTGCTAGGAAATTTGGAAAACAACATCATGGCCAACTGGAAAAGATCTGTATTTATACCAATACTAAAGAAAGGTGACCCAACTAACTGTAGAAATTATCGCACAATCGCTCTTATCCCATATGCCAGCAAGATTCTACTCAAGATTATTCAACAGAGGCTATAACCATACCTGGAACGAGAACTGCCTGAAGTGCAAGCAGGGTAAAGGAAAGGGCGAGAAACGAGAGACATCATCACGGATGTGAGATGGATCCTTGAAAAGACTAAATAACAAAAGGATATCTATATGTTTTTTATTGACTACAGCAAGGCTTTTGACCGTGTAAACCATGAGAAACTCTGGGCCACATTAAGGAGCATCGGAATACCAGAACATCTAATAGTTCTCTTGCATTGATCAAACAGCAACAGTTCAAATGGAACAAGGAGAAACAGAATGGTTTAAAATCAGCAAAGATGTACAACAAGGCTACATACTTTCCCCTTACCTGTTTAATTTATGTGCAGAACAAATCATCAGAGAAGCAGGACTGTATGAAGACAGACGAGGTGTGAAGACTGGTGGAAGACTCATCAACAACCTTCGCTATGCTGAATATACCATATTACTGGCTGAAAGTGAAGATGATCTGAAACATTTGCTTCTCAAGATCAAGGAACATAGGGGCTTGTTTACAAAGCCGTGGTAGCGGTTTTCAATCGTTATCGGAGCCGCAGCCCCATTGATTTCAATGGGGCCGCGGCTCCGATAACGATCGGAAACCGCTACCATGGCTTTGTAAATAAGCCCCATAGTCTTAAAATGGGCCTGCACCTTAATGTAAAGAAGACCAAGATCCTGACAACTGGCAAAATCAATAAGTGCATCGTTGATGGAGAAGAAATCGAAATAGTGGACAACTTTAACCTACTTGGATCAGATCAAGAAACAACAAGCAGTCAAGAAATCCGACGAAGCATTGCTCTTTGCAGAATAGCTATGAAGGACCTAGACAAGATTCTCAAGAGCAGGGATGTCTCTCTCCATATAAAGATTCAACTCGTTCAAGCCCTTGTATTTTCAATAACGTCATATTGATGAGAAAGTTGGACAGTGAAAACGATAGGAAGAAAATTGACACCTTTGAGTTATGGTGCTGGCAACGAATACTGAAATATGATAATATTTTTATGTTACCACATGCAACTCATCAAAATTATGTGCAAACAAATGGATGAAAGTGTATACATAGATAATTATATGCCAAAATATTGCAAGACTTTTATTGCATTACTGAGCAGTAAAGTAATGTAGCATATTGTGACATAACAACTTATTAAGAGGTTTAAAAAGGTACAATATTTGATGTAAGAAGACCTGCAACAAATAGCAATTATGCTCATTCCCTTCAAACAGGCATAAAAGGCAGCACTTCACAGTCACTCACCATCAGTGCTGCAAATAGAGTGTAGTAGATACTGGAGGGAACAAAAGAAGAAGGAAAGGGTTGAGAAAACTACCCATGTCAGAACAGGTATTTAACAGTGATGAATCAAAAGAGCTAAATCAAATCTCAGAGCAGCAAATCATCTGAACCATATGGTATACAGCCAAGAGTGTTCAAATAACTCAAAGATGAAATTGCAGAGCTGATATTAACAATGTTTAACCTATCATTAATATTGTCTATTTTATTTATTTATTTATGCTTATTTTCTATACCGCTTTTTCCAAAGATCAAAGGCGGTTTACAGGTAACATTTAGTGAACATGGTTTTACATAGAACATCGGGTTTTTTTCATAACTATGTACAGTTAACTTACAATAAACGATAACATGGAACATTGTTACAGAACTATATACAGTTTAACATTAGCTAGTAATGTTTTGACTATTTACATTGATTCTTCGTTAAATTAAACCTAGTTTCTTAAGTGTACTGAGTGTTGAGGCTTGTTGAACTGTGGTTAAGGAGGATTGTTATGGTTGTGTGGTGTGTTGGATGGAGGGGATTCATTAAGATTTGCGAAGTGTTCTCTAAATAGAAATGTCTTTAGTTCTTTCCGAAATGTTTGAAGATCTTTTATTTTACGGAGTTCTATGATACTAGAAGACTGTAGGGTGGCCAATGCAACATCAATTTTTATGAAGTGCTCCAAGGTGATCCAAGAAACTATAGACCAGTGAGCATAACATCAATGCCAGACAAAATGGAGGAAACCATTATAAATAAAATTGCTGAACACATGGACAGACATGAGTTAATTGGAGAAGTCAACATGCATTTAACCAAAGGAAATCTTGCCTCTTCAATCTGCTCCATTTCTTTGAAGGCTTGAATAAACATGGATAAACGTGAGCCAGTTGATATAGAGGCCAATTCAGGTCTGGGTGCTTCTGGCCCATCTGGACATCCAGAATCTGGACGGGCCAGATTTGCACCTGATTCTTATCCCACGGGGGCTAGACATCCCCATAGGATCAGAATTGGGTGCACCCAGCTTGGACAGGCTGGCTGTGCCCAATGTTCCCTCTAATTTTCTGTAGGCTGTGTGCGCATAAAATATCAGCTGTGTGCAGCTTTTGAAGGAAGGTTAAATTTTTGTGCGCCACATAATGACACTCGGAGTTATATACTTTAAAATTTGACTACACGTCAGAATACATTATGTACACCATATTGATTTTAATCAAATTAAATGAAAATAGACGATTACTAAATGAAGCGGGAAATTTCTAGTAATTACAATCATAACTTTTAAATTTTAAGACGTCTGTGTTGTTTTCTATCAGAATCAGAGCCGTAATTTTTGTGCGCTCTGTTGTAAAGTATGTGCGCTCGCTCGGCGAGGTGTGTGCGCGTGCACACACGCACAGCTTAGAGGGAACAGTGGCTGTGCCCCAATTCTGTTCTACTGAACATCCAGACAGGTAGACGGCTAGCCCAGCCAGGCTCCTGAAGGGAGCCATGATACTGTGGCATCCTGTTGCCATGGCACTGCTGCTCCATGCAGGAGCCATGATCGTCATCAGATCCCACAAAATGTTCCTTTCCCCAACACCTGATCCATGACTGGGCCTGCCATGCCCAGGGTCGGGCTGCGGGGAACCCCCTGTACCCCTTTGCCTGTCTTACTGGACCCACTTGCTTGATTCGCTGCTGTCTGGGGGGGTCTTATTTCACCTAGGAGGTGGAATAAGTCCCCCGTCCAAAGGGCCGACCCCGGACCTACAGGGCTGCAATGGAATGGGCCCTGTAGGTCCAGGGTAGGGGTCACGCTTCCGGCCCGCCCCCATAAAGAGCTCACCACACATCTCTGCTGTATGTGCAGAAAGCTCTGTGGGTGGAATCAGCAGGGATTTAGCAGGGATATACATCCAACACAGACATATATCACCACTAAACATGGGTTAGAATCTACCCAATAATGTAGTTGCACTAAGAAAGCATTTGAAAAAGTCCCACATCAGAGACTCCTGAGGAAATTAAGGGGCATGTTTACTAAAAAGCAGGTTGGTAGCATGCAGTCAGGCCACAAAATCAGCATGGAGGCCCATGACAACTTCAGGGGGCTTGTGCATCCATCCCCTTGCCATTGGCACATTGTTAATGCATAGCACTGTGAGACCCAACATGTAGGTGTACCTAATGTCACTCACTTTGGTGGCATTAAGTGCACCAACACTAACAGCAACAATCACAGTTAGCACGCTCCCTGTGATGTGCAAAGGTGCACATCAAGGCAATCCCAGATTCCTGTTACTAGGGGGAGCTCCTGTGATGAGCAAAAATGCACATCAGGGTAATTCCATGCTCCTGTCATTAGGAGGAGCACTCACTAGTAGCGAGATGTCAGACGTCCAGCCCCCACTATTTGCGATTGGAATGACCTCCATATTGGGCAAACTAGATGGGTTACATAGTCTTTATCTGCAATCATTTACTATATTATTCTTTGTGTATTTAGTTCCAGCAGTAGCTGAAAGGTGAGTTACATTCAATTACAGTATGTATATTTCTATTTTTGATTCTCACTGCAAAACCTATTCTCGGACTTCTCACTAGCTTAGGGGTCTTTTTACTAAAGTACATTATGTCGTTAATGAGCATTTCATCATGCGTTAACAGCTTCTACAGGCATGCAGCCATGCACTGGGGTGGGATCTGGGCAGGGTTGGGGCAGAGACATGGACCGCACATTTTAGTTAACATTGGCATCAGCATTGAATACTAATTTTTCAGTTAGCATGGGTGTACCTACTGTCACCTCAGTAGGTAGCACGGTAATTGCCAAGGGCTAGAATGTATGCTAAGAGGCTCGTCTGTGCAGTAACTGCTCGGCACATGCTGGCAATGCCCCAACACTTAATGCATTAGGGCAAAAAAAAGTTCTGCACTAAAGAAAAAGTCTCATTCAGATTGTTATACTTTGCGGATATGTCAAGCAGGAATAATGCCCCTACCTTCAAAGTAGGCGCTATTGCTGTTGGATTTGCAATAGTATTTTATAGAGTCACATAGACATAAAACAGGCACCTTCCTGTTCC
The DNA here is from genome assembly GCA_033557465.1 of Ichthyophis bannanicus. Lineage (NCBI taxonomy): Eukaryota > Metazoa > Chordata > Amphibia > Gymnophiona > Ichthyophiidae > Ichthyophis > Ichthyophis bannanicus. Next base: position 124,555,004 of record CM066035.1, on the reverse strand, counting down.
CTTTAACTAGGTGCCCTGTTATTAAGTGACACCCACTAAGAGGTATGTTTACTAAACCGTCTTAATGTTACCAGCGTTAGTTGCAGTCTTACTGTGACGAATGCCATATAAGGTAGTGGGCGGTCCGGTCTTAAGGTAGCATTTCGGGTTATCGTGCGGTAAAGTCTGTTATCGCACGATAGAGGGAGCTGTGGCACGTTAACAGGCGTTAGCCTTAATTAGGCACGCTGACCTACAAGCACAACAACAGAGGTGTAGCACACTGGTTCATACATTGACTGCTGATACATTGGCCATGAGTTTGATCCCTCATTGGTCTCAGTTAAAAGACTGTCTGAGGCAACCCCTTTTCCTGCTTGTAACAGTCAGACACATCCCAACAATTTGCACTGCCAGCCAAAAAAGCCTCACCCCAGTGCAGCAACTTAATGCACCTTTTAGGGCACACCATAAGGCACATCATAAAGCACCACGTCATCCAAGGCAGGTCATAATGTGCCCCAGAAGGCGGCAGGAAAGGTTGGCACCCTCCAAGGCAGCATATAAGGTGCCCCATAAGCTGGCCAAACCTAAGGTGCAGCGAAAGATGCCCCAGGGATGTCAAGGTGACACAGGAGATGGTGCCCAGGGGCACAAAGGTGCCCCAAAGTCACAAGCATGAAATGTATGGCTCAAAAACAGATGTATAGTCCAACAAAAAAGCACAAACACCACGTGCAATAAACCAACCAGTACACAAACGTGGATAGCGAGGAAGGATTGGTTCAGTGTTGATCAGTAATAAACAATCCTTCCTCGCTATCTACGTTTGTGTACTGGTTGGTTCAAAAACAGATGTAACCATAACACTGCACAGAGCACCAAGGAAAGGCAATGAACAAGTGATGGAAGGAAGTAGATGACAGAGCTCATGGACTAGCCAAATCTGCGTGCAGTCCATGTGGCAGCAGATAAAGTGAACAAACATATTGGGGGCAGCTGTACCGATGTACAGGTTGATGGTAATGTACAGTGCAACAATGACAGTGTGTGGCAGAGGATGGGGATACGTGTCCACCAGAGTAGGTAGAGGTGGCAGGATAAGTGCAATGATAGGAGGATAGAGGAGAGCAGTGCCATGCAGAGCAGACACAGGAGAGGCAAGCATGAAGAGCCGCAATGCATAAAAGTGTGCCAGTGCAGGACATGCGGTGGCAGCCTGCACATTAGGGCAGGAGGCCACACAACTGGCACACACACATAGACGGACAGAAGGATGGATGGCAACAATTATGAGGATATAATGTGGCGGCAGCACAGATCTGCACAGATATGACTGCTACACAAATTAAACGTAGTTGTGTAGGACAGCCATAAAAAAAGGGGAACAGAAAGGAATTGAATCCATGACCTCTGCCACTGAAATCATTGCATTAACCATTGTGCTACATCACTATGGGAGTTATCATACCAATGGCTGGCTACAGAAAGAGTGCACATCACCATAAAACTGTCTGCTGTGGCTACCAGGATAGGATAGAACCAACAGTACCCATAATGCAATTCACATGCAGAACAGCAGTCTACATCTACTCACTAGATGGGGTATGCACCTCTACAGCACGTCAGCTTGGTAGGGGGGAATGACCGTGCGTGTTGCTGGCACAGAGTACCCACAGGCCATGCCAATGTGTGTGTTCTGTGCTCACCCTGAGGGTGAGGTGGAGTGGCCAGCACCTGGTCCGCAATACCCAGGCTGGTTGAGGTGGACTGTGCTGCAGGTCTCCATCAGTGCCAGTGTGTGACAGGTATTTGTTGTAGACACCTTTAGGAGGTCTCTGTGTCCATTTGCAATTGCTAGTCATGTCTGGCCCCTGTGGACCATGATGCACACAACAGATCCACTGTGCTTGCTATGGTCACCTGTTTAGGGAGCAGGGGTGTGTCAGAGCTCACATGGTGACAACGTACTTAGCAAACTGCCCTCTGGTGGTCAGGTTGGAGGAAATGATCTGCCCCCAATAGACCCACACTCTCATCTTTTCCAAGGGGGGCAGTGGAGGTACATGAGGACAGGCTGTGGGACCAGCAACCCCAGTCCTGCTGGCAAACGGACAGTTGCTAAAGATCTGCAGTTGGGACAGGGCCACTGGCAGATAGGTAGTAGGCTCAGTCCACTCAGCTGTCCCCCACTACAATCTGACATTCACCAGCACAGAGAGCAGACAGTGTGCACCTGATGCACCTTGCAAGGTGGTGCAGCCACAAAGATGCTAACTACAGACAGTCTGCTAGCTAGTGCATGTTCCTGGAGGAACTGTGTGCACCCAAAACTGGGACATCAGCACACGCACCACACAGGTATGTCAGTGATCGGGGCCCAGAAAAGAAAAACCATAAATATCACTTAAGAGAAATACTGTATAGCACTATGGGGGAACCTAGCCATGCCGTGGTCACTGTTCAGTGAGGGTGAGAGCAACCTCCCAGCATGACATGCTGTGGCCACCCTGTCCGTACAGGTGGTGGTTGGGCACTACAATGTCACAGCCATTGCCCTATACCCTGTGCAGATGCACCCTGCCCAGACCAAACCCAAAGTACCTTGCTCCTCATTATGCACATTGGCAGGCTAACACTGGAAAAGGTGCAAGCAATGTGGGCTCAGTAAAGTGTAGGCAGCCACAACACACTGGATAGACAGACACACACTCCCACACCTATGCCAACATTGTGCAAATATAGAGGTTTGTGGCAGCCCTGGCAGCCACACCAGTCCTGGGCACAGTGCGGGCATTGCTGTGGTACTCAATACTGTTAGGGTCACTCCCCGGGGTGGTAAACACTGTCAGAATCAATAACTGAAACACACTCCACAGATATCAGAAAGGTTGCTATGATGCATCTCTATCAACAAATTGTGTTTAACTTAGGATTTGTTAGCTGAAATTAATCATAGCAACCTTTTGATATATGTGGAACGTGTCCAACAAGTTTAGGACAGCATTGCTAAGGTATGCAGTTGCCAGTATTGGGAGATGATGCTCCACGGAGGGCCCAACAGCCTGACTCTCCATGAGGCTTTGGATAGTGGAGCCTGTGGGTGTGGGTGTTTATGCCCGTTGGCCGCTGCTCTAGGGCAGAGGTTCCCAACTCCGGTCCTGGTGGGTCAAACACTGTTCAGGTTTTCATGCTGTCCCTAATGAATATGCATGAGATACATTTGCATACAATGTGGGCGGCGCATACAAATGCAGCACAGGTATATTTATTAGGGCCAGCACGAAACCTGAATGGTGTTTGGCCCTCCAGGACTGCAGTTGGGAAACTCTGCTCTAGGGATTGCACATGTTTATGGTGTCTGTGCTCTGTAGGGTAAGATATAGGCGTTTCAGGCATGTTTATTTTATCTGCAATAAAGGTTCCATCTTTATTACCATGGTTTAGTACTGGGTAAAATATGGGGACAGAGTTGGCAGGAGCCACAGTGGGGACTTGAACTTGTGACCTTCTGCTTTTGAACACACTGGCTGTGTACTGCACCACATTGTTGCCACAGTGACAGGGTGTTCCCTGAGGATACCATGACTGTTCATCAGACAGACCCTGTCTGTTGCAGTGCACGGCACCCACCTAAATGGGGCTTGGCCGTGGTCTGCTGTGGGAAGATGCCATTGCCCCCTCCGCCACCAGCACCCCTCCGCCACCATGCTGCTATGCCATTATGCCGGTGGTGCTGGTGGTGCGCAGACCCCGGCCATCCAGTGTGCCAGTAGGCGGCTGCCTATGGTGTGGGTTCTCGGGTAGGGGTGCCTACATGGACATGCAAGCTTCCCCCCGGCACCGCCTGCCAATGTTATGTGCCCTTGGGGGTACCTGCTTGGTAATATCCCCTATGACACTGTGGGACACACACTCATGCCCATGTTGGACCCTCGTCAGTTGCTGTCTTGCTGCTTTAAAGTTTTAGCATTCCTATGTGCCACCTAGGCATCTGCCTAGTCCGCACTGTGCCCCAGCTGGACCACAGCATGTGCCGCCTGCAGCCCCCTGATCCCATTTAGAGCATCAGTGCGGTTGCCCTTTCCTACATGCCCACTCTGCTGTTGCTGCACATGTGCACGCCATAACAAACCTGCCCAATCTAAACGACAGAAACCCTGATCAGCGCTATTTCAATGTGGGATCATTCACTTTGTAGGGGGACAGAGCATAGACCCTTCCAAGCATGATATCTTAATTTTTACACTTTGTCAGTAGTGTTGCTTTATGTTTATCATTAATATCACTATTGGCCAGCTTGGTTATTGGGATTTTAAATGTGGTTCTGGTCATTTTTGGTTACTGCACATGTATCACTACCATCACGTATCTGGGTTTCCCTGCCTTTGCTGCACATTGCTGACTTAATTGGTTTCTCTTTCCTGCAAATGTGCCTAACGCGAGGGTTTCACTGGCGTTAGTTTTCAGAGCCGGATTTCACAGCGTTAGTGTGCTTGGAGCCTCTCCCCGCCCACTCTCCACCCATTGACCCCTTCTCTCCGCCCTCTGGGAAGTCTTACTCCACCCTTCAGTCCCGGATTTCACAGCGTTAGTGTGCTTTAACCCCGCCGCCGCCATGTTATCGCATGATAAGTGACGTTATCACGCGGTATTATCGCACAATAACGTCGCTTATTGCGCAATAATACCACCACTGCGACGTTAAGACGGTTTCGTAAACATACCCCTAAGTCTGCAATAATTTTAATAAGAGCTAATATGTTAAAATACATTAAATAAAGCAAGGATAATGCACATTAAAAGTGTTTTAACTCATGTTGATTCCTGTAGTATGACTGAAGAAGTGTCATCAGTTTTGAAATTACAATCAGTTTTCATAATTAAGCCTGACCAGCAAAATAAAATCTGCCTGCAAAAGTACCTGAGCAATAAGTATGGATATACACAGGCCAAAAAGGTTCAGTGCATTTTGATGTTTTCCTTAATTGGCCACAGAATTCTAGAGCCTGGGACTTAGTACATGCAAATAGTATAATTTTCTTCAAGTGTCGTCAAGTCAATGCTGACTCCTGGCAACCCAGCAGCCCCTGGGTTTTCGTGGCAAGGTATGACCGTAAGTAGATTGCCAAGCCTTTTCTTCTGAAGCAACGGAGGATAAAATGACTTGACCAAAGTCACAAGGAGTGACAGTGGGAATCTAATCTTTTGGGTACTAGGCTACTCTTCCACTCCACAAATAGTATACTTCACCAATAAAGACGAATCTAACATCACTCATTCGAAAACATGCCTGGGACAGACAGTCACCGAAAACAAAGACTATATGGAATTCCTGCTCCACCCCCATCCAATGTTTCTGCTAAGCTGCACTGAGTACTCTGCCGACATTCCTGCCGGTGGGGGGAGGTACAAAGCGATCGTGCAAGCGATCGCACTTAGGCTCGCACAGCATTGGCAAGCCCTCGAGACCTGCCTATGTCATGTGATCTTAAGTGTGATTGCTTGTGCGATCTCATTAAACCTCCCCCCACTGGCAGGAATGTCGATGGAAGACACAGCGCAACTTAGCGGGAACATTACTCCCATCTCAAGCCAAGCACCAATACTCAGGGACGGCTCAAGGCAATCTGCTGCCTGAGGCGAAGGATGAGTTGGTGCCCCCCCTCCCCCCGTAGAGGGGGGTGGGGCTTTTTCAAAACTCCAATCAGGGACTGAACCAAACCAAAAAGCTGATTAGATTATATGGAGGAAATGCAAGATATTTGCACACCAAGGAACTAAAAGAGAGTGAGAACCACAGCACAGTTTATGACACTAAATTATAACTCATTCTTATTTTGTTTTAATAAACTGCATTATGTTTCTTGCTTTTTCTTTTTCAACATATATTTTGCAACCACAGAACCCCCTTTAACAGTGGGTGCAGAGCAGAACCAGTACATTCACCCACAGAACTCAATATCTTAAAAAAAAATCTGATTCTGCTCATCTCACTAACAGCAAACATTCTCCAGTACCAGGAATATTGTGAACTAATACAAAATCCTATAACAAAGTCACTGAGTATCTATAGAGCAAAATTTAAACTGAAACCCCAAGAAGCCAGACTCTGCATGCAGTGCAACATCAGATAAATAAGAGATGCAGTTTCCCCATACTGTGTAAAATATAAAGATAGCACAAAGTCCAATCACTAAAATGAAATAAAATTATTTTTTCTACCTTTGTTGTCTGACCATTTTATTCTCTGATCATACTAATCCCGATCTGAGGCTTCTGCTTTACTATCTTCTCTAGCAGCTCTCTTTCTGTGGTCTATGGTCCATCTGCCATTTCTTATCTCTTCTTTTGTTTTCTTCACTTCTTCCCATCAGCCTATTTCCAGTCCCAGTAACCCTTCCTGGTATCAGCCCTTTTCCAGTCCTCCCTCCCAGTACCTTCCAATGTCAACTTGCATTCCTATGACTGCCACTGGTGTCCATTCTCTTCCAGTCCCCCTTCTTCCCCACTGTCTAGCCCTTCTAGTCCAAATACCATGGCAACCTTTCTCAGCATCCACTCCCTTCCAGTCCCATTCTCCCATCCCTTCGCATCAGCCCATTTGTAGCCCTAGCCCCCAGTTTTCTTCCAAGGCCAACAGTTCTATCCTCCTCTCCCCACCATCAGCCCATTCCCAGTCAAAGCCCCCCCAATCAGCTCATTTCCAGTGCTAGTCCCCCCTCAGCCCATTACCAGTGTTAGCACCCCTAATCGGCCCATTACCAGTCCTAGCCCCCCCCCCTTGATCACTCCATTCCCAGTCCTAGCCTTCCCTAATCAACCCATTACCTGTCCTAGCCACCCCCTTATCTGCCCATTACCCATGCTAGCCCCCCCATCAGCCCATTATAATCCTAACCCGCACTGTCTTTCCCCTTTGTCCAGCATTTATCCCCTGTCTCTCCCCTTTGTCCAGTATGTCCCCCATCTCTCCCCTTTGTCCAGCATTTGCCCCCCTGTCTCTCCCCTTTGTCTAGTACTTGTCCCTTCTTTCCCCCTTTGTCCAGTATATCCCAGTCTTCCCCTTTGTTCAGCATTTTCCCTCTGTTTCCCCCTTTGTCCAGTTTTTGTCCCCTGTCTCCCCCCTTTGTCCAGTACTTGTCCCCCTGTCTCCCCCTTTGTCCAGCATGTCCCCTGTCTCCCCCTTTGTCCAGCATTTGCCCTCTGTTTCCCCCTTTGTCCAGCATTTGCCCCTCTGTCTCTCACCTTTGTCTCTCCTTGTCCTCCTCCTGTCCCTATTCTCTCCACCTGCACTTCTCATCCGGTGGCGGTGGGGGCACTCTGGCTGTTTTTATTTTAGATTTTGCCGCCTCCGACCTACCTCTGCCTTCCCGCCACTTTTTTTCCTTAAGAATGCTTGCAGCGAGAAAAAAAAAAGTGGTGGGAAGGCAGAGGCAGGCCAGAGGCAGCAAAATCTAAAATAAAAACAACTGGAGGGCTGCCGCCACTGCCACACAAATCAGTCTGATCGCTTGCAGAGTTCCTGCAAGCCTTCAGGCTGATTTATCTGATGCCGGCAACACTCCGGCTCTGTTTTATTTTTACATTTTGCAGCCTCTGACCTGCCTCTGCCTTCCCACGTGGGAAATCAGAGGCAGGCCAGAGGCTTCAAAATCTAAAATTAAAACAGCCAGAGTGCCGGCATTGGAGTGCTGCCCCCATCAGAGTGCCACCTGAGGCAATCACCTCAGGTGGCCTAATGGAAGAACCACCACTGCCAATACTGAAGGGTTAGAAAATACCTGTTTGCAAATGTATCACAGTTTTGGCCTATAAAATCGACACACACCTACGATTTGAATGACAAATTTCTGCTGTATTAAAATCAACTTATTTTGCCATTAGACAAATCTTTCTCCAAGACTGAAAAATTCTAACTCGTGCACTTACATCTGTTCAACTACTATAATTCTCTATACTATGGCCTGTCTAAATCAGCCATCCACTGTTTAAAATCTTGCAGAATACAGCAGCTAGAGTCCTCACAAATACACAAAGGAATAATCATATTAACCCCCATATTGAAAAGCCTTCAGTGGCTCCCAGTAAAGGCTAGAATTCAATAGAAAGTTTTATTATTGATCTTCCAAATACTCCATATAGGAATACTGGAATACTTGGCCCACTTAATCACTCCATTACAGTCTGTCCATCCCACACATACTCAACAAATAAATCAACTCTCCCTCCCACCAGCATTAAATATCACCTTGAGATAACAAGGCTTTCAATTCATATTACACTTTGTTTATCTGGAATACATAGCCATGCCCATTGAGAGGAGAATCTAACAGAAATCACTTCAAAGCTGCTTTAAAAACTTATTTATTTATCCATGCTTTTGGGTAAAATTAATTATGCTGCCGAGAAACTGCCTTGTAATTTGTATCGCCGCCCCCATTCTCCGAACCCTATGTTCACATCTATCTTTCCCTATATTGACTTTAAAATTCTTAACATCCTTTCTATTTGATTTCTTGATTGCTTACTGCTTTGATTTGTCCTGGAAAAGCTGATAGGCGATATCAAAAGCAACTAAATAAATTAAACTAAACTGAAAATGAATTTAAAGCACCAACTCAATTCATAATGGCGAAATAATTGTAAACTATGAATGTATGGGATTGCATGAGTGAAGGGCAGCCAACAGAGAAAAGCAAACTGAGACCACCAGCTATGAGAAAACTATCTCCATCATAACAGCATGATAGCTTTCATTTAGTTAACGTTATATTTATATTCTGTAAAATAATGTAGTCTCTAGGCAAATATCCATCAAATAAAGTTCAGACAACTGGTTAAAATCTCATCTTGTTGATTTGGTTGTCTAGTTATCGCTTTACCCTTAAGCTGGAGTAAAAATCTATTTACTGCTTAATACAGCCTAATCTCACCAAACCATTCTTGTAAAGAACTACTACTGCTGCTGCTATTACTACTTACCATTCGTACAGTGCTACAAGGCATATGCAGTGCTGAACACGTCCCTCTAAGACATAGTCCCTGCTCAATAGAGCTCACAATCTATGAATGACAGACAAATCCAACAAACAGGGGATTAGGGTAGAGACTAGGGGAAATGGTTATAGTAACATAGTAACATAGTAAAGGATGGCAGATAAAGACCAGCATGGTCCATCCAGTCTGCCCAGCAAGATACGGCAAGAGTAGGTGCACCTGTCGCTCTCTGCAGGCCACCCCTCCCCATGTCTTTCTTCAGGGGTGGACCCTCCACTCTATGTAGGACACCCCTATTTGTTGAGAAGTTAGATGGTTCAGTTTATTTTGTTTTTATCCTGTTGCTGTAAAGGGATCTGCTGTGCTTGTCCCATGCTGTTTTGAATTCTGTCACCGTGTTTGCCCATACTACTTCCATCGGGAGAGCATTCCAAGCACCCAACACCCTTTCAGTGAAAAAATATTTCCTGACATTGCCTTTCAATTTTCCACCTTGCAGCTTCATGTTATGCCCTCTAGTTTTGCAGCTTCCCCATCTTTGGAAGAGGTTTGTTTGTTCATCGTTCCTCTTTAAGTATTTAAAGGTCTGAATCATATCTCCTCTATCCCTCCTCTCCTCCAAAGTGTACATATTTAGGTCTTCAAGTCTCTTCTCATAAGGTTTCTTATGCAGGTTCCAAATCATTTTGGTCGCCTTCCTCTGAACAGTTTCCAGTCTTTTTACATCTTTTGCAAGATATGGTCTCCAAAACTGAACACAGTATTCCAGGTGAGGCCTCACCAGCGAAATGTACAGTGGCATAAGTATCTCTTCCTTTCTGCTGGTAATCCCTCTTTGTATGCAGCCCAACATCCTCCTGGCTTTTGCCACCGCCTTGTCGCACTGTTTTGCCACCTTGAAATCATCAGAGATAATCACGCCAAGGTCTTTCTCCTGAACCATGCACACCAACCGCTTGCTCCCTATTGCATACATTTCCCTTGAATTTCTGCTACCTAAGTGCATGACACTGCACTTTTTCGCATTAAATCGTAATTAACATAAGAACATAAGATAAGAACATAAGATATGCCATACTGGGTCAGACCAGGGTCCATCAAGCCCAATATTCTGTTTCCAACAGTGGCCAATCTAGGTCATATGTACCTAGCAGTATCCCCAAGAGACACAAGTTCCACAATGCTTGTACTGGGTCAAGCACTGATATCTTCGGTCACTTCTTAATAATGGTTTATGGACCTTTCCTCCAGGAACTTGTCCAAACCTTTTTTAAACCCAGCTACACTAACAGACTTTACTACATCCTCCGGTAACAAATTCCAGAGTTTGATTACACGTTGAGTGAAAAAATATTTTCTTTTATTAGTCTTAAATAGTTTACCCTGTAGCTTCATTGCATGTCCCCTAGTCTTTCTATATTCTGATAAGGTAAACAATCGATCTACGTTTACCCGTTCCACTCCGTTCATTAATTTATAGACTTCTATCATATCTCCCCTCAGCCGTCTCTTTTCCAGGTTAAAGAGCCCTAACCTTTTTAGCCTTTCTTCATAGGAGTATCCTTCCATCCCCTTTACCATTTTGCCAAGCATTAGACCATTCTTCCAGCTTTTGTAGATCGTTCCTCATGTTATCCACTCCCTCGGGGGAGTCCACTCTGTTGCAAATTTTTGTGTCATTGATTCCTTCAGCAATATCACTCACAAATACATTGAACAGTGCCGGGCCCAGGACCGAACTCTGGGGCACCCCGCTAATCACCTTCCTTTCAATCGAGTGAGCTCCATGTACCATCACCTTCTGTTGTCTGTCAGTCAACCAATTTCTAATCCAGTTTACCATCTTGGTACCATCTTGGTACCCATCCCCAAGCTAGTGAGTTTATTGACAACCCTCCTAAGAGGAACATTATACCAAAGGGATAAAGGTCTTGGTAGTGTTTCAGAAAGTAAGGGATAAAGGGAGGAGTGGCCTAGTGGTTGGGGCAAGGTACCACAGGCCGGAAGGTCGGTGGTTCAAATCCCACTAGAGGACAGCAACCTTGGGCCGGAAGGACCAGGGTTTCTAGTCCCACAGGTGCTCCTTATGGTCTTGGGCAAGCCACTTAACTCTCCATTGCCCATGTTCCCTGTAAGTATTAGTGTATGTGTTTCATATCCCCTCATGTTAAATGTATCCCCCAACTGCTTTGACCCAGTGAAAAGCGGGATATAAATGCAGCTAAATAAATAAAGTCTGCTGATGTTATAGAAAAAGAAACAACACGTTTTAGCTTCCTTTTAGATGTGAGCAGAGAAAGATAACCCCAAGGATGGGAGGATGGTAGTATTATCCATAGAAAGAGAGAAAGGCAGAGAAAGAGAAAGGAGAGGTGGGTTTAGAGAGAAAGATAAAGAGTTATGTTTGGCAATATTCAATTTCTTTTTTTTTCCATTTAATTGCATATTCACCAGTTTACAATTATAATATTTGAAAAGCAAAGAGCATTAGGTATCAAATTATACAGGAAACACAAGCTTAATAGAAAAGTATCAAAAAAGCACTTAATCAGACCCCAATGGGGAGAAGCAGAAGATCTAGAAGGAATAGATAAGGAAACTGTTAATAATGGATAGTACGAGGGCCCGTCCTGAAGTACGCCGGTAACCGGGTGGTCGGCCCCGTCCCGGCCTCCTGCTTCTGTCTTGCGGGGGGGGGGGGGAGGGGCTGAGGAGCAGGCGGGTGAAAGTGACGCGGCTGACGCTAGCAGCGTCATTTGAAATCATTGGCTCCGCAGAGAACGTGGAGCGGAGCCAATGATATGGTGCCTGCGTTCCCAAGTTTTAAAGGCGACGGGTGCTGGCGGTGTTCTTCCTTTTCTGCAGCGGGTTGTGCGGGAGACAGCTTCGCTTCGGAGGCGGCGGCGTCGAGCCTTCTTCGTCGGTGTTGTTGTATGGACATGCTGAACGGGGGTTCTCGACAGGGGAATACAGCGGTGGAGACGGCAGAGCGGAGAGGTACCGTGTGGTCAGTGAGAGGAAGCGGCACGGATAGGCTACACGTGCAGAGGGCCTGCGTTTGAGTGAGGAGGAGAGAACGGAGCAGAGCCGGGACCTGAAGGGCCCGTACATAAAACAAACAGGCGAGTAATCGAGTACGGGGCTGTCTATATATATTAAAAAAATAATAATAATAATAATATAATATTATAAGAAGGAGACAAAAGTAGTGGTTGGTCGAAGATTGCATCTGTTGCCTTAAAGAAGAGGGCGGTTTGCTGCTGGTTGATGGCTCGGGGATGGGAGCGTGCTGGACCTGGCAGGCTTGGGGGGAGCGTGAGTGGATGGGGCACTCAGAACCACAATAGGGGAAAGGGGACAGAGAGGGTCAGAGGGGAGAGCAGTTGTGGCGGACGTGGGCGCCCTGGGAATTCGAGTAAGAATTTTCCACGAGCAAAAAGGCCTCAGCGAGGGTGGGGGGGGCCCTCTTCGGTGAAGGACAACGGGCGTGCAGGGTCCAGGTTGCGTGGGCCAAGCAGGAGAGGGCAGCCTCAGTCGGTGGGTGGACGGGCAGGTTTAGAGACTGTGTCAGGAGGTTTTGAGGAGCTAGGAACGGTTACGGGTGGTGATGATGTGGACCAGGAAAGGGGGCGGAACAGGTGCACGCAAATGATGCGCAGGAGAGGTTGGGATATGGGGATCAAGGAATGAGGCCTATGGTTGGGTTTTCAGGAACATACAATTGGCCTGCCAGAAGCATGGCATCCGGTGTGGGTGGGCAGACAGGCCAAAACAGCTACGGGGCATAGGGCGGTCATCCAGCGTGGACGCACTGGTTGGGGGGCGGTCAAGGCTCCTCTAGAGCTGAATGGTTGGAGGCGTGGCAGCCAGGCTGGCCTTCTGTTGTTCCCCCCCCCTCCTTTTCCTATTTTGTCTCCACAGGTTCCAGTGATGCAGTCGGCGGCCACGGCACGAGCAACAGGAGGAGATGCAGGAGGTGCTCTGCAACAGATAGTGTCCGGTGTTGTCGCGTCCCGCGAGGAGGTTGACCAGCAGCAGGATAGGGAGCTCAGCTCGGCGGATGTGAGTCCTTCGGAAGCGGTGACAACTGCAGCAGGTGTGTCGGGTGAGTTACAGGAGGAGATTTGGGAAAAGAGTAGGGAAGGTAAAAAACGGAAGGAGAAAGGGAGTAAAAGACGGAGGCATTCCTGTCGGCGGCATCGTAGATCGAGCTCATCATCTTCGTCATCCTCAGATTTGTCTTCCTTGTCGACTTCGTCGGATGATGGTAGGCGTCAAGGGGGGAGCGGTGCAGGGGTTCCAGGAGGGAGACAGGTGCGAAGTGCCCCTTCTACGGTGGCTATCTCAGAGTTATGGGAGGGAGTTCCGAAGACGTTACAGCAAAGAATCAAGAAGCGTCATTATATTGATATTTTCCGTCTATTAGAGGGCCAGAAGCGTTCGGGAGAAAGTAGGAGGAAGCGTAAGGAGGATGAGAAGGCGGGGCACGTCAAGAAAGTCTCGCGAAATGTTGTTAACTGGACTCGAGCTTTTTTGCGTTTAGCGAGTGTTTGGGGGCAGCATTATCTGGAACAATACGAGATGCTGTTATCGTATGCCGATTCCATTTTGGAAGCTTCGCAGACGCACGACAAGTGGTCATGGTTAAACTATGACGAGAAATTTAGGGACAAGATGGAAGAGAATCGGTTGGTGTCGTGGGGTATGCAGGACATAAATTTGTGGTTGACCCAGATGTCGGCCAAGGCGGGTGGGGGGGGAGGGGGTGGAACCAAAAGCTCAGCAGGGGTTAATGCGGGAGTGGGACGTTCCTTTCTCGGGGGAGGGAGCTTCGGGCAGCAACGAGCAGGAGGAAGTGGGGCAGGTGATGTATGCTGGAGGTTTAACAAGACCTCGTGCCCGTTTCCAGACTGCAAATTCAGACATGTGTGCTCCATTTGTGGGGGAGCCCATCCTGCATTCAAATGCATTAAAAAAGGGGTTTCTCAGCCTTCCGCCCCCGGTGCAAAGCAATAAGGAGGTATTCGGCCTTGCCCCATCGCCAATCCGGGTTGAAGTGTTAAACGAGTGGCTGGGCCAATACCCGAGACGAAAGGATAGAGAGGTTTTGTATTCTGGTTTTAATTTTGGTTTTGTGATTCCAGTTTGTGGACAGGTGGAGGGGACGGAGGCGCGGAATTCGCAGTCAGTTAGGCGCTTGGTGCCGGTGGTGAAAGAAAAGTTGGAAGGCGAATTGAAGCTAGGGAGAGTAGCGGGCCCTTTTGCGATACCGCCATTCGCGAGGATGGTATTTTCTCCTTTAGGTATAATACCTAAAAAGGAGCCTGGGAAATTTCGGTTGATACATAATTTGTCTAGCCCGTTGGGTGAGTCGGTTAAAGACTATATTCCGCGGGAACTGTGTACCGTCCAATATGCTTCGTTCGATAAGGCGGTGGACTTGGTGAAGGAAGCAGGTCATAGGGCGCAACTGGCTAAAGTCAAAATTGAATCGGCGTTCTGACTGCTTCCGGTGCACCCTTCATCCTTTTATTTATTGGGTTTTCGTTTCGAAGACGGAATTTATTTTGATAAATGCATGCCAATGGGCTGTGCAGTGTCTTGTTCATACTTTGAGAAATTCAGTACCTTCCTGCAGTGGGCAGTGGAGCGCAAAGTGGATAGAGCGAAGGTAGTACACTATTTGGATGATTTTTTATTTGTTGGGTCGGCACACTCGGATGAGTGCCGTGACTTGCTAGACGGTTTTGTTGAATTGGTGCAGGAATTAGGAGTGCCTTTGGCAAACGAGAAGATGGAGGGCCCTGCCACAAGGATCACGTTTCTTGGAATGGAATTAGACTCCGAGTTAATGGTGGCTCGGCTTCCTCAGGACAAAGTTCAGAATTTACAAGTGTTGGTGGCCAATGTGTTGACATCATCAACTCAAACATTGAAGGAGATGCAAGCGTTAATAGGCTCTTTAAATTTTGCTTGTCGGGTGATCCCAATGGGAAGGGTATTCTTGCGTCGGCTAGCTGCAGCTACGGTAGGGGTGCGCAGACCTCATCATCATATTCGGGTCTCGAAGTCGATTAGGGCAGATTTGCGGATTTTGCAGGTCTTTTTGGAGGAATTTAATGGGACTACTGTATTGATGGAGCCAGAGGTCAGTAGTGTGGATTTGCAATTGTATACTGATGCAGCGGGGGGCTTAGGTTTGGGTATTTATTTTGGGGGTTCGTGGTGTGCCGAGAGCTGGCCGCAAGCTTGGCAGGAGTCATGCCTCACCAACAATATAACATTCTTAGAATTGTTTCCTATTTTAGTGGCATTGGAGTTGTGGCCGGAAAGACTGCGTAACAGAAGGGTGGTTTGGTGGTGCGATAATGAAGCGGTGGTCAGTGTAGTGAATCATTATGCGCCACGTTGTCTCCAGGTGGCAAACTTGATGAGGGAAGTGGTTTTATCATGCTTGTGTTTGAATGTGTCCCTTAGGGCCAGACATATACCAGAGTACGCTAACGAGATTGCTGATGCTCTTTCCCGTTTCAAGTGGAATCGATTTCGAAGACTGGCACCAGAAGCGGAGGCGGAAGGCGGCGCGGTCCCCTCGAAGTTATGGAGTCTTGGCCACCCGGATGAAGGAATTGCTGCGAAGTTCTGTTGCTGCTGGGACATGGGCAGCGTATACGCGAGGATGTGGAAAAGTGGTGGCCTTTCTGGAGAACTGTGGATGGCAGTATGGGGCGGTTTCCACTCAGTTGATGGGACAGTATGTAGTGTGGGCAAAAGAGAACAGATTGGCTCGATCATCAATCCGTAGTCACTTGGCGGGCTTTGAGTTTTTTGCGAGAGCTGTGGGTTGGGACTTCCCTATAGAAGGATTTTTAGCCCGCAAGTTGCTTCAAGGGTGGGGCCAAGAGACACCTGCACCTCCGGACGCTCGGAGGCCGATCACTCTTGATTTGTTAGAGCGGTTATGCAAGTCATTGCCTGCGGTGGCTTCGTCTCATTATGAGGCCGTGCTATTTCAGGCGGTTTTTAGTCTTGCATTTTTTGGTGCCTTCCAAATGGGGGAGCTGGTGCCGAACTCGCGCAGGGCTGGAGCAATGGGGATTGTTCAATGGCAGCATGTCTATTTGGGGAAGGGGCAGTTGAAAGTTTTGTTGGCAAAATCTAAAACTGATCAGCAGGGGAAGGGTTTGTGGGTGCGTTTGAGCGGGATTGGGGGATTTTCAATGTGCCCGGTGGGCACAATGCGTGAGTATTTACGGGTGCGCCCAGCAGTAGAAGGAGGGTTATTCATGCATGAGGATGGTCGGATGCTAACGTGTTTTCAAGTATTGGCAGTGCTGAGGTTGGCTCTAAAGTTTGTAGGCAAATGCCTGGAGCAGTTTGCGGTGCATTCATTTCGCATTGGTGCGGCTACCAGTGCTGCTGCGGCGGGATTGTCCCAATGGGACATACAGAATATTGGGAGATGGCGTTCTAAGGCTTTCCGGGGTTATGTTCGTTTATGACGGGTGGGTGGGTGTCCTGTGTCAGGGATTGATTGTTCTTTTCTTTTGCAGCTGAAGACAGGAATGCCCAAAGCTGTTGGATGATAGGGCATTCCTTCGTTTTCTGGGTGGGTCGACAAGCGGCAGTGAGACCATTTGGGCCTAACCTGGGGCTTGATCCGGCTCGGGTGTCGCTTCGATGGCTGGGTGAAAGAGGGCTGAGGTGGTATCAGCTTATGCCTTTGCTGCGGCACCATGAGCGAGTGAGGAGCAAGCCGAAGCTGCTACTTTTGCATTTAGGTGGCAACGACCTGGTTGCGTGGACTTGTAAGCAGCTCATCAGAGCAGTAAAGAAGGATTTAACAGTTGTACTGCGTATGTTGCCGGGGGTTCTGTTAATTTGGTCCAACATTATTCCGAGGCCTGCTTGCGCACCCCAGCAGCACTGGTCACGGGGTCTCACAAAAATAAATCGACAAATAGGGGGATGGGTAACTGAACAAGGTGGAGTTCAAGTTTTGCATCCGTGGGTGGAGGTTACTTGTGCCGGGTTGTACCGGCCGGATGGTGTTCATTTATCCCCGGTGGGTGTCGATTTACTTTTGAATGATTGGCAAGAGGCCTTGGAAAGTGTGATGCTACAAGAGACTGACTGGTCACAGCTGGGTAATAGGGGGGCGGCACAGGGACATTAATGTCGTCTGTGCCGGTGGCGGGATCCCGGAGGTCTCCGGGGTCCGGAGCCTGTAGGACATACTTGGGCAGGGGCGGGGTGCCCCTGACCCGGATAAGCCCTGGCTGGCCTTTGCTAGTTACATGGCGAGGTCGGGGAAAGGGCGGTAGGAAGTTGGCTGGTGGCAGGACACGGCTGAAGCGGATGCGAGGTCACTTTGCTAATTGTATGGCTGGTGAGGCATTGCTCCGCTATTAGAAGATTGTTAAGAGGATTGTTCTGGTTTGTAATGTTTCAATTGTTTACAAATACAATAAAGCTGTGACCAGTTGGTACTCCCAATAAGAAGTTTGAGTGTGAATTTTTAAGGGGGTGGTGGTTGGCGGGGGGGGGAGAGGGGGTTCTGGAGGGGATGGAGGGTTAGGGCACCGGGTCCGATCTACCACGGTTATGGATAGTACGAGGGCCCGTCCTGAAGTACGATGGTAATCGGGTGGTCGGCCCGGTCCTGGCCTCCTGCTTCTGTCTTGCGGGGGGGGGGGCTGAGGAGCAGGCGGGTGAAAGTGATGCGGCTGACGCTAGCAGCGTCATTTGAAATCATTGGCTCCGCAGAGAGCGTGGAGCGGAGCCAATGATATGGTGCCTGCGTTCCCAAGTTTTAAAGGTGACGGGTGCTGGCGGTGTTCTTCCTTTTCTGCGGCGGGTTGTGCGGGAGACAGCTTCCCGCCCTCCCTCCCTTATCTCTATCAGGAGATGGTTATTATGTTTGGGTGTTGCAGCTTGGGGGGGGGGCAAAAGGCGGGATCCCGGAGGTCTCCAGGGTCCGGAGCCTGTAGGACATACTTGGGCAGGGGCGGGGTGCCCCTGACCCGGATAAGCCCTGGCTGGCCTTTGCTAGTTACATGGCGAGGTCGGAGAAAGGGCGGTAGGAAGTTGGCCGGTGGCAGGACACGGCCGAAGCGGATGCGAGGTCACTTTGCTAATTGTATGGCTGGTGAGGCATTGCTCCGCTATTAGAAGATTGTTAAGAGGATTGTTCTGGTTTGTAATGTTTCAATTGTTTACAAATATAATAAAGCTGCGACCAGTTGGTACTCCCAATAAGAAGTTTGAGTGTGAATTTTTAAGGGGGTGGTGGTTGGCGGGGGGGGGGGGGGAGAGGGGGTTCTGGAGGGGATGGAGGGGATGGAGGGGATGGAGGGTTAGGGCACCGGGTCCGATCTACCACGGTTACAACCTTAAGAGTCAGATACAGTACATAAAGAAAAATAACAAATCCTTAATTTACCAAAGTAGATGACTGAGCAAAACAATGTCTTTGAATGAAGAAAAAGCTTAAGCTGAGAGTTCAAAGAAAATATACTTAACATTATTATTATTCAACCAAAGTAATATTTACAGAGGTAACGAAAAAAAACAACAGAAGCACCCAAATCCTGAGTTTCTATATGCATAAAAAGAAACTTCTTCCTCTGATCTTAAGTAGATCTACTAAGATCTGGAAATATCCAACCTGTTCTCTTGATCTTGGAGAAAAGCAAAGGTTACCAACAAAGTTCACCAATGAAGAACCTCAGGTTCAGAATTCACCAGAAATGCTGAAAGGTCCAATGAGTCTGATGATTGAGGTACACCAACCCCACTAAATATCCCCAGGTAAATAGTAAACTTTAGAGAAAGGAGGAATCACATTTCAATTCTGAAGAGGAAGCAAACAGAATGAAGGATGCTCCATGATAACTGTTAACAAAACAGATTAAAGAATGGTCTATTGATTAAAGTATGCTTTGAAAACCATCTTTTGTAGCTATGGTTCATACCAGCTTCTGTTTGCTTTTCCTTCATGAGGTCTGTGGAGGTTGCCTTCCTTGGTTTGTTGTAATTCTGAAGAGTAGCCAATGGAGGCAATAGTGGAATTCTAAGGATTTCAAGGTAGCAAAACAGTGTGACAAGGCAGTGGCAAAAGTCTAAAGGATGCTGGGCTGCATACAGAGAGGAATTACCAGCAGAAAGGAAGAGGTGCTAATGCCACTGTACAAGTTGCTGGTGAGGCCTCAACTGGAATATTGTGTTCAGTTTTGGAGACCATATCTTATAAAGGATATATAAAAAGACTGGAAATGGTTCAGAGGAAGGCAACCAAAATGATTTGGAGTCTGCACAGAAGACTTATAAGAAGAGATTTGAAGACCTAAATATGTACATTCTGGAGGAGAGGAGGGACAGGGGAGATATGATTCAGACCTTTAAATACTTAAAGAGTATTAATGAACAAGCAAATCTCTTCCAAAGATGGAGAAGCTGTAAAATTATAGGGCATAACATGAAGCTGCAAGGGCGTAAACTGAAAGGCAACGTCAGAAAATACTTTTTCAGCGAAATGGTGGTGGATGCCCGGAATGCCCTCCCGATGGAAGTGGTGGGGGAA
The DNA here is from genome assembly GCA_033557465.1 of Ichthyophis bannanicus. Taxonomy (NCBI): domain Eukaryota; kingdom Metazoa; phylum Chordata; class Amphibia; order Gymnophiona; family Ichthyophiidae; genus Ichthyophis; species Ichthyophis bannanicus. The sequence continues at coordinate 124,535,443 of CM066035.1, read as the reverse complement.
AATACAGTGACAGAATTCAAAATGGCATGGGACAGACACAGTAGATCCCTTTATAGCAAAAGGACAAAATCAAAATAAACATAACTATCTCTTATATCTCAACAAAAAGGGGTGACCTACACAGAGCAGTGGGTACACCCCTAAACAAAGGCATGGGGAGGGGTGGCCTGCACAGAGCGGCAGGTACACTGACTCTTGCTGCCTTGCTGGGCAGACTAGATGGACCATGCAGGTCTTTATCTGCTGTCATATACTATGGGATATGTTTACTAAACCATCTTAACGTCGTGTTCCAGCCATACACATACTAACTGCAGACAATCTGCTAGTTAGTCCATAGTGCATGTTCCTGGAGGAGATGTGTGCACTGACACCAAGCAGATAAGTCAGTGATTGGGCACCAGAAAAGAGAACCCATAAATATCACTTAAGAGAAATACTATATAGCACTATGGGGGAACCTAGCCATGCCGTGGTCACTGCTTCTGTCAGGGTGAGAGTGACCTCCCAGCAGGACATGCTGTGGCCACCCTGTACGTGCAGGTGGTGGCTGGGCACTACAATGTCCCAGCCATTGCCCTATACTCTGTGCAGATGCATCCTGCCCAGGCCACCCTGTCCGGGCCATACCCACAATACCTTGCTCCTTATTATGCACATTGGCAAGCTAACACTGGAAACAGTGCAAGCAGTGTGGGCTCAGTAAGGTGTAGGCAGCCGCAACACACTGGATAGACAGACACACACTCCCACACCTATGCCAGCATTGTGCAAATATAGAGGCTTTTGGCCACCACACCAGTCCTGGGCACAGTGCAGGCATGGCTATGGTACGCAATACTGTTGGGGTCACTCCCCGGGGTGGTAAACACTGTCAGAAACCAAAACTGAAACACACTCCACAGATATCAGAAAGGTTGCTATGATGCAGCTCTATCAGCAAATTGGGCTTAACATAGGAATTGTTATCTGCCATTACTCATAGCAACCTTTTGATATATGTGTAAAGTATTCCCAAGTTTAGGGCGGCATTGCTAAGGTATGCAAGTGCTAGTATTGGGAGATGCTGCTGCGCGCAAGGCCCAACAGCCTGACTCTCCATGAGGCTTTGGATAGTGGAGCCTGTGGGTGTGGGTGTTAATGCCCCTGTTGGCCGCTGCTCTAGGGCAGAGGTTTCCAACTCCGGTCCTTATGGGCCAAACACTGTTCAGGTTTTCATGCTGTCCCTAATGAATATGCATGAGATACATTTGCATACAATGGGGGCAGTGCATACTAATGCAGCACAGGCATAGTTATTGGGGACAGCATGAAACCTGAATGGTGTTTGGCCCTCCAGGACTGCAGTTGAGAAACTCTGCTCTAGGGATTACACATGTTTATGGTGTCTGTGCTCTGTAGGGTAAAATATAGGCGTTTTAGGCATGTTTATTTTATCTGCAATAAAGGTTCCGTCTTTATTACCACGGTTTAGTACTGGGTAAGATATGGGTAAATGGTTGGCAGTAGCCACAGCTGGGGCTTGAACTTGTAACCTTCTGCTCCTGAACACACTAGCTGTGTGTACTGCACCACACGGGCATGTCATTCCCTGGGGATACCATGACTGTCCATCAGAGAGACCATGTCTGTCGCATTGCACGGCACCCACCTAAATGGGGCTAGGCCATGGTCTGCTGTGGGCAGATGCCACTGCCCCCTCCACCACCAGAACCCTTCCGCCACCATGCTGCCATGCCATTATGCCAGTGGTGCTGGTGGTACGCAGTCCCAGGCCATCCAGTATGCCAGTAGGCAGCTGCCTATTGTGTGGGTTCTCAGGTAGGGGTGCCTACATGGACATGCGTGCTTTCCCTCCCCCCCCCCCCCCCGCACTGCCTGCCAATGTTATGTGCCCTTGGGGGTACCTGCTGGGTAATCTCCCCTGTGACACTGTGGGACACACACTCATGCCCATGTTAGACCTTCATCAGTTGCTGTCTGGCTGCTCTACAGTTTCAGCATTCCTATGTGCCACCTAGGCATCTGCCTAGTCCACACTGTGCCCCAGCTGCACCACAGCTTGTGCCGCCTGCAGCCCTCTGTATCCCATTTCCAGCATCTGTACAGTTGCCCTTTCCTACATGCCCACCCTGCTGTTGCGGCACATGTGCACGCCATAACAAACCTGCCCAATATAAAGGGAAAACCCTGATCACCGCTATTTCAATGTGGGATCATTCACCTTGTAGGGGGACAGAGCATAGACCCTTCGAAACATGATATCTTCTTTTTTATGTTTTCTCAGTAGTGTTTCTTTATGTTTCTCATTAATATCACTATTGGCCAGCTTGGTTATTGGGATTTTAAATGTGGTTCAGCTAATTTTCTATGTTTATTTGCCTTTTTGTTCCATGCACATGTATCACTACTATCACGGTTTTGGGTTTCCCTGGCTTTGCTGTACATTGCTGACTGAAATGGTTTCTCTTTCCTGCAAATGTGCCTAGAGCGAGGGTTTCACTCGCGCTAATTTTCTGGCCTTCATTACACGGCGTTAGTGTGCAAGGAGCCACTCACCACCCACTCTCCGCCCATTGACCCCTTCTCTCTGCCCTCTGGGAAGCCTTACTCCACCCTTTAGAGCCGGATTTCACAGCGTTAGGTTGCCTTAACACTGCAGCCGCGTTATCGCGCGATAAGTGACGTTATCGCACGATTTATCACGCGAGAACATCACTTATTACGCTATAATGCCTCCGCTGCGATGTTAAGATGCTTTAGTAAACATACCCTTATGTTACTATGTTACTAAGGGTGTTCAGGCAAAAAAACAATTTTTTGTTTCATTTCCTATTCCATTTGCAGGTTTTTTTTTTCATTTTAGTTTATTTCACTTTAATAGATTTTCATGTTTTATTTTGTTATAAATTTTCATTTCAGGGCAATTTTATTAATTAAAGAGGTAACTGGGCTGCTGCTCAAATGAAAAACATAGCTGGAAGTTTTCTCCCAACTAGTGTTTTTGTCATAGTCAGAGACTGGTCTTAAACCAGTGATCTTCTGCTTTTACTAGCGATGTGCCTTCCTGTTTCCTGATTTGCTCAAAGTTTGTCTTGTCTGACATTCTGTGTAAAATACTAAGTGGATTTTTCTTTTTTTGCCTATGAATCTTTTGACTCCTGCTGTAGAGATTTAATCCAAAGATTTTTCTTTTGCCATATTCTTCTGCAAGAAATTCTGTGAAACCATATCTAAGTACACCATCAGAGATGTTTACCAAGCCTAATGCAGATCCTGGTTGTTCTTCAGTCGCTTAGAGAGGCAGCTTCCGAAGACGTCAAGAGCCGCAGCAGTCAATACAAAACAATAAATCCTGACAGACAAACATCAGCACATTGTTTTACATACAAAACAACATTTACTATTTTAAAAGCATGATGCACAGTTATACATTTATCCTGGACTGTTGTGGGAGGGATGATGCCAGCCTCTGTAGGCGGCATATGAAGAGATGTCTTCTGCTCTTCTAACGTCTGCATCATGAAGTAGGTGGAATTCCACTTGGTCTATCCATCCTGAATAATGTTGTTTAAAAGTGCCCCCAAGGCTTCCTGTTTCTCTTGTAGCTGGCATCCGCTCTTTGCATTATAGTTGAAATGCCCCTCTATTTTCTTGCTCATCTCTATAAAATCCCAGAGGATGGAACCACCATCCTCCTTGTACCCCAGCCCGAGGGTATTTCTTACTGCCAGGTTTAGCAAGTGTGGAAAGTATCAGATTCCCTCATAGCCACCAATGGCTACTATCCAGATCATGTTGTCATCATCTCTAATGAAAAAAAACCCCAGCATATTCCATTTTTAATGGATTATCCATCCCAGTGCCATTCCCCTGGTCACTTGCAATATATAGACTGAGGCATGAATGGCAATCTAGTTAATCACTTGAGTGTACAGTACAGTCCATGTGTACAGTACCTCACCAGAGCTGCTGTTTGTCCCTGTCTCATCCAAAGGAAAACTAGGTTGCATACCATTCTGGCTGGTCCAGATGTTGCTTGCAAAATAATGCTATTACCCTGTGCTTTGGGCAACTGTGTCTGCATGATACTGCCTCTGTAGAAAGTTGTTCTGGAGAAAACATTATAATCCGTAGCTAACAGTTGCAGAAGCCATTTAAATCTTACATTTTCTACCATCTGCAGGGACTTATTTCATTGACGGTCCCTTCATCTAGCCCTAGGACAGTGAGGTAAAACCTCATCCCACCTAATTCACAGTGGCTTGCTGCTAATTAAGTGAGGCTAGGGGCTGCTGGCCTGCCACCTCACTGGAGTGAAAGGCCAGGAAGGGGGTGGTGTCAGTTTGGGTGATGCCCTTTCCTGTAGCTTTTCTGCTGTTGTTGCTGCTTTGAGTGGGGGAAAGGGTCTCCAGAGTAGGACCAGCTTCCTCTGAAACCAACACCGACAGATGTTGTTTTTGAAAATGATATTGCATGGCACTATTTGAAAGATAATCCATTATCTTTCCTCTACTGAGTGCCTGACAAAACAGCAAACACATAGTACAAAATGCTGATCCTCAATAGTTGTAATGTGCCTCCACACCTCTGCCTTTTTATGGGATCCCTGGTGCCACCATCCACTGCTGGCACCATCTACTGAGTTTATCTTCTCCTGGTCCTGCACCATGACAGTGCAGATAGAGGCAGGTGTCTATGCCTCCTGCTTTTCAGTCATCCTGGTTTCCCCCTCCGTTCACATCCTTCAGCTTATTCATGAGACTGCCATGGAGGGAGGAGTGGCCTAGTGGTTGGGGCAAGTTACCAAGGACCAAGGGTTCAAATCCCACTAGAGGACAGCAACCTTGGGCCAGAAGGACTGGGGTTTCTAGTTACACAGGTGCTTGTGGCCTCAGGCAAGCCACTTAACCCTCCATTGCTTCAGCTACAAAAACATAGATTGTGAGCCCTTTGGGGACTAGGGAACTATATATACAGTACCTGAATGTTCACTGCTTGGCTTGTAGAAAAGCAGTATATAAATCTAGTTAACTAAATGGCTAATCCTATAGCTATCCACAGTTTTGCTTCTAATAAAAAACATTTTAACTCTTTTTGGCACAGTTTTCTGGCAACACGGTTCTGTGTAACACATTATTACATTTACAGAGAGAGAGAGAGGGAGAGTAAAGTGTGATTGTGTGTTCAGTGTACAATGACAATTTCGGTCTAGTCTCCCTTTCGTAAAGACACGTGCTAGAGACGTCTGACAGGGACTATGTCTGCATTCAGCTGTGCTGCTCATACTGTAGCAGTCTGAAATAGCAAAGCTTCAAGTTAGGATTGGGACTCATAGTTTACAGCTTCTAGTAACATGGCGTACAGTGTCCAGCGTATGCTAAGCAGATGCAGAATGCAATGCCCTGATGATAGACAACCCTTCACTGATTTTTCTTTATCTCTAAATACTGAGAGAAGAAAGGAGTTTCTCAGCTTGTGTATTCGCTCTCTGAAAGTTTTCACACAAGTGACCGCAATTGACAGAATGGTGGCTGTGGCAGAATTTGTTTTAATTTTATTTTGAGATAAGTTGAGATTGGCTGGTTGGACTTGATAGCACATACACAAACACGCTGACTCCGGGCATATTGAGTTGAAAAATAAAGAAGCAGAGCAATGAGTCCCCAGAGATTTTAATAGCCCATATTATACATTATAATCCATACCTCAATGTCATCAAGGGGGCATATTTACTAATGTGTAGAGGAATTTTATAAAAGGGTACTTATATCAAAATTTCAAAAAAATACCAATTTTTTATAGGCAAAGTAAGCACCTATGTGCCTTGATGAAATAGACACCGAGAACCAGTAGCAGCAGTGTAAAAATCCTGATACACAAATTTACACCTGCTCTGAAGAAGGCGCATAACTGTGCATGTACTCTATGGAGCCCGCATCGGGGGTCAGGCTGTGGGGAAAGAACTTTGTGGCCAGGGATCGCAGCTTCTTAATGGAGTCCTGGTGCCATGGAAACAGGATGCCAAGGCAACGCGGCTCCATGCACCGTCCAGGCCTATACGGGAAGAAGTGTGGACATTGGGCAGCAGAGAATCGGGAGAAGGCCTGCCCATCCAGGTACAGGCTGACCATCTAGACCCAATTCTGATCTGGGAATGACTAGCTCCTGCGGGCTCAGAATCGGGGTCTAGATCGGCATGTCTAGCAAGACATTCCCCATTCGGAATCGGGCCCATACTGTATAAATCATGATTCCACCCTTGCTGTACCCAAACTCTACCCCCTCTACACCTACCATACAAGTGCACACCAGCTTGTACGACATTCCTTAGTTTCCTGTTCACCTCCTACATGCATCTTTACCTTTCCCCTAGATTTACTCTAGTTCCCAATTGTTGTGTTCTGTCTTGATTAAATTCTAAGCTCTAATGAACATTCTAATATAAGCTCTAATGATGTTCTGTATTTAAACTTCCTGTAATCTCCTGTTATTCACATCTTTTATGTAACCCACGTGCAGGCAAAAGTTCATTGTATTCACCCAGTTTCATGTAAACCATTTTGACTGGTAGAAAAACAATATAACAAACCTGTTAAATAAATAAAGAAGGACTGTCCTACATGTATCTGTACAGTGTTGTGTATGCCTTGTAGAGCTTTCTAAGATGTTAAGTAGTAGTAAGTAGTAAAAGCCCATTTAAGCATGTAAATCGCTATTTTATATGCACAAATGGCTTATAAAATTACTCTTTTAAAGTTACATGTATTTTCAGTGTCAGAAACATTGTATAACAGTGTCACTTTGAAAATATACCTATAACTTTAAATGAATATTTATCTATTTTAAGTTTGACCTGCAATTTATCCATCAGCACTTAAGTGGACATTTTCAGTGGTGGCAGCCAGCACACATAAAGCTGCTGCCCGTTGCTGCTTTAATTTTGCCATGGATATTCAATGTCGGGGCCATTTCTGGAAACTGGCATTGAATATCCGGGTTTCCTGGCTACAAATTTGCAATCTGGTCCACGGCAATACTCAGCCACTGGCCAGAATGCAAAACCAGCTAAAGTTAGGACAGCCATTCAATATCCTAATTTTAGCTGATTAGGATTAACCAGGCAGTAGCTGAATATTGCCACTGCCCAGTTAACCCATGGTGCCACCCCAGAATGCCCCAATACCAATCACTTAGTTTGGGGGTTCAGCAGATAAATCAAGGATATTCAGGGATACAAGGTTAATACTGGTGAATATCCTGGTGAGCCGCATTTACGTGGTTTTTAAATGCCTTTGAATAGGCCCCCACATCTAAATCAAAAACGGGCCTCCTTTGAACCTAATTCCGCATCTGCAGGTCAGGACGTGCCCGGGGGTCCAGAATCGGGGAGATAGACATGCTCAGCAGGCACGTACAAGCGCTATTCAGCTGGCCTCATGCCTCAGATGTGGGTAAACGTTTTGGATGTCCCCACGCCCACTGTATTGTTAAACATTACACGTTTCAGATCTTGCCTGTCCCTGTGATGTACCCACAGACACCATGCCCTTCGGGCAAAAGATGCATCTCTTAAGCTGCTCATCACAGGCAGTTGTTTGCTAATGCACACTAGACATAAATACCATTGAGAAATGACTGCTGCTGCAACCTAGACCATATACCAGTCACCCCCATGCCCTGAAAAGTGCTAGGTAAGCCCAGTGCACCCCAATATGGTATACCATAATGTAAATGTGAAGATGTATGTCAGGACATACTTTGCATCAAATAGTACATGGCATTAGGAACTGGCCCCAGTGATTCCTGCCCTGGTAATCTCTACAAGCATGCCTTAAATTAGTAGGGATGGACCCTCAGCAAGTGCACAAAACCCCGCACTAACATTGCAGGTCCTGAAGGATTAATAATATTGCTGAGCAGCAAATGTATGCCCGTTTCATTCCTATGGCCTATAAGTGCACTCATTCTGCTGCTCTGCACTATCATTCCCCTCTAATCTCTCCCTACACCCGTCCCCGAGTGCTCCGCTCTTCTGTCAGATTGCTTCTATCTGTGTCCTTCTCTTCTACTGCCAAATCCAGACGTTGCTCCTTTCACCTTGCTGCTCCTTATGCCTGGAACAAACTACCCGAGTCTGTACATCAGGCTTCGTCCCTGGCCCCTTTCAAATCCAGACTGACTACTCACGTCATTGTTGCCGCTGCTGGATCTAATCCACCTAAGTTCCCTTGTGTTTCCTGACCATTCCCCCTGGATGTGTCCACAGCTGCTGTGTTGTCTCTCTCAACTAGATTGTAAGCTCCAGTGAGCAGGCACCATCTTTTACATGTGTCTGTGCAGCGCTGCATACACCTTGTAGTGCTGTACAAATGATCAGTAGTAGTTGTTGCAGTTGTAGTAAGGCCTTCTGGCTATGGCATCTGAGGCCTACCTATCTGGGTACTGGCATTTCTCACAGCAGCTACACCTGTCCCATCATTGCGTATGTCGGTCTGTATACATCCGCTACCTGTGGGGCAAACCTGTCTGCCTTCCCACAGCCAGCTTTGTGGCACTGCTCCCCTGGTCAGGGCTGTGAGGGCATGGACGGAGGGATACCCGTGCCATCACACCAAGTAGCCAGACTCCAGAGTATATTACCAATCTCGCAACTCTCATTGATCCTGGCCTGGGTAGGGATGTAGGCCGCATGGGACAATCCGGGGAATGTTGGCATTACATCAGTCATGTCTCCCAGTGCCTGGCAAAGTGGATATATAACTGCCCTATCACACTACCAACAATATCTGATCTTATTAGAATACCCTATGTAAAATGTTACAGAAGGAATCAGCATAGGTTCCCTGTGGCTCAATGTCAAAACATACCTCTGTCAATAATAGGGCCCCTCGGAATACAGGCATTCAGCAGTGCAAACAACACTAATACATGTTCAACAGCAACACCATTGGTCCCACCAAATGTGCATTATGGGCATGCATTAGCGCTGTTTTCATCATTGAGTGCCCTTTTTCTGAGGGTCCCTTAGCAGTGACAGGGATATGTTTTGACATTTAGCTATGAGTTTGACTGCCCAATCATACTTGTACCCAGTGACACTGCAGTCATCCATACCATTCAGGTACTGGCCAGGCTTTCATGAATTGCAGATGAGCACACCAGATCCCCCATGCACCCCTCAAACTACACACACACACACACTCCCTTTCTGTCACAAAAACATAATTCTGCTAAAAAAGATGCCCTGAATCTATTAATAACAGCTATGACATAACATCATCACATGGGGTACCAGGACTACAAATATAATCTTTGTTTCTCACCCAAAAAGGAATCCTTTCTCTGCTCATGCCTATACTATCCCTGCATCAATAGTCCCAGTTTTCTGAACATGGGAATTGTTAGGGTCCCATAGATTTGTTCCTTTAGCATAAACAGCACATTAGTACATAGCCTGAATAACCACTATTGCTCTTCTTAATACTTCCGTAAGGATGTTTCTTAATGTGTCTATACCTTACAACATTTCCTCACCTCTGCTCTCTGTACCTTCAGACTGCATCTTGTGTTTTTTTTCTAGACTACAGTCACACCAGTTCGTGACATACTTGTCACAACCATTCTTCAATATGAGCCACATTGCAGAGAAGAGCAGAATTTTTTCGAAGTCCTGGCCTTAATCCTCGTTTCAGCAGGAATGACATGGACGTTTCCGGGATACACGTCATGCGTACACAGACCTTTCCTGAATACATTTTCTACATTTCTGCAGCTGACCACACCCCTGCTCTGCCCTCTCCCACCCATGTTCTGAGATTTACGTGCTAGCACTGTGGACGTGCATGTCGGCAATGTTTCAGAATACGGTCTGGGACGTTTTCAGCACATAAATGTCCCTGCTGCACATACAAACCCCTTATTCATGTTCTAGAATGACCCCCTGTATTTTTAGGGACTGATTTTCGCCACTGAGCATATCTTTTTTAAGTTTATTTTTATTCCATTTTTCAAAAACAAACTCAGTTTCCATTATAAGCCCAAAAAGGAACATTAACTCCATTTCTTTGAACAATCCTATTTTATTCCCAGAATATTCCAACCCTCATCCATGAATGCTCCACTTTGAAAACTAATTTAGTATCCTCCTGTCTATCTTCCCAGAAATGCAAGCCTGAAGAATACTGACCTGAAAAGAGTGTATTCATTTTTTTCGCCACATATAACTTGGGCTAAACAGCTGAAGCTTATCAGTCGGTGCTACTGGAGACTTCATAAGTGCTTCAGAATATGAACATTAGAAAACTAAAAGAGAGAGCTAAGAGAGCAAAATCTATTAAGTATAAATTGTGTATAGCAAATAAGTACTTGGATCAATAAAGAGTAAGAGGAATTATCAAGATTAGATAAGTCTTTTTAAATATCAACTGCATCGGTGTTTACATTCCAATCATCCTGCAACCTACTGTTTTCTAAGAAATGCCAGCTGGAGAAATGAAATATAGGAATGTAAACCACTGGCAAACACTGCAAGATTAATAAATATAGTAGGGAATCAGAGACAACAAAATTTGCTCTTTTTTTTAAATCCCCAACAAGCACTTTCTAGAAAATCTCATTAATAGTTTACAATTCTGAATGGTCTCCTTTTTCAATGAAGTATACAGTTTGTACTACCTCTATTAATACAAAGCTACAGCAGAGAATCATTTTCAAATGAAGGTTGATGAGAAATATCGTTTCTTCACTTTGGTGTCCTAACAATTCATTGTTACTGCTTGGAAGGGCTAAATTCAATTCACTGAAAGAGAATATTCCTAGATAAATTGAATGGGAAGAGATGCATTGATATTTAATGCATAGCAAATTTGCGGAAATCAGATTCAGTAAAGTAATTCAACGAAAATGCCATAAAATGCTTAATTAACGAGAATCACTGAATTTAATTTCCCTTTTTTCTCTCTTTTTTTTTTATTCTCCTGTTCAGGGAGGTACAGGACGAAATGTTATGGTAACAAAGACATCTATCATATTCATTCACAGCACTGAATGTTACTCCAGTTAACATTAACCTCAGCAGCCAAAATATTGTTATGGATTGAAAAATAAGTGTAGGAGCAGCGATGATTATATGGCTGTCCTAAGGGAGACCATGTCAGTGTGCTCAATTCCAGCAAAAGCCCAGGGCAATGCTAAGGATTCAGACTTAACCCCACTATATTCATGTTTCCTAAGCCTCAATAAGCAAGAATATTATTCTTAGCCGAACAAAATTCAAGAGAAAGCAAGTGAACAAATGTGAAAGAGGATAAATATAGGAAGATTGGCAAGTATTCTGAGGAAAGGGGGAGAAAAGTAAACAGAGAAACATAAAAAAAAGAAGCATGTTAGCAGAAAAAGATCATATGGCCTATCTAGTCTGCCCTTCCATATCAACTACTATAATCCCTTTTTTCCCTTTAGAGATCTTCTGTTTTTGTCCCATGCATTCTTGAATTCAGATATTGTCCTTGTCTCTACTACCTCCACTGGAAGACTATTCCACACATCTACCACTCTTTCTATAAAGAAATATTTCTGCATATTATTACTACTACTACTACTACTACTACTTCTACTGAGCATTTCTATAGCGCTACAAGATGTACACAGCGCTGCACAGACACATGTAAAAGATGGTCCTACTCAACAGAGCTTGCAATATTACTGCTGAGTCTATCCCCTTTCACCCTCATCCCATGCCCCCTCATTGCAGAGCTTGCTTTCAATTGAAAGAGGCTTTCCTCTTATACATTAATTCCATGGAGGTTATTTTAATGTCTCTATCATTATCTCCTCTATCCTGCCTTTCCTCTAAAATAAACATATTAAGGTCTTTAAGTCTGCCCCCATGTGTCTTATAACAAAGACCACTAACCATTTCAGTAGCCACCCTCTGCACCGATTCTATCCTGTTTATATCCTTCTGAAGGTACAGTCTCCAGATTTGCACACAATACTCCAAATGAGGTCACACCAGAGACTTATACAGAGGCACTATCACCTCCTTTTCTCTTTTTTAATTTATAGCATTTAGCTTATGACTTTCCAGGGGGAGATCAAGGCAAGTTACGTTCATGCACAGTATACATTTCTCTGTCATCACAGGGCTCACGATTTAAATTTGTACCTGAGGTAATGGAGGGTTAAGTGGCTTGCCCAAGGCCACAAGGAGTATCAATGGGATTTGAACCCTGGTCTTTCTGGCTGTAGGCTACTGCCTCTGACTTTTGCCATTGCCTTTTCTACCTATTTAGCCACTTCAAGATCATCAGAAACAATCATGCCCAAGTCCCACACTTCTTTCATGGACAGAAGTACTTTACCCCCAACACTGTACTGCTCCCTTGGATTTTTGCAGCCAAAATAAATGACCCTGCATTTTTGAACATTCAATCTCAACTATCTTTATCTTTATCTTTATTAACACATTTTATATACCGCTCACGCTCAAGGCACCAGAGCGGTTTACAACAACAGAAATAATAAGGCTGCTGAAAAGGAAAAGAATGCCACAATAAAAGGAAAGGAAAGGAAAGGAAAGTATGAGATAGGATAGAACAAGAAAGGAGGATAGAGCAACAAGGCAAAGCAGAAACATTGCATAATAGTGGAGGGTTGAGGAACATCTGAATTCAGCGTGGTGGGGGAGATGAGGGGGCAGGGGGAGGAGGGAGGTTAAAAGCTGAGCAAAATAGATGGGACTTCAGCATAGTCTTAAAGGTTTTGTAGGAGGGTTCTAGGTGGAGGGCAAGGGGAAGTGACTTCCAGAGTCAGGGGCCTAAGAAGAAGAAAGCAGAGGAACGGGTGGATTCGAGATGAGCCTGTGATGGAGAGGGAAGGGACATGCGGTTCAGATGGACTGACCTGAGGGAACGATGAGAGGAGTGAAGACAAATTTGATCTGCGAGGTAAAGGGGAACACTGGTATGGATGGTTTTATGTACATGGATGAGCACCTTGAAATGAATGTGATAGGCAAGTGGAAGCCAGTGTAGGTGAATCAGGAGAGGGTTGATATGATCGAAACGTGAAGTATGCATCAGGATACGTGCCGCTGTGTGATGAACCAGTTGTAGTCTCTGCAATTGTGATTGGGGAAGGCCGGCTAGAATGACATTACAATAGTCTAGATGAGATACCACTAGGGATAAGAGTAGTGTGGTCATAGAAGGGACTGATATAAAAGGGCGAACTGCACGAAGTTGTCTCAGGGTGTGAAAGGACCGTTGCACCACAGAGGAAATATGTTCTTTGAAAGATAAAGCAGAGTCCAGGATAACCCCCAGGTAACATAGGGAGGGAACAAGAGGAAGTGGAGTGGAGGACAAAAGAGGAGCAAGGGAGGGGGCTGGAGCACCGAAGGTAAACCAGATGGCAAATGTTTTAGAGGGGTTCACATGCAGGAAGTTAGAGGAGAACCAGGTGGCCACCGAGGCCAGGCAGGAATTGAGGGGAGCGAGGTCCAGGGAGGTGGGGTCAGTGTGGTGAAGAAGAAGAATATCATCTACATAGTAATGAGCTGTGATGCCGTGCTGCTGGACCAGAAGGGCAAGGGGGCCATGAAGACATTAAATAGGAGGGGGGCATGGACAGAACCCTGGGGAACACCACATGGGAGGGGGGTTGGGGAAGAGGAAGAGAGACCCGTAGACATGGAGAAAGACCTATGGGAGAGAAAGGAACGAAACCAGGAGAGAACAGAACCAGAGAGCCCAATATCGTGTAAACGAGCTAAGAGGGTGTGGTGATCTACCAGGTCGAAAGCAGCGGATAAGTCTAGGGAAACGGCAATGGAGATAAGACCGTGATCGTGGGCAATACGCAGATCGTTAAGGAGTGAGAGCAAAATGGCTTCGGTACTGTGATTGGGACGGAAGCTGGATTGACGGGGGTGAAGAATCAGGGAGGCTTCGAGGTGGGAGGAGAGTTGGGCGTAGACCAGTTTTTCAAGAATTTTTGAAAGAAAGGGAAGATTCGAAATGGGGCGCCAATTGGCTGGGGAGGATGGATCAAGAGAGTCTTTTTAAGCTTAGCTAGATCCCTCCTCATGCTATCTACTCCTTCCTGGGTGTCTACTCTAGTGCTGATGTTGGTATCACCTGCAAAAAGGCAAACCTTACCTAACAGCGCTTCCACGGTATCACTAACAAAGATGTTGAAAAGAATCGGACCAAGGAAAGATCCCTGTGACACATCACTGGTAACATCCTTCTCCTCGGAGTGAACTCCATTTATCTGTACACTTTGTTGCCTCCCACTCAACCAATTTTTAACCCAGTCGATCACTTTAGGGTCCTTCCCTAGGGTGCTCAATTTATTTATAAGTCACCCGTGCAGAACGGTGTCAAAGGTTTTACTGAACTCCAAGTACACCACATCTAGAGCTCTCCCTCGGTCCAACTCTATGGTCACCCAGTCAAAGAAATCAATCAGATTTGTCTGTCAAGACCTACCTCTGGTAAACCCATGCTGCCTCAGATCCTGCAATCCATTGGACTCCTGAAACCTTACTATTCTCTCTTTTAGCATCATTTCCATTAATTTACTCACCACAGAGGTCACACTAACCAGCCTGTTGTTCTCAACCTCATCCTTACTTCTGCTTTTGTGTAAAGGTAGTGAGTACTATCCATAAGACTACATGCTGATTATTTCCATGATAAAATTCACACGATCAACCTCCAATTCCCCTCAAAGTCTGCTATTTCTCCTTCCCCTTCTCGTTCCTATCCCCCCCCCCCTTTCCCATCCTACCCTCTCTTCCTTTCCTGCGATTTCTGATGAGGAAACTGCACTCCTTCTCTCTTCCTCCAAGCCCATTACCTGCTCCTCTGATCCTATCTCTACACATCTCCTCTGCTCCATCTCCTCCACCGTTGTCCCCTCCATCTCTCATATCCTTAATCTCTCCCTCTCTACTGCTATGGTCCCTTCTATCTTTAAACATGCTGTGGTCATACCTCTCCTTAAGAAACCCTCTCTTGATCCCTCCTCTCCTTCTAATTATGGTCTTATTTCCCTCCTTCCCTTCATTTCTAAACTGCTTGAACGTGCGGTACATCGCCGCTGTCTTGACTTCCTCTCCTCTCATGCTCTTCTTGATTCCTTACAGTCTGGTTTTCGGCCTTTGCACTCTACTGAAACAGCCCTTGTCAAGGTCTCCAATGACTTGTTCCTGGCTAAATCTAAGGGTCTGTACTCTGTCCTTATCCTTCTTGACCTCTCTGCTGCTTTTGACACTGTTGACCATGATCTTCTTCTTGACACCTTGTCCTCCCTCGGCTTTAGGGGCTCTGTTCTTTCCTGGTTCTCCTCCTATCTCTCTCATCGCTCCTTCAGTGTGTGTTCTGGTGGCTCCACCTCCTCTGCTACTCCGCTTCCTGTTGGTGTACCCCAAGGTTCTGTCTTGGGTCCTCTCCTTTTCTCTCTCTATACCCAGTCCGTTGGCACACTTATCTCCTCCTATGGTTTTCATTATCATCTCTATGCTGATGACTCCCAGATCTACATCTCTATGCCTGAACTCTCTTCATCAATCCAGTCCCGGATCTCTAATTGCCTCTCTGCCATTGCTGCCTGGATGTTCCACCGCCATGTGAAATTGAACATGGCCAAGACTGAACTTCTTGTTTTTTCCCCTAAGATCTCCTCTCCTCTTCTTCCTTCTTCAATCACTGTGGATGGCTCTGTCCTCCATCCCGTTTCCTCTGCATGTAACCTGGGGGTTATTTTTTATTCCTCGCTCTCCTTCTCCTCATTTATCCATCTTGTCACTAAGTCTTGCCACTTCTTTCTCTATAATATTGGCAGAATCCACCCTTTTCTTTCTGTACATACTACTAAAACGCTTATCCATTCCTTAATCACCTCCCGCCTTGATTAGTGTAACCTGCTCCTTGCTGGTCTCCCTCTGAATCATCTTTCCCCCCTTCAGTCGATACAGCATTCTGCTGCTCGTTTGATCTTCCGCCAGCCTCGCTTTGCTCATGTCACTCCTCTCCTCGGGTCTCTTCATTGGCTCCCCATCCGTTTCCGCATCCAGTTCAAACTGCTCCTATTGACCTATAAATGCATTCACTCTGCGGCTCCTATTTATCTTTCTTCTCTCATTTCTCCTTATATTACCCCTCATGAGCTCTGCTTTTCTAGCCAACTGCTTCTTGCTATGCCCTTCACCTCTATTGCTAATTCTAGACTCCGCTCCTTTCACCTTGCTGCATCCTATGCCTGGAATAGACTTCCTCTGTCTATACGTCAGTCTCCTTCATTAACCCTCTTCAAAGCCAGGTTGAAAGCTCACCTCTTTGCTTCTACCTTTGGTTCTTGACTTTCCTGTTCTCCTCCTTCCCTTGTCTTGTTTCACCTATTTCTCCTTCCTTTCCTTTTGTCCTTACCTCCTTCCCTTGTTTTGTTTCTCTTGTTCTCCTTCCCTTACCCTGTTCTTACCTTGTCCTTCACCTTGTTGTTTTTGTCTTTATTAGATTGTAAGCTCTGATGAGCAGGGACTGTCTCTTTTGTGTCTTTCTCTGTATAGCACTGCGTTTGCCTGGTAGCACTTTATAAATGCTTAGTAGTAGTAGTAGTAGTAGTAGTAGTTATGGACCTGGTTGAAGGAAGAGTCCTTGGGACTTCTGCCAATTATAAATATAAGTCTTTTGTTAGGCACAGTGCCAAGCACATGGAAAATAGCCTTGCTTAGACCCATTCTGAAGAACCCTCAAGGAGGTACAACCGATCCTAAAAACTATAGACCCATCTCTAACCTTCCTTTTATCTTCAGGGTGATGGAAGTTAGTTTTTGCTCAACTTTCTAAACACCTGGAACAGGTTCATGTGTTACATCCTAGACAATCGAGTTTCTGACTGAAGCATAGTAAGGAAACCATTATGACAGCAGTCCTAAATGAGATTTACAGAGCATGGGATCAGGGTAGAGCGGTTATTGCAATTTTGCTGGATCTTTCCGCAGTGTTCGATCTACAGTAGCTGATCACAATGTGTTGCTGAATTGGTTGTATGATTCTGGACTTTGAGGTGCAGTCCTTTCATGGATTCATTCTTTCCTTCAGGATTTCTCCTGTAAGTTCACATCCAAGATTCATTGTCCTCATATAGCTTTCATTGTGGGGTTCCCCAGGGTTCAACATTATCATCCTCTCTTTTTAATGTATTTTTTTAGCTCTCTTATTACACTTATTCAGAGTATGGGTATTTCTAGCTACATCTACGTGGATGATATTCTGTTAGTGTTCCCTACAGATGAACTCTCACCGGATATTTCGCAGATCAATGTGTGTCTAGACCAGGTTGCCTCTTGGCTGCATTGCAATTCACTGAAACTGAGTCCATCTAAAACTACAGCTACATAGTTTACAAATTCATCACAAATTTCTGTAGTAGAACACAGTATTGGAGGGGTACCTATAACGCTACAACCAATGTTCAAATATCTTGTGGTCATCTTAGACTCCCAGTTTTCACTGTCTCTACATCTGGTCCAGGTTATCCAATCTTCATTTTGTGCACTGCAACACTTTTGTGGGGTTCAGTCATTTTTTGACTTGACAGTCCAAGTATCCATTTTACTACAAACAATTATGGCTAAGGTGGATTATTGTAATGTAAATTATCTAGGAATTCCACAATATCAAATGAAACTTCTTCAGAAAGTGCAGAATTCAGCAATATGTACACTAGTCCAGGCAAAATGGTTTGACCATGCAACACTACTTCTTCTGCAGCACCACTGGCTTCCTGTAGCGCCCTGGGTTTGTTCAAGGTAGTAACTTTTACATTCAAAGCCATCCATGACTTTGCACCTGAACACTTAGCTTCTTTAGTTACTCCATACCCCCGCCAGAGCACGAGAATACCCAGGGTTTTCATCTTCACATACTATCACCTTCGTTAATTAAGTATGAAACAACCAGAAAAATGGCTTTCTTTGCCATGGCTCCGACCCTATAGATCTCGCTTCCAACTAACCTAAGTACAGAACTGAACTTTCAATGATTCAAAATGACACTAAAGATGTACCTTTATGAGATAGCATTTGGAATTACCACATCTCCTGTGTAGGAAGTGCTGATGGTCATTAGGAGATGGTTGCCCCCAACATGTAGACCATTCCTATGTTTGGTTTAAACCCTTCTTCATCTTCTTTCCCCTTTTGTGTTATCGAGTTTTGTTTGGTTTGTTTTTTCATCCTTTTCCTGTCAATATAATGGTGTTCCTCCCTTTGCTTTTATTTTGTGTTATGATATTTACAGGTTTTCTTTTTATGTTTTTTTAAATTTATATTTTAATGTATTTTACTTTTTATTGTGAACCACATAGTTTATTTTCAGATTTGTGGTATATTAAATAAATTATAACCATAACCATGTGCTTTTTTCCAGTCCTCTAGGACCACTCCCGACCCTAAAAAAGCATTGAACACAGTCTCAGATTGGCTCATGACACACAACCTGAAGGTCAACACCAATAAGACTGAGGTCTTATTCATATCCAAAGACCCCACATTTACCCCACCGCCCTCCCTCAAAGTGAAAGACTTCGACCTCATAACCAAGCAAGAGGTCCGATATCTGGGAGTAACAATCGACCATCACCTGTCATGGGAGACCCACACTCAAAATATCTCCAAGACAGTCTACTATAAAAATAAGAACCCTCCAGCACTTACGTCCTCTCCTTGAGACCTCGGACTTCTGCTCGGTTGCTCAAGCTCTCATCCTCCCTCATCTAGATTACTCCAGCATCATCCTTCATGGTATGCCGAAGCACACCCTCCAGCCACTACAACTCGCCATGAACACAGCTGCCTGCACAATCCTAGCTGCATCCAGACACAACCACATCACTCCCATTCTAATTCAGCTTCATTGGCTCCCCATAGCAAGCCGCCTGACCTACAAAGCAATGCTACTCACTTTTAAGGCCCTGCTTACAATGTCAGCAACTTCGCTCTCAGAACTGATTCAAAGAACGCCAGAGACCAGAACCAGAAGAACATGTATGGTAAACGCTCTCATGAATCCAGCAACAGTAAGGACCTGTACCCAGTCAACCAAGAACCGTGCCTTTTCTCTATATGCGCCAACCCAATGGAATGCCCTACCCCCAACAATATGCGCTATCACAGATCTTACAACTTTTAGGAAGGCATTGAAGACTTATCTCTTCCAACTAACATACAATCAACCACCCTAGACTAGCCACACAAACGGAAACAGCCCGTCATTGCGAACATGCTCCAGTAATGTATATATGTTCCTAGTTATAACTCCTGTAATGTAAACATGTTTTCAAATGTAACTCCTGTAATGTAAATATGTTCTTAGCTATACCTCAGATGAAAACTCACGTAATGTAAATAAGTTCCTAGCTATACCCCAGATGTACGAGTAAACTCCTGTAATGTAAATATGTTCCTGGTTTCACCTCAGATGTAAACCATGTTAAAAACCATGTTAGATTGTAAATCATGTAAGCCATATAATCCAATCACTATGTTATCTGTAAGTGTTATTTGTAACACACATTCATTTGTTTCATGTAAACCGCACTTATCTGTAATAGCGCGGTATATAAAAACAAATAAATAAATTGAAAAGGCCAGTCAGTGGAGCCGCTAGAACGTCCCTAAGTTCCTTCAATATTCTCGGATGTATCCCATCCGCCTCATCACTTTGTCTACTTTTAGTTTAGCTAGTTCTTCACAAACACAGTCTTCTGAAAATTATTCAAAATCCCCTTCACTTCTGCCCCTATTTGTGGGTGTTTTCTGAGGTCCTGTTCCTGGTCCTTCATCTGTGAACACAGAACAAAAATATCCTGAACAGCTTCTGTATATTCCTCCCCTTCCCTCCCCCCTTGCATCTGACATTACCACTTTTGAACTTCCTCCTCTAACTAACATATCTGAAAAATGTCTTGTCGCCCCATTTTATTGCATTGGCTATCTCTTCTTTTTGTATCTTTGCTTTCCAGACTACTTTCCTAGCTTCTCTAAGTTTTTCCATAGTAGTCTGCTTTTCCTTTTACATTTCCCCCTTTCCTCCCTCCCCCCTTCCTCTCCCTCCCCTCCCCTCCCCCCTGCTTCCTCCTTCCCCTTTCCCTCTCTCCCATCCCTCTGTCCTCTCTCCCCCTCCCCCTTCACATTAATATACATAAAAAATATATTCTTTTATCTAAACAAATTCTTTTAGGAAAGAACATACACTTCAGTTCATTCTCTTTGATATTTTTTGGTTTTAGATTAACATGTACACAATATATTATCCCCCTTTTTTACATAAGATATAAGGCACATAGTCTCTAGGGATGCAATAAATTGATCGCTATGCAATCTTTTGAAGTCTACGTGTCTCCACTACTGAATGCTAAGCTCCACCCATTTTTGTTACTCCTCCCCTTTTGTCGCGAAAGCAGCGGTTTTAAAATCACACTTTTACCGATCAGGCTTTCTATGCGTTGAGTGTTTTTGGCAATACTGACAAGTCTCTACATGGTTTGATAAGGTATTTATAAATAATTGTTGAAATGTTGCCGTGTTCTCCTATCCCCCCCTCCCTCTTCCCCCCTTAGATTAAATTAAGATTCGTACAATATATCATCCTCCTTCTTTACATAAGATATCAGATGCATAGTCTTTAGAAACACAATGGATCGATCGCGGTAATATATTCTGAAGTCTACGTGTCTCCATCACTGAATGCTAAGATACACTCACTTTTGTTACTTCTCTCTTTTTGGCGCAAAGGCAGCATTTTTAACCACAATTTCACCAATCAGGCTTTTTATGCGTCAAGTGATTTTACATTACTGGCAAATCTTTTTATAATTCAAAAAGGTATTTATAAAATAACCGCAGAAATGCTGTCGTGTCACGAGGGTCCTTGCTGGCTCAGCATATCTTTGATATAATAATGTGTGTATAAATTTCTTTTCGTTTCTCAGCAGTGCTTTCATCTGGTTTTGAACATCGATGACAGTACAATTCAAAGCCTTAAAATATAGGTTAGTAAACTTAGGGGTATGTTTACTAAACCGTCTTAATGTGTGGCCGGCGCTAGTGTGCAGGATGCCATATAAGGAGTGGGCATTTCAGTCTTAACATAGCAAACCGGGATTATCGTGCGCTAATGTGCGCTGCGCACTAATGTGCACCACGCACATTAGTGCACGAGAAACGCACGTGGGAAGCATAAGCAGGCACGCTGATGTGCAAACAGAAGAACAGAGCTGCAGTACAATGGTTAAGACACTGACTGATGATGCAGGGGTCATGGGTTCAATCCCCCACTGTGCCCAATGAATAAGGTTGGCTGAGGCACTACCTGTTATGTGTAATATTGCATTATGAGGCAT
Organism: Ichthyophis bannanicus; assembly: GCA_033557465.1. NCBI lineage: Eukaryota > Metazoa > Chordata > Amphibia > Gymnophiona > Ichthyophiidae > Ichthyophis > Ichthyophis bannanicus. The sequence continues at coordinate 124,514,029 of CM066035.1, read as the reverse complement.
TTTAATTTTATTTTAATTACTGCTGCTAGCAAACACACTCTCAAAGTGCTGTAACATAAGGTGCCGCATCAGCCACCCTATAAGGCACTCCAGAGGGCATATTATAAAGTGCACTGTCCACCCAGGCACCCTAGAATGTTGCTTATAGGGTGCTTTATAGGGTGCCCTATGAGGCACCGCAAGGTCTCAGCACTGTTTTTGATGGCAGCACTGTGCATTTTAACGCATGGAAATCTTAAGTAGGTGTGCTGGCAGGCAAGGAGGAACAGCAGTGTAGCCCAATGGTTAAGACACTGACTGATGGTGCGGGGTCATGAGTTCAAATCCCCAGTATACCTAATGAATAAGGTTGGCTGAGGTAATTCCTTTTTCTGCTTGCAACTGTACAACAATCTGTGCTGCCATCTAAAAAGAACCCCACCCTAGTGCCATAAATTAGTGCACCTTTTAGGGTGCACCAGAAGGCACATCCTAAACAACCACGTCAGTGAAGGTGAGTTATAATGTTCCCCAGAGGCCATGTTGAAAGGTTGCCAACTCCCAAGGCACCATAGTAGGCACCCCATAAGCTGCCTGAATTGAAGGTGTGGCGTAAGATGGCCCAAGGATGTATAGGTGAACCCAAAAACGTTGGCCAAGAGCAGTAAGGTCCCCCAATTTGAAGGGCAAGAGAGGTATGTGCCAAACACACACGTAACCCAAACACTGCACAGAGCAGAAAGGAAAGACAATGCATAAGTAAAAGAAGGACGTAGATCAGAGCTGATGGACCACACAAATCAGCTCCAGCCCATGTGGCAGCTAGAAAAATGGACAAACATATCGGGGGCAGCTGTAGCTATGCACAGAGTGATGGTAATGTACCATGCAATAATGACAGTGTGTGACAAAGGATGGGAAGATGTGTGCAGCAGAGGAGCCAGAAATGGCAGGATAAGTGAAATATCAGGATGACAGTGGAGTAGCAGTGCTATGCAGAGCACACACAGGAGAGGCAACCAGGGAGAGCTGCAATGCAGGAATGTATAGGAGTGCAGGACGTGGGGTAGCAGCATGCACATCAGGGTAGGATGGCACACAGCTGGCAGACACACTTAGATGGACAGAAGGATGGTTCACAACTCTGATGAGGGTACAATGTGCTCACAGCACAGATCTGCACAGATATGACTGTCACAGGAATGAAAACTAGTTCTGCAGGACAAGCATACAAATGAAAGAGAACAGAGAGGAATCACACCTATGACCACTACCACAAATGGCAATGCACAAACCGGTAGGCCACACCACCAACGTGAGCTCAGTAGCAAAGGCTGCATACAAAAATAGTGCAGGGCATCACACAAGATGCCTGCTGGCTGTCAGGACAGGCAAACCCCCAACAGTAACCATGACCAAATGCACATGCAGATCTGCTGTGTACATATCAGATCACAGTCTGTAATTGGGACCAGAGACACCTGCACACACACAATGAAATGTTATGCAGTGGATACAGCATGCAAAAGAGGAAAGAAACTAAACCCCAAGGGCAGCAGAGGATGCTCTGTGGAGCTGGTGCAAAATCTGGAACAGGACAGGAGAGAATTCAACATGCAAACAGGTGTACCACACACCAGCTGAACCACAGCAATACAAAAACCCCAAGCGCACTGCCATGTAAACACCATAAAGAAACAGACCTATGTAACAGATAATATGTGATGGCTAGGCAGCACAGAGGGCACACCTTGGTGTACAGTGAAGAGAGGGAAGGGTGTGTGTAGAGGTGATGAACCTGCTGGTACCTAATGGTCCAGTTAGCACAACAGAAAAGAAAAAGATAAACCACATGTGGGGATCAAACCTGCAACCTATGGCATTATAACACATGCCTCTTGAGCACATTGCAAAAATACTACCCCAAAGGGAGGGTGTGTATGGGAACTTGTAATACCCAGTGATGTTGCAAATGGCTGGCAGATCACAGCTGCCACCGTACAAGGATGTGAGCACAGGTGGGCCATGTACATGACCAGCAAATCAGTAGATACAAGTGTCAATGTGATCAAAGAGTGGAGGAGTAGCCTAGTGGTTAGAAAACTGGCTTGGTCACCAAGCAACCAGGGCTCAATTCACACTAGCACTCCATGTGGCCTTGGGCAAGTCACTTAACCCTCCATTACCTTGGAAGAAAGACTTGACAATCTACTTCCAGTGACACTGACAAGAAACCCTGGAGTCTCTGGATCACAAGGAGTCAGGACTGTCTCAAAGGCACACATTGTATTGCACGTTTGTCACCATGATCAAGCAGCAGCAGAGACAAATGTATATCAAACTGTAGGGTTTAAGTACTTGTAGAGGTAGAGGTTAAGTATGATACATTTGGGATTTAGTATGATAGATTTGCTTTTAATTTTTAAGTGCTAAGGATTAATAATGTTCCTGGTTCATAATCACTTAATGGCTGCCCTGAATCTCACAAAATAGTTAAAGCACAGTCATTCTGCTATAACATGTGAGCCAAGAATACAGGCCTTAGCAAGAAGAGATCCAGCACCGGAAAGAACCATATAAGGAGATATCATGAGCCTTGTGAGGTGCCAGTTTGGGCTGGAGAGTCTAGACTAGGACCTGCAAGGGGATATCAGATATAGGCCTGTAAGGTCTATGTGTCAAGAAATGCATACACAGGAAACCACAAAGCTACCAACATATATGCTGGGCCCGGCTCTGAAGAAAGCAGATTAGCTGGATCATGGTGAGTATGGGAAGAGGGGGGCCAGGGGGATTTTGCAACAGGAACTAAGGGGAGTAAAGGGTAATAATAGGAAATAAGGTAGGGGAGGGGGAGAGAACACAAAGGAATAGCTCTGGGGACTGGACTGTATGTAAAAATGCGGAAGAGAAAAAGGTATAAATTGTAATATGCTTTCTATATTCTAATGGGGAGAGTTGCATTCTTGAGGTGCCTAGTGCCCGATAGAACTCTCTTCCCCACTTCGCTGCCTGTATTTGGTCATCAGTTATCTAATAAACAGAGACTCTGATTGCACCTGTACTGACTTTTCGGATCTGATCATTTCAGGTAATAATAATAATTAGGTGGTGGTCTATTTTTGTACGAAACAGGGCCGTACAAAATTGGTGCCAAACGCCCGGGATTGGCCTACGGGTGGGTCTTTATGGCCAAGATATAAATTTAAAGATTTGGATTCCCCTCAAGAAAAAGAGGGAGGTACGTAAAGATTTGGATTCCCCTCAAAAGGTTGAGGGAGGTGTGTTCCCGGTGCTGAGTGAAGACCGGAGAAGAAGTGAGTGATTGATTCCCTAGGATGACGGCGGCCTGTAATGATGGCGTCGTGAGTATATTTTTAACCAAGCTTGGTATGTGTTGTTTAATTTTTGTTGTTGTTATATGCATAAAGTGTAAGAATAATTTGCTGTTATAAACTGGGACTGAATGATAAGTGATTGAGACAGTACGTGTCGTCTGACACGAAGCGTGTGAGTGTTCTTGCTCACGGTTCCATACCTCCGTGAGGAGATTGGCTGGGCTTGAACAAAGCGAATTCTTGTTTGAAAGGTGTCCTGGACATTTCGTGCACTTCCTTCCTCTGTAAATAAAGAGGGTGGGTATTGAGACCCTTAAATAAAAGGTTGCACGTAGGAATCATGTCTCTGTTTAGGAGAGAGAAAGATGACAATCAGGGAATAATGATAAATCAGGTTTCCCCAATGACTCCGGTCGAACGGATGATGAGAGATAATCCCTTATTAGGAAAGGAAATAGAGAAAGTTTTTGTCTATTTTCACCCCCACACAGTGAAAACAACAGGTTTACTGATTTATAGGCTGAGGGACAGTGAAGGAGAATAAAAGATTGTTCTAAAAGAAAACAATGGAAGAAATCTCCTTATCTGGGATCAGACCAGAGAGGGTGACAATTAGATCAATTGAAAGAATCAGTCTAGTTACATAACAATGTAAACAAGATACACATCAATTGTAATTATGGAGTTCTGAACTTTGAGGTTTATTCTTTGAACATTGCCAGTACCTGGCCAGTGCTTGGTTGTGTTTAATGAATAATTGCTCCTATATGTCGTCTGATGAAAGATAGCTAATTGCCTGCAGCAGGATAAGATGGTTGCCTGTTTTTAGCTAGAAAGAGGGAGGGGGACTGCTGGGGGATTTTCTTCTGGTGATGGACGCATTACCTAGAGGAAACTCTCGATTGAGCAGTCTTTCTTGTTTGTTTAAATAAAGGATTTATTCAGTGTGACAGGAGTTGAAGTTCAGAACTCGGTGAAGTATTTTTTCCTCTGTAATTAGCTTGCTAGCTTTCTAGGTACGGAAATGACACTGAAAAAAAAAACTGTTTTTAGAAAAACTTAGGGACCTGATTCTGTTCTATGTGTGATAGTTATAATTGTTGTGAATGAATGGGAAGATCTTCCATGCTTTGATATATGATTATTGTTTTGTGGTATATTCTGGAAACAAATTGGTAATAGAGGAACAATAACAGCTATGATATCTGCAGAGTGTGATTCAAAAGTTACTTTGCTTTTGAAGCAAAAATTACCAGTGCAGCCGTTTCCCTTCTGGAAGTTCTGTATAACACTCACGCAATCAACGCTTTCTTAATTAGATTTTATGATCTCTGAAATTGAACTGCTTAGAATTCTTTGCTACTGGTGCAACAGAAGAAAACTGTTTCCTTTTTCCATTTGACCTTCAAAGTAGAGATTAAGATCCCTGCAGGATTATGTGGTATTCTGAGCAGATTGCAACTTGAGAATGATTTAAATCCTGAATGAATAAAATGTTAACCATGTTTGGATTTTGTTCTGATTGTATTAAGCAAAATTAAAAGTTAAACAGGGATTTTATATATTGTGGCAAGGTCGAGGTCAGCTGTAACTCTCAGTGATTGAAATAACTTAAAAAAAAGGGAAGTGTTTGCATTCTAGATGTCCACCAGTCTTTTCATGAAAAGAGTATCAGTTTCGCTTCCCCGAACTGTAAGAATTACTGTGTAAGTCTTTTGAATTTCAGTTCCAGGAGTTCTGTCTTTAGTTGCTGTTTAGAATGAGCACATATATCCATTCAAAACTACACCAATTAAGTTAGTGGGACTGAGACACTGTTTAACAATCTAAATTTATATTTTCTGCCTCCCATTTGTTTGACTTTTAACAATTGTTTTAGAAGCAGGATTAGCTGTTGTGTGCGAGCAGCAATCCCAGAAAGCAATCCAAGAAGAGGAAAGGGGGAGGGGAAACAGCATTCTCTCTTTTGTTTGTACCTGTAGAATTTCAGGCAACTGAATTGGTGGAGCGAGTGACAGACATTCTGATAAGAAGTTATTTCAGATCTAATGCAGCACACCTGTGGACAACAGCGACCCCTACTGCAACTACATAATGCTGACTTTTGTGTGACCTTTTGAACTGGTTCAAGCTTGATTGAAATTTATATAGAATGGTATAATGGTATAAACAGTATGGTGTGTTCTCTCCTTCTGCTCTCTCTGAAGAATGGCAAGTGTTTGCTGCATTGTGTTTTAAATGCTGTCATGTATCAAAGTTTCACTGCTGTTGTACTTAATCCTTTTTATGCCTGGAAGCTAGTGTATCAGGCTGTATTTCTGCTCTTTTCTAAGCCATGCTTTAAGCTTACCTCTTTAGGGCTACTTTTGAATATGTGATCCAGCTCACCATTGTCACCGTTACTTCCCCCTTTGTTGCCCACTTGAATGATACTGACACTTGGACTCTTGAAGGTTTCTTCAACTGTCACCTCTGCTTGATCTACTTCCTTCCTGTATGAACTGTTGCTGACCAAGATAATTGCTGCCAAACCTGCTCCTTGGGACACCATCTGTTTCCTTCATCCTGATGGACAATTAGTTTTACTTCTGCGAGTTCACAGTACAACCCACATCTCCAAAGAGGTTCTCAATCACCCCCTGCCTTGAACTGAAATCGGGACAGTCTGTTGAACTTTTTGCTACATTGCTATTACACGTAGGTTAGATGCTGGACTTCCTTGATATCTTTCTAGACCCCTGCCATAACTGCTGGACTTGGTATGGTTATCTGCCGTCTACAATGCTTACTGTATGTTCAAATGAAAGCTGTTATTGATTCTATAACTAAGTTGTCAGAGTCCCTAGAGCAGAATACACAAATGACTCTGCAAAATAGACAAGCCCTAGATTTGCTCCTTGCTTCTGAATGAGGCCTTTTGTTCTTTTATTAATGCCACTATCTGTTGTATAGTCATAGCGAATCATTCAGTGTTTGTGCTTAATGCTATGGATAAAATACGTCACTTGTCAGAACTACATATTGATGATTTTAAGGGTGGTTTCCAGATTGGAGATTGGTTTTCATCTCTCTCCTCCTGGTTCCACTCCCTTGGCTCTGGCTTGAAAGGTTTATTGATTTCTGCTGGCTTTATTTTAATCATTGCTTTACTCTTCTGTTGTTTGTTTCTATGTTTATATCCTGCTGTAAGAAAAATTGCACCAAAGTATCTACCTCTTTTTTGCCTGTTCAGACTAGCCCTACTCTTGTCAATGTTTCTTATGCAGCCGTCCCCATGTCAGACTATTCAGACCTGGATTTCTCCCATTCCCCAGCCGAATAAAAAAAATAAATAAAAAATGGGGGAGTTGTAGGGTTTAAGTACTTGTAGAGGTAGAGGTTAAGTATGATACATTTGGGATTTAGTATGATAGATTTGCTTTTAATTTTTAAGTGCTAAGGATTAATAATGTTCCTGGTTCATAATCACTTAATGGCTGCCCTGAATCTCACAAAATAGTTAAAGCACAGTCATTCTGCTATAACATGTGAGCCAAGAATACAGGCCTTAGCAAGAAGAGATCCAGCACCGGAAAGAACCATATAAGGAGATATCATGAGCCTTGTGAGGTGCCAGTTTGGGCTGGAGAGTCTAGACTAGGACCTGCAAGGGGATATCAGATATAGGCCTGTAAGGTCTATGTGTCAAGAAATGCATACACAGGAAACCACAAAGCTACCAACATATATGCTGGGCCCGGCTCTGAAGAAAGCAGATTAGCTGGATCATGGTGAGTATGGGAAGAGGGGGGCCAGGGGGATTTTGCAACAGGAACTAAGGGGAGTAAAGGGTAATAATAGGAAATAAGGTAGGGGAGGGGGAGAGAACACAAAGGAATAGCTCTGGGGACTGGACTGTATGTAAAAATGCGGAAGAGAAAAAGGTATAAATTGTAATATGCTTTCTATATTCTAATGGGGAGAGTTGCATTCTTGAGGTGCCTAGTGCCCGATAGAACTCTCTTCCCCACTTCGCTGCCTGTATTTGGTCATCAGTTATCTAATAAACAGAGACTCTGATTGCACCTGTACTGACTTTTCGGATCTGATCATTTCAGGTAATAATAATAATTAGGTGGGGGTCTATTTTTGTACGAAACAGGGCCGTACAAAACACATATTTTTATTTGGGTTCATCTTCACAGATAGTGTTGATAACGCCATCATAATATCAAGGTGAGTGGATCCAAGGTGAAAGACAGAAAGGTCACTAGCCCGTCTACAAATGAAGGGCAGGAGACATAATGTGCAGCACTATGCATTAGGCCCCCACCCCCCACATGCTGCCGCACGCCTCAAATGTGTTACTCACATATGAGTGCATGTAGACAGTAGGCAGTGCATGATGAAAGACCAACACACATCAATCATGATCTGTTCCCTAAAATATATCTATCTGGCAACACAGGAGGCACACAAATGAAAACAGCATATGTTGTTCAAACGTTATAACTTTAGAACCACAGATTGAAAATAATGTTACAGCTATCACATAATGCCTGATATAGGAATCCAAGCTGCAACAATGTAACCCTAAACAATCATCAAATGCACAATGAGGATATGCTAACAGGTAGCAGAGGCACATGAACACAGACAGAATTCAAATGAAAACTACCTGCAGAAACATGCAGAGATAACACCATGCAGGAGGTCCCCCTGCACCGGTTGGTGTGTAGACAGTGTCTGTACACATATATCACCGTACATGGAATGCACAATTGAAGGAAGACAACGGACACTCATACTGCGACACTCCAAATATAACGTGGCAATGTGAGTGTCGTTACCTCAGGGGATAAATAGGACTGTGCAGACATGCAATGCAAGGTTTGGAAATCAATGCAGAGCATCACGTCTGTACAGTAAACAAACACAAGAAACAGTTTATAGAGAGGGAAATTAAGGGCAAACATGTTACAGTAAACCACACAGAAGCCATATTGCCACGTGCTGTGTTTCGCCAACATAGTCAGTCATATGCACATGCACCATTGACATTTTAACATGATTCAGTGATGCCACACATGCACGCAAACACCCTTGGTGATTGAAAACATCAATCCAGGATGCTGGTGTGCATTAAAGCGGTGTTGTGGCAAAACCTGTATCATGTCCAGGTGGAGAGTAGGTGGACATAGACAACAGGACCTCTCCATCGCTACCCCTATGCCACATGCATGGCTGTATGCTTGTGTTGAAACAAACAGATGAGCATATCCTGTGTTCCATGTCACACACATGGCCAAAAGAAACAACTGTGGAGGAATGTGCAACATACAGTGACAATGGCAGTCCCTGCTTCACACGTGGGGACCAGTACACAGTGTGCAAAGTCCAAAGCGTATCTGCAATCCAACACGTCAGGTTAAGACTATCCTTGCAACCCTGGGCATGCATAGTCAAGTGTCACATCCCAATATGCCACAGTACATGAAAGGTCCTGTGTGTCTCCTGCGATGAGCACGACTCCCAGCCAGAGCATGGCAGCAACAGTGTCTTGGATATATCTGTCATGGCCAAAGTAGCAATCCAAAAATAATATTGTCCATCCTAGGCATGTGTCCCACTCGCAGAGGTCAAACATCCTATGGCACCATTTTCCAGGGAAAGTTCCATGGTGTTGTGTCCCCCAACAGGTGGGTGATGGCGATGCCAGATGCACTGTAATAGATATGTCTGGTTTGTTCTCTGCCCTGTGTCAGAAGAGGAGAAATATTGTATTGGTATGCGCCTTGCAACATCAGCACAAATTGCAGAGAGTCAATCATTAAGAAACACATAATAAAGGGACACACAGGCAAACATGACATGATCACAACACAATAAACATTGCATGTTGGGGACATTTTGAATTGGAAGCATATACACGGGTGTCACATGGATATGGTTCTGTCCATGCCCATGTGACACAGGGGTTTCAGAGCTCCATCCTATGTGCATCAGCGTTCATGAACAGAGAGCCAAGATGAAATGTATATGACACAAACAATAAATTTATTTATTTATTTTATTTTATTTATTTATTTAACAATCTCTTATATACCGCAGCTTCCTAAGATCAGCTGCGGTTCACAAATAACAACAGGCAACAAATCATGGATTTGTTTTACATATAACGTCATATAACTATAACCAATGTACAGTAAACAGAAATGTTGAACAGATAGCACTGAACAGTGCAACACTATATACATTATGTACATTAACATTATATTATTAAATACATATACAAGTTATGTGGGATATAATCATTATGAGTAGTACAGATGCAGATAGGGCAGGTTTTCTTTTCTGTTATAGTGAGATGTAGATAAAACTGTTTAGCCTTTGTCTAATTCTTTTGATGGCTGTTCTATAGTGTTGTAGTGCATTGTAAAGAGGTGTGTTTTCAGTTTTTTTCGGAATTCATTAATCTCTGTTAATATTCTTAGTTCAACAGGGAGGGAATTCCAGGCTGTTGGGGCTGCATGTGAGAACGCTCTGTTGTTTGTTGATTTATTTGTTTTTATGAAATCTATGGGGGTTTTAAGTTTGTTTAGTTGATTTTTTCTTTGAGTAGGTTTTGGATGTTCTTTGGTAATTAAGTTACTTAAAGTAGATGGTGTCAAATCAAATAGTGATTTAAATACTGTTATTAGTGTTTTATATGTTATTCGGTTTTGAATTGGAAGCCAGTGAAGCCAGTGGAAGCCAGTGAAGCCAGTGGAAGCCAGTGGAAGCCAGTAAATCATTAACATGTAAAGGCTGATGTCATTACCAAAAGAACAAAGGTGCAAACTACCTTGTGCTTGCATCAGGTGTATGTCTTGGATCCTCTGAGCCACTCAAAGGCCATAACAGGTCACAGTGAAGGGACACAATGCCAGCGAAATATGTAGAATCTCCATGTCACCATGTCACGCCAATATCTGTGATACAAAAAGCAGGTCAACAGTGGTATGTCAGAACACAAGACACAGTTCTGTTCCCAACATACAACACATATCCACAATGGTTACATGGTAAACACCAGTAAGGTAGAGATAGCACAGTCACCACCACCCCCCAGGTGTACAGACCCCTCACAACACATGATAATGTAAAAAGCCGGAACACTGTATCATCACACAGCCAACACAAGAACACACACACACAGTATGCTAAGGGCAGCGTGCCAGCAGTAGCATATGGCCTGTATGTCCACAAGTGGAGATTTGTACACATAAAGGCCCTGTGAAATGCAATGATACCCTGGTGTTGGCTGATGGTACAATGTCGGGGAAGGGTGCACGTGTAGGCCACCACCCAAAAACCTACAACCTCCACACACATGCAGCTCTGTTGGACATGTCCCAGAGACAGTGTTGCTGAAGACATACTGGACAGGAACACATGGGGATATGTGTGCCAACAGCAAAATATGGTTTAGGGAGGTGCAGGGAAAAGAGGTGAACCACAACATCTGGACAATAGGAAAGATCACCGAGGACATGTGTTCCCCCGGACTGCTGGCACAGACAATATAGCTGTAGGTCCACCTACCCCAGACCACAGCATGTTGGCTGATGTACAGTCCCCTGCCAATGCACCACAGCACCAGGAGCTTCAAAAACTATGTCCTGTGCATTGGGAACAACAAGAGAAACATACATATGTCATGTTCTAGCTGTGCAACACACACTGCACCTTCCTGTCCCCAGCTTCCACACCCCCCAACATCCTTTACAGACTCACTGTTCACCATCACACCGTACACATCTCTCCCATGTGAGAGGCATCAAGGACATGTCTTTGCCAAACTACAGGGGTCCGTACTCTGTCTGTCCCCTCCCTCATAAGAACATAAGAACATGCCATACTGGGTCAGACCGAGGTCCATCAAGCCCAGTATCCTGTTTCCAACAGTGGCCAATCTAGGTCCTACGTACCTAGCAATATCCCCAAAAGACACAGGTTCCATAATGCTTGTACTGGGTCAAGCATTGATATCCTGGGTCCCTTTTTAATAGTGGTTTATGGACCTTTCCTCCAGGAACTTGTCCAAACCTTTTTAAACCCAGCTATACTAACAGCCCTTACTACATCCTCCGGTAACAGATTCCAGAGTTTGATTACACGTTGAGTGAAAAAATATTTTCTCTTATTTGTCTTAAATAGTTTACCCTGTAGCTTCATTACATGTCCCCTAGTCTTTCTATATTCTGATAGCGTAAACAATTGATCCACGTTTATCCGTTCCACTCCATTCATTAATTTATAGACCTCTATCATATCTCCCCTCAGCCGTCTCTTTTCCAGGCTAAAGAGCCCTAACCTTTTTAGCCTCTCTTCATAGGAGTAGCCTTCCATCCCCTTCACCAATTTGGTGGCTCTTCTCTGTACTTTTTTCTAATAACGCTATGTCCTTTTTAAGATACGGCGACCAGAATTGCACACAATATTCAAGGTGCGGTCGTACCATGGAGCGATACAGAGGCATTATAATATCCTTTGTTTTATTCTCCATCCCTTTCTGTATGATACCTAGCATTCTATTTGCTTTCTTGGCCGCCGCTGCACACTGGGCGGAGGGTTTTAACATGTTATCCACGATGACTCCTAAGTCCTTTTCCTGGGTGGTGGTTTCTAATGTGGAGCCTTGCATCGTGTAACTATAGTGTGGGTTGTTCTTTCCTAGGTGCATAACTTTGCATTTGTCCACATTAAATTTCATCTGCCATTTGGATGCCCAGTCTTCCAATTTATCCAGATCCTCCTGCAGTTTTCCACAATCCTCTTGGGTTTTAACAACTTTAAACAGTTTTGTGTCATCTGCAAATTTGATAACCTCACTAGTTATTCCCTTTTCCAGGTCATTTATGAATATGTCAAAAAGTAGCGGACCCAGTACAGATCCCTGGGGTACTCCACTATTCACTTTTTTCCATTGGGAATATTGGCCATTTAGCCCTACCCTCTGCTTTCTATCTTTTAACCAGTTCCCGATCCACAATAGTACACTGCCTCCTATCCCATGACTTTTTAGCTTTGCCAAAAGTCTCTGATGGGGGACCTTGTCAAAAGCTTTCTGGAAGTCCAGATACACTATATCAACCGACTCACCTTTGTCTACCTGTTTATGCACACCTTCAAAGAAACATATCAGATTAGTAAGACAAGATCTTCCTTGTCTAAAGCCATGTTGGCTGTCTCCCATTAGGCCATGACTATCTACATGTTGTGTAATTTTGTTCTTTATGATGGTTTCTACCATTTTCCCTGGTACTGACGTCAGGCTCACCGGTCTGTAATTTCCCGGGTCACCCCTGGAACCTTTTTAAAAATTGGTGTTACGTTGGCGACCCTCCAATCTTCAGGTATTACAGATGATTTTAATGAAAGTTCACAGATTACCAATAGCAGGTCTGCAATCTCATATTTCAGTTCTTTCAACACTCGGGGATGTATACCATCCAGTCCAGGTGATTTGCTACTATTCAGTTTATCAAATAGTTGTAATATATCTTCCCGGTGTAGTGATATTTCTCTCAATTCCTCTGCAGTATCTCCTTTAAATACCACTTCAGTCATGGGTAACATCCCTACATCTTCCTCAGTAAAGACCGAAGCAAAGAATTCATTCAGTCTCTCTGCTATAGCCTTGTCTCCTCTTACTGCCCCTTTTACCCCTCTATCATCTAACGGTCCAATTGACTCTCTCACAGGCCTTTTGCTACGAATGTACTTGAAAAAGTCTTTATTTTGTGTTTTTGCTTCCGTAGCAAGTTTCTTCTCAAATTCCCGCTTTGCCTGCCTTATCAATGCTTTGCATTTAACTTGCCAGTGCTTGTGTTGTTTCCAGTTTTCATCATTTGGCTCTTTTTTCCATTTCCTGAAGGTTGCTTTTTTGGCAGCAACAGCCTCTCTGACCTCACCTTTAAACCATGCTGGCAGTTTTTTGGACTTTCTTCCACTCTTCTTAATGCGTGGAATACAGCTGGTCTGGGCTTCGAGGATAGTATTTTTAAATAACACCCAAGCTTGCTGTAAGTCTTTAACCTTTGGAACCGCTCCTTTTAGTTTTTTCCTAACTATATTCCTCATTCTATCATAGTCTCCCTTTTGAAAGTTAAAAGGTAATACTGTGGATTCCTTTACTATCTGTCCTCCACTAATTAAATCAAACATGATCATACTATGATCACTATTGCCAAGTGGTCCCCTCACCTCCCTGTTGTCGCACACACTGGTGAACATAAGTGTTTTCTCCCTACCGTGTTCCCAAATCACTCCAAGGCTGCAGTATTATCCTGGGTCCCCCATGTTGTGTACTGGTGTACCAATGTCGTCTGCTACACTGCTGTCAATTGCTGTAACACATGGAAATATGCTGGGGCACCTCCGGGATCCTCTGTCCAAACACATTTCCTGGTGTGTATATCTCATACCTTGACTAACATTAACAGCTGTGTGCTACTGAGTTGCTAAACATATATCTCAATGTCTGCGTTATGTCCGCTAAACCACACCCCAATGTCTGCTTTTGACCTGACCTTGATGGCTGCATGTCAGCCCACTGTGTGAAAGTGATAATGGCAAAGCATGGATAGCCTATATGTGCACCTAATAAACCCCCTCCCATCAGAGCCTCTTTGTGTATGTGGCCATTACATTCCTTCTTTAGGGTATGCAATGTAGTTGGTGTCTTGGCATGCACTCTCCTCCTCTATGCACTTATACAGCCTGTAGTTGAGTCATGGGTTTATGTGGACATGTCATCAGCTAGATTTGCTGAAAACAATTTGCTGAAAAAAATATAAATATTTCCCTGAAAACACCCCTAAAACCCAATCCACCCCCACATTGATCTCTCTGCTTGCCTACTGTAACCTACACCTTGTTGATCTTGCCTGAATCACCTCTGTTTGTGTGTACATATGCAACACTGCACTGCATGTCTGTTCTACAATGGAAAAAAAAACCCTGGCTGGACAATGCACAGGTTCCCTATCCTTCAACGCATCCATGTTAGGGCTACGCGATGACTTATACAGTCTGCTACACTGTGTTATTCCACTAACTCGCAGCAAGGATTTTAATTACCATTATGACAGATAGTACTGAGCATGTATATAGTGCTACATATCACATGTAGCGCTATACAAAAATTACAGACCCACAGATCCAGCTCACAAGAGCATACCACACACACAATCAGCTGGACAAGTGGCCCCAAACATGGTCCTCTCTCCCACTGTGAAACCCACACCACATGCCTTTCACCTTGCTGTACCCAAAGCATAACACCAACTAACTGTGGTTGCACAGCAGCCGCTATCACAATTATCCACAAACCACGAATGTCACCCCAAAAACTCCCACAAGCCTAAAACCACCCACCCACATCATCCACCTCAGCCCTCTGTTCTGCCCTGCCAACATTGTTAGGTTCTCAGTCATGCTTATATTTGACATTGGGATGGCCAGCCAGTGTCTGTTACATGTCAGTGCAGTGTTGCATCCTACTGATATTGGTCTACAAATGTTAACCTGTATTAGCACTACACACATATAGCAACAAATGTGGGAACATATGCAGTATGTACATGAGAAGAGCTGTGCCTGCCGCCTGATTGCTGTGCTCTCACGTGTGTCCTCACGGGCACGTACAGGGGGGCACGTCGGATCATCCTCCAGACCCTCATTAATCTCTGCAGGGATATTGTGCCTGAGAGCAATGTTGTGCAGGATGCAACAGGCTATGATGATCTCTGCCACAGCCTGTGGAGTATATTGTAAGGCGCCGCCTGTCCTATCCAGACACCTGAAGCGACTCTTTAAAACGCCAAAGGTGCGCTCTATGACAGAGCGGCTGGTGGCATGGGCCTCATTGTACCTCCGCTCTGCACGTGTCCGTGGTTGACGCACAGGGGTCAGCAACCAGGGGCGACACCCATATCCTGCATCAACTGTAGAAAGAAATGAGGTAAGTTAAAGCAGGAGCTCATGTCCCCTCAAATGGACACAGGTATATATGTGCAAAACAAATGCATAACACATCCTGAAAGAAACATATGACATCACAACTATGCAGCATTGCAACATTGAAATATGATGACACAAAAGGACCACATGGCCTATCTAGTCTGTCCGTCCATATCAACAGGTACAACAGTCCCCTTTTTACCTTTATAGATCCTCTGTGTTTGTCCTATGCTGTTTGGAATGCAGTTACTGTCCTCATCTCTACCACCTACACTGTGAGAGTATTACATGGATCCACCACCTATTCAGTAAACAAATATGGTGGCATGTCACCCGTGAATCTATCTCCCTCCACCCTCATCCCATGTTCCCTCATAGCTGAACTTGCTTACAATTTGCAGAGGCTCTCTCCCTCAACATATATGCCACGGAGGTATTTCTACATCTCCATCATATCACCTCTATCCCTCCTTTCCCCAAGGCGTACATCCTAAGATCCTTCGGTCTGTCTTCATATGCTGTATAATGAAGACCACTAATCATTTTAGTAGCCACCCTCTGCACCGACCCCATCCTGTGCACATCCTTTTGAAGGTGCAGTGTCCAGAATTGCACACTATACTCCAAATGAGGTCGCACCAAAAACATATACAGAGGCATTCTCCCTTCCTGTTTTATGATAGCCATTCATCTCCGTATGCACCCAGCCAGCCTTCTAGCTTTTGCCCTCGCCTTTTCAACTTGTTTAGCTACTTTGACATCAGCAGACACAACCACGCCTAGGTCCCGCTCTTCTGTAGTGGACAAGAGTACTTCACCCCCTATACAATAGTACTCCCTTGGATTGCTTCAGCCCAAAAGCCTGACCTCACATTTCCTACCATGACATCCCAGCTGGCCAATTTAAGACCATTCATCAAGCTTAGCTAGATCACTCCTCATGTTTTTTACAGCTTCCTGGGTGTCTACCCTATTACAGATTGAGTGGGGGAACCTAAGAAACACCAGACAAGGGGTAGCTGTATGGATTGGCGAAAACATACGTAATATGTAACAACCACACCAATGCTCGCATCCAATCAACCAGCATCACACAGCACCATAGCAGGGCGCATTTGGAGGGCAACCCCCCCCCCCTTCCCCATATATCCCACACAGGCAGATGACACACACACACATTGAGGGATCTACTCCAAGACACACATTTGCACATACGCCTAGTCACATGAGCACCATGTGCATGTCAGAAATGGGAAATACCCACCCAGCAATATGCAGTCCTCATACTGTCCTGCCTCAAATTGTTGGAATAGTGCTGAGTGATGCAGGATATAGGCATCATGGGTGGACCCTGCAAACCTTGGGACCACATTCAGAATATGCATATTTGCATCACATACAACCTGAACATTCAGGGAATGATAGTGTTTGCGGTTGCAGAACACTACCTCCCTGTCTCTAGGCGGGACCAGGGCAACATGTGTGCAACATGTGTGCAATCAATAGCTCCCATCCCGGCAAACGCCTCAAAGGCCTGGTTCAGGGTCCACCTATGTTGCCTAGTGTGTGGAATGGCAATATAATTCCGCACCCGGCTGACCATGGCACGCAGTACTTGGTGGAGACAGCGTGAGAAGGTGGGGCGGCTCATGCCACCCACTGCGGCCACAGATGACTGGAAACAGCCAGAGGCAAAGAAATGTAGGGCAGCAAGGAGCTTGACCAAACCCGGTATGGCATGTGACCGATCAGTCAGGGGCTCGAGGTCAGGTCTTAGATCCTCATAGAGCTCCCTAATAGCCCCTGTGCTTGGTCGGTACAGGGAGATGACCTGGTCCTCTCGCATGCCCTTGAGCTGGGCCCTGGGCCTGTAGAGGCGTGGCTGGCGAGCCTGCACCTCAGCACGCCTCCTGCGCCATGCGGGCACAGCCCCTGCCTGCCCTGCCCCCACAGCTGCAGGTCTGATTTGCTGCGGGACTACACCCATGCCCTGTGCCTCAGCCCCATAGACACCATCTCCCCTGTCACGCAACCGCACCACCTGCCCACCTCCCACTGCAGCTGCAGCAAACACAAAGGCCGCCATAAGCTCCACCCATCTTGCTACTCTAGCACACTCAAACACAGACACCACTTCAGTAAACAAGACACCCACCTTACACACCACACAGAAACACAGCCACACAATACAACCAACACCAATCACAAACCCAGTCACGCTCCACAATACACCTGATTCTGACTCGCTCCTTCCGTCACTGCCAACGCACACCTTCTCTCTCCCTCGCCTACAAAAAAACCCTCAACGTGCAACATGTGCTCAGGACTATTTATAGGCTTTTTTTACGTAGCACGTGTTGCGCGTGCGCAGGTGCGTGAGCACGACGGCTGCACATGTGCAGTTGGCTGTGCACATGGTGTATGCCCCACGCACACGCAGCACTGTGCATGCGCCACGTCTCATGTGCAAAGGTACACACGCACGCACCCACTTCCTGCGTCTGTGTGGCGCATGCGCAATGCGCACAGCCAACTGCGCATGCACAGTGTGCACGGCGGAGGCGCGCGCGTGCTGCGTGGTTGCCTGCACAATGCGCAAGCACGCATTTCCCACTTCTGGGTGGCGCATGCGCAATGCACACAGCCAACTGCGCATGCGCAGCGTGCAGCCAACGTGCTCACGCAACTGCGCATTCGCAACATAAAAAACCCTATAAATAAACCTGTACACGTGCTGCACGTTGAGGGGTTGTTGGTAGGCGAGGGAGAGAGAAGGTGTGTGGTGTCAGTGAGAGAGAGAGAGAAGCAGTTGTCCAGTAGAGCTAAGTTAGTGTGTTGCGGGTCAGAGTGGTAGAGGCTGGGTTGTGGAGGATAGGTGTGAGATACAGCAGGGGATACAGAGAGGAGGGGAGGCAAGGAGCAGGTGGTTGAGAAAGGAGGTGAGGTAAAGAGCAGATAGCAGGGAGAGGAGGGAGGTGTGAGGTGGAGCTGAGAAGGGCAAGAGAAGGAATGTCTGACAGGGAGATGGAGCCACAGGACAGGGCAGGAGTGGAGAGGGAGAGGGACAGGGAGAGGGAGAGGGAGGTGGGGCCACCTGTTGGGGAGGAGACAGATATGGCAGGGAGTGTGGTGGAGGCTGCAGGCCCATCGGCCCAGCCCACACAGGGTCCTCTGACTACAAAATGTAGGCGCATACCGGTGCCAGCTCTGCAACGGAAGAGGGCTCAGAAATTCACCCAGCAGGAAAACCACATCCTGCTGGCGTCTGTTCTTGAAAATTATGATGTCCTGTACAGACGACTAAGCAACACCACCACTGTTGCAACACGCACCCAGGTGTGGGAGGAGGTGCAGGAGGCGGTGGCACAAGCAGGGGGCCCAAGCAGAGACCTCGACAGCCTCAGGAAGAGGTTCAACGACATAAAGAGGGGTGTGCGTGCACACATGGTGGCAGAGCGGCAGTATGCCATGGGCACTGGAGGGGGAGGCCCTTTTACACCCTCCCTAACACCCCTGGAGCAGGAGTTGGCGGAGCGGCTAGGGCCAATATACCTGTATGGACTGCCAGAGGCACTGGACACTGCCCATCCCCAGGCAGGTAGGTACCCAAATCACACCTTGCTGCTCCCAACCCATAGAGTACCTGCCCTTTGGATATGCATCAGGCTTCTTATTAGCATCTCCTCATACCTGCTCCCCTGGATCATCTCCCACCCTCTGCCTTTGACTCATGAGTGTGCTGTCCCCCATTCCACCCCTTTTACTCTGTGTTTTGCTGCCCTCCAACCACATGTTTCATTAGCATCATCCTTTTTTATATCTGCCCTGCACATGTGGCTACATGTCTGCTACAAGCCCCCTCTCAGACCTGTACGTGTTATGTCTGTGTCTAATCTAAGCACTGCTGAGCAGGGATGGTCCTTCTGTGGGATAATGCACACCAGGGCTCCTCAAACATTCCAAACAGGGGGCCAGTTCACTGTCCCTCAGACCATTGGAGGGCCGGAATATAGTTGAAATGAACACTATGAACAAACCCCAACTAACACTGCATAAATGCAAAATACAGAGAATGTTTCCTAACATTTTTGTTTTGTTTTTCCAGTGCCAATTGCTCTAGCCACGTTAGTCTGGTTTCTTTGGGTCTTCTGCTAACTCCCCATCATCTGCTTTCCATTTGTCCATTCGTCACACGTCTAGTATTGTTTCCATTCTCTGTCTACATCTGCTTTAACATAGTAATCTTTCTCCTTGTGCTCTTTCCACATTCCTAGTTCATCCACTCAAATGTTAGACCTCCATCCTCAATCCCCACTTACTCTCCCACTATCCGTCCAATTGTAGATATCTCTTACCTCCCTCAAAAAGATTTTTTCCCTCACCATTTCATTTGCCCAGCTCCATCCCATTCTGATCCTCGCCCAACCTCACCTCCCGTCTATTTCCAGCCACACCCAGCATCCGCTCCCCTCTAGTCCGTGCATCAGCCCATTTCCAGTCCTAGCCCCTCATCAGCCCATTTCCAATCCTATCCCTGGACCAACATCAGCCCAGTACCAGTCCTAGCTCCACATCCATTTCCAGTCCTATCCAAGTCCCTCCATAAGTGCATTTCCAAACCCCAGCCCCCCCAAAAGCTCATTGATAGCCCTCTCCTAGCCCCACCATCAGCCCATTTGCAATCTTAGCACCCCCAAAAGCACATTTCGAGCCCTATCCTAGGCCCTCTATCAGCCCACTTCCTGTCTTAGCCCCATACTCAGCCCATTTCCAGTCCTAAGCCCATCATCCCACTTCCAATCTTACCACCACCCATAGGCCATGACCTGTCCTAACCCCCTCCCCCCATCAGCACACTTCCAGTCTTACCTCTCCCCCCCATTGCCAATTACCACTCCAAACCTCCTCCCCCCCCCCCCATCAGGCCAGCTAGGGTACGAAATAAACCAAACACGGCTACTGCTGATGCTTCCACCGTGGCAGCAGCAGAATCAAGCATCCCATGGGGGCCCCCCCCCCTGCTCTGCAGCGTCCTCCATGCGGCTTCAGTGTGGGCTTGTCAGAGCCGTGTGAAGGGAGAGTATCCCTTTCTCACGGCCATGTTAATCCCGCCACAGGCCTGATAGAAAATCCCATCAGCCCCACGGCGGGATTAACAGAGCCACGAGAGGAGAAGCTCTTTCTGTTTGCGCGGCTCTGACAGCCAACACTGAGGCTGCATGGAGGACACTGCAGAGCAGGGGGAGCCCCGCGGGATGCTTGATTATGCCGCTGCCACGGCGGCAGCGGCAGCAGCAGGTTTGTAAGGTGTTAACGTAGCTGGGCTGCTGCTCAATGAATGCTGCGGCCCTGGGTAGAGCTGCCCCTGAGGACTGGCAGCGGCGGCAAAAACACCCGTCGGGCTGCATACATGTCCTTAGCGGCCCACATGTGGCCCTCGTCCCATAGTTTGAGGACCCCTGATGTACACATCGATGTGTGTGCTAGGTATTGGTCTATATATGCCTAATAGTGGTAGCAAGAGCTGTAGTGGTAGCTATGTAGCACATGTACAGGCCACGGCCAAACACACATTGATTGTGGGGTGGATGTGTTACACAGTTGTATGTAGTTGAACCATGCAAACCGATCTGTGCTGTGTATGGTCTTCCACAACCCAGGTGACTACACAACCATGGCCACAGCTGAGGAGGAGGAGGTGCAATTGGCCGAGGATGTGCCAGAGCCCCAGCCCACAATGTTTGGGGGCAGCACCAGTAGTGGTGACGGGACCCCAAGCACACATGTGCAGCCTGAGCCAGAGGACCACACCCCAGACGTCACTGCCACAGAGGGCTCAGAGGTGATCACAACACACCACCCCATTCATGCACCAGCGCCAGATGAAACCCCTCCACCAGAAATGGACCCAATCATTGCAGAGCTGCGGACACACACTGCTGCAGCATGGCGCAATGCAGAAGGTGGGTAACAGCATACCCCATGGGGTTGTCCTAACATCCACAAAATGATTGCATATTGCCCACATAGCATAGCGTTCTGATGTTGGGGGGGTTGTCTTATGTCCTCTGTGATTCTATCTCCTGTAGCATGGCTTGTCAGGTGTCAGCATTTGTGAGGGGCTCACACACATGCACACTGTTCTTGTCCATATACCCCACATAAGCCCAAAGAGAAAAGCAATGATCGCAGGTCACCCAGACAGCCTATGTGACAGAGACCTCGTCATGGGTATTGTCATGCAAAATCATTTGACAACATAATCTGCAGTGTGGGCCAGCATTATAGAAATGGGGGCACCCCAGATATATGTATGTGTGTCTCAGGCCCCCTCAGATCATCTGACCTATCCCAGACAAGCAGTGTGCAGACCTGGCATTGACATATTAAACTGTGGCAATGTGCTATGTGTGAGATCTGTGATTCTCAGGACCCCTCATCCAGACCCCTTCCAGACATGGGGATGGCTCATGGGAGACACAGATCTAAAAGTTGGTAGCTTTGGCAGGCATGACTGTTCTGCAGACTGCTCTTCTGGGATATGCGTGACATGTGTATGTGTGACAGTTGGTACTGGAGAGGAATCTCACATATCATCCTCTGTCCCACCCACAGGCACTCATCAGGCACTCCAGCATCTACACATGGCTATTGGAGAAAATACCAGGGAGCTGTGGATGATCTGGGAGGAGATGCATTCGGGGGCGCTTGCCCGCATTGCGGATGCTATGGAGGACATTGTGGGCCTAATGCGGCAGCAAGCACCAGCACCAGCACCGTCACCTGAGGCACCAGGACAAGGTGCAGTACCATGGGGGGTGGTGTGCTGTGGGAGGCGTGGGCGGCCACGTGTACATACGTGTGTTTTCCAAAGTTTGTCCCTGTGTTCCCCTAGCTAGTGTGCAAATGCATGTTCTGTCCTGCACACAGGCCCCTCGATGGTGGGTTGTCTGTACTGGCAGGTATCACTGCACAGACACCATCACATGCTGTGTTTGCCATGCACTGTGTCAGATCCCAGCCCCTGGGCTGCAGTGTGGCGGTTTACACATCCTCCCGGGTTGCACAGGGGGAATGTCCTGAAGCTACATGTCCAGTGTTGGGAGCCATCACAGTTTTCATCCTTTCATACCCTCTACATTGGACGCACATGTGTGACCATTGTCCCTGCCTGCAACACTGCCTACGTGCCTGCCCACCCACAAACGTATAGGGTTACTCACCAACCATCCCTGTGACATGTATTGTCCCAGGACCCACTCAACAGCTTTACCCCTGAGTAGCTCCTGGGCTCAGCAGCACATCTCACCCTGCCAGCGCAGACGTAGTGGTTTGCCAGTTCTACTATTGGCATACAGGCATGTTGCATCAGAAACGGTTCCCACACATTGCACACAGCATGCACGTTCCTCCGTATCCTGGGACGTCCTCTACATTGCAACATCTCAGGGTCCACCCTGGTCTCACACACCTACACACATGGTCAGCCCACACGACTGCATGTGTAGCCAGTCCACGTATGCCACCCATGTCTACCTTTACAACACATACCTGTCTACACACATATCCCATGCTTGCATCCATAGTGTGTTGGTAAGGGAGACACGTGACCATTTTGAGTTATGAAACAGTGTGTATATTTTACAAAAAAAACAACATCAAACAATGGTACAAATAGGGACAATACCTATCACCCTCCCCCCCCAAACACCCCCTCCTCCCCCCTGCCACCTCCCACCTGCCCTATACACCCTCCTCCACCCCTCCCCCACCCCCACATCAGCCACACCCTCTCCCTGCATACTGCATGCCCAGTGATGAAACACAGGACAGCACAGGGCACATGTGTGGACATCACAGGCACCATCAAACACTCCTGTGACGCCCTTCAGGGGACGGCTGCCGATAGGGCAGCCGCTCCATCTCGGCGGCCACCTGCTGAATGGCTCCCGTCAGCCACTGGTGTGAGTGCACTAGGAAATGCACACGCTGCTCCAAGGCATCCAGGGCCACATACAGGTCCTGCACACACCTGCCACCACACACATACATAGTGCTAGGGGTCTGGGTGGTGGCATGTGCATGCGACCTGTGTGTGGCCCTGGATGGTGGATCAACATGGCGTGGCTGGCGGGAGCCCACAGTGCCCTGTGCTGCTCTGTGTTCCCAATCACCCTCCCACACCCACACATCCCCCTCCTCCCCCTCCCACCTCCCACCCACCCTCCACACCCTCCTCCACCCCAACCCCACATCAGCCACACCCTCTCCCTCCACTGCCACCCCGCCACCCACCCCTTCCATGCCCCCATCAGCCCCCTCCTCCACTGCACTGTCCGCCGGCTCTTCACCCTCCTCCTCGGCCTCGGCCTCCACCTCAGGCCCGTCATCCACCACCACCACCTCCACCTCTGTGGCACAGTGGGCAGGGGGGCGCCTCAGGGCATAAGCAGATGTGGTGGGCTGTTCATCGTTGTCATCACCCTCTGTGGAAAATGACAGTCATCAGCACATTATCATGTGTGTCACATAACACATGTACATATGCAGGCACCACACAGGCTGATGGGCCAATGTGACATTTGTTACTGGGCAGCAAGGTTGCCAATACTCACCGTCACACTCTGACTGCACCCCCCTCTGGAGGCGGGCAAGGTAATCACTATGATGGAGCCTCAACTCTTGCCCCTTCTTCCGGAGATCCTCTACCTGTGGATGTGAAAACAATGTGTGGGGGCATCAGTGACTATTTACCTCTGGTGGGTGGCCAACATAAACAAACATCTGTGTGGGCAGCATCTTGCTGCTCCTGCTCCACTGCTGTGTGTGTCATGTACAGCATAGTTACTCACCTGTAACAGGTAATCTCTGGGAACACCAGGAATAAGTCTTCACATGTGGGTAGCGTCGGTACCAACTGAGCCTGTGTGGGAACGCTCCCCAGCGTCCTATAGGAAAGCTTTTGGGAGCATCCCACAGCACCTGCGTGCTGCCTTCCCGCCTTTACCAACTGACTCTCTCCAGTTGAGTTTAAAGCTGACACAAAGAGAGAGAGAGAGAGATAGGGAAAGAGAGAGAGAGAGAGTCAACCCCTAGGGGAGATGGGTGGGTTGTGAAGACTTATTCCTGCTGTTCCCGGAGATCACCTGTTACAGGTGAGTAAGTATGCTATCTCCAGGAACAAGCAGGAATTACTCATCACATGTGAGGACACCCTAGATGTAGATGCCAGGGAAGGATCCCCAGAGTGGTGAGGCCCTGTGGAGGGGTTCCACTTCCTCCCATGGATCTCTGGCATCCTGTAAGAGAGGCGGCTAGGAGTGGATTAAGTATGGAAGAAGTTTTGGAGAGCAGCCTGACCAACCATAGCATGCCTGCAGAAGCCTTTATCCAAGCAGTAGTGGGCCGTGAACCGAGGACCAGGTAGCTGCACCACAAATGTGGTTAATATAGACAGAATAGAGGTGAGCTCTAGAGGCTGCCATGACTCTCACATTGTGAGCGGGAACATGGGCCTCCAGTGAAAGGTGTTTGCTATGATAGATAAAAGGTAATACATGGAGCAATCCAGTTGGATAGAGATCTTTTGGAAACTGCTGTACCCAAGTGCTAAGGATCAGAGGCTATGAATAGCTGAGAGGACCTTCTGTGTTGCTGGGTCCTCTGCAGATGAAAAGCCACAGCTCTTTTACAGTCCAAGGTATGAAGAGTCGTCTCTGCATTTGAAGCATGAGGCTTTTGAAAGACTACAGGTAACTAAACCTCTTGGTTCAAATGAAAGGAGGAAACCACCTTAGGCATGAAGTGTGGATGTGTCCTTAGGATGACCTTATCATGGTGAAACGGTGTGTAAGGTGGATCAGCCCCTGGAGCTTGCAATTCACTGATACGACTTGCTGATGTGATTGCAAGAAGGTATATTACTTTCCAGGACAGAGACTTTAAGGAAGTAGTGGCTAAGGGCTCAGGAGGCGGCAGCATACGCTGGCCTAGAAGCAGATTGGGATCCCATACCACTGGAGGTGGTCTAAGGGGAGGTTTCGTTAGATGCAGGCCTCTCATGATTCTGGATATGAGAGGATGGGATGAAATGGGCTGTCCATTGATGGGTTCAGAAGGAGCAGCAATGGCACTTAAATGGACTCTGACTGACTCAGTTTGGAGACCAGTGTTTGATAAGTAAGGGAGTTCGTCCAAAACATGTTTATGTACGGATGACAAGAGGGTTGAAGCCCTTTTGTGATCACCAAATGGAATCTCTCGTCCACTTGACAGCATAGGAATGCCTTGTGGAAGGTTCCCTGGAAGCATAACGGACATCTTGCACTTCCTGAGTGAGGGGAAGGCCAAAGCAGTTACAGCCTTCAGTAGCCAGGCTCTGAGGTGCAGAGACTGGGGGTTTGTATGCCATACATTCCCCTCCTCCTGCGACAGTAAGTCTGGAGCTGACCCTAACTACAGGGGTGGAACCTGGGACAGATGTAGAAGCAGAGGGTACCACACCTGGTGTTGCCAGCGTGGGGCTATGAGGATCATGTTGCCTCTGTCCTCAGGAGCTTGAATAGGGTCTTGGCAATGAAGGGAATGGGAGGAAAGGCATATAGGAATTCCTGCCTCCAGTTTGAGGCGGACAGCATCCCTCACTTGGCAGCCCTGAGCCGTAATCCGTGAACAGAACTGGAAAAGTTTTGGCATATGATAAACTTGCAAAGAGGTCTACATCTTGAGTTCCCCAGAGTTTGCAATACTCTGCAGAGTTGGTCCATGTGTAGAGACCATTTGTGCGGAAGCAGAAACACGACTGAGTCTGTCTGGCCAAGAGTTCTGATTGCCAGGGAGATAGACTGGCAGGAGATGGATCTGCTGCTCTCTGGCAACGCCCACAGTTGAAGAGCTTCGTTTGCAAAAGGACAGAGAGCCTGTTCCTCCTTGTATGTTCACATAGACCATGGCTACCTGATTGTCTGCGTGAGGTAGTATTATATTGGCCTGTAGAAGGGAATGGAATACTTGAAGAGCCAGGAGAATTGCTCTGAGCTCCAGCAGATTGATGTGGAAATGAATCTCCTGACAATTCAGATGGCTTGGGTGGAGGTGTCCAGGAGATGTGCAGCCCACCCCACTTTGGAGGCATCTGTTGTTAATGTGATCTGAGTAGGGGTTTTCAGGAAGGGTGACCCCTCCAACAGGTTTTGTGCTGACTGCCACCAGTCCAGGGACAGGGTACGGTGGTTTGAGTTTACTATCAGATCTGAGAGACAGCCTGTTGCTTGCGTCCACTGGGAAGAGAGGGCCCATTGGGCTGGCCTCATGTGGAGACGAGCATAGGGGACCACATGCACCGTAGATGCCATGTGACCCAGCAGCTGACGCATCTCTCGAGCTGAGAGGTGGGTCTTTTGTAGTGCTGAAGAAACCAGTTGCACAATGCAAGGACAGCGAGGCTGAGGCAGGTAGGTCTTTGGCAGTCTGGTAACTAGCATTGCTCCTAGGAGCTCCAGCGATTGCGTGGGAGTCAGAAAGGATTCCTGGAGATCTATGACAGGGCCTAGATATTGAAGTCCACGCATTGTGTATGATAGAGAGGCCTGGGCTTGTGTTTGTGACTCTGCCCGGATGAGGCAATCGTCCAAGTAAGGGCAGACAAAGATTCCCCTGGTATGCCGTACACACGCTACCACAGCCATGCACTTTTTTGTGACTACTCTGGGTGCTGAGGCAATGCTGAAGGGAACTCTTTGTTTTGATAGTGCTGTCCCTGATGGTGTAACCAAAGGGACTTTCGGTGTGATTGTTGGCTGCGAAGATGGGTGTACGCATCCTTGTGATCTAGAGAACAAAGGCAGTTCTGCCTGTGTAGGTCAGGAAGTACTGTTCATAGACAAACCATTTTGAATGTCTGTTGGAACAGAAACTTGTTCAGTTTTCAGAGATCTAAAATGGGTCTGTGACCTCCTGTTTTCGTTGGTATGAGGAAATTTGAGGGGAAGAACCCAGAACCCTGTTGAAGGTGAGGTACCTCTTCCATTGCTCCTTGAGGTAAGAGATGTTTACCTCTGGATTCAGTTGGGGGGACCTTCGAGAACTGAATGTCCTTATTATTGTAGGAGGCAGCAGGATATGTGAATGACGCCGGACCCTCTTCTATGATGGACAGAGTCCAGGGTTCTGATGTTATTTGCCTCCATCTGTGGATGAGGTGACCTAATCTTCCTGGGATTGGTGAAGGTTGTTTTCCATGGAGGCCCAGGAAGGGCAGGTACTCTATCACGGAGTCAAACTGGGCCCTGTGGGGGCTGATGGCATGCTGGCGGTCTGCTGAGGCAGAGTAGCCTCTCGGCTTTCTCTGTCTTCTTAGTAGATTGTTGACCCTCTCTAGCAGCTTGTACTGCAGGTTGTCCTTGCTGAGCATAGGACTGATAGTATCCTTGCTTTTTTAGAGGAAGGGCTGTTTTCTTCTAAGGCTCTCATCTTTGCAGGATTCTACAATATTTGAGAAAGCCTTGTCAACGGTAGAATTGTCCTGCCGGTTCTTCCACAAAACATTTTCCACCAGTAGCAGGGAATGTTGTGTGCCCGTTTTTATCCTGTACCCTAGTGTTCCATGTGAGAGGCTTGCAGCCAGCCAAGTTTGCCTTGCCCCAATAGCAATGGCCAGAGACGTCTGCCTATGCATTGAAAAAAACAGTCAAAAGCTGCCCTGTTCACAAACTTTTTGAAATATTCTGGGCATTGCTTGACAGGTGCTACATAGTCGTGACCTCTGTGTGATCTGGAGATGTTGGACTTACTAGTGTGTAGGATCGCACTGTGACCCTCCGTCAAGGAACATTCCCAATGTACATTGATAATAGGAACCTGTCCTGCCTGAAAAGCATTGATGTTTGGACAACACAGCGACCAAAGGCCAATCTAATGTCTTAGCAGACTCCCTAACTGTGAGAATGTGGAGAGGGGTGCGTTAAGAGGAAAATCTCCCACATTCTCCAAATAGCATTCCTTAAGATCTGATGGATTGGCCGTTAGTAGGATGTCTGTCGCACTTGGAGTTTGGTGATATTGGTGAATCTC